>CM077911.1:76761954-81561954 GCA_039766575.1 Serrognathus titanus
CAAAATGATGTTCGTATTCATAATAGTGCCGAGTATCATCGATATCAGACATTTTTAAGCTGGGTTAAAAATCTCGTTGAACTGACGACTCCGAAAATTCTCAAATATCGACATTCGAAATCGCGCTTTCTGCCACAGCTATTATAATCAAAATGATGTTTGTTTTCATAATAGTGCCGAGTATCATCGATATCAGACATATTTAAGCTGGGTAAAATTTCGTTGAATTCTAGAATTAGAAAAATTTTCAGAAAAATTTTCAATGTCGACATTCGAAATCGCGCTTTCTGCCACAGCTATTATAATCAAAATGATGTTTGTTTTCATAATAGTGCCGAGTATCATCGATATCAGACATTTTTAAGCTGTGTTACAAATCTCGTTGAATTGACGACTTTGAAAATAATCAAATATCAACATTCGAAATCGCGCTTTCTGCCACAGCTATTATAATCAAAATGATGTTTGTTTTCATAATAGTGCCGAGTATCATCGATATCAGACATTTTTAAGCTGAATTTTCAGAAAAATTTTCAATGTCGACATTCGAAATCGCGCTTTCTGCCACAGCTATTATAATCAAAATGATGTTTGTTTTCATAATAGTGCCGAGTATCATCGATATCAGACATTTTTAAGCTGGGTTAAAAATCTCGTTGAACTGACGACTCTGAAAATTCTCAAATATCGACATTCGAAATCGCGCTTTCTGCCACAGCTATTATAATCAAAATGATGTTCGTTTTCATAATAGTGCCGAGTATCATCGATATCAGACATTTTTAAGCTGGGTTAAAAATCTCGTTGAACGGACGACTCCGAAAATTCTCAAATATCGACATTCGAAATCGCGCTTTCTGCCACAGCTATTATAATCAAAATGATGTTTGTTTTCATAATAGTGCCGAGTATCATCGATATCAGACATATTTAAGCTGGGTAAAATTTCGTTGAATTCTAGAATTAGAAAAATTTTCAGAAAAATTTTCAATGTCGACATTCGAAATCGCGCTTTCTGCCACAGCTATTATAATCAAAATGATGTTTGTTTTCATAATAGTGCCGAGTATCATCGATATCAGACATTTTTAAGCTGTGTTACAAATCTCGTTGAATTGACGACTTTGAAAATAATCAAATATCAACATTCGAAATCGCGCTTTCTGCCACAGCTATTATAATCAAAATGATGTTTGTTTTCATAATAGTGCCGAGTATCATCGATATCAGACATTTTTAAGCTGAATTTTCAGAAAAATTTTCAATGTCGACATTCGAAATCGCGCTTTCTGCCACAGCTATTATAATCAAAATGATGTTTGTTTTCATAATAGTGCCGAGTATCATCGATATCAGACATTTTTAAGCTGGGTTAAAAATCTCGTTGAACTGACGACTCTGAAAATTCTCAAATATCGACATTCGAAATCGCGCTTTCTGCCACAGCTATTATAATCAAAATGATGTTCGTTTTCATAATAGTGCCGAGTATCATCGATATCAGACATTTTTAAGCTGGGTTAAAAATCTCGTTGAACGGACGACTCCGAAAATTCTCAAATATCGACATTCGAAAACGCGCTTTCTGCCACAGCTATTATAATCAAAATGATGTTCGTTTTCATAATAGTGCCGAGTATCATCGATATCAGACATTTTTAAGCTGGGTAAAATTTCGTTGAATTCTAACACTTAGAAAAATTTTCAGAAAAATTTCAATGTCGACATTCGAAATCGCGCTTTCTGCCACAGCTATTATAATCAAAATGATGTTCGTTTTCATAATAGTGCCGAGTATCATCGATATCAGACATTTTTAAGCTGGGTTAAAAATCTCGTTGAACGGACGACTCCGAAAATTCTCAAATATCGACATTCGAAAACGCGCTTTCTGCCACAGCTATTATAATCAAAATGATGTTTGTTTTCATAATAGTGCCGAGTATCATCGATATCAGACATTTTTAAGCTGGGTTAAAAATCTCGTTGAACGGACGACTCCGAAAATTCTCAAATATCGACATTCGAAATCGCGCTTTCTGCCACAGCTATTATAATCAAAATGATGTTCGTTTTCATAATAGTTCCGAGTATCATCGATATCAGACATTTTTAAGCTGGGTAAAATTTCATTGAATTCTAACACTTAGAAAAATTCTCAGAAAAATTTCAATGTCGACATTCGAAATCGCGCTTTCTGCCACAGCTATTATAATCAAAATGATGTTCGTTTTCATAATAGTGCCGAGTATCATCGATATTAGACATATTTAAGCTGGGTAAAATTTCGTTGAATTCTAGGACTTGGAAAAATTTTCAGAAAAATTTTCAATGTCGACATTCGAAATCGCGCTTCTGCCACAGCTATTATAATCAAAATGATGTTCGTATTCATAATAGTGCCGAGTATCATCGATATCAGACATTTTTAAGCTGGGTTAAAAATCTCGTTGAACTGACGACTCCGAAAATTCTCAAATATCGACATTCGAAATCGCGCTTTCTGCCACAGCTATTATAATCAAAATGATGTTTGTTTTCATAATAGTGCCGAGTATCATCGATATCAGACATATTTAAGCTGGGTAAAATTTCGTTGAATTCTAGAATTAGAAAAATTTTCAGAAAAATTTTCAATGTCGACATTCGAAATCGCGCTTTCTGCCACAGCTATTATAATCAAAATGATGTTTGTTTTCATAATAGTGCCGAGTATCATCGATATCAGACATTTTTAAGCTGTGTTACAAATCTCGTTGAATTGACGACTTTGAAAATAATCAAATATCAACATTCGAAATCGCGCTTTCTGCCACAGCTATTATAATCAAAATGATGTTTGTTTTCATAATAGTGCCGAGTATCATCGATATCAGACATTTTTAAGCTGAATTTTCAGAAAAATTTTCAATGTCGACATTCGAAATCGCGCTTTCTGCCACAGCTATTATAATCAAAATGATGTTTGTTTTCATAATAGTGCCGAGTATCATCGATATCAGACATTTTTAAGCTGGGTTAAAAATCTCGTTGAACTGACGACTCTGAAAATTCTCAAATATCGACATTCGAAATCGCGCTTTCTGCCACAGCTATTATAATCAAAATGATGTTCGTTTTCATAATAGTGCCGAGTATCATCGATATCAGACATTTTTAAGCTGGGTTAAAAATCTCGTTGAACGGACGACTCCGAAAATTCTCAAATATCGACATTCGAAAACGCGCTTTCTGCCACAGCTATTATAATCAAAATGATGTTCGTTTTCATAATAGTGCCGAGTATCATCGATATCAGACATTTTTAAGCTGGGTAAAATTTCGTTGAATTCTAACACTTAGAAAAATTTTCAGAAAAATTTCAATGTCGACATTCGAAATCGCGCTTTCTGCCACAGCTATTATAATCAAAATGATGTTCGTTTTCATAATAGTGCCGAGTATCATCGATATCAGACATTTTTAAGCTGGGTTAAAAATCTCGTTGAACGGACGACTCCGAAAATTCTCAAATATCGACATTCGAAAACGCGCTTTCTGCCACAGCTATTATAATCAAAATGATGTTTGTTTTCATAATAGTGCCGAGTATCATCGATATCAGACATTTTTAAGCTGGGTTAAAAATCTCGTTGAACGGACGACTCCGAAAATTCTCAAATATCGACATTCGAAATCGCGCTTTCTGCCACAGCTATTATAATCAAAATGATGTTCGTTTTCATAATAGTTCCGAGTATCATCGATATCAGACATTTTTAAGCTGGGTAAAATTTCATTGAATTCTAACACTTAGAAAAATTCTCAGAAAAATTTCAATGTCGACATTCGAAATCGCGCTTTCTGCCACAGCTATTATAATCAAAATGATGTTCGTTTTCATAATAGTGCCGAGTATCATCGATATCAGACATTTTTAAGCTGGGTTAAAAATCTCGTTGAACGGACGACTCCGAAAATTCTCCGAAATCGCGCTTTCTGCCACAGCTATTATAATTAAAATGATGTTTGTTTTCATAATAGTGCCGAGTATCATCGATATCAGACATATTTAAGCTGGGTAAAATTTCGTTGAATTCTAGGACTTGGAAAAATTTTCAGAAAAATTTTCAATGACGACATTCGAAATCGCGCTTTCTGCCACAGCTATTATAATCAAAATGATGTTCGTTTTCATAATAGTGCCGAGTATCATCGATATCAGACATTTTTAAGCTGGGTTAAAAATCTCGTTGAACGGACGACTCCGAAAATTCTCAAATATCGACATTCGAAAACGCGCTTTCTGCCACAGCTATTATAATCAAAATGATGTTTGTTTTCATAATAGTGCCGAGTATCATCGATATCAGACATTTTTAAGCTGGGTTAAAAATCTCGTTGAACGGACGACTCCGAAAATTCTCAAATATCGACATTCGAAATCGCGCTTTCTGCCACAGCTATTATAATCAAAATGATGTTCGTTTTCATAATAGTGCCGAGTATCATCGATATCAGACATTTTTAAGCTGGGTAAAATTTCGTTGAATTCTAACACTTAGAAAAATTCTCAGAAAAATTTCAATGTCGACATTCGAAATCGCGCTTTCTGCCACAGCTATTATAATCAAAATGATGTTCGTTTTCATAATAGTGCCGAGTATCATCGATATCAGACATTTTTAAGCTGGGTTAAAAATCTCGTTGAACGGACGACTCCGAAAATTCTCCGAAATCGCGCTTTCTGCCACAGCTATTATAATTAAAATGATGTTTGTTTTCATAATAGTGCCGAGTATCATCGATATCAGACATATTTAAGCTGGGTAAAATTTCGTTGAATTCTAGGATTTGGAAAAATTTTCAGAAAAATTTTCAATGTCGACATTCGAAATATCGCTTTCTGCCACAGCTATTATAATCAAAATGATGTTCGGTTTCATAATAGTGCCGAGTATCATCGATATCAGACATTTTTAAGCTGGGTTAAAAATCTCGTTGAACGGACGACTCCGAAAATTCTCCGAAATCGCGCTTTCTGCCACAGCTATTATAATTAAAATGATGTTTGTTTTCATAATAGTGCCGAGTATCATCGATATCAGACATATTTAAGCTGGGTAAAATTTCGTTGAATTCTAGGACTTGGAAAAATTTTCAGAAAAATTTTCAATGTCGACATTCGAAATCGCGCTTTCTGCCACAGCTATTATAATCAAAATGATGTTCGTTTTCATAATAGTGCCGAGTATCATCGATATCAGACATTTTTAAGCTGGGTTAAAAATCTCGTTGAACGGACGACTATCCGAGTATCCATCGATATCAGACATTTTTAAGCTGGGTTAAAAATCTCGTTGAACGGACGACTCCGAAAATTCTCAAATATCGACATTCGAAAACGCGCTTTCTGCTACAGCTATTATAATCAAAATGATGTTTGTTTTCATAATAGTGCCGAGTATCATCGATATCAGACATATTTAAGCTGGGTAAAATTTCGTTGAATTCTAGGACTTGGAAAAATTTTCAGAAAAATTTTCAATGTCGACATTCGAAATCGCGCTTTCTGCCACAGCTATTATAATCAAAATGATGTTTGTTTTCATAATAGTGCCGAGTATCATCGATATCAGACATTTTTAAGCTGGGTTAAAAATCTCGTTGAACGGACGACTCCGAAAATTCTCAAATATCGACATTCGAAAACGCGCTTTCTGCCACAGCTATTATAATCAAAATGATGTTTGTTTTCATAATAGTGCCGAGTATCATCGATATCAGACATATTTAAGCTGGGTAAAATTTCGTTGAATTCTAGGACTTGGAAAAATTTTCAGAAAAATTTTCAATGTCGACATTCGAAATCGCGCTTTCTGCCACAGCTATTATAATCAAAATGATGTTTGTTTTCATAATAGTGCCGAGTATCATCGATATCAGACATATTTAAGCTGGGTAAAATTTCGTTGAATTCTAGGACTTGGAAAAATTTTCAGAAAAATTTTCAATGTCGACATTCGAAATCGCGCTTTCTGCCACAGCTATTATAATCAAAATGATGTTCGTTTTCATAATAGTGCCGAGTATCATCGATATCAGACATTTTTAAGCTGGGTTAAAAATCTCGTTGAACTGACGACTCCGAAAATTCTCAAATATCGACATTCGAAAACGCGCTTTCTGCCACAGCTATTATAATCAAAATGATGTTTGTTTTCATAATCGTGCCGAGTATCAACGATATCAGACATTTTTAAGCTGTGTTACAAATCTCGTTGAATTGACGACTTTGAAAATAATCAAATATCAACATTCGAAATCGCGCTTTCTGCCACAGCTATTATAATCAAAATGATGTTTGTTTTCATAATCGTGCCGAGAATCATCGATATCAGACATTTTTAAGCTGGGTAAAATTTCGTTGAATTCTAGACTTAGAAAAATTTTCAGAAAAATTTTCAATGTCGACATTCGAAATCGCGCTTTCTGCCACAGCTATTATAATCAAAATGATGTTTGTTTTCATAATAGTGCCGAGTATCATCGATATTAGACATATTTAAGCTGGGTAAAATTTCGTTGAATTCTAGGACTTGGAAAAATTTTCAGAAAAATTTTCAATGTCGACATTCGAAATCGCGCTTTCTGCCACAGCTATTATAATCAAAATGATGTTTGTTTTCATAATAGTGCCGAGTATCATCGATATCAGACATATTTAAGCTGGGTAAAATTTCGTTGAATTCTAGGACTTGGAAAAATTTTCAGAAAAATTTTCAATGTCGACATTCGAAATCGCGCTTTCTGCCACAGCTATTATAATCAAAATGATGTTCGTTTTCATAATAGTGCCGAGTATCATCGATATCAGACATTTTTAAGCTGGGTTAAAAATCTCGTTGAACTGACGACTCCGAAAATTCTCAAATATCGACATTCGAAAACGCGCTTTCTGCCACAGCTATTATAATCAAAATGATGTTTGTTTTCATAATAGTGCCGAGTATCATCGATATCAGACATTTTTAAGCTGGGTTAAAAATCTCGTTGAACTGACGACTCTGAAAATTCTCAAATATCGACATTCGAAAACGCGCTTTCTGCCACAGCTATTATAATCAAAATGATGTTTGTTTTCATAATCGTGCCGAGTATCATCGATATCAGACATTTTTAAGCTGTGTTACAAATCTCGTTGAATTGACGACTTTGAAAATAATCAAATATCAACATTCGAAATCGCGCTTTCTGCCACAGCTATTATAATCAAAATGATGTTTGTTTTCATAATCGTGCCGAGAATCATCGATATCAGACATTTTTAAGCTGTGTTACAAATCTCGTTGAATTGACGACTTTGAAAATAATCAAATATCAACATTCGAAATCGCGCTTTCTGCCACAGCTATTATAATCAAAATGATGTTTGTTTTCATAATAGTGCCGAGTATCATCGATATTAGACATATTTAAGCTGGGTAAAATTTCGTTGAATTCTAGGACTTGGAAAAATTTTCAGAAAAATTTTCAATGTCGACATTCGAAATCGCGCTTCTGCCACAGCTATTATAATCAAAATGATGTTCGTATTCATAATAGTGCCGAGTATCATCGATATCAGACATTTTTAAGCTGGGTTAAAAATCTCGTTGAACTGACGACTCCGAAAATTCTCAAATATCGACATTCGAAATCGCGCTTTCTGCCACAGCTATTATAATCAAAATGATGTTTGTTTTCATAATAGTGCCGAGTATCATCGATATCAGACATATTTAAGCTGGGTAAAATTTCGTTGAATTCTAGAATTAGAAAAATTTTCAGAAAAATTTTCAATGTCGACATTCGAAATCGCGCTTTCTGCCACAGCTATTATAATCAAAATGATGTTTGTTTTCATAATAGTGCCGAGTATCATCGATATCAGACATTTTTAAGCTGTGTTACAAATCTCGTTGAATTGACGACTTTGAAAATAATCAAATATCAACATTCGAAATCGCGCTTTCTGCCACAGCTATTATAATCAAAATGATGTTTGTTTTCATAATAGTGCCGAGTATCATCGATATCAGACATTTTTAAGCTGAATTTTCAGAAAAATTTTCAATGTCGACATTCGAAATCGCGCTTTCTGCCACAGCTATTATAATCAAAATGATGTTTGTTTTCATAATAGTGCCGAGTATCATCGATATCAGACATTTTTAAGCTGGGTTAAAAATCTCGTTGAACTGACGACTCTGAAAATTCTCAAATATCGACATTCGAAATCGCGCTTTCTGCCACAGCTATTATAATCAAAATGATGTTTGTTTTCATAATAGTGCCGAGTATCATCGATATCAGACATTTTTAAACTGGGTTAAAAATCTCGTTGAACTGACGACTCTGAAAGTTCTCAAATATCGACATTCGAAATCGCGCTTTCTGCCACAGCTATTATAATCAAAATGATGTTTGTTTTCATAATAGTGCCGAGTATCATCGATATCAGACATTTTTAAGCTGGGTTAAAAATCTCGTTGAACTGACGACTCTGAAAATTCTCAAATATCGACATTCGAAATCGCGCTTTCTGCCACAGCTATTATAATCAAAATGATGTTTGTTTTCATAATAGTGCCGAGTATCATCGATATCAGACATTTTTAAGCTGGGTTAAAAATCTCGTAGAACTGACGACTCTGAAAATTCTCAAATATCGACATTCGAAAACGCGCTTTCTGCCACAGCTATTATAATCAAAATGATGTTTGTTTTCATAATAGTGCCGAGTATCATCGATATCAGACATTTTTAAGCTGGGTTAAAAATCTCGTTGAACTGACGACTCTGAAAATTCTCAAATATCGACATTCGAAAACGCGCTTTCTGCCACAGCTATTATAATCAAAATGATGTTTGTTTTCATAATCGTGCCGAGTATCATCGATATCAGACATTTTTAAGCTGTGTTACAAATCTCGTTGAATTGACGACTTTGAAAATAATCAAATATCAACATTCGAAATCGCGCTTTCTGCCACAGCTATTATAATCAAAATGATGTTTGTTTTCATAATAGTGCCGAGTATCATCGATATCAGACATTTTAAAGCTGGGTTAAAAATCTCGTTGAACTGACGACTCTGAAAATTCTCAAATATCGACATTCGAAATCGCGCTTTCTGCCACAGCTATTATAATCAAAATGATGTTTGTTTTCATAATAGTGCCGAGTATCATCGATATCAGACATTTTTAAGCTGGGTTAAAAATCTCGTAGAACTGACGACTCTGAAAATTCTCAAATATCGACATTCGAAAACACGCTTTCTGTCACAGCTATTATAATCAAAATGATGTTTGTTTTCATAATAGTGCCGAGTATCATCGATATCAGACATTTTTAAGCTGGGTTAAAAATCTCGTTGAACTGACGACTCCGAAAATTCTCAAATATCGACATTCGAAAACGCGCTTTCTGCCACAGCTATTATAATCAAAATGATGTTTGTTTTCATAATCGTGCCGAGTATCATCGATATCAGACATTTTTAAGCTGTGTTACAAATCTCATTGAATTGACGACTTTGAAAATAATCAAATATCAACATTGGAAATCGCGCTTTCTGCCACAGCTATTATAATCAAAATGATGTTTGTTTTCATAATAGTGCCGAGTATCATCGATATCAGACATATTTAAGCTGGGTAAAATTTCGTTGAATTCTAGAATTAGAAAAATTTTCAGAAAAATTTTCAATGTCGACATTCGAAATCGCGCTTTCTGCCACAGCTATTATAATCAAAATGATGTTTGTTTTCATAATAGTGCCGAGTATCATCGATATCAGACATTTTTAAGCTGGGTTAAAAATCTCGTTGAACTGACGACTCTGAAAATTCTCAAATATCGACATTCGAAAACGCGCTTTCTGCCACAGCTATTATAATCAAAATGATGTTTGTTTTCATAATAGTGCCGAGTATCATCGATATCAGACATTTTTAAGCTGGGTTAAAAATCTCGTTGAACTGACGACTCTGAAAATTCTCAAATATCGACATTCGAAAACGCGCTTTCTGCCACAGCTATTATAATCAAAATGATGTTTGTTTTCATAATCGTGCCGAGTATCATCGATATCAGACATTTTTAAGCTGTGTTACAAATCTCGTTGAATTGACGACTTTGAAAATAATCAAATATCAACATTCGAAATCGCGCTTTCTGCCACAGCTATTATAATCAAAATGATGTTTGTTTTCATAATCGTGTCGAGAATCATCGATATCAGACATTTTTAAGCTGTGTTACAAATCTCGTTGAATTGACGACTTTGAAAATAATCAAATATCAACATTCGAAATCGCGCTTTCTGCCACAGCTATTATAATCAAAATGATGTTTGTTTTCATAATAGTGCCGAGTATCATCGATATCAGACATAGAAATTTTTAAGCTGGGTTAAAAATCTCGTTGAACTGACGACTCTGAAAATTCTCAAATATCGACATTCGAAAACGAGCTTTCTGCCACAGCTATTATAATCAAAATGATGTTTGTTTTCATAATAGTGCCGAGTATCATCGATATCAGACATTTTTAAGCTGGGTTAAAAATCTCGTTGAACTGACGACTCTGAAAATTCTCAAATATCGACATTCGAAAACGCGCTTTCTGCCACAGCTCTTATAATCAAAATGATGTTTGTTTTCATAATAGTGCCGAGTATCATCGATATCAGACATTTTTAAGCTGGGTTAAAAATCTCGTTGAACTGACGACTCTGAAAATTCTCAAATATCGACATTCGAAAACGCGCTTTCTGCCACAGCTATTATAATCAAAATGATGTTTGTTTTCATAATAGTGCCGAGTATCATCGATATCAGACATTTTAAAGCTGGGTTAAAAATCTCGTTGAACTGACGACTCTGAAAATTCTCAAATGTCGACATTCGAAAACGTGCTTTCTGCCACAGCTATTATAATCAAAATGATGTTAGTTTTCATAATAGTGCCGAGTATCATCGATATCAGACATTTTTAGCTGTGTTACAAATCTCGTTGAATTGACGACTTTGAAAATAATCAAATATCAACATTCGAAATCGCGCTTTCTGCCACAGCTATTATAATCAAAATGATGTTTGTTTTCATAATAGTGCCGAGTATCATCGATATCAGACATTTTTAAGCTGGGTTAAAAATCTCGTTGAACTGACGACTCTGAAAATTCTCAAATATCGACATTCGAAAACGCGCTTTCTGCCACAGCTATTATAATCAAAATTATGTTTGTTTTCATAATAGTGCCGAGTATCATCGATATCAGACATTTTTAAGCTGTGTTACAAATCTCGTTGAATTGACGACTTTGAAAATAATCAAATATCAACATTCGAAATCGCGCTTTCTGCCACAGCTATTATAATCAAAATGATGTTTGTTTTCATAATAGTGCCGAGTATCATCGATATCAGACATTTTAAAGCTGGGTTAAAAATCTCGTTGAACTGACGACTCTGAAAATTCTCAAATGTCGACATTCGAAAACGTCCTTTCTGCCACAGCTATTATAATCAAAATGATGTTTGTTTTCATAATAGTGCCGAGTATCATCGATATCAGACATTTTTAAGCTGGGTTAAAAATCTCGTTGAACTGACGACTCCGAAAATTCTCAAATATCGACATTCGAAAACGCGCTTTCTGCCACAGCTATTATAATCAAAATGATGTTTGTTTTCATAATAGTGCCGAGTATCATCGATATCAGACATATTTAAGCTGGGCAAAATTTCGTTGAATTCTAGAATTAGAAAAATTTTCAGAAAAATTTTCAATGTCGACATTCGAAATCGCGCTTTCTGCCACAGCTATTATAATCAAAATGATGTTTGTTTTCATAATAGTGCCGAGTATCATCGATATCAGACATATTTAAGCTGGGTAAAATTTCGTTGAATTCTAGAATTAGAAAAATTTTCAGAAAAATTTTCAATGTCGACATTCGAAATCGCGCTTTCTGCCACAGCTATTATAATCAAAATGATGTTTGTTTTCATAATAGTGCCGAGTATCATCGATATCAGACATTTTTAAGCTGGGTTAAAAATCTCGTTGAACTGACGACTCTGAAAATTCTCAAATATCGACATTCGAAATCGCGCTTTCTGCCACAGCTATTATAATCAAAATGATGTTTGTTTTCATAATAGTGCCGAGTATCATCGATATCAGACATTTTTAAGCTGGGTTAAAAATCTCGTTGAACTGACGACTCTGAAAATTCTCAAATATCGACATTCGAAAACGCGCTTTCTGCCACAGCTATTATAATGAAAATGATGTTTGTTTTCATAATAGTGCCGAGTATCATCGATATCAGACATTTTTAAGCTGGGTTAAAAATCTCGTTGAACTGACGACTCTGAAAATTCTCAAATATCGACATTCGAAAACGCGCTTTCTGCCACAACTATTATAATCAAAATGATGTTTGTTTTCATAATAGTGCCGAGTATCATCGATATCAGACATTTTTAAGCTGGGTTAAAAATCTCGTTGAACTGAGGACTCTGAAAATTCTCAAATATCGACATTCGAAAACGCGCTTTCTGCCACAGCTATTATAATCAAAATGATGTTTGTTTTCATAATAGTGCCGAGTATCATCGATATCAGACATTTTTAAGCTGTGTTACAAATCTCGTTGAACTGACGACTTTGAAAGATATCAAATATCAACATTCGAGATCACGCTTTCTGCCACAGCTATTATTATCCAAATGATGTTTGTTTTCATAATAGTATCGAGTATCATCGATATCAGACATTTTTAAGCTGTGTAACAAATCTCGTTGAACTGACGACTTTGAAAATTATCAAATATCAACATTCGAAATCGTGCTTTCTGCCACAGCTATTATTATCCAAATGATGCTTGTTTTCATAATAGTATCGAGTATCATCGATATCAGACACTTTTAAGCTCGGTTAAAAATCTCGTTGAACTGACGACTCTGAAAATTTTCAAATATCGACATTTGAAATCGCGCTTTCTGCCACAGCTATTATAATCAAAATGATGTTTGTTTTCATAATAGTACCGAGTATCATCGATATCAGACATATTTAAGCTGGGTTAAAAATCTCGTTGAACTGACGACTCTGAAAATTCTCAAATGTCGACATTCGAAAACGTGCTTTCTGCCACAGCTATTATAATCAAAATGATGTTTGTTTTCATAATAGTGCCGAGTATCATCGATATCAGACATTTTTAAGCTGTGTTACAAATCTCGTTGAATTGACGACTTTGAAAAAATCAAATATCAACATTCGAAATCGCGCTTTCTGCCACAGCTATTATAATCAAAATGATGTTTGTTTTCATAATAGTGCCGAGTATCATCGATATCAGACATTTTTAAGCTGGGTTAAAAATCTCGTTGAACGGACGACTCCGAAAATTCTCAAATATCGACATTCGAAAACGCGCTTTCTGCCACAGCTATTATAATCAAAATGATGTTCGTTTTCATAATAGTGCCGAGTATCATCGATATCAGACATTTTTAAGCTGGGTTAAAAATCTCGTTGAACGGACGACTCCGAAAATTCTCAAATATCGACATTCGAAAACGCGCTTTCTGCCACAGCTATTATAATCAAAATGATGTTTGTTTTCATAATAGTGCTGAGTATCATCGATATCAGACATATTTAAGCTGGGTAAAATTTCGTTGAATTCTAGGACTTGGAAAAATTTTCAGAAAAATTTTCAATGTCGACATTCGAAATCGCGCTTTCTGCCACAGCTATTATAATCAAAATGATGTTCGTTTTCATAATAGTGCCGAGTATCATCGATATCAGACATTTTTAAGCTGGGTTAAAAATCTCGTTGAACTGACGACTCCGAAAATTCTCAAATACCGACATTCGAAATCGCGCTTTCTGCCACAGCTATTATAATCAAAATGATGTTTGTTTTCATAATAGTGCCGAGTATCATCGATATTAGACATATTTAAGCTGGGTAAAATTTCGTTGAATTCTAGGACTTGGAAAAATTTTCAGAAAAATTTTCAATGTCGACATTCGAAATCGCGCTTCTGCCACAGCTATTATAATCAAAATGATGTTCGTATTCATAATAGTGCCGAGTATCATCGATATCAGACATTTTTAAGCTGGGTTAAAAATCTCGTTGAACTGACGACTCCGAAAATTCTCAAATATCGACATTCGAAATCGCGCTTTCTGCCACAGCTATTATAATCAAAATGATGTTTGTTTTCTTAATAGTGCCGAGTATCATCGATATCAGACATATTTAAGCTGTGTAAAATTTCGTTGAATTCTAGGACTTGGAAAAATTTTCAGAAAAATTTTCAATGTCGACATTCGAAATCGCGCTTTCTGCCACAGCTATTATAATCAAAATGATGTTTGTTTTCATAATAGTGCCGAGTATCATCGATATCAGACATATTTAAGCTGGGTAAAATTTCGTTGAATTCTAGGACTTGGAAAAATTTTCAGAAAAATTTTCAATGTCGACATTCGAAATCGCGCTTTCTGCCACAGCTATTATAATCAAAATGATGTTCGTTTTCATAATAGTGCCGAGTATCATCGATATCAGACATTTTTAAGCTGGGTTAAAAATCTCGTTGAACTGACGCTCCGAAAATTCTCAAATATCGACATTCGAAATCGCGCTTTCTGCCACAGCTATTATAATCAAAATGATGTTTGTTTTCATAATAGTACCGAGTATCATCGATATTAGACATATTTAAGCTGGGTAAAATTTCGTTGAATTCTAGGACTTGGAAAAATTTTCAGAAAAATTTTCAATGTCGACATTCGAAATCGCGCTTTCTGCCACAGCTATTATAATCAAAATGATGTTCGTATTCATAATAGTGCCGAGTATCATCGATATCAGACATTTTTAAGCTGCGTTAAAAATCTCGTTGAACTGACGACTCCGAAAATTCTCAAATATCGACATTCGAAATCGCGCTTTCTGCCACAGCTATTATAATCAAAATGATGTTTGTTTTCTTAATAGTGCCGAGTATCATCGATATCAGACATATTTAAGCTGGGTAAAATTTCGTTGAATTGACGACTTTGAAAATAATCAAATATCAACATTCGAAATCGCGCTTTCTGCCACAGCTATTATAATCAAAATGATGTTTGTTTTCATAATAGTGCCGAGTATCATCGATATCAGACATTTTTAAGCTGGGTTAAAAATCTCGTTGAATTGACGACTCTGAAAATTCTCAAATATCGACATTCGAAAACGCGCTTTCTGCCACAGCTATTATAATCAAAATGATGTTTGTTTTCATAATAGTGCCGAGTATCATCGATATCAGACATTTTTAAGCTGAATTTTCAGAAAAATTTTCAATGTCGACATTCGAAATCGCGCTTTCTGCCACAGCTATTATAATCAAAATGATGTTTGTTTTCATAATAGTGCCGAGTATCATCGATATCAGACATTTTTAAGCTGGGTTAAAAATCTCGTTGAACTGACGACTCTGAAAATTCTCAAATATCGACATTCGAAATCGCGCTTTCTGCCACAGCTATTATAATCAAAATGATGTTTGTTTTCATAATAGTGCCGAGTATCATCGATATCAGACATTTTTAAGCTGGGTTAAAAATCTCGTTGAACTGACGACTCTGAAAATTCTCAAATATCGACATTCGAAAACGCGCTTTCTGCCACAGCTATTATAATCAAAATGATGTTGGTTTTCATAATAGTGCCGAGTATCATCGATAATAGACATTTTTAAGCTGTGTTACAAATCTCGTTGAATTGTCGACTTTGAAAATAATCAAATATCAACATTCGAAATCGCGCTTTCTGCCACAGCTATTATAATCAAAATGATGTTTGTTTTCATAATAGTGCCGAGTATCATCGATATCAGACATTTTAAAGCTGGGTTAAAAATCTCGTTGAACTGACGACTCTGAAAATTCTCAAATGTCGACATTCGAAAACGTGCTTTCTGCCACAGCTATTATAATCAAAATGATGTTTGTTTTCATAATAGTGCCGAGTATCATCGATATCAGACATTTTAAAGCTGGGTTAAAAATCTCGTTGAACTGACGACTCTGAAAATTCTCAAATGTCGACATTCGAAAACGTGCTTTCTGCCACAGCTATTATAATCAAAATGATGTTTGTTTTCATAATAGTGCCGAGTATCATCGATATCAGACATTTTAAAGCTGGGTTAAAAATCTCGTTGAACTGACGACTCTGAAAATTCTCAAATGTCGACATTCGAAAACGTGCTTTCTGCCACAGCTATTATAATCAAAATGATGTTTGTTTTCATAATAGTGCCGAGTATCATCGATATCAGACATTTTTAAGATGGGTTAAAAATCTCGTTGAACTGACGACTCTGAAAATTCTCAAATATCGACATTCGAAAACACGCTTTCTGTCACAACTATTATAATCAAAATGATGTTTGTTTTCATAATAGTGCCGAGTATCATCGATATCAGACATTTTTAAGCTGTGTTACAAATCTCGTTGAATTGACGACTTTGAAAATAATCAAATATCAACATTCGAAATCGCGCTTTCTGCCACAGCTATTATAATCAAAATGATGTTTGTTTTCATAATAGTGCCGAGTATCATCGATATCAGACATTTTTAAGCTGGGTCAAAAATCTCGTTGAACTGACGACTCCGAAAATTCTCAAATATCGACATTCGAAAACGCGCTTTCTGCCACAGCTATTATAATCAAAATGATGTTTGTTTTCATAATCGTGCCGAGTATCATCGATATCAGACATTTTTAAGCTGTGTTACAAATCTCTTTCAATTGACGACTTTGAAAATAATCAAATATCAACATTCGAAATCGCGCTTTCTGCCACAGCTATTATAATCAAAATGATGTTTGTTTTCATAATAGTGCCGAGTATCATCGATATCAGACATATTTAAGCTGGGTAAAATTTCGTTGAATTCTAGAATTAGAAAAATTTTCAGAAAAATTTTCAATGTCGACATTCGAAATCGCGCTTTCTGCCACAGCTATTATAATCAAAATGATGTTTGTTTTCATAATAGTGCCGAGTATCATCGATATCAGACATTTTTAAGCTGGGTTAAAAATCTCGTTGAACTGACGACTCTGAAAATTCTCAAATATCGACATTCGAAATCGCGCTTTCTGCCACAGCTATTATAATCAAAATGATGTTTGTTTTCATAATAGTGCCGAGTATCATCGATATCAGACATTTTTAAGCTGGGTTAAAAATCTCGTTGAACTGACGACTCTGAAAATTCTCAAATATCGACATTCGAAAACGTGCTTTCTGCCACAGCTATTATAATCAAAATGATGTTTGTTTTCATAATAGTGCCGAGTATCATCGATATCAGACATTTTTAAGCTGGGTTAAAAATCTCGTTGAACTGACGACTCTGAAAATTCTCAAATATCGACATTCGAAAACGCGCTTTCTGCCACAGCTATTATAATCAAAATGATGTTTGTTTTCATAATAGTGCCGAGTATCATCGATATCAGACATTTTTAAGCTGTGTTACAAATCTCGTTGAATTGACGACTTTGAAAATAATCAAATATCAACATTCGAAATCGCGCTTTCTGCCACAGCTATTATAATCAAAATGATGTTTGTTTTCATAATAGTGCCGAGTATCATCGATATCAGACATTTTAAAGCTGGGTTAAAAATCTCGTTGAACTGACGACTCTGAAAATTCTCAAATGTCGACATTCGAAAACGTGCTTTCTGCCACAGCTATTATAATCAAAATGATGTTTGTTTTCATAATAGTGCCGAGTATCATCGATATCAGACATTTTTAAGCTGTGTTACAAATCTCGTTGAACTGACGACTTTGAAAGATATCAAATATCAACATTCGAGATCACGCTTTCTGCCACAGCTATTATTATCCAAATGATGTTTGTTTTCATAATAGTATCGAGTATCATCGATATCAGACATTTTTAAGCTGTGTAACAAATCTCGTTGAACTGACGACTTTGAAAATTATCAAATATCAACATTCGAAATCGTGCTTTCTACCACAGCTATTATTATCCAAATGATGCTTGTTTTCATAATAGTATCGAGTATCATCGATATCAGACACTTTTAAGCTCGGTTAAAATTCTCGTTGAACTGACGACTCTGAAAATTTTCAAATATCGACATTCGAAATCGCGCTTTCTGCCACAGCTATTATAATCAAAATGATGTTCGTTTTCATAATAGTGCCGAGTATCATCGATATCAGACATTTTTAAGCTGGGTTAAAAATCTCGTTGAACTGACGACTCCGAAAATTCTCAAATACCGACATTCGAAATCGCGCTTTCTGCCACAGCTATTATAATCAAAATGATGTTTGTTTTCATAATAGTGCCGAGTATCATCGATATTAGACATATTTAAGCTGGGTAAAATTTCGTTGAATTCTAGGACTTGGAAAAATTTTCAGAAAAATTTTCAATGTCGACATTCGAAATCGCGCTTCTGCCACAGCTATTATAATCAAAATGATGTTCGTATTCATAATAGTGCCGAGTATCATCGATATCAGACATTTTTAAGCTGGGTTAAAAATCTCGTTGAACTGACGACTCCGAAAATTCTCAAATATCGACATTCGAAATCGCGCTTTCTGCCACAGCTATTATAATCAAAATGATGTTTGTTTTCTTAATAGTGCCGAGTATCATCGATATCAGACATATTTAAGCTGTGTAAAATTTCGTTGAATTCTAGGACTTGGAAAAATTTTCAGAAAAATTTTCAATGTCGACATTCGAAATCGCGCTTTCTGCCACAGCTATTATAATCAAAATGATGTTTGTTTTCATAATAGTGCCGAGTATCATCGATATCAGACATATTTAAGCTGGGTAAAATTTCGTTGAATTCTAGGACTTGGAAAAATTTTCAGAAAAATTTTCAATGTCGACATTCGAAATCGCGCTTTCTGCCACAGCTATTATAATCAAAATGATGTTCGTTTTCATAATAGTGCCGAGTATCATCGATATCAGACATTTTTAAGCTGGGTTAAAAATCTCGTTGAACTGACGCTCCGAAAATTCTCAAATATCGACATTCGAAATCGCGCTTTCTGCCACAGCTATTATAATCAAAATGATGTTTGTTTTCATAATAGTACCGAGTATCATCGATATTAGACATATTTAAGCTGGGTAAAATTTCGTTGAATTCTAGGACTTGGAAAAATTTTCAGAAAAATTTTCAATGTCGACATTCGAAATCGCGCTTTCTGCCACAGCTATTATAATCAAAATGATGTTCGTATTCATAATAGTGCCGAGTATCATCGATATCAGACATTTTTAAGCTGCGTTAAAAATCTCGTTGAACTGACGACTCCGAAAATTCTCAAATATCGACATTCGAAATCGCGCTTTCTGCCACAGCTATTATAATCAAAATGATGTTTGTTTTCTTAATAGTGCCGAGTATCATCGATATCAGACATATTTAAGCTGGGTAAAATTTCGTTGAATTGACGACTTTGAAAATAATCAAATATCAACATTCGAAATCGCGCTTTCTGCCACAGCTATTATAATCAAAATGATGTTTGTTTTCATAATAGTGCCGAGTATCATCGATATCAGACATTTTTAAGCTGGGTTAAAAATCTCGTTGAATTGACGACTCTGAAAATTCTCAAATATCGACATTCGAAAACGCGCTTTCTGCCACAGCTATTATAATCAAAATGATGTTTGTTTTCATAATAGTGCCGAGTATCATCGATATCAGACATTTTTAAGCTGAATTTTCAGAAAAATTTTCAATGTCGACATTCGAAATCGCGCTTTCTGCCACAGCTATTATAATCAAAATGATGTTTGTTTTCATAATAGTGCCGAGTATCATCGATATCAGACATTTTTAAGCTGGGTTAAAAATCTCGTTGAACTGACGACTCTGAAAATTCTCAAATATCGACATTCGAAATCGCGCTTTCTGCCACAGCTATTATAATCAAAATGATGTTTGTTTTCATAATAGTGCCGAGTATCATCGATATCAGACATTTTTAAGCTGGGTTAAAAATCTCGTTGAACTGACGACTCTGAAAATTCTCAAATATCGACATTCGAAAACGCGCTTTCTGCCACAGCTATTATAATCAAAATGATGTTGGTTTTCATAATAGTGCCGAGTATCATCGATAATAGACATTTTTAAGCTGTGTTACAAATCTCGTTGAATTGTCGACTTTGAAAATAATCAAATATCAACATTCGAAATCGCGCTTTCTGCCACAGCTATTATAATCAAAATGATGTTTGTTTTCATAATAGTGCCGAGTATCATCGATATCAGACATTTTAAAGCTGGGTTAAAAATCTCGTTGAACTGACGACTCTGAAAATTCTCAAATGTCGACATTCGAAAACGTGCTTTCTGCCACAGCTATTATAATCAAAATGATGTTTGTTTTCATAATAGTGCCGAGTATCATCGATATCAGACATTTTAAAGCTGGGTTAAAAATCTCGTTGAACTGACGACTCTGAAAATTCTCAAATGTCGACATTCGAAAACGTGCTTTCTGCCACAGCTATTATAATCAAAATGATGTTTGTTTTCATAATAGTGCCGAGTATCATCGATATCAGACATTTTAAAGCTGGGTTAAAAATCTCGTTGAACTGACGACTCTGAAAATTCTCAAATGTCGACATTCGAAAACGTGCTTTCTGCCACAGCTATTATAATCAAAATGATGTTTGTTTTCATAATAGTGCCGAGTATCATCGATATCAGACATTTTTAAGATGGGTTAAAAATCTCGTTGAACTGACGACTCTGAAAATTCTCAAATATCGACATTCGAAAACACGCTTTCTGTCACAACTATTATAATCAAAATGATGTTTGTTTTCATAATAGTGCCGAGTATCATCGATATCAGACATTTTTAAGCTGTGTTACAAATCTCGTTGAATTGACGACTTTGAAAATAATCAAATATCAACATTCGAAATCGCGCTTTCTGCCACAGCTATTATAATCAAAATGATGTTTGTTTTCATAATAGTGCCGAGTATCATCGATATCAGACATTTTTAAGCTGGGTCAAAAATCTCGTTGAACTGACGACTCCGAAAATTCTCAAATATCGACATTCGAAAACGCGCTTTCTGCCACAGCTATTATAATCAAAATGATGTTTGTTTTCATAATCGTGCCGAGTATCATCGATATCAGACATTTTTAAGCTGTGTTACAAATCTCTTTCAATTGACGACTTTGAAAATAATCAAATATCAACATTCGAAATCGCGCTTTCTGCCACAGCTATTATAATCAAAATGATGTTTGTTTTCATAATAGTGCCGAGTATCATCGATATCAGACATATTTAAGCTGGGTAAAATTTCGTTGAATTCTAGAATTAGAAAAATTTTCAGAAAAATTTTCAATGTCGACATTCGAAATCGCGCTTTCTGCCACAGCTATTATAATCAAAATGATGTTTGTTTTCATAATAGTGCCGAGTATCATCGATATCAGACATTTTTAAGCTGGGTTAAAAATCTCGTTGAACTGACGACTCTGAAAATTCTCAAATATCGACATTCGAAATCGCGCTTTCTGCCACAGCTATTATAATCAAAATGATGTTTGTTTTCATAATAGTGCCGAGTATCATCGATATCAGACATTTTTAAGCTGGGTTAAAAATCTCGTTGAACTGACGACTCTGAAAATTCTCAAATATCGACATTCGAAAACGTGCTTTCTGCCACAGCTATTATAATCAAAATGATGTTTGTTTTCATAATAGTGCCGAGTATCATCGATATCAGACATTTTTAAGCTGGGTTAAAAATCTCGTTGAACTGACGACTCTGAAAATTCTCAAATATCGACATTCGAAAACGCGCTTTCTGCCACAGCTATTATAATCAAAATGATGTTTGTTTTCATAATAGTGCCGAGTATCATCGATATCAGACATTTTTAAGCTGTGTTACAAATCTCGTTGAATTGACGACTTTGAAAATAATCAAATATCAACATTCGAAATCGCGCTTTCTGCCACAGCTATTATAATCAAAATGATGTTTGTTTTCATAATAGTGCCGAGTATCATCGATATCAGACATTTTAAAGCTGGGTTAAAAATCTCGTTGAACTGACGACTCTGAAAATTCTCAAATGTCGACATTCGAAAACGTGCTTTCTGCCACAGCTATTATAATCAAAATGATGTTTGTTTTCATAATAGTGCCGAGTATCATCGATATCAGACATTTTTAAGCTGTGTTACAAATCTCGTTGAACTGACGACTTTGAAAGATATCAAATATCAACATTCGAGATCACGCTTTCTGCCACAGCTATTATTATCCAAATGATGTTTGTTTTCATAATAGTATCGAGTATCATCGATATCAGACATTTTTAAGCTGTGTAACAAATCTCGTTGAACTGACGACTTTGAAAATTATCAAATATCAACATTCGAAATCGTGCTTTCTACCACAGCTATTATTATCCAAATGATGCTTGTTTTCATAATAGTATCGAGTATCATCGATATCAGACACTTTTAAGCTCGGTTAAAATTCTCGTTGAACTGACGACTCTGAAAATTTTCAAATATCGACATTCGAAATCGCGCTTTCTGCCACAGCTATTATAATCAAAATGATGTTTGTTTTCATAATAGTGCCGAGTATCATCGATATCAGACATATTTAAGCTGGGTAAAATTTCGTTGAATTCTAGGACTTGGAAAAATTTTCAGAAAAATTTTCAATGTCGACATTCGAAATCGCGCTTTCTGCCACAGCTATTATAATCAAAATGATGTTCGTTTTCATAATAGTGCCGAGTATCATCGATATCAGACATTTTTAAGCTGGGTTAAAAATCTCGTTGAACTGACGCTCCGAAAATTCTCAAATATCGACATTCGAAATCGCGCTTTCTGCCACAGCTATTATAATCAAAATGATGTTTGTTTTCATAATAGTACCGAGTATCATCGATATTAGACATATTTAAGCTGGGTAAAATTTCGTTGAATTCTAGGACTTGGAAAAATTTTCAGAAAAATTTTCAATGTCGACATTCGAAATCGCGCTTTCTGCCACAGCTATTATAATCAAAATGATGTTCGTATTCATAATAGTGCCGAGTATCATCGATATCAGACATTTTTAAGCTGCGTTAAAAATCTCGTTGAACTGACGACTCCGAAAATTCTCAAATATCGACATTCGAAATCGCGCTTTCTGCCACAGCTATTATAATCAAAATGATGTTTGTTTTCTTAATAGTGCCGAGTATCATCGATATCAGACATATTTAAGCTGGGTAAAATTTCGTTGAATTGACGACTTTGAAAATAATCAAATATCAACATTCGAAATCGCGCTTTCTGCCACAGCTATTATAATCAAAATGATGTTTGTTTTCATAATAGTGCCGAGTATCATCGATATCAGACATTTTTAAGCTGGGTTAAAAATCTCGTTGAATTGACGACTCTGAAAATTCTCAAATATCGACATTCGAAAACGCGCTTTCTGCCACAGCTATTATAATCAAAATGATGTTTGTTTTCATAATAGTGCCGAGTATCATCGATATCAGACATTTTTAAGCTGAATTTTCAGAAAAATTTTCAATGTCGACATTCGAAATCGCGCTTTCTGCCACAGCTATTATAATCAAAATGATGTTTGTTTTCATAATAGTGCCGAGTATCATCGATATCAGACATTTTTAAGCTGGGTTAAAAATCTCGTTGAACTGACGACTCTGAAAATTCTCAAATATCGACATTCGAAATCGCGCTTTCTGCCACAGCTATTATAATCAAAATGATGTTTGTTTTCATAATAGTGCCGAGTATCATCGATATCAGACATTTTTAAGCTGGGTTAAAAATCTCGTTGAACTGACGACTCTGAAAATTCTCAAATATCGACATTCGAAAACGCGCTTTCTGCCACAGCTATTATAATCAAAATGATGTTGGTTTTCATAATAGTGCCGAGTATCATCGATATTAGACATTTTTAAGCTGTGTTACAAATCTCGTTGAATTGTCGACTTTGAAAATAATCAAATATCAACATTCGAAATCGCGCTTTCTGCCACAGCTATTATAATCAAAATGATGTTTGTTTTCATAATAGTGCCGAGTATCATCGATATCAGACATTTTAAAGCTGGGTTAAAAATCTCGTTGAACTGACGACTCTGAAAATTCTCAAATGTCGACATTCGAAAACGTGCTTTCTGCCACAGCTATTATAATCAAAATGATGTTTGTTTTCATAATAGTGCCGAGTATCATCGATATCAGACATTTTAAAGCTGGGTTAAAAATCTCGTTGAACTGACGACTCTGAAAATTCTCAAATGTCGACATTCGAAAACGTGCTTTCTGCCACAGCTATTATAATCAAAATGATGTTTGTTTTCATAATAGTGCCGAGTATCATCGATATCAGACATTTTAAAGCTGGGTTAAAAATCTCGTTGAACTGACGACTCTGAAAATTCTCAAATGTCGACATTCGAAAACGTGCTTTCTGCCACAGCTATTATAATCAAAATGATGTTTGTTTTCATAATAGTGCCGAGTATCATCGATATCAGACATTTTTAAGATGGGTTAAAAATCTCGTTGAACTGACGACTCTGAAAATTCTCAAATATCGACATTCGAAAACACGCTTTCTGTCACAACTATTATAATCAAAATGATGTTTGTTTTCATAATAGTGCCGAGTATCATCGATATCAGACATTTTTAAGCTGTGTTACAAATCTCGTTGAATTGACGACTTTGAAAATAATCAAATATCAACATTCGAAATCGCGCTTTCTGCCACAGCTATTATAATCAAAATGATGTTTGTTTTCATAATAGTGCCGAGTATCATCGATATCAGACATTTTTAAGCTGGGTTAAAAATCTCGTTGAACTGACGACTCCGAAAATTCTCAAATATCGACATTCGAAAACGCGCTTTCTGCCACAGCTATTATAATCAAAATGATGTTTGTTTTCATAATCGTGCCGAGTATCATCGATATCAGACATTTTTAAGCTGTGTTACAAATCTCTTTCAATTGACGACTTTGAAAATAATCAAATATCAACATTCGAAATCGCGCTTTCTGCCACAGCTATTATAATCAAAATGATGTTTGTTTTCATAATAGTGCCGAGTATCATCGATATCAGACATATTTAAGCTGGGTAAAATTTCGTTGAATTCTAGAATTAGAAAAATTTTCAGAAAAATTTTCAATGTCGACATTCGAAATCGCGCTTTCTGCCACAGCTATTATAATCAAAATGATGTTTGTTTTCATAATAGTGCCGAGTATCATCGATATCAGACATTTTTAAGCTGGGTTAAAAATCTCGTTGAACTGACGACTCTGAAAATTCTCAAATATCGACATTCGAAATCGCGCTTTCTGCCACAGCTATTATAATCAAAATGATGTTTGTTTTCATAATAGTGCCGAGTATCATCGATATCAGACATTTTTAAGCTGGGTTAAAAATCTCGTTGAACTGACGACTCTGAAAATTCTCAAATATCGACATTCGAAAACGTGCTTTCTGCCACAGCTATTATAATCAAAATGATGTTTGTTTTCATAATAGTGCCGAGTATCATCGATATCAGACATTTTTAAGCTGGGTTAAAAATCTCGTTGAACTGACGACTCTGAAAATTCTCAAATATCGACATTCGAAAACGCGCTTTCTGCCACAGCTATTATAATCAAAATGATGTTTGTTTTCATAATAGTGCCGAGTATCATCGATATCAGACATTTTTAAGCTGTGTTACAAATCTCGTTGAATTGACGACTTTGAAAATAATCAAATATCAACATTCGAAATCGCGCTTTCTGCCACAGCTATTATAATCAAAATGATGTTTGTTTTCATAATAGTGCCGAGTATCATCGATATCAGACATTTTAAAGCTGGGTTAAAAATCTCGTTGAACTGACGACTCTGAAAATTCTCAAATGTCGACATTCGAAAACGTGCTTTCTGCCACAGCTATTATAATCAAAATGATGTTTGTTTTCATAATAGTGCCGAGTATCATCGATATCAGACATTTTTAAGCTGTGTTACAAATCTCGTTGAACTGACGACTTTGAAAGATATCAAATATCAACATTCGAGATCACGCTTTCTGCCACAGCTATTATTATCCAAATGATGTTTGTTTTCATAATAGTATCGAGTATCATCGATATCAGACATTTTTAAGCTGTGTAACAAATCTCGTTGAACTGACGACTTTGAAAATTATCAAATATCAACATTCGAAATCGTGCTTTCTGCCACAGCTATTATTATCCAAATGATGCTTGTTTTCATAATAGTATCGAGTATCATCGATATCAGACACTTTTAAGCTCGGTTAAAAATCTCGTTGAACTGACGACTCTGAAAATTTTCAAATATCGACATTTGAAATCGCGCTTTCTGCCACAGCTATTATAATCAAAATGATGTTTGTTTTCATAATAGTACCGAGTATCATCGATATCAGACATATTTAAGCTGGGTTAAAAATCTCGTTGAACTGACGACTCTGAAAATTCTCAAATGTCGACATTCGAAAACGTGCTTTCTGCCACAGCTATTATAATCAAAATGATGTTTGTTTTCATAATAGTGCCGAGTATCATCGATATCAGACATTTTTAAGCTGTGTTACAAATCTCGTTGAATTGACGACTTTGAAAAAATCAAATATCAACATTCGAAATCGCGCTTTCTGCCACAGCTATTATAATCAAAATGATGTTTGTTTTCATAATAGTGCCGAGTATCATCGATATCAGACATATTTAAGCTGGGTAAAATTTCGTTGAATTCTAGGACTTGGAAAAATTTTCAGAAAAATTTTCAATGTCGACATTCGAAATCGCGCTTTCTGCCACAGCTATTATAATCAAAATGATGTTCGTTTTCATAATAGTGCCGAGTATCATCGATATCAGACATTTTTAAGCTGGGTTAAAAATCTCGTTGAACGGACGACTCCGAAAATTCTCAAATATCGACATTCGAAAACGCGCTTTCTGCCACAGCTATTATAATCAAAATGATGTTTGTTTTCATAATAGTGCTGAGTATCATCGATATCAGACATATTTAAGCTGGGTAAAATTTCGTTGAATTCTAGGACTTGGAAAAATTTTCAGAAAAATTTTCAATGTCGACATTCGAAATCGCGCTTTCTGCCACAGCTATTATAATCAAAATGATGTTCGTTTTCATAATAGTGCCGAGTATCATCGATATCAGACATTTTTAAGCTGGGTTAAAAATCTCGAACTGACGACTCCGAAAATTCTCAAATACCGACATTCGAAATCGCGCTTTCTGCCACAGCTATTATAATCAAAATGATGTTTGTTTTCATAATAGTGCCGAGTATCATCGATATTAGACATATTTAAGCTGGGTAAAATTTCGTTGAATTCTAGGACTTGGAAAAATTTTCAGAAAAATTTTCAATGTCGACATTCGAAATCGCGCTTCTGCCACAGCTATTATAATCAAAATGATGTTCGTATTCATAATAGTGCCGAGTATCATCGATATCAGACATTTTTAAGCTGGGTTAAAAATCTCGTTGAACTGACGACTCCGAAAATTCTCAAATATCGACATTCGAAATCGCGCTTTCTGCCACAGCTATTATAATCAAAATGATGTTTGTTTTCTTAATAGTGCCGAGTATCATCGATATCAGACATATTTAAGCTGTGTAAAATTTCGTTGAATTCTAGGACTTGGAAAAATTTTCAGAAAAATTTTCAATGTCGACATTCGAAATCGCGCTTTCTGCCACAGCTATTATAATCAAAATGATGTTTGTTTTCATAATAGTGCCGAGTATCATCGATATCAGACATATTTAAGCTGGGTAAAATTTCGTTGAATTCTAGGACTTGGAAAAATTTTCAGAAAAATTTTCAATGTCGACATTCGAAATCGCGCTTTCTGCCACAGCTATTATAATCAAAATGATGTTTGTTTTCATAATAGTGCCGAGTATCATCGATATCAGACATTTTTAAGCTGGGTTAAAAATCTCGTTGAATTGACGACTCTGAAAATTCTCAAATATCGACATTCGAAAACGCGCTTTCTGCCACAGCTATTATAATCAAAATGATGTTTGTTTTCATAATAGTGCCGAGTATCATCGATATCAGACATTTTTAAGCTGAATTTTCAGAAAAATTTTCAATGTCGACATTCGAAATCGCGCTTTCTGCCACAGCTATTATAATCAAAATGATGTTTGTTTTCATAATAGTGCCGAGTATCATCGATATCAGACATTTTTAAGCTGGGTTAAAAATCTCGTTGAACTGACGACTCTGAAAATTCTCAAATATCGACATTCGAAATCGCGCTTTCTGCCACAGCTATTATAATCAAAATGATGTTTGTTTTCATAATAGTGCCGAGTATCATCGATATCAGACATTTTTAAGCTGGGTTAAAAATCTCGTTGAACTGACGACTCTGAAAATTCTCAAATATCGACATTCGAAAACGCGCTTTCTGCCACAGCTATTATAATCAAAATGATGTTTGTTTTCATAATAGTGCCGAGTATCATCGATATTAGACATTTTTAAGCTGTGTTACAAATCTCGTTGAATTGACGACTTTGAAAATAATCAAATATCAACATTCGAAATCGCGCTTTCTGCCACAGCTATTATAATCAAAATGATGTTTGTTTTCATAATAGTGCCGAGTATCATCGATATCAGACATTTTAAAGCTGGGTTAAAAATCTCGTTGAACTGACGACTCTGAAAATTCTCAAATGTCGACATTCGAAAACGTGCTTTCTGCCACAGCTATTATAATCAAAATGATGTTTGTTTTCATAATAGTGCCGAGTATCATCGATATCAGACATTTTTAAGCTGTGTTACAAATCTCGTTGAATTGACGACTTTGAAAATAATCAAATATCAACATTCGAAATCGCGCTTTCTGCCACAGCTATTATAATCAAAATGATGTTTGTTTTCATAATAGTGCCGAGTATCATCGATATCAGACATTTTTAAGATGGGTTAAAAATCTCGTTGAACTGACGACTCTGAAAATTCTCAAATATCGACATTCGAAAACACGCTTTCTGTCACAATTATTATAATCAAAATGATGTTTGTTTTCATAATAGTGCCGAGTATCATCGATATCAGACATTTTTAAGCTGTGTTACAAATCTCGTTGAATTGACGACTTTGAAAATAATCAAATATCAACATTCGAAATCGCGCTTTCTGCCACAGCTATTATAATCAAAATGATGTTTGTTTTCATAATAGTGCCGAGTATCATCGATATCAGACATTTTTAAGCTGGGTTAAAAATCTCGTTGAACTGACGACTCCGAAAATTCTCAAATATCGACATTCGAAAACGCGCTTTCTGCCACAGCTATTATAATCAAAATGATGTTTGTTTTCATAATCGTGCCGAGTATCATCGATATCAGACATTTTTAAGCTGTGTTACAAATCTCTTTCAATTGACGACTTTGAAAATAATCAAATATCAACATTCGAAATCGCGCTTTCTGCCACAGCTATTATAATCAAAATGATGTTTGTTTTCATAATAGTGCCGAGTATCATCGATATCAGACATATTTAAGCTGGGTAAAATTTCGTTGAATTCTAGAATTAGAAAAATTTTCAGAAAAATTTTCAATGTCGACATTCGAAATCGCGCTTTCTGCCACAGCTATTATAATCAAAATGATGTTTGTTTTCATAATAGTGCCGAGTATCATCGATATCAGACATTTTTAAGCTGGGTTAAAAATCTCGTTGAACTGACGACTCTGAAAATTCTCAAATATCGACATTCGAAATCGCGCTTTCTGCCACAGCTATTATAATCAAAATGATGTTTGTTTTCATAATAGTGCCGAGTATCATCGATATCAGACATTTTTAAGCTGGGTTAAAAATCTTGTTGAACTGACGACTCTGAAAATTCTCAAATATCGACATTCGAAATCGCGCTTTCTGCCACAGCTATTATAATCAAAATGATGTTCGTATTCATAATAGTGCCGAGTATCATCGATATCAGACATTTTTAAGCTGGGTTAAAAATCTCGTTGAACTGACGACTCCGAAAATTCTCAAATATCGACATTCGAAATCGCGCCTTCTGCCACAACTATTATAATCAAAATGATGTTCGTTTTCATAATAGTGCCGAGTATCATCGATATCAGACATTTTTAAGCTGGGTTAAAAATCTCGTTGAACGGACGACTCCGAGAATTCTCAAATATCGACATTCGAAAACGCGCTTTCTGCCACAGCTATTATAATCAAAATGATGTTTGTTTTCATAATAGTGCCGAGTATCATCGATATCAGACATATTTAAGCTGGGTAAAATTTCGTTGAATTCTCGGACTTTGAAAAATTTTCAGAAAAATTTTCAATGTCGACATTCGAAATCGCGCTTTCTGCCACAGCTAATATAATCAAAATGATGTTTGTTTTCATAATAGTGCCGAGTATCATCGATATCAGACATTTTTAAGCTGGGTTAAAAATCTCGTTGAATTGACGACTCTGAAAATTCTCAAATATCGACATTCGAAAACGCGCTTTCTGCCACAGCTATTATAATCAAAATGATGTTTGTTTTCATAATAGTGCCGAGTATCATCGATATCAGACATTTTTAAGCTGAATTTTCAGAAAAATTTTCAATGTCGACATTCGAAATCGCGCTTTCTGCCACAGCTATTATAATCAAAATGATGTTTGTTTTCATAATAGTGCCGAGTATCATCGATATCAGACATTTTTAAGCTGGGTTAAAAATCTCGTTGAACTGACGACTCTGAAAATTCTCAAATATCGACATTCGAAATCGCGCTTTCTGCCACAGCTATTATAATCAAAATGATGTTTGTTTTCATAATAGTGCCGAGTATCATCGATATCAGACATTTTTAAGCTGGGTTAAAAATCTCGTTGAACTGACGACTCTGAAAATTCTCAAATATCGACATTCGAAAACGCGCTTTCTGCCACAGCTATTATAATCAAAATGATGTTTGTTTTCATAATAGTGCCGAGTATCATCGATATTAGACATTTTTAAGCTGTGTTACAAATCTCGTTGAATTGACGACTTTGAAAATAATCAAATATCAACATTCGAAATCGCGCTTTCTGCCACAGCTATTATAATCAAAATGATGTTTGTTTTCATAATAGTGCCGAGTATCATCGATATCAGACATTTTAAAGCTGGGTTAAAAATCTCGTTGAACTGACGACTCTGAAAATTCTCAAATGTCGACATTCGAAAACGTGCTTTCTGCCACAGCTATTATAATCAAAATGATGTTTGTTTTCATAATAGTGCCGAGTATCATCGATATCAGACATTTTTAAGCTGTGTTACAAATCTCGTTGAATTGACGACTTTGAAAATAATCAAATATCAACATTCGAAATCGCGCTTTCTGCCACAGCTATTATAATCAAAATGATGTTTGTTTTCATAATAGTGCCGAGTATCATCGATATCAGACATTTTTAAGATGGGTTAAAAATCTCGTTGAACTGACGACTCTGAAAATTCTCAAATATCGACATTCGAAAACACGCTTTCTGTCACAACTATTATAATCAAAATGATGTTTGTTTTCATAATAGTGCCGAGTATCATCGATATCAGACATTTTTAAGCTGTGTTACAAATCTCGTTGAATTGACGACTTTGAAAATAATCAAATATCAACATTCGAAATCGCACTTTCTGCCACAGCTATTATAATCAAAATGATGTTTGTTTTCATAATAGTGCCGAGTATCATCGATATCAGACATTTTTAAGCTGGGTTAAAAATCTCGTTGAACTGACGACTCCGAAAATTCTCAAATATCGACATTCGAAAACGCGCTTTCTGCCACAGCTATTATAATCAAAATGATGTTTGTTTTCATAATCGTGCCGAGTATCATCGATATCAGACATTTTTAAGCTGTGTTACAAATCTCATTGAATTGACGACTTTGAAAATAATCAAATATCAACATTCGAAATCGCGCTTTCTGCCACAGCTATTATAATCAAAATGACGTTTGTTTTCATAATAGTGCCGAGTATCATCGATATCAGACATATTTAAGCTGGGTAAAATTTCGTTGAATTCTAGAATTAGAAAAATTTTCAGAAAAATTTTCAATGTCGACATTCGAAATCGCGCTTTCTGCCACAGCTATTATAATCAAAATGATGTTTGTTTTCATAATAGTGCCGAGTATCATCGATATCAGACATTTTTAAGCTGGGTTAAAAATCTCGTTGAACTGACGACTCTGAAAGTTCTCAAATATCGACATTCGAAATCGCGCTTTCTGCAACAGCTATTATAATCAAAATGATGTTTGTTTTCATAATAGTGCCGAGTATCATCGATATCAGACATTTTTAAGCTGGGTTAAAAATCTTGTTGAACTGACGACTCTGAAAATTCTCAAATATCGACATTCGAAATCGCGCTTTCTGCCACAGCTATTATAATCAAAATGATGTTCGTATTCATAATAGTGCCGAGTATCATCGATATCAGACATTTTTAAGCTGGGTTAAAAATCTCGTTGAACTGACGACTCCGAAAATTCTCAAATATCGACATTCGAAATCGCGCTTTCTGCCACAACTATTATAATCAAAATGATGTTCGTTTTCATAATAGTGCCGAGTATCATCGATATCAGACATTTTTAAGCTGGGTTAAAAATCTCGTTGAACGGACGACTCCGAGAATTCTCAAATATCGACATTCGAAAACGCGCTTTCTGCCACAGCTATTATAATCAAAATGATGTTTGTTTTCATAATAGTGCCGAGTATCATCGATATCAGACATATTTAAGCTGGGTAAAATTTCGTTGAATTCTAGGACTTGGAAAAATTTTCAGAAAAATTTTCAATGTCGACATTCGAAATCGCGCTTTCTGCCACAGCTATTATAATCAAAATGATGTTCGTTTTCATAATAGTGCCGAGTATCATCGATATCAGACATTTTTAAGCTGCGTTAAAAATCTCGTTGAACTGACGACTCCGAAAATTCTCAAATATCGACATTCGAAATCGCGCTTTCTGCCACAGCTATTATAATCAAAATGATGTTTGTTTTCATAATAGTGCCGAGTATCATCGATATCAGACATTTTAAAGCTGGGTTAAAAATCTCGTTGAACTGACGACTCTGAAAATTCTCAAATGTCGACATTCGAAAACGTGCTTTCTGCCACAGCTATTATAACCAAAATGATGTTTGTTTTCATAATAGTGCCGAGTATCATCGATATCAGACATTTTTAAGCTGTGTTACAAATCTCGTTGAATTGACGACTTTGAAAATAATCAAATATCAACATTCGAAATCGCGCTTTCTGCCACAGCTATTATAATCAAAATGATGTTTGTTTTCATAATAGTGCCGAGTATCATCGATATCAGACATTTTAAAGCTGGGTTAAAAATCTCGTTGAACTGACGACTCTGAAAATTCTCAAATGTCGACATTCGAAAACGTGCTTTCTGCCACAGCTATTATAATCAAAATGATGTTTGTTTTCATAATAGTGCCGAGTATCATCGATATCAGACATTTTTAAGCTGTGTTACAAATCTCGTTGAACTGACGACTTTGAAAATAATCAAATATCAACATTCGAAATCGCGCTTTCTGCCACAGCTATTATAATCAAAATGATGTTTGTTTTCATAATAGTGCCGAGTATCATCGATATCAGACATATTTAAGCTGGGTAAAATTTCGTTGAATTCTAGAATTAGAAAAATTTTCAGAAAAATTTTCAATGTCGACATTCGAAATCGCGCTTTCTGCCACAGCTATTATAATCAAAATGATGTTCGTTTTCATAATAGTGCCGAGTATCATCGATATCAGACATTTTTAAGCTGGGTAAAATTTCGTTGAATTCTAACACTTAGAAAAATTTTCAGAAAAATTTCAATGTCGACATTCGAAATCGCGCTTTCTGCCACAGCTATTATAATCAAAATGATGTTCGTTTTCATAATAGTGCCGAGTATCATCGATATCAGACATTTTTAAGCTGGGTTAAAAATCTCGTTGAACGGACGACTCCGAAAATTCTCAAATATCGACATTCGAAAACGCGCTTTCTGCCACAGCTATTATAATCAAAATGATGTTTGTTTTCATAATAGTGCCGAGTATCGTCGATATCAGACATTTTTAAGCTGAATTTTCAGAAAAATTTTCAATGTCGACATTCGAAATCGCGCTTTCTGCCACAGCTATTATAATCAAAATGATGTTTGTTTTCATAATAGTGTCGAGTATTATCGATATCAGACATTTTTAAGCTGGGTTAAAAATCTCGTTGAACTGACGACTCTGAAAATTCTCAAATATCGACATTCGAAATCGCGCTTTCTGCCACAGCTATTATAATCAAAATGATGTTTGTTTTCATAATAGTGCCGAGTATCATCGATATCAGACATTTTTAAGCTGGGTTAAAAATCTCATTGAACTGACGACTCCGAGAATTCTCAAATATCGACATTCGAAAACGCGCTTTCTGCCACAGCTATTATAATCAAAATGATGTTTGTTTTCATAATAGTGCCGAGTATCATCGATATCAGACATATTTAAGCTGGGTAAAATTTCGTTGAATTCTAGGACTTGGAAAAATTTTCAGAAAAATTTTCAATGTCGACATTCGAAATCGCGCTTTCTGCCACAGCTATTATAATCAAAATGATGTTCGTTTTCATAATAGTGCCGGGTATCATCGATATCAGACATTTTTAAGCTGCGTTAAAAATCTCGTTGAACTGACGACTCCGAAAATTCTCAAATATCGACATTCGAAATCGCGCTTTCTGCCACAGCTATTATAATCAAAATGATGTTTGTTTTCATAATAGTGCCGAGTATCATCGATATCAGACATTTTAAAGCTGGGTTAAAAATCTCGTTGAACTGACGACTCTGAAAATTCTCAAATGTCGACATTCGAAAACGTGCTTTCTGCCACAGCTATTATAACCAAAATGATGTTTGTTTTCATAATAGTGCCGAGTATCATCGATATCAGACATTTTTAAGCTGTGTTACAAATCTCGTTGAATTGACGACTTTGAAAATAATCAAATATCAACATTCGAAATCGCGCTTTCTGCCACAGCTATTATAATCAAAATGATGTTTGTTTTCATAATAGTGCCGAGTATCATCGATATCAGACATTTTAAAGCTGGGTTAAAAATCTCGTTGAACTGACGACTCTGAAAATTCTCAAATGTCGACATTCGAAAACGTGCTTTCTGCCACAGCTATTATAATCAAAATGATGTTTGTTTTCATAATAGTGCCGAGTATCATCGATATCAGACATTTTTAAGCTGTGTTACAAATCTCGTTGAACTGACGACTTTGAAAATAATCAAATATCAACATTCGAAATCGCGCTTTCTGCCACAGCTATTATAATCAAAATGATGTTTGTTTTCATAATAGTGCCGAGTATCATCGATATCAGACATATTTAAGCTGGGTAAAATTTCGTTGAATTCTAGAATTAGAAAAATTTTCAGAAAAATTTTCAATGTCGACATTCGAAATCGCGCTTTCTGCCACAGCTATTATAATCAAAATGATGTTTGTTTTCATAATAGTGCCGAGTATCGTCGATATCAGACATTTTTAAGCTGAATTTTCAGAAAAATTTTCAATGTCGACATTCGAAATCGCGCTTTCTGCCACAGCTATTATAATCAAAATGATGTTTGTTTTCATAATAGTGTCGAGTATCATCGATATCAGACATTTTTAAGCTGGGTTAAAAATCTCGTTGAACTGACGACTCTGAAAATTCTCAAATATCGACATTCGAAATCGCGCTTTCTGCCACAGCTATTATAATCAAAATGATGTTTGTTTTCATAATAGTGCCGAGTATCATCGATATCAGACATTTTTAAGCTGGGTTAAAAATCTCGTTGAACTGACGACTCCGAAAATTCTCAAATATCGACATTCGAAAACGCGCTTTCTGCCACAGCTATTATAATCAAAATGATGTTTGTTTTCATAATCGTGCCGAGTATCATCGATATCAGACATTTTTAAGCTGTGTTACAAATCTCATTGAATTGACGACTTTGAAAATAATCAAATATCAACATTCGAAATCGCGCTTTCTGCCACAGCTATTATAATCAAAATGATGTTTGTTTTCATAATAGTGCCGAGTATCATCGATATCAGACATTTTTAAACTGGGTTAAAAATCTCGTTGAACTGACGACTCTGGAAGTTCTCAAATATCGACATTCGAAATCGCGCTTTCTGCCACAGCTATTATAATCAAAATGATGTTTGTTTTCATAATAGTGCCGAGTATCATCGATATCAGACATTTTTAAGCTGGGTTAAAAATCTCGTTGAACTGACGACTCTGAAAATTCTCAAATATCGACATTCGAAATCGCGCTTTCTGCCACAGCTATTATAATCAAAATGATGTTTGTTTTCATAATAGTGCCGAGTATCATCGATATCAGACATTTTTAAGCTGGGTTAAAAATCTCGTTGAACTGACGACTCTGAAAATTCTCAAATATCGACATTCGAAAACGCGCTTTCTGCCACAGCTATTATAATCAAAATGATGTTTGTTTTCATAATAGTGCCGAGTATCATCGATATCAGACATTTTTAAGCTGGGTTAAAAATCTCGTTGAACTGACGACTCTGAAAATTCTCAAATATCGACATTCGAAAACGCGCTTTCTGCCACAGCTATTATAATCAAAATGATGTTTGTTTTCATAATAGTGCCGAGTATCATCGATATCAGACATTTTTAAGCTGTGTTACAAATCTCGTTGAATTGACGACTTTGAAAATAATCAAATATCAACATTCGAAATCGCGCTTTCTGCCACAGCTATTATAATCAAAATGATGTTTGTTTTCATAATAGTGCCGAGTATCATCGATATCAGACATTTTAAAGCTGGGTTAAAAATCTCGTTGAACTGACGACTCTGAAAATTCTCAAATGTCGACATTCGAAAACGTGCTTTCTGCCACAGCTATTATAATCAAAATGATGTTTGTTTTCATAATAGTGCCGAGTATCATCGATATCAGACATTTTTAGCTGTGTTACAAATCTCGTTGAATTGACGACTTTGAAAATAATCAAATATCAACATTCGAAATCGCGCTTTCTGCCACAGCTATTATAATCAAAATGATGTTTGTTTTCATAATAGTGCCGAGTATCATCGATATCAGACATTTTTAAGCTGTGTTACAAATCTCGTTGAATTGACGACTTTGAAAATAATCAAATATCAACATTCGAAATCGCGCTTTCTGCCACAGCTATTATAATCAAAATGATGTTTGTTTTCATAATAGTATCATCGATATCAGACATTTTTAAGCTGGGTTAAAAATCTCGTTGAACTGACGACTCTGAAAGTTCTCAAATATCGACATTCGAAATCGCGCTTTCTGCAACAGCTATTATAATCAAAATGATGTTTGTTTTCATAATAGTGCCGAGTATCATCGATATCAGACATTTTTAAGCTGGGTTAAAAATCTTGTTGAACTGACGACTCTGAAAATTCTCAAATATCGACATTCGAAATCGCGCTTTCTGCCACAGCTATTATAATCAAAATGATGTTCGTATTCATAATAGTGCCGAGTATCATCGATATCAGACATTTTTAAGCTGGGTTAAAAATCTCGTTGAACTGACGACTCCGAAAATTCTCAAATATCGACATTCGAAATCGCGCTTTCTGCCACAACTATTATAATCAAAATGATGTTCGTTTTCATAATAGTGCCGAGTATCATCGATATCAGACATTTTTAAGCTGGGTTAAAAATCTCGTTGAACGGACGACTCCGAGAATTCTCAAATATCGACATTCGAAAACGCGCTTTCTGCCACAGCTATTATAATCAAAATGATGTTTGTTTTCATAATAGTGCCGAGTATCATCGATATCAGACATTTTTAAGCTGCGTTAAAAATCTCGTTGAACTGACGACTCCGAAAATTCTCAAATATCGACATTCGAAATCGCGCTTTCTGCCACAACTATTATAATCAAAATGATGTTCGTTTTCATAATAGTGCCGAGTATCATCGATATCAGACATTTTTAAGCTGCGTTAAAAATCTCGTTGAACTGACGACTCCGAAAATTCTCAAATATCGACATTCGAAATCGCGCTTTCTGCCACAGCTATTATAATCAAAATGATGTTTGTTTTCATAATAGTGCCGAGTATCATCGATATCAGACATTTTAAAGCTGGGTTAAAAATCTCGTTGAACTGACGACTCTGAAAATTCTCAAATGTCGACATTCGAAAACGTGCTTTCTGCCACAGCTATTATAACCAAAATGATGTTTGTTTTCATAATAGTGCCGAGTATCATCGATATCAGACATTTTTAAGCTGTGTTACAAATCTCGTTGAATTGACGACTTTGAAAATAATCAAATATCAACATTCGAAATCGCGCTTTCTGCCACAGCTATTATAATCAAAATGATGTTTGTTTTCATAATAGTGCCGAGTATCATCGATATCAGACATTTTAAAGCTGGGTTAAAAATCTCGTTGAACTGACGACTCTGAAAATTCTCAAATGTCGACATTCGAAAACGTGCTTTCTGCCACAGCTATTATAATCAAAATGATGTTTGTTTTCATAATAGTGCCGAGTATCATCGATATCAGACATTTTTAAGCTGTGTTACAAATCTCGTTGAACTGACGACTTTGAAAATAATCAAATATCAACATTCGAAATCGCGCTTTCTGCCACAGCTATTATAATCAAAATGATGTTTGTTTTCATAATAGTGCCGAGTATCATCGATATCAGACATATTTAAGCTGGGTAAAATTTCGTTGAAATCTAGAATTAGAAAAATTTTCAGAAAAATTTTCAATGTCGACATTCGAAATCGCGCTTTCTGCCACAGCTATTATAATCAAAATGATGTTCGTTTTCATAATAGTGCCGAGTATCATCGATATCAGACATTTTTAAGCTGGGTAAAATTTCGTTGAATTCTAACACTTAGAAAAATTTTCAGAAAAATTTCAATGTCGACATTCGAAATCGCGCTTTCTGCCACAGCTATTATAATCAAAATGATGTTCGTTTTCATAATAGTGCCGAGTATCATCGATATCAGACATTTTTAAGCTGGGTTAAAAATCTCGTTGAACGGACGACTCCGAAAATTCTCAAATATCGACATTCGAAAACGCGCTTTCTGCCACAGCTATTATAATCAAAATGATGTTTGTTTTCATAATAGTGCCGAGTATCGTCGATATCAGACATTTTTAAGCTGAATTTTCAGAAAAATTTTCAATGTCGACATTCGAAATCGCGCTTTCTGCCACAGCTATTATAATCAAAATGATGTTTGTTTTCATAATAGTGTCGAGTATTATCGATATCAGACATTTTTAAGCTGGGTTAAAAATCTCGTTGAACTGACGACTCTGAAAATTCTCAAATATCGACATTCGAAATCGCGCTTTCTGCCACAGCTATTATAATCAAAATGATGTTTGTTTTCATAATAGTGCCGAGTATCATCGATATCAGACATTTTTAAGCTGGGTTAAAAATCTCATTGAACTGACGACTCCGAGAATTCTCAAATATCGACATTCGAAAACGCGCTTTCTGCCACAGCTATTATAATCAAAATGATGTTTGTTTTCATAATAGTGCCGAGTATCATCGATATCAGACATATTTAAGCTGGGTAAAATTTCGTTGAATTCTAGGACTTGGAAAAATTTTCAGAAAAATTTTCAATGTCGACATTCGAAATCGCGCTTTCTGCCACAGCTATTATAATCAAAATGATGTTCGTTTTCATAATAGTGCCGGGTATCATCGATATCAGACATTTTTAAGCTGCGTTAAAAATCTCGTTGAACTGACGACTCCGAAAATTCTCAAATATCGACATTCGAAATCGCGCTTTCTGCCACAGCTATTATAATCAAAATGATGTTTGTTTTCATAATAGTGCCGAGTATCATCGATATCAGACATTTTAAAGCTGGGTTAAAAATCTCGTTGAACTGACGACTCTGAAAATTCTCAAATGTCGACATTCGAAAACGTGCTTTCTGCCACAGCTATTATAACCAAAATGATGTTTGTTTTCATAATAGTGCCGAGTATCATCGATATCAGACATTTTTAAGCTGTGTTACAAATCTCGTTGAATTGACGACTTTGAAAATAATCAAATATCAACATTCGAAATCGCGCTTTCTGCCACAGCTATTATAATCAAAATGATGTTTGTTTTCATAATAGTGCCGAGTATCATCGATATCAGACATTTTAAAGCTGGGTTAAAAATCTCGTTGAACTGACGACTCTGAAAATTCTCAAATGTCGACATTCGAAAACGTGCTTTCTGCCACAGCTATTATAATCAAAATGATGTTTGTTTTCATAATAGTGCCGAGTATCATCGATATCAGACATTTTTAAGCTGTGTTACAAATCTCGTTGAACTGACGACTTTGAAAATAATCAAATATCAACATTCGAAATCGCGCTTTCTGCCACAGCTATTATAATCAAAATGATGTTTGTTTTCATAATAGTGCCGAGTATCATCGATATCAGACATATTTAAGCTGGGTAAAATTTCGTTGAATTCTAGAATTAGAAAAATTTTCAGAAAAATTTTCAATGTCGACATTCGAAATCGCGCTTTCTGCCACAGCTATTATAATCAAAATGATGTTTGTTTTCATAATAGTGCCGAGTATCGTCGATATCAGACATTTTTAAGCTGAATTTTCAGAAAAATTTTCAATGTCGACATTCGAAATCGCGCTTTCTGCCACAGCTATTATAATCAAAATGATGTTTGTTTTCATAATAGTGTCGAGTATCATCGATATCAGACATTTTTAAGCTGGGTTAAAAATCTCGTTGAACTGACGACTCTGAAAATTCTCAAATATCGACATTCGAAATCGCGCTTTCTGCCACAGCTATTATAATCAAAATGATGTTTGTTTTCATAATAGTGCCGAGTATCATCGATATCAGACATTTTTAAGCTGGGTTAAAAATCTCGTTGAACTGACGACTCCGAAAATTCTCAAATATCGACATTCGAAAACGCGCTTTCTGCCACAGCTATTATAATCAAAATGATGTTTGTTTTCATAATCGTGCCGAGTATCATCGATATCAGACATTTTTAAGCTGTGTTACAAATCTCATTGAATTGACGACTTTGAAAATAATCAAATATCAACATTCGAAATCGCGCTTTCTGCCACAGCTATTATAATCAAAATGATGTTTGTTTTCATAATAGTGCCGAGTATCATCGATATCAGACATTTTTAAACTGGGTTAAAAATCTCGTTGAACTGACGACTCTGGAAGTTCTCAAATATCGACATTCGAAATCGCGCTTTCTGCCACAGCTATTATAATCAAAATGATGTTTGTTTTCATAATAGTGCCGAGTATCATCGATATCAGACATTTTTAAGCTGGGTTAAAAATCTCGTTGAACTGACGACTCTGAAAATTCTCAAATATCGACATTCGAAATCGCGCTTTCTGCCACAGCTATTATAATCAAAATGATGTTTGTTTTCATAATAGTGCCGAGTATCATCGATATCAGACATTTTTAAGCTGTGTTACAAATCTCGTTGAATTGACGACTTTGAAAATAATCAAATATCAACATTCGAAATCGCGCTTTCTGCCACAGCTATTATAATCAAAATGATGTTTGTTTTCATAATAGTGCCGAGTATCATCGATATCAGACATTTTAAAGCTGGGTTAAAAATCTCGTTGAACTGACGACTCTGAAAATTCTCAAATGTCGACATTCGAAAACGTGCTTTCTGCCACAGCTATTATAATCAAAATGATGTTTGTTTTCATAATAGTGCCGAGTATCATCGATATCAGACATTTTTAGCTGTGTTACAAATCTCGTTGAATTGACGACTTTGAAAATAATCAAATATCAACATTCGAAATCGCGCTTTCTGCCACAGCTATTATAATCAAAATGATGTTTGTTTTCATAATAGTGCCGAGTATCATCGATATCAGACATTTTTAAGCTGTGTTACAAATCTCGTTGAATTGACGACTTTGAAAATAATCAAATATCAACATTCGAAATCGCGCTTTCTGCCACAGCTATTATAATCAAAATGATGTTTGTTTTCATAATAGTGCCGAGTATCATCGATATCAGACATTTTAAAGCTGGGTTAAAAATCTCGTTGAACTGACGACTCTGAAAATTCTCAAATGTCGACATTCGAAAACGTGCTTTCTGCCACAGCTATTATAATCAAAATGATGTTTGTTTACATAATAGTGCCGAGTATCATCGATATCAGACATTTTTAAGCTGTGTTACAAATCTCGTTGAACTGACGACTTTGAAAGTTATCAAATATCAACATTCGAGATCACGCTTTCTGCCACAGCTATTATTATCCAAATGATGTTTGTTTTCATAATAGTATCGAGTATCATCGATATCAGACATTTTTAAGCTGTGTAACAAATCTCGTTGAACTGACGACTTTGAAAATTATCAAATATCAACATTCGAAATCGTGCTTTCTGCCACAGCTATTATTATCCAAATGATGCTTGTTTTCATAATAGTATCGAGTATCATCGATATCAGACACTTTTAAGCTCGGTTAAAAATCTCGTTGAACTGACGACTCTGAAAATTTTCAAATATCGACATTTGAAATCGCGCTTTCTGCCACAGCTATTATAATCAAAATGATGTTTGTTTTCATAATAGTACCGAGTATCATCGATATCAGACATATTTAAGCTGGGTTAAAAATCTCGTTGAACTGACGACTCTGAAAATTCTCAAATGTCGACATTCGAAAACGTGCTTTCTGCCACAGCTATTATAATCAAAATGATGTTTGTTTTCATAATAGTGCCGAGTATCATCGATATCAGACTTTTTTAAGCTGTGTTACAAATCTCGTTGAACTGACGACTTTGAAAGTTATCAAATATCAACATTCGAAATCGCGCTTTCTGCCACAGCTATTATAATCAAAATGATGTTTGTTTTCATAATAGTGCCGAGTATCGTCGATATCAGACATTTTTAAGCTGAATTTTCAGAAAAATTTTCAATGTCGACATTCGAAATCGCGCTTTCTGCCACAGCTATTATAATCAAAATGATGTTTGTTTTCATAATAGTGTCGAGTATCATCGATATCAGACATTTTTAAGCTGGGTTAAAAATCTCGTTGAACTGACGACTCTGAAAATTCTCAAATATCGACATTCGAAATCGCGCTTTCTGCCACAGCTATTATAATCAAAATGATGTTTGTTTTCATAATAGTGCCGAGTATCATCGATATCAGACATTTTTAAGCTGGGTTAAAAATCTCGTTGAACTGACGACTCCGAAAATTCTCAAATATCGACATTCGAAAACGCGCTTTCTGCCACAGCTATTATAATCAAAATGATGTTTGTTTTCATAATCGTGCCGAGTATCATCGATATCAGACATTTTTAAGCTGTGTTACAAATCTCATTGAATTGACGACTTTGAAAATAATCAAATATCAACATTCGAAATCGCGCTTTCTGCCACAGCTATTATAATCAAAATGATGTTTGTTTTCATAATAGTGCCGAGTATCATCGATATCAGACATTTTTAAACTGGGTTAAAAATCTCGTTGAACTGACGACTCTGGAAGTTCTCAAATATCGACATTCGAAATCGCGCTTTCTGCCACAGCTATTATAATCAAAATGATGTTTGTTTTCATAATAGTGCCGAGTATCATCGATATCAGACATTTTTAAGCTGGGTTAAAAATCTCGTTGAACTGACGACTCTGAAAATTCTCAAATATCGACATTCGAAATCGCGCTTTCTGCCACAGCTATTATAATCAAAATGATGTTTGTTTTCATAATAGTGCCGAGTATCATCGATATCAGACATTTTTAAGCTGTGTTACAAATCTCGTTGAATTGACGACTTTGAAAATTATCAAATATCAACATTCGAAATCGTGCTTTCTGCCACAGCTATTATTATCCAAATGATGCTTGTTTTCATAATAGTATCGAGTATCATCGATATCAGACACTTTTAAGCTCGGTTAAAAATCTCGTTGAACTGACGACTCTGAAAATTTTCAAATATCGACATTTGAAATCGCGCTTTCTGCCACAGCTATTATAATCAAAATGATGTTTGTTTTCATAATAGTACCGAGTATCATCGATATCAGACATATTTAAGCTGGGTTAAAAATCTCGTTGAACTGACGACTCTGAAAATTCTCAAATGTCGACATTCGAAAACGTGCTTTCTGCCACAGCTATTATAATCAAAATGATGTTTGTTTTCATAATAGTGCCGAGTATCATCGATATCAGACTTTTTTAAGCTGTGTTACAAATCTCGTTGAACTGACGACTTTGAAAGTTATCAAATATCAACATTCGAAATCGCGCTTTCTGCCACAGCTATTATAATCAAAATGATGTTTGTTTTCATAATAGTGCCGAGTATCGTCGATATCAGACATTTTTAAGCTGAATTTTCAGAAAAATTTTCAATGTCGACATTCGAAATCGCGCTTTCTGCCACAGCTATTATAATCAAAATGATGTTTGTTTTCATAATAGTGTCGAGTATCATCGATATCAGACATTTTTAAGCTGGGTTAAAAATCTCGTTGAACTGACGACTCTGAAAATTCTCAAATATCGACATTCGAAATCGCGCTTTCTGCCACAGCTATTATAATCAAAATGATGTTTGTTTTCATAATAGTGCCGAGTATCATCGATATCAGACATTTTTAAGCTGGGTTAAAAATCTCGTTGAACTGACGACTCCGAAAATTCTCAAATATCGACATTCGAAAACGCGCTTTCTGCCACAGCTATTATAATCAAAATGATGTTTGTTTTCATAATCGTGCCGAGTATCATCGATATCAGACATTTTTAAGCTGTGTTACAAATCTCATTGAATTGACGACTTTGAAAATAATCAAATATCAACATTCGAAATCGCGCTTTCTGCCACAGCTATTATAATCAAAATGATGTTTGTTTTCATAATAGTGCCGAGTATCATCGATATCAGACATTTTTAAACTGGGTTAAAAATCTCGTTGAACTGACGACTCTGGAAGTTCTCAAATATCGACATTCGAAATCGCGCTTTCTGCCACAGCTATTATAATCAAAATGATGTTTGTTTTCATAATAGTGCCGAGTATCATCGATATCAGACATTTTTAAGCTGGGTTAAAAATCTCGTTGAACTGACGACTCTGAAAATTCTCAAATATCGACATTCGAAATCGCGCTTTCTGCCACAGCTATTATAATCAAAATGATGTTTGTTTTCATAATAGTGCCGAGTATCATCGATATCAGACATTTTTAAGCTGTGTTACAAATCTCGTTGAATTGACGACTTTGAAAATAATCAAATATCAACATTCGAAATCGCGCTTTCTGCCACAGCTATTATAATCAAAATGATGTTTGTTTTCATAATAGTGCCGAGTATCATCGATATCAGACATTTTAAAGCTGGGTTAAAAATCTCGTTGAACTGACGACTCTGAAAATTCTCAAATGTCGACATTCGAAAACGTGCTTTCTGCCACAGCTATTATAATCAAAATGATGTTTGTTTTCATAATAGTGCCGAGTATCATCGATATCAGACATTTTTAGCTGTGTTACAAATCTCGTTGAATTGACGACTTTGAAAATAATCAAATATCAACATTCGAAATCGCGCTTTCTGCCACAGCTATTATAATCAAAATGATGTTTGTTTTCATAATAGTGCCGAGTATCATCGATATCAGACATTTTTAAGCTGTGTTACAAATCTCGTTGAATTGACGACTTTGAAAATAATCAAATATCAACATTCGAAATCGCGCTTTCTGCCACAGCTATTATAATCAAAATGATGTTTGTTTTCATAATAGTGCCGAGTATCATCGATATCAGACATTTTAAAGCTGGGTTAAAAATCTCGTTGAACTGACGACTCTGAAAATTCTCAAATGTCGACATTCGAAAACGTGCTTTCTGCCACAGCTATTATAATCAAAATGATGTTTGTTTACATAATAGTGCCGAGTATCATCGATATCAGACATTTTTAAGCTGTGTTACAAATCTCGTTGAACTGACGACTTTGAAAGTTATCAAATATCAACATTCGAGATCACGCTTTCTGCCACAGCTATTATTATCCAAATGATGTTTGTTTTCATAATAGTATCGAGTATCATCGATATCAGACATTTTTAAGCTGTGTAACAAATCTCGTTGAACTGACGACTTTGAAAATTATCAAATATCAACATTCGAAATCGTGCTTTCTGCCACAGCTATTATTATCCAAATGATGCTTGTTTTCATAATAGTATCGAGTATCATCGATATCAGACACTTTTAAGCTCGGTTAAAAATCTCGTTGAACTGACGACTCTGAAAATTTTCAAATATCGACATTTGAAATCGCGCTTTCTGCCACAGCTATTATAATCAAAATGATGTTTGTTTTCATAATAGTACCGAGTATCATCGATATCAGACATATTTAAGCTGGGTTAAAAATCTCGTTGAACTGACGACTCTGAAAATTCTCAAATGTCGACATTCGAAAACGTGCTTTCTGCCACAGCTATTATAATCAAAATGATGTTTGTTTTCATAATAGTGCCGAGTATCATCGATATCAGACTTTTTTAAGCTGTGTTACAAATCTCGTTGAACTGACGACTTTGAAAGTTATCAAATATCAACATTCGAAATCGCGCTTTCTGCCACAGCTATTATAATCAAAATGATGTTTGTTTTCATAATAGTGCCGAGTATCATCGATATCAGACATTTTAAAGCTGGGTTAAAAATCTCGTTGAACTGACGACTCTGAAAATTCTCAAATGTCGACATTCGAAAACGTGCTTTCTGCCACAGCTATTATAATCAAAATGATGTTTGTTTTCATAATAGTATCGAGTATCATCGATATCAGACATTTTTAAGCTGTGTAACAAATCTCGTTGAACTGACGACTTTGAAAATTATCAAATATCAACATTCGAAATCACGCTTTCTGCCACAGCTATTATTATCCCAATGATGTTTGTTTTCATAATAGTGCCGAGTATCATCGATATCAGACATTTTTAAGCTGTGTAACAAATCTCGTTGAACTGACGACTTTGAAAATTATCAAATATCAACATTCGAAATCACGCTTTCTGCCACAGCTATTATTATCCCAATGATGTTTGTTTTCATAATAGTGCCGAGTATCATCGATATCAGACATTTTTAAGCTGTGTTACAAATCTCGTTGAATTGACGACTTTGAAAATAATCAAATATCAACATTCGAAATCGCGCTTTCTGCCACAGCTATTATAATCAAAATGATGTTTGTTTTCATAATAATGCCGAGTATCATCGATATAAGACATTTTTAAGCTGGGTTAAAAATCTCGTTGAACTGACGACTCCGAAAATTCTCAAATATCGACATTCGAAAACGCGCTTTCTGCCACAGATATTATAATCAAAATGATGTTTGTTTTCATAATCGTGCCGAGTATCATCGATATCAGACATTTTTAAGCTGTGTTACAAATCTCATTGAATTGACGACTTTGAAAATAATCAAATATCAACATTCGAAATCGCGCTTTCTGCCACAGCTATTATAATCAAAATGATGTTTGTTTTCATAATAGTGCCGAGTATCATCGATATCAGACATATTTAAGCTGGGTAAAATTTCGTTGAATTCTAGAATTAGAAAAATTTTCAGAAAAATTTTCAATGTCGACATTCGAAATCGCGCTTTCTGCCACAGCTATTATAATCAAAATGATGTTTGTTTTCATAATAGTGCCGAGTATCATCGATATCAGACATTTTTAAGCTGGGTTAAAAATCTCGTTGAACTAACGACTCTGAAAATTCTCAAATATCGACATTCGAAAACGCGCTTTCTGCCACAGCTATTATAATCAAAATGATGTTTGTTTTCATAATAGCGCCGAGTATCATCGATATCAGACATTTTTAAGCTGGGTTAAAAATCTCGTTGAACTGACGACTCTGAAAATTCTCAAATATCGACATTCGAAAACGCGCTTTCTGCCACAGCTATTTATAATCAAAATGATGTTTGTTTTCATAATAGTGCCGAGTATCATCGATATCAGACATTTTTAAGCTGTGTTACAAATCTCGTTGAATTGACGACTTTGAAAATAATCAAATATCAACATTCGAAATCGCGCTTTCTGCCACAGCTATTATAATCAAAATGATGTTTGTTTTCATAATAGTGCCGAGTATCATCGATATCAGACATTTTAAAGCTGGGTTAAAAATCTCGTTGAACTGACGACTCTGAAAATTCTCAAATGTCGACATTCGAAAACGTGCTTTCTGCCACAGCTATTATAATCAAAATGATGTTTGTTTTCATAATAGTGCCGAGTATCATCGATATCAGACATTTTTAAGCTGTGTTACAAATCTCGTTGAATTGACGACTTTGAAAATAATCAAATATCAACATTCGAAATCGCGCTTTCTGCCACAGCTATTATAATCAAAATGATGTTTGTTTTCATAATAGTGCCGAGTATCATCGATATCAGACATTTTTAAGCTGGGTTAAAAATCTCGTTGAACTGACGACTCTGAAAATTCTCAAATATCGACATTCGAAAACGCGCTTTCTGCCACAACTATTATAATCAAAATGATGTTTGTTTTCATAATAGTGCCGAGTATCATCGATATCAGACATTTTTAAGCTGTGTTACAAATCTCGTTGAATTGACGACTTTGAAAATAATCAAATATCAACATTCGAAATCGCGCTTTCTGCCACAGCTATTATAATCAAAATGATGTTTGTTTTCATAAAAGTGCCGAGTATCATCGATATCAGACATTTTTAAGCTGGGTTAAAAATCTCGTTGAACTGACGACTCCGAAAATTCTCAAATATCGACATTCGAAAACGCGCTTTCTGCCACAGCTATTATAATCAAAATGATGTTTGTTTTCATAATCGTGCCGAGTATCATCGATATCAGACATTTTTAAGCTGTGTTACAAATCTCATTGAATTGACGACTTTGAAAATAATCAAATATCAACATTCGAAATCGCGCTTTCTGCCACAGCTATTATAATCAAAATGATGTTTGTTTTCATAATCGTGCCGAGTATCATCGATATCAGACATTTTTAAGCTGTGTTACAAATCTCATTGAATTGACGACTTTGAAAATAATCAAATATCAACATTCGAAATCGCGCTTTCTGCCACAGCTATTATAATCAAAATGATGTTTGTTTTCATAATAGTGCCGAGTATCATCGATATCAGACATAGACATTTTTAAGCTGGGTTAAAAATCTCGTTGAACTGACGACTCTGAAAATTCTCAAATATCGACATTCGAAAACGCGCTTTCTGCCACAGCTATTATAATCAAAATGATGTTTGTTTTCATAATAGTGCCGAGTATCATCGATATCAGACATTTTTAAGCTGGGTTAAAAATCTCGTTGAACTGACGACTCTGAAAATTCTCAAATATCGACATTCGAAAACGCGCTTTCTGCCACAGCTATTATAATCAAAATGATGTTTGTTTTCATAATAGTGCCGAGTATCATCGATATCAGACATTTTTAAGCTGTGTTACAAATCTCGTTGAATTGACGACTTTGAAAATAATCAAATATCAACATTCGAAATCGCGCTTTCTGCCACAGCTATTATAATCAAAATGATGTTTGTTTTCATAATAGTGCCGAGTATCATCGATATCAGACATTTTAAAGCTGGGTTAAAAATCTCGTTGAACTGACGACTCTGAAAATTCTCAAATGTCGACATTCGAAAACGTGCTTTCTGCCACAGCTATTATAATCAAAATGATGTTTGTTTTCATAATAGTGCCGAGTATCATCGATATCAGACATTTTTAAGCTGTGTTACAAATCTCGTTGAACTGACGACTTTGAAAGTTATCAAATATCAACATTCGAGATCACGCTTTCTGCCACAGCTATTATTATCCAAATGATGTTTGTTTTCATAATAGTATCGAGTATCATCGATATCAGACATTTTTAAGCTGTGTAACAAATCTCGTTGAACTGACGACTTTGAAAATTATCAAATATCAACATTCGAAATCGTGCTTTCTGCCACAGCTATTATTATCCAAATGATGCTTGTTTTCATAATAGTATCGAGTATCATCGATATCAGACACTTTTAAGCTCGGTTAAAAATCTCGTTGAACTGACGACTCTGAAAATTTTCAAATATCGACATTTGAAATCGCGCTTTCTGCCACAGCTATTATAATCAAAATGATGTTTGTTTTCATAATAGTACCGAGTATCATCGATATCAGACATATTTAAGCTGGGTTAAAAATCTCGTTGAACTGACGACTCTGAAAATTCTCAAATGTCGACATTCGAAAACGTGCTTTCTGCCACAGCTATTATAATCAAAATGATGTTTGTTTTCATAATAGTGCCGAGTATCATCGATATCAGACTTTTTTAAGCTGTGTTACAAATCTCGTTGAACTGACGACTTTGAAAGTTATCAAATATCAACATTCGAAATCGCGCTTTCTGCCACAGCTATTATAATCAAAATGATGTTTGTTTTCATAATAGTGCCGAGTATCATCGATATCAGACATTTTAAAGCTGGGTTAAAAATCTCGTTGAACTGACGACTCTGAAAATTCTCAAATGTCGACATTCGAAAACGTGCTTTCTGCCACAGCTATTATAATCAAAATGATGTTTGTTTTCATAATAGTATCGAGTATCATCGATATCAGACATTTTTAAGCTGTGTAACAAATCTCGTTGAACTGACGACTTTGAAAATTATCAAATATCAACATTCGAAATCACGCTTTCTGCCACAGCTATTATTATCCCAATGATGTTTGTTTTCATAATAGTGCCGAGTATCATCGATATCAGACATTTTTAAGCTGTGTAACAAATCTCGTTGAACTGACGACTTTGAAAATTATCAAATATCAACATTCGAAATCACGCTTTCTGCCACAGCTATTATTATCCCAATGATGTTTGTTTTCATAATAGTGCCGAGTATCATCGATATCAGACATTTTTAAGCTGTGTTACAAATCTCGTTGAATTGACGACTTTGAAAATAATCAAATATCAACATTCGAAATCGCGCTTTCTGCCACCGCTATTATAATCAAAATGATGTTTGTTTTCATAATAATGCCGAGTATCATCGATATAAGACATTTTTAAGCTGGGTTAAAAATCTCGTTGAACTGACGACTCCGAAAATTCTCAAATATCGACATTCGAAAACGCGCTTTCTGCCACAGATATTATAATCAAAATGATGTTTGTTTTCATAATCGTGCCGAGTATCATCGATATCAGACATTTTTAAGCTGTGTTACAAATCTCATTGAATTGACGACTTTGAAAATAATCAAATATCAACATTCGAAATCGCGCTTTCTGCCACAGCTATTATAATCAAAATGATGTTTGTTTTCATAATAGTGCCGAGTATCATCGATATCAGACATATTTAAGCTGGGTAAAATTTCGTTGAATTCTAGAATTAGAAAAATTTTCAGAAAAATTTTCAATGTCGACATTCGAAATCGCGCTTTCTGCCACAGCTATTATAATCAAAATGATGTTTGTTTTCATAATAGTGCCGAGTATCATCGATATCAGACATTTTTAAGCTGGGTTAAAAATCTCGTTGAACTAACGACTCTGAAAATTCTCAAATATCGACATTCGAAAACGCGCTTTCTGCCACAGCTATTATAATCAAAATGATGTTTGTTTTCATAATAGCGCCGAGTATCATCGATATCAGACATTTTTAAGCTGGGTTAAAAATCTCGTTGAACTGACGACTCTGAAAATTCTCAAATATCGACATTCGAAAACGCGCTTTCTGCCACAGCTATTTATAATCAAAATGATGTTTGTTTTCATAATAGTGCCGAGTATCATCGATATCAGACATTTTTAAGCTGTGTTACAAATCTCGTTGAATTGACGACTTTGAAAATAATCAAATATCAACATTCGAAATCGCGCTTTCTGCCACAGCTATTATAATCAAAATGATGTTTGTTTTCATAATAGTGCCGAGTATCATCGATATCAGACATTTTAAAGCTGGGTTAAAAATCTCGTTGAACTGACGACTCTGAAAATTCTCAAATGTCGACATTCGAAAACGTGCTTTCTGCCACAGCTATTATAATCAAAATGATGTTTGTTTTCATAATAGTGCCGAGTATCATCGATATCAGACATTTTTAAGCTGTGTTACAAATCTCGTTGAATTGACGACTTTGAAAATAATCAAATATCAACATTCGAAATCGCGCTTTCTGCCACAGCTATTATAATCAAAATGATGTTTGTTTTCATAATAGTGCCGAGTATCATCGATATCAGACATTTTTAAGCTGGGTTAAAAATCTCGTTGAACTGACGACTCTGAAAATTCTCAAATATCGACATTCGAAAACGCGCTTTCTGCCACAACTATTATAATCAAAATGATGTTTGTTTTCATAATAGTGCCGAGTATCATCGATATCAGACATTTTTAAGCTGTGTTACAAATCTCGTTGAATTGACGACTTTGAAAATAATCAAATATCAACATTCGAAATCGCGCTTTCTGCCACAGCTATTATAATCAAAATGATGTTTGTTTTCATAAAAGTGCCGAGTATCATCGATATCAGACATTTTTAAGCTGGGTTAAAAATCTCGTTGAACTGACGACTCCGAAAATTCTCAAATATCGACATTCGAAAACGCGCTTTCTGCCACAGCTATTATAATCAAAATGATGTTTGTTTTCATAATAGTGCCGAGTATCATCGATATCAGACATTTTAAAGCTGGGTTAAAAATCTCGTTGAACTGACGACTCTGAAAATTCTCAAATGTCGACATTCGAAAACGTGCTTTCTGCCACAGCTATTATAATCAAAATGATGTTTGTTTTCATAATAGTGCCGAGTATCATCGATATCAGACATTTTTAAGCTGTGTTACAAATCTCGTTGAACTGACGACTTTGAAAGTTATCAAATATCAACATTCGAGATCACGCTTTCTGCCACAGCTATTATTATCCAAATGATGTTTGTTTTCATAATAGTATCGAGTATCATCGATATCAGACATTTTTAAGCTGTGTAACAAATCTCGTTGAACTGACGACTTTGAAAATTATCAAATATCAACATTCGAAATCGTGCTTTCTGCCACAGCTATTATTATCCAAATGATGCTTGTTTTCATAATAGTATCGAGTATCATCGATATCAGACACTTTTAAGCTCGGTTAAAAATCTCGTTGAACTGACGACTCTGAAAATTTTCAAATATCGACATTTGAAATCGCGCTTTCTGCCACAGCTATTATAATCAAAATGATGTTTGTTTTCATAATAGTACCGAGTATCATCGATATCAGACATATTTAAGCTGGGTTAAAAATCTCGTTGAACTGACGACTCTGAAAATTCTCAAATGTCGACATTCGAAAACGTGCTTTCTGCCACAGCTATTATAATCAAAATGATGTTTGTTTTCATAATAGTGCCGAGTATCATCGATATCAGACTTTTTTAAGCTGTGTTACAAATCTCGTTGAACTGACGACTTTGAAAGTTATCAAATATCAACATTCGAAATCGCGCTTTCTGCCACAGCTATTATAATCAAAATGATGTTTGTTTTCATAATAGTGCCGAGTATCATCGATATCAGACATTTTAAAGCTGGGTTAAAAATCTCGTTGAACTGACGACTCTGAAAATTCTCAAATGTCGACATTCGAAAACGTGCTTTCTGCCACAGCTATTATAATCAAAATGATGTTTGTTTTCATAATAGTATCGAGTATCATCGATATCAGACATTTTTAAGCTGTGTAACAAATCTCGTTGAACTGACGACTTTGAAAATTATCAAATATCAACATTCGAAATCACGCTTTCTGCCACAGCTATTATTATCCCAATGATGTTTGTTTTCATAATAGTGCCGAGTATCATCGATATCAGACATTTTTAAGCTGTGTAACAAATCTCGTTGAACTGACGACTTTGAAAATTATCAAATATCAACATTCGAAATCACGCTTTCTGCCACAGCTATTATTATCCCAATGATGTTTGTTTTCATAATAGTGCCGAGTATCATCGATATCAGACATTTTTAAGCTGTGTTACAAATCTCGTTGAATTGACGACTTTGAAAATAATCAAATATCAACATTCGAAATCGCGCTTTCTGCCACAGCTATTATAATCAAAATGATGTTTGTTTTCATAATAATGCCGAGTATCATCGATATAAGACATTTTTAAGCTGGGTTAAAAATCTCGTTGAACTGACGACTCCGAAAATTCTCAAATATCGACATTCGAAAACGCGCTTTCTGCCACAGATATTATAATCAAAATGATGTTTGTTTTCATAATCGTGCCGAGTATCATCGATATCAGACATTTTTAAGCTGTGTTACAAATCTCATTGAATTGACGACTTTGAAAATAATCAAATATCAACATTCGAAATCGCGCTTTCTGCCACAGCTATTATAATCAAAATGATGTTTGTTTTCATAATAGTGCCGAGTATCATCGATATCAGACATATTTAAGCTGGGTAAAATTTCGTTGAATTCTAGAATTAGAAAAATTTTCAGAAAAATTTTCAATGTCGACATTCGAAATCGCGCTTTCTGCCACAGCTATTATAATCAAAATGATGTTTGTTTTCATAATAGTGCCGAGTATCATCGATATCAGACATTTTTAAGCTGGGTTAAAAATCTCGTTGAACTAACGACTCTGAAAATTCTCAAATATCGACATTCGAAAACGCGCTTTCTGCCACAGCTATTATAATCAAAATGATGTTTGTTTTCATAATAGCGCCGAGTATCATCGATATCAGACATTTTTAAGCTGGGTTAAAAATCTCGTTGAACTGACGACTCTGAAAATTCTCAAATATCGACATTCGAAAACGCGCTTTCTGCCACAGCTATTTATAATCAAAATGATGTTTGTTTTCATAATAGTGCCGAGTATCATCGATATCAGACATTTTTAAGCTGTGTTACAAATCTCGTTGAATTGACGACTTTGAAAATAATCAAATATCAACATTCGAAATCGCGCTTTCTGCCACAGCTATTATAATCAAAATGATGTTTGTTTTCATAATAGTGCCGAGTATCATCGATATCAGACATTTTAAAGCTGGGTTAAAAATCTCGTTGAACTGACGACTCTGAAAATTCTCAAATGTCGACATTCGAAAACGTGCTTTCTGCCACAGCTATTATAATCAAAATGATGTTTGTTTTCATAATAGTGCCGAGTATCATCGATATCAGACATTTTTAAGCTGTGTTACAAATCTCGTTGAATTGACGACTTTGAAAATAATCAAATATCAACATTCGAAATCGCGCTTTCTGCCACAGCTATTATAATCAAAATGATGTTTGTTTTCATAATAGTGCCGAGTATCATCGATATCAGACATTTTTAAGCTGGGTTAAAAATCTCGTTGAACTGACGACTCTGAAAATTCTCAAATATCGACATTCGAAAACGCGCTTTCTGCCACAACTATTATAATCAAAATGATGTTTGTTTTCATAATAGTGCCGAGTATCATCGATATCAGACATTTTTAAGCTGTGTTACAAATCTCGTTGAATTGACGACTTTGAAAATAATCAAATATCAACATTCGAAATCGCGCTTTCTGCCACAGCTATTATAATCAAAATGATGTTTGTTTTCATAAAAGTGCCGAGTATCATCGATATCAGACATTTTTAAGCTGGGTTAAAAATCTCGTTGAACTGACGACTCCGAAAATTCTCAAATATCGACATTCGAAAACGCGCTTTCTGCCACAGCTATTATAATCAAAATGATGTTTGTTTTCATAATCGTGCCGAGTATCATCGATATCAGACATTTTTAAGCTGTGTTACAAATCTCATTGAATTGACGACTTTGAAAATAATCAAATATCAACATTCGAAATCGCGCTTTCTGCCACAGCTATTATAATCAAAATGATGTTTGTTTTCATAATCGTGCCGAGTATCATCGATATCAGACATTTTTAAGCTGTGTTACAAATCTCATTGAATTGACGACTTTGAAAATAATCAAATATCAACATTCGAAATCGCGCTTTCTGCCACAGCTATTATAATCAAAATGATGTTTGTTTTCATAATAGTGCCGAGTATCATCGATATCAGACATAGACATTTTTAAGCTGGGTTAAAAATCTCGTTGAACTGACGACTCTGAAAATTCTCAAATATCGACATTCGAAAACGCGCTTTCTGCCACAGCTATTATAATCAAAATGATGTTTGTTTTCATAATAGTGCCGAGTATCATCGATATCAGACATTTTTAAGCTGGGTTAAAAATCTCGTTGAACTGACGACTCTGAAAATTCTCAAATATCGACATTCGAAAACGCGCTTTCTGCCACAGCTATTATAATCAAAATGATGTTTGTTTTCATAATAGTGCCGAGTATCATCGATATCAGACATTTTTAAGCTGTGTTACAAATCTCGTTGAATTGACGACTTTGAAAATAATCAAATATCAACATTCGAAATCGCGCTTTCTGCCACAGCTATTATAATCAAAATGATGTTTGTTTTCATAATAGTGCCGAGTATCATCGATATCAGACATTTTAAAGCTGGGTTAAAAATCTCGTTGAACTGACGACTCTGAAAATTCTCAAATGTCGACATTCGAAAACGTGCTTTCTGCCACAGCTATTATAATCAAAATGATGTTTGTTTTCATAATAGTGCCGAGTATCATCGATATCAGACATTTTTAAGCTGTGTTACAAATCTCGTTGAACTGACGACTTTGAAAGTTATCAAATATCAACATTCGAGATCACGCTTTCTGCCACAGCTATTATTATCCAAATGATGTTTGTTTTCATAATAGTATCGAGTATCATCGATATCAGACATTTTTAAGCTGTGTAACAAATCTCGTTGAACTGACGACTTTGAAAATTATCAAATATCAACATTCGAAATCGTGCTTTCTGCCACAGCTATTATTATCCAAATGATGCTTGTTTTCATAATAGTATCGAGTATCATCGATATCAGACACTTTTAAGCTCGGTTAAAAATCTCGTTGAACTGACGACTCTGAAAATTTTCAAATATCGACATTTGAAATCGCGCTTTCTGCCACAGCTATTATAATCAAAATGATGTTTGTTTTCATAATAGTACCGAGTATCATCGATATCAGACATATTTAAGCTGGGTTAAAAATCTCGTTGAACTGACGACTCTGAAAATTCTCAAATGTCGACATTCGAAAACGTGCTTTCTGCCACAGCTATTATAATCAAAATGATGTTTGTTTTCATAATAGTGCCGAGTATCATCGATATCAGACATTTTTAAGCTGTGTTACAAATCTCGTTGAACTGACGACTTTGAAAGTTATCAAATATCAACATTCGAAATCGCGCTTTCTGCCACAGCTATTATAATCAAAATGATGTTTGTTTTCATAATAGTGCCGAGTATCATCGATATCAGACATTTTAAAGCTGGGTTAAAAATCTCGTTGAACTGACGACTCTGAAAATTCTCAAATGTCGACATTCGAAAACGTGCTTTCTGCCACAGCTATTATAATCAAAATGATGTTTGTTTTCATAATAGTGCCGAGTATCATCGATATCAGACATTTTTAAGCTGTGTTACAAATCTCGTTGAACTGACGACTTTGAAAGTTATCAAATATCAACATTCGAGATCACGCTTTCTGCCACAGCTATTATTATCCAAATGATGTTTGTTTTCATAATAGTATCGAGTATCATCGATATCAGACATTTTTAAGCTGTGTAACAAATCTCGTTGAACTGACGACTTTGAAAATTATCAAATATCAACATTCGAAATCACGCTTTCTGCCACAGCTATTATTATCTCAATGATGTTTGTTTTCATAATAGTGCCGAGTATCATCGATATCAGACATTTTTAAGCTGGGTTAAAAATCTCGTTGAACTGACGACTCTGAAAATTCTCAAATGTCGACATTCGAAAACGTGCTTTCTGCCACAGCTATTATAATCAAAATGATGTTTGTTTTCATAATAGTGCCGAGTATCATCGATATCAGACATTTTTAAGCTGTGTTACAAATCTCGTTGAACTGACGACTTTGAAAGTTATCAAATATCAACATTCGAGATCACGCTTTCTGCCACAGCTATTATTATCCAAATGATGCTTGTTTTCATAATAGTATCGAGTATCATCGATATCAGACACTTTTAAGCTCGGTTAAAAATCTCGTTGAACTGACGACTCTGAAAATTTTCAAATATCGACATTTGAAATCGCGCTTTCTGCCACAGCTATTATAATCAAAATGATGTTTGTTGTCATAATAGTACCGAGTATCATCGATATCAGACATATTTAAGCTGGGTTAAAAATCTCGTTGAACTGACGACTCTGAAAATTCTCAAATGTCGACATTCGAAAACGTGCTTTCTGCCACAGCTATTATAATCAAAATGATGTTTGTTTTCATAATAGTGCCGAGTATCATCGATATCAGACATTTTTAAGCTGTGTTACAAATCTCGTTGAACTGACGACTTTGAAAGTTATCAAATATCAACATTCGAAATCGCGCTTTCTGCCACAGCTATTATAATCAAAATGATGTTTGTTTTCATAATAGTGCCGAGTATCATCGATATCAGACATTTTAAAGCTGGGTTAAAAATCTCGTTGAACTGACGACTCTGAAAATTATCAAATGTCGACATTCGAAAACGTGCTTTCTGCCACAGCTATTATAATCAAAATGATGTTTGTTTTCATAATAGTGCCGAGTATCATCGATATCAGACATTTTTAAGCTGTGTTACAAATCTCGTTGAACTGACGACTTTGAAAGTTATCAAATATCAACATTCGAGATCACGCTTTCTGCCACAGCTATTATTATCCAAATGATGTTTGTTTTCATAATAGTATCGAGTATCATCGATATCAGACATTTTTAAGCTGTGTAACAAATCTCGTTGAACTGACGACTTTGAAAATTATCAAATATCAACATTCGAAATCACGCTTTCTGCCACAGCTATTATTATCCCAATGATGTTTGTTTTCATAATAGTACCGAGTATCATCGATATCAGACATTTTTAAGCTGGGTAAAATTTCGTTGAATTCTAACACTTAGAAAAATTTTCAGAAAAATTTCAATGTCGACATTCGAAATCGCGCTTTCTGCCACAGCTATTATAATCAAAATGATGTTCGTTTTCATAATAGTGCCGAGTATCATCGATATCAGACATTTTTAAGCTGGGTTAAAAATCTCGTTGAACGGACGACTCCGAAAATTCTCAAATATCGACATTCGAAAACGCGCTTTCTGCCACAGCTATTATAATCAAAATGATGTTTGTTTTCATAATAGTGCCGAGTATCGTCGATATCAGACATTTTTAAGCTGAATTTTCAGAAAAATTTTCAATGTCGACATTCGAAATCGCGCTTTCTGCCACAGCTATTATAATCAAAATGATGTTTGTTTTCATAATAGTGTCGAGTATTATCGATATCAGACATTTTTAAGCTGGGTTAAAAATCTCGTTGAACTGACGACTCTGAAAATTCTCAAATATCGACATTCGAAATCGCGCTTTCTGCCACAGCTATTATAATCAAAATGATGTTTGTTTTCATAATAGTGCCGAGTATCATCGATATCAGACATTTTTAAGCTGGGTTAAAAATCTCATTGAACTGACGACTCCGAGAATTCTCAAATATCGACATTCGAAAACGCGCTTTCTGCCACAGCTATTATAATCAAAATGATGTTTGTTTTCATAATAGTGCCGAGTATCATCGATATCAGACATATTTAAGCTGGGTAAAATTTCGTTGAATTCTAGGACTTGGAAAAATTTTCAGAAAAATTTTCAATGTCGACATTCGAAATCGCGCTTTCTGCCACAGCTATTATAATCAAAATGATGTTCGTTTTCATAATAGTGCCGAGTATCATCGATATCAGACATTTTTAAGCTGCGTTAAAAATCTCGTTGAACTGACGACTCCGAAAATTCTCAAATATCGACATTCGAAATCGCGCTTTCTGCCACAGCTATTATAATCAAAATGATGTTTGTTTTCATAATAGTGCCGAGTATCATCGATATCAGACATTTTAAAGCTGGGTTAAAAATCTCGTTGAACTGACGACTCTGAAAATTCTCAAATGTCGACATTCGAAAACGTGCTTTCTGCCACAGCTATTATAACCAAAATGATGTTTGTTTTCATAATAGTGCCGAGTATCATCGATATCAGACATTTTTAAGCTGTGTTACAAATCTCGTTGAATTGACGACTTTGAAAATAATCAAATATCAACATTCGAAATCGCGCTTTCTGCCACAGCTATTATAATCAAAATGATGTTTGTTTTCATAATAGTGCCGAGTATCATCGATATCAGACATTTTAAAGCTGGGTTAAAAATCTCGTTGAACTGACGACTCTGAAAATTCTCAAATGTCGACATTCGAAAACGTGCTTTCTGCCACAGCTATTATAATCAAAATGATGTTTGTTTTCATAATAGTGCCGAGTATCATCGATATCAGACATTTTTAAGCTGTGTTACAAATCTCGTTGAACTGACGACTTTGAAAATAATCAAATATCAACATTCGAAATCGCGCTTTCTGCCACAGCTATTATAATCAAAATGATGTTTGTTTTCATAATAGTGCCGAGTATCATCGATATCAGACATATTTAAGCTGGGTAAAATTTCGTTGAATTCTAGAATTAGAAAAATTTTCAGAAAAATTTTCAATGTCGACATTCGAAATCGCGCTTTCTGCCACAGCTATTATAATCAAAATGATGTTTGTTTTCATAATAGTGCCGAGTATCGTCGATATCAGACATTTTTAAGCTGAATTTTCAGAAAAATTTTCAATGTCGACATTCGAAATCGCGCTTTCTGCCACAGCTATTATAATCAAAATGATGTTTGTTTTCATAATAGTGTCGAGTATCATCGATATCAGACATTTTTAAGCTGGGTTAAAAATCTCGTTGAACTGACGACTCTGAAAATTCTCAAATATCGACATTCGAAATCGCGCTTTCTGCCACAGCTATTATAATCAAAATGATGTTTGTTTTCATAATAGTGCCGAGTATCATCGATATCAGACATTTTTAAGCTGGGTTAAAAATCTCGTTGAACTGACGACTCCGAAAATTCTCAAATATCGACATTCGAAAACGCGCTTTCTGCCACAGCTATTATAATCAAAATGATGTTTGTTTTCATAATCGTGCCGAGTATCATCGATATCAGACATTTTTAAGCTGTGTTACAAATCTCATTGAATTGACGACTTTGAAAATAATCAAATATCAACATTCGAAATCGCGCTTTCTGCCACAGCTATTATAATCAAAATGATGTTTGTTTTCATAATAGTGCCGAGTATCATCGATATCAGACATTTTTAAACTGGGTTAAAAATCTCGTTGAACTGACGACTCTGAAAGTTCTCAAATATCGACATTCGAAATCGCGCTTTCTGCCACAGCTATTATAATCAAAATGATGTTTGTTTTCATAATAGTGCCGAGTATCATCGATATCAGACATTTTTAAGCTGGGTTAAAAATCTCGTTGAACTGACGACTCTGAAAATTCTCAAATATCGACATTCGAAATCGCGCTTTCTGCCACAGCTATTATAATCAAAATGATGTTTGTTTTCATAATAGTGCCGAGTATCATCGATATCAGACATTTTTAAGCTGGGTTAAAAATCTCGTTGAACTGACGACTCTGAAAATTCTCAAATATCGACATTCGAAAACGCGCTTTCTGCCACAGCTATTATAATCAAAATGATGTTTGTTTTCATAATAGTGCCGAGTATCATCGATATCAGACATTTTTAAGCTGGGTTAAAAATCTCGTTGAACTGACGACTCTGAAAATTCTCAAATATCGACATTCGAAAACGCGCTTTCTGCCACAGCTATTATAATCAAAATGATGTTTGTTTTCATAATAGTGCCGAGTATCATCGATATCAGACATTTTTAAGCTGTGTTACAAATCTCGTTGAATTGACGACTTTGAAAATAATCAAATATCAACATTCGAAATCGCGCTTTCTGCCACAGCTATTATAATCAAAATGATGTTTGTTTTCATAATAGTGCCGAGTATCATCGATATCAGACATTTTAAAGCTGGGTTAAAAATCTCGTTGAACTGACGACTCTGAAAATTCTCAAATGTCGACATTCGAAAACGTGCTTTCTGCCACAGCTATTATAATCAAAATGATGTTTGTTTTCATAATAGTGCCGAGTATCATCGATATCAGACATTTTTAGCTGTGTTACAAATCTCGTTGAATTGACGACTTTGAAAATAATCAAATATCAACATTCGAAATCGCGCTTTCTGCCACAGCTATTATAATCAAAATGATGTTTGTTTTCATAATAGTGCCGAGTATCATCGATATCAGACATTTTAAAGCTGGGTTAAAAATCTCGTTGAACTGACGACTCTGAAAATTCTCAAATGTCGACATTCGAAAACGTGCTTTCTGCCACAGCTATTATAATCAAAATGATGTTTGTTTACATAATAGTGCCGAGTATCATCGATATCAGACATTTTTAAGCTGTGTTACAAATCTCGTTGAACTGACGACTTTGAAAGTTATCAAATATCAACATTCGAGATCACGCTTTCTGCCACAGCTATTATTATCCAAATGATGTTTGTTTTCATAATAGTATCGAGTATCATCGATATCAGACATTTTTAAGCTGTGTAACAAATCTCGTTGAACTGACGACTTTGAAAATTATCAAATATCAACATTCGAAATCGTGCTTTCTGCCACAGCTATTATTATCCAAATGATGCTTGTTTTCATAATAGTATCGAGTATCATCGATATCAGACACTTTTAAGCTCGGTTAAAAATCTCGTTGAACTGACGACTCTGAAAATTTTCAAATATCGACATTTGAAATCGCGCTTTCTGCCACAGCTATTATAATCAAAATGATGTTTGTTTTCATAATAGTACCGAGTATCATCGATATCAGACATATTTAAGCTGGGTTAAAAATCTCGTTGAACTGACGACTCTGAAAATTCTCAAATGTCGACATTCGAAAACGTGCTTTCTGCCACAGCTATTATAATCAAAATGATGTTTGTTTTCATAATAGTGCCGAGTATCATCGATATCAGACATTTTTAAGCTGTGTTACAAATCTCGTTGAACTGACGACTTTGAAAGTTATCAAATATCAACATTCGAAATCGCGCTTTCTGCCACAGCTATTATAATCAAAATGATGTTTGTTTTCATAATAGTGCCGAGTATCATCGATATCAGACATTTTAAAGCTGGGTTAAAAATCTCGTTGAACTGACGACTCTGAAAATTCTCAAATGTCGACATTCGAAAACGTGCTTTCTGCCACAGCTATTATAATCAAAATGATGTTTGTTTTCATAATAGTGCCGAGTATCATCGATATCAGACATTTTTAAGCTGTGTTACAAATCTCGTTGAACTGACGACTTTGAAAGTTATCAAATATCAACATTCGAGATCACGCTTTCTGCCACAGCTATTATTATCCAAATGATGTTTGTTTTCATAATAGTATCGAGTATCATCGATATCAGACATTTTTAAGCTGTGTAACAAATCTCGTTGAACTGACGACTTTGAAAATTATCAAATATCAACATTCGAAATCACGCTTTCTGCCACAGCTATTATTATCCCAATGATGTTTGTTTTCATAATAGTGCCGAGTATCATCGATATCAGACATTTTTAAGCTGTGTTACAAATCTCGTTGAATTGACGACTTTGAAAATAATCAAATATCAACATTCGAAATCGCGCTTTCTGCCACAGCTATTATAATCAAAATGATGTTTGTTTTCATAATAATGCCGAGTATCATCGATATCAGACATTTTTAAGCTGGGTTAAAAATCTCGTTGAACTGACGACTCCGAAAATTCTCAAATATCGACATTCGAAAACGCGCTTTCTGCCACAGCTATTATAATCAAAATGATGTTTGTTTTCATAATCGTGCCGAGTATCATCGATATCAGACATTTTTAAGCTGTGTTACAAATCTCATTGAATTGACGACTTTGAAAATAATCAAATATCAACATTCGAAATCGCGCTTTCTGCCACAGCTATTATAATCAAAATGATGTTTGTTTTCATAATAGTGCCGAGTATCATCGATATCAGACATATTTAAGCTGGGTAAAATTTCGTTGAATTCTAGAATTAGAAAAATTTTCAGAAAAATTTTCAATGTCGACATTCGAAATCGCGCTTTCTGCCACAGCTATTATAATCAAAATGATGTTTGTTTTCATAATAGTGCCGAGTATCATCGATATCAGACATTTTTAAGCTGGGTTAAAAATCTCGTTGAACTAACGACTCTGAAAATTCTCAAATATCGACATTCGAAAACGCGCTTTCTGCCACAGCTATTATAATCAAAATGATGTTTGTTTTCATAATAGCGCCGAGTATCATCGATATCAGACATTTTTAAGCTGGGTTAAAAATCTCGTTGAACTGACGACTCTGAAAATTCTCAAATATCGACATTCGAAAACGCGCTTTCTGCCACAGCTATTTATAATCAAAATGATGTTTGTTTTCATAATAGTGCCGAGTATCATCGATATCAGACATTTTTAAGCTGTGTTACAAATCTCGTTGAATTGACGACTTTGAAAATAATCAAATATCAACATTCGAAATCGCGCTTTCTGCCACAGCTATTATAATCAAAATGATGTTTGTTTTCATAATAGTGCCGAGTATCATCGATATCAGACATTTTAAAGCTGGGTTAAAAATCTCGTTGAACTGACGACTCTGAAAATTCTCAAATGTCGACATTCGAAAACGTGCTTTCTGCCACAGCTATTATAATCAAAATGATGTTTGTTTTCATAATAGTGCCGAGTATCATCGATATCAGACATTTTTAAGCTGTGTTACAAATCTCGTTGAATTGACGACTTTGAAAATAATCAAATATCAACATTCGAAATCGCGCTTTCTGCCACAGCTATTATAATCAAAATGATGTTTGTTTTCATAATAGTGCCGAGTATCATCGATATCAGACATTTTTAAGCTGGGTTAAAAATCTCGTTGAACTGACGACTCTGAAAATTCTCAAATATCGACATTCGAAAACGCGCTTTCTGCCACAACTATTATAATCAAAATGATGTTTGTTTTCATAATAGTGCCGAGTATCATCGATATCAGACATTTTTAAGCTGTGTTACAAATCTCGTTGAATTGACGACTTTGAAAATAATCAAATATCAACATTCGAAATCGCGCTTTCTGCCACAGCTATTATAATCAAAATGATGTTTGTTTTCATAAAAGTGCCGAGTATCATCGATATCAGACATTTTTAAGCTGGGTTAAAAATCTCGTTGAACTGACGACTCCGAAAATTCTCAAATATCGACATTCGAAAACGCGCTTTCTGCCACAGCTATTATAATCAAAATGATGTTTGTTTTCATAATCGTGCCGAGTATCATCGATATCAGACATTTTTAAGCTGTGTTACAAATCTCATTGAATTGACGACTTTGAAAATAATCAAATATCAACATTCGAAATCGCGCTTTCTGCCACAGCTATTATAATCAAAATGATGTTTGTTTTCATAATCGTGCCGAGTATCATCGATATCAGACATTTTTAAGCTGTGTTACAAATCTCATTGAATTGACGACTTTGAAAATAATCAAATATCAACATTCGAAATCGCGCTTTCTGCCACAGCTATTATAATCAAAATGATGTTTGTTTTCATAATAGTGCCGAGTATCATCGATATCAGACATTTTTAAGCTGTGTTACAAATCTCGTTGAATTGACGACTTTGAAAATAATCAAATATCAACATTCGAAATCGCGCTTTCTGCCACAGCTATTATAATCAAAATGATGTTTGTTTTCATAAAAGTGCCGAGTATCATCGATATCAGACATTTTTAAGCTGGGTTAAAAATCTCGTTGAACTGACGACTCCGAAAATTCTCAAATATCGACATTCGAAAACGCGCTTTCTGCCACAGCTATTATAATCAAAATGATGTTTGTTTTCATAATCGTGCCGAGTATCATCGATATCAGACATTTTTAAGCTGTGTTACAAATCTCATTGAATTGACGACTTTGAAAATAATCAAATATCAACATTCTAAATCGCGCTTTCTGCCACAGCTATTATAATCAAAATGATGTTTGTTTTCATAATCGTGCCGAGTATCATCGATATCAGACATTTTTAAGCTGTGTTACAAATCTCATTGAATTGACGACTTTGAAAATAATCAAATATCAACATTCGAAATCGCGCTTTCTGCCACAGCTATTATAATCAAAATGATGTTTGTTTTCATAATAGTGCCGAGTATCATCGATATCAGACATAGACATTTTTAAGCTGGGTTAAAAATCTCGTTGAACTGACGACTCTGAAAATTCTCAAATATCGACATTCGAAAACGCGCTTTCTGCCACAGCTATTATAATCAAAATGATGTTTGTTTTCATAATAGTGCCGAGTATCATCGATATCAGACATTTTTAAGCTGGGTTAAAAATCTCGTTGAACTGACGACTCTGAAAATTCTCAAATATCGACATTCGAAAACGCGCTTTCTGCCACAGCTATTATAATCAAAATGATGTTTGTTTTCATAATAGTGCCGAGTATCATCGATATCAGACATTTTTAAGCTGTGTTACAAATCTCGTTGAATTGACGACTTTGAAAATAATCAAATATCAACATTCGAAATCGCGCTTTCTGCCACAGCTATTATAATCAAAATGATGTTTGTTTTCATAATAGTGCCGAGTATCATCGATATCAGACATTTTAAAGCTGGGTTAAAAATCTCGTTGAACTGACGACTCTGAAAATTCTCAAATGTCGACATTCGAAAACGTGCTTTCTGCCACAGCTATTATAATCAAAATGATGTTTGTTTTCATAATAGTGCCGAGTATCATCGATATCAGACATTTTTAAGCTGTGTTACAAATCTCGTTGAACTGACGACTTTGAAAGTTATCAAATATCAACATTCGAGATCACGCTTTCTGCCACAGCTATTATTATCCAAATGATGTTTGTTTTCATAATAGTATCGAGTATCATCGATATCAGACATTTTTAAGCTGTGTAACAAATCTCGTTGAACTGACGACTTTGAAAATTATCAAATATCAACATTCGAAATCGTGCTTTCTGCCACAGCTATTATTATCCAAATGATGCTTGTTTTCATAATAGTATCGAGTATCATCGATATCAGACACTTTTAAGCTCGGTTAAAAATCTCGTTGAACTGACGACTCTGAAAATTTTCAAATATCGACATTTGAAATCGCGCTTTCTGCCACAGCTATTATAATCAAAATGATGTTTGTTTTCATAATAGTACCGAGTATCATCGATATCAGACATATTTAAGCTGGGTTAAAAATCTCGTTGAACTGACGACTCTGAAAATTCTCAAATGTCGACATTCGAAAACGTGCTTTCTGCCACAGCTATTATAATCAAAATGATGTTTGTTTTCATAATAGTGCCGAGTATCATCGATATCAGACATTTTTAAGCTGTGTTACAAATCTCGTTGAACTGACGACTTTGAAAGTTATCAAATATCAACATTCGAAATCGCGCTTTCTGCCACAGCTATTATAATCAAAATGATGTTTGTTTTCATAATAGTGCCGAGTATCATCGATATCAGACATTTTAAAGCTGGGTTAAAAATCTCGTTGAACTGACGACTCTGAAAATTCTCAAATGTCGACATTCGAAAACGTGCTTTCTGCCACAGCTATTATAATCAAAATGATGTTTGTTTTCATAATAGTGCCGAGTATCATCGATATCAGACATTTTTAAGCTGTGTTACAAATCTCGTTGAACTGACGACTTTGAAAGTTATCAAATATCAACATTCGAGATCACGCTTTCTGCCACAGCTATTATTATCCAAATGATGTTTGTTTTCATAATAGTATCGAGTATCATCGATATCAGACATTTTTAAGCTGTGTAACAAATCTCGTTGAACTGACGACTTTGAAAATTATCAAATATCAACATTCGAAATCACGCTTTCTGCCACAGCTATTATTATCTCAATGATGTTTGTTTTCATAATAGTGCCGAGTATCATCGATATCAGACATTTTTAAGCTGGGTTAAAAATCTCGTTGAACTGACGACTCTGAAAATTCTCAAATGTCGACATTCGAAAACGTGCTTTCTGCCACAGCTATTATAATCAAAATGATGTTTGTTTTCATAATAGTGCCGAGTATCATCGATATCAGACATTTTTAAGCTGTGTTACAAATCTCGTTGAACTGACGACTTTGAAAGTTATCAAATATCAACATTCGAGATCACGCTTTCTGCCACAGCTATTATTATCCAAATGATGTTTGTTTTCATAATAGTATCGAGTATCATCGATATCAGACATTTTTAAGCTGTGTAACAAATCTCGTTGAACTGACGACTTTGAAAATTATCAAATATCAACATTCGAAATCGTGCTTTCTGCCACAGCTATTATTATCCAAATGATGCTTGTTTTCATAATAGTATCGAGTATCATCGATATCAGACACTTTTAAGCTCGGTTAAAAATCTCGTTGAACTGACGACTCTGAAAATTTTCAAATATCGACATTTGAAATCGCGCTTTCTGCCACAGCTATTATAATCAAAATGATGTTTGTTGTCATAATAGTACCGAGTATCATCGATATCAGACATATTTAAGCTGGGTTAAAAATCTCGTTGAACTGACGACTCTGAAAATTCTCAAATGTCGACATTCGAAAACGTGCTTTCTGCCACAGCTATTATAATCAAAATGATGTTTGTTTTCATAATAGTGCCGAGTATCATCGATATCAGACATTTTTAAGCTGTGTTACAAATCTCGTTGAACTGACGACTTTGAAAGTTATCAAATATCAACATTCGAAATCGCGCTTTCTGCCACAGCTATTATAATCAAAATGATGTTTGTTTTCATAATAGTGCCGAGTATCATCGATATCAGACATTTTAAAGCTGGGTTAAAAATCTCGTTGAACTGACGACTCTGAAAATTATCAAATGTCGACATTCGAAAACGTGCTTTCTGCCACAGCTATTATAATCAAAATGATGTTTGTTTTCATAATAGTGCCGAGTATCATCGATATCAGACATTTTTAAGCTGTGTTACAAATCTCGTTGAACTGACGACTTTGAAAGTTATCAAATATCAACATTCGAGATCACGCTTTCTGCCACAGCTATTATTATCCAAATGATGTTTGTTTTCATAATAGTATCGAGTATCATCGATATCAGACATTTTTAAGCTGTGTAACAAATCTCGTTGAACTGACGACTTTGAAAATTATCAAATATCAACATTCGAAATCACGCTTTCTGCCACAGCTATTATTATCCCAATGATGTTTGTTTTCATAATAGTACCGAGTATCATCGATATCAGACATTTTTAAGCTGTGTTACAAATCTCGTTGAACTGACGACTTTGAAAATTATCAAATATCGACATTCGAAATCGCGCTTTCTGCCACAGCTATTATTATCCAAATGATGTTTGTTTTCATAATAGTATCGAGTATCATCGATATCAGACATTCATTTTCTGCTTATTAATAATTTCTGGGCGAAAAAATTAAAAAACTGATTAGACAACAGATATATGTAAAACAACAAGCCCATCTAATTGTCAAATGCTTGAATTTTTTTTTGACAAATTTAAAATTTTGAATAGGTTACTTCTCATTTAACCCAAAATTGCTTTATTTATAGTTAAAATTAGTGTGATATGAAAGAATTTTTATAAAAAATAAACAAAAAAAAATGAAAAAATGCTGAATATATATGCATAGGACGTGGGGCATATAACCAACAATTACTCCCAGTTTCATAAAATCACTGATTAATTTAACAGCGTGATTAAGGCCTATGATTGGTTTGGTGAAATAACATAATTGGTTATTCTAAATCTATTCTTTACTACGTCCAATGATATTCCTTAATCAAAGAATTAAATTAATTGTTGATTAACTATTTTTTGTGAAACCCACCATTAGTATTATAAGGGCCGGTTTATTCACTTTCAATTAACTTTACCTTTCGATTTATTACCATGGTATCAATTGTACAAATAATTGTTACTATGGGAATAAACTGAGGGTTAAAGTTATTAGAAAGAAACAATGCCTAAATGATAATGTATGCAACATTTAAGATGTACACTGCCAACATTTTGCACTTCTAGTTGTAGTTTTCATTTGACATAAGTTACCCCTAGTTTGGACATCTTCTGATACGATTAAATGGCCAATATTGTCATATCTACCTACTACTAATATTTTCATGAAACATTGGGACCAATTGTTGAGTATTCCCTTTTCTTTTTGACTGTGCTGTAATAGAGAGGTGACAATTTGTCTTTTAAATGTCAATTGATCCATTTCCACTTTCTAATTTATTTATCTGCTAAGTATTATGTAATGCTAGATCTATTGCATTTGTAGTAAGCAAAAAATACCACTTCTTGCCACATTGATATGTGGCAAGAACCTTGATAGGTTATGTATTATCACCACCAACACCATATTCTTTATACAGGGTGATTCTTCAATAGACCGCCAAATAATAATCCCTACAAGAATAGAAATTACAGATTAAAGTTAAACTGGTAAAAAAAAATATTGCGTTCTTTTGTTCTCGAAAAATAATTAATCAAAAATTTTACCCAAATGCACGATACTTCACTAGTTGAGAACCAGCAGCTAAAGGAGTGAAAATAAATACAGTCATAAATGTTTTATCAATTTTATTCCCACTAGCACTGCAAACTTTGTTTCTTGTTAAGTTTGGTCGTTTGCGTCTGAAAAAATTATTTGTTTGTCCTTAAATAGGCTGTTAGTTTTTGCAAAAATAAATAAATTCACCCTCTTTTAAGTAAGATTAATAAATGTGCAACGACAAACGGATGGCTTTACAATGTTTATAATTTGTGATTTTATGGTACCTATGGTACGACGCGATATGCGGTATTTACACGATGGAGCACCCCCTCATGCAGCTCGTGTTGTGAGAGAGTGGTTAAATACTAATTACAATAATAGGTGGATTGGCCCCGCGGTCTCCAGACTTAAATCCCTGTGACTTTTTTTTTGTGGGGGTGGATGAAACAGTTTGTCTATTCTACCCCAGTGCATACTGTACAGGAGTTGCATAACCGCATCGAACATGCTGCTGAAGTGATTCGAAATACACCTGATTATTTATCACAATTTTTTAAAATTTATTTCATAGTACGACAACCACAATTTAAAGCATAAAACACCCAGTATTACGAGCGTAATGCACTGTTTCAAGCTTTAAATTGTTACGGGTGTACTATCTTTTGTTGAAAGCTCCACGGTTAACTTTTATAGTTTTATTGCTCTGGGTTATAAACAATAAAACGTACGAGAACACGTTATCATAAAACTTATGATTGCGACGAACTCCAGGTAGATTGTCGTAACGTGCTTTTTAGAGTCATTTTTAATTAATTATAAATTTTAACCTATGATTTAATTCCTTTCACAGTTTTTTTCTTGGCGGTTTATTCAAGAATCACCTGTATGTCAGCCCTTGATAGGGCTCATACCCTCACTTATTTGTGTTTTTATGATCCATTTTTTATGATTATAAGATTAAATTACCTTAGGGATAAGCTGCTCACACCTCACCAATTTACACAATCCAATCTGGCAAATCCCATCCACCCATCCATGAATATATATATGTATTGTTTACTGACGCCCATAATAAGGAACCATAGACTCGTCCACGGCATGATTCTCTTGTAAAGATGACATTTCTATAAATTTTTTGTTGAGATGTTGTAAAGTGGCTTAATTTTAAAAAATTTATTACAAGTATTTAAATTATTGTCATCAACAAAGTGCAGGTTTGACATTATAAATTGAAACCTATTTCTCGACATAGCTTTAATCACTAATTTATTTTGAGTGTCAGTACTCTTTTCCCAGAATAAGCTCCGTCTTGGCAAAACAACATATGCACTCAATACTATGATAACGATTAGTCTCTTGAATAGCCAAATCTAGAATTCTGTCGTCAAAAATTGTTCGAAATAACTCAGGAGATGACAAATTCATTGTTTCATATTTCTCGACAAACCATTCAACAGTTGTAAATCTTCAGTAAATTATTAAAAACTTACCTTTGCAGACGTATTCCGTAATCACTATAACTGATATCTATTTTCGCGGACTTTAAAATAACGTTGCTTGTTTCAAAACGTAAAAATCATGACCGGCAAGCCGGTAAACATTTGAAAGTACAGCATTGGTTCTAAAGGTGGATAAGAGGTGGTAGCATCTCTAGTTCAAATGAATTCATTTCGCGGTAAATATAAAAAGTGTACTATACAGGGTGTTAGGTAATTGATTGGACACCTGCAAACCACGTATGGAGAACACTCTGTACAGTAAAAAAGCCTTTATATTCGAGGGTGTTCCGGCTTTCGTTTTCCCGGAAAAAATTCAAACAAAAATCGATAAAAATTGTTTCGAAACCACTGATTGTCTTATCTACTGTTACACCCATGTACCGAACGCCATCCGGGCGGGCGCTCCCTTGCCATAAATTCCCAGATGTTTTATGACAAGCAAATAAACCACGTTCAGTGTCTTAACGTATTTCGGAGTGTACAGGTCAGGGACAAAATGAATGCATACACAAATCACGAACTTGTTGACATTATTCTAACGTATGGCGAATGTAGGTGCACGTGCTGCAGAGCGCAGATATCGCCGGCGGTATCCCCAGTGTTTTTTTTCCGTGTGCGGGCAGTTTTACAGCGTCGTGTTGATGCATGCATTCGAGCTGACGCGACGGCATGAATTTGGAATATCTTTAATCAGCGCTGGCTCCGTAAGTACTATCAGCAGTTCTCAATAGTTCGCTCTTTTTGCATTTCTTCAAAATGTACCGAAAATCCGGCATGTTTGAATACTTTCTGATCCCATATGGCACCCTTCATTTACAGTTTTAATTTGTCCAAGCAATAACCTAACACCCTGTATGTTCTATAGAACGTTGGGAATGTCTCTACTTCTCTGTAACCTAGAATTAAGAATATGGTTCTATTTTTTTTCCAAACAAGTAATTGAATAAATTCGGACAATCAACGACGTATTTCAAAATGATTGAAGAGGAAATTAAACGTTACAATACTTTAGCTTAAAAAATGATATCACACAGACTTAAGTATTAAGCATTTTTTGGAAACAGGCCATAGTTGGCTTTGGAAAAAATTTGTTTAAGTACAGTCACGAGCAATATATTTTGGTGGTCATTATTGTCAAAGATTTGTATATGGTTTGTATTTCATTAAAAATAAGGAGGTTGATGTCTTAATTTTGACTATTGAGAATAATCTCTTAAAAATTTATTTTATTTCGTTACTTTTTTTTGTAAAACGTAGGATATTTCTCTGAAACATTTTAATTTCTGAAATTAAAATAAAACTGACGTTTTGATTGTCAGTGACGATCAAAATTGAATGCTCGTGACAGTACATAACATTAACAATTAATATCCAAATTTGTCAAAGAACAAATGTTAAAATATTTTTAAAATTGTCTCCAGAATGCTTTTAAAAGAGCAAATATAGTTTTTATTGGAAAATTTAATCTAAAAAAGGATGCACATATGTTTTGGTAAATTATATGCATTTACCCTCTCACTCTTATGTTGATATCAATTCCTCTTTGTCTTCAGCGAGTCTACTATTAATACATCATATTGAGTAATACCAATAATCTCAAAACGTCAATATAACCTCTAAATATTTTTGATACGACATTTGTGAATGAATGATTAAGAACACATTGGGCATAATGATCTGTTTGCATTGAGGAAATATTTACTTCCAAATTAAATAGTTTGAAACACATCAGTATTTGAGGTTATATCATCTGGAAACGTAAATGTATTGATGTTCTATTTACAAACATGACTGAAAACAACCAAAAACGGAGTCACGACGAAGACGACAACAGTTCCGATTCCGACGATTTCGTAGGTCCATCCCCGGCTGAAGCCCTACAACCCAAGAAACGCAAAGTTCTGGCACACGAAAAGCTCTACTTGGACAATCTACCAAGCGTAGACTCATACGAACGCAGTTACATGCATCGGGACGTAATCACCCACTGCGTAGTGACCAGCACCGATTTTATAGTGACAGCAAGTTATGACGGGCATATAAAATTCTGGAAGAAAGTGGAAACGGGGATAGAATTTGTCAAGCACTTTCGCAGCCACTTAGGCACGGTGGTTTCCATCGCGAGCAATGCAGAAGGCTCCTTGTTATGCTCGGCTTCCTCAGATAAAACGTTGAAGATATTCGATGTCATTAATTTTGATATGATTAACATGATGAGGTTGGATTATACCCCTGGGCATGTCGAGTTTATACATACACCTGGCGACGCAATACACAGTTTGGCTGTAACAAATTCGGAAAGCCCCGCAATATATGTTTATGATAGCCGAGGCTCAAATGTGCCGTTAAAGGAAATTGAGAAATTGCATATGAAGCCGGTCACACTTATTAAATACAACTCCAAGTACGATACATGCATTTCAGTTGATAAAAATGGGATATTAGGTAATTATTATTTATAACTTTTAGTTATCTTTAAACAGGATGTATCATTGGTATGAACTTCTTCAATAGCCCCTTAACTATTCTTCATATTTGAGAACTTACTTGGAATTATTATTACCAACACTAAATAAATGAATTACACCTACGCCATTAAAGCACTCGAATCTATTCGTATTAAAGAACTCGTTTATGTACACGGTGATTCAAAATTGTCTTCCGATATTTTCAGGATGAATAGAACATCAAAAAATAAGGTCTCTTTTCATATATACTTTTTTTCCAAAAGTGAGTAATAGGAATGACGGGTACTAGTTTATTTAAATGCAACCGGTTCCTCTTTATGAATATCCGTTATCCAATAAGTACCCGGGTACCCAATAGTTACCCGATAAGTACCTGGGTACCCAATAATTACCCGAATACCCAATACTCGGTAAGTGTCCGACAGTGGCGACAGCTGAGTGACGTTTTTTTTTTTTAATTTAAATTAGGTATCATAAAATAAATGTTTGGAGCGTTAGCTTTGTTTTGCAATATCAGTTATTCGGATACTTCTATGATAGATTTTCAAATCGTTATTCGATACTTATCAAGTAGTTATCCAAGTAGTTATTGAATATCGGGTACATACCGGGCACCCGGGTATTTATCGGATAACGGGTAATACCCGGGGTGAAAAATATTGTTTTTTTGGCAATATTGTCACGGTCCTTGCAGGAGCAACTCAGAGGAAGCACTCGCTTAAAGCTTCATGGAAATTAAATTAATTTAAAAGAAAGTGTACTTATCCCTCTACACTAATAAATTAAGTCGGCGTGGGGAAGTGAAATTAGTGGAGGTAGCTTTATTCGTCCACCAAAAAAAGCCTTCCTTAAGGAAACACACTTTATTTCCCCTAAATGGGATCCCCGTGGAAGATTCGCCACCACACCCATCTTGGTCACTCAAGACCCAATCTTCTAATTATTCTCACCTTCCGTTACTGTCTTTTTTACATGGCGTAAGCCCCCCTAATCTTAACAGTGCACTACAGTACCAACTTAAAGTAAAATTGAAACAATAGAAATTGTAGGTAATACAGCGACGGTGGCAATATCCTCTGGATCCTTTAAATTATCAAACTCAGGTAAAAGGCACCTAACTGCGCATTTACAACATATTTGCCAGATCCTCCCTACTTTTTAAGGGGTAATTTAATAAGGGGGTAACTTTCAGTATTTTATTCCTAATTTTTTACAAATTTCATGAAAAAATTGTGAAGGAAATATTCTTCAGATTATTTGGCACAAAAAAGATTCTCTTTTTGCATTTCAATGATGATTTGATGTTTCAAGGGAACCATAACTTTTGCAAGATGTTTTCCTTTTTAATTAATAGTTAAGGAGCTATTGGAGAAATCCATACCAACGATCCACTCTTTATATTATTATATAATATATAATTTTTGTAGAATATTGGTGTGGGTTGAAGTCGGATTTTCAATTTCCGAAGATCGTTCATTTCGACTCCAAATTAGATACGGACTTGTTCGAGTTTGCCAAGCACAAGACTTTACCAACCGGTTTATCATACACAAAGGACGGACAGAAATTCGCCACAATCTCAACCGACAGACGAGTGCGTGTTTTCAACTTCCTCACCGGAAAATTACTGCGAGTTTTGGATGAAACACTTCCACGTTTCACCGAGTTACAGCAGGCGACCCAACAACTACCAAACATGGAGTTCGGTCGACGAATGGCCGTCGAAAGGGACTTGGAAAAGTCCGAGGTTTACAACTTGGCAAATATCGAGTTCGACGAAAGCGGCCACTTCATTATGTACGCTACACTTTTGGGGGTTAAACTCGTTAACATTCACACAAATCGATGCGTGAAGATCATCGGCAAGAACGAAAACTTGAGACTCCTGCATATAGCTTTGTATCAGGGCTCCGCCAAAAAAAATAAAGCGGCGGTCACCCTTGAGATTGAAGCATCGAATAATCCGACGCTCGAAGCAATACGCCCCGACCCAACTCTAGTCTGTACGGCCTATAAAAAATCGCGATTTTATTTATTTACCCGGAGAGAACCGGATGATCCACAAAGCAACGGACAAGACCGCGATATCTTCAATGAGAAACCGTCGAAGGAAGACACCTTTGCTGCAACTGATAGCCCCGTAACGCAGCGATTGTATGAGAATGCCATCATCCATACTGTCTTTGGCGATATCCATTGTAAACTCTTTATGAAAGACACTCCGAAAACAGTCGAGAATTTCTGCGTGCACAGTAAAAACGGTTATTACAATGGTCACATCTTCCACCGTGTCATTAAAGGTTTTATGATTCAAACCGGTGATCCGTCTGGAAACGGAACTGGGGGCGAGAGTATCTGGGGTGGAGAATTTGAAGATGAGATTCGCCCACATTTAAGGCACGACAGGCCCTACACGTTATCGATGGCTAATGCCGGCGCAAATACTAACGGTAGTCAATTTTTTATAACGCTAACGCCTACACCTTGGCTTGACAATAAGCACACAGTCTTTGGGAGGGTTACAAGAGGGATGGAAGTGGTACAGAACATCAGTAATGTAAAGACAAATGCAAAAACTGATAAACCATATGATGATATCAGAATAATTTCAGTTACAGTAAAATAATATTTGAATTAATTTTATAATATAGTATTTTAAGAATTCTATGATTTTTTTCATTCGATCTTCTCCTCCTCCTCACCCTTCACTTTTACATAATGTACACATGTACAGTCAAAATTAAAAATAATGTCTGCTCTATAAAAAGTTAAATTGCGGCCTAATTACTTCTGACCGCTATAACGAGTAAGCGTACAGGCATGAATCGAATTTTTGTGTAGATGTTGCTTGGCTACCTGCTTGTTATGGTGATTAGAATATATAGGAATCAATAATTTACATTTTATTACTTTTAATTCTGATAATTCTATTTAATGAAATCTATTTTTTCTTTTCCAAAATGTAATATTTTTTCATTTTTGTGTATTTCTTAATCCTCTCTCAGTTCTTTTGTTTCAGAAATCCTTCAGGCGTCATTAATTTACTCTCTTCAGCAATAAAACACGAATCCTGTAGTTAATTTAGTAATGAAGTCGACCTAACCAGAGAAGAAAATAAGTAGGAAATGAATAGCTTTAAATTAGGTAAGTACTGTTTTCATGTCTTGTTTGACAAGTTCCAGAATAATCAAAGCTGTGTCTAAAAATTACAACATGAAAATAAAAAAAAAAACAGTGAAATAGAAATTGAATTATGTAGTTACAATAAATCGTAGATATAAACTTTTTTTAATATTTGATTCTCATTTTTAATATATTTCGGTATTATATTTTTCATTTAGGATATTTTGCTTTCCACCACGGTATTAAAAATCTGCAAAGGCCACTTTATAATATATAAAATTTTTATTGTGCAAGAAATTCTACTATTTTTGAAACAATCTAAGTTGGATAACATCTTGAGTAGCCCAAAATTTCTTTGATATTCACACTCTAATTGTTGCACAAGGATTGGTGAGTAATTCTGCTCAGTTAATTATCATTTGACAGAGGTTTGGTCACATCCACAAGTTGTCTTTTACTTTAAAATAGAAGTAGAACGATTACCATTATTGCCTGTGTTCAGTAAAAAGTTGTTGTAAAAAGGATTAAGCAATAGAAACGAACACAGAGGGTCTAGGGAAAAATAGCAAGTAACGTGGTTACGAATTAAGACGAAATTATGTGAAACATGAAACAGATTGATACAGTTCTTAAAGCAAGAATTATTTCATACAATTTGCTGTTTGAAACTACACAATTTGGAAGGTTTCAAAAATTGTACAATTTCTTGTAAGGTTTTTGTTTATATTTTGAACAGTACCTAAATGTTTAATCATTACACATATAAAAAAAGTTTTGGGGATTGACTTGAGCCGCTAAAATTTACTAAAAAAGGAAACATATTTTAAATGGAATAATAATAATAATAATTTATTGTCAACTCGTCAAAAAGAGACATGGACATTGTCAGTTCGTTAAACAATAGAGATTTAGATAAACAGACATTTAAATTATACATACTAAAATCAATACAAGAGCACGATATACAAGTAAATTTAAAAATAGTTATCAACTATATTTATGCGTACTATATTTTTCAAAACTATAGAAACAGTGCTGTAATAGATACAATTTTAGTTTTTTTGCGAAGCACTTACAATTTTCAATACGCTTCATTTCGGCGAGTAACGCGTTATATGCTTTTATCATTCTATATTTTGGACCTCGTTCGTATCGAGATGAATAATGTTTTGGAATAGCTAAATTATTCTCGTGGTCATGGCAGTCGACACGTCGCGATTTGTTTTAAAAAGATCGGAGTTGTAGAGTTCACCATGTTGTCTATGAAAGAGTAACAATTTGTAGATGTATACGCAAGGAAGTGGAAGGATATCTAAGCGTTTAAAGTGATCTCTGCACGATGCTCGTGATGGAAGTTTAAGTATATAGCGAATTACTTGTTTTTGCTGGGTAAAGATTCTATTCAAATGGATAGATGATCCCCAAAATAGTATTCCGTAGGATAAATGACATATGTATGCATGATAAAAAATTTTCATAACATTGAGGCTAACTTCATTCCTCAATTGATAAATTGCATAGGACGCTTTTCCCAGCTTAGCACATATGTTTTTGGCTTGCTCTTCCCATTTTAGTTCTTGATCCATATTTACACTCAGAAATTTCACTAGTTCACTTTCCACAATAGGGATTTCATTTAATATAATGTTGACTGATTCTCCTTGTGGAATTTTACTGCGGTAATTTATGAGAGTGGTTTTTTGTCCGTTTAGATGTAACGAATTCAACTCACACCATTCAATCATATTCTTAACTACATCAGTCGCTGCTGCGGATAATTCGGTAGTGGTCAGATCATCAGCAAACTGATATAATGAATTTATTCCTAAGTATGACAATGATCATTGACAAATATTAAAAATAGAATGGGGCCCAAGATGGAACCTTGTGGCACTCCTTGCGTAATTTCGGCGGGAGGGGATAATACATTTTTACGTTCTTTATTTAATACTGTGCTAATGAACACCCTTTGTGATTTGTTGCTTAAATATGGATTTGAAGAGATGTAATACCTTACCACGGATACCGTACGTAGACATTTTATCCCATAGGGTGTTATGGTTAATCGTATCAAATGCCTTTGATAAATCAAAGTAAATGCCCTTTACCTTGTTATTCTTTTCCAGTTCCTCTAATATGAATGTTACGAGATTCGAAGATAGCTTGGTCTGACTTTTTTGGTAGGAAACCCAACTGGCGTTTACTTAATAAGCGATTTGAAGTGAGATACGATAGCAGCCTCATATAGATTGCTCTTTCAAATATTTTGGAGAACGACGATAGCAGTGATATAGGGCGGTAGCTACTAATATTAGTTCGACTTCCTTTTTTTATAAATAGGAGTTACTTTAGCTTCCTTTAGTTTTGGTTGGAAATATACCGCATTGATAATGTTGGCTAATGGTTCTGATATATGTTGGGCACATTTATGCAGCATATTAAAGGGAACTTGATCCAAACCAGATGATAACTTGGGTTGGATGTCATGTATTATCTTGAAGACCTCCCTTGCGTCGCATGGCATCATAAACATTGAAGTTGAAAGTGGAATTGTAACTACTGATGCTAAGTCCCTTGGTGAAATTATGGTTAAATAAAGAAGTTATTTCAGCAGGATCATCAATAATATCATTGTCGTTTCTAAGTGTAGTTACACTATCTTTTGATTTAGTTCCCAATTTACCATTCAAAATTTGCCACACTGCTTTAGATTTATTCCTAGCTGATGATATTTTGCTATCATTTAGAGATTTTCTATAATTATTTGTATATTCAATAGCCATAAGTTTTTTGTACTTGTAACATTGAAGTATGTTCTCATCGTTTGTGATTTTATAGAAAGAATAAGATTCGCGAACTTCGTCCCACGTTTTTCGGATGTCTTTACTAATTAATTTATTGCGATTATTTGTTGCATTTTTTACTTTTGTTAGGGGAAACGACATATTAAAGTAGTAAAAGAAAATATTGAAGAACTTTTCGTATTTTAAGTTTACATCGTTTTCTTGCAACACTTCCACCCAAGATTCTGATTGAATTAAGTTTAAAAGGGATGTACATTATTATTATTATAGAATCTTTTGTAGAACTGCAAGTTTATTGGCGTTATCTCTATACTAAACTTAATTTCAATTATGCAGTGATCAGAAAGACCCTCATCGGAGGTAAATGAGTGCGTGAGTGTTGATGGATAGTTTTCGAAGACATTATCAATACAAGTTCCCCCGGAATTGCAAGGACGAGTTACTGTATTCACTACATACGGCTTTAAGTTGTAGGACAATAATAAATCCGTTAACTGTGATGCTCTGGGTGATATTTGATTAAAGTTAATATTGAAATCTCCACTGATGATCAAATAATCATTTTTATCGCATATACTTAGTATATTTCCTCGAATTAAGACAGATATTTTTTTCCTAATTCCAAAAATATGCAGTTTGTTTATACAGTGGAACCTCTTTAATCCCACCACACTTTAATTTGAACCAGGGTTGATAAAAATTATGATAAAAAAAAAAATAAAAAAATCACGATTTTTTCGTAAACAATCACGATTTTTTTGATTTTTTTAATTTTTATTATCTTTTTACATAGAAAATGCAATAATTGACATTAACAATAACGAATAATTGAAAATAACAATAACGACTAACTTGCAAATGAAATAACTTATGTGTAACCACAGATCTGTGGTGTAACGTAGCAGTAAATAAGGTTGCACCACCTTGCACTTTCATATAAACAAAAGAAATTCCTGTCAGAACTTGAAAATTCGGCTGTCTTTATAATGCGGGGATGATGCGAGTTGTCGCTATATCCTAGTCTACATCGCGAACGTGCGTTGCGTAACGATAACGAGTAGTAAAGTGTGTAATACTTCATAACAGTGTATAAAAGTCCATCATCTATATTGATATGTCTTCTCATAGAAGTGGTAGGAAAAAAGAGTCGTGTAAATCTGCTGGAAAAAGAGGAAGTAAGGCTACTTGTAAAAAATGCAAGGGCTTGTGGAACGTATGAAAAACCACTGGGAAAAATGTACTTCAAGTAATATAGAAAAAGAAACAAAAACAGATAATAGAAGTGCCTTTGCAGGAATAGTGGCAAATGTACAATCGGACACATTAGAAGAGGACAGTTTGGATAATGCTCCATTGCTCATAGCTTCTACTTCATCAATTAAAAAAAGAAAGGCATCTAATTCTAGTTCTGTGTCTTTATCTTCTTTTGTCGTGCGTACAACGAAATCTAGTAAAGATGAAATAGACATACAAATTGCTAGGGCTATTTATACAACAAATAGCAAGTAAAAAAAGTTATTGCGCTTTTACGGCCTAGATATACATATACCACCCTCTAGATATGATGTGTTTAACCGACTGCTAATTGAAGTGTACAATGAAAAGTAAAGTTTTAAAAATTTATCGGGAAATTCGGTTTGTCTGTCATTGGATGGATGGTCCAATGTCCATAACAGTCACTACAGAAAATGGGTCCTCCTTTTTAGTAAACACAATAGACACGTCTGGAAATCTACATACATCTGCATATTTAATAGAACTTGCAATAAACCTAATTAAAATGCCAAAGACTGCTGTGCAGTAAGCAGTTTTGTAACAGATAATAGGAATGCAATGAGAAATCAGATCAGTCAACGGAATTAAATGCTATTACATAGGGTTGTGCTCCACACATCTTAAACTTGTTGTGTAAGGGCCTGGAAATTAGTGAAATTAAGAAACATGTTACGTTCATTGTAAAATACTTCCGAAACAATCATTTTGCTTCAGCGACATACGCGAAAGAAAGAGGAAAAAAGCTTATATTACCTAGTGACGTAAGATGGAAATCGCTTGCTGACTGCTTACATGGTTTTGTTGAAGCATGGTCCAAACTTTTTAAAATTAACGAGGAACATAAAAATGAAATCGACAGTATAGTAAGGCAGAAAATTTCGAATATTTATTTGAAAAGAACAGTTGAAGATTTCTTATAAATACTGAATTCTATATTACTGAATTCTATATCAGTTGCAATCGATAGGCTTCAAAGAAAATCAGACGTCGTAGAACAATTAAAAATACTAGAATCATATTTTGCTGCAAATGATTTATACCCCAACACCGGTTTACTACCATTGATTATTCAATTTCTGGCTAATCCGAGCCATTTGTCGAAATAATGTTTCACGAAGAAATTCTTAAAAGTACAAATCCATTGGAATGGTGGAAATCTCAACGGAATATTGACGTTATTGATAAGTTATTCTCGATTATCAAACAATTATTATCTTCTGCAGCTTCTTCAGCCTCCGTTGAAAGGATATTTTCAACATTTGGTTTAATTCATTCTAAAATTAGAAATCGCTTAGGGACTGAAAAAACTACTAAATTAGTTTTTCCTTATAAGCACTATAATTAAAAAATTAACTTAAATGTCTCTTTTTAAGTACCTGAACCATGTTTTATTTTCATTTTAAATTTAAGTTTAGTTTACCTACATATTCTTTTTAAGCAGGTAGTTTTAGATATGTAGATAATCTAACATTAAATAAATTGTTCTTTTTATTTGAATTTTCTGAAGTTTGATTTATTTAGATTATCAGTTTTTTTTACACGATTTTATTTAAATCATGATTTAAATTTAAAAAAATCAGTTGATTTAAATCAACTGATTGTGATTTGATTTGAACATCCAATAAACCGAACATGGAAATCGTGACTTGATAATCCGAACACTACCTCGATAATCCGAATGTTACTAGTAAGGACTTGTTTAGTGTCATGCATCATCATTAGCAGTAGTGAAGTAATCCCTGCTCGTTGTAGCGTGTAAATATTTTCCCCATATTTTTCATTATTGCAAAATGTCAAAAAGAAAGCATTTAACATTAAAATTGAAAAACAAAATTGTGATTTTCAAAAAAATTTAAGTTCGTGCAACATCGTATCTATTTTTCAGAATTTTATTTTATTATTTAAAGTTTTCCAGTTTCGCCAAAAAAACCCGTAATTTAGATCAAGAGTTTCTTAAAAATTAATAATTTACTCTTTATACTGATTATTCCAAACTTTGCACTCTTTAATAATAATATTAAAAAAAAAATAAATAAAAACAAAAAGTCAGTAGATTCATAAATTAAAACAAACGAAGAAAACTTTTCGTGTGTTTCAACAGATGGCGCTGTTGAATTTCTTATAACAAATAATTTTTTGTGACTTCAGAAATGACCGTCAGTTGAAACTCAATGAATTGTGGTTTTCCAATATAACCCGTCAATAATTATCGAATCACTCTCACAGAAATAAATGAAAAGAAGACGTCCACAAGTTTCAAGAGATGGCGTCATTGAAAGTCTTATAGGGTGCCCATTTTAAATCGTGACCTTGAAGGTTTTAGAAAAAGCAATCCATCAATCAAAACAGAAATAACTTTGTGTTTCCATAATTTACTAAGATTTGAAGATTTCGAAAATAGAAAGGGTTGCCTATTTTCAATTTAATAAATGCATATTATTATTTAATGTTAAATGAATATTAAATATTTAGGTACTTATAAACTTTTATCTTTAGAGAAATCAATAGTTTTGCAACAAATTTTTTAAAGAAATCGTTAAAAATAACTATTTGAGAATATTTATTATTAAACTTAAATAGCGATAATTTAGCGACTTTTTCAAGTTTTAGTAGCAAAATCAGCGACTTTTGTTTCTGATTATAGCGATATGTCACTATAAGCAGTTGAGAATACTGCGCATGTGCTTTAGTTTGTATCAGGAATTTGACATGTGAAAATGTAACTGTTACTTGGCCTATTGCTGACTCTTTACAACTTCTCTTAGGGCCCGCCTTTCCATCTCTTAATAAACTGATTAATAGTTATTCGGCAAATAACTAACGCGGAAACAATTCATACAATCAAACAAACATTCAGAAAAATTCATCGCTGCTAGGGTGTCATATCTTGGCGCCCTTGAATAATGCCTTTTAAAATCGTTTACCATTTTACTTAAAATATACAAGATTGACAATATTTGCAAATATTTAATTGCACATGCTATTTCCCTGTCTAAAAAACGAATCAGCACAGTGTCCTCATACAGGGAAAAAATGTTTGAAAATTTCTATGGAATAACTTATAATTTATTAAATTTATCCAAAAAGTACACCAGTGTGTGTAGAATATTTACAGTATAATTTAAATCAAAATAAAAAAAATACTAGGATTTTTTAACATGGAGATTTGACGTGTTTTCGTGTTGTAAGTTGTAATGCTTTATTTGGTGACCTGTCAAAGGAGGTATTTTTCAAATTGGGACTGTCTTATTTTACAAAATTTGTGATGATTCGTATCCATTTGTCAATAATTTAGTAAATATTTTGGAGCTCGTACTTCAGTTGATCACATCAGTTCCGTTTAAGCATCAAGTTAAAGTTCAACGCCGTAACATTCATAAAACTATTAAACACTTTTATGACTGTATTTATTTCGTTTATCTGCTGCTCTTTGTTAACCAGGGACGAGACGTCGTTTTGGGTGTAATTTTCGACTAATTAGTTTTTGAAAACTACAAGTAATACACATATTTTAACATTATTCCCCTATTGTGGGAAATCGTTTTCTTTTTGCGAAACAATTGTCAGTCACCCTGTACATTTAATCGTCTATAATACTTTTATAAACATGAATTCTACAGAAATAAAAAGGTGCTTTTGAATATTTTTGCTTTGTTTTAAATTTAAAGCTAATTATTTTGAGTTATGTCTATTTAAATCAGGCGCCCTTGTGCGTTGCGCAATCTGCATTACAGGTCTGCGAGTAACTTGTATTCATCGCCAAAGGGCAGGGCATATCAAAAATTCTGTTTCATCATCACCTGATTTATTTTTATAATTGAAAGCACCAAGATAACTATAAATTAAAAAAAAAAAACCTTATTTATTCTTTTGTTACAACACGATACAATATGCAATTATGCTTGCAACACCCTGTATCTACCAAGGGCAAGGCTTATCAAAATTTCCGTTTCATCATCACGCAAATTATTTTTAGTAGTGAAATGCATCAAAATAACTGTAAATAAAATTAAATATGTAAATAAACAGAAGATAAACGCAGTAGCAACAAAAATAAATTCTTCAAAGGATCTGGTTCGACCTGGTGCACACCGGTTGCAACGACCTGTCCTTTAATCGATGCTTCAGAACTCAAAATTCTCTCAAGCGCGAACAACTAAGTAGCGGCTTAGATGGTAAAAGAAAAATACCAGCGCACGTATACGTTGGTCAAACCGGCCTATGAGCTTCCGTACGTTTAGTAAAAAAAAGGAATGTTTTTGCAGAATATTTATCGTCTGGTTTCTTTTTACATTGTTATCAGTCGTTGCATTCTCAGCGAGTTTTAAATAATGAAAAAATAAATAGCGGCGCGTGCATCAGAAGCAGCCAGTGGAGAAGTTGCACATAGAAACGGCGCAGAACGCCACCAAGATGGCGTCGAGCAGGTGCTCGTCTCCTGATGATGATGGTTACAAGAGGTTCACCGAGGTGACCAATAATGTCTCCTACGGATCGAATGACACAAGTGAGTAACGCACTGCTTGTAGGTACTAGTGTAGTACTATATCTTATCAGAATAAACTTAATTAATTTGGGGCGAATTTAGGCTATATGCACCAGGTGGAAAGGTACACCCACGTCGAAATGGGCGAAAACATCAGAACCCGTTGAAAGAAATTATTTATTATGTTTGCCCGAATATTACGCACGTTGCTCTAATTAATTAATCATTTTTGTTGTTGAGGTCAGTCGGTGTAATTTCGCGAACACGACGAGTACGTTATTACTTTTGTTTTAAGCACAGTGAGTGGGTGATCGGTGCCAAATTAATATATGCGCTAATTAAAAACTGCATTCGCACAAAAAAAGAATCATTAACGTCATTTCCAACAAGTGCAAGTTGCATGTGCCCCGATAAGTTATAATTGTATATAAAAGTTGATAACGTAATTAAAACATCAGTCTATGACCTCGCTAATCATTATTAACAAATTGCACGCTTTGTCTGTTAACTTTCTCTTTTTGTTGCTTAACTAAACAGGAAATTATTTTTACGCTTAAAAATTTTAATTTGCGATTTATTTTTTTTCTGTAAAATTAAATGCACTAAAAAAAAAAAATTGAAAAGGTTACTGGCTGAACATGAACTTGAAATGAAACTGAAACGATCCGGTTTGTTTTCTTGTACCGTGAACTCGAATCGAAATAGTTATACAGTTACATAAAACTAGGTGGTACATACGGAATCGATCTGTTTACCGGGCCGAACCGGTATATATATAATTCTTTCAATATTTACTTCCGTGGATCAGTATTTCGTTTAAAAATTTGAATAGCTTGTATAAATATTGCCCTACAATGCCACAATAGAACCGTATGTACAGTCGTGTCCAAAAGTATTAACTCAACAAAATAATAAGGTGGTTTTAGTTTTAACAAACTTTTACGATCTTAAGGACCATGGTTTACTTGATGAAAAATTCGTCAATGTTCCTCTCAAATCCCGAAAGTTTCTTAAAGCTTAAATAAGTGGTTTGTTATACAGGATAAGTGCAATAGTACCCGATAAAATAAATCCGCTAAGAGATTCCATGTCACAGATTATAGAAACAATATTAAAACAATATTAAGTCTCTTAGTTTTCGAGATATAATTGATCAAACATCGTATCCAAAATCACATACGAAACGTTGACATTTGACATTTATCTAATAAAGATTTATTATTTTGTGTGTAAGAATGTGACCCTCACACGTGTTTCCCAGTTAATTAAAGTAAAAAAAATGAGTGGTGCAGTTAAAATGAAGCGTTTTACATTTTCAGAAGAAATTTTATGTTTAAGTGATCTCTTGTAAATGTGGTCGTCGTGTCCTGTGGTGATTTCCGAATACCCAAAGCAGTTTAAATACATATATAATTAGTAGTTTACCTTAATTCTTTTATCCGAATAATTCTATTAGTGTGTTTAAAACATCGTTTAATTATTTACTTCAGATCCGTCATAAAAAGTAAGTTCACTAATTAAATAAACACAAAATAATTAATCGTAGTTAAAACGATTCTAATAAACGTCACATTTTTATTATATGCCAATTTGATCAATCTGAGTTAAGAATAGTCGGAGGTCACTCACGTTGTATTCTTAACAACGTGAGTAACCTCCGACTCCAAGCGGCAAAGCTGTTTCACGAAAGTTAAAAGGAAATAGCCGTGTATAACTTTTTAAAATTATCGATCGATCGGCATATAATAAAAAATTCTTTTTAATATACAGGGTGACTGACAATTGTTCCGCCAAAAAATAAAAAATTCGCTTAAAATGGAGGTCACAGATTACGGGGGGGGGGGATGTTCAGAAAATTCTTCTAAACAATTTATAATTAATAAAAAAATTATAATAGGACTAAAAGTTTTATGATTATTATTTTATTGACTTCTTGCCTGCACATTTTACGACCTTGACACAAATCAATTTCGTTTTGTTACACGTTTAACAGCTGGGAACGGAAATTTGAGTTGCTTCTTTTACGTGATATAATTATTTATTAGTAATTTCTAAAATAATTCGTAATTGTAATAAATTCGCAAATAATTGTGTAAATAATTCCTAGCCGTTTATTGGTGTAATTAGTATTTACCCAATCTGGCAATCGGGCAACTGATTATAAAAGTATTCACGCCGATCACGGAGCCAAAAACTATTAAATACAAGCTACTTTAAACGTTGGTGTTGTACCTACAATTTTTGATCAAATCGCGTTCGCGAATGTCTCAAATTACGGAAAATGTGAAAAAAATGTGGAACAGTTTGTAATTAATTAATCAATTATAAATTTCCCCAAGAAAGGAGATATGTTTGGAATAAAATTCACAGCGTACATCTGTCGTAAACGTTTTATGACATTTACTCAAAGGAGCTTACAAACTTGCTCATAGACGTGTTAAGCAGCGTGCAGACAACATGCCTCAGGATTTAGGGTCTCCGCTCAATGAGAATGCTATCGGTGCTCAGTGTCTGACGACTTCGAACAACTGAACACTTTCTCATGCGGAATTTTTACGAAAGCACGACGAGGAAGATCGTGTTCTTGCTCAAGTCTGCACACAGCTTTAACCAGCTGACGAAATAATGCTAATATGTTCGCTAAAAGCACGGGTTAGGGAGTTGCAAACGCGTATTGAATTTGTTAAACTTTTAATAGATTTGTGTTAGTAATAATTAGTCACACACAAAACGAAATTATAATAATTAACAATCGAAATAGATTTCGAATATAATGTTTTAAATTCTGATTGAAGGATACTTTGTGGAAATAAACTTTATTTACGATACTAGGAATTCTTAACACGGAGGTATGAATTATTTTTTGTTTTGATGATTTATTTGTTTACCTGTCAAAGCAGGTGTTCAAAGTGGGACCGTTGTTAAACTATGGATGTGTAGTGAATTTGGGGTTCGTTTTGATTTATTTTTAAATAAAAATACTCGATGAGACTAATAATAATAATATTAACAAAATTTAACACTGATTTATTTAGAACAGACTATGAACAATTTATTTTCACACGCCGGGTGATTAAACAGTTACTAAACTCTACGTCGAACTAAAGAAGTTTCCTCGTGTTCGCGTATTTATACCGGAGTGGCTTTTCCAGCAGCTTCTAGAGTATTTCGACGGCGGAATTATCGCGAATCGGGTCCAGACGCTATGGCGGATCGTCGCCGGCTAGGCGAGTGTATGACTCACCCGTCGCCCTTAATTCATCATAGATGGAATAATCTACTTCCGGTGATATGCATGGGTTTGTCAACAAAATATTTAAGAGTTCATATTTCACTGGGTTGGGCATTGACCTAAAAACGGAATTGACGTGAAATTTCGCTGAAAGGTCGAGTCTTGACCTTTTGACTTTTTTTCTGTAACCGCATTAAATGTAATGACTTTTAATACCAAAAACTGCAATTGAAGTTTATGTTTTTATCACTAATAAAATAGTGTGTAATGCTAGGTAACATTTTTAGTTCCTAGAATTAAAAGCTCTCGTAAACCTAAGAATTTTTACTTTTAACATTTTTAGTTAAGATTTGTTTTGTAAATAACTTTATTTTGAATCCGCTTGCAGAAAAAATATTTTGTTTCGTAATTTTGCAAAATTTGCTCAACAAAAAATGACACTTTTAATGCTAATAAAACAATATAGGTACTATTATCATTTCATTTATCTGCCCCTTTACTTTTAACGAGGGGCGCATCGTCGTTTTGGGGCAAATTTTTGGTTAATTATTTCTCAAAAACTAAAGTACCTAGATTTTTACATTTTCCCATGCTCTTAGACATTGTAACAATTGTCATCAGATAAGTATACAGTGAAATGATAAAGTAAGGAATAAATTCATTATTTGTTTTAGATTTTTATTGCGGATCTGATGGCCTAGGTAAAATTTTTATTTCGATTGTCATTTGTCAGTGGTGACGTCATTGAACATTTTTTTTATATGTACTGACCACATTTTATTCATTTCATTTGAAGGCTCATGGTTTACTTTTTTTGATAGTATACTATTTTTGACATTTAAATTTGATAAAAAGGTCAAGATCAAAGATCACTCAGGAAGGCGTGGAATACGTTTTTACTGCGTATGTAAATCATGTTAAAGAAGCGAAAATGCTGGCAAAAACTAAGAATATTACTTTAAACTGTAATAAATGAAAGTAAGGAAATTTAACGATATGAAAAAAATAAGAAAATCATAGCATTTTATAACAGATGTTGAAACTGATGCCATTTTCTAATTGATAATATCCTAAACAAGTGACATTAGATCTGGAGACATAAGTAACCACTCAATACTTTCTCTACGTTCTTCCCATCTCACAGGAAAAATTATATCTAAATATTCTCTGACATTTTTTGAATAATGAGGAGCAATCCGTCGTGTTGAAGCCAAATTTAATTATGAGTTAAAGGAAATACTGAGTGGCTACTTGATTAGTTATTAAGAGGCTATATGAAAAGCAAGGTTTATGTAAACCGATCGAATAATCTGAATGGTCTAAAAGATAGAATAAGACAAGAAATCCGCTTGATTACAAATTTTCTAATCCAATAGGATATTGTCAATTAGAAATGCAGACAGTTTGAACATCTACTATTAGATGCTATGATTTTCTTGTTTCTTCAAATCGATAAGTTTGCTTATTTTTCCTCAACTTTTCATTTATTACAGTTTAAAGTGACATTCTTAGCTTTTACCAGCATTTTCGCTTGTTTAATGCCATTTATACACGCAGTAAAACCGTGTTCCATGGATTCGTGAATGATCAAGATTAAATTCTTCTCTTGACCATTTTTCAAAATTTAAATGTCAAAAATAGTATACTGTCAAGAAAAGTAAAAAATGAACCTTCAAATGAAATGAATAAAATGTGGTCATTTCATTAAAAAAGAAATTCAATGACGTCACCCCTGAAAAATGACAATCGAAACAAAAGTTTTACGAGGGCTATAAGATTCACAATAAAAATTTAAAATTGACCTATCACAGCGTTTTTCGTGTATATTGAGTATTAAGGAAATAATGAATTTATTACCTCACTGTATAAAAGCTCTTTGACTTATGGATCGATCGGCGTATAATAAAAAAAATGAACTGTACTTAAGTTATAGGTGTATGTTTATATGTATGCACGTGTCTTGACTTACACATATCGGTTTAAATTCTGATGTCATCATTTTCGTTGATTTTTTTAGCAAAAACTTATTTGCGTAAAAAATATCGATTTATTCTTCCGGACCAGTTGATACCTACGTCACTTAACTAGTAGTGGGTCAAGGTCACCACGAGTAATACATTTTATTACAGTTTTATTTACAAAACGTCGAGTTGTACTTCTCAGGTGGTCTTATAACATTATTTTAGGTAAACTTAATTTATTCTAATTTATGAATTACAATTTTTTTAATATTTCTCCCGTAATGTATAACGTCGGTCCTTTTACTGGCTTTATTTAATCAGGTATTATTTCAGGCAGCCTGTATAAGGTTCAGTAGCTGAATGATGATAAGATGAACTAATCTGTCTTGTATAAATTCATATACAGTCATCGCATCTAACGTAGTGGCAAAATTAACACGTTAACATTACTTTTAAATCTATGAAAAGGTTCTGAAGAAAAGTTTGGTAGTAATGTTAGACAAGTATAAGTTAGAATAATAAATTCATTCTTATAGTGAAAATAAGCCACCTGTAAATTAATTAATCTTTAAAAATCTTTAGGTATAATTAAAACATCTTCTTGTTTGTAGAAATCTATAACAAAATTGAATAATGATTATTCGTCCGTTAGATTTTAAAATTGTTTTAAATTTTTTATTAAATTTGTGGAAATGAACTAATTAAAAAAAATCGTTGCCATTTAAACTCATATTTTAAAATACAAGTAAGAAATAAGTTCTGTAATAATTTTCTAAATTTTATTTACTTACTGCACATCAATTATAAAATTTAAGTTCACTAATAAAATAACAAACACAAAATAATTAATCGCACTTAGAACGATCCCACTACTTTAATTATTTCTCAAAAAGAGATTCAAACATATTTCACAATCAAAGCAAATTATAAATAAACATTTTTCATATATTCTTTTTTTTAATTGCTGATTGATATGTCAACTAACGAGCGTTTATAAAAAGAACCGGCTACAGTTTTCTCTTTCTAACATGAACGTAGGTCCTGTCATGTAAATTAGTTCATACAATTTGATGCAAATTTGACGTTAATTCCCTTATTAGAGATGAAAGTAAACATTCTATTTTACCAACATATTACCTCTTGAATCGGTACATTTAAAAATCACAAAGTGGGTTATGCAAATAAATATTATTTTTCTAAAGATGTTAATTATTGAATAATCCAAAATAAGAGAAAAACGTTAGGTAAAGAAATTTATTTGATTTTAAAAGATATTGAACATGATTACCACCTGGATCAATAGTATATTACTCAACGACTTTAGAAAAGTGAAGTTTTACTAAACGAGTTTGCCTTGTTTGAAAAGGCCATACGAGTTTAGAGAACACTTTTCTAACGGGATTGCGAGTACCATTTTTTCGTATTTCATGCGAAATTTGATTTTATTGATGTTTAATAGAAGTGACATTAGTCATTATCACATTAATAACTGTCATAATTGATGTTTATTAAAAATAAAAAGTAATAGTAGTTAATACGTTGCTATGCAGTAATGATTGCTAAAGTAATTTTAAAGCATTACAGTAGGATTTTGAGGATATTAACATAATAAGTTACTGTTTAAAATGCGAAAAAACATTTTAATATTCCCTGAAACAGTTTGTAATCGACAACGAAAAATGAAAATTGCTGTCAATATTCTTCCAAACAGCTTCGTATGGATTAAGTACAAAATGCGTCAACTTTCATTCCATTACAAAAATAGACTTAACACTTACATATACAATAAAATATTTCTGTTGTAAAGTAAAACCTTTGTGTTGCACAAATAAAAACCAAAAATTCGTTGGATGTGTACAAGATAGGTTCAATTTCAATAATAATCTCTTTTTAATGCACATTAATAAAAATATTATTTTAATTTAGTTCAACGTAGATATTTCGTTTTAAGATAAAGATAGCTCGTGAAAGATATAGCATTTTCAAGCATTCGAACACTCACTTCGCGTGTGCTTTAAACTACTCTCGAGCTATAATCTCCTAATTATACCCTTAATACATAAATGATTATATGCTCTTGATAGAAACATATCGCAATTATTAGTATTATTTAAATAAAACTTATCTTTGTAAGCATTCATTCATTCATTCAATCATTCGCAGTCTAACTATTTCAAGTGCACTTGTAAATAAAGAAATTTTATATTTTTTCAACTTTTAATGTATTATGTTTATTTATTTTATTGTAATGTGAAAAAAAAAAACTATTTTTAAGAAAATAAGTTCTTTTTGCTCATCACATAAACATATCATTATTATCAGTATTATTCAAAGGAAACTTATCATTATAAGCATAAATAGTGACGTTGTAAAACATTCTTTTTTTTTCTTGTTTGATTCTTGTCGATTTAATTCTCCTTAATATTTTTCCTTGTGCATTTTCTACATTTCCATGTTCATCTTATCCATTCAATTATCTACAACTAATTTCTCTCGATTATCAATTCATTTTCAAACAATATTTATATAGGATGTTCAGAGGAAGTGCGAAAATGGATCTTTTTGTACAGGTGTACCAATTTCGATGTCTCTTATGGACATCTCTGTAGCTGTAAGAGATAGAATAAAACTAGTGGCCAAGTTCCGATTTCTTTTTTAGAGATAAAGTAAATAGTAAAAATAAAAATTGGCTATTTTCTTTTGTTTTCGAGTTATAAACAATAATTGCCATTTTTGACTTTTTGTTAATCACGCAATCTTGTTTATTTTTACAGATATCAAAAAACGGTTTTAACATTATTTTTCGGATACAATTAAGTGGTGTAGTTGATCTTTTGATATTTAGTTAAGTTTTCGAGTTATAACATAAACTTATATTTTTTAAATGGCAATAGTGCTCAATGTCATCATTAAATAGAGAATTTATTTCTGTTTTCAAAAATATATACTTTGTTGGGTATATTTCTTACAATGAATAGATTAAATAGCATTTTTTTTATTCTTGGGTGCACTCTATTCTTAGTAGGCTAACTTTAACACAGTACTAACATTTTTTTTGTTTTTATTAAATATCAACTAGCTCTCCTATTCAAATATTTTGACAGTTGTAGCTGCGTAAAGAAAGAGAAAGGTAGAACGAGCAGTCTCTAAGAATGACAAAGATGACACGATACTGATATTACGTGGCTTGGGTCAAATTCGAAATTTTTTTTGCAGGGTGGGGCAGAGAGAACTAACGAATTTTTTGGAATGGCTAGTAATTAGCCTCATGGGGTGGGAAAGATGTCTAGCAAATACCATTCGGTTCGTAGGATCTTAGTATTTGTTTTTCAGTTGAAGTCATGGCGTCATGAATGATAGATCTTTTCTTCATTAATGTACGAAGTGCATGAATGTAACGTAAGATCGTGTTATAAGAAGGAACAGGCAAAAATACGGTACTCTATCGATCAGGGCGTCATGACTTCCGCTGAAAAACAAATACTAAGATCCCACGAACCGATTGGTACCTGCCAGATATCCCCCCCCCCCGGGACTAATTACTACCCATTCCAAAAACATTCGTTCTCTCGGTCTCACCTTGTATAAAGAATTTCGAATTTGACTCAAACCACGTGGTATGGGTATTATCTTTGTCATTCTTAGAGGAGGGTCGTTCTATCTTTCGCAGCTATAACTGTCAAAATATTTGAATAGGAGGTAGTTGATATTTAATAAAAACAAAAGACATGTTCGCAACGTGTTGAAGCCAGCCTACTAAGAATAGAGTGCACCCATGAATAAAAAAAGGCGACTTATTCTATTAATTGTAAGAAATAAACCCAACAAAGTATAAAAATCTCTATTCAATGATGACATTGCCTACTATGATTTCCATTAGAAAAATATGTTATAACTCTAAAACTTAACTAAATATCAAAAAACCAACTATACCACTAAATTGTATTCGAAAAAGTGTCCTCATAATGTTAAAATCTATTTTTGATATCTGTAAAAATAAACGAGATATGAGTGATTGACAAAAAGTCCGAAGTGGCTATTTTTGCTTATAATAGGAAAACAAAAGAAGATAGCCAATTTTTGTTTACACTATTGACTTTATCTTTAAAAAAGAGATCGAGACTTGGCCATTCGTTTTTTTTATCTCTTATAGCTACTGAGATGTCATAAGAGACACCGAAATTTATCCACCCTGTATATTTTACAAAAAAAAAACTTTATTTACAAAAATTTGTACAGGTTCGCATTCTGTATCGTAAACTATTTTCAACTATACAGAGTGTTCGTTTATTGTTTTACATACCAAGCCTAAATGAACAGTAAGTCAACTGAAGTGGTCCACCTAAAAAATTTCAAATTTTTGTCGGTTAATGTCAATAAATTGCATCTTATTATTATTTTCTGCATTAATAAAGTTCTATAAAAACATTTACCTCATTTTCTATTGATATGTATCATTTTCATTTAATATAAAGTTATAATTTCTTTTTATTCATTAATAAAACTATTATAAACAATCAAAACGTTGGCTTGGCATTGGTTACTTATAAAGTTTTTCTTTTGTTCTTATTTGTTTTACTTGTAGCTTATCTGCCATCGCGTATTATTATTAAAAATGCCGTGACTTAGTGCAGATAATTTAGATTCTGCTCTTCTAATGACTCAAAATATCATCTCAAAGAGAAGTTGCAAGATTCTTTTAATGTGTCATACAGTGTAATAAATCGAGCTGTGCACAGGTTCCAAAGAACGGGTAATACGTGATTTAGTTATGAAGGAGGTCGGCGAAGAAGCTTAACTCCTGCACAGAACCAATATCTATGTTTGCTTGTTAGATATTATCCGGTTTAATGTTCAAGGCGCTAAATAACGTCTTTTATGGTAGTATGGGAGTGGTAATTTCCAATAGAACAATCAGAAGAAGATTGAATGAAATCAATTTACAATTAACTAGGGAGCACCATGTAGGTAGAAGACGATGGACTGAAAATCACGTATGCACATTGGAATGATGAAGATTGCTATGCCTATTTACAGATAAATTCGGATTTACTTTATATCATTTAGACTTTTAGACAATGGAGTTCTAGTGTGGAGAAGACCCGGAGAACGGTACCATGAATGCAATGTGGCACTATGTGTCCCATTTGGCGGAGCTGGTGTTACCGTCTAGGGCAGCATAACTTTATACGGCCGCACAGACTTGTTGTTTTGAATAATCAAAGTACGAATGCAGAAAGATATCGTGCACATCGTTGTTCCATTCACAAGAAATTTTGAAAGGAATTTAATTTTAATAGGCGATAATGCACGACCCATCGTGCCCAAATAGCGAATGATGTTATTGAAATGTATGTATCGTATTGAAAGAATAGTATGTATGAAGCAAACTGGAATAGTAAATACGAACACGTTTCTATCGTCCTAGAACGCTGACAGAACTCAGCAATGCTCTACAAGAGGAATGGGAAAGAAATATTAATACTCTTAATCAAAGCATGCCAAGAAGATGTTTAGCAGTTTATTGTGAGAGAGGTGACCCAACAGGATATTAAAATTGTTAAATTTCATTAAAAAAATTAAAAAGTGTAAGCTCCACGTTTTCAGTTTTTGTTGTTATTTCTTTAAAAAATCATTATTTGACGTTAATGTTGAAATCAAAACATATTATACACCTTCACCTTCTCTTATTTCACATTCAGATTTACTTTTATTTACTAATTGTTAACATTAATTAACAAAAAAATGAACTGGACCACTTCAATTGGCCAGCAGTTGATATGTTTTATTTTTTACACGTTATTGTATATTTTTTGGATAGTATTTGAAGTTGTCAAATGTTTAATCAGTGAATTCATTGATTAACACTGGTGTTTCTTCTTTATTCCGTTTATGTTGGAGTCTATTATTGTTTTTTTTACAAAATTAAGTAAAATTTATGATGGTGGATCACTTTGCTAAAATCAATCTAATGTTTTGTTTATTATCATGTTTCCTGTATTTATGTATAACGCAGTTTTTGCTATACTGAATAACTCTACTCTACCACCTGCAACAAATCTGCAAATACTTGTAAATTAATTTTAAAGTTAAAATATTTTTTTAAACTCACAACCGTCTATGAGTAACACCTGCATTAGTAAATGCAAATATGAAATTAATTTTAAGTTAAACACTGACTAATCAGAGCAATAAATGTCAGAGAGTACTTCATCACCTGTGAAGGAAAGGATTATCTTCATCAAACATTACTGTTTTCAGTGTTTTTCTCCGATCCATAAATAGAACGATGAGCTAGCTCCTAATTTTGTTTCTAAATAAGTTTTATTCATTATTGGAATTAACAGAAAGAAAAACGATTGAAATAATCAATTATCAAGAAAAGTTAATTTAATTTTTTGATTACCACTTGAATTTGGTTGTCCTAAAAATTTTAGATTTGAACAAAATTATTTTCACGTGTCGTTTCAAAACGATATTAAAGAAATTAATTGCTGTAAAAATAAATGACTTGATAATTATGTTTCTAATAGCAAATTCAAATATGTAATTTAATGTAAATTAATAATTAGTAGCATCAGATGCAAAACGTTTTCCCCTGAGATGTTTTTTAAGTTTTTGAATAATAAGAAATCTGAATGAGATAGGTCGGGGCTATAAGGTGAATGCCTTAACTCTATGAACTCACAGTCATTGATTATCTGATGGACTTTGTTTGCCTTATAAACCCGATAATACATTACAGCAATTTGCGAATAATAATGTGGGCGTTTTTTCTTTCAGAAATTTTTAAATTTTGAATTGCTCTTCATTTATGTTAGATCCCCTCAATATGTACGCAATAAGCAAGACTCCTTCAACATCCCAGAAAAATCAGAAAATTATGTTTGATGATGGAGCCCACTACATGGATTCCTGTTCAGTAGAAGGGTCTCAATGATATATCCAAGTCTCATCCTCGGTGATAATTTGAGAATAAACATTTCTATCTTTTTCTTCTTTATACCTAAATTATCATATAAATTTCTAGACAATAATAGATCTTTGACTTTTCGCACCATCTTTTCAATTCGAACTTCGACGGGTCGTCTGGACTTTGAATCATCATTCATTGATTCTCTACTTCATCGAAAGTGTTTAGACCAAAACTTAACTTGAATATAAGATCTTCTCCATACACAATAGTTTTTGGGCCGTTGTCTTTTTTTTGTCAGGAACTTCATGATACTAGACATTTCACCTTAATTTCACTCATTATATTAACAAATAAACCTTCTGAAGCCTTTATAGACCACACAAAGTAAACACAACACATGCACTTCTAAATCTCACTGTTAGTTTTTAATAATTGTAACATAAAAATACGCCCCCGTAGTTGCCCAAATAAAACGAAATTCCATTAAATTCTTAAGCCATCAGTAGAATTGCAAATCCAATTTATTACTCATCAATGTCACACAAGTTTTCATATCTATTTTTGGCGACTAAAATTTATTTATTTAATGGTACCAGATATTACGTTTATCTCAACTAATTCTGATAACAGAAATTAGTTGAAGACGCTTTTTTTATCCTCTGTCATTTCTATGTCTGAGCTGTTCTTATTTGTTTGTTATAAGTTTTGTTAACCCTCGGGCGCTGAAGTTCTTGATTGAATGATTCTTAGTTTTCAAAAGGTGACGGATCCAAGTTAAGAAAATGTTTTGCCTAAAATCTGAGAAAGTGATTCATTTACAAAACCTTCTAAACTGTAAGTGCATTAAATTATTCTTCTCCTAATTCATTTATGACTCAGTTCAAAGTTATTAATCTAATGGAAGCAAGTTTAAATTAATCCTTTCAATTTATCCAATGCATTAGCGATTGATTGATTCATTTGATAAGTGTTCTTAAAAGATACACTTAAATGATTGTTCCGTCTAGCCAAAACTTATTGAAATTTAATTTTAACCATTTTCTCTATTATTAGATCGCACAGAAGAAATGGGTAGCAGGTCCAGCCTTAGCCGAGACACAGAAGGCGCCGACCACTGGGACATGAACTACCACGAAGCAGCCATCTTTCTAGAGGTATACCCACATGGTACAAATTGCCCTAATCATTTCCAATATTTGGCAATCATTCCGATTTTATAGGAAGGTGAAAACAATGAAAAATTCGATTCACACCCGCGTCATCCATCAGCGTTACCGGCATACCTTCTCGTCCACAACAAATGGTACTATGGCCTGGACCTGGCCGCATCACTGACACTTCTTGCGCTTGCCCTGGCCGAAGCCCCATCGGTATCAAAATTTCGTCTTCCCATTGGAATTCACGCCACCCTCGAATTAGTTGCGCTAGGAATTATAGCTGTGGAGCTTGCGTTGAAGCTGAGATGGACTGGTTGGGGCACTGTGATAAGGCATAAACGTACTACTTTGAAAGGCATCGCGCTCTTAATAATGGGCTTAGAGGCTTTAGTTGTGATAATCAGACATGAATCTCATTTTAGAGTGACGAGGGCACTTCGCCCGATATTTTTAGTAGATACAAGAGCCTGTGGTAACGTCAGGCGTTTTATAAGGCAAATCTTGCAGTCACTACCCCCAATAGTAGACATGCTAGGACTTCTAATGTTCTTCGTTTGCAGCTACGCACTACTTGGCTACTTCTTATTCAGCCAGAATCACACCAACTTGTATTTTAAATCACTTCCAGACAGTCTAGTTAGTATGTTCGTGTTGTTGACGACTGCGAATTTCCCCGATGTAATGATGCCCTCGTACGCCCAATCAAAATGGAACGCAATCTTCTACATTTCGTTCATTTCTATTTGCCTGTACGTCTTGATGAACCTGATGCTGGCCGTTGTTTACGAGACGTTCACAGGCATCGAACGCGACAAGTTCCGCAAGCTACTCCTGCACAAAAGGAGGGCTTGCAAATTGGCTTTCAGGCTGCTGGTCAGCAAGCAAAGTCCCACCACGGTTCGTTTCAAGCAATTCCTGGGCCTCATGTGCCACTACTCGCCCCGCACTAATTTGAGGGACGCGGTGCTTGTGTTTCGCAAATTAAACGCGTCTGGAACTGGAGCTTTAACACCCGATGAATTTATGGGAATTTATGACGCGATGAGTCTACGATGGCACCTCAAAGATCCACCTGATCCATGGTTTTCTGCAGCTTGGCCTCCACTACGTTGTTTTTGCAGAGCCTCGAGACGGTTAGTGACGTGGAGTTATTTCGAACATATCGTTTGTAAGTTGCTCTTGGGTTTGTTCCATCCGCAGTACGGAACTATCAAAATAAGTTGCCCTTTGGCGAGTGCATGCTTTTGATTTTTTCGAACTAGTCAGCAACTGCCGATGGAACAAACCTCTTGATTAAATTTAAAGGGTTTAATAAATTTTTATTTCCAGATATTTTGATTATCGGGAATGGGTTGGCCATGCTCATCAGGGTTATACAATATGCTGGTTCTTTAGAGGATAGGGCGAAGAACTTCAGTGCCTCTTGGGATACTTATCTTTTTATGTCATGTAAGTATTTTTTAAAATCCTTTTGAGGAAAATAGTGATTTCGTTCTTATTTTCTTTGATAATGATAATATGTGGTCCTAGACGTTTGAGTGTGCTTTTTCCAATTATCGTTTCATCTTGTTCTTGCTTCATTAGGTACAATCAATACATTAACTTCAATTTTATGTCCATCAGCAAGTTTCTTTGTCCCACAGCTGTACGTAGTTTTTATCCGAATTCTTTCAACGTTTTTTTGGGCTTATAAGTAAGTAATTTTTAATCGCTGGGCAATTCCTATAGTCATAATTGTCACAAGAATTCCCAAATCCATAAATTCCTCCCGTTTGTTTCCTTCCATTTTTATTCGTTTGTATGATTCATCATTTTGAACTAGTTGTACTGATTTCTGTTTTGTTTGGTAAATGACGATTTGACTTTTCATTATAATCGGCTTTTTTTGTTTTGTCGCAAATTGAGTCAATAATTTGTGTAACTCTGCACTTTAACTTTAGTGGAAAATGCTGAGAGAAGAAAATCTTTAAATCTCTGTCTCCAGTGACTGCACTAAAAACTTATTAAATTCCTCTAAACAACTGCTTAGCAAATATCAGCTTCTACATTGCATTCTATCTTAACGAGGTCGAATTTTCTTCGAAAATGAGTGAAAATTTAACAGTTGATCATTTATACTTCTTCTAATCATTATACCTTTCTTTATCTTGAATTCTACTACAAGGACGGGCTGAAAAATTCATAGAATGACGGGATAGATAACGCTGTTTCAGCTAGTTTTTGTGACGCACTGAAAAGTTCACTATTTCAGACCGTCAACTGTCAAATATATTTTTGTTTTGATAGCGTGTCAGAGTGTTTGACAAAATGGATAGCACGTTGAAGTTCGTGCTGTCATTAAATAGCTACTTCTTCTTGAAATACTTATTAGCAACCGACAATTATAATGAGGCATGAGGGGCTTTGAATCATCGTTGGTCCAAATCTGTTGTCATTCTAGTATTTATTTATAGAAGTGCTTTTTATTTCATTTCTTAATGTATTTCAATTTTGAAATTTCTTCTTATGACGTACTCTCGAGTAAAAAGCCCGTGGCTTAACAATCCCGAGTACAGCAAGTGTAACCGACGCGACACTAGAAACCAGGACCACTGTGGCCAATTTAGTGATTTTGTCTCTAGATTTAGTGACTCTTTGCTAAAATTTCAGGAAAAAATTAGTAAATTCAGACAAATCTAAAATTTAATGACTCTGAGAACGTGTTCCAAAAATAAGTGTTCAACGAGAATGGTGAAAGTAGACGAGAGTTCATCGATAGAAAAACCTAAAGACAGTTTATGAAAATGCTGTTACTTTATGAGTTAAATAAAATTCAAAGGTCCGGGAAAAAAAAAACTAAGCCGTTCCGACCCTGTTTTTTCAGTTAATAATAACGAGGTAATTTAGTATTTGTTTATTACAAAATTAACGGCGAAGACCGCATTTTGATATCTTGTACCGTTTCGGAGCTACAAGGCGTTTTTCGAAATTCTGTAATTTCTAAAAACCATCGTAGCTCTTTTGTTTGTGAAAATTTCTGATTTCTGTAAAAACTTTCTTAAGGCACTTTTTGGCGTAGAATTCATTGAACTTAATTACAATTTTCTGAAGCGCATAGTTTTCGAGATATAAGCAAAATTCCCGAATTTTTATATGGAACGCCCTGTATATATTTGCATTTTTAAAAAGAGCATAAAATTATCTCCACAAAAATACAATATACGTGATATATTAATCAAAGCATTTGCGAGATATAAGCTTTTCAAGATTTTTGCAATATTTCAGTCAGACATTCTTTTGCATGTCACAGTAGATTACAGTTCAACGCATTTTTTAAAGCGATTATGATATTTTTTAAAATATTTTCCTAGAAATCAATGCAAAATGTACGAAAATTATAAGAACTACGACATGTTAAAATGTTTTATACAGACTGTTTCAATGAAGATGCACCAAGCTCGGTATGACGGTAGATATCATGAAACGAAATAAAAGTTTTCTATAAATTTTTTTTTTTGAATCGAATAAATTTTCAGAAAAGCGAAGGAAAAGGAGAATCGTATATTTTTAAAACGTACAATAGATGAGGACGAACGGTATTCTTAACCTGCTTTAATCCTCGTTCAAAGAATCGGTTTATTGCTTTACTGTCCCATAAAATGTCGTGCCTGTGATGATATGATAAAATACATTTAGTCCGTTCTTATTAACGTTGTAGTAAAGAGCATAAGCATAATTTCCGTTAGTTTGGTATAGTTTATACTTTTCATTTTTAAGTTTATTAGTGTATGTAAGAGTGTTTGTATATGTGTTGGTGTGTTTGCGATGAGCGATTTCACATTTCGAGAATACGCAGATATGCATTTGTTATACGGGGAATGTCAGGGAAACGCGCGATTGGCAGCACGTCTGTACGCGAAACGGTTTCCTAATCGTGAACAACATCCGCATTATCATACGTTTATCAGGGACTACGCGACGCAGGTTCTCTTTTACCTGAACAAAGAGTGTATATCATACGATGTACATGTTGGATACAGGAATAAATAAAAACCCGTTACAAGCGTTAATTATCGTACGTTATTAAGATTGGGCAAATTTGATGTAATTACGGTTTGCATAAACGTCGGTGCGACGAAAACGCACGCTAATAAATGCACATTCTTTCAAAGTTTTCACCTTTATCAAGTCTTGCGGTCAAGGGCAGAATTAAAAGCCTCTTATAAATTCTTTCGTTTACGATAGATTTATTGCGTTAATTAATGCAAATTTCAAGTTGCTCCGATTGCAAAATTGTATTAAAATATTTTGTTCCAAGTAATATGAGAAACGTTTCCCCAAAGTTTGGTGCATCATCACTGAAACACCCTATATAAGTAGGTGAAAAAAATCGATAGACTGAAAGAAGGCATTTTCTTCCACCTAAAAAATAATTAAGTAATTTAATGGTTTAAAATTTACTAAACTATTTTTTAGGCGAAAGAAAATTCTCTTAAATTTTGTCTTCTTTCAGGGTATGTTTGTGGAGGTAATTTTATGCTCTTTTTAAAAATGCAAAAATATACAGGTTATTCCATATAAAAATTCGGAAGTTTTGCTTACATTTCGAAAACTATTCGCTTCTGAAAATTGTAATTAAGATCAAAAGAGCTAAGATGGTTTTTAGAAATTGCAGAATTTTGAAAAACACCTTGGAACTCCGAAACGGTCTTCACCATTAATTTTGTAATAAAAATCGAGCTCCTGGCACCGATGTCAGTTTTTATCTAAATCCTCTAGAAATAGGTGTTTCTCATCAAAAGTGTCAAATTTGGCGCACCCTGTACAAACAAAAGAATTTTTGCAAAAAATGCCGTTTTGATAATTTACAGAAGCAGTAAGAAGATAACGAAGAAAAAATGAATGACGATCGATTCCTGTTCCTTTTCTATGAACAAAAGAAACAAGTTTTTCTTTCCCACCGTCGTCAGTATTTTGTTTCTTTATTTTTTTGTATCTAGCGAAGAAAAAAGCGCGATATAAATACTTGTAAATTTGTTTGGCAGTTGACTGTATTTTGTTTTTTACGAAGAAGAAAGTCGAAATTAGAACGTCTTTTGTTATCGCCTTTAATTTATTTTTAACGTAAAAGTATTATATTCAAATCATCGACCTTTTTAACATTGTTTCTTCATTTGTTACACAATCGATCGCCTTTTGTTTATGTTTTGACAAAATCAACTAATTTTCTATCGTAATTTTAGCGGTCTGCGACTATTGTTGCCAAACCTAATTTATTTAAATAGTGTAGAAGGTGGATTTTTTAACAAAAGGTGGGCTTAAAAAGAAAGCTGAGCAAGAGGGGAAGTTCAAGAGATAGAAATTGTAAATCTCCGACAAAACTTTTACGGTAAAAACCAGTTTACCCACTCTTCTTACCAAAAATTTTGACAAACCAAAAGAGACGCCAGACGCAATTCCCTCGTATGAGCGTGTTTTGAATTAGTCTGTAGATAGCCAGGAACAATAGCTCCCGGCGCCCTTCCTAGATAATATAAATCGTGGCCCTTTTTCTTACCGCACCCTTATATTAAAACTTCGAGAATGTTGAATTTGTTCTCCTGTTCTTCTCTCTCTCTCCTAACTTTTAAATTAAAAGCGTTTCTAAATTGTAGTTTGCGTTTCAATAAAAATCCTGTACTTTCTAACAATATGTATATATAATATCAAATGAAATCTTAGACAAAGCAAAATAAAAAGTGATCAAATGAAAAGAATTAGGATTGGCGATGCAACTAAACATTCATGTGTGCATTTAGTTCATCGAATGTTCCTTCACTCACTTTGACGTTTCTACAAAGCAAGAAAACTGTTTTGTTTAAAAAAAAGATTAAAGCAAATGCAATAAATGACCACTGCCTGCTGCGTCAGGATACTATTGAACTCTTCGAATAACTGCGTAACGTTTAACATTTCCGGCGTGTTATTTATGTCACAATTGATTGACAAGTAGTATTAATATAACTTTATCCAAGACATGCATTTAAATTCCAACACCTACACTAACTCATTTTTATTTATTGATTTATTGATCGCTGGTTATCATGTAAAATGACAAATTCAATAACGATAAATATTATTATTATAAACAAATAATAATTCGTAGAGGAGTGAAGACGTAATTACCATAAACAGAAATGCTCGTTGATAATTAATTGAATTGAAGCCAACAATTGATTTAGGTTTACCAAAGTTGAGTTTAAAATATTCTTCGCGTAATTCAAGATTTAAGGGACACTAGAATTTAAAATTACGAAAACAACTACGCTTGCGATCGACTTATAAATTTTATTAATACAAATGGAAACTAGAGACCCGGAAGGTTTTTGTGATTATCAATGCAGATTTGATACAAATGTGTAAAAATTAAAAAAATATTTGAAAGAATAAAGTAAATGTTAATTGTAATTGTAAGTATTTGAAGATCAGGAAAAATAAAAAGAAGAACAGCAGAGAATATTGGAAATAAAACAAAAATTGCAATTACAAAAAAAATGAATCGACAAAAATAATATAACAAAACTGGACTATGCAAAAAAAAACAAAATGGAACGAATAAGGTAAACGAAAAAGAAACGAGGGATTGTTCAAAAATCGAAGGATTAACAGAAATAGAAGAAAATAACAAAAAAAAATGTCTGCGAGATTTAATCCCATACGAAGTATGAAAAGAAAGTGAAAACAACCAGTATTAAATGCAAAACTAAACGAAAAGAAGAAGATCGATGATTCTTCTTTTAACAGAGAGCGGTTGAAAAATCAAGTGAACAAGAAAAAACCACACTTACTGTTTGTAAAATGTGCGCAAAAAGATCCATTTAACAACCTGTACATTAAACAAATATGAAAAGAGAAACAAGCAACAAGGAATGGAAAAACAGAATTACATGAACAGAAAAGAGATAATTTTAACAAAAAATAAATGAAATTAAAAAAATATATTAAGAAAGAATAATTGCTTAAAAATACACAGAGGAAAATTGAAACAAATAACATTGAAATGCTAAGAATAGAACAAACGAAAAACAGTTGATTGCCGATGTTTTCCAGACTAGTCTTAAAAAATTAAAAAGCTAATAACTATGTATTCTCTTTCGTTTGGACTAATCTTTCATTTTTATTATTAACACCTTTTCAAATATTCATCATAAGCCTTCCATTGTTTTCTATTTGAATCTTCTTTTGTTTTAATTTTTTGTAACTATTCTTTTGGAAAAATATAATCCTCTTTGTTTCTGAATCATTTTATTCTTCAAACTTTTATGTTTTTATTTTATTTCTTCTCGTCGACACTTTACAGCTTCTTTAGTTTTCTAAGCCAGGCATATAAATCGTGCTTTTTGTTTATTTGTTTTTTGTTCGTCTTTTTTAACACGTTTCGTTGTTTTTTTTATCTTTCAAAACTCTGTAGTCCATTGTTACAGAATTACTTTTATTTATTATATTAGTTTCATTATTTTTATATTCTCCGGAAGATCACTGTTTCGCTTCTATTTTTCGTTTATCTTATTATTCGTATTTCTTTGTATCGTAACGTCGATTACGCTGATGTAATCGATTAGAGATGACGTTCCGATGATCGATGACTTCTTTTTAGAGACATCCTGTTATGAACGATAAATAAATGTATAACAAATTCTCTTAACGGACACTTAAAATTCGGACAAATGTTTCGCTATCGGTTGATAACTTCGTTAGGCGTGAAAATAAATCAACAAAGTTGATGTTTATCTTCACTCCTCAACACTTTTTTCACTTCCTCATCACTTCAACTTTTGAGCACAAACTTTTTGTGTTGCGGCATTGCAGTTTCTGTTTTTCCTTTCAAATGGTAATTTATCTTCTCATGTATAACGCTTCGGCTTCTTAATAAGTTACAATACACATTAAATTTAATCATTAATTCTATAAATTATTTACTTTCAGTGTTCCTTACTGAGGCTTTGCTTAAAATCATCGCACTGGGTTGGAATGAGTACATTGCATCTGGATGGAACGTATTCGACTTGACCGTCACACTGATCGCAATATGTGGTTCCCTCTTGCTGATGGCAATACCAACATTTACAGCGGTCGTTATCTTAAGGCCCTTACGGTACGCTCTCATTTTCTTGAAGTTTAATGTCACTTATACAGGACATCTTTTATTGCAGATTGCTGCGCCTTTTCAAACTGAAAAAACGCTATCGTGATATATTTGGAACCCTAGTTTTACTTTCACCACTAATGTGGTCAACAGCCGTAGTGATGATGGTCGTCTACTACTTCTTCGCGATCATCGGAATGGAACTGTTTTCTCAGTACGACTTACGCAACTGCTGCGTGAACACAACCGTAGAAGACTTCTACAGGTACAGTGCCAACAGCACGAGTGCAATTGGGTATTATTACCTCAACAGTTTCTCTGATCTTTTAACATCCGGCGTGACTCTTTTCGAATTGACAGTCGTCAACAACTGGTTTATTATTATGGATGCATTTGCTTCGGTGGCGAGTCCGTGGTCTCGTATATTCTTCATGTCGTTTTACCTCTTCACTATGGTTGTGCTGACAATCGTAGTTGCTTCAGTGCTCGAAGCCTTCCGCTTCCGAATTCAGTACAAGAGGCAAACGTCAAAGAGAGACGAGGAGCAGATGTTGCATGAAGAAATCATTGTTGATGGGGCATCACTCGCTGCTTTGGTGCAGGAAACTAAACTAGTAGATGAACTACAGAATGACTTTCGAATTGGAGGGACCATGTGTTACATAGGAAGGCGAAGGCGGACCAGAGAAGTCCTACAACGCCACATGTACAGCGTTGAGATCCAAAAGTGGTTGGAGGAGGCAGATGAGTTAGAACGATGCTTGAATTTTAATGGATTAGATGAGACCACGGATGCTCGCCTGATTGCATCATAATGTTTTAGCTTTAGCTTTAAATACGAAAAAGAGAATATCCCCCTCCCCTCCCCTCAGTTATTATACATCTGACTTGGCAGATGATTATTTTTATAAATTATTTACGTTTGTGTGAATTCCTTCAGAGGAGAAATCTCATTGAACTTTAAGACCTCACCAACGCAAGATAAATTTACTGTTGTTTAATTAAACTGTACAGTCAGAATTAAAAGTAATGTCTCCACAAAAAAATTGATTACCATATTAATTAGGCGATCAAGCAAATATCGATAGGAATTTAATATAGTCAATTTACTTAAACTCTCAACAGTCAAAGTGATAGTATGTTAGCATCACTGCACATTTGTGACATTTCCTGTTTTATTTAATAGTGTTTTAAAATCAATTTAGTACATTTTAGACAGATGTTAATTTTCAGAGCAAACAAATATTTTGTAACGTTATACGCCATACCATATCTAATCTGGCTTTTACTCACTGATATTTTAGTAACTGAATGTACAACTACACTCAAAATCATGATTTTTGTTCAGAACTTTGACATTGACCGTGTAGATGTGAAGTAAACATGCCTGTACACTTGTTCGCCTACTCATTGTATCGGTCAGAAGTGATTTACCTGCAATTTACCTTTCTATTGGGGAGACATTGCTTTTAATTCTGACTGTACAGTAAATTTATCTTGTGTTTCTGAAACCGTGCCTAGGCATCTAGATGTTACAAATTTTGAACTGTATTCTGATGTAAAAAGTATTATTTTATTTCTATGACTTGACATCTTTCACACATTCCATATATTTATTGAACATGAAACAAGTTTGTAGATCTTCAGAATGCAGTACAATATGAATTAAATTTAAACTAAATGTAGCAGAAAAATGCTTAGCCAATTAATTTATTAAATTTCATTTATTTAATGCTAATTAAGTTTAATAAGATGAGAATATAGATCTGCTTCGATATGTGTAGAGTGGCGGCCATTAAAATTGTTACTTCTGCATGCTAACCTCGTCCTTATTGTCCTCCAACAGTCTTTCCACTCATATTGCCGCTAAGGAAGACGTGTCCTTCGAGTCGTGACGATTTACTTGGCCACCACTGTACACATGTACGTACGTATATTATATTACTCACCATCAGTTTACATATTTTTTTAAATTTAGAGATCATTTCACTGTTTCTATGAATGTGTCAAAAAAATTGGTCAAAAGGTCAAAAAAATTAAAAGTGAGATCCTCACATACCTAAACACGTGAATTTAAATTAACTTATAGCGTTTTCGACTGATTGCTCTACAGCAATCTCAAATTATTTCCATCTTGTTTTAACCTCATGTAATAACATAGGATAGAGATACTCTCAGAGTGCTTTGGAGCAGTCAGTCGAAAATGATATTAAAAACCGGGTGTCCGATTTTCGCGCGCAATCATGGGGATATTGCTCATTTTAAGAGAAATGTGGGTTAAATTAGAAAAAAAGGTGTGTAGATTAATACATCGAAATAATCTGAGAAGCTCGACATGTTCCTTTTCATTTTCAAGACACTGAGGAAAAACGAAAAACGTTTTTATTTTTTTAAATCGAAAATATTTGCAACTTACATACAATTAAGACACGGATTTAAAATCTGCCATTATATTTACACTACTCAGTTTGTAGAGATACGATTGTTTTCTTTTCTTCCTAGGGGCGACATTGATCGTTATCATTTTTAAATAAACATTTCCTCTCTGATAAACAGACAAACGGTCTCAACCGAATATTCAAATATAACTTGGAATACATCATGTTAATGAGTAATGGAAAATAAGAGAGAATTTGATATTTGGAATAGGTACTTTAGAATAACCAGAGAAAAATATGTACAGTAAAGCTCCGTTAATCCAGACTCCTCATAACCCGAATTTCCTGGTAATCCTGACTTCCAATAATCCGAATTTTCCTATAACTAGACAAAAATGTATTACGGAATGTAATTAATTCAGTTGAATCCAATAGTTATTTAGGATAGTGAAGGTATCCTTGGAATTGAATATATTGAATATATATATTTAAAAAAGAACGACCTCAGAAATTCTGTGAAGAAATCTTTCTCTTCTTGGATTCAGTTGAATCCAATAGTTATTCAGGCGATAACGAAACAATCATTAACAATATAAATGATAATGAAAAACAGTCCAAATTAACTTATTATTTGAGTCTTCATAAGAATTTGGGCGGGTATGGATCTATTAACAAGCTAATGGTGCTGGACCAATTGAAAACGAGAAAAAAATTTTACAAGCTGCAAAACCTACATAATTTTTATAATATTTGAATTTCAAAGAACTTCCATCTTAGGTGCAAAATAATCCTTCAACATAGGTACCACATCAATTGGCAACGGAGAATCTTCAAAACACATAAGAGACATCCTTGATAAATCTATGTCAGGCAAGTACTTAATCCTGGAGAGAAATTCTAATTTCCTTCAATGAAGACAACTGCAAATAGACTAAATGGTGGGTTATTCATCGACACTACGAACATGGGTATCTAAAAAATCTGAAGACAAGTGCACTTGGAGTACAATAATTGGTCCGTACATTTACGAGCAAAATTTAAAAAAAGTGGAGGATTTAGTAATAAAGGCCCAACCTTTGAAAATGTCATGAATTGCTACAGAAACTTCAATTTTAAGACTGCACTTCAATTTGAGCAAAGTGTTTGCACGCTGGATTCCTAGCCTATTGGTGTCAGAACAAAAATTGTGCCGCAAGAAAATTTCAGAGCAAAATTTAGCCTCTTTAGAGACGAATTCAGATCTGTTTTTCCACCTTCGATGGATATGATTTTTTGGTATGGTGAGAGTATCTTTCGAATTGAATATATGCCAAAAGGCTAAACAACTAAAGTGCAAAACTTCAAAATTTTAAAAAAGTTTCTTGTTCAAGAACGACCCCATAAAGTCTGTGAAGAAATTTTTTTCTTGCACGAAGCAAGGTGCATAAAGTAAGAAATGAAAGAAAAAGGAATTTATCGATGCCACTGCCTATATATATAACTGGACCATCCTCTATATATAGTTTTGGCATCCCCTGACTGTTACCTATTTCGACAACTTAAAAAGAATTGCGAGGAAGGCGCATTGTGTGGATCTTTTAAGCTTCATGTTGGTAATAACAACTGGAAAAAAGTGGCACAAGTGGAACTTAAATGTAGACTACATTAAAAAATTAAAATGTTTAAATCCCCCCTCTCTTCTTCATGGCTAGGAAAATAATTTTTGAATTTCACCTCGTATCTCTTAATCTTAAGATGAGCGACTGCCCATGTTTAGGCTCGAAAAACGGACACCTCTATGCTGTATTAATACTGATAATAATCATCACAATTCTTGCCAAATACTTAACTTGTAAATTAATGAAAGTCTAGCAAAATTAAATTAAATCCCTGTACACTCGATACAACAGCACATGGTGGACAATAGATGCATCTAATCCAATAATGATATAAATCATAGGTTTGCTTAAAGTTAATTGAAAGTAACTGTTCATTACCTAGAAGCAATGTTAAATACCTAAGTTCTTGCTCTTGATTTTTTCATTAAATAATTCATAATTTTTCAACGATTTTAGTGCAATGTATCAAATTGCAATAAATTGTTTTCTTTGTTAATAATTTGAGAGAAAGTTTGAGTTTGCAACTTCATTTTGATCTTTTTGTTTTCTACAAACAAAAATTGTAAAAGTAGAACAGAAGAATGCTTTAACTTTGTCATATCGTGATTGTGACACAACCTTTTTATAATTTTTTTTACCCTGCAAATTGAAAGCTCCTCTGTAATTTTAGATATCAGAGACTTATAGAATGTAAAACAAGTACAGCTGTAGAAGTTGCACCTAAGATGGTTAATAAAAAAATTAAACTATAAACCTCCATAGTCAGATCCTATTGCATATCACTTGCTTGTAATTGGTTGATATTATTAGCACGTTTTCATTTAATTTGCAGCACTTAAATATTATGATATTCTTTTATATTAATGAAGTGATATGTAATTGGACCACTGAAGTCTTTGTCATATTAAGGACAGCTCATGTCCTGGTGTTTTAGTGACGTCACTGTTATTCTGAATGTGATAATTTTTATTTTATTTTTGTATCCTAGTCCCAGTAGAACGCTAGTATTATTAGCATTTAGACAATAATTTTATACTATAGTTTAATGTTGTATGTACGTAAAAAAAACTAATTTATTCTAACATTTATGGCTCTCTTTCATTTCATAATAAAAGATTTTCCCCTTTATACAGTTTAGAAATGCTTAAACTCATTGTCTAGCCGAGTCTCATACATGTAGATTTTATCCATTTACAACAAATGCAGAGGAGAAACGTTGTAAGAGCAAATACAATACAGGTTATTCACGCAAACCGTTGATTAGGAGTTTTCAAGGAAGAATTTTAGATATAAATTTGAAATTTACGGAGGAGAGGTATTTCAAAAGGGTCGCTCTTGGTTATATCGCAATCAGTTCACTTATTCCACTTTTTTTTTTCACGTTTTTGAATTCTACGTGCAAAAATATGTCAAATTCCAATGCATTTAGTTATCTCTAAATTGCATTATTCTTGAGGTATTTTGAGTTTTCTTAAAAATTTGGATTCTGCAATCTGATTTTCAAAAAAATAATATCACAGCTATTATTGAAGCAATTTTATTTATTATAGCTAAAATTGTAGTTGAGGCTTTAAAGTTCGTAAAAATTCCATAATCGTAATCCATTAAGCTGCAGGATGTCTAAAATCAATCTCTTTAAGAGAATCAATCCTTAGGTATAACTAGATAACTAAGAGGTTTGGGTATCGGGTAAGTTAATACAAATCAATGCACAATTAAATTCTGCATCTGATGCAGTAAATATATACATTTCAAAAAATAAAATGTTGGTGACTTGAAGAGAACTTAAACAAATGCCGCCTGGGGAACACATTCTAAGTTTTTAGGACACTTTTTAAACATCAACGTATTACTTAAAGGTTCCACTTTGACATGGCACAGATTAGATGTTGGATATTTGTGTGAAATAAAAAAATATGAGTTTAAAAACCCAACCCAACCCGCGTTTGCCGATGCATGCATATTGCCAAAGATTTGAAGAATTCTTATTTTTTACATTTAGGAATATTGTCCGAAAAATATGAAATTATGCTGTGATATGCAGATAATTGTTACAATATGCAGAAAATGCTTAAATATGCAATGTATACATTAATTAATTAATACCAATTAACTGAACAAGTTTCAATTCATGCAAATTTTTAATCATATCCTAATATATGCGTAAATTATAGAATATACAATTTGCATAAAATCCGTTCTCTAATAATTGAAGTTCGGATTTTTATGCACAAGAAATGTTAAAAATATGTGCATAAATATGTCACGCTTTTCCAAAAAAATATGTCAAAAACATGCTCGTACGTAAATTTATGCGCTTTTATGCATGTTGTTTTTGATGAAATAAAACAATAAGTAATTAAACATGTCTATATTTAAGCACAAAAACAATAATAATTTTACAGAACATATTTCATTATCTATGATAATAACTACATTAAATAAAAATAATAATAATTCTATTTATTAAGTATGATCTAAGCAACATAGCGCTTAAAACTATTCAGCTTCCAACTTATTGTACGCTATTCTTATTATGCCAATTGACATTCAAATGCTTTTCTAAGTTTTCACGTTGAATTTTTGCCGTGTATTTGACAATATATTTTGATATGTCCAAAATGTTCTTTCTACATCCACCGACGTGATGGGTACATATTTAAATGCTGCAACATGGTGAGGATCTAAATCCAAATCTAAATCATTATCATCAGTGGATTCCAATGATAAAATGATATTCGAGTTAATTGTTTAAAACCAACATTATTGTTTGTTACGCTATTAAATTTCATATGACGCCACTTTTAAACAAATTTTCGAAATCTGATACAATTGCAATTGATTCTATTGAACTCACTTGCTCTGTCTCTAATTTTTTAATAAAGTTACTTAAGTTGCTATAATGAGCTTTAATATAGATTAACTGATCTATGAGCTCACGTTTTTCGTATAGATTATTATATCTTGCAATTGATTCAACTGAATCAGTGAAATCTTTTCTATATACTAGAAAAGTTATTCGCATGGAATATGGCTGCCTCTAACCACGTTCTCTACCGAGTAATAACGGGTTTGAGAGGTAGAGAGGTGCTTTAATAAATATTTTTTACATTCTATAGTAGTGAATTCATTAATGGAAACTGACATCTAATTTCCTCAGCAACTCTATTTATTCCGTGTGCTAAACAGGTCACATGAATTAAATGTTTGTAAAAAAAAATTAAAATTGTCCTTGCTTTAATCATATACGAAGCTGCATCTGTAATTAAAAAAAACATTTTGCCAATTGGTAGTATATCTGGAGCGAAAAATGCCATTAAGTTTTCATTAATAAAACGAACAATCTCTACGGTATTAGTTTTCGCCAACTGTTTTGTGCTAATCAAAAAAGATTTTGGCAAAATATTGTCATTTAGAACACGAACTAATAAATTTGCAATATATCGACCAGTGACAGTAGTCGTTTCATCAACAATAATGTAAATAAATTGATCCTTTATACAACTTTTTATGTCTGGAATGACATTATTGTAAACTGAACTTATACAGGGAGGACCAAAAGTAATGGGACACAGGGCAATGGTAGATTCCCCACGTCAAAATATTACGATTTAGCCCAACTTACTTATACCAAAAGTTGATAATAAAAAAGATACAGACTATTAAAGTTAGAATTGTAATTTCAATTTTTCGTAATAATTCTTCAAATTTTTGACATATCGACTTAAAAATTTAGGTACGGGTGTTTCTTGGGACGAGAAATAATATTATGCAATTAATTTTGATATAGTGGATAGAGGGCGCTATGTATGCCGTTATTCTGCTCTTTAACATGCTCTAACTTTTTTGTGAGTAGGTTTATGAGACTTTTAATAAGAAAATAGTATTCCACTGTCTTTCTTTTAGCAAAAAGGTATACCTGTTTGATAGCGCTAAAGTTAACCATTTTCGAGATATTTGCTATTTTAACATTAGACGCAATATCATAATAAATAAATTATGTATTATTTACAGTTCTATATTACAATAAAAATTCATAATATTAACTGCAAGAAACTAACACGAATAACTACTGAAAAATCATTAAAAATAAAAATGATGCTGCCTTGGTAACAATTGTTCAAAGTGGCCTCCATTAACCTCAATGCATTTCGCTATGCGTTTTACAAAAGACTGTCTAATCTTGAATAAAATTCTCTCATTTCTAATAAGATCAGCAGCATTCATAATTTTTTGTTTTAACTCATCCCGAGTGTTTATGGTATCGTTATAAACAATGGCTTTTAAAAAGCCCCATACGCAAAAATCCATTGGATTGAAATCGGGGCTTCGCGCGGGCCAGGGTAATGGGCCACCACGTCCTATCCAACGTTGAGGAAACTTTTCATTAAGGTAGTTCCGCACTTGTAAGGAGTAATGTGCTGGAGCACCATCTTGCATGAAGTACATATTTTGCCTAACGTTTAGTGGCACATCTTCTAAAAGACCGACAAACTCATTTTGTAAAAATTGGAGATACAAATTTCCGTTTAGATTGGGTGGTAATTCATAAGGACCTATTACATGATTTCCAATTATTCCGCACCAAATGTTTATTTTAAACTCATGTTGGAAATGACGTTCAGTGACTAAATGCGGATTTTCAAATTCCCATGCATGTTTATTTCTAAAATTAAATACACCTCGCCGAGTAAATGTGGCTTCGTCTGTGAATAGTACGTGGTTTAAAAACATTGGATTTGTATTTTGGTGGTCTTGGAAAAAACGAGAAAACAGCAATCTGGCGTTAAGATCAGTTGGAAGAATACACTGTACGGGTGTAAAGTGATACGGGTACAGGCCTTCATTATGGAATATTCTAAGAACTGACGATTTACTTACACCTGTACCTGCACTCATTCTTTTAGCACTTATCTGTGGATTGTCTGCCACTCTAACTAAAATCTCGTCTTCTTGATCTGGTGTAATGGTTTTTGGACGACCCAAAATGTCTCTTTTTGGACGAAATGAACCGGTTTCTCCTAATCGGTCATAAAGACTTTTAAATAATTTGTGGTTTGGTTGGCGTCTGTTCGGAAACATTTCCTGATATCTGCGAAATGCACTTCGTCCATTAAAATTTTCTTGGGCATAAATGCACAACATATCTCGCATTTCTGCGTTGGAAAATAATGTATGTCGGGGCATAATTGCTCAGAAGATCTTACTAAGTAATTCACAAGAATCTACAGCTCTGACAAAGGGTTGTTTGCAAATGTCATCATTTTTGTTTTAAATCAAAGCCAACTATTGTAATACATTATGATATTGCGTCTAATGTTAAAATAGCAAATATCTCGAAAATGGTTAACTTTAGCGCTATCAAACAGGTATACCTTTTTGGTAAAAGAAAGACAGTGGAATACTATTTTCTTATTAAAAGTCTCATAAACCTACTCACAAAAAAGTTAGAGCATGTTAAAGAGCAGAATAACGGCATACGTAGCGCCCTCTATCCACTATATCAAAATTAATTACATAATATTATTTCTCGTCCCAAGAAACACCCGTACCTAAATTTTTAAGACGATATGTCAAAAATTTGAAGAATTATTACGAAAAATTGAAATTACAATTCTAACTTTAATAGTCTGTATCTTTTTTATTATCAACTTTTGGTATAAGTAAGTTGGGCTAAATCGTAATATTTTGGCGTGGGGAATCTACCATTGCCCTGTGTCCCATTACTTTTGGTCCTCCCTGTATACATAGTTCTTTCTTAACGTTTTTTCGTCATGTACATTTTTATTACAAAATTCTTCCAAAAAGGATTTAAATTTATGATTTTATACCTTATTTAAAGGAATATTTGCACTTAATAGCGCTTCACATAACTGCAAATTAAAATTTTATTGATCCGTTATGCTTGAAGACGACGAAATGGACTGTTGTAACACAGTCTACGAAATTTTCGTCTTCTTCAGTATCTCGCACCCACTTTTATGTTTCCCGGTCGCGATGTGTTGGTCAATTTGTTATTTTTTCTCACACTTTACCTTTAAAATAAATACTTTTATTAATCGAAGATAATAATAACCTCATAAAATATCATACCTACAAGTAATCAGAATTTAAAAACTTTCAAATTAAATGTTTCTTAATTAAAGTGAATTAATTAAGTAAAAATGTAGGGGAAAAAAACTTACCGCTTTTCCACAGACCTTGCAGTAAATTTCTTCTTCTTACAAAGTTAGTTCTGGATGATTTTTAATCTACAGAAACACAAGATAACGATTGGCTTTCGGCATTTCGAATTTTATTAGAGTTTATGTTAGGATTGCAAAAACAATAATGCTTGCAAAATTTTAAATTATTCGAGACAAGCTATGAATGGGGTCTCATTTCAGATAATCCGACCCATCTGCATTCCCCATTCTTAAGAATGGGGAACTACCAGAGGAGACCCTAATAAACTAATAAAGTAACGGCCGCCCGGCGAGTACCAGTAAACATTTTAGTGAACTGCAAAAATAAGACCGTCGACTTTTTTAAATTCTTGTTTACCTAATTGTGATAAAAATTAATTATTGATATTTTGAAAATATGTCGATTTTATGTTCGAAATGTAGAAAATATGCATTTTAGGCACGAAAACCGAGAATATGCTTTAAACCATCAGTTTATGCAAAATATGTATTTTTTTGTGTAGTTGACAAGAATACAAGTATACTCGTTGAGTTATGCAAGAATACGATAAAATATCATCTTAATTAAATTTATTAAAATAAAGATTATTAAAATTAATTGAAATGTCTTTGACATGTCTCGACGAACTGCATGCCCAATTCCTACATTATGAAGACGCAGGTTATTATATTCCTCTTCGAAATTAATAATTTCTTGTTCGTCATAAATATCTCGAACACTAATCCCAATATTGTGCAACACCGGACAAGCCACAATAATTGCCGGAATCGTTTCTACTTCCAAATTCCAAATAACCTCTCAACAGTGTTTCGGGTTCTAACATGCGAACGGTTGTATCTATTCTCTGATTCGTTGGTAGGATTTAGTAGTGGTGTCATTAAATATGGCAAATATGGGTATCCGCTACCACCAAGATGGTAACTAGTCAAATTACCAGTTTCGAATCGTGTTTTTACGGCACTATTATTAAAAATCATTGAATCGTGCTCCCGGCCTGGCCATCGTGCTACGATATCAAATATTTCTAAATTTGGACCACCAGTTACCTGAACATTTAATGAAAATGTTCGTTTTCTATTTCTATATACTTCTGCCATTTCTCCTCTAGGATTTTTTATCGGTATATGAGTGCAATCGATACATCCAATAACTTGGGGAAAATTGGCAATATTAAAAAATGATTGATTAACGCGCCATAACTCTTGTAAGTTATCTGGGAATTTTATATGTACAGGTAACTTTCTTGCAATCAAAGGTGACACTTTAGCCACTATGCGCGAAACAGTACTTCGTGCAAGTCCCTGTAGGTCACCACACACAGCCTGCAAAATTTATTTAATTTTTCATACTACTAAAACAAGTAAAAAAGTCTTACTTGAAAGTTTTCTGTTGTATAAAATCGCAGACAAACCAAAAGCGACAACAATGGTCTTATAGGTAAAGCTCTACACGTAGGTCTTTGAATTTGCTCTTCGACAAACGGGATTAATACATCCATTACGGTTTCTTTTGAAAATCTATACCGTTTTTTAAAATTTACATTATCAAAGAAATGGCTAGGATTTTCCAAATCTCTGATATAACGTCGAGGCACCCTTATGACAAGTCGAATATCCTCGTACTCATCGTATTCGGCGTTTATATTGTCATTAATATATAAATCTTGTTCCATTACTTTTTGTAATTCAATTTCACTAATACAACCACAACAACAACGTTTTATGTAAGTAAACTCTTGCTGGCGACGCGCTGAACTATACTGCTACCACCTTCAACGGTTCGCCATCCACATATACAGCCCCATATATTTGGCGCCTCGCTACGCCTAAAATTCTAGAGAGCGTCTATGAAACGTGCCTGGCGAATCCATCTGGCGCGTCGCTAGAAATCATCTCAGCGAACGACTATGGAACATATTCGGTCAGCCAAACGTCAGCGAGTCGCTGGCGTTCGACTCTGAATACCAGCGTTTGTTTAACCAAAAATCATGAAGAAAAGTAGAACTTTTCTCGTTAGCAACACTTTTCTTCACGATTTCAATTAGCAACACTTTTTTTATTCATTTTATTTAAAGAAAATAAAACGCATTAAAAGTCACCAACTCTAGCAGCAATATAACGTTAAAACATAGAGTTTGTTTCATAACTAACATTCTCCACACAACACTTGGCTGCAAAACTAACAATCTCCGTTTCCACCAATAATAACGCGGCTGTCATAATAATTCAAAATGGTTTACCTTTCTGCTAGTAAAACAAGTGTTAATTTCGTTGATATGCTTTAAAAATAAATTACTGATAAAAGTAATACTACTACTAAAAATTTGATATTAGCAATGGAAGCCCTCACTATTCCTATTGCAGATGGACAAGTGGCGAGAAAATCTTTACAGGAAACCTGGAAAAGATTTAGAGCAAAAGAACAAAGGTTGTGAAAAGCTATTGTATTTCACAACGTTTTGTTAATCTGAGAAAACATACCTAAATAAAAAATAATTTCCAGGTACAGTGCAACTGCCGTACCAAGCGCACCTCAATGCCTTCATAAAGAAGGAAAATTCAGATGTCGTTCCCTTAATATAAAGACGTTTCATATTGCATTTTATGTTAAGAAAGACAAGGTTTACCAGGATATATTTATATTGAAACACAGGAAAACTCAAACCCCTAAGAGAAGACGTCCTAAAAACGAAACATACATACTATGAACATCGCAATCACAGTACTTTGTTAGAAACAGAAGTAGAGCTATGGTACCTGTGTGTGTCTTAAAACTTTTCAAGGCATTTTGGGAATATCAAGATTTCGAATAAATCTCATTGCTAGAAATTTTCATGGTCGTGGGAGTTACCAAGTGAAAGCAGAGGCGGAAATCGAAAAGACACAATGTTTCAAGGCCCTAAGACAAACATTGTAAAATTCATTAGGAAGTTTCAAGTTCTAGAAACTCATTACTGCAGATCCAAAACTGTTAGAAATTATCTTCCCTCCGAACTTTCAATTAAAATGATGTGGGATATGCACCAAAATGACGATGAATTCAATAAGATTCCAGTTAAACAGAGTTATTTTAGAAACGTATTTAATCTCGGCTTCGGAACACCTAGGACAGACGTGTGTTCAACATGTCTGCAATGTAAAGAAAAAATTAAAATGTCAAAAACTCCAGAAGAAAAAGCAAGTCTAGTAATGCACGAGAAAGTACATAAAACACGAGCAAAAGCATTTTACGAATTATTGAAAGAGAAAAATGAGAAGATCGCAGTTTTTGCGTTTGATTGTTAAAAAAACTTATCACTCCCTAAGTTACCAGACCAAGTCACCTACTACAGTAGGCAAATGTATTTCTATAATTGCACACTTGTTGTGGGCCTCTCTAAATCAAAATTAAGTCCCGAAAATGTGACAGCTTATTATTGTGCCGAGAATGAATTTCGTAAGTCTTCTAATGAAATAGCCTCTTGTGTTTTTAACAAACTTCAAAGCACAGATCTTTCGTCTTTGAAACCATAAGTGATGGATGTGGAGGCCAAAATAAAAATTCGATTTTGGTCGCAATGTGTATGTACTGGTTGTATAAAGCTCCTAAGCAAATCAATATTGTAGAATTACTTTTCCCAATAACAGGACACAGTTTTCTTCCACCGGATCGTGTTTTTGGGATGTCAGAAAAAATTTTCAGGAAGATGGAGGTGATATCAACTCCTGAAGAGTACCTCAACATCATTGAAAAGTACAGCACTGTGAAAAGATTGGGCGAAAATTGTACTGTTTTGGACTGGAGAACTGCAAATCTCCATCGAATTGGTATTTCGTCTAGGCGTTTTTTTATATACAGAACAACAAACGGAAAGGAGAAGCCGCGTACAAAAGCTCTGTTGCCGTTGCAAAAAGTTTTTTTAAAAGAGGAAAAACTATACACCAGCTAAAACCTACAGAAATAGAGAAATATACAACAGTGATTGTTAAAGAAGAAAAGAAAGCAAATGTTCAAACTCTGTTAGCCAAACATTATGGAAGCGAATGGCGAGATAGAAAGTTTTACAAGGAAATTTTAGACTCCGATGAATAAGTAAATAATCTACGAGAAGAAGATTTGTGTGAGCACCATGAGGAAGTACCAGAGCTTGGAATTTAAATAAAAGCATTGCGTTAAGCATTTTCATGTAATAATATGTATTTTGTTATTAGTAAAAGCGTTACTTAATTTCAAAACTCTCAATGTTCACACTTTAGTTTCATAACTAACATTCTCCAAGTTATAAACAAATATTTTTTTATTAACATCGATTTTATTTTATTGTTCTTCGTGTTATGGCATCTAGGACAAATACAAATCATAAAAATATATATACAGTAAAGTCCGGTTATAACGAACCCGTTTGTATTAGTTTGTAACGAACTTCCGGCTATAACGTACTATATTTCAAGCAACGAAATTTTTTCCATAAGCTCAATGTATTTTCTTTCCGGTTATAGCGAACCCTCTTTTAACGAACTTTCGGATATAGTGAACCAGATATGACTTAAAATGTGATACAATTTTCTTTTTATAAAGAACTTTAGAGGGGTTTCCCCGATTTACGCGCTATTCTCCGATTACTTGTTACGAGCGACGTGCATTTATAGCTCTTATAACAGTCGAGTCTTTGTTTTTTATTGGAGTAAGACGTTATTTCCAACGTGCTGCGTAGCAAGATTCGCATGTAATAATTCAAAATGAATAAACAAAAACGTAAAGCTTTCACTTTAAAGGACAAAACGACATTATTCAAAAAATACAAAGTAGTGTTAAACAAAGTGAAATTTGCCACGAAATGAATTTAACAAAATCTACCGTCTCCACAATTTGGAAAAAGCGCGAACAAATTTTATCATCGTACGGTAAAGTTAATTACAAAAGCAAAAAAATAAGAAAACCGACACATGAAGTGGTGGATAAAGGGCTTCTTAAATGGTTTATACAGAAAAGACAAGAAAACATACCATTAAGTGGTGTTATTCTACAAGAAAAAGCTAGTGAAATAGGTAGTAAAGTGAAAGAAATAGATTTTAAGTGTTCTAGAAGTTGGATCGAACGGTTTAAAAAAAGTAGTTAACGGTTTAAAAAACATAGTATTCGCGGAGGAAAAATTGTTGGTGAATCTGCGAACCAACGTTCGTATCAACATACGAATGTTGTTACTGAGTGGTTAACTAATGTGTGGCCCGGTATTCGAAAAAAATATAACATTGAAGACATTTTTAATGCCGACGAAACTGGACTTTTTTACCAAATGACGCCTGATAAAACATTGAAGTTTGTAGGAGAAAGTTGTGCTGGTAGAAAGCTGTCTAAAGTAAGGGTGACTGTTTTAGTAGCTGCTAACATGGCTGGAAGTGAAAAAAGAAGATTGTTGGTTATAGGCAAATCTGCCAATCCAAGATGTTTCAAAAGCAAACAATTACCCGTAAAATACCAATCCAACAGTAAGGCATGGATGACGTCCGAAATTTTCGTAAATGAACTGCTTGAATGGGATGAACATCTAAAGCGAAAAAATAGGAGAATTGTACTTTTAATCGACAACTTCCCGGCTCATCCTGAAGTTAAACTAAATCAAATTAAATTGGTTTTTATGCCTCCCAACACTAGTTCGAAACTACAACCCATAGACCAAGGCGTGATACATTCTTTAAAATGTCATTACAGGAAAATTTTACTAATGAAGATGATCGATGCGATTGATAATGGAAAAACATTTACAGTTAGCCTTTTGGATGCTGTAAATTTTATCCACGTGGCTTGGCAGAAGGTCAGCATGGAAACTATAGCAAACTGCTTCAAACATGCTGGATTTTCTGGAGAGTACGATGGATTTGAGTCAGATGATGAACTTCCACTGTATCAATGGTTGAAAGACATGAAGGAAACCCTGATGTCGTTTCTGCTACTGTGGTGCAAAATGCGATTGAAATAGAAGTGAGAAAAAAATTTAATGAATTTAACTTTGAAGAATATGTTGGGGTTGATAATGACATAGCAGCAAGAGAAGTGTTAACTGATGAGCAGATTATCGAAACAGTGACTGCAAACATTTTAACCAGTGACGAGGAAGAAGAAAATGAATCGAATGAAAATGTTGATGTTCCTTCTGTTACTGAAATGCTCCAAAAAATGACAGAAATTCGCATTTTTTTAGAATCACGTACAGTTCGAGAACATATTTGGAATAGTTTCTGTGTTCTTCAAAACTATGTAAATAACGTTAACTTTTCGAACAAATATATGCAAACAAAAATAACCGATTTTATTACTGTATAACTGTTTCGCAAAGGCCTCATATTATTTTTTACAATATTATTTAATGTAAAATAAAAAATGACTATTAAAAATACACTTTGTTTTAATTTAACTATTAAAGCGAACTTCGGATATAGCGAACATATTTTGATACAATTTCTGGGTTCGTTATAACCGGACTTTACTGTACATATAATTCCATAGGCATAAGCTTATCTGAATAAGGTTTTACTCACTTTTCCAGAAATTGTTTATGTTGGAGATTGTGAGTTATAAAACCAGGAGCCTCATATGCAGAAATATCCACATTTTTATTTATTTGTAAAGTACTTCTCAGCATCGAGTACACTGACCATAGTGTTGAAGCTTTAAGAGTTTTCACCTAAGAATATTTAAAAATCAGTGCTAATAAATCTTATAAATAAAACAAACCTTTTCAAAAAAGTACGCAATTAGAATATCTTCATTTGCCCCTTGCACATTTTTTTCATTTCTCCAGCCACAGAACTAAAGTCTATTCACGTTAAGAATACAGCCCGGTGAAGGTCCGTCGAACTTTTCGACCAATTACAAGGCTGGAAATCAGAGTCACGTTTACATAGAAACAAATCTGTTGGTTTACTCAGATGGGGGTTGTTATTTTTAGTTTCAAAAGTTGGCAGTAACTCTCATCTGTCATTTAGTGTGCTTTGTGGTCGGTTGTGTTTAAATTGCTTTTTTACGATTTCGAGTTTTTTTATCACAAGAAAAATAGTTCCTTTCGGGACTGATTGTTTATATAGTTCTCATTTTATGTAAGTAAGTATTTTATGTCGATATTTTATGTGCTTCACATTACATATGTCCAGATTTACTTGTTGCTTAATTACTTCCCTTCATTATGATATATTTTTAGTATGGCTGAACAAGAGGCGCCTGGCACTTCAAAGAATCCCTCCGGGAAGCATATTCGAAGTGGGCAAAGGCTTATGGTGTACAATTTGTACTTAAAACTTATAGAGGCAAATTGTAAAATGGCTGCTGTCAAGTTGACTTCACAACAAGTAGGCATCAGTGAGAAGACTGTCTGGACCATCGTCAAAGACATCGAGTCCGGTGGAATATCGAAATCACCTCCGAAGAAACGTAAACGCCAAACAAGATATGACAAATTAGATGAAACACAGAAAAAGTCCATAAGACGCCATGTACATTCTTTTTTCTTGAGAAACGAGTTACCAACTTGCACAAAAGTACTGACGGTAAATATGCTTTTTCATTCCAGTTTGAAATTCAATACAAATATAACTTTTGTAGGTTATAAATGATGACGATTCTATGCCACAAATAAAACGAACAACCTTATGGAAAATCCTAAAGAAATTAGGATTTAAATGGGAGAAACGTGGTCGAAATAATATGTTGACGGAACGACCAGAAATTATCTTGTGGAGACGTCGTTACTTGACTAGCATTAGAAAATTTAGAGCGGAAGGAAAAAAAATATATTATTGTGATGAAATGTGGGTTAATGCTGGCCATATTACTGCAAAAGTATGGAAGGACACAACTGTTGTTAGTGCAAGACAAGCATTCAATGAAGGCCTCTCTACCGGCTCTAGAGATCGATCTGGAAAAGGAAAACGTTTAATCGTGTTACACATTGGCAGTGAAACAGGTTTTGTTGACGGGGGTCTTCTCTTATTTGAATCAAAAAAAACGGGAGACTATCATAATGATATGAATAGTACAGTATTCTCCAATTGGATGCAAAATATACTACCGCATCTTGCACCTGATTGCGTAATTGTCATGGACAATGCACCATACCATTCGGTTAAAACTGAAAAGTGCCCTACTGCTTCATGGACAAAGAGTGCATTGACTGAATGGCTTATGACGAAAGGTATTGAAGTTGACGGAAAACCTTTGAAAATTGAAATTCTAGATCTTGTCAAGCAGTATACAAGTACACACCCTATCAATTACGAAATCGATGAAATGGTTTCCAAGACTGGTCGAACAATATTACGATTACCCCCTTATCACTGCAATCTCAATCCAATCGAACTGGTGTGGGCTCAAGTTAAACATCATGTTGCCGCAAATAATAAAACATATAAGCTAGCTGATGTAAAGACGTTGTTGCTTGAAGGAGTGGAGAAAATAAATGCAGATGCTTGGGGTAATTGTGTTAAACATGCAATTGCAGAAGAGCAGAAAATGTATGATCTGGACAATATAGTGGAAGATATGACTGAGAATTTGAGATTTAATGTGAATAGAGGGTTGTCATCTGAGTCATCAACGACTGATTCAGATTCTGATTGTTTGCCTTTGTTTTAAATAAATGTGCGTGGGTTTTAACAGGCTTATCCTGGAAAATATCGTTAACATAAAGATCGTTCGTGACAGATTATCGGTCACAAGTATTGTAACGATAAAGTAAACGAGTTTCCTCGTAAACGTTATTCTCTAACAGGGACCAGTCGAATTAGTCCTTGAAGTGGTGGGCAAACAACAAACAGATATTTTATAATTAGTTCTTGCCATATGATAAAAGTGATTGTAGAACAAATTCATGAAATTGAAAATTACTCATTGTATTATTCTCTCTGCTAATGTCTTGAAAGATCTATTAAAATTTTTGAATAAACAAAATGTGTTTCTTCCTCGATGTATTCCCATTCTAACCCGACTGTTTTATATATATGTATATGACCATAACACATGTGATGATCAAGCACCAGTAATTGCACAATATTAAAAAACAACGTGAACTTTATTAATTATTTATCAATACGAATCCATTTCGACAGCTGGTTACATAACCTATTTGTTACCAACATAATTTTGGAGCAACCACTCATAGTTATCATTTTAAATTTCCCGCTCTAAAAAAATTTGTCCTGTGTAAAAAGTACGTGGTTCACAACCTGTCTACTGTATTCTTAAAGTGAATGGACTTATAGGTAAGTTTTCTCGTACTTTGCTTTGGACTTTTCAGGTAATAAACTTGATTTTGCTTCTGATACCAATTGTAAAATATCTTCATTATTCTCGTTTGATTGATTCATTTTAGATGAACGTCTTTTCACAAATTATTTATTTGCTCATATGTTTTGTTACTATGTCAACAAATATCCTAAATTTTACATTGATATTCCTAATAAAAAGATGCCTTTTACATAAAATCCGAGCTTTACTAATAATAACGTATGATCGAATAAATTATAAAATTGTAGTATAATTTCGGTTATTATTTAAATACATTTTAAAAGCGCCAAAATCCAAAAGAATATTTTAAATACCCGCTTTCGAAATTGTATGGCATTAGCCACGCGCTCGATATCTACTGCGCAAGCGCTTCCTTCTTTCGCCATTGTGGTAGAAGCAAGTAAGTGTGTTTTTCAGTGTGTTCCTTAAATCTTCGTTCATCTGAACTATTTAATTATTTATTTCATTAACAAATCGCAATAAATTAATTGACGAACCAAATATTAAAGCTTGCTACGCATATATCGTCGTAAATATCAACAGATGACTTAAAAAACAGTGTCCGAACTCGGCGTGTTTTGATGTAGTCAAAATACAGCTTTTGTGCAAGCATTCAAGACAACTTACGTGGCTATTGAGTATTTGGGTTCACAAATTGTTCAAGTAGAGACCTCGTGAAAGTTACAAGTACGGTTTCATTACGAGTAAATCAAACATGATTATCTAACCTCAAATATCGAGGAATGTGCTACATGTTTATTTTCTAATTACAGATGGCTCCGACGGAAGAAAAGCCTGTGCCAGGCAAGGAGAAGGAGAAACCTGCGCCTGGCAAGGATAAGCCCGCAGCAAGCAAAGAGAAAGTCGATGAAAAAGAAAAAAAGAAAATTGGTAAACCTAGAAATTACGACTTAGGCAATGGCATATATAGGTTTTCTAGGAGTAGAGTTTACCATAAGAAAGCCCTGTACAAGTTCGTAGGCAAAAAAGTGGCTCCTACGAAGAAACCTGTCAAGCCGCTCACCATTGAGAAACCCATCGGAGGTGAAAAGAACGGAGGAACACGTATAGTTCTTTTACGCAAGCGCAGGAACTATTACCCCACACAAGACAAGTAAGTAACATCTCATTTATATAAAGCAAATACATACGAGTTACTTCCAACATGATGAATTAACTTAGGACACTATAGAATTATCCATGTTACAAAAAGCGTTTAATAACTGAATTTCATAAAATGACATGAAGAATTATCAACATTTTTTGAGTTGATTCTAATGTATATTATTGAATTTCAGGATAAAGAAGAGACCTGCAAAGAAACTCTTCAAACAACACACACGGCGATTGCGTTCCTCCATCACCCCAGGAACCGTCTTGATTTTATTGGCTGGCCCACATAAGGGAAAACGTGTGATTTTTCTTAAACAATTATGGTCTGGCCTGCTCTTGGTAACGGGGCCGTTCAAGATAAACGCGTGCCCCCTTCGGCGCATTAGTCAACGCTATGTCATTGGCACGCAAACCAAAGTTGACATCAGCGGTGTCAAAATACCAGATAACATCAACGATGATTACTTTCGGCGCGAAAGAAAAAAACGTACCAAGAAGGAAGAAGGTGACATTTTTTCTGCGAAAAAAGAGGTACTTTCGCGCATTTCTTTCCTTTTTTCTTTTAATTTGACTGAGTATTTTGGTTTCAGTCTTACAAAGTAAGCGACCAGAGGAAAGCCGATCAAAAGATTGTGGACAAGGAGGTGATTGGTGCAATCAAGAAGCATCCGGATCGCAAGATTCTGTTCGCATACTTGGCCACTATGTTCGGGTTGAGGTCATCTCAGTTTCCTCATCGCATGAAATTCTAACTTATGTATAAATTTGACCACGGATTTATTGATTGTGTTGTACATGTTAAGTCAATAAAGAGTGGATTTGTAAGGCAGTTTGTTTTATGTGTGCAAACATTCTATATATTTTTATTTTGAAATTGAAACGTGAACGCTTTTAAATATACAAAAAGCCAAAAAATTTTACTAAAAGTGGTTATCTGTCTAATTTTTAGAAAAAATATTAAATTACTAATTTTTGTAACTTTAAGTAAGTATTTGAAAAGTGCTATAAAACAAAAAGCAATTTAATTTTGTGAAACTTGGATTCATTTAATAATTTTTATAACACAAAATAATCAAAATTATAAAGGTAAATAAATTCATAATCATACTAAATATACTTAATTGACTTGAACATGTAAACTAAGTAAAGAAAAACCTTTAAGCAATTTTTAGGTATAAACTAGAATTTCTACTTACATATTAATTATCACTTCCCCTAAAAGGTACCTACCATGTACCAAAACGTAAAAATTATGCAAAAATAGTTTTACTGCAAGTAAAGTACTGATTACTTTTAGTAATTGAAGTATTTTACTCCCAGTACCTTTGAATTTGTGTTACTGGTACTTGAATTTTAAGTACCACTCAAAAAGTACTGGCGGTGGGTACTGGTTGGTACATTACCTGTACTAAGTAATATTGTGTACTTGGAAACGTACTTACAAATTTTGAAGTACTACACGTACTGTAGAAATTATCTCCAGTACTTCCAGTATATTTGAAATATTTCTAGAACTCTATTAATTGCAAGTACCCAGATGTATTGGTAGTAAGAATAAATGAATAATAAGGAAGTTTAAGTTTGTTTAAAATTAGGAGAAATTCCTGGAGGCTTAGTTTCTCTAGTACATAATGAAACATAGCATGTCTAACAGATACAGAGACAGTAAATGTTCAGACTGAGTTTATTTAACTGAATATATAATTAAAAACTAAATTAGGAAGCTATTAGAGCAGAGGTAAGAAAAGATGCATTTTTACGAAAAGTCATTTCATAGATTGTATACATATAGGCAGAAGAATAATAAATTTATAATATTTAGTTACCTTACAAATTAGTACATATTGACCTGGGTAGTGCATACTAATATTAACTTTACACAATAATTTTAATTTTAAAATAAAAATCTGTAAATTGTGCAACTGTATAAAAAAGTGTTCTCGTTAAGTTCTTACCCGTCAATAATTACATAACAGGAAAACCAATTCTTAATACTTCGGACAATAAAAACAGCGCTGACCGACGTTTCGCAGCTTTCTCTAGATCATTTGACAGATAACAAATTTCATCTAGGAAACAAGAGATTATATTTTTGCTTACTATGTAATATTTTTCTTATATAAACTAAGATATTTTTTTATATAAAACTATTAATAAACATTTTGTTTTGTTTATTTATTTACTTTATATTTTTAATTTTTTGTTGTTTTTTAATGAAGTTAACAATTAAGGTAGATTCTTGTCCGGTGAAATTGTGTAATGAATTATCTCAAATGAACAGTGAACATGGTATTAATGCTCAACGTTTCACTATCGCTTGATAGCTTCGTCAGAAGTGAAAATAAATAAAAAAGTTGTCAAATAAAAAAGTAAATAAAGACGCGCCGTGCATGACTCACGATTCGGGAGTAGTTCCGTGCACTCCAGAATAATTGAGAAGAGAACCTACTGGAAAAGTCGCTCGGATATAAATATACGCATACGAAGACGAGAGATCAGACTTAGTCAGTTCGACGTAGAGTTACTTACTGTTTAATCGCTCGGCTTGTAAAAATAAATTATTCTTAGTCCGTTATAAATAAATTAGTGTTAAGTGTCGTTAATAAATTAGTTATTAGTCTCGTCAAGTATTTTATTTAAAAATAAATTAAAAACGAAACCTAAAAACATTACAATATTTATGTTGGTCTAATCGTTTTTTTTTTTTAATTTTGGCTTGTTTCTCCTATAAAAAAATTAGTTAGTTTCTTTCTGTTTTCAATTTGGCATTCGAAAATTCTTCCAGAATTTGTAGCGAGCAATTTCTCAGCATTCTTTAGCCTCTGTTGAAAAGTCATCTTTGATTTTCGTAATTTAAAAGCTTCTTTTCTGAGATTTACAATTTGACGATACATAATGTTTTTCATTGACGACAAACATTTCTTAATTGTACAGGGTGGCTCAACGATGCGTATTTCTTCTGTGAGGCCTATAGCAAAAAAATTAAGAAAGAAATCGATAAAGAAATTTATACTAGACAATACGCGGCATATTGTAAAATTATTTTCAATTATACAGAGTGATCAGAAAACTGGTGACTCGTGGAAACCAATTTTTTTTAAATGGAACACCTATATATTTTTAGATACTTAGATGCGCCGCAGTGAGCTGATTACGATGGCATAAATATATATAGATTTCATTGAACTACTTTTGTAAATTAATTTTTTTTCTTAAAAAATTCTTCAAAGGTTCAGTCTGTTTGCATATGAATTTCTGATTACTGTGATAAAACAGATCAACGAAAATTTAACACGATATTTTTAGGACTTTGGCGTATATGAAAATGTGAACAAAATTACGATATCTTTCTGCATTATACCGAGCGATCGATGCTTACGAAACATTCGGTATCTCATTTCTTTTAAATGGAACGGCCTACTTTTTATTTCAGAAATGGATAGCACTTGAATGTAGCTTTCTGCTGATATAAGTTTATATTCCTTTATTTTTAATAGTTTCGTCACTAGAAATTTTTTTCACAAGTTTTGAATGGGTCGCCTTTTTAAACTACACATCCGATGTCGCCACCAGTCGGAATATGTATTTTTGCTACAAATTTAAAATTTACGTCTGTTAATTAAGTCTACTGTTTAAAAAAAAATAAATAAATTCCGAAAGTTCGATAGCAAATATTAAGTTTCAATTAAAATTTTCTAAAATTATCGCCTTAAGTAAGGGGCAGTTTCATAATGGAAACTAAAGGAGGCTTTAAAATTAAAGGCACATTCAGATGTTTAAACAAATGTTTTCATATTCGTTTTTAAAATACGAATATTAAGATATCTCTTTGCATTATACTGAGCGATCTGTACTTACGAAAAAAATGTGGTTGCAAAACATTTTTCTATTTTGAAAGTCGTCGCCATGTAAATCTTGATGTAAAGAAATATAGTTTGGGTGATATTTATGTTTTTTTTTTATAATTCTTTGGACACTAGTCTTACTGATATCTGTTATCTTGCTTATTTCGCGTGAAAAACAAATATGAAAACACATTTGTTTAAATGTCTGAATCTGATTTTAATTTTAAGCCTCCTTTAAATTAAAAATATAATTAAAAAATAAAGGTATATAACCTTATATCAGCAGAAAGCTATATTTAACTGCTATCCATTTCTGAAATAAAAAGTAAGCCGTTCCATTAAAAAAAATGAGATACCGAATGTTCGTAAGTACAGATCGCTCGGTATAATGCAAACAGATATCCTAATATTGTTCGTATTTTAAAAACGAATATGAAAACACATTTGATTACAGATCTTAATGTGCATTTAATTTTAAAGCCTCCTTTAGATTTCATTATGAAATTGGCTCTTACTTAAGGCGATAATTTTAGGAAATTTTAATTGAAACTTAATATTTGTTACCGAACTTTCGGAATTTTTTATTTTTATTTTGAAACAGTAGACTTAATTAATAGACGTAAATTTTAAATTTGTAGCAAAAATACTTATTTCGACTGGTGGTGACATCAGATGTGCGGATGTGTAGTTTAAAAAGGCGACCATTCAAATACTTGTGAAAAAAAAATTCTAGTGACGAAACTATTAAAAATAAAGGTATATAACCTTATATTATCAGAAAGCTGCATTTAAGTGCTATCGATTTCTAAAATAAAAAGTAGGCCGTCCCATTTAAAAAAAATGAGATACCGAATGTTTCGTAAGTACCGATCGCTCGGTATAATGCAGAAAGATATCTTAATTTTGTTCACATGTTCATATAGGCCAAAGTCCTAAAATTATCGCGTTAAATTTTCGTTGATCTGTGTTATCTCAGTAATCAAAAATTCATATCCAAACTGATTGAATTTTTGAAGAATTTTTTAAGACAAAAAATTATTTTACGAAAGTAGTTCAATGAAATCTATGTATATTTATGCCATTGTAATCAGTTCACTGCGGCGCATCTAAATATCTAAAAATATATAGGGTGTTCCATTAAAAAAAAATGGTTTTCACGAGTCACCAATTTTCTGATCACTCTGTATAATTGAAAATAATTTTACAATATGCCGCGTATTGTCTAGTATAAATTTCTTTATCGATTTCTTTCTTAATTTTTTTGCCCTAGGCTTTATAGAAGAAATACGCATCGTTGGGCCACCCTGTACATCCAATTGAAGCAAATAATTTAGATTTCGGTAATGGATCTGTAAAAATAAATCAATAAATTTTGAAAATTTAAACTGTATTTGCCCAACTTTTTTGGAAGATCATTTAATATCATTATTATTTTTCTTAATTAAATTGTTTGATTTTTCGAAGGGAAACTATGTATTAAAACATAACGTTTTATTTTTACTTACTTTTAGAAAAACAACTTGGTGAAACCAGAATATTGGAAGAGGCTTCTACTTGTATATCACTGGTTGATGCTCCGCATATTTCAGGTGAAACGAATACATTTGCTTCCAAATGTTCAACATTTGTAGGCTTAATTGCTGTAAAAGTGGACGAACTCGGTTTGATCTTTTCAACAACTTTTTGGAAATCTAAAAAATAATAATTAAAAAAATATTCTCAAAAATTGCGTGTAGCTTTGTGTAACAATGCCCATATATTATTTTTACAGAAGAAATCTACCTTGTAATCCAGACAAATAAAATACTGTAAACAACAGAAAAACTGAAACGATTTTCAAAAACACAAAATCACAAACTCTCAAATTTCTCTTTCAATTCACAAATCAACAGAAACTTAGAAATCAAGAAAACAGAAAAATTAAATAGAATAAGTGAACAGAAATATACAATAAATCAATTGATAATAAATTCAAGGAAAAACTGAATTGACAGTTTCACTTCTGACTGCCGCTTTAAATCAAAATTTGAATAAAAAGTAGCCAAGCATTACAGATTACTTTAAGTTTCTAATATAGTGTCATCTATCGGCCTGGGGTGAATTATAAATGCGTTTGAAACCATGGTAACAAGCGATCAATATGAAAATGAATTAGGGTAGGCGTTGAAATTTATATGCATGTCTTGGATAACGTCATATTAATACTAATTGTCATACAATTGTGTTATAAATAACACGCCGGAAATGTTTCATGTTACTCACGCAGTTATTCAAACAGTTCAAAAGTATCTTGATGCAGCAGGTAGTGGTCATTTTACGCATCTACCTTAATTTTTTTTAAATAAAACGATTTTCTTGCTTTGTAGAAACGTCAAAGTGACTGAACGAACGTTCGATGAACTAAATGCACACATGCGTGTTTAGTTGCATTGCCAACTCTAATTCATTTTTCATTTGATCACTTCTTATCCTAATAGTTATAAACATCTATGCATACTCTTTCATCTTTCTTCCTGACGAAGCTATTAAGCGATAGTGAAATGTTGAGCATTTTCATTTTGCCATTTTCAGTGTTCGTTTGAGATAATTCATCACACAATGAAACTAACGATTGAAATAATTTAAATTTCACGAAATATGCTTGCAACATTATTATGTTTATGTTCAAAGAGTCTAAAAGGTTACAAGAAATCTCATTTAAATTTTCAAAATTCGTTTGTTTATTAACAGAATTGGATGACATTTGAATTTTACACATTTCAACTTAATTATTTTACCAAGGAAAATCAGGAAACTTGGTCAACCTTTGCAAAAAAGAAAAGAAAAAATTGCAGATGTTGACCAATTTTCCTGTTTTTCATTAAATCTAATTCTGCAAAAGCATGGAGCTTATTTCTACAAAAAAATAAGATTTGTCTATTCGGCCCGGTATCAAAAAAATATGTTCATATCGTATTAATTCATTGTCGCCTAACTACCCATCACAGTTCACAAACGTATTGTAGTGAATTTAGAGTTCGCTTTGATTTATTTTAAATAAAATACTCGATGAGACTAATAACTAATTTATTAACAAAACTTAACAGTGAGTTATTTAGAACAGACTATGAATAATTTATTTTCACAAGCCGAGCGATTAAACAGTAACTAAATTCTACGTCGAACTAAAGATGTCTGCTCATGTTCGCGTATTTATAACGGAGTGACTTTTCCAGCAGCTTCCAAAGTATTTCGACGGCGGAATTATCGCGAATCGGGTCCAACGCTATGACGGCCGTCGCCGGCTAGGAGAGTGTATGACTCACCCGTCCTCCTTAATTCGTCACAGTATGAAATAAGTAAGTAAACGGTGATTTGAATATAATATTTATGACTCTAATAATAATTAACAAGCATTCTATTCCACCGAAGCAGTCCGGATCTTCAAGCTACAAAAGTCTTGCCTAAGAAGTGTCTTCAACTTAAAGAGGCGAGAAATTTGTGAAGATATTTTTAAAGTAAACTTCATACTCACCTTTCCCTGTACATACATTCTAGAGTGCATGTGTTTTGTAAAATACAACTATAGTGATTTCATATGCCGATATAATTCCCAACACACCCATGATACCCGAGGTCAAAAAAACTTACAAACAGCTTCTGATTCTATTCCATTCTTCTACAATAAGCAATATATAATAAATATATACAGTCACGCGCACCTAAAATGCAACTCCTGTACGCAAATCTCACCCTTAAAACTTTCTGGTACAGGGTTCAAAGAACTGTCTAAATGTATTACGCCTGTACGGACATAATATGTTCATTATATTATAATGAACCTCGAGATAGAGCTTCGTTGATTTAGGTTGCCGACTATGCGTGCTTCGTCATTCCCTAAAAATCCCTCTCCATGGTGATAAAAGGAAGCACACAATGTAGATTGCAGAATAATTTTTGTACATGGTATGCTAAATCGGCTGCGTCTATAAAGTCTGTGTGTTTGCACGCCTCCTATAAATTTCGATTGCCTAGGCAGATTCTATCTTGCAAATCAATTTTTAGGTTTGGGACCTAGCGAAAATCTGCACCAGATATCGAAAGCCGCCCGGACTATCACAAAACCCGGACATATTCGGGGAAATCCGGATGTAAATTAAATAGACAGCAACTTCTATAAACACTATCCAGAAATATTTGTTTGGAAGAAATGAAATATTTAACGTCGCGCAGCTGTCTGGAGGTTCAGCCGTTCCTGTTAAAAACAGGAAATGTTACGCCATCTATTGGATACGAATTTTACTAATTAATGCACAGTTTTGTTAAACTGTAAATCCGCCCTACCTTAAATAGTGAAAAACTGCATTATCGAAAACTGCATTATCGACTTCACCTTAGTATTTGATTTGCTCAAAAAATTTGAATTTGAATTTTCGGATTTAAAAATCAGCTCTGATGTAGCCCAAAAATTAGTTTGTTATTACAAAATTGTTTCCAAAATAAATTCGAGTTTTTTCCCTCCGCTCATCCTTGAAGTTTCAAAAGAAAGGCTGACAAAACAGTTGTCAAAATTGATGCTTCATCACAGTAATGTCAACTTTTCCGCAATAGATTCTTTTGGGTAGTAAATTCAGTCGTGCAAGAAGGATCCCCCCTCTAAAATGACCGCAACAATCCACTCCTGTTTCTCCCTACGCTGACGGTTGTGTTTGATCAATAGTACAAGATGAACTTCACCGCTGCACTGGACTCAAGTGTCGCTGAGGGTGCTGGAGAAGGCAAGAACTCAATAAAATTTTCCGTGAACCCTACCAAACATGTACCCGCAAAATTGCTACCAGCGAACAGTATCAGTTCGGAGATCACTATCAAAGAATTCCTCGACTTCCTTAAAACTGCTTACCAAGTTCACGATAACATCGAAGGTATCTTACAATCCGAAGGGATGACGGATGTAGTTGATTGGATGAAGTTGAAGGAAGAGAATTTGGTGAAACCCAGAGAAGCCGGTGTGCAAACTTCGGACAGCAAATTTAAAAAAGACGGTATGTGATTGGATAAGAAATAACTAGTTTTTGAGTACTCTTTGTAGATGCAGACAATACAGAGCTCAAGCGAAAGTTGAGCGAAGTCTTATGTGAAGGGCTGTTAGACTCTGTGCTGCCTTATCTAGTGCCATCCACCGCAAGTACTTCCGTACGCAAACCAGCAACTGCAAAACATGGTATGTCGTGAGCTCAATCCATTCGGCAAAGATAACAAAATACTTGGTAAGTTTGCTTCAGATAAAGCTGGCCCCAGTCATGCCAATAGCGAAGAGAAAATAGGGAGAAGAAAATCGGAAGAAAATTTGAAATCGAATCAGCCACTCAAAACTGAGTATGTACCTTACATTTTTAAAATAAGATAAGTTAATAAGAGAAGTTAAACACAAAAAGTTACTAGTATACAGAGTGTTTAAAAATATGTAATATCCTTTACGGATGTATTCGCGAAGGCACTAATTGTTAATTCGTTTATTATTTCAGTTCTGATGTTGAAATACATGTGTGCGATGAAGTAAAGAACGTCCGAAAGGATTTCACGTGCAACCAGAAACTTTTGGTGGAGCAAATGGGGTATTTCGCCGAGGTAACAGCAGGCCAAAAGCTCGAAGACATGGACATTTCGGTGCACTGTGACATAGGAATTTTCGATTGGCTAATGAAATGGGTTAAACGAGACAACCTCCTGGAAGGCGATCGTCCCCAGTTGGACATTAATTGTGCCGTACCGGTCCTGGTTTCTGCCGCCTTCCTCCAGATGGAACCTCTTCTGGCAGAGTGCCTTCTCTTTTGCCATGAAAACATGAATGATATACTGAAATCATCCACGAGTCTCTCTTGTTTAAACGATGCGGTGATCACGCGCTTAGCTGCCTTGTACACCAATGCGGAAGTAGAAGCCATCAAAGACCGTAAAGACAAAATACAGTCTCGTCTATTCTGCAAGTTGATCCAATCACTGTGTGAGGTAGAACCTGAAGCTCTGCGAGGTCACTTCGCTACGCTTGGTAAGATCTACAGATGTCGATATTGTCACCAGTTAGTCGGTACTTTAATAGAAGACACGCTGCCATGTGTGGCATGTTGTACCAGTTTGGAATTAGATGGGGCTGTCATCAGCAAACATATTCGAGATCAAAACTGGAACATCACCGAGTACGTCTCGACGCTTCAAGGTCACTTGAAAACCTGGAGGAAGGTTTACTGGCGTTTATGGGGGGACGCCCACTTTCTTTACTGTCTGACCTGTAAGAGGCATTTTCCCGCCAAACAAATCGGGTGGTGTCGTTTCCATCCAGACTCTCCCCAGTTTTTCACGATGGACGCACAAAGGTCTCCTTTACCAGTTGGACGATATCCTTGCTGTGGAGAACGTGCCTATCGATTTCAGTTGCTCGACGACTTCTCCGGCTGCAAATTTAAAGACCACGACGTCTGCACCAAGGAAGCGAGGGATGCTTCGATCCTATCAATGCTGGAGACCTACAGGAGCATAATTGAAGAAGAACCACCGCAGTTGATGTTTCCCGAAAGACTGACGCGCTTGGTGGCTAAAGGTAATTATTCTCTCTTGGAAAACAAAATTGCACTTATTTGTCTGTAGATCCTACTAATGAAGAGGATGGTTCCCTCGACTGTAAGGAAGTGATGTGGTGGGATGGTATAGAGATTATGCCGCCAAGGCCTAAATTAGGATTACTGTCTATTTTTGATGAAAGTGATGAAGTGGAAAGTGAGTCTGAACCACCTCCCGAGGTGGAAGACAGTGGGAGTGATGCAGAATATGCGAGTTCAACTTCTAGTGGTTCTTCTTCGTTTAATAGTCCTCGAAGTGAAGAATCTGCCCCACGTTCAGCTAAAGTAAATATGTATACACTTTCTTATCTCAGAGCACTACTACTCACTTTAAAAAGCATGCCTACTTATGACAATAAGCTGGTTATTTGTCTATGGTAAGTAATAGGATTGGAAAATTTTAAACGCCATAGCTTCGTTGTATTTGCAGTTTCTGACTAGTTCAAATACATGCACTCATCAAAGTTGTACAAGAAATAGCTTGTAAAGGTAAAGATATTAATAAATAAATAAAATGAATGAAAAATAAATGAATATAATAAAAGTCTACGTTAAATAAATTGGCTTGTTGCAGAAATTGCAAATGCTCGATATTTTACAGTGACAACCTAATGCAGTTACTTTTCTTCTTCTGACTTTTGGTTGTACCGCGTCACAATTCTTCTTTTTTGTGCTCATTCCTACGGAGCGGTAGCAGCAGCGACCCTCATCTTTCGTTCAGCCAGTAAATGAAAAGAAAGTAATGTGGTTCGGTCATCCGGTTAGAATGGGGGAGGAGAGGCAAATTAAGAGCACTTTAAAAGCGAAATCGATAGGAAAGAACAGGACAGGAAAATAGGAGATAATTAAAATTTTCTTTGTACGGATCAGCGGATACTCAAATAAATGCGTGTTGAGTTATCGAGGTTGCACTGTACAGGGTGGGCCAAATTCGACACTTTTAATAGGAAACTCCTATTTTTAGACTAGTTAGACAAAAACTGACCTCGGTCCCTGGAGCTCGATTTTTAAGACAAAATTAATGGTGAAAACCGCGTTTCGATATCTTGTACCGTTTAGGAGCTACAGGGCGTTTTTCAAAATTCTACGATTTTTAAAAACCTTCATAACTTTTTTGTTTATGAAAAATTTTCATTTCTGTAAAAGCTTCTTTAAGGCACTTTTTCATGCAGAATTCATTGCTCCAAATTATTTTTTTCCAAAGTGCTCAATATTTGAGATATTAGCTATAACTTTGATTTTTTATATGGAACACCCTATATATTTTTACATTTCTGAAAAGAGCATAAAATTCTATTTATAAAAATATAAAACACTTGATATTTTATTTAAAAGATTTTTGAGTTGTAGAGCTTTCATGTTTTAATTAAAATTTTGATGGTTATTGCAGCATTCAAGTAGGCTGTGGATGATGACAGCTAAATATTTTTTAAAAATTCAATGAGCCATAAAAAATATTACTTTATTTTTAATAAATATAACGAAGTTATAACGATAAATACTAATGTAATCGAAATTGCGCAAAAATTAAAGTATCAAATTGTCGGCCATTTTGTACTAAACATAAACGATTCCGTTTTGTTATGGTTTGAGCTGACATCACCAATTCAAGGACTGGTAGTGATGCATTTTTCTTATTCAATAAGGTCAGAATCTTTGTTTCTTTAAAATTCGTATTGCAGAAGTTGCAAAGATGTTTGCTCCATTTGGGTCGGTCATTTTCAATTTCTATCAAATCTATGATCTCCTCTAATTCTTTATTTCCGTTTTGAGATTCATAATTTTTAGATTTTATCAGTTTAAATGACTAAAAATTTATTAAATTGTTTTTAAATCTCAAGAATATATCTCTGAAGGATTGTCATCTTTCAGGATACCACTCATGGTAAAGATTAATCGTTGCTTCTGAATTTTCGCCAATTTCTATAAAACACTTTAACATTTAATATTAGTAAAGAAGACAGTGGTTTAGAAATAACAAATCAAAAAAGTAAATATAAATAAAAAAAATTTATATCCTTAAATATAATCAAAATAGATTGTATCCGTAGATACGTATTTCGGCAGTTACGCTGTCATCTTCAGTAAACACATACACTTACAAGTTAAAGGCACTTCATGAAGTCTTGAGTTGGTATAAATATTATAACATGTCGTATTTCTCGTAGTTTTCATACAAGTTTAATTATCTCCCTAAGTCTATTTTATAGAGATAGTTAAATTCAAGAGAAATGCAAGTACTGTAAGAGATTGCGTCAAATTTTGATGGCGGCCTATCAGGAAGTTACAAAAAGTTAAATCGCTTAGTTATCGTCATCCATAGCCTACTTCAATGCTGTAAAAACAATTAAATTTTTGATTAAAACTTTGAGTTCTATATTTCACAAACTATTTGAATAAAATATCAAGTGTATTATATTTTTGTAAATAGAATTTTATGCTCTTTTCAGAAATGTAAAAATATATAGGGTGTTCCATATAAAAAATTAAAGTTCTTGCTAATATCTCAAATATTGAGCAGTTTAGAAAAAAATAATTTAGAGCAATGAATTCTGCATGAAAAAGTGCCTTAAAAAAGTTTTTAGAGAACTCAAAAATTTTCATAAACAAAAAAGTTATGAAGGTTTTTAGAAATCGTACAATTTTGAGAAGCGCCCTGTAGCTCCTAAGCGGTACAAGATATTGAAATGCGGTTTTCACCATTAACTTTGTCTTAAAAATCGAGCTCCGGGGACCGAGGTCAGTTTTTGTCTAACTCTTTTAAAAATAGGTGTTTCCTATTAAAAGTGTCGAATTTGGCCCACCCTGTATATAGATTTTATGAAATAATATTTTTTTGAAGACATCGAAATCGATTCTTAAGTTGATGTTTCTCATATAAAATAAACTGTAAAAGAAAAACTAATGGACAGTATAATTTTAAATGAATGACAGTATAATTTAAACGCAGAAATAAAGAGAAAACCGAAAATTTTTATTTATTTTCTTTCACATTGACTATTTTTTTTTTCGTGAAAATACATACGTGACAAACTACTCAAATCAAAACTAAATTTTTAATTTTTTTATGTGTCACTTCTGAAATAAAATACAAAGAGCAAGTAATGAGGTGTCTTAAAATAAACAAATTTTATTTGCAAAAAAGGCAAACAATTCTCCTAAAACTAATTTGATAAAAACTTGAAAACTTTTATTTTATACAAACTTACTAACTCCTTAAAACTGCACAATTTTTTATCTTTCATAAAAAGTTACATTCGACTGCTTTTAAAACGTGGTCAAAAATTAAATCGTGATAAAATTTAAAAAGAAAATCTAAGTCCAAACTTCTGAAATAAAGTTCAAAAAGCAAGCAGTGAAGTGAGACGAGAAGGCATTATTTAGCTTAAAAAAAGAAGAATAAACGAAATATGAAATGGATGTAAAGTGGACATTAAAAAATACTGAGGATAAATGGATGGAGTAATTTTTAACTCCAACCATTTATCTTTGGAACGAACCGGCAAAAGTTATAATGGAGAAAAGAAAAACAAGAAATAATGGTTTGATAATGTAAAAAAAAAACTAGAAAATTGTAACTATAATGCGACAATATTAAAGGAAAAAACTGAAGATACAAAAATTAAATACGAGCAACAAAGAATAAAGACAAATAAAGGGCTAAAACAGGAAATCATTGAAAGTGTGTTATCATACAGAAACAAACAAATTAGATATGTATTTATATCAAAGAGTTCTGCAAAAATAAAAATCGAATTAGGTATTACCGCCGTGGAGGAAGTTTTAAACACATGGATGAGTTATTAAATGGGGAAAGCGAGATGGAAAACGAGGAAGAATATTTAAAATTAGAAGTGTAGGAAAAGAAAATACTTAGGAAGATATTTGGGGTCTATTTGGATAAGAAAAACAAAAAAGCTGAAAGAATTTTTTAATAGTACCATAAGAATAATGGCTAGGGCACATAGAAGAGAAAACAAGAGGACCCAAACAATTAATGACAAAGCTGGAAGAGAAGGAGACGTCCTTAAAGCAAGGTGGAAAATTGGAAAGCTATGTTATAAAATAAACGAAACGTTCGCTTGATTAATAGGCCACGTCTAGTTCGCTGTATATTCTAGTCACAAGGTTCGTATAAAAAAATCAAGGGATTAAAGACAAGAGCGCGCGTACATTTTCAACTTAAAATGAAACATATGGTATACTTAAAAATTTACAAGTTAGTAGTAACAGTCCCCAAAAATGTATACTTCACAAATATTTTTCAATTTGTAAGTTTCTTCGAACTTAATAAATAATTGTTAACTACATTATTATTACTTGCAATAATTTCAAGCAATTTTCAAAAGCCAGTAAATTGTCTTATTTTTCGGTTAAATTTGGAGTGAAACATTTCTTAAACAAAGTTTTAACTTTGGCAAATGGTTCATTAATAAGTTTGAACCCACATTTCTGCCTTCTTAATGTTTTTTTATTTTTCAGAAAGCATCCCCAAAGAAAAAGAAAAACAAGGCGACATGTAAGCTGTGGCAAAATAAGTTGTCTGCACGTAGCAATCAAGACATTCAAAGGGCAAATGAAGAAATCGCTTTGAAGGATATGATGGCAATTCTAGGCCGAAAGACCGCTTCGAGTGCTGATCATCACACCAATCGGCATTCCAAAGCTTGGTCTAGACATGTAACTCCATTAGGTAATCAGCAGATTAAAAAAAATGTTACAGTGTTATTGCGATCGTGTTTATTGCACAATTAAAATAAAACAAATGTTTTAGCTGGTGTTTGGGTTCGATTAGAAGCAGAATGGAGGGATGCATATTCAGCAGGTACACTACCAAAACCTCGACACTCATACCATGTCAAGACCAAACAAAAACATAGACAGTCTTAAAATGTACGTAATATAAGTTTAATGTTATCATGTAATTATTGTTAGGTTGTTTTTATGATTGAGTGTAACGTAAATGTGAGTTGTTTCTGTAATAAAATTGTAAGTAACGACTTATTCATTTAACACCAACGCAATAAAATTAAACGAAGTTCTTTTATTAATAAAATTTATTTAAATTAATATACCTACAGAATAATAAGAAAAAGACTTTTTTTTCAATGAACTTTTACTTTGCCAAGCGAAATGTTGGCAAGGTAAAGCCTACGGCGCTTGCAATTTTCTTATTAAGTTCTGATGTCCGTAAATCCAATGTGCTCGCGTGACATCTGATGAATCAGTCATGATGAGAATTAATTTGCTTTTCCCATGTAAATGCATGTACCCGAGCACATCGGATTCACGTTCGAAAGAAAAATGAGCATAAATATAATTAAAATGATATAATAAACGAAAAAAGGGAAAAGGTTTCTTACAAATTTTTAAATTACGTAATTTCAATTTGCGTATGTAGCAGGCAGGGAAAGTCCACAAAATTAATTCAATGGGGGTAATTATTTAATCTAAAAACGAAGAAAAAAAAATCAAATTAAACCCCATCCACACACAGACATGTTGGAGTCTGCTGAGATCTTTAAAAATAATAATAATAATTAGGACGCTAGATTTGATTCCAGATGCGTTAAAATTTGCTCTAAAATTAAATACAACATAGCAGTATAAAAATCTACGAAAACTGGCGGTCTTATTCTGTTACGTTAAGTTATACATAAATTTTAAGATATCAAGAATCAAATCAAAACATTTTCTGCGTGTTTCTCTTTAATTCTTATTATTGTATATACTACTAACACTCTTCTTGAGATTTTCGAACACATCTTGCAACTTTCCTTTTAAATTCCGAATACGATTCTCGCCATTCTTTCTGCAAAAGTAATCAAGTCACAACGTCAGCTCGACAAATAAGAAAGCACCGGATACTTACAGCTGCATCTACGTTGGCAGGTGATTCGTCGTTTGGATCGGCCAGCATCGAAATAACCGATATTAAAATTGTTTCTACCGTGTGTACAGGAAGCCATCTCTCTGAGGCCTTTTCATAACCAAATTTGTCGTCTCCTGGCTCGTGTAAAATTGATATACATACATCACCATTTTTATCAACTACAACAGAATATAAAATTATAATTATAAAAATAACTTGAGAAATTTATTTATGTTAATATTATTTATTTAACCAAGTCTTTCGGTCGATTTTCAAAAGGTAAAAATTAAATGAAAAGTTATGATTCTGATCAAGCCAGAATAAAACATTCCTTAGTAAATGTCTTAAAACATACAGGATGCTAATGAAATGAAAGCAGAAAATAATATTTTTAAGTAGAAATTCATAATTTATACATTACAAAGATTAGCGCCTTATACTTTCGGTGTCACATTTTATTTACACCCTGTATATATTTTTCAGTTTTAATGCGGCTCAAAAGATTTCTTATACACTAACTGCAGTTACTAATTACAATTTCCTTGTATTTTTTGCATACTTAAAAGATTAGCAGTGACGTAGTTAAAGGGTTGCAGCGCAGAGATTATAAAGCAATTCGGCGATACGACGCCAAGGCGCTTGATCTATACTGCCCTGCTAAACGCAAAGGTGGTATCTGCATTTTTCGGTTTTTAGAATTTCAATTTTTAAGTTTAATTTAACGTCATTTTCTTTAAAAAAATATTGAAAACTGTGAACCCAATCTTATGCATTGTAGTATAAGGTAAAGAATTTCAAGGTAAATAATTTCTAGGCATTGAATTATCATTTTTGAAAGAAAGTGTAGGTTTTACACTTACAGCGTTTTCGACTGATTGCTCTAGAGCAATCTCAAATTATTTCCATCTTGTTTTACGGGGATATTCTGAGATTTTACTCTTTAATTCTTTAAGTCTTTAACTATTTAACCTGAAGCCTCTTTAAAACAAGCTCTTAAAGAATATGGCGAAGTAGGTATTCTGAAACAATCTCTTTAAAATATTCTTTAAATTCCGGATATTTCCGGGAACGTGAAATGTAGCTAACTTCGTTTAAATGGAAGAAGTGTATATATATATATATATAGAGAGGGTATTCTATGGTGTATATATCATTGTATAGTTAGGTAAGTTTCACGTTTTGACGGAAAGGTAAGATGGAAATAAATTATTAAAAGAGTTTTTGTATAAATTATTGGTTTTAGACGCATTTTTTCACGTTTGAGGTGAGAAGATAGAAATAGTGGAAACAGGCACTTCGGAGTAAGATTAATATCTTTTGTGAACTGTCGCAACCTCAAACTGAATAGTGAATAGTGAAATTTGTAATTCACTTTTATAAAAACTAAAAGTTATTGTTGTAATATTATTGAATGTTTATTTATGCTATTCTGACCTGAAATTTAAGGAAATTTAAAATTAAAAACTTTACTTTCGTAGTAAAATTAATTCCACTTCGAATTAAAGGAAGATTACATGTGAGAATCAGTTGACGAGTTAATTCTTTTGTTAGTCGAAAATTAGAAATAAAACTGATTCAGACAGTTCAAAAGGGTTCTCTGCATTAGTCTTCTTTCAATTAGTAGATTTTTCTTAATTATAGTATTTTTATATTTATTTAGAAATAATTACCTTCTGTGATCTTCCTCTAATACCCAAGCAGCAGAAACTTCAATATATCGTCTATTATTCATAATAATTTATTTAAACGCACATCGTTCAAATTCTTTAAGCATTTTACGGTGATATTTTCGTCGCTGTAAGATTTAAAGACAAATTTAAGAAATTTAAGTTTTAAAGAACGCTCAGAGGCTTAAATTTCCTTAAATTTCAGGTCAGAATAGCACAACCATTAACCTCATGTAATAACATAGGATAGAGATACTCTCAGAGTGCTCTGAACCAGTTAGTCGAAAACGCTATTAGAAAGTCAATAAACTATATGCTATATAGGCTGCTTAAAAAATTACGAAACTGCGCCATTTTGCACTATTCAGAGACACCCTCCGAATATTGGAAAAAGGTTTAAAAACTCATTATTATGATTTTTAATGTCTTTCACTACAAAAATTGTTGAAATAAGTATTCGGTATTGGTAAGTAACTAATAAACATTTCAAAGTCCAATCTTATAACCTCCATACCTTTAAGGAATAATGAGATTTTTAACGTTTTTCCTATGCTCAGAGAGTGTCTCTGAATAATGCATCATGGCCATTTTTTTAAGTACTCAGTATAAGTATTTTGATAATCAATGATTTACTTCAGAAAGCCAAAAAATCTTGAAAATGAAAATTAAATCGTTTCTGAATTTCAAATTAACTTTAAACTGTCAATTTGAGTGTGAGCCGAGTATGAGTGATACTATAGAATTTGGCACTTATTATCCACTCTTCACTATTTGCAGTAGGCGGTGATTTTAAGTTAGTAGGTTGGCTATCATGTCAAAAAAAAAGACTTAATTTGATATAATTGCAACATACGCCAAGTTGTGACAATTCAAATTAAATGCATTAATTGGTATTGTCATTTCTCAATTTTATGTAAATTTGATCGCGAATAGAATTCGTGACGACAAGAAAATACTACAACACTGCCTAATTCGTAATAACCTTAAAATCTAAAACGGCATAGTCAAAAATATAGTTACACTCATGAGTACCACATTCTCACTAGTCTTTCACGGTATACAGTGATAACAAATAGTAAAGGAATGGATCATAATTAACGGGCGGAAAAATTATATTTTTTAAGATTATCGGTCAGTGGCGTGCTAAAACGCGTGCGATGGAAGAGACGGATACCATTCCATTACCTATAAATTAGTTGTCTTTTACGCACACTCGAACGACTTGTCATATTGCATTTTGTAAACATTGACCTTGGAAAATATAATTTCACCGCTCTATAATTATGACAGTGTGTCCAATAATAGCTGAGGTGGTCGATTTTAACAACCAAACATGCACGTATGGTAACAGTATGCTCAAAATATCCTTAGATAACTAACAGTGACTTCACACATTGCGAGTTGCATTTTGAAATCGTGCCATGAATTATTAAAATGAAAGGATTCTGTTCCGGGTAAATTACGCAAAAATTTCAAGAAGTTTAGATCTTTATTCAGTAATGCGGAAAATTTAATTAACTTCCATAAACTTAAACGCTGGTTAGTTTGGTGGCGTCAAATTCGTACACATGAAGTTCCTAAAATTTTAAAAGGGCGATCTCAGACACAAATGTACAACAATACCTTCCGGAAATCATGTTGCCAACCCGGGGAAATTTTTTAGGAATTCTTACTGTTTGTGTTAGATACAGTTTTGAGATATAATAGTCATCATTTTAACCATTTCTTCGTATTTATTTTTTAATTCTAAGTTAGTATTAAACTATGCAAAAGCTGAACGAATATTTTCAATAGCGCTGGACATAAAAACGAAATAGAATAGGAAGTGACACCTTCAGCTCAATGTTTGTTACAAGCAGTGTTGCCAACCATTTGGAGTGAAATATCGCTATAATCAGAAACAATAGTCCCTGATTTCGCTATTAAAATTTGAGAAAGTCGCTACTTAACTTAAATAAAAATTTACAAATAACAGTTTTTAACAATTCCTTTGTGGCTAAATATTTATAACAAATTTAATAATAAAAAAAAATTTAGTAATATTTAAAATTACTGATTGAAAATAGGCTACTTTCGTGATTTTAGTACAATATGGAAACACGAAATTATTTGTTTTGATTGATGGGTTGTCTTTTCTAACACCTTCAGGGGTCACAATTAAAAATGAACACCGTGTATAATATGAATACGCTCCACAAAAAGTTATTAAAATGACCCTTGCGCACGTTTTTAAAACTATTTACTGCATTATTGTAAGACATTCAACAGCGCCATCTGTTGGAACTTGCCGATAATCTACTTTTAGTTTGTTTCTATGAGGATGATTCCAGTGGTTATAGACGGGTTATATTGAAAAACCACCATTCATTGAATTTCAACTATAATCATTTATGGACAGTCCTAAAAATTGCATTGTTATAAGACACTCAACAGCGCCATCTGTTGAAGCATGTCGAAAGTTCTTTTTGTGTGTTTTAATTTAGGAATCTATTGAATTCTGCTTCGTTGTGTCTTTTATTTTTATTTTATTTTCATGGTAATATATATTTTTCAAATTTCCTTTTAATTTATTAATTTACTGAATTGTAAAACAGATTGTCTTTACTTTTATGGATTTTTAAGTATTAATACTTCGTATATTTTATTTTCTTTGTTTTTCTTTCTCATCTTATGATTAAGATCATGTATAACTAAACTGATTAAAATAAACAAGAAATGTTAGAGCTTGTTAATTTAATGTGGACTTTCGAATTTTTATTATTTTGTTTTCATTGTTTTGTCACTATTCTTTTCAAATTTTTTTAATGTATTATAATCTACTGAATTACGTTGTAAAATCGACCATCTTTTGTTTTTGTTTTCTTTAAACTTTATGTATGCTTAAAGATTCTACGCTTTTTTCTGTCTTTATTTAATTTGGAAAATTTGAAATATCTTATTTATGAAGTTATAAAATCACATAGTTCGGTAATTTTATATTAAATTAAATAGGTTACAATTGACAGTTTCACAGATACGACTGTCAACTTTTTTTTAAATTTGCCCAGTCTTAGATATTCATACCATGTGATACAAAATTAAAATCTGTATATGACACACTTATGCTTTTATATTAAAACAAAATATTACATTACTAAGAAATATTTTCAGAAAATGTTTAATCTAGTAGGCAGATGCTTACAAACATTAAGAACTAAAATTAATATTAAATTAACAAATCTTATTCTGGTATTCATAGTGCTTCCTTGAGGTTCCCTTCAATGTGCGAACCCTTAGAATGGGATTGTAGTAAGGCAGGTGCATTATGACAGTACCCATTGTAAGGGGTCCCTTATTGAAGGAAGCCTCAAGGAAGCATTATGTATTCATAATGCCGTATTCGGACATTATTGAATTATAGTGGGCAATTATGTATTTACATAAAAAATATAATTTTATTAGTAATGTAATATTGTGTTTTAAAACAAAAGCATAAGTGTGTCGTCATATCATTGTATTCAGATTTTATTTTTCTGTCACATGGTATGAATATTTAAGATAGTGCCCACAAGAAAAAAGTTGACAGTCGTATCTGTGAAACTGTCAATTCTAACATTTTTCTTCTGACTGTATTAGATTGCCCATCGAATTTAATATGTATAAAATTACCGAATTTTGTGATTTTATCTTCATAAATAAACAAGATATTCGAAACTGAGAATTTTCAGGCTTTTGAAGATAATTCTGAAATGAATAAATATAGAAGAGATTCTTTTGCACATTTTTAGACTCCCAAAATAGCGCAACTTTCTTGTAATTTAACCGTCTTTGTATCTCTTATATCTTACGAAATCCTCAGAGTGAGCTTATAATTAGTTGTAACCTGTATACCATGAAAGCAATAAAAACCAACAAAAAATATTTCACTTGATTACCACCTGACTTTTAATTAATTTTCGCGACAGGAACCGTTACGAGCTTAAAAATCTCGCGATCGTAGCGACAAGCTACGGTTGGCAACACTGGTTGTGAGAAGCAGTTAAAAAAAACAAGGAGACTCATCGCTCCAGATTTGAAATAAATAGATCATTAAATGCTCACAAAAGAACATGTATTTTTTCAAATAATTTCTTTACACGTTTATTGTAACAAAGTTGAAAATAGAAGTTGAGTTTATGTTGAGGAAATTTTTGTATTATAAAGTGTTTTTCAATTCTTAGCAGAAACAAATCATTGCGCAGAAGGTTGGCAACACTGATCATAACAAGCATTATCCAAATTAATTTTAGCGCTCTTGTGCGAAAAATTTTCTTTTTTTTTAAAGATTTTTAAATCAGAGCATATTTAGATATACTATTGCGACCCAAAAAATGGAAACACCTGTTTTTGTGCTTTGTAATAATGGTTTCTTGAGTTAAACAAATACGAATAAATTTCACACTGACAAGACTTTATTTCGAAATTGTAATATGCTATCAATACGTTTAAAAAATTTGGCGGTGTTTTAGTCTATTCAGAGGACCTGTCCTGTAATTGATAATCCACGATTAATTAAACTAGAAGCTGTACCTGGAAAGACAAATTAAAGCTTTATAGAAAGCATTTTCAAAAGACTTTGGAGATTTTTAAAATTGAAATTCGGGGTACTGGTAAGGCAATTTCTACATCAAAAATGAAAATATGCATAATTCCAATAAAATTTGTGTGTATTGTCAATGAAATGTTATCTTGATATTAAATCTGTATTCACAATGTCTAAAATTTATAAAAATTGGTCACTAGATTTATCTTGGCGTTTCCATTTCTTTTATCACAATAGTACACAAGTTGGGCCAAATCATTTATTAATTTTAAGCCTAAAATCTGTGATTAAGCTATTTCAGTGACCCCTGTACAGATCAAGTACTAGAAAAATGATCTATCAATTTGTTAATTAAGAATGTTCTAATTAAAACTAATACTTAATTTAAACTACTGATTTTACTGCCTTATATTTATAACCATGAATAGTGTGAACTCACCTTTAATAAGTTTGAAGTAAATAAAAATAATAAAAGCAAAGAGGTCAAAAGATGACTACAGAAACTGGTGAGTAACCATTTGAGGGATAACATGAAGATTAGTGTGGGAGAACAAGCTCTTACATTATCTGAACAAACAAAGGAAAACAAGAGAGAAGTTCGTTGAACTAACAAATAAAAAAATCTGCACAAAACAGACTGCGAAGACCCAAAGTTTTAAATGCAAGTTAATAATGTGTAGCAGCATTAATGGAATTCATTTAAGAGAAGCACTTGGGCTTTTATAAAATATATAATAGTAAACTACTTACTGTTCGGATGCCATATTTCCGTAACGAATTTCATTTTAGGTGGCCTAAGTGGATATTCCTTCGGAAAATGAAGGTGACATTTAAAAAATCCACCTTCGCTGCAAAATAAACAAGATGCACTATGTACTCAGCACGGTGAGTTAAAAAAAAGTTCACGTGTCTTGAGGTGCTAATTAACAATGAAATTAACGCATAGCTCAGATCTTAAATATGAGAAAGCAACTTACTATAGCGTGTCCGGTGGACCAATGATAAGGACTTCCCATCTATATATATCATTATCGTCTATAAGTCCGGCAGAAAAACCCTCGACAGGGTTTTTATTGAGTTCTGAAACAAGAAGAGTGGATATAAAATGTGAATTCACATTACGTGATTAAATCTTTAATAAAATATCGATTTAGTTACTTATTAAAAAAAAAAAATTATGAGTAAGTAGCCATCACACAAAGTGTGCAACATAACCTTCAAATTTAATTACAATGAATTAGGTGTTGCAACCCGGATTGCGGGGGGCAAAGCGAGCTGCGCGACTTATTCAATGAAAACCCGGCGTATTTTTTCGTTGAGTTTGCAAGTACGGGGCGTTTTAACGGCGGGGGACGGTTTATTTTTACAAATAAGTGTCATTGAGCAAATGTCATGTTGGTTTTTTTCTTGCGTAGACTTTATCAATAATAAAGAGTCGGGTCACCGCATTGAATTACAGGCGATGCCGTCCGCAATTCGCCGGCAGCGTCGCGCAAAATTAATCATCGAAAACCCATAAATATGTAAATAACTTGCAGAACGAAACAGAAAGTGCACATATTGATTTTTGCTTATCAGATCGTGTACAGCTCGTTTTTGACGGGACATACCGGGTACACGCCTTGAATTTCGAATTTTCAACCGGTCGTAATCAGCGAGGGCCCCACTGGCCGGCCAAAAATCGAACTTCCAGGCGAGCCTCGACTGGCAGGCATGCAGCTCAAAATGTCACGCTCGCAGGTAATTTGGACCGCGCACAAGCGAATATCGGCCGTTTAAAGACGTACCTGCAAGTTGTTTTCTTAGTAAGAGCGCTGACTGTGGTTCTGACATTAATTACAAGTTGAATTTTGATCTAAATGCACAAACAAACAGTTCACACTAAAAGATGGCCGGTCCTTCTTGTTGTAAACCTACTCGGCTGCATTGGGTTTCGACAAACATGTTATTTCCGGAATGGTTTGCGACTGCGATAGACGTCAAGTATGTGCCGCCACACATTGGCGCGCGTTTCAACTAACAATACAACAATGAAATACCCACAAATAAATTAATCAAATAAAAAGAAATTCATGAATTAAAAAAATAAAACCCAAAATAAACACGATTTATTAATAGTTTTAACGTTTTATAAACATTTTAGGTTTGTAACTCGAATAAATAAAAACAAAGTAATTGTTTAAAATGGGAAAATAAAATGACAAATCTGCACTATTTGATTACAATAAATAGAAATCGTTAACTAATTTGCTCATGCAGGGGTCTTTCAGGTATGTAAAAAATTGATCAATTTAAGCAGGTTTTCATAAATTTATACACGAAGGTCATGTATTCAAAACTCGTTAGTGAAACCTAAAAATCAGAGTTAATGGAAAAACGCTAACGTGTAAACCCTGTGCTAAAGTTTATAAACACTGATATTATTGCCTGCGTTCAGCCAATGATACCGCTTCGCTACATTGTAGGTGCGTTCTGGATTTGTCTACCGGTGTTTCCCAACTGTTCTAAAATTTTTAATGATACCGTGTTGCATTGCTATTTGTGTAAGTTATACATATATGATCAAAATTGGTACTTCTATGTTCTTTTTATTATCTGTATGTATGTAAACTTGCGGCAACAAAACTCGTTCATTTTTTAAATGGCTTTCGATCTGTCAAAGTAGTACACTCTTGAAGCTATCATATAGCCGTTTTCGTTTCAACGAGCGGAGCGCCACTGAGTGGAACAGATTTTATCTACTTGACCAGTGAGCGTTCTTTTCGTTTCAAGTGAACTGATCTACATTGGTTTACCTTCCTCTTACCGATCAAGCACCAAGAAATTGTAGGATCAGTTATATTTTTGAGGTTAGGTTTTAATAACATTCAAATTACCTGTCTACGGACATTTTTCTTACATATACCCGAAAATTAGTTATACTAATGATTAGTTTCTGCCACCTAACAAGAATAATGATAATGACAAATAACTTCGCAGAAAGTAAATTTATCTTGACATTTGCTCTTTAGGGATCAAACCGAACAGTTCTTTTTGTGTCAGCATAGTAGGTATCAATTGGGATCAGATTAGTTCAGATCACTTCGAGTTCAGATCAATATCTAAAGATAATAACGTCATTAAATGTCAATGTGATGGGTCATTTTTTTGACCGCAGATTAAAAGACTACAGTCAGTGTTGCCTTGTAAAAAATACCAACTAGCAATAGTGTCCTAGTCAGAGATGTTCCGGGCCACCAATTTTTCGTATTAACATTTAGGGGAAAATTGTACTAAAAGTGGTAACCATTGTACTAGATTTACTTTATTAGTATGTTTTAACAAAAACCTGGAAAAATAAAGTATTCAATAATTTAACTTGAAGGCTTCCGCGGCCGTCGTCCATTGTTGAAATCTTGGCTTCCGGTTGGAACCGCGTGTCTCGGATTTCTTCACTGCCGACGTTTCGTTCTTCGTTGCAGAAGAACTTCCTCAGGGCTGCTGCTGGTGGTGATGCTGCTACTGCTGCTGCTGTTGGTCTTGTTGCTGCTTCGCGTTAGTCGTTGAGACTCAACGACTAACGCGAATTAGTATACCAATTGCCCTTCATTATTTTTTCCAAATCATACTCAAAACTCAACAATAATTATTATAATAATAAAGAGTAATAAATTTATTGGTGTTGTGAGTCTGTAATTTAACCATGTTTACTTACCGATATATTTTTGAATGTTACAGCTGAAGTAAAAAAAAACGGGAAATGGAATTTTTCTAATTGTAGATTTGGTTGTATTTGTCAATTAATTGTTTACTTGACAATACATAACTTACAAAAAAATATAACCTATTTATTTATATACTCTCATACCGTCAAGTAATTCTAACCTATTTCTAAAAAAGTCCCAATTTCTTTTTGACATTTCCCGTTTTTATTGGTTTCAGCTGGGTTGCCAACATAATGGAAAACGATTTAAGTTTCCCTTAGACGTTAGATTATTGTTGACTGACTTAGCAGTTATCGGAAACAAACAAACGAAAATTGCAGAAAAATTGAATATTCTTTCTAAATTGAAAAAAGAAAAATTGAAAGATTACACTGATCTTGATATAATATAAAACATTTCTGGAAGTAAAAATAAAAGGTGATATGTCAATTCATTAGGTTTGAAAATGTCATGTTGATATCTTCTACTGCTATTTCTAATTACCAAATTTCATAAAAAAAATAATAAAACACGATGACCAAATATAGATAGTGTGAAAAATTATACATAAAAATTCACGGACTGATTGCTGTTTATGACAGTAACTTACATCGGTGTGAGGTTGGCTGCCCTGGCGTCGTCTTACTTCCCCGTACTTATGCTACACTGAAGCGAGAGCTCGAATATATGATGAACAGCATATGAAAGTTTACAATAGGAAAAACCCAATAAGAAAGAACAAAATGTTTTAACCAAAAAGTAATACCAATAAAAGAACTAAAATTGTGTAACTGCCAATATAGAAAACTTGATTTTTTAATAACAAGAACAATAATAATTTACTTTTTATTATTTGTGAAGAAGAAAGCATACCTATAAAATTTTTAATTAAAAAAATAGGCTAAAAAAACCAAAGAAACACATGAGGTTCCATTAAAAGAAATGAGTTATGCCTTAATGAAAATTCACATGCTGTAAAAATGTTAAAAATCAAAATTCAATCAAAGTAACTACATACAAACTTTTATATATACAGGTATCTCAAACCTGAAACTTCACCTATTGCCCTTTTATCAAAAAAAATTCTTAATGAAAGTTGTGTAGGTTTCCGTTCTGCATAATTTAAAACTATTTTCAACCATACAGGCTGGTTAATTTAAAAGATACAGACCTAACTTATGATTAAAATTAAATGGAACACTATATATTTTATTGCAGAATTACTTGATCGTACTAGAACAAAAAGACAGGATTCACAGGTTTCTAGATTGAAAAATAAAAAAAAATTACTACATGATAAAAATTTGGACTAGTAATGATCTGCGAATTCCAAATATGTAAAAATATGTAGGTGTTCCATTTAGGCCCGATCTTTCCACCTCCTAATAAAGTTCCCGATAACGTTATTTGGCAAATAACTTGATTTTTATGAATTGTTTCCATGGTGATTCGTAAAGTTATTCGCTGAATAAATTTATTAGGAGGTGGAAAGATCGGGCCTTAAAATAAGAAAGTTGACATTACTTTTGCAGAGAAAAGGGAGTTCCTATTTAAGTTCCAAAACCAAAAAAGCTGGACAGTGCCAAGAACACTGTACAAATTGAAGCAATTGGTACAGGATGAATTAATGTCGAGGTATTTGATGGTCAAAGAATGTGTAATTTGTTTTCTGTGAAACAGGCATGACATGGATATTCTGTGGAGAAAATACTCCAATAGCCATTAATGTGTCCAATAAGTCTAACGAACTCTATCGCTTGGTAATAAGAGTCGTCTATCCTGAGAAGTCCTGTACTATTTTTGAAAGAAGTGATACTCTTCAAAACTGGCATGAAAACCTTGGACATTAAAACAAACAACGCGTACGAAGATTTTTAATGGATCGTGGAATTAACTTCAGGGTGGACGACGAGTTTTGCGAAGTATGTGTTTTTGGAAAGTCTCATAGACTTACTTTCGGTGAAAGAACATAGAAATCCACCAAACCGGGAGAGTTAATTTTTGCCGATGTCTGTGGTCCGATGGAAGAAAATGATCTACATGGATACAGATATTTCCTTGTTTTTAAGGATGATTTTACGAGCTTTAGAGTAACTTATCTGTTACGAAGAAAAGACGAGGTTAAAGAGAAATTACTAATCTTTTTGGAAATGGTGAAGACAGAAGCACAAGTAATAGTGAAAGAATTACGCACTGATGGAGGCAAGGAATTTGACAACGAAGATGTGCGTAATTGTGCAGAGAAGGTAGGATTAAAACACTCGATGACCGTACCCTACACTCCGCAACAAAATGGCGTCGCGGAACGAGAAAATAGAATCCTTTGTGAGATGGCACGATCTTGGCTTCATTCTGAACTTCATTTACCGAAAGCATTATGGGGAGAAGCTATTCTTGCTGCAATTTATGCTTTGAATCGAACTGCTCCAACAAAGATCAAAAGGGAGTGTACCATGGAATTATTCTTGAAAAAGGAAAGTCGCTTTGATCATTTACGTATTTTTGGAACAGAATGTGTCGCATGGATTCCACCGCCAAAGCGAAAGAAATTTGATACTAAATCAACTAGAGGATTTCTAGTGGGATATGCGAACTGCGGTTATCGCGTCTACTTTCCTGACAAGAAATTAGTGCATGTCTGCGGAGATCTAAAATTTAAGAATGGATTACCACAATAACCAGAGAAAAGACATGTCTCAAAAATGATGGATATTTCACCTGAAGATAATGGAAATTTTATAGAACCAAATGACGATGCTGCAAATGTTGAAGACATCAACAGAAGATGGTATTTATCAAGCACATGCCAATGAAAATCAGCCAGAAGATATTATCATTAATGAAAATTACCAGAATCTTGCTGATAATGAAGAAAGACCTTACATGTTAAGAAATAGGCAAGCAATCCAGAGGCCAGGACGTTATAGAGATGGCTACGTTAAACATCATCAACCAAGAATGATGTTACTTAGAGAAGTTCCAAAGGACTATGAGGAGGCTATTGAATCTGATGATGTTGAGAAATGGAAAACTGCAAAGGATGACGAGACAGACTAATTGCATAAGAATGATGCGTGGGAACTAGTTCACTTATCCTCTAAAGCCAAGGTTATTGATAACCGATGGGTTTTTGCTGTGAAAACAAATGCTGACAACGAAGTAATCCGGTATAAAGCGAGATTAGTGGTTAGGGATTTTAGTCAATGTAGTAGCGACATCTATATGTAGATGTTTATGTGCGCATGTGCACAATGAACAGACAGTCGTTAAGGTGTGGTCAAGACATGTGGCGGTATTGTAAGCAATAGAACCTAATAAACATATTTGTTATTATAAAGTAGTTATTATTAAATAAACTACGACATGGCGCAGTCAGTGGCTTACAGTGCTGCGAAGTGAAATAGCGAGGACTATAAAAGAAGTAAAACAAAAACGCACATTATTAACACGTGGTGTCAGTTGCAACAGAAAATCGTGTACAGACATCAAACATAAATTATGTCCGGTCATCCGAGTTTGAGACCCCCAGAACCATTATCATTCGAAGGAAATATTTCGGAAAATTGGAAAAAGTGGATAAAGAAATTTAAAGTTTATCTTGATGCGATCGAAAGCTCCGAGAAAGCAGACAAGGTAAAAGTTGCGATACTTCTTCATACAATTGGTGACGAAGCTTGTGAAAAATATGAAACTTTCGGACTGACGGTTGAGCAGCAGGTCGTTTATGAAACAGTCTCGAAGGCGTTCGAAGATTATTGCGTGCCAAAGAAGAATGAAAGTATCAACCGACATCTTTTGTTTCAAAGAAGACAAAAAGAAGGTGAAACTTTTGATCAGTTCCTAACCGAGTTGAAACGACTCAGCTTAGATTGTGAATTAGGAAATGTACGAGACAGTTTACTAAAAGACCTCATCATTGCTGGTGTACGAAGTACAGGTCTGAAAGATCGTTTGCTCCGTGAAGACGACTTAACACTTGATCGGTGCATTAAGTTGTGCAAAACGGCGGAATTGGCTGAACAACAACTTCAAACTTTGAAGGCTGAAATCACTGAAAATGTCGACTACGTTGATAAGAAGAAAGGTGACAGTACAGGTGCGAGAAAAAAGCAGCAGAAGAAATTCGACGACAAAAAGCAGAAGGCTCAGCACAGCATGAAACCGGGAAGCGACTACCAAAGAAAATCTAGTGACAAGGACCAGCAGGGACGACCTTGTAGCAAATGCGGATATATTCACGCGTGGGGTAAATGTCCTGCCTATATGAAAAAATGTAACAAATGTCACAAGATGAATCATTTTGCACAGGTATGTCGATCTAAAAAAGTAAACGTAAATTCAGTTCGCGAGGATGAATCAAATGATTCCGAAACAATTTCTCTTGGAAATATTGATACAAAATACGTAGAAAATAAGTCATGGACTGTTAATGTCAAATTTATAGATTTCAATAAAAGTCTTGAATTCAAATTAGACACTGGCGCGGGTTGTAATGTATTGAATTACAAAAGTTTAAACAATTTAAACAAACAAGTGCAAATTGATCCATGTAACACTAAGTTATGTAATTATAACGGCTCAACAATAAAAACTAGAGGCGTTGTAAAATTACTTTGCGAAATCAAAGGAATTATACAAATAATTAAATTTCATATTGTTAGTCATGATACAGCAATACCGATTTTAGGTTTACCCACAATAGAAGAATTGAAACTTCTATCTAAATCACCTGCTACACAAACAATTGATCAGATTAGCAGAACGGACTTAAGATCAAACTGTAAACAAATTTTACATGAATTTAATGACGTGTTTAACGGTATCGGCGAATTGACAGAATTCGAATATAGATTTAAACTGAAGCCTGATAGTGTCGGCAAAACCGTTCCATGTAGAAAAGTACCTTTCAAAATTTTAGACCGATATAAAAAAGAGCTTGAAGAAAATGAAAAAAATGGCATAATTCGTAAAATTGATGAACCAACAGATTTTGAGAACGCGATAGTTATCGTTAAAAAACCCGATAAGTCACTAAGAATTTGCTTAGACCCACAAAATCTGAACAACTGTTTAAAAAGAGAGCATTTTAAATTGCCAACTTGTGAGGAAATATCTGCAAAAATGTCCAATGCAAAAATATTTAGCGTATTAGATGCTAATAAAGCATTTTACCAAATTAAATTAGATAAAGAAAGTGCAAAACTCACTACTTTTCAAACACCATTCGGTAGATATTGTTTTACCAGAATGCCATACGGTATTAAAACGGCACCAGAAATATTTCAAAAGAAATTTTCGGAAGTGTTTGCGGATATTCCCAACGTACAAATTTATATCGATGATGTCATTATTTGGTCTGAAAATAAGGTAGAACATGACAAAATTTTGCGACAAGTCTTAGAGAGAGCGCGCAAGCGTAATATTAAATTCAACTTTAAAAAGTGTGTATTTGGAACAAATCGAGTAAAATTTTTGGGTCATATATTTACAGATAATGGAGTCGAAGTTGATAATGATAAAATTAAAACTATTTTAAACATGAAACGCCCAGAAAGTGTTGCGGAGATGGAAAGGTTTCTTGGCATGGTAAATTACGTTTCAAAATTCATAAAAATGGCCAGTACTTTTACCGCTCCACTCCGTGACATGACCAAAAAAGGAAATCAATTTGAGTGGACTGATGTAAGAATCAAAGCTTTTAATAATCTCAAACAGATTTTAACTTCAAGTCCTACTTTACAGTATTATAATCCTAATATAAAATGTAAACTTAGCGTAGATGCCAGTAGTACAGGGGTGGGCGCAGTGTTACTGCAAAATAATCTACCAGTTGCGTATGCTTCAAAAACGTTGACAAATACACAAAAAGCATGGGCTCAAATTGAAAAAGAGTTATATGCGATTGTGTTTGGTTGTGAACGTTTCCACCATTATATATTTGGTCAAAACGTGGAAATTGAGAGTGACCATAAACCACTCGTCCCAATTTTATTAAAACCTTTGTGCGACTCTCCTGTACGACTGCAGAAAATGAGGCTAAGACTTCAACCATACGATATTAATGTTACTTATAAGCCTGGAAAAGAAATGTATCTTGCGGATATGCTTTCTAGAATACCGATGAACGATTCTAATGTTATAGATGATAAAGATTTGAACACGTGTATACTACTTGTAGACTATAAAGATTTTATGAGTGATAAAAGATTATGTGAATTTAGAGCAGAAACCGATGCTGATGCGGAATTACAATGTGTGTTAAGCCTTGTTAGAAAAGGTTGGCCTGCGGATAAGTCTTATGTACCCGACTTAGCAAAAAAGTACTTCTCTTATAACTGTGATTTAACAGAGAATGATGGTTTACTATTTAAGAATGATAGAGTAGTAGTACCAAAAGCTATGAGAAAAGAAATGATAAGTAAATTGCATTACAATCATTTAGGTATTGAGAAAACCAAAAATAAGGCAAGAGAAATACTTTTTTGGCACAACATGAGTAAAGAAATCGAAGATGTAATAAAAAATTGTGAAACATGTTTGCGTTTTAAAAATAGTAACAAGAGAGAACCTCTAATCCAACATAAGGTTCCAAAAGCACCCTGGATAAAGGTTGGTACAGACTTAATCGAATTTAAAGGGAAAAATTATCTTTTGATCATAGATTACTTCTCAAAATATGTAGAGTTAGGATATTTACCAAACATATCGACAGAAGCGGTAATTACGGTACTAAAGTCAAACTTTGCAAGACACGGTATTCCTAAAATAGTGCATTCGGATCCTGGTACTCAATTTACGAGTAATTCTTTTAAAAATTTTGCACTAGAGTGGGATTTTAAACATGTAACATCGTCAGCCAAACATTCTCAAAGCAATGGCATGGTTGAACGACACATTCAGACAATCAAAAAAATGTTAAAAAAGACAGAACATGAACAAAAAGATCCCTATTTAGCTTTACTTGAGTACAGGAACACTCCAATTGCACCGGATATACCATCACCAAATCAACTAATGTTTGGAAGAAATGTAAATGGGTATGTACCTACCTTTAACACGGGCTTTAAACGACAAAATCAAGTTGATTACGAAACTGTGAGACAAAAATTATGCGATCGTCAACATAATCAAAAATTCTATTATGATAAGAATGCGAGGAGGAATCTTTCAGATTTACAAATTGGAGATAAAGTAAGAGTTCAAAATCACCAAAATCGTCAATTTGATAAACCCGGAATAATACTAAGCAAACCAAACAAACCTAGATCTTACAATGTCTTAACAGAATCTGGAAGAATCCTGAATCGTAACAGAAAACACTTGATGCGTGATAATAATACTAAACATCTTGAAGTAAACCTAAATCAAGATGATTATTGTAACTTAGAGAATCAAAACGATAATGAAATTCTTAATCAGGAAAACTTGAACACCGAAGAACTAAATATAACTGAAAATGTGAAACCTGAGTTAGAAAGTTTAGATGTAAATCTTAGACGAAGTTCAAGGTTGAAAAAGAAACCAAATTATCTTAAGGATTTTGTATAAGTACTTGTATACATGCTGTGGTATTAATATTATCTAATACTGTTTCAGTGTGCATATTTTATATATTAGTTTAAGGTAAATTTTGTAAACATTTAATTTGCTTTTGAAAAGGAAAGATGTAGTAGCGACATCTATATGTAGATGTTTATGTGCGCATGTGCACAATGAACAGACAGTCGTTAAGGTGTGGTCAAGACATGTGGCGGTATTGTAAGCAATAGAACCTAATAAACATATTTGTTATTATAAAGTAGTTATTATTAAATAAACTACGACAGTCAACGACCAAGGATCGACTACTCCGACACTTTTAGTCTCCTTGCCAGATTTGAGACTATAAGAGCGCTTTTTGGCAAATCGGCAAATCGCTTCGAAATAACATCTGCCGAAATAATAATAATAATAATAAACGTCTTTATTATCTGCTACATTAGATACAAATAAATCATATAACCAAAATAACAAAAGTAAGAAAAAGAAAAAAAACAGCAGACAACCTCAGGGCGAAGTTGAGCATACCCGCAACACGAGATTGCTGTTCTACCACTTGACCCTGTGCATATAATACATTATTAACTAGCACGACTTAATTTATTTTAATTATTATTAATTACTGAAACAAGAAATAAATTATCAAAACAACAATAATAATTTCAATTGTCATGATTGAAGTAATTGTAATTCGATTGGGGTGAATAACCAGGTTCGCGAATGTATAATAAACATATTCAATAACAATGGAAGTGTTAAAAAATCACTGACTGGAGAACAGAATGCTGCGCAATCTCTTCTGAAAAACGTTGACTAACTCACATTTGATGTCATCAGATACAGAATTATATAGCTTGGCGACATTATACGTAAAGCTTCTTTCGAACAGTGCAGATTTGTGAAGGGGTGGAGTAATAAGACCCTTAAAGCGGACATTAATTGTATGGACATCGGTTCTAAACCTGATTTTGCGATATAGATATTGCGGATACTTGTGTTTTATAATTTTATGAAAGAGTGTTACTAAGTGCAGCTGTCTCCTATTCGCCATATTAAGCCATTTAACATTCTTTAATTTATATGTTATATGAGCTCGTCTACTTATACCAAAAATTAATCGCAAACAACTATTTTGAACACGTTGGATTCTGTGTACAGTGTCCTTTGTTAGGCAGGAACCGTAGACAACATCACAAAAGTTAAATTGCGACAAGACTAGAGCATCTGAAAGTATAATTTTGGTATTTCTGTTTAAAATATGTCTGTTTGCATATAAAAGTTTTAATTTGGAATACAATTTCCTTATACACTGATCAACGTGATTTTTAAATCTTAGATCACTATCAAAAAGTAAACCCAGATTGGATTTTACATCATGAAAAGGTATTTGGTCATCGTCAATGCCAATTGCCATTTCATTCATAATTGTTTCACGACTTTTTGCAGGACCGAACAGAATAACAGATGATTTAGCAGGATTTAGTACCAATGAATGACTATCCGAAAAATTTTTGAGTGCTACCAGATCAGCATTAATTGAGTCATTAGCAAACCGAACAGCATCAGCAGAAAAAGAAAAGTAAATTTGGGTATCGTCGGCATAATTATGAAGCGTACAGTTTTTGATCCACTGTTACATATTCGAAATATATAAAGTAAATAGAAGCGGTCCTAGCACTGAACCCTGTGGTACGCCTCTATTGATTACAAGATTACCAGATGCATTGCCGTTAACACTTACGTACTGTTTCCTATTTAGCAAATATTCGCGTATTAAATTTATAGAAGCAAAACTAAAGTTATTGTAGCGTAAAATCGATAGAAGTATATCATGATTAATGGTATCGAATGCTTTGGAATAATCCAATAACACCAATGCCATGAAGTTACCACAATCTAATGCCCGAAAAATATCGTCTGAGATATGTAATAATGCAGTAGCGCAACCAAAACCTGACCTATCTTGATAACTATCTTGGATTACAAATCAAAATATTCGGAAGTATGTATTCAGATTAATCAAACTCCATATGCAAGGCGAATATTGAAAAAATATGGGATGACCGAGTCAATACCATTATTGCTTCCAATTGAACAAGGATGGTCCCTGGTGAATCACCTACAGCTGAAGATGTTAATGGTTATCGTGAGATCATTGGTTGCCTTATGTATTTTATGTTGGGAACACGATCGCACTTGGCATTTTCTGTTAGTGTTGCTTCAAGCGTGCATGATGCACCAACGCAAGTACATTTTAACTTAGTAAAATGAAATTTCGATATGTGAAAGTAACAATCAACGATGGAATTAGATTTAAGAAGATAACGAATTCAGCAATAGTGGCCTACAGTGATGCTGACCACGCTGGAGATAAGTCTACAAGACGCTCCACAAGTGGATATTATTGAAGTTCTGTGGTGGACCTGTAATGTGAAGAAGTAAGCTATAGAGGTGTGTTACTCTGTCCTCTATGGAGGCAGAATATGTGGCCGCAAGTGAAACTGCGAAGTCACTAGTGTGGCTAGATAGACTGTTAAAAGAAATTCGTTTCACAAATGAAGACTTAGGTTCCTACATTACATGTTGATAATCAGAGTACCATTAAGTTCATCGGGAATCCTAGTTTTCATGAGAGGTCCAAACATATTGAAACACGTTATTATTATGTTCGCCATTTAGTTAGTGAAAACAAAATTTCAATGTTTGGTGAGCTAAAATCAATTTATCTGCTTAGAATTCAGAATGTCGTTTCTTCTCTCTTCGAAATGAATTTTTGATTGCATTGATTGATTGTTTGTGTTCTTATTTTTGGTTTATATTTATATTTATATATATTTATATTTATTTTCTACTTGTTTCGTCAAAATTTTGGTAAAAAAGTCGAGAAAAAAGGGAAGGAAATTTTTGTTATTGAGAAAAGCTTTGTATGAACTCTAACTCTTGGACATTTTGATTACTTCTTTGCTATTCCGTCCGGCCTTTACACTATTTAACGTCTAGCAAAGTTATGAAAGGCAACCATACATCCTCCATTTTTGCAATTTCAGACCTCTATTTAAATTAAATGGCTTTGAACGCCCATAGCATATCTACTGGATGCTTTTAGTTTTAAAAAGAGATCGAAGTCGCCATTTATTATTTTATTTGATACTTTCAATCTTTATTGGTTTATTTAGTTTTCATTTCATCCTAGTAATTCTGAAGATAGAAAGCCTTAGTTTAGAAAACAGAATTTCAGTTATTAATACTTTTATTCTCTGGTAGGCCATGAAATTATTTATACGTAAGAATTATATTGGTAGTGATAAATAAAATGGCTTTCTATTTTACTTAGATCACGTGTACTGTTCATCATTTTCGTTAAATAGCTATTAACCTTCGGATGACCAGGTGAAATATGAAGCACAAAAGATCAGGTGGGGTCACTCAGTAACCCCACACAAAATTTTAGTAAATAAACGACATAGTATGATTACAGATATAAAAAAAATATATTTATTATCATCACAAAAGACCTATTCTATGCCACGTAAATATTTTTTTGGAAGCAGAGAATTCAAATTCAAACATATACAATAAATCAAAAAATATATACAATAAATTGCAAATAGAAATTAAATGTTCACATAGATAACAGTTATTTTTTTCATTGCAATGAAGTACATATCTTTGTTTTCACTGCTGACGTCCACGTGGGGTAACAAAGTGACCCCAATCCAATTCTTTTTTCAAATCAGCAGGTACATTGATTTAAAAAATAAATAAATTTGCTATATTCTGAATAATGTCAAAAAACTCACACAAATTTAGTTTCAAAACACTGTAAATCCTATAATCTTTCCGGTTATAACCTACAATTTCATTGAAACATACTCAGGTAGGAAGTATAAAGCAATTTCTGCTTTCCCATGTTAAATTCCTAGGTCTTATTATTATTGTGTATTCTATACACAAATGGTATACTTCCACCATGCTAGGAAATATGTCATCACTTTTACTCCCTGTGGAGTAAATATACTATTTCTGTCACGATTTTCTTGTCATAGAAATACTGTCTACTCCCGGTCGTGAATGAAACTATTTGTTTTCGTCGAATTCTTTTCGAAATCATGGAACGCACGAGAGTCATTTCCTCGACGAAGATGTTTTCGGTGCGTCATCGCGCGACCGTCAATTTAAAATTCTGCCTGATGCGCGCGATGTTAAAACGAAAAGGCGAAAGCCGTTCGAGCCAGAAAAGCAAGCCGTCGACGAAAACGCCATCAATAATTCCATTTCATCAGAGTCGAGCCTACGGTGTGCCCCCTTTTTCTTATTACGTATTTAGGCAGGCGCGCGACCGCACGACGCCAAACGTCCAAATTTATGTAACGCGCGTCTGTCGCTCATAAATTCATGACACGCGGTAAAAACGCACCCTCTTTGCTAGGCTTACATAAACCCGAATAACTGACGCGCGTTCACATGCCCCCGTAAATAATTCGCCACCAGAGCACGCCGGTAAATAAACGTAAAGTGCGGTTGAATGTGAATAATGTAGGCGCAACGCACCGAATAATTGCTTCTCTGATAGATCTAGCAGGGCTAGAAGGGGATAAATGACAATAGAACTAACACAGATATAGAGTGGGCCTTGATTGACTTTGTCAATTGTTTGTCAATTATTTATTTCAAATGACTGAACTTCATTTATTTAACGCTAAGCCCTAAATTACTATACAATATTTATACATATACAGTATGCATATTTATACATATGCGTACTTAAAATGTACTTCCTATACGCAAATCTCACCTTTAATGGTTTGTGGAACAAAGCTCTCAGAATTGTCAAGTTGTAGCACTTAAGCTGCGGACGACTATATACAATGTCACTGAGTAAACATAGCCCGGAAATGATTCTTTAAAAAGTTGTAGTCACTTGAAATTTAAAAAATGATAAAATGTGAAAATGTTTTTAAATATTTATTAATAGCAGTATGCCGTTGAATATTTGATTTTGAATAATAAGTGACATTATCTTCAGTATTTGCAATCTTTGATTTTCTAGTTACCATAAGTTTTTAAAGAAACATTTCTCGAAAATGATTATAGGAATTTTTATCATTAATTTGGAGAGTAGAATACGACGCTAAAGTTTGGCTAAGTTATTCAGTGACACCCTGTATATAAAATACTTAAAAAAATGTCGAAACTTTAATGTGAGTTGAATTATTTCAATCTATCTACATTCTACTGCTTCATAATAGTTGTACGAAATTGAACGAAATAAATGACGCGCAATGACATTTTAAATCCAAGCTACGAGCTACGGTCTAAATTCTCTTTTTAATTTGAGCAATTGTCTGATAGATTGGATTCAAATAAATAATGATGATCAAGTACACAACAATTATTCTTTCAAAGGAGGATACTCACAACGAGTCATAAGCTTCAACCCAAACTGGAATAGATGACGATCATTCAGTAATTTTTTTTTTATCATGCAGATATTTTGTATTGTCATACCTATATATTGAGCAATTGTTTATCTGATTGATCAAGAAAGGCTTTATGTGAAACAAATGGTAAACTACGTTTGTAAGGACCCGGAAAAATGCTGTAGAGAATCTATTGATTTAATTTATTTTTATTTTATTTTAATCATTTGATTATCAACCCTACTTGTTCTTAGAAAGAAGCCGGATGTTCGTATCGCTTTTATGAGCTTCGGATGCGTTTTTAAATCAATCCTATCAGGTTACGATAAAAATTTTCTCATTGAATCAGCAAAAGGAAATCACGACACTGTGCGTCTCTGCCCTTGAATGAGCCACGTGAGTAAAACAGTAAAAATAAGACGTTTACGCCCCCTCGTAACGAGAAAAGTTTCGCTCGGAAGCTACTGTGGGGACCGTCTGAATTCAAATTCTTGCTAATCACTTTTCCAGGAGATGACGAGCCTTTAAGTAGCTTAAGCGAGGGCGATAAGGCAGTTCCCAGTTTCCTTTTGTTTGGTCCGCGTTAAATCTCTCGTCGAAATTTTAATTTAATTTCTTTTTTCTAAGTTCGAGTTTTGATTTTTTGTTATAAATTTTCCAAAAGTTTGTTATCGGTTTCGGTCAGGAAAAGCAGAAGCTTTAGTGCTTTATCTAAATTAAATTCGTCGTAATCGAAACAAGTCTCGAAAATCTAACTTTAGAGTGTATCCCCAAAAATTTCGGATACGAGAAAAATCTTTTGATTCGTCGCTGGTAAGCTTCATGTAATTGTTGTCAGGAAAGTTAATTAACTAAAAGCTGTGTGAATTATACCTCTTTCCTTCTTGTCGAATTATATATTTTTTTGTTATCATAAAGTTTTTCAGATATTTTGTATTACCTTGATTCTGTAATTTTTTTGATATTTGTTGTAGTTTCATGTGTTTTAATGGAAAATTTCGTTATGATTTGTTCATTTTAAAATTTGTTGTAAATTCTTTGTTCTTGTAAAATTTTATTTTAATATATATTTTATTTCTTAAAACTTTCGTATTTTTATTTAAAATCTCAAAGTAGTTTTTTTTTTTGATAATCAATAATAATTCGAACAAGAAGTTGGAGGAGAAAGATCCAACAAACGCAAAATAAGTAAGTCTGAGGGTAAAAAGGGCCAAAATTCAAATCAAGTCCGAAGAGAGCGTTTGATTTGGTTTGGAAAAGTTTTGGTTAAAAGGGTGGTAAAGTTTAGAAAGGGGTTACAGAGAAGTCAGAATTTGAGACTTCCAATCTCTCTTAATTTTCATTGTAAAATATTTCTATTTTAGAAATCTCGTGTTCTGGTTGAGAACCTTTTTGATAAAATATAAACCACTCCTTTTCCCGTACTGATCAGGTGCTTACACGTTAAACCATCGTTACGACGCGACGTTAAGCGATACTGTCATGACCTACTATGGTAAATATTTTTTTCTAGAGGCTGTGTACCTACTGACCAATTGTTTGCCTGATTGATCAAGAAGGCTACACTGAAACGGCAATCAACTTTACCATTCTGGGTATCTTTTATTTAATGAAGATACAATGAAAGTTATAAGTCACCTACTATGGACCTATTTTAAATTATGGTTCCAAGAAGGACATGCAATGGCTACCAAGTAGGCCATAGTTCGTATGTTATAAATAAATAATTAATGACTGTTATATTTACTCATTAATTAATGTATTATATTTCATAAAGATGACGATCAAGTTTTTTCAATTGTCGATGGTCGAATGGTCGTCTTTCATAGTCATGACCTTCATGTTCTTAATTCTCCTAATTTCTAATTTGATACACCAAAAAGCTGGATTTAAGTAAACGACAGTCAATTAGCGAGATACTTCCGTTGGTAATTTATTTTAGATCACAACCTTAACCTACTGTCAGATGAGTTAGAAATAATTCACTTTGGTCCTCCGGCCAGAAATGTTGAAGTTGCATTCGTCAAAATCGTCCGGAAACAGCCCTATTGATGTATTAGGCCATCAAAAAATTTACCAAATGTTGGCAATATTGGTTATCCGCTGACATCTATGGTTGACATTTCTTAAATGATAAGGATTTTGATTTCGTGGCAAATATTTGAGGTATTGAATAATTTTTTTTAATTTGGAGTTAAGTTTAGCTGAAAATTTATATATATATAATACGCTTGCAGCATGTTTTATCAAACGTGAGCACGATTTCTTTATTAAATGTCAAAAAAGTAAAAGCTGTAACTAATTTTTAATTTCAAATCCGAAATCATCGCGTTGGACATTGTGTTGCCAACCTGAATACAGGTAACTTCCCTATCGCAAACAATTTGAATTTTTTTGAACTTTTGAGACAATTTAAAATTGGTCAGACCAAAAAATAGTGTATATCACACGGCCCGAAACTGCTTTGCAAGTGCTCTCACTTGCGAAGGTGAGGCTAGCGCCTCCTTTCGCAAACTGTGCTCGCATTTGCAAAATGACAGCTTCTGGCCTAATGATACAAATAACTATTGTATGTTTTTTTTATTTAAATAATAATTGGAAACCGCATTAGCCCTTGTTAATGGACAGTCGATTTCATTCGTCTATAAAGCATTTTATTTAGTTTTGCACGTTGTGTAATTATCAGCTAGTAGTTTATTTCTGAACTATTTTTTCGGTGATTTGCTCAACACTACATTTTCCGTTTTTTGACCCACCATTGAATACATCAAATATCACAAGATCTAGTAGTACCAACTTGATTAATTTATCAAATTTGCGGAATAATAAATCGGGCACCGCTCAGTATTTAGCCATAATGAGCAATTGCTTAATAGAGTAGTTAATGGGTGGTTGGTAGTTGAGTTGGTTGAGTCTGCTGGCAACGGTCTTGACGCTTGGAGGGGGAGGCAACTATTAGGTGTGGCTTCAAATGCCCTCCTGGTGCATTGGGGTTATATGGGAGAGATAGAGAACTTATGTGTCGGTGTGTGTTTCAGATTTATTCTGTTTTTTCGAACTGGGTTTAGTCCATTTCCCCAGTTTGTAAAACGAAGGCCGAAGGGGAAATAAACTTCTATAAGTCGGTCGCAGCCGCCAAAACACCTCCCCGACAAGCTCTGTAAGGTTTGGGAAACAAAAAAAAGATCCAGAAAGCTAGAATGAAATTACTTGACGATTAATTCAGCTGTGTAAAGTTTGATGATTTTCGTACTTGTTTTGTTTACAAAAAATTGCTTCATTTAAAAGTTATAGAACATTTTATATTGAGTGCTGTATATTATGCATTTTCATACATTTTCAGATTGCAAATAGAATTTTTGCCTGAATTTATGGGTCGCATTGTAGGACTACTGGTTCGTTCTGGAGTTATTTCACGTTAATTTTGCGATTTTGCTCAACAAAAAAGTGACAATTTTAATCCTAATAAAATAATATGCCATATATTTATCAAAGTGCCTCATTTTGATTTGCGGAACAAAACAAGAAACTTACCAATATTTTTAACAGAAATGAACCAATTTTCTCTTTTATATTTACTTTCTACTGAATCAGAGGTAGTTGAAAGCATTTTCACAAACAACAAATCCTTAAAGATAAAAATCAATTCATTGTCTGCAGTTTTTCGAGTTGAATCGTTAACAATATTTGAAATTGTTATAGATGGAGATATAAAGAAGAACTACAATTTTCTTTGTTGTTTCCGAGAACTCACTGCTCCTATTAAAATCAAATTTGCTTAGAGATTAAACGCATGAATAATTTATTCTCTCAGGATTATGTGTTATGGATTCCTTGCCAAGAGAATAGAAATAGGAGATCTTGCTAAAAAGAATTTCCCAGTTTCAACTCGTTATAAAATTACGTATAAAGAAGCTATCTTAGCTCATAAAGCTTTAATATTTAGACGGACATAAGTCTCATTTGTATTGCCCTACAATCTCGAATGTTTCTGTAACCTTTTATGTTATACTCAAAGATCGAAAACGCTCACTCTGCCAGAAAACCAGTCACAATGTGTTCTGGTTTTTCAATATCAGCTACGACGCAAAATTTGAATTATGATACTTTCAAAATCGCTCATAATGCGTACTGGCATTTTCAAAAAGGCCATAAAGCGAATTTCCTGTTGAGGTTCTTTTGATAATCATCCAAAACGCGTTCTGGCTATGTGAAAGTGCCACAACTCGTTGCGGACGCTTATTGATGCAGCCTGACACAATGTAAAGCTATATTGCATATAGAAATTACACTTGCTCCCGGCAAGTTTCCGTGCAGTTGTAGTGAAAGACACCAATATCTGAATGTACATTTTTACTTATCTTATACAGGATGTTTCTAAACCTATGTCTTTAATTAAAACTATAAGTTCCTCATTATATTAGAAATGGATTTTCCAAATCTCAACAGTCTTATTAAAAATGAGAAACTGACTTGCCTTAGGACAGCGGACTCTGGCGAAGTCTGATGAATAGTTAAGTTTGTTTTTGGTATCTCAATTTATAAATAAATAGGTTATATTTTTTCCTAAGGTATGTATTTGTCAAGTAGACACTTCATTGACAAATACAACCAAATTTACAATTAGAAAAATCTCATTTCCGTTTCTTTTTTTATTTCAGCTGTATATGTAAATCTGCCCAGAAAGTCAGTCATACGAAGGTAAAGCTGAATTTATTGAGAATAAGAAAATCTACTAGGCTGTGAAAAACAAAACATACAGTGTTACTTAGATAATAAGTAATAATGATAAAAATCCATTATGGTAAAAATCCATTATTAATGACTTTTTGAAGCTGATAAGAAAGTATGGATCATTGCGATCACAAAGCTGTGTGTTGCGGAGGTACTTTGTAAATTATATAAACAGCCGCTGCTGTGCTCAGGCTGTTGGAAAAAATGCATTTGGAAAAATTCTTGCTACCGTAGCAAAATATTTAAATTTGAAAAATGCTGACCAATACACAGGTCATTGCTTGCGAAGAACCTCAGCCACCTTACTAGCAGATGCAGGGGCTAGTACTACTACATTCAAGAGACATGCCAGCTGGAGGAGTAGCAGTGTTGTGAAAGGATATTTAAAAGACAGTATCGTATCCAAAATCGCGAAACTTCTAGCCGGAGAGTCTTCAATATCAAATATTGCAATCTTATAATTAGATGGGAAAAGGTTTCCATTACTGGTACTTTTAACAATTGTTCTTTCATTGTAAATGAAAATTAAAAAAATTGATTTTGAAAATACTAATATTTTATATTTTGAGTCTAATATTTTTAAAAGACATTTTATAGAAATGTGTAAAATTAACATGTCATCGAACTCTGTTAATAAACGTACGGATTTTGTTAACTTAAATGATAAATTTTGTAGTTTTCTAGATTCGTTAAGTAGGGATATAGATCTGTCAATTTTAATATTAATTTAAAACAAAAAATGATCGTTTTACAGTTTTGTTTCCCTTAGCAACTTTATTTACTTTTTTACTTGACAACTTGTTTATTTATTGTTTATTTATTTTACTTCTGACGAAGCTATCAAGCGATAGTGAAACGTTGAGCATTCAGTGTCAAAAACTATAGCAACCTTTAATGCTCTAGGGCATAATCTTCCATTTTATGCCCGCGTATCGAAGTTGCTTATTGTGAATCATCATCATAATGACAGATATAAATTTGACTTTTGAATTTGCCATTCCTAACCTTTCTTTAGAGGTTTAGAACTCAACAGTACGATAGAACTACACAAGAATGTGATCTATAGTAATAAACGAAAAAGGACAATAAGAATTGGATCTGTTGTAACAAACGAAAAAAGATAATAAGATTTACAAAAAATAATCAAAATTGTGGTGCGTTCATAATAAACACCTTGCCATGGCGAACTTCAACACCAAATTAACAAAAAAAACACTAATTCTTCAAAACAGCTTTAAGTTGAATTGAACTGAATTACCTTTCACATCAACTTTCAAAATTCAAAGAAATTGATAGATAATAGATGTTTAAAAATTGAGGTTCATTTATAATAAACACCTCGACACCGCCAACTTCGACGCCAAATTAAAAAAAAAACATTCGTTATTACTCTGTACCTGTAAAATTTTCGTATGTGCGCCTTATTTGATGGAAGCCGAACAGAATACCCATCACGTACCATAGGTACGCGTCACGTACCATAGGTTCCACTGATTACTGTTGTGGCCTTTCCGTCCACGTTATTCCTCTTTTTCCTATAGCTTCTCGCACCTACCTGGCTACCTGGTTATCACTACCAATAGTGTGTACGTACATACCTCGTTTCTTATTTTTTCCTTTTTCGTCATCCCTTGTATTTTTCTTAAAAACCACTTTTCTAAAACAGCTTCTTTCTGTTGTCCATGATTCACTTCCAAAAATACGTCTCGGATAACTTTTTTATTAATTTAACTTTTTTGGTATTTCTTTTTTTCCTAATATGCTGTTCTTTATGGAATTAAATATGTTCACAGCTTTTGCTATACTCTCAACCAATTCGTTGTTTATACTTCTCTCAATCCCAGATCGTTCCAGGCTTATTCCATCCACTGTAATGTTATTATTTACTTCCACTATAAAAGTTTTTGTTTTTTGTTTATTTATTTACTTGTTCATATTAAAAGATCTGCATGTTATATTGAAGCTCTTTTTCTCTATCTTTTTACGGTATTTCTGTATGACTTATTGCTTTGAAAATAAATCATTAATTAATTAAATATCACAATTAGTACTGGTTTATTCACTTTTGAGTAACTTTAACTTTCAGTTTATTCCCATAGCAACAATTATATGTACAATTGTTACTATGGTAATAAATTGGAAGATAAAGTTCATTGAAAACGAATAAACCAGCCCTTAATTATTTTTGTGTTTTCGTTTATAAAATATTATTATTATTTTCTAAATTACAAAATTCTTAATAAATTCCGTTTGTTCTAAGTTAAGACAAGAATTGTTTTTTCACTGTCCGCTCGCGATTTGAAGTTTTATGATTCGTATTGTTACGAATTCAGGGTTAGCAGAAATAATCGTCGATTAAATTAAAAGACTTTCGTTGTCCTTAGTTGCTGAACACAAAAAAAAAGACCAGTCACAACACTTCTTTCTAACAAATATAACACATCTATTACTTAACGTTCTACAATTAGCAATTAATCGGCATTTGTCGCTCTCTCATAGCGTTTTCGAGCATTCTCAGAATATCTTCATCCCTTATTATGTCATGGGATTCAAATAATATGAGAGTATTCGGAGAATGTTCTAGAGCAGTCAATTGAAAAATGCTATTAACAATAACTTTTCAAATCTGTCGCCTGATTTTGATTGTATAGCAGAGGTTCTATTCCGGAACATTCTCGTAAAACTACTACAATTTGGTGTTTGAGTAGAAAATTCTCGAATCCTCGAGAAGTGAGATGATGTCACAATTTGAAAAATAGACTTACCAATGCACGCACTATAACAATGTTATACCTACAAAAAAAAATTAACAAAAAGATTATGTATGTTATGACAACAATCATTATTCATTTGTTAATGCTATATTCACAGTCAACTATTTTTAACACATTTATTCTATTAGGAAACGTTTGGTTTTATGCTCTTATTGCTTCTCAATAAAAAAAAGAACGAGTTCTTTGTTTTTAAAAATTTTATTTACTTCATTATCATATAAACCTGAACATTCACACAGATATTCTAGAGCATGTGATATTTTTTCGACACCAAACGAAAAACATTGTCCTTTTTCAGCTCCTATGTACAAAAACATTCCCCGGTAAAGGGTTTCTTATTCACCTCGAAACCGCGCGACTATAATTAATTGTACAAATGGTTACAAATATACAGTGTGATCTAGGTAGGTTCGATATTGTTACGATCAATTGGAGAGGATAACAGTACCTATCTGGATAAATCCGATCAAAACGAAATCGCAGAAATACTTCGGAAGATTTTCAAGTCATGTTTTTTTCTTTTTTTTTTTTTGAAGGGGTCCGACGAATATTTACAAATTTATATCTAGTATGTACAGTTGCTATAGTTAATAAGTTTATCTTTTTCTTAGGAGGTCTTTCTTATTTATTAAGTCAGTTTCGTTATTACGACTATACACGTACTAGAGATGCGTGTCTCCGTGAAGTTTCCCTCTTAAGTTGGCCTAAATTCTGATAAGATCATTGATTATTTACACTTTAAAATATTGAGCGTAAGTGAAGTGCGATGCCTCTACCGTTAACTGAAGAAATACGAAGAAAAATTAAAGCAAATTTAAGTTTCTTTTTTTTTAATTCGAGGGCCCTCAGTTTAAATTTAATATTATCATTGGTTTGTGATTATATATTGGTATATTCTGTATACTTATTTTATATATAATGTCTCAGATGAGCAGTCTTTTAATTATAATTAACACTTGCCAGATAGTAAAATGTTTATTAGTCAAAGAAATGCATTTTTTTTTAATTTCAAACTTAAATACCGTAAAAAATATGATAACAAATATAGATAAACTACATATTTTTAGAATTAGGAAAAATATCTTGCTTAATTCGAGAAAATATACTGAGTGTTCCATTTAAAATAATAAAGTGGTTACTCTTTGTTATGTTTTCGATCGTCACCTGTTTCTTTTTTTAGTAAATTCTGGTGGTTCAGGTGTACATTAGTAAAACTTTTCTATTTAACATTTTTTGGTTATACCGTTCAAAGTATAAACAAAAATCCTGTACTAACGTATGTCGCACAAGATATATTGACTGATTATTTTTTCTTTATTTTGCCGTTCTTAGAAGCTTGGTTAGAGTTATTATTATTTTTATGTTAATAATAATTTAATTGATTAATATATTAATATAAAATTCTAACAAAAGCGAATATCACTAGTAAACGAAAAAATAATTATTTAAGAAAGAAAGAGAACCAAAATAAGACACAATTACTCTCAAAGCTAAACTAAACGAAAAGTAGAAAAAAACAAAACATGAAACCGAAATACAAATATTTCAAACGATGAAATATACAGGATGTTTAACAAATGAATTCGAATATTTTACTTGGTTATAGATCTCATCAAAGCAAACACAAAAGTCCTAATAGAGATAGGTCCGAAAATCAACTGTTTCCGCACAGAGGAATACTCCCTTCACTATTGTTTTTCAATTGAAAAGCAATATTTCTTCTATTTTTACGTGTGCTTACCTCTATAAAAATGAAACTACTGAAACCACTTTTAAAGTGTACGTTATTACTACCAAAACTCAACGTCCACTGCGCGTAAAAAAGTTACATTTCAAAAGATCTAAAAATCTTGGAAACGGTTGATTTTCGGATCTACGTTTATTAACACTTTTATATTTGTATTGATGTGATCTAGGTAAAATATCCGAATATGTTTTCTAAATACCCTGTATAAAACGAATTGAAGAAAAATCTATTTTCATTTGAAATTTGAAAATAAAGTTGCAGATAATTTTTGAATAGGTCCTGCAGAGAAAGTAATACAATGGACCGCATTAGTGATGACGTCAAAATAGCCACGAAATTAGAATTCCATTTATTCCCATTTTGGTGTGAAATAAATTGCACCTTAAAGCATAAGGCAATAAAGGTCACTTTACATGGATCGCTTTTCGAGTCGCTCGTATGCAAACATTAGAGATATTTAAGATATGAGGCGCTCCAAAATGAATAATTTGAAGTTTTAACTAAACATCTGACTCAAATTATATCAGTCGAAGTTATCAAACATATTTATTTATAGCGAAATGAAAATGATGTAACACTATTGTCGTACACAACAAGCGGACGAACTTGCGCTGCTATTCGAAGTCAAAACCTCTATTAACCTGTCACTCGTATGTTAATTTTTTTTTCTGTTTGCTGTTTGTTTTTATGATTGATTTAATTGGTGGTGTTTGTTCTGTTGTCTATTTATCTGTCTGAGTTTTATTCATTGGTTAGAGGTTATAAATGCGAATAGCATTTTCATTTTATTACATCAAGTCGGTCGCAGCCGCCAATCCCCTCCCTCCCCGACAAGCTGTAGGAACTTGGGGAATTTATGGGAAAAAAATCAATTTAATTTATTTCGCTATAAATAAATTCCTTCGTAATTTCGAAATAATGAAGGGGTTCAGCGATAAATTTATTTAAAGATGGAAAAGAATGAATTCAAATCGAAAACTAGGCAATGTGTCACCAAAATAGTGATGTATTTACGAAAATTATTTGGGATCTATATACAGGGTGCATAAAAAGTATGGAACATCGATAATATTTGTTTAACAAAAAAGTTCGAAATAAATAAAAGTTAAATAACTAATTATTCACTTCGCAAATTGACGTTTTCAATTTTTTTCTTATAACGTTATAATCTCATCCTGACGTCATCGAAAACTTTTTTAAATTAGAATTTTATTTTATTCTGGTGAAATTGACTGAGCATTTTTTTACGACTATGTAATAATGACATAGAATTGTATAAGGAAAATTTAAAGAAAAATTAGTTTTATGGTCTGTTATTTAGGGTGCTTTTATAATAAAAAATTAATACATAATTTTATTCAAACAAATACATATAATATTCGGGTCTATTCTCTAAATTTTCGTATCAATTGATACATATCAATTATTACTATCTAATGAGCATGACAAGTGTCCTTGAAGAGATACATTAATTGCTATCTAGCAATTGATATATCTCTTCATTTAATTGATACGTCTCAGCAATTGAGTTGTCACTTGTTATGTTTGATAGATAACAGTAATTGATACGTATCGATTGATATGAAAATTTAGAGAATAGATCCGATTAACACTAAGTGAAAGCAAAAGATGTTCAAATTGTTCGTTATTTAATGGTTGGCAACCAGCAATTTCATGGGAAAAAAGGGTTTTAAAAAGGGCTTTTTGGAGCACTTTCTAGCAGTTTCAGAAAATAAACGTAGTTTTTTAAATTTTTTTTTATACAAATTTAAAAAATGCTGACGACGCAGGCTGAGATTATGACATCAGAAAAAAAAAAAAAAAACAAAAAATCGTCGGTTAATTAGCCATTTAACTTTTGTCTGAAACTTTCTTTTGTAAAACGATGTTCCTTATTTTAATAACCCCTGTATATAATCCGAAATTGAAGAAAAATGAGAATTTTATATTTTATATACCCTAAGTCATGTTTATTTTTAAATGCCATAAGGGGTGGCTATGAAAAATAAAATTCATGTCAGCTTGATTCACCACTGTATCATCTTTGACTTCTAAAGAACTTAACCTAAAAGATTAAAATGAATGAATGTAAAGTGATTAGGCGTAATGAATGGTTAGTTATTAATAGTGTCTAATAGAAACTTTTCATTTTTAATAATTAAATTTCATTCAGGTATGAAAGTTTTAACAATAGGTCTATCACTGCCACTTTTTTTATTTTTCAAATATATATATATATAGCAACAAATTCAAAAATTGACGCTTATGGCATAAAGAAACACATGGTATTAACTTCTCGCTGTATAACGTTTTACGTCGCTGTCTCATTCAATTGAATATCACTGATTATGCCTAGTGATGATCATGAGAAAGAAGGATATACGGGGTGTTTTATAACGAATGTAAAAAACTTCAACGGCTTATCAGTGAGGCCATTTTAAGTAAGAAATGTTGTATGACATAGGTCCTATTTCAATTAGTTGCAGATTATAAGTGATCAAACTTTCAGTAACGTAGGGAATAAGGTAAATTTTTAAGTTTAGTGTCTACGAGGTGACATTCAAAAGTTTCCGAAATTTACAGTTACAATCGAACCGAGTTGTGTTTGAGGGAATTAGCATATCTGTAACAAGTTCTGTTTAAAATTCTTTAAGACAAAATAAAGCTTTAGATCAGATATAAACTTACAACTGGTTTAGGTAAACGTTTCCGAAATGTTCGAACATCGGTAGAAGATGATGGACCATCAAGGGGCATCAAAGGCATTATCTTTTGGCAGATATTTTTAGGAATAATTGAACATGAGAAGGATAGCTGCAAAGTTCGTGTCACGACTGCTGAGCGACAAACGAAAACAACGTCGCATGGATGATGACTGTAGGGAATTGAAAGTATCACTTCAAACTGGTCACAGGTGACAAAAGTTGGGTTTATGGATATCATCTTGAAAATAACCGTCACAGTATCAGAGACCATCTTTCGCCTTGGTTAAAGAGAGCCATCAAGTCCTTACTGATCTGTGTTTTCGATTTTGATGAGATTACCCACAAATAGTTCATATCTCTAGGTTAGACGATTAATCTAGAAGTCTATCGTGACGACCTAAAGTAACGTTTGGGTTCTCTTTCTGGAGATGAAAATCAAGTTGAGGCGAAGATGGAGGGGATCCCTATTACATTCAACGAGTTCAGAAGATAATAGTTGATATGTAGTTTGTTGCTGTATGCAGTTACCGATGATCCAACTTCTTTAACGAAAACTTGTTGACTTATGTTGACTGATGAATTCTATTTTACAAGAGATTGCATAAATTCTATACACAACCACCATCTAGAGTTTCTCTAGAGTATATACAGAAAACATTATGCAGTCATGATTTCATTTTAGTATTAATAAATGGCGTGATAGTTTTACATGACAGAATAGACGAAAAGCTTCATGATATATTTCACTTTATGTTTGTCAATAAATGTAATAGCATTTTGATTATAAATAAATATTTTTGATACCTTCGATTGATATAATTTGAGTCACATGTTTAGTTAAAACTTCAAATTATTCATTTTGGAGCACTTCATGTCTTAAATATTTCTAATGCTTGCCTACGTGCGATTCAAAGTAATTCCAGTAAGGTGACCTTTATTGTCTTATGCGTTGAGGTGCAATTTATTTCATACTAAAATGGGAATGACTCGGATTCAAAATTCGTGTCTCCTGCAACGTCACGATAATGCGGTCCACAGTAATCATCGAAAATGAAACAAAAGGTAAAAGAAAAACAAAAAAACAGTCCATATATGAAAGTGGAAGTTGCTGTCAACTATTTCATTTATTATGGCTCTCAACTTAGAATATACAAAAGACCATAACAAATGAAGATAGAATAAAAATATTTTAAATACTGATGAAATATTGGCTATATTCAAGCAAAGAAACGTATTTAATAAAAAAGTTGGTTTCTCTTATCATTGAAATATAAAAAAAATGTTGAACATTTGTCCGAAATTTTTAGAATAATACCTAAATATACACTTTTTAAACAGTTATAATATTGATTTTTGACATAATGTGTTTTAAGATGATTGTTTCTTGGTTCTAATTTTTCAACAGCAAAAAAGACAAAAAAAAAACTCATAACAAAAAATGTAACACAAAGCGTTTCGTTAAAAATGCGATAATTAGTTTCCAAAGGCTCTGTATCTCCTCATAAATAAGTTTTAGGTACAATACGCTATTAACAAAAGTGGAAGGCAATCAAAAAATAAATTTAATTAAGTCAAAGAATACAGCTCCGTTACTTTCCATAAAATGAAATTTTGATTCAATTCACGTAAAATGGGTTTTACATTAAATAAGTCACTATATCTATGTAAACAATGGTTTTAGGCATCGAACGTTATTAGTGAAATTTGAAGGTAAATATAATTAAGTCATAACATATAGGTGTGTCATTTGAAAATTCTAAGATAAGAGTGTTAAGGTTGGTTTATGCACCATCATTTAGTTTAAAGTAATGTAAAGTAACGTAAAGAAATGTAAAGTAATGCAATGTAACGCAAAGAAATGTAAAGTAATGCAATGTAACGTAAAGTAACGTAAATTAACGTAAAGTAACGTAAAGTAACGTAAAGTAGTGTAAAGTAGTGTAAAGTGGTACAAAGTCATGAAAAGTAATGTAAGAATAAGTGCACAAGATTTAGTGAATGCGTTTATCTACTCATTTAGTTATTTTATTGCACTACATTAATGTCACTGGCATTTCTACACAAGCGAAAAATTATATTACATTACAGGATGTGTATAGACGCTTTGTCCATTCTTTAAATTACTTTACGTTACACCATTTTAACTCTTAAGTTAAAGTTGCATAAAACAACCTTTACAAACCAGCTTAAATTGATTACATGTGGAGAACAACCTATATAAAGTATGTCATATCTGCGTTCACAACGACGTAGAGACACCTTTATACTAAAAAAAACTACCAAATTTTAAATTCCTAGAATTTGTAGAATTTAATAGGCTATTGTTTATTGAAATAGTTTGTGTCCTGAATGGTTTTTGATCGGGTTAAGGACAGTAATAATTACTATTTGCTCATTCATTTGTTCATTCAGCTGAATGAACAAATAGTCATTGTTACTGTCCTTAACCCGATCAAAAACAACAATCTCATTATTAAGGGTATTGTGACGCATTATGTAACGTAAGAACTGCGAAATTTTCTTATTTTTTTTTAAGTGTGCGTGTAAAGTTATGTAGCGTCAAAAGTCAAAAATTTTATGTACTACATTCTATACAAAATCGGAAAATATAAAAACTGTAAAGTATTCATTTAAAAAGAAACTGACATTTCTTGTGTCATTTTTTCGCGAGACAGCTGTGTGTTTCATTAAACTTTTATCTAACAATATGGAATTCTTGACCTTTTTGGCATTAACGCGACACCCTGTACATTAATTTCATTTTATTTTTCTTAAAAGTTTAAATTTTAAAGTATGTGTACTGCAAGGTTACTATTCCACTGTCTTTCTATTTCTCTTCTTTTCGTTTTAATTAATTAAAAATATATCATATATTTTGTTGAACACTCTCAAGAACTCAACAAATTTCCAAGTAAGTTTTCTTTATATATTTTTGAACAAATAGAGTAAGTTAATCTAAAAAATGATAAAAAAAGTAAAAAAGCAAAAGGAATCGAAAAAGAAAACGATATACAGAGTGATTCAAAATTGTCTCCCGATATTTTCAGGGTAGATAGAAAATAAAAAAATATGATCACCTCTTTATACATATATATTTAAATTAAATAATAAGGGAATTTCATGTTTTGTTCGGTTTATTTCGAATAAGGCGATCGGTAAGTCGACACTGAAGCGTTATACGTTGCCACTTCGTTTGTATTTAATCGAACAAAATGTCAAATTCCATTCATTAGTTAAAAGCTCCAAAAGAGGAGTGGAAAATACAATATCTTCTGGATCGTTTAAGTTATCAAAATAATATTTTTAACTAAGGTATAATGCAACTAACTGTGTATTTTTAGTTGTTAGATCCTCGTCTCTTTTTAAAGGGTCTCTTTTTAAAGGGGGTGACTTTCAGTAGTTTATCCCTTTTTACATATTTTAGCAAAAATTGAGAAGAAAACATTCTTTAAATTATTCGGTAGAAAAAAGGATCTTGTTGCATTTCGATAAACTTTACCATTTTCGAGTAATCATGCGTCCTTTGAAATAGCAAGTTTTCATTAATTAAAAAAAATGAATTTTAATCAAATATTTGAAGTTGAATAGTACAGATGTTTCGCCATTAATTTATTAATAATATTTATTTTCTCCCTTTCAAGGTTCATAACCTTCTTATAATAATAAGAAGGTTATGAACCTTGAAAGGTTTCAGAAGTTAATAAACTTCTGAAAAAAAAAAAATACAAAAAGGTAATCTTATTTTGTTCGTTGTTATATTCACTCCGAAAATATCTGGAGACCATTTGAATCATCTTGTATTAGACGAATTAAATAGATTATGCATATTAAATAAATCAGTTGAGTATGGTTGGCAGATATCAATCAAATCGATTTTTTTCACATAAAAATAATTTACTTTTTTACTTTATAAATTTTGAACGAAATTGTTTGGATTTGAGGGCCCCAATAATTTTGCGAATACTTTAATTTAACATCCACGATGACATGGCGCGCGTTTAACATGAGAAAAACAATTTCTTCTTGTTTTTCCCACGAGTGATGACGATTTAAACTAAATCCTACATTTCCGTATTTTCTTCGCAAGTTTCTTCGTTCTCTGGTTCCTCCGGCAGCGTGTAGACCCCGGTCAGGACCGGACCTTCCAGAACTTCCGGTATCTTGGAGGGCACCAGCTCATGAGAAAGGTCAACGACGGAAGTCGGCGTGCCCGAACTAAGCAGAGTTTCCTCAGTCAAGTTCCTGTGATAGAAGTTCTTTGATTGGGTGAATTGTCATGACGTCATGTTATACGGGTCGGCCGCGTTGAGGTCGTCGTTGAAGTTGGCCGAGTTGATTTTCTTGATGGCCTTTTCTTCGTGCTTTAGGCGGTGCACGATCTCGTCATGGACGACGTTGAAACACATCGCGGTCAGCGCCATTCCGAGCATGATGTAAAACGAGCAGAACCACAGCGTGGTGCTGGAATCACTCTTGGAAAATGGATCGCTTCCTGGTACCATATTGCCAAAACCAATGGTCGTCAAGCTCATAAAGCAGAAATAAAAACCGTCCAATAAATTCCAGTTCTCTAAACGGTACAATACGAAGGTGCCGATGCAGATGTAGATGAACATGCTGGCCAAACACAGCAAAATCGGTGCCAAAATACTCAAACCATGCATGGACGTCTTTGATTCGTTATCGGTACAGCTGAGGCTATCTCCATCTTTACCAAATGCCTCTCTGGTTGGTGAGTGTAAGCTGTTACTCGTGGTTGAATTAAAGTTCGAGTTGGATCGTACGTAGAAGGGTTCTTGTAGACCTAATTGTTGTTGCAGTTCCATTTGTTGGCGTTTCTTTTTCATGCGCCTTTCTTTTTCCGCCATTCTTTTCTCGTCGTAGCAGCAGTAGCCGCAGTTTGAGCAGAGACAACAGCACAGGGCCCTCGAAAATACGCCTCTGGCGATACGACTTAGAATCGAGCCGACGCTGGATAAGTACAGTAGTGTTAGCGGTATGCCTAAAACGGCGTAACCCATGGTGACTGCTTTGCCTAAACCGGTTTTGGGGGCCAAACTTCCGTAACCTGAAACAACAAACGAAATAATTAAAAAGCAATAAAGCAAAATAAAAAATATTAAAATGAAATAACTTCCAAAAATAGATTATGTGCAAGAAAAAATTAGATTGTGTAAGAAATTGGAATTTTGTATAGAAAATATACTATTACAAATTATAAAAGAATTTGGAATATCAAATTAAAACGCATTGAGTCTAAGTCATAGCGTGAACAAAAGGGACCGATTTATTGATCAAGTTAAAACAAAACATATTGCAAAATGAATTGAAAATGTAATTTGAAACAATCGCAGCCATGTTGTTGACAGAAAACGTTCGTTCTCATTAACGCAACATTGTCGTAAATATTCTAGGAAAATTTTACTCCTATCGCAATATCATTTGAATAATACTTGCAGCTGCAAACCTTGAGGAAAATGTTAATATCGCAGATAGACACAAGAGTGTGGAAATCTGGCTGTCAGAGTTTTTCAAGTCAAAACGATAACGAAAAGTAGCCAGCTAACTTATGAAACGTTGAGTTACTAGAATCGAGAGATGCGTGAAATTTTCTCCTTAATTTTATTTATATTCGGAAGGAAAAATACAATCTTTCCGCGACTGTTTTTGCTTTTGTCTTAATTAGTTAAGTGAGTCATTTTCGAAAGTAATTCTAAGTGTCCCAAAGTTTAGATTACAGGAAGAATTCAGATTCGGGGTTCGGTAAGCCGAACAATTAATTTGCCTAGAGATATATTAAAAACTGACAAAAGCTTGAAATGTACAGAATACCGCTTCTTATCTCTTCAAATAAATTTTGGTTGTATTTTTATTTTTTTATTGCAATAATATCCACTTGCAAACCTTGAGAAAGAAAAGCTAATGCAGCTAATGCTCGGAACTCCTATGCCTGTTCATGAACATAAGGAATGGACAATCGCACATCCTCTACTGGTGGCTACTAGTCGTTCGAAGGTAAAAAATAATTAAATTTAAATGTTCCTGGTGTTGTCATTTTTGTCTTCTTAGAGATGCCGCAGCGCCGGACAGATTAATAATAATAATAATAATTTATTTGTCAAAGCCAAAATACATGTACAAAAAAAACTCATATGGGCAAATGACACGTCAAAAAGCTTAATGTAAGACACAGTGGTTTTAGTTGCCAAATATGAAATCAAATACTTATGTAATATAAACTAAATAAAGATTAAATCACATCAGTGGTGCTTATTCAGAAATTCTTCAATTGAGTAGAACGCATCTTCAATTAATAATTGCTTCAGTTTATTCTTAAAATTGCGATTATTATGGGGTACCAGATTGTTCCATAATTTTTTAACTTTATTTAAATTTGTAAGACCTGAGAATACGGGGCCACTTTGTACTATGGATAAGCGATTGTAAGGTAACCGATAATCATCATTGTTTCTAGTGGAAAAATTATGATAATCATTGTTACTATCGACAGAATTCTTAATTGAGCGAGCATACATCACAGTTGCAAAAACGTACATTGAAGGAACGGTCATAATTTTGTAGCGATGAAAAAATTCTTTGCAGCCTGCACGCGAATCCAAGCCACACATTAAACGAATACATTTTTTCTGAATTTTAAATATTTTGTTGGCGGTAGCGCAGTTTCCCCAAAACATTATACCATAAATAAGTAGTGGATGGATTAACCCAAAATATAACGTTCTTAAATTTACAAAGTCAACAGTATTCTATACAATAAAAATACAATAAAAAAACTTGACTACTTAATTTATTCTCTAAATACTGTACGTGATCCTTCCAAGTCAATTTACAGTCAATTTAAATTTGATAACACTTGACAAGGAAGAACCATGGAGCCTAACTAAAGGAGAGGAATCAATTGTAGCATTCTTAGTCACAATAGGAATTATTTTTGTTTTAGCAACATTTAGGGTTAAACCATTACACAGACACCATTGGTTTAATTCACTAAGAGTATTATTTATGTTGGCGATTAAGTTTGCAGTTTCTGGAGCGGAGATAATGCAGGTTGTATCTTCGGCGTAAATAATAGTTTTTGATGACGACGGACAGCACGCTGGCAAATCTTTTATGAAGATGGAGAATAGTAATGGGCCTAGGATGGATCCCTGTGGAACTCCAGCTTTGACTACCAGTATGTCTATTAACAGTTACTTGCTGATACCGACCGTTCAGATATGACTGTCGCCACCGGTTTACGGATCGTCGTATACCCAACACTTCCAATTTGTAACACTATAGGTCGTGATCGACGGTGTCAATAGCACGGCTAAGGTCGCAAATTAGAGCAAAGGTTTTGTTTCTATTATTAAGTTCAGTGAGAAGAAATTTATACGTCTCACATATGGCCGTTATGGTTGACTTTCCTTTACGAAAACCGTTTTGGGATTTACATATAATTTCATGCTTATTTAGGTAGGAGATTAGTCGTCTTTGAAAAATTTCTTCAATCACTTTACCAAACTGACATTGTATGGCGATAGGACGGTAATTAGCAGCTTCTAAAGGGCTACCCTTATTTTTGTATACGGGAACAACTTTCGATACTTTTAACTCAGAGGGATACTGGCCACAAGAGAAGGACTCGTTGATTATATCACTAAGAGGTAAAGCTATTAATTCAGCGGTAGCTTTCAATAAAATTCCGGGGATGTTATCGATACCTGAACTTTTTTTAATGCACTTGTCACGAATAACTTCCTCTACTTCGTCTCGGTCCGTTGTTGATAAAAACATGGATTTTGAGAAACTTCTTTTTGTTACATATTTCTCAGCAGTCGGGAATGAAATCGATTGTTAAATAAAATATTGGTTTAAGATATTAGGTACTTCATCTTCATCTGATATAATAATATTTTTATCATCCATTATCTGCCAAACTCTATTTTCAGTAGCGTTTCGGCATTCATTAATGATATTCCAGCATTCACGTGAGACGTTCGATGCCTCAGCTATTCTACTAGAATTATAAGTGTGTTTGGCTCTATCAATTTTAGTTTTGTAGATAGCTCTAAAATTTAAAAAGCACTGATGATATTGGTATCATCAGTGCTTTTTAAATTTTAAATTGGTCACTATTTATAGTTTTATCAAGTTGCTGCATTTCACTGAGCATGCGGCTCATGTCTTTTATGTCTTCAGATAACCAGGCATTCTTACGTCTGAATTTCTTCTTCATTTTTACGAGAGGAAATGCGATGTTAAAATTATACATAAATGTGGTTTTAAAGGCATCAAATTTCTGGTCAACACCCTCTGCAGTAAATACTTCACTCCAGTCCTCAGACAGCAAACCATTGCGAAAAGAAGAGATGTTAAAAGCATTAAAATGCCGTTTGCAAATGTAGGAGTGATTGGTTTTGTATTCGGAAATTGCGATGTCAAGCATCTGATATGTATGATCAGAAAGAAAGGTGTCTTATTTAAATACTATTAAATATTTAAAGTTTCTATCGGGGTAACAGGTACATTGATTGACACTTTAAGTGCATTGACTACTTCAATAGGTGAATTCGTTTTGCACATACATTTTAATCAGTTGTTGATTATTATTCAGTGATGATTATTAATTTGAAAAACGCACAAAATGGCAAATACACAAATAATTAAAAATTTTCATAAAAGATATTTTCTCTAAGATTTCAAATATGAAAATCATTGTCATTGTTTGATAGTTATTGACATCCATCATAACAATTATTGATATCTCACTGAGTCCATAGTTATCATCATAGTAACCTCTTACTCACATACGCATATATTTCTTGTTACATGAGATAGGTAACGTACCTACTCTTACAAAAAAATAATGTCGACATGTTACCAACTGAAATTAAATGAAATTTACACTAAGTAAGATTGGAACCTTCTAGAAGATGTAAAAACAATTAGAAAATCCCTAGTACCAACTAAAGCCTTATTATATTCGTTTTTATGTATACAATGTCAGTCATTATCAGGTTGTCAGCAACTGTACCTCTTTCCGGGTTCTAACGATATTTTTGTTTATAATTGCATTGGTTTTAATTAGAAAATCTGTACTCAGTCTCCTTGTAATTGTGAGTCTGTTAAAGTATTATACTCATTTGATTTGTATCATAAAAGAAGGCGGTCTAGTTAGTTTTTATTTAAGTAAACTGCCTGCCAGCTTAAAAATGTCTGATATCGATGATACTCGGCACTATTATGAAAACAAACATCATTTTGATTATAATAGCTGTGGCAGAAAGCGCGTTTTCGAATGTCGATATTTGAGAATTTTCAGAGTCGTCAGTTCAACGAGATTTTTAACCCAGCTTAAAAATGTCTGATATCGATGATACTCGGCACTATTATGAAAACAAACATCATTTTGATTATAATAGCTGTGGCAGAAAGCGCGATTTCGAATGTCGACATTGAAAATTTTTCTGAAAATTTTTCTAAGTCCGAGAATTCAACGAAATTTTACCCAGCTTAAATATGTCTGATATCGATGATACTCGGCACTATTATGAAAACAAACATCATTTTGATTATAATAGCTGTGGCAGAAAGCGCGTTTTCGAATGTCGATATTTGAGAATTTTCAGAGTCGTCAGTTCAACGAGATTTTTAACCCAGCTTAAAAATGTCTGATATCGATGATACTCGGCACTATTATGAAAACAAACATCATTTTGATTATAATAGCTGTGGCAGAAAGCGCGTTTTCGAATGTCGATATTCGAGAATTTTCAGAGTCGTCAGTTCAACGAGATTTTTAACCCAGCTTAAAAATGTCTGATATCGATGATACTCGGCACTATTATGAAAACAAACATCATTTTGATTATAATAGCTGTGGCAGAAAGCGCGATTTCGAATGTCGAAATTTCTGAAAATTTTTCTAAGTCCGAGAATTCAACGAAATTTTACACAGCTTAAATATGTCTGATATCGATGATACTCGGCACTATTATGAAAACAAACATCAATAATATTACATAACACAACACACAATAATATCAGAAATAATAACAATAACAATTGATTTAACAGTAAAAATGTGGAAAATGATGATTTCATAAAATTATATTTTATGACGAAGAGATCCGTCCACGTTTTGCAACATTTTTACATAAATTATTTTTAATCTTAGATCAATTGTTATTGTTACTGTTTTTATTTTCATTTTTCTTTATTGTTATTGTTGTAATATGTAATCTTATTTAAAACAATCAGCAGTGCCGCTTAAATGAAAATTAACTGTACCATATTTATATTACAAATCAAATGAGTGTATTTTTAATAGACTAAAAACTACAATCTGAATACAGATTTTCTAATTAAAATAGACCGCATTATATAAAAAAAAACATTCCCTTTGAAGCTGGAATAAATGATGTTTCAAGAATTTACAAATTTGAGGTTTTGTAGTGTGTAAGTTCGAAGTATAACACATACTGAACCTTACATTATTGTAAAGCTTAGTCAAATATATATTAAATTCAATAATATTATTAGAGTATTCCATTTAAAATAACTGAGTAATCATTCTCGTCTTGAATCACCCTGCACAAAATAATAGGTATATTTTCAAAATGAATATTATTTTCTGTGCCACAGGTTAGATAAAATTTAAAAACAAAATTTTAATAAACAACTGATCTTATAGGCGAATCGAAATAAAGCGTAATATATATTACGTTCCATTTAAAAAGCATAACTTTGGATTGGCAAAGCCACATGAAACACCCTATGCAGTTGCAACTAATTTTAAATTATGCACCTACATCACATGTAACTTGTAGCAAAGACGGATTTTAAAAATCTGCAATAGTAAAGACGTTATCTTTCGAATACGCACTATTGGTTCACCCTGTAAAAGGATACCCATTTAATGCATCCAAATCTATCACATACAGATGCTCATGAATACGAGAATTCTAGACTCCAGAGAAATCAAAAGGGTTGAGAAATCAGAAACTATAAAACCACCCTAACAGAATCGATATCACAGATTATGGAAAAAAATTAATGAATAATTAATAAAATAGAATAAATTAAAATTTACCCTAAAATCATGCTACGACTGTGCCTGCCAAAACATTACGACATTTTGTAAATAAAGCAGTAAAACTGTAATAAAGATTTACATTTAAATTTGACCCATTGCCAGTTTTTATTATGTGACGTTTGCTTTGTTTTATTTATCAGACCCATTATTCTTAAAATTTAGGTACAACATTTATTGATTATGCATAACATTGAAATAATTTTAAATAAATCTTTTTACGACTTCTATTTAACTTCATATACAGTGTTTCCCGAAAGTAATGGACAAATTCCATAAAATGATTGAAAAAAATGTTCGGACACGTCAATTTTTATTTTTAAATCATAATTTAAAGAAAAGTTTAGATCGCGACATCCTGCAATCGCTTTCTGACCTATTATTGTATTAGGATTGACAAATTGCAGATAGTTTGCAATTTAATAAATCTTCCCATACAAGACGGCCATGCGTGCTGTCAAAGCATAAAGAAAGTGATAACAATTTTATCGCCAATCGGTTTTGATTGCAGTGGATACTTCAACCATCTTCTATATAGCTGTTTCGGCCCTATTTGGGGCCTCGTCAGCAGAAGCGTAGCTCGAAAACTCCACTGCAAATCAAACCCACATGTCCTGGTTATTCGCAAATGCGATGTGACAGTAATGAAAAGTTTAGATCGCGACATCGCGACAGTTTATTTTCAACCCTCCACCTCTTAACCCCTAAGCGTTAGCAATCCCAACTTTTCAAATAGCAAATTAACTCCTCGAGATATCTCATTTGCTATTTCTGTGCTGAATATAATAAAACTTTTCTAAAATCGGTTGACAAATAATTATGATATTCAATAAAAATGTAATCAAACGAAATAAAACTTGAAACTTAATTTTTTTTAAATAAAACAATATTAAAATTAAACTAAATGTTCAAATTGCTGTACGTTAACAGTGAGGCAATGTCCTAATCTAGAGATAAACGCTTGTTGAATATTGTCTACCATTTCAGAGGTGATTGTCGTATTTTCTTTTTAGTTTTTAAATAACCCCAGAGGAAATAATCCAAAGGGGTTAAATCTGGAGGTCTTCCTGGCCATTCAATTCAAGGTCCTTGTCTACCAACCCATCCAAATATTTGGTCGAGATATTCCAGAACTGGATGTGCATAATGAGGAGGGGCAGCATCTTGCAGTAACCAAATTTTAGAATTGGCTGAATCCGGATCTTCTGCATCAAGAAACAGTACTGCTCAAGCTGGAATTAATTCAAATTGCAGGAAGTCCAGATACTGTTCATCACCCAGAGTTCCAACAATTTGATTATCACACGTTAACACTTTCGGATTTTTAACCGTTCAATAATGGCAATTTTGCTTATTGACGGTACCATTTAAGCAAAATGTTGCCTCATCAGAAAAGAGAATATTTCTAAGGATTGAGAGTTCCACCTTTGCCTCGCAAAATTGCGCTCATCGATCAAAATATCATCGGGCATCTCTTGCACCAAGTGCACTTTCTAGAGATGAAATTTTTTCTTTTGAAGAAGTCTGTGAACTGCATTTATTGACGTATTAAGATCTAAAGCCACTCTCACTAAGGTTTAATGTGGATTTTTTTACACCATTATCATGGCATCCAATTGTTTGTCTTCTCTAAAGGGATGGATACCCGGATTTAGGTTTATCTCATACAAGTCCAAGATTGCGAAATTTGTTCTCAATTCAACTTATCGTTGATTGCGATATTGGAGGACGGTTTGGGTGAGTTTAAATGGACAAAGTAAGAACTTCTTCGTGTATTCGAATTTTCCAAATCCAATCATCATTAAAATTTCGATTCTTTCGGCTTCTGTCTCATTTTTGCTATCTAATCGTTAAACAAGTAACACACACTCCATTACCTAATGTCAATAAATTTTATTTTACATTTAACTACAAACAACTTGCAATTGTTATTGCACATTAACACTTTCCTTTCAATACATTTTTGTTGAATATCTCAGTTATTTATTAATCGATTTTGAAAAAGTTTTATTTATTGTATTCAGCATTAAATAATGCATCACGTGGAGTACTTTGCTATTTGCATTTTTAATGTGGGGGTTATTAGTACTCAGAGGTTTGGGGTGGAGGGTTGAAAATTACATCTTTAAACGATGATTTAAAAATACAAATCGATGTGACCCAGCATTATTTTGAAACACTTTTCCAAACCATTTTGTAGAATTTATCTGTTACTTTCGGGAAACACTGTATCATTTTACCTTTATATACTATTTTATTTCTTTATAGTTTTTTCGTTTACATATTGTTTTATTTGAATATACTTTTTTAAAACAAATTCTAATATTTCATTGACTAACAGAACTTTTAACCTAAAACAAAGAGAAATTAATAAAAAAAAGATAAAAAATATTAAATTACATTAAAGAAATTGAACTCTAACCGTTCTCATATTTTTAATCTCCGTAATTAAATTTTCATATACCGGATGTCCCTAAAATACGTGAACGTGGCTTAACCACAAATTTTTGTGTTTGAAATAATCCAGTTTATTTATGTATATCCACACGTTTTTGGAGAGACGCTGTAGCCACTTGGGCGATTAAAGTTTAAAAGATTTAAAAAATTGTACAAAAAATTTCAAAAGTTGTACAAGATATAAAACATTTCCAACCAATCTCTTTCTAGAAATAATTTATTAAAATTAAAGTTATTTGGCACTATACAAATCAGATCAAACGTTTTTTTGTTAAAGTAAAATGAATTAATTTTTTTAAAGAACTTGTCCACGCATTTTAGAGACATTCTATGTATGTGTATGTATCACTATGCAATCGTACGAGATTAGAAAATGCAAGAACATCGAATTTGCCTACAGATAAAAACATTATTGTATTTATTTTATACATGGCAATAGCTATCTCGTGCTGTCGGCAGTTTGGGCATTGCCAGAACGATCAGAACATGCTTTATTTCAATTAACAAAACGCCTGATACTGACTGTCCAAACAATTTTTTTGATAAAGGGAGGCCCTAGAAAAGGAAACTTGTGTCGTAACTTACATTAAATAAATTTTGTTAAAAATTCTTTTATAGATTTATCCGCCATTTACTTTATCTGTATTACAGAAACAACGTTCATCGATCACACCTTTGTTTTTCAGATGGATGGCCAAGGAATATAATTTCATGACTTACAAGGAGCGTGCACGGAGTAAAAGTGGAAGCCGCAACAATGTGCCATTTTAGGGAATCGAATACGCTGAGTTCGAATCTCAAGTCCGCCTTTGCGTCATTTAGGCGACAGTTAATTTATTAAAAGTCGTCCTTCAAAAAGAAAATAAATAAAACTTAAAAGAAAATAAATAAAACTTAGCGTCTTCAGTTTAATATTCAGAAATATACCGTTGCTAAAATAATCGGTGTCTCGATCAATCGCTCTTTGAAGCTACCATACATAATATATATTGAATTAATCTGTTCAATAAAAAATGAAAATTTTCGTTTAAAACGAAAAATTGATTGTTAATGCTATTTTTAGAACTACAGAAAATTATATGCGGTCGATGGTATTATCAAAATAGATCAGTGCACCTATGAGCAGTTGCTTCTGAACTGTAATTCTGAAAAGCAAACATCATGGCGACATTACTTATATATTTCGATCTACTGCCCGAACACATTTCAAATCGATCTTATCGAACAACAAAAAATTCCTTAAAACAATGATTCATTGCATTTCGATTTTTAAATTCAATTTCTTTATAGGATTCCAATTTTTTAGTTTCTTTATTTACTCATGTAGTTCCAGAACTTGGATATGAATCGTCAGTTACGTTTAGTTATCTGCGACTTCTAGTAATTTAATCACTAAGTTACAAACTGTTTTATGAATATAAAACTTGAATTACTTATATCGTCATACCGTTATTAGCAAGATAAGTATGGATGTTTTAAGTTATTAAAGTCGTCGTAAAATCACGACCTGTTTGCATTGATGAATTGAATGCTAATTGTATTATTTTTTATGTTTTGTGTTAGAAAATATGATTCATCGATTACTCAGTTAAAGCCAGGATTGAACTGATTTAAATAATTCGGTTAAAATCACGTTTAAACTCACTGATTTTAAATAGGCGATTTTCATTTTTAAAAATCATAATTTTATAAAATTCGTTTAAAGGTATTAATACGAAGAGTGAAGGACTACTTAAAATGAAGTTCTTTTTTAAATACTAATTTTAATTTAATACATGTTATTTAGCCCCAAATTGGGCGCCAATTAATGCAGTTTTGATGAGGGCAGAGGTCTCATTTTCGGTTGTTGGCATGTTGACACCAATGTTAAGGCTGCATGCGAAGATGACATTCAATAGAACCTTCATGAATGTTTCAATGGCCGAAACTGTACTGAAATATTAAGGTTTCCACACTGGCTATTTCTATTTCTGTGCTTGTACATTTTTTATTATGGTCGAGAAAAGTTGAATTCGAATATCACAACAATATGTTTTTGAGAGATTGTGCTTATAAGCATATGCTAAGTAATTAGACTGGCTAGTTTTTAGTTAAATGATTTGCAATTAATTGTTTCTCACAAAGCAGACTTACTTTTTTAAGAATATCAATAAAGCGATTAATATTGAAACACCGAATACTGTATTTTAAGAACAATATTATTTTAATGTTGAATTTATTCGTATTTTTATTGTAGCTCGAATTTAATCTGTGATGGCGTAGTTCTAGACGTGTACACATGCTCGCTGTAATGCTCGAAAATATATAAAATCCGACTTTGTTTTAAGTCTCAGTACTATAACTATAGACTATTTTTCTACTATATGCTGATCATATAGTTCTTGGTTAGGAAAATATATGATGAAATGACATAATATGACAAAAGCTGCAAGGCTGTTTCACGGAGGTTAGAAGGAGAAAGCTATATAAAAGTTTTTTGACTTATCGATCGATTGATTGGCAAAAGATGAACTATACAAATATGTATGTTTCATTCTTATTATAAAAACATTTTGTAATTAAGGAGAATTTTAATTTATGATCGTAACCTAAGCAGCTTTTGAAAGTATTTTTTTCTGAATAGCGCATGAAGTCAGAAATTCTCATGTAATTTTTTGTGATGAACAACATGGGTCCTGTTTTCAATAATTTTTACCAAAATGGTTTTCATCTAACCGATTCTGTTTTGACATGTGCACCTAATCAGAGGGGCGAAACTTAGCAGAAATAATTATTCAAAAGATCCTTCTCTGTAAACTTTATTTCAGCGGAATTAGTTTTTATTGAAGTCATGTAGATAAATAGATATACAGTACGCGTATGTCTACTAAGGTCTTGCCTAAGCTTCTGTAGTACGGAAGACGGACAGCTAATACGATCATATTTACCTCATCGAGAATAAGCGCTAACTATGCATTTTCGTCGATCGCTGACAATGCCTGATGATAAGATTGTTCGTGTGCGCTCGGCTAATCGTTTACTGACCTTAGGGAACATGCGGATGCTGTATACACTGTGTTGATTCATTTTTCGGGCAGGAAAGTAGCATGTAAAATTAAATGTTTGTAAATATTGATTCTGCAGTATATTTTTGAGTGAAATGTTAAAGGAATAATTTGTTCTGAATTTTGAAACTGTGCCAATATATGAGGGCGCTTGACATCCTAGAAGCGGGCCTGATACAAACTATAAATGTCCTTAAAGTTTTCTATTACATTACTGAACAGTTACATAATATTGCACACCACTAACTCCTTTCCTCTTCACACATATTAGTGTAGTTTACATGTTATATTGAAGTAAATAAAATAATAAAGATTGGTACATATTTATCAAGACGAAGTAAAATTGCTATTTTTTCATTTTATTGGTAATTATATCTTTATACAGGTGATTGTTAATCGTTCGTTCAAGAGAATGAACATTACAGATTACGGGAAAATGTTTAAAATTTATACGGAACAGTTTATAAACAATTACAAATTTATCCAAAAGTATGCTGGAAATACAACGCCAAGTTTTACAAATGCAGCAGTAAATTGGAGTATAAAGTTTTATGATTATTAAATTATTGACTACACACAAAATGCGACCTTGATGCACATTTGAATTTCGTTTTATTATATGTTTGACAGTTGGCAACGAGTTATGTTTCTTTTACACGATTTAATTAAATGATGTTTAAATTGCTAGGGATGTTTGAAAATCTCAGAATCGTTTAAACATATTGGTTTTCTCCGAAAATGTGGAACGCTTTATTAATTCTGCAATTAATCGATGACATTTGTTTTATTTATTAACGGGCGAAACTAGTAACAAACCAAATAGATTACGAATGTGTTTACTGATAATGTTTTAAATATACCATCACCGAAAAATAATTCAAAAGTAAATACCTTGTTCTGATTAAAATGCAAAGAAAGGGTAATGCGCAATATCGGGTTTTAAAAATTATGCCGAAATGCTAATGATGGACACAACTTATAAATAAATTAATATTAAAGAAATATACTAGGAATTCTTAACACAGCGATTTGAATTGTTTTCGTGTTGTAGTGCTTTATTTGTTTACCTGTCAAAGCAGGTCAAAGTTGTCCTAATTTTATACATTTTGTGTTGAATAATTTGACAATAATTTCGGAGCTCCTATTTAGTTGTTTAAACGTCAAGTTCAGGTTCAACGCCGCAACAATCATAAAACTCTTTCACGTATTTATTTCGTTCATCTGCTGCTCATTTTTAATCAGGTACGTATTGTTGTTTTGTGTTTAATTATTGATTAATTATTTCTCGAAAACTATGTATACACAGGGTGTTCTTCAACTTGGTGCAAAATAATTAATGGCGTATGTGTTACGAGATATTCTCACGAATGCATTTTTTTTCCTTCAAAATTAAAAGGAAAAAAAATAAAAAAATTCATACCGACATCCGGCAATTCCTTCTGAAATGTTTAGAACCGCTGGACGCAACGGACAGTGACCTCTCATAATAAGTGGTCGAAGTCCTCTCCCTGCGCGAAACGTAATCATACGTCGACTCGACAAAGCAGGAATTCACATGCGTTACGGAATTGGTTCTGTTTTCGGATATTTTCCACTGCGTGCGTTGAGTTCGCCTATTGCATTTATTTCTTCGGCGTACACTAGATTTTTTAAATATCCCCTCAGATAAAAATCTAATGGATTATGGTCTAATATTTTCTAATATTTAAATTTACATCCTCTAGGAGTTCCGGCAAATTAGTTTGCAAGAAATGTAAATACACCATTTCGTCCAAGCGATTAGGTGAAACAAATAGACCGATTAAAGTGCCGTTTAACATACCTGCACACAGATTGACCGAAAATCGTTGTTGAAAACTACGGCGCCGTATTGCATGAGAATTTGTTTCTGCCCACACTGCATCCCTTGTAAACACTGATTCGTCGTAACGCTGTGCATACAAACGTCTTGCAGCCAACGCATTTTGACCACATTCGCCGTAAATTAAAATCATGTCCATAAGAACAGTATTGGAAAATTCGGCCATGTTTTCAACGCGACGAAGTGCAGCTGACAACTGACCCACTTAAACAGCAAATTTCTCAGAGTATGTAATTACGTCATAAAAATAAACCAGGGACTATCATCAAACTGTTTCATCGTTCGCCAAAAACATTTATTATCTCTAATATTTATTAATCAATTGTTATATAAAAACTGCTTCATTCTATCACTATTAATGTAACGTTTCACTGGTTTCATTTTTTGTATAAAGTTAAGAAACACCCAGTAGAATTTTTTTAACATTCTTTTGTCGCTTAATTTTGTGTTTTTTTCTTATAATTGTCGGTATAATTGTCAGTCACCCGGTATAATTGTGAAGTTAATTTAGTTTCATCAAACACATTTTTTTTTCAATGTGGCAGTAAAAGTTTTATTATCGTTTCAAATTGAACAATTTTCAATTTATCACGACATTAATCATAAAAACAGGATGGTTAGTTATTAACGTGTTATCAGCAAATATACTGCTTAACTTCATAGTTAGTAGGCAAATGGCCGATTAAAACAGAAATATAGATCTCAACGCTTAACCTTGGAGAATACTAAAGTACTTAGCAAATGGAAGGTTTTTCAAAAATGATATATGATTTAAAGTCGGGGTCAATGCAAAATGCACTCGTTGATCTGTCTCGTATTTCTTCAAATCTAAAACAGGAAAGAGAGGGGTAGAGATTGACGATAGTATTTTACGTTTCTTCGAGCAATACCATAAACCTGTCTGTTCGTCTGGAGCTATCCTAACATCGCATACGCAATTCACTTTCTGACTTTTTACGATTAATTTGCTTTAAATAATGCAGCATTGTCCAAATGGTCAGGATAGTATTGTGTGTAAAAGCGGGGGCCGCGCTTTGATTTTATGGATGTAAAGCGAATTTCTCACACTAATAAATAGATTAAGTACAGAATCTATATAAAGGGAATTCGTCACCCCACGGCATAATTTTGAGTCGTTTTATAAAAGCAGCCGGCAATGGCGAATCTGCCAAAATTCTGTGAATGGCTAATTGCGCTTTTTCTGGTGAGACTTTTGTTAATGAATTGACTAATACTAAAAATATTTGAAGCAAAGGTGAAAACAGTGTAAAGTGTGTAACAAATGATGGATTTCAGGCGTACTATTCCTAAATTACTCTTAGGGATCTATAGTCCATTTATTCAGGGAAAATTTATTCAAGGCAAAATGAGGAATGAATCGTACTGTAATTTCGAAGATCAATCAGAATTAAACTATGGTCGTCTTAGATTCACGCTTGAGGCCCACGTTCATAGTCAGTTCTTATACTTAAGAAAATCCTAGGCAATGTCTTAGGTAGGTTTTAAGAAAATCTTAAGCATTTGCTTGAAGCCTTAACTTATGTAAGGCGTTCTTATTTAAAAACGTTTCACAATTTTTTCGAAGGTGTTCCACATTGTTTTTGAAGGAGTGGAATAACGAAGGATTCTTTGCAACGATGAACAATTTAAATTTTTATTATAGAACATACGAGTCATTGATGTTGAAAATATTGACATTGACTTATCAAAGTTCACGTCTATGAATACATAGCAACTTAAGACAATCTTAAACGTATAAGACGAACGTACGAAAGACGGTCTTAAGCACTTGGTTAAGCTACGACTATAAATACCGCCCGCAATTGTAAAACAATTCGAATTGATCAACAAATAAATTATTTAATAAGCGAGTTTATGAGTTTCTTTCAAGAACTGTGAACTGAAAGCCTGAGTTAAGGTAACTCGTCCTTTGTTTTACAGCTTGAAAAACTTTCCTGAATAAAATGGGCTATACGCACTTTAATAAATAATTTTGACGTGTAATAACATTTTTCCTTATTTTTTATTTTATTACTTTCGTGATTACAATACGAAACTCATTTGGGTTTCTTAAAGTTGCTCGTTAAAGGACTCGAAATTTTATTTTGTTAGATTCGTAACAACATTTTTATTTTCTAGTAAAAGTATATGATTCTTCTTTTCAGGTTGTAATTTTCCTAGCAAATTAATTAATGTTTTAATTTTATAAATTTACTGGGTGTCCCATCTTTAGCAGTAAATGACGTTTTCAAGCGAGACATTCTTCAAATTGCATACATCTGTGTCAAATAGAGCTATTTCTTCGTAATTTCGAAATAATGAAGGCGTTCAGCGATAAATTTATTTAAAGATGGAAAAGAATGAATTCAAATCGAAAACTAGGCAATGTGTAACCAAATCAGTGATGTATTTACTTACAAATACAAAAATTATTCAAGATTTACTTACAGGATGCATAAAAAATAGGAAACATTGATAATTTGTTTCTGAAGAAAGTTCGAAATAAAAATTAAATGATTAATTTATTCATTTCACAAATTGACGTTTTCAATTATTTTTTTATAACGTTATAATCTCCTATCGTGACGTCATCGAAATTTTTTGTTAAATTACAATTTTATTTTGTTCTGGTGAAATTGATTGAGTATTTGTTTATGGCTAGAATTGTGAAAGGAAAATTTAAAGAAAAATTAGTTTTATGGTCTGAGTCTGTTATTTAGAGTGCTTTTATCATAAAAAAATTAATACTTAATTTTATTCATACAAATACATATAATATTCGGGTCTATTCTCTAAATTTTCGTATCAATTGATACATATCCATTATTGCTATCTAATAAGCATAACAAGGGACCTTGAACAGATATATCAATTGTATCTAGCAATTGATATATCTCTTCAATTAATTCATACGTCTCAGCAATTGAGTTGTCACTTGTTATGCTTGTTAGATAGCAATAATTAATATGTATCAATTCATATGAAAATTTAGAGAATAGACTCGATTAACACTAATTGAAAGTTAAAGATGTTCAAATTGTTCGCTATTTACTATTTGACAACCAGAAATTCCATGAGAAAAAAAGGTCTTTAAAAAGAGCTATCAATTTCGCAAAAAAAAAGTAGAATGTAATTTAAAAAATTCATAGTTGACGTCACAGGCGGAGATTGTGACATCAGAAGTAAAAACAAAAAAGCGTCGGTTTATGGAAAATAATTAGCCATTTAACTTTTTTCTGTTTCTGTTGTAAAACGATGTTCTTTATTTTTACTAACCCCTGTATGTAATCCGAAATTAAAGAAGGAATGGGAATTTTATATTTTATATACCATATGCTATGTCTCTTTTTAAATTCCATAAGGGGTGGCTATGAAAATTAAATTCATGTCACAGCTTGATTCACCAATGCATCATTTTTGACATCTAAAGAATTTAATCTAAAAGCTTAAAATGAATGAATGTGGAGTGTTTAGGTGTAATGAATGGTTAGTTATTGTTAGTATCTGATAGAAACTTTTGTTTTTTAATAATTAAATTTGATTCAGGTATGAAAGTTCTAACAGTAAATCTATCACTGTCACTTTTTTATTTTTCAAATATATATACAGGGTGAGTTTTTTATGTTGTGATAACGCAATATCTCGACAACTACGCTTTGGATCAAAAAACGTTGTGAATACAATTTCTTCGACTCGAAGGAGCCTATCTAATGATACCAATTACGACCCCGCACCTCCACCCTCAGTAGGTGGGGCGGGAGGCAACTTTCAAATCACAAATAGGAACCACTATTTTTTATTGGAGATTCGGATTCTACGCCTCAAACTAGGGTAGGGTTTGTCCGAATCTTTGTTTTGGATTCCTGACAGATGACGTTAAATTTTTGCAAGACCTACTGTTAGCGTTACCCAGGGACAAGGACGTGGAAGTAGCAGGTTTCTGTTCCCATCGGGGTGCTTGTTTTAGGTGAGTCCCCTCGCCTCTTACCATCGCGTGTTTGTAATATTATTTCAGTCATCGGGGTGCTTGTTTTAGGTGAGTCCCCTCGCCTCTTACTATCGCGTGTTTGTAATATTATTTCAGTAAGTGCTCAAAAATGTGTCCATCCACTTCGATGCACTTATTTATCCGCAGTTGGAATACTTGGACACAACTGAGAAATATGTTTGGTGTAATCGTCCAGCAGGTATTAGTGATTCGCTCAATAAAGTTCCCACGCGTTGTTGGCAATGCATTATAAACTTCACCCTTCAAGTAACCCCACAAACAAAAGTCAGGGGAAGTAAGATCTAGCGATCTTGCAGACCAAGATACTGGACCACCTCTTCCGATCCACCACAATTGTAGACGCGATCTAATACTTCCCGTGCTGCTGAGAATAATGTGCTGGACAACCGTCATGTTGAAACCATATTGTTTGTCGCACATCCAAGGGAAGGTCTTCAAGCAATACTGGAAGTTCGTTCTCGTTCTCGTTATCATCGATAAAGAATTGACCAATGAGGCTCTCGCTAATTATTCCACACCAAACATTCACATTCCAAGGGCGCTGTTGTTCAACTTGGCGTAACCAGTGTGGGTTTTCGATACTCCAATAATGCATGTTGTGTCGATTAATCGTATCGTGGTTTGTAAAAGTCGCTTCGTTAGAGAACAATACGCGAGCAAAGAAATGGGGATCTTGTTGTATTTGTTGGAGCGTCCAGTGACAGAATATCACTCGGTTCTGGAAATCATCGCCATGAAGTTCTTGATACAGGGAAACATGAAACGGATGATATTTTCTGTGCTTCAATATTTGACAAACAGTAGTCTGACTCGATTCACGACTTATGCGTCGAGTACTAACGTGTGAGTTACAAGCCACTGCAGCTAATACCGCAATTTCATTATCTTCTCCAGCAATTGTTCTTCGGCGGATCCTTTTTTTGGGTTGTACGCTTCCCTCGGTGGAGAACTGTTCAACAACCCGGTAAAATGAGGCGCGTCTTGTCTTATCTGGAAAATGTTGAGCATACAGGGTAACAGCATTATTGATATCCCTGCCACTTTCTCCATAAATGTAAACCATTTCAATTTTCTCTTGTACTGTTATGGCCTGCATTATAACTGATAATACAGTTACGTAAGGACGGAACGTATTGAAACAAAGCGACACGCAACGAAAGCAAGGCACGTACTGAGGTAACGTACAGCCGGTAAGATATTTGTGGAGGTACATTTTCTAGAAGATCGCTACGTCACTTTATCGGAATCAACCACCGCATTTGAGACGAGTTCCAAAGATATTGGCAGCGCAGCGTTCAAAAAGCGAAACTTTAATTTAAAAATTTATGCTATTATTTTGATAAAATGTTTGACATACAAGTTACGTCTTTTTCCCCATAGAATTCGAATCTGCAATAAAAAATGGTAGTGTGGGGGGGGGGGGGTTCGCGATTGTTATCATTAGATAGGCCCCTTCGGGTCGAACAAATTGTATTCAGAACCTGTTTTGATCCGATGCGTAGTTTTCGAGATATGGCGTTGTCTCAAGATAAAAAGCTCACCCGGTATATATATAGCAACAAATCCAAAAACGGACACTTTTATGGCATTATTATGGTATTAGCTTCTCGCTGTATAACGTCATACGTTGCCATCTCATTCAATTGAACATCACTGATTATCCCTAGTGGTGATCAAGAGAAAGAAATCCTTCTTTCGGAGTGTTTTATAACGAATGTAAAAACTTGTCAGGGAGACCATTTTAAGTAAGACATTTTATATGACATAGGTCCTATTTCAGTTAGTTGCAGATTATAAGTGATCAAATTTTCAAACCGTAGGGCGTAGGGTCCATTTCAATTAGTTGCAGATTATAAGTGATCAAACTTTCAAACCGTAGGGCGTAGGGTAAATTTTTAAGCTTAATGTCTACGAGGTGGCATCCAAAGTTTCCGAAATTTACAGTTACAATCGAACCGAGTTGTGTTTGAGGGAATAGCATATCTGTAACAAGTTCTGTTTAAAATTCTTCAAGACAAAATTTTCCGAAATTTACTTAGGACTCGTTTAGGTAAATGTTTCTGAAATGGTCGAACGTTACTTAGACCATTAACAGGCATCAAAGGCATTTGTAATATTCTGGGATTATCTTTTGGAGGATCTTTTAGGAATAATTGAACCACTTTAACTGAACTAGGTCGTCACAGGTCACGAAAGTTGGGTTTATGGATATCACCTCGAAAACAATCGTCACAGTGTAAGAGACCATCTTCGCCTCGGTTAAAGATCCTTACTGATCTACGTTTTCGATATTAATGGGATTACTCATAAAGAGTTCGTATCTCTAGGTCAGACGATTAATCTAGAAGTTTATCGTAACGCCCTAAGGCAGTTTAGGGTGAATATGAAGAGAAAACGACCAGAGAAGTGGCGCAGTAACGTTTGGGTCCTCCACCATGATTATGCGAGGCCACATGAAAAACAAAAACTTGGCTCATTGCGATTTTTTTCTCTTTCCGAAGATGGAAATCAAGTTGAAGAGGCAAAGATGGAGGAGATCCCTATTACATTTAACGAGTTCAGAAGACAATAGTTGATGTGTATTTTGTTGCTATATGCAGTTACCGATGATCCAACTTCTTTAACGAAAACTTGTGGACCAATGTTGACTGATGAATTTCACTTCATAAGAGATTGCATAAATTCTACACATAACCACCATCTAGAGTCTCTCCAGAATCTATACATTATTTCATTTAGTATTAATAAGTGGCTTGATAGTTTTACATGACAGATTAAATGTAAAAAGCATGTGACATTTTTAGACGAAAAGCTTCATCATATACTTCACTTCATGTTTGACAATAAATGTGCTACCAACTTTATAGCATCCCAGTTCACTGTGGATAGCAAATAACGAATGGTTGGGTAGGCATTGTCTTGGGAAGTGGGTCGTAACGGCCTTCAAGATCCTTTGACCTAAATCCACTTATCCATTTACTTCTGGAGTCCCTTAGAGTAATTGGTCTTCATCAAAGTATTTGCCTTCACCATATTTACCAATATATTTTCTCTTTTGGCAAACTACTTCGTTACGCAAAATCGTATCACTGTGTATACCTATGTTTTATAATTCGGATGGGTAGCATCGCATTGCTTCTTCATATACTATATATTTGGCCTACCTTTCTCTATCAAAAAATTATTCCCTCAATAATTGTTCTTGGCTTCAATCCTTTGGAACAACCATTATTTGTCAACGAATGACAAATCATTTTCCCAAAGGATAGTACCTTTTTTTTAAAAAAACTGTATTTTTTGAGATGGTTCATTTGGATTCGTATCGAAACTTTCTCTGAGTAATTTCTTTTCTCATCTCTGGAGTTTTTCCTAAGATTTTCTATTGGGTGTTCAAATTTGGCAGCAAAATTTTAGTTTACAAACTAAAATCAACCTTTAAAGTATCTACTTTTGACACGCTTGTAGAAAAACATCTTTTGGATCATTCACCTACTTTTGAGCCATTAGAGCATCTTAAATTTACTTCATCCTAATGTAACCGTCTCACCACAGACAAAAAACTTGAAATTTCACAAGGACGATGATTTTTTCTTGTAGTATTACAATTAAATAATTTTCAATACCGACAATTTCTTCAAAACAATAGATTGGTAGCCCTGTAGTCGACAGTCTTCTCATTGCTGACGTAAATATTTCATTGTTCTAAAAATATGGCAAGGAATTTACGTCTCGACTTTCAAAAGATTTTCTAATGTAAGTTTTATTCGTCCTTTAATTTGTTTATTATTAATAAGTAAATGTACTATGTGGGTTTGGGCGTATTTTTTATGGAGAATTTGCATTCTGTGCCAAATGTGTCTGTATGGTCGTCTATCGTCTGTCTGATAAGCGTTGGGTTGGGAGTTTTTATTAAACAAGGGAGCAGTTTTCCTCAAAAAGGAATAGTTTTTATCAAACAGGAAAAATTTTTAGTAAACAGGATCAGTTTTTATCAAACAGGAACATTTTTTATTAAATAGGAATAGTTTTTATTAAATAATGCAGTTTTTATCAAACAGTTTGATAGAAACTGCCCTTATTTAATAAAACTGCTATCACCACTGTCCATCAGAGCGATGAAAGGCAATCGTACAAACACATTCGGTACTTAATGTTAATTCTCCTTAAGAAAGTGAGTCCGAATCCTCATGGTGTATTTACTTCAATAATTAGATTTTTTTTCAACAATTATAAATAAAAATATTTTTACTTGCAAGAGCTCTGAGATTTTGGATGAAACCGCGGTCGTATTTTACAAAATAAACACTTGTAGATTGGCTTCGCTATTTTAATTCTTTTTAATCAACAATCTACAAAAGCATATAACCCATTATTCAGTTGTAGATACTTCGAAAGTCAATCGGGTTCATTTGCAACTTTCAACTTTCTACTATATCAAATCAATTTGTCTATGAAGAACGAATTATGATATTCTTTCGAGCAGTTGATTAAGAAGGAACAAATTTCTGTAATATTTTTATTAATATGAGTAACTTTTCTAGATGGCTGTTCCTTTGCAAGTCCAAATGAAAATGGAACCCGGAATAGTAGAGTACAAATTGCCATTTAAAGGGGGTGAAGTGAAGGTCGCCTTGAACACGCTCAAAGGTGACGTAGTAAGACAACTGCTGATAATGAGTTATCTCGTTAAAGAAGGCGACTCTTACCAAGAGATAGATCTTCCGTTGGTCAACAGCAAGCAATTTCATTTAAAGCTCAACCTGGATTCACCCGAGTCGAGGATGCGATTGAAGAATATAGCCGAGAGTTACAAAGAAATTTACCATAATAAGTTCGTAATTACCAGGATGAATTACCTGGGCGGTAACATCCTGGCGGTTTTTAATACGGCCAAGGAAGATGTGATCACTGGATTGCAGAAACTGAACGATGAGGTCGACGACAAGTTGTATTTCGTCGAGCAGACATTCGGTTTATTTAACGAAACGAATTTGAAAGTGAAGTTGAATTTGAATGAAAAACACGTCAGGGATGCGTTGAAGAAACTGGCCGTAAAGTATTCCGACACCCCCGCCGTCATTGAACCCAATCCCGTGACGGTGAATTTGCCGTTTAAAAGAGGTACCGCAGTGGGTATCATTGATCTCAATAAGTTGGAGGTAATCAATACATTGCGAAAACTTAACCACGATGTGAATGAAGCCCAACCGTTTGTAGTGCAGACGTTCGAGTTGTGGAATGGAGAAAAACTGTCGGTTAAACTTAACATGGATAACATAAAAGTCCGGAACGCTCTGAAACAAATAGCCGATAATTACCACGAGTTGCATGGCAAAGCGGAAGCTAATCTTTACCGGATTACGTTCGCCGATGGAAAAGTCAAAGGAACGTTTGACTTGAGCAAGGATAAGGTAATCAAAGCGCTGATGGACTTGGATAGAAACGTAGATGTAAATAAACCGTACGAAATAAAAAGAATTCCATTGGAGAACGGGGCGGTGATCTATGTGAGGCTTAATATCAATAGTTCTGAAACGATAAAAAAACTGAAAGAGACCGCGGATGATTACGAGGAAGAGCTCGACCACATACCAAATACCTATGAGGTCATAGACCTTCCGTATTTGAGTAATATTGCCAGGGTTGTTCTGAACGTGGGAAAAGACGACGTGCTCCAAGAATTGAAGAATTTGAATGAGAATGTCGAAGATAATCTATATGTGGTAAAAAACATCCACTTGCCCAACGGTACAATTGCAAAAATCAAATTGGGCATAAACGATTTGTTAACATTAGCTACACTTAGACGATTATCAGATGCATACACAATAATAACAAACAATACCGATTATAGGTACGAAAGCAAGACTCTGCCGTTCGGTAACGGAAACGCGGTAGCAGTTTTCGACGTTAGTGATTTGGCAGTAATAGAAAAATTGCGTAATTTGGATAACAGGGCCGTCAATTTATCTCACCAAGCTACGGAATTCCGCTTATTCAATGGTTCAGTCCTTTCCGTCCTTCTTAATACCGACGATCTCTCCACGCGTGAAACCTTAAAAGACATAGCAATCCGATATGAAGAATGCATAAAACCAATAGCTTCAAATTACGTCACCAAAAGCTTAACGTGGTCGGGGGGAAACGTCATGGCAATTTTCGACCAGGAAAACCCAAAAGTGGTCGAAGGATTACACAGGATCAGCAAAATGTACGACGGCAACCGATCGGCCACGGTTTACAACTTTTCCTCGAATGCAGATTCGACTTTGCTCGTAAAATTGGATTTAGAGAATCCCAAAGTTCGAGCGAACTTGAAAACCCTGTCTAAAGAATATAAGGAGTACTTGAAACCGTACGTGCCCAATTTCATAACGCTATATCTAGAATGCGAGAAAGGCATAATACTAGGTGTTTACGACGTCAACAACCCCTGTGTAATCCTGGGTTTAAGGAGCTTGAACGATTCCAATGGAACGGAAGTGTGGGTGGACCTCGATAACAACATAAAAATTCCGTTAAGACTAGATGCAAGGAAAAAAGAGACACGGGAGGTCTTAAGATCCTTGGCGGTGCGATATGAAGAAATTATTCGACCGTATTTACCCCATTACGTAATCAAAATTTTTTCATCAAGAGATAAATTAGCGGTTGGAGTTTTTGATATGAACAACCCCAAAGTTGTAAGGACATTGCAAGACTTGAACAGCGATGAAGAGCAGGGGCAGATTTACAGTTTTTCTCTGGGTAACGGTACATGCCTTCGCGTTGCGTTCAACATGAACAATCCAAACACACTGGTTCACCTAATGGACGTTGCAGAAAAATTCGTGAAGCTCAATAATAGTAACTACGTTATCGTTAGATTACCTTTTACCGACGGATTAGCTTTAGCTGCTTTTGATTTTAATAAGCCGGAAGTGATACGGGGAATGAAGGAATTGAACAGTTCAGATGAATCTTCCAATATTCATCTTATACCTTTGAATGATGTAGAAACAATCACGTTAAAATTAAACTTGCAAAATCCGATAAATCGAGAAGCCTTGCGGAAGTTAGCTGAGACATACGAAGAATATGTGTATCCTAAGTTTAATTTCGCCACGAAGTTATTAACGTGGAAGAATGGTAGGGCAGTAATAGTTTTGGACATGCTCAAACCTGAGGTGATCCAAGGCTTGAGGAACTTGCATACAGAAATGGGCAAAGTTGAGGTGTTTCCGTTAAGTAACGGCAAAAATCTTACGGTCTCCCTTAATTTGAATAATGAAGATGTTAGAGAGACCTTGCGTATGTTATCTGAAATATATGAAGAATACATCGTACCAACTTATGTACCACAGACTTTGGAATTCGATGGTTATCTTGCAAGCGCAGTCTACGACGTCAGTAAGCCGGAAGTGGTGAAGGGATTACAAGAAAATTTCAGTAGCTCCGTAATAGATGGATCAATAGTGAAAAAGAACTTTACTTTAATTGACGGCGAGCTTCTGGAAGTGAAATACAATCCGAGCGATTCCAAGGTGCGAGGTAGCTTGCAAAGTTTGGCAGATCATTACCAAGAAGTACAAGTACCAAATTACGTAGGGGCGAGTATAGATTTTGGAGTAGGGAGGGCGGGGGTCATTTTGAATTTGAACAAGCCGGAAGTGCTTTCGTCGTTGAAAAAGTTAGACCAAGAAGTTAACTTAGAGGAACCCGTTGTATCCGTGGACATTCCAATAAACCGCGACAAATTTTGGACCGTCAAACTTAACATGAAAAATCCGGAAACACGCGATGCTCTAAGAGGGATTGCAGAGCATTACAATGAAATTATATATAAGTCGAATATGGTTTCATTTGAACTACCGTTTGACGAAGGGCTCATCACATTTACCGTAGATTCATTTAAGAACGATGTCGTTGAAGAATTGAGGAGAATGACCAAGGAAGCAAGAGAAGACAGTCCGGGTGGAGAAATTCCATTAGCATCCGAAAACTTAATTCCATTCAAGATCAACACCAACGATTTACGGAACAGACAAAGGCTGGAAAATATAGCTGTGAAATACAAGGAGGTTCTTATAGATCAACCGCCAAAATATGAAATCAAAATACTTCCGTATAGCAGCGGGAAATTGGTGGCTGTGTTGGACATAAATAAGAAGGAAGTACAGGAGACTTTGCAAATGTTAAACGATTTGGTCGATGAAAGTAAGCCTTACATAAAAGAACGGATACATCTGTCAAATAATACAGTGTTGAACATTAAATTGAACATCGAAGATAGTAGCGTGCGCGTCATAATCTGCGATATAGCTCATGATTGCGATGACGTTCCTTTTAATGTAGGCCCCAAATTTGTAAGTCACAACATGCCATATGACGGAGGGATTGCAGTGGCTATTTTTGACGTGAACAAAATCGAAGTCATCGAGGGATTGATTTCTCTGCAGGACAAAGTTGCTGATGGCCAATCAAATATCACTAGAGATTTTCCTTTGGATGATGGCAGTGTTCTTCAGGTAAAATTGGACATTAACGATCTAGAAACACGACATGCTTTGCAGAAGATCGCTGAGAATTACGAAGAGGTACCTGAACCGCGCCGATCCAGGACCGTAGTACTCGAGCTGCCGTTTAACGATGGTCTGATCGTAACTACTTTCGACGTTTCTAACGATGAGGTAATCGAAAAGCTAAAGGCACTGACGAGTCCTTACGATCAAGGTAGCAGCCTCTTAGTGGAAATCCCACTGGCAAACGGCACCCTTCTCAATCTCAATGTAAATGTTAACGATCCTCAGGTCAGGAATGTCATGAGGAACCTGGCAATTCAATACCAAGAGATATTCGATCCGTTGCAACCAAGACATATGATATTTAAAACACCATTTAAAGATGGGGAAATAATTTTCGTTATTGACGTCTGGAAAACGGCCGCGATGAAAAAGTTGGAGGAATTAGGCAAACATCTAAGTGATAAAGATTCACATGTGACATTAAGACTTCCGTTAGAAAACGGAACTGTCGTGGATCTGAAGATCGACCCGAACGACCCGAATACGAGAGAAGTCTTGGCTGAAACGGCTGTGGAATATAACGAGGTCCTCAACTCAACGAATCCCCATCTATCCCAACATCAGTTACGATGTGACAAGGGTTGGATTTTCGTTACTTTTGATACATCCGATCCAAAGGTTATCCAGAAGCTGAAGGACTTGAATAATCAGGTGCGCAAGAATGAGCCGCACATCACGCTAAAGATACTTCAAGCCGATGGATCCGTTGAGCATATCAAGCTTAACATTGATGATTCAAAGGTGAGAAGTGAATTGAAAAGTATTTCTAATACCTACAGGCAAATATCACGCACAGGGTTTCCCAATCACTTCGAAAATTCGCATTATAAACTGCCGTTTAGCGAAGGTAATATCTTGATGACTTTAAAATCCGACGATCCGACGGTGCTGCAGGTTTTAGGAAAGTTAAATGATGAGGCGACTAAACGGGATTCACCGTTCACTATAAGACTTCCGTTACCCAATGGATCGCTCAAGCAATTCAAGTTAGATTTGTCCAATAGTACCACAAGGCAGTCCCTGCTAAATATATCTGAAAGCTATAGGGAAGTCGTCGCGGAACAGCAGCTTACTAAAATTGTGAACTACGAATTCCCCCTTGAGGAAAATAAGAAGTTGAGGGTCTCCCTTGATTTAGCTAACAAGGAAGTGATTAATACGTTGTTGGAGCTCAATGATGAAATTGACGGCGAAATCATAGATCAATACTCCGATGCGGTTTCGGACACCAAAATAAAATTAGATGTGAAGGATTCTTATACGCAAAAGGAGTTAAAGAGAGTGGCTAATAAGTATGAATTGGTAAATGACATGGATAATAAGCCGATGGATGAAGCTGTAATTCTAACTTTCCATCTGCCTTTCAAGGATGGCCATGTGATGGCCGCTCTGGACCCCTACGACCCTGAAGTACTCAGCGAACTACTCGAATTGAACAGTAAGGTCAATACCTCTCAGCGACGTGTCAACCTACGCTTGCCTATAGATGACAATGAAAATATTAATATTCGATTAAACATCGACAATCCAGAAATCAGAAGTGTTCTTAAGAGGATAGCCATCAAGTATTCAGAAGTAACAGATCAAGTACGGAACAACTTCGTTCTACACCAGTTACCATTCAATCATGGTATACTTGAGATTGTCTTAGACCTGTCTGATCCAGAAGTGATCGAAACGCTTTTAACGTTAAGCAAACAAGTTGGAGAAACTGACAAATATGCCACGATACAGATTCCGTCAGTCGACGGGGCAGATAAGAACATTAAATTATATATGGACGACCCAGAAGTGAGAAATGTACTGCAAAATATTGCTTTGGAATATAAAATATCCTGGCACTCGCAAAAACAGTTCCTGGAACCATCTTTGCACCTTTTTAAGTTCCAATTGCCGTTCGAAGGTGGCAAGTTCGCATTCACTGTAAACGTACAAAACAAAACGGTTGTTGAAGGGTTACGCGAGTTGAGTCGGAAAGTCGATGTCACAAAACCACGCATTGTCACGAAGGTTAACCTGACGGATGGCTCATTCCTTAACATACGACTTAATCCAAATAATTCCAAAACAAGAGAGGCGCTGAAAAAAATCGTTTCTGATTATGAGGAAATTCCGAATACTGAAACCAGTGAAGATGCAGGAACACCTGAGATCGTATTCGACGGAGAAAAACCCAGAGAAGATGATGTAAGAGAAAGCGTACCGCTTAATACTGTACAGGTAATCACAGGAAGCCTGAGAAAAGAAGAACCCAGCATTACAAACAATAGTCAGGAAACCTCGACAAAAGAAGAACCAAGCATTAGTAACCCAGAAACAAGAGAGGCACTGAAAAAAATCAAAGGAAGTTTGAGAAAAGAAGAACCCAGCATTACAAACAAGAGTCAGGAAACCTCGATAAAAGAAGAACCAAGCATTAGTAACCCCAAAACAAGAGAGGTGCTGAAAAAAATCAATCTTGATGATAAAGAAATACCGAACACTGAAGCAAGTGAACACGTAGGAACACCTGGGATCGCAGTCGATGGAGAAAAATCATTAAAAGACGATGTAAGCGAAAGTGTACCGCTTGGTATCGTTCAGGGAATCACAGAAAACTCGAGAAAAGAAGAACCCATCAACAATAATCTCCAAACAAGAGAGACATTAAAAAAAATTGAGGAAATTCCGAACACTGAAGCAAGTGAAGATGCAGGAAAACCTGAGATCGCAGTCAATGGAGAAAAATCCACAAAAGACAATGTAAGCGAAAGCTTACCGGTTCATATCGTTGAGGTAATCACAAAAAACTCGACAAAAGAAGAACCCATCATTCATGATCCCCAAATAAGAGAGACGCTGAAAAAAGTAATTTCTGATCATGAGGAAATTTCGAACACTGAAGCAACTGAAGACAAAGGTACACCTGGGATCGCAGTCGATGGAGAAAAATCCACAAAAGACAATGTAAGCGAAAGCGTACCGCTTAATATCGTTGAGGTAATCACAAAAAACTCGACAAAAGAAGAACCTATCATTAATGATCCCCAAATAAGAGAGACGCTGAAAAAAGTAATTTCTGATCATGAGGAAATCCCGAACACTGAAGCAAGTGAAGACGCAGGAAGACCTGAGATTACAGTCGATGGAGAAAAATCCACAAAAGACAATGTAAGTGAAAGCGTACCGCTTCATACGGTTGAGGTAATCACAAAAAACTCGAGAAAAGAAGAACCCATCGTTAATGAACCCCAAATAAAAGAGGCGCTGAAAAAAATCATTTCTGATAATGAGGAAATTTCGAACGCTGAAGCAACTGAGGACGCAGGAACACCTGAGATCGCAGTCGATGGAGAAAAACTCACAAAAGGTGATGTAAGCGAAAACGTACCGCTTAATATTGATCAGGTAAACACAGAAAACTTGAGAAAAGAAGGACTCAACACTGCAGACGTGACAGAAAAGTCGAATCAAACAAAATCAAATCAAGAAGAATTGAATAGAGAGAAATTACTAGGAGCCAAGGGTAACAGTCAACCAAGTGAAACGAATTTGCGCGCAAATGAAGTCAACAAACCAAAACCAACAAAAAAAGAATCACAACCAAATGAAATAAGTTTGCTTGTAAAAGTCAACGAAACAAAACCAGGGAATGAAGAATCATATGAAGATGAAACACACGAAAAAGACAGACCAGTAGAGCAGCCTAGTTTTCCTTTGGATATTTCTTCAGGGATAGATCTCCAATTTAATGCAAACGCTGATTTTCTGGATCGGTTGTAATTTGGCACTTGCTGCTAAAGATGATCCAGGAATCGTATGATTAAAATGGAATTATTTATATAGCTGTAGTATGTATTCAAAAACTTTTAAAAATTGTAATAAAAATGTAAAAGTTAAATTTTATTTTATTTTTAGCTTTCATTTAAATTTAATAAAGACGCAGGCGCAGCGGTGTTTTTAAGATTAAATAAACAAGGTGTGCTAGTATGAAAGTGCATATACATATTAGAAGCAGAAGATTTTTGAGTGGGGAAAGTTTATGTCTTGTTCGAATGTCATCTGGGATTTTGAAAGTAATTAATTGATTAATTAATTACAATTTTGATAGTTTATTTGAGTATTTTTAAAAATTTGTTACTATTATTCACATTTATATTTTGTAGCCTTCTGGTTTTTTGTTTTTGTTTTGTTACTTTCCAACAACATTTAAAAAATATATGAGTAAAATTACTACAAAATTTATAAGAAATACAAATAAGGTAATTTAATTAAATAATTATTTCGAAAAAAAATTGGTTAGAGTGCTAAAAGACGGTTAAGAATCTCTTTAAATTTTCGAAAACCTTCATATACAAATTCAAATTTAATTTTAGTTTAAAACTTACACCGGTTCCCGGCTTCCGCTTGAATATCTCGGATTTAAATCTCGTTTTTACGTTGTTCATAATTTCTGTAATAATAACGATAATACCAACAGTGTAGGTGATTAAATTAAAAATAAAGAATGTAATAATAAAAAAACAATATGATGAGTTCGAATCGCAGATATCCGAGCGGAAACCGGGAGCCCGTGCAAGGTAACCACATTTCTAAATTAAATTAAAAGACAGTGTTAAAGTAAAACTGAATTTTCGGAAACTTTTTTCTTTAATTATTAATAGTTGGGGCATATTTCTTCATAATTTCAAACAAGTTGTAGTCATTAGAGCACTAGCAAAAGCAGTCTGAATTTTTGTCATATTTTGTCTTAGGAAGTTAAAAATGGATATGTGGAAACCCATATTAATTCCCTATAGCTTTTATTTTATAAGATAAAATCAATCCACATTGCCCTAAATATTTTTATGCTTTGTTGCAGGTGGTTACGTAAAACAATTTGCTTTTACATTTAAATAAAAGTCAGTGGCACTACAGTTCAGTCATCTTGATATCTTATTAGATTTTTATTTAAAATGCACGTGGCAATATCAAAAATTAATAGATAATTTGATTACTCGGTGTTGTTTTATGACCTAAATGTAACATGATAGCCAGTAATAAAAATAATAGTTCCAAGAGAACACAAAAACTTTGACAAAAAAGGGAGCTAGGAGATGAATAATATTAGAAACGTGAAAGTGCAGGAATAAACGCTTTAAAAAAGAAAAGAGATAACAGATTAGCTGTTAAAAGAAGAGTATTTGACAGAGAACAGAAGAGGAAACAAATACAAAAGAAAGTTAGTAGTTGGGTGCTTCTTGAAGAAATAATGCCTTAAAGCCCAATGATTGTTAATACAAAAGCCCCCAAACTTATGGAAAAGAAGTGATTCTAAAGTGTGTGGAAAGTTTTCCATCTTGTCCGTGAAATGGCTGCCATCAAAGAAGTTGTACGATGTTTTTGGGATAACTGTACTACAACATAAAACAAATCTGGATGTTAAGAAAGTTAGAGTTTTAATTGCGGTCAGTTAATGTGTATATTTATCGAAATTGACGAACTGGCTGCAGTTAAACTCTTGGTTAACTTAACAATCAATTAAATATGAATCTAAAATTAACTTAATTCTGCTGCACTTTTCGCTACTAACTCCAGTTTAACTAATCTACAAATGTAATTTGACAACGTTGTAACGTTCATTTGGTATTTTACGAAATTTGACGTAATTATAAGTTTCGATTAACGCAGAAATGGAGTAAAGCTACTGTTCCTGCTTTCGAGTTTTGGAGAATTGGCGATTAAAAGGGGGGTACGAAGTATGAATGTTTGACGTAAATTGTTATTGTAAATTAGCCTTAAAAACAACAGTACGAACAGAAACAGCTGATTGAGTTGTTGAGAAATGCGCATACTTTTTGGAGATTTTGCTACGTGATCGACGAAAACCAATGACAATAATCCTCAAATATCCAAATCTCCAAATCTCCAAAGCAGGAAAAGCAGCTTAAGTGTGGAGTCAACGGCACTATAACACCTGAATTTACCATACAGGATGAGCCAACAAGGCGTATTCGGAAGATAGCGTCTTTATTATTGCAAACTTATAAAATCTGTTTTCACTATTATTTACATGTGGTGTAGGTGCATGATTTAAAATTCCACTGGGCGTTAGATATGGCTGTACGAATCCAAACTTATATTTTCTAAATGGATTGTATTGTATATAATGTTTTATTTCTGTTCGCCTCTAAAAGTAATATCCATTCACGATCTTTTTGCATTCTATTTTGTATTTGTATTTTGAAGGTAGTCAAAATCTGACGTGAAAAAAATTGTGACATGTCACGTCAGCTGTATAGGGATAGGGAACCTTTAATTTAGCATCAAAATTTTATAGTGTAGAAAACGCATGTATATCTGTAAAACTTATAAATAGACTGCGACGATCCTTTTGGCAGTCAAAACTAATAGCCACGAATATGCACAAATATAAGCAGATTTGCAGACCTCTAGTGTTAGCAGAAGAATCTGATGGTGTGCGTATTGGAGGAGGTAGTGAAAGTAAACAGAATTTTAAATGAGCTCGGGAAAAATTATAAGATATTTTACATAAATATGACCATGGAAAAGGTTCTGAGACACCGGCAACAGCAAGAAGATCCTGTTATTTAAATACGCCTTCATATAATGCTTTTGCGCCACCTGCAGCGCCCCTCTACGCCATTGCCAGGCACCAAACTCGAATCCCCTTCAGAAATTCATCCCGGCCTCGAGTATTCACCCCTTCTGCGACAGCGAGGCGAAAATGGCCGCAAGCCCTATAATAAGACCATCCAGGGCCTGAGAACGACAGTTCTTCGGTCTGAACATGTCCGAAAAAAAATCCTGGCTGAACAAGCCATCTTCACGTGTTGCACAAGCCGATACACCTCTCCACACGCTGCACAAGTAGCAAGATCCATTTAGCCACACCACTGTGCACAAGATTCTACGAAAACACAAACAAACATTCTGTCATTATTGTTTATTATCATATCCGGAGTCACATTTGTTAATAAAGAAACACTTCTTCGCTTTGTGGCACAATTGTTGACTAAGAACACGCAAACAACACACCTCACCCCAAACTTTCTCAATGAAAAAAATAATTAATCATTAAACTTTTGTTCGAGACGATATTTCTCGTTTTCATGGAATACTTTGGACAGCACAATTAAAATGGCAACATTGGCAGTGGCAGTTTTCAAAAACGTAACCACAAAATTAAAAACGAACGTTAATTAAATTTCTGATAAGTATATTTTTTTGTGGTACCAACAAAAATGTCACCCTAACACTGCCTACTCTGAATGCAAAAAGATCGTGAACAGAGTATAGATCGATTTATTTTAAGGGGATTATGTATCTGAACCTAATAGTTTTTGAGATATAATTTAAAAAGTGTGGTAGTTTTTGGTGTTTTATAGATTAGTTGTTTCTTAAAATTTAGTTTTCAAATTTTACAGTAATAATACATAACCTGTCTGAACAGAAAATGATCTTCTTTTTGAAAATATTCATATTAATTTGTACAGGGTGATTCAAAGCGCAGATATTGATTTTACTCGGTCATTTTAAATGGAAAATACATCTTTGATCAAGTTTCACAGTAATATAGGAGTAAGTATGTGTTACACTTCAAATTTACACGCAGTAAGACCTCAAATTCGTAAAACAGTAGTTACGTTAACAGCTACAATTGACATTTTAAGTGCATTGACTATTTCAATAGGTGAATTCGTCTTGCACATATATTTTAATGAGTTGTTGGTTATTACTCAAAGATGGTTACATATTATTAATTTGAAAAACATACTCTAATTTAAGATTTTAATAAAAAAACATTTTCTCTAAAACTTCAAATATGGTAATCATTGCCATCGTTTGATAGTCACACATTCTAACAATTATTGAGATCTCAATCATTCCATTAGTTATCATCGTAGTAACCTCTTGCTTACATATGCATGAATTTCTTGTTACGTGAGGAGGGTGAGCTACCTACTCTTATAAAAAAATAATGTTGACATGTTATCAACTAAAATTACATGAAATTTACATCAAGAAAGATTGGAACCTTCTAGAAAATGTAGAAATAATTAGAAAATCCCTAGTATCAACTATAGCCTTATTATATTGGTTTTTATGTGTACAGTGTCAATCATTATCAGGTTGACAGCAACTGTACCTCTTTCCTTATTCCGGGTTCCAACGATTTTTTTTGTTTATAATAACGTTCATTTTAATTAGAAAATCTGTAATAACAATTGATTTAAAATAAAAATGTTGACTTCATAAAATTATATTTTGTGATGAAAAGATTCGTTCACGTTTACATTAATTATTTTTAATCTTAGATCAATTGTTATTGTTATTGTTTCCATTTTAATTTTCTTGATTGTTATTGTTGTATATGTTGTGCTACGTAATCTTGCCCATCAGGCAGTGCTGCTTAAATAAAAATTAACTGTATCACATTTTATGTTACAAATGAAATGAGTGTAATTTTTAACAGACTGAAACTACAAACGGACTGAATACAGATTTTCTAATTAAAATAAACCATATTATATATATAAAGAAAACATTCCATTAGAAGCTGGAATAAATGATGTTTCTAGAATTTATAAATTTGAGGTTTTACTGTGTTAAGTTCGGAGTATAATACATACTGAACCTTATATTATTGTAAAGCTTAGTAAAAGACATATTAAATTTAATAACAATATAATCCATTTAAAATAACTAAGAAAGTAAACAGATGCGTTTTGAATCACCCTGTACAAAATAATAGGAATATTTTCAAAATGAATATTATTTTCTGTGCCAGACAGGTTAGGTAAAATTTAAAAACAATTTTAATAAACATTTTAATAAACAACTGAACTATAAAACACATAATACCCTCATAATAATGATCCACTCTTAAAGGCGAATCGAAATAAAGCATAATATATAAAAAGGTAACTTTGGATTAGCGCAGCCACATAAAACACCTTGTGCAGTTGTAACTAATTTTGAATTATGCACCTACATCATACGTAAATTGTAGCAAAAACAGATTTTAAAAATCTGTAATAATAAAGACGTTATCTTTCGAATAACTATTGGCTCACCTGTAAAAGGAGGCAATAGCTTTAGCTGGTTGTGAGTTACATGAGACCGTGGACAGATGCATATCCATTTAATGTATCCAAGTCTATCTCATACAGATGCTCATGAATACGAGAATTCTCGACTCCCGAGGAATCGAAAAAGTCGAGAAATCAGAAATTCTAAAACCATCCTCACAGAATCGATATTATAGATTACGGAAAAAAATGTTTAAGTAATTAATAAATTAGAGTAAATTAATATTTACCCTAAAATTATGCTACCACACTGGCTGACAAACACAGCACGACGTTTTGTAAATGAAGCTGTAAATCTGCTATAAAGTTTTACATTTGACTCTGATCCAGCTCCAGTTCTTACGTGACGTAGTAAGTAAAGTTCGGATTTTTAGGTATAAGAAATGTTAAAAATATGCGAAATATGTCACGCTTTTCCAAAAAAATATGTCTCGTACTTAAATTTATGCACTTTTATGCATGTTGTTTCTGATGAAATAAAACAACAAATAATCAAAACATTAAGCATAAAATCAATAATAATTTTACAGAACATATTTTGTGGCGTAGGCGGTCTTCAGTTATTTGATCACGAATTAATCTTTTGTGATCTTGCAATTCAGAAACCAAAGCTATCTCACATTTCAAAGATCATTCGAAATTTCAAAAATTTTGTTGCTCTCTTCAAACGTGAACTGTTACTTATGCCCTTCGAAAACATCTTCTATATGAATAACATTAATGATAAAATTAATTTCCTTAATTTTGAGATACTAGCATTATTCAATAGGCATGCTCTCCTTGTGTCTGTCAAGATCTCTATAAGGAATTCTCCCTGGATCACAGACACAATCAAAGTATGATGTCTCTTCGGAATAAAGCTAAGTCAAGTTATGTTAAGCATAGATCTGTTGCTAAATGGGAATATTATAAAAATTTGCGTAATCTCACTAACCAAGCTATAGTCAGGCAGAAAAAAGCACATTTCAATATTATATTAAAAAATTGCGTTTGTAAAACTCTTTGGAATGAATTGAATTCTCTTGATTTTACTGCCAATTCTAAATCTGAATTACCTACTTGGTTTCAGAACGCAAATGATATCAATAACTTCTTTTTGGATAATATACCTGTACACAATACTGACAACTCTGATATAATTACTTTTTATAATAACAATTCCTTGGTTGAAAACTCGCCTAAATTCAAATTTCAGCCTGTTGACTCATCTGAAATCCTAGAACATTTGGGTCACCTTAAAAGCAAAAGCATAGGATCCGACGGAATTAGTTTAAACATGATCTTTTCCTGTTGCCCACACATAATCCCATATTTGACAAACATTGTGAATTCATGTCTGCTAGACAACTATGTTCCCGTTTGTTGGAAAGATGCTCTCGTTATTCCTATACCTAAAACTACCAATCCCTCGGAATTCAAAGGTCTGAGGCCTATTAGTATCCTTCCACTATTATCTAAAATACTTGAAAAAATTATGGCCAGGCAGTTGCGTGAGTATCTCTCCGTTAATAATATACTACCTGAAAATCAATCTGGTTTTCGCGTTAGACATAGCTGTACTATCGCTCTTCTTAATGTTACGGATGATATTATCACTGCCACAGATTAAGGTAAGACTACCATTCTAGCTCTACTTGACTACAGTAAAGCCTTTGATACAATTAATCATGCTACATTGTTATCTATTTTACATTATATTGGCCTTAGGCATGATGCTATCCTTCTTCTAGAATCTTACCTTTCTGAAAGGACTCAGCGTGTCATGCTGTCCTTTGGCATTTCAGACCGAAGACCGATAACTAGCGGTGTACCGCAAGGTTCAATTCTTGGACCACTATTGTATATTGTGTTTACTTCAAATTTTCACAGGTTTGTTAAGTCTTGTAATTTTCATATGTACGCTGACGACACTCAGCTCTATTCCTTTAACTTCATTAGCGCTCAGCTTACATTATCAAGCATCCAGAATGATCTCACAGCCATCTTTGAAATGTCTAATAAGCATTCGCTAACTATTAATGCATCTGAATCAGCTTTATTGTTATTTGGCAAACCTGCTCATTGCAATTTTCTTCAGAATATAATTAATTTGAGAATAGGTGGCACTAATATTCCTTTTCATACCGAAGTTAAAAATTTAGGTCTGACAATAGATAACTTTTTTAGGTTTGTTACACATATTCTTAATTGTACGAAAAGGGCTTACTCCATCTTAAAACTTATTTACCCGCATCGACACTTTTTATCACAAAAACGAAAATTCTGCTCTGTGACACTATAGTATTGCCTCCATTTAATTACTGTTCTGAAATATATGCTTCGTGTTTAACATCTGAAATGGTTAATAAGATTCAAAGAGTGCAAAATTCACGTCTGAGACTCAGCTTGGCTGAATATGCGGAACAGAAGAGTATTACTTAATTCCTGCCTGTATCACAGGATTATTATAGATCGAAGATGTTCACAATATTAATATAAGACTAAAAAATGTAATTACTCCACCTATGCACAAAACGGCTCTTTTTGAACGCTCTTTTAGTTACCAGATTTCTTTTGTTTACAACTCTTTACCCTCCTATTTAAAAAATCTGTCTCATCATTTGTTTAAAAAGCGACTTCGTCACTATTTATGGATAAAACAATAATAGTGTCACTAAATTTATGATATCTTGGTTGGCCTCTTAAGCCTTAACTCATTATCAGCTGAACATATATGAATTAATGGCAGTCCCCTTTTTCATTGCTCAGAATTTTTATTATTTTTTATTATTATTTTTTAAAATCAAGTTTTCTTGCCAGATGAAATTATGAAATTAACTAAAATTGTATAACTGGCAATATAGAAAGTGTTAGGAAAGAGTTTATACATGTATTTCGGCCTTATTGGGCCTCATCAGAACTCTGTACCTTAAATTAAATAAATAATTAAATAAACCAATTTTTTTTAAGGTACAGAGTTCTGATGAGGCCCAATAAGACCGAAATACATGTATAAACACTTTCCTAATACTTTCTATATTGCCAGTTATATAATTTTAGTTAATTTTATTATTTTTTAGTTATTATTATTGTTTTTTAGTTATAGGCATGTATCACCACATTAGTTATCAGCTTCGTTTTTTCTCTTTTTATATTACTTTAGTTAGGCATTAATTTAGGCATTTATTTGTGCGTATTTACTTTCACTTTATTCTAGGTTTCGGTGTGAGAACATTGTTTAGTCTTCTGGCTGATCAATGAACCGCTCCAAGCGATTTTCAGACATTGTTGAATTTTGTTTTCTTCCATTGCCTGGTGTTTTATAATTTGGTTCTGAAATAAAGTCATTATTATTATTATTATCTATGATAATAACTACATTAAATGAAAATAATAATAATTCTATTTGTTAAGTATGATCTAAGCAATATAGCGCTTAAAACTATTCAGCTTCCAACTTAATGCATGCTATTCTTGTTTTGCCAGTTGACAATCAAATTTCAAATCTGAATTATTATCTACAGTGGATCCTTCTACTTTTTTCTCATTGGTACTTGAAGTTGCCGAAAATAGTTATTTTCGATGAAATCAAAAAGATGCGATGCAAGCGCAAAAATGTTGCTGTTTGTTGAGTAGGTTTGAATGACAAATTATATGGCATTTAATTGGATTCGACAATAATGCAGGCAACGCTTATTACAAATTAGTTCCTATTTATTTATGTACCAAGGTATCAAAATGACACTTTACTGCCGTGGTGCACACAACATTTTTTCGACTACCACTTACCAAAGTCAATTGTTTGAAGTGTTCAAAGCTTGCAGTTTTATGTCTATATTTATAATTTCCTAAATTTTTGATAGATGTATTTCATTTAATTTAGAATGGAACCAAAAGATGCAATGCGAGAGCAAAAATGTTAATTTTTTTAATTGATTTGAATGACAAATTAATTGACATTTAACTAGATTCGACGATAATACAGGCAACGCTTTTTACAAATTAGATAAAAGAAATTAAAAATAATTACTAATTGATCAAAAATATCAAGATTTCAGCAGCTTTATTGAAAAATAATTAAATATAAAACATTGATTATCATTTATAGATAAATAATATTGTTAATGAGAATTGATTAATGTCACTTTAGAATAAGTCTAAATACCTGCCTAGGCAGGTAAAGTATCGCTTTCTCTCCTTGAATGGTTATGAAAATTATATTTTCGAATGTGGCAGACTAAAAAGAAAATAATTGGTATTTGAATATTTTGAATAATTAATTAGTGCATTTAAAGAAGTGTTTCCGTAAGTAATTTTTTATAATGGTTTATAATATTCTACTAGAGCCAGCAGCTAGTCAAATATCATCGTCTTCAAGCACAAGTAACAAATTGCAAGTCTGATTTGGAACTTGAAGTTTTACCAGAGTAATTAGTGGGATGCAATGTTATCCGTATGTCTCAAAGTCAATTAATTTTCGGCGAAGCGATTAATTATTCCTTCATATTGACATTCGTCTCTGCATCACGCGGAACGATGATATTCGCACCTCAACCGCACCAGATGCATTCCGGATTGCGTCGGAACTCGCAAACTGTAGCAAATATTTGCGACAACTTTGATAGATGGAGATTTAGATTAATTTCTTAAGACGCGAGATGAGATGGTGCGGGATGGCAGTTTTCACAAGTAATTCTATTAGAACGGCGACATTTGTTTAATGGAACGTGCAAGTAAAGTTTTCAGCACGTTGCTTGTTATGGTGTGAGTAAGAAATGAGGAAGTTGATTTTGACCGGAAGTAAAAAAAGAACATATTGAATAAATATTTGGGAACACACTTTGTAAACAGCCGAAAATTTTGAAACACAAATTATTAAATTTAATTATTGAACGTTCATGCAAACTGTTGAACTAATTTAGTTAAATAAATGATCCGAAAATAAAATAGAATCGATAACAATAAACATAAACTTAATAAGCTAACTTAATAATAATATGGAATTAATATTTTCAGATAATTATTATGACCCGCACGTCGATTACGCTCGGTGCATTTGATTTCCACCCGAACAACCTAATGCACCCTGATAATCGAAAACTGCAATAATAATTATTCCCAACTCATTCACCGCGGATGATCTAAATATCCATATTAATTAACGCTTATCAAAATCGTCCGATTGCGGCCTGTCACACGTTGCAGTCCGGGATCAGATCGACGCGTCGCGACGCCGACGCACGTAGCACACAATCTAGACGGCCGCGCCCGCATACATTTCGTGCACTTAAAATACCTCCTGTCAAGTTATCCGTGCCGGGCCTGACAGATTCCAGGCCCGTCTGCATTCTGGCGATTCGCACGCTGAGGAATTCTCGCCTCCGAAATCTTTCCCATCTTGAGAATTTACACGGGAGATTAAATTTCGCCTTTCTGCAAACAACCCACGCCGAAGAACGAAACAAATTGTGACAATGAGAGACGCAAACAATACAGATACACTTCCAAGAAATTAAGTGTGACGCAACGAAATGATGGCATTCCCCTGGGATTTCAAACACGCATACTTATGAGGAGAGTTCACGAATTATTGTCCCTAACACAGAAGGAAACAAGCGGGAATTTCAGTTTTCAACCTGAGTCCTAAAAGGTGAATACCTTTGGTATATCGATGACGAAGGTATTTGGAAAAATTCTCTTTCTTGTCCTACTAGCCAATCACGACTGTTTTCGGTACTCCTGCACTTGGTGTCCGAAAAAATTCTCTATCACACAATATAAAAAAATATACGTAGCCATTTGAAAAAAAGTCGACATTGTTTGACATAACATTTGGTAGAGATACAAAGTGAAAGTCTTACCAATTGGTAGTATTTATGGAGCCATTTTATACGATTTTTCGGCCTTGATTTAAAAAAGTTTGAGAATCACTGAGTGAGGGACAATAATTCGTGAACTCTCCGTTGTATGTGACAAATAGCGATATATTTTAGCAGTTGGTCTGTACGAGACATTAATTAAAGTGAATAATATATTTATTGACATACCCTAACGTGAGTGCTTTTATTGTTCTATCCTCACAATGTTGATCAACATACCGTGTGTTTCAGACCACCCGTCCGAAAAAATGAGGTAGTGGGACGTTGTAAAAAAAGGGTACATGACGCTTTTAACAACCGGATTAGAGATTAACTTACGGAAATTGTTCCATCCTCATGTAAAGGACGATGGGGTTAAAGACAAAAGGCAGGGGATAAACTATCCGACATTTAGGAACTTTGATTTATTTTCAATTAATCTACGATGAGCTCAAGTTGCAAGGCCTTGCGAGGTACTTTTCTCCTCTAGAAATCACGAGGAAAGTGAGAGAGAGATTCTATTTTTCCGCCCAAATCTCTGACTTGAATTCAAACAAAAATTTTACATAAAAATAAACAAACTATTTCAACCTCTTCTTGTTGTTCTTTTGCCAAAATTTTAGTCAAAACCATGGAAGATCTATGTCGTAATTTCTTTGTTCGTACGTTTCTGGTTTGAGTTTTAAGCAGCCAGGAAATTTTGGCCCTTGCCTGTTCTTACATATAATTTCGGGATTGATGAAATTACGTCTCTTCTCTTTTAGTAGTTCCTTTCTTTTATAAGAATTTAGTTGAAAATAAAAGTGTGTATTCAAAATTAAATAAATTGAGAAAGAAAATGTAGCATTCAAAACGGTGTTAAAAACAGTAACCGATCATGTATATTTAAAAAAAATTAGACAAATTCCTAATACTGTGAATAAATACAGACAAATGTAAAATCTAATCTAAATTGAAGACTAATTGAAAATAGTATTAAAACAAAAAACAAATTTTAATAATTTTACAAAGAGAAGAAACGAAATTCTGTATAATAATGTAAGAAACGGGAATTTTGTTCAGGAAAATTTACTATTTTAATTTAGAAAATTTCTGGCGCAAAGAATTAAAATGTAGGAGTCTAAAGGTAAACAAAGGAACCAATACTTCCATCTAGGGCGGAAAGGAAATTAAATTGGCAATTTAAGAAAATTCTGTTTCTTCGGCAAATGGAGGCGAGTCTTGATTCCATTGCGTGGGTGAAGACTATTTCTCACTTAGAAGCTTCGCATGGGATAAAAATATTTAAATTTGATTGGTTCACCCACTCACAGTTCGTGATGAGTTTCTTGAAAGTAAGACAATACAATACAGTATACATACAGGGTGACTAACAATTGTTCCGCAAAAAAAGCGCATAACAAAATGTCATAGATTACAGAAAAAAATGTTTAAAAATTCAATGGAATAGTTTGTATTATTGACAGGCCGTTCAGGCCTACAGCTTTATCACTTCTTCCTGTTGTTTCTTATCCTTCGTTTTTTTTTCCAATTTCACGGTCTTCTTGTAAGACCGACAGCACCATCTCAGTCCATCTTTTCCTTGGTCTTCCTTTCTTTCTGTTTCTGTCTGGATGTTTCCATGCTATTTTTTTTTAACAATTTCGTCTTCTTTCATCTTCTCTATATGTCCCAACCACTACAATCGCTTCATTCCAATAACTTCTGTAATCCTTAGCTCATGGAACTTTCCATTAACTTCCTCATTGGATTTTCTTTCATATCTATTTTCATCTTTTCCCTTCTAATATTCTTCTCAAAATCTTTGTTTCTCACCGTAATATTCTTTCTTGAGATATTTTCTTTATTATTCATATTTCGCATGCATATAAAATGGTTGGTCTCATTATTGTTTTGTATAGTCGTAATTTCAAACTTCTTGACATCAGCTATGACCTTAACAAATTATTCACTGATATTGTGCATCTGTTTCTCTTAACCAGTTTCATGTTAATTTCATTTTATTCCTGGCACTAGTTTGTTATTAAGAGCCCCTAAGTACATGAACTCATTCAAAGTCCATTTTCTTCCCACTTATCTCTGGCTCTAAGTTGTTTATTGCTACTGTCTGTGATTCAATTCTCATACGTCGGATGAGTCCCATTTCTTCTGCTGCTTGCCACTCCTCGTAGTTTTTTTTTTACTTCGTCCTATGAGAGCTACATCATCCGCATGAGCAATGACTTTTATACATCAAGATTCCTTCTCTATTTGCTTTGCTATTCCTCATAACAAAACCTTTTCTAAGGTTAAGTTAGATAGTCTCTAAATATCCTAATCTCGAAGTCTTGGAATACTTCTTCGCTTACTTTTACTTTGCTTCTTGTTCTTTCCAATGACATCTTAACCAATCTAATTAATTTGGAAGGAATATTAAATTCCTTCATTATATTGAGTAACTTTTGGCGTACGCTTTTTAAAATCCAGAATCATATACTCGTAACAAGTTAGGAGTATCACCTTCATTATAAAATAATAAATATAATTAACTTAAAATTTACTAAAAAAAAAGTATGTTATAATGCAATTTATTATTAATATGGAGATTCGTAATATTTTCGTGTTGTAGTATTTTATTTGTTTACCTGTGAAACTAAGTTTCGAATGGGGCCGTTGTTATCCTTACTTCATTCGATTTATACGGAATATTTACTTCAGGTGATTCGCATGTGTTTGTCAACAATTTCGTAAATATTTTAGAGCACGTATTTCCGCTGATTATATCAATTCCGTTTAAAGGTCAAGTTAAGTCCAGTACCGGAACAATAATAAAACTATAAAACTCTTTTAGGACTATATTTATTTCTAAAATTTTTGTTGCAATGTCAAGAAGTGATCGCAGAATGTCACGACTTAAACTTTTCGTTACATTTATTTCGTTTTTTGCTTCTCTTTCATAAGCAGGGATATATCGTCGTTTAGGATATAATTTTGGATTAATTATGTTTCGAAAACTAAAGCACATTTATTTTTCTTTGACATTTTTGCCATGCTCTGCAATATCACTTCTCTTCGTAGTTTCTCTTTTGTCGAAATAATTGTCAGTCACCCTATATAGATTGATTCATTAATAGCATCTTGACAAAAAACAAAGTTTATAGGTTTTAATCCCGAAGCAATTCATTTTTAGTTATATCTATTTAAATAATTACAGACAATTAGGCGCCCCTCTGATCAGGCTGCACAAGGCGCAGCGGCGGGCCTAGTCTGAAACACTGGTTTTAACCATTTCTTAGAAAGTCGTAGATTATCTCGATTTCAATGTGTGACTAATCACGATGAGGTTTTCCTGTTCTTTTTCTTTATCCGTTTTTTTTTTAAATTATAACATTCTTTATTTTTAACAAGTTACAATCCCAATTACGAGAAATAAACAAAGAAAATCATATTTATACTCGCATTTTAAATAAATAATTACTACACAACAAATCTTTAATATAATTTATTGCTTGTGATAGTATGAAATCTATTGAATAATATTGAAATAATGACATATTATTTGAATATTCGTTGGGTTTTGTTGATTTTAAATCGTTAGGCCGATTTCACATGAAACGTGGAAAAGTGGAGTGGTATCCACCGATTGGTGTATAGATAAAACTGATACGCACAATTCGATGTTGATCTGCAAGAAATTAATTTAATTTTAACTTTTACGAAAGTACGAATTCATGCCCCAAAGATTTTGGACTTAGAAATACTTTTGCAACATTAACATTAATGCCACCTTAATAAAATGTAAATGCATGGTCTTATTCATTCCGATCGCCATAATATGCATTGAATTTTTTTGGAAAGTTATTACTTTTTATTTTGCCTGTACATAACAGTTTAATTATTCATAGGAACAGTTCATGTATTTTTTCATTTTGTAGATTTAAAATAACGAGTGCATCTATTCGATGCCTAGCGTACAACTTTTCAATAAATTTCGTTCGTAACAAACATCTTTTATTCTATATTCACGTGAGAAGTACAAATGTACATTTAAGCTAAGAATTCAAATTAATTATATGTAATTTTTGCGTTGTCGTACTGCAGCCTTAAAGATTGAATCGGGGATATGAATAACCAAGAACAATCATATTTACAGTTAATTAAAGAAAGAGAGAGAGAGAAACTATATTAATACATATTCTTCTTGTTTATGAGGACATAAAATGAAATTAACCCTTGATAGTGCATAGTACTTTATGGTCATGACCTTGGTTGGGAGATATATCATTTTGTGGAAGAGATAAGAATTTGAGAAACTTTCTCTGAACTGATTCCAACTATTAGATATAGAATGTGTACACACTTTTCGTTTTCCAGACATAAGGAAATCGCATATAAAATTAAATATCTGCAAATATTGGCTCTCTTGGAAATTTTAGTGCAAAGTGGGAAAGGAAAAAAATGTTCAGTCTTTTTAAATGCACTTAAAGTTTTATTTATTTTTTTAAATTTTGTACTCATATTCTCAAAAATAGTAAAAGTTTTCAGAAAAATGGACGTTTATTAGCAGTTAGCCATGACTATGTCAACAAAAAAAATATATCAAATTTATATTTTCTATGTATTCCAACTGGTTTTCATTTGTAGCTAATCAATACTTTCATCGATCATAACATTCTTGCCTCATGTTTGCCAATTGATTACTGAGATATTGTGTAACATTAGGCAATTAATTATTGCAACTTTTAATGTCTATATTTAAAAAAAAAATTTTTTTTTCATCTGGCAAGAAAACTTGATTTTATAATTGTCTATATTTTCATAGGAATTTTATCAACTGTACAGGAGTGTCCCAGGGTATAGTATTTAAACGATTTGACTTTTGGTGTATGCCTCTTTAGTGCAGGAAAAGTTGCAGTTGATGAAATTTTTACCAATCTGTCTCAAACTTATATTTTTAGTTTCATTCACCATTGCTATACATTAGAAAGGTTTTCATATCTTATTTTAACATTTTTTTTTACATTTGCATAATTTGTCCACTAATATTTTCCTTTGCCGTTTTTGCTCTAAAATTTAAGAACAAGCCAATAATTACATACATTTAGTTTTACGTGTTATTTTGCTATGACTGAAAAACGAATCAGCTCGGTGTATAGTGAGAGTCAAAAGTAAGGAATAAATTCGATAAACAGGAAAGTACTTATTAATTTTTAGAAAAATTCCAAAAACAGGTTAATTCTGTTTTTAAATTCCACATTTTCTGACATAATATATGGATATACAGGGCGAAGCGTTTAAGTGTGGTGACGTCATCGACATGTTTTTTAAATAGTAACCTCCATTTTTCATTCCATATTCCAACCAATTGTCAATATGGTAATGTAATAAGTTTATTAAATATAGTAAAGGAGACTGTGGTTTAAGAAATAATTAAAAAATTAATATCCGCCCACAATAATTTTTATATCCGTAGATTTCGGCAGCTAAGCTGCCATCTTCAGTACACACACTGCAAATTTAAAACCTAAATGCAACTAATCATAATCAAATAAGAGCAAATCAAATAATACAGAATAAGTATTGGTCCATTCTCCTGAAAAAAACATAAACATCTGATTCCCTATTATTTGATATTGCCTTAAATATTCAAAAATATCCCTGAAAAATAATAAAATATAAATAAACATATGCAAATAAATCGTGTCAAAAACAGTCTACAGATTAGAGGAGATCACACCCACTCATCACAAGTTAAGAGCACTTCAGGAAATCTATCTCGGAGAATCCTCTCCTTATATAATTTTTGAGAAAAATAATTATGAAGACGGGAGAGTGCATTTTTATTATTATTGTAAACAAGGAACAAATACAATGTTATTATCAAAGCAAATGGTCAAAATGTCTACCAGCAATTTTTTGACAATAAACTAACATATGCCTAAACTCAAATAAAAAATTAGAAATAGTTTCTGGTACAACCGCTCTTTTCGTCTCCTTTAGGTCTTCCAGCCCCATAAAAAGAAATCTTGATATGTTAAGCCTGGATATTTTGCAGGCCATTCTACTGCACCTCGTCGATCAATCCACCGGTTAGGAAAAGCATAATTGAGGTACTCACGCACTGGTTGTGCATAATGTGGTGGTGTTCCGTCTTGCTGGTACCATAAAGAATTATTTGGAATATCAGAGTTAACAGGGTTGGGGAAAAAATTGACCAATGCCGGAATTAACTCATTTTGGAAGAAATGGAGATACAGTTCTCCTGTCAATGTGCCCTCCAAAAAGTACGGTCCAATAATTCGATTTCCAACAATTTGCCCAAACATTCACTTTCTGAGGGTATTGTGGTTTATTTTCGCGAAACCAGTGTTGATTTTGTGGCGACCATTACCTAGAATTTTATTTGTTTACAATTGCCGCCAGATAAAATGATGCTTCATCAGAAAACAGGATATTGTTCAGTTGCAGTTGATTATGTTCCAACATATTTGTCATTGCTTTGAAAAATTCTATTCTATATTATGAAAAAAAAGGGGTAAGTTTTTCTAAATTTTTCAATAAACCAATTTTTTTGAGGTACAGAGTTCTGATGAGGCCCAATAAGGCCGAAATACATGTATAAACTCTTTCCTAACACTTTTAGTTAATTTTTATATTATGAAAGTTTGTACGGATGCCATTTTTGTTTCTTCAGGTGTCTTATTACAGAAGACTGACTAATGTTGTGGTCCCCAGCAACAGCGCGGCTTGGTTTGTGTGGATTTTCTTGTAAATCGAGTACGATGTCCAAACGAGCATTTTTATTTACTGCTGGATGTCTTCGTTTTGATAGATCTCGGTCATGACCCAATTCACGGAACTATTTTTCTATTTTACCCACAATTGACTGAGTTATTGGATTCCTTTATAGGTACTTATTGATAAATAACTGACAAACTTCCGTTATCATATCCAATCATAATCAATATTTCAATTCTTTCTCTGTCACAATCAGGCAAAACAACATACTGGATGTGAATTTAGAATGTTATCAGCCACACTTAAACGCTTCGTCTTGTATCCGAATATCGAATTCAAAAGCAAAATCGACCAGTTTTTGGAATTTTTCCAAAAATCAGTACGTTCCTGTTTATTAAATTTATTCCTTACTTTTTACTTGTATAGAGAACCACGTGATGGAATAATATTCCAGGTTAGATATTTTATACTAGTTACGATCGTGTAGGTAGTCCACCGAAGGAGAAAATTGTTAGTTGATGGTCACAAAAGTAAGGAATATTTTTGCGTATCCAACAAGGGAGGACTTCTCTTATTGGAAAAATTTTTGAAACGACTTTAATCTTATGTTGCCGTTCTATTGGTTAATTTGTGCGCTTACTACAACGGACCTTGCATTAAGAAGATTATTATTCTTTCTCATGATTTGGACATGTAAGATTTTCTTCGTTAAAAATGGAGCTGTGTTCATTAACAAGTATCTAATCACAAGCAATCAATACAGTATGGATCCTGCACAAAAGTTTGTCCATTAAAGAAGACTTTGAACAGTTAGTTGGACCATTAACTAAATGTTCAAGGAGCAACTGAAACCCACTTTTTGATGACTGATACTTTCATGTATTGTTAGATTAACCACAATCATTCAATTTTACGGCAAAACGCCTAGGTACTCGATATTGTATTAATAGTAGTACAATACATGAACCTCGAGTGTAAAATATCAGTATTAAATGAACTGAAACAACACCTTTGAACTGCGATATCGGTAAATGCTTAGAAAATGATCAATTTACGAAAAAAATTAATACCAGAGTATTCCTGACTCGATGAAAATAAAGTTACATTGGATATTGTACGCCACTATGTCATATTTGGTACAAAATGATGTATCTACCATGTAATGGAATCAAGACACTTAAGGTGATCTAAGTGGTAAACAAAGAAAGCAGCGAGAACCTTCTCTGAAAGAAAAAAAGCGATCTATGTGATAAGAAGAAAACGCAACAAGCTTTCTAGGTAGATAAAGCTCCCTGTTTCCAAGAATGGGGAAGTTCTCTTCTCCTTCAACTTTATGAATACGTTACAGTTTGCAGGCCACTTTATCAATATTATCACCAAGCGACCAATCACAACCATCGTCCTTCTCAGTGGTTTACAATTCATACACAACCTGTTAGAAATAGTTGTAAGCAGCCGAAAATTTAAACTCTAAATTATTAAATTAAAATGAAATTCTTCCTAGGCGTTTCCCAAAAGAATTTCAAACTTTGATTATAACGTAAACATTTTCGAAAATTAACTAAAATTGTGTAACTGGCAATATAGAAAGTGTTAGGAAAGAGTTTATACATGTATTTCGGTCTTAATGGGCATCATCAGAACTCTGTATCTTAAAAAAATTTGGTTTATTGAAAAATTTAGAAAAACTTACTTGATTGTGTAAACATTTTCATACAATAACGGACTGGAGCAGAAACCCCCAGGCCAAAATACTGACTCGTTCAGATAAGTGTCCATTAAGATACATTAAATAAATTAATCACGATAAAGAACTCTTGACAGAAATACACCGTCGTTTTTAGGACGATTGAACAAAATAATTTATTTGTTTATGTTTATTACTCTGTTGGGTAGATAACTTAAGTCATTCCAGTGACCTAATTGAATGGGACCGAAAGGGGATCCGACTAGGACAACACCTCTCGGTAAGACTTGTTTAAGAGAGGGAATAAACAACAATGAGGTTCCGTGGTAAAAGAAAATTCTAAATTAATTAATGTTCGTGGTTCCGAACTGTTTACCGGGATCTTGCCGCGAACAGTTTAGTTATTTTTTTGAGTGTTTTTGTTCCTTGGATGGAGCCTGCATGGAAATGCTGTTTACGTCCCTATAAGCTTCCTGGAGGTTCAAGTAGAACGTGAAAGATGGTAGAAACACCCTGGGGCATGTAGAGCCAAGAGGTCCTCTGCTATTGAGTTTCGTCCTCCTTAAAGGTAGAACCATTTGTACGCCCAATTGTTTGGAGTTTACTAATTAATATACTCTGTTATTGCCTTTAATGTTGTTCTTTTATTTTGGGTATATTTCAGAATTTTTAATTAACTTCCTACGTCCAAGAACTTAATCGTCCGAAAACGATATCAGACTAAAATAAATAAGGGTAATTCTCTTCAGTAAGTGTACAAGTCCGATGTTTGCGGTGGTGGCAGCGAAATTATTCCACTTTAAGAATTTCTCTATTCTTCCATTATGTAAAATCCTCATTTTTAGAAACGTCCACCCTATATAGTCTTGATGATGTTATATTCTAGATGGAATTATTTTTAACATTAATGATTTTGTAGTAGCTAAGTACAATCAACGACTGAATCCTTGATGTTGTGTCTTGCAGCTTATAGTTTTTTTAGAGTTTGCAATCCGAAAGAACTTCCACACTCTCTTCACTCCAGCCCGAGGAGGGATGAGTCACACTTCTATCTAGGATAATTCGTTTGTGAAAGCTTACTTGGTGCGGACTAATATCTCTCCAAAGAAAATTTATTATCTACAACCACGTGTAAACTTACAACAATTCTTTTTACTTCAATATATTTAGATTACAAACTCTTTGATCATTTGAAAAATGTTAAACGGTGTACTTGTTGCATCTAATATCTTCATATTACTAATCTTTAATAATCTCCTCTGAGTTTCAGTGAAAGTTAGCACTCATCATCCTACTGTCATATAAGAGGAGGTTGGCGTTCAACAAGGGGGTGTAGGGAGCCAACGCTCTTTGCAACTTGTTTTTTTTTGGCAGCACTCTCACTAAGCATTTGATGATGCAGCTTTCGAAGTAAATTTAATATTGAACAAATTGATACACGTTTCAAGAAGAATCTGATCCTGCAATTAACGGACGCAAATCGCTTTGAGGACGCTCACGGTGCGTTGTTAGCATCGATTCTACCGTCGTTATTGCGTAGGTTTTTTTTTTTTAGTGAGGATGGGCGATCGTTTATTTCGGGATTTTACCGTGCGGAAAAAAATCCGCCGCGCTCAGCGTTCTCGCGAACACTTGAAAAGCAAATTGGAAAAGCGGGCGGCCGGAAAACAATCGAGGGTTGAGAAAATGGAAAATCGCCACGTACCGGAGCGGCGACAGCTGCGAGGCGGGCGTCCGGAAGCGAACGGGCGACCGCAGCACGCCGAAGTTACGGACCGAATTTGCGTGCGAATGCGGTCTGGAAAAATAGGAAACATGTGGAGGAACGTGAAAAATGCTTTCGGCTCTTTAATTTTGGTCAGAGCAACAGTTACTTACTCTGAGAGCAACAGTTACTTACTCTGAATGTTTACTGAATTTGATATCAATGGGTGTTCAAAATAATGTTGATACTAGTCAGCAAATTATAATGTACTATAAGTCTGCAAACCAAATAAAGCTATTATTAATTTGAATCTGTTTAATTGACTTTTGCTTACATATTTTTTAAAAACGAGCTGTTTATATTTTTTAGTTATTTTTATTTGCAATAATCGTAAACTGGTTTACAACAACAATTTTCTAAAACTCCAGTTTCCTCATTTCCCATGGTTAAGTAATAACTGTTTTTTTTTTTGTTGAAAGAAATTGACTTTTCAACAGATGAAGTTAGAAGCGACGAAGTGTACAATTGTATATTTTTGTAGATACCACTCTTATCTCGTCCTTTCCTGGATTCGACTTAGTTCCCATCTTAAAGGCGATAGATAACTGGTGAATCTGAAGTCGTTTGCTTCTGAGGCTTCTTCCACTTCGTGCTTGTTTGTAGTTCTGCTACACTCTTTGATACTTTGAACAAGAGTTGGGTTAATTGTTGAAGACGTTGGAATTTGGGCACTCTTGACTTCGGTACCTCCAGCAAATTTAAATCTGGCGGAGAAATTGGTATTGGCTGGCTACGCACCCAATACTTGATTTGTATATCACACTTCACTTTGTGCGCTTTTTCTTTAATGCCTTTCGGAATTAGGTTGTAACGCTTAGCACAAATGTAGTCAAAACATCTCTAACGGACTCTCAAATTTACCCAAAATTAAGCGAATGCGCAGGAATAAAATGCCAACTTCTTGTCTATGATAAAAAAGGAGTCGCCAAAATCATAAAATGGAGGGGTTAGTTATATATACTCTATGGGCAAAGCACCCATCAAGTTCATATTATGCACAAACCGATTTTGTTTTCAAGTATGTGATGCATTCATAAACGACTTCTTTTGACAGATTTCGACCGCTGAAATGTTTTGTGAACTAATGCAAGTAGTCTTTGAGTTGCGTATGTACAAGAGTAATTATTAATTTTGTTAAATGATATCGGATAAAATGCTAGAATGTTTTTTCTCATAATATTAATGACTATCTCTGTCTAAATTCGTACCTACCTACCACATGCCCTAATTATCTCGCTTCGTTTATCTGTTTTAAGAATGCAATAGAGAAGACGGAGCACAGTGAGATAGATTTACATAGGGAAAACTAAACTATTGATAAATGTCAAAAGGATTTTCGCTAGGATTCCCATTCTGTCCGCATCGGTGGTCTTGGTCGGCATCGGTAGCCAAATAAAGGTATAAATAAATTGTCGAATTCGTACACGAGTACGAGATTTGGTCGCGATGTTGATACTCGGTATCTGATATATTTGTAGCTTGGTATTTGATACTTTCGAATCCTCCCAGTGTCGGATACAAAATCTCAGATAAATACTTTTTGCACATCACTAGCATCCATAGAATGTCACAGCGTGTGATCAAATTCCGAAAATCCGTCATTCTCTCTGTATTCAGTAACTTGATTTGGGTGAGCGAACAATAATTTATTTACCAATTTGCTTTGTTGCTAAAAATTAACTACTTAATTTGACGTGCAAAATTCAATTTCTTCTGTTTGTAATATATTTCGTACGATATCGTTCTGAAGGGAATCATCAATCATATTTAAATTTTGCCTTTGTCTAAATTATGTTCTATAATAATTTGATTACATTATTATACAGGGTGTTATCAAACACATGTTATTAAATAAAACTGGAAGGGATTGATTCTCCAAATTTCTATGGTCTATCTCAAGAATGAAAAGTTGACCTACCACAAGACGGCGGAATTATTTTGGTTTTCGTTGTTTGGGCAATTCACATCCCATCAATATTTATTTTTACAAAACTGGCGTGAATTTTAATAATTTTAATAAACCAATTTACCAACATTTTTTGTTTATTTTGATCTAAACTAGTGTAAAAATATCTGCGCTAATTACCAAAATTACAAATAGAATTATAGAAATTATATTCAGATGTAATAGGTGACAAGGGGCGGTGGCAGAACCTGACCAGGTCTCTAGCTAGAGCTTAATGAAGAAAAGAGGGTTGGGTTGGGTGTTTCATTTAAGATGCATCAAACTTGGTATGCGGGTAGATGTCGGGAAAAGAAAGAAAAGTTTCTATGTAAAATTTTCTCTGTAATGAATAAATTTAGAAAAAATGGAAGGGAAAGCAAAGTTGCATATTTTTAGGATGGACTTTAAATGAGAATGAATGGATTGTTACTCATTCACACACGAAATCGGTTTATTGGTTAATTGCCTCTAGAATTTGTAATGTGTGACAACATACATACTAAATACATATTTTTGCATAGCCCCACATTTGTAATTTATTATTAAATTACATAAGTTTAAATATCCACGCGATTTCACATCGTTGCTGCATTCGATGTGTCGTAAAGTTCAATACACTGAGCTTTCGCTCAAGGGCAAAATAAAATGTAGTCATAAATTTCTTCGCTGTTTATGGATTGATTATCCCCTGCAGCTGTGTGCCATTCATAAAGGCAATTTAGATCGCCGATTTTGTTTCACGATTCCGCGTGCTACAGAACAAAAAAAAAACATCGACTCCAAATTATGCAAATTTCTACTTGCTCCGATTAAAATTTTTTATTAAGATATTTTGTTTGAAATAATATCAGAAACGTGTCCCTCAAGTTTGATGCATCTTCAATGAAACACCCAGTATATTAAGTAAGTCAAGTAATACTAATTAATGTAGTTTCGAGTGTTTTTGAAAAAGAAAAATATTTTAGAAAATATTCCAGACTTCTTTCCATAATGTGTATTGTTTAAACACTTAGGAGATTATGCAGCATATACAGTATGCCATGTAAATAACTACAAAAATTTTAACTGGTGATAGATTAAATCAAAAGGAACAAGGTCTTTTAATGAAGTACCGTCCGAAAATGAATAGTTTTGGCACAAAAAAATCATAAAATTGCAAATTTGGAAGTGATGTATTTCTAGTAGTAATAAAGAAAATTTAATTTAGGATTTCGAAAAGCGAATGTAACAAATCCAAGCAAACAAAATAATTTTACATTTTTTTTTGTGGGAATAAAGATTAAAAAAAAGATTTTTCGTGGCAACGTTGAAGGTTAAATGATTAATCATCTCACAAACAGTATTTGTCAGTTTTACTCAAAACAGTGGGGGTTTGGTCATTGTGCTTCTACGATCTTGAATTCGTCCGGTTAGAGTTGTTAGATTTATAACATTCAGAATTGTAATTTATATACTTTTATTAGTGTAGTTATTATGGACCAGTATACGTGAATATCATGATAAGCTTTCACGTTACGACTAAGCTCGCAGAAATAGGGTACGACGTTTGTACGGACATTTTCCTCACAGAACATTGCCCAATTTTTGTAAATTTTCGTTTTTGAGAAATGTCTTTTTTCAAGTTTCCCGCCAAATTTTACATGATCCACTAGAAGCATATTTTCGCTTCTAGCGTTATCATTTGAAAGGATCGAGAAAACGCAAAGTCTTGAACATTCAATCTATCAGTTTTAACTGTTATTTACGCTGTACAGCGTGTCCCAAAATAGTCTAAAAATACCCTTTTAAATTCTTAATGGAAGTTGTATAGGTTTCCATTCCGCATAATTTAAAATTGTTATTTTTATATACATTTTATGGACTTTGATGATTGATGATGATGATTACTCACAAGTTATCAATCAGAAACCCATAAAATGTGGTGTCAATGGAAAGCACGTAGAAAAGGCTATCCATATATGTTATAATATACAGCGTGTTACAGGACTACTGTCATTTATTTAAACCATAAATAGTACTCATGAAAACAAGAAAAATATGTTATATAATCAAGGGTGCACTATTAACAATAACGGCGTAAATGATGAATATTTGTTCATACAAAAATTGTTCTGGTGTCACTGATATCGTTTGGTTTGCACAGCTGTGCAAATCCCGTCATAAACTCATAAATTTTGATACAATGTTGGGATAGGTCTAATTAGAGCACTTAAACACGCAGCCTTCAGTCGAAATTTGGATACATGTCGGGCGCATCGTTTCACATTCTCGGTACCGTGCAGTGTGTAAGTTTTACCAGAAGAATTTTTAATTTGTTTTTGTCATTTATGTAAATAAATTTGTGTAAAAACTTTGAATACTATTGAGGATTTACGTCAGCGAATTCATGACTGTGGTACGGAATTACGGAATAATTTTCCCCGAGTAACTGAAAACTGGCTACATCAAGCAGAATTATGTTTCATAAACGGTGGGCAATATTTCGAACATCTTTTGTAATACTCGAAGGTACGTAAAACAGCTAATACCTAAATGCGTTTTTATCATTTATGAAATAATAATAAAATCCATTCAACGCTTACACATTGCCGACCTCGGCGTATATTGCATCAATCCAGCCGATTACCTGGGTTAATGCGGTCAAATTTTATTGTTTTATGAACGGTCCGAAGACAAATTGAATTGCATGATCACCGTAAAATGAATCAGAGGTTTTAAAACAGTGGAACTTTTTGATGTTACGCAGGTCAGTTTTTCAATTTTTAGCTACATTTTTGAGATTTGCAGAATAAATTCATTTTATGCTAGGGAATGTACAGTATTAATAAATGACAGCAGTGTTATAACACCCTGTATCGGGTGTTTCTTTTGAAAAAATTGATTAATTTCGCAATTCGCGAATTGAACCATACTGTAGTTGTAATTCGATTTTCAAAAATGTTGAATATTATAAAAGTACAGATAATCTTCTCTGCAAGTCATTGGGTCTCATAGTTGGCCAAAAATTATTTATTTATCCTAATTCCTACCTGAATTACCCAACAGAGTAGAAATGGCAGGCTCATTGTTGGCAAATTGTAGGGGAGCATTCACCAATAGGGCCAATAAAAGGGGGTTTGTAAGCAAAACTACTAACAGTTTCCTAATTAATTCCCAACCATTGGCAAATATCAACCAACGATAAATGCTACTAGGCATATATTGATCTATTAAAAAAATCATACGTTAGGTATGTAACTTTTAAAGAAGTACCCTGCATAGTTGGAAATCATTTTAAATTATGGGAAGTGAGAACCTGTACAGCTTTTATTAAGAATTGTTTTTTGATAAACTGTGTACTGGGTGTTTTAAAACCTATGTCTTTAATTGAAACGACAGGTAGTAGTCAAAAATAGAAGCAAATTTTATCATACAACAATAAAATCAAAAAGTAAATAATAACTTCGGTAAAAATCAGTTCTCGTTTTCTAAGAAATTGTTTTAGTAACGCTAGGGTTGGCGATTTAAATGGATTTAAATGTCTCAGCTGTGCAGAATTGGTGTTTCTTGTGGCCATAAACGAATAAACGCCGAGATGTGTTTGTTTGTCCTTCGCCAGGATTTTAGATAAAAACGCGCGCTGTCGGGAGGTTTCCTACGACAATTGCAATTACTTATTAATACTTTATTTATGCTTATTTATTCAAAGTAAAATTTCAAAGCAAACTGAATTCGTAGCACAATTATGCACTTCCGTTTATTTGTTTCATTTTCATGACAGTACATCGACCTTAACACTGTAAACTGCAAAATATTATGTTTATACTCATTAATAAGATGAAAATAATTGTTTACTAAAAATGTTGACAAATATTAATTAAATCCAAAAAATGTTGACAAATATTAATTAAATCCAAGGAACGAGTGGCTCAATTAGTTTTCGTGATGAAAATTTGATTCTGGTTTAAAATAATTCGAAATTTTCAGAAATGTTTACCTACATTCGCTTTGGCGATTTATTAGTAAAAATTGCACTGTCATAAAATAAAATTCAGCTGGCTAAGTTTATCGGTTGAATAATCGCAGCAACCGAAAACGAAAGTTTGATTTTTTTAAGTCTGCGGTTCCTCGTATTTTATTGTTTGTTTGTATTATTATTATCATGCTGTCATAAATTCACAGATGCTTACATTAGGGAGGGGGTTAGAATGAAAGACGAAGTGCCGAATAATAGTTTTTGAGAAAATTCAGTCCGAGCGAATGCGTTTGTATTTTGTAAAAGACTGAGGCTAAAATAAATTTTTAAAAACGTGAATAGGCTTCGTATTATTTACGTAGTCTGTAGTTTGTTTTGTGTCAGTTTAATTCGTGTAAATGTCAGTGTAATTTAAGTATAAATAAGTAAATAAATATAGCTTATATGCATTCCAATGAGGAACTGATGGACATAGTGCTTTGTTATGGGGAAACTGGACAGAATGCAATATCAGTGCCAAGTACAAAAAGTGAACTTTACTAGAATTCTTAGGTCACAGGTATGACAACACGTTTGATATGCATTTAGCGCTGTACTGTATAATTTTTATATTTCGCATATTGCTAACCATAGACATACACTTTCAATTCTTAAATTACGATCTGTTAAATTAAATTTAATATAACAATGCTTGTCACATTGTACCTATTTCCTCAAGAAAGCTGCAATTTATTTTTTCATAAGCTGCACAAACACCGTGATATGAACAAAGTAAACTACAAACTTTTTAATTAAATAAGTTCAAAGTTTGTATTTAAAATAGAAATTATGACTAAGTGTGTTGATTATGTCGTCTCTTTAATAAGCTATTAAAAGAATTGCTAAACAAGCGAGAAATAAATATCATGTAAGGCAACGAAAAACGCATTTCGCTATGCCAGTAATTGTCGGTGAAACACAGATGGATATAAAAAAATTGTCGATGAGTCGCGCGTGGCATCTGAGATGTTGACTTAATTCTTTCAAACGTAAATAAAAAAATTATTGCAGCGGACTTGTCTCAACAAGTCATAAAGTAAGCAGAGGTTTCAAAACAAAGGAACTGCACGCGCTTGTGGTAGATTAGTTTTTCATTTTTGAGCAATACCGTTCAGATTTGTGAAGTCTTCACAGCAGCAGCAGCAGCGACTACATCAGCAGCTACAGCCTCCAACAAAGCCCTGAAGAAGTCCACGGCGAGATGGACGAAATGTCGGCAAGACGAAGAATTGACGTGGTTCCCAACCCGGAAACCAAGATTGTGAAATTAAATTACAAACTTGCATTCTTAATAAGATTGTTTTCCGTGCATTGCAAAATGGATGTTGAGAAGTTGATAAAAAAAGTCAAACCCCCACCACAAACACGTTTTAAAAGTATCATCACAGAACGCTTCAAACATTCGTCAGTTGATGTCACCGTTTCAATGTGAAAAATCAAGTGTTTTAAAATAGTGGAAACTGTTTCAATTCGCTGCTTCGCAAAAGTATGACTTATTGTTAGATGTAGTTGTGTCGGTTTTTGTTTTTATTAATACAAGAACTAGTGACAGTAATTTTTTTTTCGCAAAAGTTAATAATGCAACTTTCTTCTAAATGAATGGCACTGTATATTTTTTAATTTGTTACATCTATTTGATCACTTTATTTGTTAAATATTTTAGTAGATATGCTACGGGGGTTCTTATGGACGTATTAAACTCGTATGTATGGTTGCCTATCGTGGCCTTCGCTAGACGTTGGCGCAGGGGGAGGGCAAGTAGGATGAGTATTGACGCTGACCCTGACAAATTGCATACGCGATAGTTATAATAAAGGTACAAAAAAGTTTTCGATCAAGTGTGGATTTTGATGTGATGTAGTCAGGACCAGGATGTATTCGTGTAGGCGAAGGGCAAAAAATATTAAAAGAATTTTGAGCCTGCAGGCATTTCTATTTATAAACGAAAGCTCTTTAATTTCGACTTGCGTCAGCAGTCAATCAATAGAATAAATCATTTTGCTAGTTTTAGTAATAGTTTCGGTTTGAAGTATTTTAATTTTTGATGGCGGTTAATGGCATAAATCTCCAGGCCAGCTTTTCCTCGGTGACACGAACGACGACGAGCTCGACTGAAGGGTGCATTAAGTCGGCCGAAAGTTCCGCGCACGAAGCACGTACCGCCCTCTCCTAAAACATAAACTACTTTCGACGTATTCCGCCCTTTTACCCCCGTCACTGGATTTCTCAGACTGTCGTTAATTTACATACTCTTTTCGTAGCACCGGCCTCGGATCTACCCGACGTTTAAGCTGAGCTTAGCGCTTTCCAACTCCGGCACTACATCGAAGAGCACTTTACGTCTCTCTTTCGAACAAACCCTTTCGACGGCGCAGTATTTTTATTTTAATTCGCCCTCGCGTAAACGCGCGCCGCACTAAACGGAACGCCGATAATTCGCTTCGGGGTAATTTATCGGTGAATTTATTTGTACCTGCTTAGCCTTCCGGAAAAGCTGTTCTCGAATTAATTCTTAATACCGGTGTGGTAGACCCCGCAACCCCTCGCTTTCATCGCAGTAGACACAAATAGATTTCGAGTTTCCCCCCTTTCGTTGTTTACTCGACTAAATTTAAGAACACGAAGGTCATTTTCATAATTTACTTGATTGCCGTCTAAATCGAGGGCCGGAGATAAATTTTATTGTGAGATCTTAATTTTATTGTCTTTACTTCAGCGAATCGAAAGCACAAGAGCTTAATAGAACAAACAAGATATTACTATATTTTGCAGTTTGGAACTTGAAAGTAACTTCTTATCGTTCGAAGATTGCCCATCCTTTCTTAGATTATTGTTAATTATGACTAGGGCTTTTATTACTAACTCAATTCCTTGGATTACAAACAAGAGCGAAATAGTACTTTTTGTAGTACCACTATTACAATTGGAGAGGAGCATTTATCCTAGAGAAATTGATTTAGAATCCTTATCGATTTTTGTCATTTTTTCTTCAACTTACTTTTTTATTTTCTTTTTAATTTACACCCACGTCATCATCTACTTTTTTCTTTTCAGAATTTTTCTGATTGCATTCTTGAAGGGTTATACTGTAAATTTTTAAATGAAATTGATTTTAGTTACACACACCAACATAATAAGAAGAAAAGAGAGGAAGCTGAGCAACAAAACTTTAATATTTCAAAGGCAAACTTTATACAGTAATACCTCGGTAATACTTTCGTGCAGCAAGTGCGTCTTTGTTCTTAACGAAGAAAATGCAACCCGGAATTTAGCTCGTTACAGCGAACTTTAATATGGAAAATACAATCACCGCAATAAGAACACACGTACTTGTTCCCCTCCCATCATTTTATAAATTCCTTTTCAAGATGAACAAATTCCGCATCACATAACATCATTACAAGTTAATCTATTTTTTTAACTGTTAAAGGGTGTAGTGTAGCGACACTACACCCTAATTACATTCCTTAATGAGTTAATTTATATGAAAAATAGAGAAAACAAAACACTTCAAACTTAGAAGAAAAAATTCACTATGTTGCATATAAAACTTAGAAACCCCAGAGAACCGGGAGTTATTAAAAATGCAGAGCTTAATAACTTACGCGGCGATTTACACATTGAACTTAAATTAACTCATTTAAAATGTATGCGGAAAGTATTTCAAGTTAACATTAGCATCGCAAATTAGAGATTGATGGCACAGTTTAGCATTTATGTAACTGTAATACATTTCGCTAGAGCGCTGATATCTTCTCAAATAATTTTCGCTACAAGGACCTCGAAATTGTCGAGTCGTATTGTTTTGGGTGAGCACTACAGTAATTAGTTCCCACTTCATTGCACTGAGTACGTTTTAACAAACTTTTCTATCACCACTTTTGCTAAAAGCGCTTGTTTCATCTATTAAAAGTTTTGCCCTTTTCCTTTCTAAACTTAAAACATCTACTTTTTATGGAGGATACAGAACAAGAAAAATTTAGACGTTTAAAGTTCTTATCTACATAAATACATCGCGTATATATAAAACTGAAAATTCATGAATCGATTTTGGTTTTAAACATTTTTACTTCTTGGGACATATTATCTTGCCCTTTTCCTTTCTAAACTTAAAACATCTACTTTTTATGGAGGATACAGAACAAGAAAAATTTAGACGTTTAAAGTTCTTATTTACATAAATACATCGCGTATATATAAAACTGAAAATTCATGAATCGATTTTGGTTTTAAACATTTTTACTTCTTGGGACATAATATCTTCTTTCAGTAAATCTGAAACTCTTACCACTTTGTTAATTGATGTAACTATTTTTAATGGTTCCAGTAGTTATAATTAATGAGGGCAAGAATTATATTTTTCAAGGACATCAGTCAGAGGCATACTGAATTACGTGCCGTGGGAGAAGCGCATACCATTTCCATTACTTACAAATTAGTTGCTTTTTACTCGCATGCTAACGACTAATAGCCCATCGTAGGTATCAATAGAAAAACAAGAACTACATATTTATGTATGCGAAATATGGTACTGAGGAGAATCAAAGAAGGATAGTTCCCGGAGGGTCAAATAAGAAACGACGATATGTTAAAAAGGTTTAAACTGAATGGGGTTTTGAACACAATAGAAGAATGTCGGACAACGAAGTGCCCAAAAACGTATAGGAGATGAAAGCCTAAGGAAGAAGATCTAGGAAAGACCTAGGAGATCTTGGGACGACAATTTCGTGAAGCGCGAGTGCTAACTGGGGCCTAGTTTAGCTATTCGACAAGGATTAATCTAAACAGTCGATCTTTTTGGGACTCCAAAGAAGGGGGCCACGCATCAGAAGAAGTGGGAGTAATTTCATCAGGGCGAGTCTTAAGGAACGACATTTCAAATTTCAAACAGGTAGGAGAATTGAAGATTAAGAAAAAAAAAACAAAAATGAAGAAAGTAAAGACATAACTTCAGGGATAAGCGTCAAACCCAAATAGATAAAAGACTTGAAGACTAAGAAAGGAAAGGAGAAAAATATAATAAAGATGTAGAAACTAAGGAAACTAAATATTTCCGAATAAAAATAAATGGAAAAAGAAAACAATAGGTAGGAAAGACCACTTTAATGAATCTGCAAGAAATTGATTTGATGAGGACATTTCTGGCTTTCTAGGCTTTATCTATATAGTGATATAATTAAAACTACCCTGTTATTAAGAACTTCTGAGGCACAGTGATTAGTCAAATTCAAACCCTTTCAGTTCTTTTAGGTCAATAAAATGAGCATGGAGTTTGTTTGGGAATTAAACTGAAGATCTAACCTTTTCACCCTTTTGAAATCAACAAAACAAGCATGAAGTTGGTTTGGGAAGTAAATTGACTATTCAGACTAGTAATTTAATTTACATGTCCCTTCACGTCCAAATATTAAGAAAGTGAAATGGTCACATAAGCCAAGGGTACTTCAAGACCCGTAGAGTTGTTGCATTTGTAGTTCTGTTGAAACCAAAGCTAATAGTGATTTTTAAAAGAATGAAAGAGTGATACTTACCGATTGTTGTAAGTACGGTAAGTGAATAGAGGAACGACCTTGCGAACGTCCATTCAAAATTTTCCTGCGTCATTTTCCCGCTGGTCTTGCTCTCTACGATCGGATGTTCCTGAAAATTATCTTCGGACAATGTCTTCAGCAGTTCGTCCTGAAACTTGGTGATTTCTTGCGCTGCCAAACTAGTCCAGTTGTCTTTGTACAGGATGTTGAGCTTGACGGTGATGTCCCATATGTTTTCGACGGTTTGGGCACGGACCTCGTCCGCCTTACTTTTTAACTCGTAGCTCCCATTCGATTGTTTTTTGTTACTATAATTCATGTTAGTGGCCATCGAGGTCGTTGCCAAAATCTGGTGTTGCATCGCATTACCTCCTTCAATGGCCAGAAAGATAAAAGATCCGATTAGAGTGTAAGCAAACAGGAGGATGCATATTCCCAAATTCGTAGCGAAACCCGTCAGAAATGCCTTGCGTTTCTTGGAGCTGAGGCAATTGCACGAGTTCACTTCTTTTTTCTTCTTTTTACTGTCGGATGGTTTCAAGGAGTTCGTGTTGCTTTTCGTCACTGAGGGATAAGACTCGTAGCAGTAATGACCGCTATCTTTGTCCATGACGTTTCGTGCCAGGCGTTTATTATTACGTTATCCGGAAAATATCGTGCGTGCACATCTTTCCACCCTTACACCACCACCATCATCATCATCATCATCAACCTCTCACTTACCGCCGAGTCTCGAAACTCTGAAACAAAAGAAATTCACGTATTAAACCTCTCCCATTGTTCATCTGTGATTCGTTTCGCTTGTATCGAACGCGAGGGGACGAAGCAACCGCTCGACACTCGACACAAGTGTTTTTTAACTTTTCGCTAATTTCAGGGGGCGCTCGACTCGCTGTTCGCCGCCGGAAACAACCGCTTCACAGTTTCCGCTTCCCATTGTTTAACGACAAACGCAATCAAAACAAGTTCCTGACGAGTTTCGCGCTTTCGCCCGCAACCCTCCGGATCTAACCCCTTTTGTTCGGGATGTCTTTACAAATATCGCCGGCTCCTTAAAACTTTCGGTTATTTACGGTTACGGCAGGTGAAGTTTCCGGCGGAACGAAATTCAATTGTTGCCGGCGAGGAGAGTGCGGCTTAACCGATACGTCGCGCTCATTCCTTGAACGACCGCTCGAATTTTGCGGAGTTAAAAGTTTAGAACAAACGAAAGACTGTTTAATGGGATTCGATATTTTCCGCTAACGCTGTACAATAGGATATATTCAGATTTGGGTTCCGGGAAAATTTTAATGCCGCTTGTTATTTCAGTCTCAGCTTTCCCCCGTTGGATTACGTTATCTATAATCGGATTTAAAATTTTCGACTGTGGCACGTTATAGTTTGGTTGAGTTTTCTCTTTAATTAGGTGGGATTTAAAACGTAAAAAATTTGGAGGCTTTTTGCTTAATATTTTTTTTTATTTCTACCTTGGTTGACTTGATTTGTGTTTGTTAGTTTTTACTAAGAAACATGATAATAATGTGAGCTGAAAAGTTACAGTTATCATTACCGTTACAAGTATCAAGATATAAAGAAAGATTTATTTAAGAAACCAAGTTATGTTTACAATCTACAACAAACAAAATAAGTACCAATAATAATAATAATTTAAACAAATTTAAATGTAATTAAAAATTCAAAATGGTATCATACAAAACAAATTCAAAATAATTTTATAAAGAGAAAAACCGGCATTCTATACTTCAAGTAAAGCAGCTGTTAATATCTAATAACATAACAAATTGACAACTAAATTAATTTTCGTTCACCAAACCATGGTACTGAAAACAGTGAGAGAGATTAATATCCGCCTACAATAATTTTATATCCGTAGATACTAGTGCGAGATAAATAATTGGTACGGTTGCTTTATAAAGTAGGCTGAATTTTCAAAATTTTAGCATATGGATATACTATTAATGCTAGATTTAAAACATGAAAAAAATTAACACATTATTGAACCGTCATTCTGTTCCAACACATCAGCAAGTCTTCGGCTCATTGATTCTACCGCGTATTGCGGAGTGAGAATTTCGCATGCATATTGAACTGCCTGAATCAGTTCATCCCTATTCTGCGGCGTAAAATCATTTCTGTAATTTTTTTAACTATGTAACACCAAATGTTCTCAATTTGGTTAAAATCCGAACTTCTTGAAGGCCAAGGAAGTACTTCGTGTTCATTTTCTGCCATCCAATCTTGCACGATTCTTGCTTTATGCATAGGAGAATTATTCTAGAAAATAGAATCCCCTAGTCATTTTCAATGAAATTTCAAAAAAAAATACGTGTAGTGTCACGCTCAACTTGCTGATACACAAAACCGTCATGAAAGTTTTCTCTAACAGACTGAAGCATCACGTCATTCAAGAGTTCAACATATTTTTGGCCACTCAGACGACCATCTACAAAATGAATTCTACCAGGGCACTCACTCGAAAACCAACCTCATACATGCACGGAAAACCGACCACTTTGCTCTCGATACTGCAATTTTCTTGATTGTATCGTTGATTTCGAGGGCGGTAAACTTTTGGTCTGACATTATTTGTCGATTGAAAGATTTTTTCATCCGTTTTCTAAAAATCGTGATTCCTATTTACGAACATAACATGTGTACAAAAAGTTTTCCCATCTAGTATGTTGCTCTAATTTTTTCACATGTTCACGTATGTTCCTTACTTGATCCGCACCCTAAACAGACAAGTAAACAAACATAACTTGGAAAAAATTGTTTTACTGATTTGATTTTACAATGGTTTTCACATTGGAAGAAAAATATTTTATGGTTGAATCCTACGTTCGAAACGCCCAAAAAATCAATGATGAATGGATCTATTCAATTCCTGATTGTATTGCAGAATTTCAGGAAAAATTTCCAGAAACTGTATTTCTGTACCACAAATTTGTTAATCAACTTCAGGACTCTGTAACACTATTCAGAGAAACTGGCAGTGTGGTTAGAAAACAGGTATCAGGTAGGCCTAAAGTAAGAACTGATGAGGTAGTTGAAAATGTGAGACAAATTATGGCTGATGTTCCTCGCACTTCCATCCGTCACTTGTCACAACAAGTTGATCTTTCTGTCGGGAACTGCAGAACTATTTTAAGAAAGGACTTGCAAATGTTACCTTAACGTTATACTGCTGTGCATGTATTGCTTCCAGTAGATTTTGAACCAAGACGAAGATACTGTCATTGGTTCTTAAACAATATTGACAATGACGATTTGTTGGACAAAACTTTCTTTTCCGATGAGGCCTGGTTCCTTTTAATAGGATACATTAATTGCCAAAATATGAGGATCTGGAGTACAGAAGACCATTGCATTTTCATTGTTTGAAATGCCATATAAGTTTAGAGAACACTTTTCATAAAATTCGAAAGACATGGAGATTGCCTTAATGATGATGATAATGAAGAATTATTAGAAGAGGTTTATCAATAGTTATTTAAAAAATGTATAAAATTATGGTACTACATGAAAGAGTGTTTCCTTGAGCTATAATATCATTTAAGATTGTTTTCTAAATACATACATAATTTAATTTAATACTTTTTTGCTTTAATAATAAAAATGTAACTTAATTACAAATCTAATCAACTACTGCTCTATCTTCGTCTTTCTGGATATTGTTGGAAGTAAATTTCTCTTGCTGATACTAAATTGTTGTTGTTAGCACCATAAATTTTGAAAACTTACATCTATATTAAATCATATCATTCATTTTTACAACTAAAAAGTTTACAAATATCATTTTTTGTGATATACGAGATAATATTCGAAGGTATATCAAACCTTTTTCATTTTTGTTTTGACAGCGTACCATATTTTTCTTTGCACTGGTAATTTCAACAATTTTTTGCATTTATAAATATTTCACTTGATTAAATTTGTAATATATGCAAAAACATCAGAAAAATAGGTCTATTTAATTGTATTAAAATCCAATGTGGCGTCCATAACAAAAAATGAAGTTGATGATGGTCAAAACGAAACGTTTTAAGTAAAATATGATGAAGAGTTCACAAAAGTGCTTGTAGATTTTCTTATTTATCAAAACGGATTAGCACCAAAATACGCACCTTTGACTTCGTATCTCTTACCGTTTTCAAGATCCCAATGGTGAGCCTCGAATTTGTAACAGCCTATATACCGGTTTCTTACACTTTCATCATATACATGTAAAGTATTATGACGAAAGGTATGAATGATGCAGACAAACAAAATTTTATAATTTTTCAATACCCTCAAACTCCGGTAGGTACAGCATCAATTTCAATTGTGTTTAAAATCATGTACGAAGAAAACAATAAATAATAATAATTTAATTGATTGAGCAATCTTATTATCGCATACCCCAAACTATTTATTTTAAATATGCTCGAAGTAATACCCTTCAGCAGTGATACACTTGACCATTCCCTCTTTCCACTGTTCAAAAGCTCCTAACCAATCATCTTTCAGAATACCTTGAAAATAAGCGTGAACTGCAGCATCAATCTTTTCTTCTGACGATAACCTTCTATCCCACAAATTCCTTTTAAGTCTAAAAAAATAGTCGCATATTGCTAAATCAGGTGAATACAGCGGATGTTCTATTGCTTTTGTATTTTTTCAGCCAAAAACTGAAGAGTTAGAGCTGCCGTATGGAACGATGTATTATCATGGTGCAGCATAATTCCCTTGTCTGGAACTCTACTGAACACTTCAGGCAAACATTTTTCAGTGTACCATTTAGCTGTAACTGCCTTTTGTCCATCTAGCTTAATTGCCTTTACTATCGCATACATAACTTTTTTCATAACTCGCTGCTTCTTGGTCATTTTTGGAGTTTCCTCATCTTCGTGATTCCCTACACCACTCTGTTAGCGGGTAGGTACGTCACTATTTTGGAAAAAATTTGGTGTCTACCATTATTTAAGAAATTTAAAGATTCATGGCAAATTTTTACACGCTCTGCTTTTTGACAGTTAGAAAGGTGAAGCGGCACAAAACGACTAACCACTTTTTTTAAATGCAGGTGATCGTGTATGATTGTTCTAACAGCTGTGGATCTAATGTTGAGTTGATGCTCTATTACTATATAAGTGGCTTTATTGTCCTCTTGAATTATCTTTTTAACAGCAGCAATGCTTTTGTTGGTAACAGCCGTAGGAGGACGCCCTGCTCCTTTTTGATGCTTTACAGAATTCCTTTCGCGTTCAAATTCCTTATACCGTCGGTAAATTGTAGCCAAGCTTGTTCACTAAAAGCCGAATCTATTTTTCTTGCACTCATAAGCGCTTAAATCCTTTTTAAAATCATAATAATCATGATTCGAAAATGCTCTCTGGTTAATTCCAATTTTTTACTTGTAATATCACTTAAAAAAATTGTAACTTGGTTTCTAACGAACGTAACTTCAACAACTACATTTCAAATGACAGATAAAGAGTTGCTCTAAATAACACTGTACATTTTGTTTTTCGCGGTCTACTAGATTTTCTTATTCTGAATAAATTCAGCTTTACCCTCATACTATTCGTGTTAATCGTCTACTACATATTGTTGATTATTTGAAAATTGTTGCTTTAGAATTTTTTTAATTGTCAGGGTATGTAGAATTTTCCGCGATTCACATAGTAAAATCGTTCTATAATATCTCTTCTTTTTAATTTTATTTTGTTTTGTTTAAATAAGTACAGATTACACACAAACCTCAAAGGGATACCTCGTGTTTGCACTACAAATATGTCTCTTGTGTATGAATGTTTGTTATAATCTGCATAATAGTAACCTTCCCTTTTTTATTTAATGGTGCGAGTAATATTTATTTTTAAAATAACCAGGATTTGGTGTGTTTGCACTGTAAGATGTGAAGAATACGAGAGGGGTTGTAAAAAGAAGAAAAGAAGTGTGATCAACAGGGAAGTTCAAAGAATCGAAATTGTAAATCTCTGACTTCAGACAAAACTCTGATAACAAATACTCACTCTTTTCACCCAAATTTTTGTCAAACCAAAAGAGACGCTAGTCACAATTCCCTTGTTTGATGGTTTGTTTGATGGTGTCCGGAATTAGTCTTTAGATAGCCAGGAACCGCCCTCAGCGCCCTTCGTAGATGGTATGAATTTCGGTCCTTTTTCTTACCGCTGCCTTCCTTTAAAACTTCGGAATTGTTGAATTTTCCCTCTGTTCTTCTCTCTTTCTTACTTTTAAATTTAAAAGGTTACTAATGTTTTGCAATTCAACAAAATACTGAATTTTTATTCAAGATGTGTATTGAATTAAAAGGAGAATTTGCATTAACAATTAAATTCACAAATAGTAAATAATTCAAAAAAATATTAACAAATAAAATAACGAATAGTTTAAATCGCGACACTCTGCGATCACAGGACACAACTTTGTATAGGAAATGACAAATTGCATGCTACTTAATTAGTCAATTTTATTTAAACTTTCAATATGCTTTGACAGCACGCTTGGCCGCCTTATATGGGATGCTCTGGACTCGTGAGATTATGGTGTTAGACTAAAATTTTGTAACTGGCTGCAGGAAGCCCACATTAATGATAACAATTTCATGGGTCGAATTCTTTTCACGGATGAGGCACTTTTTACACGCAATGGGGTTGTGAATTTTCATAATTACCACTACTGGGCTTGTGTGGACAGGAGTAATTGCTAACCATTTAATAAGACCATTAATTTTACCTGATCATATGAATGACGATGCATACTTCGCATTTTTGCAAAGCGATTTACCAACATTGCTGGAAGATGTACCGCTATCTACTAGAAGGGATATGTGGTTCATGCATGATGAGGCGCCTCTACATTTTAGTGCTGTCGTTTGAGGATACCTAGATGAGCTTTTCCCTCACCGGTGGATTGACCGTGGTGGTCCTGTAGCATGGCCTTCGCGCTCTCCTGACATGAATCCTCTAGATTTTCATGTATGGGGCTATATGAAGGTACTCGATTATAATCAGCCCGTGAACACTGCACAAGAACTTCGTGGCCGAATTATTGAAGCTGCTGAGCATATCAGGGAACGCAATGTGTGGAATCATGTATGGTAAGCGCTGGAACGGCGGGCGGCTTTGTGCATTCAACTAGAAGAAGGCATATTTGAACACTTGTTGTAAGGTAATTGCCGCTTTCGTAATTCGCCCGATTTCGAATTTGTTTCTATCTCATGTGACCAAGTTCAGTCTGATAGTTAGGCAAATAATTTGACAGACCGGCGGTAGTTACTAATTGTCCCAATTTATTAATTGTACCGATTTTAGTCAACTGTTCAATTACTTAGTTGTGTATATCATATGATCTACACGTTGGATACAGGAATAAATAAAAACCCGTTACAAGCGTTAATTATCGTACATTATTAAGACTCGGCAAATTTGATGTAATTACGGTTTGCATAAATGTCAGTGTGACGAAAATGCACGCTAATAAATGCACATTCTTTTAAAGTTTACACCTTTACCACATCTTGCGGTCAAGGGCAGAATTAAAAGCTTCTCATAAATTCTTTCTTGATAGATTTATTGCGTTCTTGCAGCCGTGTGCCATTCATAAATAAATTTAAATCGTTGGTTTTGTTTCATGGATACAGAGGTTTAAATCGCTACAGTATTTCTAAAAACATCGACTCCAATTAATGCAAATTTCAAGTTGCTCCGATTACAAAATTGTATTAAAATATTTTGTTCCAAATAATGTCAGAAACGTTTCCCCGAAGTTTGGTGCATCTTCATTGAAACACCCTGTATTACAGAAGTATCCAAAGTATAGCACTACACTAAGCCACCACTACAGGCAGACGCACAGCTTTTGTGTTTTGTCTTCGACCCCTAATGCGCCTGGGCCTTCCCCCGTCGATCGCTGTGGGTATGTCCCGAAAACCCGCATTGTCAGAAGGTACCCCAACATTCGGCCGTTCTGACGTGGTCACGTCTCGGGACTATTCCCAAGCGTGTTAACCCTATCAACCAAAAACACTCCTATTAGTTTTATGAAAGTTTTAATAAACACTGATGAACTGGAATGCGCAAGAAGTCGTTATCCAATGACTCGGATCGTTTGACTTTTGGAGTACGCAAGATTGAGATGTCCTATATTGTAAACAAGGGACACCTGTCATATAATTATTAATTAACGCAGCCTTAATCAAATACAATTTTTACATTTTTTGCGAAACATAGACTACGAGGATATTGAAAATAACATAAAGTTCAATGTCAACTATTAAAATCTGTACTTAAATAAAGCAGTGCGCATGCGTGCATACTATAAAACCTCTGCTCATGAAAAACAATTTATCTTCTAAAATCCTATCACAGAATTTGTAATAAATCTGTTCACAAATCTGATAGTAAATATGTTATGTTCTCATATCATTTTAAGCACATTTTTACCTAGAGTTAAATATACCAAAAGATAATTAAAAAAAAGTTAAAATAAAGCGCCTTTAGTTGTATAAAAATGTGATTTAAGCAATTTTTGCATTGGAGCCTTCAATTGGGAAAGGTTTTCAAATCTTTCATCGAAGATGTTAACTAATAATTGTGTTAGATCAATTCAATAATTGAATTTACGATGTTTCTCTCAATAGAGAGACATCGTAAAATCGCTTGTCATTCCCACGCTCCTGTAAAGAAAATTGTTAGGTCAAGAAATACCAAGGGAGGGTGAGTTTATGCTTAACGCGAAACACTGCTCCTTTTCCTTTAGTTAACTTGCACTAATGTACCCCTTTCATGTGTTTAACATAAATAACAGAGCCAAAGATGTGTTATTAATACCTCAAATTCAACACGGTGCAGGCGTGCTCCGCGAGGCTGAACAACGTGAAGCGCAACTTCAGAGTGATAGGAGTGAGTTAGTTCAAGTTCTTGTGCACTCGGTGAAATAAAGGGTTATTTCCCTTTAATATTTTTGCTAGAAATGCAATTGTTTGTACATTTTGATTTTGTTTTTTGAAATTGTCTTTGTGGCCCAAAAGTACTACTACGATATTGTTTCACTTGTAATGCGAAATAACTGAGTTTATTTTACATACGTTATTATTACTAAAATTAATTAAAATTGTGTAACTGGCAATATAGAAAGTGTTAGGAAAGAGTTTATACATGTATTTCGGTCTTATTGGGCCTGATCAGAACTCTGTACCTTAAGAAAAATTTTAGTTTATTATTACTCTTAATTGATAAGTTAACTGTTACTGTTAAGGAAATTATATTTTAAAGCATTCCAGAATTCAGCTGGCAGAAGGACGACAAATAAATAAAGTTAAATACCGTTTAGCACAGCGCTAATTCAATTACACCCGCCCGCTGTGGCGCTGCCAAATAACGTCGGCAATTTGTTACGGGCTTAAAATCGGGCACGCACAATTCCCTAATATTTTGCGCGCTCGGTGGAAAACTTGCGCACCTCTTCGACCCTCTTCCAGGGCCGCCCTTCGACCTGGACGGCTGAAGAACGGCACGTGAAATCTTCTCCGTTAATTTCGAGTTAATATCTACGTTTATTGCGTTTTAGTTGCCACCGAGCGGATGTTATTGCGACCGTTCCCTCTTGGTACACGCACTTATTGGTGTAAAACGGAGGTTTTCTGCCATTTTGGTAGTACCCTGTGCTAGTTACATAACTCGCGGTTAAATTACAAGTTGCGTTTAATGGGAGATTTTATCCCGATATGGAACAGAATGGCACTATAGAATTTGCTCAAATTACTATTCGAATAAAATTTTGTACCTGTAGAAAGATGTGCAGGGTGATGTATGAGTGATACAAACATCGACAATAATAAGATAATGATTTCTTTGCATACTTCATACTCTCTTAAATAGCTTAACGTTTTTTGTAATTCAACCGCCTTTGTAATTTACAATTAGTTGTAACTCAGTATATAATAATAAAATATCGTTTAAATGACTGTTATGTTTTTATAAATATAAACAATAAACAATTTGGTTGGTTATGAATTGAAGCAAATTCGAAATTTCAAAACCATTGATTATCTGAAACAATATCGAAAGGTTTTTTTGTAATTATAAGGGGTTGGTTTGGACTGTGCTCGAATTACGGGGTTATGATTAAATATTATTCTGGTATTACATTGAAACTGTTTCGCAGCGATATTCGTCGCGTCACATTTTACGATCGCATAAAATACAAATTAACAGACCCCGATTGGGCGGAGGGTGTAGTAAAAAAGCGCGGGGGCGCGATCGATGCGGGGCGAATTAGGGCCGGCCGAAATTATGAGCGCCAAATAATATTTACATAATCCATCTGACTGAAAGGCAGTTTGTCAAATGAACGGGGACATAAATATTCATGTGGCGTTGTGTGTGTGTGTTTCGCGAAAATCGCAGCGCGAAACATTCGGGACGACGCGTCGGCCACGTTTTTCCAATACAGGGCGAGCCCCCGTCATTGATTTTTATGGCCTTTTTATACCGGCGAGACGTGATCGCGTTTCTTAGTCGGTATTAGGCATTCTTTTATTCTCTTTAGGGTATAAACGATATACTCCTGAGCAGATATTTCCTGTTTATTAAACTTCACTAACGTCGAGAAGTTTAATTACATCAAAAAATATCATTGGCGTAAGATCTGAAGGGGAATGCATAGGCAATACACAACTTTGATATTGTAAATTGAAAAAGCAGGTCTTGTACTTTAAAATTCGCTCCATGTAGTCTCAACTTTCCCATGATTTCAAATAGGGAATTGTAAAGTCAAGTCTAAGGTTGTAAATTCAAGTGAATCATGGTCCAGTCTATTGTTGTTATAATCAAAATGGAGGAACATTCCAGTTAAAGATATTTGTTGGCAATAGATCAGCAATCGATTTAAAATGATATACATATTGTACTGTAGGTTCTTACTTTGCCGTCACATTGGCATTTTCTTGGTATTTTGTGCCATTGCAGGTTTTCAAAATGACCCCAGTTGAAGTTCACTTTTCGAATGGTGTCACTCCCTTCGCTTGCTGCCAGGATCCGATATTATTTTATTTTTAAGTTTTGCCAGTTTAACTTAGTTATCGAATTATAAGCAGATTCCCAATTCGTCTTCACATTACGAACGGTGCCTCTCCATCGGATTGTTGCCATTTCTAAGCTTTCTGGTTTAATTTGTATATTGAATTGTGAGCAGATTCTCGAAATGACCTCAATTTGTCTCTACACTTTGAAACAGTGTGTTTCTCTTCGTTTGCTGCTTAAATTTGTTGTTATTTTTTTTAAACTTCGCCAGTTTAGCTTGGGTATTGAATCATAAGCAGTTTCTCGAAACAATCTCAAATCGTCACTCCTTCCGTTTCTTTGCTGAAATTCGAAATCCATTTCTTATTCAATAGGTTCAGTCTCGGAGTTTATTGTAGATGAAGACATTGCGATTAACTAGGCAAATAACACGTTTCAGTGATTGTTACAGTCGTTTCCGTAATTTGGTGACCACTGCTCTCCAGATTAAGTCTGAACAAAAAAAAAACAGTTGATAGATTCGAATCTATTTTTTTCTTGAATCGATTCACCGATTCTAAAAAAATCAAATTGAATCAATACGAAGAGGAAATCGATTCAGAATTTCATCAAATCGAGCTGATCGACCTATCGGATCGAATAGAATCTAATGTAGAAACTAAATAAACGGATCGTGAATATTTCTTTAAAAAATGCATAATAAAATTTATTTTGGCTAATGTATTTATTCATTGTATGTGTCAATTAAGTAATTTTATATTATAAAGTGCAAAATATCCGTCACATTTAAATGAAAATCGAAAATGCCATTGAGAATCCCGCGTATCATATTTTCTGGCTACCTGCGTAGCAGATTCACATGTACAATGAGATATTGCTAGTAACTTGTGTTCAACAATTTTTGTAGTCCTGGGTGGTTGTGAAATCAAATATTGGTGCTATCGTTTCAAATTGCAATAATATATTAAATACGTAAACAAGAATTTATTGTTGTTTGATAGACAATATTTGAGCCGTCATTCAACGATGCGAAATAAGAATCGACATTCCTGTTTGATTTCACAGCGACCCAGGACCACAATATAATTGTTGGACACATGTTATTACTATAATTGTGAATTAATAAAAGACGAAAAAGTAAGTAATTCGTTTCTTCCAAAGAAGTTGAGAGTGCAAGGATTATAATAAAGAATGTGTTTACTGTTACATCCAAATACGAAAAACTCTTGATATTAATGGTAACCAGTTTGTAACGGGTCGTCTTTCTTTCGCTGAGTGTTATTTTTGTTGCTCTGCTCGACGTCGGTCTGGGTTCCGGGTTTGCTCGCCGGTGTCCAGGTTCAAAGTAAACAAACACGCCGATCACTTAGAAACATAACTTTATTTGTAAAAATAGTTCATATTTATATATTTACAAGTTACATATCTCGGACGGTTTGGTTAATGGCAAATATGAAAGTTTTATCTAACGGACGGTTTGACTAAAGGTAACACTATGCTAACGTTAGGGATCGGGCTCCAGGGATCGGATATACTGGGTGGTAGTAAGTGAAACACCCACTCAGGGACGAGGTACACGAAATACCTGTGTCAGGTAAGTATGAGTGAAACACCCACTCAGGAACGAGTACACGAAACGCCAGCGTCAGGTCGGTATGAGTGAGACACCCACTCAAGGACGAGGTACATGAAACATCCGTGTCAGGTAAGTATGAGTGAGATGCCCACTAAAGGATTGAATACTCGAAACGCCCGGGTCAGGTAAGTATGAGTGACACACCCACTCAGGGACAGATACACGAAACGAGCGGTAGCGGTAATACAAATGAAGCACAGGTCGCAAAGCGTGTTCGAGTCATCCACCGGCGGACGGATGACTTTGTTGGTCGCTGCGCTCACATCGTTTATATAGACCTGGGAGCTCCACTCTGCTGGAATTCTCACCCAAAATATAACTTTAATTCAAATAAAAATAAACTCTAATATTTACAAAATTAAAAATCTTATCGTACAATGTACAAAAATTAAAATATACATAACAAATGTCACTTCGTTACAAGTAAAATTATTAATGAAGTTGTTTTCGATTCGGTTTCGAGCGAATCGTTTCGATTTCGTCTGAATCAATTCGCACGAAATTGAATCGAGAACGACAATAATTTATTTATTTATCGATTGGCATGTAATTGAATCGATTCAATTCCATACAAATTGATTCGATTCCCTGCGAATCGATTTGAGTCTATTTTATTGATGATGAACGATTCCATTAATCGATATTTTTGGAAAATCGAAAATTGATTCAATTTTTCCTGAATTGCACGGACCTACTAGAGACCATCCTTTTTGTTTTAAGTTTCGCTTTTAAATTAAAAAATATAATTACTTATGTTCAAAATGACCAAATACTAAAATGATTAGTTAATTTAGTTTGAATTTTGTTTCTAGTTCCATGTCAACTCGAGCCTTCTTTTTATTTAAACAAAAACTGTTCATACAACAAAAAAAGTGAAAAAATTTCTTTATACATTGTAATTACTTGTTTAACGAGTTTGCTACTAATGGTTCTAGGGAAGTATGCTACTGAACTAATCGTTTTCTTTCTTAGTATTCTGCAAATTTAAGTGAAGTGCTCCTAATTATTTGATTAGCTTAACAAATTGAACTAACCTAGGTACAAGATGAAGCAATCTCCCTAATGTAGGGACCATGCACATCTCTGCGTTCAGTGCCGCTTGGCGCAGTGACTTGTGAATTAGTGTTAAGAAAACATTTCTTGAGATTTATTGCGTGAGAATAATATCACTCTTACGACAATTTGCGATTGAAATATACAGATGAATTGTAAAAGAGAATAAACTTTTTTCTTTTCAACTTTAGAGAAAAAAAGTTATTCATTATAAAAGTTTTGCTTGGTTGAAAACCCTTAATTTTCTAAAGAAAATTCATATTGTTTTTCTTAAAATAAAAAAAAAAACTAAAATTATGAAAAAATCGATCTTTTCAATTACAACACTTTTTCAGTTCTGTACAAAAACTTTTGATAAATATTATAAATATTTTTCATGATAGAATTGACTCGTCCATAACAAGTACTCTATTGGAAAATGTTCGTTCAAAACACTTCTTACTAGTATTCCAGAATGGGCAGGACATCTATTTGTTGAAAAAAATAATTTTTCATACTGGTTTCGTTTCTTAACTGACTGACATTTGCTACAAGCGATATCTTGATTTAATTAATTACCAAACAAATTTTTCGCTTTAAATTTTTAGAATTTTCCCTTTATCTTACTTACTTATCTTATGAAGAAAAACAGTATCTGGATTTTGTCTAAAAAATTCATGGTTTTTCTTCTTTTTCAGTCCATCTGGGGACATATTGTAAAATATTTGATCTTTCTGGTATTGGAATTAATAACAACATTCAAGTTAAAATGTACACTAATTACTTGAAACATCTCGCATTTTCATGACAGTAATGTACAATATGGCCATTGATGGCGCCGTCATTTATGTGCATTAAGGTTACAGTATTTAGAAGGTACCGCAATTCATTTCCGTGGCTTGTGTCCCCAAATTAAAAAGGACGCGATGAAATCATGGATGAAACGCTAAGAAGAAAAAGGATAGATGAATAACAAGTTACTGTTGCTACGGAGTCTATGAATGAATTTAACCCCAAATTAAAAGAGATAGAAGAGAGTGAGATTGAAAGTTACGCTACGTTCAATGTAGCGTAAGATGTTAATGTGTATGGTTCCAATAATTAAAAACATTTCACGCGTTAATCTATTGATTGAATTGATCACCGAATTGATTCGTGGGGGTTTGCACGTTACGTAGTAACCAATGAAACAAGTCACGATGTCAAAATGTCAAAATGACAGATGTTAGAAACGTCAAATTGACAAATGTCAAAATGACAGATATCGAGAAACGTGAGATTGACAACGTCTGGCAACGTCATTTAAGACAAATACGAATCGCAATAACAATCGTCAAAATAAACAAAATTAAGGCCGTCTCTTGGCAAAAGCAAAACCTCATTCGATCGTGATTGGCCAACAAATAGAATCGCATTCTCAATTTGATCGCAAAGACAACTACAGGAGCAAACACAAAACTACCCGAAACGATGGGTACACATCGGGCGCGTCCCCAGGTGGCGGATCGGGGGTTCCTGCGGTATCCACTTGTCGGATTACCTCCGCTCGTTGGATGCCGCGAGATGGGTGGCCATCTTTCGCCTATCACGTGCAATGACCCTGTAACCTGAGCGGTTTAAAACCCGCAAGATGGAGGAGAGCACGTGACCGTGCCTGAGCGACCTAAAAATCGCAACATGGCCAGGTGAAATCCACCCCGCGGGCCAACCCTCCCAGCTCAGCTGTAGTATCGTGGCGTAGGGCCTGCACTGGGATTTACGATGCCAGCGGTGGTTCTCGTGTAAACTCCGCTGTCAAACCGGTCTCCAAGGAGGCTGGGGGTCTGGGCTTAACCACCTGAACCAAGAGGAGAAAACCTCACACAAAATCCTGAATCTTAAGGTTGATCGGGCCGAAGGGATGCGTGGCTGGACAGAAGACCAGTCGCTACCGATCAAACCTCGGGGAACCGGGCGCACCCCGTTGTATAAATGCCTTTCTCGCCAGCGGGGGGGCTCCTGGCGATGATGACCTACATTTCCCCCTTACTCGTGGGAACAGTATGGAGAAAACGAGTAAAAACTTGGAAGTGGATCCCCTAGGGGAAGACACTAACATTCCTGACGAGGCAACTCGGAGTCAGGGCGTGGGCTTGCCTGCAAGACTTGTCTCTAGGGAACCTCAGTCAGAGGAGTTGATTGCAGGGGTAGTAAAACTCGGACTGCAATCCAAAAAACTCTCAGGATTAGGGTGGTCCAAGTGAACCTCCACCACAGTAGAGCAGCTTCGGCAGCTCTCTGTAAATTAATGGAGGGGCGCGATATCGCCCTGATTCAGGAACCTTGGGTTTGCAAGGGGAAGGTTTTAGGCCTTGGGATAGTCGGAGGGGAGCTGATATACAGCAGAACTTCTGACAGACCCAGGGCCTGTATATTGCTTAATAAAACAATCAAAGCACTGCCACTAACAAACTTCTGTTCGAAGGATTTGGTGGCAGTGAAAGTGGCGTCGAAGGGAGAAGGGCTGAAGGAGATTGTCCTCGGATCAGCGTACTTACCTTACGACCAACCAGAGCAACCACCACCTGAGGAGGTGAGCGAGCTGGTGAGAAGTTGTGGAGCAGATGGATCCCAACTAATCATCGGCTGTGACGCAAACGCTCACAATATTGCCTGGGGAAGCCGGGACACCAATGCCAGAGGTGACAATATCCTACAATTCACTATGGCAAACAACCTGAACATATTGAATGTAGGCAACAAACCTACCTTTGTAACATCACAAAGGCAGGCAGTCATTGATTTAACAATAAGCACTTCTTTTATAAGTAACTTTGTTAAAAATTGGCATGTATCTGATGAGGAGAGCTGCTCAGATCACAGATATATTTGTTTCGATATCACAGGGTTAAACCGTGTGAAACAAACATACCGTAATCCGCGTAAGACTAACTGGGAGGCCTACAAAGCGGACCTAGACAGTCATCTCGCGGAAACAATGGCTACGGTCAACAACAATATCGAGCTGGACGTGGCTGTAGATCAGGTAACTGATGCAATCATGACAGCTTACAATGATAACTGTCCCATGACTGTGAGGAACACCAACAGGAAAGTCTCCTGGTGGAATGAAGACCTCACGGAAAAGAGACGACAGGTTAGAAAACTTTTTAATAAGGCAAAAACATCAGGAAGATGGGAGGAATACAAAGCATACCTAACTGAATACAATAAAACACTGAGAAGGTCTAAGAGGGCATCGTGGAGGAGGCACTGTGAGGAAATTGAAAGTACTCCAGAATGTGCCAGACTGCATAAAATGCTCTCGAAGTCCCCTCAAGGATACCTAAATACTCTGGTAAAATCTACCGGAGATTTCACTAGAACAGGAAAAGAAACCATGACTGAAATGTTTCGGGTTCATTTTCCTGGGTCAACCGTCACTGACGTTGCGCCTGCTGACTGGAGTGCCCGGGTCCTAGATGCTTCTGTTTCCAGAGCATCAAGGGAGGAATGGGTTTCTGCCAGGAGAGTCATAACGTTTTCTAGTACCAAATGGGCAATAAACTCATTTGATAGTTACAAATCCCCGGGTCCGGACGGGGTAATACCTGTCATGCTACAGAAGGGCTCGGACCTTCTGCTCACCAGAATCTGCATGATCTTAAGAGCCTCTCTGGCTCTAGGCTATTTGCCAAGAGCGTGGAGACTGATCAGAGTGGTATTCATACCAAAAACTGGTCGAGTGGACTACACTCAGGCAAAAGCCTTTAGACCCATTAGCCTTATGTCTTTCGTACTAAAGACGATGGAGAAAATACTTGATGGGCATATAAGGGGTGGTGTTCTGGTCGCTAGACCCCTTCACCAGAACCAGTTTGCCTATTCAACAGGTCTATCTACTGAGACAGCACTCCATCATCTTACTTGGAGGGTGGAGAAATCTCTGGAAAATAAAGAGGTCCTCTTGGCTGCCTTTTTAGACATCGAAGGGGCCTTTGACAATACATCCTTCGACTCCATCACCACTGCTGTAAGGGGTAGAGGGGTGGAAGAAATTTGCTGCAGGTGGATTGACTGCATGCTCAAAGGAAGGGTGGTATATACATCACTACTGGACGACACTCTGATGGCCGGGGTGGCGGGGGGTTGTCCGCAGGGGGGTGTACTGTCCCCTCTGTTGTGGAACCTCGTCATGGACGGGCTTCTGAGACGACTTAGCGGTGAAGGCTTTGATCCCTTAGGGTATGCCGATGATCTAGTCATACCCGTACAAGGGAAATTCAATAACACTGTCAGGGACCGAATGCAGGTGGCCCTGAATGTAGTAACAAGGTGGGCCGGGGAGGAAGGTCTGAGGATCAGTCCTCAAAAAACCACCATTGTGCCATTCACTCGAAGACGAAACCTAGAGGGTTTAGGTCCTCTGCGTCTTCGTACAAATGAGATAGCCTTGTCGGGGGAGGTAAAGTACCTTGGAGTGATTTTTGACTCCAAACTTACCTGGAACCAACACTTAGACAAGATAATTAGGCGATCGATGACCACTTTCGCGGTGGCCAGACGAGTCTATGATAGTACGTGGGGATTAAAACCAAGAATGGTACATTGGATGTTTACCAGAATGGTTAGACCCACAATAACATATGCGGCCTCGATGTGGTGGCCCAAGGTCAAGCAGGAAACCACCAAACTTAGACTGAGCAAGGTCCAAAGACTTGCTTGCCTAGGCATTACGGGGGCGATGAGCACAACGCCCACCGCTGCAATGGAAACTCTTCTAGACCTCCCTCCCTTACACATTGTGATAATGGGAGAGGCAAGACGAGGACTACATAGATTGCAGCATTCATGTCACCCACTTAATATAAGCACGGGTCATACAAGCATCGTTGGTAGCATAAGGGGTCCTCTACTCGATATGAGGACGGACTATATGGCCCCCAAAGGTAACATAAACCTGCTCTTCAAGATACAAATTAATGAATCTGCTGAGCACCGGGAACCTGAACAGAACTTTCCTCCTGGAAGCCTGATCTGGTATACGGACGGCTCCAGAACTGAGACTGGTGCTGGGTCTGGAATATACGGGCATAGACCAAAGGAGAAGTTATGCTTCCCTCTGGGACAATTTTCCTCAGTATTCCAAACGGAAATATACGCCATACTACAATGTGCGCGGGAAAATAAAAGGAGGGCTTACACAAATAAGCGGATCTTCATCCTAACCGACAGCCAGGCGGCTTTGAAGGCTTTGGTGAGTCCAAAGATCTTCTCCAAACTGGTGTGGGAATGTTTAAATGAGCTCAATGACCTTGCGGAATACTGTGTTACGCTGGTGTGGGTGCCAGGTCATCGGGGAATTATCGGCAATGAACGGGCCGATGAACTAGCCAGGCAGGATGCGGGTATGGCATATTTCGGCCCTGAACCTGTCCTAGGCATAACCAAAAACGCTATTCGGGGCTTTATCAGTGACTGGATAAGCGAGGAACACAACAGATACTGGCTAAGCAGGCCAGGACATCGCCATAGCAAGACCTTCATTAGAGGGCCTTGCAGAAAGAGAGCTGCATAACTTTTGCTTTTAAGCAGGGCGCAACTCAAGATCACCACGGGGTTGCTAACAGGACATCTGACTGTTAAGGAGCATCTGTGGAGGATCGGCAAATTCAATGGGGATCTAAATTGCAGACTCTGCAATGGAGAACCAGAGACAGCAATGCACGTTCTGTGTAGATGTGATGCGCTGGCAAATCGCAGGCAGCGCATATTCGGACATCTCATGATAGTTCCCGAAGATTTCAACACGCAATCAGTGAAAAACCTGTACCAGCTGGTGCAGGGGACATGCCTCACTGAATGGTTGCGGTAAAAGAACCAGGGCGAGCACAATAAGCCTAAATGGCTGCGGTGTCTCCGGTGCATTCTCTGCGGACGGGTTCTGGTCAAAAAAAAAAAAAAACACACAAAACTACTGCCCCTTAACGAATAAGATATAATACAACTCCGATTGTCGTTGATTCGAATACACATTCAGACTAATGAAGCAGAGTTACACTGTCTCTTGTGCAGCCATTATTAAGAATAATCACAAATCTCTTGTCAAGCCTATTCTGCAGCCATTGTCAAGAGCAATCATTCAGACACATTCTATCAACGCCGTCGAAACCAACTGTTCATGAGAAGAAGTAAGAAGAATAGTAAGAATCCAGACGTCCTTAAGAAAACCATTCGACGATCCTGTCCTCAGACACCAGTTACTTCTCTGCCAGTGGCACGCCATCCAAGATCCTAGAAGACAAGCAGCTAGAACAGCAGTCCATAAAATTCGTTGTTAAACATATTGTTCAATTATTTATATTAATTATTTTTTTTTGTATATTGTATTCAACAAAGTTCATGTTGAATTAATACAACCATATACGAACATGACAGATTTAAATTTTTAGATTGTAGAGGACGAGTTCCTTGCAAGTAATATCTATGCCTGTCAGCGGCAGCGAAGATGTTTTTATCTTCATTCTCCGGTCTCCCTGATTAACCGCCTTTCCTTTCCATCTTGGACTGGTTTTACGGGCCAATACCGCACTGTCGCTGGATGGCTAGGTCTCTGATGACCCTGTCAATGACATCATTTTATTGGAGGTGGTCATTATGCATTCGAAGAAGTGTCGACAATGACTAGAAGTGATTGATGAATTCTTTTTTCTGGCGCGCGCTACACGATGAAGAAGTTTGTGGTTACCCTTTTGGCTACCATTGTCTGAAAGAAAAAAATCAAGCTTTCATAAAATTTTATTTTATCCTTTTCTGTTCCATCTTCTGTGGGTGTATACGCATTCACAGTTGCTACATTCATTTGCTTATTTTCTGTCCTAATATGCGATAGTCATCCATCTATCACCTTAAATTGGACAGCCTTATTTCTTAAGCTATTTGTAATCGTAAATGCCGAGTGTGCCATTTCATCTTCGTTTCTTTTATTCTTAGTATAATTTTCTTTTTCAATTAATCCTTTTTGTTTCCGTCTTATTTCTTAGAAGATCTAAAATTGTCTAATCTCTTTCGTTAGTACTTCCATTTTGTTTTCATGTTCCAAATCTTTCGTACTCTCTTACTTACTTTTCTTTTTTTACTTTCTGTTTTGAATTCGTGTTTTTCATTGTCATTTCTGTTGCCTTTAATTTGTTTTCTTTCTTATTTGTCTGCCTTTTTCTATCAACTCATAATTTTTTGGATTGTTATTTCCATTTTTCCCATCCGATATTTCTGTCTGTTACTTTTTGAATTATTTTCTTCCAAGTCTTTCTCTTTTTCTTTCCATGTCATCTCTTTTCCGTTCACTATCAGTAGCCTTTTTCCCTCAGAGTTTTTCCAGCTAATTCAAGTTTCTTTCTTGAGGTGTTAAAAGTCATTATCAATGTATAATGGTTTTCCCTCAGTTTATTTTTCTCTCTTAATATGTCTAGTTTTTCTTCAAAATTCTTTATCGCCATTAACAATTAAATACTCTGTGTAAATTTGCAAATATATATAAAAAACATAAGTAATCTAGGCTAAAGTTCTTAATGCAGTATGCTGCTGTGGGCCAAATTCGACACTTTTAATAGGAAACTCCTATTTTTAGACAAGTTAGACAAAAACTGATCTCGGTCCCTGGAGCTCGATTTTTAAGACAAAATTAATGGTGAAGACCGCGTTTCGATATCTTGTACCGTTTAGGAGCTACAGGGCGTTTTTCAAAATTCTACGATTTTTAAAAACCTTCATAACTTTTTTGTTTATGAAAATTTTTGATTTCTGTAAAGACTTCTTAGGGCACTTTTTCATGCAGAATTCATTGCTCGAAGTTATTTTTTTCCAAAGTGCTCAATATTTGAGATATTAGCTAGAACTTTGATTTTTTTTATAGAACACCCTACATATTTTTACATTTCTGAAAAGAGCATAAAATTCTATTTACAAAAATATAAAACACTTGATTTTTATTCAAAAGATTCTTGAGTTGTAGAGCCTTCATGTTTTAGTTAAAATTTTGATGGTTATTGCAGCATTCAAGTAGGGTATGGATGGTGATAGCTAAATATTTTTTGAAGATTCAATGAGCCATAAAAATATTATTTTATTTTTAATAAATATAACGAATAAATACTAATGTAATCGAAATTGCGCAAAAGTTACATAAAGTATCAAATTGTCGGCCATTTTGTACAAAACATAAACGATTCCGTTTTGTTATGGTTTGAGCTGACATCACCAATTCAAGGACTGGTGGTAATGCATTTTTTTTATTCAATAAGGTCAGAATCTTTGTTTCTTTAAAATTCGTATTGCAGAAGTTTTTGCTAAGATGTTTGCTCCAACTGGCGTCGGTCATTTTCAATTTCTCCCAAAACTATGATCTCCTCTAATTCATTATTTTCGTTTTAAGATTCATAATTTTTAGTTTTTATCAGTTTAAATGACAAAAAATTTATTAAATTGTTTTTAAATCTCAAGAATGTATCTCTGAAGGATTGTCATCTTTCGGGATACAACTCGTGGTAAAGATTAATCGCTGCTTCTGAATTTTCGCCAATTTCTATAAAACACTTCAACATTTAACATTTAATATTAGTAAAGAAGACAGTGGTTTAGAAATAACAAATCAAAAATGTAAATATAAATCAAAAAATATATCCTTTAAAATAAATCAAAATAGATTGTATCCGTAGATACGTATTTCGGCAACTACGCTGCAATCTTCAGTACACACATACACTTACAAGTTAAAGGCACTTCATGAAGTCTTGAGTTGGTATAAATGTTACAACATGTCCTATTTCTCGTAGTTTTCGTACATGTTTAATTATCTACCAAAGTCTATTTTATAAAGATAGGAAAATTCAAGAGAAATGCAAGTACCGTAAGAGATTGTGTCAAATTTTGACAGCGGCCTACCAGGAAGTTACAAAAACTTAAATCGCTTAGTTATCGTCATCCATAGTCTACTTCAATGCTGTAAAAACAATTACATTTTTGATTAAAATTTTGAAACTCTATATTTCGCGAACTGTTTAAAAAAAGTATCGAGTGTTTTATATTTAAATGAATGAAATTTTATACTCCCTTCAAAAATTTAAAAATATATAGGCTGTTCCATATAAAAAATCAAAGTTCTTACTAATATCTCCAATATTGAGCAGTTTAGAAAAAAATAATTTGGAGCAATGAATTCTGCATAAAAAAGTACCTTAAAGAAGTTTTTACAGAAATCAAAAATTTTCATAAACAAAAAAGTTATGAAGGTTTTTAGAAATCGTAGAATTTTGAGAAACGCCCTGTAGCTCCTAAGTGGTATAAGATATCGAAATCCGGTTTTCACCATTAACTTTGACTTAAAAATCGAGCTCCAGGGACCGAGGTCAGTTTTTGTGTAACTCTTCTAAAAATAGGTGTTTCCTATTAAAAGTGTCGAATTTGGCCCACCCTGTACACACATCAGATTGCATCTCTATGATCCTAGAAATTTTCGAGAGGCGGGTTCTAGATGCTCCTGGAATCTTACTCGAAGACTCTGGAAAGATAAAATTTGTTTAAAAGCCGAATGGGGCGCGTAATTTGAACCACTTCTCATTTAAAAAGGGGCGTATGCGAATAATAGCGATTTGTAAAACGCTACATAATTGAAGTGCTGCAGCTCGCATTTAATGTATTTAATTATTCGAACCTCAAACGTCAAAATTATAAGAATGAGTGATTTTTCCAGAACCATGCATTTTGTAGATTATATTGTGCATTGAAACTATATTTACTACTATAAGTTTATAATTTATTCAAAATTTGCTCCACTGCATCAAACTTTTCTTGTCAGTCAACGAGTTTAATAAACTAGGGAAGCGGCGCTGAAATTTTCACATTTAAGACGCTTGTGTTCTTCAGGTAGCAAAGTTTGCGAAGGTGAACTCGTGGCTTCTGCACGTGAGTAATTTATGATGACAGGGTGAAACTTAAGCGAAAGATAAAAAAAACACATAAGAATAAGATGTATGAGGAACAGTTATGTTACGTCATTCTCAGATTATCGAGAATAAAAACAATGAAAGAAAGTGAATGCGGAGCTCAGCCACCAGATTTAATTACTGCAAGTATTCGTAAGGCAGAGAAGATGTGAGTTCTCGAAGCTGGAGACTTAGCGGATCTTGTACAACTCCATTCCTTTATTCAAGCGTTTTTTACATTACAATAGCTGCTTGAATTCTTAAAGTAAGCTGTAATATATGATATTGCGGTATTTTTATCGGGATAAGTAAATGAGGAACATCGCAGCGACTTTATTAATTTTTGGCGTCGTTCTCCTGGAACTTCTCGACATTCTTTAATAAGAAATTCGAACAAATCGATATTTGCGATTCCTATGTCGAAAGTTATGAGTTTGTTATTGTTGTAGATTTTGATAGGGCATATACGACGCTGAAGTGCTTGAATTATTCATTTAATGTTAATCTGGATTTAGCGGATTCATTTATTACTATAATATTGACAATCTGGATTAACAAAACTGAACAGTTAAGCAAAACTGAAGAATAAAAATTTTATGGCAACATCATTCCAATATTGCTTATAATTGAATATAAAGAGAAAATTCGATTACTGTTGAGGGTAACATATTCAAAGATGCGATGATTAAAAATAACTTTTAAATACGTGGGTGAGTTGAAAAATTTACGCATTTCTTTATATTGTTACCTTGTGATTCGGAATGAAAGGAGTTGAACTTATACCATTTCTAATTGCACGAAGAGTATTCAGAGGCCGCAAAAGAAACACCGCCTCCATTATTATATTAATAAAAGGTAGAAGATGCTTTTGTAATTTTATTTGAGTCAAAAATAATAGCAGATGATTTGGTGACATTAGTATTTAATGTGGCAGTGTAACTCGATCTGTCAGTGTGATCATAATTATTCACATCTGCGGTCTTTTATACAGTTTTGTATTCGAAGAGCTCTGATTAATTACAATCAAAAGTCTACAAGTTTAAATAAATTTATAGGACACGTGTTTTATGGAACGGAGCAGGGGTGCTTCGTTCGTGCGAATGTCAGATGCGCTGACGCCGTGTTGACCTCTTTACGATAACGTTGCGTCTTTATCTGATGGACTACAATACTTTCTCTTCTTTTTCTTCATAGTTTAGCAACTTTTTGAGGCCTGCAATCTTCCAGACAAGGCTGTCTTAGTTTAACCTTTACTAGGAGCGGTGGATACTGTTATAAAAATCAGTTAATCTTTCTCTGGTATTTTATTTAGTAATAATAATAGTAGTAATAGTAGCATTGTATAGGTAATGCACAGTTTCAAAGGAACGGGATCCTTAAACGCGCTCTCGCATTAATTTCATTGCAGTAACAGTTAATGCTTTTAGTTAAGGAAGGTCCTGAAATTTATGCGGTACATTTGTGCATCGTCGTCAAATTATTACCGGCGATGTTAATTTAGCAAAGCGAGACGTGCAAACAGCGTCGGGACGCTCGCGACGTCTGCACAGGCGGCCGGGCACGCCGTGTCACAGTGGCACTTCCGGGTTAATATGCAAAACGAAATTAACATATCCGCGGTGCTGTGTTCCTCGTAGTCTGACAAAATTTGTCGGAGCGCAGATTACGTTCGGAGACTTGAAGCGTCGCGTCGGGGTAATACATTATTATCGCGATGGTGATGAATCGCAGGATAACTCGAAACGTCTGCCTGTCTATCCGTTTGTCTGCCGGCTGTTCCGGCAATAGTTTTCACAACGAGACGCATAAATATACCGGCACGCCGTCCTGTTTATTTGTTTATACCGCCTGCGCCGTATTCAGGACGGTATTAATTATACCGAATTCTCGAGCATAAAATAACAGAATTTCGCCTTTACATGCTTCACGACGAACGTTAATTTGTTTGATGTATACAACTCGTCATGGATATGGAGTGACATTACAGTATTTACTTTCCCTATGAACACAAAAGGAATGCCACTTTACATACTTCCTCTTGAATGAAGCGCTAAGGCAGCGAGGCACAGTGTTTTCGTAACATTTTTGCGCTTCAGTATACATGAACTTCCAAGAAAGTAAGGCTGCGTTGTATAAAAGGTTTAAACCAGAATTAAATTTAAGCCTAAGTTAGAATGTGTCATATTCTAATTTAGGATTAAATTTGATCCTGACTTAAATGTTTTATACAACGCAGCCTAAGAGTTTAAGTGTGATGTTTCTGCTTGTGAAATAACATGAAAAATAAAGCATCTTTAAAATAAATAAAATATTTTTAAGTACGTTTTATCAATACAGAGGAAATATAAAAATTCACAATGGTAGAACCAAGAAAAGAGCAAAGAAACTTTCTCTCCGATGTGTGTTCACTACTTAGCAGTAGCAAATATGAGAAGGAAACGAAGAAAAGAAATGACAAAAAATATTAGCATCAGATAATAAGTTAAAACATGGTAATAGTTGTAAAAGGATATAGAGATTATAGAGAGAATTTGGAAGAAGGTACGTAGATAAATGATGCAAATTAAATTAAGTTTGACAACCGACGAGTGATGAAAGTATACAAGCTGTTCGTGTGATGATAATTATCCTTTATCCTCATTTAGTAGTTGTATAGCCGAGTTGGTTGAATTCGCTCGCAACGGAGCTTAACACTTGGCCGGGCAACTATCAGGTGCAGGTTCGAATCCCTTCCTGGTGCATATGGGTTCTATGTGAGAGATCGAGTGCTTATGGGTCGGATTATGTTTCGGATTCATAATGGCTCCTTCGAATTGGATTTTCTGTTTCCCGAGTTTGTAAGTAGAATACCGAAGGAGAAATAAATAAAATCAAATCAAATCAAATCAATTTATTGTCTTATTACCAGCTGTGGATATAGACGTAATATTTCAAAATTTCTTTTTAAATGATTTTTATTTTGTACACAATGGTTAAGATTTCTAATAAAAGGAGCGAGAACAGTTAAGGTTTTCAAATGAATAAACAATGGACGACAGTGCATTATGTTCTGCTCTACAAATGATTCTAATTACTCCTTTTTGAATCACAAATAATTTATTGACATTTTTAGAAACATTAAAGCCCCAGAAACTAATTCCATATCTTAGTTTAGATTCGAATACTCAGTGATATTCTTGTAACGCTGCTGTAAGACCCAGATTAGAAAAAAATAGTGCGAATTAGGAAACAGTCCTTAGCTAATTTCTTTGTTAAATCTTGTATATGATGAGACCATTTGATATCCTTATCGAGAATAATTCCTAAGAATTTATGTGCAGAAATTTGATTTACAAAGCTATTATTTATACCTACAATTAAGAGTTTGCTGTTCCTAGACAGAATTAATCTAGTTTTGGTATATTTGCAAGATGTTCAAATCTTCATTTATTTGACGTGTAAAGTCTTGGTTGACCATAGCTGACCAGTTAATGGAGGTATCGTCAGCAAAAAGTGTAACATGACCCGATAATTTTAAAGTTGTAATATCGTTTATATAAAGTAAGAATAAAAGCGGTCCCAGTACTGAACCCTGCGGAATACCGCTATTAACATTTAGTAAGTCTGATTTTGAGGAAAAACGGCCGGACATGATGGAATAACGGCAGAAATGGTCAAGAATCTGGGAGACAAGGGACTATACATAATTACTACACTATTCAACAAGGCATGGCAAGAAGAGAGGGTACCGAAAGAGTGGGAATTGGGAATCATTTTACCAATACATAAAAAAGGGGATAAACGGGAGTGTAATAACTACAGAGGAATTACACTGTTGTCGGTAGTAGCAAAAGTATACGAAAGAATCCTTGAAAGACGATTAATGGAGATACTTGAACATAAGCTGGAAGACTCACAATGCGGATTTAGAAAAGGAAGAGGAGTACAATACCATATTTTTGTTATTAAACAGCTAATAGAGAAACTCCCAACAGATAAGGTAATCGTGGCATTTATTATTAAAGCGTTTGATATAGATAAAAGGAACACAATATGGGAAAGTTTGAAACAGAGGAAGATAAATGATAAATTGACCCAATGTATAAAGAGCTTCTACAAAAACACAAGAGCTTATATAAGAACCGGGAATTTACAATCCGAAGAAATTACAATGACGGATGGTCTAAGACAAGGAGAGGAGTCCTCAGCCCAACGCTATTTAACCTAGTAATGGATGACGTTCTAAAAGAAAGTAAAGGAAAAATAAAAAAAACTGAAGGTGGGTTACAGGAATATGGAACAAATAGAAATATCCGAGAGCGTATTCGCCGATGATTTGCTGATCTACGCAAAGAACGAACAAGATCTACAACACAACTTGCGGATATGGACGAACGTGCTACGTACTAAAAATCTAAAGATAAATGCTACAAAAACTAAGGTGATGGTACTAGATAAAGAAGACCGAGATACAGAAATAAAGATAGACGATATACAGATTGAGAAAGTACAATCATTCAAGTATTTGGGTGTGAAAATATAATGGAATGCAATGGAAAAATAGAAGCGGAAATAAATGAGAGAATGGAGACCAAAGTCTATTACGCCTTGAAAAATGCAGTCATCAGGAAAAAAGAGATGTCGAGAAAAACAAAAATAACAGTTTTTAAAACAATTTTTAAACCGATATTGTTATATGGATGTGAAAGCTGGATTTTATCAAAACAGCAAGAAAGCAAAATTCAGGCCTTGGAAATGAGATTCTTAAGAGACATAAAAGGAGTAACTCGAAGGGATAGAATTAGAAATGATATAATAAGAGAAGAACTAGAAGTGGAATCGATCCTGAAGACCATCAAACGAAACCAACTGAGATGGTTTGGACACGTAGTACGAATGGGATAAGAAAGAACAACAAAAAGAATCTGGGAAACAAGAACGCAACAAAAAAAAGTAAGAGGGAGACCAAGAAAGACCTGGGATATGGAAATTACAAATAACCTAAAAGAAAGAGGACTAACATGGATAGAAGGAAAACAAGTAGCAAAAAACAAAAAGGAATGGGCAAAGAAAATATATACTGAGTAATGAAAGTGACGAAGAATAGTTTTAAAGATGAGTAGTAATAAGTTTAAACCTTACGCTGTAATGGTACCATAAGGTTTCTGATTATATATATGTAAGTCTGATTTTGCCTTTCTTGAGCGTAGAGTTAGATCAACAAGTTGATGCCGATCTGTCAAATATGACTTGAACCAATCGTTGACTATACCTCTAAATCCATAGTTATGTAATTTTTCGAGTAAAATACTATGATGCACACAGTCGAATGCTTTTGCTACGTCACAGAACATGGTTGCTACAGAGGATCTCTTGTTTAAATTTTCGAAATTAAATGATAAACATTTATATATAGCATCACTAGTACTCGTTTTTGATTTAAAACCAAATTGCAGCGGAGATAATATATTGTATGTTGTAAGAAATGACTTTATTGACTTCTTGACAATTGTCTCGATTATTTTAGAAAATATGCGCTGCAGGTCTAAAATTTATAAAACTATGACCCGTACCATTTTTATGGAGTGGTACTACACGAACACGTTTTAGGAATGAAGGAAAAGTACCACTTTGAAAATTTTCATTAATTAAATTAGTAAATATTTGTAAAACCGAAAAAGGGACGGATTGAATAATCTTTAAATTTTTTTCGTCAATGCCACTAGACCTTGATTTTTTAAGTGACTCTATTGTCTCGAAGATTTGAGATATGTTGATTGGTACAAAAAAGAAAGTGTTGTTGTTAAAAGAATTTTTCATGTAATGTAAAGGATTGACTGTTTGGAATATCTTTTTATTTTGTCAGCTAAAGAATAAAAATATCTATTTAATGTATTTACAGCTTCAAGAGGGTCTTCGATTACATGGGCAGATGCATTAGTGATAGTATTTATATTACAAAATCTTTTACTACCTTGTAGTTCGTTTATAATGTTCCAAGATTCACGCTGGACATTATTTGAAAATATTAATTGATTTTCAAAAGACAAACGTTTTGCTTCACGAATAAGGCTTTGCAAAATATATTTATAGCGTTAGAAATACAAATGTAGCTATTCTACACAACAGGACTTTTTTAAATAGTACAAGAACCTTTTGTTTTTTTATAGAAGTAAGTCGTAATCCTTTAGTTAACCATGTATCTGCATGTGAGAAACAGATATCCATAGAAGGTAGTAATATCTGATTGTGTCATTGCCGATGACATTGTAATAATGGCAAAAATGAAAAATATTTACAAACAAACATGAAAGTGTAGGAAGACGTACAAAAATAATTAGATGTAAAAGAAAAGTCATATGACACTAATAAAAAATAAAATAAAGCTAAAAGATATAATATTTAGGCTTAATAATAGAGGAAACTGGAAAGCAGCTAGTCTATAACACAAAACAAAAAAGGATACCATATTTTCGTGCCATTCTAAACGAAAGTTTTATCTTTTATAGAAAGTAGCCTTCTCTAAAGGTAACAGAAACAAGGACACATTTTATATTTATAATTGGTGGTAATAAAAATTCATCTCAAATTAAAACTGAGATTTACCCAGACAGTTTCAAAGCATGCAAATAATGTCCTTGTTTTGGCAAAATGAATTTCGAACGTATTGCTACCCTAAACCGCGTTTCTAGTCTCGCTAGCACGCTGAAATAAATTTTCACGCGCCGTGTTTCCAAATAATTTGTTGCCGAAATGTGATTGGTCCTTTATTGGAATCCGATACAAATGTTATCAGTGAACGCAGGCGACGTCATTTTTCTTCGGCGTAAACAGTTTTACGTCGCCGCCGAATACGTAAACAGGTACACCCGATTGTCATGCAAATTTTGCGCCACCCCCGCCGACCAACGACGCCGTTCGCATTTATCGCGCGTGTATCGCCGCCGACGTTGTTGCCGGAACTGATCTCATTTCGTCACCGCCGATCTAATTCCGGACGAAATCTAGTTTTACCGTTTCCTCCATCATCGGAAAAAGGATTCCAGAAATTAACCACCCTCTATTTAACGATGATACATGTTAAACACAACTGTCCCTTCGTCAGAAACAAGAAATTCGTAAACATAAATGGAACATTTTTAAATATCAGAATGTTCGAGTGTGGGACGAATTATTTTCGGCGTAAGGTATAAGCGAATAACATTTTTTTTGTGTCTATGCTGTCATCATTCCTTCGCTTAAGCATAAAAATAATATTTACCTTGATTGCAATAGGAATTATAATTTACATTAAGCATATAAAAGCTAAAACCAAGCTCTGGATGGGAAACAAACTACTTACTTTTTCAAAGGATTGGTTGTCATGAGTCACGATAATAAGACTGACCTTTGCAATAAAATTGCAATCAAAGCAGCTGCATGTTTCAGTCGCCGAAGTGACTCATTAAAGAAGCCGGCATTATGTAAGAAGAAACAAACATGACATGAGTGGAGGGATCTAGGAAAAATCAAGATGACTCATAGGGCAAGTGCTCCACATGCAAGGTCTTTCGTAACCGGAATTTCCGGTATAAACTATATAAAAGACATCTGGGTTACATGATTAGGCATCAGTCAGAAAACGCTTGATCGTAATATCGCCGTTAGAAGTGATAAGCCTTTAGTATCATCGAAACCAGTCGAAAGTTCCGTTTGTTTCCTCTGAGTCCAGTTCCATGGTTACGAGAAGGCATACAAATCCTACACAGCTCTAGCAAGACTAATGCCCAACATAGGAGGCTCACGCCCTAAAAAGAGGAAAATTCTATCCACGGTCGTATATTCGATTATCGTGTATGTAGCACCAATCTGGGTGCATGCGCTAGAGTAAGGCACTACGAAAATTTGTTGGAAAAACTGAATAAGAAGATGGCAGTACGAATCACATCGGCCGTACCTACGAAGGCAATATTGGCCATTGCAGCAACCCCGCCTATCAAACTCAGGGTACAAGAAAGGATAAAAGTATACCAGGAAGGACATCATGCTAAAAAAGAGGTATGCACGGACCTAATGAGGATGTAGCAGGAAAGATGGAGTAAATATAACGGATAGGCGAAAACATTCATAAAAGACATAGACGGATGATGTAACAAAAAGCACGGTGAAATGGACTTTTATATGACACAGGCATTTAGGCCATGGGGTCTTCGGAAAATATTTAAACGGGATCAAGAAACAGACACCGCAACGTGCTGATTTTGCACGGAGACAGACACCATAACATACATTGTTCGTCTGTGAGGAGTGGAGGGAGACAAGGGAGATAGCAAACGCCGAATGTGGGAAAGCTATCCCCAAAGAGAACATCGCGAATATCATGGCAACAAACGCGAATACCTGGGCAAGCGTGGCAAGAATGTTGAAGACCATAATGGAGATCAAATGGAAAGAAGAGACGAGGAGAGTAGGAAGAAGAACATAAGGAATGGGACGTACATCGAAAGGAATACCGGAAGTTAGATGTGCGAAATTCTTGAAGTTTCCGATGCCAGAAATTGCAAGACTTCTGATATTATGCGGAGGGTAGCGGGTGCTCGGGGAGATCGCTACCATAACATCCAAAAAAGACTGCAAACTAATCAAAAGATAAGACTGAAAAAATTAACAACTGATAGTTCGAAGTTTCTGACGCAGTGCCTAACGGCAGATTTCCAGAAACAAGCAGCTGCGAGAGAGGAGTAGGAATTTTAGTTGGTAGGTGCCTGGTTGGAGACCTTAAGAAAGGCTAAGATCGGGTGAATCCAACACGTCATTGACTTGGATTTCCGTTGATGGTGTCTTTTAAAAATTTCTCCAAACCTAATAAAAAAAAGTTCCATGGTTTGGTGAGTAAACATTTAATTCATCTGTCAGTCACGTTACTAGAAACTAACAACTGCTGTATTTGAGGTGCAAAACGCTGTTTCTTCTCATTATAAAGCTATTATAATTTTAAAATTTGATTGCATTGTTTCGTATACCGTCTTGATTTCGTGTGATATGATATTGAGTTAATCTGTAATTACATTTAAAATTTTACTCATTAATTAAAATTATGCTCATTAATAATTTGATTAAGTTAATATGTATTTAATTGTCTTCTTAAAATTGTCTTAATAGTTATTTGTTAATAATCCATAACTTTGAGTTATATTTTAATTCTGTTTAGAATTTCGCATTATGCCAGACTTCTTAATTTGATTTTGTAATTGTTTTTAGCTATTTTGTATATTTGCTTTTATATATGTTATATCGTACGTTTCCGCGGGTGTTGTATGTCGTAGTGTTCTTTCGGGTCTTCCTCCGCGTAGGGTTCTCAAAAGAACCGTTTGTCTAAAATCTCATCCCACATAAAGGGGGCATTGAGGGAAGTATCTGGCTAATTTAAACTCAAACTAGACATGTACAAACAAATAAATTGTTACTTGGGTCCTTTATGGTTTAATTAAGCTTCTGGTAAAAGAGTCGAAGGTGGAAATTATTGATTATTTTTTTGTAAAGTGAACTAAGTCATAGAGTTTTGGCGTAATAATAGAATTTCTCTCTCACTCTCGTCGTGATATCTAGAGGAGCATAGTGTCTCGAGGAGACCTTGTAAAATGGATAAATCTGAACGTAAAGGATAATTGACCCCCTTTTTTTCATCATTTTTAACCACCCGTCCTTCACACTTTTAACTCTTTTTCTAGGTATAATTTTCTAATTGCTTCGTGACGTTTTTTTTTTAAATCTGTGCACGTCTGGCCAGCCCCTATATGCATTGTGATTTAAGTTCTTGAATGATGTCGCTACCGTTTAATTAATAAAAGTTTAATACTGACTTGTATTTGGACCATAGTTTTGATGAGGTTCTAGCGCTCAAAAATCAAACAAATTCTAGGAGTAGATTGTAAGCCAAATTTTTATAATTTGGCCAAAGCGGAAACTTGTGCTTTCCTTCTTACCCGTGAAGATTGAACTACCCAGTTAATTTAAATTTAAATTCTTGTATGCATACATATATGTGGAGGTAGCAGAGAGTGATAACCTGCATTAAATTAGCACAGTTTTCAAGTTTTTGTATATTTTTGCAGCTGCTTGATTAATTCAGAGCAATTTCTTTCTCCGGCCATCTCCGTCTTCATCCCATCCGTCTTACTTCCTTTTAATTGCTCTCCTCTGAATATTTATCGCGCGACTTTGAACTTTCTTAGCTAAAGAACTCATAGTTCCGCCGCGCTATCGTCAATTAAAATTCCATTACGTTCGGTGCCCGGAACGGGAAAAAAGCGAGCAAAACAGGAGACGCGAGTCGGTCTAAAAACGACGAAACCAAATTACACGTTGTAAAAGGGAGATACTGCAGTGAGCGTTTAAAATTATTATCAGGAGATATCGGTGCGAACGGGACGGAGTCTCGGCGGCACATAAAGAATTTAGATGCAGAAGTGCGATAGCGACAGGATGAAATAGTCCGTAATAAGGTAGATATCTCTTCTTTATTGCTTGAAGAATTAATGTCCCCGATATTTCCGGCGGAACGCGGAATTTATTTCTCTTACGTACGTACGTATCAGGTCTTTTTTTCTCATCGGGTCTCGTCCGCTCTCGGCTCGCAATTCCCTTCGACTTATGATTTTGTAATATTTTAGCTGGAAATTGCAAGAAAATCCTTTAATACGATTTCCGCGGAGCGTTGCGCTCCATCAACATTCAAATTGCGTTATTCTATTTATGATAAAAAGTCGAAAATAACCGGTCTCTTGCGAGAGCGATGCCATCGTCCGCCGCCCCAGCTACATTCACGAAATTTGTCACATCCACACTTTAAGGAAATGTTCAGCCATTAATTTTTTTATATAAAAACCTTTAACCTTTAACTTTGACAAAATTCTATTTTTACGCTGCTTAACTCTATAAACCCCGATGAACATAATATAATTTAATTTTAAAAACGTGGCACAAAAATTTGGATTCTAATTTCGTAATGGAGGGCTCCGACGAAGAAAAATCTATCTGCTGACATATACACCCCTCTATCTTCTCTGGTAAAAGGAAGATCTTATCCAAATCTCTATTTGTACTATAGGTAAATGCTCGTAGTTCATTAGGATGTAAATCTACCGCCAGTCAAACATGGTGACTTTCAATCACTGCCCGGGGGAATCCACCATAATTGGCTAGATGAGCTGCCTCCAGCCTAAGCCTGTATTGGTTTACGTCGCCAGTGGATGTTAGGATTTTAAATCCTCCAGATAAGGCTTATGCAAGTCCAGCTTTGGGAGAGATGAAGAAGACCTTTAAAACTAGAAAATCGTGTGTTGCTAACGTTGTATATTATAAACGCTTTATATGAAATCAGAACGATCCATTAATAGAAGAATCAGTGCTTCATCATCAACTTTTTAAACGACAGGGAGCCAAAAAATGAATCTGGAGTAAGAGTCTCCCGATCACCTGTGGAGTTCCGCAAGGGTCAGTCTTAGGTCCCAGGCTATCGAATCTCCCTATAATAGAATGCCGCGGACGACCTGGTTATTGTGGCGACCGCACCTAATGAAATAATTCTTTCGGAAAAAAAAAATAAGACCATCGAGTGTCTAGGTGTCATTTTCTTTCCTTCGCGAGCAACGGTAATGGGAACGCTACCAACACTGAACTTGAGAACTTAAGGTGCCTCTGAAATAAAAAGAGGTGATATTGGGGAAATCCATCGTATTGTACGCTGCAGTTGTGTGGTCTCAGGCACATGAAAAGACAAAATATTAAGAATAGAGAGATGAGGTGGCAAATGATCTTGGTTGTTAGGGTCAGCAGGGTGTACCATACGATATCAACAAAATCAGCACTTGTACGCCAGGGTAATCCCAATAGACGTATTGAAGAAGAAAAAGGCAACAGTACTCTTGAAGAAAACAAGAACAGGGCGAGGCAGTAAGTAATTTGCGAACGGCAACGATAGGGGACATGTTGTAAAGCAAAATGGATGAGGCGGCTCATCCCGAAGATAGAAAATCAAAACGTCAGGGTGAAATCAGCTATCTCTAAGCGCCTAAGGCGCATGCAAAGCATACGGATTCAGGATTTAAAAAAGGAGAATCGTCTTTGTGCAGATACATTAATGAAGATGCAGCCGCGTCAATATTTCTTGACTGCGTACAATAGGACAGAAGAGGTGAGAAAGAGGACGGAAAATAAATTCCCTAAGTTATCAAAAGTTAGTACATGAACCCCTGATAATTTAGATAATCGAATGCTGGAAGACCATGGGGAATGGCAAAAAGGCGAAAGGTAGTCTGCTTATTAGGAAAAGGGATGAGAGAGCCGTTAAGAATAGTGATGTAATGCCCTAAGATGCAGAAGTATAGGGGTCATAGGGATCAAGGAGTATAGTTGGTACATACATAGGTCATTCTGGTTGGTGGTGCGGCATAATATCGGTGGAAACACTGACAGGGTGGCACTGTGCGCGGTTGCGGAGGTGTAGTGGGTAAATCTAACATATTGTAATAAGGAAATTATGACTTAAACAAATACGTGGTACTACGTCGCCAACAATCGACCTGCCTACAGTGAACATAAACAAATGTTATAAAGCAACGGTATCGCCATCACGGTGCTGAGTTTAACCTTACACCAAAGTTGCTTCAAAGGATGCCGAAAAGATATTTTCCGCACATTGCATCAGTCATTCTGTTCCAACTTGCCCAAACTTAAAGCTAGAAATACTTGTCGATTTCATGTGTAAAATATTCCAGTATTCTTGTTGCCATCGTGAAATACTCTTCTCTTGTAACCAAGTGTAATGTGAACCATATAAGTCTTTTACAGTAAGTCACGGTTGTTACGGAATAAAATACAGATTTTGCTGTCCACTTGACATTTGAGTTTTATTAATCAACATTACTTGGTTGTGTACGATAACCCACAGAGACTGGAAGTATATGTCAGTTCCGACGCATTTGTCAACCCGTTTGGTTCTGAACTTTGCGACTTGTACAGCCTGAGTCTCGGGGACCGCTGTTAGTCATCTTCCACATTTAACGATTTTCGTCAGGGTTTGCCGCAAGTCGGTTATCTGCCTCGCCCTCTAGAAATTTTTCTATATATTACTATGGATCGACACTTTGGTAGCCTTCCCAAAGTCTATGCCACCAACTTTCGTATTCCTCGAAATTTGGACATACCGACCGACGTACTGCTTCGAATGTAGCATGTAATTACCTCTACATTCTGGTATTGCGGAAGTTGTCTTCGAGTATACTGTCTGGCAAACCGCCTGTAACACATAAGAGTAGTTCACCAAGCTTTGGATCTTGCGGCGCAACATGGACTCAGTAATTTACCCTTACATGTATTCTTTTGTGAGGACAGAAAATGTAACACGGAAATTTTAACATAAATAACTACGCAATAGAACGTCACCAGAGAGCGATATTGGATATCACTAGAGTTAATACAAACAAATGCCTTAAGACGGCTTGCACCCTCAAAGGCGGCTTCACCGTAATGATGCTGAGATCAATCTTGTGCCAAAGTTGCATCAACAGATGCTGAAAAGAACATCTGCATATTGCATCATCAATTTTGCTCGAAATTATCTGAACTCAAACATACTTGTCGATTTCGACTGTAAGGCATTTAAGTGTTCTTGTTGGCACAATAAAGGACTCTTCTCTTGTAACCAAGTGTAACGGAAATTTCGTAACAATAGGTCAGATCATCAATTGGGATTGGGGCCATCAATTCCAAAAGAACCTTATCAGGTGTTCAGTCGAATCACCAAGGCAAAACATCCTAAGGGAACTTCGATTCTGACAGTCGGCTGTCCTTCCTACCAGAACATAGAAGAAGAGTTTATGACAATTGTTTTACCAGTGTCGTCGCTTTTTAGGTTGCCCAGTCAAAAGTTTGAATCCAACTGGTATGCCACGAATTTCAGCTGCATTTGCTCTTTTTGCTCTGGAATGCCATTAAGTAAGGTCATTTCTCCGCGCAATCATTTCCAGCCCCTAGCCCATTAAGCTGGTTAACAAGATTGAAAATTATTTATATAGATCTATGGTGATGTTTTTTTCTATTTATCAGCAACACTTTACAGATTGGTGATACATAAATAACTGAATTTGAATTAACCATACATATCATTGCAACAAGGATTAGGAGGAATTGCCCAACCAAATGTAAAGTTCATTATCAAAGGACCCAACTAACCATGCTATGCAACCATGGTTAAAATTTTCATCTCTAGAGTGAAGGTTGTATCCGCACTGATTATATTGTATCCACAGTTCCCTAAATTTTTAGTTCATAAACTCATTTGCGTTTCTGCCTTAACACATTGAAAAAGAAGAGTTATATTGGGGAGTGCGTATTTGTAGTTTTACTATTGACGGGGAAATGTTCCGTTTTCTAAACTTTGTGGCATATGTTAAATTTTTCCTTAGTAATTACTGAGAGGAACTTCTCCCAAACAGTTTCCATGTTTATAAATAACTAAACCCCAATTCGGCAAATACGATAACTTATCCGAAAATGTAAACTATCCGGCCGCGGGCCGGAAGAGACGTAACTCTGAGCCGCCAACTTCTGCCGGAACGCGCCCAATGACAGACCTAACTCGCAACACAAATTCGCCATTATAAGTTCGATGCGAGCTTAATACGACGCGCTTCGAACTATAAGCGCCCCAAATAAAGCGCAATTTGTCCGGATCGAGTTGAGATAATGCGCTTGAAATTATACATAACTTTCGAGATGGCTTGTTTAGTATTGACAATAGGATTGATGGAAAATATTGCACCTGAGCGAAGCTTATAGTAATTAGTTAGCTTTAAGCTCTCGATTAGTCAGGTAAGTTTTTCTCTTTAAACGTGTTTCAGTTTAAGTTAAGAAAATATAACGCGTTTAAAATGAAAATTAATAATAATCGCGTATTGTATGCAATTCAATGAATTCAAATGAATTAAATTGAATGTGAGGTTGATTAATTTTAGATTACACGTAACATCAACACTGACAAGCACTTAACTCGAAATCCAAACATTAATAATTTATGCTACGTGGGTAACTGAATAGAATCATTTTCGAATTCGAAATTTTGCTTCCGTTTTATTTGAAATTGGAAAAAAAAATAAATCAATTGAGGCCTTGAAATGGGTTTTGCATTATGCGTTATTAAATATGATGTTTACCTTGTAAACGTAAATTAATAGCATTTGCGAATTAAATTTATGATGCATGCAATATGCAGAGTATACTCGTGTATGTGAATTTGCAATCAACTGTGGGTTCTCCTACTAAACAATTTGCACAAAATTACGGATTGTATGCAATTTGGAGGCGATACGAATTTACGGGCAAATTACTTGAGGTGTTGCAATTTTAATGAGGGTCTTGAAGTTACGGTCACGAGGAATTTATATCACGGGGAAGCACGAAGTGTTAATTTCTCTTCTCAAATTTGACATTCAATATTGAGCATAAAAGAAGAAAAATATATTTTTTTAAAATAATTTTATTAAAATAAAAACTGAGGAAAAGAATAAAGGAACAATACGCAAGTCGTCGTTCCTTTATTGATACGTTTCTGGTTTGAGTTTTAAATAGCCAGGAATCGTTCTCAACACCCTTTTTATATGGAATGAAATTGTAGTCCTTACCCGTCCCTACATATTATTTTTCGGAAATTGCGTCTCTTTCTTTCTTTTTAATAACATTTCACATCAGAGGTACAACATATAGTGCATGATTGTAATAAAAAACAGTTTCATGTCCATTTTGTCTATCTTTATCGATTATTTCACCTGTCGGAGTTAACGCTAGATAAACTTCGTTAAATAGTTCACATATTGAATCCCAAAAAATTCGACATCTTTTACATAAATTGTTAAAAATTTCCATTACAAAAGAAGTGTTACCACTGGATCTAAAAAATGCTATCGTTAGACCAATTTATAAAAAAAGAGAGCATAACATTCACGGAAACTACCATCCCACATTATTATTCATATTATATTGAGAAAATCTTAGAAATATTTACAAAAATTTAACTTTTCGGACAAGAATCAGTTAATCCTTAAGAGAAGTTTGGACAAGATGAGACAAGATTGGGCGTGTCAACAATAACTATGGGGGGTAGCGATTCCTAAAAACTTTAATGTTACACTTAAGTTCTCTCAAAAAAATAAGAAAACGGATTTGAAACAATGGCTAATTGGAAAGTTTGTTATGTAATAAAAAATTTAAGACAACTTTTGAAATTTGAAGCGACTGCAGGCGTTGCTGACAAGCCTTATGGTTTAGCGATAATAAAGAGGACAATGTAGAAAAAATGTAATTGTAAACGCGTATGTAAATCGTTCCTCGATTGTAGAATAATTAGAAGACGTTCCAGTTGAGACGCTTCTGAAAATTTTACTTCTCATCTGAAATCGGCCAACCTACCGCGAAAGAAGGGGAACAACTCAATGTCTTAATTGAGTTGCTTACACACAGTGCTATTGAGAACGTAGTTGTTCCACTAGAGGAAAGTGTATGAGGTACTTTAAACTAGTTATCGCTAGTTTTTGTTCAAAATCTCCCAACCAATCATCTTTCAGAATACCTTCAAAATAAGCCTAAACTGCGACATCAATCCCTTCTTCTAACGGAAACCTTTTACCCCGCAAATTCCTTTTAAGCCAAAAGAATAGCCAAAAGTCGCACATTGCTAAATCAGGTGAATATGGCGGATGTTCTATTATTTACTTTTATATTTTTTCCAGTCAAAAACTGGAGAGTAAAGCTACAATATGGGACGATGCATTATCCTGGTGAAGCATAATTCCCTTGTCTGGAACTCTACTGAACGCTTCAGGGAGACATTTTTTTGTGTACCATTTAGCGGTAACTGTCTTTTGTTCATCTAAAGTTTCATAGCAAATTCTTACACGCTCTGCTTTTTGGAAGTTAGAAAGATGATGCGGCACAAAACGACTAACCACTTTTTGTTAATGCAGGTGATCGTGTATGATTGCTCTAACAGCTGAGGATCCAATCTTGAGTTGATACTCCATTACTATATAAGTGGCTTTATTGTCCTCTTCAATTAATTTTTTAACAGCAGCAATGGTTTTGTCGGTAATAGCCGGAGGAGGACGCTCTGTTCCTTTTTGATGCCGAACAGAATTACTTTCGCGTTCAAATTCCTTATATCATCGGTAAATTGTAGCCAAGGAAGGTGCTTGTTCACTAAAAGCCGAATCTAAACTCTTTTTGTACTCATAAGTGCTTAAATCTTTTTTAAAATCAAAATAATTCGAAAATGCTCTCTGGTTAATTCCATTTTTTGCTTGTAATATCACTTTAAAAAATTAGTAACTTGGATTTTAACGAACGTAACTTTAACAACTAAACTTCAAATGAGAGATAAAGAATTGCTCTAAATAACACTGTATGTTTTGTTTTTCCCGGCCTACTAGATTTTCTTATTCTGAATAAATTTAGCTTTACCCTCGTATATATGCGTGTACTATGTAACTAGAATCTGTTTGAATTTGTTTGAATAAAGATTATTTATTATTGAAAAATAAATCGAATCAAGCAGAAATTCATCGCACACGTGTTCCAAAACGTGTACAGATGTTTTGCGATTAATGCTAAGTTAAAGCGGGTAGGCTTCGCCTCGATCTTTATTTGTAATTTAGTTCTACTTAAAATAAACTAATCTGTGTACAGAATATCCGCTTTAAATTAAAGTCTCATTTAGCTCCATTATGAAGTCCTCAGTGAGAGAAATAGGTAAAAAACGGTCCTTACTTTATTCTGCCTGGCGTAACTTTCAAGAGCTAAAAAAGCCAGACGAAGAAAAGTCTTGGAAAGAAAAAGAAAAACCTGAGAATAAAATATTTGGAATAAAAGACTTAAGGGAATCAAAGCAATTAAGGGGTCAAGCTTTCAAACGACTGTATATATTGGAAATTAGATTTTATCTTAATAAAAGTCAGTAATTTCTAAACGTAGAATCTTTATGAACACTAGTTTAAAGTTTGCAATAAACACATTAACGTTATGTAACAAAAATTGAAAATTATCTAAGAACGATCCAAAAACAAATAGAAAAAAATTAAGCAAAAATTATTGTTCTCGATATTATCACATGACTCTTTGTTTTTTTTGTTTTTGGTATCGAGTTGGGCCTCCTCTGGCTTGAATTAAAGCTGCGCAGCGTTTTGGCATACTTCGAATTAGTCTTCGGATGGTGTCTTGTGGAATTTGCTCCCATTCTTCCAAAAGAGCATTTTCTAGCTCTCGTAGTGTAAGAGGTGCGTTTTGCCGATTTTTGACTCGTCTGTCCAACTCGTCCCAAAGATGTTCAATGGAATTCATGTCAGGGCTGCACGCTGGCCATGGCAAAGTGGAGATGTTTTGCTCTAGTAGATATTCATTAACGATCCTCGCAACATGTGGACGGGCATTGTCTTGCATTAGAATAAAATTTTCACCTGCAGCACGTGCACGAGGTTGTACCTGAGTCTAAAGCACCTCATCAGTGTAACGCCGTGCAGTCAAAGCTCCGTTTCTTATGATAACAACATGAGTTTTGTTGTCGATCGAAATACCGCTCCAGATCATTACAGAACCACCACCAAACGGGACTCTTTCTTGTGTTGTATTAGGAAGAAACCGTTCCGCTGGTCGTCGCCATACTCGAACCCGTCCATCATTTGAACATAATGCGAACCTAGACTTGTCAGCAAACAAAACTTTTCTCCAATGGCGTATCTGCCAATTATTGTGTTCTCGGGTGAATTGCATTCGCGTTTGCCGCTGATTTCTGGTTAAACGCATTACTTTGGCTGGACGTCTAGATCTCAGGGTCGCTTCTCGGAGTCGGTTCCTCACTGTTTGGTCGGAAATTTGTCGACCTGTAGCCCAAAAAAGTTCATTTTGTAAAGTACGCGCTGTGCTGGTACGTTTCCGAAGAGCCTGCAAACGTAAAAATCGATCGTCTAAGAGAGTGGTTGCTTTGTGACGACCTTGCCCAAGACGACGAGTAATATTTCCAGTATTCTGGTATCGCTTCCACAGCCTCCATATTACAGACTGCCGTACATTGAGTTGTTCGGCAACATATCGCTGTGTATTGCCTTCCTGCAGGAGAGTAATAGCCCGACTGACTTCTATTGGTGTCAAATATCTTCTGACATCTTGTGCAACTACCACATTGCGTTGCATGGCAGCAAAAGTATTAAAGATCAAGAACTCGAAATCAAATCTTAATGAATATCACTTTTATTTTTACCAGTGTCACTTCAATTGACTCGCTTTCTTAATAAAGAGGTTCTGTGGCAACTAAAGATAACAAAAGATAGTTAAAGCAATAATTGACCAGCCATCCAAGATTTTTACTCATTTCGTTTAAGTTTGGCGAGTGCAAGAAAACTTGACACCTTAATTGTTTTGAGTAGTTTATTTTGGGAGTATAGTCTAAACGAAAACAAAAATTTATTCTGAACAGGAAACATTATTTTATATTTTAGCTGGAATGGAAATTGGCTTGTACGGTTTTTTTAAAATACATTTTACAACGTTTCTGGAGATTTTATTTTAGGAACTAGAGAAAAATTTTAAATACAAAAGTTGCAAGGCTTTACACATATTAAATTTTTATTACAAAAAGAAAAGTGTCAAATTAAAACGCAAGGAGTCTGAATTACAGTGTAAACAAAGGGAATGATTTTTCCATTCATGTTTAGAGATCATGGTCATATTACACAATAAATTGAAATCGCGACTTGAAATAAAGCCTCGTACTCGATGTAAATAATTCTAAGAAAGTTTTAGCTCTTAGCTCACAGACTTGCGTAGGCGTACGAAGAGGTAGTAAACTGTTCTGGTGCTTGTCAAACGAACATTTTCTCAAGATAGTGGTAGTGCCGTAGTGCACTTAGCTACGGTTGATTTAATAATCAACCGTAGCTAAGTGTAATAGAATAAGCTGCCTACGCTGAATTTGCAACATGTTGCTGTGATATTACCAGAATGAGAATCTAAAGTGTAATTTCCAATAATCGTAGTAAATATATGAGCAGAAATAAAAAGAAAATATTCCTCGCTCTCTACCGTTGAAGTAGGACATCAGGAGATTTGTCAACGTTCGAACACCATTACTTCACCAAAACACACTTTTCTGGTAGAGCCAGACAATTGGTTCTAATACCGCAATATATCTTTGGGGATATAGCCTACTCTCGTTTAGATTTTTCAATTAATTGTATTTATTCTAATTTTCAATGTTTCATAAAAAATTGAAAAAAAAAAGGATAGAAGGAGGAAAGATGACTTCGTAAATTAATTTCTTTATTTCAAGACGAACAAATAAATACCAGACCTTCACATATAATATCAAATAAATATCTCTTATTAATTACAAACGATCGAGTTCTTGGGCGCATGTGAGTATGAGCGAGAACAAGATCACATTAATAAAAAAATATTGAATACATGTGGGTGCGAGGAGGACGGAATCGCCATATAAGCAAACATAAACCAAAACCACAAACTAATATACTGACTTCACTGAGGAATTAATTGTCCTGAGAGTAATGAATAAAAATCAAAACAAAATTGACACCCAATCTGAAGAAAAATTAAAGGAACTTGTGAAGAATGATACACTTTAAATATGATTAAATATTATAGGTTTAATTATAATAATGTCTACTGAAGATGCCGGATAAGGTGGAACCAGTTTAGAAAAATAAAAAAAAATCTTTGTAGACTCTGCAGTTATCGATTACATACACACTAAATAACATTGCACCCAATGTAAGAGGCAATTAAGAAACAAGTAAAAAAATTAAAAAAATAACAAGTTACCCCATTGTTACACTCTGCACTATATAAACTTGTACTCAATTAAGAAAAAAAAAGTGAAAATATGTATAAAGAATTAATTCAAAGGGGAGTGATTACTGGCTATCTAATCTCAAACCGAAAATCTACACAAGAGATTATTAGATTATTTTGGGATTGAAAAAAAAATGTTTAAATAATCGAAAATATATCAGCCAATAACATGCATGAATACATGAAGAAAATTTCCCAAATTTTCCACAGTTAAATCAGTATTCCCTCTGAAACCATTTTTCGCTAATCGCTCAGCGCAAAATGGTGATCGATTTTCAATTAAATGAATACGATCGGTTGCAAAATAATCTCATGGGGCGTCAACCTGTTTCGTCGATTTACGCGACCGCAGCGATGCGAATCGCGATCACAGGAAATTTACCAACTTTGCATTTATGACCCGTCCGCCTCGTTATTGCACTTAAGCGCGCGCGAACGTAAACCATTTATTCGGGGGATGCATAAAGGTAACGCCACCGTCGCGACGCTTTTAATTTGATTTGCGAAGTTTTAAACGCGTAATAAAACGCGAGTTACGTCCACTAAACGGCTGTTATTGAATCGAATACAATCCTCGGTCCTCGCTGAAGTTTCTCATTTCAACATGTTTAATTACCACCGAAACTTTTGTATGCGTTTTTCGCAGCTTCATTTAAATAAAATTTCATATGCTATTCATTTTGTTAAAGTTTAAGCTGACATATCCTTTAAAAACAGTTAGATAAGAGTTCACTTGATGCATTCACATTTTCATAATCCCCTAGATCTAGAGTTCACTAAAAGGTTTAACGCAGTCAAACTTTATATAACACAGTATGTAACATTTATAACAGTATGAATGACAATTTTATCTGCAGAAATAAATCCGAGTTTACAGTGGAAATGCCAACTGAATTATTAAGTGAGCGTTAAAGTTGCAATGTCAACAAAATTGTAGTAACTCTCTTGAGCGATGTTCTGTAGAATAACTAGAAACATGTTTATGAACAGTATGCGAATATAACATAAAATAAATGTAATTTTAGATAATACTGGGGGAGAGCTAAAATGTTATTATTATTTAAAATTATGATTTTACACTGTAATGATGGGACATAGGGTAACACATACAAATTACCTTCGAAGGAAGACCTTTGCATGTCACTCACAATTAAGAGTAATGTTTTCTCAATAAAATGTAAATGCGTGGTTTTATTCATTATGATTACCGTAACCAGGTGGACAAGAATTCGATGCGAATTTACTTTTAACTCTGACTGTACATACACACTAGCATTACATATATCAATCCTGTTATTGTTGGAAGTATTACCACTGGGCTTCAATTGATTTTTTTCTTTAATTTGGCCATTGCATTCGATTTAATCTCCAAGGGTTGTGAAACGCGTTCCATTGAGTGAGACTAGGAATATTTTAACATACCGGGTGTCCACTTTGCAGAGCAGCACCTTGTTGTTAAAGGATGGTTGTGATTCTCGACCAATGATCCAATACATTTGGTTGAGTTTGAGACTCAATGGCTTGACGCTTTGTGCTTCTCCCAAATGAGCTTCCTGTCTAAGTGCATACCTGAGTATGTAGCCTCTTTGGTTTGAGGAAGTTTGCAGCTACTAATTTTGACGGGCGGGCTTGTTTCTCTGCGCATTGGTCTTGATTTGCCACTTCTTTAACCAATCCTGGATCTTATTGAGGTTAATTTGAAGGTCCTTCGAAGTTGACATTGGAACTGTGTGGGAAGTAAGTACAACTGTGTCGTCGACAAACGCTGCCACAGTGATGAACCTTGTAACTGGTAGGTCACTCATGTATAGAAAGTAAAGGAAGGGTCCGAATAAATTTTTTGGGTTACATCAAACTGGAGAGGATGAAGTCAAAATATCTATTGCTCTGTTTAACAAGAAAATGTTTATTTGTAGTGCAGCCCTGTGTGCCCAAACCATGTTAAAGCCTTGTGAGATATCTAAGAAGGCCGCCCCCCAATATATTTTAGTCTCCAGATCTTTGTTTATTTTATTGAGACAATTCTCTGTACCTGTCCAACGGTTCCTGGTTCCATCGTTATTCCGACTATATAATCAATCCTCTCGTTAATGTAATCAATAAATGTTTTTTGCAAGGTGTTTTCCCTAATCAATTGCAACATGCTAAAGTAATTCCGATTCATAAAAAAGGTAGTCGTTCCGACATTAACAACTATCGTCCTATCTCTTTATTACCGTCCTTCAGTAAACTTTTTGAAAAAATTTTAAATCCAAGATTAGTTTCATATCTAGCTAAATTCGAAATTTTAAATAAAGCACAGTTTGGTTTTTTGCCAATTCTTCCACTAAAAACGCCATTTACAATAGGCTAACTTACATTTACGATAACTTAGACAAAAATTTTAACGTGTCCGGTATATTCTTTGCCCTTTCTAAGGCGTTCGATCTTTTGGATTACTCTGTTCTATTATCTAAGATGGAAGCCTATGAAATACGCGGTATTTCGCTAAGCATCTTTCGCTCGTACCTCTCTAATCGTAATCAGATTATATCATTAACTTCTGAGCATCAAAACATAGTAAGTAATTATTTATCCTCTGAAACTACTATTTACTGCGGAGTCCCTCAAGGATCGGTGTTGGGGCTGACTCTTTTCCTGATTTATGTGAATGATTTGCTTTTGTCCTTGGAGCTGTGTTTACTTTCACAATATGCTGATGACACCAACGTTGTTATTGCTAGCAAATCTATCAATACCACATCGACGACCTGTACCACTATTATACATCAGATGTCCGACTGGTGTGCCAAAAATGAACTTCGTTTAAACACCTCAAAAACAAAACTCGTCACATTTAGTTAAGCTAAGCTGGATTATAGCACCTATTTGAAACATAATAAGTCTATACCAACAGCGAACTCTGTTGATTTCCTGGGTCTTGTGGTAAACTCTGAACTTGATTGGGAGCTGCATTGCACTAAACTTAGTTCCAAACTATGTTGTGCACATTACGCTTTGATCAACTTGAGGCAGAATGTCGGATTATATTCCTTAAAATTATTTTATTTCGCATACGTGAAGTCGAGGTTGAGGTACGGATTAATATTCTGGGGGTCATCTACAAGCATAAAATCTATATTCTTATTGCAATCTATATTCTTATTGCAAAAAAGGTTAGTTAGAATAATTTGGAGTGCCTGTAAATACTCCTTGTAGACCCCTATTTAAAAAATTGAACGTTTTACCTTTAGCTTGCTTGTATATATTAGAGTTGGCCATTTTTATAAAGCGAAACGAACATCTGTATATTCGAAATAATCATTTCTACTCCATCTTGTGTACAGGGTGGGCCAAATTCGACACTTTTAATAGGAAACTCCTATCTTTAGAAGAGTTAGACAAAAACTGACCTCGGTCCCTGGAGCTCGATTTTTAAGACAAAGTTAATGGTGAAAACCGCATTTCGATATCTTGTACCGCTTAGGAGCTACAGGGCGTTTCTCAAAATTCTACGATTTCTAAAAACCTTCATAACTTTTTTGTTTATGAAAATTTCTGATTTCTGTAAAAACTTCTTTAAGGTACTTTTTTATGCAGAATTCATTGCTCCAAATTATTTTTTTCTAAACTGCTCAATATTGGAGATATTAGTAAGAACTTTGATTTTTTATATGGAACACCCTATATATTTTTAAGTTTTTGAAAGGAGTATAAAATTTCATTCATATAAATATAAAACACTTGATATTTTATTCAAACAGTTTGTGAAATATAGAGTTTCAAAGTTTTAATCAAAAATTTTATTGTTTTTACAGCATTGAAGTAGGCTATGGATTTCGATAACTAAGCGATTTAAGTTTTTGTAACTTCCTGGTAGGCCGCTGTTAAAATTTGACACAATCTCTTACAGTACTTGCATTTCTCTTGAATTTTACTATCTCTATAAAATAGACTTAGGGAGATACTGAAGATGACAGCGTAGCTGCCGAAATACGTATCTACGGATACAATCTATTTTGATTTATATTTAAGGATATAAACTTTTTTGATTTATATTTACTTTTTGATTTGTTATTTCTAAACCACTGCCTTCTTTACTAATAATAAATGTTAAAGTGTTTTATAGAAATTGGTGAAAATTCAGAAGCAGCGATTAATCTTTACCATGAGTGGTATCCTGAAAGATGACAATCCTTCAGAGATATATTCTTGAGATCTAAAAACAAGTTAATAAATTTTTAGTCATTTAAACTGAAAAATTAAAAATTATGAATCTCAAAATGGAAATAAAAAATTAGAGAAGATTATAGTTTTGGAAGAAATCGAAAATGACCGACGCCAGTTGGAGCAAACATCTAAGCAAGAACTTCTGTAATACGAATTTTAAAGAAACAAAATTCTGACCTTATTGAATAAGAAAAATGTATCACTACCAGTCCTTGAATTGGTAATGTCAGCTCAAACCATAACAAAACGGAATCGTTTATGTTTAGTACAAAATGGCGGACAATTTGATACTTTATGTAATTTTTGCACAATTTCGATTTACATTAGCATTTATTCGTTATAACTTCGTTATATTTATTAAAAATAAAGTAATATTTTTATGTCTCATTGAATCTTCAAAAAATATTTAGCTAATATCATCCACAGCTTACTTGAATGTTGCAATAACCATGAAAATTTTAATTAAAACATGAAAGCTCTACAACTCAAAAATCTTTTGAATAAAATATCAAGTATTTTACATTTTTGTAAATAGAATTTTATGCTCTTTTCAGAAATGTAAAAATATATAGGGTGTTCCGTATAAAAAATCAAAATTCTAGCTAATATCTCAAATATTGAGCACTTTGGAAAAAAATAAATTGGAGCAATGAATTCTGCATGAAAAAGTGCCTTAAAGAAGTCTTTACAGAAATCAAAAATTTTCATAAACAAAAAAGTTATGAAGGTTTATAAAAATCGTAGAATTTTGAAAAACGCCCTGTAGCTCCTAAACGATACAAGATATCGAAACGCGGTCTTCACCATTAATTTCGTCTTAAAAATCGACCTCCAGGGTCCGAGGTCAGTTTTTGTCTAACTCTTCTATAAATAGGTGTTTCCTATTAAAAGTGTCGAATTTGGCCCACCCTGTACACGTTTTTGCAACGATTTTAGTATACCAAAACATAAGTCCACTTTTTTTATTCAAGGAGCGCATTTTCAAGCAATTAAATTCTATAACGCCTTGCCTCTGAATATTAAAGAATCAAATTTTACGAAATATAAACATCTGGTAAAGACTTATTGGAAAAAAAAATTATCATATAAATGAATTTATATCATAATTTATCTATACTCGATGAATACTTTTGTAGTTTCCCCTATGTGATATACAGTGACTGCCAAAAAGTTCGCACCATATGGGGAAATTTTTTATTTTTGATTTTTTTCAAAAACTTTTTACGCCAAAAATTTGTGCACGTTCGACAACCTAAAATAAACAAAACAGATCTGGTGAGCAGTTTTTATTGCGGCCAAAAATGGCGCCTATTGGAAACACGAAAACTGAAAAATTGTTATAATTTTGAATTACTGCATGTGTGAGAGGAATTTTTAGTAGGGCCTGATGTGCTTTTTCAAAATGTATCGTTCAATATTCAAACAACATTTCCAACACCATAATATTTTGAAAAATAGAAGATTTTCCATTTTTTAAGTTTTCTTCGAGATTTGAAACTGTGAATGAGCATTCGGATATTTAACCCCTAAAATTATTTAAAAAAATCTAATTTGTTGTAGGGTTCTAAAGTGTAGCACGAATAAGAAAATATGAGACGGTTTTTCACGTTTTTGGTGCAATGCCTTTTTCTGTTATCCTTTGTTATTCCGACATGATATATTTCTAATAAACCCAATTTAACATAAATACACCAAAAATTCCAAGAATTACACGAAATATTTGCTATGACTTCATTAAAAACGGTTAATACAAAATCGACATTTTTATGCCGTTTTTTGAGGTGCACCAAAAACGTGAAAAACCGTCTCATATTTTCTTATTCGTGCTACACTTTAGAACCCTACAACAAATTAGATTTTTTTAAATAATTTTAGGGGTTAAATATCCGAATGCTCATTCACAGTTTCAAATCTCGAAGAAAACTTAAAAAATGGAAAATCTTCTATTTTTCAAAATATTATGGTGTTGGAAATGTTGTTTGAATACTGAACGATACATTTTGAAAAAGCCCACCAGGCCCTACTAAAAATTCCTCTCACATATGCAGTAATTCAAAATTATAACAATTTTTCAGTTTTCGTGTTTTCAATAGGCGCCATTTTTGGCCACAATAAAAACTGCTCACCAGATCTGTTTTGCTTATTTTAGGTTGTCGAACGTGCACAAATTTTTGGCGTAAAAAGTTTTTGAAAAAAATCAAAAATAAAAAATTTCCCGACATGGTGCGAAGTTTTTGGCGGTCACTGTATATACTCGGTATATCAGGTATAAGGAGCCATACGTCATCAGTGGGTCGATGACGCTCTATAAACAATACTTTGCCTCTGACAAAATAGAAAAAGTGCCACAGTTTTCGAGATATCGAATTATGAAGCAGTGAGTACGGCCCTGGCGTGTCTCCGCATGTACGAAACCACGCTTAGCGCCAGAACACAGTAAAATACTTAACCCTAACTTTACAGATGTGCGCGGTTAAGAATGGGCGAAAATGATGCTTTACGGGCATATCAATAAAAGTAATTTTACGATGAGAACGCTTCGAATGGGTAAGGTGTAATTACTGTGGGGGTAATTACTCATTAAACCACCGCCACTGGCCGAAATTATTTAGAATTTTTACAAAGAATATTGCCCGATGTTTTGGACGATAAATAAATGCCTTGATGAGGAAGCGTTCATATTATTTATTCCTTTATTCATCCAATAAGTGCTAATTAGTTCACACAAATATGGTACATATCGTAAATGCTTTTCTAGGAACTTTTATGGTTATAGTGGGCCGCTTAAGTATTAAAATGTATTTGATAGTGTAACAGCCTTGTTTACACAATTGGTTCGCTTTTTATGACATCCCAGTTGTACGAGATGACCTTATCCGAAATATCGTTACGTTTTCAGAAGCACAGGTCCGTATTCAGTGCAGAATTTTTTATAAAATTTTCATAAAAATTATATCGGCAGAAATCGTTTTGCAACACTTTTTTCGGACTGTACATGTAACCCTCAGTTACGCCTATCATTATGGCTCCTTTAATACAATACACCCTGTATACATGTGTCTTTTCTGTGACAAATTATTTATTGTAATTTATGTCATTGCACTTTATGTATGTATACTGGATCAGTGACAATAAATTATTATTATTATTATCTTTGTCGCTAGATTGATGCTTCGGGATTATGTGTGTTCCGTTCCTCTACGATTAACTTCAACTTTTTTACGTACAGGATATTACAAATTCGAAGTTCACCATTGGAATCTCGAAAACAGTAAGAGATACGAAGTCGGTTAAATTAGGGCAAAGTTACGTATTTTGATTCTGAACAATAATCCGTTTAGAAGAATTTTGTACGATTTGTGGTTTTTCAAATATTTTCAAAAAACCGAAAAACGTAATTTTTTGAAGTTATTGTTGTAGGAATCGTATCAAAACTAATACTTTCTACGGGCATTTTTCGAGCTCTTGACGATATCATTAAATTTTACTTAAAACATTTCGTCTCTGACCATCATCAACTTCATTTCTTCTTATGGCCGCCATATTGAATTCTAATACCATTAAACATATCTATTTTTTGTAATGCTTTTCCATAAATTACACATTCAGATTTAATAAAGTAATATAGCTATAAATGTAAGAAGTTAGAGAAAATAATGGTGTAAAGGAAAATAATTTTCATCATTAAAGCGATCTCCACACGTCCTTCGAATTTTATGAAAAAATTCATAAAGTGCAATGTTTCTTTCTGATTGACTAAACATCGTTCTATGTGCGTCTTTTTGGATATTGTTGCTGGTAAAGTTCGTTCGCTCTTACTGAATTGTTATTGTTACTAAAATAAACTTTTAAATTTACGAAAAAGAATGACAGCTTTTTGAATACAAAATCACATACTTTCTTGCTTTAATAATAAAAAAGTATAAATTTAATTACAAATCTAATCTACAACTGCTGTGTCATCTTCTTTCTGGATATTTTTTTAAGTAAATTTCACTCGCTATTACTGATTTGTTGTTGTTGGTACAATAAATATTAAAAATGTACGTCCTTCTTGGATTCACAAAATTCTTACACCTAAGAACTTTACTAAAATCAGCCTTTTTGATATACAAAATAAAACTCCGAAGGTATATCAAAGCATTTTTATTTTTGTATTCACAACATACCATATTTTTTGCACTGTTATTTTCAAGAATTTCTTGCATATATAGATGTTTTACTTTATTAAATCTGAATGTGTGATATATAAGCAAAAGCGTCAGAAAAAACGTTTAAAGTAAAATTTAATGATAACGAGAAAACGCCTGGAGAAGTTTCTTTACCTGACTCTGGGATCATAATTATTTGAGCTACTTTTCATTGGAGTGGGAAGTAAGCGTTAAATATAAATGTACTAAGTTTAATGAATTTTGCAAATAGCTGTTGTAGAACTTTCCTGGTAATCAGATCAAAGACATCCGCTTTTTTTACGTTGCTTTCTTTCAGGGTTGGAAAGGGATCTCTAGAAATTGACTTATTTCTTCTTCATTTTCCTTCGTAGTTTCTGATCCAAAGGTTCAAAGTCGTTTTGCAAGTGTTTGGCAAATACTTCTATCTTATCCTTGTCATTTCTCACCCGCGCGTTGTTTTCATCTCTGATTCATGGATTTGTCTATCTGCAGCTGTCTTTTATAATTTTCTAATTGCCTTTCATTCCTGGTTATATCTGTTGAGCTGATATAAGTGTCATTTGAGGTTGTACATTTTCCTTTTCCTTTAGTGTCGGCTGTAGTCTTTGTTGGAGTTGCTTGTGGGCAATGCATCTACGATAGTTGGCAGGATGATATCCAATACAGTTTACACATTTGACTTCGTCGTCGTATATTTCCTGTGTTAGAATCAAGATCTGCCAAATTGTCGAGAGATTTCATTGAACGGGACGCGTAATGAAGGGAAAATCCACTGGAAGGCCGCAAATAGAGCAAAATGTGCTCGGACAAGTCGAAGAACTCATTGCAGAAAATCCGCATTCCTCAACACGACGTATTTCTGCTCAAACGACACACCACCGTTAGAAGAATTCTGAAGCGTCAATTACACATGCATCCATAAAAAGTGTCTGTAGTCCAAGAAATCTTGCCGATAGTTGCGGTACTGCAACTTGTTCCAACAAACCTTAAGCAATGGCCATGTTCTCGATCTAAGTTTTTTCACGGATGAAGCTTGGTTCCATTTAAGTAGTTATGTACACAAAAAAAATTACCGAACATGCTCTATTTTTAATTTCCACAATTTCCTGGTCACTTCTTTATATCCTGTTAAGGTAGACACATGGTTAGCTGTATCCCGCCGTAGAATCAAAAGATCAATATTCTTCAACGGTACAATCAATGGACAACGTTATAGGGAACTATTATTAATGCATCACGATGAATTTGAAAATGGTTATTTTAAGCAAAATGGAGCAACAGCTCATACTAATAGAGGAAATTTGGAATTTCTTCCCTGCCTGAGCTGTAAGCAGGGGAACTTGGCCATCAAGATCAACAGACCTCACCCTGTTATGTATATGTTTCTTTTTAATGAAATCTACAAAAAAAGAATTAATAATTTGCAAGAACTGATGGCAAGGGACATATTAAAATGCAACGAGATAACACCGGATATATTGCAGCATATTTTTAATAATTTCGAAACGTCTTGTGGTTATATGCACGCAACTTTAAACACTTGGTGTGACTTACTTTCATTGACTTTCTTTTTAATTTCAATCTCAACATTACATTCATACCATCCCTTCGCAATAAATCATATTTTGATGAATATTTTGATATTAGGGTACTAACTGCCTTCCTTATTTTCGTAGAGTAGCAATACGTATTTTTACATGGGCAATGCAAAGGTAACTAGATGAGAAAGATTTTGTTCCATTCTGCATAACAAATATGAGTTTCACTTAAAAAAAATTCTTTCGTCCTTAAAGTCAATTAACTTTGTATTTAAAACATGTTTTCTAAGGCGATTCGTTTTTGAGATATTTCGCATTGTCAAGTTAAATGGTCTATCCGATATATAAGATGGGAAAGATGTTCCCTGCTAAATTAATCCAATAATGAAATTGCTGGTCCCATTTTTCTTTCTATTGAAAGGAAAATTATTTCTAATAAATACGATTTTATCGGAAAACAACTCGCCCGAGTAATCCGAAATTAAGGGTGTTAATTATTACTTCGTTATCGGGGACAGTGACGCTGTCGTGATCCAGCCGGACGATCATATTAATCCCTTCGCATCGGGGGCGCATCGATCGCAAATCGCTTCCGGCCGACTTGTTTATCTCCGGCCTTCCGAGTAGGTCCATAAAAATCACTAGACGACACATTATTTCAGAGCGCTCATCGCGAAATGAAATTCCCATCTCGTCCTTTCGCTTTTCGGAGCGGATTTGTAAAACGGAGAGGGCTCCGGGTCCAGGTGAGATTTTTCTGTCTGTTTGTTTAGAGCCGCGCACCCTGTCAGGGAGACATCAAAGAGGAAAATTTACTCGCCCAGAACGAAAAATACGGTACAGAGATTCGTTCCTGCCAACCGCACCCGAAACAATACGAAAAGTTTTAATTACTGTGTTCGCAACACGAAACAATTATAGCTTTTTGTTCAACAAGTACGAAAAAGAACGCGTTCTACCATGAATCGGGAAATTAAGCCCTCTTTAAATATTTTACCTGTCCATGTGTTTGAAAGTTACCAAATTTTAAAATTCAAATGTATCAACAAGTGGAATATGGAATAAAGGTTAAAAAAAGTGTAGCGGGATATATGATGGGTTGACTAATGACATATTTGATGATGTGGTGAGTATATTGGGTGTTTCTTAACTTCATACAAAAAATGAAACCAGTGAAAGTTCACATTAAAAGTAACAGAATGAAGCAGGTTTTGTATAACAATTGATTAATAAATATTAGAGATAGTATGGCGAACGATGAAACAGTTTGATAGTCCCTGGTTTATTTTTTTTTAGACGTAATTATGTTCTCGGAGAAATTTCTTGATGTCAGCATCGGCTGTTAAGTGGGTCAGTTGTCAGCCGTACTTTGTCGCGTTGAAAACATGGCCGAATTTTCCAATACTGTTCTTGTGGACATGATTTTAATTTACGGCGAATGTGGTCAAAATGCGTTGGCTGCAAAACGTTTGTATGCACAGCTTTACGACGAATCAGTGTTTACAAGGGGTGCAGTGTGGGCAGAAAAAAATTCTCATGCAATGCGGCGCCGTAGTTTTCAACTACGCTTTTCGGTCAATCTGTGTGCAGGTATGTTAAACGGCACTTTAAACGGTCTATTTGTTTTACCTAATCGCTTGGACGAAATGGTGTATTTACGTTTCTTGCAAACTAATTTGCCGAAACTCCTAGAGGATGTAAATTTAAATATTAGAAAATATTAGACCTTAATCCATTAGATTTTTATCTGTGATGACATTTAAAAAATCTAGTGTACGCCGTTGAAGTGAATACAATAGATGAACTCAACGTACGCAGTGGAAAATATTCGAAAACGGAACCAATTCCGTAACGCATGTGAATCCCTGTTTCGTCGAGCCGACGTATATTTACGTCTCACGCAGTAAGTCACACTTACTGTGACTGAAGGTCACCGTCTGTTACGTCCAGCGGTTCTAAACATTTCACAGGGAATTGCCGGATGTCGGTATGAAATTTTTTTTCTTACTTATTATATACGTGGAATGAGATATTCAAAGTGTACTTCTTATTGTTATGCAGCGAGTACCAAAATAAGTTGTAAAGTTGAAATAAAGCACTTCCTGATTTTAATAAAAATTATATAATTAATATAGATCGAAATTAATCATCATTGAAGGGAAGAAGGAGGAATATCTACGATATATTTTTTGGTTTTCCAAAATAACAATGCGATTTTCTAATATAAACAAAATTCGTAATTAAAATAACCCAGAATTTAAAAGTAATACTTGTGTAATGGACGAACAAAGTTTGAATGAAAGAAGAAAGTAGATTAAAGCATGCCAACATTTTTTAGAATATCATTTTTATCAGGATTTGTCACATAGACCTCTACAGGGTTCCCGATTGACCATTTCGGTACGCCCACGCAAGCCGAACGCAGGTGTGTTTCTACTTGTTGGCATCAGCATTTTTTGCTTTTTTTGCAGATGTACTTTTTGCGAAAGGAACTAAAATTTCGAAATACCAAGAATTAACCAAATGAATAAGCTACAACTAATAAGTTTTTAGAAACGCCAAAGTTAATAACTGAGTACCAGAGGAAGTTTTATAAATTAATACGAAAGAAGGTTGATCTTAAATTCAAAAATAAAGATATAAAATTAGAAAAAAAAGATGCCGAGAAATGCATAACAGCAGTTATGACAAAATAAAGCAATTTGGAATAACGAAACTGATAAATTCTGTACTTGAAGATCTTTACCTTAGCGCGCGTAAATTCGTAAGAAAATGTACAGGTTTGACCCTTCGAAAAACTTTTGTATAGGCATTATTGGACGAATTCAAATTTTTGTATAACTATTAAATTTATCTTTTACATGAAAGCAAACCAGTTTTGAAAACATAATTTACGTTAAGAAGTCTCTTCTTGTGATTCAAAGAAATTTAGAAAAGTATGCACCACATTTCTTAATGTTTTTAAATATATTATTTCAAAGAACTTGTTAAAAGAACACTGCATTGAACAGTAATATGGCATATACAGCTTGCGAATCGCTGCTAACATCATACCCACACTAGTTCTGTAGTGTGGATCGAGAATGGATGGCTTAGTATCTGCTTGTATGAGTAGCTTGATCTGTTGCGTGGGTGGCCCTTTTATACTCAACTTCATTCGTAATAAAATAGCACGGCTAAATATCTATTACCAAGTAGTTCAATATGTTTCTTGTTACTGGCATTATCTTTTACTAAGTGACTCAATTTTGCGCTTTGCCGTTAGTGCCTGCTATTCCAAAGTAATGATTTGCTATTATTACTATTACAAAGTGTTATTTGCGCTATTTCTCACCAAGTAGCACAATTTTTTTCTTTGTTCTTCGTGTTGCCGAAACTTTCTACCCTATTCGAGAGAACGCTAGATGTCACTGGAAGCTTCTGGAAATTTTTATTTAGCTTTATAGCGGGTGTTACAAAAACGCTTCGAGGCATAACTTTATTATTTACAGTCCAATTTGAATGAACGAAAAATATGTATAAAATATAAAATTTTCGAAGAATCTGGTTTCAAAATGAGAACAGTTAGGAATTCTTTGAAAAGAAATTGGTACAGTGTTGCAAGATACAGGAAACTCAAGAAAATTTTCCAGATGGAATTTGAGAGAAAAAGCCGACAGGGATGAAATTATATCAAAAATATTTTATTCAGTGACAAAAGTTTATTTTCCTTATATGGACATCGCAATCCTCAAAAGACTATTTATTGGTCAAAAAAATAAACATTTGAGTTTTCCTAGACGAACTCAGCATCCACAGAAACTTAATGTTTGGGCAGGCACTGTAAGTGGTCCCGTATTCATTGACGGAAACCTAAACGCCAGAAAATATTTAGATTTGTTAGAAACTCATATCATTCCTACTATTCGCAATTTAGACTGAATTATTGAGAAAATTTGGTAGAAGCATGATGTCTACCCAGCCCATAATGCTAAAATAAGTGAAGTATTTTTGAATGCCACTTTCCCGAATTGTATCATTTCTACAAATGGCGTTATTAAATGGCTTGCGAGGTTTTACCATCGCGTATTTCAAATTCAAATTACGCTTGGAACATTTTCTTCCGAGTTATTCGTAGCATCGGGTTGCAAATAGTAGGCAAGAAAAAACAAAGATGATTATTATTATATTTGTCAAACAATTGACATTGATAATAAAAATTTGAGATATAAAATATAAGAATTTTAAGTATTTTACTGCATTTAACTTGAAGCTCTATCAGTTTCCTTACGTTCCCAACCAACCTTACCGCGTTTACAGCTACATCACCGCAAAAGAGTAACATTTGGCATCCAGAACGTGGGGCTATGTCAACGTTAGACGAAACTTCAGCTGCTGCCGATGCCGTCGCCAGTCGTCCCACCCGTGTTTTACTCAGTAAATGGTAAATACCCATCTAAAATCTTCATGTATTTCTGGAGACGCCGACGAGCTCCAGTGGCGCCCAGTAACAGCAAGAATGAATAACGAATCTTCCGCAACACAAGAGGTCATTTACAGTCACCCTGAAGACGTCCGATCTTCCGGAATTTTATGGTTGCGACTTAGAGTGCCCGGAGACGTTTTTTCTAACGCTGGAAGAATATTTTACGATCATGAAGACTCCAGCTTGGCCGTGGATCCCCATCGTTTGTAAGAAGCTCGCAGGTGACGTCCAAGCCTGGTACAGGCGGTACCAGAACATCCAACTTACGTGGACCGAGTTTGAAGAACAATTCACGGAGGAATACGCCGGAGTCCATGTCAAGATGAAGCTATGCGCGAAACTGCACTCTACGCAACAGAAAAAGACAGATTACACTGAGCCATTTATTACCAGTAAGTGGAAACTCTTTGATCGTGTAACCGCAATTGTTTCAATTGAAGATCGGATCGCTATCATTATAAATCAAGTGCGACAAGACGTACGAATCGGAATGTCTTGCCCGCTTCCAATGTCTGAAGCAGACCTAAGGTCACGAGCAATTTGTTGATCGTTCCATGCCACCAACGGATGACAAGGCCCCTATCACGCATAAGGTCCATAGTTTGCAACCTCAAAACCGGTGGATAACCTACTACAGTGTCGTTACTGCCCAGGTAGGCACTTTCATCGAGACTGCCCAGTTAATAATCAAGACCAGGGAAACTCCAACAGGGCTGGTGTCAAGAACAACGCCGGCCCGAGCATACGGTAAAACAAATAGGACCAGTCACTCTTCCCCGGTTACCAATTCGAATTGGCCATGTTCAAGCAGAGGCTCTTGTAGACACTGCTGCCACTAGGAATTTCATCAGGAGCAAACTGGCCGGAGGTCCAATGCCAAACATGACTTCTGTAAGAGTCAGTATGACAGGCCAAGGCTCTGAACTAGCAAACCAGTCTGCTACCATATAGATGATGAAGAATTCACGTCGACCTTTCTACTGACGGACGAGAGAGTGTCATTCTTGGACAACCCTGGCTTTTAGAAAACGACGCCGTCATCGCTACTCGTTGAGGTTGCTTCACTTCAGGAAAACGAAGAGGAGGACGAAACACTTCATTGCCAAGAAAAAGCAAGTGCCCGGATAATCTCCAAGTCTTACCGATCTGCAACATGGGTTTCCGCCAGAATACAAAGCCGAATTACAGCATCTCGCCGATATATTTGGAGATGTATTTTTTGAAAAGGATCCACTCACAACAACCGCTACCACGTAGAATCAGATTAAAGAACGCTCCCAGACATTTCAAAAACCCATGGCACAAGAGGTATTAGCCGGATACAACAGAGACTTCGCATTAGCGCATCTTGATGACGTTATAATTTATTCTGCCAACTGGACGGACCACCCTAAGCATCAAACTCGGTGCTTGAACGATTTTAGCACCATCGATTACCATGCTCGTTAAATAAATGTCAATGCGGAAGGGACGAGCTCTAATACCTCGGACATTAAATCACATCTAGCGGTCTGTAACCAAAGTTGACTCATCTTCAGTAATTCAAGGACCACCTGAGACCCATCAACCGAAAGTAACTACAACAGTTTTTAGAATTGGTGGGATGGTTACGATAATACGTGCTACGTTGCGCAGATCTGACCGCACCACTTTAAGACTTGTTAAGTACAAAGAGACTATGGTCTTGGACGCAAAGCCAGCAAGACGCCTTTGTAGCAATCAAATTCGCACTTCACCTCGAGTTACATCGACCCGATCCAAATCTACCGTTCGTGTTACAAACAGACGCAAGGTCACGAGGTTTAGTCGATGTTCTTTATCAAGATTCCAGTGATGATAAGCGTATCATCTCACACGCAAGCTCGAAATTAAATCCGGCAGAACAGAAATATCATTGCCACGAGCAAGAGTGCCTAGCTGCAATATGGGCCTTTAATCACTATCGCTCCTACTTGGAGGACCAACCATTCATCCTCAGGACCGATAGTCGTGCACTATTATGGCTTGATCGAACGAAGGATACTAGGTCAAAGCTTACCCGAAGGTCATTGCTTCTCCAAGAACATTGTCCAGGCCACCAGAACGAGCTCCCAGATACGCTATCCCTGAATCCACAGGAGAGTCCGATAAATCCCACAACGACTGACGAAGACCGCCTACTGCCTCCAGAGATTGTACAAGTCATCAATCTTGCCACCGAGGTGGAAAACGCCCAGCAAAGCGATCAAATTATCATCAATATTGTTGATCGTTTGCACCGCATCCAAACAAACGATCCAATCGAACAAGGGGACACCGCCTTCCGCCAATTGTATAGTGTTAACAACGGATACTTGCGGCGCGTCAACGGAGGCACACGTCAGCTCGTCGTATCATCAGCAGTCAATCATGTTCGAGTTCCATGACACCCAACTGCTGGACATCCAGGCGCCTACGAGACAATAAGGGCTATCAGACGTTATTACTTCTGGACAAAACTATGGGAAGATGTTCGCCACCACGTAACCAACTGTCCGACATGTTGCATCAAGAGTGGCCTCTGCAACCAAAGGCTCCGCTTCATCCACATGTATCAATAAAGCCACGGGAGAGATCGCGATAGATATCATGGGTCCGTACCTTAAACGCACGAGGGGCAATCGCTTTATTTTCACTGTGACTATGTACTTGATGAGTGAGGCAGTCCCACTGGCGAGTACCGGAACCTATAAAATCACAGGACGGTTGGAAGTTTTCGCTCGTTATGGTTATTCGAGATCCATTATTTCGGACAATGGATTAGAGTTTGCATGCATTTCCAGGGTCACCGTAATCAAGCATTGGGGATGTTTCCATTGCACCACATCGATATTCCATCTGAGAGCAAACCCAGATGAACGCCGCAACTAGGAAATTAAAAAAGGTCTACGCACCCACCTGGAAGATTGTAATCGCCTCCACTGGGACGAATTCCTACCAGCCATTATGTTCAATCTGCGCACAAGACAAAACGTTGCCAGCGGAACCATGCCAATGATATGAACTACCTAGGCTAGGCATATGGGAGACAGAGGTAAATCAACGTTTACCGCAGAAAGAGTGGGAAAACAAATACATGAAAATCAGCACTGATATCGCGTCAAGTATGTTCTTGGTAGTCCTGTGCCCGTTCGTTACTAGCCCGAAGATCAGCTCTTGATAAGAGCTCATCCGGTGAGAGTTGGAGCCTTCTCTAATCTAGATCATTGAGGCTGCAGGACCCGTTGCTTACTGGATCCAAACCAACAACCAAGCAAGTAAAGATTCATGTCGACGATCTATAGAAAGTACCCAAGAAAGAGACACCACCTTAAAAATAGTCGTCGCCACTCGATGCTGCGCTTTTAAAAATGGGGAGATTATTACCATCGCGTATTTTCAATTCAAATTGCGCCTGGAACATTTTCTTCCGAGTTATTTATAGAATCGGGTTGCAAATAGTAGGTAAAAAAACAACTGATATTGACAATAAAAATTTGTGATAAAAAATATAAGAATTTTAAGTATTTCACTGCGTTTAACTCGAAGCCCTATCTGTTCCCTGACGTTCCCAACCAACCCTACCGCGTCTACAGCTTGATCACCGCACAAGAGTGTAACATAGGTCACCAGATTTGGGCATCAAATGACTTTCTCTTGTGGGGTTTTCTAAAGGACAGGGTTTATGATCATCATCGTCCTCGTAATTTATAAGAAAAATTATTTCTGCTATACTAAATATTATGCCTGAAATGCTACCCGGGGTACGTCGTAATTTTTATGACAGACTTCACTATTGCACAGCACAACAAGGGTGCATTCTTGAACCTTTATTACATTAAACATTTTCTGTTTTGGATTCTTTTCTTCTTTACTGGTTTATTTGATTTTTTTGGTTCGCTTGGAAAGTACTAATCTCATTTGGACCAAAAGGTTATTAATCCTTTCTAATTTTTTGTTTGATCGAGTTTCCTTAATGTATCTGCGGCGGACATGAAAAATTACGCTTGAGAACAACACTCTCCACTAACAGTGAAGTTGGCACTACATTATCGTTCATTGTCCCACTGGCGTGAGAGATGGGCAATATTCAGCTTATCTGACAAGGCCGATTTTATATCCGTCTGTGTTCTACATCGCAGTATATTTTACTCGGACTCGATAAAACGCGCACACCAGGTCTGCTTTTTCCTTTTCTGTATATCTTTTTTATATTGTTTGATAGAGAATTTTTTCTGAATTGCTTGATATGTAGTAAGTGAATTTTGGTCCATTATTTGCCAAAACATTTCACGGATCGGATAATCACTTGTTGACTTTACGAGCCGTTCGCAACCTGTATAGTTCTTTATATCATTGTTAAAAAAATAGCTAATAAATTATATTAAAAAATCAGTCGTTCGATGTTTTCTCCTTTTACTCCTATTTTTTAATAGTCAAGAAATTTTTAATTTAAAGAAGAGTCAAAGTGGTTAGGTTGAGAAATAAATATAGTATATTTTACCTCCCGTTCTCTGATTTTTGGATTGTGCTTTTCTTCATTTTCATCAATCATCATTTTATAATATAATAAACATCTAGCTATTTGTTTTTCTGATTATTTTATTTCAGAAAATTAAAAACAGATAAAGAATTTGCGTTGTCTTAGCATACGATAAAAATTCTCTTGAATTTCAGTCTCTAGATTCCCTAGACTGTTGAATTGGTGAAAGGAATAACTTAAATCTTCGTCACAGGAATGGATTCTCTATCCCGACGAAACTGTTTTCATTAAAATTTGTCTTGGAAATATAATGGGCAGTCATGGTTGTACACTAGCGTCATTCTCTCATAGGTATTTTTAGGAGTAGAGTGAAAGCTCTCATAAGCGGACACCGACGATTCTAACTTTTTTGTTCGCTCATGGGAGCTGTCCACTTATAAGAAAGCTTAAGCGAAGGAATACCCAAACTTGTATCCAAAAAAATTGTCCGTTCATGAGAGACGTCCGCTTATGAGAGCTGTCGGTATGGACAGCTTTCACACTTATGCTTACATATTCTAACTTTAAATCAGTCATTTTCTACTTTTAAAAATTTAATAAACCCTATTTTTTTGATTAAATTAAATAAATTTTTACACAGATATGCCAAAAACTTATCGTCAATTCATAACTGTTAAATATCAACAATGTAGCTCTTTTGTTTTACGGCTAGGAAGATCATTATTGAATCTCCTTTCGCATTTAAAAATGATAAACTTAAGCGTAAAGGATGTTATAAAATAACTCATGAAACTAAAAAACATGTCTGCTGTCTCCCTATCAATAAATGAATTTTCTTTTACTTTTTGAGTTTTGATAGCTCGATGATTGATTGAAGACGATTTTAACTGATGATTTTTCGCGTACACTTTTAATTCTGTATGATGAACGACCGCCGCGCCGAATTCTCTTCCATTATAAAATTGCACTCTGACAGTTTATCCCCGTGCAAAATTCCAATTAAATACCTCTCTATATACGCGACGCTCGCTGTTAGTAAACAGCGAGGTATTTGATATTAGACCCCACAGTCTCTCGATTAAATACTTTTCGCTTTATGATTTCCGCGTTTATCGTCGTTAAAAAGTTTGCTTGCAAAGGGGGCTGATTGTAAAGAAATCCAATTACCGCCGCAGCACGCTTTCTTCTTCCTAATTTTTCCGCATCTCGTTATGTCGGCGAGCGGGATGTTTCTAAAACAAAAGACGTTTGTGGGGATAAAACAGAGCTGCACTTGACATTTATAAAACAAAAGACGTTTAAGAAGATGAAACTAACTCGTCGAGTACTGCAACCCGTGGAGACCCGACTTTCACCCTCCCATCCACCATCCATCGGGTAATTCTTCGCTGTGACATTTCAACATCTCGTAATATAAAATTCGTGGTACGAGAAACAAAATTAAATTTTAAAAATAAATATTTTATTTTAACAAGCATAAACTCTCAAAGGAGAATAGAGTAGAAATAGGAGAATAGGAATTCGTGAAAGGCGAAAAGGGAAACGAATTCAAGAGAAAGAGCTTCAAAGAACATAGTACTGAAAGAAGGATGCAGTAAAGTAAAAAAAAGTCGGAAGACTTGCTTAATTAAGCACACTTAGAAGTATTCTATGTTTGATCATTTTACAATGAGTCCTAGAATCGTTTATGAAATATTCCAAGAACTTGTTCCTCACTTTAAAACTTATAAGACGTCCTTAAAACCTGATTATTTTCATATTAAATTTTTAACGGCGGCTTTGTGTTAATAACAAACAGCCAGCGTGCCCTCGGTGCGTTGTAATTAGTTTCAGAAGTCGCTCGTAGGACTTCGCCTTCTCTGCGAAGTAATTTACATCAAAATCTGTAGGTTTTAGTCTGGCATACTCTCGGGCGTCTTTCCTTTCATTTGTCCCGACGAGGCGGAATTTCCGCTGAAATATTCCGAAGCAGCATCATTTTTCTGCGTCACCCCCGACGCGTATCAACCCCGAACCTACAAGCTCGCCGGTAATGGAAAACAGGAAAGCAGATGTGAAACAGAACATGCACATTCAATTTGAATTGTATAGTATGTGAACGTGAGAGGGTTGTGATTTTTAAATTCGAATTAATTCGAATCTCGTTCGTTTTATTTATTGGAGACTGCAAGCATTCATTCACAATCAACATAATCAAGTAAACAGTTTAAAAATTCGCTCAACTGTAATGAATATTTAAGGATTTTTTTTAAATTTTAAGATGAAAAAAGAAACTGCGATTCAAGTTAACAATTTCAACACGATTTAAACTCCTTCCATTTTCGTTCACATTGATTTATTATTGGTTGTTGTATTCATAAAAAAAACAAATCTTTTCTTTCCGATTACATCCTACGCGTGCTTTGTGTGCGGGGAAATATCTGAAACACGGGAGATTATGTTTTTAGGCTTGAAAAGAAAAAAAAGAACGAATTTTCAGATGAAAAATAGGACATCTTTTATTATTAAGAAAAAGCGTTACGGAAAATGAAAAAAGAAAAGCCGAAATCCTGGAGATTGAATCGGAACTAATAAATGGAGGAGCGTGTCGCCAAATGCACGAAATAAAAAGCACAACCGAAACTCGCATTATTAGATCGTTTGGCTATGAATAAATTTATGAGTATGTAAAAATGGCGATAAATTTGCGCGGAAAAAGAAAGCGCACGAAAAACGAACCTAATTTTTCACGTCCTCTCTCTGTGCCCGGCTGTGCTGAAGAGGCGGTGGAGGAGGAGAAGGAGGAGGAAAACAGCGGTAACAATCGTGCCGCCCCTTGTTTATGCCAAACACGTACGAATTTAATATTTGTTTTTATTACGGCAAGTTTTAATTTTATCGCCACTTTGTGCCCTTATGTTTTACTGTTATCGTTATATTTCATCAATTTTAAACAGGGCCACCGATCTTAGCGCCTTCTTTCGTCCGATGCGTTCGGAATAAGATGGAAGTTTTGTTGCCCCATTCGTAATGTTGAAGAAGCGGGTTTTTATTGCCGCTGCGCTTCCGCCAGAATAAATAAGTCGCCCGCCGTTCCCTTACTCTCTGCGCTAACTTCACGTGTTTTATGGAGATATTATTTCACTCGGTTCTCAACTTTTTCCCGCTGAAGTTGAAATCGTTCCGCTGCAATGTCGACACAATATCAGATACCATACAAATTTCGGCACAAAAAAGAACACATTCTACAACTTCGAATCGAGAGAAATATTTTCAAATTAACATTAGGGGCCTTAGATATAGTATGCCCAAAATATATTCAATAATTCATGAAGCACCCTATACAGGTGTTTACTAAACCGCGGAAAAAATTAAGGGGGTTATTCCTTGATTTTTTGTTGTTAAATGATTTTCGGAATGACGCTTTGATTCGAAGATACAGGGTGTAAAAGCTTTTCGGAAAGAAACTGTACTTTAATATTATATTTAAGAAATAATAAAATCAAGTTTTCTTGCCAGAGGAAAATTATGACAATTAATTAAAATTGTGTAACTGGCAATATAGAAAATGTTAGGAAAGAGTTTATACATGTATATCGGCGTTATTGGGCCTCATCAGAACTCTGTACCTTAAATTAAATAAATAATTAAATAAACCAAATTTTTTTAAGGTACAGAAATACATATATAAACTCTTTCCTAACACTTTCTATATTGCTAGTTACACAATTTTAATTAATTTTCATTATATTTAAGATCATTAATTATAAGAACTGCTGAAAATGACCACCAGCTAGGATGCATGCATCAGTCTTATCCTCATTGACTGGCCAACTCGTTCAAAAACACTTGCATTACATCCATCAATTATTCTAATTCTCAAATCTTCTTCATTTTCCACTGGAGTACTGTACATTAACGTGTTTAAATGACTCCATAGGAAAAAATCTAAGGAATTTAAGTATTGGGGATCGAGCAGGCCAGAAGTAAGTTCCACCTCGGCCAATCCAGCGATCTTCATATTTTGCATTTAAATACTCACGAGCAACTAAACTAAAATGTGTTGGTGCACCATTGTGTATAAACCACATTGCATTTCTCGTTGCCAATGGTACATCCTCTTCCAAAAAATTGCGATTCACCTCATCGGTAAGTCTTCTCGATAGAAATACCGGTACAATTAGCCAGTCACCCACAATTGCAACCCAAATGTTTGGAAACGATCTTCAAGTACCGTATGTGGGTTTTCATCAGCCCACACGTGGGTATTATGGAAGTTACTAATTGCATTTGTGGAGAAATTTGCTTCGTCGGTAAAAAGAATCAGCGTCAGTAGTTGAGAGATTTGAACTAATGTATGCAAAATCATTGATAAAATGCAATAGGTGTCGGAAAATCAGCAGGAGTAAGTGCCTGAACACGCTGAATGTGATACATTGCTTCAAATTTTCCAGATAGTCCTATTATTGACGTTGAACGCATTTATAATAATAATAATAATAATAATAATAATAATAATAATAATAATAATATATTCATCCAAGAATTACAACAGTAAAAATGGACAAGTCAAATCGTACCTACATCAATAATACAAAAGGATAACAAATATAGTCATAAAAACAAATATCACAGAACAAGTCATACATGTGCCATCAACTTAACAAATTCCGTAATAGAGTAAATGCAATTATCTATTAAAATTTTTTTGATTTTTAATTTGAAAACTCTAGTGCAGTCAATATATTTCAGATGCGGGGGAAGCAAGTTAAACAGTTTCGGACCAACAGCGGACGGGGTTTTATTAGTTAAATTGGAACGTCCAAAAGGAGTTCTGTAATTACTTCGGTGTCGTGTTTCGTAATTATGAAAGTCTAAATTTTTTGAAAAATTGTTCCGATTATTATGCACGTACCCTAAAAGTTCAAGAATGTACATAGAGGCCAGTGGTAGTATTTTGTAAGATATAAAATAAGGTCTGCAAGATTCAGTTGATCTAATGTTAGCAATACAACGTATAATACGTTTTTGGACAAGAAATACATCCGTCGATAATTCAGAGTTACCCCATAAACAAATGCCATATAATAATCTGGAGTGTACCTGGGCAAAATAAAATGACAGTAAACAATCATGTCTCAAAACAAATTTAAGATTTCGAATTTGGTAGCAAATAGAGTTTAATTTTTTTGTCAGTTTTACACAATGAGGTTTCCAATTTAAATTTTCGTCGATAGATAGTCCAAGGAAGTTTACACATGATTGTTGTTTTATTTTCAGACCATTCAAATGTAAGTCGATATGTAAGTTCTGATTATAAGATAAACGAAATATGGTGAAAGTTGTTTTATCTGGGTTCATGAATAGTTTGTTCATATTAAACCATTGATTAAGTTCATGAAGTAGTAAATTTCCTATTATTCTTAGATCTTCTAAATTCTTTTCAGAAAAAATTCCTGAAGTATCATCTGCATACATAATCAAAGTATAATTCAAAAATAGAACGATGTCATTTATAAAAAGCAGAAACAAAATCGGGCCCAATATCGAACCTTGTGGGACACCAATGTTTATAGGTAAAAGACATGAAGTTACTTCATCAATTATGTTATTGACAAAAAATTTTACTTTGACATATTGATTTCGATCGCTTAAATAAGAAAGAAACCAATCAGAAACAGTGCCGCGAATACCGTAGAGATCCAATTTGGAAATTAATAGAGAATGATTCACACAGTCGAAAGCTCAACTCAGGTCACAAAAGAGACCAACAGGTTTTTCGCCTTTATTCAAAGCTGAGGTTACTTCGTCAATGAATGAATAAATTGCTGATATTGTTGAAAAGCCCTTTCGAAAGCCATGTTGCTTGTTAGTTATTATATTGTGCTTATTTAGATGATCTAAAAGTCTATCAAGCATAGCATATTCGAAAATTTTGGACATTGTGGGATTTAAAGAAATAGAGCGATAATTTTGCATATTATATACGGAATTCTTTTTATGTACAGGCAGGACTGCAGCTGTTTTTAGCATTTGTGGAAATACTCCTCTTGTGAAAGATAGATTAATTAGTTTCGTGATAGGAGTTAAAAATGAATGAAACGTTCTACGTAACAGAGAACAGGGTACATCATCAGGTCCAGTTGAAGAATTATTTTTTAGTTTTTTAAAGATATTAATAACTTCTTGTTCTGTGAAAGGAAAGATAAACATGCTAGAATTAATAATATATAACTAGAATTATATAATAATAATAATTATATAATAATATATAATTAATAATAATGTTGTTAACAGTTAATGCACAGCTAATATCTGCGATATTTTTAAGAATTTCGTGGAGGGCATTTTGAAAGTAATTGTTAAATATGTTTGCGATGACTGAGGGTTTATCAATTTGTGAATCATTAATGTGAAGAGATATATTGCTATTTAATGTGGTTTTATTTGTTAACTCAGATATGATTGACCAGGCTGCGCGGTTTTTATTGTTCGAAGAAGTTATTTTTTGTTCATAATAATCCTTTTTAGTTTCTTCCACTAACATACGGTGTTTCCGTTTAAATTGAATGTAAGCATCTCTAAGATTTGGATATTTATGTTGCAATTCATACCATCCTTTTAGCGTAGCACTAGAGTTCTTCACTCTATCTGAAACCCAGGCTTTGTGCTTAAACTTATCATTTACTTTAAGTTTTTTTTTTGGAAAACAAATATTAAAGTTAAGTACAAATATGTCATAAAAGTATTTAAAAGCTTCATTAAAATTTTCAAAAGTTTAGAAATTAGGCCATACTGCATCAGACATAATATTCTCAAACATGGAAAGCGAGTGATCGCTAAATATGCGTGCCGTTGCCATTTTCCTGGTAGAAGTACCGGGATCTTCCTCTGCCATGTTCAGCACATTCTTTTCCAATTCTACCGTTGTTACTGTCTTTGGTCTTCCTGGTCCTCCACTTCGTTTAAATTTGCCTGTTTCATGAAGCCGTTGATGAATATATTAGAAAGTTTTTCTATCAGGAACATGGCGAGTGGGAAATTTTTCATTGTACAACCCCCTAGCCTGTAATTTCCATTGGCAAGTCCACACATAAAATGCATATCAGTCATCTCGGCGTTCGTGTAGCTGTTCATATTAGATAGTTTTACTAACAAACTTTTAATTATCATACTGTTATGTGACGAACACTAATTTTAGTTCGCTACCAAGAACTAAGAAACTTGACTTGGACACAACAACAAAATACTGAGAAGCTCGGGGGCTGAAAAAGAGATGACGAGCGAAGGGTGGACCAGGAAAAGGAGGCAGTTCGACTTCCCGAGTCGTTTTAGGCAGTCGCTTTTATAACAACATGTAATTTATCAGTTTCATTAAAGCAAGGTAACCAAAACCTTCGAAGTGTTAATTTGTACAAAACAACACAACACAAAATTAAATCGAGCAAATAAAAATCAAGTGTCTTGTGACACTGAACCTTGGATTACCAACGTTCAACAAATTAACACATACAAACATACGAGATGCAATCAATTTTGATAACTTTCAAAGAAAGTGATAAGTCAAAATGGAAACATCAAGAGGCTTGTTCGTTTGTATTGCGAACTGCTCTAAAAGCTGTAAAATGTAGTCTGGGGTTTCTTCGGTGCGAGAAAAACATTTTACAGCTTTTAGAATAACCTGGAACAATACAAACGAACAAGCCTAACAATGTAAGAAATTTATGGTTAAAGTAGGTAATAGTGTTTTCGCTATCTGCACTAGTCTGATGTGACCACACTAATATCAGTTCTTGGTAATCGGAAACTTGCTAAAACGATAAATATGGATTTCTTGTACTCAATAGGCCCGGTACATCATTTTACGTAATCTACATTAATTTTGTTTAATATCCAAAATTTTATCGCCCTCTATCTTCTAAACAAAGCACTTTTTTTGAAAATCATCTAAGGACACAAAAGTCTTAAAATAGTCCAAGGAATAACATCCTTAATTTTTGCCGCGTGTTTAGTAAACACTCTGTATAACTAAAAATTAAATCAATTAATTCATTTAAAGTTTAATTAGGTTACTCCATTTAAATTTCATACAAACCAATAACAACTATTAGTTCCGGTTTTTTCATTTCCATGGCGAATAATTCTTATAATAACGATTGTGATTACAATTGTTACTATGGGAATAAATCGTCACATAAAGATTACTGGAGGTGGAAAAACCGGGCCTTAATGTAATTTTGGGAATTATCACTAGAGTTGTAAAACATTTTATATTGAAGCAAGACAAGTGAAACAGAATTGCAGTTCATTTACGCTCATTTAGAAATAGTTCTGGAGTATCAACCGCAATGAAAGACTGCAACAATTTACAGCCGGAACATGTGCTCGGAAATAAAACTCCCACAGCACAACAGAATTCTAAAAGTTAATAACTGCACCGCTAGATTTTTACGCTTTCTTGAAGCTCCGGCGAGCTTCAATTGAAGGCTAATGGCTGTTTCATCCCCCTGAGTAGCCGCCGCCGCTGGCTGGCCGAAATGTAAATCGCGTTTGAACAAAATATGCTTCGGTGCGGTCGCATTGTGCGGTCGCCGCGATGCGTCGAACGGGTCGTCGTCCTTGGGGCGGGGGCGACGCGGTCGAGTGTATTTCCGACCCCGTGTGCGCTCAACTACACCCTGATGGTTTAATATAACAAGCTGTTTCAGCTGCTAAAACCCTTTTACTACTACAGCGGCAATAAAATTCAGCACAATGCGTCTACATGGTATTCATTTTAAAGCTGATGGGTGCACTCTGAAAGCTGGGTGGAGGACGAATGGGCGGAATTAGCGCCACGTCGCGTCATTGCCAACTTCATAACGTCGCCGCCCGGTAAATACTATTGCAGTTGATGCCATGAAATCTCATTCTTTAGGAAATGCCGACAATAATTATAAAATAACGACTTTGTTTTCATAAAATAAAACGAAATTCGAATCAATTTTTTTTTCGATCGCATGGTATTTCATGTATTGCGCTCGATTTTTAAACTATATCAGATACAAATTAATAGCAATTCCAATATTTAAGAATTTAGCGTAGTTCTTCATGCTTGGAACTTATGAAAATTATTCTGTTGTGCCGTAAAAGCAACGTATAAAAAATATTAGTTAATATGACTGGGAATGAATTAAATAAAACTTATGCTCTAGTAATTGTGAAAAAACATGAAATAGCAATAAAATGAAAGGAAATAAGAGAGGATATAACTAAATAGAATAAAGAAACGGACTCGATGAACAAAATATCAATTAATTAAAAATACTTTGACAGTAACTATTGGCAAAATAAATAAGTCGGATATAGTTGCGTATTAAGGAAGCATTTTAAAACACACATCTCTTTTTAATTGTCTCAAAACTTGTCAAATTAATTGTCATTTAAGAGCTACGATGGTAAGAAGCCATCTCATGTGTTGGTAATTTATCTTTAACGAAAGTTGATTCTTTTTAGAACCTGAATAGTCTAAAAGTTTGTTGACAAAAGCTTGTGAGTGTTTATCTGCTTTCACGCAGTGCAGTTAGAGGAATTAAGGCAATTGCTAGAAAGAAATGAAAAAAATGCAATGAAGAATTAAGGCAATTGCTTGAAGAGTTGGGCTGCCTCCGCCTCTTTCTAACCTGAGTGTTTTATTTTTATTTCTTTCCACTTCACTTCTTTTTTGCACTTTTAACACTTCCTGTCACAACCTTCTCGGTCTGACTCTTGTTTTCTTTTTTCAAGTTTAGGCCTCAAATACGTTATTGTGTGCATAGAGCTTTTAAAGTGTATTTTATTTCGTCAAAAAAAAAACCGAGAAATAGTTCTCAGGTCTTGTTTTTTATGAATCCCCTTTTGGGATGTCTGCTCTTTTTCGACCCCTTGTATTCGTCCAACTTGCTGGACGTCTCTTCTTGGTCATCTCTGGATGAACTGTCTAATTGAAATCCCTTCAGGCAGAATCAAATGATCTTGCCAGTTTTTCTTGGTCATCTCTTGATGTTTTGTCTGCTTGAAATCCCCTCAGGCAAAATCAAATGGTCTTACCGCTCTTTTCTTGGTCATCTCTGAATGCTTTGTTTGCTTGAAATACCTTCAAGAAAAATCATTTGAAAAGCGTAAATTTCGACCTCTTATCGTTCGTCTGATTTGCAGAACAGCGCAAACTTCTACACTAGAACTAGATCGAGAATGCCCCAGGAGGATCGAAGTGAAACCGTTCCAATGCCAAATTATGCATTGAAACTCTAGCAAAGTTTAATTCGATTTGGATTTCTGTTTTGTGAAAGCCTGACTTACACTGAGGTAATTAAATTTGTACACTTTGCAATCTGAGAAGGAAATGATAATAATTAAATGGAAAATTGAAGTAAACACTACTGGTGCTACTGTATTCAAAGAAAATTTAATTATAATTAAAATTTGTTAAATATATAGGAATGTATTTAAAATTTATTTATAATTATAAAATCTAGGCGAGTCATTTTACTGTTATCACTTTACTGTCAGTAACTCGGATAGGTAGGTTTTGAGGACCAACTTAATTACTCACTTTCAATAACCTTACTTAACTTTAGAGGTTACTTTTAAATTATTTTTCTAATTTTATCCATTTTTATTTTGTTTTCTATTCTCAAGAAATTCATTTCTATTGGGGTTAGTTTTCTTCTTCACCTTTCTATTAATGTCTGCTTCTGCCTGATATGTAAAATACTTTCTTAGTGATTTCTCTGTTTGATGCGAAAGTATTCTTAAAATTACTAAATATGTTCTCTCCAGTTGTTATTCTTTCTCTTATTTCTTCCTTCCTTTTTCCGATATTATTGTCCTTTGAAATTTGTGGAATTTTGCCTCTCCAACTTGTACAGTGTGTCGCTCTGCTTTCTTTTCTAATACCGTGGTACTTATCGGTGATAATTTTTATGTTTATTTGCTTAATCAGTTGCTCTCTGATTTCGAGCAGGTCTGCGCGGATAGTCATACACACATACACGGGCTAGCCCTTTCGAGTAAGCTAGCTTTTGAAGCGCTTATACACGCAACGCGAGCTAACCTTCTCGAGACGCTCATATACAAACGTAAGCTAGCCCTAGAGGTGCTTATAGATCCATGACACCAATATCAGGTGATCTTTCAATCGTTCCACCACGAACAACGATCAGAAATCACGTCGAACCCCCAAAGGCTTTCAACCGGAATTGCCAACTACGATTCCAGCGTAATGTTTTCAAGGTTTTCAAGGACTGCTTCTTCACGCTGCCGCACCTCCGTGAAGGGTCGCACTGCATCTCACCGCTACCACCAATTTCAGAGAAGCTGGGTCGTGACGCCATGCCATTCTGCATCTCGCCGTTACCATCGACTCCAGAGAAGCTGCGCCGTGACATCCTGCCAGGTCAAGCCCTAGAAGAACCCCAAGTCGCCGTTGCAATAGGCTGTTAGCGGCTGCATAAGGTAGACGGCCCCGTTCCAACCAGCCTGAGGAGTCGACTCCTCGAGCGTCAAGTTATTGGTTTTTCGTTTAGGCTTTGTTCCTCTTATTAGTATTTCTGATGTTTCTCTCTTTCGTAATGTTCTCTATACATCCTCTCTTTTGATTTTATCGAAGGTTTTTTGCCAAGTCAATCAAGTTTTCTCACTTCTCTATTTGTTTTGAAATCAAATTGTGTATTGTCTTGTGTTTCTTTTAATTCAGTTCTTTATCTGCTCTCTAACATTCTCTTCTTTGTTTTAACTAGTGCAATTCTATTTTAATTCGATGCCCTGTTTGCACTTCATTCTCCATATGTGCGTCGTTTTTGCGGCAGAATTCTGACTTTTGGGCATATCTACTAGTCCTTGCTATTTTTATATCCACGAAATTGGACCACCAATGATCATCAGGTATTCAATTGTTGATTTCCGATGTTATGGCTTATCCAATCAGTATCACTGTGATTAATTGAAGTGAGCCGTTTCATGTGTACGCCATTAAACGAATCCCCTTATGTACCTTATTTTACTGAGATCCGGTCCTTTATGATAAATTTTAAGGGCTCCAGGAATTTACTACATGGAATAGTTTGCGTTTCATTCTTTTCTTTATCGATGTTCGAGCCCATATTGCTTGAATATTGATCACTTTTGGCCATTGGTACCTACGTATACGTTCAGGTTTTGCACCATCCAGTTTAATGATCTTTTCGTTTTCTCGATATTGAAATCAGCAATGTACAAAATGCTCAATTCAATATTTTTCTCTGATTTGGCAAAAGTAATCCAACTGCGTGCTGGTATTTAATAAATAAGTAGAGAAATTTCTTTCGTTTCAGAAGTAGAAATCACGTTTTTTATATTTAACATAATTTTTTATCTTATAAGAACAAGGAGGTAAAAGTGATTTGAAGGCGCTCTTAGCAACAATGTACAAATAAAAGTTCACAGTATATTGTAAGCGAGTACGATTAATAAGAATTAAAAAAAAAGTAATTTCGGCTTCTGATTTCACTTTAACTAACGAATCGCCGTTATTAAATTTGAAACAAAGGAACGAGATAAAAAATTAAATTACGAGATTAACACTTAAGGACCGTGTTCCTTATCTCCCGATGGCACTCTCCTCCTTTGTCCCACCGACCTTCATCCTACTTACGCCAGCAAAAGAAGCTCTTATGATTGTGTAATGCCAGCGGTGATTCTTATCAGCCTGACTCGTTTCCCTAATGCATCCCAAGCAGACATCGCGATACAGAACACGGTGCCCCAAATTCCTCACCCTTGCCAGAGCTTGATTTTTGCTCAACTAAAACTATTAACTCGAAGGATGGGGCCTTGCCTCAGTTCACGATACATTTGTTTCTTTTGGCGTGTGAACAGCGATTAAGTTTGGCCATTCGATCCCCTCGCATTCCTTCCGCTTAATTTCACCCGGGCTGCCTTCACAGCAGCAAATTTTTTAACTCGCGTCGCTCACCTCCTTGTGACGGATCAGATTCCGTCCGGTTAATTTGGCACAGTTCTTTTAAGTCGCCGACTCTAATTAAGCGGGTATTAATCAAGATCGCCGGAATGTTACGCCGGCTTTAGAAGTCGAGAAAGGATTAAATGAGGTGAAAGCAAAAGTCCTGCGTCCTGCGATCGAGGGAGGGGGGAGGGCGTCTCCCGGTGCGTCCTTTCTCCATCAGATAGCCCATTAAGAGGACGATGTACACAAGATTTATATATTCATTACTTGGAGCGACCCCTTTCTTTATGAAGGACGGGAATTAAAGTGTCTTGCTTTATTATTAGGGGTTGTTTATTTTATACGGATATGTAAACGTTATGAGCATTAAGTCTGCCTACATACATCTTATCATGTATTGTCGATTTATTTGTGAATTTTAATACAGTAATAAAATTATTCATTTTGTCTATCGTAAAGGACTTCGTAAAGAAATTCGATGATTTGCAAATGTAAAAACGCAAATATTATTTATAAATAATGTATGTATATGTTAGGCTCAAAGACCGAAAACGCTCACCGAGCAAGAAAACCGATCACGTGTTCTGGTTTTTCAGATTCAGCCATAAAGCAAAATTCGTGTCGTAGCACCACAACGCGTTGTAGATGTTTATTGATACAGCCACGGCACAATGTAAGACAAATTGTAAACTGTGGACGACGAAAATGATTAAGTACTAAATGAAAATTTGAAAAAAAAACTAATATTAAAACTTTATGTATGAAATATTAATTTTACTTAGAATTTTCATTACTTAATAATTTTCGTCGGCTTGACGTCGATGATTAATATTTCAAACATAAAGTTTTATTATTAAAGTAAATTGAAATTCGTTGGTACCGGAATTGAGGATACTGTATTTTATTAGTAAAAATATATACTGATGAATGGAAATTTCTATCTAGAAATCAATTTTAAAATTTTATTGTAAGAGTTGTATGAATTTGCTTTATATTTTTTCTACAACATTGGTGCATGACTATCAATAAACGTCCACAAGGTGTTGTTGGCGTTCTGGCATTTTCACATTTATAAAAAAAAAGGTTTTAATAAAATGCTTCTGATCTAAGTTTATTCTACAAACAAGTAAGATTAGATGTGATTTAGATTAGTCAGATTGTGAGGGCTACATGATCTTACACGAAAGGAGCACCTAAAATTGATTCAAATCGACTCAAATGAGCGAATCGAATACACCTTTAAATTTGCTTTAAAATTAAAATTTTTTGTTTGACATTAATTTTATTTTTGAATTTTCTTCGTTCTCAGCTAGTGGTAAATCTGAATATTTTTTTTTCGATTCAAAGTTTACATCGATATTTAATCTATTCATCTCTCAAATAAAATGATGAACAAGATTGTAGCATATGAATTCGCAGGCTACGTCATTGATGAAAGCTTGCAATTTGTATTAAGGCCTCTTTACGTGATGCAATTTATATTGCAGCAAGACGCAATTTCTATTATGCGCATGCTCATTTAATTGAGGCAGTAATTTCAATAAGACACTCAAATACAGTGTGTTTCTAAATCTATGTCTCTAATTGAAATCACAAATAGTACTCAAGAAATGAAGCAAACAATAAGAAAAAAGTAAATAATAACTTCGGTAAAAATTAGTTTTCGTTTTCACAGAAATCTCTCAGCTTGTGTTACAGGCTGAGTGGAATTGATTTTTATTATGTAGTCATAAACGAATGTTGTATATGTTGGGCTAGGTCAAGTTCCTCCGTCATAACAAAAAAAGCGATGTTTTCAGTCGACTAGGTGCAGACGTTCTTACGACAATTGCAACTACTTATTTATTACATAATAACTTCTGGTGTAATTTACGCTTACGTTTATTTTATTCAAAGTAAAATTTTAAAGCAATCTGTTTGAATTCGTATCGCCATTGCGTATTTCAGTTTTTATTTGTATGTATTAAATAATTACAATGTCTTAATTGTATGATAAAAACATTAGTTTGCACGTATTGTCGTTTCAGTACAATGAAGGCAATAGTCGTTTGGTAAAAAGTTTTATTGCAGTTTATTGCGTTTTAGTAGATACGATTGCGAAAACACTCATAATCTGAACTGAGGTTTCACTGCAAAGTGACCTCGCCGGAGGCAGCTAAGTTTCTCATTTTTAATAAGAACTTAAATTAATTTTCATTAAAGACAGGGGTTGAATAGATGTAAAGGTACATAGCTTTACATTATGTCATGGCTGCATCAATTAGCGTCCACAACGCGTAGTGGCATTTTCACATTGCCAGAACGCATTTTGGTCGATTATCAAAAGAGCCTCAACACGAAGTTCGCTTTATGGCCTTTTTGAAAACGCCTTATAAGCGTTTTTAAAACTACCACAACACGAATTTCGCGTTGTGGTTGATATTAAAATGCTAGAACGCGTTGTGATAAGTTTTCTGGCATAGTGAGCGTTTTCGGTCTTTGAGCTTAACATATGCAAGAATACGGATGTATTTATTATTATTTACTTAATCCTTCCTCATTTCTACACTTTCATATTCAAGGTGCGAAGAAAAGAAAGAAAAGAAGTTTATTTTGCAATTTTATTGTTTCATATTCTTCTAGGGCGTTTTAAAGTGATTTGATTTTAAGATTTATTGTATTGGTTGCATTGTTATTTCAGTTTATTTTCGATTTACTCTTTTAGTTCTTTTTTGATTTTCAAGAAACCTATCCTGCTGTTTGTAACCAGTAAGGGTCTGTTATTTTTCTTTCCTGCAGACCATACAAGGTCCCAAGCTCTCTATGAGTTTGTCGGGGAGGCGTTAGGCTGTTTATTCTCGTATTGCCTGTTGCGATTGCGACTGACTTACCAAATATTTTTCTCCTTCGGAATTCGCCTTACAAATTTGGGAATCGCAGGAAATCTAGTTGGAAAGAGCCAGTATGAATTCGAATCTCAATTCTTTATGTAAGTGTTCTATCTTTCACAAAGAACCCATATGCTCCAGGAGGGGATTAGAACCTACACCTATAGACCAAGTGTCAAACCCGTTGCCAGCGAACCCAACCAACTTGGCTATGTAGTTACTAGTTTGATATCGTTAATCAATCACGTTAGCGGTTAATTTATCTTCGTCGCATTAACACTTACCTTTATTTCCATTGATTTTCCTTGATGAAGATATAAAGGTTTTATCTGACCACATCCTCAACAAGGATAACTAACTAATACAACCAAAGATAGCTGCTAATGCTAACAGCGGATTTAAACTGATTGAAGAAGACGAAGAGAAAGAATAAAATGGACAATAGAAGCTCTTCGTGTTGGAGTCTTCGTTAATTTTGCTTATGTTTATTCTTCAGAATGTAATTTGGTTTTCCAAAAGCGATCCTATTTTCTTAATTTTTTTTTTTTTGGTTTATTTCACATAATTTTTATTTTCGTTTTATGATGAACAAAAAGCTTTCGGTAGTTGTGGAAGAACTGAACGAGAAATACGTATGTTCATTTGTTAAGTCTCCACTAAAGTTTGGATATGATTTTTATTGGTTCTTTTGCTTTTGATGTTCCTCGTTCAAATTTTCCTTCAATTTCTGAAGATCCTTTTTCACTTCTTTCACAACAACCGAAAGTGTATGAAACTTTTTATTCTTTATGTTTCTGTTGATTCTTTCTTGATTGAGTGATAATAGAAAAAAATATCAAGGCGTTCACCGCAGAAGCCGAAACAGCTGTGAATTTTTTTCTAAGTTATTTCAGAAGAGTCATACATACCCTATTAAAATCGGACGTAATTTTCATTACTTTGGTTGCAATACAAGATGTGATTCATTGCAAAGGTGTTCGACGTCGATTCCAGGCTGAAAAGTTTCTTCCATCGCCTTTGAGAAGAAAACCCGGAAAGGTAGTTCGTGAACCCACCAAACAAATGATCTCTGAAATGTGCAGCGGAGGAAACCCACCATGGCTAAAACAGTAGGAGTGGGTCCAAAGACCAACTGAATGATCATCTACGGTGATCTGAAGCGAAGAGAAACCAAGAAGGTAAGAGGTCATGAGTTAAAACCAATGCACATCATAAATTGCAAGATAAATGCAAGAAAACAATAGGCGAGAGTTTGTGGTGTTATCACTGGATGAGATTTGGTTCAGAATGGACTACTACCATGGAAAACGAAAGATTTGTTTTGTCAAAGTTGGTGAAAGGATATATTCGATTCATAGCTTATAATGGTCGGAATCACTTCAGGAAGTTGACATTTAAGATTTATTCGAGTGCCATCGAAAGTTAAAATGAATGCAAAATAGTATTGGAGCTTCTAGTGAAAGAATTAACTCCAGAATTCTATCCTGGGGAGGAAGAAAACTCTTTCGCCATGATGAAGTAAAGGCCCGTACTGCAAGATTGCTGCAGAGGTCAAAAGAAGTGGCGGTCCAGAGTTAATTAAATAGTAATAATGCAACTCCCATCATATCTCCTAACAGACAATGCACTCTAAGCACATTTTTGGTCGGTTGAAACAACGAATGTTCTAACGTCGCACTACAAGATTGGATACATTTCGGAAAATGTTACAGGAAGAATGGAACAGTCTTTCCTCTGAAATGATAGTAAAAGTTTTTAGAGTGGAAGGAGCGCTGCAAGGAAATAGTTAAGCATCAGGGTTGTCAAATAGAACACTTTACTATTACTAATTAAAAGGGTTCATATTTTAAGTTCTCAGTCTCTGTAATTTCTTGAACGTCGGTTTATTTCAGTTGCCTTTTACTTTAAGCTCGTTTATATAAATAACGCACGACCCCGTCGTGATTGATGGCTTCGATGATCTTTGAAGAATTTGGTACAGGTTCATGGCAACTGTGCAGAGGAGGCATCATTTGTTTCGATATTAGACAGTTAGAAACATATATCAGGTCACAGAGGAAGACTCATTTGCCAAAATTAATTATGATGAAGTAATAATGAAGTAATAGGAGATAGAAGATGGCTGTGAAGTGTGTGAAATTATATGAATTCCTGTACTTAATATCTACAAGGGGGATGTAGGAGTTAAGATACAAACAGCCAAACAGCAAATAAGAATAATGTCATTTCAGGGAGTCGGGGACGCTGAATCCGAAACTGTCTATTTTTGCGTAATGGCTTTTTGTTATTGGTGAGAAGCGCAATATTTGGAGTGTGTTTGACTCCTTTCCCCGCCAGATACCTTTCCTTTTAATTTTTTTTTGTTAAAGGATGACTTTTAACAAATTACAAACATTATTTTACTTGAAAAAATAAATCATTCTTATAACTTCTACTGCATTTGTTTTAAACTTGTCCCGCGTGGCTGTTAAAATGAGGATCATGTATTGGCAAACAAAACAAAAAGTAAAAAAGAGGAAGAGTAGGGAGTCAAACTAGGGCTCTCCCATTAGATCACTATTCATTGCGCCGCACTCGTAATTCCCACTTCGAAATAATGGCTCAAGATTAGACTGCGATCAAAAAATTGCACCCTTTTTCAATATAAAGGAGCCATTACGTAGAAACGGACTTCAGATTCGGACTCAGCGTCCTCTATTACCTCAAATGACACTTTTTTATTTGCCGAGCCTCTACCTTGACTACGCACTCTTTTATTGATTCTAAATAGTAAAAATAAAATAAATAATAATTTTTATTTTGTTGATTCGAGAAAGTTGTTACCTATTTGCATATGTTTCGGACAAAGCGTCTGTATTGTTCGTACAGCGTCAGCATTGTACACAGTCCTCGAAAATTAGACGGAGGGATCTATGACAGATAAACTGCGTTATTTGCTGATGTGTTAAGTTCTAGAGAAAAAGAATTTGGCTTCAATTGTTCTTTGGAAGTCTCCTTTGTGTATCTGTTTATAAGTAGAACTTGAGTTATGTGATTTAATTCGGATTTTGATGAAGGTTCTGAGAGGATAATGGTTCGGTTAACTAATTAATTGGTGACTAATTGGTTTTGAGATGAGTAGTCAAGGGATAAAGTAGTAAGATAATGATCGGTGTGGTTCGGTTTACGATCCATACACCTACCGTTCGGAAAACGACTTACTTAGGTGTCGAGGAAAAGCTGGACGTTAAATCATTAGTCGACATCTCGAGATCCTAATCATCAAGAAGATGATGAGCATGTTGCTAGTCTGATTTCTTCCGCTCTAAGGACGCCATGGATCGCAGTTTGAAAATTAGTTATTGTGTCAAACAAAACCACAAGCAAACCGATACCTTTACACAACGAAGTAAACACAACGTCAGCCAAAGATATAGTTTCAGGACCACACCTTTTCTTCATTTACATATTCGCGGAACCTCCGCACGGTAGATTTAATTCAAATTGCGGCGCGGCGTTCAACGCGGATAAATCGTTATTAACCCTTTGCCTAGACGAGGGATAACTTCCTGTTGCTCCCAACAGTTAATAACTTACATTTCAATTACACACTGCGTATAATTTCGCAGACGTGTAATACATTTAGCTTTCTGCTAGCCAAATATTAAATTGGCAACGACCCCAATTCATTGGCTGCAGATTAGTTTCTCTTAGGTTCATGTACAGATGTAATTGCATTTTGCTTTTATACAACGCAGCGCAACTAAATAATTACATATATAGTTCAACTGTTTCAACAATTTATAATAATAACGAATGCAATTTTAAAGTTTTCGAAGTCATTATTTTAATATTTCATGTAATATACGTCGTTGTACTTGGAGTGCCTGCAACAACAAACCTGCCAGTAATTGTTCATCTATGGTTCTGGCGTCGTTATACTGTTATCTATCAATTCTTATGAGAAGATACGAGGATTTATATCATAAAAAGAGAAGAAGAAAAAAGATTTTTGCTATAAAAAGCTAATACGTCGCTATATCACTGTCAAATCAAATTTGTGCTATTTACATATTCATTTGGTTTCCGTGTACACGTAATGTATGGAATTATCGAGTTTGCTTGACGTTTTATGTGCCATACTCTACTGAATTAATAATCGACCTGAAATGACCTGAAATGGAAGGCAAAAAGAAACTCTATACCGCTTGATATATGTGTGTACATTCCGCTGACATATGGCTTTCGTTTCAGTGACATACGTAACGATTTTCATAATTCAGGTGTATTAAATAACTAATGCGAATGCACGGGGAATTAGAGACGCTGCTGCTGGTTCGGATTTCAAACTGTCGTAATAACTTGGTCCGTGTGTATATTCACACTACTTATCGATTGGGTTCCCGTCTTAATTTACTGAAAGCTCTGGAATTAATCAGTTAATCGATTCGACGATACACCTCCAGCCATAAATTTAGCCGTCGTAATGCAATCAGGTTAGGTGAGTCGAGTACTGCCTACGGCTTCTTCATTTCACTTCGATCGATATCCACTAGCTCTATTGCTTCCGTATGACCGAGCGCACGAGATTCTAATGCACTGCAAGGTAACATCTGCAAGTACTTTCCAATATCCTGACGTCCTAAGTACTAACGAGGCCATATCGCGTGCTATGTTAGTGTTTGTAAAGATCCCCACATACTGAGCGTGAACCTACTCGTAAACATTTTTGAAGGACATAAATATCATTATCTATCATTTTATTAAAACAGAAAGAAAAAAAGAAGAGTACAATATTCGCAAGAGTACGATTATATTCATAAGGTAGAAACTAGATGTTGTTCAGCATACTATCGCGAGAATATGTAAAAAGTGGATATACTAAGAATACAATACCATCATAACAACTGTTCATTACGAATTCAAATGAAATTATGAGTCTCCGTATGAGTCTACGAACATGTCGACGAGCAAATCAATGCTTGTGGCTGTAGAGAGCATAAAAGAGCGCTGATTTCTTCGACAAAAAGGAAGAAGAAGAAGCGTCGGGTAATTTACTGGGGCGTTCAGCGCGAAATCTGTAAATTAGCTGGCGCAGAAGATTATTAACGTCAGATAAGTAACGAAAATGCACTCCGAAGCTAACAGTTCTGCAGTCTTATCGCGACTTATGTAACTACAAACTTGCGCAAGCCGAAGTCGCTGTCCATATTCGAGAGCAATATCATTACTGAACTCGCTAATTGTTAAGACCAACCTCCCCGTGCTCGGCAGAAGTTTTAATTTTATTTATGCAAATGAGTCCGGAGAGCGCAGGGGCTTCGACACGCGCTGTTTTGCTTATTTTCGGCAGATTTCCGCAGTAATTTCCAAACAGTGCAATCCTGGCCTTCCTCTCGTGATTTATGACGGTCATAAATTGAGAAAATGCAAAGCTGGCAAAATCCTATTAGTAACTGCAGTACTCTTAATGTATACGGTGCGCCGTTTACGGCTATCTAATAAAAATTCGTGTAAAGCGAAAGCTTTGTACGAGCACCGGAATGCTCACATAAAGCTACAAACGGAGCCAGAAATACAATCATTTTAATAGTGTTAAAATAAAAAACAAGTTTCATAAGACAAGTTTAGACAACAAGACGCAAAGTGGATAAGTGCTCTAAAATGTCTTGTGAAACGTGTATACGAGGGTCAAGCTGAATTTATTCAGAATAAAAAACATTTTATTTTAAATATGCTTGAAGTAATTCCCTTCAGCAATGATACACTTGACCATTCTTTCTTTCCACTGTTCAAAAGCTTCGAATCAATCATCTTTCAGAATACCTTCAAAATAAGCGTGAACTGCGGCATCAATCTCTTCTTCTGACGATAACCTTCTACTCCACAAATTCCTTTTAAGTCCAAAAAATAGCCAAAAGTCACACATTGCTAAATCAGGTGAATACGGCGGATGGTCTATTACTTTTGTATTTTTTTCAGCCAAAAACTGAAGAGTTAGAGCTGCCGTATGGGACGATGCATTATCATGGTGCAGCGTAATTCCCTTGTCTGGAACTCTACTGAATACTTCAGGCAAACATTTTTGAGTGTACCATTTAGCTGTAACTGTATTTAGTCCATTTAGCTTAGTTGCCTTTACTAGGTCGGTACTTCTGAAGAACACCGCATACATAACTTTTTTCATAGCTCGCTACTTTTTGGTCATTGTTGGAGTTTTCTCATCTTCGTGATTCCCTACACCACTCTGTTAGCGGATAGATATATCTAAAAAGGGAATGTACGTTTCGTCGTTACCTGTCACTATTTTGGAAAAAATTTGGTGTCCGCCATTATTTAAAAAATTTAAAGATTAATGGCAAATTCTTACACGCTCTGCTTTTTGAAAGTCAGAAAGGTGAAGCGGCACAAAACGACTAACCCCTTTTTTTAAATGCAGGTGAGAATCTAATCTTGAGTTGATGCTCTATTACGGCTTTATTATCCTCTTCAATTAATTCTTAAACAGCAGCAATGTTTTTGTCGGTAACAGCCGTAGGAGGACAAACTCGCGTTCAAACTCCTTACGCTATCGGTAAATTGTAGCCGTGGAAGGTGCTTGTTCACTGAAAGCCGAATCTAAACTGTTTTTGCACTCATAAACGCTTAAACGTTTTCCAAAATCATAATAAATCATGATTCGAAAATTCTCTTAGGTTAATTCGACTTTTTTACTTGTAATATCACTTTAAAAAATTAGTAATTTGGGTTCTAACGAACGTAACTTCAACAACTAAAACTTCAAATGACAGATAAAGAGTTGCTCTAAATAATTTCAAGCAAATGTCAATTTGGAGTTATATTTATAATTTGAGGCGGTAATTTGGTAGTTTTTGTCTTGTTGTTTATAAGTAATTTCTGTTTGCGTGTATAAAGTTTATTTCTACCTACATTGGTAACAATCCTAATCCCGCTCGCACATTGACTAGACGTGCCATGGTGTAAAATTTGTAACAAAGAAGCTTTATTATATATTTATGAATTATCTTAATTTCATTAAAAAAAGTAAACGTTAGTCTTTAAATTTAAATGAAGTCCAATGCTGACGCAACACATACTGACATTAGGTAATAGAGAATTGTTTTTTGTCACAAGTTCATTGTAGATGTAAAGCAGAAAAAGAATTTGATATAAGTACGTACGTGATACAAGGTTTCTACAAAATTCTAATCATCAATCAATCCCATCATCATTGTAAAGACCGTTAATTGCAGTTTGTCACAGCATACCAGAATTGATCAATCAATATCCAATTTGTTGGTGGTAACGGTAATTAAATGCACAGTAGTTAATTATATGAATAGTACATTAAAGAAAGTATTCGTAATTTCACGTGGTTCGGAAGTGCAAATCGTCTAATTATGATTAGACAGATGTTCGTCTAAGGTATGCCTTAGACGAATTTTGGGCTGGTGGATTTTATTGATTGCTGTACGATTGAAAACATCCATACACGCTCATTTAAAACTCTGTCGTCTACAAATATACAGTTCTGTGCAATAAAATTAATTACACTATTACAACTTAGAGCGGACATAAAAAACAAAAATAAATTGTCAGAATAAAATACGAGCAGAGTCAAGTGAAAACCTTGCTCTTCAAGTTGGCGGAAACATTATTTTTGAGATGTATAAACTATAAAATAATTACTATGCTTAGAACGGTACATAATTTTCGTCATCAAATCTAGCTCATGGTGCCACTGCATTATTTCGGCTCTAGGTAACTGCCAATTACTTGTATATAGAGTGTGGCACTTAACCGAGTGTCTTCAATAAGGCTATTCCTGTTGAATACGAGTCCTAATAACTAAATATTCGAACAGACTGTTATTTTAAAAATATCTGTTAATTTTTCTGATTACAATTATAAAAGAAATAATGTATAGATTTATTTGAAGACATATATTCGGTCTATTCATTTTTAAATTGTTTATAATATATCTACTTAATCCAATTAATTTGATATATTCATAAGATTTGCTGGCAACTAATTGTTGAGATGTCTACCCTTTTTACGCTTTAGAAACAAGAAAATCTTGAGAACTCCAAATCGTTGCCAACATAAATTAATGTTGATTTTGATAATAATAACAAAATGTTTACGAAAAATATAGCTCGCGGCGTGCCATTTCATAGAAAAGTACGTGAAATTATAATTCGTCATTATGCCGCGGGTAAACCATAAAAATAAATTACGAATGAACTTAACTTATCGAAATTGACAATTGACGATATTATAAAAAAGTATGAAGACACGGTAAACATTGATATTCGTAGCAAAAGTCCTGGAAAGCCAAGTACTGTAATAGAAAGACAACGAAGAATTGTCAATAAAACTTGCAAACGCTAAAAGCAGGAAAATTCAGCCCCAATGGAGTGAAGAAACTGGACTAATTGTATCTAGGGAATGTTTCCAACAATAGATTTTACCTTTGACGATTATACAAGACAGACTGGGCAAACGAGCTTTAAAATGTACCTAACATATTCACCGGGGTGAAGAGGGGTCTATGCCGAGGCATGTCTGGCAAATTGGTAATAGTTTTAGAAAATTGGAGCTGTTTCTAGAAAATTGAAATTAATTTTCGGAAGGGCTAGATAACTGCATATAGCAATATTGAAAGACTGCAGTGCTGCGCTCCTACTCATATGTAGTCATTTATGCAAATCTTGCCTCTATTTTTGACTCTTTATGTTATTTATTTCTTATGGAATTTAAGGTTAATTTCGGCGTAAACGAGGTTTCTCAGGTCGTTCCAATTAGATAGTAACATTTTGCAATTCATGTTACAGCTGTAGAATTTACTCAAATTTTAAACTTCTTGATTGAATCATTTACTCTTAGAAACATTGCTTTAATTGATTTCCAGGCAGTACCTTGATTTTAAATTAAAAACAAGATAAAGTGCTATTGAAAGTAATGTTATATTTTCGTACCGTCAACAAAAGAGAATGACTTACTTCTAATTGTTATTCCATTTGGTAGCTTCGCATTAGCTCTCGAAGGTTGACGCGTATTCCTGTAAACGGAGCGAATTACTCTCGTAAAGTCTTGGTTCTGGCATTATTCCCTGACAAAGCGTCGATCTGTTAAAGCAAAATCGAGCGCGAAATTGAAACACTTTTATTCGAAAACGGGTTTATGTGTTAACAGATATAGATTAGAAAATAGAAAACTGTGGAAAACATGAAAATTTTACCACGGATTTATTTAATATCAAAGGTTAGCGAAGGAATATATTTATAAAATATAGGGCAGAGAATTTAGAAAGGTTATTACATACGGTCACCTCAAAAACGTAAACCTCTACGATCTGTATTGAATATAGCCCGGTATTATAAGTTATTCATATTCGTTAAAGTTTCCTCATATTCAGAGTAGACGACGCGGTTTATTAACAACCGGTCTTTCAGGTCAAAGCGAAGGCACGTTTCATAGCCAAACATCCCCTATTGAATAAATAATTACAATTATAATGGCAAATATAAACGAGTGCGTCAAGACGCACTTTGAGGCCTTGGGCAATTCGCTTCCGCGCACATCGATTGCCAGAGATAATTAACGAATCAATTAAGAAAATTCTCAGAATGTATACGTAGTCGGCGCCATTTTGAATATTATTTAGCCGGCGAGTGTTCTATGCATATAAATTAGGTGTAATTCACTTCGGGCTGCAATTTCCGCCTCTGGGCCGGAAGGCGTAAAAATTTCCGTCGATGCGATGGTCGAGCGTGATCTTCCAACAACGTCCTTCTTTTTTGGAAAAAAGATTCCAACAACGTTCCTTTTTTGTTTGGGAAAAAAGCTTCTATTATACTAAAGGAATTCCGTGCAATTAATGTCGACGAGCGAGTAAGCATGCATACGAGAGTTTTGGCACGAACTTGGACTTCCCGAGTAAACTACGAGGGAGTTTGATTATCAAAAGGACGATGAGAAAATTTGATTAAATATTAGTTTGTATGATAGAGGTTTTTAAACAAATTATTTTCGAACAAGCTCCATTTCTTAATGAAATCGAATACGTTCTATTTCATTGAAAAATTTAGCAGCTTTAACCAGTGACGTTCTGGCGCCTGGGCCCAGAGCACATTGTCAATTCGTACCAAACTCGAGTGTAACACATGTAAGAGAGCGCAACACGTTGATTTGTCTTCAGTGGTACAAACTGTAGTTTCTAAGAAATAAAAGAACACGTCCATGTCTTTCTCTAAAGAATATCGATTCTATTCTTACTTCGTCTTTCCAATCAACGATAGTGTTTCGTCTTTACTAGGGAATTAAGTTATCTAATACGTGCACGGTTTCGTTTCGCGGCCAGAACAGTTAAATAAATTGGATTTGAAAATTTAATGTGCACCGTCTAGCGAGAGGTGGCTGCGTGAAGGCTCGCGGCGCCTTGCATGCAACAAAAGCGTTTTTAAATAATGCAAAGCCGCGTCCGAAATTGAAAGACTTTCCTTATGCGGAGCGCGGTTCAGCTGTGGACGGCCACACCGGTAGAAATTAAATTGGGCCGCATGACGTAGTTAGCCCGTAAATCTTTCAGCGTATGTATTATTCATGGCGCAACAAAGCAGGCGAAATCAAATAAACTGCACCGGCATCAAATCGCATTTCGCTTTATATTTCGCTATAAATAATTGAAGTGCTGCCGCCACCGCAGACGTCGCCTGAGCGCACCGCCGAAGGAGGATATCAGCGCCGTCGAGTGGATGCTACCCTTAAAGCAAATAAAGGAATGGCGGCGCGGTGTTAGCGTGATGCAATGTTTGCTTTTATTTTCGGCGTCTCTTTACATGTGAGTCTTATATTCGTATGCAGCTTCAGTTCACCGATAACATTGACTAGACAAAATGACAACACGTTTACGTATACATATATGTACTTTTGGTGAAGTATCAATAACACTTCTTCTTCCACATTACCACTTCAGTAAACTCTCCCATATTCTTATCTGTTACTGTAATTAAAGTTTTGTCGTATTCAGAAAAAATATACAATGTGTAAACCGATTTGTATTACTTTTTATTGACAGCGAATAGAAGACGGCAAAATCTCATATCAACACGAAACACTGACCAAGCGATAGTTAATACCTGACCTAAGGGCACTGGCATGTCAAATATACGTTGAGAATGATTATCGGCGGAAAATTCAAATACTTCAAACTTACTTTTCCAAGTGATAACACGTTTACATACAGTGTGTTTTACTTTATATGAAGACATCTGAATAACTTAATTAAAAAAGGCATTAGTGTAAAATTTTTACCAGAGATAGAGGCCCTTAAAGATTAATCTTTTTGTAGGAATGAATTCTTTTTAGAGTCTAAATCTGGCCAATTATGATTTAAATAAAAATTAGTGTTTCAAGTAAAGTCATAGTAGCGATTAAGGTATAGCAAAAAAGTATTTAAAAAAGTTGTTGTTAACCACTAAAATACTCCAAATACGAAGTTTCGCTGAAAAATTTAATTTTTAATTTTTCTACATTTTTGTGTAAACTCATTGAAAAAATTGAAAAATACATTAAACTTAAAATCATAATTTTGAAAAATTTCATATTTAATAAGTGATTAGCTTGCGCTTTTTTAAATACTCTTTTGCTCTATCTTCATCGCTACTATGACTTTACTTGAAACAGTAGTTTTTATTTAAATCATAGTTGGCCAGATTTAGACTCCAAAAAGAATTCATTCCTACAAAAAGATTAATCTTAATGGCCTTTATCTCCGGTAAAAATTTTACACTAATTGCTTTAGGTACCGATCAGCATTTAAAGTCTCTTCGTACATGTAAGGACCTATTATTGTATCGCCCAATAAACCGACCCACACGTTAAGGCTAAAATGTATTTGTGGTCGCCGTTTTTGAAATTGATGTGGATTTTCAATTGACCAGTAATGTTCATTGTGGCGATTAAACATTGCTGCATTGGTGAATTTACATTCATCAGACCATATGACATTATTAAGGAAATTTGAGTTTTCCTGAATCTGATTATTTACAAACGTTCATAAAGCTAATCGTCGTTCATGATCTCCAGGATGAAGCGTTTGAGAAAAACGAATTGTCCAAGGCTGATATTTGTGTTTTTAAGGGTTCTCCAAACAACTTGATGTGACGGCAAATTCAGCTGGGCTACAACTTCTCTGGATTAGAAATGTCTAGTGCGATTAGTTATCGTGAAAAAATTAAAAACGAAAATTAGAAATTTTGGTTGTTTTGCGATATTTTCAAAACTATTGTAAGATATTTCAAATTTCTTTTCAGATTATTATTCAGCACGAAAATGCTTCGTATCTCTTAAGATAAGCGAGATCTCCATAGTAGCACTCGAAAAATGGACAACCTATATATGCATTATTTAGTTAGACCATAATTATAATCCTATTCTAAGAGAGCATTCTTTTTTTTTCTTTTCCTGTCAGTTCGGCATTTTTATTGTATATGGCTCTGACATTATAAATTAAGGCCGTCTTTTTTTGGAGGTCATCGCACATTCACTTTTGGTGCAGTATCAGTAACTCTTCTTCTTTCATATTACTACTTCACTGCAGGTTTGGGACGTATAAAATGAGACCCATTAATTACGCGTAGTTTTTGTAATTATCTACGTTATGAATTAACTATCTTAAGAACTACGTTGTTTTCTACTTCCTCATTTTCAGATTATAATTAATTATTTAGACACAAACATTACTTAAATTTATTCATCCGTTAAAAGTAAACATTGCTATGGTTACATGTGTTGAAAGTTGACTATTTTTAACCAAAGATTAAATTTAAGTGACTTTAGTGAACCCCGCTGGCGTGTCAAGTATGCGTTGAAAATCCTTCAAATTCAAATAATACAAATTTCATTACTTTTCTAAATGACAACACATTTACATATACATACATACATTCAACCTTTTCTGAAGTAACCCTAACACTTCTTCTTTCACAGTATTACTCCAGTAAACTCTCCTCTCTCATATTCTTATCTGTTATTGTTTAGAAAAACACAGCAAATAAATTTTTGCCTATCTGGAAAAGATATACCATGCGTAAATCGATTTGTGTTACATTTTATTAACAGAGCATAGAGGAAGAGAATATCTCAAATCACATTACAATGAACAGTCGACAGATTTACGTATAAAAAGCAGATATCCCCCAAGAGTTACCCAAAATCCCTGCTCAAAATAGAAAATCCCAAAAAATTGTTACTAGATTCAGGAATAAAGTAAAAATACAGGGAGAGCAAAAATGGCTGACGTGTGCCGTTCCATACCAATAGGGCATTTGCCGCATACTATGTATTTACATTAACCATAACTACATTCAGTGGCGTTCTTAAAAATTTTTACGTCATCTTTTGACTTGTGATTTGTCAAAACGACCAAATTCAATGAATAAAGTGGAATTAAATTAAAATTAATATTGTTATTAATTGAAAATGTCTATGGATTCCTTATTGCATTTAAATTAAATCAAAGTTCCAAATTTATTTCGCAAAAAATTCTGTACATGCTCTCTTTCGTGCTTTCAATTCTATTTCCTAAAATAATACACTCAAAAAACATTAAATTAAACACACCGTTTAAGGAATTACAACATAATAAAATCAATTAAGTAATAAAAAATACATACGTAAATCAATATAAAGTTGAAAATATTGCACATTAATTTGTAGACATAAAGAGCAGCACAATTTACCCATGCAAAAATATTTAGTAGAAACACTATTTAAACAAACTAAAAATAAACCACATACTTGAAATGCACTTACTCAGAAACACATTTATTAATAATTGCAAGAAATGTTGAAAGTGTTCCTCATTAAACTCTAAGCACAAATTAATCCTAGTTTTCATATTGTTAAAAACATTTTGAAAAATTTGTGGTGTTATTGAATTTATTTCATTATTCAAAGCTTGCTCCAGTTCTTCTACGATTTGCTACGATTTCTAAATATTCTGTTTTTTAAATAACCAAACATGAAATAGTCTAATGGTGTTAAGTCTGGTGATCTTGGTGGCCAAAGATGTCTGCTAATTATGCGATTATCAAAAAATTCACGTAAATATTCGAACGTAGCGCCTGCTGTATGGGCTGTTGCACTATCTTGTTGGAAGTAGCCGTACTGTAATTCATCATCATGCAATTGTTCAATAAAAGGACGTAATAGTTGCTGCTGATAATTTTGGGCATTTATATTATTGTAAAAGAAGATGGGACCAATAATTCTTCTTCGTGACATTGCAATCCACACACCAACTTTAACAGGATGCAGACCTCTTTCGTGAAGTTCATGTGGATTTTCTGTTGTCCATACACGATAATTCTGAGAATTAATGTAACCATCCAAATGGAACCATGCCTCGTGACTAAAGAACGTTAAATCAAGAATATTGTCATCATTTAAATGTCTGTTGAACCAGTTGCAATAATTCACTCTCTTCTGAAAATCTGGAGGCAAAAGTTCTTGTACAACGCTTACTTTATATGGCTTCATATGTAAGTCTTTCTTCAAAGCAGTGCGACAAGAACCATAAGATACACCTGAAATAATGCATTAGAGTATGCATGACAACAAAACTCAAAAATTTGAAATACCTGTTTGAAGGGACAGTTTTCGTATGGGTTTTTTAGGACTGGCTAACATTCTTTGCCTGATGTCTTCTACAACTTCTTCTGTTAGTACTTTAGGTCTACCAGAGGATTTTCCTTTACATACACTGCCTGTCTCACGGAACCGATCTACAATACGGTGAGCATGTTGACGGAACGTATCTTGTGTAATATCTTCATCATGATAAGCTTCTTGAAACTGATGAAAGCAAGACATGAATGAATACTGCCAATTACCATCCTGATCCCTTTCACCAGACCGAGAATACGCTTCTAAGATAAACTTAGTATGTTCTTCAGTAAACATTTTAAACTAAAAATAAAGCACATATAAGATTTTTTTCTACTTTGTTTATAACAGTTTTACGTACCAGATTAGTTAGACAACTGAAACAGAGCCTTAAGAAAGACTTTGTCATTACAAAAGAAAACACAAAATGACTAAAACCAGGGAGAACTTGTATGTACGTATGTGCGCTACTGAAAGGTCAATGACACTTACGTTTGACAGCGTTTGACATGCATGGAAGTAAATATTGGTACAATATTGATAAGTGGAACACATTTTCGATATAAGGTTGGAACAACTGCAACTTCACACGTGTCAATCATTGTTGCTCTCATTGTACAAGAGGTTGAAGAAAACAGAAATAAAAGACGGTTTTACAGTGCATTCATTAGATTAATAATAAATTTAAAAAATACAATTTGAAAATAATAGTAACAAAATAAAGAAAACAAGATAATAAAAATTAAAATTATTTTGATGAGAAAATTCTTATTTCGTGTATTGAATTTATCCTTTCTAAATTTCATGTAAAGCTATTCAAAAAAAGGGTAAACACATGGCGTAGGACACCCAGTATAACAATAATATCAAAAAAAAAATAACAAACAAAGGTCACAACAAAGCAGAATTCATAAATTAAAACAAGCGAAAGAAAAACTTTAGGCACTTTTCAATAGATGGTGCTGTTATTCAACATTCGCTCAGTAACAACGCAAATAATTTTTTGTGAGCGTACAAAAATCACTGTTAGTTGAAACTTTGCTCTTTGGAAGTTGGCTTTTCGATATAACATGTCAATAACCAATGAATCACCCTCGTAGAAAAAAATGAAAAGAAGACTACCGGCAAGTTTCGACAGATAGCGTTGTTGAATCTCTTACAATAACGCAATAAATATTTTTAAAAATACGCCAGGGTCATTTTAAAAGACTGTTTGAGAAACTTTGCGGAGCGTGACGTGACGTGAAGGTTTTAGAAAAGGCAACCCATCAATCAAATCAGAAGAAACATTCTCATAATGTACTAAAATCATGGAATAGAATGGGTTGTCTATTCTCGATTTTTAAGGCGTCACGATTTCAAATGGGCACCAGTGCATCATGTATAATTATTTTGAAAATTTTTGCTTAGCATAAGTATATAAAATAGAAGAAACTAGATTAACTATTCTATATTGTACATTCTATTGTGTATCAATTACAAGGATTCGTCGAGTAAGCCTTTATCTCGGGAAGTATCGACGAGAGTGTGAAAGAGATTCGAATTTCTATGTCCAAAACTTTGTTTCTGGAACTTTACAAAAATGTTGCACACAATAAACAATCTATTTTCTTCCCTTTTTTTTTCTCAATCTTTTACCAAATTTTAATCAAACGCGGGCCTCAATTTTGTGAGGAGTAAAATTATCGGAATTACCTATTTTTTATGTAACTATTCTATGTATGTATTCAAGTAAAACAATTAAGAATAAAATAAATTTTAAAACAGAATTGAAAACTATACCAAAGAATAATTTGTCCATAAAAAATATTCAATTATTGTAAAGAGAAGAAACGACTTTCTATAAACAATTAAAGCAGTTATTAATTTCTAATAATCGATTAGAAATGAAACTGGTTTTTGCTCATCACATGATGATACTAGATGGGCGGGGAGAGACGGAACTTTGTGACTCTGATGGTCACGCAAGCTATCTAATGATAATCATTACCTATTGCACGCGTGCTCCCAAAAAAATGCAGGAGTTTACCGGTCACTGGAAGATTAGGCTGATTTCATGCAATTGTTTCGCGACAACGAGTTGTTTATAATTTTTTTTTCTGTTTAAAATAAACAAAAAAACCGATACTTCCAGTTTTTAGGATTCTCTTGATATAATTTATATATTTATAAATTCAAATATTCATGTATTTAAAAAAATAGGGTTCACTGTATGTTGTGTCACTTTTCTTGATATATCAGGGGCAAATTTGGAAATGAATCTTAAAGTGTCCCTCTCAGATAGATGTGGTCTCCAAAATGTAAGTAGTGGGAAAATTCTAACGTAACACATGTTGCTTTTGTGAGAAATTATGCAAATTGAATGTTATAATAACCTATTGTTCTGCATTGCTAATTTTAGCCAGTCTGATTTCATTCATTCTACTGGAAGGATAATGATGGCAATGAATTTAATTAATTAATTAAAATAAGAGTGAGCACTGAAGATAAGGAAAGCTCAGTATCATTAGGAAGAACTGAAGACACGAAGAAAGACGTGCAATTAAGTGAAATAGTTTTCGGAAAGAAATGGATATGAATTAAATGATTAAAAGTTTTAGTGGAATATCAAAAGGCAGTGCGACAAACTATAAAAAGAAATCGAGTAATTCAAATCAGCTTAAAATAATTGTGCATTTTATAGATCGAAAATCTAGTGCATCGTTTAAAATAATGTGTTTGGAAAGTTAAATACAACGCCAGCGAAATTTAAACAAATCATGCACGAAATTCAAATTGGGATTGCTTTAATGGCCCTTACAGTTTTATTATACATGTATTTTTAGCTAGCTAAAAAGCGTAATGGGGAAACGGATGTAATAAATTCACGTGGTTTCAACCATTGTTCTGTATTTTAATTAATACAAACAAATTCATTTAATAAGCAACGAATTACTAGCCGTAGCCTTCCCGACAAGCTCTAAGAGCTTGGGATTTTGCACGGAGTAATAAATAATTACTAATTAATTAATTGTTCACGTGAGAAAAATATTTTATTTTGCTACTTAATATCAAAAACACAAAGGAAAGGTTTTTAGTTTTAGTCAGCTTTTAGAAAATGACTTAATTATTATATAATATTTTTTATATTAATTAAATTACGAAAAATGATGATAATTAAAACTCTCAATCATTATTAATATTTCCAGTTGATTAGTGTTTTCTTCTTTCCAAGACGTTTCTTTCTCACAAAAGACTTTCTTTGGGGCTTTCTATAGAAAAGAACTATAGTAAGCCCTGAAAAGTCTTTTGTTTGAAAGGCGTTTCTTTTTTTCTCAAAAAAAAAACTTCATTCAGGGCTTACTATAGTAAGTCCTGAAGGAAGTCTTTTGTGAGAACAAAAGGAACGCCTTGAAAAGAAGAAAACATTGATCAACTGGAAATGTTAATAATGATTGAGAGTTTTATTTAATTATCCTCATTTTTTGTAATTTAATTAATATAAAGAATATTATACAGTGTCTTTCAAAAAAAATGCTACAAGAAAGCACAAAGTTTCGGAACGCATTGAAATAATAGGAACAAATTTCATGTTTTTCTATTCACATTATTTTGACAGATACTTTAATTCCACCAGTATTTCCTAATGTAGTGTGTATAAAGAGTGATTCACAATAAATTGTTTATTTTTTGAGATAGGAACCTATAATTTCATATTTAGCTGTAACTTTTAATTATGAACGTCTTACTCTTATGACACTTTCTAATACCTTGTAAAATAAGAGCGTTTTACTCGTAAAGCATCTTCATGTCTACGCTGTATACCATTCAAGATAAATTTAATTTGGCATTTCCCAATTTGACTTTAAGAGATGCAGAAACGTTCTGCGTTTTTATAAAAATCAATAAAAGATTCCATTTGTAGCACACTTTTTGAAAAACAGTATATATTGTTAGTGCTGTTTCAAAACATTTATCGTTGCGTGTTTAATGCTACTGTATTTAACTTTATAGGTGGGATTAATGTAGCGTAATGAACGACGATAGAACTGGAGATAGTGACCAGCAAAATCATATCGCGATGACAGACGACAAGAAACGTCACAATGACAAACGTCAATCGTTTAATTCGATTCTGATTGGCCAACAAATAAGTTCGCAAACCTAATTTTTGTCGCTATTGGCAATCACCGACTCATATAAACTGCTTTCTGACAAATAATAGTGCTGCATAGTCTGACAGAACTTACGCGATGGCGCTGTATAGTCCGGCTAACCGTATATATATAATTAAATGAATAAAAACAATAACAGAAAGAAAATAATATATAATTCTCTAAAATTAGACCGTTAAAAACAACCTACAAACAAGAGCAAATCAAATAATACGGAAATAAGTATTGGTCCATTCTTTTGAAAAAGTTCTTATTCTACTGAATTCTCAAGAGAACCGTTTTCGTGTTGACGGCGTTTCGACAGAACCACATCTGCCATCTTCAGCTCTTCTCTGCTGCTTGTTTGGTTCTGCTTTTCGTTGTTATGCGAGTCAAACTGACTTCTGTCGGTGCCGGTGGTGGTTTATATACCGACTTGTGGTCAAGCGTCGTTAGGCTCGATGGTTTTCTGGCCTGGCTTCTTGTTATGGTCGTGTCGGTGAACTGGCTCCTTCTCTGGATGATCTCGGTTTTGTTTGTAACGCTAGTGTCCATGCTGTTGGCAAAGGTTGTGTATCGTCTCTAGTATTTAGATTTCTCGGATGTTTCTCTATTTCTATGCTTCTCATATGATAAGTGCTGTACATTGGCTATAGTTTTTGTTCTTAAGAACGAAAGAACGTCTTCACTCGCACAGCATAAATTTCGACAATACAAAAACTATAGCCAATGTATAGCACTTATCGAAAACAATCATACGAGAAGCCATAGAAATAGAGAAACATCCGAGAAGTCTAAATACTAGTGACGATACACAACGTTTGCCAACAACGTGGAAACCAGCGTTACAAACAAAACCGAAATCATTCAGTGGAGCCAGTCCACCGGCACGACCATAACGAGAAACCAGGTCAGAAAATCATCGAGTGTAACGACGCGTAACAACGAGAAGCAGAACCAAGCAAGCAGTAGAGAACAGCTGAAGATGGCAGATGTGATTCTGCCGAAACGTCGTCAAGACAAAAACGATTCTTATGAGAATCCTACGCGGAAGAAGACCCGGGAGAACATTACAACATACAACACCCACGGAAATCTACGATGTAACATATATATATTTATATAAATACAAATCGTCAAAAACAATCTACAGATTAGATCAGATCACACCTACACATCACTCTTAATGTGTGGTAATTTTAGATGTAGTGACAACGTCACTAAATTTAATTAGACAATGATATCTGTACCTACACAGGCCGAACAGACCGTCCTTCTCGGAAAAACACCCCGAGACGCGAGAGACAGCACGGCTTTCCCCAAAGACCAAAGGCGTTTGGAAATACCATCGTTAAGCTTTGTCATCGATAATTCAGCGTAAAAGGATTTTCCTTAGGAATTAAAATTCTTTTAACACAGTCGGAAGCAGTCGGGAGTGAGGCAAGAACAACCATCCTGGACGGACGCTTCGCACTTCACCCCTTCTATTTCTCTTCACACTAATTACGCAATAAACACACTTTGTTTTTAATTGTTGGTTTATTTCCCCAAACAACCACATAGATAATTACATATTATTTTTTTTGTTATTATTTTTTAATGAATTATCTCAACGGACACTAAAAAGTGGCACAAATCCTCAACGTTTCACTATTGTTATCGTCAGGAGTGATAAAACTATCAAGCGATAGTGAAACGTTGAGCATTTGTGCCATTTTTCAGTCTCCGTTTGAGATAATTCATTACACAATTTCACCGAACAAGAACCTACCTTAGTTATTATTTTTATTTATTTAATTCAGAGTACTTTTAACTTGGTAGTGTGTGTTCCGAAGATTGCGGCTTAGCTACCCAAATATGATATAAAAATTATTGTGGGCGGAGATTAATTTTTGATTAAGCTCTTATTGCAACGCCTTTTTAATAGTTTAATAATTGGTCAAATATATGTGACACCATGTGTGATTTAAAGAAAAGATTTTGACACGTGGAAAAAAGCCTTGGGTAGTAAGTACTTCATGGAAAATATTTTGGACCAGCACCATTTAGAAAAGTCTTCATGGTTTAAATTAATTGCAAAAGTGATCTTATTTAAAGTAATTACCATCTAGAGCGTTTTGCAAAATCAATATTTATTGTTAATCCATTCTGGTGTATCCGCCAATATCACATTTTCCAACAGATTTTTTACCTTTTTAATCAGTATTAGATTAATAGTTTCAAGCGTTACAAAAATATATTAAAAAGAAAACTAGTAAGTCAAATTGCTGACGACGATTAATTTCACGTGACCTAGATAAGTCATCCCGTTTCTTCCACCAAGAAGGTTTTAATATCGTCGGGCAAATAAAAAAAGACGCGATTAAGGTTATATACATTAATTCAACTTCTGTTTGTGTTATGTATTCGCAAATGTTTGCCTTTAAAATTAAGAAGGAAAGAAATTACGGCGTCTCTAAATGAAAAACGAAAGGAAAAATTCCCTGTCACCCTCTTACGCACAAATGAAAACGAACGCAGTTAATTCTCGAGCCGAGCTTGGGGTTTTATTTATAATGAGAGTTTTTTTTTTTAGCAATCGACGTAATTATTAATGTGTCCTGATTCACGATGACGATGCACCTGCTTTCTTTTCGTTCGATTTCTAACATGCTCTTGGATAAAAAGCCGGACATAGATTTGCCGCCGGTCGAATGGTTTCGTTCTTGTGCAATCACTTCGGTGGCCGGCCACTTTATATAATTCCTCCGTCATTACGGCCCGATCCACCCGCATTTACGGCCATGTTCTTTCAATTTGTGGCGCTCTTCACTGCACGCGTCCAGGCATCACGTCCGACGTTAATGAAGTTTAGCTTCAGGGCCCCCGACGTTTCTGCTGCGATTCTAATGCTCTAAAGTTCCTGATTAAAGAAGAAACCAACTCCTGGAAATTCGATCGCCCCCTCTCTCGGGGCAAGCAAGGCGGCGGCGTACATCATTTTTCAATCTGCTGGCTCGGATCTCTACGTGATATGTGACGAAAGGGAGGATTAAAAGGAGCGAGGAGAGGGCGCAGTCACTTATTAAAATTACAAGACGCAAAGGTGGAGCCTGAAACGATAAACACAAAGGCGGCGCGGCTCACTACATTACAAGTGAAACGCTGTCTGAAAATTAATTTTCATATCTCTTCTTTGAGTCGAGTTCAAAACTGGAAAACATTAATTACGAGGCAGCCTTATCGACACCGACACGACGCACTCTCGGTCTTCTCCTTTTACCCGTCTTCTCCCGGTGAAAAGGTGTACGTTAAAATTAATTGTTAGTCAATACAATGTGTAATATTCGTTTTAATTAAACATCCCCCCAGGGAATCCGATGTCGTAATTAAGACGATGCTGTATTAAGTTAAATCGCGAATTTCTTGCAGAAAATTCGGCTCTACCTAAAGGCTTCCGTTTTCCATTTCGTTCCAGACAAAGGCATGTTTGATAGGAATTTACTTTTACAATAACTAAAGGCATAAGATGGATTTGCATAACAAAGTGTAATAACATCTAATATACAGAATATAAAAATATAAAGTTAGAAACTAATAGCTGACATTATACAATTACCTATAGCATCCCAGAAGAAACTGATTTAAGATCATTATTGCTACATGATTATGTAAAATTATGTCAAAACGATTTTGTAAATTAAATCTATCATGCGCACAAAAACTCACACGTTTAGAGGCGGCGTTAGTTCGATATACGTATGTCGATGCTTTAATTATAACTAGTAATTTCACTTATTTTATTTGACGGTTTAATATAAGTAAAGACGTACCATATTTCTTGCTATCTCAAGTCAATAACTCCAAATGTGGAAGTTTTTGAACGTATGATACAAATTGTTGTATAAGTGTCCCAAAAAACGGATTCTGGAAAATCTGTTAACTGGAATGGTTCAACAGAGAACACCATGCCTTTTGAGAAACACATATGGGTCGTCGGTTGTATCTTATTAATTATCAACTTTATATTAATCAAGCTCCATCTGCAAATTTTTGTAAGTTTTGGTTTCAAAAATTTGAAGCGGAAGGAATTACTACTGACAGAAAACCTTTTCGTCGCTTTGCCTACATGCTTATTACATCATTACGTCATTCTTATAAGTCTCAACCGATTCACGCACTAAAAAATGAAGAGTGTCTAATAGAGCATTGTTTTCTCAAGAGATGCTTAATGATCTCATTTGGATGATACTGCGAACACCTACAATTGTCTGTACTTGACTTTAATAAATAAAACTTCAAAAGAAGCATCAGAAACCTTCATACAGTCCAAAACTGACTATATGTACTGTAACATCTGCAACTAGCATGACTTTTCTGAGGCTGAGAACAGACGAACAGTTACCATTAATTTCGAATGATACGTTGTAATGCTGGATGATTTTCGTCGCCCAGAGCTGGACAACTTTGATGACTATAACAGAATGAAGACTGCCAATCTGTCAGTGGAAAAAGACATCAATTGGCTGCCCAGATTTGACGCTTATGATTTTTTTCTGTGAGATAGGTAACCTTAAATTGGAGGTGTATGTTGTGACGTGAGATTTCCACGAGAGCGTATTATCTAAAATACATTCAAGAAATTTGGCTTGAGATTATTGCGTATGCTGTAGATCATTTCCTATAACTTATGACACGAACAGAATTTCATTCAACCCAACATGAAGAGCAGTAGTTTTATTCAACACAACCTTTGTAGATAAAAATCAACGAATATAAAACATTTGTAAAAGTGTATAAATAAAAGTTATTATATAAGGGTGTGAATATTGACGGTCTAGAAGTTTCTTCGAAGGTAGATTCCGCGTATGGGGAAGCGCCTGGGGTCTGATAACAGTACGGCAAAAGGATCGATACTGGTCCAAGTTGATTGTTGTCAACCAGTAAGGAATTTCTTTTGCTTGGTGTCAAGCTTCTTTTGATTGGAGACGATGGTAAAGGTAACATATCGGGGACGAGCAAGGTGACCGCCTGAAAAAGTGCTTCAGGATATGATTAGACGTTATTTGTCTTTCAGTTTCATGACTGCGCCTGCTTTTGGAGTGGTGTCGTCTTGATACCCTTTTCGAGACATTTTCTCGCAACGACGTTCTCTGACGATGTTGGTAGCTGGTAGAGTGTGTGAGAACATCTTAGGTTATTGTGCACCTCTCTTGCAACTACAGCTAGCTTCAGAGTTGGTTGTTGAACGATATGTGGAGGATGATGGATGGGTGTCCTCGATAGGTGTAGAATGTTTCTGACAATTTAATTCACTGAAGGCTTTGGTTGAGCTGTACGTGGGGCAACTTGTGCTTCTGACAATTTAATGCACGGAAGACTTTGGTGTTCTTTCTGACACGTGAGTGCACAGAAAGTTTATGTGTGCAGAGCTTCTGACAATTTAATGTACGAGAATCCTTTGTCAGTGTAGAGTATATTACTTTTTCATATTTCATCCGAAATTTGATTTTATTAATCTTTAATAGAAGTAATAGTCACCAACACATTAATCACTGTCATAATTAAGTTAAAAAAAAATAGTAGTAGTTAATTGAATTGGCTTCCGGTTGGAATCGCTGACCACAGCAACAGCAACGACAAGCACCAGTAGCAGCAGCTCTGAGGAAGTTCTTGGAGAACGAAACGCTAGCAGTAGAAGCAGTATGACGCGGTTCCAACCGGAAACCAATTCAATTATGCGCTACGGCTGCAAAAGTCTTCAAGTTAAATTAATAATAGTAGTTGATAAGTTGTTTTGCTGTAATGGTTGCTATGTTCTAAAGTAACCCATTCCTATACGATTTTGAGGATAATAGAGAATTTGCGGCAACGCATTTCCCGTTACGTTAGATGGCGATTTTTTCTTATAATGTACTGTATCGAATATCGTAGAAAACTCGTTTCATTTGTCAATAATGTCAACGTTATAAATTGTAATGAGAATTTTCATGGCGGAAAATACCCTATCGCAAACTCACTATTAATATGATACATTACTATATGAACTGGGAAAAAAATTTTACATTAAAATCTATGTCATGCTGACCCACCTTTCTACAAAGATGATATGCTAAAAATAACCAAATCGGTCAGTTTCGTATCTGCTATAATATTAATCTGTGCTAGTGATGATAAAGATTTGACTCTATTTCAATGGTCTAAGGGTGCAAACGAATCACCGATGATCAGAGCTGTATCTCATTCGTCGAGGAGTAGTGTTGTTCCGCTGATTGTCTTAGCAACCAAATTTTGAGAATGTGATTTGCGGGCCAACATGATCGAATGCTGTTTTGCGATTATTTGTGAAGGGGCGACTTAAACTTTGTTTATTTATGTCATCGCTCGTGTATGTCTTTCTGACGTCGATCTGACGTTTTCCGACGTCCGTCAATTTGACGTTTTTGACAACTGTCGTTTTACGTTTCATAATTTCGCGTTTCTGACATCTGTCATCTTGATGTTTTGTTGTCGCTGGGCAACGTGCGAGGTCCCACAAGATTGCAAAGGAATTGTTAACTTATGCTAAACGAACAGAAACGCAAAAATCTTGAAATTTATGGAAAATATGTTGTATAAGACCGGTTTTAGTTTAAGACAGTTTTACCAGACCAAGTTGACATTTCTGAAATGTATGAAGTAACAGAATAACAAAATTCATTTAAAGAAACCATAGATATCTTGGCTATCAAGTACCTCGGACACCATAAAAAGATAGTTTTTATAGAAGTAAAGTAAAAATATGTACCGCTCGTTAGTTTTTTTTTCATTAAGATAGATATGAACAGCATCTATTGCAGATTTGGAACGAATGAATCCATACTGATTGACGGTCAATATGGTTTTCAAAGTAACTCATTAGCCATTACTTTTGAGGAACATGTCAGAACTGAATTCAATGATACTACTAACAGAATGCTCTTTTTTTTTTGAAGACCGAAATAACTTACTGATTGGGATGAACTGATTTTTTTGAATATATTTTTCCCCTCGTTCGTTTTTCACCTTACCCTGTTGTCTTTACGCAGGGTTTACTGTTCGAAGATAATTGGTTATAATTACGCTACGATAGTCTCAAAAATCGGACAGTATGACCCCTCCAGCTAATTCCTTCTTTGGTCTCTGGATCACACAGGTAGACCCAGCATTCGTACATATAATAAAAAGATGTGCAAAGAAATCCTCTTTATCCTACTCCAACAGAATCAACATTCGCTCCGAAAGTTAAGTTTGCTCCTAAGATAGGGTAAACAAGCGGCTAACACTTCAAACACGTGCAGTTCCTCATGTATAATCTACCACAGACTTCCATAACCAAGTCTAAGTTCATTCACGATCTCTCACTTATATGGCCATTTGCATCAAGCACTTGAGCTGAGCTTAAATTTTGGTGGTGTTTATAATGTGACATTTCTAGGTTGCACAGCTTTATCTAAATCATATTCTAAGTGATGCTTAAGTTAAGTAGAATTAAATTGTTTGGTGCAAATGACCATTAAATGGTGACCCGAAGAGCTTCCATTTTCTTCACTGTGTCAAGATTATCCGTGATTGAGAGTCTCTCGGATCGAGGCTCGACTATGAGGGGGGCCTTTTTTACATCTTACTATGTATCGTTTCCAATAAAGCCTTCTTCAGAAGCACCGCAACGTTTTAATCCTAGGGCCTGTCTATATTTTTTTACGGAATAATTTTTTCATCTTGCTGGTTAAGGAAGTTATTGACTCTAACACTAAATTTGGAAACCTGATATAACGTTTCCAATGAAGCTTAATTCAGAAGCATCTCAGCTTCTAATCTAGGGCCTCTCTTAAATTTAATCTTTAATTGCTGATATTGCACAGTGCGATATACGAACTACTGCCAATAAAATTAGAAGATGCCAAACTACTGATTGGCTGGCCAAGGAAGTAAGACGCTAAATCATTGATTGGCCCACCAATGAGGTGACATGATGCGGCTCACGGATTGGACGTATGCATTTCGTTACTCGAAGTAATTACCTAATAACCAACAAGGAATGCCCTACGAAGATCGGCAGCACCAAGAGAGATGATAAGAAAAAGTGAATATAAGAAGACGGCTTGACTGTCAAAAGTCAGCCGCTTTCTGCGTTCGAGCAAATCTGCGTTCACGCAAACACACACACACATAACGCGAGCTAGTCCTTTTGAGGCGCTCATATACAAACATAAGCTAGCTTTTGAAGCGCTTATACATGTAACGCGAACTACCCTTTTCGAGGAGCTCATACACAATCTTAAGCTAGCTCTCGAGGCACTTATAGACCCAAAACAACACTGTCAGCCTACTTTCAATAGTTCCACCACAGACAACGAATCAAAGAACCCCCAAGACTTCCATCAATAACGGTTCCAGCATAACGTCCTTCGGAAAGTTTTCAAGGACTCCACGCTGCCGTACCTCCGTGAAGTACCACATTGCTTCACACCGTTACCACCCACTCCGGGGAAGCTGCTTCGTGACGTCGTGCCATTCTGCATCTCGCCGCTACCCAGACACCAGAGAAGCTGCGCCGTGGCATGCTGCTAGTCAGATCGACAAATCAAGCACCAGGAGAACCCCAGGTTGTCGCTGCAGTATCTGTTATCGACTGCATAAAGCAGATGACTCCGTTCCAATCAGCTACCGAGGAATCGACCCCTTCAATGTAAAATAAGTGATCCATGTCGTTCCACATGCAGCAACTGACGCAGCAATAAATCGTATTTGATGCATCATTAGATTATTATAATAAAAGTTTAAGTATTTCCATGTCTCATTACAATTTCGACTTGCGACGAACCGCTATATGAGTTTAAGCTTCAACTTAAATTTAAACTGACATTGTACAACTGGTCCTATGACTATTGCGAAGAAACATACAGCAACCAGTCATTACTACGCTATTAAAAGCACAATTTAGAATACCATTAAGGACTTAGGTGTGGTGTTTGATTCGATAGTCGTTTTCGCGGATGTTAATGCTATACATCCTAGTACCTAGTAAATTTTAAAGTGTATGCTTTTATTTATCGTAATTGTAAGGAATTTTAATTTGACATCAACGTTCTTCCTGTCTTATTTATTTCCTTAATAAGAATTCTAATAGAATATGCTTACCTAGTCTGGTTTCCTATACCTATATCAAATTCATATTGATTAGTTTGAAACTCTGCAACGAACATTACCTCAAGTTTATATATTTTTTTTGTTAACGGTTAAGTATTAGTTTAAAAAAAAACTATTTATGCGTATTTGTTCCGTTAAGCAGTCGGATTTTGTTCATTTTGATGTCTGGTTCAATTTTTAATGTAGTTTATAGATATACACTATTTCTTTTCTTTTTTTTTTCTGAAATGCTTAACATCTTACATTAATATTCTCTGGGTAGTATTGTAACTCTTGGAAAGTAAAAGATTGATTATTATTATCATCTCACGACAGCGTCGTGTGATGAACTGCCATTACTATAAGCACATACTATTTTATCACGAACTTGGGAGAGCATTGTTATCCTTAAAATGGAGAAATTTAATAACACTACAAGCTGCAATTTTGTTTAACGCAAAACAAGTTGACAGGGGTAGCTGTCCGTTTGCAACACCAGCTCCCTAAGGATCCATGATAATGCTTCTCAAATTACATCTGGATAGTTCAACAACAACAACAACAAAATTTTACGACACATTAGTAATTTGATAAGCTGGAATAATGCTTTTATTATTAGTTCTACAGTCTTACAGTTAATTTTCCGTTAAAAAATATTATGCACATTAATAAATCCAAATTGGTTCACCCGCTATGTACACATGAAAAGCGCTGCTTTATAGACAAGACGTCAGATCAGGCTGTCTGAATCTCTGAGAGCATGGAACCCATCGAACGTGGTTCCTGCAGGAGGCGTGGAGCGCATCTCCAGAGCGACAGGCGTGAGTTACGTATTTGGTGAATTAAACATTACTTCTCGTTTAACAATTTTGTCGAAGCTAAATTGTTTGTACATGTTACTTTTGTTTAATTTAAATTGTAAAGTATTTGGGGGCAAATGTACTAGTACGATTTTATTTGACATGAATAAGACTAACTGAGCTAAAGTTTTATTTTACGTACATTATTGTTTCTCCTATTCCTATACCATTATAATTTAATTTAAATGCAATGACTATTTTTCGTACACAAAACAAAAGTGTGCCCTGATTTGAATTGCTGCTACCCATAGCTTAACCAAGAGGGTACAATATGTTAAGACTGTGTACAGGTAAGTTTGGGCTAACATTACTTTAATGTCACTCTATCTGAACAATGAGTCAATAATGAGACAACACAAAAATCTTTTACCTTTATGAAATTAATTGGGTTGACAGAATATAATATTCGTTCTCATTAAAGCACACTCAAATTTTGCGATGTAATTAAAATGACGTCGCTTTTAATTAAATAAATAATGAATTCATTATATGAAGTGTACTGTAAATTAAAAGGGAAAGTTAATGATCTGAGGGGGCAGTTTGAGCGAGCGCTTTGACGTTTACTGTAATTTCTGTTTGTTACAAAAAAAAAGAAACATGCAAATTAACAACAGAAACTGCGCTACATAGAATTCTATAGGCGTTATATAATCAGTGTATACACTCACCGGCACAAAAAGCGACTCACTATTATTTTTTAAAATAAATTATCTGAGAACACTTTTTGTCCATTTTTTTTCTGCTCGTCGGTGAATAGGACATTTTTAATAATCGGGAGAGCCATGTTCATCATGGTAACTAAATCCTCTTGTTTAAATAAATTATTGAAAGTATCTACGCCATTGTCAATATTGTGTTGCAGTTGATTTTTTGTTTTCCAAACGTCTTCTAAAGACTAAATTTAATAATTTGTTTACATTTTGTCATTAATAAGTTGTTTTCATGGCTATTAATGCAGTGGATACAGCAAGAGTAATTGCTTTGATTCAGGATGGTCAGTCTTAACGTTACGTTGCCCAAGTTCTTGGAACTTCTCAATCATGTGTCTCCAGAACGTGGAGGCGATTCTTGGAAACTGAATTTTACAATCGACGCCCTGAAACAGGTCGTCAAAGATGTACAAGCGCTAGAGTTGACCATTTTCTTACCCTAACGATTCTTCGTAACAGGAATTTGACTGCTGTTCAAATTAGAAATCGCCTTGCAGAGGTTCGAGATGTACATGTAAGTGAGAGAACGATCAGAAGACGCTTTAATGAAGTTAATTTAATGGCAAGAAGACCTACACATGTCCAGAGCTTAACACACAGCATAGAGTAAGCAGACTTGCATTTGCTCGTGAACATGTTCATTGGAATATGGGGCAGTGGAGTCAAGTACTCTTCACTAATGAGTCCCGCTTCTGCCTACGAGCGTCAGATGGTCGTGGAAGAGTGTGGAAAAGGATCGGTGAATAGTATTCTCAATGAAATATTGTTTCCAGACTATCTTTCAACGGAGGTTCGATTATGGTGTGGGGCGGTATTTCTGCGAACGCACGTAATATCTTATTGTAATAAATAGGGGAGTTATTAACGCTCAGAGGTACATTGAAAATGTTCTTCAAGATCATGTGATACCCTTTGCCCCTTTTATTGGCGACAATTTTATGTTGATGCACGATAATGCACGGCCACATGTCGCCAAAGTTGAATTTCTTGACGCTGTTGGTGTTAACCGAATGCAGTGGCCCCCGAGAAGTCCTGACATGAATCCCATCGAACATGTCTGGGACATGTTAGGAAGGAATATTAGAGCTCGCGTCCCCGCCTTAGCTACCCTAGAAGAATTATCAATGGCGCTTCAGCAAGAACTTGACAATTTAGCGATTAGGCACTTGGTGGAATCGACGCCACAATACAGGCTCGCGGAGGAAATACTCGACATCAATTAATTAGGAAGATTGAAATTTTGAATTTTTCTTTAAGTTACAATTCATCAATTTTGCTGTTTTTATTACTTTTATTAAAATCTTGTTTGTTTTTTTATTTTTGGCCTTATTTGATGTACATCAACCAAGAAAACTATAAACAACAATTATCAGTCGAAAATTATATAAAAAAAATTATTGTCGCTATGAATTACACAAACCTCAAAGTGAGTCGCTTTTTGTGCCGGTGAGTATATGTTTATATGTTGTTGTGTTTTTCGAGAGCTTCACGTTGGGCGGAAAATTCTTGCAGAGTTGTGTTTAGGCCTTTTATGATTGTATTTTCGTGATTTTCCCTTGACAAGAAGCATGCGGCCTCTATTACTTTTATCTCCAAAGTTAACAAGTATAATTTTTAGTTATGATCATGACGGTTCAAATTTCTTAGACCTTTGGATGGATATTTGGTTTTCATTCGTGTGGGTTCGTGCCTTAGTGTAGTTTTGTGTTTACAATTACTTGTTGAACGCATTTTCATACTTAAACGTTCTCGTAGGTAGATACATAAATTAAACCAACTTGTTTTTATTACCTTAAACCCTAAACTAACCGCGCCGGCCACTATATATTAAATAATAAACACAACGGTTTAATTGCCAGCATTAGTAGCTCTTGTTGTTACATAACAAACAGATTTGGGCTAATGCGGTCAACGAATTTATAGCAGCAGCTGCACGCAAAGCGAAGGATTAGAATCTCTCCGGAACATTAATCTCTTCTTCGAGCCCCTCTTGTCATATTTCTACAATAAATTCCGGATGGCCGCCATTAAAAATTGAACGAACGCGATCGTGCGCGGAAAACAAGAAACGATTAGGACGAGAGTTTTCTTAAGCATTTCATTTATCGTAAAGCAGGAAGGAGCTCGGCAAGGAGGATCGCGCCCTAATCCGAGGCTTAACGCAAAATTTAATATAATCGCTCTCAGTCTACGGCGAGGGTGAGACAGGGATGGGGGGCGAATTATTTCGAGCATCATCGAAAACTACAGCGCCGCTCCAAATCTTGATTTCGAGGTTAAACCTTTTATGAAGAGCTTTATGAGTTGTTATTGCTAGTTAAAAGTTTTTAATGCATTATCCTCGGGCCTGATTAATTCCAAATCCGTTTAAGCGTCGTCCGCCGCGCCGATGTGATTAAGGATTCATTTCTTCCGAAAATATTGTTTTAGTTGAGCGTTTACCGAACATTTCTCATAAGTTGTCGAAATTAATGTTCGCAAACTCCTTTGGTGCGCAATTTAAATGATTTATAATCGAAAACTCTAACTCTACTATAAACTATAATTTCATATATGCGAGTCTTGTCACAATCAACCTCAATCCCCAATTATTTAAGGCTAAATTATCTTATTAACTCCAATAATAAAAATTATGTCATCCAACAACGCATAAACGAATTCAATTCGAATTCATTCACAAACATCGTGCATTTAATTATAAACTCGGGGCCTTTAAGATAACCGCAGTCAGCCGTCTGTTTAATTAAATGACGTCAAAGAAGCTGCGACTTTTATATCTTCTTAATAAGCGGGGCGTCCTCCTTCGGCTCCGAAGAACTCGGTCGACGCGGTGAGGAGAGGTCAAAGCGTCAGCCTTTTGTGACATTGTTTGCATCAAAAGAATATTCTTTCAGGGCCCTCCGACTTTGAAATATGAAGTGTACATTGTCATCTGCACTCCATTCTACTTCGACGCGAGATGAAAACAGGACGTCAGGATGAAAAAGCTCAACGCCGACTTGATTTAGTAAACGGTCTCTTTATTTTTTTTTTCAATTTTTAAAGTAGATTTAGCTCGGGATATCTTGTGTATTTATTTTTTTAAAAATGGAAATTTTAAATCAAGTTCATCCTTTAATCTTCGCGGTACGCAGGCGTAAATTTCAGTTATTATTCTTTACTTCGAACAACAAAAAAGTAAGTGGTGGCGCATTTTGTATTAGTTATTTATTTAATCTACGATCATTTACCTGTCTGCGTGATCCTTAATGATAAATTGTTCAAATGTTGTGCTTTGATTATGAGGTGCTATATTTGTGGAATATTTGCACACGATTTATAAGTAATGTAAGTAAAGTTCACTGTTTGGTTGGCTTTTCTAGTATTGCAAATCGAGTAAGTAATGTTACATGCTGTATCTAAGAACATTCATTGCAAGCTTGTGCTGTGATACAGACGAAAAATTTGCTGGAATTTTCCCAGATCGTTTAGAGCTTATGAGAAGTTACTGAGAGTTGTGGAAGCATTGATTGTCAGAGGAAGAAGAAGAACCCAGTGATAATGAAATAGTCAGAAGAAAATAATAATCACAGTAATGACTCTGAATAGTCTGCCGGATGACCTAGATAATTATGAAAAGAAACAGTGCAGACGACGAAAATGTTTGGATAAATAAACTGATTGCTTCTAGTAAAATAAAGACAAAAAATTCTGCTTGGTTCCGAAGGTATTGCAAAACATACATCAATAAAACTAGACGCGTTCAAATTGTTCATTAGTGATCAAACGATTGACGAGATTTTGAAGAAAAGGACTGAAGTAAATTATGCACTAGATAGAGATTGCAAAGGTACAACAAAAGCAGATATTATTATAGCCTTCTTAGGTGCACTGTATCTAACTGATGATCTCGATTACAATGCTAAAGGAGATACATTTACAGTCGATCTATGTGCTTAGCCTATGGCAGTTAGAAGGAGACAAAATGAGTCTGAACGCAGTTCCAAAGATAAAGATTCTATCCTCACATAGAACTCACCAAAATTTACTTCTGTTGTTGCCGAACCAAGTATTAAATCCGTTGCCAGAACCTAACCAATCCGACAGTGCCGCTATCTTTTGTAATATAATCAGTTCACCTGTCATCGTTTATTTATATCTAGTTTTTTTTTCGAAGCGTTTCCGCTCGCACATACGCGGGCAAGTTCTTGAAGAGCCCATACACACAAAGTAAGCTAGCTCTGGAAGTGTATAAGTTCACACATACACCATAACACCATTGACAGCCGTCCTTGCAATTACTTCACCATGAACAACGATCAGAGCCCATGTCGAATTCTCAAGGACCGCTCCTCCACGCTGCTGCATTCCCGTGAAGTATCGCACTGCACCTCGCCGCTACTACCGACCCTGTACAGGATGCGTCGAGACTGTCATTCTGCATCTCGCCGCTATGATGCCATTTTACCGATCGACGAGCGTTTCGCACGTAGCTACTGATGCAGCAATAAATTGTATTTTGATGTAACATTAGATTGTTACATTAAACGTTAATAGAAGTTTAAGTATTTCTACGTTGTGTATACTATATTTCCATGGTGTCTTCATTATCTCTTCACACCTCTGTTCTTAAGTTTTAGACATAATTTTCTCTCACTCGTCAATCGCTTTTCATGATCATCGTCTTGATATCTTCCGAATTATTTTTTTTCTTCTACCATTCGCGCTAGTAAATAAGTAAAACTTTTCGCCTTCTTCTTTCTCATGTAATTTTCTTCTTCCAGACAAATCCGTGAGTTTGTAGTGTTTGCGCAAACTTTTTTATGTGTGTTTATTTTTCTCCCTTTTGATTCTAAATTTCCTTTATTGTGTTCTTGCTACTAATGACTTTTATTTGATGTCTTTCATGCAGTGTTTACCGAACTGTGTTGTAGATAATTGATCTCCTAAGAGTTGTTTATTGTGAGTTTTGATAATCTTGTGTAGTTTTTCATAATTCTTTTCATATTTTCATATTCTTTTCATACTTTATTTTATAATATCATATCATGCTTTCGTACCAACTGCTGTATCACGTCAAGAGCACATTAACATAACCTGCTTTTTTACGCATTACATTATAAACGCCTGTTAAGACAAGATTTTGTTTACATAAAAGGAATTTGATATTTTTTCCCCCAGTTCGCGAGTTTTATATTTATCAAATATATCCGAGAGGCAGTAAATAAATTGACTCGGTGACTGAAAAGAGATATTTTCATTCGCCTCTTGCGCAGTTTTTCCTTGTTTGCTCTCGGCTCACTTACTAACGAGGATTATAAGCGGAAGCTTTCTTGCCCCTGTTTTTTTTTCTCTTCGGGGCCCCTCATTCGGTCGGTGGTGTTTTCTCGGCCCGCACATTATTAAATCCCCAAACAGGATATATTATAAAAGCAAACCCGAACCCTTCGAGAGCCATATTAAAACGCGGCAGGCATAATTTCGTAACTTCGAAATAATTTACAACAAAGCTGAAATTAATTGATTGATTTGGCGTGGCTTTGTGCTGCTCTTGTTGGGACAAGGTAAGGAATCGGGTCGTCATAAATATTCATTGGGGCCGGGTGTGTCCGATTAAAACAAAAATCCTTCCAGCTTAACTTGGGCATAATTAGTCACCTATTGCTGCTATTGAAAAACGATTAGGGAATTAATTTGCAAATCGGTGAAAAAAGGGGACGATTAATTACGTTTTGATGAGTGGTGTGACAATTTGTTCGAACCCCAAATTGGCGATGACAAAAATATTCTTCCTTGGCAACCTATACCAAGTGATTCAGAAACTAATTAGTATTGATGGACAAGTCTTCTTTCAATTTGCCTATGCACCTAATAGCATTTTTGTTTCACTGCTATAGACCACTTTCAAATTAATTTCGCGTAATCATAGGAGATGGAGATACTTTGAGAGTGCTCTAGAGCAGTGAATCCAAAAAGGCAATACCTAATCAAGCAGTTTCAATTTGTGCACTCAAATGATAATGATAATAGTATAGAATTTCATGATATAACATATATCCCTTAATATCTTTTCAGATCTAATTTCTTTTTAGATATTTGAGCCGTAGCCGCTTTCCGGAATTGTCTCATTGTGTTTTTCAGCCGCCGGGTCAATCTATTTACCGCCTGTCAGATAGAGTTGACAAATAAAAGGCTCGCGAGCCCTGGAAAATAAGATCCAATTTCATTTGTAGTGAGTCTAGACAGGCGTGACTATATTTCATCTCGGCTTGTCCGTATTTAAAATCACAATTTCAGAAGGGTGTATACACATATAGAGCGCGAGTTTCATAACCGTTGGCAGGTATTGTTTTTCCTATTAGCGATGATAAGGAAATAAAAATCGAGAGGGAAATATAAATATCAATTCGGATCGTCTGACATTTAGTTGTTTTTTTTTGTGCGGGCACATCAAAAGCGGTGGAAAGGTCTCGGAATGTCAAATAAATTATCGATAAAGCACGTTGGATATTTATAAAATAAAATCCGCGCTCACAAAGGCAGGCAACAAATAAGGGATTTTGAGGTGTACCTAATTGATTTTATGTGAAGCGCTTTGAACTTATGTTTTTTTATGATTTTTCTCGTTGGTGCTTGTTTACTTTATTTTCCACGTTAATATGTTTACCGGGTATCATACGCATTTGATGCCAGAAAAAATCTAATAAGTATTGAAGTTTCTTTTTATATCTCTTGTTGCTTTGATAAGTGAATGATGTATTATTAAATATATATTTACCAATACTATTTAATTCCTTTATCTACGACCATTATTGTAAATAACGAATTACGTACAACGCAAAAACTAAGTAAGCGTTATTTACTTTGTTACCCACGACATTTGCACCTAACTTTACGCATGCTTGTAGTTAGATTTACGTAGCTGCATCACATTAACTTAATAGCAGTCGAAATTGTAATTGTCAGCACTAATTATTTTGAACTTGAATGATAAGGAAATTTTGACTTCATTAATAATAATTAAACGTGGTCGTAAATAAAGTATAGTCCAAAACTCGAGCTGTAAACCAATTACGCATTTGTGGAATACTTGCACTAGCTCGTGCGCAACTTTTCCACGCATGCGTAATATGCTATTTACAGCTCTCGTTATGTAATATACTATTTCAAATCATCAAAATGAAACTCTATTTATTGCCTGTTTTGCCAATTTTGTTCTGAGATACGCAATATTACACAATATTATTTGGTATTACACAGTATTATACAATACACAAACATCCAAATGCAAACATTATCAATCGAGATAAGATCAAAATTGATATTGAAGTTATGGATGCATAATTAATTAATAGGTGTCTTGAAGCACGAAGGAAACTTGCGGAGTAACGTTTTAGAAAGTTATGCAGACGAGACCGCTAGGTGGTGTAATAGATCATCTTCCTCTATGCAATATAAATCAAGTAAAATTTGAAACATAAGGAGGAGGCGGCGACGGCGGCGGTCGGTTATTCCGAAGTAAGGAGGATAACCTATTGAACTAGCGTCGGGGTATAAGCGTAAGGTTTAATAGTCGGACGAAACTTTATAATTAATATTACGGGGCAATTCGAAACGTAACTTTGTTAGTTTGCAACCGAAGTGGGACTTGACTGCTGCTGCTGCTGCTGCTGCTGCATCTCTTGGAGGTGGGCCCGTCTAGTTTGGAGCAGAGCCAGGGACATTATCCCCGTCGCGCTGTTTTATGCTGTTTTAATTCGGAATAAAGCGGGCGGAAGCGAGTCCTCTGTTTTTATTATTCCTGCGCTAATTATTTTCATAATTTAACGTGGAATTTAATCCGCGGCGCTGGCAAAAGGAAAAAGAGGCTTCGCGCCAGAACTACATACCTCGAAATCGGGTTAGTATATTCGTGTGCGGTTTTTAATGCACCCCGTACTCGCTGCGCTTAATGCAGTTGTAATACATTTGCTTTGGAAACCATGACTTTCTAACAAGACAGCACTCAAAATGTTACAACTTAAAATAATGTGCTGGAGGATTGGCCTAGATTCGTCTTTGAACCTAGAAATGCATGCTTTAAAATGTAGAATATAAACCGTCGAAGAAGAACAGGAGTGGAAACTCATATGGTGAAATTTCTTTGTAAATATTTAGTTACCGAGCCCATTGGAGGTGTTAACTACATACAACTGATACCATAGAACTTTGTTTGACGAGGTGCTTCTGGAGGCAGTGGTCCAGAAAGAAAACGAGGTATCAGAACGGGAGCCGCAGAAGGTAAAATAAGTCCTCGATGAAGTGTTTTGTGAGGTTTTAAGTGTCCTTACATCTATTAAGTTAGTGCATAATAGATTTTTAGTTAGAAAGTGAAGAAAATTACTTAATTTAGGTAATCTGAATAATTTTAGATCAACAAAAACACAGAAGAGTTTTTTACACAGAGCAAAACTTAATTTAATTTCTTTGAAAATCACGAGGATTTAAGTTAATTTTAGGTACACGAATTTAGAACATTAGGTTAGGCGAAGGAAGATTTGATTTTTATAAAAGAAATTAATTTACTTACCGACTAGATGTAGCTTAAAAATTGGCAAACAAATATTTCTAAGTTGTTCGCGTTCAATTTTGGTAGACGAAAATCCAGATATTTGTAAAAATTGTGAAAATGCTTAATCCAAATAATCAAGCTAGAGGTAACATAACACAGCAAACGAATGCGGTTTTGCTGTCATTTAAATTCATTTGTTTTTCGGTATAAATACCACTGTAAAGCGCGTCCGCGACACTATTTTTAATTTGACTTTCAACGTGAAACCTAATCTTTAACTTGAAACGAATGACTTAGTTCTGTTTAGTTGAAACATTAAAATTTCAAACAGTATGTGAGGAGCGGGTGGTTAAAAGAAAGGGAATGATTTATCCTTTACTTTCGGATTTACCAAATTTTACAAGGTCTCATCGAGAGGCTATGATCCTCTAGCCATCACGACGAAAGTGAGAAAGAAGTTCTATTATTACGCCCAAACTCCATGTCTTAACAATCAAAATTTTTCATTCTTCTCCTCACTTTTTTACCAAAATTTTAATCAATTCATGAAAGACTTTGTTTGTGCGTGTCTGGTTTAAGCTTTATTTAGGCAGAGATTGAATCGAATGCCCTTTGTATATGGAATGAGATTGACAACAGTTCCTTAAATAAGATTTAATTAAAAATAATTAGAAAATATATACAGGGTGTTAGGTTATTGCTTGGACAAATTAAAACTGTAAATGAAGGGTGTCGTATGGGATCAGAAAGTACTCAAACATGCCGGATTTTCGGTACATTTTGAAAAAATGCAAAAAGAGCGAACTATTGAGAACCGCTGATAGTACTTACGGAGCCAGCGCCGATTAAAGAAGATGTTCGAAATTCATGCCGTCAGCTCGAATGCATGGCATCAACACGACGCTGTAAAACTGCCTGCACACGGAAAAAGAGCGCCGGCGATATCTACGCTCTGCAGCACGTGCATTGCACCTACATTCGCCATACGTCAGAATAATATCAACAAGTTCGTAATTTGTGTATGCATTCATTTTGTCCCCGACCTGCACTCTCCGAAATATGTTAAGATACTGAACGTGCGTTATTTGCTTGTCATAAAATAATAAACCATCTGGGATTTTATGGCAAGGGGATCGCCCGCCCGGATGGCGTTCGGCACGTGGGTGTAACAGTAGATAAGACAATCAGTGGTTTCGAAACAATTTTTATCGATTTTTGTTTGAATTTTTTCCGGGAAAACGAAAGCCGGAACACCCTCGGCTTTTTTACTGTACAGAGTGTTCTCCATACGTGGTTTGCAGGTGTCCAGTCAATTACCTAACACCCTGTACATATTTGTAATGTTGATGTAAGTGCCCCAATTTGGGGTTCAATATTTGTAATGATGTTGTGGGTGCGTATCTATTCTCCTTTTATCTTTCTCTCAGGGTCGCTCGGAATTACCCACTTCTTGTTTTTATAGCCCCATGGTGGGCACATACAATGACAAAACACAAAAAATGTGAGGGGAGAGGGGAAGGGAGTATCAGTGTTAAACGTGTGCGTCCGTAAGTGTCAAGAAAAATATAAAAATTATCGAAAAAGTTGTAGTCTGTCCCAAAAATGTACACCGGCTAGCATAAGTCAGTCGTGTCACCAGACCCTTCACAAGGCAGGTGTACCTCTTGTCCTATCCGATATATATCTTGTTAAAAGTGGACACTCTGTATCGCCGATCACGCCTGTGCCTCAACTCCTTCACAAGAGAGGGGCGCCCTTCTCGACGATACAGATCCGTACACAGCCTAACACCAGGTATCACAAGTCGGCAATATCACCTCACCCTTCACAAGGCAGGTGTACCTCTTGTCCTACCTGATGTAACCTTGTTTAAAAGAGGGATGCTCTGTATTGCGATCACGCATGTGCCTCAATTCCTTCACAAGAGAGAGGCGCCCTTCGATAATACAAAACGTCTCCCGTTGTCCGGTGTTTAAATGAAAATTTTGTTTGTTTATCACGTATGCGCCTACCTTGAAGAGTCGTCCATGTCGTTAAAAAAAGGGATATATGTATTCAGAATCCGATATAAGGTTTAATTCTTCATTAAAATACCCTGTTATATTTTATAACCCTTTTAATAAAATTTTCTTATCTGGTGGTCGGAGAAGGAATGTTATTCTCGGTGGTCGGAGCAGGAATGTTACTCTCGGTGGTCGGAGAAGGAATGTTATTCTCGGTGGTCGGAGAAGGAATGTTATTCAAGATGGTCGGAGCAGGAATGTTACTCTCGGTGGTCGGAGAAGGAATGTTACTCTCGGTGGTCGGAGAAGGAATGTTATTCTCGGTGGTCGGAGCAGGAATGAATTCTTCGCGGTGCGCTCGCTATTTATAGTGTCTTTCGTTGTTGATTTTTCCCGTTATCTTGGTTACTGGAACATTCGCGTTCTGATCTAGCTACATACTAGATTTGAGTGGTAACCAAAACGTCACGTTTGACAATTAACGTTTTATCTTAAATATGAGTACATTTTATTGAAGTTAAACTAAAAATTGAACTGAAAATGGAACAACTTAATTCTAAACAATATGTCAGTATCTAAACACCTTATTCCCTAATTATCTAACCTATAAAACACAACTTATCTAAAAATATTTTTCAACAACACAACTTAACCTATAATAATGCTCTCACTTTCTAATTTTCACTTTATATCTTTTTAGGCTTGCCATGTAAGTGTTCATCACATAAACTTTGGTAGTTGACTAAGAAGTCTGGCACTTGCTCCCATCTTCGACGTATCCTTCGGCCGTCTTCCAAATAAATTAATCTTTCTCTGTTTTTTGGCGGCTTATTCCCGTCCACTTGGTAGTGTTTTGCCGTCAGTGACCTCCGGAATGAGCCAAACCTTTGGTTCATTGCTTCTATAAAACTCCAGTGCTTCATCGTCCATTCTAATTGAACGACGACCTTGGAACTTCCCTCTGCTTTCCTTATTTGATTTGTTGAGCTGCAATTATGCTTTCTATAGCTGCTGCATTCACTTTTGTAAGTGTCCCTTTTCGTTTTGTATTTGTGATATAGTCTGTTTTGTTTTAGGTGCATGTCGTTATCTCGAGACGTCTCGTCACTCTTGCGTCTCCTCTCACGTACTGTATTTGTTTAATTAATTCTTTTCAACAAGGTAATTAACACTGCAATATAAATATATATATATATTCCAGGTACTTATTTAAAATAATGAATTTGACGTAAAAACGAAATTCTAAGTAGAATTAAAACAAATATTAAAAGTCATATATCTTCGCTTAACAATTACGACAATTTTTAAGAAATGCTTTTAAATGTAATGACTGAATTTGATATTACACAAAGTCACGGCGATATCATACGAGAACAATGCAAATTCGCTTATAAAATAACTTTATAATTAAAGAAATAACAGCATCCTGCATATTACATAAAGTATATGTTAGTGTCTAATCACATAGCTAAATGGCAAATAGATTTATGTTTTCTCAGCAAACCATGATACTAGATGCAGAAGAACAGACGGATTCCCCGAACTTGATCACATACTATGACATTCCTTGACTGCGATTATCGTTCTCGGACTGTCGGTGGTAGCTACGACCAAGCAACTACTGAGTGAATGGTAATTTTCGTAAAACGCAGTCGCCTTTTATGTGTTTTTCAATGGAATGTCCTATTACGTAAAATTTTGCATGAAGGTCACTTGCCCTACGAGTCATTGTGATTTTCTGAGAATTGATTGCTTTATCATGTATATTTAGGCTTGAATAACATCGGTTTCTTTGAGGAGTTACCTTGACAGTTGTTTGTAACACGCAGCTGATTTCATTGCAAAGGTAAGTCATGACTCATTACGGCTAAGGTTTTTGATAAAGCGATTCGCTGTAACATTTGTTTACATAATTGTGGTCGCGTAGGGGACGTTGTATTGAACTTAAAATTTAATTTATGCAATACAAAACGCCGATTTCTTACAAGTAAACTAAATTACAACAAGTGTAAACATTGATAAGAAATAAAATAAACAGACAAATTATATTTATTTACTTATTACAACTACTTCAAATCAATGAAAAGTAAATATTAAATTAATTTAAAAAAATTATTAAAAAACTAGTAATTGGCGCTGGCTACTGTGCAAATGCGCCAGATCTTGGTTATGAAAAAGTACTCTCACCATAAAACGGGGAAGGTAACTGCTGTGCATACGCGTGACTGTGCCTATTTAAAAGAACGGTTATCAGATTATAACAAACAAGGTTTGGACAAAATTTGCTGAAGGCACCTTGTCATTTGACTAACCAGATTGAGGATTATCTTCGTGGTCAGGCTCAGCTGTATCTGTCCTTAATGTCAGCACAAATTTTCTGCTTGTTTCTGATGGTACGAAGTCATTATCATCAAAACCCATTGAGTTGAAAGGTTGTCTTCCACATGTTTCGAAAACTTTCAAAGCGTTGCCAATTGTCGCTATTTTAGAATAAGTTTAACCAAATAAACGTCTTTGTTATCTATTATTACTTTTTCCTGGATTGTTAGGTAACATAAAAATCGTTGTATTGACTATAATAGGTTTTTAGAAGACCGATAAATGCAATGTCTAAGGGTTGCAGACGATGTATTGTATGCGGTAGAAACCCATTACTTCTGAAAAAGTTAATCGCAGCTAGAAACAAATGCGAGTAATCTTTATCCTACAGCAATAAGATAGGATTATCGACACATGGCCTTACATGCTTGGCAAAATGTTGCAGCTGTTTACACAGCTTACATTAGAACCCAGTGGGGTACTAAGAAAAGTTCCTTTTTCATTCTGATGCGACCAAAAATGAAGTAGGTGGAATATGAGAATCTGTAGTGCTAAAAGCTCACACTAACTACGTATTATTTCCTCTCTCTGCGGAAACTGCCTTTGCTACCCTCGATTTCAATTTCTCTTAGGACTAAATATATTAAACTAACTCTTTTGTTTGCGCAGAATTAAATGTATTATTAAATCTGTCACAGGGCTGTCACAATTCTTTTAAATTTTTATTTTTTTCATGTGTTTCCTAAGTATCGCCTTAGTCATAGTTATGTCATTCATAAAGAATGTGAACGGTGAAGGATACACTATTAAATTTTCCCATATTTTCTCCTATTTACCATTACATCTACAAAATATGTAGGTAGCAATTTTTTCTGTCACGACGCACCCTGTGTATTAGAAATATGAAACTCTCAATAAAAGGAACGAACTCTTCTACACATTGTATTAAAAAAACTACAAATTACAGATTAAGGGTCAACTAACTACTTTAGAGAATTAACGTTACCGTTGGCTACAAAAAAGTTAGTAGAAAGATTTCCGAGACGCCACGAATAAATCACAGGAATGCTCGTTGGGTTGTATCTCACGAACACTCGATCATTCCAGTGCCAATGCGGCGCAAAAAAACGGGGATAAATCGTTCGTAAACGAACCAGGACAGCTCTGGTCACCTCTCCATTCCATTATTTGACTATTTAGTTTAGGAACGGAAGACAGGTCATCCGAGAGCGGACGTATTAACAATCAACGCCTTCGCCGTTCATCACGGTGACATTGCCACCGACCGACCATCTATGATTCAAACGGTGACCGAGGAAAGGCTCCTTGAATTATTTATGTGTTACGAATCCACACGTTCTGGACCACCTGAGATAATAAATACTGGATCTGAGTAGCTGTGCGAGACCTGTTTACAGCACACCAGACGCTTTAATATGTTTTTTAAAGATGCAGGCTTGTTTTACGCCGGCTAGGCAAGGCAGGAAGAACGGACTTGTAAATGTTTCAGATGGCGGAAGTATGCAAAGCTTCGCGGATTTATTACCGCGGTGCACAAAAGTTCACGCCGTGCGCGCTTTAAATGTGTCGGAACACGGTAAAATCGGTTAAATTTACTGGTTAAACGTTCGTTCCGAATGGATACGAGAAACAGAGTGTAAGACCCATCGTGTTTACCGAGCTTCAAAAATAAGATTGTGTGTTCCTGAATTTTCCGAAAGTTTAAGCTCGTACCAATATTTCAGACTAGAAAGTATTACATTGCCAGAAGCCAGATCCATTTACTGGAATGAAGACAAAACAAAACAAATCCAAAGTAATTTTATAAAGAGAAGAAACGGCATTTTGTATGTAAAATAAAGCAGCTGTTAGTTTCTAATTGGCATCAAGATTGCAGGAGAAAAACTTGCTTGAAAAAGGAGCTAAGGTATCCAACTTTCGAACAAGAGAAAATGTATTTCTGCAATACTTTCGAAGTGACGGTGAATTTGTGTATTGCCATAATGTGTACGGTTTAATGGAGGAGTTGGAAATTGCAACCTATAATACAATTGAATGGCGACTATTCATTAATAGCTCAAAGCGAAGCTTGAAGTGTGTCCTCCTTCACAATGGAAATTTATTTGGTGCAGTCCCAATAGGCCATTCAATATGTTTGCGTAAAGAATATGAAGACATAAAGAGAATCATTGATTTGTTGTAATAATATATGCACAAATGGATCATCTGTTGATTTTAAAATGGTCTGCTTCCTTCTAGGTCAGCAACACGGATATACCAAGTATCCCTGTTTTTTGTGTTTGTGGGACGGCAGAGCTCGTGAAAAGTATTGGGTGCAGTCGAATTAGAGATCTGACCTCAAACCTGGTGATCCAAACATTCTACATCAGCCACTTGTCGACAGAAAGAACATTATATTTCCACTTCTGCATATAAAACTGGGCCTCATGAAGCAGTTTGTTAAAGTTTTGCCAACCTGAAGGAGACTGTTTCAAGTATCTTATTTCGGCATTTCCTCGCCTATCCTTTGAAAAGATAAAGGCCGGTGTGTTTGACGGTCCACAGATTTGGCAGCTCGTTAAAGAGGAACATTTCTTCAGAACAATGACAGAACTCGAAAAGAATGCTTGGTTGGCACTCAAAAATCTTGTCAAAAACTTTCTTCGAAATACACGAGCACCGAATTACATCGTAATCGTCCAACAACTCTTGGAGAGCTTCAGAATGCTTGGTTGCAACATGAGCATCAAGTTGCATTTGGTGCACAGTCAGTGATGAGCAGGGTGAGCGATTTCACCAAAATTTGAGATCATGGAGGCACGGTATCACGGTAGATGGGATATACCCATGATGGCTGACTATAGTTAGAACATCAAGCGAGATTGTCTATAGATTGAACACTCCAGGAAAAGCTAGAAATGAACATTAACAGAATTAACATGTACGGTTGCCGTTTGGTAAAAGAACTTGCATGAACACAATTTGACATACAGTAACTATGTACAACCTTTGTATGAATAAATTTATTCTCTGACTTTTGGAACAAAGAGAGGGTATCCTGTATCTTAAAAAGTTGACGTGATAGACAAAAACTGGTATCATTTTTGGATTCTGATGCCAAAAGTTAGTCAAAATCAGGTGTCAGATCTAAGTCGACGAAATTTGTGTTCCCCGTTGTTATCATGGTGCAGCATAATTCCCTTGTCTGGAACTTTACTTAATACTTCAGGCAAACATTTTTCAGTGTACCATTTAGCTGGGACTGTCTTTTGTCCGTCTAGCTTAATTGCCTTTACTAGGCCCGTAATTCTGAAGAATATCGCATACATAACTTTTTTCATAGCTCGCTGCTTCTTGGTCATTGTTGGAGTTTCCTCATCTTCGTGAATCCATACACAAGTTTCGTCACCTGTCACCATTTTGGAAAAAATTTGGTGTCCGCCATTATTTAAGAAATTTAAAGTTTCGTGCAAATTCTCTGCCTTTTGGAAGTCAGAAAGGTGATGCAGCACAAAACCAATTGTTTAAATGCAGGTGATAGAGTATGATTGGTCTAACAGCTGAGGATCCAATCTTGAGTTCATGCTCTATTACTGCATAATTGTCCTCTTCAATTAATTTTTTAACAGCAGCAATATTTTTGTCGGTAACAGCCGTAGGGGGAATGCCCTGCTTCTTTTTGATGCTTTACAGAATTTCTTTCGCGTTCAAATTCCTTATACCATCGGTAAATTGTAGCCAAGGAAGGAAGCTTGTTGATTAAAAGCCAAATCTAAACTCTTTTTGCGCTCATAAGCACTTAACCATTTTTTAAAAACATAATAAATCATGATTCAAAAATGCTCTCTGATTAATTTCATTTCTTTGCTTGTAATATCACTTTAAAAAATTAGTAACTTGGCTACTAACGAACGTAACTTCAACAACTAAACTTCAAACGATAGATAAAAAGTTGCTGTACGTTTTGTTTTTTACGACTACTAGATTTTCTTATTCTTAATAAATTCAGCTTTACCCTCGTATTATCCTCTAATCGATAATACCAGGTTACTGACAATTAAACCGAAAAAAATCAAATAAAAAATTTTATTAAAAAAATTTTAAAAAATTCTGTGTACTTTAGTTTGGTTAAGAGCAGCAGATGACTAAAATAAGTCTTGTCATAAACAGTGACGCATTTTGTCTTGGAGGGGGCTTAAAAATAATAACAATTGTAAGAACATACAAGGATATATTAAATCATAAAGATACTTAACATGAATTTACAGCGAACTAACATTACGGCGTGCTTCTTTTTCTTTGAAAATGGAAATGTTATTAAATTTTAGTACCACATAGCTAACTTTGAGGGAAGCTTAAGCCCCCTTAGCCTCCTCGTGGGTGCGTCACTGGTCATAAGTGTTTTATAGTTCTATGATTGTTAAGGCGTTGACCTTTAAAAAGTTGAAATACCTGAAGTAAATGATTCAGTAGAGATTATATTAAACAAGGAGAACAATGATCTTGCTTTGACAGGACATATTTTTAAAAATTTTAATTTAAATAGTACATATTGTAAATAAAATTATTCCCACAAGTAATGTGTCCGCCATAAACATTTTGACATATTTTTGCAGCCCAATATGATGTGTTATCCTTCTTTTGAATTTTAACAGTAGAAAGTGTTGACTTTTTAATTTTATTATTTTATGGCGATGGCAACCAGAATTTAAAACATTACAGTCGATGACTTCATTCGTAATCTGTTTGGTTTGTTAATTATTATAATTTCTTTTCGTGTGCGGCATTTAATGCGAAATAAATCCATTATCAACAACAAACTATTAACACAAATCTTTTAACAAGTTAACAAAATTGAAGACATGTCTGTTTTGTGCTTTTAGTGTAGTAGTTGTGAATTGACGTTCTTTTCAACGTAAGCATTCCTTTGACTTTGAATAATTTGTTACACTGACTTTTCTCATAATCTCTAACATTTTTTTTTGTGAAAGTAATGACCAAAAATTATATAGAAAATCAAGGACATAGCAGTAGCGGTGGTTAAAACTTGTACATTCCACAGCCACATTTAATAAAGTTTTATTATTTTTGTTTCCATGCGCCCTTCACATTGGCGAAAATTTTTTCTGGTTACAATCCGTTGTAAGTTTGCAAGAATGACGAACTAGGTTCGCTCGTTAATAAATAAAAAAAATGTCACAAGTGAATTACGATATAAAAAAGCGTTTCACATTTTCGCAGTAACCCGATATGGCTAAGCGATTCCTTGGAAATATCTGTGTCTTGTCGCGATAAATCCTTATTGGTAATCTACCTTCATCAATTTTTAGTGATCCTGTGTGAGCTTCTGAGATTTTAAAACATCCCCAGCAATTTAAACAATTTAAATATCGTGTAAAAGACACATAACGAAATTCAGATGTATGTCAAGGTCACTTTGTGTGTAGTCAATAAAATAATAATCATAAAATACTATACTCCAATTTACTGCTGCTTTTGAGTCCTTCCACGTCAAATCGTAAACCTACGAAATATGACATCTTGGTATTTGCTCCAATTTTTTTATATGTTCCGTATATTAAAATAAATAAATTATTTTTTTGTTTCACTTGGACACAATTATTTAGTCATGTATTAAATATTGTTTCCTTAGTATATTAGCGTGGAATCTATTAAGAAAATTGTGATTCTGAAGATTTTAAAAATTGTATACATTTCGTATTTATGTCATTTTAAAGAGGAAATCTTTTTTAAAGTTCAATCAAAATATAAAATGTGCCCCTTTTAAGAGGTTTTATTTTTAAAACACAGATTTATATAGCAGCGACTTACATTAAGTAATCGGAGAAATATCATTATTATTATTATACCTGAAATTATTTACTTTTAACTGCATTGATTTTAAAATGGAATTCTAATTAGAAGTAACTTTAAAATTTATTTATAGGTAGCGCGTTCGGGGCAGCATGGCGCGTTTGGACGGGATGGCCAGTTACATCAAACTCATGAGCTCAACTAACTTTAAACGTCACTTAGAATATGACTTACACAATGATGTGTAAATAAAAAATAACATTATAAGCACAACTTAAATTTAAGCTCATTTAAGTATTTGGTGTAAGTGGCCATTTTATAAATCAAATAAGCTACGCGTATTAAGATATGGAAATACAAACTAACAGATCGAGAAAATGAGTTTGTCATTATCATATTAATTTTGAATGACACTTTTTAAGGCAAAAGACCACCGTCCTGCAGTGGCATAGTTAAAGTTCATGGAGCCCTGGTACAAATCATTGGTTAGGGCCCCCACCCCACCTCTAAAAGATAAAGATGGTTTGGTCAATAATAGAATATTATTTACTGCTACACAGTTTATCGTCAGTAAATTATGTACTTAACATTAAATCTATCCCCCCTCTGCATCAATAATCAGTATGACCGAAATAAAAAAAAGTCTCATCAAATATTTAAGTACAGTGTGTTTCGCAAGTTCATAGAAAAAATGCAACTAATGAAAATTAAATATTTTTTGTATAACACTTTATTAATAAATTAAATGTTTCTTTGCGTAAGAGTATACACTTTGATAGTTCTTGTTATATTTTTACAACGTCTATGGAAAAATACTTCGTCAATGATTAATCAGTTGTTATGTAATCGAGCGTTCACCCGTTCAGATTTTGAAAATTTGGCATTGCTTGTATTAATGTGTAATCCGAAAAAGTATTGCTGGAGTTCGTTGATCAATTATTGACATTTCAGCCTGAAAGAGATTTCCCGATAAAAAATGGCGGAGCTCTTCTCGACGGCAGAAAATTTAAAATCTCATTCCGTTTACGTCACTACATTTAGATTCGAATTGATAGCATAACATCATTAAAGTTGTCCAATGTAAATCCGATTCCTTTTTTATTCGGTCGTTGGAAGTCGGCGAGACGTATTTACGACGATCCTCTTTCTGCCTAAAGTTCGCGATTTATCGCCGGAAATAGTCGAAATTCCCGGCCGCAGGTCGTAACAAACTAAACACGACAATAATACATAATAGGTGTCGCAGAGTAGTAAGCCGCAGATATAATTGTAATTTGGAATTTCTAATAGCTTCCGCGCCATTTACCGATTACACTCGGTTCAAAGAGGAATCGACGCCGTTGCGAAAGACGGAGACGCCCTCCGTCGAAATTCGCCGTTCCTCTTCGGATGACTGCTGTGGCTTTTTGTTAATTTAAATTTCGCACGGCGCCAGTAACGAGATACGTAATGGGATGTCGAGGGACCGGGCAATCGAAGTAGAGTCGTGTTTTTGACATCGACGGTCCGGAATTAATGTCGGCTCGTTATCTTGAGATTAAACGAGACTTATCGGAGAGTGGATTTTTGAAATGGGACGGATTTCAAATGAGATAGCGATTTTATTTTCTTAGAAGCACCTTTGATTTATTATAATTGTTCTATTTCACTTTTCATTAATTTGAAAGAATGATCAATTCGAATTATTTCCAAACGTTTCTAGGAGAATACCTTTAGGAAGTAATATACTCTTGAACCTCTTTAGAAAAGTCTCTGGGGCGCAAAAGTACTAACACGATTTTGTTTCACTTGTAATAAGACATAACTGAGCTACAGGTTTAATTTAGGTATATTATTAGGCGTATTCGTTTCACATAAATCATATGAGATTTAAGTAAGCTAAACCGTTTCTACAATGAATTTTGTTTAGATAACTCTAGAAACTTGTTTAACTTACTTACTTTTGCTCAGTTAAATGCGTAAAATGAATACGCCTATAGTTTCGCTTTTATGCTTCAATGGAACTATTATTTATTTCTCATCCACACTATCACTGCACTAGAATCCACCCCATAATGACTGGCTAACTTGACAAGAGGGTGCAATCTGTACCCTTTTCTTAATTTGTTACTGCCTTGGTATACCGATGGGCACAAGTAAGACATTAACAGAGTCACAACGGTAAACATGATTTATTATGCATTGTTTAATTAAGAAGTTTAGAATTTAAGACAGCTTATACATTCTTACTGTATCGGTAAATCACGAGCACGTTTGTTTACTTTGTCTATGGCTTGGTAATATGATGCGGGGATACGTATCAAGCAGAGGGAAGTAAAAAGAGAAGGTAGAACGGGCAGTCTCCTGGTGGGCTTTGAGTGGTAAACGTGTTGGAAACATACGAAAAATACTCTCGTCCGCGAGTGTTATTAATAAAATGTACTACATGTTTGATAAGGGTTTTCTGTGGAATATCGGCCTTGTGAAGGTGATAACTTGCTAGAGATAATATCGGCCTCGAGATGGCGATATTTTGGTAAATATTAGACTTGGTGAAGTAAAGGGGCCGTCGGGCTTGGCGGAGTCCTGGGTACTCGTCGAGGGTGGTGTTGTATTGTCACCAGCAGTACGACATCGCCGGGAAACTGTCAGTGTGGTAACACTGTTAGGGGACCGGTGATGTCGGAAAACAGCTAGCTGAATACCTGAGCTCGTGGATTGCATTGTGCTTCCCAAGAACGGTCTTGACTTGGTGTTGACTGTGCCTAGACCAGAGTGGCTAACACTGTAGGAGGCAGCATGATTCTGAGAAGCTGTGCTCAGAAGGCAAGGTATGCTAATATCCACCTGGGGCAAGCGAAGTATGAAGATGGACATTCGAGGGTGAGTTTCTATATCTACAGAGAGCTGCTGTGTTTAGAATCGTCGCTGGAGTAGGCGGGGCCATCAAAGAGCTCCGGTAAGTAAAATATTCCACATCGTTAAGTAAGATGAACGTAAATGGTTACTTGTAATTTTGCATGACACCCTTATCAAAGCGACGCCCGGGTGTTAAGACGTTTACCCTCAACTCTGCAGTGGTCGAGAAAGAGAGAAAAAAAGCAGGGAGAGAGAGATATAACCAAAGGGTGAGTGAATGTTTATTGTAACTCCGTCCTTTGACAGCAATACTTGCCAATAATATTTTAACAAAAAAAAATAGCTAAGGATGTTGTGGTTTGCAGATATAAGTAACTGGAATTATGTACAGAGAATTAATTAGAAAACAGCTTTAAATGCGTAGTAGCAATGACAAATTAAAATGCAATTTCGAACAAAGGAGTCTGATCGTAGTGTAAACAAAGGAGGACACAGTATAAACAAAGGGGAACATAGTGTAAACAAAAGAGGATATCTCCCTTCAAGTTCAGAAAGGACATACCATATTGTGCAGCCAAAGTTAAACCGCAATTTAGAATAGGGGCCTTGTATTTGACGTAAATAATTCTAAGAAAATTGTACAAATAAAGATACTCAAGAGAAGTTTATTAGTATTTTAATTAAAGTTGAATATGACAGTAGTAAAAACAAAATATTTAAGAATGTTCTTTTTTACCTCATTTTCCTTTACAAGTTATGAAAATCTTCCTAATACAGTAAACACGAATTCATGAAATTGTTATGTCTTGTGCACTACATAGAGGAAAAATTGTACTATAAAGCGGATGCAATATTTCACACGGAATTTCCGACGAGACGTAAATACTACGTCGGCTTCTTCCACCTAATATATTATATGTTTAAATAAATTAAAAACAAAGCGTGGCGAAACATAAACGAAGGGTGCTATTGCCCGCGCGACTCGTTTTATGATATGAAAATAGACGAGCTTTTTTCCACTCATATTACGTTCAAACTCCCCGAAAGCTCGTAAGCTTCACGGGTTAGTGATTTTATGTAGCTCGCGCTTTCACTTCGCAGATCAAGGCTGCCACCACCGGAAAAGGTATCCCGGCTTAATGCACCTCACTTCTTTATGAAACTTTGCACCTACCTTCAACGTCTGTTTCTTTTGTAATTGTCGACGACAAAGGTCGGCGAAGAATGTTAGCTTCTGTTTGTGTTTTTCTGTTTCCGCTTTCCTCGACTATGTATTTCGCGAAATTGCGAACCACGTAATGGTGGCGGCGACAATTTTCGTTTTTGCCTTCGCCTTGGTGTTTCTTGCTCGATCTTAATCTGTTCTGGCGATGTGAAGCGTTTTTTCGGATTACCGACAATTGCCACGAGATCGTCTGCCATTGTTAAGACCTCGGGACTCATTACATGCGCTTAAAATGAAAGAAATAAATTTGCTAAGAAGAGGACTTCCGAAATTATTCTGAGTTTAACGAAATAAACTTGTACTAACATTTATAAATAAATATTGTGACGACTGTATGGTTTGCCAGACGACTGTAGTAATAAAGACGTCAAGTAATTCGAGAGGCTTCTCGAATTTACTTGTAGGGCACAGCTGGAGGTTGTACATAAATTTCTGTTCAAACAAATGGATTTGGCATAATATACAAGGTTGTTCTACTTTACTTTCTAGGTTTGTGGTAGGGTAGGATATGATAATAAATCATCCCTCAAAGTGTTCAAATATTATTCGATTTTTGTTTTATATGTGACTGTTGAATGTTGTATTATTATATATTTCTACCCCCGTTAATTTTCTAATGGCGATGTGAAATATAATATTCCGACTAATAATTCATTGTTAATCCCTCACGCGAATCCACGCATTAGCCGTATATTAATCAATGTAGTGCTAATCTTCGCAGCCTCCAAGTTGGCCTCGTAATAAATTAAACTAAAGATCAAACCGTCCGCAGGAAGCGAGAATCTAACAGGTGCGGCCCCAATAATGCGTCCATAAATCATGGGGGCTCTCAAATTTAGCATATCGCCCTCATCACCGGCGAAAAAAATTCGCACAAACATTTATTAGATTCTTCCGCTCCCCCGCCGCCGGCGGCGTCGCGACGTCTCTCGCGATTTACCTAATCTCCTGTCAATTCCAGAGCGTCATCCTCAATTTGTCGGGACCGGATAAATTGAAATTAGCTTTATTATTGCATCGGTGGGAGAGGGTGTAAAAATTCGCTCGCTTGCGCTGATTAATAGGTGTCGCGACGCTCTGGTTGTTTTTGGTTTAGCGGGACGCCACACCATCACCGCCGCCACCGGAAAAGGTAAATAAGTCCGGCGATAAATGCCGCCGTAAAATTTGCCCCGCTGCTAATCGTAAACACAATTTATATCTGCAAAAATGCCCCTCAGTAAAAATGTTTATCGCAATGAAATATTTCCAATATTCGTAAAAATCGCGGTGATATTTATTTACGTATTTACTTTACGATAAGCAACAAACTTTAGGGCGTTGGCGGTGAAATAACGATGCTTAAAAATTCTGCTTTCGAAACGAAATAAAAAAAATGCCGCCGCGATCATATTTAAATGAAAATTCGTGTAAATAAATGTAGCAGAAATTTAACGCTCAAATAGTCTGTAATCATTTGATCGGAAAAATATATTTTTAACGAGTTATGCGCTCGAATATTTTCTATGTTGTTCGATTATACGAAATAAAAAAAAATATCAGCAATATTATTATAAAGAAATATACGAAATCCTTTAATGCAATAGCAAATAATCGCCTACAGGTATTTTGAAATGTTTTAAATTTTTTAAACGTCTCCTGTAACTGTGTGCATAAGTAAAATAGAATAATTAAAAAAGATGTATAATTAAAAATGGAAAACCCAATTCATAAAGAGGGATGTAAAAATAGTCGAATATACATCACGAAGAATATGATGAAAAGAGGCTACACATGTAAGGTTGTTCTAGCCTGAAGGTAACAAGTCCTTTTTGTATCTAATAGCAACGCAGTGACTCTAACCAATATTTTATTGCATAAATATTAAAATATAAGTAATAAGTTTACATTATATTAGAAGTAATGTTAATGTGAAAAATAAGAAGTTGTCAATTGATTAAGTTTTAATTAACTGAAGTAAACAGGAACTTGTCAGTGCAATGACTGACGTGTCTTCACTTCCTTGAGCAACCGTTTCACTCAGTCATTTCAACTAATCCAAGCTGAGCTCGTCTATTCAACTCCTTTCTATTTAGTCTTATTGCACTTTTATTTCCTTTTACGTTGCACTCGAGAAGAAATACGAACTCAGCCACAATTAATTATTCTGAGAATAACTTTAAACTTTTTACTTCATCTTAAGAACGGTATAAATATACAGGATGTCCTGTAAAGAGTAGGATAAACAGGTTTAGGTTAAACTTAGTTCATTGAAATATCTGAATTTAGAGGAATTTTGGTTGCTAATTTTTTTCCACCTCCACATTTACGCGGTAACTAAAACAATTCCAACTAAACAGAAACAAATCAATTACTGGCGCAACTAATTAGCGTTCGCCGATTTCACGGATTTATTGTCTGGAATTGTTACAATTGAACGAGCGCCGCGGCGCTCAGCAACCGGCGTCACGTCGACAGCGGCGGCAATAATGGCGACGCGACCCTGCGAAGCCCGGCGAAACCTTTCCCATTGATCGACTTCGAATGTGTGCTAACCTGTGTGTGCTGCGGCAATATTTCATTCGCTAAATGTCAGAGTCAGAGCGGCGTTTATATTGAAGCCCACCAGGGGGGAAAAATCGAAAACGGACGCCACTGTCTGCAATTAATTGCTCATTAAAAGTGGCAATTTACAAACGGCCGGCGTTAATGAAAAAGCGTCTGTCGATTTTGTAAAACGTGGGCATTAAGATTAATAACGTACAAGAATTGTACAATATGCAGGGTGTTTTGTTAAAACAGTCACCATTCAATTAATGACCGGGATTTATGGCGTGCGAGAGCAAGGGTTTAATAATAATTATTATTATCAATCGCTTTCTATTTGTGTTCGTTTTTGGAGAGAAATTCGTTCCATATGTAGCTACTTGGGGCCCAAATGTATAAATAAAACATTGAATAAATAGAATCTCCGTTTGTTTCTAATGGTCGTTTTTGACCCCGCACAATGCCCCGACATACATCAACCCTCCCCGCGGGCGCAATAAAACATAAGCGTGTCGGAAATACACGACAATAAATACTCGAAATGAAAAGAATCCCGCTTCGGTGATATATTCAAGGAGCGAGGAATTCTTGCGTACAAAAGATTTTTTATCGGCGAAACTGAAAAAAAAATACATATACATAGTAGAAGGGGATGCGCATATTCGCGTCTGGGGCCGTCGAGAAACAGCGGCGTCGTGCCCATTTTTCATATCTGACGTTTCAGATGAACGAATGATGTTCGCGCACAGCGGGCCATGAATACCTAATAAGCGACCCCCCCGACTTGCGGGCGTAATTTGCTTCGTTACAAACATGCGGCGGCGTTAATATACCCGCGGGTCTCCACGTCTGTCAATCAAATTTCCCGGGTAACGTCGCGAATTAACTCCGAAGTTTCTATTACATACAAATAAAATAATGAGTGCAGAACGAAATAAAAAAACATGGCTTTGTATCATTCGTTAATTGAAAATTACTTTTGGTATTTAATTACATTTGGAGAACAGGAGAGAGAGTAAATCCCTAATGCATATACAGGCAGTTGTGCATTAATCAACTAAAAGCAATCAAAAAATGTAAATTAATTTTTGATTCATAACATACAAAATGCTAATTTAATTTTTTATTTAAATCCTGACTTCTGCCGCATGAAGGGTGAGTCAGGAGGAATAGATCAAACGTCGGGAATGTATGCATTTTACACGTAAATATGAGTGTGATCTTTTCTTTTGTCCCACGTTGGGACCTAACCTAAGGTTTCGCGAAAAAACACTTTGTCTGTGGGCATGGTCAGATGTTATGCGAGCACTGGTAAATCTCCCACACTCACACAATGCGATAAAATGTTTAATGGGGAAATTATTACGATATACTTCCAACGACAAGCAATAAACAAATATCATATTTGCATATTCAAAATTTGAGTAAATATGTAATATTTTCAGTCACTTTAAGAAAATTATGTACAATCAAACCTAAACAAACAACAAAATAATGTTTGACGTATTGCATAAACAAAAAAAAAAGGTAAATACTTTTCTATTTTTCCAAGGTTTAAGTTTCTTGGAAATACCCTATATATTTTTAAAAATTTACGACTTTTGGCTTACAGGTTAGTTCAAACAAGTGTCGAAATCGTTAGGGACGTAATTGCTAAGGTCATGTAAGGACGAAATTGCAAGAAATAAATTTATCAGAGGTATTCGAAAAATTAACCTATTATGATTCCTAAAGTTTGAAAAGTACTGATTACTATTAGAAAGTGATACGAGCGGTGTTCATAAAATTGAGTATGAAAAGTATTGTAATTTAATTGTAATCAACATTGAGTTTGTCAGTGCTCTGGAGCAGAATATTAATAATATCAATAATTAGAAACAAGAAATTGTATTCTGTAAGAGCCGGAATGGGTTTTCAAAATGTGATCAAAAAGGGGGTTCAAAAGATAGGGGCATAAATGCTCTGATCTACTACAAAACCTCACACAACAACAAATTTTCCTTTTCCTTTTCTCAATTATGTACAAATGTACAAAAAGTTTTCCCATCTAGTGTGTTACTCTCATTTTCTCGCATGTTCATTACTTGATCTGTACCCTAGACAGGCAAGTAAACAAACAAAACTTAAAAAAATTGTTTTACTGATTTGATTTTACAATGGTTTTCACATTGGAAGAAAAATCTTTTATGGTTGAATCCTACTTTCGAAACGCTCAAAAAATAAATGGCGAATGGACCTATTCTATTCCTGATTGTATTGCAGAATTTCAGGAAAATTTTCGAGAAACTGTATTTCTATACCACAAATTTGTTACTCAATTTCAGTACTCTGTAAGACTATTCATAGAAACTGGCAGTGTGGCTAGAAAACAGGTATCAGGTAGGCCTAAAGTAAGAACTAATGAGGTAGTTGAAAATGTGAGACAAATTATGACTGATAGTCTTCGCACTTTCATCCGTCACCTGTCACAACAAGTTGATCTTTCTGTCGGGACCTGCAGAACTATTCTAAGAAAGGACTTGCAAATGTTCCTTAATCGTTTGACTGCCGCACATGAATTGCTTCCAGTAGGTTTTGAACCAAAGCGAAGATACTGCAGTTGGTTTTTAAACAATATTGACAATGACGATTTGTTGGACAAAACTTTCTCTTGATGAGGTCTAGATCCATTTAATAGGATACATTATTTCTAAAATAAATATGAGAATCTGGAGTACAAAAAACCCTCATATTTTCACCACAAAAAATTAGTGTTTGGATAGGTTTAAGTCGGAGAAGATCGATAGTTCCAATATTTTTTAATGGCACACTAACATCACTTAGATATCGGAAAGAGATTTTGCATCCATTTATTAATCAACTGCATGATGACGAGTTGCAATTTTGATACTTTCAGCAGGATAGTGCAACGGCCCATGCTGCTGGAGATATTTTAAATTTCCTCCAAGAGTTTTTTGGAGATCGGATAATTAGCAGAAATATGCCAAACATATGGTTTCCGCGGTCTCGCGATCTAACTCCTTTCGATTTCTTTGTTTGGTCCTACTTGAAAAATTCCATTATTAAAAACCCCCTAATGATTTACAGGAACTTACGCAAAGAATCATCGAAAAGTGTAATGAAATAAACAATTCTCCCCACATTTTGCAAAATGTTATTAATGAATTTCGCAGAAGAGTTAGAAAATGCCTCGAAGAAGACGGACTGTTGTTAATACACTATCAACGTTATTTTTTAAAATTTTATTTTGTTTGGTTTCAAATAGGGTAGAGACACCATTTGTGGCCACTACACCATTTCTGACCACTTTAGTTATAAATGTGCTTTTATAAGATTCACATTAATTAGGAAAAAACAAATGTGACAAATTTCCGCCCATACATTTGCACACGTCAAATTAAAGATCTTTTATTTTCGGCTAAGCTCCATGTTTTACTGGCTTAAGAGATTTCGTTAAGGAAACAAAGTAGCAGTAAATAAGATTTAATTAATGAAATACTTATGAGAATGCTTCCATTTAAGTTTGTTTAATCATTATAATAGTTGTACATTATATTCCTGTGTTTCAATGAATTTTATTCTTTGATATTTATTTTTAGATTGGGTGAACCAACATCAGCCGCATTGTTCCATATCTGGCCACCATGAGGCCACTAATGGAAACAGAATGTTCTATTTCTGGCCACCAAGTGGCGACCAATGAAAATCACGTTTCATTTGTGGCCGGTTTGTATTGCATACCTATGTACTCTTGCGGACAAAAAAATTACCCATCACGTTAAAATTATATACTTATTTATTTACATTTACATATTGTGCACCGGTTTACAAGTTTAAACGAACCATTATTCGAACTATTGTAAGTCAATATGACAACTCGAATAATTTACTGCGAAAATAGAATGGGTCATTTTGTTGTTTAGGTAATTACATATTTTTAGGCTAGTATCTACCTAGATTACTATCTTCATATATAATTTTTAGACAATGGCTCCAACACGAAAAGTTGTTCAAAAAGCAAAGAAAAAGTTGACACAAAACAGAAAGTCATCAGAAAAGAAGAAATCATTTCAATATGAAGCCTCGCAAATTACCAATTCTCTGGCTGACATTAGAAACAAAGGTATGAAAGTGGCAACCGCTTGTAAATTGTATGGAGTTCCTCAATCAACAATACGAAATAAATTAAGTGGAAAGTTTCCTGACACTACAAGAAAGGTAGGGAGAAGTTCAGTTTTAGGTAGAGATGTGGAAGATAAATTGGTCGAATGGATTAAAAACATTTCAAAAATGGAATTTCCTTTAGGAAAAGAGGGGTTCATTTACTCCGTTAAAAACTTGGTAGGGAGAGCAAATTTACCAACTCCGTTAACTCAAAATACTCCTGGACGGAAGTGGTTTAATCTTTTCACGAGGCGCCATTATGAAATATCTCAAAAACAGTCAGAATACATAAATCGGGCAACATCGCTCATATTAAAAAATCATATAAGAGGGTGGTTTAGGGAAACTCTAGAGTTGTTAGAAGAAAATACGGATATTCTGCAAGACAGTTTATGGAATATGGACGAAACATCAGTTTATTTGTGTCCCAAAGGCAGTCTCGTTTTAGCCGAGAAAGGCTAATCAGTATATGGCAGGTCCTCCAACTCTGATAAAGAAAACATCACGACATTATTTGCAGTTAATGCTAGCGGCCAATTTGCAAACCCTTTAACTGTATATAAATATGACAGGTTACCGGAGAAAGTAGCAAAATCTGCTCCACCAAACTGGGGAATCGGAAAATCTGCTAAAGGGTGGATGAATTCTGCTTGCTTTTTTGAATATTTTGCAAATGTATTCTTACCCTTTCTAGTAGAAATTGAAGCAACATTTCCTATAATAGCCTTTTAGACGGGCATGCATCTCACCTGAATTTGCCCTTGAGTAAACTGTGTCAGGAGAACCAAATCATATTAATATGCTTGTATCTGAATACGACCCATATACTCCAATTTTTTTTTTCCTTTGAAGGCAAAATGGAAATCAGCAGTTAGAATATTTAGAATTCAACATGAACGTGATATAAAAAAGTTTGACATTCCTAACGTTCTAAAAAAATTAATGGATGAACTTCATGTTAAGACGACAATTGTAAATGGCTTGGGAAAATGCGGATTATTTCCGTTTTCTGCAGATAATGTCGATTATTCGAAGTGTATGACAAGATTAGAACAACATCAGCATAACAATGAAGACTTGAATAGATAAACGATGAATCGCTTAGCCATCTAGAATATTGAGAATCAAAAATGTATCCCAATATTTTAGTAAATTTTAAAAACTTACAATATACAGAACTTACCAAATCCTTATTTGATATGTGGACTTTATTTAAACAGGACCATAAAACCACAAATGCTAATTCACAATCTGTTGACAATGTGCACGTTGTCAAGTGAATGAAAACTATATTGATGCAGTTGGTAACAACACAACAGGAGAAATTCATGCAACTGACACTATTGAATTTGATTTTCCGGAATTCAATACTGATGATGAAATGTTAAACGTTAATAATATTTTATCATCAGTATTGAATGCCGATGGACAACCGCGCCAAAACGAAAGGTGATGGATATATTGAATGAAATAGTATTTTATCCTAATTCAAATTCAACAGAGATAAAGAAAAAAAGAAATCACGACCGTTTATCAAGCGTTATAACATCGTCAAAATGGATAGAAATTGCAGAATCTAAACAATACGCAAAAGAAAAAGAGAATGAAGAGAAACTACAGAGACGACACACAAGAATGAATAAGAAGAAAGAATTAGAAACAGAAAAAAAAAATTAATAAATTGAATAAGAGAAAATCAGGAAAAAAACAAGCACATGAAACTCGGATTTCAGAAATGGTTTCCCAGGAATTCTATGAGCAAGATAAAAGTGATGCACTTGTAATGCGTTTGATTTAGGAAATATTTTGTTGTTCTTGTAATAAATATTTTGTCTATTTTGTTCTTGTAATAAATATTTTGAATATATTTATTTTCAAAATTTTGTTTTATATTTTCATTATTCGAAAATAAATGACAAATTAGGAATTTCATTTTAGACTTTCGAGGCTCCCTGTACAATAAAGAGAATTTATGTCAGGTACATTCTCGAATATTTTTTTATTAGTCATCAGTATCTCCTAATTTTAATAAATTTTGCAAAAAGAAAGGAAAAAGAAAAGGGTGGCCACAAATGATATTAAAAAAGGCCAGTTTAGGAACAAAATGGCCAAAAATGGTGAAATTGCACCTGTTGCCATAATAATTAAATTACGGGAATTTTAACCATTAACCATTTTAACCGGTTTGAGACGTGTATAGATGAAAGTGATCTGCTGCTAATTTAATTCTCTTGTTCATTTTCTTCAACTGCAGATTTGCTTAAAGTGGCCACAAAGGGTGTCTCTACCCTACGTAATAAATCGTAATTATTGGTTATGATTTTCTGTTGACGTTATGTCAAGGTTAAATGTCAATTTGGCGTTTACTGATCAAGTAAGGAACATACGTGAGCATGCGAAAAAATGAGAGCAACTCACTAGATGGGAAAACATTTTGTATACATGTTATTTATAGTAAAATTTTGACAAAGTCCTTTATTCGAATCGTTTTTGAAATTAGTTCTTCATAGGCAGGAATTATCTTCAACGTCCTTTAATATGGAATGAGTTTTGGTCCTTTTTTATCGTACCGTTACTTCGTAACTTCGGGATTGTTGAAGTCTCGACCAATTCTTCTCTCTTTCTTAAAATGGTTTACAGATTTAACTTGAAGGCTTCCGCGGCCGTCGTCCATTGTTGAATTCTTGGCTTCCGGTTGGAACCGCGTGTCTCGGATTTCTCTACTGCCGACGTTTCGTTCTTCGTTGCAGAAGAACTTCCTCAGGGCTGCTGCTGGTGGTGATGCTGCTGCTGTTGGTCTTGTTGCTGCTTCGCGTTAGTCGTTGAGACTGAGTAGGTAAGTCCGTTGTCGTGGTATTTATAGGAGCCGGTGGGAGCAGCGGGGTGGAACGGTGGGCGGGGCGGAACGGTATATCGGTGCGTGACGGATCGTTAATGAGATGTTTCCAAGTATTGTGAAGGTAGAAGCCATTGTCACGGTTTAGATTGTTGGGGTGTTTGAAAATTTCTATGGATTCACGGATTTTACGGTTAAAGAAATGAGATGAGCGGGCTAGGAGTTTTGTTTCTGAAAACTGGATTTGGTGGCCGGTTTCTAGTTTATGTTCAGCTAAGGCGGAACCAGTTGTTTGTAGTAGCCTGGTGCAGCGTTCATGTTCAGAAACACGAGTACTGACAGATCGTTTAGTTTCACCGATGTATACACGCCCACAGGAACACGGAATACGATATACTCCTTCGGATTGTAAGGGAATGTGGTCTTTCGTGGAGGGTAGGTAGTTTGAGAGTTTTGTCATGGGTAAATAAATGGATTTGATGTTTTGTCGTTTGAGGATTTTGCCTATTCGGTCCGTTATGGTGTGGATGTAAGGTAGGTAAGCCGTAGCAACTGGCGGTGCATCAGGTTCAGGGCGTGGTGGAATGGGGGTTCGATGACGAGCAATGGATCTTTGGATGTCGTGTTTGTTATAATTGTTGTTGAGAAGGACTTTTGTTATATGGTTTAGTTCAGTTTGGAGTGAAGAGGACTCTGATAGGGTAAAGGCACGATCAACTAGTGAGTTGATGACCGATTGTTTTTGAGAAGGATGATGGTGGGAATGTGCGTTCAGATAGCGATCAGTATGAGTTGGTTTGCGATACACAGAATGTCCTAATCTACCGTCCGGGAGGCGACTTACTAGGATATCAAGGAAAGGTAAGTGGCCGTCCTTTTCGTATTCCAAAGTGAAACGAATGTCCGGATGTTGGGAATTAAGGTGTTCAAAGAAGTTGTCCAAGGATTCCTTACCATGTGGCCAAATTGCAAAAATATCATCAACATATCTGAACCAACATTTGGGTTTGAGAGGGAAAGAAGTAAGGGCTTGTTGTTCGAAAGCCTCCATAAAGATGTTCGCTACTATTGGGGATAAAGGGGAACCCATGGCTGTTCCTGACACTTGTTCGTAATATTGACCTCGGAACATGAAATAAGTTGAGGTTAAGCAACATTCTATCAAAGGAATTAGGTCTTCGGGTTGGTTATGGGCTCCGAACAGTTGCTGGATAATAGTAACGGTGTCGGGTATTGGCACTTTGGTGAACAGGGATTCAACATCGAAGCTGACCAGAAGGTCCTGCGGGTCTAAGGATACATCGTGAATTTTTTGGACGAAATGTTGGGAATTGAGGATAAAGGTTTCACTATTACCTGCAAATGGTTTGAGGGTGTGTGCTAGATATTTAGAGATTTTGTACGTTGGTGAGTTGATTGCGCTGACTATGGGACGTAAAGGTGTGTCGGGTTTGTGAATTTTAGGGAGTCCGTAAAGTCTGGGAATTCTAGAGTCACGAGGTATCAAAGATTTTTGTGTGTCTGGAGGGATAGAAGAAGATTTTATTAAGGTCGTTATGGTGCGTTCTATACGGGAGGTAGGGTTGCGTCGTAAAGGTTGGTAAGCTGGGTCGTCTAACAGGTTATTGATTTTGTGGTCGTATTCTGCACGATCTAAAACTACAGTTGCATTCCCTTTATCTGCGGGGAGTATGACTATGTCTGGGTTGGTTTTCAAGGTTTTGAGGGCTTGAAATTCAGATTTAGTGCAGTTTGGTTTGGGGGGTTTGGCTGTTTTTAGAATTTTGGAAGTTTCGTGGCGAATAGGGTCTGCAATATGGGAAGGAAGTTTGATAAGGGCAGATTCAACACTAGTTATGATGTCATCAATGGGTATGGTTTTTGGGGTTATGGCGAAATTTGGGCCTTTGGCGAGGACGGAGATTTCATTCTCGGTTAAGGGATAGCGAGATTTGTTTACCACGGTGTGTGTTAAGGAAGTAGGTTTATGATGATGATTGTGTAGTTGTTTAGAAACCAGCTGGTTGAATTTACGGATGTGGGTATTGGTGACATGTTCGCGAGTGCGGGTGGCTTGCTCGTGGGTAAGTCTGTCTATTAGTTGCCAGTCTGTTGGTGTGAGGGTATTGGCAAGTTCTAGATGAAGATGAAAAATTGTATAAGAAAGATCGGAGAGTTGGTGTCTGGTGAACTGGATGCGTTCTCGAACTAAGGCAAAACTTGTGCGTCGAAGGATTTGGTTGGAAGTGTAGGTTTTGATGTGGTGTTTAACAGTTAGGAAAGTAGGTATAACATGATTATCACGACAACGAATAAGAAATGTTAAAGTACAAATTAAACTTACCAATTTTTGTCGAAGCTGTCCCAGCTGTCTCGTCTTCTTCTGGATGTCCTCCCCGTAGAGGCTTCTTAATTTACATTTAATTTACATTTATGGTTTACAGATCTTTGCATTTCAATAAAATATCCTTCCGTTGTTATCAATTAAGGTGGCAATAATTATACCACATATAGAGGAGATTAAAATATTACGATTTAGCCTATATTTCTATATCGTTTTTCGTTTCTGAGATATAACCTCCTAAAGGGACAACTTGGAAAGTACGTTTTCTTAAATATCTCTCGAACGGTTTAAGATAGAGGGTTGTAATTTGATATGTAAGATAATTGAAATACAGAGATGGAAACTTCTTAGGCAAAATTGAATATTCTTCATCAGTGGCGTAAATTTAGGATAGTAGGTTATTATGTTAGTAAATAACTTTTGTATTGTCACTTTTTTTAAATAATCTGAAACAAAAACTGAAAAGTACAAATAAAATTATACAAGAAATGAACTAAGGTTGCACCTTTGCCAGGTTAACCGTTTTCGAGATATTCAGGTTGAAAATTTACACTATTTCAGAAATTCGAAATTTTGTAAAACTATAAAATATGCCTTGACAAGAATGGGTGCTATATTACATATCAGTATAGTTGTGTAGTCTTTTCTCAATTTATGAATTAAAAATATAATATAAAACTATGAAATAACGGATTCATTTTTGGGGAAAGTAGAAGAAACAGCTTTGTTGTAGTAAGGCCTTACGCAGAATAATTTTCTGCTATACGCGCCCCAAATTGAAATTTTTTTTTAGATTAAATCGCAATATTTGGATGTGCCCTTACACTATATACACATTTCTATGCTCACCATTGGTATTTCGGTTATTAGAAGGCATAGAGCAGCGGCTAAATGGGGAATGTTTTGCAGAATTCAATGCTCGCAATAAATCTCATTTCAAATTCACTACAAATTTTTAAAACTTTAAGATAATTAAAAATAAACAAAATTTACCGATTTCGTTGTTCCTCAATATCTCGATAACGCCTAAAGAGGGGAGATATTAACAAAAACTAAATAGATCTCTAATATGAAATTAGTAGGCTATGAAATTAAACACCAATGAGAAATGGAAACTTAAAGGCATGCTAAGTAATACTGTAAAATTAGGAAACGATACTGACGTTTAATTTCAAATTAACAAAAGCAGATTGCCCAATAAAATTAGTAAGTCATAGAATGAAACGTCAATATGAAACAAAATTGTAAACTGTCAATTAATGCTACAGAGATTAGTTAATTAAAACCTTGTGTACTCGTAGCATTTGATAAGTAATTATTTTTAAGTATTAAGGCCCGGTTTTTTCACCTCCAGTTATCTTTATGTGACGGTTTATTCCCATAGTAACAATTGTGATCATAATCGTTACTATGGGAATTAATCGCCAGATAAAGTTAATTGGCGATGAAAAAATCGGGCCTAAGATTAATAAGTATTGATAATGGCACATAAATATTCAAACGATGAAACAGTTGATATGTTGGAAGAATATTTCAAAGCAAATAAAAACTCTGAAAATGCTTACGCGAGTTACGCTGAGCGCTTTCCGGAAAGACGATAACCACAAAGGACAATGTTTAGAACGATAATTAGCAATTTACTGAACTTTGAAAGCTTCGAGCAAAAAAGAGCTAACTACGAAGTTAACGATGATGATAATATAATATTTTGCAAAATGTTACGGACAATCCAAGCACAACACTTTGCTGAGTGGCACGAGAAGCTGAAATTCCCAAATCGACTGTTCACAAAACCCCGAAGAAAAACAAATACCACCCTTACAAACCAACAGTTATATGTATAAGATTTAAACGATAATGACATCATCGAAGATTACGGTTTAGTAATTGGTACCTATGGAAATGTGAAGATGATGCTAGTTTTCTTAGGAAAATACTCTGGACAAAGAAACACAATTTGCCAATTGCGGAGTGTTCAATAAACATAACTATCATCACTGGTCTACTGAAAGTCCACGTTTGGTAAGTCAAAGAAGATTTCAAGTTCGATTTGGTTTTAATGTCTGGTGCAATTTAATCAGTATGCAATGTTGTTTATATTTTGTTTTGTTCTCTGAGTTTCGGTTCATTTTAGATAATCATGTAGTTGTCACATGTAGTTGTCACATCTTTGATTACAATTTAACTGGTAACAGATATTTGGAGCTACTAATAAATGAAGTAATACCTGACAACATGCAAAATATATGGTTCCAACAGGATGGTTGCCCGGCCCTTAGCACTCGTGACGTACAACATTTTTTTAGAGAAAACTTTAAAGAGAGAGTACTTTCAAATAATGGACCAGTGCAATAGCCTACGTCCTACGAGATCACTAAACCTTATCCCCCTTGACTTTTTTCCACCGCCAGATGCTCAGGAAATTTTAGAACAAAGAGTGCTGGATGTGCTAAGATCATTAAACGGAAACACAGTTCATAGAGTATGTAACTCAAAAGTGTATGGAACAGATTGGTTGTCATATTGAACAGTTCTTTCAAGTAAACCTTTTTAGTACTCTTTCTTTACGCTTTATTATTTTTCTTATCGTTTGGTTATTTTGCAGTATTACTTAACGTATCTTTAAGTTTTCATTTGCTAAGTTGGTAGGGATATTCGTGAACAGAGAGATTACATCTAAAGAGATAAGTCTGTAATCTTGAGCTAGTTTGATGTTCATCTTAGAAAACGTGAATGAATCCTTAATGTTGTATGAATCTTCAATGGGGAAACTAACCGAAAGTATTCGAGTAGTAAAGTTTGCAAGATGATAAGTAACAGCCAACTTATTCGTTAACAATGATAAATGGCTTGTTAATTTAACGGATACTGAACTGCCTCTCGATGTAAAAAATTTCTTATCACTAGGCCCTAAATTTATATTAGATCCCACGGCTAACCAAATTAACATTAGCAGATTTTTGGCAGATATTGAAAATATTCTAATAGATAAACCAACTGACATTGCCAATTCAGAAAGAGCAAGAATCACCAACATGATCACTAATTTGCTTAACAATTTCAAAACTACATGCCAACACAAGAGCCCCTTTCTTTTAAAACTTTTCAATACATCTAAACAATTTCTCATCAGTCACAAAGACCTCATATTGACCAAAGCAGATAAGGGATCAGTTACCGTTTTAATGAAGAAATCAGACTATATCAATAAATCATTAGAATTACTACAAGATAACAATATTTATTTGGAAATTAATAAAGATCCACTCTTCATCTTACGATTAAGAATTAATGAACTTATAAAAGATCTGTTTAACAAAAATTATATTGATAAAAACACCACGCATCAACTTGTCAACAATAGTTCGAACATCCCTCGATATTATGGCCTACCAAAAATACACAAACAAAATACCCCCCTCAGACTCATAGTCTCATGCATTAACTCTCCCACTTATCATCTTACAAACTTCATTACTCGAATACTTTCGGTTAGTTTCCCCATTGAAGATTCATACAATATTAAAGATTCATTCTCGTTTTCTAAGAAGATGAACAACGTCAAACTAGCTCAAGATTACAGATTAATCTCGTTAGATGTAATCTCTCTGAATGAATTCCTTAATATTTTAAAATTCCTACTAAGTATTGTTATTTTACTTTCAATAATATAGTGTACAAACAAATTCAAGGTACACCCATGGGTTCAGCCCAATCATAGCCCAAATAGTAATGGATCATTTGCTGGATGATTGCATCTCACGTTTATCTTTCCTAACTCCATTTTCTTATAAATATGTTGACGATTTGATCATTGCCATACCTCAAAACAAACACAATGAAATTTTAACTGTTTTCAATAGCTTTAATAACCAAATTCAATTCACTTTAGAACATGAAATGGATAGGAGTATTCCTTTTCTGGACACTAAACTTATAAGAACTTCCGATAATAACGTCATATTAGATTCGTACAACAAACCTACTTCCTCAGGAAGATTTATTAATTTTTTGAAAACCGTTCACTAAAAAGCAACAAATACTCTGATTCCAGAGTCAGTGACCCACTTAACTCAGAGCTGTCTCTGTTGAAGTACTCTTCCTGAATCAGAAAAATCGCAGATGCTCTGATAAACTTGGCTTCTGTTGAGGACAGAACAATTAGCCTTCTCTCTTCATCTTTCTTCAAGTCGAAAGCAATAAAAAATTACTCATGTTTTAGACGTTGTTCACCAAAAAGCAAATTGAGCAATTTTAAACTTTGATAACATTCAATTGTGACCCAATTAATTCTGGGCATTTTCTGTTGAACATATTATTTTTGAATCAGAAAAAAATGCAGATCCTCTGAGGAACTTAGTAAACGTATCTGATTACAAAAACAATCGAGCATCGTATTACTTAGATATTTTTATTCTTGATTTGAGGCACTTTTCGACTTTCATTGTTGAACACACAACCGTTAGTTTTATCTCTTATTTTTTTAAGCTGGGCGATAAATAAGAATTTCTCGATTTGAATGTTGTTCACAAATTAAAAAAAAAACAATTAAACATCGTATATTTGAAGATTATCAAGTTCAAAACCTGAAAAAAACTTTGGTTTTTCTTCCGATTTAAAAAATTAACCTACGATAAGTTCGCTACAGAGGCAATAATTTTTTTCTGATTTTGATAATTTTCAAATATGCGACATTTTTTTTATAAAAAAGTTATAAATTTTCGTATCCATTCACGGAAAACAATAAAATTGAGTATCGTGTTCTTACATTCATAATAATAGACGACTTCTGTTGAACATGTGACGTTTTTAATCACGATATTCTGATTCTATTTGTTCACTATGACACATTTAATTTAGAGCTTTCTCTGTTGAATGTATTCTTTTTGAATTAAAAAAATCGCACAGCCTAGATATTTTATGTGTTAACTTCAACCACTTCTTCTTTTGATTCGTCTGTGTTGAACACACAATCATGAGCCTTCTCTTGTCATTTTTAAGCGTTTGTGTTCTGTAAATTATTTAAAAAATATATATACAGATTCCTGGTCTCAAAATAAGACGTTTGAACTCAACTTATCTATATCCAAAAGTGCTTCATTAAGCTAGTATTCTGCTTAAAAATTATCGAAACACAAAAGTAATTTTTCTAATAACAAAGTAATGCATGAACCAATTTGGATGATATTTGGCGTGAGGACTCACAGGAAGATGAGTCACTTTTCCAGGTGGCTTTAGTACTTTAAAGTGAACAGCTAGTATGGGTTATCACAACACATATTTTGCAAAAACGTTCTTGAGGTTAAGAAAATAACTATATTTAGTAAGTTTTGAGAAAGGAGCATTCATTAGGAACTTTTTTGTGCTTGTAAATATTGATAATTCTTACGGTTTGGTCACAAATTAGGAAAATCGAAATTCTTATTGGAAAAAGTAGGAAATACAAGAAGACCAAATGATCCTTACATCCATAACTAATTTATTTTTAGAAACTTTTACTAAACTTTCTCTGTCGTTGCTAATTTTGATATCTGTTATGGTTTAATCAAAAAACTACAACTAAACTATACGGATATGAAAATTTGCAGACATGGTAAAGTTTACTAAGAAATGACTTTTTTTTTAAATAAATTAGTTATGAATGTACGAGGCATTTGTTCTTTAGGTATTTCCTATTTTTTCCAATAAATACTTAGATTTTTCTATTTTGTGACTAAATCTTGAGAAGCATCAACAATTACGAAGACACAAAAAAGTTTCCTAATGAATGCTCCTTTCTAAAAGTTTATTAATTCTAGTTATTTTCTTAACCTCAAAAAAGTCATTAGAAAATCTGTGTTGTGGTAATCCTGTTTCTCACTAAATTGCTAAAACCATCTGGAAAAGTGACTTGCCTTCTTGTAGATCCTCATACCAAAAATCATCCAAATTGGTACGAGAGTTCTTTTGTTATCAGAAATATTGATACAAGAATTATTAGTTCTAACAAGAGGTTTGTTCCAACAACAACTCCTGACTAATACGAATCAGTCAAAAGCCTGCACTTATCAAAGTTGCAGGTTACATGATGGAGTTGTCGAAAGCAACTTTTATTTCGATAAGCAACTATTTCTGACGGTTTCGAATAAGTGAGGAATGCTGCTGGAACATGGCTAATTTATCGAATTTGCGAGAAATTAATTATTATTAATTAATTATGTAAGCATTTCATAGTGGATAAAATATGTATTATTTCTTTTTGCAGAGCTGTTGGTTGAACATTAGACATCTATTTAGCCCACAGTAAACTTGATTCGATGATTGTCAAACAATTCGGTTTGAAATTATCACATTTTCGCCGTCAAACAGGCTTTAAAATTATCATACTTTAGCGCCCTGGAATTTTGCTGCTCCAGGCATACAAAACTGAATAATGAATACGAAATAATACTTGTTATTACAAAATAATTAAATATTACATCAAAGCTTGGTTGCGAAAGTGTTCTGCAAAGTGAAAGAGAAATCTCCCGCATTAATACATCTTTCAAAGCAAGTTTAATTGAGTAATCCTTAATAAGGAAAAAGAAAGCAAAGTAATTATTCATCCTTCATTTTCCCATTTTTGAATAAGATTTGGTTGAATTTCTTAAACACATTAATTTGTGTAGTAAAATTCAAAGTTATGTGACAAAATAGAATGAGTTCTACTTATTTTGAAACAATATCTTCAGCTTTTCTTTTTCTTCTTTTTCCCACAAATTATCTAAGCTCGCAGAGTTTGTAGGAGAGGGGTTTCTTGGGCGCTGCGATCAACTTGATGTTAATATTTCTCCTTCGGTATTCACCTTACAAACTCACGTACTAGGAGGAGATTCGAACAAACATGTAATAGTTGTCCTGTCAAGTGTTCATGCCCATTACCAGCTGACCTAAGCAACTTGGCTAGTCAACTACTACTTGTTTCAAATAAAATTTGAACCAAATTTTTTTATACAAGAGATAGGGCAGTTTAATCAAAAGAAAAGTAGTAAAATGTTTTATGCAAGTTTTCGTAATAATTCGTTTTTAATTCTAATAATTTTGGGAGGCGCTTTTGAACATTGGGGTTAACGTCTTCTGTATCACGGACATTTACGCGATCGTAAATTAAGGCGGCCGTTACAGGGTGAATTTAATCGGGAAAGTCGAGACGCGAAATGAAGACGTTACAACTCGCGCCTGCGAATCTCGCACGTAAACTCTTGTAATAGCGGACTTATTGCCGTTGATGGTTAATTTGATAAAATGATGAATGATGCACCCGCTCACATATTCCGACTTCATTAATCTTGAGCGGCGCTTTCAGGGGGCGCGGTGCGCCCGTCGAAGTTGGGAGCGGAAGGGGAGGTTTTGTTGGCGGTTAACACTTACCTAGCTCGCACTAACGTGAACGTGTTTATTTGGGACTGAAGTGTGTATATAAAATGGAAGCGACGCCATTATTACGGCGAGTTTATGGTGTAATATTATCTGGGAGGTCTTGTGACTTTGTGTTGCGCCGTATACACTTTGCATAAGCTGTTAAGGACGACAACGAAATACTATGTCGTGGAGGGTGGAAGATTGTTTTGTCGCAATCAAGCTTAACAGCTACTGGAGTGCTTCAAGTACAAACATGGTCATGAAGAATGCAAATTATTACCAGTTTTTAACGATGTGGGATGTCATAGAGCACCATAAAAACTTTCCTTATATGCTTAAGGAAAGATTGCCGCTAATTTTAGCGAAAGTACTTTTTTGAAATTGAAATAAATCTATTTAATTGCAGCCTGCAAAAGAAAACAGGAAAAACTTGAATTAATGCATGAACATGTTGCTTTTCTTGTACCAAATACACTGATTTTTAAATTATTTACCAAAGTATTATTTATTGGAACTAAATCAGGTCAGTCGTTTTCATTAGTTTTTGCAATCTTTTTTTAACTGGTACTAATTCAAACAGCAATTATATGGCATAGTTCGCCTGAAGACATAAATATCGGGGTAAATAGTTTGCACAATTAATGCACAGTAGAGAGTCCAAATGTGAGACCTGAGGGATTCAGATGTCTCTCTTCAGAAACATAGTTAGCAAAAACTACTTTTTCTGTCCTATTCGCCAGAGATAAAGTGAACAAATTCAGAGACTCTTCGAATTCTACAGTTGTCTAGGAAAGTAGATATAATACATAAAAGAGGGAGTTGGAAAACTTTGAAATTGAGTTCTTTGATTTCTAATTTATTTAATTCTCAGTAGATGTATACTTAAATGTCAGAAATTATTAATATGATGCAAATTTTATGTTTGTACTAACAATTGGTGGTAATGCAACCATGTTACTTCCGCCGCCATATACTAATTTAACATGTTGTTCTAGTTTGTTCTACATATATTCGGTATTCAATTAATTTGGTATGCAAATTTGCATTTGCCGAAACGTGAAATTTGAACGCAAATTTAGCTTATTAATATCATTTGCTTCTTTTCATGTTTATTATTATTGTCTTCACAGTCTCAGAAAATTTTAAAAAAAGGTGAAAATTCTTAATTCATTAATCTAAAATAATTAATTAATTTCTAGTAAATTATTAGTCACGTTCGATATAATTTTTCAGATTCAAAGTTAGAGGCGAACAAAAATCTAAATTGCAAAAAAGTGAAGCTATCTGAAAAATAATATAATCATTTCTGTGTAGACTTTTGATGTTATAGAAGATGTAATTTATTCACGAAGTACATCTTTAGTTATGACTTTCCTTCAGAAAGAATATCCAATTATAAAAAGTCTATCGAGATGAGTGTAAACTTACTGATTGGAAATAACGAAGAAGGCGAGCTCCTCATTTATTTAGATGATTCGCGCGGGCGAAATAATTCGCAGAGGAATCAGATTTTGTGCAGAAATGCAAGCAATCAATATACAATGAGCAGCTCTCGTCCGAGTTCTAACGACTAGGTTGAGTGGGCGTTGTATTTTCAAAAGTTAGGAAAAGAAGTTTTAGATTCACAGTTCACATTGTTATATTAAATGAAAAGCAAAGTGTCCTTCGTTTATGAAGATCTCAACTGTGGGTGGTCGTTATTAAGTGAATTCTAATGAGTCTTGCAATATTTGTTAGAACTATAATAAACTTAGATACCTTTTGCTTTCAGTTTGTAATTTCTTTTTTAACATCTCAGTGAGTATTAGATTCTTTTACTTAATAAAAGTCTGTAAAGTTCATACCTCAATGAAGTACGTGGGCACGTTAGTTTGTTTTCCAAGAATGCTTGCAGGAAACTTACCTGAAAAAAAATATATCTTCATGAAAATTCGAATTAACTAATTAAGCTTTCAGTTTTCGCATAACATACAAATTAAATTATTTATTGAAAATTCCATTCTTTGTGTGCAATGCGCCCGTATATATATATATATATATATATATTTACGGCCAACTATCAAAGTGAGGCCTCATCGTGGACCATACAATGTGAGGACCACTAGAAGGAATGATGCTACAAATGCTAGTAAATTACTGTAATAGTACTTTGACAAGAGCAATAGAGGGCACATGAGTATACTCCAAAAATAAGGAAGATGACGAACTTTTTTTTCCGGTGTATATCGGTACAAAGTGAGGACTGCACTATCTGTCTATTAAAGTGAGCACCGAATATATATTTCGTAATGCCAACAAAGCGAGGACCGTTATGCGTGTATAAAGATACGAAACTACCAAAGTGAGGTCCTACAATGTTGCCATTTCTCGCGTTCCTACAAACCAAGTGCGCAGCATTTTTTTCATTTGAAAAATAAAGAGACAAAGGTGCGATAAAAATATAAAAGATAATAATGACTAAATAACTTCTGATTTGTTTTTTACTCAAAACTCCAGTTATAATCGATTTTAATTAAATTACTTAATTTATTTTATTTTATTGAAGAAGCACATGAGATTTCATAAAAAAGTTAGTTACGACCTATTGAAAATTTGATATGCTCTAAAAATGTTAAAAATCAAAAAACAATCAAAGTAGAAATTTTCTCAAATTACTTGATTGCATTAGAATGAAAATACACAATTCATAGCTTACTGGAGTAAGAAACAAAAGACTAATTTTTGTTTCCATGGAAATCTTGAATATCTTGTTTATTTATAAAATTACAAAATTCGGTGATTTCATATTAAATTCGACGGGCAACCTAAGGCTGAGTTCGCCTTTCACTAGGTGGAGAATGGGTCAAAATTAGAGTGTACAACAGATTTTATTTTGTATCACATATTATGACTATCTTAGATAGCGCCCATAAAAAACAGTTGGCAATCGTATCTGCGAAACTGTCAATCTACTGTATTAGATTGCCCATCGGATTTAATATAAAATAACCAAATTTTGTGATTTTATCTTCGTAGACAAACAAGATATTCAATAATTTTGAAATTGAGAATTTTCAGTTTTTTGAAGATATTTCAGAAATTGGCATAGATAGAAGAGATCTTTTTGTACATTTTTATAGACTTCAAAATAGCGCAACTTTCTTGTAATTTAACCGTCTTTGTATCTCTTATAATTTACAGCATTCGTATGGTGGAGCCTTTAACTAGTTATAATCCTGTATACATACAATTTAATTATTAGTATTTATAGATACGGTCGCGGCCAAAAAAATGTGGACACTTTTTTAAACATCAATTTTATAATACTAAAACTTTTGGATGGTCGTAACGAGTGTCTAAATAAAAATCTGGTCAAGTAGATTGTGGTCGAGAATTTATGTCGCTTCTAAGTTCAACAGCTAAGCTTTCAAGTGTAACGTCAAAATTGATACTGAATTATCATTTCCTTGTTAAAAGTGATTTTGCCGTAAAAGACGTGAAAACGTGAAATTTAAAAACGTTTATTATAAAATATGCTGAATATGCCCACCCCCTTCTTGGTAACATTTAATAATTCTGTTTTTAATTCCATTAACAACATTTTGCAGTAAATCCGGAGAGTTGTTGATTTCTTGACACTTATCAAATGTACGTTCTCTAAGATCGTTCAAATTATTTATAGGTGCTGAGTAAATATTATTTTTGATGTATGGCCATAGAAAAAAGTCACAAGGAGTTAAATCACAGAAACGTGGGGGCCAGGGAATTTCCGTATTCCGACTAATAATACGATTATCGTAAAATTCTCGTATTAGTGCTACAGTCTCCCTAGTACAGTGAGGTGTTGCACCATCTTGTTGAAAATATCCTCCTTGTAATTCGTCATCATGTAATTGTTGGAAGAATGGTAGTAAAATTTCAGTTCGGTAACGAATTGAGTTTATGTTACCTGAAATTAAACGGCAGAATTAAAAAAAAAACACCTAACTTAAAAGCGATTAATTAAGGCACCTTCGAAGAAAATTGGGCCTATTAATCTCCTACCACTAAAGCCTACCCACACACCAAATTTTTCAGGATGTAAAGATGTTTCTGCAAATGCATGTGGATTTTCGGAGCTCCATATTCGCATGTTTTGTGAATTGACGTACCCATTTCTATAAAATCAGGCCTCATCGGTGAAGAATGTTCTATTTAAAGTTGCGTCATCATTTGTAACACTTCTAAAAACCAGCGACAAAATTGAAGTCTTTGTGGAAAGTCAGTTTGTAACAATTCATGAAGCACAGTTATCCGGTAAGGATAAAGATGTAAATCCTTTTTTAATACTGTACGGCACGTTTCCACAGAGAGCTGCACTTGTTGAGATAGGTGACGAAGAGAGGTTCGAGGTGCATCTTCCATTATCTTCATTGATAACTTCCAGAGTACGTTTCTTTTGCCTTCCGCTTCCTTTTTTTCTTGTTAAAGATCCGGTTTGTCGAAATAATGCCACACTAAGATTTAGGCACTCTAGAAATTGTTTATAATCAAAAACAATTTCTGGGCACTGGACAAGGAATTCCTCCAAACAGTCTTGAATTGAATAGGACCAGACACCGTTAATTTTGCGACCGTTTCGAAAGTAACTTTCAATCACAAATGTCTTTTCTTCAATTGAAAAGGGCATTTTTTAGTAGTTTGTGAAAAGAAAAACTATTTTTAATTCAAAATCACTTTGACGTTACACTTGAAAGGTTAGCCTAGCCGTTGAACTTAGAAACGACATGCATGCAACGAACAAATTTTCGACCACAACCTAATTGACTAGATTTTTATTTAGACACTGTTAGCTATGAACTGATATTTACGGATGACAAACAGTAATTATTATTGATTATCATCTGTAAGTATCAATTCGTAATTACAACCGCCAAACAAAAGTTTTAGTATTACAAAATTAACGTTTACAAAGCCTTCATTTTTTTGCCGCGACAGTAGTTAAAGATTTATTGAGTAGATGAGGTTTTTAATATTGGTTATGACATAAATAAATTTGTTCTCAAACTTGAACACTAATTTTCGAACAAAATAATCTACTGAATTGGACATTTATTTCTAAACTTAGGGAGTACAAGATAAACTCAAATTCAAATTTATCGTCAACACAATGATATAGTGAGTAAAATGAAGTGTCAAATTTAAAATGAAATATACATAATAATATTATAGAAAATAACATATGTACAGTTGAAAAAAAACTCTAGCTTGCTTTGAAATGACAATGAAGGTCTGTCTTAGTACTCTTATTTTATTTACAACTGTCAGAAAATAACCTCAATTGTATATCATTGAAATAATGCAATGTTACTAATTAAAATTTTATTTTTAATTACGTTCACGACGTTTAATTAAAATTAAAATTAAAACACTTTAATTTAATTAAATCTGCTATTATAATTCAGCCTAAAGTGCACAGTAGCAACTTTTTTCTTCTATTGCCTATGATATACAGTGTGGAAAAAATAAGGAACAAATTGTATAATAATTGAACTATTGAGTTTTAACAAAAATTCAGCATCAAGCGATAAGACACGGACGAGTTACAATCCGGTGCAAGTAGTTCGGCTCACGCACATACGATACAGGACAGTTCACCTAGATGTACCTCTTATTTCGAGTAATTTTGCTGCAACGGCAATTCACTAAATAGTGAACGACAATAAATTGCCGGTTAGGAGAATCTGACACATTTGTTTGACTTATTTCACAGCCGGCAGGACAATCTTGTTTAAAAGCCCATCTTACATCAGTTAAGTACGCACAATCATGTTAGTACACATTATCAATGCGTTCGAAGATACAGACCCGATGAGGATCTCTATCCTATTGTGTAATTAGGTAATAATCAGACAATCTGTAACCTTGTGGGATCGATTGTTGCAAAATTCGAATGGCTGGAATGGCTACCAGCCGCGTCAAGTCCTTCAGTACACGGCATGCGATCAATAGCGTTGATTTTTGTCAAAATAAAAAAAAAAAATTAAATATAAACGCGAGCTTCATAAATAACACAATGCACGGAAACGAAACTCTAATAAACTTCCAAACCTCTGATAAAATTTCAAACCACTAAGGATATAGGATATAGTTATCTGCACAAATTTAGCAGAACTGATGAATATTAAATGCTTTGGCGCTTGTTTTCTTAAACTCAATTAATGAGCTAAAACATTGAATTTGCTGAATGCGCTGTTGCCACCTATACGGTCCTCATTTTGTGCGGGGCACGTTGCACAATGTTAAAGAAAAATATACATGGTTAGAAAATATACGCGCGCCAGCAGCGCCCTCAAACGCAAAACCGCGGAACTACGATATACAATTTTGAGCATGGCACTCACCAAGTGAGGTCCACATTTTTTTTGCAGAATTTCAATTTATAGAGTTACAGCACCATCTAGAAAAAATTTTGATGATTTTGTAAAGTGAGGTCCGTATATCGGTCCTCAGTTTGACATGGACCTCACTTGAACCGTAAATTTTCCACAGGTGGGGCTCACTTTATACGCTGGAAGAAAATATATATATATATATATATACATCTTTACATTTTACGAGACGTTAGACACGATAAAGCGAGAATACGGTATTAATTACCTCGTGATGGTGTTGATGAATAATAATGTGAAGCCGCTTTGTCATTGAAATTGAGTAAAATTATATAAATTAATTTTAACTTCGATACAATTAAGATTGTTTAATGCTCAGCAATTGAATTTCTCTAAAAATACTTATTTATTCATCGTTATAGTTACTACAACTTTTTTTTCTTTTCATAATGGATGTGTATTAGTTCTCCTAGTTGAATATAAATGTCATAAATATTAAAACTTAAAAACTCACACGTCTGGAGTTGGCGTTGGTTGAGTAAATGCCAGTGCTCTAGTCATAACACCTGTAACTAGCTGATTTCATTGTGGACGTTTTAAGATTAAAGTACTGTGACGAACTAAGGCGACAAATGAGTCATACAATCGCCAAGCCGGCTGCGGCTCGCCATAGTGTCTGGACTCGTTCGAGATAATTCCACCGTCGAAATATTCTAGGAAAGAAGCTGCTGGAAAGCCTCTCCGGTTTACGGAACGGGAACTGGGGATCAGACTTCTTTAGTTCGACGTAGAGTTTAGTTACGGCTTGTGAAAATAAATTATTCATAGTCTGTTCTAAATAAAATCAGTGTTAAGTTTTGTTAATAAATTAGTTATTAGTCTCATCGAGTATTTCATTTAAAAATAATTCAAAACAAACCCTAAATTCACAACAGTATGTCTGTTGTAGTATACCTAATTCTCTCTTTTATGTAAATTATTAGTGTATTTACCAAAAACTGTTATTTTTAGTTAGGAACCATTCAGTAAAGAAATGCATTGAAGAATTTCGTAATGATGTTTTTGTGCGTTAACACTTTGTATACAGTTTAAACGGATGTATCAGTTATGATTCGTGAGAGTCATAATAAAAAAGGTGGACAACTGCAAATGAATACAGGTGAACAAATTTCGAAGGTTATTTACATAATCAGAACCAGCCCCGTACTTCTGTTCGTCTCTCACCGCAACAAGCGGCAGTTCAATTTACTTTGCTCTTTATTTTCATTTAATTATTGTAAATAATAAATAAAGACATACCATGTTTTTGGCTATCTCAATTCAACGTCAACTTCAAATGTGGGAGTTTTTGATCGAACTTTATGAAGCAGTAGCATCAACAAGAACCGTTGTGACGGATGGATTCTTATAACTAAATCGATGATAGTCAACCTGCAAGGGTTCGTAGTGTACAAGGACATCTGAAGACGCGACGAAAGCGAAAAGAGATTCAATTTTTCCAAGAACGAAACCTCTAACTTTATTTTGATACTTCACAAGAGATTTACACAATATTTTCCTTTTCTCTTTCTTACTCTTTTATAAAATTTCTTTTTAATCAAATCGTTAAAGACGGTAGAGATTTCTGTGTTAGTAGGTGGATTCCGATTTGAGATATAATAAGTAGCCAGGAATCGCTTCCTTCGACGGAATTCAATTTGCCCTTATCGTACCTTTACTTATAATTAGGATTAAGGAAATAGCGCCTCTTTCTCTTTTAATGCCTATGTAAGGTATTCTTTTTGTTGCGGTAAGAGTTTAATAGAAATCATACAAGCGCTTCTTCTAAAAGTACAGTCGAACCTCTATAACTCGAATCTTAAGGGACCGGAAAATTACTTCGAGTTAGAGAAATTTCGAGTTAAAAAATATTTGTCCAGTTTCAGAAGCCACGTTTCAAAATATTCACCGGTCATCCACGCCTTTTTATTATTCTTATAAATAACCGGCAAGGACTTGACTCCTCGAAAACAACGTGGCTTGGCGCTTTTTCCTATTACGACAATTTTTAATTTCTCAGTGCCAGTCATGTTTGTCGTCAGTAAACAGATCACCCTTTCCTTGCTGAGTTTACCTCCGTGACATTTTTCATTTTTAAAGGCTAATGTTTCTTCTGGTAAACCTTTAAAAAATAGACCAGTTTCGTCTGCGTTGAAGACGTTATTTCCATCATAAGAGGCTAAAAGAGCCGGTAGAGTGTTTCGGACCCTCATGTCACACTTTTCTTCGTCAACGGCTGCACTTTCACCACAGACCTTTTTTTGCAATACGCCATATCTAAAATTAACAAAAAAAAAAACTACATGTAACCCCTTAGTAATGTTAATAAACTTATGCCTCGTACTTACCTCTTCTTAAATTTTTCAAGCTACCCTGAACTAGCTTTGAAATTCTCATCTCCTAATTTTTGAGCAAAATTTAACGCTTTTTGTTGTAATACCGGGCCTGATATGAGCAAATTTTCCTTTCTAGCAGAGCCAAACTACTTAATCAAAGCAGTGTTAACAGTCTTTCTAGGTCTATTCCGCTTTTTGAGCAATAATCTTTTTTTAATTCCACTTTCCACTTCTATTTCCTTTTCAATAGTCAGGTTTTTAAGTTTCCGCGGCGACTACATTTCATCAACACTGAACACTTTATCTATATTAAATAAACGAATACGAAAAGAATACAAACACAACTGTTGCGTCGGGGATTCCCAAATATCCGCACAGATTGCATGCGCCTGCGGAGAAAACTTGTGTTGACAACCGTACATAAGGACAAGGTTATAGAGATTCATGTGTTATTGAGCCGTATTATTAGGTTCGAATTATAGAAATTTTCGAGTTAGAGAAATCAAAACTCATAGCAGGTATACACAAGGTGCAGGGCGCATCAGTAAATTTCGACTTAAAGAAAATTTCGAGTTGTGGAGGTTCGAGTTATAGAGGTGCGACAGTATGTACTTATCCAAACAAAACCTTGCAAATTAAGAAAAAGAAATTTAGAATAACTTTCTAAAGTAAAAGACGAAACAAAATTGAGGAACGATAATTCTGTGGAGGTATTCGTAGTATTTATAAACATATATACAAAAATAAATATGACGTTTGATAACAGGCAAAAAGTTAATATAAAATTTCAACAATAGGACTTGCGATGGTATACTATTCTAACTGAGAAACGTCTCAGGTCCCTTATTTACAGGGAAAATGGGTCCATCCCTTGATAAATCTGTTGAGGAACAATTTGTATTCCAACTTTCATATTAACTCGGGTGAATCTATTCAGCTTCTTTTTTTAGAGGAGAACCCAGCAGAAGCGTAAGAAGTTTCTAAGAGTGTCTCGCTGAAGACATCGGTTCTTGTTTTTTCTATCCATCAATTATTCGACCTGGCTTCGATGAAGTATATGTGCACGTATAAGGTGTACAATTTGCCTTACTCAGCACCCGCGTGTAAGGCGTGTGGCGTTTGCTGGATTACGACAGTGCCAACGGGTAAGAATCTGCAAGAGTATGCAGCGCTAACAGTGAATATTGCGAGATCTTCAGCATAAGCAATACTGTCTTGTACTGATACACGTTCTGCCTTTTATATTCTTATATTATGGCAGGAATTAGATAGCTCTACGTTACTGTTCTGTTTGCTTATTCGAATCAGTGATAAATAGAGTTGTGTCTATTTGTCAGAGGGCAGTCCTTTTGTGTTTGGTTCGGTGGTTGTCTTAGCGACTAAAATGAGGTTGCGATCTTATTTGTTCGCCACTCAGAAACGAATGCGGTTTTGCTTCAATTCGTTAAATAGCGGCCTTAATTTGGTTTATTTTGGTAGTGGTTATCGTGACCCTGTTGCGTAGATGTCAATGTGATATTGCTTGGTGTTTGTCATTTTGACTTTTGTTGACGACTGTCATTTTGACGTTTGTCATTGTGACATTTCTTGTCAATCTGTCATCGTGACATGATTTTGTTGGTCGCTAAGCAAGGTATGAGCCCCCACAATTCGAAATAGTGTACTTAAAAATATTCAAAATAATACTGTTAAGGAAAGAAGCAGTTTTGTGTATAACAATTAAAGCAGTTGTTAGTCGATAGTAACTAACAGCAATTTTGATTTTCTGATCACCAAATATAGATGTTGGGCTTACTGCGTGGAGTCAAGGTGGAAGCGCCAAATAAGAATAGCGGGTCAATCCATATGAAGTGGTTCAATGCGTGTGATCATTGTGATATATGCAAATAATAAATATTATTATTATTAATTAATGGTCTTCATTCCTACTAAGCATTTCGAAAAAGTCCTTCATTAATAAAAATTTATCTGTTAGGTTCTCTAAAATGCACTAGGGTCAATCCATTACGAAGTGATCCAATGCATGTGGTTGATTATTCTTAAAATAATATTTTTCGTCGAGAGTTAACTTAATATATTGGCAGTTCCATATCAGTATTATTTTATTTTTATTTGCATTTACTTTAAAATTGTGTCCATCTCATGCATGCCATTTTCACCACTTGTTAGAATTGGCGGTAACTTCATATCTCGACTTTGGTAAGTTTTAGAAAGAATTTTTAGAAACCATCTTGTTAAGTACATTATAAGGTTCTGTTCTGTCAAATATGTGTTTTTAAAAATATTTTCTTGAAATACAATTATATCAAGTCTAAGATTAAAATTATTTGAGTTTTGAGAACTGCATACTTTCTTTCCTGCAGAGTGTTAAAATTAGCTCTTTCAAGTTTGAGACTCAAGTGGTATAAAAGATATAGTCTCAAAAATATCATAAAAATTTTCGAAAATTAATTAAAATTGTGTAACTGGCAAATATAGAAAGTGTTAGGAAAGAGTTTATACATGTATTTCGGCCTTATTGGGCCTCATCAGAACTCTGTACCTTAAAAAAAATTGGTTTATTGAAAAATTTAGAAAAACTTACCCCTTTTTTGAATTTCTAAAATCCCCAAAAACAAGAACAGGAATTAATGATAAAAATATGAAAATCTGCAAATTATATAAGGAAGCGATTGCATTCTCTAGTAAAACCACAAAAGTGACATTTTAAAAATATATTTGATGTTACTAAGGCAACAAATTTAATTAATTTTCATAATTTTCATCTGGCAAGAAAACATGATTTTATAAAAATTTTCATAATTTAAATTCATTAATATGACTGAATTAAGAGTATTCATAAATATATGTTGGTAGTTATGGTGTAAATTAAGCTTCAGTATGTAAATACATAAAAGTGGTTTCCAACTGTCAACATATCAGGTTAACAGTATGCAAAATTTAATATGATTATACAGGCTTACAACTAATTAAACGCTCACCATGCAGATCTCCGAAACTCTAAGGCTGCGTTGTATTAAAGATTTAAACCGGGATTGATTAATCCTAAGTTAGAATGTGACAAACATTATGACGTACAGCATTTTGTATGTCACATTTTAACTTAGGCTTAAATTTAATCCCGGTTTAAACCTTTTATATAATGCAGCCTAAGAGATGCAAAGATAGTTAAATTACAAAAAAGTTGCGCTATTTTGGGGTCTATAAAAATCTGCAAAAAATCTCTTCTACGTTTATTCATTTCCGAAATATCTTCAAAAAAAAACTGAAAATTCTCAGCTTGATAAAGGAGTTCTCATTTTCGCGAATATAAAGTAAGCACTGATATATAAATAAGCCTGGTACTGTGAATAGTTTTAAAATTTTAAAGTATTATTTATAAGATTCCAAATAACTACAATTTGCTATAATTCTGATTGCTTTTTTTGTATTATGAATACTTTTCCCCATTTAGTTGAGTTACCCCCAAAATAGAATACTGTAGTTGATTAGACTTTTAAACAATCCGATATATGTTTGTCGTCTAACTTGAATAGGTGTTATTAAAGAAATACGACGAATTAAAAAAAATTACGCTGGACAATTTTTTACTTAGAGCAAAAATGTGTTCTTTAAAAGTAAATTTGGAGTCAAGAATTATACCAAGAAATTTAACTGTGGCTCTATCATGGATATTGCAATGTTTTAACTGTTAAGTTTTATCAAGATTTAAACATTAATTATTCGCTAAAAACCATTCATTTGTCATTTCTAGCGAAATACTAAAATGTTTGTCTGTTTGATTTCTTGTTTCTAATTAAAGTTGTATCATCAGCAAACTATATAATTTTTTATTGGAGATAAATTTAGGAAAGCAAATATATTGTGAAATATATTGTGAACAAAAGAAGGCCAAGGACGGAACCTTGCGGTATACCTAAGGTCACTTCTAAAATCTAAGATTGGTTGATTCCGCGTTCTACAATTTGTTTGCGGTTAGAGAGATATGAAGAGAGAAAATCACGTGCAACTCCTTGTATTCCATAGTCTTGCAACTTATTCACTAGGGTTTCATGCTTAAGACAGCCGAAGGCCTTTGAGAGATCACAAATGACAGCAGGGAAGTCATCTCCCTTTTCAAACGCTTCTACTATCGTAAGGAATAAATCAGTTACGGCCTGCTTTGTAGATATCTTTTTGCGAAAACATATTGGCTAGGTGCTGGTAATTTGTGTTCTTCTAAAAATTTGTGTAATCTAATGTTGAATGCAATTTTAAATGGTTTGGAATAGTCGGAATAATAGATAATGGACAGTAGTTATTTAGAACATTTGTGTCGCCTTTTTGATGAAGTGGTATAACTCTGGAAATTTTTAATGCAGTAGGAAAGAAAAATTTTATTTAAAATAATTTTAAGAGGACTTATAAGGCCTTGGGCCAGTGCTTTAAGTAGTTTATTACTAATATGGTAAATATCGTTTGCATTACTGTTAGACATAGACATAGAATTAATAATTGATATGATTTCATTTTCATCGACTGCATCAATAAAAAAGTTTTATTACAGTGAATATTATTGATGGGATCAAGGTTACTTTTTTGGAGAGTTTCGTCTGATGTCTTCCAAACCGAACTATATTATGTATTAAATTCGTTAGGTGTGGTCAATCTGTGGTACAGTTTGGTGCACACTTTTCTTGATTTATTAATTTCAACATAGAGTTTCGATTATTTTTTGCATTAATTATAATATTAGAGGCGTGGTTACTTTTCTTTTTATTTATTTTAGATCGATAATAACATTTAAAGTAAAGTGTGGAAATTGATTTTAAATATCACTAAGAAATTTTAAGTTAGCTCTAATTCTTTTTAGTTCATTATTAAACCATCTTTTCTCGAGATTCTTAGCATGCAAACCTTTTGTTTTTAAAGGCAGAAAACTGTTCATGGTATTCAAAAATAAATTGTAAAAATAATCTGTGTCCATAATACTATCTAACAAATTACAAGTATTTAAAATATTTGTACATTTCAGTATGGATTATTTTGAGAGACAACTGTAAGAAATTATATTTGTTACATTTTTATTACAGTTTAAATTAAGAACAGAAGAATTTTTTTATTGTCTGAAAAGTAAAAATTTAAGATGGAGTAAAGCGATTAAATCTAGTAGGAACTCTAATTAAGAAGTCTTATCCATATGATAAAAAAATGTTTGTTCTATTGTTAGTAATTAATAAGTTTATATTAAATCCAACATGAAAACATTTTTATTAGTTTTGTAATTATTAAAATTATGAATATATTGTTTAAAATGTAAAAAAAACTTCTATATTGCCATCAGGGGCTCTAAACACGCATAAAACTATAACATTTAAAGAACATAATTCGACAGCACACATTTCAGAATCTATTTCATTTGATAATAAGTCGATTGCTGGTAGTCGTTTTGTTTTAATTTCCATTTTACTATGGATTATAATAATAATAATAATAATAATAATAATAATAATAATAATGTAACGGGTCGTCTTTCTCTCTGGTCGCTGAATGTGTTGTTGTTGCTCTCGCTGCTCTGCTCGACGTCGGTCTCGGTTCCGGGTTTGCTCGTCGGTGTCCAGGTTCAAAAATAAACACGTCGATTGCTTAACAACACAAACTTTATTCACAGACTAGAGTATATGTGTATTTACAAATTTACAAATTATATATCTCGGACGGTTCAACGGTAAACTTGAAAGTTTTATCTTACGGACGCTTTGACATCGTTCTAATGTCACGGTTCGGGCTCCAGCAGTCGGATGTGTCGGTCGGGTAGTAGTGAGTGAGACACCCACTCCTGGACGAGATACACGAAACACCCGTGTCAGGTAAAAGTGAGTGAGACGCCCACTCCTAGACGAGTACACGAAACACCCGTGTCAAGTAAAAGTGGGTGAGACACCCACTCCTGGACGAGATACACGAAACACCCGTGTCAGGTAAATGTGAGTGAGACACCCACTCTCAGGCGAATACACGAAACACCCGTGTCAAGTAAAAGTAAGTGAGACACCCACTTACAGGCGGACACACGAAACACCCGTGTCAGGTAAAAGTAAGTGAGACACCCACTTACAGGCGGATACACGAAACACCCGTGTCAGGTAAAAGTAAGTGAGACACCCACTTAGAGGCGAATACACGAAACACCCGTGTCAGGTAAAAGTGAGTGAGACACCCACTTACAGGCGGACACACGAAACACCCGTGTCAGGTAAAAGTAAGTGAGACACCCACTTACAGGCGGATACACGAAACACCCGTGTCAGGTAAAAGTAAGTGAGACACCCACTTAGAGGCGAATACACGAAACACCCGTGTCAGGTAAATGTGAGTGAGACGCCCACTCCAGGTTGGGTACACGAAACACCCGTGTCAGGCAAAAGTAAGTGAGACACCCACTTAAAGGCGAGTACACGAGACACCCGTGTCAGGTAAACGTGAGTGAGACGCCCACTCTCAGGCGAATACACGAAACACCCGTGACAGGTAAAAGTAAGTGAGACACCCACTTACAGGCGGATACACGAAACACCCGTGTCAGGTAAAAGTAAGTGAGACACCCACTTAAAGGCGAATACACGAAACACCCGTGTCAGGTAAAAGTAAGTGAGATACCCACTTACAGGCGGATACACGAAACACCCGTGTCAGGTCAAAGTAAGTGAGACACCCACTTACAGGCGGATATACGAGAGAGGAGCGGTAGGGTTAACACAAACTGGAGCACTGGTCGCGAAACGCGTTCGAGTCATGCACCGGCGGATGGATGACTGACTCTTCGCTGCGCTTGCAGCGTTTATATAGGCCTGGGAGCGGTGGGGAGCCCCACTCTACAGGGATTCCCACCCAAAATAACTTTAATTCATGCGCAAATTAAAATGAATAAATTCCAAAACAAAACTGAATACCCTAAAAATTACATCTCTAAATCAAATAAATTCTAATATTTACAAAAATAAAAATCTTATGTTAAATATGTACAAGTAACAAATATTACTTTGTTACATCCCCTCCTTTGTTCGGGCTCGTCAAATCCCGTGTGGACCGCAGCCTCCCGTTAGCGTCGAATCGGAGCAGCCATCTTTCGTTGTTGAAACGAACCTTATACTTTCGGTATTTGACGGCTGCTACCTCGGGGACCTCTACAAGCCGCTTTGTTGGGAGCTGCACCCATACGGTGGATTCTCCGGGTCGGGCGGACGCTAATGGAATGGGTTGTAGTCCGGTCGCTTGGTGGGCTGAAGTGGGACCGGCTGGTGCCTGTGGTATTTCTGTCGGCGGTGCTGCACTGGTTTCGAGAGCTAGCAGCTCTTCGAATTCCGTTTCCCATTCCTCCATCGGGAACCACGACCTTTTAGCAGTATCTTCCCCTGAAGTGTTATTATGGCTGGGTTTGGCACTGGGGGGTTGAGGTTTTGTGGTATACCCGATGTTACTTATCGAAGGAGGGCCTGGCGGTCGGGTGGAGGCAATTTGTGGCAATGTCTTCCTCTGCTGTCTGGTGGCTGGTGTCGTGCTGGAACTGGGCCGTCTGGCTTCTGGAGGGTACGTGGCGTACCCGACGTTGTTGTTTGCAGGAGGTTGGCCTGGCGGTGGGGCTGGAGTTCCGTTCCCAAATGTTCTTATCTGCTGGCGGACGGCTGTTGTGGCACTAGCACTGGGCGTGGAAGGATGCTCTTGCGGTCGGGCCGGTGGTGTGTTCCTAAATGCCTTCCTGCGTTGGATGGCCTCCCTCTTTGCCGATTTTAGCAGCTGGGGTTCACTCCTCCTCTTGGGGCAGGGGGGCTCGTCTATTAGGATTACCTGCCGTTTCCCGGTGGTGACGTGCTGTGGTCGGGTAGGCTTTCTTTCGCAGGCGGTGCGGATGAGTGAGCACTCCGATGAAGATTCTGGTTGACTCATCTTCGCTGGACTGCCTTTCTGACTTTGCGTCCGGGCTTTTATAGGTAAAATCAGGGCTTGGCGTGGAGGGGTTTTGAGGTGCGTGCGCAATACTGTGGAGGGGGACGGCTTAAGGTGTTGTATATGGACGTGACGGAACCATCGGCCATTTTCGTCTCTCAAGTCGAAAATTACGGGCGAGACGATCTTCCTCACGATGTATGGGCCGGTAAATTTCGGAGCCAGCTTGGCATTCACTTGGGCATTTTTATTTGACAAGATATGCTCTCTTTTCCACACGCGTTCACCTATTTTTGGTTTCCAGTTACGGTGACGTAAGTTGTAATGTATTTCCTGGCGTTGAAATGCCTTAGCAAGGTTAACGCGTACCAGCTCACAGGCGTCGTCCAAATCTTGTTGTCTCCTTTCAGGGTTACGGGTATCTCTGTTTCGTACATTACGATGCGGTGTTGGTAATTCACGTCCGTTATTTAGGTAAGCAGGAGTGTAACCGATTGCTTCGTGGTGGGCGGTGTTATAAGCGAAGCGTATTTCGTATATGTGTTCGTCCCAGGTGCGCTGGTTTCTTTGTGTAAACTGGGCGATCATGGTCTCTATCACCCTGTTAACTCTTTCAACTGGATTGCACTGCGGGGAATACGGTGGGGTGCGACGGTGCCTAATGCCGTAGGCGGTTAACATTTTGGTGAACTGTTGGCTGACGAATTGTTTGCCATTGTCGGAGATGATCGAGGCTGGACATCCGTGTCTCAAAACAATTTCCTCTCTTACGATTCTAGTGACTGCTGGTCCGGTGGCCTTACGTAGAGGTTTTAGTTCAATCCATTTAGTGAACAGGTCCTGCATGACGAGAAGCCAGATGTGACCCTTGCGGGAACGAGGTAGTGGGCCAACTAAATCTACTGACACCGTATGCCAAGGGTCGTTGGAAGCATTAGGATGTAGGAATCCTCCGGTTCGTTGTTGGGAAACTTTATAACGGTTACAAACATCACAGTTTCGGACATAGGTAGCGGCTTCCTTGAACATCCCTGGCCAGTAGAACTGCTGTGCTAAACGGACTATTGTCTTCGCAATTCCGAGATGGCCTGCGGTAGGGTGATCATGGTATTGAAGGAGTATGTTCTTGCGCTCGTTGGTGGGTACACATTGCTTCCATTCATCTCCTGGTACGTTTTCATTGTAGTTTAGAGCGCTTATAACGTGCCGGTATAACTTGCCGTTGCGAATACAGTAGTCCGGGTGCTCGATAGGGTTAGTTCTCACTTTTTCAAAAGTTCTGGAATACCAGGAGCATCTCGGCCGGCGCTGGATAATGCAAATATCTTTGTCGTTTTCGGCCGGTAACGGCTGTCTGGAGAGAGCGTCGGGTACAGTGTTTAGAGTCCCCCGACGGTACTGTACGTTGAAATCGAATTGCTGGAGTTCAAGAGCCCATCGTGCAAGTCTTCCGGTCGGGTTGTCAATCGTTTGTAGCCATTTCAAGGACTGGTGGTCGGTAATTACGGTGAAGGAATATCCTTCTAGATAAGGTTTCATCTTTCGTATTCCCCATAAAACGGCAAGGCACTCTTTTTCGGTGGCGCTATAGTTACGCTCCGTTTTACTAAACGTGTGACTAGCATACGCGATTACGCGTTCTTTTTGTTCCAGGTTCTGCGATAGGACAACACCTATTCCAATATCACTGGCGTCGGTTTGTAGGAAGAATCTCTGTGAAAAATCTGGACAGGCTAATATTGGTGATTCGGTTAATTTTCCTTTAATAGTTTGGAAAGCGTTCTCTTCTTCTGGTCCCCAAATCCACTTAGCATGTTTTCGAGTTAGCTGTGTTAAAGGCTTTACGACAGTAGCAAAATCAGGAATGAAACGACGGTACCAGGAGGCCATGCCATGGAAGCGACGGATCTCTCTAACATTCTTCGGAGCGGACATAGCGGTTATGGCGGTTACTTTTTCTGGATCGGTTCGTATTCCGTCTCTGTCGACAATGTGGCCAAGGTAGCGAAGGCTGTCAACACAAAATTTGCACTTCTCCGGGTTAATTTTCAATTTAGCGTCTCGAAGGCGACGAAAAACTTCTTTTAAATGCTGGACGTGTTCGTTCAGCGTTCTGCTAACTATGATGATATCGTCCAGATAAACAAAAGCATGTGGTTCGAGTTCCGGTCCTATGACGTGGTCAAGCAATCTTTGGAAGGTAGCGGCTGCGGAGTGTAATCCAAATGGCATCACCTTAAATTGCATAAGACCCTTTCCTGGTACAGTAAAGGCTGTGATCGGTTTGCTTTCTGGTGAAAGCGGAACTTGCCAATAGCCATTTTTTAAATCCAGCGTGGAAAGAAATTTGGCGCCTCTTAATTTGTCTAAAGTAGCTTGAACTTGTGGTAGCGGGTACGCATCTTTTTCTGTTTTCGCGTTGACTTTTCTGAAGTCCACGCAGAAACGAGGTTTGCCATCTTTTTTTGGGACGATGACGATTGGTGAACTCCACGGACCGTGTGCTACCTCTATTATACCTTCTTTTTCCATTTTTTCAATTTCGGTGTTTATAATGGTTTGCATCGCTGGATTACGAGGTCGATATCGTTGTTTTATCGGAGTTGGATCGGTAAGTTTTATGTGGTGTTCTATGTAATGTGTCGGACCGGTAATGTTATCAAATTTCTTCAGTTCTTCTTTAAGAAAATTATTAAATGTTTGTTTCTGTCTCGGAGTATCGGAATGTGCCTGGTCGGATATCATATGACAAGTACTATTTCTGGGTAGTTCCGGAGGTGGTGGCGGTATCGTAAGTTGTAGTTTGCTAATTAAGTCCATGCCGAACAGCAACGGTACTTGTAAACGGTTCATTATGGAGAAGCTGTGTTGACATGTCTTATTGGCTATTTTGAATTCTACTTGCATTGATCCCTGTATCGGAATTTTCCTCCCGTCCGCCAAACGTGCTAATGATTCCGTAGCCTGCTGGTGTTGACCATTGTTTCTGCACAGCTCTATTACCTCACCACTCATATATGATATTTCAGATCCGGTATCTATCAAAGCGGAAAACATTTTGTCGGCTATTTTGATTCTGATGTACGGGCGGGGTTTGTAGAAAATTGTTATTCTCGGGGCCGGTCCTGGTTTTGTTATTGTCCGGCCCCGTTGGCGTTTTCCGAACGTCTTCGACAACTGTAATCTTTCGTGAGTGTACCATCGTGACCACAGAAGGAGCAGAATTTCTTAAATGGTCGCTTGCAGTTTATGCGTAGATGGCCTCTTTGTTTGCATCTCCAACAATGCGTATTGCGGTCGTACGTTGAAACCACCGATGACACGTTTGTGTTTTTGTTTCTTCGTTCGGTTGTTACGGTAGAACTGGTTTCTTGCGTCATCTTAAAAATATCCTCGTATTCGCTGGCACGATCGATCAACTCATTTGTCGAAGTTATTTCTCGTCGGTGTATATACAGCATGTATTTCGGGAGCATATTTTTATAAGTCCGGTTGAGTTGTTCTTCGGTCGTAAAGCTTCCGGATCTCCGCATCAGTGTAAGGATATCTGTTGCATATCTTAAAAATGGTTCGTTTTCTCTTTGTACTCGGTCACGTATTTGTTGCTCAAGCTGTTCCTGCTGGAGTCGGGGTACATAGTATCGTTTCAGACACTTAACAAAATCTTGCCAATTGGACCAAGAAGTTTTGTTATTTCGGTACCACAACAGTGGTTCGCCACGAAGAAGTTCAGGTAGTCCTCGTAAGACATGATTTTCGGTAAGTTGGTAGCTTTCCCTTAGCTCTTCAACTCTTTCTAGGAAAGACAGCGGATCCTTGCCATCAAAGTGACAACCCCACTTCCGGATCTGGTTGATCGCTTTTAAATAATCGGTATTTTCCTGGTTATGCCTAGCCATAGTCGGTGTCGGTTCTTCGGCTTCTCTCGTATCCATTTCTATTTGAGGATTAGCGTAGAGTTCTGGGTTACTTTGCATCGCTTTTCCTAGTCTCCGTCTGAGTTCCTCTACAGGTCCGGTGGTGTCCAAATTATTAGATTTTAGCTCTTCCACCAATTGTTCTCTCTTTAAACTGTGTATCCACCGTTTCATGCTAGATTAGTCACTTTCTTTTAACAACTCGTTTTTTGTTAAATTCACCCACGTTCACTATTATAGACACTTTTTCGCGAACTGGTCACTGGAGTCGATGTGTCAACTGTCACTGGAGTCGGCTTTACTGGTCACTAGTGTACAATCAGGTCCCTGCTCGGGCGCCATGTAACGGGTCGTCTTTCTCTCTGGTCGCTGAATGTGTTGTTGTTGCTCTCGCTGCTCTGCTCGACGTCGGTCTCGGTTCCGGGTTTGCTCGTCGGTGTCCAGGTTCAAAAATAAACACGTCGATTGCTTAACAACACAAACTTTATTCACAGACTAGAGTATATGTGTATTTACAAATTTACAAATTATATATCTCGGACGGTTCAACGGTAAACTTGAAAGTTTTATCTTACGGACGCTTTGACATCGTTCTAATGTCACGGTTCGGGCTCCAGCAGTCGGATGTGTCGGTCGGGTAGTAGTGAGTGAGACACCCACTCCTGGACGAGATACACGAAACACCCGTGTCAGGTAAAAGTGAGTGAGACGCCCACTCCTAGACGAGTACACGAAACACCCGTGTCAAGTAAAAGTGGGTGAGACACCCACTCCTGGACGAGATACACGAAACACCCGTGTCAGGTAAATGTGAGTGAGACACCCACTCTCAGGCGAATACACGAAACACCCGTGTCAAGTAAAAGTAAGTGAGACACCCACTTACAGGCGGACACACGAAACACCCGTGTCAGGTAAAAGTAAGTGAGACACCCACTTACAGGCGGATACACGAAACACCCGTGTCAGGTAAAAGTAAGTGAGACACCCACTTAGAGGCGAATACACGAAACACCCGTGTCAGGTAAAAGTGAGTGAGACACCCACTTACAGGCGGACACACGAAACACCCGTGTCAGGTAAAAGTAAGTGAGACACCCACTTACAGGCGGATACACGAAACACCCGTGTCAGGTAAAAGTAAGTGAGACACCCACTTAGAGGCGAATACACGAAACACCCGTGTCAGGTAAATGTGAGTGAGACGCCCACTCCAGGTTGGGTACACGAAACACCCGTGTCAGGCAAAAGTAAGTGAGACACCCACTTAAAGGCGAGTACACGAGACACCCGTGTCAGGTAAACGTGAGTGAGACGCCCACTCTCAGGCGAATACACGAAACACCCGTGACAGGTAAAAGTAAGTGAGACACCCACTTACAGGCGGATACACGAAACACCCGTGTCAGGTAAAAGTAAGTGAGACACCCACTTAAAGGCGAATACACGAAACACCCGTGTCAGGTAAAAGTAAGTGAGATACCCACTTACAGGCGGATACACGAAACACCCGTGTCAGGTCAAAGTAAGTGAGACACCCACTTACAGGCGGATATACGAGAGAGGAGCGGTAGGGTTAACACAAACTGGAGCACTGGTCGCGAAACGCGTTCGAGTCATGCACCGGCGGATGGATGACTGACTCTTCGCTGCGCTTGCAGCGTTTATATAGGCCTGGGAGCGGTGGGGAGCCCCACTCTACAGGGATTCCCACCCAAAATAACTTTAATTCATGCGCAAATTAAAATGAATAAATTCCAAAACAAAACTGAATACCCTAAAAATTACATCTCTAAATCAAATAAATTCTAATATTTACAAAAATAAAAATCTTATGTTAAATATGTACAAGTAACAAATATTACTTTGTTACAATAATAATAATAATAATAATGATTTATTGATGAATGTGGATTGTATATACAACAAGAAAAGAAATGAAATTTCTGCATTACATGAACACCATTCATCAAAAGGATCGTTGTTCAGTAGCTTATAAAGCATCCTGATCTTCCACAACGACCTGCCTAATATTAAAACTAAATTAAACTAAACTAACTATACTAAGTTGCAATGAAGTGTAATACTAATAATGAAATAATAGTAAATAAAAAATAATGAGAGAAAGATAGGGAGAGAAATAATAATCAAAATAATTATTAGATTATATTCTACCCAAGAAATAATTCTTGCTTTAAGCGCTGTTTAAAAACGGATAATGAAAGATACTTCAAATCGTAATTTAAATTATTTAAACATTTAGCCGCATTATAGCTAAAAGATCTTTCGAAAAATGTAGATTTATGTTTTGGAATGTCTATGGTATCCCTGCGGCGAATGTTTATATTATGGGTGTCCGTACGAAATCTAATCTTTGCCAGAAGGTATGGGGGAGTTTTAGTATGCAGTAATTTATGACATAAACATGCGAGATGTAAAGTCCGTCTATTTTTCATATTTAGCCATCCGGAAGCAGTCAGTTTGTGAGAAATCCGATGCCGCCTCCTAATACCATATATGAATCGAAGGCATGAATTTTGCATAATTTGTATGCGGCGAGTATCAACAGAATCAAGGCAGGGCCCATAAACCGCGTCACAGAAATTAAAATGTGACAACACTAGTGTTTCACATAGAATAATTTTGGTTTCCGTATTTAATAAATGTCTGTGCGGATACATCAGTTTTAAATTAGAAAATGCCTTTTTTATACAAATATTAATATGAGTTTTAAACCGCAGTTTACTGTCAATATGTAGTCCCAAGTTTTTGCTATTGTCAGTATATTGCAGCAACACCCCGTTCAAGAATAACCTGATTTGTGGCAAAGCCAATGAACGACACCGATCCCTACCAAACAATAAAAAGCAGCTTTTTGCTGGGTTAATTTTGAGAGAATGCTCAAGTGACGCTTTAGATAAATTGCACAAATCTTGGTTAACCCGATGAACAGCATCCGGCAGCTGGTCTACCGGAAAAGAGAGATATAATTGAATATCATCGGCGTACATATGGTACTGGCAGTTGAAATTAAATAAAGTAAAGAATCTAGATGTGTATATAGAGAACAGTAAGGGGCCCAGAATAGATCCTTGGGGAACTCCTGTCTGAAGTTTTAACTTTTCCGAGTACTTATCATTTAGGCAGACACATTGAATACGGTCCCCAAATAACTACGAAAAAATGTAAGAGCAGTCTTATCCAAACCAATACAACGCAAGATGCTTAAAAGTATCTCATGATCAATTAAATCGAAAGCCTTGGAAAAATCAAGCAGTACAAGTAACGTCAGTTTGCCGTCATCAGTAGCTCTAATGATATCGTCTATGACGCTAGCCAAAGTAGTAGTACAACTGTGACCAGCTCTAAACCCAGATTGAAAATGGGGTAATAATAAAAATTTCGATAGGTATTTATTTAATTGCACAGCCACAAGTTTTTCCAAGACTTTCGATAACGTTGGTAAGATGCTAATTGGTCGTAATTAGTTCAATTCTGTTAGCTTGGTAACTTTAGGCAATGGCATCACTCGCGCTTGCTTCCATTGACTTGGAAACCTCCCACTATGCAAGCATTCATTACAGATATGAGTTATTATCGGTAATAAAAAAGGACAACATATTTTAATTATGTCTCTACCAATACCATCTAGACCCAACGAGCATGAGTGAATGCCATTAATAATTTGGAGGACAGTGTCTTCAGTAACTTTCGCAAAAGAAAAGCTCGCATTATTTACGACAAGGTTATTATTATAAAACTGAATAGTATCAGCATCTGGAGGCCATTAACACCACCTTCGTTTAAAGTTCGACAAAAGTAGTTGGTTTGTTTATAATTTGGAATGTTACAATACTGAATATTTTAATTTTTAAGTCAATGCTCACATCATAGTCATTTTTTTATTTCAACTTTTAATATTAAATTGTAAACTCCTAATACTATTTAATATGTATTTAAGGTAGGTAACTAACCTTACTATTGGGTGATATTACTGAAAATGTTGGTTATTTTTCCTGTATTGGGATTGTCTTTTGAAATCTAAATGTTTTATTCCAACACTTTGTGGTCAGAAGTTAGAATCGTAGAGCTCCTCTTTTTTTTGTAAAAGTTACAATTAATTTGAATCATTTATTTTTTGTCTCTTCTGTGGGAAGTTCTTGATTTTGTCGTAGCTGTTTTTTTCTTTAAATATATTTGAGAATATCTGCGTTAGTAACCTGGCGCTGGACACGGTATACTATGTTTAACCACAGTTTCTTCTCCACTCCTGTAAAGCATTCTGTTGTTGTTGTCGTTGTTCGTCCCAATATTCTCAATATGCAAGGATTTCCCTGATTGGACGTATCAGCTGCTTTGTTTATAATTGTTGCAGCAACATGTTTTTAGTTATTGAATTTTGTTGATTTTCTACTTTGTTGTCTGTCAAGTGATCATTTGTTGTCTTTGATAGAGAAACAACTTCCTTTTTTTTTGCTTTTGTTTCCTGGTTAGTGTAAATGGCTTTTACAGTTTTTTGTCCACCACGTGTTGAAATCATGGCGTTTCTATTGGGTTCGGCTGCCTGCTCCATCAGCTCTTTTGTTTCTTGCTTCCTTAAATATTGCTTGCTTTTACTAAGAACACTTTTTTTAATTACAAACCAGCATATCAGCCCGCCTTCTCAAGACAATTGTAAAAGGACCAACGCCCATAACGCCTTGACGGTACTGGCTAAAATATGATCCTCCTTTTGTTAGCTTTCTCAACCTTTGCGAATATCAGAAAAATAGACATAAACCGGCTCATACACAAATAAACTTTTTGTCGAGTTCTTCCATTTCATTCCAATCACCGCCATCATCTTGTGTTATATTCTATTTCTTTTCTTTGGTTTCAAACAAATCTTCTGCAGGGTTGCGTAGCATATAGGTAATTATTTGCTTTTCTTGTGTATCTGCATGACTACAAGTGTTGGATTCACGCGCTTCGTAACTTGCTAACAAAAATTAGAAAGAATAGGGAGAAAGAAAAAATTTTTAAAAAATACACATCACAAAGATTAAAAACAAAAAATTAAATAATATAATTTTCGTATGGTTGTTCATAATAAAAAAATAAATATTTTGTAAGGAAAAAAATTAAAAAAGACAAAAAAGGGTGGACTTGAACCTGCGCTATTGAAATAGCGGATAATTTCATTCCAAAAAAAGGCGCTACAAAAATTGCGCCCCTTACCAATACAAAAAGGCGCATTACGCAGAATCGGACTTCAGATTTGAACTCAGCGTCCTTAATTCTTTAAAATGGCACTTTTCTTTTTTGGCGCTCCCACCTTGACTTCCTGCAGCCTCCTTGTTAGTTCAAATTATGTACGAAGAGACACAGAGAGAGAGAGAGAGGGAAAGACGGAAACTCTAATATGGTCTTTAAAATGATCACACAGATTATCGAATGATAAGCATTGTAGCAGCGGTACTACTCGTAATAACCATAATCAGATTCAGTTTCAAACAGTTTCTATAAAGGAAAAGCTGCGATTGGTTACAATAAAACATGCAAGTTTCGAATATATTTGCTTAAAGTAATTTCTTGTTTATTTTGGCGATTATGGAAGAAGAATTAAAGATAAATACTATTAAAAATATGAGATGAAATAGGAAACTCTGTTCGGAAAGAAGTATATTTTAATCAAATTTGATGAAACTTTTAAACTGATTTCATTCAGTTTGAAAAACGAATTTCAACTTTAATAAAAAAAATACTGAATGGTTCTGAAGAATATGGTTTGAAAAAGTCCAAGTCAGATGAGGATGCGAGGAGAAAGACCTTACAGGATGCGCATCGTCAGCTGTTTTCACACGAAGTTGATAGATTTATGTGCACTCTAAAATAAAGTCACTTGAGTTTGTTAAATTTACAGCATTGAAAAACGTACGAGCAGGCAGGACAAGTGAACAAAAGTAAATTAACGAAGATGTATGGATTTACGAAGGAGGCGCGCGCATAGGCGACAATGTCGTTGTTCTTCGGCTCGACGCGCAAATAAAAGACGATTTATCACCGGAAAATTATCGCACGCGCCAGACATAACTAGACGAAGACAAAGAACGAATTCGAAGGACGAACATCATCATCATCATCACCGTCGCCACCGCCGCCGCCGCCGCCCGCGGAGACTTCTGTTCATCCAGCTGCGGTTGCTGGGCGGACAGAGACGAATGTCAGCGCGAAGCATTTGATAATTGTTCAGGTCATTTTTCATCTTCTAATGAAAACGAACGATCGTTGGAGGTTTGTTCTGTTTAAGTGGAAACGTCGCGAGCGGAATTAGTAACCACGGAGAGATTTCTCGTCCGCGAGCATCGATTTATATCATCACAGAGCGCTGCCGTAATTACGGAAATGTATTTATTTGATTGTTTTGGCCGTACGTTCATTTCAGTTCTTCCTATGGTTTACCAGCACGTATCTCCGCTAATTAGTGTTTCTTTTTTTTAGATTGATTGTTACGATGAAGCATTTGACTTCAATCACAGTCAATCACGTAGCAAAACTTTTTGTTGGATAGATAGATTTTTTTAGATCTACCTAGTCATGAAACCAAAGAGCGACGATATGGAACAATTATTAAAAACTAACTAGTCATTTTTGAAAGTACATGTGCTAAGTTGTGTTGTATTTTTGCGTTTTATAGAGATTTGGGAACCTTTATTTGTTAATTCCTTTACTTTTCCTGTACGACACGGTGTTAACTTTTGTGTAGAATTTGCTAAAAACTAAGGGAAGTCTCAAATGTACCAATAAACATTCATTGTGGTAGCCTGTCTCTTTTACTTTGTAATAAATTTGACACAAAAATTAACATAATGTCATACGGCTTTTATGATGACATTTTTTATTAATACAAGACTGTTCTCGTTTTTAGTCTTATCCTGGATTCTTTTTTCTTCGAAATCCTTTCCCTGTGAAGGAGGTGTTTACCATCACCTTCGTTTTCAATTGGTAAGTACTTCAAATAACGAATGCTTTTTCTTTTGTTTTATTTAATTTAAGTGTTTCCTTTTCTTGTTTCCTGTGCCTCTAAGCGTCTTTCTTTCTTCTGTTTCAATAGATTCCTTGTCTTTTTTACTCTTATTTTGCTGAGTACTGAGCACTTCACTCATCAAGGTTGGTTGCTACAGATGGTATTCTTTCTTTAATATTTTTTTTGTTGGCATTGGAAGTCTTTGTCATGTTCAGAAGATACTCTTTTTGAAAGGTGAGGAAATTACTAGTTTCATGTTTTTGTCATGAATGGCGGTGACTGTTGAAAGTGTATATTGAAACCATATATTGCAACTTCATTATTTGCTGTTGGAATTTAATCATTTCTTGATTTCTTTATATTATAAATTCTTTATGTTTTGTCGTAACTTCATTACTTTCTGTTACAATTCTATTTCTTTTTGTTGCAACTCTCAATTGAGTTCTGCTTCTACAGTTGAACTAAAGAAACGTCTTCGAAGTCACAATTTCATTTACTGTCGATACCCACAAGTTCCAGATCTGTTTACTTTTCTGAGTAATACGATATACGAGGGGTCGTTTTTATATTCCCAGATTAGGCAGTTTTAAATTTTAATGTAATTTTTCATTGTATTGTTTTTTAATCACATATGTCTTGGTAACATGACATGACAATTTACCAAACAATTGCAGTAGTATTAGTTCTAATATATGTCAGTTTGTGTTGTCACGTATCAAAATGAGCAAACTCGAATTTCGAGCAGTTATAAAATTCCTAACACAACAAGGAAAAGCTCCAAAAATGAATCGTGAAGAAATGTTGGCTGTATTCGGGGGTGATTGTCCTTCCAAGTCGACTATTTGTGAATGGTCAAAATTGTTTAAACATGGTCGAGAATCACTGGATGATGATTCCCGTCCAGGTTGGCCTATTGATATGATTACTTCCGATGTTATTGAAAGAACCAAGTGTTTGGTACTGGAAGATGCAAGATTAAAGAAGCGACAATTAGCAGCTTTATTAGGAGTTTCCGAAACCACGGTTTTCAGAATTCTACATGAATACCTTGAAATGACAAAGGTGAGTGCGAGATGGGTTCCACGAATGCTTTCGCCATTCCAAATGCGTATCAGGGTGGAGACTTATGAACAATTTTTGGTGCTTTGTGGAGATGAACCGGATTTAATTATCAATCGACTTGTCACCGGAGATGAAACCTGAGTTCATCGAAACAAGAATCGATGCAGTGGCATATTAAGAGCTCCAGCCCTTTTAAAGTCACCCCTTCTGCAGGAAAAATAATGACCATTACTTTTTAGGATTGCCAAGGAATTTTAATGATTGATTACCTGAATAAAGGTAGTAAGGTAACAAGGGAATATTATGCAAGCTTAACACATCGGCTCAGAGACTCTGTTAAAGTGAAAAGGCGTGGAAAACTGGCGCAAGGTGTCCTATTGCTCCACAACAATGCATTAACCCACAAGTCAAGACTTTCAAAAGGTGTGGTTGCTGAAAGTGGATTCATAGAAATTGACCAACCGTAGTTCGGATCTAGCCCCTTGTGTGTGACAATTTTTTGTTTCCAAATCTCAAAAAAACACAAAGGGGAACAAAATTTAGGGACGATGACGAATGGCTGTTGAAAGGCATTTTGCGGACAAACCAAATGAATATTTTTATAATGGATTAAAGATGTTATTGAAACGATGTAGTACTTGTATTGAAAAACAAGGGGCCTATATTGAAAATTAAAATTTCTGTTGCTTTTCTACTTTCTTCTTTTCATGCCTAGCCCGGAAATATAAAAACGACCCCTTGTAAACAACTTTTTCTACAACCATACTTTAAAGATTAATTTTAGTTTGTAAAATGCATAAAAGTTATTTTTACGAACCACTGCGTAAAAAGTAAAATGTAAAATGGGTTTCATTCATGTTTTCAAAGCATATTATATTCTGAATGAATTTAAAGTAGAGTAAAAAACACACAAACAATGTAATTGATAACATAAACAAAGCAGAAAACATTTTTTTAGCGTGTAGTAGCATATTGAAATTACTACTGACGTTTCGCAGACTGACAGTTCGCTCTGTCAAAGTGAATAATTAATTAATTTTTATATATTTAACAAAATGTGAAATTCTGTTCGGTTGTAGAAAAAAACATGTGCGTAAACGTATACTTTTTATCTTTTTTAAAATGACTTTTCGTGTAACATTCTTGTTGAAAATTTTACCTGTGTTTTCCACTTTCCGATGATTTATTTCCTTCTATTCGAGTTTGGAAAGTCGAAACATTATAATATCACACGCTGAAAAGAAATCCAACCAATTCCGCGGACTATAGTTTATTGCCTTCTTCCAATCGATTTTGAAAGGTCGAAATTTCTAATATACATAGCATATTTGAACGTGACAGTTCTTTCAATCGATCTTGGGAGATCGATATATTGTAAATAACACGCTTGAAGGATATCCAACCATTTGAATGTGACTGTAGTTTATTTCCTTCTTCTGATTGATTTGGGGGGGGGGCTATTGTAATGTCGCGTGGTTGCAAGATATCCAACTATTTGCATGTGACTGTGATTTATATCCTTCTTCCGATTGATTTTGAAAGATCAAAATATTGTAGTATCACATGGTTGAAGGATGTCTAATCCTTTGCTTACGACTGTGGTTTATTTTCTTCTTCCAATCGACTTCGGGAGGTCGAAACATTGTAATATCACATGACTGAATGATATATAACCATTGATTAAAAGACGCTACCAAAACAATTTGTTTCCTTTTTTGTACAGAAACTGCTTAATCTCAGTTTAAGTTGACTTGAATGACAGTCAACAAACAATACCTGGAAATTTTAATATCTGTCCAAGAAATTATGGACAGTATTATTAATGTCTTTAAATTAAATTAGAACTTGTCTGAGGAATTCGTTTATACTTAAACACTACGATGGTGGTGCTAGGGAATTTGCTGCATTTACTGTTATTAATGTTTGTCAGATTTTATTTTTCATGCTTTTATTGTGGCTGTATACGGCTTTTTTTTCAATGAACTGAAATTTGGCTGCAGAAAATACTATATATCAAGTTACAAAAGTTTTTTCTTCACCAGTTAAAATTGTTTTTGGTTCTTTTTCTCGATCAATCTGTTGTTTACATTTCCTTTTATATAAAGTGTTGTTTTTGGAGTATCCTATTTTTTTACAACAGGGTTACTTCCTATTTGTTTGCGAAAATAAATAGAAATACAAAAAAAAAGAATAAATAAATTCTATATAAGGAGATAATTCCAAGTAATAACAAATAATAATTGTTTTTAAACATATTAGCAGACTGAGATTAGTACTCCTTTCATTCTTTTCGAATGCGAAGATTTTTCAAAATTCCTACGATATGCGTCGATACTTAACAGTATTAAATTTTTTGTATAATTTAAGTTAGCACCGGTTTTCGTGGGTCCTTTTCCTTTGTTTTATAGTTTTTTTATTTTTTTTCCTCAGTGTCTCTCCTTTTACATTGCATTCATTCTATGGTTTGTTTGGTGATAGCAATTACGAATTCTCAGTATGTGTTCTATCCACTTATACTTGTTACTGGGACTGATCAATATAATACATCAATTAATTTTTGATGAGGAAGGTGTAATAAATCATTATTAAATTGTAATGCGTCTGTAAATTTGTATCGATGGTTGTTCCTTTGTAATTCCAACTTTTTCTGTTTGAAGCTACTCCTATTCCATGGGTAAATAGGATTCAATTTCATAGAGGGAAAGGAAACTTAATTGTGTCAAAAAAAAAATTAGCAAGACTCAAATTTGCTGTCTGCATACCAGAAGTTTCCATTTGCATTTTATTGTGATGTTTAAACCTTTCATGTTTGATTTTGGTGATATTTTGTACAAAGAAATCGTAAATAACACAGGAATTTAATTATCGTGCAAATAATAATTTTATATAGACAACTATAATGTCGACTTTTACGAGCGCACAAATGGCTAAATTTTGTTATATCCATTAAAGGTATTTATGCGTAATTATCAGTGTGCCGTTACGTATTAAGATATAATTCACATTTAGTGGTCATTAAATGTTCCAATACCACATACGTCATTGAAACCGATGAAAGCTTATCGCATTAGTTAATTAATTATTTATTATAAGCTTCTCTGATCAATTATAAATTTAATTTAGAAGAGTTTTCTGGAAACCAAAAAAAAATATTTTTTTTCTTTTTCATATTACAGAATGAACTTTCTCGTTGAAATATGATGGCACTGAACAAAACGACTTTTGACGAGGACAACATAATCAAAGGGGTTCCAGACAGCATCGAAAAAGATCATCAAGCGTAACAATTATTTCTTTTAAACCATAAGAAATTCGTAACAGACTTTCAAAAGGGCGCTCCAAGTAAACACGAACGACGTCGGAGGAAATATAATTAATTCTCCTCGCACAATAGCAATCATGCCTGACAGCGTTAAGCTAGTTTGTGTGAAAACGCGCCGCTACAGAATCACAATGTTATGACAACAACGGCGACGCCGTCTTTCGGCGCGCGCGGCGGGATGGCGGTGTGCGTCACCGCCCCTAATAATAACAAAACGCCAGCGCCGAAAAAACATTACTTACAGTCACACAAATTGCACAAATCTCCCCAAATACCAGACGGTATATATGAACATGCGGTGGTATTACTTCCAGATTATAATATAGCTCGATTCCTGTTAATCCTGCAGGAATTATGGAGTAGGGTTGGGGATTAGGAGGGATTATACGAACCTCGACATGGTTTTATTAAAACTATGACTCGTTGTTGGTGGAACGACGACATCCCGCTAACTCACCTACAGTGTTATTTACTCGTAATTAAAAGATTACGTCGTGTAAGTTGGCTAGAGGATAGCTTGTAGGTGTCCCTCCCTCGGAAATTTAATAATAGAAGCGACAAGAACCTACCAGAAAAAAAATTGACGGCGCATCATAAATTACACCGGAGCTTTTTTAAAGCACCACCGTAAAGCTCGCGCCGTGCCTTTACAACAAAAAAAAAATTGGGAGCTCGTAAATTCCTGGGACCTCCGACTTCAAATACCTCGTCGCAGGCGCTAAGAAATTTCAGATAAAAACCTGAAAGAAACTTTGCCCTTTAATTCAGGCCTAAACAAATACATTGCCCTCGATGTATCATCCACCATATTTTTCTGGCTTCGCATGAAGATCAATGACAACCAAGGAAACAACACGCGGTTGGAAAAATGTAAATAATGCAGACATATAACAAATATCGCAACTTTTTTTAAAGCGCCGTAAACTCGATAAAAAAAAACTGAAACATCATATAAATTCGTACGCACGAATTTAAACAAACCAAAGCATTAATATATGCTTCGCATTGAACTCCACCTCCTTTTCTGACGCACGTCATGAAGGATAGGAACAGAAATAACTCTAAAGATTCTCGCGAAAAGCTGCAGACGTGTTTTTTTCTTTATTTGGGAGTTCTAAGTCGAAGGTAAAAGAACGAGCGAGAGCTAATCGTCTCGGATTTGAGAGATTTAAAAGTTTATAGGAAGACGCTGGCCAAAATGGAATTATCAACACAATGCGTTAATCGCCTCTTTATCTTCTCTTTGCTCACCGCCGTCTCAAATTATGAGATGACGTCGTTTTATGAAAAGACATCTAAACGAAAACTCTTAAAATTAAAAAAAAAAACTCTTTGTAAAGTATAGAATAAGGGGTAATGTACAAATTAAGTAAAATTAAGTAAAATTAAGAGAAGAAGTTGGCCGATTTATAGATAAAACGCTCTTATTTTATTTTATACAGGGTGAACCAGGTAGAGAAGCAAATATTTTGGGAGTCGAGGGCACAGCAACCAACCAAACATGTCATAGTGACAGATATTAGAAACGTCAAATTGACAAACGTATAGCACGACAGTTGTTAGAAACGCCAAATTGACAGACATCTAGGAACATTAGAATGGCAAAGTCAGACAATGTTAAAGAGACAAATAGGGCGAAACGTCACATTGACGTTTATATAACAAAGCAACGACGACAATCGTCACAAATAAACAAAATTAGGGCGCCTCCTGACGAATTAAAGTGAAGTAGAGTTAATTCATCTCCGCTTTGAAAAAGTCCTATAAAAGAGAGAGTTCTTACCGCTTTAGATTCAGTGCGTCCTGTGCAGCCTATTGTCGGGAATACTTACCAAAGCCTCCCGTGTAGCCAATTGTCAGGAGCAACTCACACAATTCTTCTGTGCAGCTTATTGCCGGAAGCATACATACAACCCTTTCGTGCAGCTTATTGTTGGAAGCACATCTAAAGCCTTCTGTGCAGCTTATTGTCGGAAGAATACACACGACCCTTCCGTGCAGCCTGTTATCGGAAGCACATACAACTCTTCTGTACAACCTGTTGTTGGAAGCACACAATCTTTCCGTGTAGCCTATTGTTGGAAATATCTATCGCATACATCTTTTATCGAGAGCAACACTTATATTCCACATATCTATCGGCGTCATCTAAGCCAGCCGTTGCATGAGAAGAAGTGGAACTCAAGCAGAAGCAAGATATTCTGAGATAGTTCCTATATCAACCCTGTGTTCAACAACCAGAGACTTCGCCCTTTTACTCTCCAATAGCCCAAATGATTTTATATTGCTCATCCGATTATTTCTATTTGTTAAACAATTTTTTTTTTGTACAGAGTTTCAGTTGGTTACAGACTTATTGCCACCTGCTGATTAAAAGTTGTTTTTGGGAGACGCGTTCTAAAGGGAGGCTGCTAAATTTCTATTTTCTTCAAGATCTGCAATCTCTGAAGATATAAAGAAAGACGAATGAGGACATTTTCTTATAAAACGAGACAAACGACGTACCGAAGCTCTAAAAGTCAATCCGTAACTTTTTGTAAAATATGTGCATTTGCTCTTCTGACAAATTTCATCTTCTTTCCTAGTGCAGCCTTTCTTAAGAAACTAGTAATCAGAAAAATCTATTTAATATATTTTTATATGATTCAACAATAAACCTCTATAGATTACTTGTTGCTACGTAAAAAACATTGTGTATATGTTAGAGCTCTAATTAAAGCATGTTTCTTCTCTGAGTTTTCTTTGAATGAACCACGGAAACATCAACATGGTAGCAGAATGTCAATGGAATCCTGTAAAGTGCTTCTTGGTTCACTGCAGACTATAATTGACGATATATTGATAATTTTACAAATCACTGGAAATTTGTAATAAGCATAGAATTCCAAACTATCGAAAAGTTAAGAGGAGCTGAAAATTGGAACATTTGGAAATTTGATATAAGAAACTTACTACGTGGAACAGAAAGTCCGTACGAAGTATGTGTTGGTGATACTGAAACTCAAGAATTAGCAAATGGTGCATCAAAAGAAGAAGTTGCTGCCTATAATGTCCAAGTTGTAAATTTAAAATAAAGTTGATAGTTCTGCTAGTCAAATTATTGTGAAGACGTTTGATGCCAAAATAATCGCATCATTAGTAACATGCGATTCTGCTAGAACTACGTGGATCAAGTTACATGCAATCTTTGAGCAACAAACTAATCAAGCTGCTCATGTTCAATTCTTTAGTTTTCCCGTGAATCCATCTGCATTGCAAAATTTGAAGTAACGGTTTTAAGATTGAAGTTAAATGTAAAGCCAGATGAGTCATCTCTTATGGTTAAATTATTGGCTACATTACCGTACGACTACGAGAGTTTACGACAAGCATGGTGGGCTAGATCTGAGAAATAGCAAACACTTTCAAATCTGGTGGTCTCTTGACATCAAATGAAAAGCGTCGGAAACATCAATTTAAAAGAAACGATAAGTTGGTGGCATTGACGATTTCTAAGAGAGAAGGCTAAACAAACAGAAGAAGAAAGGAGATAGTACTGGTTTGCCTTTCAGTAGTGAATAGGCATTTATGGGGAAATTATGTGCATAGAAGCTGAAGATAATTTTGACACAGGAGCAACAGATCATTTGACGTATCATGAGGAATGGTTTTCATTACTTGAATATTTTGAGATTCCTATTAAAGTTCACGGAAAAGGCAGAATTAAATTTAAATCATTAGTTGACGGTATGTATGTCATTTAAATCATCTAAAACGGAATGCAAATTTATTAACGATGGTGTCGTTAAAGCGTGTGAATACGTTTTAGACAGTTGTTTAAAATGGAAATTTATGTAATATAACCAAAAGTGTCTCCAGTGAGTGAAGCAAATCATCAGTGTGCTTGAAGAAGAGATTTATATGATACAATCGGAGGGCTTTGAGGATGGTACTAATTAGGTTTGCAAGTTACATAAAAGTTTGTATTGGCTAAAGCAATTTCCCAGATATTGGAATAAAAGATTCAAGGAAGTACTGAAGAAGTACGAATTGGCGAAACTGCAACAGATCCTTGTTTGTTTCATCATATTGAAAAACAAAAGAATTGAACAGTAGTTTTGTATGTGGATGACAGGCTAATTGTTGCCACTGATAATAAAGGATCTCAAAGAATTTTTATATAAGTTAAAATCGTAAATTAAAATAACTATTGAACCTGTGGGATATTTTGATCCAAAGACGAGACGAAGGATCAACTTTTATTAATCAGAAAACGTACGCAAAAGGTATATAAAAAGGTTTAATATGGTAGAAGCTAATCCTGTTTCGACATCAATGGAAAAGTATTTGCAGATCGAGGAAGAAAAGATTCCCGGCTTAACAACTGCTCCATATAGAGAAGCTTTTGGTTGCTTAATGTACTTAGCCGTTATTATTCGTCCAGACATCGCATTTGCTGTAGCTTAGGTATCATAATTTTTTAACAAACCCGACAATAAACACTGGGAAATGGTCAAACGCATAATGAACTATATTAAAGGTACCTTTAATATAGTTCATTATGCGTACAACGAAGTAGGGTATAAAATTGATGAGAATTCTGGTGAACTCGAAGCATATAGCGATGCTTATTATGGATGTGAACCAATCACACGACGCTCTGTAAGCAATTGTAGCAATAAACGCGTAATAAAAAATGAATGAACTATTTTGACTGCAAATTTATTATAATCGACATTGAATTTGGCGCCGTTATAAAAGTTAAGGTCAAGTTTTTTGTGAGTTTGTTGAATTCTTGGCTTCCGGTTGGAACCGCGTGTCTCGGATTTCTCTACTGCCGACGTTTCGTTCTTCGTTGCAGAAGAACTTCCATCAGTCTCAACGACTAACGCGAAGCAGCAACAAGACCAACAGCAGCAGCATCACCACCAGCAGCAGCCCTGAGGAAGTTCTTCTGCAACGAAGAACGAAACGTCGGCAGTAGAGAAATCCGAGACACGCGGTTCCAACCGGAAGCCAAGAATTCAACAATGGACGACGGCCGCGGAAGCCTTCAAGTTAAATTTTTGTGAGTTTCATATTAATATTAAAGTGAAACGGTGCATAAACTTAAACTTACGGTTTTTATAACAGATGCTCGATATGACCCCGTTCTTGTCATATGATATTAGTCGCACGATTGATGAATGATGCACGTACCCCAGGAAACATTCGATTCGCATTGTTTCGAATTCTTTCTGCTGCGGCAAAAATGCGATTGTGAAGTTCTTCAACCGTGTTAACGGGGTCTTTATAAACCAAACTTTTCATGTGGCCCCACAAATAAAAATCTAAGGGATTCATATCGGGCGAGCGGGGAGACTAAGCCACTGGCCCACCGCGCCCAATCCACCGATTTCCAAACGGAACTGTTAAAAAAATTCCGCACATTACGAAGAAAATGTGGCGGTGCACGATCGTGTAACCACCACATATCACGTCGTATGTTCAGAGGCAGTTCATCGAGCAATTCGGGCACCGTATTACGAATAAATTCCAAATACCCATCTCCGGTCTAACGCTGTGGCAATACAGCCCAAATAAAAAAATCCCAATTATTCCCGCCCAGTGATTAATAGAAAATTGTCTTTGAAAATGACTACTACGACGCACATGTGAATTAAAGATTCCAGCACGAGTAAAACACGACTCGTCTGTAAATGAATGAAATCGGGAAATAACGGTTTCTCGATGATTTTGACTATAACCATCTACAAAAATTAATCGTTGTGGATAATCAAGTGGTTCAAGCGCATGCACGCGTTGATAGTGATATGGGTGAAATGAATTTTCGTGCAGAATTCACCATACGGTAGCTTGTGTCACATTTAGTTGATGCGCAAGAGTACGGGTGCTTAATGTTTGAAGAATTTCTTCTTTAATTTCTAACTTGCGATCACCTATTACACGTCGGCGTTGTCGATTTGGTGGCACAAGCGAGCCCGTTTCTCGGAGTCTCTATGTTGTGCGTAAAAATAACCGAGCCGGTGGGTGTCGTCTTGTAGGAAATCGTTCTGCGAAAAGGGCAGCAGCTTGGTTAGCATTCTGATGACATTCTCCATAAATTAAGAGCATATCTGTTAATTCATCGTTTCCGTATTCCGTCATGGTAATCTTAATACGCATTGATTTCAATAAATTTCCATCAATTGCCAATACAAATTAAGCGCACGTTTCGCGCACTAACACGAATTAATTTGCACTGACAAAATCATAATTGTACCCCTACGTATGTCGTAAAAAATGTGATTCATATCTTCTGTCTGCACCACAAGTTCGATGTCCGCAATAAATGACTTATAAATTCTTTATAAATTCTTCCCGCATAAATAGGTCATAAATAAAAACGTTTTTAGTTTCAGTGCACGTGTTTCGTTTTATTTTTGCGAGAGATTATTGCTTTGGTGACGCAATACAGTTATTCCAGTGGACACTAATCAATTTATATTTGAATCTTCAACTAATTTTATCTCAAAAACTATGTAAAAACCCCCCATGACTATAGTTTTTTTGTTTTATTTTTTCATGTATTACCTGAAGTTAACGGATCGGACACATATTTTGAATCAGCCTGTATATCAAAGTCATGAGAAGAGTCAGTATAATCAAACTTGGAAATCTCAGGGCGGTATTCAGAGTCATGACTTAAGGAAGTGCTTAAAAAACCGTCTTTTACAACTTCGTCTTATATATTTAAGACTCTCTTAAAATGCAATGTATTCATAGATGTGATCTTTGATAAGTCAAAGTCAATACTTTCAATATCAATGTCGTCAATATCTCGTATGTTTTGCAATAAAAATTAAAATTATTCGTCGTTGCAACAAATTCTTCGCTATTCCACTCCAAAAACAGTGAGGGACACCTTCGAGACTATTGTAAAACGTTTTTAAATAAGATCGCCTTACGTATGCTAAGACTTCAAGCAAATCCTTAAGATATTGCTTACGATTTTCTTAAATATAGAAACTGACTATGAATACGGGCCTTAGTTCATTAATTGTAGGTGATCTCTTTGTTGTAATTGCTGCAGCCCATGCATTCATTATAATTCTCTTCATAACTGTCCCAAATATAATTGGAGCTTTTTGCGCATATATTTCAACTGATTTCATACAAATTAACTAAAACAAATAGCATCATTAATTCTTTTTTGTTTATTTAATTGTACAATTTGGGATTTATTCCATACACACCCGTCGATATTTACGATCAACCCGCGTGTACAGTCTTTAGAGCGGCTTTCCGGCCATTACAGATAGCCGTGTCCGGATAAGCGTAATGCGTTTTAAATACCCCCGCATTTTGTTCGGGGCATTACGTGGTGCGCGGGTTTGCGGATTTATTACCCGCGCAACTTGAACGTCGCGCTTTTACGATTATTCATGTGAGATACCGGGCGGTTGTAAAGGCGCCGTAAAATGTATTGCGAACCGCCATTTCGGCGAGTGTTATTTTGCATTTGCGTCCGTAATGACGCGGCTCTTTGAATTTTCATTGGTTTTCGCCGCGCACCATTTTAAACTTGATGGCGCTGTAAACTATTTCCTGATTATTCAATCTCAACGCAAATATCTTTTGCGAACATTTACCTGATTTAGTTATCTATAAGCGACACTTCAATCTTGATGGTGTTTCCATAACGAAACAACTTCTTTTACGAGGATTTATTTAAAGAAGACATCAATAAGTTTGAAAGATTTTAAACAGAAATGATCAGCTTTGATTTTATTAATGCGATTCTAGATTAGATTTCTTAGTTATGGAAAGAGCAAATAAACAAGAAAAGGAACTACATCTGTTCACTTAAAACCAGCCTTTGATACGGTCCCAAGAGAGAAAACGTGGAACTGCTTACAGGAGCTAAGACAAATGATTGGAAGTTCCTTAAATAGTATTAGGAAAGGTTAAATTAAGAGGTAGAATCTCCAGAAAATATAAGATACAAAGGGGAATTAAACAGGGAATCTTTTACTTTTCGATATCCATATGGATAGAATGGTGAAGTTCTGCTACAAAAACACCGAAAATATTAGTTGGTTACAAAAATATTAGTCCTGTTCAACTGCAAAGTCTTTTGTATGCAGATGACATAATATCTATGGGTAATGGGCGAGAAAATACCCAAAAGACATGGAATCAATGGAAAAAAGTAACACAACAAATGATATATTACAAGCAAAGCAAAGATAGTGACAACTAATGGAAGAGAAGATCAGCTAAATGTTAGGTGCGGAAAAGACAGGCTAGAGCAAGTAAGTAGGAACTAGAATTGGTGCGAGTATAGCCAAATTGACATTGGAACCTTAAGCAGAATAAGAAAGGCTACACAATTAAATAAAACTTTACTGGACAAGAAAGAAATTAATACCGGATACAATCCGTTGGCATTACCAACAATAATCTATGGAAGTGAGATTTGGGTATTGAGGATAATTCAGATAATGTCAGGATAATGACGTCGGAGATGAAATACCCTTACAAAAATCGCAGGTCAAATAAAAAGTACTAAGTGTAGAAACAAAGACATTACAAGAAGCACAAAAGAGGAAGAAATTGATCAAACCATAGAAAAAAAACAGTTGAAATTGCCGTGAGGTTACCAAATCGTAAGCTTACAAACAAAAAACAAAAAATTGGATTTGTATTTTAAAGTATAAATCAAAATAAATTATATTTTAATTTGTACTTAATTTAAATTTTAAACTTCGAAACTGGGATGCAACTCTGCAATTGGTATCAATCGCTATTAAAAATAAAAATAGCAATTTAATGGAATGTAAATCTGACATTTGGCGATTTGGCGGAAATAATTTAATGTTTTTGAGATATAAAAAAATATGCTATTAAATCTGCTGTTTTTTTATGAAGGAGAAACTGAAAAAGAAAATAACACTGAACATATTGTTATAAATAGATAATAATAATGTTAAAAGAATTCCGTTCGCCACTACGAACCTAAGGAACAATGTGTTCTTTTTAGTAGGATTGCAGTCAAAGAAGGGGCCAATCGTTTTATCTGTAATTAACGCAAAAAAATCAAAAATTTAAATTGTGACAATGTAAATTGTTAAATTGCGTTAACTTTAACGTATCTAATTATATTTTTGAATTAAGTAAGTGGTTCTATTCGTCCAATTGTGCCTCAGCTAGATGTAAGTAAAAATCTTTGAAACCAAATTAATTGTAACACTTTCCACACATTGCCGTAATCCTAACGAAAAGAATAAAGTTTTCCGAATGTTTGGCAATCGAACAAGAATAAACTTGAATTGCCCCCTTCTTTGACTGAAAAAAAGAACACATTGTTCAATAATATTTGTCTGCTACTTTTGCGCTTCTTTGTTTCTTCTTAAATGACTGCTGTAGCTTTCTTCCAAATGTCGCTTTGTTTGAAAAGTATTTTGTGGTGAGTGACACAAGTGAGACATTGATATTTTTTTTAGTATGAAAGATTAATAAATTAATATTTAAATACTTCGTGGATGTAAATTTTCTAGTCTAATGACTTTCCACGGATGGGAAACTGTCTATGTCTCTATGAAGTCCGAAAAATAATTCTCTACAAACAAGTGCTGAAAGTAAATCAAACAGTACTTTCACTTTACCGAATCTATTAAATATTGTAACATTTAATAAATGTATAAATTACAAAGAGTCGTTTTTAAATAAGAGAATCTTCTTGGCTTCCGGTTGGAACCGCGTGTCTCGGATTTCTTCACTGCCGACGTTTCGTTCTTCGTTGCAGAAGAACTTCCTCAGGGCTGCTGCATCAGTCTCAACGACTAACGCGAAGCAGCAACAAGACCAACAGCAGCAGCATCACCACCAGCAGCAGCCCTGAGGAAGTTCTTCTGCAACGAAGAACGAAACGTCGGCAGTAGAGAAATCCGAGACACGCGGGTCCAACCGGAAGCCAAGAATTCAACAATGGACGACGGCCGCGGAAGCCTTCAAGTTAAATTAAGAGAATATTCAATAATGACTTACACAAAATACTAATCTATTAAACTGGTATGACTCAAGTGTGGAATGCCTAGAATGTGGAAAATTGACGGTCACGAAGTATCCATTCTGGGATATTTCAATTCCTGTAGATTAAATGAGAGATACCTTGAAGCTTGCCTAGATAATTTGTTGAAATTGTGGCAACCAATCCAAAAGTAAAGAATTTATAAAACTTACAGTTTGGCCAAATTATTTCATATTTCATCTTAGTCGGTAATACTGGTGAGGACAGGATAATTTAAAAATTAAATAAATATGTTAACGACCCACTAAAAAATTTAAATGTGCATATTTAAAAAATGTCCAAGGAAAAGATGTGTTTTCATAACTTATATACGGTAATCGAGCACATGGGTATATTTTGTAAGTTACATTAAATGTGAAAATCCACAAGAAACTGAAAGGTGGAATACGTTTTAAAAACAAAAGCTTATTTACTTTTTTATAAATTAGAAACACATTGACATTAATGATTAACAACTAGGAAAATGTATAGAAACGACTAAGTAACTTTAAGTAATTTATAAGAAATCTTTATTACAAATAATAAAACTTTCTTATGTTTTAGGTATATATTGAAAAAGAGTAAAATGAGGCCCCAAATCAAAAAGTGTGTCTATTTATACTTAGAATTACATAATTTGTTTATTTATTTTTGAGTTATTGTGGTAGCTACCAAAAAATGTTGCCACAACTAAGAATAATAATTATAATAATAAGTCTACTACCGGAAGGAAATACGAAATTCGATCTAGAGAAAGGATACGACATGCAGTTCATGGAATTATCTTCAGAAATATTCTACACAAAAATTGTATATTACTGATACGTGGGTCAAGTTGAATTTATTGAGAATAAAAAATCCCGGTTAATATTTTCTAGAATTTTATTTTAAATATGCTCGAAGTAATTCCCCTCAGCTGTGATACACTTGTCCATTCTTTCTTTCCACTCCTCAAGAGCTCTCCATCAATCATCTTTGAGAATAACTTCAAAATAAGCGTGAATCATCAATCTGTTCTTCTGACGAAAATCTTCTACCCCGCAAATTCCTTTTAAGCCCAAAAAATAGCCAAAAGTCGCACATTGCTAAATCAGGTGAATACGGTGGATGTTCTATCACTTTTATATTTTTTTCTGCCAAAAACTGGAGAGTTGAAGCTGCCGTATGAGATGATGCATTATCATGGTGCATCATAGTTTCCTTGTCTGAACCTCTGCTGAACACTTCAGGCAAACATTTTTCAGTGTACCATTTAGATGTAACTGTCTTTTGTCCATTTGACTTAATTGCCAAGACCCGTACTTCTGATTAATACCGTATACATAACTTTTTTCATAGCTCGCTGTTTTTTGGTCACTGTTGAAATTTCCTCATCTTTGTGAATCCATACACGACTCTCTTGGTGGCTAGGTACATCGAAAAGGGAATGTAAGTTTCGTCACCAGTCACTATTTTGGAAAAAAAATTGGTGTCCGCCATTATTTAAGATATTTAAAATTTCATGGCAAATTCTCACACGCTCTGCTTTTTGGAAGTCAGAAAGGTGATGCGGCACAAAACGACTAACCACTTTTTTTAAATGCAGGTAATCGCGTCTGATTGTTCTAACAGCTGATGCTCTATTACTGCATAAGTGGCTTTATTGTTCTCTTTGATTAATTTTTTAATAGAAGCAATGTTTTTTCGGTAGCAGCCCTGCTCCTTTTGAGCTGAACAGAATTCCTTTCGCGTTCAAATTCCTTATATCGGGTAAATTGTAGCCAGGAAAGTGCTTGTTCACTAAAAGCCGAATCCAAACTCTTTTTGCACTCATAAGCGTTTAAACCTTTTTAAAATTATAATAAATCATGATTCGGAAATGCTCTCCATTTTCTTTTTACTTATAATATCACTTAAAAAAATTAGTAACTTGGGTATTAACGAACGTAACTTCAACAACTAAACTTCAAATGACAGATAAAGAGTTGCTCCAAACAATACTCTACATGTTTTTTTTCACGGCCTCTTAGATTTTATTATTCTCAATAAATTACCCTCGTGGATACATTTTCGAACAAAGCAACTGTTATTGACGTAGACAAGTGCGAAGAAAATGTGTACAAATTTTACATCTCTTTGAAGATACTAAACAAATATGCAATTCTAAAATCTGATAAGTGAGCTATGCACAAATGACATGAATTTGTTAGCGGCAACTACATATATTTATAATAACATAATTAAATATAGAAATTTAAATGGCACTGGCAAACTTCATTTTTCAATCAGGTGCAAAACATACTCAGAAAATATAATTTTGAATGCAGTAGAAACAAAAGAATTTAATTTATCCAACTCCATTAAACATAACAAACACCTCTGAAAATAACAGCCTTATCTATCTGATTGATTATTGACTTATGGCTATTAGATTTGGGAAAACTAGAAAAAGTAATGAATACCAGCACCAACGAATAACTTCCAAACAAGCCTAGAGATACTCCTTATTGACGTCAATAGCATGCAAAAAAGACAGAAGTCAAAACCCCAACTTGTACACACTTCTGAACGGTGAATTAATGATTGTCTTGTGCGCTCAAAAATTCCAGGATTCGCTTGTATTTCAGCGACGGCGTCAACGACACTACCAGCGAGCTAAAATAATTTCTAATTGTTTCGCAGAATACGAGCTATAATAATTTCTAATTGTTTCGCAGATTACCTTGATGTGTGATGAGTGATTGATCGAGAGTCGATCGAGTTGGTATTGCCTGGATTATAGCGACTCAGGAAAGTGTGCCTCAGCCGTCTTCCAGTGAAGTGTGCCTAATAAAGTTTTGGGTAAAAGTGGAGTTTTCCTTCGGCCTGGTCTTTTCCAGCGCGGAAGAAATCAACGAGGAGGTAAGTTCATGAACTTTTTCCCAACCGTGATCTTCAGCCCAGAAAACGAAACGGTATTAGCTCCTTTACTGAGCATGTTCAATTATTAACATAAGTCCATTATCGGGCTGGAAAATTTCCTGAGAAAGGTATTCGTTTATAAAACCAGAAATTATTGCGAAATTTAATTATTTTCAATTTAACAATTATTAATTTTTAAACACCAATTCTAACAGTATTTATTTAATGAACAAAGTTGTGTTCGCAGTTCATATGAAGATAAGAACTAATTTGTAGCCTAGTAAACGACAAGAGCAGATGTGACAATACAAAGTGGATGAGCTCACATGTTTAGATGTAATTTAGTTTAAACACATCGAAATGCGCCGGGACGCTGTGTACAAAGTTGCCTCATCACATTGCATATCTGCTACAAACATAACAATAATCGATAATTCACTCTGTTATTGTAGTGCAGACAATACAACGAGGACATTACGATGCGGTAGAATTCAACTTTCCAGCAATTTTTACCGCATGCCCGCATACGGTTAGCCATCCGCATTCACCACACCAGGTATTTCCCCCGAACCCCATTCCACCAAAATTCCAAATTCATGGAATCCTGCGTGCCCACATTAGTCCGCCATCTAATTTTAACGATTTTATTAACGGCCGGCGTCGCATAATAATAAACAATATCGACTCAAATGTGCCGTGATTGAATTACCGGCGCGATCTACTGCAAGTCCTGTTAATTCGTTCCGCAGATTTATTATTATTTTGTCGCCGATTATTTTTGCCGCCGCTCGTAAATTTTAATTATTGTTTCGATTCGCGCGTGGTGTCGAAACTGCAGGATAGAATCCGTAAAACACGGCCAATTAAAAATATTCTGTTTCGTTCACTTACAAACGCTTTGTAAATTTTATTGTTCAGTAAACAAATGTAGAACGTTTTAAAATTAGCTACGTGACCAATTCGACAAACTCGCAAAATTATAAATTTAATAAAAAAATTTAGAGTTTGTTTAGCTAACGGGAAAGAAAGCACATGGCGTGATATTATTTTCTAAAGAAGGGATTGCACCTTCTAACTTCCCCAAACTTTACAGACGTGTGGCCTAGATCTACTTTTACAATTTCATGAGAAGCAATGACTTTTTTACTCTCCATTGACAATAGAATCACCTCCAAAACTTTTGCTAGTAGTTTGCGAAATATCCTGTACAATCAGGTTCGTATTAAGGTTTAAGTAGATCCTCGCTCCAATCAAACTTTATTATGAAAACCGATCAGTCTTTGACTTTGGAACTCCTTCCAGTATTTTTTTAAAATACCGTTTCGCAGGCCCTTAGTAAGTGCCTAGTGGATAAATAAAGTACAGTAATTTAAGAGAAATAAGAATATGCATGGAAACTATAATTTAAATTACTGACTAAGTTTTCATTTGGACAAATTGTACTGGATCTGCAAGGACTAGGTTAAATGCATTGTCACTGTAGTAGAGCAGAAAAAGTGAATGAAGAAAACCAATTATTAGATAATAAAATGTAATGTTGAATAAGTTAAAAAAGTAAGAAGTGAGAAGGCAGTACTTATAATTTGATAAAATTGGAAGATACAAGAATGGGTCATCAATTTAAAAGTTAAAAATATAACAGGACTATGTGATGACGTTAAAAATTCAACGAAAGTGTAAAAGTGTAAATGCATTGCTTCTGCCGTTTTTCGTTGGTTCTTTTTTTTTCAATTGTAATTTAGGTTATTTAATATATTTTATCTTCTACTGACCGAGATTTTTGATATTATTTTTTATTTTCTTTTACCAACACGTACATGTAGGACTTCCTTTGGATTCATTGTTACCGATTGCTTGCCTTTAATATTGTGGTTTATAATTTGATGCTATTTGTTTGATGTCTATAACATATTTTCTGATTCTTGCTCAAGTTGTCTATTCGTTTTGATGGGTGCATTCGATTCAATTTTCCAATAAGCTCCAATTTGAATATTTCTCAGCCAGTCCTTTTAGTAATTGATGTCGAATTTGATCATTACCTTCTCGCCGCTTAAAGTAAGTGGGATTGGTGAATGCCCAGATGTTACTTACCTTTCCTCTCTTCGATCTGCACAAAATTCGTAGGTATTTTTCTTGAAATGAAGAAATTTTATTTAACGTATGTAACATAAGTTTTGGTAAAAAATAATTAAATTCTTTAAAATAAGTATAATGTAATTTATTTAAATGACAACTTTACCAACATTTTATCTTATATCTAAGTTAATTAAATCTACATATAAAATAATGACCATAAAGGACCATGGTCTTCAATGGTACGCAGTTTTTGTCTAACTTGCCCCATCATGTTTTGGACGATGTTTACATCAATTTCTCTTATCTTTTAATATATTCTTTGTCTTAGTTGAACTTCATTTTGAGCTTCCCATCCATTATCATATACTTTTCTGGTCAGTAATCCCCAAAAATATTCGATGGGTCGAGCTTGTGGTACATTTGGCACAAAGGGTATGTTTTGAGCTTCTAACCATGTTCTAGTCATTCTTGCATAATGGAAAGTTGCTAAACCTGGTCAAAATATTATTTCATCACGTGGATGAGTCGTAGTAATAAATAGGAGCAATTTCCGTAGACATCTGTCGGTATAAACGTCGGCATTAACATCTTTACTCCTCACATGCCCAACATAAGGTTGTGAAACTCCCTCTCTCCGATATAGCACACCAAACTAAAATTTTGTCTCCAAATTTTTGTTTTGTATTTAACATTATCTGGACAATTTTCTATATTATTGGTATAAAAACCATCATTTCCTTTCATTTCCGAGTGAGAGAATGAGAAATATTTTTCATCGTCCATTATGATCATTTTATCGTTTGCAAAATGAATTCGACGTAATCTACGACAACAAATTGGAATTCTTCGTAACTGATCCTCAGTATAGCGTGGACATTTACGTCTTTTACGGTACTTTAAGCCTTTTTTCTGCAGTACCCTTCTTACAGTTTCATGAGAAACATTAAATCTTCTGGATAACTTTCGATATGATGTTCCAACTCGGTCTGTTGCACTTTCACAGATTCGGTTGGCACGATTTTCGGTCAGCAACTTCGGACGTCCACTTTTTGGTGAATTGAGGCAAGGTATACCTTGTTCACGTTCTTTAATTGTTCTATAAATCGTTGTCTTCGAAATATTTTGAATGCGAAAAATGTTTACAATTTGTCGTTTGGGCACATGTCCAACCAGATTGTAAATGTTTTTTCGAATTTCAAGTTTGTACAACATAATAGCACAAATTATTTGACATCTACGAAATGTCATAACAAGTTTGAGTATTAATGAATATTTGTTTATTACGGTTATTAGATTGCAAGTCATTTAGATTTATTTTTAAGCGGACGAAAATTTTCCCAAAACTTATGTGACATACGTTACGTAGGTATGCCTGGATTTTCAAGTCGAAGGTTAATTTCTAATTAACTCAGTTATTCGTTTTGATGTTAATGATGTGCTCCAAAATGTATGTTTAGCGTTGAAGTCGATTCCAATAATAACATTTTGAACCTAAGCTTGTAATACTCTTCTTTAATTCCATGTCTGGTATAGTAATGCGCTATATACTTTTCTCCTTCACAGTGGATTATGTAGATTGCTGCTCCTCTTCTTGCCGAGTTTTCTAGATTCAGAGTGTGATAAGTTCCTTACCCCTTCATTCTGATATACATTTAATTCGTAAAGGGTTTTTCTGAAATGAAACATATACGTGCATCACTTGAGTTTGTAATGTCACTATTAACTACTGCAGATATTGCAGAAGTCCATTTGCGGTCCATGCTAGGATTCTAAGACCACGGGTTATTAAAGATTTTTGCAAGCCTTTCAAGAATTGTTCTTTTTGTTTATTTCCTTATTGTCACATTAGCTTCATTAACATCTGTATCATCACTACCATTTGTCCATGCCTTCAAATGTTACGTTGATTTCTCTCTACCTGTGCCTCTTCTTGTGAAAACTAGAGAGCGGATTTCTATCCTACGCTTTTTGTGAGGGATGATAGCAGCGTGAAACTTTTCATACCGTGAAATTAATTCAAGATTTGATATTAAATTTCTTGATCCGTTATCGATAAATATAAAAAAAGAATCAAGCGTTTTTATAGCACTGCAATAATAATAATAATTATTCGATGCCATAAAAAGATCGGTTATAAATCGCACTTCATCTTGTTAGAAAATATGCTAACAAACCTTTTTATGGGTATTTTATAGTCAGAGAACGATCAGTTTAAGTTTTTTGATATCGTAACTTTAAATAAGTCATTTACAAGATATTGAATGAGTATATATAAGTAAATATAAAATAAATGTAGAAGATTTCATAAAAATAATATCAGAGACTGAAACTCAGCAAACCTTACCGAAAAACCTTCTGCCATGTAGTTTACAGCCAATGAACTCTGCCTCAATATTATGAAGGCAAAGATCGTTGTCTTCACAGCATCTCGGAAAAGGGCACAAAATTGACGAATCAAAATTGCTGAGACTGACATGACAAAAGCAGCCTGTACAACCTGCTTCTCCTTCTTTAACTCATTAATGACATTAGCAAGAGAAGCTTGCGGAATTCGTCGCATCAGTTTTGTAATTATGTGTATTAACTTCACTGTAATGCGTTATAATAGAATAGTCGATTAAGACTTTGAGAATTTCTGAGACCTTCACTTCTTTCTAAACTACTCAAAACAATTAAGGGGTCAAGCTTTCAAACGACTGTATATATATTGGAAATTAGATTTTATCTTAATAAAAGTCAGTAATTTCAAAACGTAGAACACTAGTTTAAAGTTTGCAATAAACACATTAACGTTATGTAACAAAAATTGAAAATTAGCTAAGAACGATCCAAAAACAAATAGAAAAAATTAAGCAAAAATTATTGTTCTCGATATTATCACATGATTTTTTATCTTTTTTGTTTTTAGTATCGAGTTGGGCCTCCTCTGGCTTGAATTAAAGCTGCGCAGCGTCTTGGCATACTTCGAATTAGTCTTCGGATGGTGTCTTGTGGAATTTGCTCCCATTCTTCCAAAAGAGCATTTTCTAGCTCTCGTAGTGTAAGAGGTGCGTTTTGCCGATTTCTGACTCGTCTGTTTAACTCGTCCCAAAGATGTTCAATGGGATTCATGTCAGGGCTGCACGCTGGCCATGGCAAAGTGGAGATATTTTGCTCTTGTAGATATTCATTAACGATCCTCGCAACATGTGGGCGGGCATTGTCTTGCATTAGAATAAAATTCTCACCTGCAGCACGTGCACGAGGTTGTACCTGAGTCTGAAGCACCTCATCAATGTAACGCTGTGCAGTCAAAGCTCCGTTTCTTATGATAATAACATCAGTTTTGTTGTCGATTGAAATACCGCCCCAGATCATTATAGAACCACCACCAAACGGGACTCTTTTTTGTGTTGTATTAGGAAGAAACCGTTCCCCTGGTCGTCGCCATACTCGAACCCGTCCATCATTTGAACATAATGCGAACCTAGACTCGTCAGTAAACAAAACTTTTCTCCAATGGCGTATCTGCCAATTATTGTGTTCTCGGGCGAATTGCATTCGCGTTTGCCGCTGATTTCTGGTTAAACGCATTACTTTGGCTGGACGTCTAGACCTCAGGTTCGCTTGCTTCTCGGAGTCGGTTCCTCACTGTTTGGTCGAAAATTTGTCGACCTGTAGCCCGAAAAAGTTCTTTGTAAAGTACGCGTTGTGCTGGTACGTTTCCGAAGAGCCTGCAAACGTAAAAATCGATCGTCTAAGAGAGTGGTTGCTTTGTGACGACCTTGCCCAAGACGACGAGTAACATTTCCAGTATTCTGGTATCGCTTCCACAGCCTCCATATTACATACTGCCGTACATTGAGTTGTTCGGCAACATATCGCTGTGTATTGCCTTCCTGCAGGAGAGTAACAGCCCGACTGACTTCTATTGGTGTCAAATGTCTTCTGACATCTTGTGCAACTACCACATTGCGTTGCATGGCAGCAAAAGTATTAAAGATCAAGAACTCGAAATCAAATCTTAATGAATATCACTTTTATTTTTACCAGTGTCACTTCAATTGACTCGCTTTCTTAATAAAGAGGTTCTGTGACAACTACAATTTTTCTGGGTAACAAAAGATAGTTAAAGCAATAATTGACCAGCCATCCAAGATTTTTACTCATTTCGTTTAATTTTGGCGAGTGCAAGAAAACTTGACCCCTTAATTGTTTTGAGTAGTTTATAAATCTCTCTGAAATTTCCTTCTTTGATCTCCTAATCGCACCTTTCACTTTTCTCCTATCTTTCTATACGGTTGTGTAGACAGAAATTTCCCCTAGGTTAACTTTTAAAATTTTGTTTACTCCTTAACCTCTCTGTTTCATCATGCTATTTGTTTTTTTCTTGTGGGATTTTAATCACTCCTGCTTCTTCGAAACTCTTCCACTTCAATTCCAGCTACAACTACAACAACAACTACAATTTTTCTGGGTAACAAAAGATAGTTAAAGCAATAATTGACCAGCCATCCAAGATTTTTACTCATTTCGTTTAAGTTTGGCGAGTGCAAGAAAACTTGACCCCTTAATTGTTTTGAGTAGTTTATAAATCTCTCTGAAATTTCCTTCTTTGATCTCCTAATCGCACCTTTCACTTTTCTCCTATCTTTCTATACGGTTGTGTAGACAGAAATTTCCCCTAGGTTAACTTTTAAAATTTTGTTTACTCCTTAACCTCTCTGTTTCATCATGCTATTTGTTTTTTTCTTGTGGGATTTCAATCACTCCTGCTTCTTCGAAACTCTTCCACTTCAATTCCAGCTAATTCATGTCAGCAAGTTGTTTCTTCTTGCTTCCAGCCCTTTCTAGAATTTTATAGCTTCAAATTCTTTTACATTTTATTTTAAATTCCACTGGAAGGAAGTATTTCTGAACTTTCGTTTTCTCAAATTCCATTATTTATTCTACTTTTTTATTCATCAGTCCCCTAATATTTCGTCTTCCTGAATTCCAGATATTTTCTTTTATTTTTTGTCTATAACTTTTTTTCTTATCACAATTCGAAATTATAATCTGTTTTTTCAGTAATAGTTCTTTTTGCCTCTACATGAATATATTCACTCTTATCAGCTCTTCTTTGTATTTGTCTAATTTGTATATTATTTCAATGATTGTCAATGTCTGTTTTCCTTAACGTCTTTCTCCTTTATTCTTTTTTATAAATTATAAATAAAAAATAATCTACTCAAACAATTTATCTAAATGGAATTGAAAAGTAACGTGAACCTGAAAACACGATTTGTAATGCTCTAAAAGAAGCGTTTATTAAAACGGAATCTATCCAAATTAGACCAAATTGCGCACACACTGTATGCAAACTGCAAATTTCCAAAACAAATTCACTCCAAACAGGAAATTGCATTTGCTTTCTGTTTGTACGTTCCGAACAAACCGACCAGCAGCGAATGGACTTTTCTTCGTTTTTTGTTTTGTTTTTAATCAACCAGAATTGGCTCGGGCCATACGCGCGCGCTTTTACGATTCCTTCCACACACACGCGCGCGTCGGTTAATTAACGCAAACGACCACCGAAAGCGAAAGCTCACGCGCGCTAAAGAGAAAGTCGGAAGAGAAAAAGGAAGCGAATAAAGCGATATTGCTTTGCGCTTATTTAATGCGGAGTAAATAACCCAGAGAGAAAAAAGAAAGAGAGAGAGAGTTCTCGGATCGAGTAAATTTAGAAGTCGTAATTGCCGCCGCCGATGAAGGGGAGGAGGAGGTCTTGCTGGAGTTAATGAAAATTTAATAATGACTGTGTGTGCCTCGGAGTTTTTTTAAATTATCGTTGTTCGAGGGCACTTTTGATTCGGATCGAGATTCCATTTCAGGGGGTGCACCGGATATAATTATGACAGTGTGAGGAGGGAATAAATTTTATTTTCGTTTTTTTTTCCTTGAATAACTCAGTCTCTGTTTACGTCTAGACGAGATTTAAAAATTATTCCCAAGTTTAGATAACTTTCTTAAGCAAGCAATTTACGAGATCACTCTTGTAAGAAACGGGGACGTAAAAATGATATCAAAAGACTTTCTAAAAATAAATCCTCCTGCGTGGTTTTTACCAGATAGATATACGTCACGCTGCATTAAAGAAATTTCCAATTTAGACTGAGTTATTTCTTCTTTCAGTGCTCGTTTGGATTTTTTTTTTCAAAGCATCATTCGTTTATATAGACACTCTCTTTATGAGGCGCGGAGAATAATTTAAATTGCTTCAAGTAAAAAGCGAATACATCTTTCCAAACTATTTTTCCGTATTAAGTAATAGAAGATCACTTTGGAAAACAAAAATTTTAATTTGTGAAATGCTTTAGTTTTTGGATCCCTTCCACATGATATGGTAAATAGGGCAAAATAATTACAAATTTTAGTAACCTAACAACTTCTTTAATCGAAATCGATAAACAATTTGAGTAATAAAGGGAATACAAATAGAATCAACTATTATATTAAACTAGCACCTTGGGGCACTTAAATCGAATAGTATTACGACAAACTTCATCACAAACGTCCCCACCCAGAATTTCCCAATATATCAGCAATAATAACACTCATGAAATATGAGGATATTCGACAATAAGGCATCTAAGAGACAATTTACATTCATGTGTTTTATGTCGAAGCAACTGTTTCAGTTTAACTTGACGTAGTCTTTTCATCAGATATGTTCGCAACAGAGAGTTAAGACAGCGAGGGCTATAATCGATTTATATTCGCGAGACACTTAACGTTTAATTAGGACATTAAATTAACTGCCGCTTTAATTCGAATTAAAACTTATTCCGCACTTAATTACGCGCAGCTATTTTGTATTGAAACGGGCGAACGCTTGGTGCATTTGATGTTTCTGCTGCTCGAAGGAAATTGCACAGATCAAAATCGAAACTGCGCTGGGGTTATTAAGTCCCCGTTGCAACTTCTGAATTGGTTTTAGTTTTCTTATTAAAAGAATGAACGTTTCGATTGTTGTTTGTAATGAGATTTAAAAACAACAAAACAACTATTGCTGTTAAGGGGATTGTATGATGGGTACACTCATAGACATTTTGCGGAAGTAAAGAATAGGGAGTAAAATGTTTCTAGAAGAGAGTGAAATTTTCACTTAATCTAATAAAAAAAAATTGTATAAATTACTCAAATTGATTCCTTCTTTATGAAATTCTCTCGTAAAAAAAGAAACTCCATTTGGTACCTAAGGTATCTAACTATAAAGGAGACCATGAAGTTAAATAATTTTTTTTATTTATAGTTTAATGTCAAACGATTTCGTGCAAGTCTCGTTTGCATAGCTGTTGAAGTGTCAAGAGTACTGCACCGCAAATACATGATACGATGTCTGCAATTTACAATGAAGCTTTTCCATTTTATAAAATTGTAAAATTTTAATCTAAACAATTTAAAAAGGGCAGGGAGTCTTTAGAAGACGATCTACGTAGTAGGCGTCTTGACTCTGTCCAGAACACCAGAACAAAAATCGAGAAATCGATTCTAAAAGATTGACGAATTAGGATTCATCGGTTAGCTGAGTTTAAACATTAATGGGGAAAGAATTTTTCACATAAGTAATGAATTTCTAGGGATGTTAAAGCTAAGCGCAAGGTGGGTACCCTGAATGCTCACATCCTTCGATAAACAACGGAAAATTGGAATTTTGCAGCAACTTTTGGCTGCCTGTCAAGGACAAGAAGAGAATTTACGGAAAAAATTGTGATAGAAGACGAAATGTGCATCCATCACTTTAACCTTGAGAGTAAAGAAGAATCTATGCACCCATTTTCCAACACCAAAGAGATTTAATGTTCAACCATCGGCTGGAAAAATGACGGCCATAATTGTTTGGGATTCCAAGGGAATTTGGTGATAGATAATCTTTCCAACTAATCTGCGGTAAAAGGGGTTTACGACAGGGATATTTCAAGAAAATTGTAGAAGTCTATCAAATCAATTCGGCCTAAAAAAGCAGACCTAAACGTTTAATTTTGCACGACAAGCTCTTGGGCGCAATGCCGCCATTGTACGTGATTCCCTAAAGGATTTAGACTTCGGGGAGTTCCAGGCCCAGACTTAGCTCCTTCCGTTTAATTTCTAAGTCATGATTTGAAGAGGAACTTCGTGGACAAGGATTTTCGGACGATGTAGAGTTACAGTTAGAAGTAGAATAAAAAAAAGTCGTTTGACGGTTTATTTTCTTTAATGTCGGAATATAAAGTGCAATGAGGTCGCAGGAGATTAAAATGTAAAACAAATAAACATTTTTTTTATTCCAACCCCTTCTTAGTCAGATATCTTATATATAAAATGGCCGTTGTATATCAAAGGACTGGAAAAAGGGGGTAATTCCGTTGATATTTAAGAAGGGTGACTGCTAATTATCAAGGTTTAATGTTACTTTGTGAGGTACTGAACAGTACAGGAAAATATTTTAGAGAAAAGATTAAAGAAAGTAATAGGATCTACGTTAAAAGAAACAACATAGATTTAGGGACCGTACGCAAAACAAAATATTTAGCAAAATAATTCGACAAGATAAAAATCACAGATTTAGAAAAAGACTTCGATCATATACCAAGAAGAAAAATATGGAAAACCTGAAAAATGAAGGACTCGATGGAAAACTCTTAAGAAACAAACAACATAAGTAACAAAACGCGAAATCAACATATTTAGAGGTAGAATATTTCAGACAAGGGGAGTCGTCAGCTTAGCTCTATTTTCACTCCTATTGAATGGAAACTGAAATAAATCATATATGGGAAACGATAACCTACAAAAAAAAAAGCATTCGTTTTTAATGCATTTTTGTTGATGATGAAAGGTAATGAAAGCAATTTACAAGAGAATTCGAAAATATGAAAAAGCTTATAATCAAAGTTATGAAGTTAAACAAGATCAAGACGAATGTGATGGCGATAGGACAAGAAAAGGAAACTATAATTTTGGACCTTGTAAAAAATAAGTAAGGTAATTCCAGTATTTACGTAGGTGTTACAATTGGAGCAAAAGGAAATCAGTTAGAGGATTTGGGAAGTAATTAGGACGTTTTCTGCAACGAATAAAATATAATAGTCGGCAAGAAGTATCCATAAATTAATAAAACATTAAGGTGCAAATATGATTAATTGGAAGAAGGGCGGCATAGTGGGTAGTAGGTTTTCAGATCTCGGTGTTACCTATGCGACAGAAAGAAAATTGATGTAAAGAGTATTTTTTTCTTTGGCAGTTACTGAGTTATTTGTCAAAAGTAAAAGATATTGTGGAAGGCGTGATTACTTCAAGAAGCGTTTCTAAGGAACTTTTTATGTTTTTCATAGGTGGATTATTCATCCAAAAAAAAATCATATTGTTTCTTGAATTTTCGGATGGGAAACCTTTATTAATTAGGATTAACTATGCTCTCTATTAATAAAACGATTCTCTAGTAAAAGTTCAACTGCTGATGAATGGTTTGGTAATGAAGGTTACCTTGTTCCTGTCTTTTGGGCTGATGTCCTTCGGCCATATCTTGTGTTACATTTAACTGCTCAACTTCTCAGCAATAATGTTTCGAATGGTCAACTTGAGACTAAATTGATACCACGAATGACACGGTGATAAAACTCGCTTCTGTTTAGGGATACACGACGACCAAATATGGATCCACAGAAGGCGTGCAATTTCTTTGTTGAAAGACTTACGCATCGAACTACAGGGATTATGGAATTATTCATGGGAATATGAACGTCTCCTTTGATAGTGACAGGAGGTACGTTGATAGCTCAACAGTACATTGATGAAGTGGTAGATCATTTTCAGCAAGATGTTCACCCCCCATGTCTCAACAACTTCTATAAACTTTTTCCAAGAAGTCCACATCTAAATCTCCTGACCTGTTGCCAACAACACTCAAGCCTCTTCTTCACAAGTCTTTTCTTCGTGGTTAGTTGTAGTATTTATCTGCTTATGTTCACATCCAAAACATACCTGTGCCCACCCGATGTACCAAGGCGGTGAAATTAAGAAGGGGATACGGTTTATACGCTGTTTGCTCAAGATAGCTAGTAATTATGGGGTGGATTCTGTATGGTGTCTGCTGCGATTCAAATCAGGACATACTTTTGTTTTGTAGACAAAAATAATTGATTAATTCATATTAAATTATAACAGTCTACTGAGGCATATAAGAGAGACAATAATGTAAATGAAATAACATTTTAGCTCAATTATGCCTTATTATAAGTGAAACAAAATCAGACAAGTACTTTTGGACCCCGACTTTGCAAAAGTCAACAAAAGTAAAATGTACATTTACACAGGAATAATTATTGAATGGGAAATAACTAAAATGTTTTATTAAGTGCACGAGGGTATGAACTAATTAACACGAGTTGCTCTGATGATGCGCTCTACGTGGTTCAACCTCCTACATCGCTTGATCAAGAGAATCGTCTGATGTCTTGTATATAAAGCAGCGGCTGCTTGGATTCATGTTTCAAGGCAGTCCGTTTGCAATTGCCAGCAAAATTGTAACCGACAATGAAATCGTCGAAAAAATAAAAGAGAAAACAGAAGCCTGAAGGAGAAACAACAAAATTACTTACAAGATACGCCAACGCTCTTGCAAGCTCTTTCACAAATAAAACACTTTACTTAAACAGATGCACTAAACTCCAGCAAGTGCAGTTATTATTTCCAAATTAATTTGTAAATGCAAAATTCAAATCGTTCCATTAGCACGTCTGTACCGTATTGAAACCGAGGTGTTAATGACACCTCTTTGGCGTTGTTGTTTGGTTTCGCCCGTAAACACATCAAGAGGATGCATTAGTGCAGGTCAACTGAATTTATTACGTGCGTAATATTTATTATTCTTATAAAGAAATGCATACTATCTTTCTGATTCATACATGTTCACAGGTTTGTATTTTTTAAGTGAATCAATGGACAATGTATTTATTGAGTAAACTGTTTGTTCAACTTTGAAATAAAAATTGAAACTGAATTACCTCGCGTTTGAAACGGAAACCGCTTAAAAGAACAAGTCCCTTTGCACAGGTCGTCCTCGGCCGCTAGTAAAATATGTACATATTTAGTTGGCAAATTTGGCCGGCGATAACTTCCTGGGGAAATGGCGAAGAAAAACGCGCGGCAACAGTGATTCTGCAGATCCCCGGCCGGCCCTCCATCTTGATTATACATACAGTTAGCCCGAGGGACTCGCAAACATTCCCGTTCCGGTTCCACACTTGTGAAACTGAAACTGCGCGACCACGAGTTACGTTAATTAATAGTTTCCAAATGGAGAGGAGTTTGTGGTTTTAAACGTTGTTTGCAGTGTCGCGGCAAATTTATAAAAGAAAAACCGAAAGCTTTGACAATATACAACATACATACCTAACGTTTGCCACAGTTCAATTATTATCGTTGGGTTTTCGAATAAGGATAAAGGGGTGATTTGTATGAAGCACACGTAGAGAATGCGAACCCCCCAAAAAAAAACTTGATATCGCGTTATAGAATAACGTCGCTTATAGACATCCGTTTTTTAAACAAAGTTTCGGCCGGTCCGTTTCGGCCTTACCTCAGTCCCTGCATTATTAGGTCGGAACTGAGAGGGTGGTTTCGGTATATAAAATGCGTTGTTTATCGGACGAGGGTTGGAAATTAGGTTCAACGCGGCCGGGCCGTTCTAGCTTTCAGCTGCGGTGTTAGGATGAATCAATTCGATGGATTTAATAGAAAAAGAAAAAACAATGTTATCCTCACGAAACTATTTGCGAAGGAACACGAAAATTTATGCCTATAAGCATACCTTTTTTTATTAAAAGTAACGTACGGTGTATTCTCGTTAAATAAACAATGAACGCAAGTACTCTACTGAATTACTAATTAAGTTCTAAACATTTATGTTGCGTTATAAAGTAAGCATCGATCAAAGTGTTGAGAATATTCACAGATGTGCTTTGTGCACCACCCCCGTGTATCATCGTAACGTGGAAATAGTGGTTATTCTAGGTTGTTAACACAGAAAACTTCATTTTATATACTACAGAAGTTCTAAGACTATTATTATACCGGAGCTCTTCCTGCTTGATTTCTCTGTCTTTATTGTGTCTGTTGAAAGGAATCTATCTTTAGCCACTTCTCATAGTATACATATAGCTAGATCAAAGTACCAATTAAGGCTTATGTTATTTTTCTTTTTATTTCAATGATGCTTTGTTATTCGTATTTGCAAATTTAAGTCTTTTAAACGCTTCATTTAAATTAAAATAGATTTAAATAAAATTGAGAAATTTAATAAAATCATAAACACTTAAAAAATGGTGCAACAACGTTGTTAAACACTAAGCGACGGTTTAACGGTTTAAAAAGTAACAAATAAAGAATGACTTTTTAAAGCTAAGAGAATCGTACATATATAAAATACAATGCAAAAGAGAATATTAGGAAAATCGGGTGCTATTTTATAGATCATTGAAAAGTTTAAGAAAAGAAAAAGAGCAGGAGGATATAAGAAGTATTTTAAATAAACTTATTTACAAATAAGGAAGATGTTAGCGAAGGTAAAACTAAAAGAAAAATGGTAAGCCCTTCCAGTCAAGGGCTCTACGCAGAAACGGAAGCTTCAGGAGAGGACGCTTTAAAGGCGTAGATTCTTATAAGTGTAGAAAAAGACACATACAGCCTGTTTCAATGAAGATGCACCAAACTCGGTATGACGGTAGATATCGTGAAAAGAAATAAAAATTTTCTGTACATTTTTTTAATCCAATAAATTTTGAGAAAAACGAAGGGATATATTCTTAAAACGTACAATAGATGAGGACGAACAGAATTCTTAACCCTCGTTCAAAGAATCGGTTTATTGCTTTATTGTCCCATAAAATGTCGCGCCTCAAATGATATGATGAAATACATTTAGTCCGTTTTTATTAACGCTGTAGTAAAGAGCTAAGCATAATGTCCGTTAATTTGGTATAGTTCATACTTTTCATTTTTAAGCTTATTAGCGTATGTAAGTGTATTTGTGTATGTGTTGGTGTGTTTGCGATGAGCGATTTAACGTTTCGAGAATACGCAGATATGCATTTGTTACACGGGGAATGTCAGGGAAACGCGCGATTGGGAGCACGTCTGTACGCGGAACGGTTTCCTAATCGTGAACGACATCCACATTATCATTCGTTTATCAGGGTAGCTAGCGACTACGCAACATAGGCTCTCTTTTACCTAAATAAGAAGTCAGGGGCGCGGTGCGGCACCTCACGTTACACACGTAGAAGAAGAGCTTCTCAATATGATTGAAAATGACCCCAACGTACATAGTTGTGTATATCATATGATGTACACGTTGAATACAGGAATAAATAAAAACCCAAGCTTAATTATCGTACATTATTAAGACTCGGTAAATTTGATCTAATTACGGTTTGCATAAATGTCAGTGCGACGAAAACGCACGCTAATCAATGCACATTCTTTTTCAAAGTTTTCACCTTTAACACGTCTTGCGGTCAAGGGCAGAATTAAAAGCCTTTCATAAATTCTTTCGTTTACGATAGATTTATTGACTTCTTGCAGCCGTTGCCATTCATAATTAAATTTAAATCGCTCGTTTAGTTTCACGGACACAGAGATTTAAATCACTACAGTATTTCTAAAAACATCGACTCCAATTAATGCGAATTTCAAGTTGCTCCGGTTGCAAAATTGTATTAAAATATTTTGTTCCAAATAATGTCAGAAACGTTACGTTTCCCCGAAGTTTGGTGCATGATCAATGAAAAACCCTGTATTGTGTATTTCTACAAGCCACACGTTACGAGCCCAATGATGGAGGGAGGTTTTAGTAAATTTTAATTACTCCAAATAGTGTAATAAAGTTGACTTCTTGTCCGTTTATTTTGGGTGCTTTTTGTTTTCCGTATTGGTCCGGTGTTGTGTTCCTTGTTTTGAGCAGCAATTTTTGTAGGGTTCCTATATTTTATTTTTTTTTTATTTTTGTTACTAAATTTGTTATTCTCAGGGCGATTAATTCGGTATAAATTTGTAGTAGTTTGTTTGTGTGATTATGTGTATTTCTTTTTAATATGATTTTGTTCCTGCATGTACCCACATGCGCCCAGAAACGTACTGTAATCATTTTAATTAATAAAAGATATTCTATTTTGTTTCGTTTGATATTTGTCCATTATTTCTTATTACCGTAGTCTTCTTCCTGTTCGTTCTTACTATACTATACTATATTACTCGAGAACTCGATCTTTTTTAATTAGTAAGAATTATTTTATTCTGATTTTGTGTGAATTCGTTCAATAATGTGACCTCATTCCCGCGTGTAATCACATGCACCCAAGAACTTGATTGCTTTAATAAAGAATAGTTTTCCGTATTTCGTTTGTATTTGTCCAAGATGTCTTGTTAATGTTGTCTTGTTTCCGAAGAATTATATCTTTCATAATTATTAAGAAATATTTTATCGTACATTCGTGTGCATTTCAATAATGTTTCCTTAATGTGATCTTGTTACTGCTCGTACTCACATTCGGCCAAGAACTTGATCGTTTATTAACAAAACATATTTTACCGTGTTTGATGATTTTTCTTGTAGGTATTAACCTATAAATTTCTTACGCTAAAACTTACTTTAATTCATATGCTTTGCTTTGTTTTACTTAACTCCCTTTTTAAAACACTAACACAACATTTTAACACATTATTCAGTCGTTTTTAATAATATCCACATCTTTTATCAGTAACGCTTTCACCTGAACTCATATCCCATCTGTTCGGCTCGTTTTTGAGAACAATAATAAATCTTATAGTGAATATAAAACGTATTCTCTGATCGTTTTGTTGACGATGTTGTCTAGTTACTTTGTGGTGGTTCGTAACCCCAAATGTGTGATGGAATGCTGCAACCTCTTCTTTGGCGTACTATGGGATTGCGTATTTAGTTGGGGAAAATTAGACTTTGCACCCTCATTCTGGTAATATCACAGCAATATGCCATAGACGGATTGTAAGGTTCAGGAAATGCTGTAAAGAAAATTAATTTATTTTATTATTTTTTAAGTCATAAAATAAGGTAACGTTCGCAAGAGACTTGTCAATTTGTCCGTACGCGTTGATCTCATCGTTGATTTTTGTTTCTAAATGGTTTGTTTGTCGTGAAACAGTAAATTAATTCAACCCCTAAGAGTTTGTTTTCGGTTTTCGGTAAAGAAAGGATATAAGAGAGAGAACAGGACAAAAAGCTCAACAATCCCGAAGTTTTAAAGTAAGGATGCGGTAAGAAAAAGGGCTAAAATTCATCTATGGCTCTACCTGCAGACTAATTCCAGACACGCTCAAACAAGGGAATTGTGATTTGCGTCACACCTTCAGTTTATTAAAATTTTGGGTAAAAAGGAGTGGGTAATTTCGAAAAGGTTTTTGTCATAAGAGTTTTGTCTGAAGTCAGAGGTTTACAATTTCTATTTCTTGAACTTCCCCTTTGGAACACTTTTTTTTTCGTCCCCTTTTGTCAAAAGACTTTTCTCCTACAAGATGATATACAAAGGATAATAGAAAGAAATCAATAATGGCAATGCAATTGTACGAACAACAATAAGAGTACGAGTCAAAGGAAAAAAATTGAGTTGTTTTCCTTTGACTCGTATTTGTACGCTTTACTATGGTAAAGCGTGGCTATTTGGAGAAAAAAGTACAAAAAGTTGTTTTAAATCTCAACTCTTCCTAAAATATGCAGTCGAAGAAGTACTTTTTCGCAAAGTATACTCGCAGAGCTCGAATTTTAAATACGAACAAATATGGTGCAAAGAGCTGCTGCAAGGCATAGATAGAATTTCGGTAGTTTTACCAGAAGAAGAGGAAAGGTGCTAAAAGGAAACCAACTTTCAGGGAAGATCACTAGATACATAGAGCTGCAGGCGTTAAGAGAACGTCTTATAACTCCTCTGGGCTACACAAAGGAAATCGTTTAACTTTTTGTTTAAATCACCAGAAATGAGACGAAAAGCAGTGGGGCCTAGTTTTACTCGCCAATGAGTTCCGATTCCACCTTTCCCAAGATGAGTTTTATGTTATCGTTTTGCAAATCCCAAGTGAGAGGTACGCGCAATGCAACATTCAAAGAGTTGTTGGTATATGGTGGGATCAGTTTGAATGGTCTTATAGAGTCGTGTAGGGGTAGTTTTTGTGGTCCAGGCTTTATTTTAATGCACGATAATGCAAGACCACATATTGATAATTAATTAATTAATAATATTAAGTGTCCAGAAAGGCTAACAAAAAGCTCAGATCTAAATTTTATAGAGCACCTCTGGGATCAGTTGGGCCGATGAGTTAGAAGTGTTCCTGAAGGTTAAGTAAATTTAACTTGAAGGTTTCCGCGGCCGTCGTCCATTGTTGAATTCTTGGCTTCCGGTTAGAACCGCGTGTCTTGGATTTCTTCACTGCCGACGTTTCGTTCTTCGTTGCAGAAGAACTTCCTCAGGGCTGCTGCTGGTGGTGATGCTGCTACTGCTGCTGCTGTTGGTCTTGCTGCTGCTTCGCGTTAGTCGTTGAGTCTCAACGACTAACGCGGTTGGAACCACGTTGAGACTCAACGACTAACGCGAAGCAGCAGCAAGACCAACAGCAGCAGCAGTAGCAGCATCACCACCAGCAGCAGCCCTGAGGAACTTCTTCTGCAACGAAGAACGAAACGTCGGCAGTGAAGAAATCCGAGACACGCGGTTCCAACCGGTTAAGTAAATGTTGAACAAATGTTTAACTTGCTTGTACAAGTATGGCAAGAAGGGTGAAAGCTGCGAGAGACGGAAACACGCGTTATCGGTTCATATTAATGAATTCTTTAGTTGATTTTTTTTAAATGACCGATTGATCTTGTATTTAAGATTATGTATTATGTATTAAGATTATGACAAATTTGTTAATTTTTTTCTTTGAATTACAGTTAAATAATGTAGAAATCATTTGTTAATTTTATTAAGTTACATGAGTTTTTTGTTGGTCCTTTTGTACATGTATAATTGTTTAACACTCAGCTTCATTTGGGGAAAACCTCACAGCCACCACTGACCGTTCCTTATTCGTTAATTCAAACAGAATATATAATTTTTGGTGACTTTTAGGGAGTTTTTAAAAATATTTTGTTAACCGTACTGAAAATAAAATATATTTTTAAACAAAAAATCTATGCCGGGTTTAATCATTATTTCCAATTAAATTAAAATGATTTTATTTTTTACACTCATTGAAAATTGCAAAACAATAAATTAATTAATGGGGCGAACAGTCATCGTTCTCTCATGTCCGTTTCCTAGTTATAACATACCGATAGTTTTTTTTTTAATTATCAATAATCAATTAGAAAGCAAAAATTTGAATTTTAAATTGAAAACCGCGCATGGAAAAAAAACGAATAACTAATTAATTTTGTGAATATTGTGAATCGATTTACGATAAACATGGACGGGGAAAATTATGTTTTAATGAATTCGGCCCGTTTAAATTGTTTATTCAATTTAGAAACTCGAATAAATCCCGACAAACGAGCAGCCACCGCTTTTTGTAAATCCGAACCCGCCCCTGCTTTAAATCCGGTTGTGTAGGAAAAGGGACCTGCTGAAAACTTTTAATTCGGACACTTTCCAGTTCTAATTACATCCTTAATTTATCCGCATCAATAAATGCATTTCAAACTCCCTTAGCACTCGACGCACTTTATTTATCGTCGCCTTTGATCCCGTTCACGTTCGCGTTCGTTTACACTTCTCGCTGAAGCCGACCGAATTTTGAAAAATGAACGACTCGAAGCATATTGCGACCACCCATAAACATATCCATAAAAATAAACTGCGAAACTTATCGCATAAATTATTCATGGTATTTTATGGCGCATCTAAAGTCCATAAAATTAAATGTGCGCTCGTTCGGCTGATAAAACGCCCCCTTTTTTCGCCGGCCCCCGAGAATCCCGACAAGAAACGGTGCGCACTGTATCGGCGAGATTAATTTTTTTTTTGTTTATTCTCGGCTCGAACTAACGAGGCGAAATAAACGGGGCGCGTTCCGGCCGGGGCCAAGCTTAATATTTTTCATCTGCGGCGGCCGGAAAACCCCCGCCGCCATCGATCGAAACTGTTCAAACAATATAAAGATGTTTCTCCGGCGAGAGTAAATAGAAGCACTGAATATTTCATTACAAAGAGGGAAACGTTTGAAGTTCGCTTCCGCTGCAAATTCCCGAGAAAACGTTCGCACGTAAAAATTACGAACCGGGTGGCGCGCAAAAATCTCTCGTTTCTTCTTCTCTCTCTCTCTCCCTTCCCCGAATCGGCTGACAAATTTATATTTTTTTCCTTCTTTCTCTTTCTTTCTCCTGGAGGCGAACGACGAATTTATGATGGGCCTTTAAAATTTAAACATGGACAAAGCAAAAGGTCTTTAAACAAGACTGCCTCATTAACAAGTAAAATCATCGCGGCGTAATCCCTAAAGTTGGTTTTTGGACGTGAACCTTGCTTGTAGGTTAATATAAAACGGAATTTAACAACACAAACAGAACGGACTAAATAAATAAGAGAAAAATTGTTTCAATAAGTTACTTACTTTGTTGCTTTTCCTTTAGCTTAAAGCCGGCTTTGCACCGAAAGTAAGAATGTTATCTCTAGTGCAAAGCTCTCATGGGTGTTTACGGTATATTTGAACGCCTTATATTTTTACCGTACAGATACAATGAAACAATGACATAGAAATAAACGGTTTTTGCCTGCACATCCAAGGTACTTAGGTTTTCTTAATATCTTTCTTTTCCCAGCACTAATTTTGAATTTTTTACATATAATTTTGTCACATGTAAATTTTCCTGTGCCACTTTAATCTCTTTGAATTACCTAATACAGTCAATAAATATCATAAATCAGTCAAATTGACAATTATTACAATTTACTGAATTAACAAGCGATTAAAATATATACCTTACAAGAAAACACTTTCATTATTGAAGCTTATTTCCAATCTGGACGTGTGGTAAATGGGGAATGGCAATATTCCATTCTTAAATGCAAAGCACAGTTTCGACTTAGGCTTCCGAATAAAACTGTTGAAGAAACTACACCAACACGTTCGCACAAATTGTCGTGAGATTTCACAGAACAGGAAGCGTGATGAAGGGAAAATACGCTGGAAGACCGCAAACTGACCAAAACATCGAACAAGTGGAAGAGTTTGTTGCAGAAAATTCGTATTCCTCCATATGTCGTATTTCTGCTCAAGCGAAAGTGTCCAACGCCACTGTTAGAAGAATTTTAAAGGGCGTTTACACGTGCATCCTTATAAAATGTCCAAGAAATATTGTCCAGAAATCAACAGTATTGCAGTATTGCAACTTTTTCCAGGAAAACTTAAACAACGGCAGCGTTCTCGATCTAAGTTTTTTCACGGATAAAGCTTGATTCCATTTAAGTGATTATGTAAACAACAAAATTACCGAACATAGTCTGTTATCAATTTCCTTAGGCTCTTTTACATTCTGTTAAGTAGGAATATGATTAGCTGTATCTGTAGAATCATGGGGCCATGAATCTTCCACGATACAATCAATGGTCAACGTTATAGGAAATAATTGTTAACCCCATTTTTAGAGGAGATGCATCACAATGAATTTGAAAACGGTTACATTCAACAAGATGGAGCAACATCTCATACTACTTGAGAAAATTCGGAATTTCTTGAAGAGTTTTTAATTGGCCGAGTTGTAAGCAAGGGAACTTGGTCAGCAAGATCACTAGACCTCATCACGTTAGACTTTTCTATATTTGGCTGCCTTAATAATGAAATCCTACAAAGAAAGAATTAACAATTTGCAAATGAGTTTAGATTCGACTTTTAGTGAACAAGCACCTTCCTTGGCTACAATTTACCGATAGTAGACGGAATTTGAACGCGAAAGGAATTCCGTTCAGCATCAAAAAGGAGCAGGACGTTCTCCTACGGCTGCTAACGACAAAAACATTACTGCTGTTAAAAAATTAATTGAAGAGGACAATAAAGCCACTTATGCAGTAATAGAGCATCTACTCAAGATTGGATCCTCAGCTGTTAGAACAATCATGCACGATCACCTGTATTAAAAAAAAGTGGTTAGTCGTTTTCTATCGCATCACCTTTCTGACTTCCAAAGAGCAGAGCGCGTAAGAATTTGCCATGAAATTTTAAATTTCTTAAATAATGGCGGAAACCAATTTTTTTCCAAAATAGTGACAGATAACGAAACTTACTTTCCCTTTTTCGACGTACCTACCCGCCAAAAGAGTTCTGTATGAATTCACGAATTTGAGGAAACTCCAGTTACGACCAAAAAGCAGCGAGCTGTGGAAAAAGTTATGTATGCGATATTCTTTAGAAGTATGGGCCTAGTTAAGAGCAATTAGGCTAGATGAACAAAAGATAGTTACAGCTAAATGGTACACTGAAGTATTCGGTAGAGTTCCAGACAAAGAAATTAAGCTGCACCATGATAATGCATCGTCCCACAAGGCAGCTTTAACTCTCCAGATTTTGGCTGAAAAAATATAAAAGTAATAGAAGATCCGCCGTATTCACCTGATTTAGCAATGTGCGACTTTTGGCTATTTTTGGACTTAAAAGGTATTTGCGGGGTAGAAGGCTTTCGTCAGAAGAAGAGATTGGTGCCGCAGTTCATGTTTTACTTTGAAGGTATTCTGAAAGAGCTTTTGAACAGTGGAAAAAAAGAATGGTCAAGTGTTTCATGGCTGAAGAGAATTACTTCGAGCATATTTAAAATCCCTTCTCAATAAATCACTCAATGAATTTTGATGTATTAAGGTATTCCTTCCTTCTTTTCGTAGAGTGCCACTTCGCATCTTTACATGGGTTATGCAAATGTAACTAGATGAGAATTATTTTGTTCTACTCTGTATTTATTGCTTCGGAGTCAAGCATGCAAGCCGTTTATTGGTATCAATCTGATCTTTTATGTTATGTGTAGCAAATTTTTATGGATGCTTCCCTGTGTCTGAAAGTTAAAAATTCTGGTACATATTTTCTTGACGCAGTTGATGTAGCTCAAATTCTCTGACTTCTCCTGTTCGCAACACACTGGATTACTAGATTTCACGAGACAGCATGTCTTTATCCGGCCTGCGCAATTTATTAGTTCAAGTGCTTCTCCGATGGCACCACTTACCTAAAAAATCGAAAGCGAATTATATCCGAACGTCATTTCACAGCACCATTTTCAATTAGCGTCAAGGTGATGCAGTTTATGACAAGTACAGTTGTATTTTGTTGCTCAATTTCCTTGTGATTTTTTCTTTCATTGTTTATGGTGCTTCTTATTTAGGTAACTAGCGCTAGAATGAGGAAAATTTGCGTTAAATGAAATATTGTTTGGGCCGGTTAAGAGTTCTCTCCCGTAAAATCTAGTAGATCGTGGGCAGAACAATTATTCAGATTATATTAGTTTCACAGTACTTTTACAATTTTGTATTTAATTTTATTTTATGGTGATAAGAATTAGGAATGTTTTTCAGTCAGTCACACCTGAAATACTGATTAATGTACAAGAAAATTTTAAAAATCACGACAGATTGCGTTTACAAGGAGCTGGTAAACAATTCGAACATTTAATATAAATTTGTAGATGAAATGGTTACTTGTTATTCTTAATTTGTTGATTGTTTTATGTTATTTTCTAATTTATTAATTAATATTCATTGATTAAGAGATGTGTCTTATGAAATCTAGTAGGTCGTGCTTTGTATTATCATAATCTAGTCTCCGTACACTTCTGCTTAACCGTTTAACTTTACTTTACATCCATAAAAATAACAGATATGTTAAAATAAGGAGGGACATTTTTAGAATGTGATACAGTCTAAGAATACATGCAAATAACGAGTATTCTACTGAAAAATCTAAGTTGGTTTTTATTTTTTAATGAAAGAAGAAAATATGCCTGGAACCGGTATTTAGAGACTGGCAACTGCACTAGGAGAGCAGGATCCGGAAGAAGAAGAGCAACAACTGCAGTTGATGACCATTTTGTTGTGCTCAACGCACTAAGGGGTCGGAGGGCTGTTCAACTTCAACATCGTCTCCAAACAGCTTGTGGAGTTGAAGTAAATGAGAGGGCAATAAGGAAAAGGCGTGTTGAAGGAGGCCTAAAGTCACGGAGACCTACAACAGGCCCAGAATTGTTATCAAGACATCGTCGAGTACGGTTGGAATTTGCACGACTTCATTCAAACTGGACTCCTTCACTGATGAATCGCGCTTTTGTCTACGCTCGCCTGACGGTCGCGAAAGGGTGTAGAGAAGACCAAATGAACGGTACAGAGACTGCACCATTTCCGAAAGGCGATCTTTTAATGGTGGCTCTGTTATGGTGTTGGCAGGTCTGAGGCATATATCGAACCTCTTTTTGTGAAAAATGGAGCTTTAAATGCCCATCGATACGTGGAGGACACTCTGCATGAAGCTGTTGTGTCCTACTCTCACTTTATTGGAGGTGGATTCACTCTAATGCACCACAATGCCAGATTACACGTGGCACTGACTTCTTAGACGAGGTCGGAATTCAGAGACTTAACTGGCCAACATGCAGCCCTGATCTAAATCCCATTGAGCACTTATGGGATCGACTTCAAAGAGGCATTCGTCGTCGCTCGGCTTTGCCAGAAACACTGCAAGATTTAAGAACAGTGCTTTACGAAGAATTTGAGGCAATAATTTAAACACAACGTAAGTTTGAACGTTTTAATATAATTAGTTGTAGTTGTAATTTTAGTGTTAGGTCAGAGGTCAAGTGGGAGAGCAGCTTTAGCTGAACTTCGCCTCCGTTTACTTATTTTTGGGTTTAAATTGTTGAATTGTCATTACTAATAAGGACCCTATTAATATTATTATTATTATCCCTCAAAATTTATTGACACATTTGATTGATTCGATGCCTCGACGTTTAAATGATGTCATTCGAGTAAGAGGAGGTCATACGCGTTATTGACCGTCACCAGTAACTTAACTGAAGACATTTCTTTTCAGCTTTCGAACTACAGTTTTTGATATTTTTTTCACATTAAACTTAATTTTGTTTAATTTCGTCTTTTTCTTGAGTAATTTTTATGTTGTCTTTTTGTCAAAAATGAATGGTCCTTCGATATAAAGTAAATCTCAAATTAAGTAAACCAGTATGTCAATGGTTTTGTTAAACATTTTAGGGTGGCCGGTTTCTTTTTGCCGGTCAGTGTAGTAAATATTTATTTTTCTTTTTTTTGATAAAGATCTGCCACGGTGATTTCAAATTCTTTAATTTTCAAATTAAAATCCCTTGCTGAATGGTTATGAATCAATAACGAGTGAGTCATCCATCTTCATCTGCTATTAACCTTCCGTTATGGGAGATTTTTTCGGTATGCCATACAAGCTCCAAACTCTTTATAATTGATACCTCCAAGTAATGTTGTCTTGAAAGAAATATTTGATATTGATAATTGATAATAAATTTTTCTAGGGTAGCTGGGGCGGGGACGCGAGCTCTAATATTCCTCCCTAACATGTTCCAGACATGTTCGATGGGATTCATGTCGGGACTTCTCGGGGGCCACTGCATTCGGTTAACACCAACAGCGTCAAAAAAATTCATTAACAGTTCTGGCGACATGTGGCCGTGCATTATCATGCATCAACATAAAATTGACGTCAATAAAAGGGGCAAAGGGTATCACATGATCTTGAAGAACATTTTCAATGTACCTCTGAGCGTTAATAACTCCCCTATTTATTACAACAAGGTCTGCACGTGCGTTCGCAGAAATACCGCCCCACACCATAATCGAACCTCCGTTGAAAGGTAGTCTGGAAACAATATTACATTGAGAATACCGTTCGCCGGTCCTTCTACACACTCTTTCACGACCATCTGGCGCTCGTAGGCAGAAGCGGGACTCATCAGTGAAGAGTATTTGACTCCACTGCCCCATATTCCAATGAACATGTTCACTAACAAATGCAAATCAGCTTACTCTACGCTGTGTGTTAAGATCTGGGGCATGTGTAGGTCTTCTTGCCATTAAATTAGCTTCATTAAAGTGTCTTCTGATCGTTCTGTCATTTACATGCACATCTCGAACCTCTGCAAGGCGATTTCTGACTTGAACAGCAGTCAAATTCATGTTTCGAAGAATCGTTAGGGTAAGAAAATGGTCATCTCCAGTGCTTGTACATCTTATTAAGTCTTTAGGAAACGTTTGGAAAACAAAAAATCAACTGCAACACAATATTGACAATGGCGTAGATACTTTCAATAATTTATTTAAACAACAGAATTTAGTTACCATGATGATCGTGGCTCTCCCGATTATTGAAAATGTCCTATTCGCCGACGAGCAGAAAAAAGAAATGGACAAAAAAATGTCCTCAGATAATTTATTTAAGAAAATAATAGTGAGTCGCCTTTTGTGCCGGTGAGTGTAGTTACCACCCCTTTAATACTGTTGAATGCTATGATGAGGTTCCTAGGAGTGTCTCTCCGAATGATCCTGATTTGCATTAAATTATTTCAACTCGAAGTAGAAGTAAAACGCAACCCAGATTTTGTACGTTTTAATTTAGCACTAATAACAATTACAATATATGTACACGTTCAGTTAGATACTTGAGTTTGTTATATTATCAATTGAGACTTGAGATGCTAGGCACAAATTCGAAAAAAATTTACGTTGTTTGATTTATGATGAGTGAGTTCAGCACGAATTGATTGCCCGTTTTTCTGCTTCAAAATTCGTATGTTCGAAAAATATATTATTTTTCAAAAATGATATTAATGGTGCGAGTGAGCAATATTATTGGAAATTCCCAGCATCTGCTTGGAGATTTTAAGAAGTGTGATTTGTATAGGGTGGACGGAATTGTCTAAATTCCGTGAAACTCTGAAGTTTTAAAATAGACAATTTCTGCTTACAGAAAATTAAGGGTGAAAGATGTTAACACTGAGAATGATATAATAATTATAAATTGGAATGTGAGATGCTAAAGGGGATGTCAAGAATTAATTTGTATTGTTGACAGTAACTTGGAAAAACTCATCATTGTCGGCGGCTTGGTTCTACTGGAGTTAAAAGCGAAAAAAACGTCGATATTTACAGAGGATTATTTCTTCTTTGAATCTTAATTGTTGACAGTTGGGTCGGTATTAGCTGAAACCGAATGAGTGCTAGCATGTGTGCATGTTTTGCAGTTAGTGAATAATTTTAAGTACAAAATTGCTAATAATTAAAATTACATAAAAGTTACATTTGAATAAAAACACCTACGCTACATGACTTGAAATATAAATATGTACGCATTACATACCCTTATCAAACACTGTGTTACGTATTTTTAGTTCTTTATTTATTGCTTGTTTACTTTCGGTGTAGTTTTTCAAGTTACTGTTTATATTTTATGTTTCATATTCAACTTTTCAAAAAATGTGCCTTTTCTTTAATTTAGCGTAGCTACTCTTATCTACTTGATCTGGAATATGCAAGAAATTAAGTTGCATGCAATTTTGCGAATCCTTTGGGAGGTAATATCGTTTCACACAAGTGTGTTTGTAGCTAACTACAACGAAAATATTCAAGTAATTCGAAGTTAAAATTTCGTGAATGGAGAAAAGCACCAGCGAGAGTAGTTACAAACTACAACAATTCTGAGAGAGTTTTTTTGCAGTAGCAGTTAAGACACAGCGCCGTTGAAAGTAGCATAAGCTATTCCAGAATGGAATTTCAGTACCTTCATGAATAAAAAGAAGCTTTTAAGTTAAATTAATTCATATTTATAATGGACATTATTAATTTTAATTTAGTTAGAGACATTTTGGAATAAATTAGTAAGTACAAAATGAATAGAAAGATGTAAACATATAGATTCAATCAGGATAAGAGATTACGATAAATAATAATCAGAGAAGCGAAAAAGAATGCAGGGTGTAATGACCCAAAATCGTAATTTCCTGTACATTTAATTTAGCAAAAATTGAATACAGAATTATAATAAGCCCGTCAGGATGTGAAACAATACAATTGACGTCGGTCGTTAACTTAATGGATTAATCGTTATCCTCAGGAACAATTGCGATTGTGATGCACTCACATTACGTGAAAGCTCGCGGCACGTAACATCGGAAAACAATTTAATGAACAGGCGAGTTCATTAAATCGCGGCGGATCCGGATTTGTGAGAGAGGAAAGAGTACGGGGGCGCTAAGTAATAAATGTGCGAATTTAGTCGTTCATTTGTTTTTCTTCCGCGATCGCGGCGACCGAAACCTTCATCCAGATAAATGAGAAACTGGGGGTCCAAATATTAAAATCGTGAGAGAGAAATTAATTTCGTATTTACTTATTCCCATTGTTGCTCTTGCTCGAATCCGGATTGAGTAATCTCGTTAGCTGCCGGCGCGTCTAAAGTCTAAACGCCGTATTGATTTCCCAATTAAAATAAATCCTCGCCGCCCCCCTCGCCCACGATTATTCGTCGTACGCCCCGCTGCTGCTGCTGTGGTGGTCGGCTTCAGTTGGCAATTTATGTCGTTTTCAAGCTCGTGTTTGTATTTGTAACCAGTCGAATATTGATAAACCAATTACCCTCATCCCATTGCACGCCATTTTGACCGGATTGGTTTTTATGTCGGCGCGCCATGTCATTTCCGAGATTATGTGCCTAATTACTGACAGATGAATTTTTTTTTCAGTTCATCAGCGCTCGGATTTCCAACGAACGTGTGACTAATCCGAATGATTTTGATGTTGGAGGACGTAGGAATGAAATATTAATTCATATTACGTGGGCGTAGGAGTAATTGCAGAAACATACATACTTGCGAAACGTACATTATAACTAAATTATATTTTAGCTAGAGAGCAAACAACTTTAGACGACGCACACAGAAAGATCCCATCCAAAAATACAATAAAAAGAAAACATACATACATGTGTTCACATAATAAATTAATCATTTTTTAAATTAAACATATGGATTTTATAAATAATTATCTATATTTAATAATATTTGAATTAATATTGAATGACGTATGACTAGAGTACCTAGAAAGTGACAAAATAATTAAGAACATTGTTTTGAAGTATTAGAAAGAAGCGAAGAAATGATAGACCCAAATGAAAGATGGAAAAAAAGTGTATTTGTAAAAAGACTGAACAGGATGTGAAGAACTGGAAAAAAATCACTAAGCTCTAAACTAAATACCATTAATGGGAAACTGATTAAGATGCAGGGGCAATTCAGAAGTTTGAATATTGTTTAAGAAATTGTTTAATTATTTGCCACGAAAGAATATTCTGGAGATGATCCTCTAAAAATGTGAACAGAGGAACAACGAAATTTTATCAGAAAAAATGTAAGGTATCAAGCATAGTGGACAGATGCTATTAGGAGGATTTGACTCGAACATCTAAAAAATGCAGGTGGTTCTTATTTCTGCCGTTGCCTTGCTAATTCGAAATCTTTCAGAAAGTTAACATAGGTGCAATTAAATTTGCGCCACACATTAGAGCAGAAATTTAAACATCAACCAAGATTAAGTGTCAAGGAGATGATGTTCTAGAGACGAGCCTACGAAACAGAGGTAATGGACAAAGAGCTAAATGAATAGAAAAAGGATGAATCACAATCACAGAGAATTGTAGAGAGGACAATGCTCAACGGATATCTTGAAGGACTTAAATAAAAAGGGGTCCAGGAACTGTAAGGAGCAGATATCCATCATGCTTGTGGATCCAGATGGTTTTCATTCCTATGACTGCACTGGATTGATTCTGATAGCGCGTTGATCAGGATTTACTGAGGAGCCAATTGGGATACTTCTAGGGGCAATTGGGTGACCCCTTCTTCAGAAATATGAAGGCAGAGAGGTTTGGAAATTATCTAAAATGAAGAAAAACAAAAAAGGACCGCGGGTGTAATGTTTTGAACATGATCAACAGTAATAAGTAAATAACTAAATGCCTATACAAAAGAGAAAGGAAAGAATTGTAAGCAAATAACTAATGTGTTATAAAAAAGAAAGAACATATGAATATGGAAGTGGAAGTCGCAATGGAATAAAATAGTAATTTTCAGAGAGAAAAACGCCATGTTATTTTCAAGATTGTGTCAAACTACTTGCAAATGACATTTTTTTGTCAACAGCTTACCAGCGCTCGGATTTTGAAAAATTGATGATTACTTCACAAAGATGGTGCTCCTCCAAAACACTCTAACTTATGTAATAACAGGTTATGATGGACTGTATCAAATGCACCAGAAAAGTCTGTGTATATTACATCTCCTCTACCGTGATTATCCAAAGTTTCGTATAAATGCTGTGTTATTGAAGTCAAGTTTGTTACTGTGGATCTCATTGGCATAAAGCCGTGCTGATGGGAAGATATGAACGGATGCGTATTGCGAACTATACAATTGTAGATCACTCGTTCGTTTACCTTGGAAAAGGAGGAGAGCATGGTAATTGGCCGATAGTTGGTAAGCAGCTAATTGTCGCCTTTCTTAAAGACAGGTGTAATATGTGCTCGTTTCCACAAGGAGGGAAAAGTACTCGTTGTTATAGATAAGTTTATAATAAGGCGTAACGGTGTAGCAAAAATAAAACGGCAATCTTTAATAAGAAAGCTAGGTATCATATTCTCTCCAGTAGTAGATCCATCTCTAAGTGATTTCATAATCTCAATCAAATAATCTTCAGTAACAGGTTGCAGCATGAACGAGGAATAAAGACAAGGAGTATTGGAAGAAATCGGGTATATAGACGTCAGAAAAAATCTTGGCGAACGCATTGACAACATCCGATGTATCGTCTATCTCTACTTCACCATCTCTAAGAATGCCTGGAATACGTGTAGTGCCTTTCTTAAGTCGGATAAAATTCCAAAGCTGTGATGGGTCACGTTTATGTCACACTCCACTGATTCAACATAAGAGGAATATGCCGTACTAAGTGAATTTGACTTGATCACGTAACCTCTTAAATTCGTTAAAGAAGTAAATATTGTTCGTGGCAATCCATTTACGTCGATAATAATTCTTCATTTTTAAGTTAGCTTTGAGTGATTTAGTAAACCATAGTGGACAAGTTAAACCTGTCGATGTGAACCTGGTAACACTCCTTTCGAAGATGGAATATAAATACTCATTAAACTTATCCAGAGCTTGATTAACTGTATTATATTGCTCGAGAAAGGACCAGTCTGCGTTACAAAGATCCGTAGAGCTTTGTAAAATTAACTCGTTTGAAACTGTACCGCTTAATTGGTGCAGATGGGAAAGCTTTCGTCGGAGGAGAATGTTGAGGTGATAAAATAATAAGAAACTTACTCGAAAGACATCAAGAAACTTTCTCTTGTTCACTTGAACAACACACCCCTCATAATAGAGGTCAACAAAGTATGCCCAACGCAGAGACTAGAGTGCTTCCTTCGGAATAAAAATAATTAAATAAACAGGACATTAATTGGAAGATAGCAAAGGGAAACGGAACAGCGCATACCTCATAGTCCAGGTCGTTAAAATATGTCCATTACAGAAACCAAAGACTTCGAGAGGAATAAAGTAATTAAATAATCAGGAAGATACCAAAGGAAAAGGGAACAATAACGCACCGCTCATAATAGAGGTCCTACACAGAGACTAGAGTACTTCGAAAGGAATAGAAGTAATTCAATAATCCGGATGTTAATTAGAAGATACCAAAGGGAAAGTAGAGATAAAAGGAGAATACTCAGAGACTCTCGTGAAAGATTTTAAAGACAATGGACACAACAAAACCGAGAAGAATTGAAAGGGAAACCAGAGAAAGAATACTGAGCTAAAATATCTCTATTTCTTCATTACATTACTGTTTCTGATATCTTGTCAATCAAAATATACAGAGAAGTTAACTTGTCGTTCAAAAAGGAGAATGTGTCACCGCGCTACCCAGCAATGAGAGAGTAGGATTAAGAACCACGGCAAACAAAGTTTTGGAGACGAACCTATAAATCAACAAAAACAAAAAGAGTACCATAAGGAAACAGAGGATGGTCAGAGACTGTCACGGAGGATTTAGCTCAAAGTAAATAAAAAAATTGGAAAAAAAACTGCAAGGGGCTAGAAGGATTGGAGATCACCAAGCTATAGAACTAAATGTTTTTTTTTCTTTCTGATATCTTTTAATCAGGATTAACTCGGAAGAAGCAGGGGCAATTTGAATCAAGGGATATCGAATGATCTTCTGCTCTAATATATGATACAGTACCGTGAAGCGGTTACTTGTATGATCCCTAAAAGAAGAAAACGAGAATGAGTGTTACGGAAATAATTGATAATAATAAAAGGATCTCCATAAAGAGTTAAGATGTAGACATAAATGATCCTTTCTCCTATCATTGCATTGGACTAATTTGAAACCTTTTTAATCAGTACGTATTGAGGGATAAGGGAAAATAAATTGGTTCTTCAGTCCAGACGTTCCAGCTTGGACATTATCCAAAAAGACACCTTTGATTAAGTCTAGTGAACAGAGAACTAGGCAACACAACGAATGAATAAAACCACAATAGAGGAAGAAACGAGAAAGATCTGTGTTATGGGCACATGAGGAGAACGAGTGGTAATAGATTGTCTTAACAGCTATGGAAATAGAGTTTAAATGGATGTAGATATGTAGGCAATAAAAATAGAATTAGGCTAGAATTAAATAGACGTACTTAACAAGGCATATGAACATCGAAATGTACAAGAATATCCTCTGACGTCGACAAGTAAAAAATTGCTTAAACGAAACACTCTTGTAATAAAAAATGCCATTTACAGAGTGTCAGTTATCCCTCAATGTCATTTCCTAGTAGGACAAACACGTGCAGAGATGCGTGCATCTGTTTACGTAGTCGCCTCCGGCGAACAATTACACTTCTGTTTGTAAAACTCGACGCAGATAGCGCCTTTCTCGAAGAGGAGCATATGGCGTCGCGACGCTAACTTGTTCGGAAAAGTGGAAATCCAAGTCGATGCTGTCGCTTCACGGCGAGATGTACGAGCGACATTGATCATTTCCGGACTCGCTCACCGAGTATACGCGCCAGATAAAATAAGTAATTTCTCAAAACGGGAAACGCAATTTGTCCGCGAATAGCACGTGCACGGTGACGGATAAAAATCGTGTGACACGTGTGTCTAAAGCTAAAATATTTATTAGTTTTAACGTTGAAATATACGACCATTTGTAGATGAAGGAAATGGTCGTAAAGTAAGCAGGAATATAGTGTATTTATTGCAACTTCTGTATTAAAGAGAGAATTCTCATGTCGCAGGAGTTTTGTCTGTCACTATACTTATAAGTTGAAACAACATTTCTTCTTTTGTTTTCATTCTACAGCAGCCATATGTACCATCAATTTGTTTCTTCTGCTCATCTAGTTTCGAATTTTTACTTATTTTCAAGATCGATTGATATTTTCAATTAAATGGAGAACAGGGTAAGAGAAATTATATATTTTAACTAAAAATAAAAGGTAATAACTCAGAGAAAATGACAAATTTTGAAAATTAAAGAAAATTGTAAAATATAAATAAATAAGAATGAAAATTGAAAATGTATTAACAAAACACTATAAACAAATGAAGCCATGGAAATGAAATAAGTAGGCAAATTATAATCTTATCAATTACATGGCTATAGTGAATGTTGGGCAATGATCGTTATGTTGCAAAGGAAATGAGCGGAGGTAATTTTGAAATGTCTTAAAATCATCACCCTCGACACGCTAGGAGTTATGTGGAAAAATGACAACTTAAAAAAACAAAAAAGGAAAAACCGGAAAATTCATGGTAGATAATGTGAATACAGACATTCAGGTAAATAATTATGTTAGAAGCAGACAGCGTGAAATGTTTGAGACAAAGAGGATTTGAAATCTAGTATGACAAAGGTACATCCGATTGCCATTATTATTGGACATATATTCATAGTAAATTTGCCAAACATTCAGCAGCTGGAATTGAGAAGAGTGGAGAGGGAATCGACAATATTGGATTTGTAGATGATGTATGTATATTCACCTGATAAATTATAAAATGCTAAACTAATGAATAAAATTAGGAACTAAAAATGAAGAATATTGAACAAAAATTAAAATAGAAAATCTAAACGTATTGTGACTAAAAAAGAAAAGCTGTAGAAAAGCTTTTAAGGGTCACTTTTGTGCAAATTTAATTGAAATTATCTTACTCAAAAGAAGTCAAAAGATATATTGGTAATTTTATTTAGAGGTAGTGCATTTATTTATGAATATACCTCTGTTTAAATTGTAATATATTTAGAATCGATTCTTTTCATCTCGAAAGACCAAGAACGTCTTCATCATGACAAGTGCATCATGCAATACGAGCGCTTCTCTAAAGCAACCGGAAAACGATATAAAATCCTATACTTTAAGAGCAAACTACTGAAACATTCAATTCAAAGAATATCGCATAAACAAGTACATCGACCATAAAGTTTCCATTCCCCTTCCGATAAATATTGACAGCACAACGAGGCAGCAAACATCGTCCTCCGATAAAACTTCACATATTATTTGCGTCTTATTCTGCAGAAAGCAAAGAAAGTAATCTTTCCGAGTTTCCTTTCGCAGAAAGAAGGGGCGCTTTCGGATTGACTTTCTAAATAATTTAGTTTTTATTGACACACTGTAAAACTTCCTGATTAATTAATTCAGAACCCCAGTTGTTAGATGGATTTGAGTTAAATCCGGTCGTATCATCCCTCTCCTACCCCATCCTTGAATTTCATCATGCACGTTCATCGGTAATTCCTTAGGGTAAATATTTCATTAGATTCGATACAAAATACATACTTGAAATACGTCTCTATACAGGCAGAAATACCGAAAGGTATAATAAATATGTTTAGGATCTTAAAAGATGCGGTGCAAGTTAAGACGGGATGTAATAAAGTATTTATAAATAAGCCAAATGATGAAAGGATAACAAATTTCGTTGCCTCATTGATTGTGTTAGAAATCTTGTGCCTCTTCTGCCCCACCAACAAACTTTACATGCATTCATCCGCAATCCCAGCGGATAAATATTTTATTAGTTTCGATCGAAAATACCTGAAATACGTGCCTTTCTAGGCAGGCATAATAAATATCGGCCGTCTAATGCAGTCTATTTTTGCCTTCCCGGTACACATATCTTCGGAGATAAGTGGAGGCAATAGATTCTCGTCAGCACCTTGTTGATAGCGATTCCTCCACGGCGCGAGTAAAGACGAATGTAGGCGCGAACGGAGAATAAAAACCCCTTCGAACAGATTGATGACTCGGCGCAGAGGTGGTGAACGGGTCCGACCCTCTTCTTTTCTTCGCCGCCTCCGACAGGCAATCAAAGACTCTGAAGACGGTTTAACTGCGTTTTAACTTTAGCGAGGTGACGGGGAGATAACGCGGGGGTTGTTCTGCGAAGGGCAGTTTTACGCCTTAATCGCGAGGAAAGCTTGTCAATTAAGGGGTTGACTTTGGGAGCGTTTGTCTGAATTGTTGACGAAACCAGCAAACGATTCGCTTGACTACTTACTCAATCTAGAAGGCAGCTTACCTGAAATAAAAGATATTATTATTTTAAGGAATAACAAACCCAATTCATCATAAAATGCAATAATTTATGTATATTTTAATTTATGTGTTTTATTTTGTAGAAATTATTATTTGTTGAAGATAACTTAGAACGAATAAAACTATTTTTAATATTTTAGTTGTCCTCATCTCTTGCTGAAACTATATTCTCGTGCAAACTGAGGTCTCAGCGTAGACTATAACTACTCTTCAAAATGGTTACAAAATTGCAGCCGAAACGTAGAGCTATCCCATAACTAAGATACTCATTGCATTTTTGGTGCCGCCCTTTTAGCAAGAAACCCATAGGGTGGCACTGCGCTCAAGGAGCTGAACGTAAATCTGGGGACTCATTGGTATAATTCTGATTTGGAGAAAGAAATTTTGAAACATTCGCGAATATAGAATTACGAAAATAGCTGCAGGTCTGGTTGCATCTTCTTAGAAGGTTTGGTAAGTTTCTCAGCAAACTGATTCAACGTTGCATTATGAAACTGTCGATGTTTATGAGACAGCTAAGGTGCAAGTAAAGTTTTGATTCATCTTATTTGCTGTATAGTGGACAATGTGAAAAAAGGATATTTTGACGTAATAGAGAGAGATAGCGAAAACTCACATACAACGTTTTTTTACGTTGAAAGTCAAAGTGGTCTTCGATAAGTACGATATATCACCAACTCTTTAAAAGGACCTCGAGGAGAAAGTCTACCGAATAGGAACCCAGATGGAGGTTGTTTCATTAACAGAACAATATTAGAAATACACACATTTCATGAGCCACATTGAAGTATACAAAAATGAACTTCATTATTTCTATATATCTCTGATTCGAGATATTCTTCAAGTATCAAGATTTAGAAGGTGAACAACGTAAAAAGATGGAGTCTTGTGAAAAGTCACATGCTCACAGTTTCTTTTTAATATTGAAAGTCAAGTATCAAATATCAAGATTTAGAAGGTGAACAACGTAAAAAGATGGTGTCTTGACGTAAGATCATAAAAAAGAAGTTGTGAAAAGTCACGTGCTTATTGAAAGTCAAAGTGGTGTTTGGTCAGACCTCTGACAAGGTGACCGTACCAATCCTTTGTAAAGGGCCTTGAGAAGAAAGTGAGGCAAATTGGACAGCAGATAGGGTTGATACTTTTCGCTTCCTTTACCGATGAGTTTTGGAAATGCGAAAATTTCGTGGAATAATTGGGGAATGGGGTTGAAGAATAAAAAAATAAATTTCAACGTTTTCTTTAGTCATTAGAAATTTTTCCAATCTCTCAGGTTGCGGATGTTCTTTTTGACTGTCAATTTAATGTAATCGATAACGTACTTATAATGAATAGTCAGGGGATGATATTTTATCAAGACGGATGTCCTTCACATTATCATCACATCGAGCTGATGTGTAGGATTGCATTGGAAGAGACACCATGGCCTGCCATAAGGGAAATCCTTTATACACCACAGGAATAAAGTCATGAGAAAAATTAATAAAATGCAAGATGCAGTAGCAATTATAAGGACTAACTTTTCTACAAAATTACAAAACAGAAATAACTAAATGGGCTCATGCTCGCATAAGAAATGGATGGGCTTGTTTTAAAAATCAATTATAAACTTTATTAAATAAAAACCTAATCAATTTATTAACTCAAAGTTCTTAAAATAATTTGCATTAGAAAAAGTTTGATTCTTTTGAATAATTTTCAATGTCTTACCAAACACCCTGTATTATTAAGAAACATTTTTAAAGAATGATTTATGGGGCCAGTAATTTAATTAAAATAAACTTACAACCAGCTAAAGTAAAGACAACTAATTTTTCTTATCTTATCTAACAAACCAGACTTACAAAGACAAATCCTAAAAATTAAGTAAAACGAAGGTATTTTAGATTCTTTCAGTAAAGCTTAAATTCAATATCCCTTTATCTAATTAATTTAATTAATTAATATGCAGAAATTCCTTCTTTCGTGTTTTAAAATAAATCTGTACCTTTTTCTTTTGACACCAGCTGGTTCTCGACACCAAGCTGCTATGAAGGCTCTATACAAACCATCATTATCGTCAGAATTCTGTTTGTTATTATTACATTATTATTAAACACATACCATTACAACATCATATCAAGTGTGAAAATATATGTGTTACTAATAAGTGAAATACTTTTCATTATTTACTAAAGATGGGCAAAACTGCTATTTTTTTCGAAGTAGTTTCTAACTTATATCGACAATACCAACTGTTCTAAGTATGAGGCTTGATAAGACATTAAGAAGTTATTTCATTTCCAATACCGATATGTTTTATTTTACTTAATCAGTTTCTAAAGCTAATATGTTTTACTCCTTCTATTTTTCTTTTCCATTACCTGAATCATAAATAGATACGTAAAAGTACTTTATTTTTTATCAAACATTGTCTTAGGGAACTCTAGAGTACGCCGACATATGTATATTATCATTTTCATAAGTAATGAGCTCTGCATCATAAATTGGCGTTGAAGTACGATACATATAAAGCATAACTCTACCCTTTTCTTACTCACCATTGAAAAAGAAATAATACTGAAATATTTGTCGGTTTTTACTCCGATGATTGATGACGCAGAGCTTATTTCTTACGAAAACGATAATATAAACGTTATAAGCCTAGTGATTCTAGGCTTCGCGTTCTCTCATACTTCTTGCCATATTTTTCCATCTATTGCCTCTTCTTTCCAATCCCTGACTTCTAGCTCTCTCAGATCTTCCTTCACTTCCTCTAATCATCTCTTTCTAGGCTGCCCCTTTTTTCTTTTCTTTTATCAAATTCTTTTAACTCATCTTTCTCTAAACACCCTCAGTGTGACACAGCCATCTAGTTCTTTGTTGTCTCATCAATTGAACAATGTCTGTTTTTTTTGTAGAGGTCTTCTATTTCTTTGTTTGTTCCTTAAAAACTTTGCCATACTTCGTTTTTTTTCCTCTTTTCTTGCATGGTCCATGTTTCGTAAGCTCCAATAACAGCAGATTTTGGTACATATTTACGGTTCTGACGCTTTTCTTTTCCTTTAAGATTTTTGATAAAATTGGAGCCGTTTGCTCCCTTTCGCCATCCTTGCATGTTAGCGACACTCCCAACTATTCGGTTTCCTCTATCGTGTATTTCCTGTTTTCTGCGCAGTTGATAGCTACCTAGTGGCACTTCTTCTGTTACTATCTTTCATTATCCCATACATTTTACTTTTATAGTTTTACTTTCGATAATTGTGATACCCTATTCTCTTCTTTTCCCTTCCAATGCTCTTTGTATTTCTTTCTTGGATCACGCCATCAATACCATGTCGTTGACGTAGGGCAGACACTGATAACTATTGTCGTATATCAAAGCTTCACTTCTTATGCCGCTTTCTCTTCTGCACTAGATTAAAACTAGATTAAAGAGAATTGGGGATAATGGATCTCACTAAATTCCTTTGGCACTTCCAACTTTTCCATTGTCTTGAACAGCTTCATGCTATTGATGGAGATCGTATAGAATTATCTACGGTCAATAAACAAATGCCGCAGGCTTAGGTTTTGTTGGTAAAGTATTGTATTCTGTTCCATAATAAAATCTGGCCTATGGTCGATCCTTCTGTTTTGAACCCTCCTTAATATTTCCCTGACTCGTCATCGACGACTCAATCAACGTGAATTGCGATTACCAAACCAAAATTTGTGAAATATTTTAAGCGTTATAGTGTACTGAAGTATTGTAGCTAGTCTGTTGATTCTATTTGTATTTTGAATTCGATTGTGAAATTCTAGAGCATTCTGAAGTGTTTTAAACAAGCTATATAAGTCGCCATCGGTGACTTACTCAGCCTGAAATGTGAAATATTTTATGTAACAATGTGAGTCAAGAACTGTAGTTCGTTTGTTGATTGTTATATTGTTGATGACGAGTGGAAGTAATTTAATTTCATTGAATGTAATAATTAATTCGAACAAAAATTGTTGACATGGGTTCACTGAAAAAAATCCTCCTCAAACATTTCTAATTTTTGTCCAGCTTGTACTATAATAATGCTATAGTTTTTGTTAAACTTTAATTCTCACAATAACTTTAAAAAAGAAAAGATAAATTGAAAAAAAATTTTAAAAAGAACGCATCGAACAGTTGTTATTCATAGTTTTGTGTCAATTCTATAATAAAAAAGAATATTAGAGACAATATCGCACAATAACGTGTTTTGTTTCACAAAGATATCGGTTATATTTAGGTCCTGAAAGTACTAACAAATTACGAAACCTTGACGTAAATGCTTTGATTATATTCCGTTAGTTGACTGTAATCACTAGTACGTACGCAACATTTTTGTTGATGTAGTGTTTTAATTACTCATCGTCAGTTAGACATAATATGACGCAATTATTGGAAATCCTTTTAAATTACTGCAAACTGTACTTCAAAGTAAATTACACTTTTTAATAGATATTATTAGAATGCACTTTTTAATAAATAGTATGAGTAAGGTGTCACCTTGAGCAACAAATATTTGGAAAAAAGAAAAAGGAAAATAATATGTGTATTATAAAAGAATTTAGAATATCTGAAGTAATTAAAGTAAAACAATTGCAATGGCAGAGGCAATTGGCAATATTTAAAAAGATAATAAAAATACAAAGAATGAAAGGATAACCGCGTAAAGTGCTATAGCAAGACCGGAAGTAATTGGAAAAAAAACAAATATAAAATTGAAAGGTCGCAAAGAATGAAAATAGTTAACCAAGTCATAAAGCTAATGGCAAAAAAACGTATTTTCATAATAATAACATTATCCAAAGAACGGTAATATCCAATAAGTAATTCCATTTACTTAGACATTGAGAAATTCACTCAGTGCAGCACTAAAGATATTCTCGTTAGATACTCCACTGCCGCCGGCAAGAGAAGATTTAGAAACTGTAAAATATAAAACTATTTCAAGCCCCATTGGCTTTCAACAAAGGTCTCGCCCGAAATGGGTTGAAATACGTCATATGGAAGAGGCGAGTTCCAAGTTTTCGCCCTCAATTCCACCACTCAAATATCGCCGCCAGTCCGTATCATATTCGCGCATAAAAATGAGATCGAATTACGTGTGTCATGCGAAGAAATCCCCGGAAGGAACGATTTCACCGAGAAGAGGTCTTCTTTCTACGTGAAACGTAATAAATTTCCTGCCCCAATTGGTGCTAGACAATCAACGATAATGTCGCGATAAGGGAGTATATGTGCGGTCGCGAATAATTTGAAAGTCATTGCCGGAGATGTTTTGCTTGCTTGTCACACTTCGCCTCTGTTGACTCACTGCATCTTTGTTTCTCGTTTCATATATGTGTAAAGGAATGACATTGCTTGTTCGCTTTTATCTGCTTTCGCGCATACATATCTTTAAACAAAATAAACAAGCGTTGTTGTTACAACACGCCCGCAGCACTAAATTTAACAGCGTTTGTGTCACTTCAAATAAAGCAGACACATCTCATTCCCACAGTTTTTTTTCAAAGATTCTCACCATTAAATAAAAACAACAACAAAAACGATGTTTGTAAACTGTTTTATTATCTTACATACCGGGTGACTCACAAAAGAGCAGCGGATGTATGAAATAAATACAGTCATAAAAGTGTTTTATAGTTTTATGATTGTTACGGCGTTGGAGTGAACTTGACCTTTAAATAGTTGAATACGAGCATCAAAATTATTGGCGAATGCATGCAAATAACCTGAAGTAAATTCTTCCAAACAAATAAGGATAGCACTCTGAATTCCTGCTTTGACAGGTAAAGAAATAAAGCACTGCAACACGAAAAATCTCCGTGTTAAGAATTGCTAGTATTTTCTTTTAATTTTAATTTAAACTTTATTGTAAATAAAGTTTTAGTCACACAAGCAATGTGTTTGGTTGGTTGGTTTATCATAGTTTCGTTATATGTGCGGCGTTCAATGAGAAATTCCTTATTATGAACGACAAATTTATTACAAGTTTAACAAAATTCAAGACGCGTTTGCAACACTCTCTATTAAGTGTTTTAAGAGCACTGGTAGTACTTCGTTCCTCGTTTCGTCGTAAGCATTCTTTATATTTCGAACAATTTGTTTGACTTTAACTGTAAACTGTTCTATAGAATTTTCCTATTTTTACATTTCCTCGTAATCTGTGACATTAATTTACTTACGCATTGTTTTCTTTTTTGTAAAAGTAATAATTAAAAATTGTACGGAAATCAAAGGCGATGATTAAAACTCGTGTATTCTACTGCTGTACCTACTAAGGTTTTATTGTTTTAAAGTTTCCGTGCGACTTTCGCATCGGCGAAAGCTTTTACAAGTTTGTATGAGTGACGAACTAGGTTCGCCCGTTAATAAATAAAAAACTGGTAAGCGGTATAATAAAGCATTTCATATTTTAGGGGAAAACCGATACGTTTAAGCGATTCCTTGGAAATGGAATTGTCGCGTCTTGACGCCATAATTCCTTGTTAGTATTTTACCTACATCAATTTCTTCCCTGAAGAAGTTTCTGAGATTTTCAAACATCCCAGTAATTTAAACACCATTTAATTATATCGTGCACAAGAAACATAACTCGGACTTTGGTTCCTAGTTGTTAAACATCTAATAAAGAGAAATTTAAATGTGTCAAGGTCATATTGTGTGTAGTTAATAAAATAATCATGAAACTAGATACTCCAATTTACTGCTGCATTTATAAAATGTGGCGTTGTGTTTCGTACGCAGTGGCCTAGTATAGTATAGTAATCCATAACGTTCATTCTCTTACGCTTTTTCTTTGGCGAAACGGTTATTATTCAGTCTGTGTACGAGTATTTCAGACTCACCCACTTCAAGTAATTTGCTTCTGTTTTACTTACAATCGATTCGGAGGATAGTTTTTTTTTTTGAGATTTTGAGGTCAATTTGAGTTAGTAGGAAATGTTAGTTTATCACCAAAAACTAAGACAAGGTAAAAGCAATTTATGCTGCAGAAATGAAAGCGAAGAACTGGCAAGACAAGGCATAACATAATATAATAAATTATTTTAAAACGGACACTAAAATTGTCACTAACGCTCTATGTTTCCCTACCCTTTCCTGACGAAGTTATCAAACGATAGCGAAACGTAGATCGTAGTGCCAATTTATTACGAAATTTCATCGGACAAGAATCTACTTATAACATAACGTGAAACGTAATGAGCTAATGACCATTTGTGTTATTTATAATTTTTTTCTTTAGGTAGAGATAGACTTGGCAAGTATAGAAATATATTTAGTTTAGAAATATTATTTGAAAACAGCTGAAACCAGCTTCTTGACTAAATGGTACTTTAAACTAATGGTACGATGCAAGAAGACTACAAAAACATCTGGTTCTACAATAATTGCCTCCGGAATAAAGTTGCCCCAAGATACATGATTTTGAAGACTTCTAACAAATCCAGTGCAGCAAAAGAAGCCATACGAACAGGACTAAGAAAATGGGTCATAGAAGATCGAAAAATACAATACCACAAAAGAGACATTTTAGTGTATATCTTAAGGTAATACATACAGAATTATTGTTTAGACTATCAAATATTGAATTTGATTATTTGGATAATTTAGTTAGAGAAAAAATTGGTGACTTAATCCACAAAAAATATTTAATTCAAAAAACAAAATTAAATAAGTTAATAGAAACTCAGACAGTAAACAACAAAAATTTTGCGGAAAATTATTCAGATCATGTTTTTTTATGAAAGATTTAGTAATCTATCAGATTTTAATTTTACTCAACAAGAAATCAAGTTATTACAAAAAGGGTTTAATTATTGTTTAAAAAATAATAACAAGAAAAATTTTGATTGCTTAAAAGTTGAAACAGAATTGACATTAAACAACTCCCTAAAGAGTAATTATTATAAATATAGCTTTGCAGATCTAATCAATAAACTGGAGAATACCTATAAAAAACAGTTTTACTCAGAAGAAATCAAACTTATAAAATCTATTAGAACTAAATGTGAAAAATACAATTTAATTTTTACTAGAGCAGACAAAGGTAAAACCGTAATAGCTATGAATAAAGAAGATTATATTTCAAAAACTTTAGATTTCTTAAATCCAGATAAATTTGTAGTTATTAAATCAAATCCTTCTAATGTTTTTCAAAAACAAATTAAAGAACTTATAAAAAATAATAGTTTATTCGAAGAAAAAGATAAATTCAAATTAACTGTAATGAACCCTCAAGCACCCAAATTGTATTCATTAATCAAACTTCATAAAAATGATAAACCCATAAGACCTGTTGTGTCATATGTCACGGCTCCGGCTGTTAAAATTTCTACGATATTAATTGATATAATCAAGTCACATTGTAAATTCTCAGCAAAATATAGTATTGACAATTCCTACCAATTAATAGAAAACATTAAAAACATCGCCTTACCTAAGAATTCAAAACTAGTGTCGTTTGATGTACAAAATCTTTTTCCGAGTATTCCCCCAAAAGACGTTAATGACATAATAGACAACATTTTAACTAAGAATAAGACAAACCCAGTTATAAAACAAGATATTTTAGATACACTAGCTATATGCTTAGACCAAAATTATTTTGAATTTAACGGTAATATTTACAAATCCAAAAAAGGTTTAATAATGGGAAACCCCTTAAGCCCGCTATTAGCAGAAATCTTCATGAATCATTTAGAAACAATAATACACAAGAATCCCATAAGTAAACAATTTCTGTATTGGTACCGTTATGTAGATGATATATTAACTTGTTTTATAGGTACTGAGAGACAACTTGAAAATTTTTTACAATTTATTAATAATATTCATCCGGCCATAAACTTTACAATAGAAATAGAAACTGATAATTCAATTAATTTCTTAGATTTAACAATTAGTAAAAAAAAATAAAAAAAAAAAAAAACATAATTTACATAATTTTGCAATTTTCCATAAGCCAGCACATACAGATATTACAATACATAACAACTCTAACCACCATTTTTCCCAAAAAGTAGCAGCATATAATAGTTATATACATAGGCTAATTACGGTCCCTCTAAGTAAAGAAGATTTTGACAAAGAACTAAATCTAATTAAACAAATAGCAATCAATAACGGTTTTAAAGCAGATTTAATTAACACTATATTAAAGAAAAAACAATTTAAACAAGCATTAAACCTAGTTTATCCTAAATCTATACAGAACCACAAGTATTTTAATACGCTTACATATTTAGGCAATTCAACACAGATTGTAAGTAAAAAATTGAAGAAACTTGATCTGAATATAGCTTTCAAAAGTATAAATTCAATAGGTTCCAAGATAAAAAACAATAAAAGTAGAACGGCTAAGTTAGATAAGTCAGGGGTATATAAATTAACATGTGGTAGTTGTCACAAAGTATACATAGGTCAAACAGGTAGAACTTTTAGAAAACGGATTGCAGAACACAAAATTTCGTTCACACATGGAAAAACAGACTCGAATTACGCCAACCATTTATTAGAAAATAATGACATATTTAACGAAAATTTTAGAATTTTACATGTAGAGCCAAAGAGTAAAAAATTAAATTTGTTAGAAAGTTTAGAAATTAATAAATTGAAACATACAGATAGATTGTTAAACGACCAATTAGATTTAAATAGTTCGCCTTTGCTTAATCCGTTCACAGAAAATAGGTCCCAAACACGTTCAGAATAAATTATATAATTTTAAGAACAGCAGTTGTAGATATAAATTCCCTGTAAACTAACATTGCTTTAGTAGTAAGTACTCAACATCTGAAGAAGGTACAGTGTACCGAAACAATTGTCATGTGTTAAAAAATAAAGTGGAAATCAGTTAAAAATTTAACGTTATTTTATTTATATATTTAGTTATTGTAAAATTGTGCCACAATGAAAAAAAAAATATATACATAAGCTTGAATCTGTCCCAAATTTATTATAAAAAGGTATCACAAGAAAAATTTCACAAGCGAACAGAAACTTTCATAAAATACTCAAAACATAGAAAAATATTGATTATAACAAATAAAAATTATGTTTTCTAAAAAAAGAGGAGGCAATAAAACTGAGCTTCCGCAGTTTGAATCACTTTCATTATTGAAATTTTGAAATGTGTTCAAGCACTCATCACAAACAATTTTCATGTATTAAATAGTCTTTATTCACAAACTGAGTCTTTACAGAATATTGTTTTGTCAAGTGGTTGCAATAGTGTGATAGATGTTAGAACGATTACTTCTGTCAGAGAAACAACAACTACAATGTACAAGGTATACATATACTTAAAGCACAGATCAACTTTTAGAGTCATTCATTCAGAAATTCATTTACCATGTAATAAGATTTATTTAAAAAAATCTGCTTGATATCGTTCTTAAGTGAATTTCTGTTTGAAGGTTTTGACTAATTGAGGGAGTTTATTATAGATTTTAATTCCCATATAACTAGTTCCTTTTGCAAAGAAAGTGGTCCGATGTGCAGGAACTCGTAAGGCTTTGGCATTTCGGGTATTATAAAATTCATTAACATCATCATTAGTTAAAAATTTCCCATGATGATCATATATGAATAGCGCAAGGTTATACATTATAAGGAGAAGAATGTTATAATTCCTAACTCTGAAAGTAGGGTTTACAATGGTCATTCCATTTAACATCAGCAATTAGCCTTTGCTGGATAAGAAACAATCTTTTGACACTTTTTGAGTTACCCCATATTATAATTCCGTACTCCAAATGAGAGCGAACATGAGCATTACTTTAAAAGAGTGTTAAAAGAATGTTACTAGTTACGCATTTTTTCAGGTTAAGAAGTGCAAAATATGTACTGTTCAGTCTTCCAGCGATAATATTCACATGATCATTCCAATTTAGATTATTATCCACCAATAAACCCAGAAATTTAGCAGCTGGCTGAGTTGGGATTAAATTACTGCCGCATTTTACTATCAGACTTTCATTTAAAAGTAATGAGTTCCTAGTGGAGAAGTGCACAATGATGGACTTCTTAACATTGAGATGCAGGTTATTATTAAGACACCAATCAAGCATGGTCTTGGACATTCATTTCATTTGGACACTTATTAAATCTTCTTTTCCGTCCGTATTTATAACCAGCGTAGTGTCATCGGTGTATTGCCACATTTTTACGAATCCGTTTCGCAATGAAGAATGACTTTTGCAGAGATCATTACTATATAGTAAGAACAAGAGAGGAGATAATATGCCACCTTGAGGGACACCGTTATTAATGGTTGCATATGGCGATCTGAAATGTGCTCTCTTTATTCTATGTGAATCTCACGCTTAACTTCAACGAATTGTCGACGGCTAGATAAATACGACGTAAACCAATCCAATACAGGACCGTTCTTGTAATTTACGTCTCATTATTTTATGGTCTAATACATCGAAGGCCCTTGAGAGATCTAACAATATTCCCGCCGTTATAACATTATTATCAAGACAAGTGATAACATGATCAATAATACCACAACAGGCTGTGATGGTATTTCTACCTTTTCTGAAGCCATGATGATTTTCAGATAACAAATCGTGTTTTTCTAAAAAATTCAGGACTCTAATATACATGAGTTTGTCAATAGCTTTTGCAAAAACAGAAAGATTAGCTACTGCTCTATAATTTTCAATATTTGTAGAATCACCTTGTTTGTGTACAGCGACTATTCTAGCTATTTTTAGTTCATGTGGATAGGAGCCAATTTTGAATGAAGAGTTAAAGGGACCGCTATAAGTTCTGTTACATGGCCGACTATGAAGCAAGGCACTCCGTCAGGGCCCTCGGACTTTTTATTGGAGATTTTTTTTAATACTTCAGTAACCTCGTTTATTGTTACTTTGAGCAGAAACATGGAAAAGAGTGGTGCCGAAACCGGACTTAATTTTTCTACATTTGTTGAAGATGCAATATTACTTTAACTAAAATGATCATTAAATTTATTAGCTATAGCAGTTGGATCCGTTAAAATTCCTTGATCTGTTTTTAAGGAGAGTTCATTTTTTTTCTTATATCTTATATCTCATATTATTTTAAAGCATTTATTTAGTTTAGCAGCTTTTGGATTTTGTGTCTTTCTGGCTAACACACAACACATCGGCATTTTCTTCCCGATAATTGCGGTGTTGAATTTGAATTTTCGGGATCACCAGCAATTTTTGGACGCACGGTTGGAAAATTTTATTATTTATCATTTTTCATGGTCACTTCCTGCAATAATTTTCTTCTCGCTATCTTTGAATCGAGATTGTTAAGCAGGCTTTACATTGACGCAATGCAATGAACAATGCATACATTAATTACAGTTGCTGACGGCTTTATATTTCTGAGTAATTGTAATGAAAGGTATCAATTTCTAAATGTAAATATTTACGGTGTTTTATATTTGAGTGGTCTTACTGAAAATAATTAACAATTATTGTTCGCTCACATTTGCCGATGCGCATCACGCTATAGATAGATATTGCGCCTTGCTGAAATACAAATTGCATCGTGTAAAGTATAAAGCGTGCCTTATTGGCAAATATCACTTGATTATCTAAGGTGGTTCATTTCAAAACTCGCTTTATTTGCTTTTTATCAAAATGGACTTTTACCTTGTTGTAAAGTCCATACAGATATACAGATCCTCATATAAAGTATATTTTCATGTTTTAAAATTTACTCAATCCACGGAAAAAATGCATTTAAAAATTAGTACTGATACTAGCTTTCTGTTTTGTCATACAAAACTAACTCTTCAACGATTTTATTGACTGGTAAACACTTAGTGTTGACTTTTTCAAAAAATGCTTGGAGAGGTCGATGTTTAAAAAAGATATCTTTCAAACCAATTTTAATTTTATGTCAGTTGCCACTTTTGCGCCGTGACGTCATCGACATTTTTTTTAATGTCAATTTTCTTGTAAATGTCATTTAAGAGTACGAAAATATTAATGAACCATTATGTTGCATAAGAATATTTTGAAGAAAAAATTATTGAAAAATGGAAATGTGATTTTTAATCTTTTTTAATCAGCCTAAAATAATATTTTCTTATAAAAACATAATAAAATAACAAAACAACTTGACACAATTACAATAAATGCTGAAAATGTCCTCCACTAACCACTTGAAACCATCGCAAGAGTCATTAACAGCGATTACACGAGTTGGTCACTGTCAAGTGGTAACTGACAAAATTAAAATTGATTGTAAAAGATGTCTTTTTTTAAAATAAAATCGACTTGTCCGAGCATTTTTCGAAAAAGTCAACGCTAAGAGTATTTTTTCGCTTGGTGCGCTACTTTATCACCACACTGTATATGTGTTAAGCGATATTCAATGTTTATCAGGTTCTTAGAAGGTTCTGTGCAAGGAGAAGAATTCTACTGCAATATTAGTTGCGTAAACAGTTTTCCTCATTGTCTGAATAATTTGCAAAAATGGATAAAGCAATTTTTGGAATGGACCACCTCATTTATTCCTGTTATGTCGAGTAGCTGAAGAAAATTACCTTTGGCTAATGCTTACTTCAAGTACGTTCCACACATTTCGCCATCGGAGTCTACGCCAACTTTACTTAGACTGTACGTAATTCAGATTGTTTCGTATCTTTGGTCTTTTCATCGATAATGCCCATCATGATTCATCGCAGAAATTATAATCACATTTCTGCGATTTTTCTACTTGTTTTTTTTTTAATTTCCACAAAATCCCCTGGTAGTTACTTTTGTTTTTGCGCAATATTCCAACAAGTGTGAAGCCAATAGAATAATAGTATAGAACCAATACTTTCGATGGGATGAACCAAACGCTGAACAACTTCCAATTGTGAATTAGAAAGTTAATATGCACCTGTCGGCGTACTGGTTTGATTGGAATATATTGTCGGAAACTGCAGCGTCTCCTACATGGCATAAGCGCTCGTCAATGGTTGTGTACGCAGACACAGAATAATGTTTTTTGCAATTCCGCATAAACAATTCTAAAATTTCTTTAAAGGATGCTATAATGTTATCAAATCGGAGGCAACGTAACAAAAACAGAAATCGTTTCAACGATATTGTTGGAGAAAAATTTGCACTACTAAACCGTTTTGTTTCCAAAGATCTAAGATTGCATCTCATTCTCTCTGAAATTTATTTTTGATACTATTTATGTAGAATTTTGTACTCACAGTAATAGATCAAAGACAAGACGAATTTAGACAACGCGTAGATATATTACGCCCAGAACGAGCACGTGCAAATCGACATCCAATGTCGGTCATCTAGCAACATAACACCAAAAATTCCGCGTTCGAATTCATTAGCGCCCCCACAACTCTCATTCTGCGGGGCCTAGGAAAATTTCGTCTCTGATTATTATAAAAGGAGCGATAAGCAAAGAAAAGCATTCTACAGTGTTTTTCCTCTTTTGTCAATTGTATTTCACTATTTTTCAAAACTATTTCATATTTACGTCACGTTGACATTAATATGTCAAATGAAATTCACTGTTTGTGAAAACTCTTTCACGTTATTGCAAATGACTATTCCTTTTTGAAAATGTAAATAAACCAGAACACAAACAGCTAAAGACATAATTTATCAGAAAAACAAAAATACTAAATATACTAATACTTATGTATACAAAATTTGAAGTAGTTCAAAATTTCATTTCTGTTGAGGCAATCTCCTAAATATGTCTTCATGTGTCGAATATAATTTTGACAATGTTATAGCTTCAGAAACATCATGAATTTTTGCATACAGTTGTTCTTCATTCGTGAGCTGACTTCTCTTTATGTTATTTTTCCATTGGCTAAACAGCTCTTTAATGGGATTTAAAAAAGGATTGTACGGGGGAAGAAAAATTGGAACATGTCCACGAGCTCTTATCAGTTGTTGAATTTCGTCCGTTCTGTCCATTACAAAATATGCGCTTCTTATATGATATTTGCCTAAGTGGCCAACTAAAATTATCAAGAATTCTCCAAAGTGGTCTGAATTGTATGGCCTACCTTGAACGGTGAATAAATAAAATGAATTAATACACATTACAGCAGTAACCGAATAATTACGGCTTCTTAATTGGGCCTTGACTTTGTTGGTTCTTGTATTTTTCTTCCATATGATTTTCTAGAATTCGCTTGAATTCCAAATTCATCTATAGAAAATATTTTTTCTCTGTCAATCATCATTCTGTATATTGAACATCATAGTCGAATCTATTTTGGATAGTATCTGGAGTGTTATGCCTTTCTGGCACAAAGAAAACGCGTTTTGCGGAATAGTGAAATTCCTTTATCGCTCTGTCAATAGTCGATAAGCTTACCACTAGTTATGGATTTTGGTTTTTATTTGTTTTAGTATCAAGGTGTAATCCTCATCAATTAAATTGCAGATTTCTTCTTGATCCTCTTGAGTAAATTTTTTGGGGCGACGCCCAACTCTTCTCTTATTCACTTCGTCGGTTATTTTTTACGCCAGGTAAATTTTTCTTACAGTATTTGGCAATACATTAAATTGCCGTCCCATTTGGACTGTCGAAGTACCATCATTCATTACTCTGATAATAAGAGTACGTACCTCATTGGAGATTTTGGTATTTTGTCTTCTATCAGCATTCTTTATGATTTACATAATAATAATGTGAAACTGATTTAACAAATAAGGAAACGCCAAAAAAGGAAATTGTTTGACAAACACGTCACTCTGTTTAATAGAGATAGGAAATAGTTTTGAGAAATAGTGAAATACAATTGACAAAAGAGGAAAACCAAAAGAAAAACACTGTAAGGTTTCGTTAGTTTCGTTCTGACATTTGGCTGTCCAGGTGCTACAAACTACAAAGTTTTCCCTGGCTACAAATCTCTTTGACTTGTTGTCATTGTTATTAAACAAAAAATGGGACGAGAATGACATTTAGTTGACAGGAAGGTAGACAGTAGGTGCTTTCGTTTTGCATTCGAGTCAGATCAGTAAATATCACAAGTGAGATGAGATTTACATTTCTAAAAAAAATAAGTTTTTTCACTCACATCGCGTAAATGGCGGTGCCGGAAGAACTGAATTTTTCTCAAGAATCTCAACAGTGAGTCGGTTTTCACAGTTACTAAGTGACGTTGAGTAACTCTAAGCTTGGAAGTAAAACAAACGCACCTAACGAAGGCGATCGGCAAAAGTGAAAATATTCATATTTAAAGAAGATTCTTGTCCGATGAAAATACCTTCCACTATCGACACGATGGATGTAAATTAATATTTGCAGACACTATCTCTAACTTTAGAAAACGCAAAAAATCTGAACGCGTAATGACGTCTATTGTAATAACAGACATGGCGCTGTGCAATATTTTAAGGTCCAAATACACAGACCACTGATCAATGAAAGCGGTTAAAATGGATCACTTGTTAGTGCAACCAAAATATTTTATATGCAAGATGATCTTTTTCAAGTATGATATTAGGACTATATTAAAGGACTGATGATAACGTCGTTTCTCATCACAGGATTTCTTGTTGAACATAAATCGTTTTAATGTCCAGTAACATAAAGCTGTTGTTCATAACGCAAATAAAATAAGTTCGGATTTGTGAGTTCCCTTCAAACCAAAGGATTAAATCATCCAATGATATGACAAATTGCATCCCTCTCTCTCTCATGTAGATAATTGGTCAAATTACGAAACTGCTTTGAGTTATCTCCTGGAGTACGGCAGTAATGATGATTACGCCATATTGATTAATGAAAGAAAAAATGCTTAGTGTAGACTTACCATCGAAAATCAAACTTTTACTATGAAGATCACAGTTATCAATTCAAAATAGAATGCTTTCTGTTTTGGGCGTGTACTTAATCTCGTGCTTCTTAAAAATGTCGTCTCATGTTGTCTTCTTTATCAATAACCTTCGCATTTTGCGGCCCGTCATAAACTGCGTTATCTCTTGTTTGAGATTTAACAAACCGTATAAATTAGCTTTGCAATTTGGCAATCCCAACAGAGGCATCATCATCATCAGCACCGAGTTGAGAATCAGTTTATCTTTGTTATGTAACTATTTTTAATCCGCTAAATTGTTTGTCTGTGCGTTGTTTTCTTTAGGAGGTAAGTAAACACGCGATATGATATTTAGACGTAGGCGAAGGCGCACATTTTTCATTTCCCTTGTTGCTGTTCGTCCGATAAAAATAAATACGGCAATGGGGGGCTCTTTTGGACGCGTCGGCCGATAAACTTATTTAAATAATTCTTTTACGGCGGCAGTAAAAGAAGGCGCTCGCCCGGATCAAATTTGAGCGGGACGCTTTTAAACATGATGTACAATAAAGATTTATTCGTCGTTTCGGCGCCTGATGTTTTAAGGACGAGGCCGATTTCGTTCTTTTATGTTCAAGACTATCCGTCTTCAGAGGGGCCAAATTCACGTAGCAAAAGACTTTAATTTTACAATGCGTACTCTATCGATTGGTTGGTTCGTATTTCTTGTTTATATATCAAATGGATACGTATTTATTTAAGCGTGATGCGAACATTTTCAACCTATGGAGCTGAAGGTGTCAAAACCCTCCTCCTTCTTAATTTTTTTAAATATTTTAATTTCAGATTTACGATGGACTATTACAACATATTTCTCGATGTCTTGATCACTTTAATAACTATTGCAATATCGGTAGTTCTGTACTACAAATGGTCATACACCTACTGGGATAGAAAGAATGTTCCAACCATCAAACTCAAATTTCCATATGGTAACATCAGAAGCTTCTCCAACGTTAAAGAACCAGAATACCTAGCGATCTATCGTTGTTATCGCGAGTTAAGGGATAAAGGTCTTAAGCACGGTGGTATCTATGCCATGACCAAACCCCTGTACCTCCCAGCCGACGCAGAAATCGTGAAAAACATTCTAATAACCGACTTCCATTATTTTTACGACAGAGCAATATACTCCAATGAAAAGCATGATCCCCTAAGCGCCCACCTTCTAGCTCTAGAAGGACAAAGATGGAGAAATATGAGGATTAAACTAACTCCGGCTTTCACGTCTGGGAAAATGAAGACGATGTACAAGACGATGATGCAGTGCAGTGACCAATTATCAACCGCCCTCGCAGAGATCAACACTAAATCCGAATCCGTTGATATCAAAGAAATGATGGCCCGTTACACCACTGACATCATTGGTTCATGCGCATTCGGGATCGACTGTAACAGCTTCAAGGATCCGGACCCTGAATTCAGGCGTTACGGTCGAAAAACTTTCGCCTTGAACACGCTGCGTCATTTCCAGAGATTTCTCGCCACGAGTTTCCCGGCCTTCTCAAGATTCACTGGTATCCCCGCCATACCCAAAGACGTTTCCAAGTTCTTCATAACCATGATCCGAAAAACCGTTGAGCACAGGAGAGAGAACAACGCAAGAAGAAACGACGTCCTACAAATTTTGATCGACCTTAACCAAGAACTCAGCAACAACCAAAACCCGCTGGTCACGAACAGCAGGGATGATCAGAATGGCTTTAAGGAAAAACAACAGGAAGCTGAAGGGGCAAAGCGTCCGCTGACGATGACGGAAATCGCCTCAAACAGCTTCATCTTCTTCTTGGGCGGTTTCGAAACGTCCTCCACCACGATGAGTTTCTGCTTCTACGAGCTCTCTCGACATCCGGAGATGCAGGAGAAAGTTCGGGATGAAATAAACGAAGTATTGGCCAAATACGGAGGCAAAATCACTTATGAAGCGCTATTCGAAATGAAATACTTGAGACAGGTATTCGACGGTGAGTTAAAAGCATCCTTTTGGATGTGGATAACGAAAAATATTTTTCTTGCAGAGACTCTGAGGAAGTACCCCGTAACTGCAATAATGAAAAGAAAGTGCACCGAGGATTATAAAGTTCCGGGGACTGATACGATCATAGAGAAGGGCACAGGCGTATTTATATCAGCTTATGGTTTGCAGAGGGATCCCGAATACTTTCCCGATCCGGAGAAATTTGATCCTGAAAGGTTCAGCGACGAGAATAAGGGGAATATTAAAGCAGGTTCTTACCTAGGTTTCGGAGATGGACCAAGGATTTGCATTGGTAAATTATTTTTCGGTTATTTTGCCCGGCAATTATTTCTGGCGTGTTTTAGGAAAACGCTTTGGTTTGATGCAAATGACCATTGGCGTGACCAAGGTGTTACGGTCGTACAGAGTCAAACTGAGTCCAAAGACAACGGTCCCCATAGAATTTGAACCTAATTCCTTCATAGTTGCGCCTAAGGGAGGTATTTGGATTGAACTTGAAAAGTTATAAATTAGAAGCGGGAACTTGTGCAGATACACGTTGTAGGCACTTCGTTTATGAGATTTGCTTTCATTACGGTTTAAAATGAAACTTGGAGCTTTTGGTTAAGGATTCAATGGGTATTTTGGTATTAATTTAAAGTTTACATGAATTAATAAAAGTTTATTGTTGAAAATGTCAATGTTTTTTATTTACTGAATCCATCAAAGATGTACCAAAACGCAAAGCTTATTAAATTGGTAATACAGATGAAATTAATTCTTTTATTATATTATATGTACAGGACGATTCACGAGTTGTTTTCCTAAAAAAATTTCCCTGAAAATTCATCTCACGGGTAAAGTCTGTTGTACCGGAAGCCACAGTCAACTTCTTTATTTCAAATGGAATGTAATCAATTCTGATTCTACCGAAAGATGTTTTCATAAATTTTATGAGAAACCAAAAAATGATTTTGGGAAATTTCACATAGTAATTAATAGCGGTTTCGATGGCAAAAAGCATTCGGGCGAAGCTAGATGGTTCTTCTGGTTTTCTGCATAGAAACTATTAATGACTACCTGAAAGAATTAACTAAAGCTATTCCTTCCGAAAGAATTTAAAGACTTACTATGCAAATGGAGAATTAACTCAAAATAATGTGCAAGAAGCTCAAAGAATTGCGGGAATCTAGCAAATATACTTCTATCAGATGAGGATTAGGATGAGGAAGAAATAGTTATATAAGTAATTGGAAATTGTAGAAATCAATCGATCCGCATCAAAAGAAGTTAAAGATGAAAGAAAATAATATAAATCCTAAAAAAAAACATCCGGGATTTGACTTAATAATGAAAGAAATGTTGCAATAGGTCAAGGAAAACTATGATTAAAATAATAGATACTGTTTACAGACTAAAGAAGGAAGATAAAAAGGTAAAGTAGAAGATGAGAGAAGTGGTAATGCCAAAACCTGTAATACCACATTCCGTACGAAAGTTATTTCGAAATTAGAAAATAAATTGCAAAATGTAGCATTCTTAAAACTGAAACGCGCGATTCTAAATCAACGTAAACAAAGGGACCGATTTATTATTCAAGTTAAAACAAAACATGTTATATTGCACAATAATTTGAATCTGCGATTTTAAAACAACTGGAGCCTTAAATATTGTCGTAAAAATTCTAAGAAAATGTTTCTCTTCTCGCTACATTATAGCAACTGCAAACCTTGAGGAAAATGATATCACAAATGCACACTTGAGAGTGGGTGTGCTAAGAAAAAACAAACTTTGATGTCATTTTACCCCTCTAGAAACACCGGAGAGATTATTTATAAAAATTGTTTCAAAGAAAAGAGAGTTCCTGTTGGGAGAGTTTCTACCTTCTCTCTGCGTGTTTGTTCCTCATGGCTGTAAAATTAATTAATTTTATTTCAATACGCACAAAAGAGTTATCACCGCGATGTTTTTGGGTTTTGTTTTAATTAGTTTAATTACATCGTAATCGAGTCATTATTGCAGAGTTCCAAATTTTGGATTAAGGTAAGAATTAACAAGCTCAACGTTTGGTGAGCTAAAATCAATTTATCTGGTCAGAATTCAGAAGTTAACAAAGGATTTAAATGTGACCCCATAACAGTATTCCATATGACAGCGAGGGATGTAGATGGCTAAAATACGATATCCGGAGGAATTCTTGAGCTACGGAGTTTGACAATACTCTCAAAAAATATATTCTGCCATTTAGTTTGTTCGCTAACTCTTCGGTGTACTTATCCCATCTTAGCTTCGAGTCGACGTAAATTCCCAGAAATTTTCTGCCGGAGAGATAGATGCATGTTTAAGGGAAAAGACTATTCTGACAGTTTTTTCCAAGTTTAGACTTAATTTATTACTGCCGAACCAAAGGGAAGCCTTTGTCTGTTTCAGTTTTTTTGTTTTCGAATACTTGAAGTTTTTCATTGCTGTTAATTAATGAAGTGTCATGTGCATACATTATAATTTCTTTATTGTCCATGTATTCGATTAAATCGTTTACATAAATAATAAATAGGAGTGGATCAAGAATTGATCCTTGAGGTACTCCACAATTTGTTGGTTGTTCGTATGATAATTTTCCTTCATAGTTTACGATTTGTGTTCGATTCGATGATGTTATTAATTTGTAGCTTGATGGAAGAAAGTTATACCAATAAAGTTTCCGTATTAAGGTTACATGTGAAATACTGTCAAATGCTTTGGTCAAGTTTTTTTCTTAACATTAGTTATTTGGTTTACAAAGTCCAGCAGTGCATCGATAGTTGATCGACATTTCCTGAATCCGAACTGTTTGTCTGAAAGGATATCCTGATCTTCTAGATATTTCAATATTTGTTTTGCTAATAGTTTTTCAAACATTTTGGAGAAAATTGGCAATAAGGATATTGGTCGGTAGTTTGTAACATCTTTCTCATCTCCTTTTTTGTGCACTGGAATAATAACTGCTTTTTTTAGTTCATTTGGAAAGATACTATCTCTTATACAAGCGTTTAAGATTGTTATATCCATAGATATCTCTAGCTCCACTCTTTTTTAATGTATCAACGACTTCCCTAACTTCATTAAAAGATACTTCGGTAAAGTGAAAGAATTTTCTAGATGGATTATTTTTTATTGTCATTAAAGAAATTGAATCAGTTGAAGTTGGTCGTAAGTTTTTTGAAATATTGTTTCCCACGTTTACGAAAAAATCATTGAAGTGATTTGGAGTAGTATGATCTGTATTTGATTGCTTCGGTTTATTTCTCCTATCATTAATAATTTTCCATAGTAGTATCATGGTAAGGGACAAAATTTCATTTGTTATAAAAGGAGGATGAAAGCGATTCCGGGCTACCTGAAACTCAATCCCAAAAACACACACAAACAAAGGAATTACGACTTGGAATTGTTATGGTTCAACAAAAATTTGGTAAAAGGAGCGAGGAAAAAGAAAAGGAAATCCTTGTTTATTGTACAAAGTCAGAAATCTTTGGGCTTCGATATTTGAATCTCTTTTTCTCATTTTCGTCGTGGTATCTAGCAATAAAAGAAAGGTATGTGGACGAGTCGTTGTGAAATTTATAATCTTGAAAGTATAGGTTTGATTAATCTACTTTCTTTGATAATATTCTTTTCAGCACGGTCTGGCGGTTACAACATGAAGTTACCTTATCTTATAAAAGCCGTTCTCTCTACTCTGTTATATCAAAACTTTTTAAAAAATTGTTGCTTAAAATATTTAACCCAGGTTTGGTTTCAGAAGTAACATTCCACAATAGACCAGGTAAACTGAATAATTAATAATAATTATTATTATTTATAAGTACATTAAAATATCTTTGTAGATGTGGAAAGGCATAAATATCCTGTGTACCTTTGGCTCTTATTTTAAATACTTTTCAGTTCACTGCGGTAACAGGGGCAAGCTAAAACGTATGTGAATTTTTCATTAAGCTAAGTGATTGTAATTCAGAAACAGTTTTTTAAAATTTTATTGGTTGTGAATGTTATGGGCGATGTCTTTTACCACTCTTAGAGACGCCAGAGAGAAATATTTAAATATCGTGATCTTAGAGAAAAAAAAAAGAAGAACGTTTGGTAAGTCGAAAAACAATTCATTTGCTTGTTTACTGGTTATTCAATTTTTTTAAATAACTTTGAATAACCTTTTTTAACTTTTCGTTTTACTTTATATTTAATTTTACTTTTACAAACTATTTTATTTTATGAATTTATTCTTTTACATATTGTTTTATTTGAATATACCTTTTTTGCATTGATTTATTTCCTATAAAAGAAAATGACGAGAATTACAATATCTGTAATCAGGTAGATCAGATAAGCACTTGGACAAGGGAGAAGAAATGGTGTAATTTCAGCAATCCCGAAATTATTTATACATTATGTATACTCCATTTTTTTCTATAATACTTGTTAAATGTTTCTGAGGTTGGTACCTTTACTTGAAAGTTAGGAAATTTCATAAATTTCTATCCTATATTTAATGATAAGCTTCCAACAGAAATCCTACAATTTTGATACTGACAGGTATTACACTGTAGTGGTACGGCAAAACTCTTTATAAAAAAAAGGACGTTAAGAGCAATTTCTGGTCACTTAAGCTCAATCCAGAAACGTAAAAAAATGCGACTTGAAGAAGGAAGAAGGAAATAATATTTTTTGTATGAAGCCAGAGATTTTGGGCATGATATCCAAAGGGGGAAAGTGTCTCCACAAGTCTTTGAGAAATTTATATTCTTGAAGTGGTATGGATTTCTTCAATCTACTTTTTTTTGATCATTTATTTTCAATTCCATCCGGGAGTGTGCCAACCAAAACAACGGTTTCAGTACAAACTTTTAAGAGATATAGATGACGTATCATGGTATATTCAAAATGATGTTTAATGTAAGGACCTTTAGGTAGAAACGCAATCTTAAAGTTCGATGAAACATAGCAACGTGGAAGCTATCCAACTTCCTAAACAACAGGAACTTAGAAAGACAACTAAAAAGAAAAAAGAAAACCTCTCATAACTAGAAAGATACCTGAAAGGAATACAAATCATATCTTTTCGCCGTTTCAATAAGAGTCAAGTTTCAAATTGCGAAACTGTATAAGGCATAATTAGATTACAATTGGATTCATCGGTTTGTATGTATTTACGGAAGTTTAAGTAAAAAATAATTAATTTCTAGTTTTTCAAGGTGAAATATACGTAGACGTGTGCACATTATATAATATTTTTGTAATCCTCTAAATCAGTGATTTTCAACCGGTGCGGTGTACCGGGAGAGGATCGTAGATCTCTTTATTACAAATTTTAATAAATTATTTTGTGTGCGTGGATAAATAAATAATAAAAAATACACTCTTTTTTTCATTATCATATGTATTCCGTAGAAGTTTAACTGGATGTGAGATAAAAATAAAGGTTTAAAATCACTGCTTTAAATAAATAGACCTCGTTTCGTGAACACCAAGGTTTGGAAAAATTTGATACTTTTTCGGCTCTAACAATCATCCGAACAAGGTTGTACGTTGCGATCACTGAATTATTTAGATATTTAAATTTAATAAGAAAATAATAAGGTAAGTAGAAACCGTTTTCGCAAATTTCATTTTAATTGTCATTTAATGGGCATTTGTACCAAAGTTTTAATTATTTTATTTTTACAGTTAACATACTTATTTCTTGTTCATTAATTAATGAGCTTATAGGAAAAGTGCGTAAAGAAAATAATAGAAAAGACTGCGCTTTAAGTCTTTTGAAGAAAGGGCCGCTCGTGGCAGCTAGGAACCGCTGACTGTAACAATAGGAACAATTTCTTTAAGATTCACCACAAGAGTTTTCTTTTCATTTCTAGGAACTAAACAAAAACTTTCAAACACTTTAATTTTGACTGTACTTTTGGGGTGACCCAAATTTGTTGTCTGATATTTAATCGTCTCAAAAAGCACCAAATTACAATTTTAAAAAATATCACCATGAATATAACCCTAACTATTCTTGACGAGATTTTGGTCTCTATCGTAACCGTAACGTTATTGGTAACTGTCTATTACAAGTGGTCATATAGTTATTGGGATAGAAAGAGCATCCCAACTCTAAAACCTAAATTTCCATACGGAAATTTACGAGGCTTCTCAAACGTCAAAGAACCTGAATACCTGGCAATCTATCGATGTTTTCGCGAGTTGAGAGAAAAAGGCCAAATCCATGGCGGTATTTACGCCATGGCCAAACCAATTTACTTTCCAGTCGACGCGGAAATTGTCAAAAACATCCTGATCACCGATTTCAATTATTTCTGCGACAGGGCGGTTTATTTCAATGAGAAACATGATCCACTGAGCGTTCACTTACTATCGCTTGATGGAAAGAGGTGGAGAATCCTGAGGACCAAGCTAACTCCGGCTTTTACCTCCGGAAAAATGAAGATGATGTTTCAGACTATGCTAGAGTGTAGCCACCAATTATCCGATGCGCTCAAGGAAATACCTTCCATAGAAAAGCCCATTGATATCAAGGAATACGTGGCCCGTTACACCACGGATGTCATTGGTTCATGCGCTTTTGGCATCGAGTGCAACAGCTTCAAGAATCCGGACCCGGAATTTCGACGTTACAGACGCAAAGTGTCTTATATATCGAAGTTACGTCATTTACAAAGGCTCCTAGCTGCTAGTTTTCCGAATTTCTCAAGGGCTATTGGTATCCCCACCATACCCAAAGAGGTCTCTAAGTTTTTCATGAATATGATTAGAAGTTCCGTTGAGCGTAGAAGGGAGCTTGGCATTAGAAGAAACGACGTCCTTCAAATATTGGTTGAACTCAATAGGGAGTCGATTCATAAACAAAATCTATTCGCCATGGGCGGTGAAGATACAATCAACGACAAGTTGACGAAAAGACCGCTGACAATGAATGAGGTCGCGTCCAATAGTTTCATTTTTTTCATCGCGGGTTTCGAGACCGCCGTCACTACTCTGAGCTTCTGCTTCTATGAACTATCACTCCATCAGCGTATCCAGGACAAGGTTCGAAATGAAATCCAACGCGTCTTGGCGAAATATGGTGGCAAAATCACTTACGAATCATTGTTTGAGATGAAATACCTAAGACAAGTGTTAGATGGTATAATATAATCAGGGTTATATTCCTAGTATTGTAGACGTTTTACTTTAGAGACCTTGAGAAAGTATCCCATAATCCCGACAATGAAGAGGAAGTGCACGGAAAATTATAAAATTCCCGGAAGCGAGACGATCATAGAAAAAGGCACGACTGTGTTCATATCTGTCTATGGTTTACAGAGAGACCCAGTTTATTTTCCCGAACCGGAAAAATTCGATCCTGAAAGGTTCAGCGACGAAAACAAGGGAAATATTAAAGCCGGGTCTTATTTGGGATTTGGTGAAGGTCCGCGGATTTGTATTGGTAAGTTGTTTCTGAACTATTCATTTGAAGATTGTGAGTGTGTTGCAGGCAAACGTTTCGGTTTAATACAAATGATGGTCGGAGTTATTAAGGTGTTGCAAAGATACAGAGTCAAGCTGAGTTCAAAGATGGCACATCCGTTGGAATTTGAACCTAATGCTTTCATTGTCATGCCGAAGGGGAGCGTCTGGGTGGAGTTGGAGAATATATAATTTGAAAAATGTTATTGGAGCAGGGATATGTAAAAACGGAAAAAATTATTTAAGAAATAATAAAAGACTTTCCATTTTGACGTTTTCAATTTCTGCGTGTATCTACTTCTGGTAGAAGAAGAGCGAAGAAGATAATCAAAAGGAAGAAATAGGTAGCCTAGGTAGCAGGGTTAGTAATAAAAGAAAGGTCAGAGGATGAAAAAGTCAGTACATGAATTTGTGACTGGTTTAAAGTTGAAATTTCTCGTTCGTATAATCAACCGATTTCTGTAACATAGCTGTTTGATAATGAGGAAGACAAAGGAGGAAACATTTTGTGCTAAGTGCATTAGTGACAAAGACTACAACAGAATGGAGTTTGCTCGCGCATTGTATGCAATAGCAGTCTTTCTTTTTTCAACATTTACTTTAACATAATTCCTCCTTTGTATTGACTATCGTACAAACGGCTATGTTACATAAATCTATTTACACATGGTATATTGATTTAGCTTTGATTAATTTAATTAGTCACTTTTTGATTCAGTTCAACTTCAAAGATGTTATACGGCTATCAGACAGAGGACCAAACTCACACATTGCCTCGAAGTACACATCTTTGTAATTGCCAATAAAGTCTATCTATTCGTAACAAGTGCCCTGAAAATTTTGCATGACGATTTGGATGTACACAGTGTATTCCAAAATTGCTTACATCTGTGCAAGGACTGGTCAGAAAAGAAATTTTCCAAGAAAGTTTGGCCGCGTTGGAAAGGGACAGGAATGTTCTTTCTTGAATTATAGCCGAGGATGAGACCTGGGTATATTATTCCATTAAACAGGAATCCTTGCGGTGGGTTCATAGAGGCCATCACCAAAAAAAGCCAAAACACTTTTTTGGAAAAAAATTGATGGCAACAGTTTTCTGGAATATTGAGAATTCATGCTTACTGAGTTTGTGCTAAGGGACACACACACACACACACGAGAGGTCTGTGGAGTGACAATTCTATATTTAAAAACTGCTCTAAAGGTAAAACAACCACATTTTTATTCGCAAAGAAAAACTTATTGCTGCATGATAATGATTGTCGAGGTCATAACGAAGACAAAGTCCAGCAGATAACAAAAACTGTGTGTTCATAGAGTTAAAGCATCGACCAAATAGGCTAGCCTAGCTCCATCAGACTTCTTTTCATTCAAAACCTTAAAAGGTCGTCTTAGGGAAAGCGTTTTGCATCTAATGAAGCACTTAAAGAAGTTGTCGAATGATATTTTGCAGAATTGCCGAAGGAATTTCTTCCTGAGGGTATGAGACAATAATTGGAAAAAAGATTTAATCAGTGTATAAATGTTGAAGGGTGTTACCTGGAAAAATAAAGGGATGTTAATGTGATACGTGTTTTTTTCATGGTTAGGTTGACAACATAAAAATATACCCACGTACTCACCTTGTACTATCAACCTGACAGCCCTTAATATTCGAGATAATGACAATCGTAAGTTATCCGATTTACTTTGATGTTTGCAGAATTAATTTGAAACCAAGTAATTCGATTATTAGTTCGTCACGTAGACAAACTCAAAGCCTAGAAAAAACAATCTAAAGCTGCCTATTCACGGTCAATCATAACTACAACTGAAGCATTACGTTTTGTCGGGGCACAATCTGAATTACTGGTCTTTTAATATTAAAAAACTCCTAGATGGATATTTCGTGTGTTTACAAAACTGATTTGCGTGGATCATCTTTCTAAAACTCACTGTTTCAAGATTTTTTTAAAATATCTATCTTTTAGGGATTCATGCGTTGAATTTCAAATTGGATGCAACAAAATGCACTAATGTTGTGCAGTGTTTTTGTTCTACTTCTTTGACAAAAATTAACGAAAAATACAGGTGTTTCTGTTGTAATTTTTTCCCAAAGTTTTGAGCAATTAACACTGAACTGAGGCTTTGAAAATCTGAGGTAGGAAAAATGTTGGTCACCTTTTGAGCAATTTCTAAAATGCTTGTAAGAAGACTTCCTCAGGAAAGTTCCCACCGAGCAGCAGCAGCGACAAAGAAGAAAATAAGCAGGAGCATTTGCAAGAAAAGGCGAAATGTCGATAGGAAGAAGAATTTGTAATTCGGTACACTTAAAAGTCAGGAGTAAAGTTTGTCTACAGATAATCTGTTTTGATTCTAGAATTTTGAAGAATATGATTACTGACTACAATTTGGTCTAGAGTAGATGAATTGGAAGAATGATGGCTCAAATACAAATCCTGTTCTCAGGTTAACAAGGCTAGCCTGTTTATTGCTTATTTAAAGCTAATGGTTTCGGCTGTTAAGTCTTCATCAGGCAACTAATGTCAAAATATGTTTCAAAAAGTAAACGTTAGAGAAGACATTAATTTTAATTGAATTGTAACAACTGAAGGTGGTTTTTGAAGTTATAGTACAACTTCCCTTGTAATAGAAAAAAAACTTAGTTCCTAATGAAAAACATGCCTCATTACAGCTGGTTACAGTTATAACTAATTTCTTCTTCGCTCCAATATATTTTGACGTTAGCAGCCTAATGAAGGTTTAATCATCTAAAACCAGTAACTACATATAATTTATATCTACAAAAAATATTAGAAATAAAATAAAATTCTGTATCATACTATATTACCTACGATAAAAACGCACTTCTCGTACTAGTGGGATAAGAATCTATATAGTTTTGCCAAGGCAGCTTTCTACATGATGATAGTCAGAATAATTCAAAGTTCATTCACAGCTCAGTTAATTTGTTCTATTACACTTGCTAAGTGAGCAATTAGATGTGTTCGTCACATACATTGTAACACGTCTTTCTCTATTGTCATTAACAAATGAGATAATAAATTCGCTATTAAATAATAATAATAAATATTCATCAACAAAACATTCTTTAACTGAGTTTCAGAAGAGTTTCAGTGTATGGGTGTGTTCAATTTCTATTTCAAATTGACATTGATATGAAAATTCTAGGAAACTAGAGGTACTTTCAGTTTACTACAAATCTCACCTCAGATCAGATAAATGTCATTTCCGTTAACACGAACAAGTGACTTTGAATTGAGATTTCCGCCTCCCACCTTGCCGTTCGAGCATTCTCATTAGTTGCTAGATTAAAATATTCGTTCAAACTTACTTCTTTGTTGACAGAAATGACGTTTAAGTAATCTGAGGTAAGATTTGTGGCAAAAGAAACTCAGTTTAGTACTCATTCTGTCATTAAACAGTTATAAAGGTTTATGATGGTAAAAGCTCTACACTTACACACTTAATATCATAACACACAGTTTTACATACAAGTACAAAGATCGCCTTGATCATCGGCAAATAATACTAAATATTTCAACCTTGTGAAGATATTCGGCAATACCATCAAAGAAAATTAAAAACAGTAGGGGCCCCAATGCAGGCCTTGAAGCATACTTAAGAGCCGTATATACTGAACGCTTTAAGCTGAGTTTAAACTTGAGTGACATTTATAGTATGACATTTGAAATTTCACAACATTGTGTAAGTCACGTTCTAAGGCCCAGTTTTTCCATCACAGCTTAAACCCAAACTCAAGTTTAAACTGCTTATGTTTAAACTGTTTATGTTTGCTTTGAGATTTTCAATGTCTGGTTAACAAATAAACTAAAGTTTAAGTTTAAACGGTAGGACATCCACAGTTTAAGCGGTAATTGCAAATAAACTAACCTAGAAAACGTACAGAATTATAGATTTTTAAATTAAATTGTATAAACAGAGTATGGTCCTAATGACAGACATTATAGAATTACTTAGAGATCACAAAGACTGTTTAAACCATCTATACCGACCGAAAATGTAAAATCCGTTTGTTCTGTGCGGATGAATCCTAGACAAAGCAGAATTACTTAATTTTATAATCATTCTTCAAGTAATATAAACATAAAACTGCCTTTACCTGCTCTATAAAGTTTTCGTTACTTGATGCCATGATACAAACAAGTCACCTTGCACTTTATGAAAAATGTATTCAAAAATCTCCCGCTTTCATATACAACCCTTGCGACATTTTACTACAGAAATGTTTCTATTTCGACTCTATTAATTATTCGTATTCGTTATATTGATAATATTTCGGATTTTATATATGTACCTACACGAAAATTAAGATAATTTCTTTCAAAAGTAGAGTTTATTTTATTAGAAGAATCCGACAACACTGGCAATCACATGGTGAATCCCACAATCGTGATTGCATTCCTGCCAACTCTAAGAAAAAATTGACTTTGTACGGTTTAGTTAAACTGAACTAAAAGTTCAATTGAAAAACACACAAATTTAAACTGCAGATTAAACTTCAGTTTTTCGTTTAACTAAACTGTAGTTTAAACTAATATTGAAAAACTGGGCCTAAGTGACGCTTAATGTTAAACTGAGTTAATGTGTTCAGCGCATAGGGCCATAAGTCCATTTCTTTCGAATCAATATCTGTCCACATTTTCTACTTCTGAAGTATGACGAAAGCTGGCTCACAGTTCTTGAATGAAGGAATCAAACTAAATCGTGTCAGAAACAAATTTTTGGTCAGTAGGTTAAAATGTTCCAAGTCTAAGATCACAATCAAATATATACAATTTAATCTTCTTGAAAAAACAAATGAATTAATTAGGATTAGATTAATTTTTGCACCAACGAGGTCATCTTAGCAACGCCATATATCACAGAACTTTTGTACTAAAGTTACCATAAACATCTATAACCAAGACTTTATCATCCAACAAGGCCTTAAACTTTTGAAATGCAGTGTACATAATCTGTGGAAATTTTTTTTTCGAGTTTTGTAAAATTTTGTCCTGTTTCACTGACAGTTTCATATATCATAGCGACTGCCTTTTTTAACGAAACGGCAACACATTTTACATTTCCGGAAAATGTATATTTGGAGAATTTTAATCGTTTTTCTATATTTATTTGGCAAAGAACAGCCTGATTAAAATTTCGGTATATTTTTTGTTCCATTACTAACTGTGTATGAACAGCTTTAACACATTTTGCTTAATCATATAGGCAAATAAATTATAATTATTCGTCAGCAGACGTTTATCAACAGAAAAAAAAATGATAACCTTGCTATATTTACGACGTACATCTGGAAGATTCGTCTGCATCCTGCAGTTTGATTGGGTATTATGGTATCCCTAATTTCAGTTAGTTGAGAAAGTACCTCTTCAGACAGAGGTAAGTAAATCTAAGATATCTTTTTACTTTTAACTTGTTTACTTATTATGACGAACATTTTTTTATCAACTGCACATTTACGGTTCTACGCACATAATTACTTGAAAATTAAATAATTTTTAATGTTTTTTCCTTGTTAAAAAGGATTTACATGTCGATAATAAAAAGTATATACTTTTCGGGATAATTCCTTAATGCAAGCATTTCCAAATAATAAAAGTAATACAAAGAATTATCATCTTAGAAAAAATATTGCGTCACTATAAAAAATATTTTCAGGCACATCATGGTATTTGGCACAATTTTCAGCGACTTATTGGTTGCAACAGTGACCATAGCATGGCTCATAACTTTATACTTCTTGTGGTCATACCATTACTGGGACAGAAAAGGAGTGCCTTCCCTTAAACCGAGATTTCCTTACGGTAACACTAAAAGGGCAAATCAGAAAGAGCCCGAGTACTGCGTTATTCGCCGTTGTTACGAGGAACTGCGAGCGAGAGGAGTCAAACATGGTGGAATATACGCAATGACTAAACCACTTTACATTCCAGTTGATGTCGAGTATGTCAAAAATATCATGATCACCGACTTTCATTACTTCTACAACAGGTCGAATTACTCGAACGAGAAACACGATCCGGTAAGTGCTCACCTCTTACATTTGGAAGACCAAAGTTGGAGGAACATGAGAATCAAACTGACTCCGGCTTTTACGTCTGGTAAAATGAAAACCATGTTCCACACGATGTTGACTTGTGGAAACCAGATGATGGAAGCCGTTGAAAAATTATACGACAAGGGCCAAGCACTAGACATTAAGGATATAATAGCGTGCTACACCACAGACATCATCGGGTCTTGTGCTTTTGGCATCGACTGCAATAGTTTTACTCAAGCCGATCCAGAATTCCGGAGTATAGGGAGGAGGGCCTTTCACATAAGCAAATTCCGCCATTTCCAAAGACTGATAACAAATAGCTTCCCCAATTTAGCCAGATTCTTGGGGATTCCCGGCGTGCCCAGGGAGATTTCCGAGTTTTTCCTAAGACTGGCAAATAGCAGTGTTGAATACAGGAAGAAGAATAATTACAAGAGAAACGACGCGCTGCAAATACTCATGGACTTACACAAGGATTTTGAAGACAACGAGAAAGTGCTTGGTTTAAATAAAAGCGAAGTAGAGAACGTAAGGCGACCGCTAACTATCGAGGAAATAGCCGCAAATTGTTTTCTATTTTTCGTCGCCGGCTTCGAGACGTCCTCGATTACCCTGAGCTTTTTGTTCTATGAACTAGCCCAAAACCAGGGCATCCAAGATAAAATCCGGTACGAAATTAATACAGTGCTGTCAAAACATGGCGGCCAAATTACATATGAGGTGTTAGCGGAGATGAAATACATGAGGCAAGCCTTTGATGGTAAGTCTATATCTAATATCACAAACAAATTTGAAAGCGTGATTGTTACAGAAACTCTAAGGTTGTATCCAGTTATTCCGGTTTTTAAAAGGAAATGCACCGAGGAGTATAAGGTGCCAGGAACTGATGTGGTTCTGGATAAGGATACTACAGTGTATATATCAGTGATGGGAGTCCAACGAAATCCCGATTACTTCCCAGAACCAGACACGTTCGATCCTGATAGGTTCAGCGATGAAAATAAGGGCAACATTAAAGTTGGTTCGTACATGGGATTTGGAGAAGGTCCGCGGTTCTGCATTGGTAAATATGTTTAACTTACATCTTTGTTGAGTTTTAAGCAAAATCGATCCATTTCTTGTTGATTGCAGGAAAACGATTTGGAGTAATGCAAATGACGATTGCGGCGATAATGTTCCTTAAGTCATACAAGATAACGTTAAATCCAAAAACTAAAGTGCCCCCAGAAATGGATTCGAATTCGATAGTGCAGACAACAAAGGGAGGCATTTGGATAAACTTGGAGAAAGTTTGAATGTTAGACTTTATTATCACTATGATTTATTCTCATATTTGTTATTAATGTTGGGGATATCTGGGTTATGTTAAGTAATTAAAAAAATTGGTCAGGAAGTCAAACTATGTATTTTTGAAAAGCTAAAATATGTAGTGTCAAAGACAATTATGACTTTCATTTAAAAACCAATTTTATCTGTAATTCAGTTGTAGATTGAAATAAAAATATATTTGATAATTCTCTATATCTTGCTAGCTCATGATGACAACCGTAACGAATTAGAGCGCAACCGCATTCGTTTCTGATTGGCCAACAAATATAATCTCATTTTGTTAGCTAAGTCAGCCACTGAACCAAACACAAAAAGACTGTCCTTTGACAAATAGGTCGTAAATATACGCAACGCTAATTCGAACAAGCGAATATACCAATGATGTAGAATTACCTAAATAAAATAAGGGTGTAAATCGCATTCTATAAGCCAGTATTCGCTAGTGCTGCAATAGTCCAACAAGGCATACATTTCACGAGTTAGTGCTGCAATAGTCTGACATACACTTTATACACTAAATCCACCTACTCGCCGGCATCAAGTATTTCGTTCACGGATCGAAGAGAAAAGGAAAGGCGTTACCAAAGAGACAAAATTTTTTTCGTTAAGTCCGGCTGCCTATTTTAGTTTCATCTCTGTCATATATGCTTTCCCTGAAGTAAAAGTGCCGAATCTTCACCAGCACTACCAGTCAAGAATTCCAGACGTTTCTTTGTTCTTTTATTGTACTACTTATTCAGAAAGTGAATGATTCTTTCATTATAATTTTGCTATTTAGATAGTCCTCATAACCAATGATGCGTCATTACGTGCTCATTTCATTTCGCATACATTTAAGGGCCTTGACCAATATTATTCACTGGAACGTAACGTGATGCAACACTGAACAGGGTGACTATATTAATACCAGGAAAACTAAATAAAAATAGTTATAAAGAAAGATGTATCTCATATTTCAAAAATTACAAGGTATTTAATTAAAAGAAAAAGAAATTTAAAGTATCTACTTAGATAGGTATATCTAAACCAGGAAGGCAAGAACATCACATATTATCAACACCGATTAAAAAGCTTTTTAAAAGCGTTCCTGATTATATTTACACTCAAAAAAATATATGGAAGTTTTTACAGGTGATTTAGGCCCATTGAAACACTTAGTAAAAAGTATGGGCTTGTGATTAATTAAGAGGAAAAGCAAACGGTACAGCTAATATATAGAGCAAAGAAAAGACAAGGAGGAATAAAGAAACTTTAAATCGTAAAAGACACGAAACGTTCGTATTTTAGATGGTCGATACATGTATTGTACTGGTAGGGTTACCTAGAAACAATTCATGAAAGAAGGATGGTGGAAAGTGACAGTAGATAAAAAGAAACGTTGAAGGCCCAGATAAAAATGGAAGATCTGCAGAAAAGAAGGTAAAAACTGGGGGAAAAGGTCAAAGATAGAAATGTGTGGAAGAAAAATTTAAAAAAAATATAATGAAAAATTGAATGGAAGAAAAATAACATAATTTTTTAAACATATTAAAAATAGCCTACGTTTTTCTTCACGTATGTTACAAGCTAGAAATATTGGACCCTTCCGTAAGCATGGTTAGAAGGACCCCGTTCCTTATTGTTGATTATAATAAAAAAAAAAAATACAAAAACTTTGATTTTTGTAAATACATTTATATTCTTAATTGATTCTTTTTTGATTGTTTCAAGTAAATTGACGTATAAATGAAAATTTGATGATAATTTAAAAGTTGTTCTCGCCGCTTTTTTTAAACGTTGATTTAATTCTTCTTAGGATATACCTATATAAAAGAAATGCTTTCTCATTGCAAGGTAAAAAAATGCGTTGTCTATTCGATTTTAATGAAAATAATTTCATTTTAAGTAGTGACATTATATCAAAACGTTAAACTAAAAGATTATAAATTTTGAAAATTCTTCGATAAGCAAAATAAGAAAGAAACAAAAATAACAGTTTTAATCTACTGATGATAAGTGCGCATTTTATTTTTATTTTACATCGGAAGATATCGAATTTACGGATAAATTGATGTAAGAAAAAATAACGTTTATTCCAAAAAATAAAATATTTTTTATAACAACACACACTGCGCGACAAAAGTCTGGGTTCACTCACTTTTTTGAATAAAAATAGAATTAACTAAATAGAAAATTGTTCAATTTTTGGTCCCGTAACTAGGTAGTTATGTTAAAGAAAGTAGTATTTCCTAATTTGCTATGTTTATTAGTTAGCTACTGGTTTTGGTTTTTTCATAAAACTTTCATTAGGCTGCTATTGTCTCGATAATAATAGTGAAATTTTTGAAGCAAATGTTTAAATTTTAATTTATTTCTAACGTGCTTCAAAAAGTTTATTATTACAATACGGCAACAGCAGTCTGGTGAAGGTTTTATGAAAAAACTGAAACCGATAGTTAAACTAATAAACACATCAAATTAGGAAGTACTACTTATTTTAAATAAAAAATAACTTTTTGATGTAAATTGTAAATGAATTTTATATATACAGTATGATTCGAAAGGACCGTACCATCACTTGGGTGGTCGTTAGGACCATTTATTTGTTTTCAAAAATATAAAGAATTTTTTCTCCGAGCTTTCTTTATTTAGAGATAAAATACGAATTTGATGTTGATTTTTGACAGGAATTTTGGTTTAATAATTCAGCAGATCAGATTAATTTAACGTAATTATTTATTAAAAGTAGCATTATGTAAAAGAATACATGAGTTAAGCATCTGCGTCATTACGGCACAGCTACGGAGAGAGAACTGAACTAACAACTAACGATCTGTTCTTGTAACGCTTCCTGGACCCTTTTTCTAAGAATATTTGTCACCGCATATTTTCAGATACATTTAGTCATCCTTCGAGAACATGCATTCGATCTGATTATATTAACGCATTTCCAACACCCCTCCTATCGAATATATGCTTTCGAATTACATATACAGTTCTTAATCTTACATTTCATTTAATTTTAACAATGTCACACAATGTTCATGTTTGTACTTTGTCAAGGATTTCGTTAGAATGTCTGCAAGCATGTAGTCGGTCTGTAAATAATTTATTATTATATCTCCTTTTTCAACTAATTCACGCGTAAAGTGAAAACAAATATCTATATGCTTGCTTCGTTTGTGAAACACAGAATTTTTAGATAATTCTATTGCGCTTTGATTGTCACAGTAAACATTAATCGGAGGTTCTACATACTTTTCGAAACCCATGTGTGTTAAGAGTCTTTTAATGTAAACAATTTCTCGACACATTTCGGAAAGCGCCGCATATTCCGCTTCCATAGTGGATAACGCTACTGATGATTGTTTCTTTGATTTCCAACTAATAGGACCTCCAGACAATGTAATCACATTTCCTGTACATGATTTTCTGTCGTCAATATCTCCAGCCCAATCGGAGTCGGTATACGCCCTGAGATTTTCTTTATTCTTTATATATGTAATACCATAATTCGTAGTCGCTTTTAAATATCTTAATACATGTTTCGCAATTTCCCAATGTCTCTTTCCTGGATCGGCACAGAAACGACTTAATGTACTCGTCGCGAATGCGATATCCGGACGGGCGGCGTTCGCTAAATAAATTAATCCCCCAATTAATTCTCTGTACGGTTTACTTCGCATTTCATAGCTTTCTTCTTCCGTCATCGGGCACATTTCTTTCGTTATTTTTAAATTCGATTCAATTGGAGTTGACGCTGTCTTCGCAATATTCATGTTGAACTTTTCGATTAGTTCTTCAGTGTACCTTTTCTGATTTAGACGCATTCTTCCGGTCGCACCTTCGCGTTAAACCTGGATTCCGAGGATGTTGTTTAACGGACCGAGATCTACCATTTTAAATGCTGACATCAACTTTGATTTAATTAATTTTAGGTTTTCGATTTTCTTTGCAGATAAGATTAAATCATCCACGTATATCAGAACTATAACTCGATCATCGTCCTCGCCAAATACGTAAGTACAGGGATCTGCGGGAGTACGTTTGCCACCGTTATTCGTAATAAAACTATCGAGCTTTTTATACCATTCGCGGCCAGATTGTTTCAACCCATATAAAGGTTTTAGTAATTTGCAAACTTTGTCTTCGTTTTTGCCCTGAACAAACGTTTCGGGTTGTTCCATATATATCTCGTCGTGCAACTCTCCTTGAACATAAGCGGATATTACATCCATTTGATGCACATGCATTTCTTCATTTACAGATGCCGCGAGTAAAGCTCGAATGGTTTCGAATCGTGTCACTGGAGCAAAAACTTCTTCATAATCGATTCCGAATTTTTGCGTATGTCCTCGAGCGACTAACCTCGCTTTGTATTTGTTAGTTTCACCATCCTGGTTGAGTTTTGTCTTAAATACCCATCTATTTGTTAAAACACTTTTATTAATTGGCCTAGGTACGAGAATCCACGTTTCATTTTCCTGCAAGATGTCGTACTCCTTCTTCATTGCCGCTAGTCATGCCTCTTTATCTTCGCGCTCCATGACTTGACTCGGAGATATTGGGTCGACTGTTTCTTCTTTTCTTGTGTGATACACTTTCGTCGGCCTGCCCCTTTGTCCACGTCTCACTATTTTTGGTCGACCGGGTCCTCTTTGACTGTTGTACCGTTTTGATTGAGAATCTTCAGAGGTATTCCTATCAGCTTCGTCTTGAATTTCGCTTTGGACGTTATCTTTTCCTAGTTCTTGGTTTTCTTCAACGAACGTGTCAACTTGTGATTCTGCTAAATCGAAAACTTGTTTTGGTTGAACTTGAGTTGATTCAATATTCTCCAGGAATTTTACATCTCGCGCTTTAATAACTGTTTTTGTTCCTGGCTTCCAGAGACGATAAGCCTTCGATTCGTCTGAGTAACCTACCAAAACATATTCATCGCCTTTTGAATGGAATTTTCCCCTCCTTTGGCCTTTGTTTAATGCGATTGCTTTGCTGCCAATAATTCTAAGAAAACCAACGTACGGTTTCCTTTGCGCCCACGCTTCCATCGGTGTTATTTGGTTGAGACACTTAGTTGCGCATCTATTTCTCAGAAATGTCGCCGTGTTCACCGCTTCTGCCCATAATGAATCGGGGAGATTTGCCTGCAGCATCATGCACCTTGCCATTTCGACCAACGTGCGATTGGCGCGTTCCGCAACGCCATTCTGTTGTGGTGTATATTCGACGCTTAATTGGTGTAAAATTCCCTCATCTTCAAGGAAGCTCTTGAATTGTTGTGACAAAAATTCTCTTCCGTTGTCCGTTCTTAATTTTTTTAGACGTTGACCTGTTTGTTTTTCTGCTCTAGTTTTATAACTTTTAAACGCTTGAAAAACATCCGATTTATTTCGAAGCATAACAACTTCAGTGTACCGCGAACAATCGTCTATGAACGTCACAAAATATTTCGCGCCGCCTAAAGATTCAGTTTTCATTGGACCACAAATATCCGAATGAACTAATCCTAATATTTCCTTCTCGCGATTAGTCGATTGCTTAAACGGTTGAACGTGAATTTTGCCTTTCACGCATATTTCGCAATTCAATTCGCTTGTTTTCGAAAACAAATTCATACCAATGACCATTTCTTCATTTTTCAATCTTTTTAAATCATTCACGTTTAGATGCCCATATCTTTGATGCCATCTGAGTAAATTTCGATTATTATCATCACTGACAAATGCTACATGTTCTTCTTTTTCGGTAACGATATATAATTGGTCGCGTTTTACAGCGGTAAGTGCCACGGAACCGTCAGGTCGATTGATTGTCGCATAATTTCGTTTAAATGTTACAGTATAACCGTTGTCAGTAACACTAGATATAGATAGTAAATTATTGCGCAATTCTGGAACACACAACGCGTTTTTTAATTTCACCGAATTAGTTTTATTGTTGTCAATTTTCACATCTAAATTTACGTCACCACTACCGACCGATTCTACGAAATGTTCCGCTGCAGTGTAAACTTTTAATTGTTCGTTCTCATTTAAATTTACAAAATTTTGTTCATTGTTACACATGTGTCTAGATGCACCACTGTCAAGGAACCAAGATTTCGTTTTGCTAACGATTCCCGTATTACATGCAATCGCAGTCATCGGATCATTTGTTTTATTCGCTTCGTTAATTTTCGATCTACATTGTTGACTCTTATGACCGATTTTGTTGCATTTAAAACATTTACCTTTGAATCGCGTGCTTGGCTTTGTGTTTTCGTTTTTAGAAGAATAGTTCCATTGTTTCGTTTTTTCTGAACGGCCTTTTGAGAACATCGCGTTATTCGATTTTTCATTTTCGCTCGTCTTCACAGTTCTATCGATTTGCCTCGCTTCTTCTTCTATTAATTTTGCTTTCAATATTTCTAATGTCGGGACATCGTCGCGAGTCTCTATTGCTACGCTGAAATTTTCATAATCCGCGGGTAAAGAGCCTAATAACATTATCGATAATAATTCGTCTGGAATGGAAATACCTGATTCTTCAAGTTGCTCAGCTTTGTGCATGAAGTCCGTCACATACTGGGTCATTGTGATGTCCGGCTTCTTTTCCATCCGCAACAATTGTTTATAGAGCACTGCTTTCCTCACGGGTCCTCGGCTCTCGAACACTATTTGAAGTCCATCCCATGCTTCTTTCGATGTCGTAGCACGTTTTACGTGATTCAGCTGACCACTTGTTATTGCTAAAGTTATCAATGCCAGTGCCTTTGAGTCTCTCTTAATCCACTCACTTGGATTATCTGACGGTTTCACTTCACTTCCATCCACATACTGCCATAAGTCATTAAACACTAATACACTTTTGATTTGCACTTTCCACAGTTCATAATTGTTTTCAGTTAGTTTGTCGATACTCGTGAAACCAGTTGCTGTTGCCATCTCACAATAATTTTTATGCCGCGTGCTAACTTCAAATTTTATGATTCACTTTACAAATTGCACTTTGATACTGCTGGGCCCATAACCTGACAGGAATTTTGGTTTAATAATTCAGCAGATCAGATTAATTTAACGTAATTATTTATTAAAAGTAGCATTATGTAAAAGAATACATGACTTAAGCATCTGCGTCATTACGGCACAGCTACGGAGAGAGAACTGAACTAACAACTAACGATCTGTTCTTGTAACGCTTCCTGGACCCTTTTTCTAAGAATATTTGTCACCGCATATTTTCAGATACATTTAGTCATCCTTCGAGAACATGCATTCGATCTGATTATATTAACGCATTTCCAACAATTTTGTATTAAGCGAAAATCAAATACAGATATCCCTCCACCCAGCGACCAAGTAAATAATATGAATTTCCTACGAGTTCATTACAAATTCGTTTCCGCCAGTATTTTTTATGCAATGTTATCTATCTAGACTGCGTTGTTGATATTATACGCTTTTTCTCAATTTACTTTTTCGAAGCTTGGGCCCGTACACTCGTGAGTCCCTACGCACTGCAGACCTCTGCTATGCAGTAGCTACGCCACTGGTTACAAATCTCGTAAGAAAGTGTTGCCGATGATTTTGCGGAACTGCTCTTACATGTTTTAATTTAGAGAATAAATATGATTTTACTTTTTTTAACAAATTTTATTTTCTTGGACTTTGCTCACATAAAACCTAATATTTTACAAAAAAAATTAACTTTGCACATTTTAAAGCTTCAGACATCTTGACACATGCGTAGAACAGAACTTATACATACAATTAAATACGAATACCTCGAAAAGTACTCCTTTTGTGTAAATATATTATTTAGACAAAATTTTGTCACAAATTAATTTGGAATCTAAATTGGCACAAATATGTTGAATGTTCCATTTAGAAAAGACTTATGTTCATTTGTTTTTCTATGAACATCAACAAAAACTTGTGATAAACCAGTTTTATATGAACATTTTTTTATAAAATTCAAAAATAGAATAGTTAGAGGAGATAGAAACGCTCATGTTGACATATGCACATTTTAAATCATATCATTGAGAGATCAGCAAGTAATGGTGACTGGAACAGTTCGCGGTCGTGTCTGTAGTTATTATTCATTGCTTTTCCATAAAAAGACTAGGGAAATGGCATTTTTTAAGATGACCCTTCCATGGACAATTTGTTGGGTGGCGAGAAGAGAATAGAATGGAGGTTGTTACACCAGTGAAAATGGTGTTCCAAACAAATAGTAGACGGTAAACCCAATAAATACAATAAAAAGTCTAAATCGCGACATCCTGACCTAACATTGAATTAGAAATTGCTGACGAGGACCCAAATAGGGTGTAGGTGGGATGCTCGAGGAATCTACTACACTCAAAACTGATTTTCAGATCTGGATCGGATTGATTTTGATTGTTTTTTGTTTAATCGGCGATTCACGTACCGTTTGATAAATTTTACAAGATGTAATGGAACTTCAATTTTAAAGTAATCTCAACAAGTAAATACCCTGTACGACTTATGCTGTGATCTAAATTAATACAATCGAATTCAATTCTCATATCAAGGGTCATAAATATGTATTTGTATACGTGGTGTAAATAGAGCGAAGAGATAAACTATGATTATATAAATTCCAACAACTTTAGTTAATCCGTGAAACTTCTTTAAAATCGTTATCATTATTATGTTTTATACAAATAATCCATTGAATTGTTAACTGCGTTTCGACAATTCTGATACCAGTAGTAAAGAAGCAACAGGCTGAGTTAATTGTGTGATTTATATACGAAAGAGAAAATAATGTTTGAACTGGCAACTTATACGGACATTGCAATAATAGCTGCAACGCTGATATTTCTGGTACTATGGTATTTCAAATGGTGTTATGGGTATTGGGAGAGAAAGGGGATACAATCCATTGAACCTAGATTTCCCTACGGCAACATTAAGAATCCTTGGAATGTTTCAGAGCCTGAATACCAGGCAATTGATCGATGCTACGAAGAGTTCCGAAGAAGAGGACTGAAACATGGTGGAATATACAGCCTGACCAAACCGGTGTACATTCCAGTTGACGCCGAGTATGTCAAAAATATCTTAATTTCCGATTTCCAATACTTCCACAAGAAAGCTGTTTATCTCAACGAAAAAGTTGATCCAATAGGTGCCCACCTGATATCGCTGGACGGACAAAGATGGAAAAACCTAAGAGTTAAGTTGACGCCTGTTTTTACGTCGAGTAAAATGAAGAACATGTTTAACACGATGCTGCATTGTGGAGAGCAAATGATGGACGCCGTCGATAAAATGTGTAAAGAAGAAAAGGCTTTGAACATCAAGGAGATCGTAGCGCGTTATGCTACCAATGTTATAGGATCATGTGGCTTCGGCATCGATTGCAACAGTTTTGGAGAAGTCGAGCCGGAATTTCGAGAAATAGGAAAGAAGTTCCTCTATTTTAATCAACTGCGTAGTTTTTTACGTTTACTAGCCATCAGTTACCCCAACGTAGCGCGTTCTTTAAACTTACGCAGTACACCCAAAGCAGTATCTGATTTCTATATGAGATTGGCACGAGAAACTATTGAACACAGGAAGAAGAACAATATCTCTCGAAACGACGCACTTCAAATTCTCATGAGTATACACCAGGAGTTTACAGAGAATATCCAAGGTCATGACTTGAGCGGAAAAGATATGGAGAACATGCGGAAACCATTGACGATTGGCGAAATAGCAGCCAATTATTTTCTGTTTTTCATCGCGGGTTTCGAAACTTCCGCGACCACTATGAGCTTCTTGTTTTACGAATTATCTCAAAACCAAGACGTCCAAGATAAAATAAGAAACGAAATAGAAACTGTTCTGGAAAAATACGGAGGTGAAGTCACGTACGAATCGCTGAGCGACATGAAATACATGAGGCAGACGTTCGATGGTAAGTTCACTCAAACATAAGAGATCGAAATCAAGTTTATGATTTCAGAAACGCTAAGGAAGTATCCAGTTGTACCAATGCTGAGAAGAAAGTGCGCTGCCGACTATAAAATTCCTGGTACCGATGTGGTTTTAAATAAAGACACTTTCGTGTATATTTCTGTTAATGGCGTGCATCGAAACCCCGAATATTTTCCAGAACCTGACAAGTTTGATCCTGATAGATTCAGCGATGAAAATAAGGGCAACATTAAAGCCGGCACATATCTGGGATTTGGGGAAGGACCAAGAATTTGTATTGGTAAGGACATGATTATTAAGTCTAAAGTTTTAAAGTCTTTCCAAAAGAAAGAAATTTATTAGTGATGCATCACTCCCTTTTTTGGCTTGTTTTACTTTCAAACTATTTTATATATGCAATTTTATCTTGAGTCCTTTGTTCCAAAAATGTCAATTTTGATCACCTAAATTAATTCATAGTAACTTATTACAATAGAGGAGCTTCTCCTCATCTCGCAATCTTTACATTTGGAGTCAGATGTTTGGACTATTGACCACCATGCAAGTAAGGGTGGATCTTACGATCGCTATATAAATTTAGTGAGTCATTTTTGGTCTTATTTTAAACCAATGGCACGTTTACTTGTCGAGAGTCAAGACAACAGATTTTCTTGAGGCATGCTTCGAAAGTTTGACTTCCTCCATAAGGTTGATGGTCAGCTCATTTACCAATACATTTCACATTCCTTGTGGATAAATTAATTCAGAGTGGTTTTTAACCACCACTTTACGTTTAACGCTACCTATGTCACGATACCTTTGAACTGGACAGGACGGGATGACTATGCCCCCAGCAAAGGGTGTGCTCCAATAGTTAGTTCCAAAGTAAGGTTCAATTTCGAAAGCTTTCGGCGCGGCATGGTCAATTCTGTGCAACTCAAACACCATTATTGATCAAAGCCTATCGTTTCACTTCAGTATGTGGTTCCACCACCAGATGTCATGCTTGTCTCAGTATTTTTAATAGAATAATTCATTTTTCGAGACCAGGAGAGATCTTTTCGAACTCTTTCATATTTCTGTGGAACAATGTTAACTACTTAAAAATCGTTGTGTAAAAACTTCGAGTTGGTTTTAGCAGTGGAGGTACCTCTTATCAAATTGCTTAATACTGGAGCTATTTACCTTCTTGTTAATGAGGTGCCACTTATTGTTTTGTAATTTTTCTTTTTAGGAAAACGTTTTGGGTTAATGCAAATGTCAATTGCTCTAGTGAAGCTGCTTAAGCTCTACAGAATCAAGCTAAATCCGGAAACGAGGACGCCTTTACAAATGGAACCTTACTCAGTAGCTCAAACGCCCAAGGGAGGTTTATGGATTAATCTTGAGAAGTTATAGCTTTGAACATAAACGGAGTGTATATCCATTGTAAATCACTTTAGTTAGTTGATAGGTGTTAACAAATTTTAATTAGATCGAGAGTGATGAGTCAAGTCGTCAGGATACCAATTTAAACTTTAACACTAATTTACAAAACTCAATAAATTATTTAAAAAGAAAGAAATAACCAAAGACTATTATTTTAAGCCATCTACAAATAACCCACTTCGTTATCAGATGTACACAAATAATACAACAGTGCAAATAGCTTTTTTTATTTAGTCATTTTTAGTTTTAGCATTTGAATCTCATAACCTTGTAAAGGTAAGTGCGTTTCTATACATTTAAAATGTGAAGCTGCAAGAGCTTTTATTGGTAGATGTCGATCCTCACGATCATTGGCTATATCATCACTGCCTTCATAACAGCGTCTTTCCTAGTCTTTATATACGTAAAATGGTCCTACCAGTACTGGAATAGAAAAAGGGTACCCTCTATTACGCCAAAATTTCCGTACGGTAACGTCAGAGGACCTTCAAACGTCAAAGAACCAGAATATATGGCAATTTATAGATGCTACGAAGAGCTGCGCGTTAAAGGTCTAAAGCACGGAGGAATTTATTCGATTATTAAACCACTTTACCTACCCATCGATGCTGAATATATCAAGAACATCATAGTTACTGATTTTAATCACTTCTATAATCGTTCGATTTACTACAACGAAAAACACGATCCCGTCAGTGCCCATTTGTTGGCCTTGGAAGGGCAGAGGTGGAAGAATATGAGGATTAAGTTAACACCGGCATTCACCTCCAGCAAAATGAAGACCATGATGCAGCTGATACTGCAGTGTGCGAACCAAATGGTCGAGGCCGTTGATAAAATGATCATAGAAGGCCGGACTGTGGACATTAGGGAAATAACCGCGTGCTACACAACTGACGCCATTGGATCATGCGCATTCAGCATCGAGTGCAATTGCTTTCGCGATCCAGACCCGGAATTCCGGCGAGCTCTTCGTAAAGTCAACTTCGTCAATGTAGTACGTCGTATGCAAAGACTCTTGGCGGCGAGTTTTCCCAATTTTTCAAGATTCATAGGAATACCCAGCATATCAAGAGACATTTCCACGTTTTTTCTGAACATGACCCGCGACAACGTCAAGTACAGGAGGCAAAACAATCACAAGCGCAGTGACATTCTTCAAATTCTCATGGACGTGCATCTAGAGTTTGAAAAAAGCGACGGTGCAAATGGTTTGAAGGGAAAAGAATTAGAAGATGCGAGGAAACCGCTTACAATCGAGGAAATCGCTGCGAATTTTTTTCTTTTCTTCGTAGGAGGCTTTGAGACATCCTCGATTACCATGAGCTTCACCCTGTACGAATTATCTGTAAACCAAGACGTTCAGGATAAAGTTAGGTGTGAAATCGATGCCGTGCTAGCCAGGCATGACGGGAAAATCACATACGAGTGCTTGTTTGAGATGAAATACATCAAGCAAGTCTTCGATGGTAAATTCCTTCTATTTTGTAAAGGTGAAAACTAATAGCCCGCGTTTCAGAGGTACTGAGGTTGTATCCCGTTTTTCCCCTATTCAAGAGAAAATGTACCAAGGACTATAAGTTGCCAGGAACCGATGTGGTACTCGAGCAGGGCACGTCTGTGTACATCTCGGTCTTTGGGATACACAGAAATCCCGATTACTTTCTCGAACCCGAAAAATTTGACCCAGATAGATTCAGTGAGGAAAACAAAGGGAAAATCAGAGCCGGCTCTTACATGGGGTTCGGAGATGGCCCGCGTAGTTGCATAGGTAGGTACAAAATCGTTCGGTCCATGTAAAGAAGATTAACTACATAGTTCGTTACAGGCAAACGTTTCGCCTTGATGCAAATCACCATTGCTCTGGTCATGTTGGTGAAGAGGTACAGGATTAAATTAAGTTCGAAAACTAAGAGCCCACTTGAATTTGACCCAAACGTTTTTATTTTGTCACCGAAAGGCAACATTTGGGTTACTTTGGAAAAATTGTAGCTCCAATTATAAAATGGCAATGATTGGTGTGTATTTTAATTTCGAAATTTCACTGTATTTGTAATCTTTGGATCTTTCTTTAATTTTTTTCTTTGGACCTTTCTTTAATTTTTTATAATCAATTAGTCAAGGCTGCAGAAGTTCTATTATGATGCGGCAGGTATATGGACAAAGCGACGAAAAATGGAAAAAATGTCTCAAAAAAAACTGTTAAAAGTCAGTCTTGATAGAGCAAACAGAGCAAAGAATATGTCTAAAAGTTATAATGTATCGAATCACATTAATTCCGACAGGGAGAAGGAACTTGCTAGTTGACGGGCAGAGCTTTTGCGAAATTCCTTCATCTTCCGCAGGTCATGGTATTTCTTTTTAATGACGTTGCAAAAAATGAGATTTAAACAATTGCTATCACGTGCAACAAAAGCATCATTCTATTTCAGTCGCAATATTTGTAGTACAGCAGATAACAAGTGATGCGGTAACTCATAAATAAATAATTTGGAGGTCAGCGAGCGCAGTGTAACATGTCAACAACAAGAGCAGAAGACGATCTCGTGCCTGCCTTATCAGCCATACGTTTAATTCGTGACTTCTAATTTTTTCATTAAACAAAAAAGCCGTTTGTTTATTTAAGGGCCCACACAAAACATTCCGGTAAGCAAATCCGGATTTATCTGAGTGGTGTTGGCACAACGTGTTAAAGTCAAGAAACATCCAAAGTGTTCGTTTGCCTTTTGCATGGACTTTCTAATTTTGACATCTAAGAAAATATTTGTTTTTTTGACATACTTTCATAGACCATTATTGACAGTTAAAATATTATTCCCAGTTTTTTAAAAGCTTATTGGATCATGATAAATCGGATTTGCGACTTAGCAAAGCACTGGTACGAAGCTGCAATCTCGACTCTCTTGGGTAGTAGAGAGATACAATGTTGTGAAACTCCAATTAGAATGGCCCCCTTAGAGAGGAAGACTTCCTTGGACGTTATCAAAAACAACCGGGCCAACTCATATCCAAATCAATCCCCAAATACTCTAATTTTCTCGATCCAAGGATATTCCTTTTTGCATCTTTATTCTCCTTAATTCTATCAATAACTTTCTTTCTTCAACACTAAATTTTACTTCTTCGAAATTTCTCTACAGATTCTTCTTGCAGATGTTGCGTTACTTTGTAAAGACAGCTTCTAGACATACCTCTACTATTTCTAGAGGCATTCTTCGCAAGGTAGCAGTGGGAAGATCAGGAGCAACAGTAGCAAAAAGAAAACAACAACGTCTGCGAAAGACGTAAAACAGTAAAAAAATTAATTTTGTTTTTAGAACAAGAATCAACAACTTGACTTGAAGTATAGGCTGGGCGGAGATTCTCAAGCCACATTTCTCTTCCACTCAATTAGCACGCTATACGAAAAACGCTCTTGGTTAACATAACGGTTTAGGGTTGCGCCCTCCGCTTTCTGTAGTGAAGATAGATCCTATTCGATCTGTTTTACAGGTAAGTACCCGAACTAAAAGCCGCAGCTTATTTGACGGGATAACAATCCATCTTAAGCTAAGTTTTCGTGCGTTACCCGGTGAGTCCAACTCAAACGGCCGGGCCTAGGGCAAAGTATCCACCTACAACCGACCCCCTCCGTGTCGACATAGAACATTCGGATTTCTTCCCATCCAAATAATAGCCTATTTTGTTTATGTAAACCCTGTAGGAGATCTACTTCGAATTTTTAACCTTCCAAGCAAGACCTCAAGCAAGGCAGGTTTTATTAGATCAACTGCAGCTCCAAGGGAACCTTGAATATAGACGTCTTTATTTATGTACGACATCTACTTCGTTCTTTTCAAATAAGACTCATCTGAAGAGTAGATCAGCAGGCAAGGAGACGCTCATGAATCCTCTTTGTTTACGTATACCAAGCAGGGGAATTACTTCGCTCTGATTTTTGACCTTTGAAATAAGACCCAGGCAAGGCAAACTTTAGTAGACTAACTCGGGTGTGGTGGTGGACAAAGCAAAATATCTACTTCTTTCGGATTTTTAACCTTTCAAATGAGACCCATGCAAGACCAATAGACCAACTTGGGTTCGATGGAAACAAAATCCAGACGAACTCAACAGGAGTATCAATCGAGCCGGTAAACACCTACTTCCGAGGCAGAAAAGTCCTGATAAAAGCTAACTGGAGACAGCTAGCTATAAGACTGTTGCCAATATGGTAAATAAATATAAAACAGCCAAGAAACCCTGAAATGGGTTATAAAAAAAAAGAAATTTTGTGTGCCGAATTGATAACGACGTGGAAAACGACCCTTAGGGAAAAGGATACCAGATCGTCATAAAGAAACTGAGACTGAAACCTCCAATGAGGCTAAGTGACGTCGAAGTCGCAAACCAGATGCAAAAGTTGTTTTGTCAAGGCAATGAACGGGTGTTTGATTCAGGGTAAATTCGCGGACATTTGGAAGAAGACAACGCTGTGCTTATGAAGAAGCCAAGGAAGTAACAGCATATGACCTATCGATCCAAGAACCCGTTTGCCTCCTAGATGTGGGGACTAAATGATTAGAATCGCATGTCAAACGACGACTGCTGGAGGAATTAAATAGACACAACATTTTGCATGACCTTCAAAATGTGTTTAGGCCAGGCAGGTCCACAATTGACGTATTGTCTAGTGTAAGTAACGTCGTAGACAAGAACAAAGAGGAAAGGTAACAGCAAAAACCGAGAGAATAATGCTGATAGGACCGAGGAAACTTAAGTCCTTGACAATAAATCACGAGGGGTCAATAATCAACAACAAAAACACAGTAGGGTACATCTACATAGAAGCCTAAGGATGACCGCACAGGAGAGAAAGCAATGAATTCCTTAACGGCGTTGGCCAGCCTGATGCCCAACACTAGCAGACCGAGACCTAAAAAAAGGGAGAACTATTATCGATCATATTGTATGCGGTGCCTATATGGTCACTGACTTCTTGTATTTACTTAGAGTTTTCAAATTCATATTTTATTATTAGTATTACTCTTTTTAATGAAATTTCCTGAAAATAGATGGGAATCCCTATTATGTAGATACAATGACTTCACACGTTTTCAAATTCATATTTTATTATTAGTATTACTCTTTTTAATGAAATTTCCTGAAAATAGATGGGAATCCCTATTATGTAGATACAATGACTTCACACGCGTAAAACCAAACAACTTAGATCAACAAAGACGATTTTCCATGTACTGTCCTTTTGCAAAGTACATTCTAGGAAACTGTGTGTGTAACATCAAAATTATTCCTCTGGATTGTAACACGTTACATAAAAACAAATAAACGGAGTTTTAATGCGGTGGTAAAGCCCGAAGCGTGTTTTCTACATGATTGTTTGTTTATGTACTTATCGACAGTTCTGCGTATTTTTTTTAATAACTTGACACATTCGCACGTTGATGTTTATTTTCAACTGCTGCGCTGACGGTCTATTTATAAATTTATTATCCACCTGTCACACATGCATACGTAACTATAGGCCATAAATTACGTCGTGCTAATCACCGGGTGTTTATTGTTATTTTTATTAGTAGTTAAGATGCACCAAGGACGATCAAGGTACTTCCACGTTGAAGTTTGTAAACACACTGTACATTAAAAAATTATGAAGCGATATTTTCTGTGCTTTACGTCAGTTTAATGGAACCTGCAGAAATTTATTAATCTTTCTAATTTGAAAACCACACATCGCCAGCCATTATAATTTTGTGTGAATTTTAAAACTGTTAACAAAACATTTATGGACTCAAATATAAAAAGTTCGTTTTGTGTGGGGCACATTTTGTGAAACGCTTGTATGTATTAAATCAGCTAAGTTAAATACTATTATAAAGTACGTAAAAGTAAATATTTGGTTTTCCTATCGTAATCGATTAAATGCTTCGAAGTAATTTGAATAAATTATCGTAAATAGTAAAAACTTCGATTTCATAAACTGAAAACAGACCAATAAAATAAGCAAAACTGTTTGCGCAATTACTTACACACACATTAAGTAGTAAAGATAATACCATCCATTTCTTTTAATTATACAGTGGAGGAAACATTACATTTGTTTTAATTCTAGCGTCATTAAGCACTGCAAGGTAAGAAAATAATGAGAAGGGAAATGTGATAATTATTTTCAATTAGATTCATCTTTCCTGAAAACTACAAACTTTTTTATTTTATGTGCTATACAGTGTTTGACCGAATAAGCTTCACTTACCGTAACCACTATTAATATACAAAAAAAGAAGCGAAGCTATGACATACTGCGATGTATTGTCGTTGATAGTGGATTTTGTTTAAATTGTTTTTAAATGTAAAATGTATCAACAAATAACAAGTTCACGCATAATTATTTCGCATTAAGACTCTTTTCTCTTTTTAATTGTTTAAATAAACTGGTATCTCAGGGTTGCCAATTGTGTAGCTAAGAAGTTAGGATTACGTGGTTCTGTTTTGTCTTTAATTTGTTTATAATAATTGCAATAATAGCCCTTCTTGCGAACAGAAGTAACTATGGTTATGAAAATTGTTGCAATAGGTAAGTTTTTGATTTTATTATTAATTAACAAACATTAATTAAATTTATTTATCAGAATTGCATCATTAACATTTATTTAAATGAATGATACAATCTGCATTGTTGTTTAAAGGAGTTGATTAATTCAAGGTTAAAACTAAACAAATAGCCACGATACAGACAAGATTATAATCCTCCGGTCTATTCACACGGTATTTGTTTAGAAATCCATTGATAATAACGCCTTTAAATAACTTAGACAAGAATTTTGTATGCGGCCAAAACTAAAATAATTCTTATTAGTTTTCACACACTACGAAATTTTGCCAAGCTGTTAACGATGAAATAAATTTAATAAGAAATTTTAAAGTAAATTTACTTTAAAATTCGTATTAAATTACATATTGTCGTAGTCAATATTATTTTTAAGAAATGAATTAGCCTCTAGTTTAAAATACCTAATAAATATCTGATGTTTGTTTATGTTTTGACGATAAGCTAGTCGAAGGCATGTAAAGTATTAGGACGAAAGGAAGGGTAGTCTTCGCGTGAAAGCAGAGTGAGAAACGTCTCGGTATAGGGCCTAACGAATTGGCCTGGTGTGACGCGTGGAGACGGTGGGATGTGTTACCGAGTGTGACCTCGGGGGTGGTTGCAGAATATTGTCTTAAGGAGACGATGTTCTGGTAGAGGTAGTATCGCGGTACACCCCGTTTATTGGCAATGCGGGATGTTACTGTGTTACGGTGTTACTGTGCACCAGTATACGATATTCGTGTGACTTGCCGCAGTGGTCAGTAACGCTGATGAAGTGCACGATATCGGCAAGACGATCAGCTGGTATTCTGTATTCATTGTGAATGGGAATTCAGCTGGTTGTGTTCCTGACCTGGTAGTAGCATTGTGCTCCAGAGAGGTCTAACATGACATGATGTTCACTGGATCGGGAAACGGAGTGTGCTGACACTTACGCGACCGGTGGCATCAATTGATCCTAAGAACGTAAGCTTAGGAGGCAAGGTATGCTAATATCCATCGGGAGGGTGGGCTTTTATATTCACAGGTGAATGTGGGGTTAATGCATGCGAAGATAAGAAGACAACGTCCGAGGATAACTTCCGTAGTGTCAATTATCAATATAAGGGAACTGCTGCTACTAGATTCGCCGCTGGAACCCGTGGGGGCGCGCAATGCCCCCCGGTGAGTAGTATTTGATGTATTTTTGGATATCCGATGTAAATCGCATTGTTTGTTGTATGTGTATCGTTTCTCACGACGCATCGTATGCACGCTAAGCGAGACGAGGAGAGAAAGAGATGACGCGTGGAGAAGGGACTAATCAGCGAACGAGTGTTTATCAGAGCTAGGTATGCCCTGTTTAATGTTATTATCATTTGACCCAAATAAGAAAAAAAAACGCTCCAACAATATACAATTAAATTCAAATGAATATGCATTTTCAATAAAAGTTATTAAACAAAAGGTCCTACTTCTTTTACAACTCACTACTTATTAAACACTGATCTGTTCAGCTTGAAGAGTTGAGCATGACTTCTAAATCACACAGGATTTTTTCCCTTTTATAGCAAAATAAATAGGCAAAAACTGTGTAACCTTAGCTTTAAAAAAATGTAAAACCTTTAAATGAATGAATTTCAAAATTTAAAGTTTCAAATAAATTAAAAATTCTCTATCTGATCCTAATTATATGATTACATTTTAAATAAACCTAGCGGTAGGCTTCTATTTTGAAGAATTTTATTTTTATTTGATTTTGCAACGGCAACTATATGGCGCCTTCCACCGTTTTTTTTAAAGAAGTACTCTCGAGGCTTGTTCCTGATGGCATCTTCTAGTGACGTTGAAGAATGTGAATAGCTTCCCTGTGTTGCGTGATCAGTCCAGAATGGTTCTTTGAAGTATTGGGACTGTTTCTCAAGACAAGGGGGCTCAGAAATCAGTTCTGGAGCCTTGAGATTGCAGCTCCAGAAGTTCTCCACATCACTGAAGACTTCGTTGAACTTCTCGCGAAACCAAGTCTCTGTCATTTGTGATAGCGAGACTTCTTGTACTTCGTTCGATATTTTCTAAGTAAAACAGAAATTTAAATTAAATATTTGCAAGTAATTAATTACCATTTGAGTTCTGGAAGTTTATAAGGTAATGTACATTGTTTTTAACAAATTATAATAATAAAATAAATACAAAATATTTCTAATGATAGATCAGCTTCTTTTTTTTTAGATGGACCATTGATATTTGCAGAATTATTTCTCTTATACAGAATGTACCGCAACATCGTGAAAAAAAAATAATGGCGTGTTGGACATGAAATGTGTACATAAATGCATCTAAATAAAAACGGAAATAAAAACAAAATAAAACTTACCCTCAACTGATAACGCATTGACAAATGTTTAGAATCTCTGGCTCAGTGTCGGCTGAGTCACAATAAGTGTTCAAAACTCCTTCCCTCGGCCGCTCGTAAACACAAATCTACCCGGTGAAGTAACGATTTACAAGCATTATGAAACACGTTTTGTTGTGGCGTTAATAATTCTTGGAACGTGTTGATTTCTTCTTCGTATACCAACACTTTTACGTGTCCTCACAGATAATATTCTAGCGGATTTAAATCAGATGAACGTGCAGGCCACCTGATCGGTCCGTTTCTTCCAATCCATCTACCAGGAAAAATTTCGTCGAGTTGAGCACGTACTTCTCGTCGAAAATGAGGTGGAGCCCCATCGTGCATAAACCACATCATTGCTCTAAGATTTCAGTTCACATTCTCGAGAAGTTCCGATAGATTAGTTCGTAGAAAATTTAAGTATTGGAGACCATCTAAACGATTCGGCAAGACGAACGGGCCGATTAAATTGCCGTTTAGAATACCTGCCCACACGTTAACAGAAAACAGAAAATCGTTGTTGGAAATGGCCGCGACGAATTGCGTGAGGGTTTTCCTCAGCCCACAAATGCATGTTGCGAAAATTGCACACCCCATCTCTGGTAAAATAGCTTCGTTGGTAAACAGAACATTATTATGAACAAAATTCGCATTTGCCTGTTGTTTATGCAGTAACCAACGACAAAATCGTATGCGTAGAGCATAGCCGGCTGGTAGCAAAGCCTGAACTTTTTGAATATGGTACGGATGTAATTCTTGTTCGCGAAGAATGCGCCAAACAACGAAGAACGATAAACGCGTTTGTCTTGAGATATCACGTACACTTAACGAAGGTTGTTCCTCGATAAGTTGTAGTATTTCTTCTTCTCTGTTTAGGATGCGTTGTGGACGCTGCCGTCCTCCATCTCTTCTGCGATGTGTCCTTGAAGTTCCAGTATCTCTCGCTCTTTGCACAACAGAGAGAAATGTGGCACTGCTTAGCAAATGTTGGTTTGGAAAATGCTGTACTTACAAACGCTTTACCGCTAATGCGTTTTGCCCACTTTCACCACACTCTAGAATCATGTCAACAATCCTCACTATTTGTAGATTCTGCCATTTTTTTCAGTAAATTTCCGTGCGACCACCTCAACGAACATCTTCAAACTACCCGGCCTGGACGGCGATGACTAACAATAAATTACATCACTCACATTCTTCGTAAACATAATAAGTTTAAACCAGAGACGTTCAAACTGTTTACCCGTTCGAAAAAATTATTTATTTTCTCGAAAATTTAATAACACTTTGTTTAACGAAAAATGGTTCATTCTATTCATTTTCATGCAAACTTTCATTGTTTAATTTATTTTCATGAAGTTACGACACACCCTGTATAATGAAGAAGTTACAATATTAATAACTCAAACTTAATCGATTATACCATGTGTAATCGATTTTAAACTTACGTGACTTTAAACTTACTTTCATACTTTCTTTTATACTTACATATTTTCTAAGGAAAAGTTCTAGAACTGTTCCTGTTAAACTCTATAAGCAAAAAAAAGTTCTAATTTCTTGGATTCTTCTCATCATTTCAATAATGGACGTTTAGATTTAAATACAGTGACATTTTTTTAATTTAAACTTCTGGAGACTGAATGTTTATCAAAAACGGATTGGAAATACATTGGCAAATATTAACTATCCCTCTGAGAGTGACATTATTGGTGCAATTAGAAAGTCAGTAAAAGAAAATATGAATGTAAAAGAACAAGAATAAAATTATTGCAAGACTATGAATTTTATGAAAAAAAAAGATCTTCTACTATCTTGTATGTACTATCATGCTCAATTAAAATGATACACTAGGCAATTTCATAACGCTTATAGCAGTTGAGAGGGGATGGGGTTGCGACGTACTGCTTTAAAAGCTTGCTGCTGAACGTTCATAGGGGTGAGGTTTGCAAGTAGGAGTATCTCTGTACTGAGCACGATAGTCCATATGTATGTATTATCCTATTATTTCCTTACGGGAAATAGGGTGGTTACGTAAAAGTGATTCGTTAAATTTCTATTCTAGACAGGCCATGGAATTTGAACGTAAGTTAATCCGTTGGTTGTCATTTTATATTTACGAATAATTTAGGTATAATCAAGACTTTTTTCTTGATATTTTTTCCATTTTCTTCTACCCTCAGCTAGATGCTCCAACTAAAATAAATAAGGTCATCAAGGGAAACTAAAAACTGGAAAGAAGAAGCCTAATATTTTTTTTTTAATTTGTATAGTGATAAACTAAACTACAGTAAAAGTAAAAATCCACCGTCAGCAAAACTAAAGTAAAATTTAGAGAAGTTGGCCAAAGAAAAATATCGTCAATAGTATAAGATTTCCCCAATAGATGAATTGGTAGAAGAGGAAGGGGTAATAGAGTGGCAAGTTAATTTCCTGACTTGACGCCTATCGTGTTTTATGGGAGTTACCTTCAAAGGAAAGTTTATGCATATAAACTAAACAGTTTCAAGAAAGATTAAGGAGAATAAGAAGCGAAATTGATAATTTTTGTTTGAATTTCATTTTGATCATTGTCAAGCGGCATTTTCAATCTTGCTTTGACATTAATATTATAGCTTATTTTTTTTCAATCTGTAATACTTTTTATTTGATTCAGTAATTGTACAATTCCCGCTGAAGACAGTCCACTCTGACAATTTAGTTTGTTTACTGTTTGGTTATCTGCGTTTTCAAGAAGCCCGTACTCCATTTCAACCTCGTAAGTATTTACGTTTCATAAATCTCAATCAGTGACATCATTGCTTCCTTTGCTATGGTAAGAAAAATAGTTTCGAGAATCTTAAACGCAGATGTATTATACTGTTTACAATTCAGTCTTAAAATTAAAATTAAGAAAGAAATTACAGTTAGAGCTGGAACAGTGTCGTCTATTTCAACAATTTCAACAAATAGTAGTTATTTGCGCTATACGTTTGACAGTTTCTTAAAGATAAATAATAATAAATTTAAATTAATATCCTCAAAATCGTACGGTAATGGGTTACTTTATAGCAACCATTACAGTATAGCAACGACCATACATATCGTTGCTATACTGTAATGGTTCTCTACGTTCAGCGCCACCTGGAGCCATGATATGTGAATGAATGTTATGAAAACATTTCTTGAAGCTCATTGCATAGGGATAATGTCACTCTTATGAGAATTTACAATTGAAGTACATAATATTTTACTTTCCTGGTGTTAAAATTTTTTATAACATTCAAATTAAAATGTACACTAATCATTTCAAACAACTCGTATTTTCATATCATTAATGCACAATACGACCATTAGTGGCGCTTTCTTCGTATATATATGGTGTCTATTAAACATTAACAAAATCAAATTTCGCGTAAAATGCAATAACGCAATCTCGTTAGAAAAGTGTTCTCTAAACTCGTATGGCCGAACTCGTTTAGTAAAACGTTACTTTTCTAAACTCGGTACTGTTTACAGTCTTGTGTTTTTATTTTTAAGGCGTCAAAAGAAGGTGATTAACGCAAAAACACCTTAACAAAAGTTTTATAATAAGATTCATGATTTTAAACTGCACAAACGGGGTTTACTTAAGCCCTAAAATTAGATTCTGCTAAGTAGGCTTAGGCACATTGTTCTATATGACAAGTGCATTAATTTCAACAATCACTGTTTGTTTTAAACAAATTGTTATGAGTAAAAATCGCAGTAATACCTCGAACTAACAATGACTCTTGTTAAGGTATTGTTGTGTTAATCACCTTCTTTGAGAAGCCTAAGCAACACAAGACTGTACACAACCTGTATAATTACGAATACCAAGAAGTTTAGATCACATAATTTAGGCCAGGTTTCGTAAACGCAAACTAAATTTAACGCGCAGTTTATTTCCACAGTAACAGTTGTGAAAAAATGTTATTGTAGCAATAAATTGACGATTAAAGTAAACTTGCGTTTATGAAACTCGGTCTTAATATAGTAAATATGTATGTTTATATTATGTTTCTTATTTAATAAAATTTTAAAAAATTATAAATTGTTCCTTAGAGTTAAAATTAGTTCCTAAGTTTATTATATCTCAAATCTTACTAATATACAGGATGTTCTTCAACTTGATGCAAAGAAATTAATGGCGTATGTGGTACGAGATATTCTCACGAATGCATCAAAATTAAAAGGAAAAAAATAAAAGAACTCATACCGACATCCAGCAATTCCTGTGAAATGTTTAGAACCGCCGGACACAACGGACCCACCCACAATAAGTGTTTGAAGTTCGCCCCCTGCGCGAGGCGTAAATATACGTCGGCTCGACGAAGCAAGGATTCACTTGCGTTACGGAATTCGTTCTGTTTTCAGATATTTTCCACTGCATGCGTTGAGTTCGTCTATTGGATTTACTTCTTCGACGTACACTAGATTTTTTAAATGTCCCACAGATAAAAATCTAATGGATTAAGGTCTAATATTTTCTAATATTTAAATTTACATCTATAGGAGTTCCGGCAAATTAGTTTGCAAGAAACGTAAATACACCATTTTGTCCAAGCGATTAGGCAAAACAAATAGAATCGGTCTAAGTGCCGTTTGACGTACCTGCATAAAGATTGACTGAGAAGTGTTGTTAAAAACTACGGCGCCACATTTCTTGAGGATTTTTTCTGCCTACACTGCATCCCTTGTAAATACTGATTCGTCGTAACGCTGTGCATACAAACGTCTTGCAGCCAACGCATTTTGACCACATTCGCTGTAAATTAAAATGATGTCCAAAAGAACAGTATTGGAAAATTCGGCCATGTTTTCAACGCGACAAAGTACAGCTGACAACTGACCTACTTAACAGCCGATGCTGACATCAACAAATTTCTTCGAGGAGTAATTACGTCATAAAAATAAACCAGGGACTATCAAACTGTTTCATCGTTCTCCAAAAACATTTATTATCTCTAATATTTATTAATCAGTTGTTATACAAAAACTGCTTCATTCTATCACTTTTAACGTAATCTTTCACTGGTTTCAGTTTTTGTATGAAGTTAAGAAACACCAGTATAATATTATTATTTAATAATATTATTGTATTTTGCATAATTTCATTTAAATATTCTTGAAAATGCTGGGTACTTTCAGCAGATAATCTCTTAATAACATCTGCGATACAAGTACTAACTGCAGTATTATTGTAAGTCGCAGCTAGAATTGCCTATTTCATACCAACTAATTGAAGCCCTCGCTATAAAATTGCCGAGTATATTTTATGGTAAACTGTGTACAGGGTATGTTTTTTAAGAATGAATTGATAAGTAAAAGCAAATTACAGAATTACATGAGAAAGAAAACGCCTTAGAAATAATTTACTACTTAATTCCTTTTGACGTTTGAAATTTATGATGAGGTGGCAGAATACCATAAGAGAACGAAGGTAAATGTACTTTCTTGATATCTTTAAATCGAAATAGAATATGTGCATACAGAAAATGTTGTTCAAAGTCATTGAGTGTGGAAAGTTTTAGTTGGGACATCCTGTATAAATAAGTAAGGATTTATGTTAGCTATATTTTTGTGTGCATCTTCTGTTTCTTGCAGTTTCTTAGCTCTGCATAAATATGTGATTATTACACATTTAAACAAGAACGAAAGAAAAAAACAACACAAAACAGGGAAAAATTATACAAAAATTTTAGTTTTCTGGAAATTATTAACGAAATACTGTAACTTAAACAGAAATAAATACAGTTATAAAAGTGTATAATAAAGTTTTATGACCACATTGCAAAAACGATATGTCCTTGTCGATATTTTACTTGAAGTAAGACGTTTATAAATTTTATGATATCTGACAAAATCTCCACCCTTAAGATCATCTAGTGACCATTCTCTTGTAGGATTCAATACTTAGTTAAAATTTACTTAGCGAATTGTGTTATTGCAAATGTATGTTAAACACAATTTATTACACATACACGTACAGGTTTTTTTATTTAAACTACTTACGTTAGGAAATTTATTTAATTTATTTGTTTAGTTTAAGATTCCGACAATTTACAATAGTACATTTTTTATTTCATCCTATGCATGTAAATTTGTAATTAATTGTAATTCTTGTATAGAATTTTTTTAAAATCTTTTCGATGATTTGCGAAGTTTCTTCTTTCGTCAGTATTTTTTGTTGGAAACATGTATGTATACACAAAAAAATAATTACTTGGAAAAATTAATAAAAACTAATAACGCTTTATGTCTTTTAAAAATGAAATGCGATTATTAGAGATTTAATTTAAATTTATGATAAAATATTTCAGAGCAATAATAATGAAAATTAAAAGTTTCATGATATGAATAACTTAACTGAAGTGGTAATTTTACTTTTCCCGTATTGGAGCGCACATATTATTTTTATGCCTGAATTTATGTTGGCTAAATTTTTTTGTTAAAATGTTATAGGCAAGTATTGCTGTCAGAGGACGGAGTTACAATAAACATTCACTTCACCCTTTGGTTAGATCTCTCTTTCCCTGCTTTCTTTCTTTCTCGACCACTGCAGAGCTGAGGGTAAACGTTTTAACATCCGGGCGCCGCTTTTCGATTTGATAAGAGTGTCATGCAAAATTACAAATAACCATTTACGAGCATCTACTCAACGATGTGGAACATTTTACTTACTGGGGCCCTTTACCGGCCCCGCCTACTCCAGCGGCTAATCTAGACGCAGCATCTCTTTGTAGATACAGAAACTCACGGAGAAGGTGTCCTCGAATATCCATCTTCATACTTCGCATGCATAAAGACGAGCCCCAGGTGGATATTAGCATACCTTGCCTTCTGAGTGCACGTTCTCAGAATTATTGATGTTACTGTCTCCTACAGTTTTGGCCATAGTGGTCTAAGCACAGTCAACACGAAGTCAAGACTGTTCTTGTTAAGCACAATGCAATCCACGAGGTCAGGTATTCAGCTAGCTCTTTTTCGGCATCACCAGTCCCCAAAAAGTGCAGCCAAACTGTGACTATTCCCCGGTGATGTCGTACTACTGGTGACAATACAATCCCATCCTCGACGAGTGCCCTGGACTCCGCCACGCCCGACGAAGTCCTTACACTTTGCCAAGTGTAGGTCGAAGTATTGCGAAGTAATATCAAAATATCGCCATCTCGAAGCCGATATTATCTCTGGAAAGTTATTGCCTTCAAAAGGTCGATGTTCCACAGAAAACCCTTATCAAACATCTAATACATTCTATTAACAACACTCGCGAGTATTTGTTGCCAACACGTGTACTACTCGAAGCCCGCCTGGAGATTCCCCGCTCTACCTTCTCTTTTTTTTTTCATCCCTCTGCCTAAAACGTATCATATTACCAAACCATAGACAAATTCGAAACTTCTTAATTAAACAATGTAATTACTTTCTTCGAAGTTAATTATACAATCTTATCCCATTTTTTTATTATCTCTACTAAGTGAAATGATTTTTTAAGTGCAGATTTGCAAGGGGCTTTTATGCTTAATATATATCGCTTTATTTTATTTATACCTATGATAAAAAAAACATTTTTACTCGGAACTTGATAAGAAAAACCACAATATTTAGTAGATTTAGATACGTCAGTGTAAATGTGAATGGATTCATATCTGTTCTACATTCATATATTGAAACAGTTTTCGAGAAGTCAGATGTGGAAGTGTAACTAACATCCGGTAACTGATCAAAGTAAGTTAAATATTAAATCAGAATCAAAATACCTGTATCTTCTTTTATTTGTAAAGTATAACAGCAAAAATATTTTCAAAATCGTTAAACTAATACTAGTATTTTTAAACAAATGTATTGCAGCGTTAAAATAAATAATACTTACAGAACAAAACATGGTATTACCTGGAACTTGTACAACAAAACAGCAACATACGCAAAAGGAAGTGTAAATATTAGGTAGAAGAAATATTATTACCACATAAGATAACATAATATCAGATAACCTGCTTGGGTTTTACATTAGCATAAATTAAAAAAAAAACAGCAAACGTAAAATTATCAAGATATTTTAATAAAAAAGCAATGAAGAAAGACTACATTCTTAAAAAGACTCGACTCACTAAACTTGACCGTAATAGGACCGCAACCGGACCGACACATGCAAAAAAGCATTCTCTCCATCAGACTTCAGGCCGTGGTGTTATTTTAGATAAAACTATTGAGAAAATGTTCTTGTGGTTTTGGTCCGGTTACGGTCGTAGCATGGTCCTGTTACGGTCAGGATTAATGGGCGGAGTTTAGTAGACATTTGGAACTTGTTTGACTGTATACCCATACATTAGAAAACTTTCGGGAAAAATCTTTGAAATAAATTGTCTTTTTCATTTCGAATAATACCATTATTATGATACTCATTTATATTCTTTGAGTTTCTTTCGTTTTTTTTTTTGGGACAGGTTAAACAAAAATTGTCAAAATTTTTCTATATGTGTATTTAAAAGATATTGCTTTGATTTAAATAACTGTTAGAAATAAGTCTATACAACACAAATATTTATGTTTCACATTGATGTTTCTGACAAAGAATAAATTCAAAAAGTAATTCAGGAAAAAATAAACCGAGAATGATTTTATTAAAACAAATTCCACGGAGGAATTAAAAACAAATAAAATTTTGCGACGTAGAATAAATAATAAAAATGTAATAAAACCAAATTTAAATAGCAATAAAATGAAAAAAATTGTTTACGAAGACTTTTTTAGACCAAAGATTCTAGCTAATAATAATCAATATTCTGTTAAGAAAGCGATAAACAACGCGGTTTATTTCGATTTTAACGACCTGCCTGATAAAAAATCAATTATTATGCAAATAGACCCAGATCCTAGATATCCTGTAATTAAATTAGAGAGGTCCTCATCTCGTCTAATTAATTACTGAAATTTTTTTAACGTTCAGATTAATCTTAAGCTTTGGAAGGCCGGGCGCGCTTCCTCGACGAGTTGTTTTCGTTCTTATCAGCTTGGCGCGACAAAAATGCAGCACGCAGGATTAGAAAACGAATCCGACGTTTTAAAAGCCCATTAATTAGTTCTAAATCGGATGCGTGACGCTGACTTTAATCGTAAAGAATTTTTTTATCTCTTTCGGAGATAGAGAACGAGGCAAGATTAAATGACGCAAACGCGCGAAAATTCCATCATGGTTGCCATTCAAAATTTAATCGTCGATAAAAACCGCAAGTAATAATAATATAATCATTAATACTTATGTGAGAACATGCCGACGGAAGTTTGCAAGTGTGTACGCGTGCGTGCGCGGTAATATAAATAATTATTTCATGACAAAGGTCAGTATTGAAGGAGCTGTGCTCTATGAACGATTCCTAATTTGAAGATAATAGGTGAGTCGATTTCGATTATGTGTTTATTTTGTGAGAAGTTACCCGTTTGTTTACCTGCAATGTGAAATCACTTCCGGTTAAGCCGGAAATGTCTTGTCATTTCGGCTTCGCGGCGCATTTCATTCAAATATGCATGTGTTCGTTCGGGGATCGTAAAAATTTTCAAGAATTAGATGAGTATTAGGTATGTCGAAGTCGATTTTATTCGGTTATTTGTTTCGTGAAATGTTACCCAACCGAGTTGTTTTCCTACAATACATCGATGCAAAATCATTTCCGGTTAAACCGGAAACGCCTTGTCAATTTGGTTCTGCCCGTTTCATCTGAGCGTGTGTGTATGTGGTGGAATCGTAAATATTTTCAACAATTCGCGCGCCAGACGCATTAGAATTCAAGGTAAATTCCGTCATTAAAATATGTAGTAGCAAGTATTCGTGAAAATTAAATACTTCATTTATGGCATTTTGTAAACAGGCCCTGAGAATTCAATAAATTAATTTTATGTAACACTTAATTCTTAATTGAATTTCAAGTTTAAAGAAAACTGAATTTATGATAAACAAATAAAGTAAACTTTAAAAAGATGTGCTATGTTTGAGTGAGTAGAAGCAATAAGAAAATTAGTGTGAAATATTTGAAAACCGTGGAGAAAGTGACAGTAATGGAAAATCAAATACTAGCTGACAAACATTTTCTGCAGCGGTGATTGAAATCAATCGAACACTACGAGGATCATCTTCTAAAGAATACCTTCCCCACTTTAAACTGTTTGGACCAACACTTCACGGTCTTGTAAGATAGCAAAGATTCACTGTACACAGCTGACATATGTGTCATGTATTTGTTTCGGGTTATTTCCTTCTTTTTATGAGAAATTTTATAACGGCGCGGTGTTTGATTTTATCGATAATTCAAAATTAATAAAACACACTAATTAAAAAAAATACAATAAAAATTAAATAATAATAATAACAACCGTACGCAAATGATAGCTGGCAAATAACTTTCAAGGAATAAAGTTAAAAAAATTGCTTTGATTTTAAGATGGCCATGATCATAGGCAGGTACGTTAATTATCAAATTCCCCTCGTATAACACTATATTTTATTTGCCTTTTCTCTTTATTCACTTTATGATCGTTTTTGCTTGTAAATCATAAAAATGTTCATGAAATCAGAGAACCTGTATCATCATGATGGAAACAAACCTTTTCGAAGATGTTCCGGAATAATCGATTTTCAACAGTTATTATTATTATTTTTGATTCTTGACTGTTAGAGAATGATTGTAATATTCCAAAATATTTTTGAGTTCATACTACTCAACTCTACTTACTTTAAGTCCTTCTAGTTTTTCGAGTTCTTTTTCTTTATACTTTCTTGTGTTGTGTTCTTACGCTCCTACCCAAAGTGATTTTCCAGATCTGTTTCGCTTCTCATTCCTTCTGGCCGTACTTTTGCTAGTTTAAATAACAATAGTGGTCTTGTAAACCTGGAATAAGTCGTGCTTTTAAAGCTCTCTTTCTCTCTTGCCTCTTCCCTGTGAGCTTGTTTAACATATTTTTCTTGTCAATCTATCGCTTAGTTTATGTGCAGATATCTCAACCAGCTGATTCTTTTCCTTTTCCTTTCTTATGCACACTACTAAGTTAAGAGCCCTTTATGGCTTGGTAGTGTGTGTACTGAAGATGGAGCGTAGCTGCCGAAATACCGATATGAAATAATTGCGAGTGGAGATGAATTTTGAATTATTTCTTAAACCACAGACTCCTTTATTTTTAGTTATCTAAATTCTTCGAAGGCAGAGAAAATGCAAGAGAAATTAAAATAATAGAGACGATTGATAATTTCAAATAAGGAAATAAGTAAATTTCTACAGTATGTTGTCAATCGAAGCGAATAAATTATTACTACGTTAAATAAAATTAACAAAACAACTTTGAACTACCACATTTAATTGCAAACATTTCAAGTCATTAGACACGAGAAAACAATTATTGCCGAATCTTCCCAAAGCGAAAGAGAAAGCAAGAGAAATTTAAAAAATAATAAGAGATGACTTTTTTATTGATAAAAACACGAAAGGATAAAAGTTTTAAATGAAAACAAAACAACATAAACAGAATTACCAATTTTTTCAGAAAAAAGGAGGAATATAAGAGTAAAACCAAATGACGATAGTTTAATAATCGTTAATACCTTTTACTGTATTAAATTACTTTTTCTGTGTTAATCTTGTTGTTGAGTCCCCCCTGCTCCTTATGTTTAAATTGTGCCTGCCTTTTACTTGCTCAGTTTTTCAATTTTCCAATCTATGCTTTTCACTTTCCTTTTAATCTTCTTTACTGCATCGTTCAATGAAAATAACTCAACTTAATTCTTATTTTAATCCAAAATTCGATTTAAATCCTTACGTAAGAATTACATGTCTTCGTACATTGCTCTCTGCATGGGTTTAACCAAATGTATAATCATATATTTTGAAATGTATTTGAGAATAAAGATTGTGTTTAGATTTGAAATACTTAAATACCATTATTGGCGAATTTTTACAACTCTTATTTCCCAGTATTTTAAATTTCTCTTAAAAACCTTTCGACATCATCAAAATAATGTACCATAAGCTTCTAATTGATTGTATCGATTTGAAAGAAGACCGAGGTGTTCGTCTGACTTATTTGTAACTAAGACAATAAGTGAACGAAAAGGTAATAAGCAAACTAATGGAAGTGTTGTACAGGGTGTCATTTACTTTGAGAAATCTTTTTGTATAGTGTGAGGATATAGGTAAATTACAGTTGGCTTACACAAAGACAATGTAAGTTAAGTTTCTTAAGAAGGGAGATATAGTATTTTTAAAGTATAGAGGGTAACATTGATTATCGCTGATAATATACAAGGTTACAAGCCAGACATCGTGTACGTTGTAATTTGTATTTTCGCTAGATAATATAGGAAAGCTCATAAATTACTGTATCAGTTTCGTTGATTGTCTTTGTAACGAGTGTTCCATAAAAACCTACCTCGAGTTAGCCTTGAAAATAAAAGTAGATTGAACTATGTAGGTGCTGTGATTGTCGCAGGAACTGTCCAAATATAAAATTCAAGTTATACGAAAGGACTCAATTGTAAAGTAACAGGGGTGGAATCTTATAAAGGTCTTTCAGATAACACTTAAATTTTACGTTTGCTCGCTTTGTCACAAATCTTACCTCAGATCACTTTAACGTCATTTCCGTTAGCATGAACAAGTAAGTTTGAAAGCATATTTCAATCTAGAAACTAATGAGAATAATCGAGGGGCAAGGTGGGAGGTCGAAATCTCATTTAAAACTCACTTGTTCGTACTGACGGAAATGACGTTTATCTGATCTGAGGTGAGATTTGTAGTAAACCTCTAGTTTCCTAGAATTTTCATATCAATGTCAATTTGAGATAGAAATTGAACATACCCATTTCATAATTTTTACACTGAAACTCTTTCGAAACTCAGTTAAAGAATGTTTTATTGATGAATATTTACTATTATTATTTATTTGCGAACTTATTATCTCATTTGTTAATGACAATAGAAAAAGACGCGTTACAATGTATGTGACGAACACATCTAATTACTCACTTAGCAAGTGTAATAGATTATTAATTAACTGAGCTGTGAATGAACTTTGAATTATTCTGACTATCATCATGTAGAAAGCTGTCTTGGCAAAAGTATATAGATACAGAATTTTATTTTATTCCTAATTCTTGTTTGTCGACATTATATTTTATGTAGTTATTGGTTTTGGATGATTAAACCTTCACCAGTCTACTAACGTCAAAATATACTGGGGCGAAGAAGAAATTTATTTATAACTGAATTGTACCAGCTATAAAGGCATGTTTTTCGTTAGGATTTAAGTGAAGTTGTACTATAATTTCAAAATCCACCTTCAGATGTTACAATTCAATTAAAATTCATATCTTCTCTTCCATACTTACATATGCCTTGTTTACTGATCCAATCAATTTCTTTTTCCAATACTTCCATCTGATAACTCAGTTTTGTTCGCTGCATTTTATATAGGCTTCAGATTTGGTTACCTTTTCCTTTTGTTTTATTGGTATACGAACATTTTGGAACAGAATTCACGTGAAAAATCTATTTTTAATTTGCTGATATTAAACTCTAAGTACCTTAATCAATTGATCGTATGTAAAGCTATGTTTATCTTAGACGATAGGATGTTTAGAAAGTAAATCATCTTTAACTTAATTTAAAATTGTATTTTATAATTTTACTTCGAAGGTATTTTGGAGCTAATCCAAACATAAGAGAATTTAAGACAGGCGTTAAATTAAACTGGTACGCCTTTGTATATTTTATTTTCACACACTCTTTTTATAAAGATTAAAATAATATTGAATTGCTGATAAATAATTGAATATTCATTCGTTGTAGTTTTGAATAAATGTGTGTTAACACTTATTTTTTAATGAATAAAATTAAGATAGAAAGGAAAAATTTATAATAAACGTAATACGAAAGAATCAATACAAAATCTCCATCATTCAGATCGCCTAAGTGGCCCTTACGTCAGCAGCAAATCGCATTACTGCTCATCAGGACAATGTGCAGTTGCATTTTAGCTCAAAATGTCTTCCTTCATGTGCTTTTGAAACGATGTTGCAGATTTGATAATGGTGCTATCATCATCATACCTATCATCTTTTGTATCGACCTTGAGATGAGTGAAGAATAAAAAAAAGGTACACTTCGATAGCGTTTATAGTGACATAAGGCAAAAACATTTTCCAATTTATATATTTTGATTAGTTGCTAATATCATGAATAACCTTCTACACTTTAAGAAACCATTCCAAAATTATTATATTATCAAATCATTAAAATTTCTGAACAAAATTTTATTTCAAAATGAGAAAGGAGGATGGCTGTAAAAACCTGGATTGCGTTTGTGAGGGAGTTTAAAAAAAGTTATCAGAACGGGCTTGGTAAATCCACGCTCATTGTCATACCTCTTTCGCAACGCAAATAAATTCCCTTCGAATTGTTTGCCCGATATCGATAAGCAGATGATCGATCATGTTTCGCCGTAAAATCAAAGCGGAATGATCCCGGAATTTATTCGAGCGAAAAAAATTCCAGATAAAGCGGAATGTTTATCATCATCGAGTACGCGTATCCGATAAAAGTTCCGATTAGAATCGCGAGCAAATTTCTTTTCCAATGCACTCACGAATAAATACGAGCCGGTGAGATAACTGCAAAATTTATTACGTACCCAAACAGAGCACGGAGTAAACACGTGCTGCCGAAATTTAAAGGCCCTTCCCCCTCCTGTCTTTGGTCCGGTGTAATTGAAAGACGGAAAAAATATCTTTTGTGTTGAATGTTGAATGTTGTCGGCGAATGCTATTCCGAGGAATTAATTTGTTATCGGCGTCGTAGTAGGCGCGTACTTTATGGAAATCAGGCGTGACGACACGCCGCCGAGCATGCAGCAATCATCAGTGCCGGTCTTCCTTTTATTATCGCCTGTGTGAATAATAAACGAATGATTTTGTAACGGGCCAAATATAAGCGGCTGAAAAATTTTACGACGGTCAGTAGACGTCGATGTGCGATGTTTGACGTTCGTGTTACATAACCGATTCTGTGGTTTCCTTAACATTTTGTGACCACTCAAAACAGTTGTCATCATGCTGTAAGTCGTACTTGTTTCAACCCAGTGTAAGGTGCAAGTAAACAAACAAGTCAGTAGATAAAGTGAAAAACTTCATTCGAATATAATTCAAACGCCAAAAAGGATTTCATTAATTATAGTCTGCAATGTCGATTAAATAACTAATTAACTGGAGTGATGAGGAGAGCGACCTTGAAACTGACAATAATTTTGATAACAAGATAAAAACATAAATAAATATCGTCAGGACCACTGCCTCCCGAGAAATAAACAAAACGTTTCCTGAAGTATATTGAGAATCAAAAGTAATATCTCCCCTGTAAAGGTCCAGTCCCTTCTGACCACTACAATAAGTAGACAGACAAGCAAACGAATAAGCAGGTAAAAATGCATGGAATAAAATTGGACACGTGTTTGTTTCCTTGAAACTTTATTGGGGAGACGTTACTTTTAACGCCCAGTGTACGTCATAAACTAAAGACTTATTTGGTTTTCAGTTTAATTAATGAAGCCTCTTATTTAGCAACGGAACTTCTAATTACGTGATCGTCAAATTAAGAATTTTGTTCTTGCACGATACCTGTCTTTCGGGACTAAATAAAGAAGAGAAGCAATTCACACCTTAAATGTGTAGTCTGAATCAGTGGTTCCCAATATGTTAAGAATAAATCCATGAAATTCACGTTTTAATGTGGATTTTTTTTAATTTGTTTAATTTTATCTCGTTATATAACAGTTAAATATTTAAAAACGAAAGGTGCACTGTATTTTGGGTTTGCATTGTAAGTTGTTTTAATCCAGTAACTTCCAGTTTAAGATTGATGGCATTGTAATACTAATAAAAGTGTATTAAGTGAAAGTTGCTAAATTGCTAAAAGTTTCTTTATCAAAACTATTTAATATCGTCGGAAATCTTGTTAAAATTTGTGCATAAGAATGAATTCATATTGTTACAAATTTTATTGTTGATTAAATCTAATTGTTATTTTCCTTCATTCTTATCTAAATAATGAGACATTTTTGTTTTTAACAAAATGAGTCTAGGTACCAAATTCTGTTCTTCTAATTTTTCGTTTCTTCGTTATATTTCCCTTCTTATTTTCATTTGTTTTTTTTCGTAAGACAATTTACCTTCTTATTCCTACAAACTGTGAGTGTCCTTGACTTTTAACTTCGTTGAGTCATATTCAAAAAGATCACAATTTTTATTTGACGCTTGATTTAGTGCGGTTGTCAATTTTTCCTTCCATCCCTCACCTTTTATATATTTTTTAAATTTCTGTGAATTACTGTTTACTCGGCTCTCAAACAATTGCTTCTATTTTATTTTTGAAAACTACATTTACTTCGAAATGTTAAGAATCATTGTTACAGTAAATAAGTTTCTTAAAATGAACTAAAAATGTTAAACTAGACTGTGGTTTAAGGAATAATTAAAAATTAATCTCCGCCCACAATAACATTATATCCGTAGATACGTATTTCGGCAATTACGCTGCCATCTTCAGTACACATACTACCAAGCTAAAGTACTTCAAGAAATCTACCAACCATATAATCATACTAATAATAACAAAAAATATAAATAAAAAGTAATAATAAAAGTATAAATAAAATTAAATAATATGTAAATATCTAAAATTAGACCTTCAAAAACACACTACAAGTTAGAGCAGACCAAATAATAAAGATATGTGTTGAGATATTCAAAGCTATTTGTAATTCTTAGTTTTCTTTTAGTTCTTATATTCATGTTTCATTTTGTCTTCTTTTCTTCATTTAAAACTAAATCAATATGTATGCAGCATGGCCATAACCACAAAAAAAATATTTACAGAAATTTAATCGATTTCGTATCTTTTTAAGATAGGAACCTAAAAAAATTGTACCTAAGATAGAAATATATGAACATATATTTGCTTTCTAAATCAGTATAAAATAACAATGTTTTTCTAATTCGTGCTGTTTGGTTCAGAATAAATACTCATATGATGAGTAAAACACAGATAATGAATAAGACAATTGACAGATAAACAAATATAAAACACTTTCTCCCCTTTGTTGTAGCTCAGAAAATCGAAATTAAAAAAAAGTGTATAACATAGCAAACAATGATTATTGTAATTGGGTTTGTGGGTGTGTGTAATTATATGAACAGTGATTTGTCAATAAACAGATAAAATAATTTGTCAATAATAAGTAAATAATGAAATAATTTTTCCCTGATTGTAGTTAAATAAATACACACACGATAATACTGTCACAAATAAGTTAATAATACATAATTATGTATAAATAATGATTTATAATAGTTTAGAAATTTAAATAATTTGTAATATTTAAAAAAGAAAGAAATTATGAGCAGTTAAAGTTATATTAGTTGTAATTGCTTCAATTAATTTTGTAAGTATATAAATAAAACTTCGGGAAATTTAATAAAATATATAAAAAGTGCTGTAATCAATAAACTTTCCTATGAAAATTTATTAAACAAATTAGTATTTTTCGATGACTCATATTAGCAAACACTTAGCTTGAACATACATTGATAGGCTTTTTCAAGACTGTAAGATTAAATTTAATCTTGAGAAAAAACTGTCACTGTACTTACAATGAAACATCGAATAAACGGCGTTAATATGTACTTATATTAATCGGGACAATAAGTAATTAGTAATTTTTTTTTGTAAACAATTATTAGTTAATCGTTTGCATTTAATTAAACTAAAATAAAAATAAATTATGAGGTATTAAATTGTATCCGAAAATTCTTAGCCTCAAGTTCATCGACGGGAAAATTACTTGCCTGGAAACTCGCCTGAATTTTCTTAGTGAACAAAGTTACTATTATTCTGTTTTATTTTTCTATAACAAATAAATCTATATTCTTTAGGACAAATTTTACGTTTATTTACGTATAATTATGTCTCCTTATATACACGGTGATTCAAAATTGTCTCCCGATATTTTCATGATGAACAGAACATCAAAAAATAAGGTCGCCTTTTTATAATTTTTTTTTTCCACAAGTGAATAATAAGGGAGTTATAAGCTCTGAAAGAGGGGTGAAAAATATAGTTTTTTGGCAATATCTTCTGGTTCCTTTAAGTTATCAAACTAATATTTTAAACTCAAGTATAAGGCATTTGCAACATATTTGCCAGATCCTCCCTCCTTTTTAAGGGGTAGTTTGAGGGGGTAAGTTTCAGTATTTTATCCCTAATTTTTTATTTTGTACATTTTTCATGAAAAATTTGTATAGGAAATATTCTTTAGATTATTTGGCATAAAAAGGTTCTCTTGTTGCATTTCGATAAACCGTCTGGTTTTCGAGTAATTGAGGTTTAAATGTAAGAATGCATCTGTTGCGTTTTGTCACCACTGTGTCCTTTAAAACATCAAGTCATCATTGATTTAAAAAAAAATGAATTTTAATCAAACGTCACTCACTTAACGTAACGTTACAAAGCGTATTTACGTATTTAGCTTGAATTGTTAATAAGTAAACATGGTTAATTACACAAACGCAGAATTAACGGATATTATTTTAACTTTGGGAGAATGTTTTGGTAATGCAGCCGCTTCTGCAAGACGCTATCGAGAAAAGTTTCCGAATAGAAGAATTCCTGATCCCAAAACATTTTTAAGTACCGAACGCCGCTTACGCGAAAATGGTTCTTTTGCTGTAAAAACTAGGGATGGTGGTCGACCGAGAATAGCACGAACTGCAGAAACTGAAGAACAAATTTTAGATGTTTTAATGGAGGAGCCGGAAATAAGTACGAGAAAATTAGCTTTAAGAACAAACGTTTCTCAGCCTACTACTTGGAGGTTACTACGTGAGCAGCTATTACATCCGTTTCATTATCGGAGAGTGCAAGAACTGTTACCAGAAGATCGGGCAAATAGGGTGGACTTTTGTGAAGTATTGCTTGAGAAAAAACGGAACGATCCTAATTTTTTGCGCAATATTTTATTCACTGATGAAGCCACATTTACTCGACAAGGGATGTTTAATAGTCGAAATATGCATGTTTGGGCGGAAGAAAATCCTTATGCTACGAGAGAAACTCATTTTCAGCATACTTTTAAAATAAATGTTTGGGCAGCTACGTTAGACAACCAACTTGCTGGGTTTCACATATTTCCAGGAAATTTAAACGGAGACACATACTGCAGATTTTTGGAAAATTTTTGAAATGCTGGAAAATATTTCGTTGCATCAAAGAAGATGTATTTTTTTTATGCATGACGGCGCGCCTCCTCATTACGCCCAAGCATGTAGAAGATGGTTACACAACCACTATCCTAATAGGTGGATTGGTCGTGGAGCAGACGCACCCATTAAATGGCCTGCTCGTTCTCCGGATCTTAATCCCCTTGATTTTTCCATCTGGAGTATGGCTAAATCTCAAGTTTATGCTACACCAGTTAATACTGTAGAAGTACTTAGAGAAAGAATTGTTCAAGTATTTACAGAGTTAATAAATAATGAAGGTTTAATCGGCATTAATTGGTCACAGTAACCGAATAAACCTCTGCATAAGACAAAATGGAAATTTTTGTAAAATTATTTATTAATATTACATATGTTGATCTCTGCAGGAACTGCACGAATGAACTGTATGATGTTATTATGATAATAAAGCAGTCTTTCTTGTTTTTAAATGTAAAAGAAATGTGATAAGAAAATAGTTCTTTATTTATTTATGTTTGCTAGTTGTCATTTGTTAACGCCCTGTATGCTGTAATAATAAAATTAATGTTGTAAAATAAATACGTGCGTTTATCTGCGTTATTACTAATAAAGTAATCCCAATGGTGATTTTTCCACAACATCTGTAGAAGTAGGCTAATTCTTAAATTTGAATTATTAAATTAAATAAGTGTTGTTTGATTAAAATTAGTTTTTTTTAAATTTTTTAAATGTTTGAAAAGACAGTATCAAAACGCAACAGATGCATGCTAACTTTTAAACCTCAATTACTTGAAAACGATGCGGTTTATCGAAATGCAACAAGAGAATCTTTTTATGACGAATAATCTAAAGAATACTTCTTTCACAATTTTTTCATGACATATGTAAAAAATAAAATTAAAATTCATTTTTTTTAAATCAATGATGACTTGATGTTTTAAAGGACACAGTGGTGACAAAACGCAACAGATGCATTCTTACATTTAAACCTCAATTACTCGAAAACCAGACGGTTTATCGAAATGCAACAAGAGAACCTTTTTATGCCAAATAATCTAAAGAATATTTCCTATACAAATTTTTCATGAAAAATGTACAAAATAAAAAATTAGGGATAAAATACTGAAACTTACCCCCTCAAACTACCCCTTAAAAAGGAGGGAGGATCTGGCAAATATGTTGCAAATGCGCAGTTAAGTGCCTTATACTTGAGTTTAAAATATTAGTTTGATAACTTAAAGGAACCAGAAGATATTGCCAAAAAACTATATTCTTCACCCCTCTTTCAGAGCTTATAACTCCCTTATTATTCACTTGTGGAAAAAAAAATTTATAAAAAGGCGACCTTATTTTTTGATGTTCTATTCAACATGAAAATATCGGGAGACAATTTTGAATCACCGTGTATAACTATGCATAAAAGAAAACGAATGGATTTGCTGTTAATAAAACACAGTTTGAAAAAAATTATTACAAATTTAAATACAATAGATTTATTGTTAAAAATAGTATCAAAGTGATATAGTTCCAGATTAAATATTAAAAATATTTCTAAAGTGGAGGAACTAGATGAAATCCTGGAAAATGCTACCTATGAAAAACATTAATGGAAAATAAATCTAAATTAATTGAATATGCTCATAAAGTTTTTTTTTCTGAAGGATTATTATGAGAAGCGAAAAAAATATCTTTAATCATAATCGCTTTGACAACTGTCAAATTAATTACAATTATTAGGTAATTGACTAATATTTGATCTCGATAGTTACAATCATGTACAATTTCCAAGTAGGTAATGGTGGATATAAACTGCCTTTCATAAAGTTCGTATTAAAAGGGAAACAAATTTATTATTGATTTTAGCGAAAAAAAGTTACTGCAATTATTATTAATCATATAATATTTGTTTGAAAACTTGAAAAAAAATTCTCGAAAATATAAATCGCAATAATTCAAGAGTTATTAATCTTTTTCTTCTAGAATATATGCACTCAGATAAAATGTGTAATCAACGACCTACAGTGTCTATATACGATACTTTGCTAAAATTATGACCACTTTTTACAAAAAAATAGAAATTTGACTTTAAAAAGACATGTCCTTTTAACAACTAAATAAAAATTGCTTACGTTAAAAAGACATGTCCTTTTAACAACTAAATAAAAATTGCTTACGTTAATTTTTTGCATAATAGAAAGACAAGATGTAAATAGGCTCTCATTGTACAAAAAAAAATTCTTAACAGAATATTAAATCCATACTTCTGGTATTTTGAAAAATATTGTAAATTTTGTGCGAAAATTCGTAAAGTAGTATTAGCCGTGAATTTAACATCAGGCATTGGCGTTTCAAAAAAGCTTGGGAACCATAGCTTTACAAGTTTACGTAAGTTTATAACATTTTAAATGAGCATTAAGAAAACTTTCATATCCTTTGACATAAAAATACTGTAGAACAAATTTTTGCAATGAATTTTCCGTAAAAAACTTTACGTTAATTGCAATAAATAGAAGCAAAAAGAAAGAAAAAAAGAAAGAAAGTGTAATGAAGAGAAAAAAACGAAATACATAATATCAATTTCTTCAATAATTAAATATTAAAATGTAGTCCAAGATGGTGGGCCCCGTCCAGAATTCATAAAATTACAAATTAAAATTAGGCGACAAGAACATTTAATATATTTAATTAAAAAATAGCAATTCGGAATTATTTTTAATTTTTCTTAATTAAACAGTTATTTAATTGGGAAGACATCGGCTACCCGGGGACCCGAATAATACCCGTATACCTGGTTATCAAATTTTTATCCGGGTACCCTTTATTACTCGGGTAGAAGTGGGGAAAGTAAGGAACACTTCAGGTACCCGTGTACCCGAGTACTACTCGTATAATTATTATATGGGTATCATTTTTTATTTGGATACCCGTTAGTACCCGTGTAATTTGTCAGCATAGACTCTCGGAAAAAACATATACCTTTCTCTATTATTACACGATAAAAACTTGTTTATTTTTAACATTAACAAATGTAAGATTCGTGTTTCGTTTAAGTTAAAATATCCAAACTTATACGGGTACCCAAATTTACACGGTACCCGAGCTCATATGATTACCCGGGTACTATACGGGTACCCGGGAAGTTTATTCGGGTACCCGGGTAGCTCGAACATACGGGTATGTCATCCCTATTATTTAAGTATTAAGAAAATGCGAAAAATAATATTTAACTGTATCCCAGAGCAGTAAACTAGATTATGTTTTGATAGACAAAGGCATGAAGGCCATTTCCAGCATTAGCAGAAGCAGTTTTAAATTCCTATTTTTTAGTTATTAATTTTCTTCAGATCTATCAATTTATGATTTCAAACAATTAATGTCCTAGTAATTAAGGTAACGCAGGGGCCTACATGAGGAAACATCCTCGATATCTATCGAAGGATGTTCCCTCCTGTAGACTCCTGCAGTATCCCCAATTATTAGAAGAGTAATTATTTGAAAACAAAAGTCGACGAATGTCAAAAAAATTAATTTTTAAATAAAAAAACCGAAGTTTAAAGACTCTTGTCCAGCTTAGAGCCGTAAAAGAAGCTATTTTCAGTAGATTCCTTTTTTTATCAATGTGCTGTATGAATAAAAATCACTATTTTACCAATGTGCTGTATGAATAAAAATCACTATTTTACTTTAATTTAAATTAAATTTTTTTGAAAATATTGTACCGAGCTTTCATAAATGATTGAAACACGCGCTAAGTAATTTACAAAAGGCAATTTAATGAGACATGGATAAAACTACTAATCGTATATTATGCCATGCGATTTATTGAAAACAGGCCAAAATGGAACATGAAGTGTCTTACATCTTAGACAAGATGTTTGAAAACAAACGTCAAAATAATTTAACTTATGTTAATGTCAAGACATCACAATAAATGTTCGTATTGTTGCAAAATATAATACCATGCTTCGTTTTAAATTTAAACTTGTTAGTAAAAACGATTTTTATTCATTAGAATCGCCATAAATAAATTTATTTAAAATATATGTTTGGAGATTCCAAAGCTAAATCTGAGCTGTCTTCAAAAAATCGCCAGGTACATCGAGGAAGAGAAATAAGTATTTTTTCTGACGGAAAAATAAAATAGAAGAATTACAAGAACTTTTAGGAACACTAGTAAATTATAATAAATAATGGAGTAGATTTTCGTATAATAGAATCTGCTATCTACTCCCGATCGTGAATAAATAAAATTTTTTATTAATTTTTCAAATTTTCAATATAAATTTATAACAATTCTTCGATGAAAATTTATGTAACAAATTATACGTTACAACCAGAGAGCGGCTCCTTTTAGGCTTTTGATATCAGAAGTACTCTAGTAGGAAGTTTGCCTTGAATGAATCACATAATGTTTTCCTTTTATTATTATTAACATTGATTGATTTGAATAAATGTAATTCTTCAACGTAAATGTGGCAACATTTGTTCAAAGCGTTCTCCTTGTTTATTCGTGAACATATTCACTATCTTTTTCATATTGTTAAAAATACTAAAATTTTGTTGCAAATCGGTTTTGACTGCAGTGGATCCCTCGAGCTACGCTTCTACTGACAAGGCCCCAAACAGGGTCGAAACAGCTGTACAGAGGATGATCGAGGGATCCACTGCAATCAAAACCGATTTGCAACAAAATTTTAAAACTTTCAATATGTTTGACAGCACGCTTGGCCGCCTTGTATGGGATGACTAATTAAGTAGCAAACTAGCTGCAATTTGTCATTTCCTATACAAAGTTGGGTTAAAAAGTGATCGCAGGATGTCGCGATTCAAACTATTCGTTTTAAGTAGCGTTTCTGAAGTGATACTGTGGAGAGCTTCTGTGGTTGCGTTTAGTAATTCTTCTAACTTAGTGCTCATTCACAATGGACGTAAGCGTAAGAAACACGTAAAGATAGTAGATACATAAATGTACATTTTCTGTATGCTTATTGAACCATTTTATACATAATATACTAAAAGAAGAGGACCAAGACTCATTATTATCGATTACAAGAGTATTGATTGACACATACACCGAAAAATTACATTTATGTATCTACAATTTTTACGTATTTCTTTACGTATTTCTTACGTGAATGAGCACTTAGAGACGTTCTGAAAAATTTTATTAAAAAAAAAACGTAAAGAAACCTTAAAACCGCAATAAACCCAATGAAACTATGAAAATCACCATGTAAACAACTGCACGCTGGTAGAGAAATTTGGATGGAACTCTTTATATATGCATTGCAATCACATCTATGAACGTTCTGTATAAAAAGAATTATATTTGTCTCTACCTGTAGACGTCTTCAATATCCAAAATTACTAGGATTGTAATTACCTGAAATTCAAAACATCAAATATCAAAAATTTGTTATTTTTTAGAAAAAAAAATCGATATTTACTGAAGTGTGCTCCTGCTAAACCTGTTTGTTTTTATTTTTTATCAGAAACATTGTGTCTTAAGGGACCAGTGTAGTTTAGAGCAGCAATATTTATTTATTTTTTAACAATGCGAATATAAATCAAAACTCCTTGTTTAAAGGCCTCTCATCGAAGTTCGTTTTCTAAAAATATTAGGTAACAAAATTGAATGCTTATCTGATATAGAAGGGTGATCCCTCATTTATGCCTCTTTGGTACACAAAAACTAGAAATCAAAAATCTTGTTTCTTATTAAAAAAAAAAAAAACAGTCGTTGCTTTCATCTTTCAAAATTCCTTTTAATAATTTTAATAATTTGGTTTACATTTTATGTTTCTTGTTTCAGAACCATGTTATCATATATGACGTTCAAGGACATCATAGGCGTTTTCATCGCCATAGCGTTACTCACCATCACCTACTTTAAGTTCTCCTTCACGTACTGGAAGAAACGCAACGTTCCTCAGTTCGAAACATCCATACCTTTCGGAAATGCCAACAACCCGTTCAAGACGAAGCAACCATTCTACCTCACAGTAAAATACTTTTATACAAGATTTAAAGCCGAAGGTCATCCCCATGGGGGCATATACATGTCGACAAAACCCATCTACATGCCCATCGATCCCGATTATATTAAGAACATCATGTCGTCCGATTTCAATAATTTTATCGATCGAGGCACGTACTCTAACGTGAAGGCCGATCCACTGAGTGGACACCTGTTCAATTTGGAAGGACAAACGTGGAGGAATTTGCGTGCGAAATTGACGCCCACCTTTACCTCATCGAAAATGAAGATGATGTTTTCGACTTTGCTGGGATGCGGCAACCAAATGATGGACGAACTGGATCGGTTAACGGCGAAAACCGAGCCCGTCGATATCAAGGAGATCTTAGGGTGTTATTCCACGGACGTCATTGGATCGTGCGCGTTCGGACTCGACTGCAACAGCTTCAAAATTCCAGACGCAGATTTTCGAAGAAACGGTCGCAACATATTTAAGCCGACCTTCAAGAGGAAAATGCGCGTGTTTTTCGCGACCAGCTTTCCGAATCTCTGCAAACTCCTGGGGATTGTCTTCATCCCGAAGGAAGTTTCGAATTTTTTTATGGAGGTTGTGAAGACGATGATTGAGTATAGGGAGAAGAATAACGTGCGTAGGAATGATTTCATGCAGATTCTGCTGGACATGAAGGACGACGGAGGGTTGAATGGTTTGACCGTGGAACAGATGGCAGCGCAGGCTTTCGTCTTTTTCATCGCGGGTTTCGAGACTTCATCTACCACCATGAACTTCTGCCTTTTCGAGCTGGCGCAAAACGAAGAGATACAGGTTAAAATCAGGAACGAAATTGATGTGGTCTTGGCGAGGTACAATGGAGAAATTACTTACGACGCCATCGTCGAAATGAAATACCTCGAACAGGTGGTTAACGGTAAGGAATTTTTAATTAAATGAAAATGCAGAGTGCAGATGAAAGTTTTGCAGAGACTTTGAGGAAGTATCCTCCTGCTCCTTTGATTTCGAGGAAGTGCACGGAGGATTATCGCATACGTGGCACTGATATCACCTTGGAGAAAAATAGGAAGGTGTTTATTTCAATTTTGGGGTTGCACCATGATTCTGAGTATTACCCCAATCCGGATATATTTGATCCGGATCGCTTTTCTGATAAGGCCAAAGCGACCAGGCATCAATTTACGTTTTTACCTTTCGGGGAAGGACCTAGGAATTGTATAGGTTTGTTCAGAAATAGTTCTAAGGAAGACGTTTCTTAAATTGTTGTGTTTTAGGCGCACGTTTTGGCATGATGCAGACCAAGGTAGGGCTATGCCTCATACTGAGGACCTACAGGGTAATACTAAGTCCAAAAACAGAGCTACCTTTAGTGCTGGAACCAACGGCGCTGCTAATGACATCAAAAAACAAGATTTTCCTTGAAATGGAGAAGTTATTTTCGTAGTGTGCGTGAATTAATGGACAGTAAGAGTGACTTTTTGACGTCGACTGTTGTCAGTATTTAAAGACGCTATGCTTTAGTGTTGAGCGCAAAGCATTTTTTTACTTATTTGTATTGTTATTGTCCTTTTATTGTTAATATTACTAAGAGTAGTCCAAGCAGTGTTGCCGCCTTGAGTGATCATTTAAAAAGACAATTTGAGTCGGTCTTGATCGTCTATAAAGGACTGCCAATGTCGTCATAGTTCTATTACTTCAGTGTTGCATAATTTCAAAATCCGTAATACGCTTTATCTTTACCTACTTGAATACAATCGCATTTTTGAAACAATGATGGTTACCATGCGCTTGTCCCATGATATAATAAAATGATATCGTTGGCCGTCCTTACATTATATAGTCTAAGAACTCTTATGGAATTACACCTACTTCAATGGAGAAGTTTACTCATCTTCGAAATAGAATATTTTCTTAAATAATAGTAAAATATAGACGAAAAATATCTGATTTGTGAAAGAATTTTTAAAACTCGTCGATAAATAAGGGAGAAATAAGCTTTTAAAGTTGTCACGTTTTAAGTAACAATAATTGACTTGTAACGTCAGTTCTTCGCATAGTTTAAAGCGGCCACCCTGTTACACACTTACGTAAATTAATATTCATTCAATTTGACATGTGTTTCACATTATTAGTATATTACATGTGTATTTGTATTAAAATGGAAGTTGGATTTGTAAAGCGTGAAAGTGATATATTAAGGAATAGAAGAAATGACGTCACGTCACTCGGAAATTATTGTCGCAAAACTCTTATACTTCGGACGTTTTTTAAAGATATTTTAATAATTCTTTTACAATCTTACATCAACTTATTTTAACTTTATTTTCTTTGTTAAAAAAAAAGAAATAGTAAACTTCTCTGTTACCTTCGTCTTGTAGATGTAATAACAAATGTTTCTTTAAAACTGATTTACAGAAATGTTTTGAAATTAGTTACTTGGGCCAAATTAACGATACGATACGATTTAGTAATTTAAGCTGTAGATTGACAAATATTTAATTTATTGAGTTTTAATATGACCTAAGGGACCAATTAGAAAACTAAGATTGTTTATAGATTTTATATTGTTTAAAGAGAACAAGAATCTAATATGGCGACCGTAAGAACAAACGCAAACTAAAATATTTGCAATTTATGTTCTAGTGAATTATTTCTGGAATTTTGCAAATATTGTAATTAGTTTCGCAAATTTGGTTTTGCTATTGTCAAGCAAACGGCGAACGTGTCGGAGAGTGGCGACACCTGATGAGTAGTATTTATTTAAAAGATTATGTACTTAATAACATTACCTAACGAGCTAGTCAAACAGTTTAATTAAGAGGAAAAGACGCGCGGTGGGCTGATACAACCGCAAAAAATAAATTGCGTCGTTTCAATTTGCCGAAAAGAAGCGAAAAAAAGCGACGTGTATGGGCCTTGTACCTTAGACCTGCGATGTTTAGATTAGGTTGTCAACAAATGCGGTAATTTTGGATGATAATTCACTTAACCACACTTATTTGTGCCAAGATAATTTTTTTTACACTTCTAGAATGAAGAATTGTTATTAATAAATGTATGAAAACAATGACGCTGTTGTTTTATTTGTAATCATCTTTGAACAGAACCATGATCGTTGTATCTCAGTGTACACACGTACATTTTTTACTTAATCTACTGTACTGTACTGAGATGATAAACTTTTCTGACTACACTCTAAATGGCGACGAAGTTATTGATGATACATTTATTTTGTAATCTTTTATCTGAAGTATCTCATGCTCGTTGAATCTCAGTGTATATACATTAGTAACATCCTTGACAAGCGTCTATCCAGTTAACTTATCGGTCCACGCTACACACAGATGCTAGAAACTAATTGTTATTAACAGTGCTCTTAATCACATCAACGGCGAATTGATTCTATTTCGCGTGCTGTTTGATAAACACCGTCTTGGCTTGCGTGTAAGTTGGTAAGTCGATGTTAAGGTTGCTATAAATTATGGACAACAGTGCGTAAATATTACTCGCCGTTGTTGATTGCAAAACTATTAATTTACGAGTGAGCGTGTTATATTGGAATTTGTTTGCATGCGCATTTATAAACAAATTAGCATTTTTTAAAGATACAGTTTATAGCGTTTCTGAAACTTAACTTTTCAAAACTTTTCATACGAAGCAGTTATGAATGTTCATATTTGAACTGACTCACTGCTTAGTTAATTTATTTTATAATTCATTACCTAATAAAGGCAGTGATTAGTATTTGAGTGGCTATGAAAGGCATGAAACATAATCAGGACTTCCGACGAATTGATTCCTCAATACAGGGAGAGATACGATTGATTGTTGAGTAAAATAGTGAGAATTTAAATCGTATTTTACCTTCTGAATCCAGCAGGAAGACATACAAATTACTAAATTGCAAAGAGGTTCAAATACAATGAAAATATGTTTTCAAATTCCACTACTCTTCATGTCTAAATGACCTCGTTTTAGTCACCGAAAGTTGGACTCTTGAGTTATTCTTAACTAACTCTAAAACCAATAAGGAATCGATGTCACAGATCACAGGAAAAATTCTAAGTAATAAGTGAAAATGCGTTTTATCTTAAAAGCATGTTGCATCATATGCTGTAAATACAGCAATAAAACTGTACTATAAACTTCTATGGTTAACGACTATGGTTAATGACTTCTGATGGTTATAACGAGTAGACAGTGGACAAGTATAATAACTTTCTTCTTCATTTTGAATTTACACCAACAATATTGTATATCGGCAGTAAATTACTCTTACCCTCTTATTCTGTAACTCATAACGACATCGTGAAATAGTGATAATCGTTAAGTGACACATTTTGATCACACAGTACTTAGAAATGCGTTGTATTTAAGCACTGATTGGTCAAAATATGTCATTTAACGCTTATCGTTATTCGACTATGTCGTTATGATGAGTTACAGAAACGGGGATAAATGTATTATGGCTGCATGTAACCAGTGGGCATCTCGATACGATATATTACTCGCACATAGGTTATCCATCTGTTGAAAATCCCTTATATTGTGGTATGAGTAGTATTGTGGCTTTACTGTTTTCTATGGTTAATTCATATTGCAGTTTTGCTTCAATCAAAACTTTTATTATGTCAAATTTGGTAAAATATCAAATACATATTACAATAGAGTTAGTAGTGAGTGCTGCAAGAAAATTAATTTAATAATATTTAATCTGTTATTAAGTAAATCAAAAGTTTAATTTCAGACGGTGTAAACCACTCTAGATCTTATTACACTAGAATCTTACATGTTTAGTGTCCTAACATCTGAAAATTCTCTACAATTACGGTATATAAAACTATGGAGTTTAAAATATGTAGAAACAGTACTCAAAATACGTTGAGTAAATGTGAGTTAGACTACACATTTTATCCCTAAATCAGTAATTATGTCAACCTGATTGTATGTAATGTATTTGAACATTAGTGGAACGCGTATTTTAGAGTATCTCAAAACAGAACATTTCGATCCATTAATGGCCGATACATTAGTCACTGATTAACTTTCACCGTTGGTTTATTCCCATGACTACAATTACAAAAACAATTGTTTGTATAAGAATAAACCAAAGATTAAAACTAATCAGTGACTAAAATACCGGCCCTAAGACAAAAATGATTGCTTTGAGATTGCTTTAAGAGTAGCGTCCACGTTTCATGTCTGTACATGGCATTCATGAACAGCAGAAACAATGAAGGGCCAATTTCGACTTTCTGTGGTGTACCTGTCAGTTGGACTTCAAATGTTACCCCTAAATCAGTAATAGTTAGTAGAGTACGGCCGATGTTATATTTGAATATTATTAGAACTTGCTTCTTATAATACATACAGCGTGTTACAGGACTACTGTCATTTATTGAAACCACAAATAGTACTCATGAAAACAAGAAAAAAAAGTTATATAATTAAGGGTGCACTATTAACAATAACGGTCTAAATGATGAATATTTGTTCATACAAAAATTGTGTCACTGGTATCGAATGGAATGCACAACTGTATGAATCAGTTATTACAAATCCCGTTATAAACTCATAAATTTTGATACGATGTTTGCATTCTCCGTACCGTGCAGTGTATAAGTTTTACCTGAAGAATTTTTAATTTATTTTTGCGAAACAAATTTTTATTTTTTGTCATTTATGTATATAAATTTGTGTAAAAACTCGGGTAAATAAATTATTATAAAACTTGTTTGTTTATGATGCGACGAGAAAAAATATTTTATCATCGCTCACGTACTTACAAACAAAGAATTAATGGACATGGTGCTTTGCTACGGTGAAGCCAGACAAAATGCTGCTGCCGCAGCTCGTTTGTGTACCGAAAAATTTCTTGATAGGGTAGTGCCGATCCCTAGAGCATTTGTGGCATAGTGCAACGGGGACGGTCTACTGGAGGTTTTAAACCTCGTCGTGGGCAAAACGAAGGTGAACAACGACCTGTCTGCGTATTGCATGCAGAAGATGCAATCCTTGACATGGTGACTGAAAATCCTTTCGCAAGTACCCGGGAAATCGCACGTCATTTGCCTGTATCAAATTGCGTTGTGTGGCGTACATTACGAGAAGCAGAGTTGTACCATTACCATGTGCAGAGAGTGCAGGCAATGATTGAAACAGATTATTCCCTTCGACAGATATTTTGTAATTGGTTGTTGGAACGCCATCAAGAAAATCCAGCTTTTCCAACGAATGTGTTATGCTCTGATGAGGCTACCTTTACACGGAACGGCATATTAAATTTCCGAAATATACATGTGTGGGCAATGGGAAACCCACACGTTACGCGACGTACTAATTTCCAACAACGGTTTTCTATAAATTTATGGGCAGGAATTGTTAATAACATGCTCATTGGACCGTACGAATTACCAGCTCGTTTATCTAGGCCAGATTATCTTCATTTTTAGAAGATGTACCGTTAGACATCCGGCTAAACATGTGGTTACTATTTAATGGTGCTCCACCTCATTATAGCCGTGCTGTATGTGAACATTTACCCACTGTGTTTCCGAATCGTTGGCTAGGTCGTGGAAGTGCTATATTATGGCCTCCTCGTAGTCCTGAATTAAATACTTTGCACTTTTTTATGGGGGTGCCTAAGGCAGCGTGTTTATGCAACAGAAATAAATAATTGAGGATTTACGTCAGCGAATTCATGACTGTGTTACGGAATTATGGAATAATTTTCTCCGAATAACTGAAAACTGGCTACATCGAGCAGAATTATGTTTCATAAACGGTGGGCAACATTTCGAACATCTTTTGTAATACTCGAAGGTACGTAATACAGCTGATACCTAAATTCGTTTTTATCATTTAAGAAATAATAACAATAAAATCCATTCATGTCGTATTTTTTCAATGGTTACACATTGCTGACCTTGGCCTTCATTGTATCTATCCAGTCGATTGTTTGGGTTAATGCGCTCGAATTTTATTATTTTATGAACTGTCCGAAGACGAATTGTATGAGCACCGTAAAATGAATCCGAGTTTTTAAAGCAGTGGAACTTTTTGATGTTACAGATTTGCAGAATAAAGTCATTTTATGCTAAGGAATGTACAGTATTAATAAATGACAGAAGTGTTATAACACCCTGTATGTCGCAACAGAACATTTATTAGCTACGTTAAGAGAATGATGATTGATTTGACATCAACGAATGATAGCGTCCAAATTACTTTGAAGAACAAGACAGCGACTAATTTATTCAATTTTTAAAAATAGATTCATGTCTGTTTATGTAATTAATGAACAGTAGAAATAATAGAGGACCACCATGGAATCCCTGTGGTATATGCGAGAGTGAACTGAATTTATTGGAAAAAAATTCGAATATTTAACAGTATGCCATTTATCAATCAGATAAGTTGAAAGTAAAATAATTAAAGATTTCGAAAAGCCGTAGAACTCTAAGAATTTGTCGAAGGCTTTTCAAAATCTGTGTAAACCACACCTTGTCAACAAATTCAGAGACGTATTAAAACAACAAAGATTCGTAACAGCTAAACGTTTTTTTTTTTGCCAAAACCGCTCTGGTTCGTTATCAATACATGGCTTTACAGATTGGTAAAATGTATTTGACCAACAAACTTTCGAAGACCTCTGTAGAGTTATAAACAATCGAAATCGGCATATAATTCTCAACATTGTTTGGATCTCCTTTTTTAAAGACAGAATAGATTTTCTCCAGATATTCAAAAATACTGATTGTTCTGAGATAAAATTGAAAGTGCGCTGCAATGGAATAACGAATAAATAAATACTGGCGTTCTTCAAGGTTCCATTCTCGGGCCAATTTTCTTTACTCTATTTATAAACGTCTTGCCAAAACATTGCTAATGTACAAAGAAAACTATAATTTATTCTTCCCACACTAATTAAGTAAATGATACACTGAATGGAAGTTAAATGAAACCAAGAAAACCAAAATACAATCTGCGAAATCTGTCTTTTAATAAAAAGTAAAGATGCCTCAGCCTCAGCGTTATATGTTCAAGACCATGAATTTTTGGCGTCCTCTTAAATTACAAACTTGGAGATGTCAATAGAAACCTCTCTATAGAGAAAAATATATACATATATAAAGTAAGGATTAATGCTAAGAGTCATGGATGAAAAATCTTTTGCAAATCTTAATTCTTCTTTTTTCTTTTAGGTAAAATGTTTTACGAAATAATCATTGGTTTGGTCACCCTTCTCGTGGCTGTCATCCTCTACTTTAAGTGGGTCTACAGTTACTGGGCGAAAAAGGGAGTTCCGTACTTCGAACCGCGCATACCATTCGGCAACGGCTTAAACCCCTTTACGCAGAAGGTCCCTAACTATATTGCCCTCAAACAATTGCACGAATATTTCAGGAAGAATGGGCACAAACACGGCGGCATCTACTTGACCATCAACCAAATGTACATGCCAGTCGACCTCGATTTAATCAAGAACATCCTGGCGAGAGACTTCGCCAGTTTCACCGACCGCGGAGTCTATTTCGATGAAAAGAATGATCCACTCAGCGCGCATCTTTTCAGTCTGGAAGGGCAGAAGTGGAGGAATATGAGAATGAAGCTGACGCCGACGTTTACGTCGGGTAAAATGAAGATGATGTTCCAGACTTTGCTGGATTGTGGAGAACAACTGGAGGACTACATCGACAAATTAAATGCCGCTGGTGAACCTTTGGATATTAAAGAGATTCTGGCGTCTTTCACTACGGATGTTATTGGGTCATGCGCGTTTGGAATCGATTGCAACAGTTTCAAAGATCCAAATTCAGAATTCAGGAGCCACGGTCGCAAGGTCTTCACGGGAAACTTTCTGAGGAAGATACGCGTGTTTTGTATCTTTGCATTTCCAAAGTTGGCGAAAAAAATTGGATTGCCCCTTTTTGAGCCTGCCCTCACTGCTTTCTTTATGAACGTTGTTAGAAGCATGATGAAGTACAGAGAGGAGAACGACGTCAAGCGAAACGACTTCCTCCAACTTCTCATGGAGTTGAGAAACTCTGCTGACAGCCTCACCATGGAGCAATTAACGGCGCAAGCTTTCGTTTTTTTCCTTGCAGGTTTTGAAACGTCTTCCACGACGATGAACTTTTGCTTATTCGAGCTGACTCAAAATTTGGAGATTCAGGAGAAACTCAGACAGGAAATACTCAGAGTTTTAGACAAATATGATGGTAAGCTTACTTACGATGGTATCACGGAGATGAAGTACATGGGTCAAGTCATTGATGGTAAGTTTTGATTAAATCAAATTTCATTTTGCGTTGAACTCAATGAAATGTAGAAACTCTACGGAAACACCCCCCTGTACCCACTCTGCTTAGGAAATGCGTACATGAGTATGAGGTACCCGGCACTGATGTGGTCCTGGAAAAGGGTATGAGGGTGTTTATGTCGGTAATAGGGATACATTTGGACCCGGAGCTCTATCCTGAACCGGATAAGTTTGATCCTGAACGCTTCAGCGATGAAAATAAAGCAGAACGTCATCCTTATGCTTTTCTGCCCTTCGGAGAAGGACCCAGAAATTGTATCGGTAAGAACAATCGCTCTCTTTTATGAAAACATCTGGCGTTTAATTTTCAAAAAATAATCAAAAAATTTGTTACAGGATTACGTTTTGGATTAATGCAAACACGAGTTGGACTTGCACTCATATTAAAGAGTTATCGACTGAAACTTAGCTCTAAAACTGAACTTCCATTAGTTTTGGATCCGAACTCATTTCTGCGGAGGACCCAGAACAAAATTTGGATGGTTACTGAGAAAATTAAGTAAAATAAAGTATTTATTTCTTGTAAATATAATAATCGTCTGTAGCACAAGAAAATACATGAAGATGAACTGTGTACTTGCGCCATGTACTTTAAAATAAAATGAAAAGAATGAGACTTTTTTTTGTAAGTGTGAACATTAATAAATATATCAATCAATTTAACTTTATTTTTTAGTAAGTTTTTTATTTTATTACCTAATAGTAGGTTTCTAATAATCATTTGTCTTTATTTTAACATATATGTATTTTGAAATTTTGCTACAATAATATAATTCTTTTATTAATAGTTCCGGAGTGTTAGAACTTTAATTCAACGAACGAATGGGAGAAAATGCAAACGTTGCCTTTTTATTGATTGATATTGCGGCTCGCCTTTGCTGAAATTGTGTTTGAATTTATGCCAGTTATTCTTCGCCAGATTAGATTATTTTAAATTAAATTCCTCCACTGCAGGGCGCTTATGCTAAGTTTCTGGGCGAAGCTAGTTGAAGATAATGGAATTACGCGATGCAGATAGTTCTTATGAGTATGAGATGCAATTTGAAATAAATATCGCAGAAGTTAATGAAAAACAGGGAGGAGGATCTTACCCTCGGATATCGTGAAGTAGCCATTTTTATACACCAAAGTAAGTACAAATTCAGACATTCATGGTACTGACTGGAATATAAAGGAAATGCGCAGTGATGTCAATGAATTTAATCGCTGTGACATTGAGAATTACCGAAATATTTTTTTATTAGTCACACTTGTTTACTTCATGCCTACAACGTCGACTTATCTTTGCCGATGAATGTAGATACACTGCGCATATAAAAGAATGGTTTCGTTTCCTAAAGCAGGCTACTCACCAGGGAACATGTTGCAGGAGAATTACCTAAAAAAATACGCGAGCCCGAGCTATGTGTGTGGCGTGACGACACATGTTAATTCATTGACTGTTAATTTAACCTAAACTTATAAAAATACGCGACATACGCGATATCTTTCAGTAATAACAAAGAGTTTTGGGAAGAATTTATTGAATTATATGAACCTTTTCCGAGAATCGGGGATGTGAAGTTGCTAAAACCAAAGTATAACTAATTTTTAAACAATTATAAAAGTAAATGAAAGAAAACTTTTATTAGAAAGGTGATAAGAGAGAAATAGTTATGGGCGTTCTGAGCCAATTTTGCCCTGTAGTTTTATATGGACATTATATATAACACAAACTGCTATCTGTTTAACAGGAGCTTTCATTTGTACGACAGAAACCCTTCTGTTTCATAGAAAATGTTGTCTGCTTAACGCAAACTGCACCGCTGTACGCATTTGCATACATATTTCTAGATATTTTATCAGCCAACGCAGTTAGTATTAAATAGTTAATAGTGTCTATGAAACAGATTGCAGTTTCTATTAAACAGATAAAAGACAGGTAACAGTTTATGTGAAACAGACAGTAGTTTAAGCTGCATGATCAGGCTTACCTCGAGCCATCATACTTAGTTAGGCAACCAGACCTATATATTTATAACGTCCATATAAAGTTTTATATGGACTTGTAGTTTCAGGGCGAAATTCGATCAGAACGCTCATAGTTATTCTACTGAAAAGATCAAAAGTATTCATCTTTCAAAAACGCAGCGGTGCAGATTACCAGCACAGATTCATATACAGGATGTAATAGATTAAGTTTCACTGGTTAATACTTTAAATTCTTTATAATATGAGAGAATTAATTCATCAAATATCAAAGGTCTAGCTCAGAAATAAAAAAAGTGACCTACCACAAGAGCGTATTGTCTTTTCTTTGAAAATCTTTTCTTGTGGCTTTTATAAACACACAGGTCACACATGGTCAATGGGTCAATATTCCCATTAGTAATTCGATAACGAAAAAAGCTTCAAATATCCACTTGCTGAATTAATTAATTATAAGTTAACATTTACGTATTGTTAATACAGTTTATAACTGCTGCTCATAAAAGTGTTGCAATTTACACCAATGAACAAAGTATTATAATGTATGTAATGTAATGTATTTATTCCTCTCAGAGACGTTATTATAATGTATGAGATTTGGCATTTATCATCTTCAAGTATCTGTTTTATAAGATAATCGACAAGAGTTAATTACATCATGATATTCCATACTTTTAAACAAATAAGGCAATGTGATTTAATTTGTTAATGGTTGAAAAAGAAATAATGTTATTACTTAGTTTACAAGTGAACCTGCATACTCAGAAAAAAATGCATTTATTTATGTTTTTAATGAATATATGTTAATCTGCACGATCTTTCGGAATTTATTTGTGTAGTCTGAACGTAATAAAGTAATAAAATCATAAATTAAAGAATAATGAGCACCAGCGTGCTTGTTTCCAATAATACTTTCAGAGTGTGACCTCTATTGACTGAAATATTATCTAATCTCTTACTTATTGTTTTGCGCACCAAACTACCTAGACATCTTAAGAGCAAGCACAATAGAGATTTATTTGATATTTTATTAAATTTTACATAGCATAAAATTCAATTTTTCTATCTGACTCAATGAACAAAAGTGACCTTAACTCAACTACCTTTTTTCAACTTCAATTTTTGATATTTTCGCCGTTCTTTTCTGAATTCCCCTACCAGTGGTCTCAAAAACTCAATTTTTTACCTTACGTTAATTAATTAAGGGAAAAAAATTAATATTATTAGATAAGAATTATTTTGTGAAAAATCTACTATTATTTAAATACTAGTAAAAAGTTAGATAAATATTTCAATATTATTTTTTTATTGTTTGCGTATCACTAATAGCTAATCTCCGCATTCTTCCATACTGTCATTCTGACCTGTCTCAACGTTTATTACGACTGGGAGTTTATTGCACATAGTAGTAAATTTCGCTCGGCTGGGGCATATATATCACATCCAGTGTTTCTCGAACGTTGTTTTTAAAAAGTAAACGTAGATTATTTTTCTGTAGTTATTATTGACCTTTGTTGTATATCATAACTTCGTTTCTTTTCTTATGTATTAATGGTGGTTACAGTTTTCATTTCATTCATACATATTTAAGAACACGCACAGCTGGTTTTGGTTTAGTTTCAAATAACTCCTGATGATGGCATAACAGCCGAAATGTAAATAGAGTGTTAAATATATTTAGTGAAACAATACCGAGTTTTTTTAACCTTCTTTAACTTTATTTTAACAAAAACATTATTAATATTAAATTTAATAATAAATAAGAATGTTAAAATCAAAAATAATGACAGAGAAGATTATAAAATAATGAAAACTGTAAAAAAAAATTATTTGAAAAAATAACAAAAGAGAAATGGAAAACGAACAATAAAATTAACAAAAATAAAGGGAACATTGTTAAAAAATCAAAATACGAAGAAACGAAAAAGAATATATATTAAAAGAAACTATCAAAAGAATAATTCGGCAGAAAAAAAAGGATGGAAATCGAAACAAACAATAACGAAGTACATGCTAAGAATAGAATTAATGACAAACAAAAGAATGCAAATTATTGACTATGAATGTCATTACAGAAGTGTTAAAAAAATTTAAATTTAACAATTATTCTGTTTCATTTACTTCTCTCAGATTATTTTTATCATGAATACTTTTCCGGGAACCGTATTAAATGTAATGACTTTTAATACCTAAAACTACAATTGATGTTAATGTTTTTGTCACTAATCAAACAAGTGTGTTGTTATGTAGCACTTTTAATTCCTAGAATTAATAAAAGCATTTTTAATCCTAGGAATTTTTCTTTTAACATGTTTAGTTAAGATTTGTTCTGTGATCCGCTTGGTTACGCTTCGGTTCGCCTCACAACTACAAAATTTGCTCGACAAAAAAAGTGACACTTTTAATCCTAATAAAACAATTCTTTCTGCCAGTCTTTTACTTTCAAAAACTTTCCGCTTGAAAGCCCTTTAATTTAATTTAAAGCTTTTAATTTTTTTTTTTTGCTTTTTCTATTGATTCCATTTTGATGCACTCCGTTAGAGAATTCCATTTCGTTTGTTTCTTGTTTGCCTTCTTGTCAAGCTTATAACATCTTGTTTTAAATTCATCTTTCTCATCGTATTTCGTCGTTTTTTCTTCGAGAATCCTTTGGTCCAATATTACTGTAATTAATTTTATTATTTATCCTTTTTATTTTTCAAAATTTCACCGACAGATCTTCGTTTTCTTTTGTTTTCCGTTCATCTTATTCTTCGTATTTCAATGGGCCAAAACTCAAGTACAAGTTTCAAAATTTCTATTTCACACATTAAAAGATTAGACATCTGAAGAAAGTCGAAAGGCCTATTAACTTTACTTGCACAAAGGCCCTTTCAGTCCTACGCCACTGCAGAAATGAATATATTATTAAAGGAATTCCATAAAACTAACGCAACAACAGCAAGATAGTATTTATAAGTCAATCTTAAGTAAATCAATAAAGCTGGGAGAATATTAGCAAACAGAATATTTGAGGAACTTCTTACGTAAGTAGAAGCAATTGCGTTGGGTTGGGTTGGGTTGAGGAACTTTTTACATAAGTAGAGGCAATTGCGTTCTACTAAAACAACTTCATTTAATAAAAAAATTTCGTCGATTAACGGCTGTGTGTTAGATTTAAAATCACTAGAGACTAAACAATATAGAAAACTTCCTAAAACGGTTAAAAGTTTGCTCAGTTATTAAGACTACTCAATAAGAAAATGAATTAAACGAAAAGACAAATGTACAAAATATGAGAAAAAATTAAGTTGGTGTGAAATAAGGTGAATCTGACCCAGAATTTTGGTTACTGTTAGTGCTTGTTACTAATTGTCATATATTTGTATAAATTTTGCGACAAGATCCAGCAATACTACATTTTAATAATCTTAAAATTGTGAGGCCACTTCAGTATTCCTGCAAATTCAAGGTTGTCTGGTATATTAACTATTTGACGCGAGAAATTTACATAATTAAGGATTTCTACATTGTAGTGAATAAATAGTCAATAATACAGTTGATAAGAAAAGTAAAGGTGGGACTATACAACATAAGAATACATGAGTAGCAGATTCATTTGGACTAAGAGGACCTTGAAGATTTTCTCGAATGATATCGGAGGCAATTAATACAGTTTCATCACGAAGAAGAAATGACTTCTTAAGGAGAAGAAGTCTCCTCTACTTCTCTTTAAGAAGTATTGAAGAATTTGCAAATTGTGCATTTCTAGCAATTTATAGCAAAGCAAAAGTATGGAAGTGTGGAGTTCAATGAAAAAACAAAACATTTTTTAATCGATTTTGAATAATGTCGTGGTGGTTTCTTAAGAAATAAATAATAGAAGTGATGATGTGATATGTAATGTAGGGGAGTTGAATGATGATGTGTGTGACACGAAACGTTCGTTCAAGTATTTTACAAAAGGCGGCAAGTATTCGCTTTGTCCAGAATATTCACTTTGCCCAAGTTTCCCCTACCCTCCATAAGAGGGAAAATGTACTATTTTCCTTTTATTAGTAACATCAAATATCTGACGCTGTGGCGAATTAGAATCTACACGAATGATCTAATCAGTACACGGCTTTATATTTCATTAAAACAAATTCACACATCTTCAGTATATAAGATGTCCCCAATCGAGGAACCACTTCAAACAACAACTGTGGCTATTTGTGTAATAAGCTAGTATGACGGGTGTAATTATTTCGCTTCATCATTTATAACGGTGAGATAACATCCGCGTCTGTTCATTCGAGTGTTTCCCGACGATATTTAACACCCTAATGTAACGAGGACCATCAATTTGTATACAAATATTACAGGTACGTAGATTCTTTTTTAGTGCGATTTCACTTCTAACTTGTTATAACATTAACATGCATTTAAAAATGAGAGAAGTTGAAGATGAAAAGTTTCAACCATTAATTTGCATTAAAACTGGATAGATTGATCACAGCATAAATAAAACTCGTAGCCTTGTTATCTCGCGAGTCGCAAAACTTGTTTATATTTGTAAATATTTCTTGCATTATGTATTCAAAATTAATTTCAGAGAGTTAGGACAAATATTTTGCAAAATTTACGACACTTTATAATTGGAAACGTTTTTGATATACTTTACCCCAAACATATTTGACTAATTATCCAAAATATTGTATTGCTTGCAGATTAAAAATGTCTCTTGAGTTTGGTTTAATGGAGTTCTTGGTAGCCCTGTTTGCTATATTCATTGCAATAGTGTTCTACTGCAACAGAATCTATGCCTTTTGGGAAAAGAAGAACATACCAGGTCCGAAGCCAAGAATGTTTCTGGGTTCATCCCAAAACCCCATAACGACTGACGTTCCGCTGTTTCTTCACTTAAAGAACATATACGATATATTTCGAGCAAAAAAAGCGAAACACTGCGGCATATTCAGTTTTACATCGCCGGTATACATGCCGCTGGATCCTGATTATATCAAAAACATAATGACTAGAGACTTTCTGCACTTCAACTCCAGAGGTATGTATCATAATGAAAAGGACGACCCACTGAGTTCAAACCTAATCAGTATGGAAGGACAAGAATGGAAAGTTTTGCGCTCAAAACTCACCCCAACTTTCACATCTGGGAAAATGAAAATGATGTTCCCAATTTTTTTGGAATGCGGCAACCAAATGTTGGAGGCAATGGAAAAGCTGCGGCATGAACCGTTGGATATCAAAGAGATCTTGGGGTGCTTCACCACCGATATAATTGGGTCTTGTGCGTTCGGGTTGGAATGTAACAGTTTCAAGGACCCAAATTCTCAGTTCAGGATGTACGGACGTAAAGCCTTTATGCCGACGTTATCAAACATTTTGAGGATAATTGTTTGCATAAACTTTCCAAATTTTGCGAAGCTCTGCCGCATGAGGTTCGTCAATCCCGAAGTCGGCGACTTCTTCATGGACGCCGTGAAGAAAACCGTGGATTACCGTGAAAAAAACAAAATACTGCGTAACGATTTCATGCAGATTTTACTGGGCATGAAAAACGTAGAGGGTGGAGAGGGCCTAACGGTCGAAGAAATCGCAGCGCAGGCCATGGTTTTCTTTTTCGCAGGTTTCGAAACCTCGTCGACCACTATGAATTTCTGCCTATACGAGTTGGCACAAAACCAAGATATTCAAGAGAAGGTTAGGGTTGAAATTAACGAGGTTTTAGCTAAGGAGGAGGATAAGATAACTTACGAAGGGGTTATGTCGCTTAAATACATGCAGCAAGTTATTGATGGTAATTACAAGCAGCTACCGTTGTTTTAAATTGGTTAAGGCTAATTTGTTTCCAGAGACTTTGCGAAAATACCCAGCCGCTCCCGCTGTCGACAGAAAATGTACCAAGGATTATCAGCTTCCTGAATCAGGTACCATCTTGGAAGAAGGCATGCGGGTGGCGATTCCAATTTATGCATTGCATCATGACCCTGAATACTATCCAAATCCCCAGATTTTTGATCCTGAGCGCTTTAATGACGTAAATAAAGCCAAAAGACATCCGTTTACCTACCTTCCGTTTGGTGAAGGACCTAGGATATGCATTGGTAAAAATGACCTATGTACCTATGTGCCTATGTACTTCAAATTGTGTGCGTTCTAGGGATGCGATTTGGATTACTGCAAACGAAGATTGGACTTTTGCTCCTGTTGAAGAACTACCGATTTTCGCTGAATGCTGAAACACCTGTGCCTCTCACTTTTGACTCGAAAGCTATAATCTTAGGGGCGACAGACAAAATTTGGTTAGACGCTAAAATTATCAACTAATATATTTGATTTATATTAGTACCCATTTTAATTGTTATTGCATATAATATGCTACAATATTTTTTATATTATAAATAGAGTTGTAAGCAAATAATTATATATATATATAAAATAAGTGTCCGACCCGTTAGGGACGTACTTACTAAGGTCATGTAAGTACGAAATTGAAAGAAATAAATTTATCGGAGGCATTTGAAAAATAAACCTCTTGTGAATCTTAAATCGAAACTGCTTAAACAACACTGATGACTATTAGAATGTAATACGTGCGGGGCTTATAAAATTACGCAAGAAAACCCCGGAGACATTTTTATAACGATAATAAATTTTATTGGCATGGTCAGCAAGTGTAGCAATAAACGCGTAGTAAAAATGAATGAACTATTTTGACTGCAAATTTATTATAATCGACACTGAATTTGACGCTGTTAGAAAAGTTAAGGTCAAGTTTTTTGTGAGTTTCATATTAATATTAAAGTGAAACGGTGCATAAATTTAAACTTACGGTTTTTATAACAGGTGCTCGATATGACCCCGTTCTTGTCATATGATATTAGTCGCTCGATTGATGAATAATGCACGTACCCCAGGAAACATTCGATTCGCATTGTTTGGAATTATTTCTGCTGCGGCAAAAATGTAATTATAAAGTTCTTCAACCGTGTTAATAGGGTCTTGATAAACCAAACTTTTCATGTAGCCCCATAAATAAAAGTCCAAGGGATTCATATCGGGCGAGCGGGGAGGCCAAGCTACTGGCCCACCGCGCCCGATCCACTGATTTCCAAATTGAACTGTTAAAAAATCCCTCAAATCACGTTGAAAATGTGGCGGTGCGCCATCTTGTAACCACCACATATCACGTCGTATGTTCAGAGGCACTTCATTGAGCAGTTCGGGCACCGTATTATGAATAAATTCCAAATACCCATCTCCGGTCAAACGCTGAGGCAATACATACGGTCTAATTAAAAAATCCCCAATTATTCCCGCCCACAGATTACAAAAATTGTCTTTGAAAATGACTACTACAGCGCACATGTGGATTTTCTCTTGTCCAGACATAACTGTTTCGTGAATTAAAGATTTCAGCACGAGTAAAATACGCTTCGTCTGTAAACAGAATGAAATCCTTAAATAACGGTTCCTCGATGATTTTGTCTAATAACCATCTACAAAAATTAATTGTTGGCGATAATCAGGTGGTTCAAGCGCATGCACGCGTTAATAGTGATATGGGTGAAATGAATTCGCCATACGGTAGCTTGTGTCACATTTAGTTGACGCGCAAGAGTACGGATGGATGCTTAATGTTGGATCGTCTTCGAGTCTTTGAAGAATTTCTTCGGTAATTTCTAACCTGCGATCACCTATAACACGTGCGCGTTGCCGATTTCGGGGCACAAGCGAGCCCGTTTCTCGAAGTCTGTATGTTGTGGGTAAAAATATCCGAGCCGGTTGGTGTCGTCTTGCAAGAAATCGTTCTGCGTAAAGGGCATCAGCTTGGTTAGCACTCTGATGACATTCTCCATAAATTAAGAGCATATCTGTTAATTCTTCATTGCTGTATTTCGCCATGGTAATCTTAATACGCACTGATTTCAATAAATTTCTATCAATTGCCACTACAAATTAAGCGAACGTTTCGTGGATAACACGAACAAATTTGCATTGACAAAATCATAATTACGTATTCGTAAAAAATGCGATTCATTTCTTCCGTCTGCATCACAAGTTCGATGTCCGCAATAAATGAATTGCCCGTTCTAAATTCTTTCCGCATAAATAAGGTCATAAATAAAAACGTTTTTAGTTTCAGTGTAGGGTGAACGCACGTGTTTCGTTTTATTTTTGTGAGAGACTATTGCTTTCGTGAGGCAATACAGTTATTCAGTGGACACCAAACAATTTACATCTGAATCTTCAACTAATTTTATCTCAAAAACTATGCATAATAGACCCCCTTGACTATGTTTTTTTGTTTTGTTTTTTCATGTATTACCTGTGATTAACGGGTCAGACACTTATTTTGAATCAGCCTGTATATTAGGTGAAAACAAATATATTTTTTGATATGATAAAAATTACTTAATTCTTTTTCCAAAAAGGATCATAGGTTGTATATAAGTTACTATAACCCACAGTAACCTATATGTAAAGTGAACACTCAATTTTTTATAGTAAAACTTTTAACTATTTATCAAGCAACAAGACGCAAGATCACTAGTAAAATATTTAAGGAATATTGTAGAATTTTGTCAAGTTGTTATAGAGTGACCGTTAGTTCTATTTTGCAACTACTAGATAATTAATGTTGTTTGAATTAAGCGCAAATAAAATGACAGAAAGAAAACCAAAGAAGTTTAACTAAAATCGAATTTATCTTCTTCATGATTCTAGTTAAACCGCAAACTATGTTGTTCCTCTGCCGACATTCCTCAAGTTTCTTACCTTCTCGCTGCTACCGCTTCGTAGAGAAATTCTTGTATAAGAAAAATGAAGCGCAGGTAGAAGAAAGCGATTGTTCTACTGGAAACCATGGAGAAGACACACAATTACAGCAAAAGCCTTCAATTTAGAACTTTTGTTGGCTTTTATTTTCTATTTGGTATAAGAGTTTATTGGCATACGTTATTCAGGCTTTATTAAGTTTTGCTAGTAATAAAAATAAAGGTACGAATATGAAGCAAATAAATGTGTTATATAGCAATCCATATTTCAAAATATTGTTTAAAAAGGTTTTATAATGCTCAATTTTTCTATGACGTGTATATTATTCCATGGGCAAAAAATTCATTTTTTTATCCGAAACGCTTCTTTGAAATGTTGCCTATAGTTACTTTCATTGGACGGTGGCGGTAAAAACAGCTGTTTATAAATAACGGGTAAAAACAGGTAGCAGTTTTAAAATAAAAAGTAAAAAGCACTTTCTAGTTTTCAAATAACAGGTACCTGCTATTACCACCAGCCAACATACGTGCGAGTTTAGGGTCCTTGTGAAAATTCCATAAGAAAGTAAGCCAGCCCCCCTATTATATCTATTAATATTTTTGTAATAATTTTTCATCGGACAAATTTCAAAATAAATCAGTTTGAATATCGACGTTTTGCTGTTCACAGACAGCTTTTTCAGAATACGTTGCAATTTGTTCAGAGTACTCTCTTACCTTGAAGATGCGCAATCTACAATGAAGCTCGATTAAACTTTTTTTCCTGAAAAAGTTATCAATGTACAGCGAAATATCGACTTTTAAATTGATTTTAAACGCTGCCTGACGAAAAATGATTACAAGTTGTTTGACTTTTTTTACACAACAAAAATTTAGGCTTGCTAAAGTAATTTCTCGAATCCGGTACAGTTACGAACCTGTACATTTACGTCTTATCGCATGTGAGGTAAGTAGATGACACCCAATAAGGCAGATAAATTGTATCTCAACGATTGCGCATCTGTTCTGCACAGTTATTAAATACCATAAATTAAAATACCCTTGTCTTCAATATTAATTTTTTTAAAATTTGCTCAAAGAATTAATCGATCGGTAAAGTTGCGTCGAATTACTTGAGAAACCCTGTTTAGTATGAACCAAACAAAAAAGGAGGACCAAAAGGAAGACTTCATGTAGAAGTGATAGAAGAATTATTGCTGCTGCAAGTAATAGCTTGAAATAGCACTATTGCTGAAGAATGTGGAGCAAATGATGAATAATTCGAAGGATTTTGAGCAAAAGTACGTCGAAAGTGTCTTCTCTCTCGCCATAAAATTGCCAAATTGCTATTTGCTCTGGAGAATATGAACCCCATTTGAGAGAATGTAGTTATATATTTTTATCCAACAGCATGATACATGTTAATGGGGAATCGATGGTTTGGTTCGAAGGAAAAAATATTTGATTGGCTTTCCTGTTCCACAGACATTAACGTAATAGAAAATAAAAAATAATAGGAATTTTGGTCTGCCGAGTTTATCATGATAATAAACAATATGTCACAATTAGTTAACTCAAAAATGCATCAGAGAAAGCTTGGGTTAATTTAGAGCCAGAAATATTGAATAATTTGATAATGTGATTAACGCGATTAATTAATACTAATTAAAAAAATAAATATGTGTCATAATAATACAAAAACGGTCAACAACAAGAGTCATCTGACCCACTTCATCGTAATCCTAAAAATGTGCAGTGTATTTGCTTGCAATGTCAATAAACGTAATCCCGTGCACGATTTCTAAAATCATCCAAACCTTTTTTTATTAGTCACGCTTGTTTGTGTCAAGATAAGCGATATTCGTACCTACAATGATGACTTGTCCTCGCAATGACTACATTGTTAATAAAAATAAACTAACGCCCATCGAAATTGTTTCACTTCACGTTTCCTAAAATAGCGTAACATATGATATGTGGTTTCGGATGTACAATATGTACATATCTCGAGAGGAGTGACTGTGCAATTGAGGAGCACCTGGTTTTATCTCAGATGAGATAACCGCTCGTACTACAAATTTCAGGACCTCGGAGGTATCCGTATCCAGTCGATTTGTGATTGTTTATCAACAAGCAGCAGAACGTAATTGTATCGCAATCTAATTAAGAAACGCGCACAGGTAAGTTTCCGTTAGCACTTTGAAATTAATATAATCCAAAATACCACCCTGTTTTATTTCAGATAGTTAAAATGTTCATTGAATTGCTACTCGGTTTTGTTACAATCGCCTTGGGCATCACGCTTTACTTTAAGTGGGCATTCAAATACTGGGCCAGAAAGGGTGTACCCTACCAGGAACCAGCCATACCTTTCGGTAACATACAAAATCCACTTGGAAGGAGATTGCCTGGCCATGTCGTTCTTGGACGTCTGCACAATCATTTCAAGGAAAACGGACATAAATTTGGAGGCATCTACATCGCCACCAGCCCAATTTTGATGGCGGTTGATCTAGACTTAATCAAAAACATAATGACGAAGGATTTCACTTATTTCACCGACCGGGGGGTATACCACGACGAGAAGAATGACCCCTTAAATGTGCACTTGTTTAGTTTGGAAGGCCAGCAGTGGAGGAACTTGAGGAATAAGCTTTCGCCGACGTTCACCTCAGGCAAAATGAAGATGATGTTCCACAAATTACTGGAGTGTGGAGAGAATCTGCAAGAACACGTGGAAAAGTTGGACGTTTCCGGTGAAGCTCTGGACATCAAAGAGATTTTAGCGCAATTCACGACCGACGTAATTGGATCGTGCGCGTTCGGAGTCGATTGTAACAGCTTCAAAGACCCTAATTCAGAATTTAGAAGTAACGGCCGTAAGATGTTTACTAATAGTTTCCCCAGAATGATACGGGTCTTTTTCATCCAGTTAATGCCAGGTTTGGCCAAGAAGATTGGGGTGCCCATATTCGAAAAGTCCATCACCGATTTCTTTTTGAACGTAGTCAGAAGCATGGTGAAGTATCGAGAGGAAAGCAACGTCAAGCGCAATGACTTCCTGCAACTTTTAATGGAGTTGAGACAAACGCCCGAAAATAAAGATGGGCTCACGGAACTTCAGTTAGCGGCGCAGGCATTCGTCTTCTTTGTGGCAGGCTTTGAAACGTCATCGACGACGATGACGTTCTGCCTTTACGAGCTGGCACAGAATCAGGAGATACAAGAGAAAGTTAGGCAGGAAGTAGTTAGTACTCTGAAGAAATACGATGGAAAATTAACCTACGAGGGTATCATGGAGATGAAATACATGGGCCAAGTAATAGATGGTATGCAAATTTATTTTTTAAGTCTTGGATTCGAGTTAAGCGAATTTTCATTTCAGAAACCCTTCGAAAATATCCTCCTGTACCCATACTATTCAGGAAGAGTGTCAAGGAGTACAAAGTGCCTGATACCAACGTAGTTCTTGATAAGGGCACTAAGGTCTTTATTTCGATCTCAACCATTCACTACGATCCGGATATCTTCCCGGATCCGGAAACGTTTAACCCAGATCGGTTCAGCGATCAAAACAAAGCAGCTCGTCACTCTTATGCTTTCATGCCTTTCGGAGAGGGCCCCAGGAATTGCATTGGTAAGAATCAAAGTCCTTTTTGCCACACTAACATAATTCCTGTGGCACCAATTGATGTTGCCACACAATCTCAATATCGTTTGGTAGTAATCAACTTTAATTTTTTAGGACTTCGTTTTGGTCTAATGCAAACCCGAGTTGGGTTATCATTGATCTTGAAAAACTATAAGATAACTGTTAGTCCTAAGACGAAGGTTCCGTTGGAAATTGATCCAAACGCTTTCTTAATGACGACCAAGGACAAGATTTGGTTGGACACTCACAAAATTAAATAAAAAGAAGCTGCGAGGTCTACACATTTTAGACTGTAAGAAGTGCTGGAAATTTTCCTTTTTCTGGAAAGTACAGATATTTAATATTAATTTAATGTAATAAATCAGATACGTGAATTGTTTCCTAAATGGAAATTAAAAAAAATATCAAAATTTGGTCAACTTATTCTGTCTTAATAGGCGTCTAACAAAGGTAAAGAAATAGATATTTATATACAGAAAAAAATAAGCTTCGTTCCTTCAACTAAACTTGCATCTCCCAACTGTAAGCTCCAGAAGTTACAAGTACTGCAATAGGAGGAATTAAGGTCAAGATAGAAGCCACTCCATGATTTAATATTGCGTTTTAGTTTGAGTTCAACTTCATACAAAGGATATTAATGGCTGGCGGTATATCCAAGTAAGCGTATCTGCACAGCTATAAGGGTTACCTATGCGCGTAAAGGGTGAGGTAACACGAGCAATAGCAGATCCATTCAATTTACATTCTCGACCACTGCCACGTCGAGCTGATTTGCGTTCGTGTTTATAAACTGGCACTGGTGCATGATTGCATCGTAATTTGATAAAGGACGTTCCAACCAACGTAACGTGTTATTGCAAGCCGTCTTTTATGAGGTCTGTGAAATAAAAGAGCGGCAGCTGTTTACAGGCGATAAACTGTGAATAAACGGCGATTTAATATGTTTGCAGATGCGATAATAATATTGTATTTCAAATTTTCTGCGTGCACTGCCTCATAGTTTTTGGATTAAAAATTCATTCATTCTCTTGTTACAGAGGTTTATACGTGCATTACATTTTTATTCTATTTTCATTAAATTTAAAGTTGTGTAAGTGAAGTATAAATTACCTACTTTTTTCTTTAGATATTGTTCAACTGACTAAGCGACTTTCACCTCTCTGGACGCCCAAAAGGCAACCTGAAATTAATTAAATATTAGTTACGAGAGGTGATTTAATAATTATCTATTGTAGACGGGCCTTTTCCTTTCGACAATTTATCAATTTTATGTAATTTGATAAAAATTTAGAAATTTGAGAAAAGATTCAAATCGAATTATCCCGCCGCTCTTACCATTTTGTAGGAAAGGTCTCTGTTAATGAACCCTCCTTACTGTGTAGAGAGACGGCCTTATTTTAAATAAGTGAGGGTTTGTAGATATCGTGTTGGTAAACTATCAAATTCTAATTATTCAAGCTGCCATCACCAGAGTTTTAAGGAACACCAGGCCCTAAAGCTAAGCCTCATTTATTTATTTAAAAAATTTCATTTCCCTGGACGCGTGTGGGTACTTAGACTCAGAAGCTGTTTAAAGTAAATTCGGAATGCAAAACTATACTCAAAATAAAAGATTGATGTTATTAGTGACTAAGAAAACAACTTTACAACAATGAAAATAATTCAACAATCACCTACCGGGCAGGGTAATTTGACGGGAGAATTCAGTAGCAGAGAACCTCTCTACAGCCTTCTTGGGGTTTCGTCTGCTTTCCTGGGGGTCTTCTACACAACTTTCACCCTCACCAGGTAATTTTAAAAACACACTCGCGGAACAAGTATAAAAGAATAATAAAAAAAAAACAAAAGGTGCAATTTAAATTTTGAAACATGAATGGACACAGTAGGAAAAAATATTTTTTAGTTACTGACGTTTGTTTCAAACGAGGGTCAAATGAATAATATTGAAGACTCGATTACTTAATCTTTTAAGAGAGGAATTTCTCTCGGCAACGACCCGGTGAACATTAATTATTTTTCGAAATCCCTCTCTTCCGCAGGATCGTTTATATAAACAAATTCCTCCCGAGAGGTGCCTTGAGTTACCTACAACAAGGTGCAAATTGATGCAATTTTGGGCATCAACTCCGTTTTCACGCGTGAGATTTGCTGACGAAAGATATATTTATTTTAGCATTTTTGAATTACCTTTAGATAACTTAAGGAGTATGTTTGGATTAACTGGTTTGGGAACTTATTTACGTTAGGATTAAGTTGAAAATTCTTTAGATAAGGTTGAAGGCAATACAGTCGTGAATTTACTTTAATTAATTTTTAATTCTAAAATTTTCGGGCGCTTACATTATTAGTTACGAGAGGTAATTCAATAATTATCTATCTAGCCATGAAACAAGAGAGCTATGTTATTGATTTCAACAATAGTCAATTGAAAAGTAAAATGTGTAACAATTCAATTTGATTTATCAAAAAAAGTATATAAGCGGAAAATAAGTTATTTAAATTTAGGCCTTGTTTATTCCCTTTCAAGTAACTTTAACCTCCAGTTTATTCCCATAGTAACAATTATTTGTACAATTGTTACTATGACAATAAATCAAAAGATAAAGTTAATTGAAAGTGAATAAACTAGCCCTTAGAACATCGAAGTGTAATAAAATTTTTCACTATAGAAAGGAATGTTCCTAAAAATATCTAAGAGAGAATGACGGCAGTGTATAACCATGATAGCCCATCATATTTCCATGTCAAATTTGATCAAAACACTTTCATTGGGATAGAGAATCCATTAAGAACGATCCAAGAGGTGTCTGATGAAGGATCAATGTGTCTTCAGTTGCTACGGATGATGGAATATCTTATGTTTCAAGTTTTAAGTATATTGCATATATTTACGCCTTAGACAAGTGTCTGCATCTCTGCACCACTCAATTTATGTTGAATAAGTTTCCAGCAAGGTTTGCCAAGATTGAGTGTGTTAGGTATTCGATGGTTGTTGTTCTGATAACGCATGGCATCTCATAAGCGCATCCATTTCATTCTCACCCCTCAAAAACAAATCAAAGTAATAAAGCATTTTATCGAACTTCCACAGGGCTATTGACAAGCTTCGAGAAGTTGTTGGAGATTATTTTCAAGACGAGAAAATTTCGTCATTTGTCGCATTCAATTAATTACCATCGATTTGGTACTTCTTCAGCAACTCGTCCACGATTAAAACTCGGCTGGCGAGTTTTTCCTTTAGCGTATCACCGCAGTAGAATATTACGTAACCGTTATCCAAAAGTTCATCCATGGTTTTTGGTTCACGCTTTAACGGGGATGACGAACGTCATGATGATATAGTATTTTTCGTCGTGAACTGGGTATTTCTCGTGTTCCTCAAGTAAAGGAGTTGTTTTTACGTTGCCCTTATCTAAAATTTCATCCGTAGTCTCTGGTTCATGCTTTAACGGACACCACGGTCATCAGATCCTTCAAGTACCTGATTGTTCTGTGAGAAATTGCCATGCAGAATTCACTTTTTGTGAGCAAGCGTTTCATTGTACGTAATCTTTGATCTAGACAGTGAAGAGTGATCCCTCCTTTTCATTTCGGGGGACATTGCTCTTGTACAGGTCAAGCAGTCTTTTAAGTTTTTAAAACAATAAATGCAAGCAAATTCACGTTCATCACCAAAACCTGAGTAAACGCTTGAAAGTTATTTCGAAATTCTGGCAATCCTTATTCTGTATTTTGTTTTGTGAAGAGTGATCCCTCTTTTTTACCTTGGGGACATTGCTCCTGCACAGGTCAACCAATCTTTTAGATTTTTGAACCAAATCAAATAATGCAAACAAATTCAGTTTCATTACCAAAGTCCTTCTGGAATAATCAGAAATTTTCATCTCCTTTGTGAAGGCGAATGTGTTTTTATCTTGTTTATTGTGGTCGAACATAATTTTGGTCCTCGACCCATATGGTCAGTTTTAGAAGTAATTATAAAATACGAGCGCTTAGTTACTGAGGATGTTCAAGTCAAACAAATCGAGTTTCCCCATCATCAAAAGCTACTAGATTTTTGACTTATGCAGATCTTAGGTAAAGGGAAATTTTCCTATAAATTCCGCGTTAGGGTCTTCACGAATGGTAGATTTTAGGATTTCGTACAGAATAATTACGTATTTATTAAAAAAGTATCTTATATTACGTATACTTTACTAAAACCTTTGGTTTTTTCTGGGCCGGTGTATGAAGAAAGAGTCTTGATTCTCGGTTTTTGAACCTGTCTTCAGTATAAAAAAATTATTAATGCTCAAATTGAGTCTCCCAGATCTCGATTCGCATGAAACTCGCATTAATAATATTGAATTCTATTAAACGCCATGTGCTATGCAAAAAATTACCAAACATAATGTGCACCTAGTTAATTTTAAAGATCGTTCGAGAATTTGCTGAAGACTGCACAAAAACTCTTTTTAATCAAAGATCAAGTAATTAAATTTCCTTTCTATCAGTACTTGTACCTCCCAAGCCCAATGTATGTATCTTTGTCAAGAACAAGTTCTAATTATAATAATTTAAAACATCGATAAGGTACAGTTTCAACGGAAAGAAATGAAAGTCTGGAAAGGGTAAGCGGCCACCCGACTTCGCCCGACCGAGAGATAAACGCCGTAGCTCCGCCCGTTGAAATTTCTTAGAAATATCTACCTACCCTCAACTGCAGGCATTGCTAATATTACGATACGTAATTATTAAATGTAATTGGCCGACATCAATGAACTTCTTATTAGCAAGAAGTATTATGCATTCTAAATATTATTAATGAAAATATTTATCTTATTCATAATTAATCTTTAGGAAATTATTTGATGCTCTTTCAAAAAATGAAATAAAGGTATAATAAAATAGTTCATAGTTCATAGTTCGTTTTATTATTTGCAATTAAGATTACAAATTCGTCAGATTACCCAGATTACATTAAATCTATAACATTTAAATAAACATATTACATTAAATACCTATTTGGTAAATAACATTTTTGGTAAAAATAAATACATATTTAACAAACAAGACAGTACGAAATATAATAGTTATTGCGGAACAAAATTATTAATCTAACTGATGCAGAAAGAAAAGACTTTTAATAAACAAATATTGTAATTACAAATTAAAACAGAAAACAATAATCCAATTATATTGAAGGCGTCGCAGTGTCCATCGTCTATTGTTGGAATAAAACTCAAACAGAAAATAAAAATGCTAATACCAAATCGGAATAATTAAATCCGATTTATAATTAAACACAAAATTATTCTGAAAGATTTAGTCCAATTTCATTTGAATCCCATTAAAGAACACGTGTTTCTTTATATTCTTAGTATTCTGCTAATCTGAACTTCAGAGCTATATAAACTTCGATTGTTTAAACATTGATCATTTGCCTTTGTGCCTTACCAAGGAAAGTTGAACGAGCAGCATGTGAGTTTTAGTCAGTTTTATTTTTGATTTTCTGTTTGAGTTGTATTGCAATAGTTTTTATTATTATTATTGTTTTTATTTAAACTTTGCTTAAGTTTTTGTTTTAATATTGTTAATTAATTACTTTTCTTTCAGCAAATTATACTTTTCTGTTGTGATCTTTTTTGTGATTTTTTTTTATTTTACCATTTATTTGTTTTTTGTTTTTAACAATTTTTTTTTTCTTCTTTCAGCAAATAATCATTTATTTTTCAGAATTTAAATACTTCTTTCAGTATGTTTAATTTTCTGTTTGGATTTTATTGTAATAGTTTTTAATATTTTCATCTTTTATTTAAGCTTTGATTTAATTTTTGTTTTAATATTGTTTTGAGCAAATTAATTTTTTGTTGGGGTTTAATTTTCATATTTTTTTATATATTTTGTTTAATTTTTATCAACTAAATATAGTAATTTTTATGTTAGCATTTTAAATTTTTATATTAGCATTTGTTTCTTTTTTGTTTTAATTTTTTTTTTTTTTCCAGTAATTAATTACCTTTCTTTCAGCAAATTATAATTTTTGTTAAGGTCTTATTTTCATATTTTTTATGTAATTTTTATTTTAGAATTTATTTAATTTTCTTCCGCCATTTATATTTTTTGTTCTGAATTTTTTAAAGGTCTTGTCGTCTGTGATTAGTTCTCCTTGTAGGAATCGCAACTTTTTTGTTAGCAAAATGGGAAGAAGAATGGGGCAACGAGAATCATCCGTAGCTACAAGAGGATATATTTGCGGTTTAGCAGAAGCAGGAATGTCCATAAGAAACATCTCTCAGCAAGTTGATATGTCAGAAAGTCAAATTCGAAGATGGATCAATAGAAGACAAGAAGACGCTTCCCTAAGAACAGCACCGAAATCAGGTCGTCCCAGAGTAACAACTAATAACGAAGACCAGGCAATAGTTGCCACTGTCGAAGCTAATCCGTTTACAACTTCAGTAAGGATCAGGGAACAACTAAATTTGTATTGCTCTTTTACGACAGTAAGGGAAAGGTTAAGGAGTGCAGGTATTCACAGCAGAAAACCAGCCAAGAAAATTTTGCTTTCACCCGAGAACGCTGCTGCAAGATTGCGTTTCTGTGAGGAAAATATGAATCGCAATTGGGAAAATGTGATATTTACAGACGAGAAAACATTTTCTACATCGCAGGATTCCCCAGTCGTGTTATGGAGAAGGAAAAATACACGGTATAATGTGGAAAACGTAAGACCAAATGCAACAAGTGGACGCATATCAGCTGGATATTGGGGTTGGATTTCGAGTGCAGGTCCCGGTGCATTAGTTCCCGTTTCACCCCCAAGGTTTACATCTGCAAGGTATATAGAAATTTTGGAAGAAGTGATGCTGCCATCAGTAAGATTAGTATATCCCGAGGACGAGGTGGAAATAATAACCATTGTGCAAGACAACAGCCCCATTCACAAAGCTGCCAATGTAACAGCCTGGTTTACAGATCGCAACGATATTGAGGTATTACCGTGGCCTGCAAGATCTCCAGACCTCAATCCAATAGAAAATATGTGGGGAGCGATGGCAAAGAATTGGGAGGATATCGCTGGACACGGTGTTCGTGAAAGAACCGTTGAACAGCTAACACAACATGTTTTCCGAGTGTGGGAAACAATATTAGAGGCACAAATTTTTGTGAAAATTTGGTAAATTCAATGCCAAACAGGTTAAGAGAATGTGTTGAAAGTAACGGGTATTACACAAAGTATTAACATGTTATCTTCGTTTTTTTCGTTCTTTCAGCAACTAATCATTTATTTTTCAGAAATTAATTACTTTTTCTTTTAGCATTTTTATTTTCTGTTTGAATTTTATTCTAAGAGTTTTTAATAATTTTTTCTTTTTCAGCAACTAATCATTTATTTCAGCTTTTTGTTTCGTATATTTTAGGTTTTCGGTTGACCACGTCGTTGTGTAATGGTTGATCCATCACGCGGTCAACCGAAGGCCAACAATAGACGATGGACACGGGACGCCTTCAATATAATTGGATTATTGTTTTCTGTTTTAATTTGTAATTACAATATTTGTTTATTAAAAGTCTTTTCTTTCTGCATGGGTATTTCAACAAGACTCGGCACATGTTTACAAAGCAAAGTCTCGACTTTGTTGAGTCATCAACATGGTTTATTTGGCAAAACATTGATTCTATCAAATACAAAAGTTGATCTTAATCAAGCCCAGACTAGAATTAACTGGATTACAAGATACAATCATATCTAGAGGAGAATATTTGCAATTCACATCAATTTGAAGCAGCTATAATCGTCTTGACTTAAAGCAGTGGCCATTATTGAGATAAACGATTGGCTTCGATGATGATAAAAGAACTCAAAATGATATACTTTATTATGTATGTATATGTTCAAGTAGAATAAAAATACCTCTTCATACCTGGCTACAAGTTAAAATTTATCTTATCTCCAAAATATTACTTGCCCGTCCAATTGTCTATGTACGTAGATAAGTAGTTGAATTCAAGTTGGCAACAATACAAGTGAGTCTCGTTTTTAGTAAATATGGGAGAAAAATGATTGGCATTTTTTGTAGGCTATGCTTTACGAAATTGTCGTCGCTCTTTTGACCTTATTCATACTGATTACAATATACTTTAAACGTAAGTATCGATATTGGGAAAATAAAGGTGTTCTATACATAAAGCCACGGGCACCGTTTGGAAATATTCAAAATCGATTTAAGCATAAAGTACCAAACTCTGAGTTATACAGGCAATACCATGAGTATTTCAAGTCCCAGGGATACAAACACGGTGGTATATACATTATCACCAGTCACGTTTACTTACCGGTAGATCTTGACCTTATAAAGCGCATCCTCACTAAAGACTTCTCATATTTCACTGAGCACGGAATATTTTACGATGAAGAGCACGAACCAATCAATGGACATCTTTTCTTTCTATCGGGGCAGAAGTGGAGGTATATAAGAACCAAAATCACTCCAACATTCACCTCAGGCAAAATGAAAAAAATGTTCCAGCTTGTGGTGAATTGCGGGAAGCAATTAAAAGAACACGTCGCCCAATTGAGTTCTTCAGACAAACACTTGGATATTAAGGATCTTTTAGCTTCTTTTACCACCGACGTGATTGGTTCTTGCACCTTTGGCATCGAGTGCAACAGCTTCAAGGACCCGCATTCTGAATTTAGGGAGTACGGCCGCAAAGTTTTCACAACGAATTTTGGAAGAAAACTACGCGTCCTCTGCATGTTAGCCTTACCAACTCTGAGCAAGAAAATCGGTATGCCCATGTTCGAACGAGAAATAACCGACTTCTACTTCAACGCCATCAAAAACATGGTGGAACACAGAGAGAAGAACAACGTGAAGAGAAACGATTACCTTGATATCCTCTTGGACCTGAAAAACAGCGAAGATGGCTTGACTTTAGAAGAGGTAGCCGCGCAAATGTTTGGTTTCATCTTGGCCGGTTTTGAAACGTCATCAACGGCAACGAATTTTTGCCTCTTCGAATTAGCTCAAAATCAGGAGATACAAGGAAAACTTAGGGCAGAAATCAAGAGTATGTTAGAAAAGGACGCGGGCGAATTAAATTATGACAGCCTAATGAATCTGACTTACATGGGACAAGTCATAAACGGTAAAACGATGTTCTTTACCGCACACTAATTAAAACCCACATTTTAGAGAGCTTGCGTAAGTATCCTCCTCTCCCGGCACTTCCTAGGAAATCCGTCATGGATTATCAGATTCCTGATACCAACATTATCTTAGAAAAGGGACAGCGGGTGTTCATCTCAACACTAGCTTTGCATTACGACCCGGAATTTTATCCCGATCCGGAAAAGTTTGACCCGGAGAGATTTAACGAGGAAAACAAAGCTAAGCGACATCCTTACGCATTTCTACCTTTTGGAGAAGGACCAAGGATGTGCTTAGGTAATAATTTATCTTTTCTATTTGTTCAACTCTGAAGCAAGCTAAGTGTTAATATATGTTTTAGGATCACGCTTCGCCTTTATGCAAATACGAGTTGGACTGGTTATGATTTTGAGTGACTACAAGATAACACTAAGTTCGAGAACGGAACTACCTCTAAAAATGGACCCTCACAATTTTATAACTATGCCCAAGGATAAAATTTGGTTAAAAGCCGAGAAAATTTTTTAAATATTTCATGGACGTAACAATTGCGCGCGTACTTCATATCTTAAAAGTGACGCTATTTCTGATTTGGTTTTGCGATAAAATTAGAAATAAATTGAACTACTTGTAGACGAAGATTACATTTATTCGTGTCTTTTATCTGATTCTAAAACACTTTATGAACAATGACAGCAGCTTTTAAAATTCAAATCCGTCGCTAGATGACACTGAAGAAAACGTTCGTAAGATTCAAATGCCGTGTAGTATGTACGTTACAAAAATATTTGACAATTGGGTCTTCTATGGACAAATTGCGAAATTTCTTTTAAAAGCAGAAGATGCTTTTATAAATTTCCAAGGGTAATGAATCTTAAACACTTCAGTGTTACCTACTGAGTTCGTAAATTAACTAGACATACTTGTGCTATGTAAATTTGTATAACAATTTAGAAAAATAAAACAACTTTTAGATTAAATAGAAATATATTAAAATACTTGACGCTTTATCAAAAATGTTAAAAACTAACTATCCAGTTCGCGAAACGCCAAGTATAAGTAAAACCTTTAAAGAAATAATCACTTCTGTCATAGTTTGATTTCGTTGTTCAAAATGTTCGCATTTAATTGCATCTTGAAATAGGTTCATATCAATTTGCTCTGTAAGAATGTTCAGTAAATTCCAAAAGGCTTGGCTATGGAAAGCAAAAGTTATGTCTGCCGCTAGCTTTACACTATTGTAAAAACGAATGTCATCAGAATTTCGGTCTTTACATTTACGTAGTTACCTTCATTTTCTTCATTTAATTATATATGTGAGGCCTCTCCATCTCTTATTACTTAATTTTCTTCGTGATCTCTAGTTGACATTTTTTGAACAACTCATTAGTGAAAATAGCGCCACAATGTATTTTAATCATCTTTCCTCCAGGAAGCTTTACTTTCCGCTTTGTATCCTAAAAAGAAACTGTTTTTGGTCTTACGATTTCATTTCTGTTTATTTTCCTTTTGGAATGTGAATGAAGACTTGATTGCTCACAAGAAATCTTCAGTGCTTCTTTTATGTCCACATGTCGTGTGATATCTCAACATTGCTTGTGCCCGGTTTGTTCGGGATATGCACCGATAACCTCGCCTCCGCCAATCGAGTTTCCTCATTCTTTTAAAGGCTATAAGCGACTGCTAAATTATTGTATAACTTCGAGTGACTTGTATTTTAATATTGACAAACCCAGACCCATTATCACCAATTGTTATTACAGCATAACTTATTTCCAGAGCTCTAAAGCTTTTTCATTTTTCTTCTTGTCGTTCGAATAGATTTGTTTCCATGTTGAATTTGCTTTATACCGTTTTCCAAAAGAGTAACCGTCTACACGATCTCCGCGAATAATATTGTGTATTCTCTTTGGAATAACTTTTCAGAAAAGGTAACTTATGAAAGATTCCAGCAACTCACACAAAATGTTATCTTCGATCTTAAACGTACCCTTTAGACCCTTTTTCCTTACGGAAAACTCTGCATTTTAGACTATTGTACAATATCAGTAAATCGCATGCAAAGTTAGATTAAACTACAAATCTAAAAATCGAACCAAATATTATACAGGAATTATGGTGCTCTGTAAGAACTTGATCAGTACGGGAGAAAGGGTGGTTTATATTTTGTCGAAACAGTTCTTAACCAGAACACGAGGTTTCTAAAAAATAGAAATATTTTACAGGGAAAATTAAGAGATTGGAAATCTCAAATTTTGACTTCTCTTTCAAAACTTTACCACCCTTTTAACCAAAACTTTTCCAAACCAAATCGAGACGCAAGAAACGACTCCTTTGGAGCATTTCTAGTTTTAGCCACCAATCATTCTTCCCGAATTTTGGCCCTTTTTACCCTCAGACTTACTTATTTTGGGTTTGTTGGATCTTTCTCCTCCAACTTCTTGTGCGAATTATTATTAAAGATTCTCTAAAAACTACTTTGAGATTTTAAATAAAATTCGAAAGTTTTAACAAATAAAATATATATTAAAATAAAATTTTATGAGAACAAAGAATTTACAACAAATTTTAAAATTAACAAATCGTAACGAAATTTTCCATTAAAACACATGAAACTACAACAAGAACAAATATAAAAAAAATTACAGAATCAATAATAATAATTTCAATTTTAGGAAATACAAAATATCTTAAAAGATTTATAACAACAAAAAAAATGTATTTCGACAAGAAGGAGAGAGGTATAATTCACATAGAAAAATGCTTTTAGTTAATTAACTTTCCTGATAACAATAGCTTACTAGCGACGTATCAAAAGATCTTTTCTCGTATCCGAAATTTTTGGGGATACACTCTAAAGTTAGATTTGCGAGACTTGTTTCGATTACGACAAATTTAACTTAGGTAAAACACTAAAACTGCGCGGGAAAAGCTTCTGCTTTTCCTGTTCGAAATCGATAACAAACTTTTGGAAAATTTATAACAAAATATCAAAACCCGCATTTAGAAGGTATAATTTAAATTAAACCAAAATTTCGACGAGAGATTTAACGCGAACCAAACGTAAGGAAACCGGAAACTGCAATTTCGACGAGAGATTTAACGCGAGCCAAACATAAGGAACCCGGGAACTGCAATTTCGACGAGAGATTTAACGCAAGCCAAACATAAGGAAATCGGGAACTGCCTTATCTCCCTCGCTCAAGCTACTTAAAGGCTCGTTACCTCCTGGAAAAGTGAGGAGGGAAATTCTGCGAGATCAGCAAGAATTTGAATTCAGACGGTCAAACAGTAACTTCCAAGCGAAACTTTTTTCGTTACGAGAGGGCGTAAACGTCTCACTTTTACCGCGTTTTACCAACGTCGTCGTTCAATGGCAGAGACGTACAGTAGTGTGATTTACTTTTGCTGAATCAATGGGAAAGGAAAATGTTTATCTGTAACCTGATATTAGTACTGATTTGAAAACGCATCCGAAGCTCATAAAAGCGATACGAACAACCGGCTTGTTTCTAAGAACAAACAGGGCTGACAATCAAATGATTAAAATAAAAATAAATTAATTCAATAAATTCTCTAAAGCATTTTTTCGGGTCCTTACAGTTCTAAAACGCTTTTATCTAATATCGGGGGAAATTCAAAAATGATCACAGAAAAAGCCACACAGAAGAAGATATATAAACATATTCATTTTTCAATATATTCGTCATTTAAATCGTCACACTTGTGACGTTTTTTTTCCCAGTTGTTTTAACCCACTTGGAAAAAAATCTTTTGGAAGCTCCCAAAAAATTATCTGCAGCACCTTTAAGATCTTAATCTGAAGAAAATCGCTTTCCTCATAAGTTTTTTTTAAGTTGTTGAAATAGGTAACAGTCGAAGGTGCCAGATCTGAACTATATGGAGGATGATCCACTTTAATAAAGCCCGCGGTGACTATAGTTTTTAAAATTTTTCTTACATTTTGCATCTTGCAATTTTGGTGCAAAGAAAGATTTCTTTACACGGGTTATGGGGTTGTTTTTGTTCAAGACCCTTTTAAAAGTTTTGAAGTGTACTTCGGAAGCTTCTGCGTTAATTATTGACGCTTTCGGTAGAAGGATATCCTCACTATCCTAAAAAATTGTAGATATTAATTTTCCTGCGGAACTTAGTGTCCACGCCTTTTTCGGAGGTCGAAGAAAACCTTTATGCATCCATCAATAACATAGCGTGCAGATACTTTGGTAAGACCTATATCTAATTACAATATTCTTAAAACTGAAATTTCAGAAGTTTCTGTAGCAATTGATGACATTTCTCAACGTCGGTCCTTCATCACCTCATTTATAACTTTCTGTATCATTTCTGTATTTAGAAATCTAAGAATATTCCACCATTGACCAAAATTTGATTTATTGTTAGTAACATAATGGACAATCATTATTATGCGCTGGCATGAGTAGTCCCTTGTTTAGTCAAAATTTATATTATACTAACTTTAAATCACTCATTTTCCACTTTTAAAAATTTTATGACCCCTATTTTTCATCAATTGTTATTGAGTGATAAATGTTAAAAATCTACATCGTAGCTTTTTTATTTCATGGCTAGATATAGAATTATTGAATCACTTGAATATATACAGAGTGATTCTTAAATAGAGCGGCAAATAATAATCCGTATAAGAATAGAAATCACATATTATAGTTAAACCGGTAAAAAAAATATTGCGTTCTTTAGTTTCCGAAAAATAATTAATCAAAAATTTTACCCAAATACACGATACTTCACTGGTTAAAAATCAGCCACTAAAGGAATGAAAATAAATACAGTCATAAATGTTTTATCGTTTTAGAGCTGTTGCGGAGAAAAATCGGGCAAACTTGACCTTTAACGGAATTCAATGTAACCAGCTGAAGAAGAGCTTTAAAATATTTACGACAATATTGATAAAGGCAAGCAAATGCAAATCACCTGTAGTAAATTATTTAGTACAAATTTTATAAAATAAGTATAACAGAGGCTTGCAATTTGATCACCAAGTTTATTCCCACTAGCACTACAAACTTTGTTTCTCGTTAAGTTTACCCGTTTGCGTCCGAAAAAAATTATTTATTTGTCTCAAATAGGCTGTTAGTTTTTGCAAAAATAAATAAATTTCATCCGCTTTTAAGTAACATTAATAAATGTGCAACAACAAACGGATGGCTTTACAATTATGGCCGCAGATTTTTATAATTTATGATTTTATGTTAGCTATGCCCAATAAAAACTCCACCCTTAAGCATCGTTTAGTGGCCTTGTTCTTGTGAAATTTAGTATTTACTTACAATTAGACGGAAGTGTACATTGGCAGATCGCAAAATGAATAGTTTTTCGATATTAGAAAAAACCGATATGGTTTTATTATACGGCGAAGCAATAAGAAATGCATGTTGCGCTCGTCGTTTGTGGATCGAAAAATTTCCTTCACAAGTGCCGCATAGCAGCACTTTTGTTTCGGTACAGCATTTGCGTGATCACAGACATTTTCGTCCTGCAAATGGTCGTGGCCCAAAGACAACTCTAGGAATGTTGGATGCTGAGAAATATTTTAAATATTTATCGTTGGATGCTGAGATAATTATTTTTAATATTGTCGACGCAGAAGCTAGCATCAGTACTAGGAGATTGGCATACAGCGCTGGAGTTTCCCAATAGACGGCTTGGAGAATTGTCCTCAAGAGAGACTACATCCATACCGTGTAGAAAAGGTACAAACATTACAGCTGGGAGATGCAAATCATCATGTTAGGTTTTGTCAGTGGATATTAAATAAAATTGACCAAAACAACGAATTTTTAAACGTGGTATTGTTCACCGAGAAGCTTATTTTACCCGGGACGGCGTTCGAAACTCTCATAACACACACGTATGGAGTAACGAAAATCCACACGCTACAGCGAAATTCCATCATCAGCAATAATTTTCGGCAAATGTTTGGGCTGGTATTGTTGCTAATTGTTTGTACGGTCCTTACTTTTTACCGCAGCATTTGAATGCCACAAATGATTTAGAATTTTTAAATAATGATCTCGAGCTACTATTAGATGATGTGTCCTTAGCTGTACGACGCAATATGTGGTATTTACACGACGGAGTACCACCTTATGCAGCTCGTGTTGTGAGAGAGTGATTAAATACTAATTACAATAATAGATGGATTGGACGCTATGGTCCAGTACTTTGGCCCCGCGGTCTCCAGACTTAAATTTCTGTGATGTTTTTTTGGGGTGGATGAAACAGCTTGTCTATTTTACCCCAGTGCATATTGTACAGGAGTTGCATGAACGCATCGAACATGCTGCTGAAGTGATTCGAAATACACCTGATGTTTTCGAACGTGTGAGGGAAAACTTGAGAAAACGGGTTATAGTTTGCATTGATAACAATGGTCTTTAGTTTGAGCATCTGCTTTGCAGGTAAAACCGGAAATTTTAAATTATTTATCACAATTATTTTTCATTTATTTCGTAGTACGACAACCACAATTTAAAGCATAAAACATCCAGCATTACGAGCATAATGCAGGGTGCTTCGTGCTTTACATCGTTTTTGTTGAAACTGATTTTAGTTGGATCTGATTTAAATGTCTCAGTGGAGTGACGTTCACAGGTCGTCTTAATGCTAATAAATTAATAAATGCTCGGATGAACTTAAACGTTTGAGACAGGTCATTACAACGGCGTTCCCTCTAATAAATAAGTTTCACGGTTAACTTTTATAGTTTTATTTATGCTCTGGGTAATAAACACAATGAAACGTACGAATATACGATATAATAAAACTTAAGATTGCGACGAACTCCATACACATTGGCGTAGCGTGCTTTTTGGGGTCATTTTTAATTCATTATAAATTTTCCCAAAGAATTTTGATTATTTAATGATTGAATGATTGAATTGTTGAATGAATCACCCAGTATATTGCTCTAAGTTCTTGTCGAAGCTTCGCCACTTGTCATGAACCTTTCTGTACGGTTTCCCCGACTTTTTTTTACGACTTCCTTCCATTCTTTCTTGCTCAGTTTTAATCTATTTCATCTCTCCAACTCAAGTTTCTTTTCTACTTCAACATACCATCTTACTTTGGGTACAATATCGTGAAGAGAAATGTTGTAAGGCATGGGTGGACGACAGCTACAGAAATTGCAACTTTACTCCACTCTAGCAAGCATCTTTCACCTTACCACTCAGTACGATACATTGTAGTAGAGAGCGGCATTTCTTAATTTTCTTAGTTTTGATCGACTGAACTAAAAATTATACAGCCTGTATATAAGGTGACCGTAATTAATCCGACAAAATGGAATCAATAAAAGAAGCGATGTTCGATAGTTCGATATTAAAAAACTTCTTTTAAATAAATAGTTTTTGATTAATTAAAAAATTATCCCAAAATGAAGCTGCGGCACTCCGAACTAAATTCGATATTACGTTTTATAAATGAGGCAGTATTAAAAGATTATTAGTCTTTTATTGACTACCAGCTTGCCACAATACGACCTCGACAAACATCTCAATTCGTTTTGTTACACGTTCAACAGCTGGGAACGAAAGCCTGTGTTGTTTCTTTTACACGATGTAATTATTGGTAATTTCTAAAATAACTGGAATTGTGTATGAAATAACGCAAGTAATTGTGTAAATAATTCCAATACATTGATTGGTATAATTAGTATTTAACCAATCTGACAATCGGATAGCTGATTGTAAAAACATTCGCACCAGAAGTTATTTCTATGAATTGGAGAGTGTATGTTTATTTAATTTATTATCTATGCCGCACGGAGACAAAAAGCTTGATTAAGTACAGCTGTTTCATACGTTGATGTACAATTTTTATCAAGTCGCGGAAGCGAGTGAATGTCACAGATTACGAGAAAATGTATACGAAATTCCGTCGAACAGTTTGTAATTAATTAATTAATTATAAGTTTCCGGAAAAAGTAGGTATATTTAGATGAAAACGCTAAACGTCTGCCATAAACGTTTTATGATATTTACTCAAACAAGTTTGTAAAAGTTGACCCTGTATAGTAGACGTGTTGAACTGCGTGCAGATAGCTTGTCTTGGGATGTAGGACCTCGGCTAGATTCGAATACTGTCGGTGCTCAGTTTAGACGTAATATTTAATATCGTACACATCTCATGCGAAATTTTAACAAAAATACGACGAGGAAATTTACGCACTTACTCAAATCTGTAAACAGCTTTAACCAAGTGATGAAATAATGCGTTCTCACAAAGAGTTTTATGTACTTCTTTTGTGTATAGTTATTATTTCACCGTTCTTCCAGTTCTCTGGTATTTTCTCCGTCTTTCCAAATTTTCGTAACTTAAATTTATATATTGTCCCCTGTAATTTTTTTCCTACGAATTTTATTCACTCAACGCTCTTAACTAATAAACTATTTTAATTGATTTGAAATTCTGTACATTCAATTGAAACATCATTTCACTTGCATAATTTCACCTTATTAAATGGAATTGAGTATGTAAAACGTCGTCAAGTGAGAGGTGCTGAACAATTTTGGGTAATTATTTCTTGTTGTTATATGCAACAGTCATTTAGAGTTATGCTTAACAGGTTGCTTAATACATAATTTCAGTTTAATTGCAAACCATAGACCTTAGCACATTTGAGATTTAATGACTGCATCATATCGTGTTTCAGTTCACGGTGAGAGGGCAACGTCGTTGTCGCCTTTCGAGTACCTTTATCAGTGTGATAGTGCGAATACTTCAGGTTTGATACGATAAAAATTAGTGACATATTGTTTTTATCATTCGACAGTTAATTCGTGGTTATTTTACTTTAGGCAGCTCTCGTCTGATCCACATTCTCGTGAAAGGAATATACAATATTATTGCCTTTAACTTTAGCAATGAAATTTAAAAGAATCTTATCGCTTCTCGTTTTAATTGTGACATCAACTGAAGAATTAATTAAACTGCTTGCTTCTTAAAATTTGATGTTCATTTTTAATCTGATGCTATATCAGAGAAAAATTAAAAGTGACAACGCCTGCTCTGATAAACTTTTATTTTGCTCGCTTCATATTTGCTTACGCTTAACTTTTGTTGACTGCAAAGAATCTAAATGACGAGCATTCGTGTTTATTAAGATAAAAACAACAATAGACCGTCGCCTATTATAACTCCAAAGCAAATTAGGTAGATAAGACAGATTTGGACTACGAGTTGCAATTACAGAAAAGTTTCATATACACATAAAAAAATGAATATTCGGAATCACTAAGCAAAGCTGGCTTAATTTTGAACTATTTTCGAACGGGAATGATTTAATTATTACAAATTCGTAACCAAACTGACAATCGAATTAATTGTTGAAAACCGCAGGTACGTTAGTGTGTTCGCCAGTTGATTGACAGTCACATTAAATCATCATCGCGAAACAGACACAACAATTTAATTAAGTGTGAAATTAAAAAAAAACACAGAAGGTAATTTAAATTGTTTGATAACGCAGATGAATAAATAAATCACGGATTAAACAAATACCACAAAGATGAAATTATAGAGGACATAATATTCAAGTAAAACATTTAAAAGAAGGGAATAAAAAAATCGAAAAAGATTATACAGTGTGTTTCATAACGTATAGAGGAGACTGGAAAAGTTGCTAGGGAAGATCTAAGTAAAGCTTTTTTCTTAATAAAGTTTTAATAAAAACTCACTGGCTAGAAAATTACAGCAAATTCAAGTTAAATTTATTAACAAGCAATCGTTATTGACTGTTGTAATAAATTACGTTTTAAATTCAAACTTGGCGTATCTAAGAGTTACTTGAATAATGTTAAGTTAAAAAATTAATAAAAATTAATAACATAAAAGTTGCGGCTATTTATTTTTTTTTTAATTTCCAAATAATTGTTCTTATTGTTGAGCCCATCTGACTAATTAAAATAAAACTAGAAATCAAATCGATGTAGATTTACTTAATTGTTAATTCTTTTAAGTGTCAAAGTTAAGACAGTTTACCGTTAAGGCCCGATTTCTCAGTCACAAGCTAAATTTAAGTGTCAGTTTATTCCCGAAGTAACAATTGTCACTATCCTATTATTATTTTTTTTTATTTTTGATTATTAATATGTGTCATAGATAACTATTAATCTCATTTTATAATTTATTATTTAACTCGGAAAAGCTGGAAAAGATAGACAAGGTGCGTTCAAAAAAATACGTTATCAAGAAGGCTCTGAACTTGCTTTTATTTTACGACGGCACATCGTAGCTTAGTACATATGTTGAAATCTTGAAGAACTGCGTGCCATCAACAGCCTCAACTATCAAAGATTTTGTTTACATCTTCGAGGTATTTGTAATAAAATAAACGTTTTATTTCATTATTTGTTTTTTATTATCCATTATGTAGAAAATCGTAATTAAATGGATATAAAAAGTTAGGTTATGTTTATAAAATCTTATAGTTACGACGTGACTTTGCAAAATTTGCATTTGACATAAGCCTACTTGATAACGGTTTTTATTGAACGCACTTTATATCAAGCGTCCTGAAAGTTGTTTGGAAAATAATTAATACTTCTACTAATTTGTTCCAATTAAATGGATAAAATATTTTTATTTACTCATAATCGGTGCAAAAAATCCTTAAAAATCGAAGAAAGAAAAATAGAGACAAGGCATTCGGTTCATTAAGTTACTCGAATCCAGTTCTTTCACTTCCCTTTCAATTTAAACTAAGAAAATGTGGTGCAGATGAGATAAGTAGGATCCAGGTGGGACATTTAAGAAGATGAATGAAAAATTGAAGCATCTTTTTCTTTTCACATTTGGATTCCTTTCCTAAAAACTTGGACGATGCTAATTAACGTCAAGTTACGTCAAAACTTGATCTTCTCAGGTTTGATGAGATCCAAATGAAACTCAAACGAGGTTCGTGAACTTCAGGTTCAATAGTCTTGGTGAAGTGTGTTTTCTCGTGCGTTACTTAACAGCACCTCAGTTCTTTGGATAAAGTTCAGATGTAAAAGGAAAAAATGCATCTTTTGCAGTCTAATTGCTGCAGCTTATTAAAAAGTTCTTCTGGTATGTTTTTTTTTTTTAATTTTAATCTCTGAGGAAACCTCAGCACTCGATCAAGCGTTCACAGATGATATACAAGGATACATTAATCAACATTCCCAAGTATTATTTAAATATTAATTTATTATTATTATTAGTATTATTTAATATTAATTAAAAATTCGTATTCTCTTACTTGTATCAGTTTTTCCCAGTTTTATGACTTCATTTGTCGTCAATAATTTTTGCTGTATACATATTTTCTTCAATGTCCTCCTCAGTTCTTACTTAACATGCTATTTTTATCTTAAGATATGCAAAGATTTAATTAAATCACTCAACATAAAATAAAATGATTTCACAAAAGCAAATTCAAATTTATAATAAAATCTGCGGCTTAATTCGGAAAAATTCCAAGTACCACGTAATTCGGAGATTAATTCCGTCGAGTCTGTATCTACGTGTTGATTAGTTTCTAATAATAGGAGGGTCAACGACACGAAAGTAAGAATTAAATATTTGCGCAAATACTTTCGCCTTATCAGTGTAAATAGGGCAGCTATTAAGATCCCCAAATTTCACTCGAAATTAGTTAAAACCACATCCACCAGCGAGACGGTAAGTTTCTCTCCAAACTGTAAGTATTAAAATTTTTCGTGCAGTTTTAATTCCAGGAAAAATGATTCTTGAATTTCTACTGCTACTGGTGGCACTGTCCGCGTGGATTGCATTGTACTTTAAACGGCAATTTAGTTATTGGGAAAGAAAGGGGGTTCCATACATAAAACCCAGCTTCCCTTTCGGCAACAGTCAAAACCGTTTTAAAATGAAGATCCCCGCCTATGAACTAGTCAAAAACCAACACTATTATTTCAAGGCGCAAGGTTACAAACACGCTGGTTTATACCTCAGTACGAGCCAGGTTTATATGCCCATAGACCTCGAACTTATCAAACAGGTCATCACCAAAGACTTCACCCATTTCATGGACCACGGCGTGTATTACGACGAAAAGCACGATCCTTTAAACGGCCACTTATTCAACTTGGATGGGCAAAGATGGAGAGCCATGAGGGCCAAACTCAGTCCGACATTTACTTCCGGTAAAATGAAGAGGATGTTCAATACTTTGCTGGTCTGCGGCGAGCAACTACGGGAACATATTGATACTCTTTGCGCTGAAAATAAGCCCATTGATATCAAAGATGTCTTTGCCGCATTCACCACAGACGTGATTGGGTCTTGCGCGTTTGGAATTGAGTGCAACAGTTTCAAGGAGCCCAACTCGGAATTCAGGGAAAACAGCCGTAATCTCTTTCGCACCGATCTATACAAGATCCTAAGGCTAACGTTCATCGCCTTCTTCCCGAGCATCACCAAGAAAATCGGCGTGCCCGTTTTCGATCCGAAAATCATGGACTTCTACTTGAACGTCGTTAGAAAAATGGTGGACTACAGGGAGAAAAACAACGTGAAAAGAGACGACTACCTGGATATCCTTTTGGAGTTGAAAAATAATCCTGATGAAGGCGGGCTTACCTTCGAGGAAATCGCCGGCCAAATATACGGATTTATTTTGGCCGGGTTTGAAACTACCTCAACCACGATGACCTTCTGCCTCTTTGAGCTCGGACGGAACCCTGACGTACAGGAAAAACTTCGGCAGGAAATCTATGAGATGTTCGAAAAGACTGGGGGGGAGCTGAATTACGACGGAGTGATGTACCTCAAGTATATGGGGCAGGTCATTGAAGGTAATTTTACTCGTTTTGCTTTTGGCATTTGATGTGAAATTCTTTGGTGCAGAAACTCTGCGTAAGTACCCGCCGCTTCCCGCGCTCCTGCGCAAGTGCGTTCTGGATTACAAGATTCCAGGCACTGACATTATCTTGGATGAAGGGAGAAGGGTGCTCGTTTCTAGTTTGGCCATACACTATGATCCTGAATATTATCCAGACCCGGAAAAATTTGATCCAGTTAGGTTCAGCGATGAAAATAAGGCGAAGAGGCATCCCTACACTTTTCTTCCTTTCGGGGAAGGCCCCCGGATGTGTCTTGGTAAGATAAATACACGAAGCTAACCCATTTCTCTTCAATATGATCGTTTACAGGGATGCGTTTTGGGATTATGGAGATTCGCATCGGCTTGGCTTTGATCTTGAGGGATTACCGCCTTAAAGTGAGCCCCAAAACTCAAGTGCCACTGAAAATGGACCTACACAATTTCCTCTTGAAGCCTAGGGAAACAATTTGGTTGGAAGCTGAGAAAATCTAGTCGCTATGCTTCAGCTCATGATATTTGGTTGCAAGATAATAAAATAGATTCTTGTTATTTTTTTGTGTTATTCATTTGTTTGAAGATGGGATAACAAAAAAGGCTCCTTCTTTAGAAGACGATACTTCAATTTCTGTTCGATTCGTTTTAAGAAAAAACTAGTTTGTCTGGTGCGTTAATCTGAACTCGTCTACATTGGTATCAAAGATAATTGCTCATTAATAAGAGTGCTATCTGTCATTGACTCGTTTATTAGAACGAATTTTCAGGGAACAGCCAATGCTTTGTAATTTGTTTACTGATTAATTAAGTATTGTTGATTTTCTGTCTGGTAATTGTAACATAAAATGATTTGAGGAGTTTATTTGTGCCTTGGTCTTAGCACGCGGTGTTACTATTTTACGTTTGTCTGTTTGTAGTGCGCTAGTTCTAGTTCTTTGTTTTCCTCCAATTACGTAATTGCCTTTGAATAATACACGCCTGCGGATCTTGGCGAATTTCTGGATTAAACAAAGATTAATGCAAAGTGCTTTCTGCTTTAATTCTAACAACTTCAAATAATTTACGACCGCAAGTGAATAATGGCTATGATATTAATTTTTTTAATCTATGTAAATATTTTGGATTTTGTTGTTTGAATTATACTGTCTGATCATTAAAAAATTTAAATTTTTTAGACACAATGTATAGATTTTTCGGATTTTGAAAGTTTCACTAAAATTATAAAGATAAAAATAACTGCAAACTTGCAAACTACGAAGCTCAATTTGGGTCTGTGCAATTTTCTTTTTGCCCCGTTTTGCCTATGATATCTTAGTGCGTTCAGCAAACAACAGTTCACACAATCAATCATATTTGAAAGTAATAAATTTGAAGGAGTCGGTGCATCGACTTCAAAGCAGGCCAGCAGCCTCTTTGACGCCGTATTACAACATCAACGTGAATTAATCGCACCGTCTCCGTTGCTTGACCTCCTTCTTGATTCAGACCCAACTGGAATCATCCACAACCATTCGCTTGAAGAGGCCACCGACGCCACACCATCATCGCAGCAATGATTACCATAATAATTTTCATTCGTTGAATGCACGTCGTGCTATGTGTTACGCGCCGTTTCGTGACATTTATATTTCGATTCCATTATTTCGGACCAATGTTTACGCTTACACTCTAGTTTATCGCAGCAAACTACATAATGTAAATACAAACACACGTGTGCAGATGCAATTGAATGCACGCATCACTTTGTGATAGTGGAAATTCGGGCGATTTTTCCATTTAGAGATAGTAACACTGTCGAATCTACATCAACTGTGTGTACCTGTGATGTAAGTTTTAATATTGTAGGATTTGTACGTAAGTATGTAGGATTTATGTGTAAGTAATTCATCGTGATTTATAAATTCAACCTAGGATTTATAAATCGCAGTAATTCACTTACATATAAATTTAGTAGTAAAAGTGTAACTGTCTTAAAACCTAAAGTAGGTTACTACTTTCAGTCAACCATAAACATTGTATCCTACTTCTTACCTCTCTGCGCTTATTTTATTGTAACCATAAAAATCTATAGAAATTATTTAGCAGTAGTCGTATATCTCTCTAAATCTAGGTTCATAGATTGTAATATCTGTAAAAAATAGCGTCAAAAGTAATCGTGCAGAAATTGCTTATTATTATTCATTTCCGTTGATTAGTTTTTCTTCCCTTGTCTTAAGGTAGTCTTCAAAATATTCTGCATGGATGTTTTCCTCCATTTCCTATCAAGTTTCCCTTTTATCTTCAAATTTTATCGAAGCCACAGCTTAACTTTCATTCCTTTCTCCTTTCATACGAAACGAGTTAGCCATCGCGGGATACGTCATTAATTACACAGGTCTACAAAAAAAATCTTTTCAAAATTTGATTTCATAATATCATCTGATCTTTGTTTTTTGGTGTGTTGAAACCGAAAGGTCAGTTTTTCCATCATGCACACATTTTGTTCCGCCTCGAGTAAGTACAGTAGTTATTACGATAAAAGAAAACAGAATCGGCTGACAGTTTTTATTTATTTCCATGTTATTCACAATACCAAATACATAAGCCTATACAGATATCAGTTTGTCAGAGTAAACAATAATGCAAATTTAATTAATTATTTTTATGTGAACGTGTTTTTTTTCTCTTGGAAACTTCTTCGTGTGCGCTTCCGAGAATAGGACTCTTCAGATGATTCTTTCTGGTCCGCTATCATATTCACGTTTCACTTCCCCTGTTACCTACGTTCCATCTCCATGATGTCCTGGCGGAACATTTCCCCTTGTTCTTCACTGACATTCCCCAAGTTTTCCGGAAAATATTTCACATGCGAGTGTAAGAAGTGAACCTTTAGACTCATCTTGCATTGAAAAGTCTTCAACATGCGTTCCACGATACTTCTGTAGTTGGGATCCTTCACGCTGCCAAGAAACTTCTCAACAATCTCTCTGAAAGAATTCCAGGCTTCCTTCTCCTTCTCATCCATGGTCTGCACAAAATGTGCATCTGAGAATAGTTTTCTGATGTCTGGGCCTACAAAGATTCCTTCTTTCAGCTTGGCGTCACTTAAACCAGGAAACTTGGAGCATAAATACTTGAAACATTCACCTTCTTTATTGAGAGACTTCACGAATTGCTTCATCAGCTCTTACTTTATGTACAGAGGAGGTAGTAGGATTTTGTCAGAAAGAACCAAACTTCTCCTAATTACATTTTTTCTCCTGGAGACAGAAATAGCGTTGAGAAAACAGCTTAGGTTCGTTCTCTGAACTGTCTACTTCGAAATCACTGTTTAATTCATACTTTTCCACTATAGAAGCTTCTCCATCTGTTTCCCAATCAATACTGTCCAAGTCATGAGGGGGCTGAGGAACTGGTAATCCAGAACCGTGTGGTACCGGACGAATAGCAGTTTCAAGATTAGGGTAGTTAATGAGTTTCTGATTTTTGGAATTATAACCTTGAACAACACAAATACAAAAGTAACAGTCATCCTCATGGTTTTTTGACTCCCTCCACATCACTGGGATAGCAAATCTAAAAGATTCTCCTTTGTACCACAAGCGAAATTTTTCTACGCAGCTATAGCATACTTTGTGAGAAGCTCAAACTTTATCTTGATCTCCTATTCTCAAACCGAAATATCCATAATATGCCTTTTTGACGAGATTTTTTATATTTCGTTGGTACTTCTTGATTGTGTACTCATCACAGATAAAACAGAAGTAGGCTGGACTGGTAATACAACGACGGTGAGACATTTTTTCAAAATGCACTTTCGAACCTCAAAAAAGTTTTTAACCACTTTGACGCAATTAGATGTATTCACTTCAAACGACACAAATAGACTGAGAGAATGAGCAGCCAAATGGGCTCCAAAAGCTTCAGAAGGTGATTACTGAGATCAGACAGCATGTACGTTCGTGTCTGAACAAGTTGTGCCTGGAACTTCATGTCTTCACCACATACCGAGGGAGAGTAATATTAGAAAATTATAAGTGTTTAGAATATTAGAAAACGTTTAAGGAAAAAGAAAACTACCCGTTTCAAGTGTAACAAATACATATGCGTATGGTATTATGTTCTATGGGTTTGAAAAAAAATCTGTACGTGATGGAGAAAAACGGACTTCATTTTCGATTTCAGCACATCAACAAACATAAAGATTAGCCAAAATTATCAAATCAAATTTTTGGTTGTAGACCTGTGTTATTGGTTCCTCGTTTAATTCACACGTCTTTCCAATCTTTCTTCGGGCAATTCTTCGAAATGTTTTCTGTTCCAGTTTCTATACTTTGCTATTTATATCTATCCTAGAACTCATATTTTTACGTTTATTTTTCTGTAAGTATAAAATCTTAAACTGGATTTAGAGATTGTAAATGTATAAGAAAGTAGCAAAAATAGTCTTTTTTAAATATGCTTATGTCATTTGTTTCCACTCCTTTCTACTGAATGCCTTCTCTCTCAATTGTCTTATAAGCTTCTCCTGCATGAAAACTTTACTCTAGTTACTATTACCTCTCCATTTTTCCTTTCAAGCTTTTCCCAAGTTATAACTTTAACTCTCCTTACATCTTGCTTTCACGTCACATATACTGGCTATAGCGGCCTTGAACTCATTTCACGTCATTAATTATTGGCGCTTTGTAGCTTTTCCAATCCTTCTTCTGTCAATTTTGTTAAGTGTTTTCTGTTTCATGTTTCTATGATATCTAACGTAACGTTGACGTAAACAACTCATTCGTAGCAACTTTTAAGATTTTTTTAATTTGCACATTATTAATATTTTTGTTAACAAATCAGCAATTTGAGCCTCAGTTTTTACATATTTGATGTCCATTATGCCTTCTCGATATTTTTCTTTTAAGTGATACTTCATTCCTACAAAAGTTCCGGAGTAATTCGTTGCTGTCAGTAGAAAGAAGTAACTCGTACACAATCCTCCAGTGGAACAACTACGTTTTCAATAGCAGTGTACAAACTCAATTAATACACTGGGCAACTGAGCTGTTCCTCCTCTTTCGCAATATATCTCGGAGGGGAAGTAAATTTTTCAGAAATATTGCAACTGCAACGTCTACTAATTATTCTACAGTCGAGGAACAATTTACATATGCGTACATATTATATTAAATTTTCCTCCGTCAACCTCGTCCGTTTTGATTTTAAAATTTTTTTAAACATAGAAGTAATGCGTTCAACATCGCAACGTGAACTTCTGCCCATACTGCTCCCTGTCTACGAGTTACTTCTCTCCAGCTATCAGATATACTATTGCGATCGAAGAAAAGGAATACCTGTTTTTGTACTTTGTAATAATAGTTTCTTGAGTCAAACATATACGATTAAATTATAAAAAAAAAATGTTGTTGCCTTAGTAATAATTAAATTATGCATAATTGCAATAAAATTTCTTAATTCAAGTACGTATGTCGATCTCTATCTTCAGAATGCAGTATCATCTTGATATTAAAACCGTATTCACAATGTCTAAAATTTATAAAAATTGATCACAAGATTTATTTTGGTGTTTCCATTTTTTGAAGAGCTATGCTAAATGTGAAACTTTGAACGGAGCATGCTTCTAACAGTTTCGGGCCAGTCAGACACTGCTATAGGAATAGGTCTTATCTCAACGCGTCTCGTTACGTCTGTAGAACTCAATATTTTAATTAAACTGTATTCCATTTTGAACATCAATGTACAAAGTCAGTTTTCTTCAGAGTTACGTAAGTTCTTAATTAAACTAGAAGTCGGAAGTTAACTGTGTCACTAATAGTATTATTTGCTGCAATTCAAGCTTAGGTAACAGGCTACATTGGAAAGAGCGTTCTGCGTTCCCGTATGGAATCTCTAACGGAAACGTGGTACGCAATAATTGAAACTAAAATCAATTATGCAATTGCAAAATTTCTTTTTTTTAACATTCTTGAAGATTGATCCTGGCTGGATGATTTAATAAATAGAATCTTTTTGATTCACAGCCAACATTTTTTTATTTTTTGTTATTAGCGAATTAACGTTTTCGACATGGGTTCAACATGTTATGTCATCTTCAGATTCATTCTAAAAGTTATCACATTTGCACAATAAACATGGAAATTGTTTAAATTTTACTTACAGAATATTGAGTCTCCGACGTGATGCACTGTTTGGCTGGCGTACGTAGACTGAATTGTCATATTTAAAATGTTGTTAATACTGTTTAAATCATCAGTTTATTACCTCAGCCCCTCAGTTTTACAATTTGTCGATAATTGATAGATATGTATTACTTAATTGATTACAGTCAGATCTATGATCTATATTTTAAAAAATAAAAATAGATTTTTTAAAATATAGATCATTTCTATGTGTTTTAAAACGATTTTTTTCTTTATGTAATATGTTTACATTGTCAAAGTCAGGATTGTGACCGTTTTTATAGCATGATTTGCTAGGGCTGTGCTGTTAGCTTTAAGGTTTTTTAAATTATATTTATGCGAGTACATTCTATTTTTTATGTAATTCTTTGTTTGTCCTATATAACTAGTGTCGCAGTCTTTGCAATCCACTTTATATATTAAATTAGAATGTTTTTCTTTTGGAAGATTATCTTTGTTATTTTTGTAAATGTTATATTTAAAATTCGACGATTTTAATCCTAGATTTATATTATGTGGCCTAAGTATTCTATTGATAGCATCTGAAAAGTTTGAGATATAAGTAAAACTAAAATATTTTTTGTTGTTATCTGGTTTATGGTTACTGTTGGGTTCTTGTATTGATGTAAGTTTTTTATAACGATTATTAATGATCTTATTGAACAAACTTTTCGGATAGTCATTAGTTATTAAAATATTTTTAATTAAATTTATGTTGTCTTCATGAAATTTCTTGTACGAGAGTAATACGACTCTATCAACAAAATTGTTGATTACACTAATTTTTTGTTTCTTAAGGTGGTTGGAATTGAAATTCAGATAACGTCTTGACCAAGTATTTTTTCTAAACCAATTAGTTAGGAGTTTACCTTGTTGTGTTTTTGTTATACTGATGTCCAGGAAATCTAGTTTTCCATTTTTCTCTACTTCACTGGCAAATTTAAAGCCGATGGTGAAAACTGTTAAACGATTCTAATAAAACATCTAATTAATTTTGTTTTATAATGAGGATTATATTATCTACGTATCTCTTTTTTTTGAGGACAGTATTTTCTAAATGTTCCACCACTAGATCAGCGATAACTGGGCTGATTGGGGACCCCAAGGCTACTCCGTATTTTTGATTGAAAAAGGTATTATTATATTGGAAAGAAGTATTGTTTAGTAATAATTTCAAACCTTTCTGAAATTCAATCTTATTTAGATTAGTGTTCGATTTTACATCGTTCCATTTTCGATCAACAATTTCTAAAGCAAGATCAGTTGGTATATTTGTAAATAAAGATGCTATGTCAAAAGATACTAAAATATGTTCACAGTTAAAATTAAAGATTTAAGTGTATCAACTAATTGAAATGAATCTTTTATGTAAAAGTGCATTACCTTTGATAGAGGTTGTAGGATATTACTGAAAAACTTTGCCAATTTGTAAGTTGGGCTGTCAATACTTGATACTATGAGTCTCATCGGATAATTCTCTTTGTGTATTTTCGGTAGAGCGTATAGTCAGAGGCAAATACCATTGTATGATTTAAAAAACTTTTTTCTTGATCACTTATCATATTTAATTTATGCCAATTCTCTACAAGTTCATTAACTTTTTGCTGAATGTTGTTGATGGGACCCCAGCCAAACAGTGCATCACGTCGGAGACTCAATAAAGTAAAATTTAAACAATTTTCATGTTTGTTGTCTTGCAAATGTGATAATTTTTAAAATGAATCTGAAGATGACATAAAACCCATGTCGAAAACATTCATTCGCTAGTAACAAAAAATAAAAAAATTTGGCTGTGAATCAAGAAGTTTTTATTTATTTTTTTTAACTGTTTAACTAGCTCTCCGCACTTGCTCGCAACGGCAACGTTTACGTCATCTGCAAACGTAAACTTGCTCACTGTTACTTCTCTCAATTGTATATTGGCGAGTATAAATAGAAAGTGGGTCGTCTTAAAGCTAAAATGAAGGCTTCCACAGCCGTTGACCATCTTTTCTTGGCTTTCGAAAAACCGCGTCAATTTCTCCTTATTTCTGACGTTTAGTAGAATTCTTCAGGGCCACTGTTCTTTATCGCTACTGCCTTTTTTTACAAGATTATCTACAGAAATGATTATAGGTTGCAGATAATTTTGTTATCATCATAGATTTTGATTTTGGCAGACCCAGTTACTTAAGTTATATCCTGCGTCTTCTTCTAACTTAGAAATGTTATCGCTTCCATCTATAACAATTTCTTTTTGCACTAACACATTAATTCAAGCCTTAAGCTACTTAACACTGTTTTTCAACATAATCTTCCTTTTATAAACATCTGTGCCATCTTTGGACCCTTCGTTTAAATTCAGTTTGGAAAAAGCATTTGTCCCTATTTTTCATCCAAGCTTCCAATCCTTTTTAAACTTTTTTTCATTGGGCCAAACAAGCGAAAATCCAGAATGGGTCATAACTTGACCATTCGAGTTTCCAGATTGTCTCAACTGTAGCAACGCAGGTAGTGTGGAGTTTAGATTTATCACGGTTATGCAACCTTTTGTTTGGTCTTTTCTTTCTGATAACTTCCTTAAGCTTCTTTAACGTCAATATATATGGCTGACTCTTTACAGTGGGTCCCAGTTCAAGAATAATATATTGACGATCCCAGAACATAATTGCCATAACATTCTTCGAAAATGTTTGCACTTTAATTTTTTTTTTTATGAGATGCCTTGATTAATTTTGATTTCTGAACCATACTTAGATACCCGTGTTTTATCTGCAGTCACTTCATTGTCGATAAAAGACGGTTTACGTTTCTCGTGAGAGTTTATGAGATCTGAGCAAATCTCCATTTTTTTCATTGGTTAACTGACGTGCTACCCATCTACCACATACCTTAGAATATCCAAGATCTTGTATAATATAATCCACAACATTGTGTCTAAAGTTCATTCATTTTAAGAATACAGTAGACAGGTTGTGAACCACGTACTTTTTACACAGGACAAAATTTTTTAGAGCGGGAAATTTAAAATGATAACTATGCACGGTAATTGTGTTACTCCAAAATTATGTTGGTAACAAAGAGGTTATGTAACCAGCTGTTAAAATGGATTCGTCTTGATAAATAATTAATAAAGTTCACGTTGTTTTTTAATATTGTGCAATTACTGATGCTCGATCATCACATGTATTATGGTCATATACATATGTAAAACAGTCGGGTTAGAATGGGAATACATCGAAGAAGAAACACATTTTGTTTATTGAAAAAGACATTAGCAGAGAGAATAACACAAATGAGTAATTTTCAATTTCATGAATTTGTTCTCCAATCACTTTTTACATGTGGCAAGAACTAATTACAAAATATCTGTTTGTTGTTCGCCCACTACTTCAAGGACTAATTCGACTGGTCCCTGTTAGAGAATAACGTTTCCGAGGAAACTGGTTTACTTTATCGTTACAATACTTGTGACCAATAATCTGTCACGAACGATCTTTATGTTAACGATATTTTCCAGGATAAGCCTGTTAAAACCCACGCACATTTATTTAAAACAAAGACGCACAATCAGAATCTGAATCAGTGGTTGACGAATCAGATGACAACCCTGTATTCACATTAAATCTCAAATTTTCAGTCATATCCTCCACTATATTATCCAGATCATACATTTTCTGCTCTTCTGCAATTGCATGTTTAACACAATTACCCCCAGCATCTGCATTTATTTTCTCTACTCCTTCAAGCAACAACATCTTTACATCAGCTAGCTTATATTTTTTATTATTTGCGGCAACACGATGTTTAACTTGAGCCCACACCAGTTCGATTGGATTGAGATTGCAGTGATGCGGGGGTAATCATAATATTGTTCAACCAGTCTTGGAAACCATTTCATCGATTTCGTAATTGAAAGGGTGTGTACTTGTATACTGCTTGGCAAGATCCAGAATTTCAATTTTCAAAGGTTTTCCGTCAACTTGAATACCTTTCGTCATAAGCCACTCAGTCAATGCGCTCTTTGTCCATGAAGCAGTAGGGCACTTTTCAGTTTTAACTGAATGGTAAGGTGCATTGTCCATGACAATTACGCTATCAGGTGCAAGATGCGGTAGTATATTTTGCATCCAATTGGAGAAGTTGGTAACTCGTTTTTCAAGAAAAAAGAATGTACATGGCGTCTTATGGACTTTTTCTGTGTTTCATCTAATTTGTCATATCTTGTTTGGCGTTTACGTTTCTTCAGAGGTGATTTCGATATTCCACCGGACTCGATGTCTTTAACAATGGTCCAGACAGTCTTCTCACTCATGCCTACTTGATGTGAAGTCAACTTGACAGCAGCCGTTTTACAATTTGCCTCTATAAGTTTTAAGTACAAATTGCACACCATAAGCCTTTGCCCACTTTGAATATGCTTCCCGGAGGGATTCTTTGAAGTGCCAGGCGCCTCTTGTTCAGCCATACTAAAAATATATCATAATGAAGGGAAGTAATTAAACAACAAGTAAATCTGGACATATGTAATGTGAAGCACATAAATATCAAGATAAAATATTTACTTACATAAAATAAGAACTATATAAACAATCAGTCCCGAAAGGAACTATTTTTCTTGTGATAAAAAAACTCGAAATCGTAAAAAAAGCAATTTAAACACAACCAACCACAAAGCACACTAAATGACAGTTGAAAGTTACTGCCAACCTTTTAAACTAAAAATAACAACCCCCTCTGAGTAAACCGACAGATTTGTTTCTATGTAAACGTGACTTAGATTTCCAGCCTTGTAATTGGTCGAAAAGTTCGACGGACCTTCACCGGGCTGTATTCTTAACGTGAATAGACTATACCTCCCAAAGCATTAACACTATTCTGAACTTCATAATTAAGATTCTTGTCCGGTGAAATTGTGTAATGAATTATCTCAATTATCTCAAACGGACACTGAAAAATGGTACAAATGCTCAACGTTCAGTATCGCTTGATAGCTTTGTCAGGAGTGAAAATAAATAAATAAGTTGTCAAGTAAAAAAGTAAATAAAATTATTAAGGGAAACTAAAACTGTAAAACGATCATCTGAACCATCACATGTCGATCTTCACGAATCATAGTGTCGTTGTGCAACTTTGTTTCATTTGTGCCAACAGTTATCGATTTTCTAATCGTGGTTTATCAAATATATCGATTTCACCAACCCTAATTTTTTTACCCACCTTCGCACATTACCTACTGATATCAATTGTCGAATCACCGTACACTTTTAAAAACCTTCCATAAATTTCTGAAGCTGAACAACTTTCTTTTTCCAAAAATTCCATCACAGGCTCTTTGTTTTAATTTACTAACCAAATTAAAAATAGTTTTAAAGACCTAATAACGTAACAGTTTAATTTCCAATACATTAGGAAAACGTGAAATGAGTGTCACCTCTTTAGATTTTGATTCGCTTTTTACAGATTAACAGGCGACACTTCAGTGCAAGCCTCATAACAATAAAATTATAATTGCTATTTCTTAGGATTAGTTTCGTTGTTTTTAACTCGAGTTCCTTACGAAAACTACAATGATTGCCTTGTTTTTAACTCGAGTTCCTTACGAAAACTACAATGATTGTTACGTAAGAAGAGATAGGTGGAGAGCGTACAAAACAAAACTGAAAAAACGAAAATTTCTGCGATATATCAATTACTTGGCTCCAAACCAAAATTTATCCTGGTTTGGATTTTTCTGAAAGTTCAGGAACTTAGAGGACACTTCACGTACGTAGTATGTTTATTCGAACAAATCACTTTAAGGTCCCATACATGTTGCCTCATTTATCGCACAACAAGGCGCTCTACTTCGCAGTTACTCTGATTGCAGCGATTAACTAGTTGTTGCATGTTGCTTAAAACGTCGCAATTTGTTTGTAAGACTCGTTAGTAGTTGAAATGAGAGGAAAGAGAACATGATTTATAGCCGCAAACTTTATCGTCGTGATGAAACACCACGATAAATGTAGTATTGTTCGAAAGTGATTAATACAGAAGTGTGTAAACCACAGCGATATATTTGGAGGAAGTAATTTAAATTAAATTCGCTTGAAAACTTCAGACGTGAATGTATCTTAAGTGTGCGCGAACGAAACAGACGTAGAGTTTGATTATCGTTTTTCTAGTAAAAGTATGTTTGCTAACGCGTTCATTAGAATAAACGAAAATAGGAGACGACTGCGAGACTAAACTGTTTACTCAAACTTGAAGATTATATACAATAATGCGTTTCAAATGTGTAGTTTCTTTAAGCAGTTCACGATTCTTTAGAATATTACAGTTAGTTTTCAGGTCTTGTAAGTGGAAATGATAAAGAGAAAAACTCAGATACAATTTTACTACTCCAGTTATCTATGTGTACTAATTTGTAGTGAAAATTGTGCTAAATGAGTATTAAATAAAAAGCAGTGGCGGATATCAATGAATTATTTAAGCTTACATCATGAAAACTTTTCGTTTTTGTTAAACTCAGCCCCTGTAATAATAATTGCCAAAAATAAAAAGCGAACTTCGTTTATAAACTGCATCGGTTTACGACACTCGAATGTTGTTGAATTCGTTTATATCGCGCTCGTTCAATAAATGCAAATGGAAATTGTCTTTGTCGCGTGTAAACTGCAATAACAAAAGATTATCGTCGCCGAAGGGCAATGCCTCCATTATCATATGAATCGAGAGTCCTGATTTCCCTTCTGAACCAGTATTTATTCGCTTTAATAATGTCCATCAATGTGTACATAAATTATCTTTTGTATCTACATTATTCACTTCTTTTATGGTTTAATAAGTACATGATTTTCATTTTTCAAAATAAACAAAATTACGTCACTGCTTATTAATTACGTTATCATTTGTAAAATTGAAATAACCAACAGGTAAGGGCCTAGATTCTTCAATATGAGCCAAGTTCTAAAGTTAATGGATTTGCCTTGTAGCGTCAGAATATCAATTTCATATGAATTATTTGAACATGTTTTAAATACGAGTATCTAAAACTCATCTTAGGATGCTGACTCAACGAAACCTCTTAAGAGTTAAAATATTTTTATTTTGGAAGCACAATCGAAATTAACGACAATAATGTATATTTTTTAAGGTCCAATCATTTAAAAATATAAATGAAAAATACCTTCTCTCACATGTAACAATTGGGTTCAGTTTGCAGATAAAAAATGGTCACCTATAGCTTCTGGGTGCCACAGTTCTTTGCAGTATTATTAGCAGTGGTAATTGTACTTATAACCTACTGCAAATGGGTCTTCACATACTGGGAAAAGAAAAACATACCGGGTCCAAAACCGAAAATGTTTCTGGGCACATCTCAAAATCCGATTACTAGAAAGACGCCCGTATTTCACCACCTGAAAACCATCTACGACACATTCCGACTTAAAAAACTGAAACATTGTGGAATCTACAGCTTTCCGTCACCAGCCTACATGCCACTTGATCTCGACGTCATAAAAAACATCCTAACCAAAGATTTTCAGCATTTCGCCTCCCGAGGTATGTACTGCAACGAAAAAATTGACCCACTGAGCGCAAATCTCGTCAGTATGGATGGCCACAAGTGGAAAACCCTGCGCGCGAAACTCACCCCGACTTTCACCTCCGGGAAAATGAAGATGATGTTTCAAAGTTTGTTGGAATGCGGCGAACAAATGTTGGAGGCGATGGAAAAGCTGCGTCAAGATCCGTTGGATATCAAGGAAGTCCTAGGCTGCTTCACCACTGATGTCGTTGGATCATGCGCGTTCGGACTGGAGTGTAATAGCTTCAAGGATTCAAATTCTGAATTTAGGGCTTACGGTCGTAAGGCCTTTGCTCCGACGTTAAGAGGAATTTTGAGGATTTTATTTTGCATAAATTTCCCTTACCTAGCAAAACTAGCGCGTATGAAAATCGTTAATCCAGAAGTGGGCGCATTTTTCATCGACGTCGTCAAGAAAACGGTAGACTATCGCGAGAGAAACATGGTGCTGCGCAACGATTTCATGCAGATTTTGTTAGAGTTAAAGAACGTCGAAGGGGGCGAAGGCTTAACCGTCGAAGAAATCGCCGCCCAAGCTTTTGTTTTCTTCTTGGCGGGTTTTGAAACGTCATCGACCACAATGATGTTCTGCCTGTATGAGTTGGCACAAAACCAAGATGTCCAGGATAAACTAAGAAATGAAATCAACAAGGTCATGAGAGAAAATGGTGGAAAGGTTACGTACGAAGTAATTATGTCCTTGAAATATATGGAACAGGTCGTCGATGGTAATCCAAAATTGCAAAGTGATTTCTAACTAATACTTGAATAAAATTTTCTAGAAACTTTGAGGAAATATCCGGCAGCCCCGCTTTTAAATAGAAAATGCACCAAAGACTATAAACTTCCCGATTCTGAGGCGTTCCTGGATGCAGGCATTAGGGTGGTAATTCCAACTTATGCTTTGCACCACGATCCAGAATATTACCCCAACCCGGAAGTGTTCGACCCCGATCGTTTTAACGATGAAAATAAAGCAAAAAGGCATCCGTTTGCATACCTCCCATTCGGAGAAGGTCCAAGAGTTTGCATTGGTAAGTTTTCTTTTTCAGCAAAGTAAGCATTGCTAGATTAATGCGATTTCCAGGAATGCGATTTGGATTAATGGAGACCAAGGTTGGGTTGCTACTGCTCTTGAAAAATTATCGGTTTTCATTAAATCCAAAAACGTCAACGCCCATCAAATTCGATCCGAACTCGTTCCTTTTAGGTCTAAAAGATAAGATCTGGTTGGATGCCGAGTTTGTTGATTCGATTTGAGTTCCTGCTTAGAGGAAATATAAAAGCTTAAAAGTGATTTAATTTATTCGTATTTTGTTGTGGGCTGTTTTAGTTTAATATTATGTAATTAGTTCTGATTTTAGAGTAGGGAATGAATTTTTATTGAAACTATTTATTTAATAAAACTCCATTAAAATGCCAGTAGTAAGTTATTTTCCATGGATAGATGAAGGTATTACTTAGGAAAAAAGCTAAATTATTGATCACCAGGAAACGTTAAGATTCATGCCCTTATTAGAGGTACTGGGGTACTTCAGAACATTAAATATTCGTTACGAAACGTCGGCAGAAGAAAGAGAATTATCGGTTTCCAATCTGGAAGTCAAGATTTACCAATGCATTGTCCATTGGTAAAGAATTAAAATATGTTTGTAACGAACGGGAGTTGAAAAGGTGATCATAAAAGTAGATTAAAGAAATCTATATTTTGAATTTCACAAGGACTCGTCGTTTGATGTAATAGGCGGTATTGACAACAATAATTATTTTTTTGGTTTTATTAATAGTTATTCCATATTGAATACGTTTGATGATCTTAGAAATTATTTGCTCGAAAATGATTTTGATTTATTCGGGGTTAGTGAAACATGGTTAAATAACTCTATCAAAGATTATGCTTTGAACATACTAGGGTTCACTGTGGTGAGAAGTGATCGATTGGAAGGAAGAGGAGGCGGTATTGCTTGTTTTCTTAAGTCGTCTTTGAATTACCAGGTAATTTGCATGATTACGTAACAAATAGCATTGAACAACTTTGGTTGGCATTTAAGTTTAAAAAACGAATTGTTTATTTTGGTATTTTATATAAGCCGCCGTCGGTAAGTTATACATCGTTTTCCTATTTCCATGACGTTTTTTCGAAACTACTTACAATTTCCGACGAAATCGTGTGCATGGGAGATTTCAATATCAACTTTGCGGTAAACTCATTTAGTAAAAAATATTTGGAATCTCTCATGGCCTCATATAACATGCACCAGTTAGTAACTGATGATTTTACGCGTATAACACAATTATCGGAATCTTGTATCGATTTGCTCTTTGCCAGCAAAACTGAGTGCATAGTCAGAACGGGTGTAACTTCACTTGCTTCCGTTAGCGATCATCGATTAATATTTAGTGTTTACAATTTTCCCAGAATACGTATTTGCAAGTATATAACTTATCGAGTCACTAACAGTATTAATCTAACTAATTTTTATGCCAAAGTCGCTACTATGGATTGGGATGCTGTTTATTATATTAATAATATTATAATAATAATATATTATAATAATAATATATTATAATAATAATATATTATAATAATAATCACTACTTTAATTCTGCCATTATCTCCGTGTTTGATGAATTTGCCCCTGTGCAAACTAAAAGAATAACAAAACCATTCTCTCCGTGGATAACATTAAACATTAAACAACTTATCCGCGAAAAAAATAAGGCATTTAGTGAGTATAGAAGATCTATACGCAGCTTAAATGCGACAAGAACTGCTATTTGTGTAAAATGGGAAGCCTATAAAAAATTACGTAATGGTGTAACAGATTGTATCAGACGTGAGAAAAAAGCATACATGGAGAGCACTGTTAATTGTTCAAAAAATTCTGCTGATCTGTGGAAATAGTTGAGTTTTCACAAGAACAATTCTGTAAGCTTACCTGCTCATTTACGCTGCCCGGAAGCGGTTAAGGCCTCTTTCTTATATGATAACGTTGAGAAAGCAAGTCCTGATACAATATTGTACTTTTGTAATAATGTTAGCTCTGGAGTGAATGCAACCTTTGATTTTCACTTAACAACCTGCGAGGAGATTACTAATATAATTTCCAACATTTCCCTCAACGCTGTGGGAGTTGATGGCATATCAGCTGCTATGTTAAAATTGTGCTTGCCTTTTTGTAAACTTGCTTTAATAAATATCATTAATTGTTCGCTTGAACAATGCGTTTCCCCTGATATTTGGAAAAGAGCTTTAATTACTCCCCTGCTGAAGTGTGACAAACCTACTGTAACTAGCGACTTGCGACCTATTAATGTCTTTCCTGTTGTCTCTAAAGTTCTGGAAAGGGTTATATATAATCAGTTGAGTACCTACTTACATGAATTTCGATTAATTCCTATTCAAGTTTCAGACCGCGTTACAGTACAACGCTCCTGTAGATATAGTCGACGAATTTCTCTCTGCTTCTGATAATTATAAAATATCTGTTTTAATATTACTCGACTATTCTAAAGTTTTCGATATGCTTGATCATAGGCTTCTTTTAGCTAAACTTTTATATTACGGTTTGTCATCTTCGCCAGTTGAGTGGTTTGCTAGTTATTTCTCTGACCGCTCTCAGCAGACAAGAATAAATTCCGACGTAGGTTACATATATTCCTCTGTTACAGATGTCAATGTGGGTGTTCCGCAATGTTCCATTTTGGGGCTCTTGTTATTTAATCGCTACATGGCTGCATCTACAATATTAAAAACTGCAAAATTTGTGCCTACGCTGATGATAATCAGATATTTTATTCTTTTTTTCCCTCCGATTATGCTACGGCCGTAGATAAGGTCAAACAGGACTTGGATTCACTCAGAGTATGGTTAAAATTAAATCCGAACAAATGTGCTGCTATGTAAATGGTACTAAATGACAGTGTAGTAAAATTGAACATCTTCCGCAAAACGCATTTGTGTTAGATAATATTCCTTTGACTTTAGTTAAACAAATAAAAAATTTAAGTGTCATTTTCGACTCAAATCTTACATTAACGTTTCATGTAAACAAAAATGCATACGGTAGGCCTCGGTCCATTCACAGATACAAACATATTTTACCATTCAGAATAAAGTTACTGTTAGTCGAAAACTTCATATTATCTACATTTAATTATTGTGATACAGTATATGGACCGTGTTTAACGTCTGAAAATGTTTATAGAATTCAAAAATGTCAAAATTCTTGTATGCGTTTTGTAGATAATATTAGTAACGATTTCATATGACTCCTTTTTATGAAAAACATAAATTATTAAAAATGGGACTACGCAGAGAATATGTTGTCTTGTCCATAAGGTATTAGATACACAAGACCCTTGTTATATATTTCGCAAGTTAATTTTTCTTCGTGATTTATGTCAACTTAAAACCCGTCAAGAATACATGTTGAATATGCCAATTCACAAAACCACGTTCTTTAGTGGATCTTTTTCTTATGTCGCCGTCTGTGCTTACAACGGGGTCCCTGATGAATATTAAAGTATTTCACCTTCAAGTCTAAAATGAAAGTATTTTTACTATCTATTAATTAGATACTTGGAGTTTCTGGGTTTGTCAAACGTATTTACTTGGATTACTTGGTAATTATTTTTGACTGATTATTTAGTTATTTAGTCGTACGTATGTGTGTTTTTTTTTCTCTTTTTACTTTTTTTAGAATTTATTATTTCCCGTACATTTATTGAATAATGTAACTAATATAATGTAATTTCAGATGCATAAGTTTGGATAGAAACAGCCTGAGGCTGAAATCCCGCCTTAATAAAAGCCCTATTATTATATAATTTCGGGATTGTCGAAATTTCATCTTTTCTCCTCTGGTAGTTTTTTATATCTATCTTTTGTTTGTATTTAAAGGTAGGTACAAATTTTGGTATTCAATACATTCAAAAATCATTCGACATGTTAGTTTGACATTTGTCTAGGCATGAATATATTTTCGGTTAAATTTTCTTGCAATCCAAAATTTGGAACACTTCACTTTTTATTACGATTGCGATTTATTTATGATTTACTGGAATTAATTAAAATAACAAAAAAAACCAAACATTTATTTTTATTTTTCACGAAACTAACGCTAACTAAACACGTCGTAAGAAACTGGCATTTTGTACAGAAGTAAATCATTATGTTCAATTCCCAAGTTAAAATAAATAAAGAACTAACTTTTTTTTAAAGATCTTAAATATTAAAACTTATAACAGTCGTCCTTACATAGCATTATGACATTCGAACCAATCAAATTTAAATAATTTTATTCCGCATCTAGCTTCTGAATGAACATAAATGACTAAGCACGCGGTTTTTTTTTTGATACGCCTCACCAGTCGATTGCAAGTATGCGCATATTTGGATCTGCATCAGAACTTTCCTCAAGATTTGCCGATGTTTACAGTGTTTCTCGAAGGCTCCCCTTGTTTTAAATCGGGGTTTTGAAACTCCATACGTTTTAATTTTATTATTGCATCATCTTTTTGTTTATTTTCTAATTTTAAATATTTTTGTTTACAAAATTCCGTTTCTTATAGAAAAACCTACGGGCCTATTCCAGGTTTAATCATCCATAAAATGGTTCCATAAAATGATTTTGGACCTTTCAACGTAAGCAGCGATTACTTTTGTTCAGAGTTTCTCTTCCAAACAATTTTACAAAATCCGAATTTCCTGGTAACATAAATTTCCTCAATTTTCCGGATAATATGGCGTGTAGGATACGTTTAACAGCCGGATTATGAATCACCGCTTCAGGTACACGCCCGGAGCTTTACGTCGTCAGCGTCCTCCTCGTCCGCGCTCAATTTTACAATCCGGAAGCCATCGCGCAATTTATTAGGAGCTGCTGCAGCAATATAAGATGCACGTCTCCGCTATTTACTTGTAATCCACCGGGGATAACTATGTTAGGAGTAGTTTTCGTTACGGCGTGGTGAGAGCACTCCGGCGCACGGTAACGACAGTTTCAACCTACTTTGTGCTAAATCCGACCTGACGTACGGATTGGCACTTTGCTGCGTTTTTCCGTCGAGCAGGACCTCCCAAATTTTAATGCGCCGTAAAAGCAAAGTCGCAAACGCCGTTTCAAAGTTCGCAGGAACGTAATTTTACGTTATTACGTCGTGATCTAGTTACGACAGACGAGATCGATAAATGAAAGTATAAGTTTGAAACGATTCTGAACAATACAGACCATAGTGCATCACCTTGTAGCACACCACATTTTGCTTGGTGCTTTCATTGCAATTTTGAATATGAATCTTTAATGCTTGGATTTGGATTAGGATAGATAGCCCTATTTTGGAGAACAAAACTATTTTAAAAGGGAAAGTCTGTGAAGTATTTTTTTGAAAACAAAAACATCCAACACACAGAGATACCTTAACATGATATTTTCTCGAAGGAGAACCTTACTTGAAAATCTAATCCCGGTGCGCTGCGTTCGCTAACGATGTAATTAAACATCCGCAGAAGATGAATCCTGCCTTGGCAACAAAATACGAGTTGCTATAGCAACTATGATGTATCTGCGTGGTTTGGTCCGAAACTCATAACATTGTGTTCATTTCGCCTTTACTTTTACCAATAACATTATTTTTTAATCAGAGAAAAGGTTCGTTAGAAAGAGGCATTTTTTTTGTATGAATCACTTTCTTAGTGTTGTAAAATCTTTAGCCTTTTGTTTTGTAAAAAACTTGTCGACATTTGATTTGATTTGAGATTTCTATGCGCGGGAAGGAAATATTTGAATTTGAATGCCACAGGTGATGTCATTTTACCCCTTTTAGAGACACCGGACAGATTATTTAAATACCGTTGTGCACGAGTATATTGTATGTATTGATAGAATCGAAGGAAAAAATATTTTGAGGTAGACTTGTTTCATCAGAACCTTTTATGTAAACTGCCACGAACAGAACTCTGCAATTCGACGAGCAATAATTCCGGAAGTGAAACAAAGAAGCGGCCGTTTAAATTTCGAAAAGACTAGACCGGGATCGCCTCTCTCCATTCACCACCCATCCGTTCACGTCCACCGCACGTTCGCACGCCCTGATAAATAATTAATAGGTCATATTTTGAACCGAAAGCCCCCGCAAACAATGAGCCGTAAATCAAGCTCGCGCAGAGAAAACTCAAAATTGATGCGGTCGAGGTCCTCCGGTCAACTGTAGTGCTAAACAACGGTCGTTCGCGCAAGCAAAACAAAAAGTAGATGTCGCAGACTAGTCGCGAAATTACCTGCGGAATAAATTAAAATATTTAATTCCGGTCCTGCTTCTCTTTCTCTCGCTCCTGCCACCGGGCGTCTTCTCCGCGCCGGGCGTTTCGGCCTTTATATACGACCGACATTAACATTTAACCTGGGAGAACGGCGGGAACATGTAAAGCATTCCGTATTTAAATTATACCCAGATAACCGCATTTAGAGAACTCCGACGTCAGAACAAAGAAAATTAATTATTGGCGGTGCCTGGGGGGCGCCCGCGAGGCGGTGGTTCACCGTTGAACATTGAAACGGTGCAGTCCCCGAACCAGGTGCGGAATTATGCGCGAGAGTAATTTCAGGAGCCGCCGCTGCTCTTTCGCGTTTATTAATCAGTGCCAACTTGATCTATTCACAGATACGTAACAACGGCAAACGAGAACAATAAATCCCAGAAAACTTGATTCATTGGCCGGGCATGTCCCCGAGGTATTATTATTACCGCAGCGTACCTAGCATCAAAAAGAAAATCTACGACGTCAAATCAAAAGCTGAAAGTATTTAATGCAAAATCAAAAACAAAGAAACACCTACGTTTTAATAACATGCAATCTAAAAGAAACAAAGGAAACGAATCCTAAAATAATAAATGCATGCAACAGGGCAACCGCTTTACATACAAAGGTAATCTAACTGTAAGGGCAGTTTTACAAAAACATACATCTTGGTAGGACTTCAAGAAAGATATTATCAAGAATTTTGAGCTTTCCAAATAATATAGCATCACTTTCTGAAGTTACATGTCACACCTACCTCAGAACGACAGAAAAGAAAATAGCTTTAAGAGTCCAAACACTTTTAGTTTCTGTCTTTCTGCATTCCTAACCGTTCTCATTTTCTACTGGTAGAAGCTTCTCAGGTTTTAAGGTGTGAATGAGTTAAATAATTTAGGCTCAGTTTTACAGTCGTCACGTCGAATAAACCAATGTGATGTAGACGTGAAAGAACGTTAAAGGCTATTAGGTGAGTAGTTATTCTGTGTTTGTAAAACCGGGTCTTAATAACAAAAATGTCTATAAGTTTAATGCACAAGGAGAATTGCATTACACTACCTAAACAACATATTCAAGGGATTTCAAAGAAAGGGAAAACAAGAAGAGCAGTAAGAGGAGTTTCTTCCACGTTTTAAGAGTAGACAACTAACAAAAAAGAATAAACGGGAAGTAAAAGCTGCAGAAATGGATACACTAAAGAGTATCATTATAACGAAAGAAAAATGTAGGAAAAGAAATAAAAGGAGAAACAACAAAATCAATTTAAAAAGGCGTTCACAAGGTAACGTGAAAAGTGAAGAGTTACATTGGAAAAACAAAAACACCTGCATTCGGCTTAAGACGCCAATATTCTGTATATAATTTTGTTTATTTTAAATATATTGCAATTATAAACAAAGCATGACGAAAAGCGGTCGATCTGAGGAGCGCCACGATGACTCATGAACACCTGCATGGAAAACGTGTGCATCAAGAGACAATTAGCAGATTTTTGTCCGTAGTTAATCGTAGTTTTTCTTTTGAACCATTTAAAAGATGGCGGTTACCGGGATATCAAGACACAACACACAGAGTTGTGTATTCACGTGTGAACAGATTTTATATTTTCTTCGATTAAATACAAACGAAGCGGCAACGTATAATGCTACAGCGACGGTTTAATGTAGGTACACACGCTCTTTGCCGCCTTGTTCGAAATAAGCCAAACAAAATATAAAATTCCGTTCTCTAGTAATCATTGTCCGAATGCGTAATTGGCAATCGAATAAAATAGGAAAAGAAATAAAATGAGGAAGAATTATAAAAGAAGACGTTACTTAAACAAAATCAACTCAAAATGGAACGAACACACCCAGAAGTAACGATAATGGAGATGTCTCAGTAAAAGATTTAAATTGGGAAAGAGAGAAAGAAGAGAACGGAAGCAACAAATATACACCATGGATGGAGATATTTGATTAGAGTGTAACTGTAAAGGAAAGGAGGGAGGGAGGGAGTGAATAGAATTAAAAATGAAGACTGTGGTGGTAATAGATACGATCAAAGGCAAGGGCTCAATTGATGTGGGTATATCAAAAGTAAGATTTCAAGATGCAATGTAGAACTATATTCTTCGACAATGATGAAAAATAGAAAGGTTCATGTGATATACAGACGACGCAAGAAAAGATTTCCTTGAGAGAAGAATAATGCAGAAGCTAAATGAGAGAAAAAAATTATTTTCGTCAATCAACAGCCTTTAATTAAATTAATTCAATAGTAAACATTTCACGTCATAATTCGATGCTTCTTCAGTACAATTCTACAAAAATACAAAAACAAGGCCTATTACACCCATAATATTTAATAAAACTATTAAATCAAGGCCGAATGCAGGTCTTTTTGTCTTTCTAATGCAACTCTTTACTTTTCACGTTACCTTGTGGACGTCTTGAGTTGATTCTGTTTAATGGCTTCCGTTATTGTTCTTTCTCCTTTTATTTCTTTTCCTACATTTTTCTTTCGTTATAATGATACTCTTTAATGTATCTATTTCTGCAGCTTTTAGATCTCCTTTATTCTTACTTATTCTTACTGCTCTTCTTGTTTTCCTTTTCTTTGAAATCTCTTGAATATGTTATTTAGGTAATGTAATACAATTCTCCTTGTGCATTATAGACATTTTGATGTGAGTTAGTCTATTAAGCCATTAAGTTCTCATCAGCTCGTCACAAGCCGCATTTCTGTTATTAAGGCCTGGTTTTACAAACACAGAATAACTACTCGCCTAATAGCCTTTAACGTTCTTTCATATCTGCGTCATGTCAGTTTATTCGATGTGACGACTGTAAAACCGAGCCTAAATTATTTAACTCATTCATTCAGAAGCTAAATGTATGAGACGTCACAAACCGTCGTAAGCTGGCTTTAAAAAACAATATTAAGAAATGTCATTGGAAATAAAATTAAGAAGAACAATAATGATAAAGACCACAACGACTGAGAGCATTTTTTACAAGAAAATAACACCCATGAATAAGCAAAGAAAATAATATTCACAAATTCAACGTCAAAAATATTTTTGGCGTAGGTATACAACGTGTTCTTTCAGATGTAAATGTGGAATTCATAATCAGGTCACTCAGTTTTTGCGAAAGGAAATACATGGGAAATTGCCTCGAACGAATAATGGATTCTAAATATCACAAATTTTAAACTGAAAAGCAAATCAAACTGTATCACAATCTTGGTTTCCGGGTTGGGAATCGCGTCAACTCTTCGTCTTGCCGACGTTTCGTCCATCTCATAGCAGCAGCGACTACAGCCTCCAACGAAGCCCTGAAGAAGTCCACGGCGAGATGGACGAAACGTCGGCAAGACGAAGAATTGACGCGGTTCCCAACCCGGAAACCAAGATTATGATGGACAACGGCCGCGGAAGCCTTCAAACCAAATCAAACTGTAGCTCATGGGTTTCTTATACTCAAAACAAAATAAATAATGAAAAATATATCGAAATCATATTATATTACTGGACTATTGCAGAAAATCCGTGGACACACTGTATATGTATAACATTGCTACATATCGATCAGCAGAAATTAACTTCTGTGAGATCGAAATTATAGTTTAAATTCGAAATTGTGACATTTGCGACATTTACGATTTCATATTATTTGAGATCTCATAACAATTCTAAATTACTTTCCCAAATGCGGGTATGTATTTTGAAAAATATAGATACTTTACCCTTATGTCGATTTTGAATATTTTGGTTTCCTCGGTTTGTGAGAAATTTAATGTGCGCGTTAAAGGGTTTGAAAAGATGAAGAAGAAACTTTACTAAGAAATCAATTTTCTGAGGTTTTTGGAGTTTTTAAACATTTAAAAATTAGTAATTTACAGAGCACAAGTGTCGCTATTTTATTAGCGATAAATTGTCACTATCTCGAGAACCACAAACTATAGATCAATAAAATTTTATATTTCATCCACTCAGCATGAACTATTTAATCGTGCAAAAATATATAGAGTGTTCCATTAAAAAAAAATACAAATTAGGGTTACCACACTCTTACGAGACACTTGTCTAAATAATTTTAGATCGTGGATCTAACCAATTTGCATGTTAGCATATTCAGATTTTAAAAATCTTCCGCTCACATACTGTTGGTCCACCTTGTATATATAAGGCCGAGTCCAAAAAATGCCTACGCGAATAGCCTCGGAGTTTATTGCCGGATTTGAGCGGTCAAAAAATCTATTGAGTGGCAAAAAAACTATAACATATCCTTTGTTGCATTCTTAATACATTTAAGGCAGCTGTCAACTTTCATTTTTTTTTTAATTTAATGGTATAATTATAAAAAAATTATGTAATGTTAGGTCAAAAAGTGGTCGCAGGATGTCGCGATTTAAATCATTCATTATCATATCATATCATTTATTCGAACCCAAAATATAAATATTTCATGTCAAAAATACAGCATAACGCTAACGATAAGAATAACTGAGAAATTCATTAACTGTATAAAATGGATTATTCACAAGAAAATGTCTTATGGTGGTTCTAAACTGTTTCATTGGCATTTCGGTCCACGCTTTGGGAAGACTATTGAATAGGTAAATGTGCCTTTGCTGAGCATCTGTCATGTTGATCCTTCGGCGTGGGATATTGATTGAGTGAGGGTGGTAACCATGTCCCCTCTTTTCAGGAGGTAATCAGCTTCTGCTCGGGCTCTTGTAAGTTGACGATAGAAATATGTCGAAACCGTTATCATTATGTTTAGTTTGTGGAATAGTGGCTTACAATGGGTGTGCCTAGGAACTCCTTCAATTACCCGGATCGCATTCTTCTGACTGACGAGTACACTTTCAGCATATGCCGATTCACCCCAAATTTGGATCCCAAAACTCATCCTGGAATGGAAAAGAGGGGAAGTAAGCAGTTATAGGTGCATCCTTGCTTACTATTTGCTTGGTACGACGGATGACATAAATTGCAGAAGCGAGTTTATTTAATAATTCGTTTATGTGGGTCTTCCAGTCAAACGTGTGTCCAAAGTAATCCCTAATAGTTTGGCGGAATCAGCATGAATAGAGGTTGCATTTCTTTTGGAGGTAAAAGGAATTCGTACTACCTTGTCTTCATTTAGTTGTAGTTCGTTTGCTCGGAACCATTCGTCAGCCATTTTTTTTGCTTCGTTCATACAAATTAGGAATTGTTCAGCATTAATGTCTTTGCGGCATATCGTAGTATCATCTGCGTAAATTAAGGTATGCGCTGTTAATTGTTTCGGAAGATCATTAGCAAAAATAGTGAACAGAAATGGTCCAATGAGAGATCCCTGTGCGATTCCATTAGATACTTCCCGCAGAGTACTCAGTTGATCGTTAAAATAGACAGCCTGTTTCCTGTTTGTGAAATAGGACGCTATTAATTTAAGTGGGATACCTCTGATTCCATATGGTATGATTATAGTAATTCCATTACGGTATGATTATAGTAATTCCATTACGGTATGATTATAGTAATAAATTTCGAAAGAACTTTTTTGTGCGTTCAATATGCTACGATAAACACTTATTTTTCTAAATATATAATAGAAAAAGAATAAGAAAAAATATTTTAATTGTTTACATGAAATGACGTAAAATCAGTTGCTAAACAATAAATGATACCTGTTTTAGTAAATAGTGTAGTGTCTATATGTATTCCCTAATAGGCAAACAAATGGCTGAAACTGTCAAAATTTTTTGTTTGTTGTCAGAATGTTATTTCTTGTAGTTTGTAAAACTGAAAATGTGAACAACAACGAATTAAGTGATATATTTTAAATTTATTTTGAATTTCAGAAAAATATATTATACCGAAGAGTCTTCACAGCAGCAGCAGCGACTACATCAGCAGCTACAGCCTCCAACGAAGCCCTGAAGAAATCCACGGCGAGATGGACGAAACGTCGGCAAGACAAAGAATTGACGCGGTTCCCAACCCGGAAACCAAGATTGTTATGGACAACGGCCGCGGAAGCCTTCAAACCAAGTTATACTCTTATGTGGAAATACTTATAGACGCTATATTTATCTGTATCTGAATCTAGATACTTTAAGAAATGTATCTGTTACAACACTGATGACAATATACTAATTTTAAGACTACATAAAACAAAATTCGAAAAAATTCTACACTCAGAAAAATAAACTGTTCGGTCAACCAAAAACGCATTCAGTTAACAACATTTTTCGTTTACCTATTAGAAAACATACGTGGTCGTTGAACATTTGAACAGTTAAACATTTCAGATTGAATCAACTCAATATTTCGTTTAAGGCAAAGATTCAATGAAAGCAGGGTTCATGTTGCTTCAGTGCACAAGGAAATTGATACAAGAAGTTCTGACTATTAAAATAGCTAAATATTTAATTTGACTGAACGTTGTTAGGGAATTAAAATTATATTATATGGTAAACAATAGGTCAATTATTTAGACTATCGTTTCGGGAGAAATCAATTAAATGTTCATTTTTTTGCGATACTGCCAAGGCAAGGTGTAACCTATCAACCTCTGGTGAGGAGCTGAATAAGCCCCTCAACGAATTTTATAAGCAAAGTTGGACACATTTTAAATATGAATGACTTTTAGCCATTTAAGAAACAATATCGAACAACAAGTCTAATTATGTTGAGACAGGCAGCAAATATACATAAAGTTTAGCAAAAGCCGTCTGAATGTCAAAAGCAAGAATTTCTATAATTAGCTCCCGCTTTTACTTGACTTAACATTTGTTCTGTTAAATAAAAATCGAAACAGACACTTAAAGGCAACAGCACTTTACGATCATTTTGAAATTTCAACTTTTTGATTTAGGGCCGGTTTATTCACTTTCAATTAACTTTATCTTGCGATTTATTACCATAGTAACAATTGTACAAATAATTGTTACAATGGGAATAAACTGAAGCTTAAAGTTACTTGGAGGTGAATAAACAACTTACATTTTAAGGTAAAACACTTACATTTTAAGGTAAAACATTTCATCGTTCAGTCAAATGTAATAGTTTAACATTTTTTTAGTATTATTTCAACAATTTCGAAGATGATCAGTTAAGAATATTACCACTGAAACAAGTGAATTAAATTAAAGTCAACGCACAAAAAGTTGACATTCGAAAGGTTGTTGACTTAATTATTTAATTATTTAATTTTTCTTAGCGTAGGTACTTTAAAAAATGCAGTTTTGGTGATACAGATTTCAGAGAACAAATAATGACTTTAATAATATTAATTTTATTAATATTATTAATTTTTTTATGTAGATAACATCATGAAAAAGAAATTATTAAAACTCCATACCTGAAAAGATTACTGGCAAACAATTTCAATTATTAAGAAAATAAGTTGAACATAATGAAGAGATTTGAGTATTACATCACGTTTAAAAGTTTGAGAATGTTAAACGGATTGAGCAAACTATAAAAGATTTTCGTAGCAGCTTAAAATAGCGAGCTGGCAGCATTACTCGCAGAAGACTTTCCTTACGTTTTAATATGTCTCAGTACGCTTGAAAAATAATACGATTATCAAGAGATCCGATCGTTTCTACGGTGACAAACCGGAGTTAGGAGATTCCCGGAGTTTAAAAATGCTGAAACAAAATTAGGTATTCAGAAAATTTAAAAATTTAATTATTAACCGAACAATAATTTCCCGACTTTCGCGTTAAATGAGAAGAAAGAAGCGAAAAAAGTTCCGAAACAAGTCGCTAAGTTGAGAACAAAACAAAAGGCGTCAGGAAAAGTTTCCGACGTCGCCGTCGTTCGTCTCGGACCGGGAAAGTTTTGATGGCAAAATTTCTGCCCTCCGTTTTGCGGTCAACTCGAATGTCGTTGCTGCTGCGGGCGTGAAAGAGGGGCCTTTCACGGACAGACATGTAAGCGCATTGGAAGTTGAAGAAGAAAAAAAAACGAGTAGAGACGCGTCAACGGCGCGGCGGCGGTTGAAAGATAATTTGGTTACGCGCTCTTCAGAGGTAGAGTTGCTTGTGGTAGTCTAGCGATGGCAGGCAGTGTGTGAAATTGAATTAAACTCGAAAATTGTTTTACCTCTTATGTCATCATAACCACCAGTAATCTTTTTTGGACTGACCATGAGTAATAAGAATTAGATTTTAAATAACAAAGGAAAAATTATATCGGGTTCATAATACGGTGTCGTCAAATTACTGATTAAAGTAAGCTGTGCTTTTTTATATAAAGTTGGTAATATGCAATACAATAGTGTCATATTGTCTAATCATAATATTAAATTTTATAAAAATGTATAAAGGAATGCACAAACGTACCCTGCGCTTCATGATGTTCAAACGCGTTTACTAAGTATCGCGGGTTATGTTAACACAAATAAATAATTAGGCAGCTGTCAGTGCTATAAACCCTTAGGAGAGAAGAACTTTCAAATTATAGTCTACTTTAATTAGAAACTTAATGGTACATGTCTCTAACGTATTAGGTACTTTTTTTGTAAGGCATTTACCTAATCACTTAACCTTTACTTCATCAAGGGTGGTTTTCGATGGTAGTCTATAAAAGCTTCAATTTGCAAATGCGAAGATCGTGCACAGACAAATTCAGCCGCGTTAATTAAAACTGATTAACCTGCAGATAGGCAGCACGCATTAGTAGACGTTAAAGAGCCGGACCTCTCGGGTGTAAATTACGGCGCGACGGCGAAAAGTAACGTAATTAAACATACGCCGGTAATTCGGGGCGGCCTCTAATAAAATTAAGGCCGACACAACAGGGGGCCGTGGAGGGTTTGCTTAAAACTTTAGAGAGTGTAATCGATGAGGCAATTAATTCCGCCTTGCTTTCTCGAGAGTTTGCTGGAGGCGTGATGTGCGAAATGTTACAAGAACTTACTTGATTTACGAAGGTGTGAGAAACTTATCGATTCTCGGTCATTCCAATTAAAGCAACGATTAAGGCATTTCCTAACTTCCTTATGTATTTCTTTTCTTAAAATTGAAAATATGACAAACTTAGTAAAATCAATTTTATAGTGAGTGATTGGAAAAAGTTTAGTTTGGAAACACATTTATAATAACTACCTGAAAAGTAAAGTTGAAACAAAAATGATCTGCTATCACAACGTCCTGTTTAAATAAGCCGATTCTATTATATTTCCCGTTTAAAAACTTTTAATTACGAGCGCACAATCAAAAGGATGGAGACTATTAAGTAACGCGGGCAAATAGAGCGAAAATTTACAGGTGGTGCACTGGGAATCCGCCGTAGAAAATTTGTCATTTTTATTATCTTAAATTTAAAGAGCAGGTGTTTTCAACGCGAGATTGCTCCGAATGTAACTGGAATTAGCCTAATATCTTTGCGCCGTGAGCAAGACGCGCCGGAGTTTTTCCGGCGGGCGTCGGATGTTAAGCACAATTTTATTGCGGCTGGTATTTCAGCCGGCGAGTTTTTAACGCGCCGCCCGAGCCCGGATTATTTATTCAGCATAGATATTGCAGAGGAACACCTGGGAACGGAAAAGCGGCGGCCGGAGTTTTCAGCGTAGCGAAAATTATTAGGCACGTAAAGCGGAGAGCGTTTACGTGTGCCGCTAGTCGTAAACAAGAACCGTAACGAGCTTACCGAAGCGGACTGTGACATTTTGTAAGGAATTTCATGGTGGAGCAGTCTGTGAACCACAGATTATACCAGGAATAGTTATCAAAACGCAATTTCACTTGAAACGGTTCAAGTACGTAAGAGTATATTTGTTCAAAATAAATTCAATTGAACGCGTTCTAGGCCAAAATTCCGTAAGATATAACATAGAGATCTCAAAATGTGAGAGCACTCTGAGATAAGATGTCACGCGGTGTAGTATAACGAGAAGAGGATAATATCGTATTATCCATTTACCACGCGAAGTAATTTATAACATGTACAAGTATTTAAAAACTTGAACCTATCTGATGTCTATGTGTCGCCAGCAGCATAAATGTTTATGAAATGGCGCAAAGCCGAAAACAATAGGAAATTTTGAATAAGACGAGAGGAGATAAGAACGATCTAACAAAAGTGTGTCCAAACTAAAACAAAACAAACTGAAAGAACGGAACGCACAGGGGCCCTAATCTCAACCTGTTCGAAACGATTCGTATGCGAAAATGACGTCAATATGATTTCAATAGTTTTGTAAGCGAGTCTACGTCATTTTAACATCAATTACGCAATCGAATCTTTTCGATTGGGTTGAGAATAGGACCCCTGAGCAGAATAGTCTAATCAAAAGCTCGTTGCGTTCGGAAGATTTACCGAATTTTTTGTGTTTCTATTAATATTGAGATGCACATACATAGTAAGAACTTTTTAACGTAGAACATACATAATGTACTATCGAGTATTTTAAAATCGAACATAATATCTGTTCACCATCTTTTAGATTCAGAGTAGGCCATGTTAGGGTGACATTTTTGTTGGTATCACTAAAAAATATATTTATCAGAAAATTGATTGACGTTCGATTTTAATTTTATGGTTATATTTTTGAAAACTACCACTGCCAATGTTGCCAGTTCGACTGAAGCAAGACTAAAGCATTCCGTGAAAACGAGAAGTATCTTCCGAACAATTGATAATTATTTATTTTTTTATTCAGAAAGTATTACATGCGGGTATTTAAATAACAGGATCTTCTTGCCTTCTTAAAATTTGCCCCAACTAAACCATGCACTGAACCTCATTTAGAATTCTGTCTACTTTCGCTAACCTCTCCACACGCACACCTTCAGACTCTTCTGTTAATACCAGAGTTCTTCAAATCTGCTTACATTTGTAGTGTATAAATTAATTTGGGTTGCTGACCGCCTCAGTTTGCATATAAGTTTTGCAGATATGCATGGTATATTCTACACTATAAAATTTTGATGCCAAATTAAATGTTCCCTTTCCTCTTCCATTGATTGCATAGAAGAATCTGATTCATCATCAATTTCTGATTCTGAATCAGGTTCTCCTAATGCTATAATGATGAAAGGAGGAATATTTTCAAACGAGAAATATCCCATATGTTTCGTCTAGTCTTCCGAAATTAATTTTTCACAATGATTATAAAAATTTTGCCATGTCTGGGGTACATTTTGAAAGAGCCTCACGCCATAAATTTGCAACCCTATCTTTCGATAATGGTTGAAGAATTTATGTACTTATTGTAAAAGCCTGCATTGCCTCCATGCCATCTCAATAGGATTGTGTTGACAATTGTATAAGGGCAATTTAAGAACTTCATAGCCATGTTCCTTCAAAATTTCGTCAATTGCGTATCGTTTTGTTGTTCCGTCTGTTCTAAAAGGCTTAATTAATACCCATTTTTTTTATAAGTTTGCCCTCAATTTCGACATTGTGTTTAACCAACCACTCCTGTATTTGAGTTTTTTTACAGGAAAATGTGGGTATTTTGTCGAACTGTACCGAGTGATACGGTACATTATCCACCACATATTTTCGTTGCAACTTGCCTCGTGCAGGAATAAGCTGATTAACCACCCAACTTTGAACAATTTCTGCATTCATGTTTTTGTGGTAGTTTCTGTCATTGTTCGTCGAGTCAAGTAACAAGTCACAATCTTCCAAGAAGCCAAGTTTTGTTCCCGCATGCAAAGTTGTAAAACGTTTCCCTTCACTTTCAATTTTGGCTGGGATATTAGCTGGGTTACTTTTCAAATGTTTCGTGTATCCATCGACAAACCGCAAATCAATTTTGGTAGATCCAGGTTTCGTCTAGGTACACGAATACAGTGTTTCCTCTCTTAACGGGCATCCCTCATAAGCGGGCACTTCTTTTAAACGGACAGTTCATTAGATACGGAAAAAATCATATGATTTCAATGATAAAGTTTTCTCCATTAAGGGGACTCCCTTGCAACCGGACACGGACACGTAAATGCGATGACTTACGCAGCTTTGCTCTCTATTAAGAGGACGGTACGTTCCCGAAATATCGGGACTTCCCCAAAAGCGCACGTCTTCACAATAAAAACGAAGTTGGGTATATAACCGTTAGTTTTCTTGTAAGCGTTGCGGTACAAGCGGTTATTTTACGTTCGATAGAAAGTGAAAATGTCTCTCAAAAACGTGTTCTTAAGGTACCAATACACGATGAGATATTTACAAGAGAATTTTGTTTCATGATTACAAAATCTCAGCAAAACTTAAATTTTAAGCGTGTTTCCATTTAAAATTTAAGTGGAAACAGTCGCAAGACACACACAAAATTTAAGTTTTGCTGAGATTTTGTAATCGTGAAACAAAATTCTCATGTAAATATCTCATCGTGTATTGGAACTTTTACACTTCAAGAAAAAATTAATATTATACACGTGTATAATAAAGATAAACTTAGTTCAGCGAACACAATAAAAAACAAACAAGAGCTTCTAAACAAGTCGTACTTTAATGAAAACATCCAACAAAAGCGAAGTTTCATCAAAATTGAAGGATACAATATTGACAAACTAAATTAAGAATGGTTTACGAAAGTCAGGAATAAAAATATTCCACTTTCGGGGACCTTAATACGATCAAAAGCAATGGAAATTGCTCATCAGCTGAACTATAAAAACTTTAGTACTTCATCTGGGTGGTTAGAACGTTTTAAAAATAGACATAATACTACATTTAAAACAATATCAGGAGAAAGTGCTAGCGATGATGTTGCAAGTTTTCAAGCGAAAATTCCATCTTTAATTCGTAATTACAAACCTTCAGATGTTTATAATGCCGACGAAACAGGACTCTTTTTCCATACGTTACCAGGTAAGACGTATACTTTCAAAGGTGAAAAGTACTCAGGCGGAAAAATGGCTAAAGAAAGATTAACCATTTTACATTGTGCGAATCTGGCGGGGCAATCAGAAAAATTACTTGCAATTGGTAAAGCCGCCAGACCTCGTGCATTTTGGAAACTTCAAATGAATACTTTGCCTGTAACATGGCGATCCAATAAAAAATCATGGATGACTTGCCAAATAATGGCCGAGTTCTTACAACAATTTGACAAGAAGATGCAATTGGAAAAACGCAAAATACTACTTTTTCTTGATAATGCAGCGTCTCATTCGCGGAACTTAAAATTAAAAAATATTAAAATATTTTTTCTTCCTCCAAATACCACTCCCTTTTGCCAACCGTTGGACCAAGGAATTATTAAAAATTTCAAAACCTGGTACCGAATAATAATCTTAAAACATATTTTAGCAAAAATGGACACTTTTTCTTCTTTAGAAGAACTAATAAAATCTATTGATTTGTTGGACGCTGTTTATTTTATTAGAAAAGCATGGAATCAGGTAACCCAGGCTACAATTCAAAATTGCTTTCTTAAACCTATTCCGTCAGTTCTGAAATTGTTACTGATCATTTTGACCCCGAGGATGAACTACCTCTATCTACAATAGCAGAAATGTGTAAAATGCTACATTTAACGGGAACAAATGTCACTGTTTTCGAAGAATACGTTAACATCGATGAAAATTTGACTTACGAGGATGAAAGTTTGAATATAAATCTTCAGAATGTTGAAAATTCACCGCAAGAATCCGACGATGAGGCTGTTCGAGAAGATAACATAGAAAATAACATTAAATCATATAAAGATGCCCTGTCAATATTAAAAAACATAAATTCATTTACATCCAAGAATGGGGATTCAAAAGGTTTTGAATTGGCATCTGACTTAGAACAACATTTTGACAACATGCTTATAAATAAAAAAACAATATTCAATTTTTTTCATGTTACTTAATTATATGTATTTATGTACTACATTATTAACACTTAATATGAGTATTTGTTCTGTTTTTATGGTAATGTATTTGAAGTTTCATTTTAAGGTTTGATCATGAATTTTTATATCAAATAAATATTGTTCTTTCACTTTTTACCTATACATACCGTATTACCTACATATATCCACACCTCAACACATTCGTCTCTTTAGCGGGCACCTCTATTAAGCGGACACATTTTGGGCGACCACAGGTGTCCGCTTAAGAGAGAATACACTGTAATATATTTTCAATAGAATTTTGAAACTGTAAGAATTTGTTCAAAAAAGAAATTTTGGATGCAACGACGTGTTTTTGTTTAATCGTAATTAATTAATTTGTTTAATGTAAATTAATCGTTGCAAACCTTTCCGAAACATATAATTTGTAAATATGTCCATATGTTGCGTCCTCGCGTTAATTATTTAGAATATATTTTTAATTTTTTTAGCTGCGTTATGCGTGCCAATGTTTAGTTAATTTTATTTATTGGCTCGAATTTGCTTTATGTTAATTTTTTTGTCTGGATTATTCTTTATTCATTGGCGATGGAAAAACGGGTCGTTTCACGTGTAACCTATACAGTTTGTTAAAACTCGTCGCTGGACAAACATCTGCACGCTAGTTCGTCTTTTCGTTGTCAAATAAACCGCTGGTTTAAACAGTATTCCCATTCAGCCACCAGATTGATGCATGCGAAGCCTGGAGGCGACTCCATATCCTGTAGTTTCCGGAATCAAAGGTGAGAAAGAATTGTCCACTTTTCTCTAATATTTTTGAGCCAATTTCTCACACCATATGTTTACGTCTGCCAGACAGAAAAATTTTCAAGTTGTCAAGTCCTCCTTTTAAAATTTTAATTATGGTACATCGCGAAATATAAATATTAAACATTAGAAAATAAAGCTGCCAACCTGCTTATTATTTCTTCATTTTTTAAATCTAAGCGATCCTTTTTGTAATAATTAAATGCCTTGCCTATTGAGCGCTTAGTTCCTCCACTTATGATTTTTGGCATTTTGACAGGATTATAAATAAAAGATGTATTTGCTTTAAGTTACTTTTTACTTTAATCATGCTACCGTAGCCCACATTATTTGCGAAGTGGCAACACAGCCACTATAGCTGACGTGACACTGTCATTATTTTGTTCATGTCAGATTTTGACTTCCATCAAAACACAGGCACGTAAAAAGAAAAAAAACATAGCCCTCTAGAATCTAAAAAGATCGTGAATGGAATCTAAAAATGCGTCGTAACTATGGATATGATTAACTTTAATTATCATGATTTTTCTTTCACCTACTTAACGATGCAATTTGACATATTGACAAATCTACAACTAGTATCGAGTAGGGTGAAGATTAAGGCAATAAGTTTTTTATGACCGTCTTGAATTCGTTCTCCAACTTCCAGAAAACTGCTTATAATTTTTATCTATTTCAAAAAAATAACTTCAGCGCTAAACTAAAAAAGTGAATGGTATCCATAGTAACGAAGCCCACATATAATACATATTACAGCCTATGTTCGATTAAAAAAAAACTTACTTTTACTATTGTAGTAAGGATGCATATGTTCTATGCGAAAAGATTCTCATGGAATATCTATATTCTCGTTTGATAATTTATTTTTTTTTATAGCGAACGTTAAAGTGTCCTTTGTCCAACTCAATACAGTCGATAAAACGGAATTTTAACAGCAAGGGTAGATAAAGTAACACTTTAACAGCAAGGGTAGATAAAATACTTTAATTTTGTTATTTGAATTAATAAATATTACAACTTAATCATAGCAGCAACCCACACTAGTTACTGGGATCATGAAATTGTTTAATTTTTGTCTTTAACGTTCGCTATAAAAAAAATAGAATGTTACACACGACGGTAAAATTTAATTATCGACTCGTTTTCACTCATCGATAAAAATCAATTTTACCGCATAACACATTATTTATTGATTGAGAAAGGAACGAGAAAAATGATCCCACAGTTCCTTTGAAGTTTTATGTTTATATTCCTGAAGGTACAAATGATGATAAATCATTGCTGCTACTACTTCTCCAGTCACCAGCAATTACATTTCATACACCGTCTACTTGATCAAATGTTCCAGGTGGAGCATTGGAGTATAAGTATTTCTTTTTCTTAGAAAATTATGTAGACATACTGTTGCCAAAACTACTTATTTTGCCTTTTCTGGTTCTAATGGCAATGGTTTTCTTAAGACTGAACTGCAGAAAATATATTAAAAACTTTTTCCACAACTCTTCGTGTATGACCGAGATGGTAGTAAAAATAAAGAGCATTCTTTTGTTTAATTCGAATAATACCTCATCTGGAGAAAAACGTATAAGATATCTTCAAAGATTTTTTTGTACAATGAAGTGTGTTTAAAAACACCGTCATCTGAGATCTTTCCAACCGACATTTGAAGCCATTCTTCCGGGTTAATGGAATCTCAAATGAAATGTAAAGTGCAATAAAAAAAAAGCATGAATCTAAAATTAATTACAAAACAATCTAAGCCGTGGCATATTAATTTTTTTTTTAATATTTTTAAAGTTGCCACAGAATATTTAAATATTAAAAGAAGTTGAGGGAGGTTGCTCTAGATAAAACAAGAGAGTGAAACAAGAGAAACGATTAAAGATCCAGTGAATATTCAGTTCAGTTTTTAAATGTTTCCCTTATTCTTTAGTAATACTTTTTTGTGATCCTTTGAACTCAGGGTTAAAGCTTTGCATGTTTCTGCTACAATCACACTTAAACTTTGCTTAGATATTTTAAAAAAGTACTGAAGACCAATGCAAGAATTTCCAGGCGCTAAAAATAAACACAAACAAAGGAATTGCGACTTAGGTCTTTTATAGTTTGACAAGAATTTGATAGAAATGAGTGAAAAGAAGAAATTCTAAGATTTTGGGCTAAAATATTGAATCTATTTCTCTCTCGGGGAGTGAAAAGTTATCACGACGACCATATGAAATTGATAAACATGAAAGTATAGGTTTCTTTAATTTACTTTCTTTGATAATTTCTTTCCAATTCTATCCAGCCATTACAATCGATCCACTAAGTCAAAATCGTGGAGTAATGAAACTTCAAACGGATTCTTGTGTAATATATCTAATGGCCCAAGAGTGATAATGGTGCACGCAAATAGAAAAATAAGTGTAAAAGTGGAGACCACTGTGATAAAAATAAACTCTACCAGTTATAAGAAATGGTTACGAAAAAAAAAACATTGCCAAATGTACTTGCACAATCGGTTCAGGTCATTGATAAGATACCATATCATAATGTCCAGGTAGATCAAGCACCTATAAGTAATTCAAGAAGGAAAAAGAAAATCAAAATATTTACTCCTGAAATTCAGCAACAAACCACTGTTATGTGACTTCATTAAATTTTATAAAAAAACAACACCTCACTTGTAACTTTACTTCGGGTAGTGAAGAACACAGACGTTTTTCTTCAATAACTGCTCTATTTGGTATTTCTCTCATGATAAGTACGTATTGCTGAAAACTTCTTCTTTTTCCTCATTAAAAGGTCATTTACTTTGTCACAGTGGTCGGTTCTTCAGTTGCTTCCATGTCCTATTTCTTTCCCTATTCCTTTCCGACGCTTTTTTCAAAGGGATGCCCAATCATTAACATATCATCTAATGGTGTCATCAACATCTTATAAAATCAAAGAATCATTGACATCTTTCGTATTCTTCTTCGTTTTATCACTGATGAAATTTTCAAAAAATGAGCATACTTGATATTCTTTCATTCCTTTAAGAGTCCAAATGAAGTATGCGACACGCAGCAATAAAATTAACTTATTCTTTAATCTCGTTCATTTCTAATTATCTAGAGACTTCATCGAAATTGACTTTCTGAACCAACTATAATTACATGTAAAGTTTGAACCGAGGTAATAAAACTTTGGGGTCCTGGCTTACTTGCTTATGGAGAAATAACATTATATATACCATACCATTTGTGTATGTATGGTTGTCTATGGTCGCTCTGACAAGCTCTCGGCACGAGAGGCGTTCAACTTTGGGATGTGCTAGCTTTTGGAAACAACTAACAGTTATCGGTTACCCAGAAATTGCTACCGGTTATTCAGAACCAGCTAGTCTGTCAGAGCGACGATAGACAACCATACATTTGGTTCATAATGTTAATTCTCCATAAGAAAGTGAGTCCGAGTCCTCATAGCTACACTACTTACCAGCTTAAGAGAAACATGTTTCGAATCATACTCAACTTTTACCTTTTGCCTTTCGTTTCCTTACTGTCTATCCTTCAACCTTGTGATTCTTTCAATCTTGCAACCCTTTGAATTCTCTTTAAATGTGAATTCAGAGAAGTAATTTTGGTCTTTGGACCCTTGTAAATAGAACAATTTTCTTCTCAGTATTAAGTATGTACAGGGTTTTTGTTAATATTTTGAGCGGTACCTACACATTTTATTATTAGACATATCAAAAACATTAAATATAAAAGTTTTAGGGATTTACCTGAACCGCCAGAATTTTCTAAAGAAAGAAATAAATGACGATCGGAAACCTAACAAATGAGTATCAACTTCATTATTTTAAATTAAGCACTCAGTTTATTTTCTGAATTAAAAAATTTCAAAAATATGTAGATTGTCTATATTTGGGTTTCATACTTGCTTTTTACTTTTTTTTTATTTAATAAAACTGATTCTTTTTAACCCCGAATTCGCAACATTGTTTTTAAGTTCCAACTGCAGAAGAATACAAAACCTTAAACAAAATGCATTTGATGAACAGTAAAATTGTTATTTTACGAAATGAAAACTTTCGAATTGCTGTAAAGGATTCGAAGAACACTGTTCTAAATTGTACGCGATCCGATCTGGAGCGGAAACGACTAAAAATTGAATTTATAACTTAACTCTTTCTCTGTCTAAATTAGTATACATACATGAACGCGGGAGAAATAATAATGAAGCCCGGAGGATCCTAGGCCTAGATCAAATCCTTAGAGAAACGTCCCTAATTAACACCATAATTTCAATAATACGCAAAGAAATTAAGAATCAATTAAAAAATATGCATACAGAGTACCCCTTTTAAATCGTGACCCTTAAAAGTAAAAAGTAGGCAACACATTCTACCTCCGTACTTTTAATACATTATAAAAGCACGAAATTATTTCAGATTTGATTGATGGGTTGCCTATTCTAAAATCTTCAAGGGTCACGATTTAAAAGGGCATCCTGTGTACAGCCGGATTGATTCTATAAGCTAGAGCTCGGTTTTCCCTTTTTTTTTGACCTGCCAATCCCATGTCTTCAGTTATTAAGTTCGTTACGCAACTCGCATGTTTTTTGCAAGCCCTCGCGTGTTGCAAAAATAAATTTCGCTGACGATTTAAAGCTCGCAAGAGCTTCGCTGATATATCGTCACGAATCTGGATTAGCGCTGACGGTGGGCATTAAAAAATGTAGGTATTACGCAGAGGATGTAATTAAAGTGAGTTATATGAGGTGTACACGATAATACGTGCACGGTAATTTGTATGCATTACTGCACTTGTACGTACGCAGAATAGGAGTAAGTAAATCAAATACACCGACAAGATAATAAAACGTTCGTTATACCAGCTTATAATTATTGCGCGCAGGCGGATTTAAAGCGTTGCCGAAAAAAGAAGGGAAAAGCAGGGAAGTCGGAAGGACGGACGAATCCGCGCTCGTAAACAACATTTTTATGCATTGTACCATGAAATTTGCACGAGTCCGACATAATAAAACATGTTGACGCTTTTTTAGTGCTTATAATATACGCCGCGCGGTCATAATTCTCCGTAATATCGTTTTAAGCGACGTCCAGGGGACGCCGCCCGGTACTGCACAGAGGATGAGAGAGAGATGCCCGAAATGGTGGTCGCAGGGATGAATTATTCCGTGCTGGCATAACTCGTTTTGCAGTGCTTTGAATTTACATAAAGCTGTGCGTAGGATAACCTGGTCCCAAGTTCACCTCGAAGTCATCTCGTTCGACGAATTACGCACCGGAGGAGTAAGATGCGATACAAAGAGTCGGGAAATCGAATTATATAAGCATTCTCTGACCGGAATCTGAAATTATAAAGCATTCCGAACTCCGAATTGCAATCCCTAATAAATAATGTAAATCAAGACAAATTTATGACATTCTTGATAACCCCGAACAATGAAATGATTAATCACGAAATAAAGAACTGATTGAAACACAGTTTTAAAAGTAAAAGCGTCACAATCTTTTTTCTTATAATAACTTATAAAAATGCTCCTTTGTTTTAATTCATTTTATTACGTTAAACAAATTTTTTTAACTTGAGAAGGAATGTATATACTACCTTCCAAATGTATTAAAGCACTAAAATAAAGCCTTGATCTTCGTATTTTTAAGAATAATAGTTTTGAATGAGTTTTGTTCACATCACTTGGTCCAAGTTCACAAGGAAACAAAAATATTGAATTCGGCCTTCGCAAAAAAAAGAAACTTAATAAAAATTCAACAGTTTTACGCCGCACAAGGTTAGGCATCGGGAAAGAATTTCCCCATATTATCGTGCACATCACATATTTCCCGGAAGAAAAAAAAATTGACAGAGCGTCCGCCTCGACGATTTTCGAGCGAGCAGAAGCGGATTATGTAAAACCTCTTTTCGTCGGCGGATAAAAGGCGAGATTAGAGAATAAGTATTGGAAGAAGGCGCAGTCAATTCGGTGCTAGACATAGAAAATTGAATAACATTTTCCCTGACAGGAGAATGTAATCTCTTTTCTTGTGCGTCGGCTCTCGATCCGTTTATCCGATCGTTCGGCGTCGCGGCGCGTCATCCGTCGATCATATTTAACCCCTAAACGGATAAATAATAAATGCAAATTCGGCGTTTTGTTGCTTAAACTGTCTTGGGGAAGTCGTGCGGCGCGCATTGCTTCATCGATATTCTAGAAGAAAAAAATTAATCGGAAATCTCTATACGCACTCTCAGCCGGATACAAAAGCATACAATACCTCCATTAAATACATATTTAAACAGCGATACACTCGGGACTTCTAACTTTCTCTTAGTCGTTTAAAGCAAATAAAAAATAAAAAACTGAAAGTCCAGGATTATTTTTAAAATACGTTGATTTCTTTTAGAACCGACGATGTCAGTTTCTACTATCCCTCATTTTGATATTAACTGAACTAAAAATTACACCAGAAAGTTTATAAAAACAATAAATATTTTTGTTTTGAACTGAAATAGTTTCGTGTGGCGTACATGTAAATTAACAGTAATTTCTTAACTGCAGCTGGGTTTGTAACATGAGACTAAAATATGTATGTAAAAATAATTCACTCGGAAACACAAAATACAAACTTCCATATTATGATAGCAAACAAACTTTTTAACAGCAATATTGATCTCTAATACATTTAAAAAGGGCAAATCTATCCCGCCGGATTACAAAATAAAACATGAACTTGTGCTGTAAATTATTAACATAAAAGTTGAAACGAACAAATAAAATACATACTAAAATAAAAACTGTGGATTAATGTCGACCAGCACGCAATATATACATAAATATGCGTAAACCAGAAAATTATAGAGTTTGAGTGAGCTATTAAATCAATATCATGTTACTTTTTATAGAGCATTTGTAAGATATATTGTTTCAGCGAGAGGAAAAAAGTGAAACTGAAAAACCACTACGTTCGTTGGCTCTTTGCCCAAGGGTCACTGTTTATTTACAAGATAGTATCTAGTAAAGGAAAAAAAATACAAATTGATAAAAAAAACTCTCTCTGCAGAAAATTTTAAAATTTCAATTAAAACATGTAAGTATTTTTAGTTTTATATGCTGTACCTTTTGATGAAATAAATACACAACCACGGTTGGCGGTTCGCCTTTTTATACCTACAATATTTAACTGTGCCATCGAGACAAATAAATGTGGATTACTGTAAATGTCATGTACACATTTGCACAATTCTGTTCGATGAATGAGTAGTATGTATTTGTTTGTCTCACTGGACTTTCCGAACACGAGACAATGGCTACATATTCCAAAGTATTTACTTGTGGCTGCTCTTTGGTTTTCGGGTTCTCTGCCGTGTAGAAAGTTTGTAAAACTTGATCATCTTGTAACCTGGTGTTTAAAAATCTACTTGTTTGTCCGATGTACACCTTTCCGTAGGAAAAGGTATCTCGTATACTCCTGGATTTTGAAGCGATGACGTGCGGCGTTCAAGGTAACTTCGTGGATAGTTTTTCTGGAACGCTGAAAATTACCTTGATATTGTGGTTGCATACTTTTCTTCCGATTTTGTCTGTGCAACCTTAGATGTATGGCTCCAACGATGTTGTTTGGTTTTTTTTCATTGCTTTGGTTGTTTGTTAATGATTGCCGTTATGTCTTTGAGTGTATAGTCATTTTGTTGCGGTGTGTTTTTGAGATGTTGAAGTTCAAAAGAAAGGTGTACATCGAACAAACAGGCGGAAATATAAACACCAAGTTAAAAGAACATATACGAGATACGAATCACGAAAACTCAGACAAATCAGCAGTAGCAGAACATTTGACCAACACGAAACATGGAACCAACTTTGACAAATGTAAGAAACTACAACTTAACCACATTACTGGAGAAGACTATATAGGGAAGCTATTGAAATACAGAAGAATCTGAACATCAACAAAGATTACAGTTACCAAGCATTCTTTAAATTTCAACGAAGATTAACAGTTACCCAAAGCGCACACAACCATATATAAAGCCCGGAACAAGACAAACTAGTCACTTCACTTTTGAAGAAGATCACGACAATAATCAATAGATACGTCAAGTTCCACATATTTTTTACACGGTAGAGACACCGAGAACCGAAGTGCAACCGTCAACGACGACCGTGAAAACCTGAAGACTACACGCCTTTACGGAGAGGAAACGTTTACACTTACGAAGAGACTAGAAGATCAACGCCTCAAGAAGTCAAGAATGCTGATTCAGCGCCAGAAGGATTTTCCAACGAGCAAGTGACGCCTTACTAAGGTAGAGGATACATAACATCCGGACTCAACTGGAAACTGTTGGTAAGAGTTTACACAGAATACATTTGCACCTGAGCAACATCCTGAACTACGAGATGTGAACAACCATCGACCGCCTAACCACAGACAAGGCAAGACATCAAACTGGAACGGCTACCAAGAAACAGAAGCAGAAATTCATGTAGCTTCACCAAAAACCCAAACCACAAAGCTCAACTTTGAATCAAGACTGAGTAGTTATAAAGCTGGCTTCCAAATTACTATAGAAACATAGAAACTGGAGAAACTAATTTTGGCAAAAGGGTTAAACTTTACAATCACTCCAACAGAAATACCGAGGGAAGACATGATCTGTGCTGCGGAAACATGTATCAAAACGCTACCAAAAGAGGATACTCGACGCATCCTGAAATCAGCCAAACCATACACGTCAAATTTGCCAAGAGAAGAAAAGAGAGTCCTTATGTAATTAAAGAAGGACAAAGATCACACCATAATGTCCGAAGATAAAGGGCACGCCACAGTTATCAAGAAAACAATAGACTACCCATGTAACACATCAGGTATAGAATATGACTAATACACGTTTCGAATTTAGTCTAAATGTAGAATACTATAGACTAGAATTATACATATGAGTGACAGTCTAACTAACGTCTCTCTATGGGATAAATGTAACGTCTACACAAAACGTATATTTATGGTGTAAGCGCAACGTGTACATCAAACGTATATTTTAAATTTATATAACCAAATGTATAATTACAAATAATCGGACACTTCGTAAAATTGAATTAAATGTCTACGTTTCGCTGTACGTTTGTTAAACGAAACGTCTACACTTATTTCAATTTTATGAAGTGTCCGATCATTTGTAATTATATATTTTGCGATAATTTTAAACAGAGGAGAAAGTTCTTCAGTTATATACTATTGGTGTATTTTAAAGTTTATTATATAACATATAAATATACATATAATTCCATATAATTTATTTTATAATAACTATTTTTTCTTATTTATTCTTGCCAGCAATTCACCCTTGTACCGTTGCGGTGCCAGTTTTAACCAATCTTTGATAGCTTGGTCAATGGATTGGTCATTTAAGTCACTCACTTGACGACCTCCATAAAATAACTTTATCGCCTCTATAAATACATATACATATACATTTCATTTCAAATACAAAATAAAAATCAGTAATATTCTCTTACCATGTACAACTTTACATATTTGCGTTTTTTTAAAGCTAGTTTTTTCATGACCCGCCCGATTAAATTTTGCAGGCATCTTGTTACTTAAGAGATACTTCATTTCATTAGTCGTGACATTTCGTGCAGTGGTTCCTCCTACTACAGCCAGGCGATTTACCTGCAATAAATGACCTGGCCAGATAATTTGTCGCCAAAGAATAGATTTCTTACCAAATAACGGAAATTGCTCTCATTCAACAAAAATCTTTCAATATCTTTGTAGTCCTTCTTACATTTAATTGGAAAATTTGGGCAATCCTGTAGGTTCCACAAATCGTTGATTAGAAGAACTGGTCTGATGGGCAATTCTGCAAGAATCAGAGTGTGTTGCTGTTGTACTGCAACTATATGCAGAATTTTATCCAGAAGCAGATCGCAATAAGCACGATTGTTCAATAATTATACATGTTAACATATTTAGAACGACTGGAATAACAAACTCAAACGCCGGATAATAAAATCAGAACGCACCCTAGCGGAATCGACTGGGACTTTTGCATAAAAAAATCGATTAATTTTTTTTTGTTGAAACGTTAATGATAATTACATTAACTTGAAATATTTTTAAATAACTATCTTGAATTGTTATGAGCTTTGAACATTCTGGATTAACTTGAACAAATTAGATAACTGCATTTTTTTACAAGTTCTATAATTCTACAAGAAAATCTCAATTTTGTTTGCCTGTCAGCCTTCTTTAGAACATGGATTGATTTCGTATATTTTAAACACAACAGCTTTACACTTTATTGAAATGCCAATATCGGTAATAGGAATTTATTTTACTTCGGGAAAGCACAGCAGCATAACCTAACAAACGCATGTTTAAAAAAGTAGAATTTTTACGGAGTTGAACAAAGAATAAACTACAGAAAGGTGTTACTTACCTTAATTGAACACTCCTGATGATTAATTGTTATAATTTTTGTCACGAGAAACTTTAATTGACTGCAAATAGTGCGAATACCCATCTGGCACCAAGAAAACCAGTAAAAGGCGGCCGTTCGCCAGATTCAGTGTTACCAGTGTACAAAAATGCCATGTACCAACCCTCCAGCAAAAAGTAACCAAATTCTGTCAGTCTCAACGACTAACGCGAAGCAGCAACAAGACCAACAGCAGCAGCATCACCACCAGCAGCAGCCCTGAGGAAGTTCTTCTGCAACGAAGAACGAAACGTCGGCAGTAGAGAAATCCGAGACACGCGGTTCCAACCGGAAGCCAAGAATTCAACAATGGACGACGGCCGCGGAAGCCTTCAAGTTAAATTAATTCAAGTTTCTTCTTATATAGCTGTAACTTATAGTTATTGTATTTTCGATCTCAACAAAACAAAAAGCGGAAAAAGAACACAAAATATGTAGATAGCTTAAAACTCTCCTTCTAATACTTAAATTTAGTTTAGACTGTGCATGTAACGTCACTGGCTAACGGATCTAGGTTCTTCCCTTGATTCTATTTCACATTCCTTAGCTCCGCATTTATGTTCTACCAAATGATATTTATAATACCCAAATCATAAAAGTACCGAAGAGCAAACAGATAATACGAAGTAATTAAAATATAAAGTGATGTAAAGTCGGACGGGGTTGCTGATTAAAACGGGGTCCTAGAGGTAGAAGTTCAAAGAATTTCCGACTTCAAACGAACATAGCAAATCATTCGAAATACAAAAAAAAACAGAAATTACAATCAATCGAAATTAATTCAAAGAGAGAAAAAACGGCATTCTGTACCACATTTAAAGCTTTCGTTAATCTCCAAATTTTAAACAAATAAATTGATTTTAGTCTTATTATCTTCTGGCAATCCAAACTGTGGGAGACTTTAGTTCAGAAACATTTGCGACGCTTATTTAAGCGTATAGGGAGAAAATGAAAAAGTCTGAGGAAATTAAAATAGGAACTGACTTTTCTCTGCGTACTGGGGTATTTAAATAAAATATTCCACTCTTTAAGAGGAGTGAAGTGAAATTCAAAATATTGCCATAGTTGTGCAATTGCCCATAAGGTTTGTTTTTATTCTTATTTCACCTACGCAATGAGTTAGGTGGTTATCGCACTTGTGCCCAGTTCCAATCTCAGCAACTTTTTTTCAAAGTTTGCAGCTGCAATTCTTTGAATCAACTAGCAAAAAGAGTAATATTTTTTCTAGAGCATATATACGACATACAAGGCTCCTTATTGTTTTAAGTCGCTGATTCAAATCATTGCGCAATGTGACATGTTTTGTTTTAACTTAAATAATAAATCTCCCTCATGTTTACGTTAACTCATACGTTTAAATTTCACGATTTTTGTATGTATTTTCTAATTTTTAAATAATACATTTTTGTACAGAATTCCGGTTTCTTACAGTGACTATTTAAGTTATAGACTATTACAGGCTAAGCAGCCGGTCACATGTCGCAGAATGCCATAATGGACATAATGACAAAGAAATGTAAAAGAGGAAGCATATAGTGGCTGTCGGAGGGGCAGAACCTGTATAGACGTCTTCTGTATAAAATAAGTTATTGAAAACAAACTAGAGAGAAACAGAGCGACACACGTCGTGTTTGTAAACGGAAACCGACAGGGAACACACCTATTTCAAAACCGGGAAAAGTGCTTTAAAAAGATATCAATTATACACTTATCAGAGCTGCCCAAAACTTAGTATACGTCGACATGAAATCCATTGTGAAGATAGGAAACAAAATTACAGAGCCATTTAAGGTCAATTAGGGCTTGCGATAATGGTACTGTATCTCTCCGACACGTCCCAAAATATACGTCGCAAAAGCACATCCGAATTGGAATAGAAAGTTGCTAAAACTGATGATAAGGCTTGTATGTATGCACTGTGACGGTTTCGTCACGTGTTCTACTAATATTATTAGTTAAAAGTAGAATTAAGTTAATTGTAAGTTGTCAGTGTTCAGATTGAGAAAGTTTTTTTCTTATCTTAATCATTCTTCCACTCACATCTTTTCTGTTATAATTTTCTTCTCAATACATTAAGGGATTTTCTACCCCTTTCGTTTTAGGCTACTTCTTAAGCACCTATTCAATTTATCGCAATTGCGTTTACGCACAATTTCAAAACTTCTTCAGAAAAACTGGAACCGGTCCGTATCAATTCCATCGAGCACACGCTCACTTTGCATTTTCGCTGCCCGTGTACAGCATCCTTGAGCTAATAATTAATCTCGTGGTTTAAAAAAATGAAAATGTAAGTAATTTTCTTTTCAATTTTATTCTCTAATCTCTTTACATTTCATCAATTTCTACAGAACCAAGATATAAAGGACAGACCTTTAAAACGCCATTTAATTCATCTTAAATAGCCGTGGCGACCTTGAAACTACCACGTGTTTCATCAAGGAAGAATTTACTTTTTTGGGCCACCTCATGCTCCTCTTAATTCCTTGGTCAAGAGTGACTGAAGTTGGTTCCTTATTTCTTCAAGAGTTTCCTTCTTTCGCAAGACAAATCACAAGCAACCACCTGGGAGCAATGAGTCTACTTTTTTATATTTTCGTCAGTCATAATCAGTCCTCCTTTCTGAACACTTAATTTTAGTTAGCTTAGATACAACTTAGCTCGTAAGCATATCATCTCATCCGTCACTAGATTAATTTAGTTAAAAAAAAATTTAGTGTAATGAATAATATTTCTTTTTGCTAATTTGCTGAAGTGAAGACTAAAGAATGTGAAAATAAGAACTCTTAGTAGTAAAAAAGAGAAAAGTAATAATCTATCACTGCATGATAAGGAGTATGCTGCTTCACGAATCTAAAACCTCGTGTATGAAGGGGCAACTAAGAATGAAAATAAAAGTTACATAAATGGATGCCTTAGAGCATCTAGAATATCAAATTTTAAATAAATCAGAAATTAAACCATAAAAGAATAAATGAGATGATTACGAGAATCAATACTAGAGTGTGTATAATAGAATCAGCTTTCTTGGTATGGCCACGTTGAAAGAAGGAAAGAGAGAGAAGAGATTTCTAACGAGAATTTTGAAATGGATACCAGACGTAAGAAGAAAATGAAAAAACATGGATAGAGAACATAAGATCGGTGAGTGAAAGAGAATTAAATGATGAGGACTATAATGAAGACTGTGGCAGTTAGACGTCCGAAATGTTGCAAGGAGTAGTAATAACGATTGTACAGATTGAAGACTTTTGCTTTAGCCAATAATAGATTTAGATAATAATAGAGCGTGTATGTATAGAGTATGGGATTGGTTGAAAGACACGGGTATAGTGTGCGCAGCGTATTTACTTCGTTGTAAGTGATAAAGCACTGATCAGACTAAACTATACTTGCGTTGATGGAATATAGGAAATTCAGAAAGATAATAAAGCAAACGACATAAGCAAAGAATAAAAAACGAACAGGAGAATAAATGTAAATGGCGACAGAATCAAATAGCTCACGTAATAAAATAACCTACCTTACAATGACCAAAAAAAAAGAGTTAAGAATACTGGAAACGAGTTAGTGCGACCCGCCAAGAAAAGAGAAATTCGAGACGGTATAGGGAAATAAGAAAACTGCTAGAAAAAGTGTGGTGAGATTTTGTTAAATAATTAGAATAAATAATGAGAAGTAGATAACAAATGCAGCGGCAAAGAAATAAAAGAAAAGCCAGAAAACATGTTGGAATATATTCGAATGCCATACCAGATTTAATGCAATGAATAAAAAAATATTTCCAATGAACAACAAATATATTGCTGCATAAAAGATTCACAAGAAAAAAACAATACCTCTTTTATGAATAAAATATTGGCTTGATCGAAAGAATACGTTTCCCGTTTCATTCTAATAAATCTATACAAAAATAATTTTTCTTTTTATTCGTTATTGAAAGACAAATATAAATGTGTAATATTTAAGAAAACTAATTAATTTGTACATTTTTTCATTGAATTAGACTATCTGTGCAACAATATTAAATGAAATAAAAGTAATGTAATCAAAAATGAAACACAAAAACAAAGCGAATGAGTGTCACATGTGAGTTATCATTGGAAGCAGTGCATCATCAGTGATTCGAAAATCGTAAGATCACCATAAAGCATTTGATTAAACTTTGCAGTAAGGTAGAAACTTGGAACTAACTGAAATATACCGTTCAAGCGCGATGGTCTTTGCTGTCAAAGCGATTTCGAAGTGGACATATGAAGACACTTTAAAGCAGAATATATTTTTGATTAAGTGTGTTCCAGTTCTGTAACGTCATATGTAAATATTATGGAACGCTATATCCGAACATATGCATTTGTATAAAATATATTTGAGGTATCTACATTTCACAGTTTGGATACAAGTGGACTTTAAATAAAGAGATCATTCTTACGTACGGTTTGAACATAAATTCTTTGAATCTTTTAGAAAACAACAGAATATAGATTTAGATTATGCTAAGTTGAAAATGAGTTCAAAGGTTCAATGTACGATAAATATGTACATTTGTATTTGACAAATTTCAAGTATAGAGTTTTGGCAGAATAGAGAATATGTATTTAATGAATACAGTTAGACGAACGGACTTATAATGTCAGTAATTTGACGTCAATAATAATAGTGGTTTTAAATTATGTGCAAGTTTTTGATGCAATCGATTAAGATCCTGCATCCAATTTTCAAGTTATTTGTGATTTACAAAAAAAAAATACAAAACGATTCTACGTCTGCTAGTTTTCGAGATATAGTTAATCAAATATTGTAACTATGAACAGCCGAAAATTTAAACCCCAAATTATTAAATTAAAATAAGAGTCACTTTAGGCGAGTAGGCGAGAGAATTTCAAGTCTGTTTATAAGATGAACTTTCTCGTATGAAAACGGACGCAAAGGAAATTACTTAGTCAAATTACAGGACTGTTTGTGTTAAGTGGTCGTTTAAGATATTCCAAAATAAAACATCCTCGGAATAAAGAACTCTCAACGTGTGAGAAATACACCCACTTATTGGAGGATGAAGCGGGGAGTTTTTAATATAAACAAGGGCTGCCGCGCAAAGGAAACATTAAAAATTAATCAATGCTCGCAAAATCCTTTTAAGAGCAGCGATTTTTGTTTTGGTTTCTTTGTGACCCCCATGAGAAACCTATATGGAGTGCTGTCACAGCGAGAAGGGTTTAAAACGGAAAAAAATTCCTAATTTGCACTCCCGACCCTTCCTGCATGAGTGGTGGCAGCGATAGAATGTCCTGTGAAATTTGTAGAAAGTTTGTTTCCTTTATTCTTTAATTAAATAGGACTTGGGCCTGAAATGAAATGAATTTTCTATTTATTTTTTGTTGCGTTTATTTAGCAGATGATAATTATTTTAGGGCCTCTTCTGCAGGAGACAGCCTTCTGCTGACGAGGCCCCGAACAGCTGCACAGAGGATGCTCGAAGGGTATCCACTGCAATCAAAACCGATTTGTAACAATTTTTTTTTAAACTTTCAATATGCTTTCGGAGGACTTATTAAGTAGCAAACTAGCTGCAATTTGTCATTTCCTGTACGAAGTTGTGTCAAAAAGTAGCGATTCAAACTATTGATTATAATTGTAATAGTCAGCATCTGTATGATGAAAATAGAATCTTAAAAATTCAATTAATTAAATAATTAATTAATTAAATTATTTATTTATTTATTTTTTATTTATTATTATAAATTATTTGGTTAACAATGACTGTAAAATTTTGATTCTTTTTTTCCTGAAAAATTTTGTTGCTATTGGTAAGACATTGTTTCCTAGAATAACTATTTCAAAACATTTATTGTAAGTCGGTTTTGATTACAATGACTTCCTCGAGCATCCTCTGGACAGCTCCTTTGGCTCTATTTTGGGGCCTCTTTAGCAGAAGAGTGGCTCGAGAACTCCACTGCAATCAAACCAACATGAGGTCAAAACATATTTGAAAATTTGAAAAAATTGTTGCAGGTCAAAAATCGACCGGAGGATGTCGCGACATAATTTATTAATAATTAATTATTTCGTAAAAAAAATCACCGATAGACTTCTCCATTACTAATAAATAAATAAAATGCAATGTGTGATGTATATCAATAACCAAAAATATAATAAAAAGTTTAGATCGCTTTCTTATCTAATATTGCATTAGGGTTGACAAATTCTACCCAATTTGCTACTTAATAAGTCACCCCATTCTCGAGCAACACTTCTGCTGACGAGGCCCCAAATAGGGCCGAAACAGAAAAACCGACTTCCAACAAAATTTTTAAAAATGCCATTATGATTGGACAGCATTATATGGGATGACCAAGTTCTCTATGCCAATAATAAAAAAACTACTTTCGATAAAAAAAATTTCAAGAAATTTAAGAATAGTACACAGTAATGGAAGTACTGAAGGCTCAAATATTTAGGAAACACAGCAAGCTGTCATAAATAAAATGAAACAGACGATTACTATTAAAATATACGAAGAAAAGACGTAACAAAATGTTTACACGATGTAATAATAAATTGATAAATAAGTTGAAATTTCTGCCAGAGGTCAATTATGGAATACCTGGTTAATCTGCAAGAAGGGGCAAATTGGCAGAGTAATTATAATAAAAATCTTACGAAAAGCGTAGCTAGTCATTCTGCAAGAGAATATCAATGGAGGAATCAACGACCTACAATGACAAGAAGGGACAAGTAGTAACAACAAGAACATCCAATAGTGACTACAAATATTCAATAAAAATTAAATCTTGACAAAACTTTTGCTTGTTTCTAAATTTATAAATGTTTCTTTGAATCTTCTTAAGGATCTATACCTTCAGTGATACATTCAATTCCTTTATCTTCAACAAAAGATTCTATCACCTATCAATTATCAGTCTATGTGGAAGTAATTATGATTTATTATTATGAATTTGGGGTGACTTATCAAGTAGCAAACATAATAAAGTAGCTCTGTAACTAATAAATATAGAACGGTTGAATTGAAAATTTATCCTAAAAGCACGTTATGACACTGCTTGTAAATAGTACAGTAAAATTGTACTATAATATTTTTGCAAATTTTCTTCCAAGTCGGTTTTGATTGCAGTGGATTTCTCGAGCATCCTCTGTACAGCTGTTTCGGCTTTATTTGGGTCCTCGTCGGCAGAAGCCTAGCTCAAGAATTCTACTGCAAACCAAACCGACCTGTCCTAGTTATTCACAAATGCGATATAATAGTAATGAAACGTTTAGCTTGCGATATCCTGTGATCGCTTTCTGATCTAATATTGCATTAGGATTGACGTTTTAAATGAGATTCAGTTAAAAAAAAGAAAAAAATCTGTAAGTATGTATATTCAAAATAAATAAAACGATTACAATTTAAATAAATAAATAAAGCGAAATTCTGAACAGTATTATCACAAAAAGTAAAAATCATATATCATCAATTAACAATTACGACAATTTTAAGCAAGAAACATATAATACTCTAGTCAAATTATTAAAGAGTATAATTTACACACATGTAAGATTCAGAGGACATTACAAATTAACTCAATATGATATTACACAAAGTCAAGACGATTTCATACGAAACAATACAAAATCAAGTTCAAAATAATTTTATAACAAGAGAAATAGCATTTTACATATCACATAAAGCAGTTGTTAGTTTTTATAACTTAACAAACTGGAAAGTATGTTTTCTCACTAAACCATGGTACTAGATGCAGATATACAGACGGATTTTCGGAATTTGATCACACACTATGACATTCATAGATTGCAATTTGCGCCCTCGGTGATGCGTACGATCACACGACTACAGTCCGAATGATCTCTAATCGTGAAATTCCCCTCTTTTAGATGGTTTATAACGAAAATTCCAACCTTGCATGTGGTCTTTATGTATTACAGTTGCCCTATAAGTCATCGTGGCATTCTCTGAATCAGCTGCTCTGATTAATGTCTGGAAGTAGTTAGTGGTGTAGTATCCTTCTAATACTTTCTCATCTTTATTAAATTATTATTTGTAAAGCAACAATTTAATATAGTTGTGTAAATAATTACAATAAAATTTGTAGGTTAAGCAAAATTTTAATTTGCAAAAGATTTTCAAATTTTTTATCATTAATTCCTGTTCTTGTGGTTTGGGATTTTAGAAATTCAAAAAAGGGGTAAGTTTTTAAAAATTTTTCAATAAACCAAAATTTTTTTAAGGTACAGAGTTCTGATGAAGCCCAATAAGGCCGAAATACATGTATAAACTCTTTCCTAACACTTTCTATACTGCCAGTTACACAATTTTAATTAATTTTCAAAATTTTAACATTTGTAAGTAATCTAATATTAGGTTTGTTTATAATGCAATTTGTAACTAGTTTGGAACCGTCAGAACCAGTCGACCATTGGCATAATGATAAATTTTCATAGTTTCGTTAGATGCAAAACATTCATATTTTCAAGTGATCCAAACTAGTCAAAACTACTCTACTAACACACCTAAAATCACCTTCTACGCAGGATACTACCTTGAGTTTTTGCTTAAAATCGCAAATTCTGTTTCAGTTCTGGATCTAAGTGATGAAGTTATGTCTCAAAATCAGTTACAAACCTACTCCTCAGGACATTTCTTAAGAAAGACCATATGGCTCCAGAGGAAACAAGATAACAACAAAATTTCTGGAATTTCATCATTTAATAGAAAATAAATTGGTTACAAAAGGAAATCAGTTTTTGGACTGTGCCATTCCGAACGACATCGTTTCTGTTGCAGATAGGAATCCTCACTTACAAAATGACCAGGAAAGTTACTGAGACTTTGTTTAAGAAAGATTGAAGGAACGGAGTTTCTGGCTAATGTCGTTTTAGCTCCAGAAATTTTAGCAATTTTTAAGTACCAATAAAAGGCAGGCTATTAATCCTAACTGCATCTGCAAATTCTTATCGAACATAAGTGATTAATTTTTTCAATTTGTTACAGATTATTATTAGCCAATCGCACGACAAGAGTATGTATATGAATGAGCAGTAAGGATGATTAACACCTTTCCGATCAAACTTATTTATGCTAGATTATATTAACTAATTGCCAGCAGTAAATAATAACTTTAAACGCGCCAGCAAATTTTCCCTCATACACACTTATAGTTACATTAGTAGAACATTAAAAAAAAAAGTTTAAATAATACGAATTATAAGATTTGTTATCTATTGAATGAGATATGTTATTAAAATATTAAATAAAACGAGACGAATGCTTTCGTTTAAGAAACGTAAATAAATTTTAATTAGTTTGTACTTCAAGTCGAATTATCTTGTACTCCTGAACCCAACTAATTGTACCAGCGAGAATTAATTGCGTGCAAAGAACTTCCAGAACTAATTAAATTAAGCGGTGGTGTTAAATAAATGATTAATAGGAAGTAATAGCCCGAATTCTTTTCATAAATATTTATATACAGGCTGTCCCATGAGCTAACAGCCTAAGAGGGCATTGCTGAGGTCAAGAATGTTTTATGAACACATTTCCAAAATTCATTCGTAAAGGATATACATGCATTGCTAATTTTAAAAGTTTGTACACTAAGAATAGAGTTTATTTATTTAGGTGAAGAGGTCACCTAAGTCCTCCTGACTACTTCCCTTGGGGACATCTGAAAAGCCCCGTTTAAGCCAAAAATTACGACACCACAGAAGAGCTTTTTGTTAGAATTATGAACGCTGCAGGCACTTTTCGTGCTGATCACAGGAAGAGTTACTACTTGAAATGTGCCCACAAAAATTAGGTTGACACTTTGAGCAAATTTTTCGTTAGTAAGTCTATCTATTTATTTTAATTAAATTTTTTAAATAAATTAACTTTTCTTTCTATGTGACTTTTTATTTAAATTGCCATAGCTTCATTACGACTAAGTTTACAGTATAGACATTTTTAACTTAAAATTATCTAAACAACACACCCTTGAGCTATGGCCGTTGTGTAAACTAACGCAAACAATAAAGTAATTGTATTGCCGAAGCCAAAAAACGAGATAAACGACAACTCGAAATAATCTCTAAAAAAAAAATAAGGACCATTTAACATCCAATTTAGTATCTGACTCGTTGCATGAGTTTCTTCCACTTCTATCTTAATAGAATATTGTAGTGAATAACAAAATAGAATCTGCAGAATGATATGTTTGATAAAAGATAAAACCAGTCAAACTACCACTAGATGCTGGAGATCTATATCTATACGTTACGATGTCCTTTTTCGAACGTTATTCAGCCTCATCCATATATATCGGATTTATTCGACGCAAAAAATACCTTTAAGGGAGCCGCCATCCGAGACGTCTGAGACACAAAGCGCGTCCCATTCCCATTATAGACGCACGGGACGTCGACGTGTAACCTGTCCGTCCACGACGTGGAGATATTGGAAGAGCTCCGGTTTTCGAGTCGACAGTTGCGAGCGCCGATATTGGCCGGGGACGGAAAATCGTGCCGGGGTCGCGCGGGTTAAGCATCCCCTTTTTCGAATCGGATCAATCCGAAAGAGTTCCAATTGACGTCCGATGTGATTTTCGAAGATTGATTAGTGGAAGTCTTGAATTTCCAAGATAAGGCTGAGATTTATGGGTATTCACTTTAACACTGATACCGGAATTCATTTATTTTTGTTGCTAACGATAACCTATACATTTTTTAGAAGCTTGCTAAGACATGTTTTTTTTATCGAAACAAACTAAATCGTTAGCCAACTTTATATCACCAAAATTATGGAAGAAATTAAACCTGCGACTTGAAACAACAGGAGATTTGTAATCGGCGAAAATAATTCTAAGAACATCATAGCTCGTATGCAATGTTTAAATACGACGCGATGAATAAAGAGTATCTGAAAACAATGTACTTTTAAAGAAAGATTATATCAATTATTAGGTCCAATTTATGGAAGAAAAATATAATTCCTTGGAAACGATGAAACGAAAGAGACACTGTGAGCAAAAAAAAAATCCGGTTGTCCCTTGAGGGGCTAGAAATCTTTAAAAATCGCTCTCTACTTCCTTAGTCTAACGCAGCGAAGTAATCTTTTTCTGAGGGGCAAAAAAAAAACGGAACGAACGAAATGATCCGTTCCCAATCCGAAACATGCAATTTCCTAATTGTGAGGGTTCGACGGCCTCGCGTTAACGTTAATGTCGTTCGCGCGCTGGGTTATAAACGAAGAAAGAAAAGTGGAACAGGAAGCACGTGGTCGACCAAACCCTCGCAGCCTTCCTCTTGATTTTGTTTGCATTAATTTAAGGTGCTGCTCTCATTCTCGGCCATCGAATTATCGATCGTCGCTCTTGTTTTACTCGGGACGTCGTTGACGACTAAAAAATATTTCGGTAGCCAGAAAGGGTAACTCCTTATGTTTCTGATGGGGTGGTAGAGGCTAAGGTATAGATTGTGCTTGTCAGTTGACGTCATCTGCAAGCCATCACAGTATATTATCGCTTCCTGCTTTTTCGGGAGCTGTTAAAGGAAAATAAAGGCATATTTCTCCTATAACTATAAAATTGCTCACAGAATGCCTTTTTTTGGTTTTAATTAAATAATACTACAACTTGTTAAACACATCATAACTCAAAGACTTGAAATAACTACCGATAACAATTACTAACACTTACAGTAATGATATAGAGCATAAACACATCTCTTTACACAGTTTTGTATGCAACAGAGATTCACATCCTCTTCTATACAAAACCATGTAGAGAATAGTGTTTGATATAACAACTTTAATTCATTAAAAAAATAATGCCTTTTGGATTGATTGTTTTACGGAAACTGTTACAACATGTTATGATTAAAAACCGTAGCACCAAAGTAGTAAAGTTGAAATAAAATCCAAAGGAACTTGTTTAGCCCGAACACGTAAATAAACTTGCAAGAAGTGATATGAGAACGTGTTATGATTTATAAAACCCTAATGGTAAATACTTTTTACAGAAATAAATCCCAGTTAGTCATTGCTGAAGCGAGGGAGGTTTTGGAAGAAACTCCTCGATTCTAGAATTTAGTTAAACATTTTTAAAATATTTGTGGAAATTATTACTGTTATTGAAGAATTATTTTTGACCATCGATTTTCTCAGGTGGCCAAACCATTACATACTTTTCTTCTCTACAATTCTCTCATTTACTGTCTTATTCCTAATTGCTTCATTTCGAACTTTTTCACTTCTCTTTTCACAAACCATCCCTTAATGATGAATTTACTTTCATTTTTGTTCTTGCTGAATTGCGTATTGCGGTTCATCTTCCTTTTTATTCCTTCTTGAATAACAGCAACCTGTCAAAAGGTTTGATTACTAAATGCATTTTTAACAATCACTTGGGAGGAGTATGGATATATGGTACTACATAGTACTAAAAAAAAAAGAAAAAAAAACTTGTTTTCCTACATCCTACATGTATCTGATGAGGAGAGCTGCTCAGATCACAGATATATCTGTTTCGATATCACTGGGTTAAACCGTGTGAAACAAACTTACCGTAATCCGCGTAAGATTAACGGGGAGGCCCTAGGGTGGACCTAGACAGTCATCTCGCGGGAACAATGACTACGGTCAACAACAATACGATAGTACGTGGGGCTTAAAACCAAGTATAGTGCATTGGTTGTTCACCAGAATGGTTAGACTCACAATAAACCTATGCGACCTCGGTGTGGTGGCCCAAGGTCAAGCAGGAAATCACCAAACTTAGACTGAGCAGGGTCCAAAGACTTGCTAGTCTAGGCATAACCGTGGCGATGAGTGCAACGCCCACCGCTGCAATGGAAACCCTTCTAGACCTCCCTCCCTTACACATTGTGATAATGGGAGAGGTAAGACGAGGACTCCACAGATTGCAGCATTCATGTCACCCACTTAATACATGCACGGGTCATACAAGTATCGTTGGTAGTTCGATATGAAGACGGACTCTATGGCCCCCAAAGGTAAGATAAACCTGCTCATTAAGATAGAAATTAATGAATCTTCTGAGTATCGGGAACCTGAACAGAACTTTCCTCCTGGAAGTTTGATCTGGTATACGGACGGCTGTAGAACTGAGACTGGTGCCGGGTCTGGAATATACGGGCTTCCGTTGATCCCACTTGCCTCCGCATTCCAAACAGAAATATACGCCACATTACAATGTGCGCGGGAAAATAAAAGGAGGGCTTACACAAATAAGCGGATCTTTATCCTAACCGATAGCCAGGCGGCTTTGAAGGCTTTGGTGAGCCCAAAGATCTCTTCTAAACTGGTGTGGGAATGCTCAAGTGAGCTCAATGACCTGGCGGAATACAACTGCGTCACGTTGGTGTGAGTGCCAGGTCATCGGGGTATTATCGGCAACGAACGGGCCGATGAACTAGCCAGGCAGAGTGCGGATATGGCATACCTGTCGGATATGCATACCTGTCCTAGGTATAACGCTATTCGAGGCTTTTTTAGTGACTGGATAAGCGAGGAACATAACACATACTGGCTAAGCAGGCCAGCAAGACCTTCGTTAGAGGTCCTTGCAAAAAGAGAGCTGTAGAACTTTTGCTTTTAAGCAGGGCGCAACTCAAGATCATAATAATAAGGAATAATGAAACTACGTCAACGAAGTGTCAGTATCAGGCTGCTGTCTCAAACTCAAAGTGATGAATTGAGGAGAAGGGTTACTAACGGGAGACCTGACTGTTACGGAGCATCTGTGGAGGATCAATAAATTCAATGGGGATTTAAATTGCAGACTCTGCAATGGAGAACCAGAGACAGCAATGCACATTTTGTGTAGATGTGATGCGCTGGCAAATCGCGTATATTTAGATATCTCATGATAGTTCCCAAAGATTTCAACTCGCAATCAGTGAAAAACCTGAGTTGGTGCAGGAGACATGCCTCACTGAGTGGTTGCGGTAAGACAACCAGGGCGAGCACAATAAGCCTAAATGGCTGCGGTGTCTTCGGTGCATTCTTTGCGGACGGGTTCTGGTCTTGTAGGAAAAAAAACTTAATATTTACTCGAGAGAGAGGAATACAATTTAAGAGAGAGGAGAGGAATACAATTTAATTTGGATTTGGAAAAGAAGTAAAGAAAAACGTATGAGTACTTGGGAGGAAGAGAAGAAGAAAGGTCTGAAAGCAAGAGGAGTTAAATTACTGAATTTCCTATTAAGAATGCAGTCAAAAGGCTTTGATTTAAGGATAAAGGTCACATAGCCGATGTTATTTATTCGTATGCGATGTCGAGGAATCTGTTAGGATGCGATCAATAATGACCCAAAGAAGAAGTGTAAAATTGAAACGATTCTTTAGTTCTGTTCTAAAATTTGTTGCAGGTCGGCTTTAATTGCAATAAAATCTTTCAGCATTCTCTCGACTCTAGTAGAGACCTCAAGCTTTAGAATTATATAGACTATCTAGGAAGCATCCGGAATTTTTAAATTTGTATCAATTTATTACTTATTATATGTATTACATTATAATTTCGATATCATATTTTTCAAAGAATCTTACGAAAAAAGTAACGACAGATGTTAAATGTAAAAAATATTAAACAAATAGGAAGTTTTGAGTAATTGTGTCAAATTTAAGAAAGGATAAAACTAATTTTTAAAGTCATTTCGACGAAGAAATGTAAGAAAAAAATAAAATCAGTTTTACACGCATGAAACACCAAGTCTACTCAGAATGTAGTTGATTTGATTTTAGGTTCCCTGAACTTTTTACAATTCTCAGGACTAAACAGAAATTACATAAACAGATAACAATATTTTTTTCCTCTACTGTAATTGTTTCGAATAGCTTGAATCGCGACATTCGGCGATCACTTTTTGACAGCTGTACAGAAGATGCTTGAGGTATCCACTACAATCAAAACCGGTTCGCAATAAAATTTGTAATTGTTTCGTTCATAAATTCTAAAACTAGAAGTTGCAGTGTTATTTACTTTTTTCCGGATGCTCTCTAGATAGACTATACTTTGCCTCGCTAATGTGAGCATCGATGGAGCTTCGAGTTACTCTTATGAAAGTTCCAAATGGGGCCGAAATAGTTGCAATCAAAATTTCGGTACGCCAAGTTTGGTCGAATTGGCTACCTTGCGGGTAGTGGCTTATGAGCTGCGACGCGGTAGTTATTTATTATATTACCATTACACAGTTTAGATCAAAGACCGACCGGTTATATCGGTAGCTTTGATGTTAATAAACGACCGTTTTGGATTGCTAAACATTGTCATAAAATCGAATGAACATTTAAACATCGAAGATTAACTTCCCCTCTGAGTACGATTTAATTTTGAGTTGTACAAGGAAAATTAAAAAAATAACCAATTGTTGTTTGCCCTTAAATATGTACTTCTTTGTTAAACGATAACAATACTGATTAGGTTTATTTTAAAACAACTATATCGAATTACAGGTACGAAAAAGTCAAACTGAAAATATTATACAAACAATCTAAATGCATATGAAATTATTTGAAACTGACTTTATACTGAAATTATTTGAAACTGAGTAAACAATAACGGATTTAACGTTGTTCACGCTTATGTGTATATGTATGTATGTTTAATTTATGTTTTAGGAATAGTTTTAAGTTGTTAAGACTTTCAAATGCAGGTATAGTACCTGCCGGCACTTGCTCGAATATTATGTTTGGTTTCACTTTTTTGAATTAAAATTGTAACACTTCGTTTTTACCTGGAATAATCCCTTCTGATGAACACGTTATTTGTCATGTTCTACACCTGGCGTTCCGCGAGCAACTCTAGTTAATTTTAAGACCTGATTCTCCCTCAAATTAGCTTTACAGAATTCAGACCTACGGTGTAGTTTTTGGAATTTATAAAATTCTTATTATTTTTCTTAGCCAATGAGACTTGTCCGAGTTTTAATCCGCTATTTATCATTGGTGCACCTAAGAATTTAGATTTTAAGAAAATTTCTCTTGGGAACACAAACATTTAGAAAGACGCAGTTCCATCTGGTCAATCAGCGCAGTAACTTATATTTTAACAAATTCGCAAATCAATCTCAAATTTAAACTTAACTTCACTGATACAATTTTACTGATTTATCAAGTTAGCCTTAAGATCACTGTAGAATTTTTAATATTAATTAAACTACATTAAAACGCAGTGTTGTGTTGTGTTCTTCATTTGCAACGAGAAAGCAGTCATTCATGCTTTTGCACGGTGACATCCACAAACGTAGTATCTTGAAGTACACTTTTGTATCTTTATCATAATGGAGAGCTATCTTTTGATACGAGAGACGATTTTATCCAGCCCAATGCGAGTCCTCGAATACTATAATGTTTTTATTTAGTAAGTAAGATAGGTAAAATACGTACTGTGGCCCAAAGTGTTGAATGATTTGGTCAAAACAATGAATAGATTCTTTTCTTTCCAACTAGTCAAGGCGTTAATGGTAAACTAAAACAAAGCAGTTTCATTCTCTTAACTTTAAAAGAAAGTCATGCTGATTGACGTTCCATAGGTTATACTCGTAAACAATGTGATGAAGTCATAAATTCCGGTATAAATTGCACGTTTCAAAAACTTTGCAAAGTTCTAAAGGAGTGAGTCTAATTAGTCTATACTTCGCTGCATCTGAACCATTTCCTTTCTTCAGTATTGATTTTTTAAAGGCTACTTTAAAGAAAACTTGGGTCTCTAGGGTTAGTAAAAAATATATCCATTCCAAAGCCGTATAAAGAAACAACGTTCAGGTAACGGCAACACATTTTTCATGCATTTCTCTGCATAATTGACAGGTTTTCTCAGATACAACCACGTCATTGGACATAACAACAACAAGTGATCAAATGAAAAATTAACTACAGTTGGCGATGCACCAAACTTACGTGTGTATTTAGTTTATCGGACGTTCCTTTACTCATTTTTGACGTTTCTGTTCGAACCTAACATTAATTCGAAATTAAATGTCCAAAACATTAGAAACGTTTTATTTGTAAAACATTAAAGCAGATGCGTGAAATGACCAGCATTGCATCCAAACACTTTTGAGTACTACAAACAATTTCTGCGTTATCCAAAACACACTTTTAAATCCAACGTCTACTCTAATTCGTTTTTATTTTGTTTACCTTAATTGTCTTCAACAATTTATGTACCTATACAGCCTGTTTCATTGAAGATGCATCAAACTTAAGGGACACGTTTCTGATTTATTTCGAACAAAATAATAAAAAAATTTAATCAGAGCAAGTTGAAATTTGCATAATTTGGAGTCGATGCTTTTGAAATACTGTAGCGTGCGGAATCGTGAAACAAAACCGGCAATCTAAATTGCATTTATGAATGGCACACAGCTGCAGGCGGGTAATAAATAACGAAGAAGTTTATGACTAGATTTTATTTTCCCTTGACCGAAAGCTCGGTGTATAGAACTTTGCCACACGTCGAATGCAGCAGCGATATGAAATCGCGTAGATATTTAAACTTATTTAATTTAATAATAAATTATTAATTATTATTAATTATTAAAGTATTAAATCTAATATCATGAAGTCCTTAATTGGGGTAGTACGGCGAACGAAATGTTTTGGGTAAAACCAGGTACTTGGTCCCTGAATTTCTATGAACGATTTCATGAAACGGTGAACGTGAATAATAAATTTTTAAATAAGCGCAAACTACTAAAAGTTTGAACAATCCTAAAATTCTTCAACTAATAATTAGAAAATTCGTATTAAATGGAGAACAGAAAATAAACGACTAATTATTATTTTTATTGATTGCCAACAATCTTGATGTTTGAAATGTATTTTGCCAAAGCGAGTGGGGTGATATTCTAGAGAGAATTAACCAATAAACCGAATTTCGTATGTGAATGAGTAACAATCCATTCATGCTCATTTAAAGCCCATCCTAAAAATATGCGACTTTGCTTTCCCTTCGATTTTCTCTAAATTTATTCATTACAGAGAAAATTTTACAAAGAAACCAAGTTTGATGCATCTTCAATAAAGCACCCAGTATAAAAATGAATATTCTCTATTTCTTTTGCTGATATTTATAATATGGACATGATAAAAGAAAATATGAAAAAAAAGTCAGTCGTTATGTATCTCAACACTACTGCACTTTGAAGATTATTTGAAGCATTTATTGACGTATAGAATTAATTAATAAATGAATTAGTAAGTTCAGTCAAAATGGGAACGACTTGCAGATATTTATTGATAAAAACTTAATCATACAATCATTGGGGTAAATAATCCCCCCGTGAACCGGCCGCGCGGGGGGGGGGGGCGTAGACTTCTCAGGGGCGTATCAAACAAGAGGAAGAAAATAGTGATCCGAGATCATTTTAGGTGCAACTATTCCAGTTGCGGAGGGCGTAGCGTATCGTAGTTACGCTAGTGCCTAGAATAATAATTTTATTAATTTTCGCACATTAAACCTCATGAAAATATAGTTCCTTTGCTTCACTTATACGTATAGTAAGCGGCCGGTATAGTACGAACACTTTTTTATACAGTAATGTGTGTACCATTGGGGTATAAAAAATTTATTTTTTTAAAACGGAAACCCCCATTTTTATTACGTATTCTAAAAGGGTATAGTTTGCTGAGTGTATCTAAAATTTATTTTTTTACTATATGCCGATTGATCGATCGATTAGTCAAAGATCTTTTATATATTTATCTCCTAACTTTCGTGAAACAGCCCTGGGGCTTTTGTCATGTCACGTCATTTAGTCGTATATTTTATTAATTCAGATTTATGCGATCGGCATATAGTAAAAAAAAAATGATCTGTATATACAAATTTTAGGGCTACATAAGATTTCTTTTTAAATAAAACAGTTTAAAAACTAAAAAGGAAAATGTAATTTTTGTAATTTTAAATGTAAGAAAATAAAAATGTAGCTCAAGTTATATCTATTCGCTACTTGATAGTGATTCTCTTATCACACGAATTTTTTTACGTAAATACGTATGAAAGATTCTTTTCTAGCGAGATAAATACAAAAATTAAAAAATTAAAGTAAAGTAGCAAATATGAAAATAAAATGGTTACTTCAAAATACAAAATAAGAGATTAATAGAACAATGCAGTGTGGTTTTATCAGCAGAAATTAAAATAAAATAAATCAATGCGCTAACGAAAAAATAATTCTTAAAGGAAAGTATATCCTATCAAAAACTCACATAAAAAATAATAAATTACCAAAATAAAAATTCACGTAAAAATTTAACGAAGTAGGTATTCAAAACACCCTCCTTCATTTGCTGAACAATATCCCAAACTGTCGTAAAAACTTTACCTTACGTTATCGAGCATATTTTGTGTAATGATACAATTGCGAATTTTTAAGTGCAAATCCTCTAAGTTATTAGCTCGTTATTCTGAATTAAATTTGGGATTTTACGTTCGTGGAAAAATCAGGCGAGCTTGCGAGCCAATTAAATTACCGTGAGAACTTTATCAACAAAAATCGTTTGAAGGTATTTCCGAACTGGTCCAGTGTTATGAGCTGGACACCCATGTGACGATAATAAATTTCATTTAAATTTAATTCTGGTATTTCTATTAACCTGTACTAACACTGTTTTGTAAAAGATTAAGATACATAATGCCCCTCAAATTTCTTTCGATAAGAAACGGCTCAATGATATTCCGTTGTTTAATATTCCCGTCCAAATATTTATATTTATATTTATATTGAGTATGACGGAAATAGGACCAATATCGTTATGGCCGTACAAAAAAATGTTGATTCATCGGTAAAAATAATAATTTAGTTCAATTTTCATCTTCGACTCATCTTTCTCTCATTCTGTCACAAAACTCCAGTCGTCGATAATAATGATTGAGAAATAGTTCTTGCGCTTTCTTAATTTTTATACGGACGATTTTTTTTCATTTTACAGATACTTTATTTATTGCTTTGAATAGGATTTTCTTCTATGGAAGCACGTGTGAGGACATCACGCTCGTTATTTCCATGATTAATATTTTTAGGTCTTCTATGATGTTGAGGTGAAACGCAATCAAATTTTTCAAAATTTTTAATAACTCTGTGCAATGAGGAGAGAGAAGGGTTTTTTGAAAAATCATTACTGAAAGCATTACGTTTGGCTCGCAAGGAAAGTACTTGATAAAATTTTATTATGGATTTTTATCCTTCAACTGTAAGCATTTCCATCGCAGCAAATACAATGAAACCCCACACAGCTGTGACACAGCTAAAGCGTCAAGTGAACTTAAATCAACAAAGCTAGTCGCATTTCTACACTAGACCGTGTTCGTATGTACTACATAAACCGACCGCTGACCAGTAAGTGGATTTTTAAGTACGAACATACCCACTTTAATGAAATATTTCCTAAAATATGTTATTTTTGCAAAAACACTTGGATACATCAATAGATGCGGTCAGAAGCAAAGGAATGTAAGTGCGTACTTTTGTCATTTTGAGAAGAAGAGGTTCAAAGTTAAAGTTTTACAAAAAGAAACACTGGCAAATAAGAATTAATGCTTTTCTTTCAACGGATAGATGTCGGCTTTGAAAACGAATTCGCTTATATCCCTTTGCCATGAAATAAACTTAGTAAATTTTTAAAATTTTGCAAGAATAAAGTATGTATTTTTAAAATTAAGTTGATTAGTTTTGTTTTTCAAATTTTTATGTTTTATTATTTTTTGCTTTTAATGAAAATTGTAAAGTAGTTTAAAAACGACAAAATATACAGAGCAAAGAACGCCTAATTTCAGGAGTCTCCGTTATGCAGTGCTCGTCTAAAGTCAGTTCCGCCTTGTTAATTTTGGAACCAAATAAAATAGTTCAGACAAAAACCAAATCAATATACATAAAAATAATAATTTTCGAGATATAACTACTTTAAAATTTCCGCTAGGTGGCGTAGTGCGCACTCTGAACTTCAAAATTCTAAATAGTAGGATGGGTTAAATGACATATTATTTTAAAGAAATTTTAATTATACATCCAATAACATTGTCAGTTTTTAACAGTCTTCATTTATTTTTGAGTTAATGACAAAAAGCTTGTTCTTGACTAGCACAAATTGTGCTAGTCTAATGTTGTTTCACCTCCGTGATAACTTTAAGACAAAATAAATAGGAAGTTTGAATAAAAACCAAAACAAAGTAATTACATTAGAAGATGTACTAGATGGCGCTGTGCGCACTATGAATTTCGAAACTTGAAATAGCATGGTGGTTTGAATTAATTGAAGTTATCAATCGTACATGTTGTGTAGTCATTACGATGTTCATTACGACACTTTACCCTTGTTTGTAGGGAACAAATTGGCGACATTTTCTTTAATATTGTAATCAATTAAAATTGTGACAAACAAAACATATATAATACACTGACCGGCAAAAAAACCGGCCACCCTAAAATATGTTACAAACCATTGACATATTGGTTTATTTAATTTGAGACGCGCTTTATATCGAAGGACCATTCATTATTGACAAGAAAAAACATAAAAATTACTCAAGAAAAAGACGAGATTAAACAAAATTAAGTTTAATGTGAAAAACATAACAAAAACGTCAATTCGTCAGTTCGAAAACTGAACAGAAATATCTGACGGTTAATAACGCGTATGACCTCTTGCTCGAATGCCATCATTTAAACGTCAAGGCATCGAATCAATCAAATGTGTCAATGAATTTTAAGGTATTGCCTCAAATTCTTCGTAAAGCACTGCTCTTAAATCTTGCAGTGTTTCTGGCAAAGCCGGGCGACGACGAATACCTCTTGAAGTTGATCTCATAAGTGCTCAATGGAATTGAGATCAAGGCTGCAGGCTGGCCAGTTAAGTCTCTGAATTCCGACCTCATCTAAGAAGTTAGTCACTACTCGTGCCACGTGTGGTCTGGCATTGTCGTGCATTACAGTGAATCCATCTCCAATAAAGTGAAAGTAGGGCACGACAGCTTCATGCAAAATGTCTTCCACGTATCGATGGACACTTAAAGCCCTATTTTCCACAAAAAGAAGTTCGGTATGTGCCTCAGACGAAATATCTGTCCACACTATATCAGAGCTACCATTAAAAGATCGCCTTACGGAAATGGTGCACTCTCTCTACCGTTCACTTGGTCTTCTCCACACCCTTTCGCGATCCTCAGGCGAGCGTAGACAAAAGCGCGGTTCATCAGTGAAGAGTACTTTACTCCATTGGCGAGAAGTCCAGTTTGAATGAAGTCGTGCAAATTCCAACGGTGCTCGACGATGTCTGGATAACAATTCTGGGCCTGTTGCAGGTCTCCGTGACTTTAGACCTCCTTCAACAAAGCCTTCTCCTTATTGTCCTCTCACTTACTTCAACTTCACGAGCTCTTTGGAGGCGATGTTGAAGTTGAACGACCGTTGATTTCCGATCCCTTAGTGCGTTGAGCACAATAAAACGGTCATCAACTGCGGTTGTTGCTCTTCTTCTTCCGGATCCTTCTCTGCTAGCGCAGTTGCCAGTTCCAGGCATCCTGAACGGTGGTACGGGGTATTCCAATCCGCGAGTCACGAAACGTTGGCTACGATCATCTTCAATTAAAGCAACAATACGAGCAACAATCTCAACAGTTAACGGCATTTTTTTTTAATTGCATAGCTTTTTAACTGTCATACTCCATTTTAAAAATAATGCAAAGAAGCCTCCTTGATTTTAGACAAAAATTTCTTAATCTCGTTAATAACGGATTTTATCCTTTAAAAATAAAAGTGAGAATAAGTACGGATTATAAAATAAGTACGGATTATAAAATTTAATTAAATTTACTTTCCATGTCTTTAGATTCGACTTTTTAAAATATTTTATGTTGGCCGATTTTTTTGCCGGTCAGTGTATGTTTTTAAAATATTTTTAATTAAGTACTTACGTAATTGAAGTACTAAAGCAATAGTGACGAGAACAGTAAGGAATCTAAAGTCTCTTCTCTGTAGTTGCAGACTGTGGTCATTGAGTAAAAAAAGAAATTCCTTATGTAAACGTGCTAAGTTGCTTTGGTATGTTCTTTCTACGAAATCTAAACAGTCCCCCATTAATTTAACATTTCCTTTTTCCGAACGTCTCGCATGTTAACAACTGCTTTCCCTCTTTTTTATTGTGTTATTTCCGTAATCGAATTCCGAGTACACATTTCGAAACCGGCGAGAAACGCAAAAACGTAAAAATCCGGGCGATGAAAGTGAAGCCGGGAGGGCAACAGCTGCCGTGGAACTTAGCCGCCGTGAAAATCAATCTCTTGCAACCGCTGCAAATTCAGTATCGTTTTTCTCAGTACCGCGAGAAAAATGCGCGCCGATATTGTTAAACAAACTATGCGGAGCTTCAAGTCTACTTGTCGTCGCCGCCGCCGCCCTTCCATGAAAAGGTTTAGACGAACCGACCTTTTTCTGCTTGCTCGTTTTTTTTTTATTTATCACGGCGACGAGAATAAAACACGGTGGCATTTTTTAAATTGACGCAGCTACCGTGACGCGTCTACGCAATAAAACTCACGTTCGAAAATGTAGAAACAAGCGTAGGAAGTATGCCGAAAATTTTAGAAACGTGAAATATTTTCACCAGAAAAAAACGTATTTAATTGAAACTCTTTCAACCATGTCCTTTTTTAAATAAATAAACAGTAAATAAGCTTTTATGATTCTATTTTAGTGTTCGAGTTACAAAATCACAAGTTATTTCAGTTTACCAATAAACTTCGAGCTCATTTCTACTTTTATAATAAGATCCTTTAGTTCCAAGCTTTCGAGATCTGATGAAGAATCGACGAAAATACGCTCGTTACTAAAATGGGACGCCTGCTTCTTTGCCTGACAAAACAAAATCTATTTATTAACAAGTCACAGATAATTTGTTAAATAAAACAAAATTTCTCAAAGTTATAAATCATCGTGCTATACGCATTTACAAACTCTTTGTGTTTATGAACGCTTCAAGAACAACCAAATTAAAACTCTATTAAAAATGTAGAACGTCATGGATTATACGTCGATTGCAGACCTATTTCAAGTCATTATCTTGTACATAAACGTATCGAAATTAATCATTAGAACCGTCTAGTGATTTCGAAAAAAGCCATTAAGGGCCGAAGGTCCCGGCGTATCGAGATCGTACTCCAAGAGGAAAATGACAAAATCAGGAGCTGTCGTTGGGAGACGTGTGCGATCGATTCGCGTTGGCCCCCGAAGCCCTTTTTATTAATGTGGCGTCCTTCGCAATATTTCTCGTCCCGTTAGACGCGGCCGACCGGTCGAGGAAACAATTTCGCCGGTTTTTAATGGAATCTGTACGTTTATTTTTCGTCCTGGCGAACAGGCTGGTCCTGGCAAGAATTGATGACGCGCGATAGAAGACCGTCGTTTTTTGTTTGCGTTTTTTTCCCTGCCGGAATGGTGGCAGTGCCGGGTTATGTAAATTGCGCGCGGGCCGATAAGCGTTAATTGCCGGAGGCTAGTCGTCAACCTCCGTTACCGCCCAATTAAACCTGCTAATAGTATGTATTACACATCTGCTTGGTTCTGCCTTTTTTTTATGTATATTGTCAAAGGGAGAAAGAAGCATTTCGACGAGTGCCAGAGGTAATACTTTACATGATAAACGTATAATGCAAGAGCTCGAACAACAAACGAAAGTCTACGATTTTTCGGATGCCCTGTTCTTTAACTGATTTCTCAGAATTTTTGTTTTGTTCAAAACAAAACCTGAAAAAGGTAACAATATATGAAAATTTGGGCATGATATTTGTAAATGAAGAAAAAATAAAATTAAAAAATTTAAACAAACAATGAAAAAGTATACAGTCTGTATTACATGATATAGTGTTTGGTAACAAGGAAATTGAAAGGAAAACTAGTTACGAGTGTATATTGTATAATACCAATTCAGCACCAACACTCCTTTGTAGATACAAGTGATGTGGATAGGGTAGGAAATTAGGTCATAAGAGAAGAACCAATATTACAGAAAATCAACCAAAGAAGACTAAATTATTGTGGACATGTAAGGAGACTGGACAGGAGAGGCTTATGAGAAGGATGATGAAGCAAAACGATATGGCAGTAGAAAAAAGGGAAGGCCGCGGACGATCTGAATAAAACAGATAAAGGAAATTGGACATGGGAAAGGGGATGGTGAGAATGAATGAGATAGCGATGGACCGGAATTCCATTTTATTCTTAATCACCTTCATCATAATTATTGGTTAATTTCTAATGTTTCAATCTATAATGTTGTTTTTCAATTGTTCTATTAAAGAAGTTTTGCTTTAGGACTCCCTCGACAAACACATATAAAATGTTAAACAACAGAATCAGATAATGCAGTAAAATTAAACTACAACATTATAATTAGTTTGTAAAATGGATTAATTTACATTTTAACATGATATATTAAATGGAAACTAGTAATGTACATCTGTAAAATTAAAGCTTGCTTTTAAAAAATGTGGCAATCCGCGTGCTCCAAACTGGCAAACGTATCACACAGAAACCGCTCCGGGTCATCTAATGTATGTAGGTCGAAGCTTTACGGTCGTCGTCATGTTCATCTGTTTTAGTTCTGCATAAACTTTTAATGCATATGCACCACCGTAATATTTTACAATGGCGGGTGTTTTGCATGTATATTATGCATTATTCTGTGCGAGTTTACATCTTTATCGACCTGACCCACATTACGAAAGGGGAACGCAAGTTTAATCTGCGTCCCGCGACCCGGACTTAATCAAAACGTTGCGGGCCGTCCGCAACAATATTAACGTGTGTGGAAATGAGACAGGTGGATAATGAGGGGGTTAAATAACTAAATTTTGTGTTTACTAGTCTCAGGTCTGTACTTAAAATTTTTGATATCCTAAATATCATAGTTTTAGGATTTTCAGATATCTACACTCATTAATTAGTTATTTGCACTCATTCATATCTTATTCCTTTTTTATATTTCATATCACTCTCCGTTTTCTATTTTTTTCCTGCATTTATCGCAGTTAACTACAGCATTCTGAATTTTTCTGTTTTTCACGATTTCTCGCTTTATCTGATCAAAGTCCTCTCTCCGTACCGATAAAGTTATAATTTATTTACTTATAATCTAGCATGTTTGGATTCTCTGTTGTTATTGTAAATTCCATCATCCGGCGTTTGTAATTTTTATAACTTAAAGATTAATACAAAATTATAAATCTCAGTTTTCTTCCGGATCCGCTTATGCTACAGCTCATCCAATTCCAACTTGTCGCGAGCTTTTTCCCGGAGATAAGAGGTAGAACTCCGGTGGAGTTTGCAATCGCATGACTTATTCAATTGTTCGTGCACTTCGAACTGCGGGGAATTTCTGTTTCTGCGTTGGAACGTGCGTGCGGTTGCTATATTTATTTTGTCTGACTCTTGGGCAAAACAATCGGAAACTCCGGCGTTGTTGACGTCGAGCACTTGACGCAAATGAAAATTTGTTTGTTGCTGCACGCTCTCCATATGTACATCCTAGGAGCACTCGGGATTAATGTAAATTTACACAACTGTAGTTAAAGAAGAGCAATGGGAATTGGTCTGAATGTCTAATTACGATTGGAGACGCTCATTAAGCTCAAGTAGTAAATAAATGTTGACTATTGCGTTTGACAACAGTGTCTTTGTGTACGTTTGATATTGTTCAGGGAAGACTTTAAATTAAAACTTAATTAAAACATTTTTGGTTTCAATCTTGCCGAAAGACAGGAGCAAGCAAATTCGTTCAGAATTGTAATTGTAATTTTCATTTAAAATGATTGGAAACCAATTGAATAAACAAAACATTGGCCGCTATAATTATAAGAAATGAAATATAAGAAAAACGACACCAATACTCACAATAGCTCCTAACTGAAATTGTTACCTATATTAATATTTGTGATATTTAAGCCACATGAATCTCAAACTAACTACATATTTTACGGTTAGGCTACGTCTAACTAGAAAAATTTTATATGTGAAGGCTACTTTGTACAACATGCCCCCAAAAAAAGTGCTCTAACGAAAATGGTAGAAAAAAGGCGAGATTGCATCCATAAAAATACCTGTATTGTCAGGATCGGAGAGGTTTAGTTTTTTTTTTAATGGGCATTTGCATTTTATTCCCGTAGAAAATGTTGTTGGCACATAGTTTATAAACTATTCGGTCAATTTAAAACAACAAAACACTTTTGGAAAGCTAATTAATACCTTCTTGATTTAAAGATAATATATCTGTGCAAACAAATTATTTTTATTATTTTATTATTATTATTTATTTTCCTTAGTTTTCGCTCGTATCAGAAAAAAAAACCTTGAGTGACACTTTTTTTTAGTTTTACTGTAAAACTTCCATCGAAAACCTATTGAATAAAAAAAATTCTATGTTCTATTTTTGTTACATTATGAGTAATGACAGTAAGAAAAGTAAAGTTCGTCTAGAAAGTATCCAAAAAAAAATTAATTAACATTGCGACTTTCAGTTTTTGAATTTATGAACGAAACAAGTACAGTAGACAAAAACAATAGTATATGTTTATGTATTTTCTGTTTAATCCTGAGAATTATATTTAAACGTTCAGGCATCCTTAAATCAAATCAACTGCATCCTGAGTATAGACTTGCTGTTTCATGCGTGTAAAATTGATGCTATTATTCAATTTTTCTCTTAAATTTTTTGGTCTAAATAACTCTACAAATAATTTTTCTTTAATTATAGACTCCTCTGTTGAAAATATATTCCATCAGTTTTCTTTGTTCTTATGTGTTACAGAGTTACTGAAATTTTTCTGTTTGTTTAAAATTGTTAACATTCAACAATTGTGGTCACTTTATTTTATTAGATTCTTTAAAAAATATGATTTTGATCCTAAGATATCGAGAATATAATCTAATATGTCTAATACATACCTCAAAGGACCTTCAAAATCGTGTCGTTATATCCAAAGTTCATAATAAGTGGTAATGACACAAAAATGCAATATTTCACAATGTGTTCTAAATAGAAGTGTTCACACGAAAATGGTAGAAAGTAGAAGATATATATTGTGAGGATCGAAAAGACTTATTTTTATGGAGAAAAAGTTGTTCATTAAAAATTGGCATATGGTTCGTAAACTCTTTGATTAATTTAAATTAACAAAACACTTTTGCAAAGCTAAATAATAGCTTTTTGATATAAGAATAATTCATCTTCGCGAATAAATTATTATTGCACTTTTTTGATTTTACTGTAAAATTACATCGAAAACCCACCGAATAAAAAAAGATTCAATGTTCTATCCTTGTTAGTTTATTACTTTGTAATGCAATACATTTTTACATTGTTAAATAGACAAAATTGGCGGGACTTGAAATGTAGTTCGTTATGAGCGGTGGATCGCTATAACCGAGGTCTACTATACGCGATATATTGATAGAGATTTCAAATTCCGGATCCTTTTCAGACGGTTTATACACTGCGCAACATTCTGAAAGCTTAAATAACTGAATATTTGTTTTTAATAAAATGTTAGTCATTCTCATTGCATTTTCTTTCATTACTGCTTTTATCTTACAAGAAAAGTATCACAACCCGAAAATTCTAAAAAATTTGAAACTTTGTGGGTTAGTAGTTCACCTTAGGGTAAGCACGGAGCCATTTTCTTATCGGCCCAAAAACGCTTTAAGCGGGGAAAAGCATCCTTTGAAATTTCTGCAATTTTCGGTTTTCTGCGAATAACTCGGTAACCAGTAAAGATAAAAATTAAAATTATATGGCAAAATATTTGTCTTTCATGTTCTATCACATATGTAAAAATTGATACCCCTTATAGTTTGAAAATCAAAACTTATCCCCTACCACCCCAATCTGAGAAGTCAAAAAAATAATTCATTCCTCTGGGTGAGTAGTCCACTTCGGATGAAGTGCAGCTAAATTTTTTTAACACTTGAAAAGAATTTTTAGGGGATGAAAACACGTCTAAAAATCAAAGAAAGTATTTTCTTTGATTTTTAGTTCTTGGATCGGAACCTTCCTGTGCGGCTTCATATTTTTCACGATTGTACAGTTTGATAAGGTTCTAATTAAAAATTAACACCAAAATATTGACATTGAAATTATTTTATTAAAAAGAAAATTATTTAAATAATGATAGTACTTGAAGTCTTTTATTCATTTGTGCGGTATCAGGTATCACTCATTTTGCACGTGATATGTCTTATTTTTTGTAATTAAAATTATCAATAAGCTAATCAATACACTCATTGTCAATCTATAAACGCATGTTAATTAATAAAATTGATAAAAGAATTTTATATAAGTGCATGAGATGTACGTAATTATTAATACTTCAAGATATTATGTGACTTATAACGAATCTTTGCCGTTTTATATAACGAAAAGGAAATCATTTTACTGAGTTTTCATATCGTGCAAAATGGTAGTAATAAATCCAGTTAACATTATTCATTTGTTGATGTAGACGTAAAATTTTACTAATAATGAAAATAGAAGAACGGTACCATCACCTCAGGAGCAGGAGTTACACGATATTTTTTGCGAATCAATCAGTAGAAGCATGGCAGATACGCAAACCGACACTACTTTAGAATTTTTAAACATGAACCGTCCACATACATCACAATATATTCATGAAGATGAACCATCTACATTTGAAGATCAGAGATAGTTTATAGAGGAAGAACAAACACCCTGTACAGATGAAGAAAATATAGGAATCATTACGTCTGATTACAAACAAGATGCTGTCAACTATTGGAAAAGTGGAAAAAGAGGTCGTTTATCTTTACCTACGGTACGCCTTCGCTTTAAAAAAGTCCAGACGTACAGGTGGGAAAAATCGTTAGAACAAGGCGGTTCACGAAGGGAAAAGCTTTTAAAAATAGCAGATTATGTATTTAATAAGTTCGCAACTGCAATGGAACTGGGAGCTATAGTTCATGATATGCATTTACTAAAATGGGCAATAGAACTAATGACAATATTCAATTAAAAGATTTTAAAGCATCAAAGTAATGGATATCGCATTTTAAAAGGACGTATTTTTTTTTTTGACCAGAACCCGTCCGCAGAGAATGCACCGGAGACACCGCAGCCATTTAGGCTTATTGTGCTCGCCCTGGTTCTTTTACCGCAACTATTCAGTGAGGCATGTCCCCTGCACCAGCTGGTACAGGTTTTTCACTGATTGCGTGTTGAAATCTTCGGGAACTATCATAAGATGTCCGAATATGCGCTGCCTGCGATTTGCCAGCGCATCACATCTACACAGAACGTGCATTGCTGTCTCTGGTTCTCCATTGCAGAGTCCGCAATTTAGATCTCCATTGAATTTGCCGATCCTCCACAGATGCTCCTTAACAGACAGGTGTCCTGTTAGCAACCCCGTGGTGATCTTGAGTTGCGCCCTGCTTAAAAGCAAAAGTTCTGCAGCTCTCTTTCTGCAAGGTCGTCTAACGAAGGTCTTGCTATGGCGATGTCCTGGCCTGCTTACCCTGTATCTGTTGTGTTCCTCGCTTATCCAGTCACTGATAAAGCCCCAAATAGCGTTTTTGGTTATGCCTAGGACAGGTTCAGGGCCGAAATATGCCATACCCGCACCTTGCCTGGCTAAAAGGACATACAGGATTGTATCACGAAAAATTAATAAATTTATCAGCAGATCATACGGAACCAGTACAGAAAGACTACAGGTAATTGCGGGCACTTTTGTAAATGAAATACAATATATAGAAACTTATGGTATAGAAAATATATATAATACAGATGAAAGTGGATTTCAGCTAGAGTTACATTTAACTCGCACTTTAGCTCCCCAAGGTTCTAAAACCGTCGAAACAGTAGTGCAATCTGTACAATCAACTACTCACATTTATACAATTCTTCCATTGATTTCTGCTTCCATTGATTTCTCTCTCCTTTATATATCGTCTTTAAAAAACAGAAGATTTGGACCCCGCGTTCAAGAGTCTTTATTTCATTCAACAAATGTAAAAAACATCATCGTCTTGAAAGTGCACTCCACCCGAAGTGGACTACTTCACCCAGAGCAATGAATTATTTTTTTGACTTCTCAGATTGGGGTGGTACGGGTAAGTTTTGATTTTCAAACTATAAGGGATAGCAATTCTTACATATGTGATAGAGCATTGAAAGACAAATATTTTGCCATATAATTTTTATTTTTATCTTTGTTGGTTACAGAGTTATTCGCAGAAAACCGAAAATCGCAGAAATTTTGAAGGGTGCTTTTCCCCGCTTAAAGCGTTTTTGGGCCAAAAAAAAAATAGCTCCGTGCTACCCTAAGGTGAACTACTCACAAAGTTTTAAATTTTTTAAAATTTTCGGATTGGGATACTTCCCTTGTTAGTAAGATTTACAATTATCTCACGAAACAAAAGATTTTTACCTCACTAGCTACGCCAAGTCACTTGCGCAGATATGAAATTTGTCACCAGTTTCGCTTGTGACATGTAACGACCGATATTTTAATCACAAGTTAAAATTAACCTTTGGTTTATTCCCATAGAAACAATTTTCTTTACAACAGTGTGCATCGGAATAAACCAAAGGTTAAAGTTAATTAGTGACTAAAGTACCGGCGCTTAGTCATATTTGATTAAATGTTAATACTGCTATCTGACGCCCATTCGTTGCCAAAAAGTAACTGTAATAACTATAACTTCTATTGAGTGGCCATCATATATCGCCACTATAAGTCGCATTTTTACTTTCCATTTAACTGTCCAAGCCTTGAGATTAACTTTAATCAATGACAGATTTTTTTTTTATAATATGTACTTATTTTAAAATAAGTTTTATTGTATGTATACAGGCTGTATTACAACCCCCGGCCAATATTCACACCACGCGATTCATTTTACTCTTAGCTCTCTGGTTGTGAAGTTATTAAACGTTGAAAATTGTAAAATTTGTCGAAATGGAGACACGCAGTTTACAGATTACGCCCCATATGCAATATATTAGTTACCTAAATAGTGTTTACTTGAATTAAAACCGTCGTATTTTCTTCTTCTATGATATTGTTTGATCTCAGTGAGCGATCTCAGATAACAATCATACAGGAGTACTTTTATTTTTTCGAAGTTGAGTCATACTTAATACAGCACACATTCACTGAGGATCAAATGTAAGAACTTACAACGTGTCCCAAAAAAAAGTGCTTAAATGAAAATGGTAGAAAGTAGACTTGATTTCATCGTTAAAAAACCTATATTATAAAAGTCTCGGAAAGGCTTAGTTTTTTACGAGCATTTCAATTTTATTCCTAAAGAATATGTGCTCATTCAAAATTGGTACATAATTCATAAACTATTCGATCAATTTAAATCAACAAAACAGTTTTGGAAAGCTAATTAATACGTTTAAAGTTTATGGAAAAATTAACGAAAATGCAACTTTTCTCGTTCGCAGATATGAAATTTCAAATTTCATATATAACGCGTCACCAGTTTCGCCGATATTTTAATCACTGATTAATTTTAATCTTTAGTTTATTCTCATAGAAATATTCTTATGAAACAAAAGATTTTTAATGATAGAATTGTTGTCCATTATTAGGTGCATAAGTTTATGAGGTGAAAGTAATATTTCCTAATTTGTTTTATTTTTATTTTTACTTGCTACCGGTTTCGACAGTTAATAATGTCTTCATCAGGCTGCAAATAGTCACATTAAAATTTAAAAATTAAAATCATTATAACAGAAAAATTGGAAATACAAAATTATTGTGAAAGCTGAAGGCGTGTTAAAATTATAGACTATAATTTTAACACGCCATTATTAACTGTCGAAACCGGTAGCAAGTAAAAATAAAAATAAAACAAATTAGGAAATATTACTTTCACCTCATAAAAGATTTTTACCTCACTCGTTATGCCAAGTCACTTGCGCAGTGTACTTTTCGTACCGTCACTGCTCATAAAGTAACAGAAACAAAACTATTTTTTTATTCTGTGGCTTTTCGATGTAGTTTTACAGTAAAACTAAAAAAGTAGTACCTTTATGAGTTTTTTCCTTTGATATGATTTTTGATTCGTTTAAATTACTGCATACTACTTCGTTAGTAGACAGAAATACATTGGAAACTTCTATGTCCTACAAGAAATCTAATTGAAATCACTGATCGATTTCGACATTATTTCCCTGTGAATACGCCGGCAATCAAGTTCTGACAATATTCGGACAATCTGATTGCACCGATCAGTTTACCCGAAAACATTACCGTGAATGTTACCTTAATTAAAATCACTAAATAATTTCGACAGAATTGTGTCACGAATAGACGCCCGTGTTTGCAACTTGAAGGAAGCAACCAGGTTGCTCTATAATTTCCACCTAACTTAACAAAAATATTTCGATTATACCCCTGATCTATGTAGCTCCTTCAGACTTCTTTTTACTCAAAAACTGAAGCATTTAAAGAAGCTGGTGAACAATATTTTGCAAAGCTGCCGAAGGAATTTTTTCTCTAAGGGTATGGAAATAAGTTAGAATAAGTATCGAGGGAAATTAAGTTCAGAAATGAAGAGTTGCTAATGTGATATATTGTTTTTTTCATGATTAGGTAGATAACCTAAAAAATACCCGCTCGTAGATTACATTTTGAAATGCTTTCCTCAAGAGAAAATAATTAGATATTTTGTACTAATCATTTCGTGTAGACATTCAATTAAAGCGTCCCGTTCGTTAAATTTCTTTTTCTCGAATTAAGAGGCACATAAAAGTCATCCGTAATAATCCGGGGGAAAAATATTTTTTCGATTTAACTTCATAACGTAAATTCCGATTTTCAGAGTACATTAAATTTTCCATTAAAAGACGACTCAGTAATCGAATAAAAGTCGGGCGTAATTCAATCCGGAAAAATGATGGCGTTCGTTTCCCTAACATTAACGGGGGGGCGTTTCGACGTGCATGTGTGCGTGTACGCTCCTGCGAGGGGGCGGCGGCGCGGCGGTCCGGCGCTGTTCTGTCATCTCGCCGAAGAAAGAACTTTGATAAATCGCGCGCCATCAATTCATAAAGGAAATTAATTATGATTGAGCGATGTTCGGCTACAAATGAAAAGAAATCAAATTAGCCGTGACAGAGGGACCGTAATAGATGCCATTTATCGATCCTTGCGTCGCGATGACTATAGTGAAAAGCCGGAAAGCCCGAAGAAAAAAAAAAGAAAATGCCGCAGATATTTTCACGTGAAAGTAGGCTGAAAATGGGACGTTAATTTAGGCGGCTGACCGATGAGAAATCTATATTTGCTTTCCATTTATATAGTTATATAATTTTTTAATTAATTAAGAATAAATAATTAAGCAGTATTTAGTTTTGAAAAATAAAAAAAAGTAATGCGTAGAAGATCAAAGTGAATTTCACTTTGTTTTTACCTTCGCCATCCGCCGTTATTAAATTCAAGAAGAAAATATTTTATTCCATTACGGTATGTTCTGAAGATAATCTTAACAGAACCAGCTCTGATCCCTAACTTATTTATTTCTCGCTACTTTTGAACAGGGTTACGTTTTATTCACAACGTCAATAACCTAATTCGCCGACGAAGAACAGGGTAATCCTTAAAGCTTCTCGCCTCGATCAAGGCCGAAGCCGAACGAAATATTATTTTCCCGAAACTGGAAATCCCCAATTTAAAGCCCACCGCGTCATAAATAATTTATAAAAAGCGCGGATTTACAACCCTTTGCAATTTTTCAGCTTTTACTCGAGAGCCTCAAGGAAGGCCCGCGATCACGTGTGGCCCACTGTAATTTATTTCCGCGCGAACGAGTAATCCCGGCTTTAATCTGTAATGCATTTAAATGCTGGATGAGATTTGCATATACCTCCCTTGGTAAGAAGAAGCCCGGCCTCATTTTTTTCATCAGAATCACGCCCTCTTATTGCAAGGCATTATTTACGCTTCCCCCTCTCGAGCAAACAGATTTTATTTACTGTCTCGATGAGATACTGCCCTCCAAAAAGAACGAAGCGAGACAATAAGCGAGACACCGCCGCAACGAAAAACAACTCACCCCATCCTCATCTTCCGAGCCAAGCCCCCCCGGGCAATGGCGAAATGGAATAAAAGGTGTGTATATCATCCGTGCGCGTTCATTTTTTAGGACCATCACGCGGGACTTGTAACGTGACAGCGTTTCTGTTATGTACGTGTTTTTTTTTTTTGTGGCTCGCCACAGTATTATTTATTTGGGTTTTTGTTTTTTTCCCCCAAACTGGACTCGATTATATGGGCGCACCGGCAATTGTTCATGCACAAGTGGTTGAATAAACTGTAATTTGCTGTGACGGTACTCGGGGACGTTGGAACATCCCCCAGATAGTTCTTTTATTTCGAATTCAATTGTTATGTTTCCATCAGCTTTAGAACAACTGCGAGCTAATACGACTTTTAAGGAAATTAACCCATTAATCCCTTAAAATTGATGATGCAGTTCGCAGCGATGGATCTCATACACCGAGTACAACATAAAGGTATTAAACCCTCCCCCACCAAAGCTGAAAATCTATTCGCTTGTTACGAGTTAATTTTATCTAATACATAATTAAATATATTAGAGGCCCAACTGTTAATATCAAGTGATAAGATACGCTGATGTATTCCTCTTTCTGTAGACGTTTCGTTTTTATTTGCAAAAGGATTTCTTCAAGACTGTTGCTTCTGATATTCTTTTTTGTCGCTGTTATCGCTGCTGTTGTATGAAAATTAATAGAAAGAAGAGTATATCTGGAAGCTAAAAGAAGATAGATTCAAGATGAATGCTGTTGTATGGTGGTGTTATTGGGTCAGCCACAACCTTTGATAAAAAATGCTACTGCCTCCTTCCTCTCTTTTGTTCTAAGAAAACTAACTGTTGCTTTTTAATCTTCGAGGTTTCACAAGAAAGACTGGCCGTTTTAGTAATTTCCTTCCGGGTAAAATCCTAGAAAGGATCCTTCCATTACTCAGGAAAAACATTTGGGAATTATTGCCGTGCCCTGAAAACTAATAAACACAAATGCTCTGTGCATGATTGTCATCGCAACTTTAATACTTACGTTGGTCGACGACGGCATATGAAAAAGGTCCACCCCCGAGATCCTACGAGACGCGAGAGGGCATGGACAAGAATTAACTGAGCTGGCACTGACTGTTATTTAACCAATACCTCCCATAGAACTTTTTGCACGACTAAAAGTAAGAGAGACACGCAAGAATATAGAGACCTAATCTTGATTCTCAAACTGACTGACGACTTGATGGTTGATATCGAGGAGAAAATAGAGGATAAATACCTGGCCTTGCAAGAGTCCTAACCTGCCGCATCGTTGGGCTTGCTGAAGATTCAATTTTAGTCATTCTTGTTGCGACTTAGAAGAGCTCCACTCCTTTTACTACTGGTTCCAATCAAGCATCCCTGAATGGCACAAGAACACCGATTATGGTAAACCGAATGATGACCATAGGCAATTTAGAAGTGTGGACCTCAGTAAAGAATGCTTTGGTACCAAGAGCGGCCGAGACCGAGACCCTTCTATGCCTTTAAAATTAATTACATACTCAAGATTATAAAAACCTAATCTTGAATCTCAAACCGAAGTGCGACCTTAGGATTAATATCAAGCAAAAAATGAAGGACGAAGATATAACCCCGCAAAATTTGCAGCCTGCCGTCAAGAGTCAAAGTTAGACGTTGTTGTTGTAACTCAGAAGAGCTTCTTTCCCTCCACTACTGGTTCCGATCAAACAGCCATGGAAGCAACAGTACTGATTGTAGTAACCCGCATGATGACCAGATGGCGTCCAAAGCATTCAAAATTGCGAGAGAAGTGATCTGGTGTTTGAAACAGCCGGGACGAGGAGCAGGTCCTAATTGCATTTGGATCCAGTCGACCTCTTAAGTTATTTCGCAAAAGCTCGTAGCTCCCTCTTGCGAGAGATCGTTTAACGCAGCAATCACCACCTGAGGCAAACACAAACACCATTCGTTTCCATAGCAACATAATTTTGTAATGTGAGGGAGTACATCAGATATTATGGAGAGTCTCAAACAAATTGGGCGGAATCGAACTCCTCGATATAATTAAAATGTCATAATGTCATTGGTCAAGAATGCGAAAAATATAGTGCATCAATAACTCTCGAACGTATTGTTGGGAGGCCTATTTAAGGATATTAAGTCTTAGAGGAGGGCAAAGTCAGGAAGGTATAAGCATAACCGAGTGAACATATTTTGGATAGTTCGAAAACTCTTTAGAGTTCGAAGATAACCGACCCAACCCAACATGGTGCAAGTCGAGATGGAATATTGCCTTCTCTTCGGAGAATTTTCCGCTGCTAACGATGTAGAGGTTTCTATTAGCAATCTTTTGATACGACAAACAACTATGTTTGACAGCATGCCTTCTGCAAAATAGACTAGTGTGATTAGATGTTGGTTGATCCAACACGGTGCAAGCCAAGGAGAATCATCATTTGATGATGATGATGAACCTATAACACACCACAAATACCGTAACGGTCATGCATCGTTTTGGATTTTTTTCAACAAACACTTTCCGTTCATGCCCATTTTCTACCAACAGCATGAAATGAAAATAGCGCAAGAGAGGTCGACTGTAAACACCCATTCTGAGAGAACTATAGAAAATACTTCTTTCTTTTTAACGGGCGAGGTATCGGGTTGTGGATTACTCCTCGTATCTCGTATTCCTCATAGGCGTCAATTGTTATGATCATCATATTGACACGTCGAGGCTTTACAACGTCATATCCTATCCGAAAATAAGGCATGTTTTTTTGGTTTTTCATTCACATTTGAAAAACGATTAGGAAAAATTCTTTAAAAATGTCTGACGGAAATCATTCTTTGGTCTCATTCATACAGCTGAGTGCATTGTCATATAAACTCTCCCCCATGCGTCATCAGCATACGCATAAGTATACCTAATATATTCATACCATAGAATAAAACCACTCCTCATTACCATTTTGATCCTCCGCGGACTGGAAAATTTGGCCTCTATTACTTAATAGGTATATGAATAATTGCTGCCTCTATAAACGCTTTTTGTTTCGGTATAAACATAATTTTAAAAATGATTACTCCTACAAAATTCGTAAACTCGTGAAAATTTTGTAGAAAAATTATTTGATGGTTAATACACGAACAAATATTTCTGTTTTCAAAGGTCACTCTTATTTCATTTGTTTCTGGACTAACTTTTTATATTTTTTGCTACAACGCTTACTTGGTCTTTCACCTCTTAGCGGGACGCATACCTTTTACAGCAACCTGTACAAGCGTAGGAGTTATTTATAAACCTTTAAACTTTCCTCGAATATAAACGGGTTTTTTATACAATTTGATTTGTTTAGCGTGTTAGCGTGTTAGCGAATCTATACCTGTCCGAAAAGGCTGGAGTATTTGTCAAGGAAAAGTTCAGAAACAGTATTTAATGTAAAATTCTGTTTGAATTTTCTGGAATTGTTTCTGCAGCCATGTTTTGCAGCTAGTCCAATTAAATTTATTCTTATCGTATACCATAAATAATTTCATAACTACAGTGAACTAAGGCAATCGTGGGATCCCCTGAGTATCATCAGCTTTTCTATTTGCACAATTAAATATTTTTGATATCTTAAAGTTCTGCTTTTATTTTTATTTTAACTTCATTTCAGCACAATACAAGATTTACAATTTATATTCTTAAATAATTTATGTCGCACGCAAATTATCTATACGGTACACCGTTAGCGTCGTTCGCGGTTATTCGTCACTGCCTTTCCATCCAAAGGGCGAGCCTTTATGTCTCATTCGGTTCTTCTGGAACGCATCTGGAAAGAGTCCGATTGCTTTCGAAAGTACCCATGACGTGGAGTAGCGTCGTCTAGGCGGTGATGTCACTTCGCCTCGCTATACCATCAGAGTATCAAAGAGGTCTTATGTTTGTCATTACACAAGCCTTATGATGGCAGACTTTAATATACCCATTCTAGATTTTCCATTACATCTAATTCTAGATTTTTCAAATGAATGAAATAAAAAATAAAATATAATAAGAGGTGCCAGAATTAGTGAAGACAACGAGACACCATCTGAATAAGAGGAAATCTGAGTGAAAAGAAAACGACGAATCGTCAAAGCTTAAATTAAAGAAGAATGTTTACGCAGAGGAAGAGAAATCTCTTGCTCCTAGTTGAAGCTCTGAATGATGCTTTTCAGTTTCCAAGCAAATGAATGTCAAGACGGTCGGTCACCCCCTTTACGGGTTAGTGCGTTTGCTGCTTCGTCGATTTCATGCTCTTCAATCGAGTTAGAGTTTTCGATTAAGAAATTTTTGGTCGTGTACAAAATATTGAAGCTAGACCCTCGAGACAGTTGCGTTACTTTTGGAAACATTGTGACTAGTTTCAGTGAATTGTAGGAGTTGATGATTATCGATGCAGCTTAGTATGATAAGCTAACATTCAACCATACTGACTTCGAGAAAAGTACCAATAGTTAACTTAAGGTGCTGCTCAATTCAAACAAAATTCAATTGATTGTAGTTAGGAACATTGAGGATTTACTCATCTATATGAAAATTGGAAGTCTAATGAGAATGTAAAAAGTGAAATCAGGGTACCGAGTAATTTAAAGCGTGCAAGAAGGCACGAAACAGCCAAATCGTAGCCTGCGTTTATGCAAAACGCCTACTGTCGTCGCGTCGGAAGGAAGGCTACGACGGGGGCATGCAAATTAAACCCGATTAAAATTCAAATGGGACGAATGCGTGCGCCAAATCCGTCGCGAAGTCTGGTCCTCGGAATTAGCGGGGTTCGCGGAGCTAATATGTGGAGTCGCGTCGTTTTTCGCAAGGGTGGGTAAACAAAACTCGGCGGGAATTACGAGCTTGTTAACCGACCGACCGCTTGGGGTGGATCCGGATTAATTCGTGCGTGTTTGCGTTAAGTCGTGGAAATCGCTGCGAAAAAATACCCCCGACGACGATGGGGTTCAAATTTTGCTGCACGCTTATCTTGATTATAACTATCCTTCTTCTTTGCTATCTTCTACATCAATTCAACATTATTCGTATCTTTAAAACATGTTTTTGTCTACTATGCTGCCATTTTGGTTCTCTGAGTGGAAAAAAGGATTTTTTCCTCTACCTTCCTATCTTTAATTAAAGGAAGCTTCTGTGACAGTTTTGTGTTTCCAAATTTATAGTACAAACATTGAAGGCATACTTTTTGCAATAGCATAATGTATGCATTACATAACATGTACAAATGCTAATTCAATGCTAAGGCTAGAGACCCAAGTGGCTACAATGAATGTATATAAGTCGTCGTGTATTTAAGGTACCTTAAATACCGCTTACCCTTTCCAGACTTTCATTACTTTCCGCTGGGATAGTACATACATGCATAACGGCAATAAATGCTACTGCCAACTGCTGCTAGCAATGTATAATCCAGACTCTTAGTTTTATTATAATCATGCACAGTGCATCTTAATCCTTATTCCATATTTCGTTGGCAAAGCTCCTTAGAGTATCTATGTAAATTTGCAGCTCTGTAATCCTTTTTAACAGTCTTGCAGACTCACTCAAATCTAATTCCAATTGATCGAACTATGATAAACCTTAAAATGATCCTTGTTTCAAATATCAACCGGCTGCCGTTCTGTAAATACATGGTATAGAAAGCATCAGCGGGAGATGTAATCAATCTGAGAACCTAACTACAGTACAGTAGACGTATAGTCTAAATTAGAATGTGCGGTCATTATTCATATTTCTTATCAACGCTTTAAAAATGTAGGTATTTAATCAATATCTGAAATTAAATAACGTCTTTACTAAATGCAATACTTTACACTCTGCAGAGATTATTCTTATGTGAAACTATAGCTATCTTACTCAAAGAGTCGCAATTTATCAAACATTATGTTTGAGAAATTACTTCAGCTTCAAACTTGGCTTCAAACAAACTCCAACTATATTTTCATTTACATAATCAGATAAGTATTCATTTATAAAACAATAACTTTTAGATTCAAAAATTTCTTTGTATAGTGACGTACGAATAGTTTACGAACATAATACAACAGACATGATTTTAGTGACATTGTAAGAAACCAGAATTCTGTACAAAAATTTATTATTTTCCAAATTAAAAAATTGATTGCAATATGTACCAAACATCAAAATGAAAATTCAAACGTAAGAGTATAAATCAAGGGACCAATTAATTATTCAAATTAAAGCAAAACATATTATATTGACAACAATTGGCAACTAACTCGAATAGGTGACCATTATATGTTACACTTATCCCATTTCTTATAAGAATTGCAGCTGCGAAACGTTGAGAAAAAATACTGTAATTGGATACAAGTGCAATAAACAAGAAGAAAAGGTAAACGTTATGAACACATGATACTTTACTCTTGAGACGGCAGATTGATTATTTAAATACGTAATCCAAAAAGTAAAGGCAGTTTCTATTTTAATTTTGTCAGAACTCCATCGAGTAGTTCTTGATAAACGCTAATTCCATTTTTCTCTCGGCGCGAACTCTTCTACAAGTTCGATTACGCGAAAAAATTATTTTTTAATTTAATTTTATTTTATTCGGTAGAAAAGAAACAATCTTTTCGTGAATATTTTTAGTTTTGTTTTAACCCTGCTGTTCTCCTCGGGTCAATATGACCCAAAACGTATTTTCAGGTTCTATAACTTTGTCATCTTTTATTATTTGTTTCTAAGATTTTATGACTTTGTTTGCTGGTGGATAAAGTATAATATCACCAAATAGTTTTTACAAGAAATTATTATTAAATTTTTTAAACAAGATTGTTACATATATAACCCTCGGCTCATTATGACCCAATACTGTTTGCATTTATCTGACTTTATGTAATTTAATTTTTAACTTTATTTATATGAATATTAGAAGTGTATTAGAATAACTGTATAGCAACCCACAAGATTACGCATTCGTGTTGGTCGAATATGCAAGTCTGTGCAAGTCCATGCAAGTCTGTGCATGTCCGTGCATGCAAACTTGTATATCGTATAAATAGGGAACGCGGGCAGCACACTTCAGTTTCTTGATGTTGCTGAGTGTTGAATAAGCATTACCATACATAATGTCGAGACGATTTCTGTCTGATAAAGAAATAGCAGAGATACATGCAAACGCATCCGACGATGAAGATGTTTCCGAGATTGAAAATCATACCAGTGACGATACCGACTATGAGATATCCGAAGTAGACTATGATTCTTCAGATAATGATGTACTGCAAATAAAAATACTGTGATTCCTGTGCAGTCAGTACAGTCAAAAGACAAATTTATATCTTGGGTGTTAGAACCTTTCCCGCAAAGTGGACGAGCAAGTAGTAAAAATATAATAAAAATGACTCCTGGTCCAACCAGATGTGCCATATCCAGAGTGAAAGATATTCTATCTGCATTTCAAGTTATCGTAAACCCTAGTCTTGAAAATATTGTATTGAAAATGAGCAATATTGAAGGTCGGAGAGTGTACGGATGCGATTGGGTAGATCTGGATAATATTACACTACAAGCATATATAGGATTATTGCTGATGGCAGGAGTTTATAAATCACACGGCGAATCAACAAAAAGTTTGTGGCATGCAGAAACCGGTAGACCTATTTTTCGTGCATCGATGTCGTTGAAAGTTTTTTATCGAATATCACGCGTATTACGTTTTGACGATAAAGTCAATCGTCAAGAAAGGAGAGCAAGAGACAAATTAGCCCCTATAAGAGAGTTTTGGGAGACGTGGACAGAAATTTTGCCGAAACTGTACAATGTAGGTGATAATGTTACTGTTGACGAACAACTTGCTGGCTTCAGAGGACGCTGTCCTTTCAAACAGTATATTCCAAGCAAGCCAGCAAAATATGGCATCAAAATAGGGACTCTTTGTGACAGTAGTAGTTCCTACGCCATGAAAGCTCAAGTTTATACGGGAAAATGTCCAGGTGAAGCACTAGAAAAAAATCAAGGGATGCGAGTAGTTTTAGACCTAAACACATGAACTCAAGGGACAAAATGTTACGTGTGATAATTTTTTCACGTCCAAAAAATTAGGTGAAATGCTGCTCAAAAGAAATCTTACAATGTTAGGAACAGTTAGAAAAAATAAACCCGAACTTCCCGTAATTACAATAAGTAAAGAAGTACATAGTTCTACTTTTTATTTTACCAAGGATACCACAATTGTGTCATATGTGCCTAAAAAAAATAAAAACGTTATTCTCATGAGCACAATGCACTGTGATAAAGAAGTGAGCAGCAGGAAGGACAAGAAGCCACAAATGATACTAGATTATAACTCTACCAAAGGGGCGGTTGATACCTTAGATCAAAGTATTGCAGCGTATACTTGCAAAAGAAAAACCAATCGATGGCCTATTATTTTGTTCTATAATATACTTGATGTTAGTGCTTATAATGCATTTGTGATATGGAGAGAAATAAATCCAGATTGGAATAAGAACGTTCTGTACAAGAGAAGACTATTTCTGGAAGAATTGGGTAAACTGCTGGTGACTCCCTATATGTTATCAAGGGAACATAAACCTCGTACTGCACAAGCTTCTGTTGTAATAAAAAAAATTCAAGATCAACATGGCGAGGTAGCAGTGCCATCTACATCTGGTATTATCAGTAAAAAAAGAGCACGATGTAATATGTGTCCATCAAAATGTGACAATAAAACAAGTATAACATGTTGTAAGTGCAATAAATATTTGTGTAAGGTACATGTGGTGTATTATTGTCATCAGTGTAAACATTAGGCAATAATTGGATGCACATCAGAATTTATTTGATACTCTATCTTGTCTTTGAATTTAGTGTTTGTAATATTTTTTATTATAATATATTTTATTTTGTTGGTAATAAAATTGCTTTTCATCGTTTTTTTTTTGCGTTTATGTATAAAAATAAAATCACAATACCGGGAGGACCAAAAGTAATGGGACACAGAGCAATGGTAGATTCCTCACGTCAAAATATTACGATTTAGCCGAACTTACTTATACCAAAAGTTGATAATAAAAAAGATACAGACTATTAAAGTTAGAATTTTAATTTCAATTTTTCGTAATAATTCTTCAAATTTTTGACATATCGTCTTAAAAATTTAGGTACCGGTGTTTCTTGGGACGAAAAATAATATTATGCAATTAATTTTGATATAGTGGATAGAGGGCGCTACGTATGCCGTTATTCTGCTCTTTAACATGCTCTAACTTTTTTGTGAGTAGGTTTATGAGACTTTTAATAAGAAAATAGTATTCCACTGTCTTTCTTTTAGCAAAAAGGTATACCTGTTTGATAGCGCTAAAGTTAACCATTTTCGAGATATTTGCTATTTTAACATTAGACGCAATATCATAATGTATTACAATAGTTGGCTTTGATTTAAAACAAAAATGATGACATTTGCAAACAACCCTTTGTCAGAGCTGTAGATTCTTGTGAATTACTTAGTAAGATCTTCTGAGCAATTATGCCCCGACATACATTATTTTCCAACGCAGAAATGCGAGATATGTTGTGCATTTATGCCCAAGAAAATTTTAATGGACGAAGTGCATTTCGCAGATATCAGGAAATGTTTCCGAACAGACGCCAACCAAACCACAAATTATTTAAAAGTCTTTATGACCGATTAGGAGAAACCGGTTCATTTCGTCCAAAAAGAGACATTTTGGGTCGTCCAAAAACCATTACACCAGATCAAGAAGACGAGATTTTAGTTAGAGTGGCAGACAATCCACAGATAAGTGCTAAAAGAATGAGTGCAGGTACAGGTGTAAGTAAATCGTCAGTTCTTAGAATATTCCATAATGAAGGCCTGTACCCGTATCACTTTACACCCGTACAGTGTATTATTCTTCCAACTGATCTTAACGCCAGATTGCTGTTTTCTCGTTTTTTCCAAGACCACCAAAATACAAATCCAATGTTTTTAAACCACGTACTATTCACAGACGAAGCCACATTTACTCGGCGAGGTGTATTTAATTTTAGAAATAAACATGCATGGGAATTTGAAAATCCGCATTTAGTCACTGAACGTCATTTCCAACATGAGTTTAAAATAAACATTTGGTGCGGAATAATTGGAAATCATGTAATAGGTCCTTATGAATTACCACCCAATCTAAACGGAAATTTGTATCTCCAATTTTTACAAAATGAGTTTGTCGGTCTTTTAGAAGATGTGCCACTAAACGTTAGGCAAAATATGTACTTCATGCAAGATGATGCTCCAGCACATTACTCCTTACAAGTGCGGAACTACCTTAATGAAAAGTTTCCTCAACGTTGGATAGGACGTGGTGGCCCATTACCCTGGCCCGCGCGAAGCCCCGATTTCAATCCAATGGATTTTTGCGTATGGGGCTTTTTAAAAACCATTGTTTATAACGATACCATAAACACTCGGGATGAGTTAAAACAAAAAATTATGAATGCTGCTGATCTTATTAGAAATGAGAGAATTTTATTCAAGATTAGACAGTCTTTTGTAAAACGCATAGCGAAATGCATTGAGGTTAATGGAGGCCACTTTGAACAATTGTTACCAAGGCAGCATCATTTTTATTTTTAATGATTTTTCAGTAGTTATTCGTGTTAGTTTCTTGCAGTTAATATTATGAATTTTTATTGTAATACAGAACTGTAAATAATACATAATTTATTTATTATGATATTGCGTCTAATGTTAAAATAGCAAATATCTCGAAAATGGTTAACTTTAGCGCTATCAAACAGGTATACCTTTTTGCTAAAAGAAAGACAGTGGAATACTATTTTCTTATTAAAAGTCTCATAAACCTACTCACAAAAAAGTTAGAGCATGTTAAAGAGCAGAATAACGGCATACATAGCGCCCTCTATCCACTATATCAAAATTAATTGCATAATATTATTTCTCGTCCCAAGAAACACCCGTACCTAAATTTTTAAGTCGATATATCAAAAATTTGAAGAATTATTACGAAAAATTCAAATTACAATTCTAACTTTAATAGTCTGTATTTTTTTTATTATCAACTTTTGGTATAAGTAAGTTGGGCTAAATCGTAATATTTTGACGTGGGGAATCTACCATTGCCCTGTGTCCCATTACTTTTGGTCCTAATTACGAGCTATCCTCTATACCTGCATACCTCGGGTCACTATGACCCGAAGGACTACAAGTGTATAGAAAAACGAAGGAGGACAGCAGGGTTAACCAGTTTAAGTAAATCGTAAAATCGTAAGTGTAGTCGTTATCAAATTAAAAATTTAAGAGTCTCAAAGTTTGGGTTGGGAGGAAATAATCAGTTTCAACGTTTAGTGAGCTAAAATTAATTTATCTGCTTAGAATTCAGAAATTAACAAAGGTTTAATATGGTACAAAATGCCGTTTCTTCGCTCTTCGAATTGAATATTTTATTGTTGTTATTTTTTGTTTGTATTTAGAATTATTATTATTATTAAGTGTGGTCAATAGACTAATCATGTTCACAAAAAAATTATTATTAACAAAATAATGAGCCTGGCCTAGGAAGTATAAGTTATTTTATTTATAACTCCCTTTTCTGTAATATATAAAAACTTAACAGACCCTCCCCCATGAAGGATTGAGATTGAGTTGACCTAATTTTTAATGAAATCAATGCTATAGAGAGTTAAAAATATTATTAGTGCTGTTAACAAAAATGGCTAGAAATAAAATCATTTCCACTAACTGTAGGCCGTCTAGAAAATGTCGGGGAAAAAAATAACGCTACAATTTCTCTTAAATCCTAAAAATTATATTAAACATACAGAGAACCTGAAATTGCTTTTTGTTAGATTCTTTGGAAAATATGATTGTAACAAAAGTATTACGCTCCTAGGACATTGTGAAAACAGTATATTGAAACAAATTCATAGAAAAATCTAAGTTCCGGAAAGTTAGAGACAGATTAAACATCAGTGATCGCCATAGAAGATAAATTTAGTCCGGCCAAGTCAAAACAAATTTAAACTCTGTTATAAATTAAAAGAAAACAAAGAAACTCATCGAATTCGATAATTATAAAGAAAATGTAATACTTAATAGTAATAAAATTTACCATATCAATCATATTTTAAGATGTTAATATATTTGTACAGAGTATTTGCGTTGTAACAATTTCCAATTTATAGACTTAAAGAAGTTATTATTGTGGAAAAATGTTTGTTCATTGGGAACTGTAATAGAAATTAAATAAGAGTGTAAAAATATTTCTGGGATTTCAGCTATGGCTAGTTTATTCCTTTTATTACAGTTTGGTATTGGAGGAAAAACCAAACGCTTGTGATGTGTCCATTAAATGATTAGCACCTGAGACGTTCTTTAGCACGGGTTCGAAGGTTCCTTCTAGTTTGTCCAATGTATGTAGCTTGACAAGAATGACAAGTTGGAGAATCTACTCTATTTTCGAAAGAAATTATATCAATATGGCCTTTATTAAAACAAAATAAATTTGAAAGAGTTACTTACTACAAACAGCATGAAGTACCTACCTAATTTATTGAATGTTCAAAACAGAGTTTATGAATTCTGAGGAGTACGAACTCTCTCCCTTCAAATAATTTCAACGGTTTTAAATACAAACGGAATACAACTTCCAGTTCAATAATTTCATGTAGAATTAAAATACGCGATTTTTCCTTTCTACAAAGTTATAAACACACAATCTAATTAAAGCAAGTTTTGTTTCGTAACAATTGTTACGAATTAATATGAAAGTAATTCTTAAAATCAATATCTCTAAATGCTATTCTAACTGGCATAAACGCATCTCCAATACAACACAAGCCCGAGTGTCAAACTCTAAGACGATATTAAACAAATTTGTTATTATTAGTACGCTTCTATAGCACAACGAAAACGACGTTTCAATGTATACTCTTTTCTAAAAATATTAAAGTGGCAAAATATATATAATTGTGGTGCTAAGAAATGAAAAGGATACGAATTATACGTTTATTATATTACCTTATTATTATTTATTTTATTTATTATTTTACAACAGTTTCAAACATAATATGCTTTTTAAATTTATTTATAAATGGATACTCAATGTGTACATATTAAAAATTAATTCCTTAGGGATTAGTTACATGTATTTTACAATGGAACAAACAATTCATATTGCTTTTTATTGCAATGTTAAACACCCCCGGATTTCTATCCGACTTTATTCGAACGCATTGCGACTTGCGGCGGAATCATATAGTCTGGATCTAGCTTTACCATTCAGTGAAAATAATTAGTAAAGTTTTTACTAAGCTTACATCCACTGTGAATGGGCACTAAATATTTAATTGTTTAAACTAGAAATAACAGAATCAGCACCACATCGATGTACACTCACCGGCACAAAAAGCGACTCACTTTGAGGTTTGTGTAATTCATTGCGACAATAAATTTTTTAATATAATTTTCGACTGATAATTGTTATTTATAGTTTTCTTAGTTGATGTTCATCAAATAAGGCAAAAATAAATAAAACAAACAAGATTTTAATAAAAGTAATAAAAACTGCAAAATTTATAAAATTGTAACTTAAAGAAAAATGCAAAATTTCAATCTTCCTAATTAATTAATATCGAGTATTGCCTCTGCGAGCCTGTATTACAGCCTGCATACGTTGTGGCATCGACTCCACCAAGTGCCTAATCACTAAATTGTCAAGTTGATCCCATTCTTGCTGAAGCGCCATTGATAATTCTTCTAGGGTAGCTGGCGCGGGGACGCGAGCTCTAATATTCCTTCCTAACATGTCCCAGACATGTTCGATGGGATTCATGTCAGGACTTTTCGGGGGTCACTGCATTCGGTTAACACCAATAGCGTCAAGAAATTCATTAACAACTCTGGCGACATGTGGCCGTGCATTATCGTGCATCAACACAAAATTGACGCCAATAAAAGGGGCAAAGGGTATCACATGATCTTGAAGAACATTTTCAATGTGCCTCTGAGCGTTAATAACTCCCCTATTTATTACAACAAGGTCTGCACGTGCGTTCGCAGAAATACCGCCCCACATCATAATCGAACCTCCGTTGAAAGATAGTCTGGAAACAATATTACATTGAGAATACCGTTCGCCGGTTCTTCTCCACACTCTTCCACGATCATCTGGCGCTCGTAGGCAGAAGCGGGACTCATCAGTGAAGAGTCTTGACTTCACTGCCCCATATTCCAATGAACATGTTCACAAGCAAATGCAAGTCTGCTTACTCTATGCTGTGTGTTAAGCTCTGAGCCATGTGCAGATCTTCTTGCCATTAAATTAGCTTCATTAACGCGTCTTCTGATCGTTCTTACATGCACATCTCGAACCTCTGCAAGGCGATTTCTGACTTGAACAGCAGTCAAATTCCTGTTGCGAAGAATCGTTCGGATAAGAAAATGGCTTGTAAATCTTTGACGATCTGTTCCAGGGCGTCGATTGTAAGATTCAGTTTCCAAGAATCACCTCCACGTTCTGGAGACATATGATTGAGAAGTTCCAAGAACTTGTGCAACGTAACGTTCAAACCGACCATCCTGAATCAAAGCAATTACTCTTGCTGCATCAACTGCATTAATAGCCACGAAAACAACTTATTAATGACAAAATGTAAATAAATTATTAAATTAAGTCTTTAGGAAACGTTTGAAAAACAAAAAATCAACTACAATACAATATTGACAATGGCGTAGATACTTTCAATAATTTATTTAAACAAGAGAAAATGTCCTATTCACCGATGAGGAGAAAAAAAAGTAGACAAAAAGTGTCCTCAGATAATTTATTTTAAAAAATAATAGTGAGTCGCCTTTTGTGCCGGTGAGTGTAGTAAAAAAAATAAACTTTAGATACACTCAGAATACTATGTCCTTTTAGAATACGTAATAAAAATGGGGCCTTCAGTTTCAATAAAATAAAATTTTTATACCCCAATGGTACACCCCTGTACAAAAAAATGAACCACTCTAAAAGATGTTTTTTTTATATCTGTCAAATTTTTCTGATATTGTTACATGTTACCTGAATGTTTTTGTTCTACATTTAGTGAGTCGCCTTTTGTGGCAGTGAGTGTACTTTTTTAACTCTTAGGGCCCGATTTTACAAACTGAGTACAAAATTATTCTTGGAATAACGTGATATAGATATAGAAGAATGTTAAAACATATTCGGCGCATAGTTATTGTGTCCTTATTCTATCATTGTAAAATTGGACCTCAATCATATGCATTTAAACTGCTACGCAACTGTTATGTGAGATGCTGAGAATATAAGTCATGTGAAGCATTTTTCCCAAAAAAATTCGTGTTTTGAATTCATCTCTATAGAAAACTCAAACTTTATAAAGTATTCGTGTTTAATTACTGGTCAGAAAGATGTCGCGAGGTGTAGCGACAGGGTAGTATAATTGTTTTATTAGATTAAAGTAAAAATATAAACAAATAGCATTCAGAGAATACATTCTTCTAGAATTCAGTAGCAATTGAAGCGTTCTTAATTTTGAAGTTGTTTCGAATCAGATCTTCCCGTAGCAAATATACATATGTAAATTGATCGTGGAGACATTAACGAGCGATTTTTTCCGCAAGACAAACTCGCAAACAAAGTTAGAGAAGTACAGCGGCAGTTATCGCACTTCGCACAATGCATTTTAATTGGCGCTTCGCGCGGAGCTGAAAGCTCCGGGTTAATTACGATTATGAGGACGCTTCCTGCGAACTTCCAATTAGAGCGCCGGCCAGATGCAGCGATACACGCGTCGAAGTATTTATTGCGCGTCGAAACGCTATCGGCCACTTCGTATTTAATGGCCCCTAAAATCCCCGGCGAACACGCGTTAAGCTCTCGGATGTCGGGCGGACGTAAAACACGGGTTCGCTTTGTGCGTTCTTGCTAGTAACGTTTTTTCGCCCGGCGAAGTGCAATCGTAATTAACGATGTCCGCGCAAATGAGATTCGCGCCGCCTGCAATTTTAATTAATTAATTTCGCTGCGACTACGTCGACGCCAATTCGTTTCTGTTTTGGTGGCGGAAGTTAAAACGATATTTTTTATTTCTACACCATAGCAGTACAGGAATATTTATATTATTAAATAATTAAATTAAATTAAAATTGTTCTATTTTAGATCGTAGTCATTTCATTCCAATATAATTATATCAAACCAACTGACGTATTTGATTAAGAAACTAGATAGAAACGTTTCAAAACATTTTGGCCCCATGTGACATGTTGTGTCTGGCCAAGCCCTATATTACCCGCCGCCACAAGACACAATGAACGACAGCTTAGTAAAACCCTAGATATGTACTCAGAGCTCCTAATGAAGTCCGTCATTTCGTCCAGACCTTATCAGTCCACTATAATTTAGCGCTGTCCCGTTAATGCCTCACATAAATTCGGGTTATTTGTGTTTTACTATTTTCGAGCTGAGCAAGGAATGTGGGAAAGCGAAGCGACCGTAAAATGCCTCATAAAGTCGCTAGTCGTAACCATAAAAGTAATTTCATTAATTTAGCATCTTTATTATCACAAAACTGCCATATGTGACGACGCATCGCTTATACACTATTTCGCACTTGGGGCTTAAAGGAATTATTTATACTAGGAAAGTATAAAAGTTATATTAAGTCAGAAACATCGGGAAACAAGAAGAGAAACATAATTACGTACTTATTACATATAGTACCAGTACAAAGTACTTTTTTATGGCCACTGCTCAGAGAGGGGTAGCAATAAGGCTGCGTGAGTTGAAAACAAAAATGTAAGGTCTTTCTCACCGGTGCAACTGCTTAATGAAGAAAGATGGGTTCCAGACGCCAAATATATGGCACCAAGAAAAACTACTCTTCATGTTGATCGATTAAGCAACGTCGTGTGCAGTTCCACCCAACTGAGGTTTGCACCGAACTCTAAAAATTCGTGGACAACCGCAACGAAAGTACACACTGTATATTAATCTGATGTAACAATATTAAGTAAATTCTAAGTTAGTAAAAACTCGCCAAAATTTAAAAAACATGGAAGACAAATTAGACCTTCTCGGAATTGTCAATTGTTTCTAGATTCGCTTCTGAGATTTTGCGAGGCGAGAAATTGCTGGCGATCCTGTTTCTCATTGAAATTGAGTTCAGTCGTAAAATGAGCACGAGTAAAGCAAAAACAAAACTGCATGAGAATGTCGATTTGCGAGTACAAATGATATTAAACGAGTTTCATATTCCCTGCGCAGAAAGTTTAGAGCTTTTGAGTACATTATTGGCGGAAAATTTCATTAATTTCAAATTAATCCGACGAACCGAAACAAATGTGGCTCCCAAATTAGATAATTTGGAATTGTATTGGAGAGACTGACTTATACACGAGCGCACGACAAGAGTGCAGCAAGCAATGGCGCCTTCTTCTATTATTTATCGAAGGAATGACAATTGCAATTTTTCCATAAAAAATACTATAAGTGACTTGGTTTGAAGGCTTCTGCGGCCGTGGTCACTTAGTTACAAGACCAACTACAGAGAAGCCTTGAAGAAGTCCCCTATAAGACTGGACGAAACGTCAGCAAAGTCCGAAAAACGAATTAAGCAATATTATAAGTTTATAATATCGGCGCATCTCCATCTCGCCCTCTTCCTCACCGTACATATTTGATTACAACCGAGTAAACACTTTAAAATATGTAAGGGCCCTGAGGGTGACACTAGAAGTGAAAGATCCTAAATATGAATCCATAGATCAGTGCTGCTTCTAGCAACAATTACATACTGGGTCTTAAACAGAAGAGAAGAAGATGAGTTGAGTATTTAGGATAAAAAAATTCTTAGAAGAACAAATTTTTTGTGGAAAGAGTGAAGTGGAAACTTAAGAAGCTGCACAAAGCGCGTTTCTAAGACTCGGAGGATATTTTATTTTGTTTGTGGTTTTCAATGGAATGCCACTAAAAAACAAGGACGGCCAAAACAAGGCAGCGAATTTGAACGAGAAATGGGAAAGAATTATTCCAGTCTTGCGTCACTGTTGAATTTGCTTCTTTTCTTGGGTATTAATAGTGGTTAGTTCATATTTTTTAAATTTCGATACCCTAGTTTTGCTGAAATTTGGAGACTATTTAGTTTATTTATAATCCCACGTAAATGTGAATTACATGATTTGCCCCTTCGTGATTTATTTATTATTTACAGTAAGTGAAACTTATTTGATTACACACTATACATATAAAATGAAAATCTGCCTGAGAGTATTCTCACAGGGTGATTTTTAATAAACTCGACAAAATAAAATCAATAGGATAATCAGAATTAAAATGAATTAAAAATTTATCGTCAAAGTATGTTACGACAGTGCCTTTAAAATACAACGCGATGTTTTATAAAGACAACAATAAAGCTGTACTAAAAATTTTTATGGTTGCTGACCTACTTCGCACACTGTAATTTCGTATACATTCCGCCTTTATCAGCTAGTCATATTATTAGAGACTCATAATACCAGTTGTAAAGCTAATAGGATTTTTAAGCTTTACAGATCGCAATCTGTTTAGGATTACGTTAAGTACTGTGAATCTCAAATAATTTGAAATGTTCTATAAGAAGTATTAACGAAAAATGATCATATCAAAATTTACACCTGGAAGATAACGTATGTTACATAAGTTTTGGGAAAATTTTCGTTCGCTTAAAAATAAATGTAAATGACTTGCAATCTAGTACCCGTAATAAACAAATATTCATTAATACTCAAACTTGTTATGACATTTCGTAGATGTCAAATAATTTGTGCCGTTATGTCGTACAAACTTTAAATTCAAAAAAGCATTTACAACCTGGTTGGACATGTGCCCAAACGAGAAATTGTAAACATTTTTCGCATTCAAAATATTTCGAAGACGATTTATAGAATAATTAAAGAATGTGAACAAGGTATACCTTACCTCAATTTACTAAAAAGTGGATGTCGTGCCAACCGAATGTGTGAAAGTACAAAAGACCGAGTTGGAACATCATATCGAAAGTTATCCAGAAGATTTAATGTTTCTCATGAAACTGTAAGAAGAGTATTGCAGAAAAAAGGCTTAACGTACCATAAAAGACTTAAATGTCCATTTTATACTGAGGATCAGTTACGAGGAATTCCAATTTGTTGTCGTAGATTATGTCGAATTCATTTTGCAACCAATAAAATGATCATAATGGACAATGAAAAATATTTCTCATTCTCTCACTCAGAAATGAAAGGAAATGATGGTTTTTATACCAATAATATAGAAAATTGTCCAGATAATGTTAAATACAAAACAAAATAAAAATTTGAAGACAAAATTTAGTTTGGTGTGCTATATCGGAGAGAGAAGTTTCACGATTTTATGTTGGGCATGTGAGGGGAGAAGCTGTTAATGCCTTCGTTTATACCGACAGATGTCTTCCGAAGTTGCTCCAATTTATTACTACGACTCATCCACGTGACGAAATAATGTTTTGGTCAGATTTACCACTTGCCATTATGCAAGAACGACTAGAACTTGGTTAGAAGCTCAAAACATACCCTTTGTGCCAAAAGCTGACAATCCACCAAATGTACCACAAGGTCGAGCCATCGAAGATTTTTGGGGATTACTGACCAGAAAAGTATATGATAATGGATGGGAAGCTCAAAATAAAGTTCAACTAAGACAAAGAATATATCAAAAAATAAGAGAAATTGATATAAATATCATCCAAAACATGATGGGGCAAGTTAAACAAAAACTGCGTACCATTGAAGACCATGGTCCTTTGTCATTATTTTAAATGTAGAATTAATTAACTTAGATATAAGATAAAATGTTGGTAAAGTGGTCACTTAAATAAATTACATTATACTGATTTTAATTTAATTATTTGTTTCTCACATCTTATGTTTGTGTAATGTGTTCGCCCTACGTTGGGGTGTCAATTTTAATGATTTTTTTGGATTCCAAGTTGCGGTGCCAATTGTAGTATTGATGTTGTAAGTGGGATGCCAATTTGTAATGTTTTTCTTTTTATCTTTCTCTCGGAGTTTCTCTTTATCTTTCTCTCGGGGTTTCTCTTTGGGTCGCTCGGAATTACCCACTTCTCGTTTTATGGCCCCATGGTGGGCACATACAATGACAAAACACAGAAATGGGAGGGTGGAGGGGAAGGGAGTGTCAGTGTTAAATGTATATGTGTCCGTATGTCAGAAAAAGAAATAAAAAAGTTATCGAAAAAGTTGTTGTCTGTCCCAAAAAATGTACACCGGTTAGCACAAGTCGGTCATGTCACCTCGCCCTTCATAAGATTCGGTGGCCTCTTGTTCTATCAGATGTATATTTTGTTAAAAGTGGACGCTCTGTATCGCCGATCACGCATGTGCCTCAACTGCTTCACAAAAGAGAGGCGCCCTTCGACAATACCAAAACGTCTCCCGCTGTCCGGTGTTCAATTAAAAAAAATTGTTTGTGTTGCCATGTATGTGTTACCTGGAAGCGTCGGTCATGTCGTTGGTTAAGGAGAATGGATGCAGGTATTCAGGATCCAAAAATGTTTCTTTCTTAATGAAAATACCTCGTACTAAATAACCTTTTTAATTAAAATTTCTTTTCTGCTTGTTGCGGAGGTCGAGGCAGGAATTCTACTAACGGAGGTCGAAGCAGGAAAGCTCCAAATCGCTTGCCTTTTATAGCGCTTTTCGTTGTTTATTTTCCCGTTGTCATGGTTACCGGAACATTCGCGTTCTGATCTAGTTACATATTAGATTTGAGTTGGTAACCTGACGTCACGTTTTTGACAATTAGCATTGTACCTTAAATATGACTACATTTCATTGAAATTAAACTAAAAATTGAACTAAAAATGGAACAAACTTAACTCTAAACAACAGGTAAGTATCTAAAATGCCTTATTTCCTAATTATCCAACCTATAAACTTTACTTATGTAAAATAATTCTCAACGTATCACCAACAAAACAAACTTAACCTATAATAATAATATCCTATTCTCTTACTATCTAGATTTTGTCCTTTTTAGCATTTCCACATATATGTTCGTCACATAATTTTTGATAATCAATCAAAAAGTCCGGCACTTGGTCCCATCAGCGACGTATTCTTCGGCCGTCTTCTAAATATATCAGCCTTTTCTTGTTTTTGGGCGGCTTCCTCCCGTCTACTGGATAGTATAATCCTATTAGTGGCTCCCGGAATGAGCCAAACCTCTGCTGCATTGCTGCTACAAAATCCCAGTGCTTGATCGCCCACTCAAATTGGTCGATCACCTTGGAACTCCTTTCTGCGATGCTAATTTGATTCGTTGAGCTGCAATTATGCTTTCTATAACTGCTGCGTTTACATTTGAAGAGTGGAAATTTCAAAGGTGCTAAGTGCCAAAAACACGAAACAGAGATATTTGGAAAAAGCTTTATTGAACAAAAATGATCAAACATACACCAGCGTTTTAACGCTTGGAGATTACTTATATTACTCTGAACAAAATTCTCAAAAATTACGAATAAATACGGAAAAATATATGATATAATAATTATTTTGAAAAAAGAATTTGGAAACGTGCTAAGTGCCAAACATGGAATCCTAATGCTAAGTGCCTGTAGACAATTTTGCAATAACTCTCTGTAGAGGTTCTCGTGCTGTTCCCGTTGTAAGAAGTTTATCATTAACTCTAAGTGTTTTTTTTCTTATTTGCATTGATGTGGTTTACATGTGGTACTTCTTCAAGTCTTATGTTTTTCACATCCTGCAGGGTTTTACCATTTTTTTTTAAATGGGGATTCTAAGGAACTGTGCTGATTCAGTAAAACTATCTTTGCACGAAAGCATTCCAGGATATCTGGAGTCAACTTTGATATGGATAGTTTTACTTATTTGTACTTCCTTCGTGTTCAGAACAATCAGCAGCAGCTTGAATGTTAAAAAAATGTATTCAAACTTGCATGCAAATTTATATGTAAGCTAAAAAAACACTCTACTTATTACAAGCAAGACATTACATACAGAGTGATTTCTAAGACTAAACATTAAAAAAAAATTAAAAATGAAAGCTTATTATATTATTTTTGTAAGTAAAATCATTCAGGTCATTTTGATTTTATTTATTTACTCTTGGGTAAGTCACGTCCAATTTTGTATGAATCAGAATGAACTTTGGACCTTTTCTTTAAATAAATTATAAATCATTAAATTTTATTTGCAAAAGTAATATAATAAGTTTTCTATTTTTAATTTTTTTTAAATTGTGAAAAAATGTTTCGTTTAACGAGTTTCATTAAAAAAAAGACTTAACTTGGACTCATTCTGCATAGGAAAGATACAAAGTTAACTCTAGTTAGGTTGCTATTTTCCCGTCACTTGTTTGCTGTTTGGAGCAACATAAACTTTTCCCATAGTTCTTAACTTTCTCTGCTCAGTAACAAAAGAAAAGATGTGTATTCATTTTTATCAAAATTGTTATCACAGATACCTGTACAAATAGTCACAACACCAGTTTTTTTTTGGGTACTAAATGGCTAAATGGATGCTAAATGGCACTTAGCACGCGGGAAATGAAACATGGGCATAACTCCATCGCTATCTTTGCATCTGGATCTAAAATATTATTTCTAAGTCTGGCACTTAGACCATTTCATCAGATATTGGCGATGGCACATAGATCGCATTAAAGAGAAAAAGTGAAAACAAAGAAAAAAGGCACTTAGCACCTTTGAAACTTCCACTCTTCATTTGTAAGTATCCCTTTTTGTTTTGTATTTGTGATATAGTCTGTTTGTTTTAGGTGCATGTCGTTCTATCGAGACGTCTCGTCAGTCCTGCGTCTACCTCATCAAGTTGTTTTCGAAAGTTGTTGTTGAACGTCTGCTGGACCGTGACACTGTTGCATATGTTTTTAACGTCTCGCGTACTGTACTTGTTTAATTAATTTTTTTTCAAAAAGGTAATTAATTCTGCAGTACGTTATATGTCAAGACGTTTATCAAATAACACGCTGAAAAGAACCATTTGTAGTAGAAATTTGTAACGTCCTGAACTAAATATCATATCGCCTGCGATAGTACGTACTGTTATAGAATATAAATAAATTAACTATATTAATCTTATAAGAACTTATAAGAAATAATATAGGGGTATCAAATTACATAGAACGTTGATATAACATCATCCTAAGGTAGATGCTGGTTGGTTCAAAGATAAAATATATTCCTGGAAACAGCTATCTGTTGTTTTCTAATAACTGCTAGCAGACGTGCAGTTACTGTTTCCTATTGCAGTAGCCGTTGCCAGTTACCTGGAATCGGTATCGATGACGTAGTAACGAGTGCTTGGAATAAGCGATTGACGTTAAATGGAGCCAATATCGAAAATTATTTTCGATAGAGTTACAAATGTTTCAACTAAAATAAAGCCTGTTTTTACATTACACTAAATGTCTATTACGAGAAAATAGTACAAAAAATATCAACAAAAAAATGTTATGAAACGGACACAAATATATCTATTTCAGTACTATTTTTTTGGTAACATAATTTGTTTTTCTGTTGATAGTGTAATTCTATAATTTACGTTGAACACATAATTACCTCTGTCCCTCACCCCTTCTGCTCATTGATTCTGATATCAGGTTTCGTATTGTAGTTTTACGAGGGTGATGTCGACTTATGAAGCAGGAAGTGAAGATAAGAACACATTTGGTACACAATGTTAATTCTCCACAAGAAAGTGCCTATTACGTGCACATATATAAAACATCAAAATATTAATGTAAATTGATTACATGAAATTATGTTGCGTACGCGAGGAGCACTTTAGAATCAAATCTGCTACAAACTCGGGCACATTAAACTTCGTCGAGTAAATACGCCACTAAAGTAAAACAGGTAGACCATAGCTCGAACCATTTACTTCGGCCTCGTTCCCTTACTGATAAACTGTGCATGCTTATTGGCTTTATGGCTCACATATTGTGTTAGTTAACGTTCTGAAACCCTAAACGATGTTGTGCAGCGCGCAAATTGTTTACAAACTTCTATTAAGGCCAATTTAAGCATCAGTTCGGAATCAACGACGGCGCTGGCTAAACTGAATTATCAACTTCCGAAATAAACGAAGTCCTCTCAGCGGCAATTATCGCCCGCGTCGTCGTTCCCCTAATTGACGTCGTCGTCGTCGTCGTGCATGCGTCGTCATTCAGGTATTCAGGCTTAAACCCGATCGGGTTACGTGAGCTTCGCTTCTTTCGTCTCCGCCAAATTAACCGCATCATTGGCCCGCTATAATCTCTCTCGGGAGGGCTTTACATAAGTTCGAGAGGGTATATTTGATTAATGCAACCGCTCTGCAAAGCCGGGATATTAGATGTTATAACGCTGCATGTGTAAGTCATAGATGACACAGGGCGGATTCATGTTAATGCAAGTAGTTCGGCTTATCGGCGGAAGCCGTCGCGACGCCGAGAGTTAAACTTGAAGGCGAACGATTTTCCAGCGTTCAACTGATGATGGGATCGCGAACCCGTCGCTTTGATAAATGTGATTACAACGAATCAAAAGTTTTCTTTGATCGCATGAACATCAAACAACAAAAACCACACGAATTTTGGAAGCGCACGTAAAAAATACGCCCTTGCCGGCTGGTAATTGGATGCTTCCCCTCAGGTTTCATGACCAGGTCATATGAAATGTTTTTAATCAAACGTTTTGTTTGGACGTACGCATTAAAAAGAAACTCATTTCTATCTAAATTTTGAGTAGCGCTAACATGTTTTTAAAATAAATTCAAAAGTAATTTTTTAACATCAAAGTAGTTGATATGCTTTACATTCTCAAGTATGCAATTCTCTTCGAGAAGGCGCACTTTGAAAAGAAAGGGTGATATTCGCGCCGAATAGGAAATGAACGAGTCTTATTGCGGCTTTACTCCAAAGAAGCAATGAATATTGACGAGTGCAGTGTTACCCGAGCAAATGGAACTACAACTTCGCTGGTTGCATATTGAATCAAAGTTTTCTATTCTTAATTTCAAATTTTCTTTGGAATATTCTCGAGAGGTATCAGTGAAACTTCAGTCAAGTGCCATTACTTTTGAAATAATTTCAGTTGGAGATTCCAGACGTATATAACTAGAAGCCAAGTCTTTTATAAGTATAACTCTTAAAAATGGAAGCACTAGCCGCAGTACAATGACTAAATATATTTAATATTTAAGATCCAACTTGAAATGATAAGAATTAGACAAGAATAGTATACTGTCTAATTAGGATTAAAAGTGTCACTTTTTGTCGAGCAAATTTTCTATTTGCGAAGCGAAGCAATGTATAGCCGAATGGACGCAAAATACTCTTTTAATCGGAATAAAATATACTATTTTTTCTGCAACCGAATTCAAAATAAAATTATTCACAAAACAAATTTTAACTAAAATGTTAAAAATAAAACCTCCTAGGATTAAGAGTGCTTTTAATCCTAGCAATTAAAAGTATTACCTAACACACTTCTTTTCTTAGTGACAAAAACATCGACTTCAATTGCAGTTTTTTGAATTAAAAGTCATTATATTTAATACGGTTGCTGAAAAATAAATTATTTGTACACTTTCGTATATATATTATAACTAATACCGCTTTTGACTGATTGCTCTAGAATACTCTCAGAATATCTCTATCCCTTATTATTACATGAGATTAAAATAAGATGAAAATACTCTAAGAGTGATCTAAAAAGTTAATGGAATGTACCGATAAATGCATCCTAGAGAAACGAAGTTAAAATGATCGTTTTCTGGATTTTAACGATGTTGTGTTATGCTTTGCAATTCTAATTCTTTAAGCTCCAATCTCGGCTTTCAATTCTCCGTAATTCGTATTTGCCTAAACATTTCAAGGTTTAAAGTCCATGAATGCATATTTTGATAACGCAATAATATTTGTTTTCAAGTAGAAAAGCAAGCAATTTGTCATTTCTAATGCAATGTTAGGTCAAAAAGTGATCGCAGGGTGTCGCGATTTAAACTATCAAGAAACTAAATCAGATCTTTTTAATTCCTAGCACACAACGCAAACACTACGTTTATTACCAAATATAGGAACTTAATTGAAGTATTAAAAATAGAAAAGGTTCAGTTATATAATTGGGTAGAGAAACAATTAATATATAATCAGTGGCGTTCGTTCTGTCGGGATGTAAGATGCTTAGTGCGCTCGTCATCAGTCATCAATACACCTATCGCATAAAAATATAATATTTTCTTTTGCAAAAAGCAATACGAAAGGCATGCTTACTACTCATTATCTAATCTGAAAAAGGAAAATTATTTTATTATTTATTTATTATTATTATTATTAATTAAGCTAATAATCTTTCAAACTTCTTTAAGTCCGATTCTCTTAGCAGAGGCAAAATAACGTAAATCTTTTGGCGTATAAACGGCGCGGCGACGCGGTGCCTGAAGTTTGGAAGTTTTATATGCAAGGGTTCGGGTGCTAAAGCAATAATAATAATAGGGTCTTTATTATTAATGACAATTCAACAATTTAAACCCAAAAATAAGTAAATGGAGGCAAAGTTCAGCTAAAGCTGCTCTCCCACTTAACCTCTGACCTAACACTAAAATTACAACTACAACTAATTATAATAAAAAGTTCGAACTTAAGTTGCGTTCAAAATATTTCTTATTAAAAAAAGTTTAACCTGGACTTTGAAATGTTCAAGGTTCAACAATTTAACAGAAGATGGCAAAGAATTGTATAATTTGGATGCATTATATGTGAAAGACCTTTCAAAGAAGGAAAAGTTATGTTTAGGTAATAACAACATATCCGTGTTCCTTGTATTAAAAGTATGCACGTCTTTTAGTTTTACTAATTTTGCAAATAAGTACTGTGGTGTGCCATAATTTATGAGCCATACACAACTATGCAATTGCCAGCGGCACTTTAAATTTAACCAACCAGCTTCCTGCGGTTTTAGAGATGTGTGGTCCCATCGTCTAAGATCATAAGTCAATCGGATACAATTATTTTGTATTACCTGCAATCGTGTAGCATCGCATGCAGTTAAAGCAGGTCCATAAACAATGTCACAGTAAGATATTTTTGAAAGTATTAAACTGTCTGTAAGTAATAGTTTCAGTGATGTATCTAAAAGAAAGATTTATATAATTGGGTGTCGTCTGCATATTGATGAAAATTACAGTTTTTAATGAAAGTATTAAAATCGGAAGTGTATAGTTAAAATAGCAAGGGTCCCAGTATGGAACCTTGTGGAACGCCCTGTTTCAGAGTTAATGGATTAGACAAAATGTTGTTTAATACAACTATCTGTGATCTATCATTTAAGAAACTAGCTATAAAATTTGTCGACGTGATATCAAAGCCGAAATACTTTAGTAAAATTTCGTGTTGCAAGGTATCAAATGCTTTACTATAATCAAGCGTAGTAAGAACCGTCAGCTTCCCCACGTTCTTAGCGTATATTATGTCATCTGATTATCAGGTAGCAAATTATTTTCATTTATAAATACTTTGATTTGAGAAGCTACAATTTTTTCTAAAATTTTAGATAACAGTGGGAGGATACTGATGGGTCTTAAATGCGATACATTTGTGAGACTGGGCACCTTTGCTAATGGAGATACGTGAGCAATTTTCCAACTAGTTGGGAATTTAGAAGTAGCTAGAGCAAAGTTCATTATGTATGTAATTTGATGAATCACAAATGGTATCATTAAATCCATCATTTTTAAGGACATTTTATCATGGCCAACCGATTTAGATTTTATGCCGCGAAAAATTTTTTCAACAGTTTCAGAAGAAGCAAATTTGAAGGAAAAGTTGTCATCAGAAAGTGTCTTATCATATTTACATAACAGTTCTGCATTTATAGTCGCGTTACTAATTGGAATACACTGCACGAAATAATCATTCAGTTCATTTGCTTCGATAAAATTTATGAGGGGATGACTATACTTTTTATTATGAATTACTAGAGTTCTTAAGTCGCATTTGGTGCTGTATATAAGCTTTCTTTTCACATCGCATAGATGCTGTAACATAATTACGCATTTCTTTATAATAATTCCAATCAGTTTTCCTTTTAGTCCTCTTAAATTTCAACAGCGCATTATTCCTAATCCGAATCATAATTTTTATCAGTAAGCCAGGGAACAAATACTTTAGTTATCCTAATTGTTCTATAGGGAGCATGTCTATCAAATAATTGTTGGGTGTTGTAGTTAAAGTCGTTCACCATGTCATCTACATAAGTAAATCTATAAATTTCATTCCAATCGATACTCATCAAATCGGCTTTAAAGTCTACATAACAAATTTTTTTAAAATTTCTCTATGTGTGAAGCCGGGATTCCTTCTTGGATTTACTATAAATTAAATTACATTTCACCAAATGATGATCAGATACCTCGTGTAATGCAATAACATCAACACTAGTTACAATATTAGGATCGAAGGTAATAATAACATCCAACAATGTCTGCGTGGATTTTGTAATGCATGTAGGTTCATTAACTAGCTGCTTCAAATTATACGCTTGTAAAAATTCATTGAAATTTACAACATTTTTAGTCATTGATAATAAATCGATATTAAAATCACCTACAAAGAAAAATTCATTATACGCAGGTAGCATAATAGAAAGAGCGTTCTCAAATTCATCTAGAGCGTTACTTAATTTGGAAGTCGGTGGCCTATAAAGTACACCAAAAGCTATTTTCTTATCTTCAATAACTAAAGAAATCCATAGTTGTTCTAAATATAGTTGTGTGATTTCTAGTTTTATTAATTCACATCTGAATATTTCCTTCACATATATTAATACTCCCCCTCCTCTAGTGTTGCAATCATTTCGAAAAAGTTGATATCTTGGGAGTACCACACAGTCATCAGTAATAAGAGATGATAACCAGGTTTCTGATAAACCGATTATGTCATATGAATTTTCAATAATATGATCCTTGAACACACCAAAGCCAGTAAAAAGAGATATTATATTTAAACGAGCAAAACTTAAGTTAATACTCATGCGAAAGCATGCTGCACATAACAGTTTACATTCAAGCAATCAAGTGTCCTTAATGGAAAACAATTAGAACGAAATAGTAAATAATCTTGTTATGTAGAGATTAAGTTTAAAATAACCCTGACAAATAAATTGTATCAAAAAAAAGCCCTCAAACACAACAATAGTTAAATAAAGAAATTAACAAAACCCTCAAACGCAACAATAGTTAAATAAAGAAATTATCAATGAGAAATTACCATTTATTACTTATTTATTTATGAGATGACATTAATCAGACATTTTTTTATTGAAAAAAAAAAATATGACACGTGAAGGATCTTCTTCTTGACTCAACATTTACGTTGCTTTGAACAATTTTCGTATTTCATACTTCATGTAAAAATGTCCATAATGTTTAATAAAAAGCAAATAATAAAAGACAACAAAATCACCACTAACAGAACAGAATTTGTCCACCAAAACTGCGATAAATCTTCAAAATTGGACACTGTTGGATCTAGGCGCTTTGCACCAACTAATTCTCATAGTTATACTTCTCTTTGTAACATGTAACAAGTCACTTGGTCTTTCGCTTTCTTCCACAGAATGCAGATACTAAGGTCCGACTTTACAATCTAAATAAATAAACTGTGTATAACAGTATTCTTGGAATAACCTATTTTAACAAGTACTGGGCCCAGGCGTGGAGTCAGCCACAAACTGCTTTCAACAATAATGCCAATTTTCGTATATTTTATTAAAAGAAGTTTCAAAAGGAAATAAAAATATGAATATAAAACTAGTGTTTATAATTGAAATATGACGCCCCCTTTATTTTATTCTACAATATGACGCTAAACTTAACTTATGCTGAGCCTTTGGCGCCCTTTAGACAGGTAGGCGACACCGGGGCGGATTGGGGTACTAGGATAGAATGGGGTATGTCTTGTATTTCCCGCAAATATATCTGGAGTTTACCATCACTTGTTTTCCACCAAATGGATCGTTCAGTAAAGTTGCGGAATGTATTTCGGTCTATTAATGACGGAATTACCGAAATGTGCTAAAAATTCATATGCTGGTGTAACATTGTAACATTTTTGAAGTAATGTAAGTAAGATGTCAATTTCTTTTAAGGTGTATTGTTTCTTTCATTGTACAAAGTATCCTTTTATATATCCACTTGCATGGTGTAACCAAGATAATATTTGGTTTGATTGTAGTGTCAACAAATTATTTTCCATCAATGCGTTTGGGGCAGAACGGGGTAGAATGGGTTGTACATTCCGTTCCGCCCCGGATGCATTTTTGCTTTATTTAGGTATTCCAACAATGTTGACTTTTATTTTTAGACAATTCGCCATTACATAAAAAAAAGAATAGACAACAGTGGTCTACCGAAAGTATGGAACAAGCAGTACTACGGTAATTAATGGAACTATGAGGTGCAAGAAAGCGTCGGATCAGTTTCAAGTTCCGTAGACTACCCTAGAAAGATATGTCAAAAAACGGAGGGAAAATTCAAATTTCTCAATCGACAAAACATCTGGCAAATATCAATGTGTTTTTAAAAAAGACCAGGAGTTGGAATTGGCTTATATTTAAAGAATATGCAAAAATGTTTTTTTTTTTGGCTTGACAATAAAAAGACTAAGAAGACTGGCATATCAACTGGCGGTATGAAACGGGTGTGAAAATCGATTTAACAAACACACAGAAATGGCAGGAAAATTGATGCCAATCATTTATGAGTCGTCGTCCGGATCTAAGTTTGAGAAAACCTGAAGCAATTTCAGGTTCACGCGCCATGGAGTTTAACAGGGTAGCAGTTACCCAAGTTTTTAATTTATTGAATGAAATTCTTGTCGAGAAAAAAATTACCGGTGAAAGAATTTATAACTGTGATGAAACCGGTATAACTGTAATTCCAAAACACCATTAAAAAATTGTAGCAACTAAAGGACAGCGACAAGTGGATGTGTTGACATCTGTTGATCGTGGTAACACGGTGACAGCCGAAATTTGTTGTTCAGCAACAAGAAATTTCATGCCTCCGATGTTGATTTTCCTCGGAAATGAAAACAACAAGAATTTGAAATTGGTTTGCCTATAGGAGGTTGGGTTGAAGTTAATGAATCTGGATGGATGATCGCTGAATTGTTTTTCAAGAGGTTCCAAAAATTTGTCGAGTTTTCTAGCATGAAAAAGCACACATTTGTTCTCTTACTTCTTGATAGACACGCTTCCCATACCAAAAACCTAGAAGTAATCGATCTAGCACGAGAAAATGGTGTGACTTTATTGTGCTTCCCACCGCACTGTTCCCACAGGTTACAGCCTCTAGATGTGGCGTTTATGAGACCTCTGAGCCTATATTATGAGAATGAGGTAAGAAAATGGTTGCGATCAAATCCTGGAAAGGTTGATACTTTATGGCAAATCTCAACCGTATTTGGACAAGCTTTTGCTAATGCAGCATGAACATGAAAATTGCGGCAAAAGGATTTGAGAAAATGGGCATTTGGCCAACAAATGAAGATGTTTTTACTGACGATGATTTTTTGCCAATCGACGCAACTGATATTCCTCTCGTAGAAGCTCAAGTTGTTCCAGTTAATTCTCAGGCAAACCCAACTCAGCATGGTGATGATTCTTTTCAACGTCCCTCAACTCCTCCTCCTGAAATTCAAACTATAGAGGACAGCTTCGAAATACACGGTAACACCAATCCTATACCTCAGTGTTCTTGGATGCCTGATACTTCCAGTGCATCAATCAGAAAATCTAGCACCTCTAGTTTTCCATCTCTCTCTCCAGAATATGTCATGCCAATCCCAAAAATGAAGGCAGGGGTGAAACGAGTGACAAGAAAAAAAATGAAAAACTACCATTTTGACATCATCCCCCTATAAAGCAGAATTGGTTGAGTCAGTTGGAAAATCACAAAAAATGAAAGAAGCAAAAGTAAAAAAAAGTAAAAGATGTTTCGTAAATAAAAAAAAAAAAAGATAAACAAAGAGAAAATGCCTAAGCCGAGAAAACAAAAGAAAAATGAAGAGAAAGCTGAAGAAAACACCGATGAAGAAGTGGACACCTTATGTTTGTATTGTCAAGATCAATATTCAACTTCAGTTGAAGGTTGGATTTCATGTGGTAATTGCAAAAAGTGGGCACATAATTCATGCGCAGGTGTAGACAGTGATGAATCTGTTCTGATCTGTGTATTATGTAAACCTGAAACCTCAAAAAAGCGAGTGTACCCCATTCTACCCCGTAAGCGGGCGGAATAGAGTAAAGTACATTTATTTTGATTTTCTTTTAAAAAAACATCTTTTAGTTTTTTTTTTCTCATTTTCATTTGCCATATTTGTTGAGAAATTACTACAAAATTTTCCCCATTTTTTCTTATCATTTATACATTCAATACTTGCTTCAAACGTTACGGTACCCATTCTGCCCCGGTATCCCCTACGCTTTGGTACAGTTGCGCCCCTCGTCGTTGCGCCGCTGAACTCCGCCCACTAGACATGACCGTAATAGGACTGTGCTACAACCTAACCGGCCAACATATACAAGAAACATTCTCTTCATAGGACCGTACCATGCCGGGCGTTATCTCATGTAAACCTATAGAGAGAATATTTTTCTGTTTGTGTCCGGTTGCGGTTCTAGCACATTTTTATTACGGTCAGGTATAGTTCTTTAATGTTATTTATAGAGAAAAACGTGATGAAATAGCTATTTTTCCATATCTTTTTCAAAATATCCAAAATCGCTTTGATAAGCACCTAGTAATGATTAAACATAAAAAGTTGATCGGTACACTGAAATTTTCAATAAATCTGTTTATGAGATAGGCCTTGATCAGAACTTTTTACTCTGACAGAAGATTCTTATTTCTTGCGAGAAATCTTGATGTCAATTTATCAACTGTGAACTTCCAACATTTAATTTTTGTGGTACGAAGTCATTGGTTTATTTTAAAGTGAATACTTTTTAATCAAGATAAGCTATAATGTGCATTTTTTTTCGTTTTTCTTCTTTCTCTTGTCTTATGTTATCCATCAATTGCTATTTGTTTTATTTTATCTACTAATTTTGCTCATTTTTCTAAATTTAGTTAAACACAGCCTTTCTTTGCTTTACACATTCCCTTTTTAATGTGTTTGAGCTCACATGGCAACGGTGGGCAACCTCCGGTCCACGGGCCAACTCCGGCTTGCGAAAAAAAATTTATCCAGCCCAAGAGGCCTTCATCAAAATTGTAAAATAGATTATAAATATTAGTAGCTATTAACTAACAATTAACTTTATTTACAAAAGGTTACCCACCGTTCGATTAGAGCAAGGTAAGAGAACATTTTTTTCAGCTTCATACCATTTTTATTTATTTTTCTTCTAGTTTTGCCGTTACTTCTTTCACCTTATATTGATATCCTAATTCGTTCACTCTTTCGTTCATCCGCTAAAGTTTTGCTTACAGATTTGCTTTAATAGAAGTTAAATGCCTAAGCAATACAGCTGCTTATTAGCAAAGAAATAATTTTATTTTGAAAATTAAGGTTAAACTTCTGAAGTGCAGCTTTTAAGCAAAGGAAAGACTTTGATAAAAGAATTAAAATTCTTTACAGAAATCATATGAACTTAAGCAATTTTAGGAGGCTTTAAGGCAACTGTCTAATTAACTAAACTTAAAGGCACTTTCAATATCTGACATCTGCTCCATGCCAACGTCACCCTCTTCAATTAAGTCTAATCCTCTGGGACATCATATTTTTGAGTTTCAAAAAACCCTGATGGTAGACGAGAATAACATAGGATAAGAGAACACAAGTAGTGGACCAAGTTCCCAGGGATTTATTAATTTTTTTATTAATCTTGCCAAGGAATTCTTCCTCTTCAAATATTCTACAATTAATTTCACATTTGGCTTTGATTTTGGACGTTACAATTATTTTGAAAATTAACTTTTTTAGTTCCCTTCCGGTGAAGTTATAAGTTTTTTCAGCTTAATGTGTAAATCAGTAAATTATTTTAATTTCACTGAGAGTCATTAATTTTGAGGCCTAACAATAAAAATCACTATTACTTGGAATAATTAAGACAAAGTTTACACATTGTCTAAGAATGCAATAACAGTTGTTAATATGCATCTGTAATGAATAAATTTAGTGTAATTCCTTTAACCATTTAAATTCTCGTGCAAAACTTGAGCAAAACGTCAAATAGTGATTAGAAATCTGTAACTAGAACGACATTTGCGGAAATTTAGTCCACCTATTCAAATAAAATGTTTTATTTCACTGAAAGAACCTGCAAGAGCACGGTAAAAAAATTGTGAATTTTTAATGGTAACTCTCGTTTAAACGGACCATCTTGGATCCGAGCTGCCGCTACCTTATGAACAAGACCCATCGAACATGGCTACTTCCCGAAGCTAAACCATATGGGGCACATATACAAAACAGCTCACGCATGAATTTTTTAACTCGATCAACTGTTGGCATCAAAATAAAACTGGGATTGGAAATATTATTGCACGTGCAAGCGGCGTGCAATAAATGAAATTAATCTGCACTTATCGAGGCGGGCTTTATGTCCGCACAATCGAGCCGGGCACTCGAAATTAAAAAAAAATCCAATAATTAATTCGCAAACCGATAACCCCTCGACGTGAAATAAATTAACGTAAACAGTACTCGCCATTTTCGAGCGAATTACGATGAGAGGCGCTGGTCCTTTCAATCGAGCGAATCCGTTCGTCCTCAAACGCGATTGCTCCTGTATTCCGTTTAATGCATAAAAATTCCGAACTCGTTTTCAATCAGCTCTATTGCAGTACTCGCAGTTGTTTATTATTAAGCTTTGTCGTTGGGCTTCTTTTGATGTCATTAACGAGAGCTTTATGGACAGGAGCACGTAATTCTTAGGATTCCCGGCTTGATTATTACAAATAGAAAGTAATTGGATTTTCAACTAATCAAAAACGAAAAAGGAATTAAAAAAGCCGAAATACTAAAACAGATTTAATAATTTTATGTTGTTGATTTCAATTCAGAATGTATTCCATTGCAAACGATGGCCTAAGATCATGAAACTGAATGTGCTCCAGATCATTGTACACAACTTAGGCGTTCGTTGTCGTAAAACTAAATCTGAGAATTTTGCTGATCATTGATTTATGTCGACGAGTTTTGGTTATCTCATTACGAAGTTTTAGCTCAAACTCGAATAATAGTAATAGTCAAAGCATGCTTGCAACTGTCTAATTAACTAAAATCACAAAAGCTAATTGCGAACGAATGTACTCCACCGCAGTTCTTGGTTTAATTAAGCGTATAGCATAACTCGTATCAAGACGTTTTCCACGTCGCTTCAGCACAAACCGGAATCTAATCAGAACGTGCACAGGTAAACACGTCACCACACGACGCCGACGTCGATTTCGCGCCCTGAAAGATGCAACAATGCGAATTGGGGTTGAAGCAGAAAAAGAGAGGTCGGCGACGCAAAAGGAGAAAAATCGCAGTATAAAGCCACAGCAAGAGTAATAATGACCCTAAATCAGACGGGCAGCAAGAAAAATCGCCCCGGCTGCTTTCTATCCCCAGATTTGTGATTCCGGGTGACCATTAGCAGATTCTGCCGCAAAAACGGGCATGTTAACGTGAAATATTGCGCAAAAAATGCGCGGGGTATACAAAAGGCGACCTCGGCGAGAAAAAAAAATTATGTACCGCGTGTTGCACGGGTATAATTCATCTAGAGCTTTAGAGCGGCATTATTTGAAGTGAAAATGGATTTTCTTTTAATCTTGGGGTAGATAGCACTCGCCTTCTTCTTAACGCTTGATATATTCGACTAGAGACAATGGTTTCACACCTCCGATGAGACAAAAAAAACTTTAAGGGTCTGCGAGGTCGTAATTCTTACGACACATTTGGGAATTGTAAGTTTCACAAACTGGAAATGGCTTTTCGCATCTCAGCTTACAAATAATCAGAAAATATTTATTACGTATTCAGGTTCTAAAAATAATCACAGTTATTCTTTTTCCATAATACTCAAAAGCTCCGCAAACTCATGCTCATCGCAGCTTTAAGAATAAAGCTCTTGCGTCGAGGAGAAACGTGACGACCGTTCTCAAACGGGTCACTCGCTTATGGTAAATGGGTGGCCTACCCATTAAGGAGTAACAATATCAATAATTAAATTTCACACAAAAAATAACATTACTCGAACAAAAGGCGCTCTAAAATCTTGTTCGATGGATTAGGATCATTTCTTGAAATCCTTTGAATTATTTAATACAAGACAAAGTGAGACTGTTCAAAAAAGGGCATAATGACAGAGCCAGTTTCGTGTGTATCGCTCGCAAATGTATCTTTTTATGCATGAACTCGTCTCTCCGGTCCGGGCTTTGAGAAATAAGAGACGAAAAATCGAGCTTTCGCGCGTGTAACGACTTCAGCTACTGTGAAATAGCGGAACGCGAAGCGTCGTTACATAAAAGCCAGAGAAAGAAAATATTTGACACAATACAAAATAGACCCCGGGGAGCGGAAATACAGGCGACGCCCGGGGACGAGTCGGAGATGTTTAGACTTGAGAAACCGGACAGCTACTTGACATATGTGAATACAAAAAAGAAGAAGTCTATTAACTCCCCCCCAACGGTTTTCCGCGAATACAAAGCTACGTTTTGTTTGGTTTAGAGGTGAGTATATGCGTTTTAATTGTTAAATCAGTGACAAGGCCGGAGGACTTCGGTAACTTGGAGCAAGGCGTTAATACTCCCGAGGGACTCGAAAGGCGAAAGTCTGCTTTCACGAGGGCATAAATTGTGACTGAAACTTCGTTCAACAGGCCCGAGAAAGTGACTCAGGCGCTGAATATGAGACAGTTATACAAAACAAGGCGAAGATCGCGCTTTATACTGTCACATGTAATTGCATGAGGTGTCTTTGTGTCTATTATGCAGGAACAAAACGATTTGTATTCATCCCTGATATCAATAGAGTTCAAACTTTCTTTGCTCACGTTATTTGAAGGTGGGCTACAAGATTAATTCAACCAGCCCAAGTTTGAAACTCTTCCAGCGGCTAATAAGTTTACACCGTATTCGGCAGCGAAATGTCGCGTAGATGACGTTTCCAAAGATGAAAGCAACATTTCGCATGTTATTTCGACTTCTGGAGTTTGCTATACTAAATCACTTCCGGCATCGTAGGCGCATGTTTGAAAGACGTTCCTTCTGAATGATAATACTTCAAGATATGTTTTTATAATGGTAGTTAATATGAAGCTGCTTAGTTTTGAAGCTGGAGAATAAAGCTGGACTTTTAGAGAATGTAAAATGTTATATGACAATTAGGGAAAAAGTCAATAAGAGGCGTCGTCTACACACATTTTACTACGAGGGCGCACTTTTATATCTACCTAACCCGTGAAACGAAAGAGCGACGATGTCCAACTGTTAAAAAGTTGTGTTTAATTTGTGCGGTTTATAGAGATTTGGGATAGTTTATTTGCTAATAAAATTTAAAAAAATAAGAAGATAGAATACTATGACATCGCAGTGTCACAGTTCCTGACAAAGGAAGATAATGGCCCAAAAACTATTTATGAAGGAATGCTTGTACTATCTTATTTTCCAGATAAATTTTGATCGAAATTCTTTCGTTGCGGTAGAGAGCCGATTAGCGATGACCCAAAATTTGGTAATGTAAGAAGGTCTGTTATTGTCATGAAGTCTGTTTATCCAAAATAAACGATTTGAAAATTTTGCATGACGATTTGAGTATGAAGAAGGTCCATTCCCAGCTTGCTTACTCCTGAGCAAAAATTTGTCAGAAAAGAAGTTTCCCAAAAACATTTGGCCGCGTTGGAAAGCAATGTTTAGAAATGTTCTTTCTCGAATTATCGCGGGGACGAGACCTGTTTATGTGATTCGGACCCTCACATTAAACAGGTATCCACGCAGTGGATTCATAGAGGTTCTCCATCACTAAAAAAGGCAAATCGCAATTTTCCTGAAAAAAAATCGATGGCTACAGTTTTCTGGGATGCAAAGGCAACAGTTTTCGGGGATGCAGAAGGAGTCTTACTTATTGAGTATAGGTTGAGGCATTTAAATAAATGGAGAAAACTATGTGAAGACAACTCAAAATTCAAAAACTGCTGTGGAGGAAAAATACCTACATTCTTATTCGCAAGAAAACTTGTAAGTGCACGACAATTGTCGAGTTCAACAGGCAAACAAAGTCCTCTGTGGGTTCATAGAGTTAAAGCATCAACTGTATAGCCTTGACCTCCGTTGATCTTCTTTTGATTCAAGATTTAAGAAAACATCTGAGGGGAAAGCGTTTTGCACTTACCAAAAAGCAACAATAAACTGTAAATACCTGATCAGTACGGGAAAAGGGTGGTTTATATTTTGTCAAAACGGTTCTTAGCCAAAACACGAGATTTCTAAAATAGAAATCTTTTACAGGGAAAATTAAAAGATATTGGAAGTCTCAATTAAACTTCTCTGAACTCCCTTTCTAAACTTTACCACCCTCTTATCCAAAACTTTTCCAAACCAAATCGAGACGCAAGAAGCGACTCCTTTGTTAGTAGCGTTTCCAGTTTTAGCCAATTTTTATCCAGCAATCATTCTTCCCGCTCTCTTCGGACTTGGTTTCAATTTTGGCCCTTTTTACCCTCAGACTTACTTATTTTGGATTTGTTGGATCTTTTCCCTCCAACTTCTTGTTCGGCTTATTAAAGATTATCAAAAAAACTACATTGAGATTTTAAATAAAAATTCGAGAGTTTTAACAAATAAAATATATAATAAAATAATTTTTTTCGAGAACAAAGAATTGACAACAAATTTTAAAATTAACAAATCGTAACGAAATTCTCCGTTAAAACATATGAAACTACAACAAGAACAAATATCAAAACAATTACAGAATCAATAATGAGTTAATTTTAGATAATACAAAATAACTTAAAAGATTTATGACAACAACAAAAAAATTATAATTCACATAGAAAAATGCTTTTAGTTAATTAACTTTCCTGACAACAATTACATTGAGCTTATCAACCACGAATCAGAAAGGATTTTTCACGTAACCGAAATTTTTGGGGAAATACTCTAAAGTTAGATTTGCGAGACTTGTTTCGATTACGACGAATTTAATTTAGGTAAAACACTAAAAATGCGCGGGAAAAGCTTCTGCTCCTCCTGACCTATAACAAACTTTTGGAAAATTTAGAACAAAAAAATTCCAACCCGAACTTAGAAAAAAATAATTTAAATTAAAATTTCGACGAGAGATTTAAATATAAGAAAACCGGGAACTGCCTTATCTCCCTCGCTTAAGCTACTTAAAGGCTCGTCACCTCCTGGAAAAGTGAGGAGGGAAATTCTGCGAGATCAGCAAGAATTTGAATTCAGATGGCCCAAACAGTAGCTTCCAAGCAAAATTTTTCTCGTTACGAGAGGGCGTAAACGTCTCGCTTAGATCGAGTTTTACCAACGTCGGTCGTTCAAGGGCAGAAACGTACAGTGGCGTGATTTCCTATTGCTGAGTCAATGAGAAAATTTTATCTCATTAACCTGATTGTATTGATTTTAAAACGCATCCGAAGCTCATAAAAGCGATACGAACATCCCAAAAAGCAGAGCTGATAATCAAACGATTAAAATAAAATAAAAATAAATTAATTCGATAAATTCTCTAATGCATTTTCCGGGTTCTTACAGAACAATGTTTTGTAATTGGAAAAAAGATGGAATAATAATGTGATCCGTGGTTTTTGATAATAAAAATACATCCTCGTATTTTGATATTTGATAAAGTCCAAAAAAAAATACATGAAAGATACTACAAAAAGAAAAAAAGCAAAGTTCAATAAATCTAAAACTATGAAAAAAATAAAACAAGGATGCAAGAGTTTACTTCTACTGAAACTTTATTACAATTAAATGATTCTACAAGAGAAACCAGATTACAAAAAAGTTGCAATTTCAAAAAAAGATAGTTATTTCAGTTACACTTTAACTTTAATGTTCAGATTATTCCCATAAGAATAATCGTTCTTATAATTATTAATTTGGGAACGAAGTGAAAATTAAAATTAAACTCTAACTGAAATTCCGGGCTTAAATAATATTAAAGAAATTATCTAATAGAACTTTAAAAACTTGATAATTTGATTTTTTGTGGAGTGCAACTAAAAGCGATATTGGAAGGCAACCAATAACATATAGCTTTAGAGCGCACAGATAAGTACAAGATGTGTACAGTCAAATACACAATATTCGAACATAAAATTTGAAAACTAATAGCGTTTTCGATTCACTGCTCCAGCTAGCCTAGAGTACTTCCAGAAATCCTCAACTTATTTTACCTAACGATAGGTAAAATAGGTTGAGAATTTCTGGGAGTTTTCTAGGCTAGCTAGAGCAGTGAATCAAAAACGCTATTAGTTTTGAAATATTGTGTATCTCTAACGTAATAAATAAGAGATACTCTGAGAGAGTTCTACTCTAGAGCAACGAATCTAAAGTGCTAAAATTTTTAATAGAATGCCATATTGTTTGGATTAATTTTGACAACTATCCACAAAGCTTTAGTACCGATTTAAGTCAATTGAAGACAATATTATACGGTTCCAGTTCTCAGTCTATCATGCGCAGTAATCCGAAAAACTCTCCAACGTATAAATGATGAATCGCGGAGACCTGGATGAGGTTGAAGAAGGTCAACATTTTTACGTGACGATCAATTTGTGGTATTGTTCATGTTCATGTTAACAGGTGGATAATTCGACAAAGATTAGCCGAAGCTGGTTTGAGAGCCAGGAAATCAACACGTGGTTCAGAATTGTTGGCAGTACACCTTTAATTTGTACGAGATCAAGAAAATTGGAATGGATTTTTCTGAGGTCACCAGGGGAACATTCTCGAAAAGTGATTTCCTCAGTGCAACATTGAAGAAAGGATTAGCTGTCAAGGAGGTTCCGTTACTGGCATAAATAATGACAGTTTGTGGTGATCGGCGGAGGAGTATTGACTGCAGAAAGATATATTGAATTCATTCTGCAAGATCATATAATCATTGCACCGTTTGCAGCTGCCAATTACATTTTTATGGACGATAATGCGCGTTCATAGCTTTGCAGGTACTTTAATAATGTTATATTTCTGCATTTAAATTAGCCAGTTCATAATCTGGATTTAAATCTGATAAAACATGTCTGGGACAAGTTCATGCAAAGTCCTTGGGTGCACTTATTTATTTATTTAAAAAATTTTTTTATAAAGTTATCATTTGAAAAATAAAATAATTCCAGCAAAAGTATCATCTGTGCATTGCATATTGATATTAAGGTACCTTAGGCGCATATGAAGACTCTCTCTTATATGGGGATTCGTTTTAAAACATTGGCAGCTTGTAACTTTTCCTGTGGGAGAGCTTTGTTAAACTAGAAGTAATTTTGTTGTGCAATTGTTAGGGGAACTCGGCTGCTCAAGAGTTCCTAAATGCATTTACATAGGGTGGATCACTTTCTTTTTCCCTGTGGTCATGTCACTTTCTTTACCCTCATGTCTTTTTCTCACCTCACTTGTCTCGTAGTTAGAGCTTATTCTCGCCTTCTTTACTATCTCTTTCCACTTTCTTCTATCTTTCTATCTTCTTTTTAATTTTTATGTCTATCGGTTTTAGGTCTGCACCCAATCGACCTTATCACTTTTGATCTCCCCCTTAATTTATCTCCTGTTGGTTTCCAATATGTTAGGGCTTTTATTTTCTCACCTCTTATGATATGTCCCAATCTTCTATTCTTCTCCTTCCAATTCCTTTACTGCCCTAAATTGCTTTTCATGAGTTTTCCCTCCTTTCTTATCATATATTCAACTTCTTGTGATGATGATAGACCATTACAGGTCTTAGCACGGTCTTGTATATTCTAAGATTGGTTTTTATACGATAATTTATATTTTTTAGTTTGCGTAGTAGGTTTCTGGTCCTCACAATTTATATTTGCTATTTGGAATCCTACGGTAACAAAATATACAGTCTGATGAATAAAAATGTGCAAGGTCATCTTTGATAAGGCTTAATGGTGCTCTTGAGATTTGTCAATGTGCCAGTCTTTGTCACCGGAAGTGGCGAGGACACTTATCAAAACACCATCTAACTTGGTTCGTCGCAGGAATATGGAAGAGCAGTGACAATAAAAAAGAATAAATGTAAAGAAAGAAATTACACAAGGAAACGAAATGCTTTTAAAAAAGCACTCACAGACAGTAAATTAAAGTTATCGGTAGGTACATGGATGAGATATTTGAGAAATATTCAACATAATGTAAATAAAAAGACCTTACTAATATGCACTGATATAGAAAAACACAACACCTATACGCGATGAGCTAAAAAGAATAATAAGGAACATTTACTTTGAATCAGCCTGTAGATCTCCCTTTACTCTATTTTAGCCTAAAATTCGACTTTTTTACGTTCACTAAAAATGATTAGGAAAAATTAATTACTTTTAGTGGCTTACGTATACATTGAATTTTTTGTTTGTTCAGATATAAATGAACGTAAAAAAGTCGAATTTTAGGCTAAAATAGAGTAAAGGGAGATCTCCAGGTTGATTCAAAGTAAGTGTCCGACCCGTTAGGAGCGTACTTACTAAGGTCATGTAAGTATGCAGTTGAAAGAAATAAATTTATCGGAGGCATTTGAAAAATAAACCTCTTGTGAATCCTAAATCGAAATTGTTTAAATACCACTGAAGACATTAGAATGTGATACGTGCGGCGCTTATAAAATTACGTAAGAAAACCCCTGAGACATCCTTTTTATAACGATAATAAATTCTACTGGCATAGTCAGCAACTGCAGCAATAAATGCGTAGTAAAAATGATTGAACTATTTTAACTGCAAATTTATTATAATCGACATTGAATTTGGCGCCATTATAAAAGTTAAGAGTCAAGTTTCTTGTGAGTTTCATATTAATATTAAAGTGAAACGGTGCATAAACTTAAACTCACGGTTCTTATAACAGATGCTCGATATGACCCCCTTCTTGTTGTATGATATTAGTCGCACGATTGATGAATGACGCACGTATCCCAGGAAACATTCGATTCGCATTGTTTCGAATTATTTCTGCTGCGGCAAAAATGCGATTGTGAAGTTCTTCAACCGTGTTAATGGACCACTTTTCATGTGGCCCCATAAATAAAGTCCAAGGGATTCATATTTGGGCGAGCGGGGAGGCAAGCTACTGGCCCACCGTGCCCGATCCACTGATTTCCAAACTGATCTGTTAAAAAATTTCGCACATTACGTTGAACGTGTGGCGGTGCACCATCGTGTAACCACCACATATCACGTCGTATGTTCAGAGGCACTTCATCGAGCAGTTCGGGCACCGTATTACGAATAAATTCCAAACACCCATCTCCGGTCAAACGCTGTGGCAATACACGATCCAATTAAAAAATCCTCAATTATTCTCGCCCACAGATAGAAAATTGTCTTTGAAAATGACTCCTACGGCGCTCAATTATTCCCGCCCACAGATTAATAGAAAATTGTCTTTGAAAATGACTCCTACGGCGCACATGTCGATTTTCTGTTGCCCAGACATAACTGTTTCGTGAATTAAAGATTTCATCACAAGTAAAACACGCTTCGTCTGTAAGCAGAATAAAATCGGTAAATAACGGTTCCAAGATGATTTTGTCTAATAGCCATCTACAAAAAATTAATCGTTGGGGATAATCAGGTGGTTCAAGCGCATGCACGTGTTGATAGTGATATGGGTGAAATGAATTTTCGTGTAGAATTTGCTGTACGGTCGCTTGTGTCACATTTAGTTGACGCACAAGAGTACGGGTGCTTAATGTTGAATCGTCTTCGACACTTTTAAGAATTTCTTCAGTAACTTCTAACTTGCGATCACCTACAACACGTCTGCGTTGTCGATTTCGTGGCACCAGCGAGCCCGTTTCTCGGAGTGTTTGTTGTGCGTAAAAATATCCGAGCCGGTGGGTGTAGTCTTGCAAGAAATCGTTCTGCGTAAAGGGTAGCAGCTTGGTTAGCATACTGATGACATTCTCCATAAATTAAGAGCATTAATTCTTTATTGCTGTATTCCGCCATGGTAATCTTAATACGCACTGATTTCAATAAATTTCCATCAATTTCCAATACAAATTAAGTGAACGTTTCGCGCACTAACACGAACTAATTTGCACTGACAAAATTATAATTGTACCCCTACGTACGTAGTAAAAAATGTGATTCATTTCTTCCGTCTGCACCACAAGTTCGATGTCCGCAATAAATGAATTTCCCGTTATAAATTCTTTCCGCATAAATAAGGTCATAAATAAAAACGTTTTTAGTTTCAGTGCAGGGTGAACGCACTGTTTCGTTTTATTTTTGCGAGAGATTATTGCTTTCGTGACGCAATACAGTTGTTTCAGTGGACACCAAAGAATTTACATCTGAATCTTCAAATAATTTTATCTCAAAAACTATGCATAACAGACCCCCCATGACTTTAGTTTTCTTGTTTTGTTTTTTCATGTATTACCTGTGGTTAACGGGTCGCACACTTATTTTGAATCATCCTGTATAGTAGAAAAAAGTATCTCATCAAAACCACTCTACGCCACCTACATTTATCTTACTTTTCTAGTCTCTTTATTGTGAACATAAATTCCTATTTTAGCTCAGCTTAGAGCTTCCACGATTTATCGGGTACGAGTAGGTATGTGTACTTTATTTCGTTGGTAAAAGGATTTAAATTTTTATTCAATTTGTAGAATTCGTCATTGTTTTTCCTCCAGTTTTTCGCCATGGGCTTCAAACGAATCAAATTTTGAAATAAATCTGTTTCCTGATGTGGTTAAGGGTAAGTTAAGTTTCATACTTTCTGAAAAAAATGAGAATGAAACGATACTTTCAAATTTTGAGATTATGTTAAACTTTAAAACGCTGCTTATGGATTAGGGTCAAGATGTCAACAGTGAATCTGTGTAGGTAAATCGAAAGAAAATATAATTATAATGTTATCTTTTACACAGAATACAGTAAATGTAATTTACTATATTGAACACATATTTTCCTTTATAATTATAGTTCTATCCTCTTTCAATTTACCTACATTCACTGTATCCTACTGATCCACTGTTGACATCTTGACCGTATTTCAGATATCAAAAGATATTTTTTAGGGAAAATTATCATTAGTGAGTAATTCACAGATCCAATGTCTAATATCTTGCCAAACCTTCTCTGATTTTCTTTGACTCTTGAAGATTTTAATAATAACAATGATAATGTAATAGATTTCTTATCAAAAAGATGAATTTGTTTTAATTCAAATGTTTTCCTTTCGCGTCTGCTTTTATTCAAATAAAATCACGAAAGCCTTTTTCAAGGCTTGATAGTTGCAGGTTGTATCTAGATGTCAAAATAATGAAGTGGAATTAATTGGTGTTTCAAGTGTATATGCACTTAATCATCTTTTTCCTATTTTTTTAACAGACGTTTCAAACTTCAGATTTTGTCAAAATTTCAATTACTAACAATGAAGAAGTTTTACTCGTCTTCGAAATATAATATTTTCTTAAATAATAGTAAAATGTAGACCAAAATTATTTGACTGGTGGAAAATTTGTTTTTTTTATTCAACGATAAATAACGGAGAACTGAGGTTTTAAAGTTGTCACATCTTAAGCAGGAATGACTCGCTTGTGACGTCACATTTTCGCAAAGCTGATTGCGGTTACTATGTTACACAGTTATGTAAAGTTAACTTTCATTCAACTTGACACGTATTTTAAATTGTTTGTTGTTTATTACCTTTGTATTGGCATTAAAATGAAAGTGGCATTTGTAAAGCGTCGAAGTGATATTTTGCCGAATAATAGAAGTGACGTCACGGCGCTCGGAAATTATTATTACAAAACGCAACCATGAACTCCTATAATTCGGCCATTTTTAAAGATATTTTAATAATTCTTTCAAAATCCTACATCAACTTGCTTTAACTTTATTTTCTCTCTAAAAAAGATGGTAAACTTCTCCATTCTAAATTTGGATTATCAATTAAAATAAAGAAAATCGAAAACCTAAAAGTATTATTTAAATAAACGCCATTTTATATATTTTTTAATTAGCTCAAAGTGATAAGCAATTTTGTATATCACTCAGAATTGCTGTGATTTGTTAACGTTTACTATCACGTTTTACCTTAACGTTGTGTGTGATTGATGAACTCATATGAAGTGAAAGAGTAGCAGGAACACTGTAATTATATTGGTTCGGTTTTAGGGCTGGTAATCAAACTTGGCGCCAAGTTAAAGTAACTTGTAATAGCTTTTACACAACTTAAGAAGCCTCACTCAGATTTAGTTTGAACTTGAATCGTAAATAATAAGCTCCTTTAAAACCTGACCGACGAAGGCCCAAGAATTCAATAAGAATGGTCCTAGATTAGCAGAGCGTCGCAGCCGATGAAGTTACAGAAAATAGAAACTCCAACCCGCCGTAAATCAACGTAATGCAATAGAAAACGTCGTTAAAGTAAACTGGAGCGTAAAATTATAAGAAGCCAAAACGAAGAGTCCCGAACGTTTTAATGGTATTGGGTGTTGCAAATAGAATCTGAACTCCCCCGGTTCGTCCTTTGTAGGGCATTCGAAACTCGCTTGATCTGAGCGCATTTAAAAGTTTAATTAAAACTATCTGCGCCTTTCGGCGGATTCGTCGTGATTAACTTAAACAGATTTCCGTCGAGCGAATGTGTTCGTTTACAGTGCTTTGTAATCCAGCCAGCCAATTTCTTACCTTAATTAAAAAAAAATCTTCTAATTAATCTACACCCCCCACAGTGGTTCGTTTCTTCTTGCTTTTTCTAGCAGCACCGAGCGTCTGTTTTGTGAATTCACCTAATTAGTCCTGCAGGCGGTGGTCTTGAACGAAACGACCTGCAAAAAAACAGCCAATTAAAGGTGGTGCAATTCTCTCTCGTGCAAAGTTATTTACTGTCGAAGTAACCGAAAACAAATGAAATCCGCTCCATAAAAGAATTAAGTCACCGCGACCTCGTTTATGCATTCGTTGGTTTTTCCGGGGCCCGGAAACTCCGCGCTAAGTAAAAAGTTGTCAGGAGCGCCAATTCACACAAAACTTTTCGTAATTTTTAAGCTACGTTACGCGTCGCGCCGAGCACATTTTTCTCTTCCGCCGACGTTGTTTTGTTTTCGCCGAATTTATTTCTGCTCGCGAACTGAGCGGGGGAATGAGGGGGCGAAGTTCGCTCGAGCCGAAGCTTTGCGAAAGCACTTGATTATGGCAGGGCGCAGAAGGAGCGTTTCAAATATTTTCTCTTCCGCTTTTTTTCTTCGAGAGGGAATATCACCCGGCGCAATTATCGCACACAAACAGAAAATGTCGCTTTAGATATATGTGTTTTTCTTTTGAGCCGTGAAACGCTAAATAAACCGGGAGGAAAACACGGTTTTGATAGATGGGAATTTATGTGAGCGTTACGAGCTGAGGCCTTATACAATTTACTAACACAACAACGCTGCTCCTAAATCTACTTCGGATTATCCCTGTTTGGATCTACTAAGATCGATATCACCTTGAAATTACAGTCACATATTATTTAAACCGAAACGAAGATTTATTTTATTATAGGCAGTACACAAAACCCTATCACGATTTTCCTATGGGATACTATTTAACTGAAAATATTTGATACGTAATTTAAATTTCCCACGACTCTATCTAGTAGCAGAGAGGAGAACGACTGCTGGAGTTCAGCATTCTGGCATTCCCTTTATTGAAAATTGGAAACCACTATTGCACCTTAAGTTTTCCACGGACTATCATCCTATATAAAGTTATTTTTTTTAATTATGTGCTGATCGGATCAATTTGATTTAGGAACGTTACTGCAAACGTCTTGGTTGTTTCACGAAAATTAAAAGAAGATAATTTTATAAAAAAGCTCTTAAACTTATCAATCCATCGATCAGCGTATAATTAAAAAAAATTAACTACGTAGTACTATAGTTTCAAAATTCGTGAAAACTCATCATCTTTCCTTTTTTCCGAAATATCGTAAGGTCTCTTAACGGGGAGGTAAATGTTCGCCTGTGTCGTTCAGTCTGTGAAATAAAACGAGATGGTATGTGAAGCAAAGTAGATAAGCTTCTTTCGTCCTTTTAACGGCAATTTGTTTTACGTTCTTTATTTTATAATATAGCCATTTCTCCACCTTTTCCCCAGGTTTAATGAAACAATGAAGCAACAGTTTTAATGAAACGACAATCATGAAAAATTTCAAATGTCTGTAAAATGATGATGTTCCTTTGCTTTTTCCTTCTTTATACTTTGAAAATTTGAAATATGTTGATTTTTTGATACTAGGCAGCCAAGAAAGTAAATACGTTCATCAATAATTGATGTGCAAAATATATCAATATAATTTATCCAGAAGAATAATCACGCTTATGTCGTTCTTTTAGAAGTCCTTATCTTTATTATTAAAAAAATAATCAATTCTGTTTCGAAATTATAGCAATAATGGGATTGCTGATTAAACCGTGTTTTTATTGTAACCTGATGGCACAAGATCTGATGATAAGAAGGATAACGCAAAGAGATTAAGCAAATTCATTCCGAGATGAGGTTAACTGAATAATGTTAGCAGCAGCGTGATTATTTATCGTGGGTAACAAAATGGACCTTTAGATGTTGTCGATGATCATTGAACGTTCCTGGTCTTTATCTTTACTTTCATTTCTGGAATGAAGATAACCTAATACCTATGGCATCCCATACCTAACATTACGCCACCGTAGCTTCGAACAGCAAACTCAAAATTGTGGATTTCCCCTCAGTTCTTTCTCACTATTAATAGTTTTCATAAAATTGATATTTCTTATAAATGATAATATCCCATTTAGTAGAAGACCCACTTCAATTACAGCTGTAGGGCGAGCTAGAGGCAACTTTCATCATACAAGGACATCCATTTCCATGACAATGGTGTCGAATGCCTTCTTCAGACAAAGGTATCCACACCCGAAGCACTATTAATCGTTAAACATTTTGCAACGGCAAAATCAGGACTCGTTTTTAAACTGCCTTCATTGCCAATTCTCATCATTGTCGTATTCATCATCACTGTATTTATCACCATTTACCGTATCCCCTACAGCCATTATCTTTATATATTTTATTGTATCATTTTATTGTATTCCGCAACCCGATACCTTACCCATTAAAGAAAAAAATAAGTGCAAATATGATCTTTAATAGATACGTCCTTTTCAACTGATAACTATAATCGACAACTTAACAGATCAGTCCTTTCCAAATAAAATAATTAAGGTCCGATTTTACACCTTAATATGTATAGTTGCGATCATGTAAATCGAGACACTTGCTGCCAGCGTCAATGAGGGTACGATTACCATTTCGGGAATCTCGATTTACATGATCGCGATTGTAACATAACACTTATTAAAAGCAATTTAAACTCGTCTTGGACAAATTTTTAAACGAAATTACAGAGGAGTTCTTTCAAATGAACACGGCAGTATTGGTGCAGAGTTCTATGACTCTCAAGTGACACATAAAAATCTTTATGTGATTTTGGCGTCGGTACAATGTTTTCTTTGTTTTAGAAAAAATTTAAAGGTTTTTACGCAATGCATTGAAAACGATAATTCAAAGAATGGAAAAATCAATCTAGAATAAACAGAAATTTCCAAATGTTTTTATAATTTATTCTTGATAAAGAGTTCATCTGCTTTCTTTCGCCTGATTTATAATGTCTCTTTTCTTTAGAATACAAAATAATTCATCGTCAAAAAGAGGAAAGCTCATGTGATTTTCGATTAACAAAAGCTGAAGAAATACTTTTCGTAAACCGTTAACACCATTCTTACGTTATAAATTATAAAATGTAATTTTGGACCTTAATCACATTAAGACTTAGCAATATTCTTTTATTTCAAAAACGAAACGAAAATGTAATGGAAATGTTATAAAGCAGAGATAAGATTCAAAACGTGACTCTATCTCAGGCATAGAATTACACGGAAAAATTTTCGTTATTATCATCGGCTGTTGCCATAAACAACGCTAAATTCAGAAAATTCGTATCTTTTTTGCTGAATCGAGGACAGAGTATTTCGCATACGCGGCACCGGGAAAGTGGTAGAAACTAAGGTAACTGTATTGAAGGTAGTGCCAACTTTCTATCTTATTCTTTTCTATCTCTTTTAATTCATTCCATAGCAATAGTAACTTGTTATCTATACTTTTATTCTTAGCGCTTCACTACTTTTTTAATTTGGGAGACGCAAGTCGTGGAAATAAAATGGCGGTTCTTTCTAAGTATACTAACCTTAGTAGAAACCACTTCCATCTTTCATCTCGTGGTAGCTATTCCTCATTTAGAAGCTTCGCACAGGTCAGAAAAATTTTAAATTAATTGTCTCACGTGATGTCGCCACTTCTTCAAAATCTTGATAAGGAAGTTTCTAAATAATAATAATAATAAAGAGTTTTTCCCAATTGACTTGCGCGTTTGTTCTCGCCACTGATTTCCTTTCTTCTTTAAGTTCGGTTTGTTTTTCGTGAAGAATCAATTAATTCATCCCTAATCGTTTGTTTTCGGTTTTCGGTAGTATCTATAGACTAATTCATTCATTTGTCATTATCAATTCCAGACATGTTCAAACAAAGGAAGAGCAACTTGCGCCTCTTTTGTCAAAATTTCGGATGATCAGAGTTTTGCCTGAAGTCAAAGATTTATAATTTTTTGTGACTTTAACTTCCCGTTTTGATCACTTTTTTCTGCAACCCCTCACGTACACATCTTACAATAGTATCGTCGATGTTGAGAAGGATTGAGGAAGAAGAGGCTACTAGACATCTTCAAAATAAACTGATCTTTTTTGCAACATCTTTAGGCTATGGTTATAGTTCTCCATCAATCACGTTTGATGAATAATTATACTGAACCATAAAGTTCTGAACAATTCAGCACGATGCTAAATGTACAGATGTCCAGAAGTAATTAATTCAAAGCTTCCGGTCGCTTCATCGGACTACTTCGTATGTGCACATTGATAAAAAGTCCACATCCAAGCAAGTGCTTCCTTTTTCTTGAGGGTGTTAAATAAACGAAAATGTGACGGCGCGCAAACACCGAACGCATATAGATTCAACAGAAGCCGTGCCCATTTCAAATCTGTTAGTAACTAAAACAAACTTCGATCCTATTTGGAGAATAAATATTTGGTTAGGATTTTGCAAGATCCTTGCCGGTGTAACTAAAAGGATCCGGAAGCGCGTACAACGTATCAATCATTCACTTCTAACGATCGCACGGCCCCCTTTCCCCGCGACCTCGTCCTGTTCGCAAGACTTCTCAAGACTCGAAATTTATGAAGCATCGAACGGCAATCGAATCCGTTCTCGATCGTACCAGCCCGGAGTATTTACAGCACGGGGTTGGTCGGGTTTCACGTTTGTGAGTGTGTGTATTTGATGTTATCCCCTTTTTGAAAGGAACTGTTGCACCTGTAAGATATCCCTAGAAAATTTGAGGCGGCGCAAAGTACTCAAACTACCGCAAGTTTACTAACATCAACTGCTTTTACATACATCACTCACTAAAGTTTACACAGTTGCTGTTTGAATAGCTTGATTTAACAAACGTAACAAATCAATATTAAAAATTACTACGTACTAATTTTATTTGTTATTTTAAAGAGAATTTTTGAGATGAATTCCTTCAGAAATAAATTTGTGCATAATATGGTTTACAGTCATCATCATTTCCAGTATTAGGCACGTAAAATAAAATCTCGCATCTTCTCGGAGAAAAAAAGACATCATCTTCTCAGTGAAAACATAAAGCCACAATTTATTATTCCATCTGCAGCAGTAAACTCCGTTCGTGACGATACTTCCTCGGTTGCTGCAAACATGTAATAAAGTTCCTTGAATTGCAAAAGTACAACGATGGCATAAAAATTAGATGGCTTGTAATTGAAAGTTTCGAACAGCTGCTTTTCTGAGGAGACGAAAACGAAATTTTTTAACAACCGGACGGTGTCCGCTGCATTACACAAATCCGACTTGCAAATTTTCCGCAGCTGGGACGGGGATTATTCCGGTGAGAGCGGGAAAAATGTGCGCCCGTTCGATTGCGGTCGACGTGCACGCGGACGGTTGGATTAAATTAACTTTTTAATGGATTGTGTAACGGCGCTAAAACAAACACGCACGGTTAATTCGTAATGCATCTGATGAATTTGTTGCAATTGTGTTGTCGCAAAATAGAGTGATTATTTCAATATTAGCAGCGACCATAAATTTGAACATTACTGAGAGTAGAATGACAGAAAACTGCAACAAATTCATTCGAATTAGTGTTCAATAAGGATAATCATAATACCATGAGTTTTTCAATTTTCAATTGAGGTAGACCATGTTATGCGAACGTATTGGTAGTGATGTGGCGAAGAGCCCACATGAAAGAAAAAGATTTTTGTTGTTTCTCCATTTTTGTAATGGTAGAGGAAGCGGGGGGCCTGTTTAACTTCAATCAGGATCTTCTTCCGTTTCAACATTTAAGGAGTCGGTGGAATTTCAGATTAAGGACTGTTGCAATAAAGATTGGGATCGATAGATCAAACGTCTTCTCAGGTGAGAGCGACAGAAAAAATGGATTGTTGGAACACCGGATACCTATGAGTTTGATAAAGGAATTTCCATCAGAGTTGGTTATAGACTTGCTCTCCTTGGCTGGTATTTTCGAAACGTTTAAAAGGCGGACTCCGCAAATTTTGAGTGTTGTTCCCACCGCCTAATTAACAGTACAATTAAGGGCGTTCAAGGCTCGTTCATTGTGAGACTTTTCACTTGATGCAAAAATTTATATGGATACTGCAAGAATCATCATCAAGAATCAATGACTGGAACAAAGCAGCAGTCAGTGCAGCTTCGTGGAAGAAGTGTCCAGAAATGTCCTGGTTTCTGGACATAAGAAACTAATAAAAGAAAACAGGATCTTGCTGCCAATAATCACAATCAAATTTTGTGGTACTCATGTCTTGCCTCTGAGGGAAAAGGATTAAAAGGTATTTTTCAAGACTTGATTTATTTCCGAATTGAAGTTGGTGGCCAAGATCTGAAACATAATTTTAACAAGTGTACTATTAAAAAAAGTCCCCTAAAATCCACAAAAATGATATAATAGAAGATGTGAAGAAGGCGTACTGGCCGTTGAGACAGCTGATATATTAGGCAACGAACAATTGTCCATTGGCTTGTGCTTCTTTGACAAAAGGAAAATGGAAGTTCTTAAGGAGTTTGTGGGTTGTGTCGAGCTCCCTGCTCTCAATGCTACCACATTTGCAACAGTAATAGAAGCGTTCTTAAAAGAAGGAGGACCTGAGCCAGAGAAATGTGTACGCCAAGGTTACGACTGGTGTTCAGCTATGGTTGGTAAAAAAAAAATTTAAAAAAAGTATAAGAAAGCCATATTTTTTCACTGCGTATCACACAAACTTAATCTTGTAGTGAACAACTTGAACAATGCTTTGTAATTTGCAAAATTTCGAAGCTAAGGTATGTGACACCATGTGGAACGAGAAAGTTCAGCAAGGAACAGTTAAAAGAGCTGAACTTAGCAGACTTAGTAAAAGGCTTTCTTGATTTCTCTTACTTATCCGTATACCACTTATACCGTAGAGCGGTCATTCAATACGTTAGGGAGAGTAAGGACCTCATTGAGGAAACGTTTACTTTCTGCGTTTCCCCAGTTTATAAGGCGAATGCCAAAGGAGAGATGAATCTCGCTTGAACTAACGGCAATACAGGAGTAACTAGCCAGAATGTATCCTCGTCATGCTTCCAGAAAGTTTGGGGAAATATGGCGAAAAAAAAAAGTTCAGGAAAGGAATAACTTCCAATTTGACGATGTTGTGATCTCTCCATGAAAAACAATGAACTCTCAATAGCTGCAAAAAAACTCAAAATAGAAAAGCTTCTGACAGAGATGACAGCCGAAATAGTTAATGGTGGTGGATCTGTAACCTGACTATATCTTGCATATTTTCAACATGATTAAATGGCGACTATCCTGAGTTTGGGAAAATATCCAAATTCGTTCTCCTTAACAAACAAAAGAAAAATCCCAATAATGAACTCAATTGTTGTAGTTGGTAGCCGAGTGGTTCAGTCCGCTGGCAACGGATTTGACGCTTGGCGGGCATTTATTTAGATGTAGGTTCGATCCTCTCCTGGTGCGTGTGGGTTCTATGTGGGAGAATTCTCATGGCTCGAACCGTGTTCGGATTTATGCCGGCTCCTTCGAACTGGGTTTTCTGCGTTTCCCCAGTTTGTAAGGCGAATGCAGAAGGAGAAATTATAACATCAAAGGCGGTCGCAGCCGCCATCCCCTCCTCCCCGACAAGCTCTATGAGCTTGGGGAATTTGTAGGAAGAAAAAAAAATTGTAGGCCAATATGCTTAGTGGATACCTGTGGAAAGCTATTAGAACTCCTGATAACTCATAGAATAAAAGACGAATTTAATAAGTCTGGATTAAGCAGGACATAGATTAGCTTATACCTTGGACGAATGAAAGGCTCCTATCTTCAAGAACGGAAATTAGAAATTAAACTTGGTCTCCAAAGGAACACATCTTGCGGAGTACCCCAAGAGTCTGCTCTAGATCCACTGTTAAAGAATATACTACATGATGCGTAGTAGAACTAAAAACATCCGAAAGGGTCGAACTTTGCAAGCGACTTAGCTATAGTTGCTACTACCGAAAGTAATTACCTGGAATGGATGAGATGGTACAGACATTAACAAGGACGAGCTACAACTGATACCTGAAAAAACAGCGGCTGCAATTTTCTTCGAGAAATAAAAACACCGGTCGATTTAGTTCCTCTTGACAAAAAAAAATTACTACGAAGAGGACGTTTAAGTATTTATTGATAGCAGTAAATACGAACATATCTTGGAGCGATCATATTCAAGATGTAGTTAAAAGAGCCCAAGGAACAGCTGCTACCATAGCTAAGTTGTTTCCAAGGACTAGCGGAGCTCTGAAACAAAAGACGCCTTTTGGGATCAGTAGTGGAGTCAATCATACTTTATGCGATACCGGTGTGAGCACAGGTATGCATATGGGGTAAAAACAGGGAAAAAGTACTGAGCTGTCAGAGAATCTTGGGAGGGATACAGAACTGTGTCCACTTAGCAGCCGTGGTAATGGCAACCGACTTATTAGTAAATGAAAAGGTGAGAACTTTGGGAGCCGATAAAAAATACAAGAAAAATGCTAGAAAGGAAACAATGAATAATTGGCAAGCTCGGTTGACCCAGAGCACAAAATCCAAGTGAACACGACACTTATTAACGGAAATCGATAGGTGGTACTATCGGAAACACGGCGAAGTAAATTACCACCTCCGCCACCAATTCTTGACAAGACATGAATAAAGAAAGGACAGAAGCAAACACTATGATGGAAAAGAACGAAAATTGGATGGCTGCGATCATAAACATACTAAAACATAAGAAAAATGACGAAGACGAATGACAACTTATACAAGGACCATCTCAGGTAATGCCTTTTGGCGGTTCCGGGATAGTTTTTTGAAGGACCAGAGAAAAGAGTTGTGTTGGCAGGCTCTACTCCTCCGGCGTAGAGCTAGTCGAGGCTGTCTTTGGAAAATTCCCCCACCTTAATAAAATAAAAAGTTCTATTCATCGTTGTCTCTATTAAAATGAATTCCAATAGAACATAATTTGAACAAAGTATTTTTTGAGTACCGAATATTTCGAATAAAGACAAAGTAAACTTCTTTAGTAAAAGGCAATGGACATCTATATTATATTACGTACGTACATTTTCTTTCAGTTTGAAATATGAGAATCAGAAAAAAATACTCAAGTGAAGAAAATTTCCTTGCCGACAGCTTGTTACCTCGGCAACAATAACTCACCGCCGCAATTTCCGTGCTAGATGGTCAACCAAAAGCAACAAACAAAAATTCAATCTGTTTAAGTGCGAGCACGATCCAGCGGCTTCAGAACGTAAACAATATTAAGATTCCATAAATAGATTTGCATCCGCGTTCACGGGTCAGCACAGTTGCCATAACGACGGAGTCCCGAGCGGAATGCCAAATTCTGCCCGGATTAGGATCAGCGGGCGTGATGTTTCGCTCCGAGTCTGGAAAGCTCGAAGAGTCGGTTAGTTGTCAAAATATTGGCCCCCATGAATAAAATTAATTTTACTGCCTAATTTATTGCCTTTTTCCGCTGACTGCGTTGAAGAACGAGAAGATTAAATTTATGAAGGGAATTTAATAATAAGTTGAGATCTTATTTATGTCACAATAAAACAAGTGATTTCTAGTAAAAATAAAGAACATAAACAATACTATGAGATCTCACAAACTGATAAACCTAGACCCTTCACCCCAGACCTAATCTCAACTAACTTATTTTACCTTTTTCCGATCTCATTTAAAATCACTTTAGGTCTTTACAGTTAAAATATGGACAGAGTGATAAATAACATATGCAGGGGCGTCACCAACTAATAACACTGACCAGTTAATTCAATGCAAAGTGCCGATATATGCCCCTAAATTAATAGGTGTTACAAATTCCATTTTAGCAAAGCATTAAAAGAATTTCAACCTCTGGTTTTACAATAAACTTTCCCAAGCGATAAGCGAGCGTGAGGAAATCGTTTACCCGAAACATAGTCAACATTAGTCTAGTTGTTATTTAGATGGGCAACTCTAATACAAAGAAACTCAAATTCCAAAGATTTTAGTCCAACTTCAAGTAATCGAAGAACTCCGCCGAGTGAAAAATGAATTCCAAAGATTGAGCCAAGTTTTAAACTTAGAAACAATGGAACAGCTGAAAAGATTGATTGAGTTCGATAAAACTAAAAATCCAAAGACTTTAGCCAATTTCAACTCAAAAAAAACTCAAAATTGGATGCCAAAGCTTACAAATGGTGGAGAAACTGAAAACCAACCCATTGAAGTCCAACTAAACTGAAAATCAAAAGATTTTAGTCCTATTTCAAAAGCTGTTAAGAAGTTGTCAAATTTAAGAGCTTAATTAAATATAAGTTTCGAGCCGAGTTTTAAGCTTAGAATCAGTGGAAAGTTAAGAGAGTTTGTTAAGTTTAATGAAAGCCAAATTTCAAAGATTTTGCTTCAATTTCAAAGCAATTGACAAGTTGAGCTGAGCTCAATTAAGTTTGAGTTTTAAAGGTTTTTGGCTTAATTTTCAATATTAGAATCAATGGTGAAGCTGAAAAGATTAGTTGAGTTAAAAAAAAATCAATTTCCAAAGAATTTAGCTCAATTTCGAGGTTGTAGTGCAGTCGATAAATTCAAAAGTTCAATTTGAATTCCAAACAGTTTAAATTTAAATTGTGCATATTTGAGCTAAGCTTCATGCTTAGAAAATGAAAATCATAGATTACAGTTCAATTCAAGAGCATGAAGAAGTTGATAAGCTTAAGAAGCTTAATTGAATTAAATGAAATTAAAATTTCAAAAACTCTAGCTCAATTTCAAACTTGTAATGTTTCAGAAACTTCACTGAAATATTTTAGCCACGTTCAAGTTTAGGGGCAATGGAGAAACTAAGAAGTTCAATTGAGTGTAATATAACTCCAACTCTAAAGCCTGCAGCCTAGACACCATAAAGTAATTAACAAACCCAGAAGCGTTACTGAGCCAAATAAAATTCAGATTGAAAAGCTTTAAACCAAATTGGAAACTTGGAGAAGCTAAGAAAGTTAGTTAAGTTAAATGAAAATCAAATTCAAAAGAATTTACCCTAATTTTGAAACTCCAAATAGCTGATAAGCTGAATCAAATTTAAATTGCAAGACTTTTAACAAAGTTCAAGCTTGGAAGCAATGAAGAAGTTAAAAAGCTTCAGTGAATACAATGATATTTAGATTTAAATACTTTAGTTCACTGTTAACATTGTAAAGTTAGTTAACAACTCAGGAACTTCACTGAGTTCAATTAAATGCAAATTTCAAAATATTTAGCCAAATTTAGAAGCAGTGGAAAAGCTAAGATGTTTAACTGAATTCAATGAAACTCAAATTCCAAACACTATTTCGAGACTGTAAAATAGTTAAAAAGCTCAGAAGCTGCACTTTAGCGAAATGCGCAAGGTGAAGATGAACTGGGCTGGATTAAACACAAATTCCAAAAGTTTAGTTTTAAACATTAGAGAAGTTAAGAAGATTAGGTTAGTTAACTGATTAGAACTCAGAAATTGACTGAGCCCAATTAATAACGAGGTAATAATTACATAGTAAAAATCCTCTATTTGTATTTACGTAAAACCATCATCTTACATCAATTTATAATTAATTTAATTCCATTCCATAATTCGCTGTGAACTTCGTATTTTGTCATCTTAACAATCTTGTTACAAAATCATCGCACAATTCGACCTTCCCGAACAAAAACCGAATTACCGACGAGCCAGAAACTTTCCCCATTTAACCCTTAGAACTTTATCTACGCATACGCGCCCTATTAATTTTCAAAAGCCGTAACGTAAAACAATACCACAACGGAACGAAACTCGTAGAAGTCGTTTGTGCGTGCGGATCTGCACGTGCTCGTCAGCAACAAATGTTTGAAATTCGGTAAGTCGTAGCAAAGCCGCCCCTGCGCAATGTATGGGCGCTGATTAACATCGGCCGAGTGTGAATTCAGCTCGTTAGCTCATCCGTTGATTTCGAGGGGAAAAATGCGAAGTCGTTTTTAAAACGTTGATTTTGTTCGTAGTTAATCACCGCGTGAAAGTTTTTAAACGATGGCGAGCAGTTTCTTTTCGGAAGCTACGTAAATTCGGCGAATATTTAAATTTAAATTTTATATATTTCTTACAACCACACGAATAAAGTCGAATTTTTTCATAGTAACTTAGATAAAAAAATAACTCATGCTATGTTATTTTGAATTTAGATTTTGATTTAATGATTTCAATAACTTTTACCTAATTTTTTGATTACATTGTAAATAATTTCACTTTGACATTTTGTTTGAACATCAAATAATTTTCGGATATCAAGGGTAGAATTGTAATTCCAAGGTATTTCGACACAAATATGATTAACACCAAAACATAAATTTTGTTGCAAGTACAATATGACATGCTATCAATGAATACATTAAAAAATAGCTGACCGAAATCACAAAGTCAGTCGTGAAGCAGTTCGATGTGCAGAAACCTACAGGACATGCTGTACATTGAGGGCATAGTCAAAGCCAAAGCAGGATGACATATGAGAGCTAAAGTGGCCATCGTCAACAACAGGTCCACAAGCATCGACACCAAAAGATACAAGCCAGATTAGGAACGAACCTAGACATGTACGGAATTACATTTGATGACTGTAATTAAAATAATTTTAGCAACAATTTGAAACGTTGCACAAATCGGTAGGTACAATATTAAGTAAGTTATTTTTTTTGGGATCAAACTAATTTCGCATTTTAATAAAAAATTGTTATTCCAAATTTTAGTCTGTGATGCGTTTGTGACACGGTAATTGGAGAAGGAAAGATGTTTTTTTTAACACACTATAAAAGCAAGAAATTCGGAAATTTAAGGAGTCTACGTTAAAATACACGAAGAAGCGCCTTTGAAAAGTTTAGAAAAATACTTCGCGACTAAATACGATTCAACTAAACCGAATTGAACTAAGTGTCCTGTAAAGAAATAAAGAAACGTTAAAGTGAAAAACCGTAAGAATTGAACAGATTATTAATAATAATTACACAAACACTCAACAATTAAATTTTGCACTCATACCAAAAAACCGAATCACATAAAGAATTACGTGTAAAGTTAACAAACTCAGAGCAGCCAAAACAAACAATTATTCCATTTCAGATTTTAGTTTACGTATAAATCATTCCGTTAAACAAAACCAAATCATTATTGTTGCAAAACAGAATTTGTTAATAAAAAACTATAGTTGAAAATAGACAATTTTATCAAACAGAATTTCATTCACAAACAAAAGAACACGTAGTTTTAAACAATTGCAAAGAACCCCGTAATTGTTATAAACAAATAAGAAAAAGTTTTAGATCCTGAACCTAAGAAGAGTTTCATGTTAATATTTATATATGCGTTATTGATTAACAACAAATGGCGCCCATAACAATTTAACAATAAACAATAACTATAAAATCAAGTTTTCTTGCCAGATGAAAATTATGAAAATTAATTAAAATTGGGTAACTGGCAATATAGAAAGTGTTAGGAAAGAGTTTATATATGTATTTCGGCCTTATTGGGCCTCATCAGAACTCTGTACCTTAAAAATTTAGTTTATTGAAATATTTAGAAAAACTTACCCCTTTTTTAAATTTATCATTAATTCCTGTTATTGTGTTTTGGGATTTTAGAAATTTAAAAAAAGGGATAAGTTTTTCTAAATTTTTCAATAAACTAAATTTTTAAGGTACAGAGTTCTGATGAGGCCCAATAAGGCCGAAATACATGTATAAACTCTTTCCTAACACTCTCTATATTGCCAGTTACACAATTTTAATTAATTTTCATAAACAATAATGTAGCAATATGTATTTCTTAAAGGAAAACTATTGATCGTTGAAGAGGAAAGCAATCAAGACAGAGTAACACTGAAGTTTACCAACTGCAGCAAACATAAATAAGCCTTAGAAACTCAAATCGCTTTGATGTATGGTTTCCATGTCGATTAAGACGTATGTATGTGTGCTTTGAACATTAAGGCTAGATCATAAATGACCCATTTTCGAAGCAGATAATAAAGGTTAAAAAAAGATGTTTAAGAGAACGAATCTGGAGTAGCTTTCAGAAATATTCATATGAGAAGACGAAGTTTCTTTTTGTTTACGAACAACTGTATGGAGGCTGTAATCGAAAATGAAACTTCTAGGAACTAGTCGGTTACGAGAAGTCTTTAATTAAATTATATATTTTGGCGAAGATGAAAATGGCGTATCTAGTATATAAGTTAATGGAACCTTGGGATTTACATATATCATCTTTGGATAGATAGAAAATGTTTCCTTAACACTAAAAAAAAAAAAAAATACAGAATTAAGGTAGATTCTTGTCCGGTGCAATTATGTAATGAATTATCTCAAACGGACATTAATGATCAACGTTTCACTATCGCTTGATAGCTGTATCCTATTCGAAGTTATCAAATGATAGTGAAACGTTCAACGTTAGTGCCATTTTCAGTGTGCGTTTGAGATAATTCATTAAAAAAATACATAGCGATTACATTAATTAAATTACCAAGAATAAGACGCAACAGAAAAAAAACGACTTTTTTCGGTGAATTGTTAAAAAAATTAAATTGATAAAATTAATACTAACGACAGTTGATCAAAGAGTACTTAAAGAAAAACAACGAAATGCGAAACGAGAAACAAGATACGCCAGGTGATACAAGGCTGTCAGGAAAATAAAAGAAAAAGCTCTGAATAGAGTTAATAAAATACGAAAAAGTAACTCGATAAAAAACCTAAGAAAAGCGAAACAAATTATATGGAATTATTCAATGGAGTTCAAGAAAATTAAAAAAAAAAAACAAACGGAACAGAAAGTAAAAGAATAGCTACTCGAGTCGCCTATTTTATTTCAAAAAATAATCAATAAAGTAAACACAAAAAAAATAGTGAAATGCAAAAGAAATGTGGCTTTCCGTTGCAAAGCTTTCGAAAATTAGAGTGATGGAAAGAAAATTTGAATAAAAAGGAAGAGTAAACTATATAGATGGAACAGAATAGCTCTTTGTTGTTAATTTTTTTTTGTTTTCACTAATTCTCCGCCGAATAATGAAATCGTTGACCTCTTGTTTTCTCTTCATGATTAATTCTGTATTTTTGTTATTGTTTGTTTTGGTTTCGTTTTATTTGTTGCTGTGAAATTAATTTTTCATATCTGTTTCATGTATAGTTTTATTTTTATTCACTCATAATCTTTTGATTTTCAATCACTTTTGACTCTGTTCGTCTAATTCCAATTATATTTAGTTTTTGCTTTTTTAAATTATCTTTTGATTCTTTCTATGAAATTAAGTCTCGTATTACGTTGTTTTTTTTACATTGGTGTTTGTTTCTTTTAATCCTTAGACTTGAACCTTTTTTCCTAAAAATTAAAGAAAAACTGCTACTTAATAAGTTATTGGATACAAGGCGACCGAACGTGTTGTCAAAGAATATTGAGATTTTAGTAACAAAATTTTAAAAAAATTAAAGTTAATTGAAATCATATCCTCAAATTTTGGAACGTACTTGAAAAACACGCTGTACGTAAGTATATATTGTTCTAGGCACTCATCAGTCAGTTAGGCTTTCATCAATTATTTATTTATTGTGATAATATATAATATATAATTGTTTCATTATTTACTTGCTAATGTTTTATAAATTTACAAGATATGCATGGGTTATTATTATTATTATTATATTATTACGAATTCATTTACGAGGCAGAGTCAAATGAAAACTTTAAAAATGTTGTTAAACAAAATTTAGTGAAGCAATGCAAAGTCATAAACTAATAAGTCATTTTTTCACGTAGTCCCTATTACTTCACCTTCACCGTTTTTGAGTGCTTGGAAATTCAAAGAAAAAAAATTTGGTCGCTCATGCAAAGCCTGAATCACTTCATCATCGCTCTGAAATTTCTTTACCACCTAATGCCTGTTTTAGTGGACCAAAGATATGGCAATCACTTGAGGCTAGATCGAAGGAATGAGAAGGAAGTGGTAGACATTCAAACTTCAAATCATGGACGGTTACCACTGTTGACTTGTGGTGCGAAAGAACGCTGGTTACTCAGAGATCAGCGCCCTTTACTTTTGATGACAGAGTTCCTTTAGAAGTTCTGAATATGTGACAGTAGAATAGTAACCTCATTGACCATGAACACGTCTAAAATAATCTCCCCATTGCATACCAAAAAGGTCAACATAACCTTCCTGCCGAGAGTTATGTGCGAATTTTTTTGAGTTTTAGCGAAATGGCGTGATGCCATTCTTTGCTTACTCTTTTTGTTTCGGGCTTATCTCCAGTTACAATCTTTGCCAAAAAGGCATCTCCTTCTGATTTATACCGTAGTCGCAAAAGTTCTTCACATCAGCGCACGTCTTTGGTTCAATTCTGGGATCAGTTGCCTTGGGCACCCACTTTTTTGACACTTCATGAAGCTGGAGGATGTCATGCATAATGTGATAGTTCACATTCAAAACTTCAGCGATTCCATGAAGGATAACTCGACGATATTTTTCCACTAGGGCTTCAACTGCCACAATCAATTTAGGCGTCATAACATGATTTGCTTGGCCAGGTCGAGGTTGGGGAAAATCAAGTACGGAAATCATCCTGTTTGTGCACTTGTTGCTCCATTCATGCACTTATTGCAATGAGAAACATGAATTTACATAGTGTAGTTTCATGTTATGATGGACATCACTTTATTGTACCAGAAACGCTCCTCCCTAATGTGAGGCCTTCTACATCTCAGGAACAATATTTCTGTCAACTTGTAAGGCAAGATTCCTCCGGGCATTTTGAAGTTCTCTTCAGATTCGGCCTCGTATTCATCAGATTTTTCACGTTTTTAGTCGTTTTAGAGTAACCTTAAAAGCAATATACCGGGTGCTTTTTAAATAAATGCGGAAATTTCAGGCCAAATCTGGTCATGATATGTTGAATGTAATACTAAATTTTCCGGAAACAATTTGAACGTACAGCTGAGATAAACGCTGTTGAACCAGAATAATGGTACGCCTATGAATTGAGATAGGTCGTACTGGTAAAACATCTGTTGGAATAAAGGAACCGCACTGCATAACGTTATTTTAGCTGTATTCATACAGCATGAGGTGAGATTTTTCCGAGGTCAGAAAACAATAAGAGCATTTGTTTTGATGTCATAATAAATTGTATCACAGGTGTTTTCAAGTTGAGCAAAGATTTCCTATGCTTGTAATACTCGTTACTGTTTTGTATAATTTGTTAATAACAGTTTAGTATTTACAGAGTGGCTGAGATATTCGATTTAGCTAAACAACGTGTGCAATAATTTTTTTCATGGTCAGTAGATTAAGCGCATAGTACCGTTCCTGTTAGAACCTGGGTGAACATGAATGCCGTTCCCATAAATACAATAAACACTCTGCGGACCGACGACTTCCACTATCGCAACGCCAGGAAGCCCGGCCAGAGTCGTGCGTATCTGAGAGCGTACACGTATAATATAATGTGAACAAAGTCGTTTGCTGACTCGACATTGCGTTAATTTCATAATTATTGAACACTCATATTCAATAATTTTTCAGTTTTTTTAAGTGAGTATAATCTCACGTTCTGTACGAGCTTAATACCGCATCTAAAACACTGGTAAATTAAATCAGACGAGCGCGTCCTTTTACAATGAAAGCAGTGCAGCATACGCAGACTCCGTGTGATTCATAGACGATAGTGGAAGTCGTCGGTCCGCAGAGTGACAATAAATGAATAGAAGTGCGTGTTCACAACTCTGCTGACAGTGTTTCTTCTACTAGTTACGACATGCTAGTGCGAATCACTTCTTGGCCGTACTCGCCCGTGACTCGCTAATGACGGACATCACTGTGGTGAACGTTTGTATGACCGTTTGATACAGTGATCATCGCCACAAATAATAATCATAAGTATGCGTTTGCATCCTATTCGTGGTTAAATTCTTTGTTACTTCATGTTATGATTTTTTTTATATTTATCCGTCTTCTATGTGCTCTCACGGCAATGTGGTTAAAATTCTTGGACTTATTTAAAACACATCTTGTATTTCAATAAACATAATATTGATTATTTGATCTTGTCAGTTTAGTAAAAGGCAATATGTAATTCTAGAAATATATATTTGAAAAAAAAAGAAAAATAAATATATCCGCTGTCAGTAAAATCTCTTAAAAATTTACTTAAATGATTTTACAGTAAAGTATTGGAAAAAGAGTGAAACATTTTAAAACCTTAACTAAACCTTGGAAACTGTGAAGTACAGATCACACAAGAATGAGAACACATAACAGCACTTGATCTCAAGTAGAATGAATTACTATCGGAAACGCCCTCAATATGTAGTTGAGGCGATAGGATTTTCAAGATAAAGTGTAACTTATAACACTTAAAATCAAGTATTGGGGCGCTCTTACGTATTTTCCATTTAATCCCCTACCAATCGAATTTCTTGTACCTTCAATTCAGCTCAGACATGTTTATTGTTATGTATCCTAAATAAAACACACCACTTATGTCCCCCATTTTTATGTAAATTAAAATTACATAAACTAAAAAAAGACCTTCATTTTGGGATTATTACGACAAGCGTAAAGCGTAACGATTAAAAAATAAATAAACAAAGTAATTGAATATATATTATACATATTTATTGCCAAGCGTTTTTCTTTATTTTTTCTACAAAACAAAAACAAGTAAATCAAATTTTCCCTCGTTGATTTTTCAGTGCACACGCACACACACCCCCTTCTCTTAGGCAAAGCACGACGCCGAGGATGCGGCGATCCAAAATTATCCTTTTAAATTCTCTTTGTCGGCTCACGTTTTAGGCACGCTTTTTTTAAACAGGCCTATTTGTGTGTAAGCCCCGATCGTCGAAAACAAAGTGAAACGAGCGCCGAATTTTTTCCGTTAAAAACAACATTCCGTGTAAACAAAAGGCTTAAACTTTCCCGTTCGCTTTTCCATTCGACGCTTCCATTCTTTACCCGAAAAAAAAAAGAAAAAGATGGCGCGTGCACGTGCGGATCGGATCGGATTCGCAATTTCGTTTCAATATCGAACGCTCGCTTATATCTGTGCTTGCAGTACAGTGTAAATAATTCCGGATAATAAATTTACTGATTTAGTGCCTTTGCGCTGAATAAATTTTTAATTCGTCAAACTGAACCTCTGATGGGATGATGCAGTTTCGATCCGAGCGAATAATAATAATAATTCGATTTTACGTTTGCGTTTTACGATGATGGTTTTTGTCGTTCAAAATCGACCTATTTAAAATCCAAATAAATGTCGAGTATTATCGAGATTGTAGATGTATGACAATGGACGCTCGTTATGTAAACTTTAATAGCACGCGCTGTTTAATTAAATGTATTTGTTAGTAGAGTAAATAATACGACTTTTATATTATTAATACACAACCAATGGAAACGTTCGCAAAAGTATTTTTTAATGTTTTTGCAGTATACATACATAAGGCACGTTTTGTTTTAAGTTGAAAACACGAACATATCCTGCGCGCTCTTGTTTTAAATCCTTTTAAAAATCTATTGTATAGAATATACAGCGAAGAAGACATGATGTAGTGATCAAGCGAACGTTCGTTTTACATAATTTTAGAATGTCGTTTTTTTTTTATTTTGAGTGAAACAACCGGTATTTAGTCGACAATACCTACTTGGTATTTTGCAAAGTAAAATGAATGCTGAAACAAGAAGATAAAAGGAAAATATAATCTGCAAAAACGAAGTGCTTTACAGCTGCGAGAGGATATAGAAGAACAAGCCGCATACTAAATGAACAAGTATGAGAGGAGCTACTAAAAGAAACCAGAATTTATTATTCCAAAATTAGAAAATAAATTGCAATCATTAAATTGAAACGTGTGAATCAACCCAAAAAAAGGATCGATTTATTATTCTAGTTAAAACAAAACATGTCACCATTGCGCAATGATTTGAAACTACGACTTAAGACAAGTGGGAGCATCATATGTTACTTATATTGCTACGTGGTTCGAAGAATCGCAGCTGCAAAACCTCGAGGAAGATTGCTGAGATTGCAACTGGACATAAGTACGACAAACACCTGCCTCACTACGTAGACGTAATAAGAAGAAAAACAAACATTATGAACAATTTCACGACATCTATCGATGAAAACGTTTCGATCAGAAGCTTTGTGAGGAATGGCAATGTTTTTGAAAAGCCAGTTTATATTGTTAGTTCCTCTATTAATTTTTTGATAGTTATTCACCTTCTCTTTGTATGTTTAAATAATCGTTACGAATGTTTCTAAGTTTTTCGTGAAATAATCAGTTAGATTTCTCGTTAGTTTTTTTTCCATTCGGTTGAAAAGAAATAAAATCTTCTCACGAGTGTTTTGGGTTTTGTTTTAATTAATTTAAGTAAGTCGTAAACGAGTCGCTTTCGAAGTTAAAATTAAAGTATCCAAAAGTTTAGATTGCGAAAGATAATTAGACTCAACATTCGGTGAACTAAAGTCCATTTACATGCTTAGACTTCAGAAATTAACTAAAGCCTTAAATGCCATATCTTCTCTCTTTAAGTTGATTTCGACTTAATGCATTTCTATTTTTTATGTGTTTTGAATTATTTACTATGTTTATTTAAACATTTTTTGCAACCCCGTCCAACCTTTACACTACGCATTTTCGAAATAACATAAAAGACATAAAAGGCTTGTTGGCAGGTTGGAGAACTTAACCTACAATAATAAACGAATAAGAAGATTTTAGGAGCTACTGCATTTGAATTAAATCATTACATAATCGTAATAGATCAAAAATAGTAAAACACTAAAAATTAAAGTAACGAAGAATGATTTAACAAAACAACTAACTTCAAGCAGAGGTTGCTTGTTAATTCTATTTTGAAAGATGTCCTGTATACATGAAGATACAAAGAATGGGTATTAAAGATACATTAACTATATAAAAAGATGAAACAAAAGAAAAAAACTTATGAATTAGTATTTTTTCTACAAAATGATTTAAGTTGTTTCGTACTCCTAAAGTCAAAACAAACGTAAACCATCAGTCACAATAGAGATTTGGTGTGGAAAATATCCTCTGGTCATACCAGACAAAGAATTCATGAAGAATAAGCGCGATAGATAAGTAAAACATTCTGGTGCCAAAAAAATTAAATCATTTTTAGGAATTTAATTTTTTCTTTCCATCCTTTATACTTTACTGTATACCTAATGACGACGTGTATACAGAGTGATTCACAATAAGTGTCCGACCCGTTAGGGGCGTACATACTAAGGTCATGTAAGTACGAAATTGAAAGAAATAAATTTATCGGAGGCATTTGAAAAATAAACCTATTGTGAATCCTAAATCGAAACTGTTTAAATACCACTGATGACTATTAGATTGTGATACGTGCGGTGCTTATAAAATTACGTAAAAAAACCCCCGAGACATCTTTATTTATTTTATTGGCATAGTCAGCAACTGTAGCAATAAACGCGTAGTAAAAATGAATAAACTATTTTGACTGCAAATTTATTATAAATCGACTTTGAATTTGGCGCCGTTATAAAAGTTTAAGTCAAGTCTTTTGTGAGTTTCATATCAATATTAAAGTGAAACGGTGCATAAACTTGAACTTACGGTTTTTATAACAGATGCTCGATAGGACATCCTTCTTGTTGTATATTAGTCGCACGATTAATGAATGATGCACATACCCCAGGAAACATTCGATTCGCATTGTTTCGAATTATTTCTGCTGCGGGAAAAATGCGATTGCGAAGTTCTTCAACCGTGTTAATGGGGTCTTTATAAACCAAACGTTTCATATGGCCCCACAAATAAAAGTCTAATGGATTCATTCGGGCGAGCGAGGAGACCAAGCTACTGGCCCACCGCGCCCGATCCACCGATTTCCAAACTGAGGCACTTCATCGAACAGTTCGGACACCGTATTACTGATTTCAATAAATTTCCATCAATTGATGGATTTAATTTGTATTGGCAATTGCCAACACAAATTAAGGGAACGTTTCACGCACTAACACGAACTAATTTGCACTGACAAAATCATAATCCGTCTGCACTACAAGTTCGATGTCCGCAATAAATGAATTGCCCGTTATAAATTCTTTCCGCATAAATAAGGTCATAAATAAAAACGTTTTTAATTTCAATACAGGATGAAGGCACGCGTTTCGTTTTATTTTTGCGAGAGATTATTGCTTTCGTGACGCAATACAGTTATTCCAGTGGACACTAAACAATTTACATCTGAATCTTCAACTAATTTTATCTCCAAAAACTATACATAACAGACCCCCCGTGACTATAGTTTTTTTTGTTTTGTTTTTTCATGTATTACCTATAATTAACGGGTCGGACCTGTATATAGAGGTATTTCGATTTCTGTCTTTGCATACTATAATAGGTATATCTTTTCTCTTCTCTCTATTCTTTTAGGCCATCTATTGTCGTATACTTCGATTTTCTAAGAAGTACAGACCAAACAACCAATATAAGATGCGTCAAATATAGAACGTGACACATATTTAAAAATAACAATATTATAAAGCTCTCCAAATAGTATACATAACTGTCGTTTAAGTGTAGTACAGCCCCCAGTAGAGATGGTTTTAAATCTTGCTGGTTTATTGGTGTGTGCTTCTTAGAAAATCGAGCTGCACGTTCTTATTATATGACCATACCATGACAACTGTGCTGTTTCTATTCTATCTGCACTGGTATAATCTCTTCTCGTCTTTTTTATTTCTTTATTCCGTAAATGTATTAGCCTAGAAATTGGGCATGCCCTTCTTAAAAGGGCATTTAAATCGTATCGAAGATGTTTTTCTTTTTTCCAGGATTCAGATTCATACGCTGTGATTTTTTCTACAAAAGCTTTGTACAGATTAAGTTTGGTTGACCACTTCTGCCTTATATTTTGATATTCCTTCATATATTCAAACTTTTGTCAGTTTTCTTCCGCATTTATTAAAATTTTTATTTTATTTATTTCTTCTTCCCTTACTTTTTGCAATCTCGCTGTGAGTTGTTATAATACAAACTCAAATTGAGGCAGTTTTTGGTTTGATCAGATATTTATTTTCTTTCTCTCAGATTTTATTCATCACAACAATAAATATTCTGGAATTCAACGTCTCAGTACGTGTTAATCCAATCGTTGTAAATTTTTCACATGTTGCTATTCAAATACGTATCTACGTAAAAATAATATTGTGGTGTGAAACATTTTAATTTTTAATTGAATACATAGTTCGGTTCATAATTCATTAACCCAATAAAAGTCAGAACAAAAACTTAAAACTAGACATATACAAGAGAAGTACTTGTTGCTCTAAGTGCTGCTAAATACACTTAAAGGTAGAGAAGATCGTGATCCATAGGAAAACTTTAAAAGAAAGAAAAAAAAAACGGGAGATAAACAAAGTGAAGAAAATAAATGTTGACAAATTAGACACCAAATTAGAAGATTGTCAAATTTTTATAAAACAAAGGCAAGAATATAAGAATGGAAATCTGCAAGGTAAAACAGATTGAATAAAAAATAAATAAACAACTTTCTCTATTCGTTAAAAGTTTTCAAGAAAAAGTTGGAAGTTTAGAGAATAAAGAGACTTTCTATTATACCGAAACTCGCTTATTTTGTAAGCCATATTTTTTAAATAAAATTTTAAGTCTTCCTAGAACATTAAAAAATGTATTAAACATAATTAATGAATTAAACTGCAAGAACTTTAATTTATTGCTTGATGTATTTCAAACAGAACTTTTTTTTTTAATGAAACCATCTCTATTTTAATGTATCATTTAGTGTCCGCATCAATATTCTCTACTTTCATCTAGTAAGTTTTGGATAAATAGATCTGGGGTTCCTGACCTTTTTTAAGCGTCGACCTCTTTTCACTGACGCGACGCGACGCCCCTTTCAAAGCTAATTATTACTACAACTCTAAAACGATGTGTTCATTATAAACAGTATTATGTATTTACTTCACAGAAATTCATACTTAATAAGAAGACACTTTCAATTTTGTGAAGGCTCTCATGGTAAAGGCAGTTAATCTTGTTACAAATTCTGAACTGAAGCAAAAAAAATGGAGAATTGGAAGTAAAATAATTTGAATGCAGTTTTACGTGTTTAATAAACGTCCATCCTGTTCCTATGAGGAATAAAATAATAAGCAGAAGTGCTGCTTCAAGTAAATGTGCAAATGTAAAATTAGTCTGACCATATTGCCAACTGCACCCTCTAATCACAATAAAGTGAAAATTTACTCGATGAAAAGCAGCACGTAATAGCCTATAGAAACACTAAAGTCGCTATCAAATAATGAATTTAAAAAATATGATCAGAAGAAGTTTTTCCAAGGAATTGGAAAGAAGCAATAATGATAAAATTCCAAAAAAAAAGAAAATGTGAAAGAAGATTAAGCCTCGAATAATACTAACAATTTTAAGAGAAATTTACCATACTGTGCAAATTGGAGTGAAACTTAAATGTTACTAGCAAGATCTTTTACCGAATTGTATTAAATCGAATTTGCAGTCCAGTAGATTGCACGATAAGAAAAGAACAAATTGGATTCAAATCCGGATATTCGTATATTAATAATATTTGTACAATTAGGATTTTACTAGAAACAATTAGGATTTCAATCGAACAATCGCTAGACTATAAATCCTCTATACCATTGTTACTCAACTTCGAATGAACTTCTGGCTCAATAAATAGAGAACATTTCGAAAAGGTAAAAGTACATAGGAGGTTGAATGAAATATCTTTGAAAAGTCTTTTGATTCTCACATAACTACCTAATTTATAATGAATCTCGCCTATCCTTAAAAAAAAATCATAACCTGTCTTAATCAAAAAAAGGCAATTCACTGCTTAATAATCAACCCTCCTTTCGAACCCTACAGTAATACCTGTTATGACCATGATGTTCCATGTTACTTAATTCCAATTGTCACTTGACAACGTTTTTGTGTAGGACAGGAGGATGAAGACTGTCAAACGTTGAGGATGAAATAACCCGTCTGAATCAAAAGAATGCAATACTACTACTATAACAATCAACCTTCCTTTCAAACTTACATTAATAGACATCGTATGATGATGAGGATGATGCGTATCACTTATCAGTTGGCAATTTTTAGAGAGTTCTTCCTTTCAAATCGAAATCAATGTTTTTTTTTTCATTATTTGCATCTTTGGATTTTTTCCTTTTCTTTAGATTGATGCAGGAGGTAATTTTTAAGAAGGCATCGATAGAAATGAAACCAAATTATGCAGCTATGTAAAGTCGACTTTTCAAGGATGCATCACATAATGCCTTACCATTTGATAGTACAATTACTAAATTGCTTTGTCTACTTAAACCCTATAAAGGATTTAGGATACCTCAGATGGTAAAGAATGAAGGCGGGGTTAAAATGCAAATATTTTTTTTCTAATATACCTACTTGATTAAAGTGGTTGTTACGGAAATGAATTGATAGTGTAACAAAAGAGAAATGAACGCCTACATTGAAGAGTAGAAAAATTAAAACTATCCAAAAATATTCGGAGTTATCTTCATTCCTGAGTTTTCGGTACTCTTGCTGAATGTTGTCTTTCAGAGTTAGGAATTTTACAAATCAAAAAAAGGAAAAACCTAAAATATTTTATAGAAGTTACAGTCGAGACTAAGTCATCACGTTATTACGATTATATTCACGTTAATCTTTTCGGTACTACTGGTACACATGTGTAGCGGCAGAGGTTTTTCTAAGCCTAAATTAAAATGAAAGAAAAACAACTTTTCATTACAACAGGAAGGGAAGATCGTCACAAAATGGAATGTATAGAAAATACAGCGCTGAATGAATAAATTGAGGCACTGTAATTACAAATTTGATTTGGAATACTGGGAAAGACTTTAAAAAAGTTTCTTAGGTTCTTAAATTTCAGCCTTTTAAACCTTTCCTCTGTTGTTTCTTTATGAGTCTTAACAGCAACGTAAGATTATACAAAAGACTCTCAATATGTTACCTTTACTTACTTTTCCTTTTCTGCATTGCAATAGTTCAAAGATCCTTCATTATGAAACGAAGAAGTAGAAAAGCAACTTCCAATATCACCAACATTCAAATATTTAGTTTAGCTTAAAACAATAAATGAAATATAAACCGGACACTGAAAAAAGAGGATACTTTTCAAACCCGATGTTTCCAAACAAAATTTCATTACTCAAAGTTAACTTTTCCCAACGTCGAAATAGTATTTCAAGGCAAAGCAGTAAAAGCGATACTTTTTATATATGTGTTTTTACTATGTAAAAATAAACTTCTCTTCTAGCCTTTTAAAAGAACAGAAGGCACAAGTTTCTACACCGACAGGAACAATCTCTTTGATTAATCAAAATTGCACCCGCAGGAAACAGAGGATCATCGCAAAATTCCGAGCGCAATCACCATTTCTTTTCCAAACTACATATTTCAACAATTAATTATTCAGACGCAAGTGCATTGCGCCAGGTAAAAATTTCCCTTGAAAAATTGCAGCAGTTATGCAAATTACTAAGGCCAGGCTTTAGCTAAATTGACCATCAGTCACTTGCAAGTCTTATTCATATTTTAAGAGCACCAACGAATTCTTTTAAATCCGGATTTTACAACCGATGATTTGCAGAGACGACAGGTGGGGCAAAGTAAAAGGATCAAGATCTATAAAATGCAAGAAGTTGAAGATAAAAACAGAAAAATAAGCCCAAACGAGGAACCGTACATGATTAATATTGTTTGGGTCCTCCTGGGTAACTAGGGTGCGGCCGAGTATTTTGGAAAGAAACAATAAGGTCTTCGACATTTCGTTCCAATTACCTAGATTCCTGACCTTGCAGAAAGAAATGTGAGATAGGACAATTTACATGCACAAGTATGACATCCTTAAGGATCTATCTCCATATTAACCCCCTTTTGGGATAAAAGGGAACTGCCGGAATGGAAACGTACGTTCTAGTTTACCCCAAGAATCAAATTGCCTCCGAAACTTTCTGTCGTATTCAATCCAAAGAAAACTTCATTAAATCATCAAAACTGCACCTACCAAAAAATCCATGTGGCGAGTTTTCACACACTTGGCACATTTGAACGCAACACCTAGCACATCCACAAAGTTACCAGAATTTTCAGTTAAACTCTCACTTTTCTACACTAATGCGTTTTCAAAAAAAAAGTTTTTTTTGGAAAAGTTTTTTTTTTTTTAATGAAACTGTCACGTCTCCTACTGGTTTTTCTTTGTTAAGTTTTGGTTGCAAATTATCGGTGCGTGACGTAAGCGCACGTGGTCAGACCGAAAATTGGGAAAATTTCGTTTTCGGTCTTTGGTCATATGCAAGTTCGTCGCAAAAATTTAAATACGCCCGTTCCGCAAGCGCCGAATACGAACCGGTACGTGGTCGCCTCGAAACTCGGGTGTGAGTGCCAACCGGACCGGAGTGGGGGCAGTCTTGGCAATCGAGGTGGGGATGCAGATCGATTGCATAAGGGTAACAGGGATGTGTACGTAAATTGTAAAGTTTTCCGAGTTTATTATTTACGGCCATCGATTATGTGTGTATCAGTGAGGGGTGTCGTTAGCCGAATATCACCAAATCAAGAACAAAAAAAGAACGAGACGTGAAACGATTTTTCTTTTGAAGAGCTTCCCATCTAGATTTTTTATGAATGCAGGATTTTAACAAACGGTCAAAGGGAAATAAGCAGATTTCACCTTTTCCAACGGTGAATTATTAAAGGTCGTATGTAAAAGGTTTTCTTTTTTATCAATGCAATGGTGAAAACGAAAATCAGCTTAAACCATTTACTGGGCTTCACATTCATCACCGAAAAAGGTGATGACCTGATGACTAAGTGAACTAGGTTTTAATATCAAAGTTCCCAAATTTGTTTGTTTGTTGTTTCCTTCTAGAGAGGTTCAACGTCGAAAATGTACTGAAAGATGTGAATTTCCCATTTTTATTTGTTTCGAAGTACTTGTTTTACATTCCCAGATATTTTTCGTTTAAGATCATTTTCATCTAAGAAAGGCCTTTCTTGGCCTGAAAAGGAATTGATCCTACTCGTTGATCTTTCTTTATTTCATCATGTGTTCTTTACAACTATCTACTTCCACACACTCTGAATACGCTGTTGCTCAGCATCGTTCTAATCACATACCTTCATCAATGTGGGGTTGATATTTAACAATTTGAAGAAATTGAATAAAGAATTTTTTCACGCAATTACATTTGAGTTTCTGTATTTGAAACAAGCAATATGCAACAGCTTATCTTCCACCTCTGTCGAAAATGCACACCAATATGAAGATCCTCTTCGTATCACCTCAACAAGCTTTACAGCTAAAAGAAGAAACGTAAACTTTATATAACAAGTAAGGAGACTAAACAACTAAACTAATCAACTTCTATCCCCGGAGAGGATCCAAAAAACAGACACATACCGGTAACAGTCAGGTGTAATCCAATTTCATCTCTCACACTTCACTGTCGTTGAAAATATAGCATCCATGCGACCATTCTCATCGAAGTGTTTTCTCTTCTGACGTATCAATCCCTTTTAGATCTTCATTACGACTTCAGAAAAGCGTGAGTCGGAAACTTTGAAGATCAGTAATGTAGTGATTGTATGCTTAAATTATAAAAAAAAATCTTGAAATTGGTCCTTTAAGTGTAACAATTGGTCATGGTCATTCTTATCGAAGTGTTCCAAGAAGCTCTTGCCACTTCAAAATCCTCCTCTGAAGTATCAACCAGTCTCAGATCTTCAAAAAAGCTTAATCATAATAATGTAACACAATGTGCTTCAGGTTATAAAAAATTTCTTCGAATTGGTTCTTTCCTAAGTGCTAATTATCTTATAATATGTAGTGACTAATGTAAGGTAGAGTTTGTTCATCTGGAATATTTTCAACTCTTCACTCTCCTCGATATATCGACATCTCTTTGAGCCAACAGTAAAATCAGAAGGTCAAGTCAAAAAAAAATTCGTCAAAATATATCATTCTGCAAACAAACAACAAAATACTAGATTCTTGGACCGATTCTGAGTTTTGTGCTAGCTAGATGTTTCGATTGTCCCTTGTAGCTATTCTCAAGAGAGAATGAGACTTATCACAGGCCTCAATCTGCCCACTCCTTAGTAACGACTTTTTTAGTCGTGAGCCTGGTTCTTGTTGATCGAGATAGCGAAGTTGTTGACTGCGTGGTGGTTAAAGATTGTACTGTGACTTGTAGAGGTGGATATCGGGAAGGGGGCTTGTGGTTATGCGAAAAAGGGATTTGTAATCTCGAGATATTAAGGTCTTCCAAGAAAGGGATAAATATATTATATTTTGAATAGAAGTAGTAATAATAATAATTGAATATTATTTATTCCAGAACTAAACTTTTATAATTACAAGTTGTTTATATGTCTAATTATTTATAACAATTCATTTGTTCCCATCGCATCCTATATGTAGTAATATACTATTCCTTTACTAATACACTACATATACTCTCCCACGAAGACGATGGCACACCCTTGTCTTCATAAGTTAATTTATCGGGTATTTTAATTATACGTCGCGGACGATTCTTTGCGATACTAATCGGTATAAGTTCTTCCTGAGGCGTAGCTATTGAATTTTTAGTTGCTGTAGATTGACTATTCCTATCGATATCACTTTCAATATTCGCCGTAGCGTCGAATTCGCTACTTTGTTTGTCTCTATAGACAATAATCGGTGAATTCTGATTGCTGCTTTCTTTTTCTATGCAAACTGTATCATCAACGCTTACTTCTTTAGACTCCAAATTTGTAGCATCTCTTACAGCTAAAATCTGATTAGTGTGTCGCTTCCAAATTAAATTCCCTTCAATGGTTTTAACAAAGTAGTTTCTTTTACCAAGTACCTCATCAATGACAGCTCTAGTCCAAGTTTTCTTGTTAGGATTTCTATAGTCTCTAACCATTACAACTTGACCTTCTTCAAAACTAATCTCCCTGTTACCTTTCATTTTTCTATTTTCTCTTACAGGTTTTTCGTGAGGTATTACAAAATCTAATCTGGTTTTTAAGTTTCTTTTAAACATACGCGCAGCAGGACTTACTTTAGTAGTACAATGCGGCGCATTTCTATAAGTAAACAATACAATATTCGAGTTGATAACGATACTTTAGCGTTTGTTGGATCTTTCATTGCTTTAAATAAGGCATATTTGAATGTTTTAACCGCATTTTCCGCAGCTCCATTGCTAGCCGGATGAGCAACTGGTGTTGTTATGTGTTTAATTCCATTTAATTCGCAAAAAGTCATAAATTCAGAAGATACAAACTGAGTGCCGTTGTCACTTATAATTTTATCTGGCAATCCAAAGCGCGCGAACGTTTCCCTCAACTTACTGATTGTAGTTTCAGTATTTATTTGAGGACAAATAAAAACTTCTGGCCATTTGCTAAAAGCATCAATAATTATAAGAAACATTTTTCCTTCCACAGGACCCAAAAAATCCATGTGAATTCTCTCAAAAGGTCGAGTCACTTCTTCAAAAGGTATAAGTTTAGCTTTGGGTGGTTCTTGTCTACAAGACAGACAAGCATCACAAGAAAGTACTTGATTTTCAATATCGGTATCTAACTTAGGCCACCAAAAGTATGACCTGGCCCAACTTTTCATTTTCACAATGCCCATATGACCATTATGTAATTCTCTGAGTAATCTATTTTGTAACTGTTTCGGAATAATAACTCGGTACCCCCACATAATCACTCCTTCTTCCATACTGAGCTCATTTTTTATCCTTGAGTACGGTTTAAGTTCCTCATCTACATTATTCTGCCAACCAAATGCAATGTATCTGCTAACTTTAACTAAAATGGGATCACGACGAGTAGCTGACCTGATTTGTCTGAAATCCACTGGTAACGTATCCATAAAGTGAATATATTCGGATTCATAGTGATCTGGAATTTGTTTCGTAACAGGAACTCTTGACAATCCATCAGCTATCACGTTTTGCCCTCCACTAATATACTTGATGTCATAATCGAAACTTGAGAGATAAACAGCCCAACGTTGTAGCCTTCCAGCTGCCATTACAGAAATGCCTTTCTTCTCCCCAAAGAGCGCTAATAAAGGTTTGTGATCACAAACTATCGTAAATTTTCTTCCCATTAAATATTGGTGAAATTTTTGTACACCCCAGTGCACAGCTAAAGCTTCTCTGTGGATAACTGAATAACTTCTCTCCGACTTGGAAATAGTTCTAGATGCAAAATGAATGGGTTTCTCAACATTTTCTTCTAAAACATGCACCAACACTGCTCCTATATGAGTTTTCACACCAAAAGGTAAACGATTTACCAAATAGATACCCTGTTGTGTACTTAGAGCTAAAAGCTCCCTTGCTTTATCATCTACAACTAACTGGTTATATGCATAGGATAGATCAAGCTTAGTGAAATGCTTGCCTCCACTTAACTTTGCGAATAATTCTTCAATTTTCGGAATAGGGTAGTTATCAGTTTCTAAATATTTATTTATAGTAATTTTATAATCAGCACAAAGTCGAATTGATCCATCTGCTTTAATTACCGGTACCAACGGAGTTCCCCAATTACAATTAGCTGTTTTTGTAATAACCCCTTCGCTTTCAAGTCTACTTATTTCTTTTTCAACCTTTGGTTTGAACGCAAAAGGTATTGACCTAGGCTTAACAAAAATCGGAACTATGTCGTCTTTAATCTTTAATTTAACCTTTTCATTTTTACATTCACCAAGTTTTCCGTTGAATAATTCGCTAAATTCATCAATGAGTTTTTTAAGAATAATTTTTTGATTAGCATTACATTCGTCCATGGCCAACTCATAAGCTATTTGATCAAGGTTAATTTCCTTTTCAGTAATATAAGTGGTTTTACATTTCAAATTCTCATTTAACTTAACAATGTCAAACATTTTTATCATATCACGGCCTAAAAGCGGACGACATCCCTTTTCAACGATAACTGCGCGACAAATCTTGCTAATGTCATTATAAATAAATGTTGCCTCAATCTCACCGATTGGTTTTATAATCGTATTTTCATATGTACGTAAACGAATCCCCGTCGGTTTCAAAGGAATTTTATTTAATTTCGCAATGTATATATTTTCTGGAATCACCGTGATTCCAGCACCCGAATCAACTTCCATACTGATTTTAATATTATCAATGGCCGCGTTCACCAGAACAAATCACTTTGTGATGCGTTTGCGATTGCTGCTGCATGTCTGGTGAACGATTACTTCGATTTGTGATTTGTTTACGCTTGCGCAAATGTCAAGTGGAAGTAAAAACTAACGTCACTCATTTGAGACATGAGTTGAGAGTACGAAAGAGAAAAAGAAATCCTTTGAGCCGCGTTCAATTAATATTAATTCTTATAAAATATGGATTTAATACAAAATATATTATTATTTGAAGAAAATGTTCCAAATGTAGATGGCATTATTCATCTTGCTTTAGATTTAGCAGAACCTGTTTATAATGAAAATATTCAACTTGATAGGAAACTAGGAAATCTAAATTATTATGAATTAATCGTTCCAAACTATAGATGTACAATTCAAGGAACATTTCAGGATGTCTCGACAAACATTTCAGGTAACATACTTAACATACAAATTTAAAAAGCTTATCTATACACAACGTGTTACCTTCTGATAATTTATGCATATATTCTGTTTCAGTTATGTTATAAATTAGATTATTATATAAATAAGACCGTGTATTTTCCATGATGACGTTCTCACGTTTGACGTTTTCAACACGTTTGCTGCTGGCAGCGCTAATCCAGCGTTAAAATTTTACGCTTACAAAAATGGCGTCTGATAGCAATCATACACCAAACATGTTTGCAATATAAACAACCGTTCATCAGAAAAATTACTAACAGTTGGCCAACCGCTTGCAATCAATTACTTCTGGTGAACGCGACCAATGAGCATTTCAAAAGGTTCTACATATTTGACATTGTCAACAAAACACATGTCATATTTCTCAACCGGATTTGTTTCTAAATCCAAAAAATGATTTTTGCTACCTTTTTTACATACACAAGCTAAATGTCCATATTCGTTACATTTCTTGCACCTATATTTCTTGTACTTACTTACAGTTTTTATAATCATGGTTTGCCTTACCACATGCAAAACACATTGAAGAAAACGCGTTCTGGACTTGTCCCTTTCACCCTTTGCATTTTTGCTCTTAAAGCAGACTGCGTTTATGTGAATAGCTTCTTCGATAGCGGCCTCTTTGCTCAATGCAGTATCCAACAATTGTTCCAGCGTTCTGTCAGGCTCCTCTTCACACAGACGGTCAAGTATTTTTCCTGATTGCAATCCTGAGATAAACTTGTCTTTCAGCGCCTCATTTAGACGATTGCCAAACTTACATTGCATTGACACATTTTTTATTCGTACAAACCAATCTTTTATGCGTTCATTTGGCATTTGACGTAAGCTGTAATATTCAATACGTTTGCGAAATACTGAAACCTTCGGTGAAAATTGTTTTCTCATTATTGAACACAAATCAGCATATGTTTTTTGCGATGGTAGAACTGGATCACACAAGTCCCGCAAAACTTTATACGGCTGGCTTCCGATCACCGTCAGTAGCACGCTGACTTTGCGATCATCTCCGACATAATTTGCAATAAAATATTGTTCTAGTTGCTCCTGATAAATTTCCCAATCATCAGAAACCTTGAACTCTTGCAATGTTCCGATATTCCCGCAAATTGCATTTCCCAACTTGCCGCCATGACAGGATTCTGGGTTTTCTCTTCTTGACATATTTGACTATGCTGGATGCTCTTGACTATTATTTTTACCTCGTCGCCAATTATATTATATTTTGAATAGAAGTAGTAATAATAATAATTGAATATTATTTATTCCAGAACTAAACTTTTATAATTACAAGTTGTTTATATGTCTAATTATATATACCAATTCATTTGTTCCCATCGCATCCTATATGTAGTAATATACTATTCCTTTACTAATACACTACAATAAACATTGCATTTTTTGAGACAACTGAAAAGGTTTTCGATTTCGTTAGTTTCGTGTATACGAGGTGCTACCCAAAAGTTCCAGGAATCGGAATGGTACGCGTAAACTAATCAATGTCGCTAGATAGACCACAAGCTTTCCTTTGGAAGTTTTGAACATTTTGTGATTTTTGTATTGGCTCCGGCATCATGATAGAAACCAAACTATCCACGACGTGGCAAAATGATGATTTCACGAACCCTTAAGCTTAAACTAACATTTCATGAGTTTCAGTCGCAGTTTTGTCAAATTTAAAACAAAATTTAATGGAAACTCTTTACTCCTCGGCCGGAGCCATCACAAAAATTACAGAACGTTCAAAACACTAACGTAGACAAGCAGTCCGTATTCGGTTCTAAATATTTCCACAATAATGTCATTTAACACACTGACGAACTGACTCCCAATGGACAACATTTGATCCACCTAGCGACAGAACTTCGTATTTTGATTAGTTTGCTCGAACCAATCCGATTCCTGGAATTTTTTGGTAGCACTTCTTAATTCTTGTTTTGGAAGAACCGCTATGGAGAAATCTTTGAGATGGCAGAATAATCTGTGTGAAAATCATATTGGGCAAGAGATGTAGTGGTTTGAATAGTTGGAGGATGTTTAAATTTTGTTCGTCGATTGTTTTAATCAATACAAAATTTAGAACAATTGGTGGAATTCCGAAATAGCCGAGGCAAGGAAAACGTACGTGAAACTACGTAGGGAGATGGTGCGTGCCCACAGAAGAGGGGAGGACGAGTACCTAAGAAGGAAGGAAGACCATAAAACAGCCAGGTGTAAACTGAAAAAAGAATATGGCGCTCCAAGAACAAACACTGGCAAAGAATTTGTGAAGAAGTAGAGCAAGATGTTTGGGGAGACGGCTACAAGATCGTGATGAACAAAATGAGAACCCAACGAAACTTCATGGACCTGGAGCGAAAACTGAAAATAGTGGAAGAACTTTTCCCGCAATGCGAGGAATGCCCGAAACACATGGTCAATAGATGCGAGGAGGAAGTTGTGCCTTTTACCAAAGAGGAAGTCCTAGATGCAGCCTTAAGGAGCAAAACAAAAAAGGCACCGGGCCCAGATGGCATACCGGCTGAAGCGACGAAATTGGCGTACTAGGCCCGACACTCTAGAACATCCTGATGAAAGAGGTGCTGCGACTGCCACTACCGGAAGGAACAGAGGCAATAGCCTCCGCCGATGACCTGGCCATAACAGCAACGGCCAAGGACGAGGAAGATCTAGAGTACAGCATTAACGAATCCATAAAACGTATCACCGAATGGATGGAAGAAAGCAAGTTAACGCTTGCCCCGGGCAAAACTGAAGTCGTCCTACTAAGCGGCAGAAAGAGGTGCCGAGAAGTACATGGGAACCGAGATAAGGACGAACAAAGCCTGCAATCATCTAGGAGTCATCGTCGATAAAAACCTGAACTTTGGAGACCATGTAAGACACGTGTGCAAGAAGGCCCAGAGGGTAGCGGCAGCTCTAATAAAAATCATGCCGAGGACACGGGGAGCCACGGAAAGTAAATACAGACTCTTGGCCTCGGTAGTGGAATTCACGGCTCTATATGCGGCCTCTATTTGGAAGCATGACATGGACGTCAAAAGAAATAGAGAGCAGCTGCTTTCTTGCCAGAGAACTAGCATGATCCGAGTGTACCGAGCGTACCGGACGGTATCAACAGAAGCTCTGGGGGTACTAGCCAGGATAGTCCCACTAGATCTACTTGTGTTGGAAAGGGGAATGACGTGGGGAGCGACTCCTGAAGAAAAGTCCAATGCGAGAGTGGTGACACTAGCGACGTGGCAAAGGAGATGGGAGGCGACGAGCAAGGCAACTTGGACCAGAAGGTCTAAGATTAACGAGTGGATGCAGAGGAAGCATGGAGACGTCACATACCACCTTATCCAGAGCAGAGTAACACTCTTCGAATGCCGAAGATGGAACCAGGAGAGGAGTAGGCTGAACGCAATAGTGGGGCGAAAAGCGACCCCTGAAAACCTGATAAGGGCAATGCTAAACACCGAAGCAACATGGGAAGCAGTGGTAAGAGTTATCGAGAAAATACTAAAGAAAAAAGAGGACGATGAAAGGCACCTAACAACGTAGAGAAATACCGGCTCCACTGTGAAGGAATGCTATCCGCGATGCCGCAGTGGAAAAGAGCCGAGAGAGGAGGAAGGGTTTTAGTCGGCAGGCGCCTGGAAACCAACTTTCCAAGCGAATCCTGGCATAGATCTAGCTGGGGGGTCTTCGGAAGATTTCCTAATCCTCTCTACAACAAAAGAAAAAGAACAATTGGGACAGAAAATTTCAAAAATCCCTTTGGATTCACTGGGGATAATGTTTTTGAGGTTTCCACTTTTAATAATGTAGAATTTTATCGTGATGTCTTTGATATAGGAAAGAAAGCGTTTACATTTTTGTAACCATAACTCTCATGCATCTTTTTTGTGACCAATTTCACATAAAAAATTAATTTGATTTCAAGTCTCATTATATCTACAACTCGTCTATTCTAGATGATGTATCTTTCAGCAAACGGTCTTTTGGTATTAAATGGTAGGCATCAATCATCTTAAATTGTACGTCTTATACTTTTTGAATAATTTTCAATGTAAACTTGTTCCTCGCTTTCATCCTCTTGTTCATTTTCACAATTTTAATCATCTTCGACTTCATCTTCATCTGTATTTTATGTCTTCATGTTCGTTATTATTTTCGCCTTCATAAGCTTCTCAAAATCTCTTTTTGACTACTCCTCGCTCATATTCTCTTGCTGTTACGATATTATTTGTTTATATTGATACCTTTATTTATTCCTCTGAATATTGTATGCAAGTGTCCGTTTTTCGATCCTGTCTATTCGATGAATCCCCCAAAAGAGACTAAAGACCCAACAGAGGTGTCAGTAGTATAGCTATGGCGGTTATAAACAACTTTCTTATGGAGGATTAACGTTATGTATCAAACTTGACGGGCGCTGTAGCTGACATTCAAATTTATAGAATTAATGTTTCCTAAACGCACATAACCGTAGCAGCTTATAAATAACAGGCATACAACTGTTCAGATTCAAATAACAGTTACAAGTAGCAGTTTTAAATAACAAGTAGCAGCAATTTGATTTACGTTATTAGGAATTATACAAAAATCGATTTTGAATTTTACTGATAAACAACTAGGTACCTTGATTCCGGTCGATTATATTATTTTAAACACTATTGGTCTAAGATGTTCCTTATTTAAATGAGAATTTTCTTTGCCTCCTCAAATTTTGTCTTGCTTCTCCTTGCCATATATAGGTACTACATTGCAATTAACTTTTGTATTGTTTCGCTAATGTTTTTCATTATACGTGGACTTATAAGATTAAAAGCAGACGAAAGAATTATTTACAAGTCATTCAACCCAGTCGAGTTCTTCGTCTTTTCTACTTCAAGCCATTTTAAATATAAAATCGTAGTAAAAATTGCACAAAAACTTCAGAAGAATTCTCAGTCTACCAGAAATCCCACAAAAAAATTGCTCTCTCCCTGCCATTCTTTCAGTCCCGTTCTTTCAGACACACGTTTTCCGCTTCGCTTTGAGCTTCAGAGCAGGCACAGAGAGTTTTAAGGAGTGAAAGCAGATGCAGGTAGCCAAAGACCGATGCGGCTGCCTAAGTAACTACGCTATGTCTGAGCGTCCACAACAAAACGGGTTAATTAGAAGTGCAAAAGGGAAACGTGGCGTAACAAATTACTAAAGAGCGCACCGTTTAATTGAGCTCCAGGGCGGCGAGCTCGGATGCGCTTGATAATTTACTTCATTCTCGTCTTCCTTGAAGGAAAAAAACTGATTCAACATTGGGAAGAAGATATTCGAGTGGGAAGTCAAAGTCCTCGAAAGTACAAAGCAATGACGCTGTGGAACTTATTTTATTCCCATTCGTTTAGTGTCATTTTGTTAAGAAAATCTAGGATTAACCAGTTTTAAAGCTTCAGACCTCCTATATCAATAGCTAAGAATTTTATCTGACACTGCCGTCTTAATAAACTAGCTCGAGAGAAATATTTTAAAAATTGGATAAGGCTGCCTCAGATTCCCTCTCAAACGTACCAACAGGCGTCCTGGTCCTTCAACATTATGAAAGTCGAAGATCGAGCCAGAAACTTGCGAAGACTAGATCTCTTCATAGATACCTAAGACGGATAGTTTTCATAAAAGTACTAAGAAGATTAAATTTCTAGCCAGGCAGAGGATCGAACACATATGAGTCATACCTAGACCACCAACGATTATATGTAATCAAACTCCATCCCTCAACTTCCATTACAGTTTGAAATTTGACATTCGCGAATATAAACCCTTTAACAGCCCCGCCTTAGGTACTGCAGTCTCAATTTTTTTCCCCAAACAAACGTCCCGGATTTTCTGCTTCCCCAGAAAAACCGAAAACTGAGCTGGAAGCTTTGGAATTCTTCACAGGTATTTAAGAAATGCGAGCGGGAACTTAATAACAACACAAACAAGATTAAACCTTTAACTACGAAAAGGACCCAAATTCCATCCCTTAACTTCCAATAGCATCGAAAATATTCTCGATGATTTCACAAGAGAACCTTTGGAGCCCTTCAATTATCTTGCCTTAGGTAATATTGTTTAAAATTTATCTTCTAAGATGTCAATATACCTTAGTAAAAGCCAAAAATAGAAGTTTTTGATGACAAGAGTGCCGAACGAATAGACGTACCAATTTCCATACACATTTAACACCATTTTCATGATATAGATATAGATATGACATCCATGTGAAGTCCTTTTTCGAAGTTAACCATACACAATGGTGTACTAGATTCCTACTCTAGCACACCAACAGATAGAAAGCTCGTGCTAAAAAATGAGATTGTACCCGAGAAGACGATCAACGGGCAACAGTTTCTTCCCAAACTGCATGATTCGGAGGAGTCAATACATCAAGAAGATTGGGAAGTTGAAGACTACTCTTCATACAATCACAAACAAGGTGTTTAAATTTCTAAGCAGTAAAAGAGTTCGGTATGCACTCGCTTCACATGCTGCAACATCTACATTCAATCAAATTCTATCTTTCTACTTCCATCATCATCGAATCCATGACCACCATATCTTTGAGTACGTCATCTCAAATTCTTCTTCCAACATTTCATCACATGACCTTTCAGAAAAGCCAAGATCGAGCTTGCGAAACAAAGACATCCCATATCAACAGCAACGTTCCTCCGAATTAATAAAATGAGGTGGTGAATGCATCGTTGTCCGAAAATAAAGACATAGCTCTGGGTAAAGCAAGCAGTTCACAACAATCTGAGACCATTTTGTGTGGACTTTATGATGAAAGTTTAAAGAGAAAACGAATTGTCTTAGCTCTCAACATCGTCTCCAAAAAACTCGGAAATCGATCTAGAAGCTTTTGAAGGTCATGGTCCCCATTAGCTAGCAAAGAAAGTTAGACTTCATCGCTTGCCATTAGTTACTCATACTGAAGCCTACAAAAATCAATTTGGAAGAAACCTCTTCCTCATCACACCTACAAGAACGTTCCCTCTCGAATCTGGAAGAGAAAGTAATGAGTAAACCAATTTTAGAGAATATAACCCTTTGTTCGACAAAAGCAATTTACCATAACCTGAATGCTTTTGATTAATTTTCTAGTGACTTTCAACTAACGGTGTCAAATCAAAAAACCTTACATGTTAAAGTTTGGGGATTTAATGTAATTGATGTAATGACCTAAGCAGAAGCTGATTTGAGTTGCGTTACTTAAACTTATCCTCAGATTGATCAAAACGATTATTAAACGTCATTATCCTGAACGATATTCTCTTGTGCTAGAATTTTGGCAAGGTCGTCTGTGATTGGAAAAACCCAAATTTCAAAAAATCCCACCAAAATCGCCGTATAAGAGTTTTTAATTAAAATATATAGCGGGTAATAATGTAAGAATACTTTGAACATAATGGTATAATAAATAATCTAGGTGTATCATTTATTGTATATAGATTGTATAAGAACGGAGAGTTTTTTTTCAGGTAATTTTCAATATTAATTAAAAAAATTTTTTTCTTCTATATAATAGTTTACGATTGTATATAAATCAAGTGTAAGCATCTATTAATAGTTATTCCTATTAGAATAAAGATATATAAATATATAAATATTTAATTAATTAATAAATTTTATAAATGATAAATTCAGTTAAAGATGACGAACGTTGAATAGTCGTGTCCAGTTCGCTGCTAAAATTTTTCTATTAATTGAGTGTTTAAAATTAAATTTATATGGTATTTGTACTGTTCACCTAAAATTAAGTACCGCGTTGCGTTGTGCAGTTTTTCGATTCGTGTTTTTCGTTTTTCGCGGTGTCGGCAGCATATAAAATTTTAAAATGACTAACACGTGCTGAAAAACGGAATTGTGCGAATTTATCAAGCAGTCACTTACGAGTTTATTAAGTGAGAAATCAATCTTTGGGGGCATTATCGATGCAATTATGCAGCGTGTGGAATCTAAATTACATAATACAGGAACAGGACAAACTGTCGTAATTCAGGAACTGCAATCGGAAAATAAAGTGTTGCAAAATAAACTCGATAATATTGAGCAATACACGCGGCGCAACTCAATTCAAGTTTATGGTGTTCAGGAGCAAGACCGGGAAGATGTCAAAGAGGTAATCAGTGGTATTTTTTCCAAGATCGGTGTTCCAATTGACGCGAACAATATTGACCGCACTCACCGTACCGGCAAGATTAATAATAAAAAAAAGAGTTCTCGTCCTTTAAAACCAAGGCAAATTGTTGTCAAATTTACGTCATATTATTGGAAGCAGCAAATAATGCAAAACAAGAAAAAATTAGAGGTTAGTGGAATTTTCATTACTGAGGACCTTACGCAGATTCAATACTCACTTTATAAAGAGGTGAAAAATAAAATAGGTCAGACGAGTACTTGGTCATACGATGGGCGGATTTACTGTTGTGTCAACAATATTAGGACGGAAGTAGCGTCGTTGGAAACTTCAAATGCAATAAAATTGGGCAACGCTAATTACGTGAATTGCAGCGAATGGGGTTTAACTAATAGATTTGTGTATCGCAAGACCTAGGGGATCTTATAATTTTACTTTTTCTTTTGGTTTTTTACTTTTATAGTTATTTTCTTTTTTCTATCCTCATATTTTTTAAGTTTCAATCCGTTAGTTAACATTTACTATTTCATTTCTCTGTACAAGTTACAGTTATTAATACATGTTAATATTCAGTTGTGTAAGAACATTTGTTTATGTACGTAGGCGATATTTTAAGTTATTTTCGATTGAATTTTTTAAAGTCTCTCTGTCAGTGTTACTCATTTTTTGCATATCACATTTACTTTCACTTTCTGAAGAAATAATGTTTATTTTTTACCAATGTGAATGATGCGAGAATTGAAGATCGCTCATTTAAATGTACGATCACTGTTAGCAAGTTTTTCCGATCTTAAGGAACTTATTCTTAGTAATGATTATGATATATTTTTGATGTGTGAAACGTGGCTAAATGATAACATTTTGACTAATATTATTACATTTAATGGATATCATCTATTTAGAAAAGATCGGCGTACTAGAGGTGGTGGCGTAGCTATTTATATAAAACATGATATTGTGTATTCAGTTATTAATGTCGAAGAAAACGATAGCTTTGAACAATTATGGATTACTGTAAATATTGCTAAATGTAAATATTGTATTGGTGTCATGTACCGTCCACCAAATCTGGATTATAACAATTTTGCGGATATTATAAAAGAAACATTGTCTTCTTTGATTCCAATTTATGATGAGATTTTATTCGCTGGTAACCTAAATATAAATTTCCTACAACTGAATAATCCATCCTCCGTAAAATTTAGTGAAGTGCTGGTTTCATATGGACTTGTTCAGCTAATAAATGAACCTACTAGACTGACGCCTTCTTCAGTTAGCTTAATTGATTTATTAATTTGTTCTAATTCCAACAATCACATGTATGATGTTCTTGTAGTTAATGTAAATCACATATCAGATCATGAACTAATATCTTTCAAACTCTTTCAAAAACCTAAATCACAAATTCCGTTCATGAAAATATATCGAGATTTCAATCAATTCAACTATGATGTTTTCAAATTGGATCTTCAATTTGCCAAACTCGATGATATTTTTAACTTGAATAATATAGACGATATGGTTATTCATTTAAATACTGTTATACTTAATTTATTTGATACTCACGCTCCGCTAAAATGTTGTCGTATTACAAAACCTAAAGCTCCGTGGTTTACAGAAAATTTAAAGCTTATGATGAAATTTCGTGATGATGTTCTGAGACGTTTTAAAGCTTCCCGTTCAGCACATCATTTTAAATACAATAAGACCTTACGAAATTTAACTAACGCAGCAATTAAAAATGAAAAGAAGACATACTTAAATTATAGATTACGTTATTGCAATCGTAATGTTATTTGGAAAGACCTCAAGAATTGAATATCTATTCTAAACATGATAGTAATTATATCCCCGCAAATCTGTCGGATTCAAATCAAATTAATGATTATTTTATAGATTCCATTATGTTGATGAAGATACATTGAAATTTTATAGAGATAACTTCCATGTCAATGTATGCAAAAAATTTCAGTTCTCTGTTGTTACCGAGGTCGAAGTAAGTAAACTGTTGTGCTCTATTGTGACAAATGCGACTGGATATGAAGGACTTAATATCAAAATGATTAGTTATTGTTGTCCTCATATAGTACCATACGTTACATACATACTTAACTTTTCCATTTCAAATAAAGTATTTCCCAAAACTTGGAAAATTTCTCATATTATTCCTATACCTAAGATTTTGGTACCCACTGACTGAGTATAAGGATCTCAGGCCCACAAGCATTTTGCCTAGCATGTCTAAGCTCTTAGAAAAAGTTAAGTGTATGCAAATTACAAATTATTTAAACCTCTTTAACTTGCTTCCGAATAATCAATCAGGCTTTTGCAAAAATCATAGCTGCGCAACAGCTCTAGCGAATATTACTGATGATATACTAGAGGCGGCAGACCGCGATGAACTTACTGCATTAATTCTCTTAGATTAGCTTTCAACAGGATTGACCATAACTTACTCCTGTCAATTTAGCATTTTATTGGTTTTAGTAGTTGCACGGAATCTCTTATAGGTAGTTATTTAAAAGATCGGTGTCAAATGGTTTGTGTTGACCAAAAATTTTCTAATTCACGTGCACTTGTGTCTGGCATCCCACAGGGATCCATTTTAGGTCCGCTATTATTTACAATATATACGAGTAACTTTAATAAATGCTTAACACATTGCACTAGTCATTATTACGCAGATGATACACAGTTGTACTATTCATTTAAACCCACTGATATCGAAAAGGCGATTAATGCTGATGTTTTAAGTTTGTTTTGCACTTCTGCTCAACATTACTTAATTTTAAATCCAAAAAAATCAGTGCTAATGTTATTTGGGAGAGCACTGCACCGCAAGCTGGTGACTAATTCGTTTTATATTCAAATTGGTAGTGAGCGAGTGCACTGCTCTGATTCGTCTCGTAATCTTGGGCTCATTATGGATACCGATCTTAGGTTTACTAAACATATCAGCAATTGTATCAAAAAGGCTTTTACGAATTTAAAATTTCTCTATGCCAATAGATTAATACTTAATATTACTACTAAGAGGTTACTATGTGAATCCCTAGTCTTCTCTCACTTCACGTTTTCCGACACTGTATATGCACCCTGTTTGGATTGGGTAACAAGTAAAAGTATACAGAGGGTTTAGAATGCTTGCATACGTTATATTTATGGCTTAAAAAAGAGAGATAGGATTTCCCATAAATTAATTGAATTGCGTTGGTTAAACATGTCAAATCGTCGTAATCTTCATCTGGCAAGCTGTTATGTCAAACTTATTCATAGCAAAGTTCCTCCTTACCTTTATAATAAAATACGTTTTCGAACTGATTACATAATATTAATATTCGCCGTAAAAATGTCTTAACCACACCTGTACATAAAACCGCTTTTTTCGAAAGATCTTTTCAATATAATATTGCAACTGTATATAATGCTTTATCAGAAGAATTAAAATTATTAAGTAATACAATCGCCTTTAAAAAGAAATACAGCCACGTTTTGCTCATGAAACAAACAGAAAACTTGTTCCGGTGTTAATTGTATTTGATATATTTTGTATTTTTGTTTAATTTCGCTTTATTATTTTGAATTGTTAAAATAACAGCAAACTTATTCCGTGTTAATTAAATTCGATATAACTCTCATTTTTAGTTAATTTCGCTATATCATTATAAATGTTAGTATATTTATATTCTTTTTTTATCACACAAGGTTGAGTGGAAGAGCAGTGCAGGTAGTTGCACTGAACTTCGCCTTTTGGTGCAAAAAAGAAATTGTCTTATGTTTAAATTGTATTATTTGTTTATTATGGACCAATAAAGACCATTTGTTATTATTATTATTATTATTAAAATGACCACACGGTAGCATAAAATCTGCCCAAGTAACACTTTAAGTATATTCAAAACATGTTGTCTTTTGGATGATATTGATAAAGTCGCATTGATGCCAGGTGAAGGAGTCTACTATTTCAGAAACAGGAAGTTTATAATCGACATTTAAAATTTCACAACATTAATAAGACGCCTAAAATTAAAGTGAGTTAATTTGCTCAATTCAATTAATTTTAGTTCTCAAATGTAAAGCTGCAGCATATTCGTAGGTAGCTTTTAACACAACATGAGTATTAGATAAATAAAAAATATGAAAATATAAATAAATATGAATGTAAATAATAAAGGCGCGACATCTTGCAATCGTTTTTTGACCTAACATGTGAGGATTAATAAATTACAGCTAGTTTGCTACTTAATACTACGCTTCTGCTGACGAGGCTCCAAATAGGGCCGAAACAGTTGTACTAAGGATACTCGAGGAACCCACTGCAATTAAAGCCAACTAGCAACAAAATTTTAAAAACTTTTAAATATGCTTTGACAGCACGCTTGACCATCTTATATGGAATGCGATTGCAAGATGTCGCGCCTTAGACTTTTCATTACTATTACATCGCAATTGCGAATAACTAGGACAGGTCTGTTTGGTTTGCAATGGAATTCTCGAGCTACGCTTCTACTGACAAGGTCCCAAATAGAGCCGAAACAGTTTTACAGAGTATGCTCGAGAAATCCACTGCAATCAAAACCAACTAGCAACAGAATTTTTAGTAAATAATAAAAGCAAATGTTTATGTTACGTTTAACAATGTGTTCGATATGATTTCCTTACCTTGGATCTTGTAATGTAACGGAAAAGGACTTTACTCCATGGTAAAGTTCTATTTGGTCACAATCCAGGACAGCCAAGAAATAAATGAGCGGACGCTTATCTGATATTGATCATCTCTTGTTTTTTGTTAGTTATGTCACTGAAGTAGACTAACTGGAGGACGAAGCCGATGTTTGAATTCAGGATGTCCCGATACTGATGGCGTTCCCTACTTCTTTTCTCCATTCACTGGCCTGGCTTCGACGGGGGTGCTCGATAATTCTGTGCTAGGAAGTGTTCGCTCGACAATTCTGCACGAGCGGTGTGTGCTTGTTCGCTCGACAATTCTGCGCTAGCTGCCCTGGCTGGAACGGTTCGCGTTCTTCCTCTTATACCGTATTTGGGTGGCCGGGATTAGGCAACTCTGCTTCATTGAATTTTATGCATGCTTGAATCAACGATGAGTATTTGCTCCGATGGTTCTCTTAACAACGTACATGTTGACCAGTCAGAAACGAATGCAGTTTCGCTTTAATTCGTTAAGGGGCATCCTTAATTTTGTTTATTTTTGACGAGAGTCATCATTGTTCTGATACGTAGATGTTAGCTTGACATTTCATTACATTGCTTGACGTTTGTCAATCTGACTTTTCTTGACGTCATTTTGACGTTTGTCATTGTGACGTTTCTCGATGTTGTCATTCGGGCATTTCTTGACACACGTTACCTTAAAGCAAAACGCGAAAAAAAATTGTACCTTTTCGTTCGAATGGAAATAAAACTAAAAAGAACTAATCGAATTTAAATATTTTCATCCTGCGTTTAGCATCCAAGTGGACAGTTGCCGACATCCAAGGTATTCCCTTTGTCTTTCGGTCGAATGCAGGTGTGCTCCCAATTGCCGGCAACTGTATTTTTTTCATGGTTTGTAGATGTTATTATTATTATTATTATGTTAGGTATTTTTGCGCATGATGTTAGCACCGATGAGAGCTAAGATTTCCTGTGAATTATTTACGCCGAAAACAAAGTTCCTTTTGCTTTAAATCGCGGTTTCAATTTATTGTGCAATATGATATATTCTCTCTGAACTTGAACGGAAAAATCGGTTCCTTTGTTTGAATTTCCGTTTTAATTCATCATTGCAGCATCTTGCAATTTCTTTTCTATTTTCAAATAATAAACCTTCTATACAGAATTCCGGTCTCTTACATCTGAACAAAGAACTTGCTCTTTGAAATGAACATCGCAATATATTTATATTTACTTCAAAATTCCGAATCTTTCTTTTTTTAGTAAAAGAACCGATTTTTCACAGTGACAAATATTCATCATCGAAACTGTAACAGATGTTTTTTTGCTTGAAATAAAAATCTCAAACACAAATTAAAAACTTCGGGATGGCAATGAAAAAAAGTGGGCTAAATCGTAATCCAAACTTTTTTACGATTTATTAAACATCATTGAGATTTATGAGGACCCGGCAATAAAACCGTACGAAAACTCCGATCGCACTTCTTCGGATCTCCCCACCTGGGCGCAATTTTTCACATCTGTTCCTCGCCCTCAACCGTTGCGAGCGCTAATTGCCTTCTTCGCGACGCTCCTTGATACACTCGGACTTTGAATTCGCCGCATAAATTTGCGTTACCGCCTTTCATACCGGGGTTCTCCCTGCGCGCCGGGGAGAGATTCCGCTAATTTGTGTAGGTAAGTTTCAAGGAGCTCTGCGCTGCGGGCATCCGAAAGTTTCTGCTTAATAAAAACCCCGCCACTTTCACAATAAATTCTATTACGTGCTAATGATTTCGTTGCCGCTACCGCCTCCGAAGAACAAAGGACGACCGCACAAAGCCCGCTGCTTCTCATCCCAAAACGATAATTACATTTAGCAAAAGTATAATTCCACGGATATCTTCAATCTTACTTTGGAGTCTGAAACACAATGAGGAAATTTAGATATGATTTCAGTTAAAGAAAAACCTGTACTTGAAGTGATGTAATTTGGTAATGTCTGATATCATAGAAATTACTCTAATCTATGTAGTTATAGGTCCGAAATTCTAACCCATCAGAAAAATGTTCCAGTGTTTTGATCCAAGCTACTTTATTGCACTCGAGTCTCTGACATGCTGTATATAGGTGTCTAAATTACACAGCAAACAACTCTTGGTCACATGAGTCCAGCACGGTTACTGTGTTTAGTAATAGCTTTTTGATGGCAGCGTGAATTGTGCTACAAATATTTATTTTCCACGTTTCTCCTTCGTTTGGTTTTCAATTTTAACTTAAACAGTTCCGCCTGATCTGTAAATAAATACGAGAGACTTTTCCTGTTCAAACGTTGAAGCGAAAGCGGCCTTCACAATAAAACGACAGCTCAATAAAGCCGTCCCGGCAGTCGTCGTCCGGCCGGAGCGTCGAAGAAAGCCCGTAAACGAAGTAATCTGACGGGTTTAGAGCCGTTAACGCCGCGACGGCGGCGTCGACAGGATCAGGTGAGCGGTGCCGACGACTGAAACAACCGGTAGACACGGACGAACGACCAGTTTGCCCGCCCGCTCGAACGTCCGACCTTTCGAATTATGTTCGAGCTCGCCGGCACGCCCGACATAATGGATTTATCTGGAGCACTTGATCTTTAGGGCACTTACGCTCAATTCGGCCGCTTATGTTTTGTTATTTGATGGACGGACGCTCGTGGATGACGATGAAAGGACGCTAAACGCTGTTAAGCAGAAATTCCTCACACTCACGTTTTTCACACCTCAGGACGAGGATTAATTCGAATGGGAAAAAAACTCTGTGGTAGTTTCTTTTTAATGTGAATTTATGCACGTACATCGAATTAGAAACTTAACATCCAAACAGGTTAAAAAAAATTGAACGCAACAGGTCTCCTTGAGTGAACATTTAATGTCACAAGAATAGTAATGGATCCGGTGACTTGGTTTCCTGCGAGGATAATTCGCACCGCCCTCAGTTGTTCAGTCACCATTCTTATTGTTGAATGCTCAGACTCGGATAATTCGACTGTCCAATTAAAACGAAATACAATGACGCAATGTGATTTCTGTTCAGTTCTCTGAATATCAACGTGAAGCAATCCATGTAGGCTCGCTATAAACCATGTTTGTTTGCTTTTATTTATTGTCACGTATCCGAAGACATGGCTATAATAATCTAGACATAAAATATAATATATCACATGTAACATACTGCAGTGTTAATTCCCTTTTTGAAAAAATTAATTAAACAATTACATTACGTTGAAAGAATTAAAAAAATATACAGCAGTACCACGGTCCAGCAGACGTTCAACAACGGCTTTCGAAACAACTTGACGAGGTAGGCAAGAGTGACGAGACGTTTCGGCAGGACGACATGCATCTAAAACAAAAAACAGACTATCAAGCATTGGTGTGACGAACACTTATACGGAAGTGCCAAAACTAAAAAAGATAAAGTGCAGGTAATAAGAGTGTAGGACGCTCTTATAGGTTAAGTTTATTTTATTAGTAACACGTTGTGAATTATTTTAGATAAGTAAGCCTTTAAAGGTTAGATAATTAGAAAATAATGTATTTTTGATACTTACCTGTTGTTAAGAGTTAAGTTTGTTCCATTTTTAGTTCGATTTTTAGTTTGATTTCCATAAAATGTAATCATATCTAAGGTAAACGCTAATTGTAAAAACGTGACGTTTAGTTACCAACTCAAATCTAATATGTAACTAGATCAGAACGCAGATGTTCCGGTAACCATGACAACGGAAAAATAAACGAAATCGCTATAAAAGGCGAGCATTTCGCGATTTGGAGGACTCCTGCCTCGACCTCCGTGGGTAACAGGACTCCTTCCTCGACCTCCATAGGTAACATGTCGATAAAATAAGAAGACAAGAAATTTTTATTAAAAAAGATTATTAAATACAATGAGGTATTTTTAATAAGAAAACGAACATTTACTGGATCCTGTATACCCTGTATGACTTCCGACATGGAGGACGCTTCCAGGTAGGACATATGTGACAACACAAACAAAGTTTTTATATAAACACCGGACAACGGGAGACGTTTAGGTATTATTGAAGGGCGCCTCTCTCTTGTGAAAGAATTGAGGCACATGCGTGATCGGCAATACAGAGCGTCCCCCTTTTTGACAAGTATACATCGGGTAGGGCAAGAGGTCCACCGACCCTTGTGAAAGGCGAGGTGACATGGCCGACTTGCGATACCTAGTGTTCGCTTTGGACGGACGGTAACCTGTATCATCGAAGGGCGCCTCTCGTGAAAGAATTGAGACACATGCGTGATCGGCGGTACAGAGCGTCCCTCTTTGACAAAATATACATCTGATAGAGCAAAAAGCCCACCAAACTTTGTGTAAAGCGAGGTGTCTTGGCCGACCTGTGCTAACATGTACAATTTGGACAGACAACAACCTTTTTGATAAACCCTTTTCTTCATTTCTTTTTCTAACACGCACTGACGCATATATATTTGACACCCCCTCCTCTCATTTTTCTGTGTTCGTCATTGTATGTGTCCGCCGTGGGGCCATAAAACGAAAAGTGGGTAATTCCGAGCGACCCAAAGAAAACCCTGAGAGAAAGACAAAAAGAAAATAGACACGTACCCACATACATAAAGACAATCCAAAATGGCAAGGAACATAACAATTTTGGCACCCAAAGGCCGTACAAATATATAAAAGAAACATTACAATTGACACCCCAAAGTGGGGCGATCGTTACAATAATTGGTACCGCAACTTGGGGCTCTTAAATAACTTTAAAATACGTAATAAAAATTACATTGTCTTTGATAGAATAATAATTGTACATACCCATGAAATATTGCCAATATAAATATAAGATTATGTAATATAGAATATTGTAATATAGAATAAAACAATGAGCGTAAAATAACAGAGACAAAAGAAACAAATAAGTTAACGTAATAACGTAATCTCGACTCAACATAGGCAAAATAATGCCCTTCCAACATGAAATTTTAAGTTATTTATAGCATAAAATCCACAACACGATTTTTTGCTGAGTTTAGAACAATGCAATTCCTAGTCTAGCCTAGAATCAACTTGAAGACCCAGAAACTCAACAGCATTTGTAAGTGACAGAGATTTGCTATCATGTTTAACATAAATGCCGTAGTCGGTTACAGTTGCGGAATCATAAAGCGGGACAGTATAAGTCAGTTTAAATGTTACTTCTTAATTCTGGTAACTATATGGTAACTTAGAAACCTTTGTGGTTGATAATATAATTAAATAATATAAAATGGTAAACATCTTGTCGTATAAATAAGAAAAAAATTCAACACTATCGAAATAACACAAAATTTTGCTATAAGACTTGTCCCGCTTTATGATTCTGCAGCTGTACATGATTTTTGAATATTATCACATTTGTTTTTCCCAGATTGAGTCGAAGATTATTTATGGTACACCATAGATTCATATTGCACATAACATCAGAGCTCGTTTTAGCGATTTCAGCAACCGATCGATTGACAATTATTACATTTGTATCATCTACGTATTGCGAGAGGTGTCCCGAGGTTAATGTCATCTCAACCTCAGGAAGTGGCCGTTTTCTCGTCAGGCCTAGGTCTAACTGAAAACAGACCGGTCGAGCCTGAAAACGTTATTAATAAATAAACTTAAAAAGGGGACTGAGATTTCATTAACGCAAACCATTAAAAGTATAAACTTCGGTCATTTAACTCAAGATTATTGAGAGTATCATTGGTATGGTAACAGTAGGTTTGTCCGTTTGTATTACTCGGAGTTACTCTATAAGCTGTCACGTATAGTTTTCGGTTACATTCGATGTTTTTTTAGAGCGAAATAAATGAATGTGACTGAAGACAATATTTGAGACCATTTAGAGTAACTCCAAACAATACAAATGAACAAACCTAATATCAACGTTAGTAGTGATAATTAACTAAATATAGCGCGCCCCTTAAAAAGATATCGCCTTTATATACTTCTGAAGACGCCGCCGATATTGTAGCATGTTGGAGTCGACGTCGTTACAACGTAATAAAAAAAAATTGAAATGAATGAACTAATAATAGTTCGTGTAATACTGCTTTTTGTGAATTTCAGTGAAGAATTATTCATATTTTGTTAATGCACCGGCCCTCTGTTAAACTAAAATGCAGTAATCCAACATAAAACGAATCTTAAGATGAATCAATTATTCAGACTAAAATGCAAGTTTTCAGAATAAAAATCTCTAGTACGGAATTAAATTAAAAATGATTTTACTTTTGCTCTGAATCGTAGGCTTCATTTTAAATTTAGGTCTGCAAATGTATCGTGGACGCAATGATGCGGGCACGCAGCTGTCCACTAGAAACCCGCACGAGTAAGGAAAAGAGTAACAAATTAATAATCGTCTTATCTTAATCATAACGATATGACTCATTATTAGTAATCGTCTGTCATGCAATTTTTAGTTGCGCAGTTTAATAGCGTTTTCGATTGACTACTCTGGGGCATTCTCATCTTATTTCACCCTCATGTAATAATAAGGGACGAAGATATCCTGAGAGAGCTCTATAGCCGTCAATTGAAAACGCTATTACAGACTTATGCAACCCAAAAGTATCTAGAAAGGCGGCCGACGGTTGTTTTTTATGATTGCATAACTAAAAGTTGCCTGGTGTCGTTGTAAATAGTAAAGGTGTCGTTGTAAATAGTAAAGCATCGTTGTAAATAGTAATCGACATCGTCAGGCAATTTTTAGTTATGCAATCATGAAAAGCAACCATCGGCCGATTGTGAGCATTGTCATTTGAGGACATTGTCATATGAACCTTATGCCCCTCCTAGTTTTCTAGAACTAATAAAATTGTAATGCACTGCAGATGAGACGAAATATTGAATAACAATGCCTTCGGACATGGATGGACACGTTAGAACCCATACGCAAAATTAATATCTGGGCATATGAACGAACCTGCAAATGTAAAATATTAATTTTATTTTAATTCTTTTTAAATTGAAATATGTTCAGGGCATAAAGACGCAGGAGCGCAGCTGTCCAGACACCGTTCACAACAGCTAATAGATTTAAAGAGTATCTCACTTGTCCGCCCTAGCTTCTCTAAATTCTAGTAGCAATATAGACGACTAAAGTTCAAATAACAATCAACTGAACACATGGGGGGAAAATGGTAGAATAGAGAAATTATTAAAATAAAATAATTATACTGCCACCACCGGAGTTGTAAGGGACGCTGAACCCTTGAATATTTACTAAAGAGAATTACCCTCATACATACATAATTATTATTCTTCATTGTCGGAGGACGAAGTTCTTAGACTCAAAAGTAAATTAAAACGCAGAAATATACCCAAAATGAAAGAAGAATAGTAAGGATAATAATCGAGTATAATCCGTATAATGGGGGTACAAATTATTGCTATTTTTAGGGAGGACCTCTTGGCTATGGTTGCTCCGGGGTAATTCTACCTACTTTCAGGAGCCTCCAGAGTTTATGGGTTAGTAAACAGCATTTCTCTGCAGGATCCACCCCAAGAAAAAAGACTGAAAAATACTGAAAAATCTGTCCGCAGCAAGATCGACTTGAACATTTCGCAACCAAATAAAACACTCCTGCTTTCAAAAAGGGTTGACCGAATATTAATTAATTTTTAATTTTTTCTTGCTGCGAAACTCCATTGTTTGTATTAAAAATTTGCACCTCTTAAACAATTCTTTCCGACAAGTGATATCCTCTATTTGGGCCTCTTTTGATTGAATTAGGTCACTGGAATCACTTAAGTTTCCTACCCTGTAGCCATTTTGTTCATTCGTCCACAAAACGTGAGTATATTTTTCAAACGTGAAGTGTTCTTAATCGCGTGAATTACTTACTCCATCGTATCTGAATTAAGGTTTGCACGTTCAGTCTGCATAACTTCCTCCAGACCCGTTATCATGTGAGAAAGTTTGAAATTCTTTTGTGGAAACATCTGAAGAAGATTTTCAAAAAGGGTTGGCTGAACATTGATTTATTTTCAGTTTTCTTTTGCAGTGGAATCCCATTGTTTTTATTAAAAATTTTCACCACTTAAACAATTCTTTCCGAGAGGTGATGTCCTCTATTCAGACCTCTTTCGATCCCATTGAATTAGGTCACTGGAATGACTTAAGTTTCCTACCTTATATGGTAGTACCCAGCCATTCTGTTTATTCATCCAAAAGACGTGAGTATAGTTTTCATGCGTGAAGAGTTTTTAATCGCGTGAATTATTTACTCCGTATCCGAATTAAGGTTTGGACGTTTAGTCTGTAAAACTTACCCCAGACCCAAAATTAAAGAAGAATAGTAAGAATAATAACCGGGTATATTAATTAGTAAACTCCTTCTACCTTCTTTCAGGAGACTCCAGAGTTTATGGGGTGGTAATCAGCATTCCTCTGCAGGATCCATCCCAAGAAAAAAAGACACTCAAAAATACTAAACTGTCGGCAAGATTGACTTGAACATTTCGCAACCAAATAAAACACTCCCGCTTTCAAAAAGGGTTGACCGAATATTAATTAATTTGAATTTTCTCTTGCCGCGGAACCCCCATTGTTTATATTAAAAATTTCCACCTCTTAAACAATTCTTTCCGAAAGGTGATGTCCTCTAGTCGGGCCTCTTTCGATCCCATTCAAATAGGTCACTGAAATGACTTAAGTTTCCCGTAGCCATTTTGTTCATTCATCCAAGAAACGTGGGTATATTTTTCATGCACGAAGAGCTCTTAATCGCGTGAATTATTTATTCCATCGTATCTGAGTTAAGGTTTGGACGTTTGGTCTGTATAACTTCCTCCAGACCAGTTGTCATGTGAGAAGGTTTACGTTACGATTAATGTCAATGCAATACTAAGTCAGAAAGCGATCGCAGGATGTCGCGATCTAAACTTCTCGTTAAAATTAAAGTTTAAATATTTTTGTGGATACATTTGAAGGAGATTTTCAAAAAGGGTTGGCTGAGCAGATTTATTTTGAATTTTCTTTTGCAGCGGAACCCTATCGTTTGTATTAAAAATTTTCACTTCATAAACAATTCTTTTCGAGAGATGATGTCCTCTTTCGATCCCATTCAATTAGGTCACTAGAATGACTTAACTATTATTATTAATTATTTACTCCATCGTATTTCAAGGTTTGGACGTTTAGTCTATATAACTTCCTCCAGACTACAGAATGTTTACGTTACAATCACAATTGAAATTCTTTTGTGCACTGAGAAAAATGTACGTTCACATTAACAAGAATTATGAACATTTTATTCGAATTTCGCGTTAAAAACCGACTCAGCGTACTACTGCAAAATTAACACTATGTGATTTCTTATTGGAGTATCGTTCCCTGTCATGATAAAATTGCCGGAATAATTAACAATTATATTCAATTATATTCAATTGAGTAACACTAATACGTTTATACCAATAGTGTAACAGTAAATATCGTGTAAATGTTACAAGATTTTACGGATAATATAATCTGCCTTCGTTATTATTATTAAACCAATATAACTTCTAGAAATCCTGATAATTCGTTGTATTATTGTGTTATATTAATCATATTTAGCCCCGGTATTTCGATCACAGTTTAACTTTAATCTCCACTTTATTCCCATCGTTTCTAAAGGAATAAACTGAAGACTAAAGTTAAAAACCGAGCATAACTTTGCTTTTTGCATACCTTCTCTCAACAGTAATATAGTAAGGGCATTGATGTTTACCGATAAATTAGATAATTATAAGTTTATGAATTTATAGCAATACAATAAGCACTCGAACATATTCCCACTTGACTTCCCTGGGGAAAATCAATGCACGAAACATATTTAGATTGGCTACTGCATTATTCTAATTCAAAAAGAAGGTGACGGTTATCGTGATATAATTTTCATGAAAAAACAAATTATGAGAAACGTAACTTTGAGTTTCCTAATAAAAGTTTGGTAATTCTTGCTTGCAATATTTGTTTTAAATTTGGCCCTATTACATTTCTTGTCATGTGTCTAAACTTGCGTATATTGAAACTTCAAAATTACTTCGGACATAAACATAACAAAAAATTTTACCATGACAGTAGTTCATTCTTGTGAAGACTGACAAAATGGAAAAAATTGTATTTGTCAAATTTTTATTTTTACGTGGAAAGTGAGTTCAATATATAAGTTTCTATTAAGGTAGTTTACATTCACTGTGTCCAATAAGTAATCGTGCAATTATTTCCAAATTTAGTACAAAAATATTTTTTAAGCAACCATAAGCGAAGTGATAATTTCGCGTAAGCAACATATAGTCCGCGAAATCGAATTTCGCCATTAAACTAAATGTCATATTTCCACACAAAAGGTGGCTATTACCCCGAGATCTCATACACAAAGGAAGGCCCAGGAATCGGAGCAGGTGATTTAATTGACAAAAATTTTATGAAAGCGGTCATTCTATTTACAACTAAAATGAAAAGTACAGTTTTTTTTTATTCCGAAGATTGAAGATTTTATACAGTTGCCAAAAAAATATTATGTACACCTTGCCCGCGAAATCCTTTCATCCTCGAGATTGTCTTGCCTCGACCGCAAGGGCGTTTTAGATTACCCTATTTCTTGTACAAAATTTGGTTCATTTTTAAAATAAATATTTAGAACAAGAAATATTTGGGCTGTAGATATGGTTTGACGATAGAACATGTTCTATTTTTTCAGATAGTTTTTGAGTCAATTGAATTTTCGATACAATTTACCGTATAATTTAGATTATTCAGGAAACTGAACCAAATCTTTAGGGTAGTCTAAAACAGCTTTTAAAGAATGATTTCCAGGCCTTTGTATACAAATAACTATTAAAATACGAAGAATTTAATTCTACAATCGGTACTTCTAATATACTTTTATGTACGACTTTAATGTGTAAAATTCTTTAAAAACGCTGGTTACGTACTAAGCGAAGAGAAGCAATTGCATAATAAATAAGTTTCAAAATTGCAACACTTAATACATATAAAACTTTTTATTGTAAGATTGGATTATGTAAATAAACATTATTTATTGCAAAAATAAATTAATTTTTATTCTACATATTTACTAACCATTTCAGGAAGTCTACTGTTCTCATTGCCGGAATCTATTTCCATAATGCTAAGTTTACTTTTAATTTTATTCGGTACCCCATCAGGCGTATTAGCGCATCGATGTCGGCGTCTTTCAAGAATTGTAATGCTACAATATCGATGCGAGCTTCTGTTTAACAAAAATGATAAATAACCCTTAGGCAGTATAGTATATCAGTCAGAAAGAAAAACAAAAGCGAGTGACAAGACAAAAATAAAATGCATACAAAAATAGTAAATTATTTTAAGAAAACCAGTAGTAAAATAGTTCGAGCAGACGTACAATGGAAACACTAATTGCAAGAATTTTGTGCATGTATCTCCTCTATCCAATAGAAGAATTGATGGATAACAGCAATAACTTTAATGAAAAAAGATAAACATGCTCAAAGTAAATTTAGTTTAACGATGAAATAGAAACGAGCTACTCAAAAGTTTACAAGACCGCTGCAATGTCATCTCATTACATCGGAAAAGTCGAAAAACGTCCAAACTCGTTCAATTAATATACCTACACGTACTACAACAAATTTTTTTATAATAATATAAACTTATCTGTAAATACATTCACATAGTCCAACATGGTCCATTTTACTAATAGGTCGCAGGTGTATTGGTCCATAGTTTAATTATTTTTAGTACTTAATTGATCACTGTCAACTGTCACGCACAATTGTCGAAAGACGAAGTATAATTGCCGAAATCTTCGAAGACGTACTTATTGCAACATCGCTCGAAACATTTCGTCTGTCTTGTTCTCACGCCCTAAAATTACATTTGCTCGTTGAGATAAAAAAAAAAACTCTTTTTGTTGATGAAATGATAAAGTATCCATTCTTACGATAAAATTATGTATACGTAATGGGGTATTAAGATGACTTTCTCAATATATGTCCATAACATTTTCACTCAATTTTATGTGTACTGTTTTGTGAAATTATTCGTTCATGATCCAAGTTTTATGCTTCATTCCTATAATAATATTACAAAATTATCAGCAAATACTGAATACGTGACATGAAATTTTATTAGGAATTTATTCAGCATAATGTTTCATTATGATTTATTATTTTAACAATACGTGTTTTGTAGAATGATAATTTTACATTATCAAACTTAAATAGTTTCATTCCTGGTTGTCTGTGTTGAGAATCATGATAAATTTAGAGTACGATGGATTTTATAACATAACAGCATTATACTCTTATTTTATCGATAGGAATGTCGTTTTATCAAAATCGCAAAATTCCATTTTTCTCAATGTGGATACGTGTAAAAGAGATTTTAAATTTTATTTAATAATTTAGTTTAAATTTTCGACTGTTTAAATTGAAATCCTCTAATTATATTCCCGGTTCGTGATTTACAATGAATTAAGTTTTCGCTTTCGTTTAATCGATTTATTTAAAATAAAGTCGTAACTTTGGGGGTAACGACGTCGACCGCACCGCGTCAGAAAAATTAGCCAAACAAACTCCGGCACGCGGAGTCGATTACGAGGGCCCGCCCGAAATTAATCGCGTAACAAAGTTATTCGGATTTCGCTTATTGCCGATATTTTCATCAGTTAACGAGCGAACCGCCCCGTTTCACTTTGCGGAAGTGTAATTTTAAACCGGGCCTGATGTATTGGATTATTTCTCCCGCTATTATATAGATGCGGCCGTTGCCTAAAAGAGAGACGGGAAGAGTGAGCGCCCCGGCGTTTATCCGGGGATTAATATTTTATTAAAATATTTTACCTCCACTTTATGTACTCGTCCTAATTGGTTCTTGATTTAGTGTTTTGTTTTATTACGGTAAAGTTGGAAGACGGGTAGGCTTCGCTTAGTTATTTTCATGATGAGTTTCATTTTGTAACAAGCAAGTCAGAGTGAAATTAACAATGGAACTAAGTCACCATGATGCTGGTGACCGATTAAAAAGTTACTGCCCTAAAGACTTGTACGCTTCGCCTCTTGCGAATAAATAAGTAATTAATAACGAAAGTTGGGAAAAAAGCGCGTCCCTCTGGATCGGAAGAGGAAATAAAAGAATTATACGTGCGCCTAAGTTGTTAAGCAAATTAAAACATTACGCGGCGGAATAAAGTCGTCAGCAAAGGACGAACTTTCCGTTGATCAAAAGTTGAAGCTCGACTTTCAAATTAAGCACTTCGCTGAAAATTTCCGTGCATCTGCCGAGAGCGGCTTCGTTTGATGGAATTTTTTTACCATGCGCTCCAATAAAGGTGGAAACGTCAATTACATGCGTGTATTTTTCAACATTAAAGCACTCGATGGTTGAAAGCACTACACGTTGGAAAAACGGTGATTATCTGTGCAGGTTAATGGGGTGCTAGTTAAAAAAAAGCACCGGAGAGCAAAACTCTCACCGACGAAATAACATTTAAGCAACAACCGACGGATCAGCAGACAAATTATAAAAAATTTAAAGCACGCAATTTTTCTCTTTGAAATATACATAACACACGTTGTAAAAGTTTATTTAGTAAATATCAAATGTCCGGACCTTCCGATTCAAAAAAGTTGCTGCTAAAGTGAGAGCAGTATAAAAGAGAATTTTATAAGCGGTTATTTGTTTTTTTTTAATTAGATACATTGCGAATTGTCCATGACTTTACTTTAGCAATGGCTTCCTTCTCCTGTACTCTTTTTAGTTGTTCAACTCGTTTTATTATGACACAACCGCTCTCACTGCACATCTGTTAAAATTTCTATAAAATGTTATTACAAGAAAACGTCATTTGATATTCATTCTTCAATGGATTTCTCTACTGAATAGTTCCAAAACTCCATTAACCTTTGTTCTATTACGAAAGTAACTTTCAAAATCAAAACTCTTTGCCAAAAAAGTATCAAGCACAGGGTGGCAATTTTTACCTAAAAAATAACTATTTTTAGTAAATAAACTAATAACTTACACAGCAGAGAGAATAAACTCTATAAATGAATTACTTTAACCTTAAAATATCAACAGCTAGTTTTATGACTAGAGCACCGATATACGTTTACCGAACCAACGACAACTCCAAATGTGAGAGTTTTTGAATCCATGATTATGAAAACGATTTTCAAAAAAGCAAAATTAAATTTAATGTACATTGCGGAAGGTAACTTTAAAAATGAAAACAGCTTATTATGAGTGGCACGCCATTGCTCAATAAGAGAAAGGAGAATCAAAGGACAAAAAGACTCAAGAAACCAAAATAGCATCGATTACTAGAAGAAGCTTTTTTTCCGGGCAAATCAAATATCTGAATAAAAGTGTAAAGACAAATTTTTAAAAGCAAAAATTGAAAGAGGAATTTTACCAGTGCCGTAATAATCAATTAGCCAGAGAGCCGGCCCTGAGGATACAAACATTACAAATAACAATTTTCTTTTTACTATTGGAATACGTACCTTCGCAGCACAGATGAGTCAGTCAAAAATAACAGAAAATCCTTGAAAAAGAAACGCCGAAGCTTACCTATAAAATAAAGTGTAAAAGATTTCGGATAAATTCGAAAATGTTACTTGAAACACATTGGAAAGTTTTAAAAATATAAGTAATAACAATCACCATGAAGCCATTGAGAAAGCTTCAAAACCAACTACATCTACAGCTTAGGCTTTGAGAAACCAGAAACAGCTTCATATACAGAATTTAATTTATAAAATGTAGTCTGCTGTTCTGTGTTCCTCTTAAGAAAGTAAATGTTAAAAATTGGTTTTAAGTTTAAAAAGGAAAATAACAGAAAATGTTGACAAAATTGAAAACCGACTTATAACAGTTTTGCTTGCAACGAAATCCTCTCTGCATAGCTGTTTCGGCCCTATTTAGAGCCTCTTCAGTAGAATAGTAGCTTTAGAACCCCAATGCAGTTTCACCAACCTATTTATCCTTGAAATAAAATATTATACATTTAAACAACAGTTTAAAATTAAAAATTAAAATTTTGTGAGAAATGACATATGGCTGCCAATTTCCAAACTTTCAAATTCGCTGTAACAGCGTTATTTTGTCACCTTGTCTAAGATGGCTTATTAGACAGCAAATTGGTCGGTGAGAAAGCTGAACTTATCGAGGTTAAATCACTCGGTGTAAAAAAAGCAAAAACTCAATTCATACGAAATGCCTGGTCTCTGAAAGATCCAAATAAAAAAGAAGGAGACTTAAAAAAATATATAAATACAATTATAGGATTTCTCTAAAAAGAAGAAAAGAAAAATGTAGAAGTAAATAAATTACAAAAAAAAATGAAACATAAAAGGTCACACAATAGGAGACTTGAAGTTGCTGCAAGTTAAGATTACCAATTTTTAAATTTTTAAATTATAATGAGCTCTGTGATTAATACATCTTTACAAAATATCCGCAAATGCAAATGAATATAAAAAATAAGAAAGGTATGAAAACAACTGTTGATTTGTATAAATCTGAAAACATGAAGAAATTTTATAGAAACTATTCTGAATATTTCAGAGCTATAAAAAAATAAAAACAGATCGTGTAGATTGAAACAAAACATAAAAGTCGCAAAATATTTTATTTCAAGAAAATTATAAGAATTTTTTAAATAACAACTTTTTTCTACCAGAAAACATAAGAAGATGTGATTAAGGAAAGCAAAATATAATTGAAATTCAGTTATTTATTTTTTAACATTTGATTTATCTATTTGATTTTTGTAAATATACTTTTCTCTTTCACTTATATTATTTATTTGTTTGTCATCAAGTGTGTATCGAAAAGTTTACATTTCGAAAATATCTGTTATGGAATCTCGCTTATAAATATTAACGAAAGCAGCATATTTCATCTTGACGTATTGCACATATTTTATTGTTGATTTTTGTCTGCTTCTTCTTCATAAAAACCGTTTCATTCATTAGAATCTTCAATTCTCTCGCTCAGCCTTACGATGTGAAAGTCCTAATATTTGGTGTTTGTCCTAATGGAAGTTAGTTCTTCTGTTCTAGCTAATATAGGGCATTTCATGAAAATAAATTAAACAATGAAAGTTTGCATGCAAATGAATAGAATGAACCATTTTTTAATGAACAAAGTGTTATTAAATAAATAATTTTGTCGAACCGGTAAATTGTTTGAACGTCTCTGGTTTAAATTTATGATGTATACGAAGAATATGAGTGATGTAATTTATTGTTAGTCATCGCCGGCCGGGCCGGGTAGTGTGAGGTAGTTTACTGAAAAAATGGCAGAATTTACAAATAGTGAGATTCTGGACATGATTCTCGTGTACGGTGAAAATGGCCAAAATGCATTAGCGGCAAAGCGTTTGTATGTACAGCATTTTCCAAACCGACATTTGCCAACCAATGCACATTTCTCCCTGTTGTTCAAAGAGCGAGGGATACTGGAATTTAAGGGCACGTCGCGAAAGAGGTGGAGGACGGCAACCTCCACAATACATCCTAAACAGAGAAGAAGAAATACTACAACTTATTGAGGAACATCCTTCGTTAAGTGTATGTGATATCTCAAGACAAACGAGTTTATCGTCCTCCGTTGTTTGGCGCATTCTTCGCAAACAACAATTAAGAAAGAGTTCAGGCTTTGCTACCAGCCGACTATGCTCTACGCATACGATTTTGTCGTTGGTTACTGCATAAACAACAGGTAAATGCGAATTTTGTTCATAACGTCCTGTTTACCGACGAAGCTATTTTTACCAGAGATGGGGTGTGCAATTTTCACAACACGCATTTGTGAGTTGATGAAAACCCTCACGCAATTCGTAGCGGCCATTTCCAACATCGGTGTTCTGTTAACGTGTGGGCAGGTATTCTAAACGGCAATTTAATCGACCCGTTCTTCTTGCCGAACCGTTTAGATGGTCTTCAATACTTAAATTTTTTACGAACTAATCTACCGGAGCTTCTCGAGAATATGAAATTAAATCTTAGAGCAACGATGTGGTTTATGCATGATGGGGCTCCACCTCATTTTCGACGAGAAGTACGTGCTCACCTCGACGAAATTTTTCCTGGTAGATGGATTGGAAGAAACAGGCGGATCAGGTGGCCTGCACGTTCATCTGATCTAAATCCGCTAGATTATTATCTGTGGGGACACGTAAAAGCATTGGTATAAGAAGAAATCAACACGTTCCAAGAATTGAACGGTCGTATTAACACCACATTTCTCTCTGTTCGACAACAAAACATGTTTCATAACGCTTGTAAATCATTACTTCGCCGGGCAGATTTGTGTTTACGAGTGGCCGAGGGAAGGAATTTTGAACACTTATTGTGACTCAGCCAGCACTGAACCAGAGATTCCAAACATTTGTCAATGCGTTATCAGTTGAGGGTAAGTTTTGTTTTGTATTTATTTCCGTTTTTATTTAGATGCATTTATGCACACATCTCATGTCTAACACGCCATATTTTTTTCACGAAGTTGCGCGAAACACCTGTATATTGCCCCGCCCTCCATTCAACCACCTTTGCTTCTTTTTTAGTCTTTTAAGGAGTTTCCTATAATCGTCTCTCTCATCACGTTTAGGTACGCCATTCTTTTAGTCTCTGAGGTGTTGCCTATGCAACTGACTCGAATCATGTGTGAACGTCTTTATATATAATTTTATTTAACACAAATTGAACTTTTAGAAATACAACAAATTAAATAATTGATAACACTGGTCAACAGGTTTCTTTTTCTTATACTTTGTATACCTGTATCTTATGTATTTTTTCATTCTAATTCTAAAAATATTTTCAAAAATTGGCCATCACGTCAGGTTTTTGAGAAAATTTTTTTTTTAATATATAAGATTTTACTATGTCTGAAGATATTTTCTTCTATTAGCAAGTAAACACAAAATTTCAATAAATTATCATGCTAGCGGACATCTCCGAGAAGGTTTTAACATGTCTGGCTTGATTTCTACGTCATAGCGCCTAAATCACTTCTCTTTTTCCTCTGGAACCAATTAAATCACGGAATTAATAAATCTGTCCGTTTGTGGGTATAACTCAAATTAAGTCAATTTATGATAGTAATACTAGTTATTCATTACCTCAAATAAAAATTTCCTAATATAAGTGACGCAAAATTTAAAGAAGGAATTTTTATAGGACCCTAGATTAAATTGTCACTACAAGATCGACAATTTGAGGTAATCGTAAACGATTTAGAACGGGCTGCTTGAAATGCATTTATGAACATGACACAAAATTTCTTGGGAAATAAAAAATCTGAAAATTACGAAGAAATTGTTGATGAACTTCTTAGAAGTTACCATGCATTAGGCTGTAATATGAGCCTTAAAATACACTTCTTGCATTCCCACCTGGACTTTTTTCCCCAGAATTTTGGCGATGTTAGTGATGAGTACGGAGAAAGATTTCATCAGGACATTTCCACCATTGAAAAACGTAATCAGGGCAATTGGAATAGCGAGATGCTTGCTGACTACTGTTGGACTTTGATTTCGGAATGTTCTGAATCCGAATATAAAAGAAAAGTGAAGAGGAAAACTTTCTAAATACGTCCCACAATAGCATAATAGTTAGTTATTATTGTATCATCAATATGAATTTAATTTGTTCCCACCTCTGTTCAGAAATAAGTGTCCGATTTTGATTCAAAATTCTGTAATATTTTTTCGCAACTAGACGTGATAGATGAAATTTGTTTTTATAGTTATTATTAACAGTATAAAATAAGATAAACTTATACATAATTCATAACGAAAAATGAAAAAGTGGAAAATTTGTTCTGTGTAATTGAAATAAACTCAATTTAACTTGAAGGCTTCCGCGGCCGTCGTCCATTGTTGAATTCTTGGCTTCCGGTTGGAACCGCGTGTCTCGGATTTCTTCACTGACGACGTTTCGTTCTTCGTTGCAGAAGAACTTCTTCAGGGCTGCTGTTGGTGGTGATGCTGCTATTGCTGCTGCTATTGGTCTTGCTGCTGCTTCGCGTTAGTCGTTGAGACTGTAAATAATAAAAACAATATATTAAACAATGAGCTTGACGTTCTACTCTTCTAGTCGGATATAGTCTAGATTCTTCGAGGACGATATCTCTGGCAGTAAAGTAAAGAATGCCGAAGACAGGGCTGATGCAGGAACTCTTTCAGGATATCTTGCTTTATGCGCTGTATGTACTCTTCTTTCGGCGACTGACTTAACAACCTAACAATGTTGCGTGAGCATGAAGTACGTGGGAACTCTTTTAGGACGACATGTGGCCTGTGGTGTTCCTCTTCTCCTCTTCGTACGTGAGAACTCTTTCAGGACGACATGTGTCCTGCTATGTTCCTCTTCTACAACATCTGGCATCGAAGGTATCGTTGAATGTGTTTGGAGTGTGAGTGATCACTTTACAATGGCAGCACAAAATGTGTGGTGTTGCTTCTGGCAAGGGCTACACAGAAGGCTGGTGGATAGTTCTGGCAAGGGATGGTCAGAAGGCTTGTGAGTGTTCCCTACAATGACCGCTAAGGGTGCACATAACAGCTGGAGCAGTTAGCGCTCTCGCTTTTATAGGACTTTTTCGTATTGGGGATGAAGTAACTCTGCTTCATTGGTCTAAATATATAATTGAATCGCAGATGAACAGAGCTGTATCTTCTTCGTGAGGGGGCAGTCCTTTTGTGTTTACTTTGACCAAATTTGATATATTATGATATCAAAAGGAACACATTTTTTTCATATTACCAAATGAGGAATAACCGGAATTATCATGCGACTGTTATTAACCTCACAAGAAAAAGAAGTTAAACATAATTCCCTAAATACTCGACAGAAATAGATTAGTCACGAGGAAAGCTGGCACACATTATGACGTCTAGCACATTGTGTACCACATTCACGGTCTATAGATCCTGAATTGAAATTTTGTGGGAGAATAATTTTCATATATTTCCTCCCATTATAACCCAAAAATAAAAACTTTCCATCCTCGGAATCTAGCCACAATGCTTATTCATAGAACTGGAAACACCCACCTTTTCAAAAACTCTCGACAAATACCAGACGTTCAAACTTAGAACTAAAACTGGAACTAAAAGCTTTACAAAGCACGGACGAACAGTTTAAACTCATATGTTGCAGAAACTCGGCAACTTACCCCCAGAATTACCAATTATATCGACTATATTACGTTTCACCTAACAAAGTCAAAGAAACAACGTCAAATTAGCCAATTTAAAAACAAATCTTAACTTTATTTTACCTGATATAAATGGAGCAAATACTTCAAGCCAAATGCAATTAGTTAACCGTAAAGAAGTCGTACATTACTGGGCATTAAATCCTAACAAGTAGTTTACGTTCTTAGAAGGATATCTATTTATTAAGGAATTACTTCAAGACTCGGAACCCTTGCTAAAAACTGAGGCAAACAACTTCGAGTCAATCAGTTTCGTGCTGCACAAGACCATTTGTATTGAAAAATTCACAGGGATAGCAGCAGAAGATAAATCAGTAACTCTCACAGAAATAAACATTGAAATATCTTAGTATGCAACTCGTATATCTTCACGTACGTGACAATAACTCACTTGCGACAGAAATGTAATTGAAAGGACTTACAAAACACTCCGTCTATACCATCCTTAAATTTAATTATTTAAAAATATTTTACTTAACGTACTAATAACAATAAAACAATCAACAAATATTTAAATCAGGTCGTCAAAGCAGTATTTATCTAAATAGTTTTGACAAACCAGGACCCAGGGCAAAGATTTGGCTATGTTTGAAAAAATTATTTCTATACGAACGAGCCATTCAAGGAAGGTTCATTTTAATAAAATGTTTAATGCGAAAGAACACAAAACATTTTCTGTACTTACAATTAAAACTTGCAAATTTTTGATAGAATTACTTCAACATCAACCATTTTAATTTGTTGTCCTCAGAACTATATAAATTGATGAAAACATCTGCATAAATAAGTATCTGAATGCTGAATGAAAACCTTATAGTAGTTATTACTTGGGCAAATAATGTAATTAACTTTTTTCACCTTTTTCTTTTCGCAGTGTATAAAAGGAATGCAAGCAGATCGTAAAACCGGATACGGTTCTACCTGCACTTGCAAGAAACGTAATACGTAAGCAAGAATGAACGTAACGTTGCATTTCGCCCAGAAAATGAAAATCCTCCGAGAAAATGATCCAGTTTCATAAAAGAAATAACACTGCTTATGTGCAGTTTTTAAAGTGTGCATAATTAAATTCCGTTGCCCGTTCTCTTTTATCGCGTCATTTAAATTAATTGCTGGCTTGTTTTAGAATCCCTTAACAAAAATACATAAATCATCTTTCCTAACTGAAACTCACTAGTTGTGAATAGTTTTTAATTAAATTAACGCCCTTGTTAAAGTCTGAATGTTTTTAGTAAATCGTTTGCATTCCACTAAAATTTTTAGTTTATTATTTATCAAGGTAAGTAAATTTCTTTTTTTGATTTCACGATTAGGCAAATTTTTTAAATAAATATTCATACATTAAGAGTTCATACACGCACATCCAAAAGAAAAATTCTTCTATAATAAACAGCACTGGCCTAGTTTTTCAAAACTAATGAAACTTTATCAAATTCCTACTGTATTAATTTCTATCTGTGAGTTTATTGCATTTTTGTAAGATTAATTCTTATTAAATTTTACGAAAGCAATGTCGGTTTATTAAACGAACACAAGAATGTCGACAATTTTTGTATAAAAATATAATTTTTGTAATAAAATATTATTAATTAAGCACGTAATGTTTAAGTTTCTATTTTAAAAGAGTTTATGGTTTTATGTTTTGATTTGCTAAATTTTCTCTTTGCTTCCGAAAGAGTTTCACCATATCTATCTGCGCCAGTATACAGAACGTGTTGCGACCCTAGGGTCATACACCTCAACTTAGAGAACTTTCGCAGTCGCCTCAGAACAAGAATTTTAATACCATACTTGCGAAATATACATTTGTGATTAACATGTCCACTACACAAGTACTGGGTAATTTTTAAAATTCTTAATTGGAGTAAGCCATGACTTTTCAAAGGTTATTGGCAATCCTGACATTAGACAACTTAAATTTTGAATGCAGCAAGATCCTAAAAAGTCTATTGCAAGATTTTCGCAATTTATCTTACTCAGCGTGCCACAAATTTTTAAAGAAAGATTTTAATTTATTCCTCTATAAAATAATAATAATAATAATAATAAAATAATAATAATAATAATAAAGTCTCGAAGGTAGACACCACCATCATCTTGGAAGAGGCTCTACAAGAAAGTCCTTTTTTTGGGCGGTGGTCGACTCCCTCGCAACTACATATATATTCAAGAAGCACTTCAACGTTCTCTTGAACGCTGAAGGAGCACCCAATCCCGATATATCCATATTCGCTGATGGATCTAAGATTTTGGAAAGAACAGGCGCAGGAATTTTCTCCGACGACCTGGATCTTCACATGAGCATAGCACTTGGCCAACTAACAACTGTTTTCCAAGCAGAGCCAGTTGCCATTATAGAAGGCAATTGTGCAATTGTGGATAAGGGTGTCCAGAATAAAATCATTAGGATAGCTAGCGATAGTAGGGCGGTACTCTTGGGTCTAAATAGCAACAAAATATCCTCAGGATTAACACTCCAAGCTACGGCACACTAGAACAAGTGGCCAAATACAACACCCTGCAACTTAATTGGGTTAAAGAACACGCTGGAACATTTGGGAACGAGCAGGCAGCCCTTTTGGGGCCCCGAACAGGCTATAGCACCGTCATCAAGTCTATTTAATGCCTTACTGAAACAAAGATCCTAGGACCTACATATCGATAGGTAAATCTAGAAAAGTGTCTTCAAGCAAAAAAGGCTATAACAGCCCCCTCGCTCAAACTGACACGATTCTGCATGCAACTACCTAGAAGAAGACTATGTTTACTCATAGGAATACTTTCAGGACATTGTAAACTAAACAAACATATGCATCGCATTGGTTTAGCAGTCAGCCCAATCTGTAGAGGCTGTAACTTAGAGGAAGAAACAGCTAAGCATATCCTCTATGATTGCCCCGCACTCGCCTCGATCAGAGGTCGCATGTTAGGGGAGTTCTGGCCTGACATGGCTGGAATTCGCAGGTCTCCTCTGTCGGACGTTCTTGGCTTCATCAAAAGGATTGGATGGCTCAAAGAACGCTGACAGTCAAACACTGCTGAACCTAGGGGGTAGTACAGTGGGCTCCATTGTGGCCTAAGTGCATGTGAATTCTTATTCACTCCCTCACCAAATCCAGAATCCAGAATCCAGAACTGTTGTTCAAGAACTTTTGCCAGTAGACATTCCTAGATGACTGAACTTTGCCACTGGTTCCAAGACAACTTGAATAACAACGAAGTATTGAACCTGATATTCATTCAGCATCCACTTCATCTAGAAAAAATTGGAGTTTGGATGGCCGTATCTCGGAGGCGCATATTTGGTCCAATATTTTTGATGTAATAACAAATGTTCAAAGATATTGTGAGGAATTGCTTCAGCCTTTTGTCAATAGTTTACATGATGATGAGATCCAGTATAGTTTTTTCCAACAGGATAATGGGACACCTCTTAAAGCACGTGAAAGTATGACATATCTGCGAGAATTTTATGATGATCGCATAGTTGATTTTCCAGCGAGATCTAAAGATTTAATAATCTCGAATTACTTTGTTTTCCCTTATCTGAAAAACACGATTTTTAAAAGTATCCCACAAAATCTCCACGAACTCACACAAGCAATTGTGATACTTGCAATTTAATTACGCCACAATGTTTGAAAAATGCTGTTGATGGTCGGTGGTACGTAGGCGGTAGGTCTACTAGACAGGTTAATGAGTGAGTGGACAGACTAGTCGACCTGGTAGACCTATGAACCGAGAATTGCCATTTCCCTTAGTATAAACCCTCAACTACCCCCACAGCGAGCTCTCCTCCATACTAGCAGTTTCTACAATTCTGAACAATTGTAAAAAAATTACTAAATCAGAGCCAGTTTGTCAGTTGTTTTGTTGTTCTGCCTTAGTACTATTCAAACTGAGGAGCAGGACGCTTTCAATGACATGGTTCATCTAAAAATTTTTCACCCAGACCTATCGCTTCTGAAAATTGTATTTAGGTCTTCATTGTTTGATTTTGGTACGACATCATAAAATAACAAGCCGTGAAATGCTCTAAGTTCAATGAAAGTTTCATCTATTAGATCTTGTCCATTATTATTGCAAAATACTTTCAAATTGTTTGTTTTTTGTTTAAAACTATCACTATGTTCCGATGAGGCTAGGAAGGTGTAACATAATATTATAATTTCTTGTTCTAATATTTTTCTGATAGATTTATATCGACTTTTGCCAAAGCAGTTTTGTTGCCACTAAAATAACAATCTTCCTTGCCAAAATGTTCGTGCCCAATCTTCAAAACATTTTCATTATTTTACCTTAAAATAATTTTTAAAAACTCATTCTAAGATAATAACATAAATTGTAAAGTGGGGTCAGGAAGACTCCACGCCATCAACAATACCAAATCAATGAAACATTTTTACCAATACAAACATAATACTCTTGTTAGGAAAGTCATGTAGTACATTAAACTAAAGATGGAGAAACACATTTGTATAGTTGACGAAAAATTGCGGAACTAGGACTTAATCTACTAATTAATTTATAAAAAAATAGTGGATTAAAGTTTAATTGAAATTAGATTTAATTACAATTAACGTAAACTGTATCGTACAAATGAATTTAATTGGAATTAAATAATTTAGTTAATCAAATTTAATTGAAGCTAGTTTAATTGTCAATTGCAATTAAATATTTTTGATGACATTAAAAAAATATCTAGCAACGTCACCATTGATCCATTTTAATGTTATAAACATGGTCTTTAAATTGATGTTTACTGGATCGTAATTAATGAAAAATAACGCAAACTTTATAATAATAAGATAGCGGAATTTTTATGGGATGACGAAGCACGCATAGTTGGGAGCTAAATCGACGAAGTGCTATCGCGAGGTTCATTACATATGCGTACATAGTCCACTCTAACGCAAGCACTCGCTACAGTAGACCAAGTACGGACACATGAACCTCGCGATAGCGCTTCATCGAGTCAGTAGGTTGACTACGCGGGCTTTCGTCACCCCATAAAAATTCCGCTATCTGACAATAATATACGTCAGCTGACGACGTCTATAATATCAATAATAATAATAATATATACAACTGTATTGTATCTATGACTTAATGAATGATGATGTTACATTTTTATACAATTATTCTGTGTGTATCAAAACTCAGAGTAATTAATGCTACTATTGGGTAATATAGTGTTGAAGAAAAAAATTGTTTTCTTTAACAAGAACTTTTTCCGCATTTCATAGAGTAAAGTATCGTATTAATAACGTACGGTATCATATTAATAACATACAGCATAGCAACTAGTACTGCATAGCAACGTATTAACTACTGTTGTTTTTTATTTTCAATTTGCCATCAATTATGACAGTCACTAATGTGACAGTGATTAATGTCACTTATAACATGTACACTAAAAGTTTTCTCATCAAGTGTGTTACTCTCATTTTTTCGCATGTTGATTGTATGTTCCTTACTTGACCGTACCCTAAACACACAAGTAAACAAACATAACTTAAAAAATTTGATTGTGTTGCAGAACATCAGGAAAAATGTTCAGAAACTGTATTTCTGTACCACAAATTTGTTAATCAACTTCAGTACTGTGTAGGACTGTTCAGAGAAACTGGCAGTGTGGCTATAAGACAGGTATCAGGTAGGCCTAAAGTAAGAACTGATGAGGTAGTTGAAAATGTAACACAAACTATGACTCATGCTCCTCGCACTTCCATCCGTCACCTGTCACAACAAGTTGATCTTTCTGTTGGGATCTGGAGAACTATTCTAAGAAAGGACTTGCAAATGTTTCCTTATCGTTTAACTGCCGTGCATGAATTGCTGGATTTTGAACCATTTTGTTCCATTTAACAGGATACATTAATTCCCAAAATATGAGAATCTGGAGAACAGAAAACTCATATTTTTATTGAAGCCCCACTCCATTAACAAAAAAAATTGGTTTTGGATAGGTTTAAGTAGAAGATTGATAGGTCCAATAGGTTTTTAATGGCACACTAACTGCACTTAGATATCGGGAAGAGATTTTGCATCCATTTACAACTGCATGATGACGAGTTGCCATTTGGATTTTCCAGCAGAATGGTGCAATTTCCTTCAAGAGTTTTTTGGAGATCGGATAATTAGCAGAAATATGGAAAACATTGGCCTTCGCGATCGTGCGATCTAACTCCTTTGAATTTCTTTGTTTGACCCGACTTGAAAAATTTCATTTTTAAAACGCCCGTTAATTATTTACAGGAAAAGTGTGATGAAATAAACAATTTTCTCAACAAAAAGTTAGAAAATGCCTCAAAAAAGACGGAGACCATTTTGAACATCTGTTGTGAATTCACGTTCAGCGTTATTTTCAATGTTTTATTTTGTTTGGTTTTAAATACGTAATAAATCATAATTATGATTTTCTGTTGACGTTATGTCAAGGTTAAATGTCAATTTGGCTTTTACTGATCAAGTAAGGAACGTACGTGAACATGCGAAAAAATGAGAGCAACGCACTAGCTGGGAAAACTTTTTGTACACATATCACTAAACATTAATAAAATCAATTTTCGTAATGCGAAAAAAATACTATACGTAAACTCATAAAAATGTTCTCTAAACTCTCGTATGCTTGCTATGCTTGCTCGTACTCAAACAAGACAAACTCGTTTAGTGAAATTTCACTTTTCTAAATATGTTGGTGTAATATACTATTATTGTAGTTTATATGTAAACGTTTCACAGCCAATTTAGCCGCTTCATTGGTGTACATACATCGAGTATCCCACGCAGTGTTCGCCCTTCTAGAATTTTTATTTTTTAATAGATTTCTGCATGAAATTTGGAAAGGATAAATTAAACAAAAAAGAAAAGAAATTTCCGATATACTGTTGAACAAGGTAGGACTTACACTTTCCCCGGACGTGATGTCAACTTTCTTATTTTTTTTAAGAAAAAGAAAGACATGAAAACAACCAAAAACAAAAAAGAATGAAAAACTATTGACCATCGAGAAACACAATCCAAATAAAAAAAGAAATTTCTGAAGAAAATCAGAAAAATAATTAACGATCGTAATAAAAAAAATGAAACTCAAAGAAATAATTAACAAGAAACATTCAAAACGTAACGGTAATTTTAAATTCTCAAAGGAAAATAGAAAAGAAACAAATCACAATCACAACATTTACGAAAGGAAAACAATCGCAGAGAATTGGAACTAAATATTCGATAAATGAATTTTTGAAAACTTGTAAACAATTAAACAGAAACAGAAATTAAGGTTTTCTTACGATTGAGAAACCTAATTGATTTCGAGAAAAAAATAAAAATTCCTGAAGTATGTAATAAAAACAAATGATAATCATAATAAAAAAATAAAAACTCAAAATGAATTGGAGACTTGCAACACTAATTAATAATAAACAGTAAAGGAATTATAATAATTCTAAATTCACAAAGGAAAGAAAAAATGAAGGCAAATGTGAATCATAACATTTAAAACAGGAAAAGAAACAAAGAAATCAAAAGAAATTTTAGGATTTCTGATGGTAAACAACTAAAAATAAGAAAAAAAGAAAGAATGGTTTCGACGACTCGAAAAATCCAATCGAAATTAAAAGAAAAATGAAAATTTCTGAAGAAAATAAAAAAAGCAAATGACGATCGTATCATTCGCTAAAACATAAGGACCGCAGAGAGTTTTTGATCACTTAATTTCAGATACTATAGATAACAAAGAAAAACATTCTTGACTTTTGGAAAAATGTAATCGGAATGGGAAATGAGTTTTCAAAGAAAAACATGAAAAAGGAAAACAAATGAAGATTGTACATTTAACGAAAGAAAAACAAACAAAAAGACAAAAAATGATCGTAATATTTACAAAAGAAAAAATGAAAAAAATTCAGAAAAACAAAATAAACAAAAAAGTAAACAAGATTTATTAATTTAACTTATTGGTTTCCAGGGCCGTTGTCCATAATCGAATTGGTTCCGGTTGGAATCGCGTCACGATTATTTCTACTGCCGGGGTTTCGTTCTCCATTACAGAATAACATCTTCAGAGCTGCTGCTGCTGCTGGCGGTGTTGCTGCCACTTCTCGTTAGTCGTTCTGCAATGGAGAACGAAACGTCGGCAGTAGAAGCAGTCGTGACACGGTTCCAACCGGAAGCCAATTCAACAAGATTGATTAATTTGATACTACTGTAAAACATTCTTTCAAACAAGAATGACAACAATAAAAAAACAAAAAGGAAGATTTGAAGAAAAATTTTAAACTCAGAAGCAGTCGATATGATGGTAGGAAAAAATAAAAAAAAGGAAAACATTTTAGCGTGAATTTCAAACTTAAAATAATAGTCTATAAACAGATTCTTTCAAATTATTATTATTAAACGTCAAATCGGGATGATACGATTTTTAACAAGAAAGTACGAAATTAAAAAATTGGTTTAAAATGGACTTAAGTATCTAGAATATAATAATAATCATTCTAATTTATTTTATGTTATTTCACATTAAGTAAAATAAAGTAAATATGTAACCTAAAGATGTTTAATTTCTTTTTAATTATTAATGTTGATCATACTTTAATATTGAAATATTTTGCAGTTTGATGCAGAGGTAAAAATGCTAAATTATGTCAGAGAAAGAGTACATATTTAATTTTACTATTAGGAGCTCCTCTGGTACATCGTAAAGCTATACGAGTTAAAGTTAATACCTATACGCTCTTACTTTTTAGACATCTTTAAGGTGTAGTTCAAACGTAGAAAGTAAAAGTTGAATCTGATTTAACTTCGCCGTTCGCATTCTGAGAAATTTCAAATTTCAACGTTCCCGAAAAGTTTCTGTGAATGCTTCGTATATTAGCGTGTGGAGTTAACCTTTCGAACATTCTCATTTCAATTTTCCTTTTTCCGAGCAAACGTCGACTAAACTTAAGACTTATTTGAGATGTTAATGTGTTCTGTAACTCGTAAGTTTCAACTTTGTAATTATTGATATACGTTTGACAATGTTTAATTATGTAAATAAATGAACTATTCCATCACTCTAGATTATATTAGAAGTATTTAACAAAATAAGTATGATTTAATTTTATTTTCCATGAACGAGTTTAATTTAAAACCAGAGAGTCTCCTTTAACGTTATTATGACTTCAGAGGGTTTAAGTGGAGCAAATCGCCTTCGATTGATCAGTTGCCTTTTTTCTATCCATGACCTATTCGCCCTGATGGTTTGAGGTCAATGAGCTCTGTTCTGTTAAAACTAAAGAAGATAGTTTTCTATCTATCTAGCTGAAGTTCAAGGTCGTTTTAAATTCTGTATGCCTATAAAAGTTTCAAAACTATTTAAAGCTTTCTTAAAATCTCCCACGTGAAATCCTTTCAGCTGTTAAGTACTTGAAGCGAAAGTACTTGAACGAATATGTTTGTGGTTTTGTATAAAACGAATCTCACTCGAGCAGGTGCATTAAGGATAAATACTCAAGGAGGTAACCATAAGGGGGGTCGAATTAATAGCAGGGAAAAATGACAAAAGAAAAGAAGAGGGTACTCGTTCCTAATGAAGGAAAGCTTTTTAAAACTTTTCAGGGCTCGCAAACGCGAGTAGCATTCGTCCTTTAATGCGGCGGCGGCGGCGACTTTGTTTTACGACGCGTCGCGGCGCTCGTAAAACTTTGCAATATTTAGCGTCAATTTCAGGAGCGCCACTGTTTTGCGGGCGTTCGTTAGCTGCAATTATGGTCGCAATATTAATAGCGAGCGCATGTTACGCTCCGTTAATTATTTACGTAGGCGAGCAGATGGCTCACCTAAAACATTTTTTGCCGGAAATTTACATTTTCTGGCTAAGCACTTGAGCGTTTCGAGCGATTCAAAAGGAAACCCGAAAAAAAATGACAAAAATTCCTGATGGATGCGGTGAAAGGGAATTAATTGCGAGAAAATTTCTTTCTCCCCCCCGGGCGCCAAGCTTCCCGGCGAGTTTGTATAAAGCGCGTGTATATATGTTATATTTTTGGAACTTTTATGTTTATACGGAGCGAAGTTTCCTTCCTGCAAAGTATGAAATTGAGTAGCGGCTCTGAAATGGGTTTGGAAAAGATTTAAAAGTAATTTTGTTAGTTTTTTTTTCCCCCTTCGGTCGGTCGCTAACAGGAAATTTCGTGGAACTGATATAACGCGGGCAATTTTTAACTTGTCGGAATTTCACCCTCGTAATAAACGAGATCACTTCGACTTTATTGAAAACAACGATTTTTTTTCGGGAAAACGAAACTACTACCAAAACAAAACCATACACGAACAAAAAGAAATCTAAAGTAAACAATGGAAGGAAAAAGCCATTTGCTAAATATGTATATTAGGGAGATAAGCCAGATGTTATTGTTCAACAAAAATAACTCCAATCTGACGATAATTTAATTGTTTATAATCTCCGAACACATTGACATGACAAACAAATGAATTTTCATATTAGCATAATTCTCTGTTGGTTGTAGGTAAATATTAATTCGTACACTCACGTTTCTGCTTTTAAAATCCGAATCCTTTATTTCGAATTTTCGAGAACCCAACTAGATCACACGAGAAGTTAGCTGTAACGCGATTGTAACTATCAACTATCTAATCATTTCTGCTTTTCTGGAAGTACAACAATATTAATATTGTATTAAATAAAAATTGTTTTAAAACGCTCCCTTTTCCAATCACCATTTAATTTCCCCCATCATTTCTGTTCTACTCTGCATAACACGCATTCGCTTCCGATCGCCAACATAAATTTCCCTCCTAAAAAAAAAAGGCGGCAACAAAACCAAACGATGCTCCTCTCAAATAAATTGGCATCGATTGTTGCGGAGATGCAAAAAAAACGGAGCTGCCGACTTCTGACACGCTCGCTTTATTGTTTATGGAAAGTAAATAATTCATCGCGTTCGCGGCCCTTATTTATCGCTTCCGGGGGGGAGCGAGAGCGAAGAAGACACACCGTTGTTGCTGTTGTCTTTATCGGCCGGCTGTAATTTCCCACCCCAATGGTTTCGTCCCTGTTGAAAACTGTTTGTTCTCGAATAATATTTAAATACCGCTGGTAAGTGATTTTGGATATTGCACAAGTTTCAACAGAAGTTGGGTAGAGTTGAGTGTTTTAAAAATACTTTGATTTAGCTAGATTAAAATAAGAGACCCGCACACTTGCGACTGTAGCGGTGTGATATACCGCCTGTTTCACTGAAACTTGAAAATAGGTACATTCAAGACACAAGCTTCGTGTCTAGTTTTGCTTTCTCTTATAATATGAGACATTACCGCACAAATCGAATCAAGATTGGCAGAAATAAATAATTTATTAAATTTAAAATAATTATGCTGCCACCAACAGATTTGAGGGGCACCGAAACCTTGTACATTTTCTAAAAATAATTATCTTCATTTATTTAAGTATGATTTCATTTTCGGAGGATTAAGTTCTTGGAATCAAAAGCTATAGAAAGTTAATTGAAAATGTAGAAATATACCCAAAATCAAAGTCCAATAGTAAGGACAATAATCGAGTATATTGATCAGTAAACTCCATGCATATCTTTTTAGAGATAAAACAGTAGTTAAGGACCTCTTGACTGTAGTTGTCTCAAGGTATTTTAACCATCTTTCGGGTTCTAGTTGGGCCTCTAATATACACTGCTCAACTTTTGAACTGGTACACTTACAAGAACATATATAAATAACAATTTACTACTTTTTGAGCCACACCTTTTTGCTTAATTGATAGTATATGGTCCTGGGAAACACTTTTAGGGCGAAGAATTAAAAGAATAAAACTTACATAACGAATTTCAAATGTTTTAATAGAACAATAACAAAATCTTCATTTTAGTATTACAGAAAAGTTTATTTGGCCATTCTTCCAAAACAGTTCGGAGCTGATGGTGGTTGTTTGGATCCACTCCTCATGACCTTACCAACCTTTTCAGGTAATCCTATACGTTCTCTATGGGATTATGAACTGGAGAGTTCGCTGGCCAATTCATGTGTGTAATATTGTTCTCTTCAAAAATGCATTGATTTGCCTTGTTCTATGAGGACGTGCGTTATCATCAACAAACACGAAACCATCGCCTATTTCATTGGTAAATGGCAACACTACAGGTTGTAATACCTCATTAGATATCTGACACTATTCATTGTAGCATTTCCAAGAATAACGAATTCAGTACGACGAGTCGCTGAAATTCCTCCCCAAACGGTAATTGAACCACCTCCATAAGCTTGATGGTAAGTTACGTGGTTCTCAATATAGCGTTCTCCTCTGTTTCTCCAAACTCTCACTCTTCCATCTGAGCTATGGAGACACTCTGGTTTCGTCACTGAATAGACAATGACCCCAATCTTCAACATTCCAATTTGCATGTTGGTGTGCCCACTCTAGCCTTCTTTTATGGGCTCTGGTCAACAATGGACATTTTTTAAAAGATCTGGACCTTAAATTTACCGCATGGAGCCTTCTTCTTACTGTTTGAGTGGATACTTCAGTACCTATTGCATTTAATAACTGAATTTGGAGTGTTCCTGCAGTAGAAAATCTATTCCTACGACACTGAACCGTAATAAAACTGTCCTCCCTGACTGTTGTACTGCGATTTCGCCCTCCGCCCTGCCTATGTTGGACAGATCCAGTATCATTAAAACCTATTCGAACTCTTCACATCGAAATGAGCAGCAACAGTTCTTAGTGATGCACCAGTTATAAGCATTCCCATAGCTTGGCTCATCTCTTCAATACTTAAACGCCTTAATGGCATCTCTAAAATGCAATCAACCACTCTGAATTAAAACTTACTCGAGAAATTCGCAAAAATTCTCTTAAAACTTGATGGAAGTATATGCATCCGCGAACTCAGTAACTGCACTTATGACAGATAATAACAACAAACAACAATTGAATGGCAAATATCATTCGATATGTATTTGTTTGCATTCCGAAACACAGCCCTGATCATGTAGGAAGTCATGCCAAACGCCTAAGATGGATTGTTTACTTTTACCGCATGTTATATAAGTGTACCAGTTCAAATGTTGAGCAGTGTATATCGGATTCGCAGTCAGCGCTGCAAATTAGTCAATTGTTAAGTCAACATATAAATAAAAACTAATTCGTCTTCTCCAATATTTGAAACATTACAATTAGAGCAGTCTCCATTAACCTAGAGTGCCCCAACATTATCGAAGACAACAAAAGTCGTGCTTTGGTTTCTATTTTTGTCAAGACCCTCAAGAACAATTTTTTTTGCGGACGATTCTATTTCATTTCTTTCTGAAATAGCTGACTTTTGGTAATGGCAACTGCTGATCAGAAGGTTTTACAATCGCTAATGGCATTTTAATAGAAGATCGTAAAAAAGAGAACCCCGCGAGGAGCGTCAACGCAAAGACCGAAAACTTGAATGTAAAGAGCAACTTGCTCGAGAGGAACGTCAGCATGTCGAGTGTGAACAAGAACGACTCGTAATGTTTGAGCATATGATGAAAATCGTTACGAGCCAAATGTCAACACCAAACACGTCAATCAGTTAACCAATTTCGATAAATGCACCTCCTGTCACGGTATATGTATGTTACGAGCGACAATTAGGATACCTATTTATTTCGCCTCGATCAACAATTCAAGGCCAACCAGATCAATCACAGATCAAGCTCAACGCCCTGCTTACTTCCTGTTATGAGTTGGAGTTGAGACATTCCATCTGCTGCAAAAACTTTTTGCTAGAGAGGACCTTAGCACCAAAATTTACTCGGAATTAACAAATAAGTCGACAATACTTAGCTAATAAGGGTAAACCAGTTCGAGACACTCAAAATCTCACTACAACAGCATGTGAACGAGTATTCAAACATACGGAGATACGACGTAGATCGGAACGCATTCTCAATTCGTGAGATTCACTCCATGTTAGAACTTTGGAGGGATGAAATAATATATTGTAATGATGTCGATGTTCGGCCCCACGTTGGGCGCCAATAATTGTAATGATTACGTAAGTGCCCCACGTTGGGGTGTCAAAATTGTAATGTAACGTTGTTTTTCCAAGTTGCGGTGCCAATTGCAGTAATATTTTTGTATGTTATTTGTGGGTACGTTTCTACTTTCTTTTTTTTAATCTTTTCTTTGGGTCGCTCAGAATTACCCACTTCTCGTTTTATGACCCCATGGTGGGCACATACAATGACAAAATGTATATACGTCCGTATGTGCCAGAAAAAGAAAATAAAATAATTATCGAAAAGGTTGTTGTCTGTCCCAAAAATGTACACCGGTTAGCACAAGTCGGTCATGTCACCTCGCCCTTCACAAGGCTCGGTGGGCCTCTTGTCCCATCTGATGTATATTTTGTTAAAAGTGGACGCTCTGTATCGCCGATCACGCATGTGTCTAAACTCCTTCACAAGAAAGAGGCGTCCTTCGACGATACAGATCCGTACAAAGCGAACACCAGGTATCACAAGTCGGTCATGTCACCACACCCTTCACAAGGTAGGTGTACCTCTTGTCCTACCTGATGTATCCTTGTTAAAAAAAAGGAATGCTCTGTATTGCCGATCATGTATGTGCCTCAACTCCTTCACAAGAGAGAGGCGCCCTTCGACGATACCTAAACGTCTCCCGTTGTCCGATGTTTAAATGAAAATTTTGTTTGTTTGTCACGTATGCCCTTACCTTGAAACGTCGTCCATGTCGTTGTTTGAGGAAAAAGGATAGAGGTATTCAATATCCAAAAATGTTTCTTTCTCAATGAAAATACCTCATACCAGATAACCTTTTTAATTAAAATTTCTTCTCTGCTTGTTGCGGAGGTCGAGGCAGGAATTCTCACGATGGTCGAAGTAGGAATTTTACTCTCGGTGGTCGAAGCAGGAATGCCCCAAGTCGCGGAGCGCTCGCCTTATATAGCACTTTTCATTGTTTATTTTCCCGTTGTCTTGGTTACCGGAACACCCGCGTTCTGATCTAGTTACATACTAGATTTGAGTTGCTAACCAAAACGTCACGTTTTCAATTAGCGTTTTACCTTAAATATGAGTACATTTCATTTAAATTAAATTAAAATTGAACTAAAAATGGAACAACTTAACTCTAAACAATAGGTAAGTATCTAAACACATTATTTTCTAATTACCTAACCTATAAAAGACAACTTATCTAAAAATATTTCTCAACAAAACAAACTCAACCTATAATAATAGTATCCTAATCTCTTATTCTCTACACTTTGTCTTTTTTGGCCTTGCCATATAAGTGTTCATCACATAATTTTTGGTAATCGACCAAAAAGTCTGGTACTTGTTCCCATCTAGGACGTATTCTTCGGCCGTCTTCCAAATATATTAGTCTTTTCTTGTTTTTGGGCGGCTTCTTCCCGTCTACTGGATAGTGTTTTGCCGTTAGTGGCCCCCGGAATGAGCCAAGCCTCTGCTGCATTAACACTGCAATATGTATATTGAATTCGCAGTCAAAATTTAGTCAAATGTTGAGTCAACATATAAATAAAAACTAGTTCGTCTTTTCCAATATTTGAAATTGCTTTTATCTTAAGAAAACTAAGGTATATTACAGCCTCTAAGGGAGTTAAAATTTTTTCTTTGCAGGACTCCAGGGACCAAAACACTCAAGAAAGAGCAAGGGTTGGATGTTTAGTCTGTATAACTTCCTCCAAACCAGTTATCATATGAGATGTTTACGTTACAATTAGAGTTTGAAATTATTCTGTGGATATGTCTCACTTTATTTTAATAATTTAGATTTTCGGCTGTTTACTCAGAATTTAAAAAAAGTGTTCATCAAAGTTCTCTATGGGACTACTTTGGATTAAAAAAAAATTCCTTTTACCTTTCTTGGATGATGTTTAGTGATATTTGAAAATTCGATTTGGGATCCTTCTTTAAAATAAGACCCGAATTCAAAATCTACAAAAAAATTGAATTGTAAAATGAAATAAAAATAATATTTACTAATCCAAATTATTGTAGTTTGTCAAGAAATTTCTGTAACAGAAGTTGATAAACATCCTCCTCTTTTGACATTTTCATCTCTGTTCATTTATAGCTAATAAATGAAGAAAAGCAAGTTAAAAAATGGAAATTAGCAAGAACAGATAAAATCTGAAGAGTTAGTAATAAAGGGGAGCAATAACAACAAAAACATACGGGTTGATGAAAAAATATGAAGAAATGAAACTCTGCTTGAAGGATTAGATCAACAATACAATACCAAAAAAAAGTACTAAAAAAATTATATTTCCATAAAAATGAAATGCAAACATATAGTATATGAGATACTACTATACTATATTAGTTATACTACTAACTAATACTATACTATATTAGTTATACTAATATAGTATAGTTATATATACTATACTATATTTAGTATCGAAAATCAACAACAACAAATAGTCGAAAAATTCTATGAAAAGGATATGGAAATACATAAAGATATATACTAAAAGACGTGAGAAAATTAGGTATCATGGAAAAATTAGTACAACTAATATAGTCCGTCTACAAAGTATCCGGAAAGAAGAAAATAACACTGCGACGTTCAGTTTTTGAATTTATTATTTAATTTTCTTCTTGCATTTTTGGACGACATAATTTTACAAATCCTTTTTCTTTAATTATGAACTCCTCTGTTGAAAATATATTCCATCAGTATTTTCTTTTCTTAAATTTAACAAAATTACTCAAATTTTTCTGTTTGTTTAAAATTGTCAACATTCAACATTTATGGTCACTTCTCCTTGAAAAATATGATTTTGATAAAAATACTGCAATCATCGAGAATATAATATAATATGTGTAAAAAGCAATATATTGAAAGAAATTTCAAAATTCCGGACACTTTCTGGATGGTCTTTGGCGTTGAGGGTACAGAAATAAGCGTGGAAGTTAAAAATCGTTTTTATTGAACTAATCGAAATAGCGCGTAATGTCGTGCGTCTGACTGGTGGACTGACTAGTTAAGGGTGCCGTGTGTACTTACTATATATTCACCCTGGTCATGCCATTATCCGGGAATTTTTACCCTGCTCTTCCCAGTAATTCGTCACATCTTTTACCGGAACGACTGGACTGCATCATACTAACATTTACCGGAATTTTCGACGAGCAGCGCGTCATGAAATTCCCGAAAAGGCTGACCAGATTTTTAAGAATTACGCCTGCCGCCACAGGTCTATATAAATTCAATTAATAACTCACAAATCCATAATGGATGAGTCTGATCACAGGCTGCACGGAAAGTTTGTGTGTGTGCTTCCGACAATAAGATGTACGGAATTCTTTGGATGTGCTTTCAACAATAAGCTGTACAGAATGATTGTGTATGTGCTTCCGACAATAAGCTGCACCGAAGGTTTTGGATGTGCTTCTGACAATAAGCTGTACGGAAGGCTTTCGTGAGTTGCTTCTGATAATTGGCTGCAGGGGAGGCTTGGGTGAGTGTTACAGGTAATAGGCTGTACAGAGCTGGGGCTCGTACACTTCTTACTTTTCCTTTCTTTATCCGATTCTTGATTTGTTGAATCTTTAATGCGATATGATTTATATTTCAGTAATTCGAGAGTTACTTTCTTTATGTGAGGTATCTTTCATCGGCGAAATCATTTTCTACGCTTGTCTTCTATTCTTAAGTTTGCAACGCCAATAACAATTGGCGTTTCTCCTAACGTTCCTCTGTTTACATTAATATAAAAATTTTTGAGCTCTTGATCTGCACTATGACTGTCAATGGTTGTGTTAGTATGATACAACAACGGAACAAGTGCAGCTATTCTAGATCTATGTTCATCACCTCCTCAGTTTCCAGCGCATAGTAGCAGTGGAAACACCAGCAACAGTGAGAGAGTAGATCGGCAACAACACTTTTGCAAGGAAAATGAAACGTCGGCAATAAAATGAACTTAACGCAGTACTCCGAGAGCTAAAAGAAACTCCATTACTTTCTTCATTTCTCTGATCCAGATCACATCTTTCTCCAATTGCATGATTCCTTTTGTCCTGTTTGTGAGAATTCTCTCTTTTCAGAAAAGAAACAGAGTTTCGATTTTTTTCTATCGTTTTGCTTCATAATGGAAAAATGACTTCTTCGTTAAGTATTCGGCTTCGCTTGACTAATTTCAGACATTTTCACATAAAATTTACTTCCATAGCTTCTCTTCAACTGCCTCCAATTTGGCGTTAAAGGACAGTTCTTAGATAGAAAATGAGACTCAATGCCCTTACCTTCTAAGTGTGGGGATTGAGACGAGGGCTTTGCAATCTATACTCGGGAAAAAAATTGTCTTGCGAGAAGCAATCCTCAGCAGCATCATAACACTAACATCAAAGGAAGATGAAAGTGAATACAGAAAGGGGCTCTATAAATAAAAAATAAACTTTTTCAAAAGTAAATACAAATTACTTCCAGAAAAACAGATTCTGTATAGCAATGTCTAAAGTAGTGTTTATTAATTTTACCCAACCATTAGCTAGTTAGTTATGGGTCACGTCGGATGAAGAAATAAATGAAGGTCCCGTATATTTAAACACAACGGTTGATCTATTTTTGTAAAACTCTCTTGGGTTCAGTATTTATTAAGCTTATACGGATTAAGTTGATCGGAATTCGAAATGAACTTTCGAAGGGTCGGCCTCAAATCCTAATCTTAACCGCTTCAGTGTTTTAACGACCGCCTTTTGTCATTTATAACGAAACATTTCCAACCGCATTAATTTCCGGAAATAATAGACCCAATTTCAATCTGGAGTATTCATATTTTAAAAACATTTCATTGATCAAAACGGTGATGGTCCGCAAATTGATTTCAGCGTGAATTGTCTCTAATTCACCACAATATTTTCGCGGCTATTAAAGCTTATCATTTCTCCCATCGGGCGGGCAATAAATCCGCTAATGAATACATTTTGTATTAGCGGCGATTTCGGTTTTTGTTCGCAAATATACACAAGCACAATAACATAAATAATCATATTAAACTGATTTATATCGTCCCGCCTTGGATAAATTTCAGAGTACGTTATTAAATTTGGCGGTCGTTGGGTCAAACGAGACTCCGCCGGCGAGGATGATCTCTTGGGAAGGGAGCAGTTAACGCAAAAGCTCCGGCAATTGCTAGGAATGAAAACGCGATTAATAATTTTAATTGGAAAAAATTATTCCTCATCAAGGAGGCGCTCGCCTACTCTGCTTTTGGGTCGTTTCACGCCGGCCATCCTAGAGCTATGCCAACCATGCGACGTACGGACTTTGTGTCTACCAGTTGTTGATGACTCCCATTAGTTGTCTCGAAACCGAGCGGCGAAGTTGATTGCGTAGTTACGAATTGTTCGGATGAACTGTTTCGATGCAGCAAAATTTATTTTGGATAATAAACAGAACCCCATTTAAAATCGATGGTAGGCACAACTCAAAAACGAAATTCCAGAAGCTGGAAAAAAACTTTCATTTTCTGTTTCAGTCAGTAAAGGTATGTTTGATGCTCAATAAAGTTTATTTTAAGAAAATATTATTAATTTAAAGATGCTGAATACGTTTTCCTGGGTGTGTTTTGCCAATACTAAATGCATTCTTTTTCATTTCTGTTCTATTTCGAATTCTTTTTGTGTTGATGTTAATCCAAACCACAAGAGAGAGGTGTCAGCAGAAATTTGTGTTACCTAATCATACAAATAGTGGTAAGCATGAATTTCACAGCACATCGATTTTGCTAGATAGGAGAAATGCCCGATGCTATCTCTCACTCGCTGCATGTTGATTTACTAGAACAAACTTACATCTAATCAATTTCCCTGACCACACAATATGTATTGTACACATTACCTGTTTGAAGCTAAGAATTTTGTAATTTAAAATAATTTCGAGTGACAAGAAAATTACTGAACAGAAACAACCTTCTATTGTTCCAAATACTCTTTTCAAATTAGTACGTCCACATTTTCTCACCGATAGGGATGGATTTTTATATGAGGTGGCGAATTTTTGTCCAAGTGGCGAAAAAAAACTCTTAAAGACGTTTTTAGAGTTTCTTCGATCCTGATGCCCCAAAACAAATTCCAGGAGACTCATTTACCAACAGAGTCCAACCAAACCTGAAACACACATGTACTGCAGCTTTCTCTTTCTACATAGGTGAAGTTTACTGGATATCCAATGTCCGGTTCGAAAAATCGTGATTTCTTCACCTTTTAGAATTCTTTCGAAAACATTGTAGAATTTTTTCGAGAACGTAATGCCGACATTCTATAACTCTCTTAATCGATCAATCATTATTATTGTTTGCAAACAGATTTCAATTTTTTTTCTAGAAAATTGTTCGTTAAAATTTTTTTAAATAAAATTTATTTACTTTGAAAATTCCTATTCAATGACACTCAATTCGAAATTTATTGACATGTTACATTTTAAGTTTGAACTACAGTTCGTCAACCATTTTGTTCATTTGTTTGATCTCTCCGCTTGTTTTATTAAGTTGTTATTGGTTCCTTTCTTTAACAGTTGGAAAGAATTTTCAGAAACGATAGCGAATATTTGACCGCCTAGAGAGATTGGAGATTTAGTTTTGCTTGTGAAGAACATCTGAAGGTTCCAAGCCAGTGCTTTTTAACGAATAAAGTAGTGCTTCAAGAATTAAAACGCCACGCGTTGCTTAAGTTTTCCCAATTGCTTCTAAGAGTAAGTTTCGTTCGATCTAGCTTGTTTCTCTTATTGTACTTCGCTTGTAGTTGTATTTTCTTCCAATAGCACATTGTGGGGTACAAATATTTAAGGTCTGTAACAGCCTTCCCCCCTGGTTCAAGTTAACGAAACCGCGTTTGGTTTTTCCCGAGTCAGTTTGTCGCTGTTAGAGTCAATTTTAAGAACCTTTTCTACTGCGACACCGATGTTCGCCATTCAGAAACCCTGTTAGGAGCTGCCGATGTATTCAGAGTCCGCTTCGAGCGCTGAGCATAAAGTAGGACTGGTGGAGATCATCTTGGTTTTGTACAAACCATCTTGTAACTTTTGCCTTGACTTGCGTATACGTTAATTTTGGGTATTTACTTGTACCTCCAAGTACGATTTTGGTTTCCTCTGACCCATTATTATTGACAATCGATTTGTAGCCTACTCCGTCTCCACTGACCTGGGACTTGATTCTCGAACCGTGCAAAAAGATTCGTATGCGAAAATAACGTCAAAATGATGCAATTTTCGAACGATTTGTACAGTTTTGTAGGAGTCTACGTCATTTTCGCATACGAATCTTTTCACACGGCTCAAGAATCAGGGCCCTGGGTATAATTCCAACTAGAATATTTAACACCAACGATTTTCTCTCAGTCTTCACAACTTATACAGGGTCAAGCAGGTAAGACGAGAAAGTAGGTAGTAATCATTTGAAATTTGACCTTTTTTTTGTAGAGGTTTAGAGAATCTTCGAAAGACACCTCCGGGTATATTAATTCCGGAGGCGTGTTGGATTCGTCCCGAAATTTCTGTCAGGGGCGCCTACCAACTAAACTCCTTTCCTCTGTCACCACTACTACGCAGGGGGAACCGCCTCTCAGCATTACTTCCCGTGTGCGTGGTTGCCTATTCTAGGCCATTCCTCTCAGTCCTATCATCCTTTACCCATCCTCTTCTTCTTTCTTCTGCCCTTTTCTTTCCCATCCTCTTCTTCTTCTTGTCCGTGCTTCATCCTCTTCTTCCTCATCTCCCCCTTTCTCTCCCTCTCTTCTATCGATCCTCATCTTCACTTGCTCTCTGCCTACCGCCTTCCTCAGTGCCTTTTATTTCCATGATCTTTCTCATCATGTGCGTAACAGCCTCCCAGTTGCTTTCGTTCTCATTTATGACCTCCTCCACACTCTCCTTGGTCAGTTCTCTTTCGCAGATCTCCTCGGCGGTTCTTCTTTCCGTTTTAAATCTTCCGCATATGAAAATCGTGTGCTTTGGGCTATCTATTTGATCACAGTACCATTTGGCCGTACTCTGTCTTTTAATTCGGTGTAGATATTCGCCGAAGACTCCGTGGCCAGTCAAGGCTTGGGTCAGGTGGTAATCTCCTTCGTAGTATTTCTTCTTCATCCATTTGTCAATGTCTTTGATGAAGGTTTTCGCCCATCCTGTGCAGTTATTCTATTCTATTTGCCAGTTCCTCATGAGCTCCTTTCTTGCCTCCATCTTGTATTCTCTACCCTCATCGAACACTCTTTTCCTCTCTTCCACGAGGAGTCTTGTAGGGGGCAGCTTAGCAATCATCAATACGGCTTCTGTCGAAACCGTACCGTATGCTGACGTGATACGTATCGCTAGTTTCTTGTTTAATCTCTATACTAGTTTATCATATTGCTTAGGGCATCTCCCCATATTGGAGCCGCGTTGAGTAGTATCGACGTCACAACCCCCGCCAGTACTCTTCTTTTGTGCGCTCTTGGGTCCCTCACGTTGGGCATCAATCTCGCCAATGCGGCATATGCCTCGTACGCTTTCTCGCATGTCTTTCTGACGTGGGTTGTCATTCTTACCTCCTTATTTAGATACACCCCCAGGTACTTTATATTCGGTTTACTTAATATTTTTGTTCCTTCGATCTTCAGGCCCACCTGTTTTATTGATCTTTTTCCTGTCAATATAACGACTTCTGTATTTTGGAGCGCTAGTTTTAGTCCCTTCTTCTCTAGCATGTTGGTTACCTTTGCCGTAGCATATTTCACTCTCTCCTCTAGGAGCCCGAGCGTGATCGCATTTACGACTATTGCTAAGTCATCGGCATATGCCACTAAATTAATACCTGTTCCCATCTCTTCGCCTACTATGTCATTATAGAGCATGTTCCACAGTACTGGTCCTAGGACTGAGCCCCGTGGAACTCCGTGCGTTATTCTCTTTCTACAGCCCGTGCTTGTTATTATTTCTCGTTCTGTCAGGTATGCGCTTATCAATTTAACCAAGTATGCTTCTATTCCGGACTTTCTCGCTGGATCTTATTCCACGGGGCAGAGTTGAATGCATTCTGAACATCAAGGGCTATCAGAATGCAATGTTGTCGGTTGTGCGACGCTGTGTGTTTTAATTTGTTAACCATGTTTTTTATCTCCTGCAAGGCGTGCACTGTAGACCTTCCGCTCCTAAATCCATATTGACTGTCATGGATTGCATGTCCACTTTACGGGCTTTCCATTATCCTATTCCTTATTAGTGTCTCCAGGAGCTTCCCGGTCGCATCTAATAGGCATACTGACCGGTAGTTCGTATCCTTTTCACCCTCCTTCTTCGGCTTCTCTATCAGTATTAGTTTTGCCCTCTTCCACACTATTGGGAACCTCCCTTCCTTTAAACAACTTTTTATAATTTTTAGGAATATCTCTGGATTACAGTAGCGGCCGCTTTCACAACTTCGGGCGGGATTTTATCGGGCCCAGGTGCCTTTTTTATTTTTATTCTATCCACTACTGCCCTCAGCTCTGCCTCCGTAAATGGTGGTGGCGGAGTTCTTAGATTATGGGTTTTTCATTCTCGGTTTTCCATGCTAGGGAATAGTTTTTGAATTTGCCACTTCGCTCAATTGGACCGGTGGCTTCAATCTCAATTTCTTCATAACAATCTGATACCCGACGCCCCAGACGTTATTTTCTAAGTCGTCGCATATATCTGCCCATTTCTTACTTTTTTCTATCTTAATTTGCTTTCTTAGCTCCCCTCTAGCTTTTTTATACTCCTCCCTTAGTTGTTTTCTTTCTTCCTCTGTATAATGTCTACCTCTTCTCTTCAGTTTTCTTCCAGTTGACCTATAATACAATAATATATTGTAACCGATAATTATATCGCCATGAAATGGACCATATACAGACCGTCTAGAAAATATCAGGAATTTTGAAATTTCTATTAATATATTGCTTATTATACATGTTATGTTCTTGATATCTTAGGGTCGCAGTATCTTTATCAAAATTATATTTTTCAAACAATCTAACAAGAAAATGTGACCATAAATGTTGAATGTTAACTATTCTAAACCAACAGAAAAATTTTAATAATTTTTGCCAAATTTAAGAAAAGAGAAAACTGAGGAGTTTTCCAACTTTGGTTAAAAAGAGTTTTCATAATTTAGAATAACTCCAAATCTAGCCTTAAACTTTGAAATTTCTATAAATATAATACCAATATTTAGACTAAAATAAATCTAGTTAAAACTTGGTTAGAAGGACTCCTAAGTTCACGACTTAATTCCCACGGATGTTAATTTGAGTTAATCACTTTTAGTTTCTACTCTTTTCATGAGACACTTGTCTAAATTAGATTAAGGACTTTATATATATATATTTGACAAGATTATTCTCAAATATTTAGTTATTTTTGAAGGCGTATTTTTATGTTAACTACCTAGCTATTAATAAAACATGTATCACATTAACAACCCTTTATTTATGTACGTAAGTCCCTTCAACACTTTTATAATTACTTCAAAGTTTTCCAATTGCCCCATACCTCCAGAAAAGAAATTCTTCGGCTACTCTGCTAAATATTGTTGAACAGTGTCTTTAAGTACTTCATCAGATGCAAAACGCTTTACCCTGTACTTGTAGATGATAATAATAATAATAATACTTTATTTCATTCCCAACAGTAAATACCAATAAGGACATAAACAACAAGAAAGTCAGGTGTTTGTCGAAAAAGTAACGCATAACTTAAGCGATAACAATTAAATAAATGCATTAAAAGTACAATATTTAAATACATAAATTTCAATAATAAATTTAAGTAATAACCCTTAAGTATATTATAATCTAATCTAAACTAGCAATTAAACTTAGAAGTTCTAAATTTAACCTAGCCTAAACTTAATAAAGATATCCTCAAAATGTTTATTTGCATTTTTGCACATTTGACTGATTTGATTGATTGATTAGAGATATAAAAGGTGTGAATACTTATTGACGAAATACGCGGCATATTGAAAAGAATATGCTCCAACAAGTAGGAGCATTCTATTTCGCTATGAATTAATTTGCACATGAAATTGGCGCTATTTAATTCTCTTCGGAATTGTAAAGATTGCATATTATAGCAATTTAGCAAATAGTGATAGTCTACATTTCTTTCTGGATAACGACCGGATTTTTTAAAGCTAGCGTACTTTGAATCCGTTCTATTTGCAACTGATAACAAGAATAGATGGGTTGCCAAACGAGAGGTGCATATTCTAATTTACTTCGAACTAATGCGATATAAAGACAGTAGGTAGTGTTAACATCAGAAAAATGTTTAGTATTACGTATGACGAAGCCTAAAGTTTTTGAGGCAGAATGACAAATGGAAGCAAAGTGATTTGAAAAGAAACTCCCAGGTCTTTGACAGACGACACCGATATAATAGACGTTGGTTGTAGATGTTGTAATTGAATTCAATTAACTGTTTCTTTTTACTGTATCGCATCACACAACATTTATCAACATTTAACTGTAATCTGTTTACCAGACACCACTGTTCGACCGTATTTATATTTGTTTGCAGATGGAGCGCATCATTAACGTCGTTCACCTGGAAATAGAGCTTCAGGTCGTCAGCATACGCTAATTCTGAACACATAAATCTGTCAAGTAGGTCATTTATAAATAACAAGAATAACAATGGCCCAAGGTGTGATCCTTAAGGAATACCAGAAGTAGAGATAAATACAGTTGATCTAAAACCGTTGTATTAAACATAGTTGTTTCTCATAAATAAATAAGATTTCATAAGTTGTAACAAACTATGATTTAATCCGAAGGACATAAGCTTCTCTATTAAAATACAGTGATCAATCTTAGCAAAAGCCTTCGAAAAATCTGTATATTTATATAACATCCAATTGTGTAGAGGAATCCAATGCGAGACTAATATCTTGCGTGATACATGCCAGATTTGTAACAGTTGACCTCCCTTTTATAAACCCATGCTGCATGGGTGACAATTTTGAAGATATGCCATTATATATTATATCATAAATATTTTTAAAAAATCAAGTTTTCTTGCCAGATGAAAATTATGAAAATTAATTAAAATTGTATAACTGGCAGTATAGAACACTTTCTATACTGCCAGTTATACAATTTTAATTAATTTTCATAAATATTTTTGTTCAAATAATTTTGAAAAGTTGCATAAGATGGAAATAGGTCTGTAGCTGCGAATATCAGAGACATCTCCCTTCTTGAAGACAGGAATAATGGAAGCTGATTTCCAAATAGTTGGAAAAGTACTACATTTTAGCGACAAATTAAACAAAATATTTAAGGGCTCAATCAGAATTAAGAACGAAGGAATTTGATAACATCCAGCAGTTTCTTTATTTTTTAATCTTGATATGCTTTTTAAAATGTCCTCGTTAGTAATGCTTAAGATAGATAACATATCACTGTGAATGTTGACAAGGTTATCGAAATCTGTTATTACATTTTCGATTGGCAATAGATATTCGAAAATATAGCAGCAAAAGCATTCACTATAACATTGGGATCAGTATATTGGCAATTGTAGATGCTTTAACTTACAGTCATTGGATATCTGCTGGACCTTATTTGTCTTATGAACTCAACGATTATCGTGCAGTACCAAGTTTTCTTGCAAATAAGAACGTGAGTGTTTTCCTCTAGAGCAGTTTTGAAATTTTGAATTGTATTTCTATAGGCCTTTTCATTTATATTAGAGCCCTTCAATGAGCAAGACTCCTTCAGCATCCCAAAAAATTGTTACCATCAGTTTTTTACAGATAATTGTGTTTTGGCTTTTTTTGTCGGTGGAGAGTCAACATAAATTCCTATATAGTGGAAGAGTCACTGATACTAAGTCTCATGCCTAGTGATAATTCGAGAAAAAATTTCAGTCTCATACCAACGCGATCTTGGAATCCACCGTGTAGACACCTTTTTCATTCCCAAATCGTCACGTACAATTTTCAGAATATTGTTTCAGATAAGCCGACTTCATTGGCAATAACAAAGACTTTTATACGCCGACCTTGCAATCCGAAATGTGTAATTTTTAGCACCATCTATTCAGTGTGAACTTCCTTATGTCATCCGGACTTTTGATTATCGTTATTTAATACTCTACCCCATCTAAATAGTTTAGACCAAAATTTAACTTGAAAATAAGATGGTGCATCTTCTCTTTCTTCCACGTACTCAGCAACCATTCTTTCATGAATAATTTTTGAGCTTTTTCCTTCTTTTGTCATGAACTTTATAACACTTCCATGTTTCACCTTAATTTCACTCACTGTGTTAACTAATAAACCGCACAAATTAAACACAACTTGGCACTCCAAATGTATCAGCTAGTTTTTAATAATTGGTTCGACATTGTCGCTCTCTTGTTTCAGAGCTAAGTAGGTAACATAAAAATATACCCTCGTAAGAAGACCAATGCTTAACTTAACTTAAACTTATTAATATGTTATTAGTTGAAATACCAGAAAAAGTAATCTCTGGTTTTCCTAACAACCTTAACTCTATTTCTGCGACTAATTTCTACAAAAATATTATAACACATAGTGACAACGGTACAAACACCACCAATTGATTTTAAACTTTGTTAATTAACTTTCCCGTTTCGGGAATTACAAGTACTTACGCCAGATTTAAATGTAGCTGGTTCAAAACACGTAAGCGAGGTGATTACGAACATCGATGTTTTTCCTAACTGTCGTTGCTATTCAGCGTCCATCAAAACCAGACAAGCGCTTCACTTAATCAGAGTTTTATTCGTAGCACAATTAATTGAAATGCAACATTTCACAGTGGTTTATTCTACTTGTTTTTGTACAAGCAGAAATTCAATAGATCAGTCAAAATCGGGAGAATAAATAAAGGAATAAAGGTAAGTAATCAAACTTGAAATGAAACCTTAGATAATATAGATACAGTGATTAAGGAGTAAACCAATGAGAAAATAATTACGCTCTGGAATTACAGCGAGGTTCTAGTGTTAAGCTAGCCAATCAATTACAGACAAGAGGTTATTATTAACAAAAAAGGTTTGGTGAGCTTTTCCTCTCCTGTACATCTAGAGATACGTTAAAAGTAAGGGGTCACATAAAAAAATGTTTTGATTTTAACTAAAAATGTGTCGTAGAACATACCTAATAGAAATCTATTTGATCACAACTGGAAAATGACCACACGTGTGAAACCAAATCATCATAAACGGATTAGAAACTATATCTTATAAGATTTATTAATATATTTTCGTGTTTGAGGTTTTAAGCTTCAGTGAGATTACGATTTTACAAATTCGATAGTATATTTCTCCACAACGAGGTTACAGGCGAGGGTCTTTTGAAGGTTGACTGGTTTTTCAATAATCCCCATGGGGTGATCTCATACGCTCCACGTGTGCACATACAACGACCCTTTTCGGCCAAGCTGCCCTCGCACCCGTCATCCTCGTCATTCATTCTTCAGATAAAAAGGAATCGCTTCCGAGGCGCGGGAAGTTGGTCGTAAGGGCGCTTCCGAAATCGTGCGCCTCTTAACAGCGTCATTAATATTTCGCCGCGCCTCGGGCCGTTTACCGAGGACAGAAAAAATATGCTAATGTCGTTGTTAGGAGCGCCCGCATTATCGAAATTTATTGCCGATATTGCCAGACATAAAGTCGTGTGACGCAGGACTATAAAGTGCGTTTTATAAAACGCGCGCACCGGATTGTGTGTACTCGGGGGCCGCAAATTTATTATGGTCTCTGACCTGGGGTTTGTCTTTTGGAAGACTCTCTAAAATACATGTTACCGTATACATATTTCTTAGTAGACTTCTAGATCAAGAAAAATTATGAAGAAACTTATAAGGCAGACACCTGCTCAAACTCAAAGGGGGCACAAGCTTATAATTCCATGATATTTTGCTTTGGATTTTGTAATATCTTTGTTATTCGAAGTTTCGTTTCTGCAGTCGCCAGTAAAAAATCCCATAACACAACGGGAGTGTTACATTTTCCTTCCGACGCGCACGAAACCAGCCACTGTAACCGAAACCTTATTAAAGTTCGGCGCGGAAAAAGAGCGACGCCCGCGACAAACGGAGACGCGTCGTTGCAATTTATGTTCGGAAACAGATCCGAATTTAATACACCACAAGGAGGACCTTTTGTTTGCTTTTGGTCGCGTGAGCGATGGATGGAAACGTTATGAGGGAAATTTGTCCTGATCCATCGAGCTTCGAGCTCGAATCTTTTTGGCTCTATTAAATCTTCATTTTTGAATTTACTCTTTTCTATTGAATTGAACTTAAACCTATCCATAAATCTTGATGTTAATTTTGTTTATTATGATTTAATTTAGGTATACTTGTTGGTTTGTTCAAAATCACCTCGTCAAAGAACGTTGTGTCGAATGTTTCATGATTAATCGCATTTCCAAAATTTTCCTTATTCAAACCCTTAAAGTAAGTAGAACACTAAAGATTGGAGAACCTGTGGTAAGATCTTACTCACTTGTGTTCAAACAAATTATTTTGCGTTAATTAAGTATTCACTAGCAAACATGATGCTGTAAAAAAATATACGAGGGGAAATTCAAGTTAGCTATCTAGTTATGAAGAAGAAGAGAAGGGATAATTTAAGCATTCTTATTTTTTAATACATTCTCCTTTAGATCCATCCACTTTTGAAACATTTTTTCCGATTGTTCAACCACTTGACAGAAATTCGTTTGGAAGCTCCGCAAAACATTGTCTGCAGTATCTTTTAGATCTTAATATGAAGAAAATCGCATTGCGCGCAGATTCTTTTTCATTTTCGAAACATAATAGTCAGAGGATGTCAGATCCGGACTGTAGGATAAACACACCAATTGTTGTCCATCCTCACAGTTATTGCCATATGGTAGTTAAATCGATTGTTTTTAAGTTATTTATAGTTTTCTGCTTATAAAAGCAGTATGTAGATGTTATTTTCATCTCTATAGTACGGTTAGTTTATTGGTAGTTAATGCTTTCATTAAGCTACCAATAATTTGAAATCCATTAATTCTAAAGGGGTCAAATAATTGGTGTGAAGTTTAAGGGACGAATGGTTAAAGTTGATAAAAGAAAGGAGATGAATTAGCCTTTACTTTCGAATTTATCAATTTTGCAAGGCGTCGTTGAAATACTTTTCTCCTCTAGATTCTACACTGAAAGTGAGAAAGAGATTCTCCATTTACACCTTTAATTTAACTTTGACAAAAATTTTACACAATAATAAACAAATAATTTCCTCCTCTTCTCTTCACTCTTTTACCAAAACTTTAATCAAACTATAAGACATCCAAGTAGCAATTCTTTGTGTGTACGTATCTGGTTTGAGTTTAAATTAGCCAGATATTATTTTCAATGCCTCCTTTATAATTAATGAAATTTTAGTCTTGTTCGCCATTACATATATTTCTCGGAATTGTCGAGATTTCACCTCTTCTCTTGTTGTACGTTCTTTTATATATCAGAACGAAATTCCTAAAGTTACACGTGCATAACTTTAATGATCACATTATAAAGCCTGTCAAGTTTTTTCTTTTAAACAAAGGATTTCGAAAAGGCCAAATTAGGTTTTCAACAATTCAATGCAGTCGTCACCAAGTGCCATTTTCGGAATTCAGAAATTCAAATCCGGCAAATTAGCGTACTTTTCGGGGTGCATAACACGACGCTTTTTTCCCCTCGACGAGTCTGTTTACTTGCGCAAATATTTATTTAACGAATCGATTAAGCGACCCTGCGAAAATCAACCCTCGCGGCGGAAACAAGGAAGCAGCACCGCTACGGACGCGGCCTCGACGTCGGCGAAGTCAACCGCCCCCACCCTCCCGTTGACAGTGGAAATTGAACAGAAATTTCGTTAACCTTGCGAAAAACTCTTTTTTAACCCTCAACCGCTACAATGGCCCTTTATAGTGAGATATTAATGACGGGAATGGATATTTTTGAAATATGAACCGAGCCCGCCTGCCGCCGCCGCCGCTGGGAAAGACCGCCTACGCGCCCCTTTAAGATTTTCCAAACCCATTCCGTAGTAAAATTACTTTACTTTTTATGACTCGTAAGGAGTTGTTAAATAAAATCTACTCTCGGCACCCTCACCCGGCAGGTGTGATAATCAAATTTGCGAAATAAAATGCTGCGTTAAGGTTATGTTTTCCCAGGTTCAAATTATATTAGGCAGGGAAAATTGTTTTCGTTCCCCTATTCTCACGCAAATGGAACATTCTTAAAACATTGATTTCATTGTAGCTTACTTTAGTTTATTTTAGTTTTAAGAAAAAAAAACGGAAATTCGTATCAGTTTTATCGCAATTATTAAAATTGAATATTAATTAATATTTATGTACTTTCCCTAAAATTGTAAACCCTTAAACACTTTCCTAATGTTGGATAGCATTGATTGGACAAGATTTTTACCAAAAACAAAGAAATTCTGCTGCCACCCAAACTTACCTGTGCTCGATCGTTGTATCATGTTTTGATGGTGTAAGACTATGTTCACCATAAATGGCGCGATATGCACCAATCGCTTATGATTATACATAGTGAGTCAGAAACAGAGGCAACTAATTTGGGAAATAATTATTCTGTGATAAAAAATGTTACTAACAATATAAGTAAGTATTGTGTTATAAAACTCAAAATAAAATCATCATGTTCTAACTGTATTCCACTTTGATGTAGGTACGTAAACATCACTGTATTCCGTAGAGTATCACTGTATTACGTAGAGTATATCACCTCTGAAAGTTATTTCGCTTTGTTTATTGTTGTTGTGGAAGCGGAAAACGATGAGGGCGTTATCGGATAAATTTTAAAACAACAGAAAAATACGGCGCGCGATCGACGCGTTGTAACAATAAAGAAGCAAAAATGTACACGGGCTGTTGTAAAATATCGCTCCTGCCGAACGGGGGTTTTTATTTTTCGTCGTTGCGGCTGAGCAGCAATTTATCGATTGCAACAAGGCAATACGTATCACCGGAAATGTCGGATAAATTATGACGAAGGCAACATAACTGCTGTCGAGTTGAGCGGGGAACCAGAGTATAGCAATTTCGGTTTGCGCGAGCGGCATTAAAAACGAATGCAGCGACCATAAATGTAGCCGATATAACTTAATCCACAGTCGGCCGTCATTCATTCAGACGGTCTGAAAGCTCGCCGTACGTGCTTCGAGTGAGCTTTCGATTGTGACGTCATCGCGAGCTTAACCGCATCGATCAAATCCGCATGGCATTCACTGGCTTGAAACGCGAAAACAGTTGACTTTAATCTTAAGTAAATTTTAATCTCTACAATATTCTTAAAGTTCATAAAATGTTCCTAAAATATTTAAGATTTTATCCAATATAATAATTACTTTAATTTAAAAGAATCTGCCCTTAAATTATCAATATTTCGAGATAAAAACTCTACACGATGAAATTCGGGTAATGCCATTTAATTATAGTATTGGCAATGTCGCTATTTGGGGCCTCTTCTATTAATGAAATAATTGTCCGGAGGATGGTTGAGAACTCCATTGCAATAAAAATTTTATATTCTCGCTACTTTCTTTCCTTCTTTTTTGTTTTGGTTATTCCTACTATTCCCATTAGTTGTCTTACCATTTCTTTCACAATTTCCTCTTCTTTCCCACATTTTTCGCATATTCCAAGTTCCTACTTTTAGAGCATTGCTCGCCTTTTCTTTGTCTTTTATATTTTGTTAGTTTCTCTTCCTTCAGTTGCCTGGTCTCAGTTTATTGTCCTTACATTCGTCCCATTTCCTTCATTTTCCATTCACATATGGCTTCCTATACTCAAACTTTTACCTCCTTAGGTTTGTTTTCTTTTGTCTTTTGTTCGTCTTCTCATCACCTTTTATTCCTTCTTCTTTTGTGTCATATCCGAGTCTATTCATACATTGTGTTCTTTAATATTTTAATGCTTGTTTTTGTTTCTAATAGTTATTTATGTATTAAAAGCATTAAGATGATTTATGCCCGATGAGTTTAAAAGGTCGAGGGCCGCTAAGCCCGAGAGCTTTTAAGTCGCCAGAGGGCATAGACATCAATTAATGCCCATAGTACATATGTCTATTTATCTCTTACTACTAGTTCTATACCTTCGAGAACAATAATTTAATATTGCTATCTGCTATACGAAGTTTATCGTTTCGAATGGTTTGTGAATTTGGTAGACAATGAAACTTTATAAACAAACAAAAGTTTGTTTTGCACAAAACGCTGACAAAACGAAATACAGAATGATGAATTATGAGGAAATTCCCGCAGAAATTGTACGAACTGGAATTTGACAAATTTAGAAAGTGGATGACAGGCAATGGTGTTGCACCCCTTAATGAAACAGTTTTGTTTGGATATTTTGAAGAATTGGTGTGTCGAACATTGTTGTTATTGTTATCATTATTGTAATTTGTGTAGAAAACAGTACTGAACCAAAATATTAACAATTTTGTTGCAAATCGGTTTTGATTGCAATGATCCCTCGAGCATCCTCTGTACATCTGTTTCGGTCCTATTTGGTGCCTCGTTAGCAAAAGCGCAGCTCCAAACTGCAAAGCAAACCGACCTGGCCAAGGTTATTCGCAATTGCGATGTAATAATAATGAATAGTTTGAATCGCAACATCCTGCGATCACTTTTTGACACAACTTTGCATAGTCCAAAAGTGATCGCAGGATGTCGCGATTCAAACTATTGACATTGGAAAGTACCCCAAATTAGTAGCCTATTTAAAGCAAGCATCTAAAGGATAGGAACCAAAAGAATCGAAGGTTCTAACTCGAGAGGAAGTGGTAAAGTTTATTCAGGAAGTACCAAACGAAACGTTTCTTATGATGAAAGTGGCGCTGTTATTTGGGGTGTTTGGAGGTTACATGCGGGAAGAATTAGTAAATATGTTAATTGATCATATAGAGGACAGGAGTGAAGTTATTGTTGTGACCGCACCCGAAACGAAAACCGACAAGAAACACATTTTTAACATTATTGATGATGAAACAATGGGTTCTTTGAAGCTGATAAGAAAATATGGATCATTGCGATCACAAAGCTGTGTGTTACGGAGCTACTTTGTAAATTATAGAAACGTCCGCTGCTGTGCTCAAGCTGTTGGAAAAAATATATTTGGAAAGATCCCTGCTACCATAGCAAAATATATCAATTTGAAAGATGCCGACCAATACACAGGTCATTACTTGCGGAAGTTCAGGCACCTTACTAGCTGATGCAAGGGCTAGTATGACTACATTAAAGAGATATGGCGGCTGGAGAAGTAGCAGTATTGTGGAAGGATATTTAGAAGACAGTATCGGATCCAAATATAAAGTCGCAAAACTTCTAGCTGGAGAGTCTTCAATATTAAATACCGCAACCACCTTACAATTAGATGAGAATGGAGAGTCTTCAATATCAAATTCCGCAACCTTACAATTAGATGGGAAAAGTGTTTCCATTACTGGTACTTTTAATAATTGGTCTTTCATTATAAGTGAAAATAAATAAAGTGAAAAATGTCAACTTCCTCTTTATATTGTATTAACCTGTCTAAAACTAAGCACCCTTTAATATTCTAGAGCATAATCTTCCATTTTATGCCCACGTATCGAAGTTGTTAGCAGCTAGTAATGGTACTGGTAAGACAAAAAAATATTTTATATATCTTTCCAGAGTAACTAATTCTTATATTTGCTTCCTTTATTTCATTTCCAATATAATCTTTTTCAAATCCTTCATTTGATCGAGACTTTCCACCTATTTTAATATTTCTAATTTCCTTCATTATTTCATCATTTTTAAGTAATTATTTATCTCATCTAGTAAGTCGCTCATAGCAGCAGGCAATACGTAATAAGCCTAACACATTCCCGACAAGCTTATAGAGCTTAGGACTTAAAATGTTATGAGAAAAATCGTATCTATTAGAATGTTTTTCTTATCAGCTTGATTATTTTTGTTAATTTATTTTGTCGAAATATTTCATCCGCTTCTCTAAACCCTTTCCGTTTTCATTTCCGCCATCATATTCGTCTCCTATCACCGAAGCTCTTAATTTCTTTGCCACTATTAATTTTTTATTTGTTACACATTGTTTGCTTTTGTAATTATTGTAATATTCTTTTATGTTTTGATATTGCAACAAAAACCTACTCCAGATCCACCCCTCAGAGAACTGACCTCTTTCGGAGTTTCAGAGACATTGTTGTGGTAATTTTTGAATAAGGGACGTAACCAGATTAAATAAATATATATTTAACTTTAGGCTTCTCGACATCATAGACATGGAAAACACAATACTTTCTTCTCATTCTTCTTAGCCTGTATGATTAATCCATGAAAACATAACGGCGCTGGACTACAACTTTACGTGCTAATTCCAAAATGGCCATTTATGGACAATCATATTTTCCCCTGTACCTTTCAAATTAACAAGTTGTAGCGATTACAGCGCCACCTGCGACCCATCTCTATACCACTGTCACGTACCAAGCTCTAATACCCTTCCACACCACACTCAGTCCCTCTGCAAAATTGGAACTCCTTGTCAGCCGAAAGGTCGGAAATTCCTTGCCAGCCGATAGGTCAGAAACTCCTCGCCAGCCGAAAGGTTGGAAACTCTTTGCCGGTCGCAAATTCCTTGCCAGCCGAAAGGTCGGAAATTCCTCACTAGCCGAAAGGTCGGACACTCTTCGCCAGCCGAAAGGTCGGAAACTCCTCGCCAGCCGAAAGGTCGAAGACTCCTAACCCTAACCAAAGTCAGCCTAAAAGTTGGAATAACCTCTACGCATGGTTAAACCGCTCAGTCCAACCCAGCAGCTAGCGCGATGCGCATACGAGACTTTGAGGGAACACAATAAATTCCCTGAACCAAAGAAGTTGGACAACCTCTTCATAGAAGAATAAGCACCCACCAAACGAGGCAGCCCACCGTCTACATAATCACCAGATGTTCTAACATATTAACATCTTTGTATTATTGTTGTTAATAATAAAGACATTCTTGTTGTATTTGTGACAATCAATTGTTTGGTTCAAGAATACGATCCACCCCCCATTTTGGTGACCCCGACGACAGCCAACATGTCACCAAACGAACAAAACATGGTTACCGCAGCCACAGCAGCAGTAAACACAACACCAAGAATCGAGAAAATATCAATGAAGGTCCCACCTTTCTAGCCAAACGGACCAGAGATCTGGTTCATCCAGCTTAAACACAATTTCTCACTGAGTGGCATCATCAGAGACTAAACTAAATTTAGTTATGTTACCGCCTACCTGGACTTCAAAATATCCGCAGAAGTACGTGACATACTCACAAATCCACCAACAAATAACAAATACGAAGAAATAAAAAGTGAGTTGATTCGCCGCCTCAGTTCTAGCCAAGAGCAGAAAATTCGTCGCCCACTGGAACACGAAGATTTAGGAGATCGTAAACCCTCCCAATTCCTGAGATATCTACAGAAATCGCAGGCACAACCATCCCAGAGACACTTCTGCAATCGATCTGGCTGGGACGTTTACCATCCTCAACCTAAGCTAATCTCACCATACAAAGTAACTCCGAGCTAGAAAACATCCCGAAACTAGCAGATGCTATTGAAGAGGCAAGCGCACACCACATAATAAACTCATCTGTGTCGGAAGTTAAGCAACCAACCTCATCATTGCTGGTCAACCAAACTGACTTCCGAGCTGCAATAAAAAGAGTGGAAGACATAATGCAGTCACTAATACAGGGATTACAGCAACAACTAAATAACCTAACCATGAACAACCGAGGCAGGTCAAAATCCAGGCAGCAACTCACACCTAGATAACAATCAACAGGCAGGCAACGTTCACCAGACAAACAGAGCACAGGGAAATACTGGCACTACTAGAAATTCGGACACAATACCCAAAAATGCACCCCGCCATGGAACTACCAATCCAGTAAACAGGAAAACTCCAACAGCGGTCACTAACGGCGGCCAGTGACTCACAACAAACTCCACGCCGCCTGTTCATCACTGACAGAAAACTGCGACTGGAATTCTTGATTAACACAGGAGCAGATCTCTGTGTTTTTCCTCTAAAAGCTCTACACGAAAAGAGAGCATCCACTGCATACAAATTATACGCAGCCAACAACAGCGTCATCAACACTTATGGCACTAAAAATTATAGTAACGGTAATTTGTTTCATCCAGTCTAGGAAATATAATTTTCCGGATCGGGATCCCGAAACTGACAATCCCGGAATCCCGAAATAATTACCGGGATTCAGTGTTCCTTCAGAGAGTTTCATATTTTTACAAAATACATTACAAAAGTATAAGTAGTAAAATTTATCGATATTTATTAACAAAATAATAACAAATACCGATTGTTTACGCCCTCTGTTTACTCTTCTAGAAATTTTATTTTTTATCGATTGAAATGAATTTAGGATATGTAAATTAAACGTAAAAATTTATTTTCTGACTTTCGATTTCGCTGGAAGCAATCTCAATCTTCTTATATTTTGAATTCACTGATCATTGCGAGTCCGAATATTCCCTATTTGTTAATTTTGCTTTCCATGACAACGAAAAAATATTTTTTAAATATAATTAAACGAGTACAATATTATTTCGGGATTTTTTCGGCATTTCGGGATCTTGAATTGAAATCCCGGGATTTTCGATCTCGGGATTGGATTTCCTAGTCCAGTCCTGAAATTATTTGAGGTCTAGAAATTCCTCAGTGGTATTGCGCGCGGTTCCTTTTGAAAGTTTTTAGTTCGCCGTGATTAAAAAGGAATTAGTTCTGTGTTCAGTAATAAAATTACGCGACGCTTCCAAACTTCACAATTAGTTTAATTGAAATTCATTTGTTTAGCAAAATTTGATGATTTCGTATTTGTTTTGAATCCCCGGTTCCAGGCGGCAGCGCCGGCGTCAGCCCTCCAAGAATTTAATTTCGGAATTCTTGAAGCTGTTCGACGTAATAACTACCACGGACAATCTTGCCGACGCCGCCGCCGCCGCCGATGTCGTTCGCGAAGGGTTCCTCGCGCGAGTTCTCCCCCAAAACTTCGATATTACACTTATTTGCTTTACCGTTTGTGTACTTAATTAACAATCGAGATTAAGCTTCTGTGCTATCGTTGTTATTGTAATAAGAAAATGGTGCACGTTAACGAGTTGCGATTATTACGGAATTGAAACACTTCGCTTAATTAATTTCCCAAGTGGAGTGTTGCGAAATTATAATCAGAGCTCTGTGCGATTTGCATTTTCATAAAAAATAATATATTCGGTTCAACTCTGAGCTCGCCCCGGGCGACCCGAGATTCTCGTCTCCGCTTTATGGCTTCGACGTGACAAAATTTCTATTGCGGCATTAATGCAAAGTACTGTAAGTAGAGGGCAACAAATACTTAAACAAAGGAGCGAACTCGACGGTACACAATCTTAAGAAACGTACAAACTCAAAAAGTAAACTAAATTATGTTTTAACGCGTAAAATAACTCGAAAAAATAAATTACTAACGCATCAACTATACCTAAATATAAATTAAGCTTTGAGGCAATTATATGTCCTGAAATCCTTGGATAGTGAAAAACAACAAGCAGTAAAGTATAAAAAGCGCCAAACCATAACGAAACATTGAGATTTCATGCTGTCTAAATTGAAGATAAAAAAGAGCTAGAGCTTTATGAAAATTATTACTGAAATTTAACAAGTAAAGAACAATTATTTGTCAAAGAATTTAATTTACGCCTTGATAAGCATCGTCCTTTCTTTAGCAAAACCACTTAAGTTTCGTCGAGAATTTTCATTTTCTCAGGGATGTGCATCCCTAAATTCCATTTTTACATTACACGTTTCATGCAAGTACAAGTGGAACCGCTTCCGGAGCTTTCTATGGCCTCACCTATAATGCCCCGAGAGCAATTTGCGCTTTGTGTTAAGTTTATCCATGATATTATGTCGTTTGCCAAAAACAAAAAAAATCGCGCTCTCACAATAACTAAGTACAATTTTTTGTAGAATAGAAAATTGATCATGTACATACGTTGAAGAACTCAATAATAAAGTAATTTTAAAAATAACTGTGCAATATCACGTTCTTTATAAACCTTCTCCTTCTCATTACATACGCTGCAGATGAAAAATATCTACACGAATTGCGCTGTTACTTTGAAATTTCTGATTTTTATTTTTCATATCGTTTTCATTTCATCAAGATAATGGCGTCCAAATATGCACGAAGTTTTCACTGTTATTTTATTTGTCCATTTGCGCAGCATTGCACTCAACAAAATGCTCATTCCGATGTAAATGTGAGTTTTTAATTTTTTGCTAGCGCACAAATCTAAATTTGAATACAGAATCAAGTAAAACGATTTTAATTTACGACGGTATAGGACTAATAATAATAAAAATATCAACGAATAATACGGGACATTGCTTTTATATATTTTAAGCTCTACATAGATTTTGGAAACAAATACGAAAATATTAAAATATTATTGAGGTTATTCTTGAATAAAGGACGTTGACAGATTAAGTAATACATTAATTAAAATAAAAGTAAAGGACTTACATGATTCACACTACACTAGGTTATAAAAAAAGTAAATTTCCCTCTGGCAAAAATAACACTTCAATATCTTGCAAACGATATTAACAAGTATTTGAGTTCAGACAAATCGAACTGCGGATGTTCTTTCGGTAACTCGGTATCATGATAGCGATGCCTTCTTTGAAGATGCACCGGTTTTATAACATACCTCTAGAAATTCCAGCGATTTACGTCTAATTACAATTCAAAGTTTTCGTAAACTTTAATATGTATTAGTATGTACAGTAGTTCGGAATTATAAAGTATTATAAAACATTAGCTTCTGTGTAAGATTTGAAAATCTTCGAAAAATGTGATAAAGTCATCCCACTTAAGGTAAGCTAGCTAATGGTTACACTCACTGTAAATGGCATCAAACAATCGCCGAGTTGGCTCATCAAAGAAACCGGCATTATGTAAGCCTAAGCAAACTTGAAAGAGTGGGCGAATGTCGGAACACGATAACGATGGCTCATAAGGCAAGTATGCCCACATGCAAGGTTTTTCGTACCTAATCAGAATTTCCGGTATAAACCATACAAAAGATGGCTGACAGCGTTTGATGCGAAGGTATCACACAGAGTTCGAAGGCGAAATTAACATCTATCGAACGTCATAGTATCTAATCAAACTCCGACAATCCGTCTTTCTCTCTGTATCCAGCACTATGGTTTAAGTGATAAAATATTAATTTATTTGTCAATTAGTTATGATATAAAAATTAAGAACTGCTTTATTTGATGTGCAAAATACTGTCTCTTCTTTTTATAAAATTATTTTGAACTTGAATTTGCATTGTTTCGTATGATATCGTTTTGACTCTGTGTGATATTATATTGATATTAATTGTTAATTTGATATTACATGACTTTGAGTCATTATTTTAATTCTGTTTAGAATTTCGCTTTACAGCAAATTCAGTAATTTGATTTTACCTATTTTGAATATACACTTTTTCTTTCATTTACAACTCAAAATTCACACAAAAGAAGAAAATATAAAAGAAGATGAGGTGTAATTTCGGCAATTCCGAAAAATAAATGTAGTGGCAGACAAAACCTAAAATCTCATTTCATATAATATACAAAAATTACTTGAGATATATTTATGGAATTAAAAAATACCGACACATTTCACATAAACTTGCAGATGCAAATTGGCTGAATATGAAAAATCGAAGAGAACTGCAAACTTTGTGCCTTTTCCATAAAATTATGTTGTTTAAAACTCCTCCGTACTTATATAACAAAATACGCTTCCGCTCAGATGTACATAACTTGGGTACCAGATTTCGGGGATTGATTTCACCACCACCACATAGAACTTCACTTTATGAAAGATCTTTTTCTCTTTCATTTTTTGTAATAGATATAATCCCTTCCCCGAACATATAAAAAATATGAAAATGTCTGCCTTTAAATCTCAGATAAGAACTCTTTTATTTACAAAACAGATGACTTAAAGTTCGTGCACCTTGTAGCAGACCATTGTTTTGTTTCTAATATTATGATCGTTCATTTGTACATAAAAGTATTAACTATTCCATTTCATTTCCTCCATTCGTATAAGCTGCAAATACTGTTCAGTGCATATTGTTATTTAATTTTCATTTTTCGGGCGTAGTTTAAGATAATTATAGGCAAATTCTTCAATAAAATTACTCTAATTTATTCAAGGTTAAGTGCAACAACAAGAGAGCTTTAACGCTTAATTGAACTTCGCCTTGCGTTAATATATTTTTTTTTTCTCATCTGTTTCTATTTTCTGTAATCAACGAACAATAAAGCCATTTATTATTATTATTATTATTATTATTATTATTATTATTATTATTATTATTATTATAAAGAGCACACTAAGAGCCATAACTGGTTAAAAAAAGCTTAAACCAAACGTACAAAAGCTACTGGAGTCCTTTATGATTTAATTAAAATTTTGGTTAGAGAGTGAGGAGAAGCAGTGGAAATTGTTGATTATTTTCTTCGTAATTATATTTGAAAAGTGAATTAAGATATAATTTGGTCGTAATAATGGAATTCCTAACTAAATCTCGTCGTGACATCTAGCAGGACATAGTGCCTCGACGAGACCTTGTAAAAATTGATAAATTTGGAAGTGAATGATAAGTCATTCCCTTTCTTTTATCATTTTTAACCACCCGTCCCTCACATACGAAAACCTTTACCTATCATGAGAGTGCAAAAAATAATCGTTTCCTTACCTACTTATATGCGCTCAATATTCATTTCTCTATGTTATTGTAATGGCTGGACGGAGTTGAAAAGAAACAATTAAATAAATTAGATACCACGACGAGAGTGAGAAAGAAATTCAATATCTAAGCCTAATTTCATAAAATAACTTAACACGAAAAGAAACAAACTTTCTTTGTCACTCTTTTTTACTAAATTTTTATCAAATCATAAAAGACCCAAGTCACTACTCCTTTGTTAATGCGTTTCTGGATTGAGTTTAAGGTAGGCAGGGATCGCTCTCAAAACATTTTTATATGGAATGAAATTTTAGCCCTTTGCTGCAGCGTTACATATAAATAATTTTGGGATTAGCGAAATTTTAACCTGTTCTTCCCTCAGTCATTTCATTTTTCTTTTTGTTTATATGGATTTAAAAGTAGATAAAAATTTTAGTCTTCAATAAAATATTTAACTTTTGTAGGACGTAAATGTCCAATCAAATTAACATAACATCCAATAATAAATTTATAAAGATAAAACGGTAACGAAAAGAAAATCGAAAAATTGAAGAAAATTAACATGGAAAATAATTCACAATACAATGAAAATTAATTCGAAGAGACAAGAAATGGGATTCTGTATAACAATTAAAACTGAATTCAGAATTCTAGTCTGTTACTTCTGCTCGTAATTCAAAATTTGGGACGCTTCAGCGTTCGAAAACTTACTTAAATTTATTAAAACATTCGCGGAAAGAATGCTTTCTTTTCTACTGCATACAACTGTGGATATTAATTAACTAAATTAATTGAATATTCGTAAAACTGAACGTAAGGAAATGGCTGGCTGACATCATAAAGAATCAATCATATTTAAATACTTATGTCCCGCGCGAAGCTTCTAACAAGGGAAGTATCCCAACCCGAAAATTCTAACTAATTTGAAACTCTGTGGGTTAATAGTTCACCTTAGGGTAAGCACGGAGCTATTTTTTATCTGCCCAAAAACGCTTTAAGTGGGGAAAAGCACTCTTCGAAATTTTTGCTATTTTCGGTTTTCTACGAATAACTCGATAACCAGCAAAGATAAAAATTAAAATTATATGGCAAAATATTTGTCTTTCAATGCTCTATCACATAACGTAAAAATTGCCACCCCTTATAGTTTGAAAATCAAAACTTACCCTCTACCACCCCAATCTGAAAAGAGAAGAAAATAATTCATTGCTCTGGGTGAGTAGTCCACTTCTGGTGCGCTTAAATACTAATATTACATATCAAAGTATTAATTTAGAAGTGGTTTATGAATGTCATATTTAAATATTAACTTCGATTGCAGTCAGAAATCTAGGCATATCTTTATCATATTACTAATCTAACGCACGTATAGGTATATACGTAATTGAAAAGGCAAACAGAGCAAAATATTTATTTGATTAACAATAAATACAAAAGGTAGTAATAAATCCAGTTACATGTGATGAAAATAATATTCTTGGAAAAAGTGTTCGAAGCATAGAAACCTATTACACCATGCACAAGGTATTAAAGCTTCAGCTCTACAAACTGAACATCGAAGTCGAACTGAACTATCTGAATTTGAAAATCCAAAACTGTTTGAATTTATTCGGTTTGTTAATGATAAATCCATTTTTGTACAAACTATAGGCAAACAAATTTATATATCTTGGAGCTGAGAGTTGATTGTGTATAAGTGATTGTAATTTTAGGACGTTATTTCTTGCATGTAAATCTATGTTAAATTGTGCAAGAACTACTTGATCGGAAAATGCTTTTACGAAACCTTTCCAAACTCGAAAGCCATATACATCGAAAGGTTGGATCATCCCTGTAGTTTTTTTTTTTTTTGGTATTGTAAATATTTGAATATCTTTATATTCATTTGGCGGTACTTTTTGCTGTAAACTAGCCTGACAATGACCTGTCCACGAATCAAATAGTAAAATACTTCGCTGACCTGTGATGCTTTAGCCACTACATTTGTTGAATGAAATAAAGACTCTTGAACGCGGGGTCCAAATCTTCCTCCTGTTTCTTTAAAGACGATATATAAAGGAGACATAAGTTTACCTGCAGCAGAAATCAATAGAAGAATTGTATAACTATGAGTGGTTGATTATACAGATTGCACTACTGCTTCGACGGTTTTAGAACATTGGGGAGCTAAAGTGCGAGTTGAATGTAACTCTAGCTGAAATCCACTTTCATCTGTATTTTATATATTTTCTATACCATAAGTTTCTATATGTTATTGTATTTCGCAGTACCTGCAATTTCCTGTAGTCTTTCTGTACTGATTCCATATAATCTGCTGATAAATTTATTAATTTTTCGTGATGCAGTCCTATATGTCCTTTTAAAATGCGATATCCATTTCTTTGGTGCTTCAAAGTCTTTTAATTGAACATTGTCATTACCTTCTAGTGCCCATTTTCGTAAATGCATATCATGAACTATAACCCCCAATTCCATTGCAGTTGCGAATTTATTAAATACATAATCTGCTATTTTTAAAAGCTTTTCCCTTCGTGAACCGTCTTGTTCTAACGATTTTTCCCACCTGTATAGTTGTGGAAGCGACTAGACTTTTCTAAAGCGATGGCGTACCGTAGGTAAAGATAAACGACCTCCTTTTCCACTTTTCCAATAGTTGAGAGCATCTTGTTTGTAATCAGACGTAATGGTTCCTATATTTTCTTCATCTGTACAGGTGGCCCAACGATGCGTATTTCTTCTATAAAGCCTAGGACAAAAAAATTAAAAAAAAAATCGATAAAGAAATTTATACTAGACAAAACGCGGCATATTGTAAAATTATTTTCAATTATACAGAGTGATCAGAAAAATGTCGGTTCGTGGAAACCAATTTTTTTTAAATGGAACACCCTATATATTTTTAGATATTTGGATGCGCCGCAGTGAGCTGATTACAATGGCATAAATATATATAGATTTTATTGAACTACTTTCGTGAAATAATTTTTTTTCTTAAAAAATTCCTCAAAAATTCAGTTAGTTTGGATATGACTTTCTGATTACTGAGATAACACAGATCAACGAAAATTTAACGCGATATTTCTAGGACTTTGGCCCTTATGAAAATGTGGAAAAAATTAAGATATCTTTCTGCATTATACCGAGCGATCGATACTTACGAAACATTCGGTATCTCATTTTTTTTAAATGGAACGGCCTACTTTTTATTCCAGAAATGGATAGCACTTAAATGTAGCTTTCTGCTGATATAAGGTTATATACTTTTATTTTTAACAGTTTCGTCACTAGAAATTTTTTCACAAGTATTTGAATGGTTGCCTTTTTAAACTCGTCGGCACCAGTCGGAATATGTATTTTTGCTACAAATTTAAAATTTATGTCTGTTAATTAAGTCTCCTGTTAAAAAAAAATAAAAAATTCCGAAAGTTTGGTAACAAATATTAAGTTTCAATTAAAATTTCCTAAAATTAAGAATTTCTTAAGAAAAAAAATTATTTTACGAAAGTAGTTCAATAAAATCTATACATATTTATGCCATTGTAATCAGCTCACTGCGGTGCATCCAAATATCTAAAAATATATAGGATGTTCCATTTAAAAAAAATTGGTTTCCACAAACCGACATTTTTCTGATCACTCTGTATAATTGAAAATAATTTTACAATATGCCGCGTATTGTCTAGTATAAATTTCTTTATCGATTTTTTTCTTAATTTTTATACTATAGGCCTCACAGAAGAAATACGCATCGTTGGGCCAGCCTGTACAGGGTGCTTGTTCTTCCTCTATAAACTCTCTCTGATCTTCAAATGTAGGTGGTTCATCTTCATCAATATATTGTAATGTATGCGGACGGTTCATGTTTAAAAATTTTAAAGTATTGTCGGTTTGCGCCTCAAAAGACGTATCTGCCATGCTTCTACTGATTAATTCGCAAAAAATATCGTGTAACTCCTGCTCCCGAGGAGATGGTACCATTCTTCTATTTTTGGTACCATTCTTCTATTTTCATTATTAATAAAATTGTACGTCAGCATCAACAAATGAATAATGTTAATTGGATTTATTACTACCATTTTGTAGGATATGAAAACCCAATAGACTGAAAAACTACAAACTGCACAGATTTCCTTTTCGATCAATTTATATATAACGGCAAGGATTCGTTATCAATCACATGATACCTTGAAGTATTAATAATTACGTACATGCACTTATATAAATATCTTTTATCAATTTCATTAATTAACACGCGTTTATAGATTGACAATGACTATATTGATTAACTTATTGATAATTTTAATTACAAAAATAAGACAAATCACGTGCAAAACGAATGAAACTTGATACTGCACAAATGACTTCAAGATACAATCATTACTTAAATAATTTTCTTGTTAATGAAATAATTTCAATGTCAATATTTTGGTGTTAATTTTTAATTAAAATTTTATCAAACTAGATAATCGTGAAAAATATGAAGCCGCACAGAAAGGTTCCGATCCAAGAACTAAAAATCGAAGAAAGTATGAGACGTTTTCATCTCCTAAAAATTTTTTCCGCGTTTTAAAAAAAAATTATGTGCACTCACCCAGAGCAATGAATTATTTTTTTGACTTTTCAGATTGGGGTGGTAGGGGATAAGTTTTGATTTCCAAACTATAAGGGGTGGCAATTTTTACATATGTGATAGAGCATTGAAAGACAAATATTTTGCCATATAATTTTAATTTTTATCTTTGCTGGTTACCGAGTTATTTGCAGAAAACCGAAAATAGCAAAAATTTCGAAGGGTGCTTTTCCCCGCTTAAAGCGTTTTTGGGCAGATTAAAAAAATGGCTCCGTGCTTACCCTAAGGTGAACTACTAACCCACAAAGTTTCAAATTTTTTGGAATTTTCGGATTGGGATACTTCCCTTGTAAGTGAAAACTAGCCACCACCATTTGCTGAAGAGGCGGAATTTCCTTAACTTGTTGATTTAAGAGTATTCAGAAAGTTGTTTTTCTGATAATTACAAGAACAAATCCCAATTCATATTTTTCTGATTAATTATTTTCAGAACGGTCAATTTGTTAATATTTACTCTGATCTTTTATTATTACTATTTTTATTATTTTATAGAAGTTCCTTATAGGTTTTGCAAATATTTTATAATGACAACAAAATTGATTCGCGGACAACGACTCTTCACGCACCTTTGTTCGTATGCGAAATTCATGCAACTATGTAGCTACCAGAACATAAAAAAAATATGCCTAAAGTACATTTCCGGTGTCTTTGATCTTTGCTCCCGTTTGTTCGGCTCGTCTGGCGCAGAACGGATCGATCTTGTTACAACACAAATAAAAATGGAAAAAAGAACGACGTAAACACTAAACACAAAGGAAATTGTGTTGCGAGTGGAGCGAGGCAGCGGTTCTTAAAAATTTAGCGGACGCGGGCGAGGCAGATCTCAAAAGCCGCCGACGCTTCCGCCTTCTTCTGTCGGACAATGGAGGCGCGCGACTATAAAGTTCGTCTTTGTAGTGGTCGCGCTGATTAGTCCGACCATTGTGTGCATGTGTCTTCGCCCGAATTCCGAGTACGTCCGTCGATTTCGTCCTGTGAACCGGACGAGGGTTGTATTATCCCCAACGCGCCCACCTCTTCCAGGTCGCTTTGTAACCAGCTGACGACGCTCTTGCGGTCTTACCACAAAATAAGCGAGTTGCAAGTGCACGTTCGCAAATGAATTAAATAGTTTTGCATGCGTTAATTGACCGCAATGTCATTTGGATGTGTTTGAGGTCTGAATCCAATGATCTCGTTATACGGAGTTAAGGGGAGTTTTTGTTCCACAGGGAGCATTTAATTAGAGACTAACATTTTAAAGTATTCAGTCAAAATCACTACCACCACAATTTCATAAAAATAATAAGAAAAGTATATTAACCATATGGATATATTTTATCAAAATCATAATACATAAGTGCTTCTATTTTCATGTAGTTACAAAAAAAGAAAGGAGATAAAGTAGGGCAAAGTAATAAAAAGACAAAGAAGGTAACTCACCCAGTATAGTAAGGTCAAGGGAAATCGTCGAGCTGCACATCAACAACGTAAAGGTTAAGTGGGTGGAAGACTTAGAGAAGCCACTTGGGTAGAGATCTGTGAATATTTGCAAATCCGAAACCCATCTATCCAGCCAGGTCAGTAAAACCGGCCCAAAATGGACAGTTCACCTGCTTCTAGAGAATTAGAGCGCTGTTGCTAACAAATACAAACGTAGACTGTGATGAACTTCTTCGCAAAAATCTACAAATTACAAAATAAATTAGTCCACTGGGATCGTGTCCTTATTTGGCGCCCAACGTGGAACTCTACAGGGCAATATGTTGTTGTTAGTTTAACAAACTGAGAAAATTAATGAACTTGGAAAAGTCATGGACTTGGCACACTTTATTAAAATCGTGCTAAGCTGTTTAATGCCTAAGATAAAAAGTGACATAACTAAAATAATACTATAATATGGCATTGCCATCCGGAACGATGAAATTGAGAAGAGGGGAGAGGAGGTCCAGGGAGAGTTCTTTGGCGACTTCATTTATTACAATATTATGTTTACAGTTTACTAAGTTCTATTCTAAATGAAATGGATTAAAATTTTAAAATGTTTTGTGTATTTTAGTGTTATGTGTTTATTGTTAAGTTTCTTTATACTACGTTGTACGTCAATATTTCGCTAGGAACGATCCGATTAACAGAAAATTATATCCGTCAGACAATTTCTAAAGCAATTTACTGCTCAAGCTAAATTAAATCCCCGTAATTTTCGCGTGAAACGACTCGTCTCTCTTGATTTTTAACTTTCCTCTCGCCCAGGTGGGTAATAGACTCGCAGCGAGCGCAATAAATCAGGGCGTAGAGTAATAATAAGTGCGCGAAGGGCGCTAATTTATTTTTATTTCATAGGAATTGTCGCGTTCGCACGTTCGCAGCGCAATTTAAGGGACCCCGGAGCCGCCGGAAACGGCGGAAACGCGAACAAAGCGACAGCAGGAAGAGGAAATATATAATTGCTACCCCTAAATATACGCTGCATCCTGTCTACTCCATATCACACAAAACCGATTTCACATCTCTCTATGCAGGTTTCCGTGTTTAATTTATTTCGCTGTGCCGCGCATCGCGGCCACCACCCCAACATCCCTCTTTATTATAATGTCGTAGATAACCGATCGATGGATCTCGTAAATTATGAAAATTAAATTTTATGTTTAGTGCACGGGTTTAACGGCGACCATCGACGCATTCTGCGAATTGTAAAATTTTATTTTGATTTTAACGAAATAAATTTGCGAATAAACTCCATCAGAATTTGATAGCGAAATGTCATAAATGAAAAATAAAACCAACTATACATATACGCAAACAGAAAATTGATGGCTTTGGCAGTTTGGTAATTTGGTAACTCACTATCAATCGTAAGTTATAATAATTTTATTTAAATTTATATATAATTATTATTTCATTAAAACAAACAGGTTTATCGACGTACACATGAATTTCACACACGATGATCACCGTTATTTCCTTTGTTTTTATTTATTTTTAGCTGCAGTATTTATCGGAAAATATTTCGCATTATTTTCCCAACCGAACACATTTATATTTACGGAAAACAATGAACGTTTTAACGTTACGACAAGCACAAATTTCCAAACACTATTGGTTAAATCAGTAATACAAATTCCATTCACAAAACTTAAATAAACGATAATTTCAATGCACGCTCTTCATTCTTGTTTCAAATTAAAGAAGAATTTATAGACTCGTCTGTCTGATCGATTACTTATATAAAAAGCAATAAATTCTTATTTGTGTATAATTGAAATATATTTAATTTGTTAATGAAATAGAAGAAACAATTTACATTACACTTACAGAATAATTTTATGGAATCCGTAGAATTAATAAAAATGAAAGCTCATGTTCGTAATTTGCGCTCCCAAAATAATATTTAAAATTTGATAAAAATTTTTGTACAGTAAAAAAAAGTAAAAAAATCTAGTAAAATTAAATCGTCAGTCTAGCCACAGATGGCATGTATAAGTTTCACAAAATAAACTGTGATCAACAATGATTGAATGTGTTCTAAAATAATATTTTATTGTCTGCACAACATTGGGTAGAAATTACTATTGATATCCTTACATTTATAAATTTGTTGTTAGTCTGTTTTGATAGCAATCGGCCCCAAGATGTCGCGACTGAAACTGTTGATATCCTTATAGATAGTAAATAGCTGTTGCGCAATGAAAGATTGATAATATTTCGGAAATATTTCTGATGCAAACCTTCAATAATTAATAATCAACAATGTAAAATCTCAGAATGAAATTCGAAAGAAATTAGCCAACTCCGAAATAACAAATTATTAAACTATTTATGTTATAAAGTTGATACGTAATTTTAATAAGTTTTGTTCGCGTTGCCATTTTTGGTTTTATTGTGTAACTTTCTTTATTATAACTACGTTGCGCTTCTGGTTTGAAAATTAAATTATTTGAATCACCATTTGTTCAAGTGAAATCATCCTTGATTCATTGCAGTTTTTTTTGTCTTCCTCCAAAAAATATTTTTGCGCCTTTTGATAACTAACGTAGAAACTAACGTATTAAATACGCCACTGGTTAAATTGTTAACAGTCCTCTCTTTTTTTCATGATACGCTTTTGTTGTACAAACAAGCATGGATGTATAAAAAAAGGCACTAATTTGTGTGAAAGAATAATGCAACGATTCTAAAATAAAGTATTAAAAGAAACATCAACCCTCATATGGGCGTCAAAGTTGCGTTTGGAGATAGCGAAACCAAGATATTTGCAACAAGTCACCAATAAATAAAAAATTAATCTCCGCCCATGATAATTTTATATCCGTAGATAAGTATTTCGGCAGCTAAGCTGCCGTCTTCAGTATATACAATACCAAGTTAAAAACACTTAATTTAATTCAAGAACCATGGGTAGTCAAGTCAAGGGTTTCTGGTCTGAGCAATCTGTGAGGTACAATCTTCGTAGACAAAAAGCAAAGCAATCCTAGGACATGCATTTACATACCGGGCAATTTTCAAGCCCTCCTAGTACCACGCTTGAGTGGCCGAAACATTACGGTAATTCAAATAAATTTTGACATGAAAGGAGAAAATGAAATCTTTCTGGTGTCAACTTTCCTCCCAAGAGATTCAACTGATCCCCCTCCCACTATGGAGATGATGGAGGTCATAAAATATTGTGAGAGAAACAAAAAGCATCTTTTAATTGGATGTGACTCCAATGTACACCACACTGCATGGGGCAGCGCCAATATCAACCCACGTAGATACCTTTCCGGTACAACCATGGAGATACTTAATAGGGGTAACGAACCTACTTTTGTAAGTTCCCGATGCCAGGCAGTAATTGATATTACTTAGGCTTCCCCCGGTATCTCTTCCAACTACATAGAAAACTGAAAAGTCTCATATGTCAGACTACAGAATGATTAGCTTCAAGATTAAGAACTACGAAGCTACTCCCAAAGAGTACAGAAATCCGAGATCTACCGACAGAGCACTCTATCTAGAGGCTAGACTCCGGATTCCTCCTGCCTCTGAAAAAATTCAAACAATAGTAGAGCTACAAAGAGAAGCTGATTATCTTGAAGACTCTGTTACAAAATCAGAACAGGCATGCCCGGTAAAGACAGTTGAGGCACGTCTGGTGGTGGTGCAGACAGCTTGATTAACTGAAATCTACCCCGAGCAAACTGTTCAATAAAGCAAAAAATATTAGAAATACAGACGACTGGGCAGCATACAAACGACTGTATAAAAAGAAGATAAGGGAAATACAGCGAGAAACATGGAGATCTTTTTGCAATACTATTGAAACCACTAAAGATTCTGCTCGTCTCAACGATATACTCGCAAAAGACCCATTTCAGCAACCTGCTAGCCTAAAACGTGACGATGGCTCTTTTACCACCAACGTTGAAAAAACAGCAAAGGTACTAATGAATACGCACTTTCCAGGTTGCAATCCCGTACCTGCATGGGCCGAGTCTCGCGATACACTCCTAACGGAGGAGGATTGGGAATTTACCGACCATGTAGTAGGGAGAGAAAGAACAATCTGGGCAATTAAAATCTTTCACCCCTTTAAATCGCCAGGATTGAATGGTGTTTTTCCCGTTCTCCTCCAATGGAGGCTGGAAACAATTTGACCCTATCTGATACGTATCCTTAGATGGTATATCGTTTGGAGATACATCCCTAAGAATTGAAGGGAAACAAAAGTGGTATTTATACCTAAACCAGGACGAAAGGACTATTCTCTCGCAAAATCCTATCGCCCAATTAGTCTCACATCCTTCTTTTTGAAAACTTTGGAGAGACTATGAAATAGGTTCATAAGATAGGGGGCTTTAGCCAACAAACCTCTACATCATAACCAACATGCTTACTTAGTGGGCAGATCCACAGAATCCGCCCTACATTCTGTAACTGGGCGGATAGAAAACGCTATAAATAACAAACTGTTCACCTTAGGAGTATTCATAGGCATAGAGAGTGCATTTGATAAAACCACCTTCAACAGTGTCGAACTGGCACTACGTGAACATGAAGTAAACCACATTCTTCGGGAGTGGATTTTACAGCTCTTTAAACATAGAGCGATACACATTACTGTTGGAAACGTGTCTATTAGGAGAACGGTAAGCAGAGACTATCTTCAAGGTGGCGTTCTGTCACCCCTGCTGTGGAACATAATAGTGGACAGCCTCCTCCGTCGACTTAATGGAGCAGGCTTCTACACAGTAGGATACGCAAATGACATAACTATCCTGCTTAATGGAAAATATGAACAAATGCTGTGCAACCTAATGAAAACTCACACTGACCGAAAACTGGTGCACAGAATACTCTTTGACAATCAATCCCTCAAAGACATAAATGATTCTGTTCACAAAAAAGAGGAAAGTTGAGAACCGTAGAGTCCCAAAACGTTTCCAAACTGAAACGACGTCAAATATCTGGGAGTCATTTTTGACCGGAAACTGAATTGGGGTAAACATGTTAATTTAAAAGTAGCAAAGGCATGCGTCGCTTTTTGGCAGTGTCACCGTGCGAGTGGAATTTGGGGACCATCACCAAAAGCCGCCCTATGGCTGTACACTGTCATAATTAGGCCCACGCTTTGCTATGGAGTGTTGGTCTGGTGGCCCAAAGCCCGACTATCGACAACAGTATCGGAGCTTTCGACACGTACAGAGGCTTGCTACCGGTGCACTGAAATCCACCCCTACCTCCGCCTTAGAGACCATCCTTGGCCTACCTCCACTAAACATATATGTGGAGGAGGTGGCATTGGGATCGGCCCTTAGACTGCAGGCAAAAGAAGGTATGGAATAATAAAGGTCTCGGAGGTAAGCACCACCTCATCCTGGAGAAGGCTCTACAAGAAACTCCTCTTTTTGGGGCGGTGGTCGACTCCCTCGCACCTACATATACATTCAAGAAGCACTTCAACGTTCTTTTGAACGCTGAAGAAGCACCCAAACCCGATATATCCATCTTCACTGAGGGATCTAAGACTTTGGAAGGAACAGTCGCAGGAATTTTCTCCAACGACCTGGACCTTCACATGAGCATAGCACTTGGTCAACTGACAACTGTTTTTCAAGCAGAGCTAGTTACCATTATAGAAGGTGTAAGAGCAATTCTGCATAGGGATGTCCAGGATAGCTAGCGATAATAGGGCGGCACTCTTGGTTCTAAATAGCAATAAAATATCCTCAGGATTAACACTCCAATGTTACGGCACACTAGAACAAGTGGCCAAATACAATTCCCTGCAACTCATTTGGGCTAAAGGACACGCTAGAACATTTGGCAACGAGCAGGCAGACAAATTGGCTAGACAGGGGTCAGGGCAGCCCTTTTGAGGCCTCGAAGCGGCCATAGCACCGTCATCAAGTCTACTTAATGCCTTACTGAAACAAAGATCTCAGGACTGACATATCCACAGATGGGTAAATCTAGATAAGTGTCACCAAGCAAAAAAAGCTATAATGCCCCCCTCGCTCAAACTGACACGATTCTGCATGCAACTACCTAGAAGAAGACTACGTCTACTCGTAGGAATACTTTCAAGACATTGTCAACTACACAAACACATGCATCGCATTGTTTTAGCAGACAGCCGAATCTATAGAGGCTGTAACTTAGAGGAAGAAACAGCTGGGCATATCCTCTGTGATTGCACCACACTCGCCTCGATCAGAGGTTCCATGTTAGGGGAGTTCTAGCCTGACATGGCTGGAATTCGCAGTGCCCCTCTGTCGGACGTTCTTGATTTCATCGAAAGGGTGGAAGGGCTCGAAGTGCGCTGATAGTCAAACACTGCTAAACCTGGGGGTAGTAAAATGGTTTCAATTGTGGCCTAAGTGCATGTGAATTCTTAATCCAAATCCAGAATCCAGAAACACTTCATGAAATCTAACAACTACCTAATCATAATAATAATTTTAAAAAAATGAATAATTAAATGAATAAAAATAATATAAAGAAAATAATATGTAATTATCTAATTAATACTATGTAATAATCCGTTTTATTTGATTTGCTCTTATTCAAAGGTTGTTTCTAACGGTGCAATTTTAAATAATTATATATTATTTTCTTGCTGTCATCATTTTCATTCATTTTATTATATATATTTCTTATAATTATTAGTATGATTAGGTGGTTGTTAGATTTCATGAAGTGCTTTTAACTTGGTAGTGTGTATACTGAAGATGGCAGCTTAGCTGCCGAAATACATATCTACGGATATAAAATTATTGTGGGCGGAGATTAATTTTTTATTTATTTTTGAAACTACAATTTCCTTTACTATTTTTTAGAAGTCATCAAGAAAGATTTGTCCAACATATGAGTGTTATTATGTAGGATCATATGAGAAGAGTTATAGTGTTTGCTACTAAGTATGTAAGAAGATTTTTTTTGTATTATTAGTAACTAAAACATAATTCTTTTCATTTGAAAGTTGTGTGACGTCTTGAAGACTTCTATCGACATTTTAAGACAACAGAGAACGTGTTAATTAAGATGGGAATGTAACAGTCATATTTTCGAACATTTTTAGAACTGATTTAGAAATTTAGTGGATACTTTTGATACCTTCTTTTCTCATGTTAAAATCAGCTGTTTATTTTTCTGACTTATTGGCGTAAATCTTTGGTTTTCTATATAAACTACAATTCAGTCAATTTATTCGTGGCCTTCTAACCTTGCTCATCAATCTTCTAACGACCTTTTTATGGTCTAAGATCTCTTTAATTTTTCTGGCACAGAAGTGTCTCTTAAGGCTTTCCCTAGTTTTAAGTGCAGTTCCATGCTATTTAATGAAGGTTATTAGATAGTTGTTCTATTTTCCCAAACAATGTAATTATTAACTATCAACTACCATTGAATTATTTACTACTCCACTCAGGTTTAGAATAGTCAGAACTGTTCATCTAAACTTTCTGCAAAAACAAATCATACCATAAACCGGCGATTTTACAAATTAATTATTCATTTGTAGGAAGTTATGTTAAAGTTATGTTAAGTTAAACAAGTTACACCGATAAAGAAAACAATCTTTTTGAGAAGATTTCTTTGATGAGGTAAACAATCATTCCAGTCAATTTCCTTTTTGAGAGCGTAGAGTGTTGACTTTTAACAACCTAGAATGCTGGAAGAATTCGGTAGAATCTACTGAAACGTCGTCAAGACAACAACGGTTCTTTTGAGAACCCTACGCGGAGGAACACCCGGAAGAACAACACAGCATATAACACCCGCGGAAACCTACGTCGTAACATTATCGATCTCTACGGGGAGAAGAAACTACAAGAAACCAAGAAGATGGAGAAGCTACGATCAAAAAGAAGCAAGTTATTCTGCAGCCTAACGTTCCTGGAGCGCTGACGCGATGAAAACATCATACCGAAGAGCATGAAGCTGACGTTCCACAAGAAGAGCCACCAAACAAGCAACATCCTCAGGAGAGCAAGTCTAGCGTTGGTGAGGGAGGCCATACACGGCACCAGAAGAGAGTTGGACAAAGTCAACACCGAACTCCTGAAATTACATCTGGATGAGCAACAAGTTGCATCCAACATTATGGACAACAATGGACCAACTTATGGAGTTCCGAGCAGAAACGGATACGGAACTAACAAGAGAGAAGCAGAAGAAGAAGCTTGAACGACTACAAGCAGAACAGAGACTCAAGAAGACAATAGCACCGATAGAAGCGGAGAAGGTGGTCCACAACCTATCAAAATTTCCACTGGACGAAGCAACGAGAAGCGTATTAGCCAAGGGATTCAACTACGCCGTGGCACTTTCACGCATACCAGTGGAGAACATCATATGCAGCGTGGAAGCATCTATTTCTGAATTACCGGAAAATACCGCAGAAACCATCCGTCAAGACATATCAAGGATACTAAACACAGCAAAACCACCGAAGAAGAACTTGTCTCAAGAAGAAGTCCAAGCTCTACGTTCGCTGAAGGGAAACGAAGATATTATCGTGCTACCAGCAGACAAAGGCAACGCAACCGTTATAATGGACATGAAAGACTACGAAGAGAAAGTGAAAGGTCCAGCATACAAAACCATCGCTACGGATCCAACAACATACCTGGAGAAGACAACAAAAGCGAAAATTAAGGCAAGTTCCATGAATGAAGATCAACAACGCCAGCTGATCCCGAGGGAGAAATCGTCCAAGTGTCCAAAACTGTACGGGCTGCCGAAGATACACAAGGAAGGCGTTCCACTCAGATCAATCGTCAGTTCCATTGGATGTATCATATCAAATTTTCTTAGAATTATTTACGCCGAATTTGTTGTCCATATTCACTTCCTGTTTACTTATTACCTTTTTATTTCTGATTTACTTGTTGCGATGTGTAGAAAATTGGTTTTGCAAGAGCTGGAAGCAGTTTTTATTTTTTCGGCTAATGTTTCAGACGAAGTGAGAGAAACAGAGCTAAACACGAAATATGTAGATTCCAAGTGATATTTTTTCTATATCTTCCTAAATATCATTACCAATTTAGGCAATTAAGATCCGGTGACTGAGAAACCAGGCCATATTGTAAAGTGAATATGTTTGAAACCAAAGGTAAATACAAAGTATTGATATAATTGATTCGTACAAAAATGAAATCGATTTCTACCAGCAACATATCAATCGCAATATGTCACAAAATTATTTATTAAAAATAGATAGAGGTTGTTTAAACGTTTTATTTAATAATGAACGTGCGCTACGCTATTTTTTTTAAACTGCGCATAATAAAATTTAATTACTACTGCATAAATCAATTAGCAATATTGAAAATGCTTTATTTAATAATAAACTCTGCATGTTTTGAGCGGACGAAATATTTTAATAATCGAATTATTATTATTTATAACCGACGGCGATGGAATAATTTTAAAAGTGCGCCCTGTTATTTTTGTCTTAGCATAGTGAAACAAACAAAACGGGTGGTATTAAAATTTATGCTGGGAATTAATGGTAAACAGAATTTTAATTAAAGTGCAAGTGCGAAGAAAATAATTTAAGTCGACTATACATGAGTTCGCAATAAAATTCAATTTGCTAAACGTTTAAAGTAACTTTCAAGACACAGTTCCTTTGTTTATGCGTTTATGTCTACTACTACATATAAATAATTTTAGGATTGACGAAATTTTCACCTATTCTTATCGACTCTCTTCTCCTTTTATATCTCTCTTTTGTTTACATCTAAAGGTAGGTAATATTCAATCAAATACTAAACTTTTTTAGTATCTATCTAATCCGAAAAGAGAAGAAATGGTATTCTGTACAACATTTAAAAGTTTTGTTGATTTCTGAATTCTAGGCAAATAAATTTATTTTAGCTCACGAAAGGTTTACTCTTTCCGAATCCAAAATTTTTAGGCTTATGCTTGTGTTGATTACAAAATCTTTTGCCATTCATACTAACATACCGTTTGGGATTTAACAAATACTTAGACGTTAAATTTCTAAGAAGCAGAACTAAATGAATATAACGTAAGATCAGTGTCTAAAGCTTTGGAGTAATCCAAAGACACCAATCTGTTGCCACAAACTAATGTCCGCAGTGTGTCGTCCGAGATGTGCAATAAAATAATGCAGTATATCAACACAACCCCGATTGACATTATGATTGTTCGAGAGCTCTCTCTCTAGAGTATATTTGTGTATCCATAATCTATTCTTATATTTTAGATATAATTCGCAACACCTGAAATCACCGCGGCCGACTGACTCACTTTAAAGATTAAGAATTGACATTAGCTAAAGATATAAAAAGAGCAACCATTTTATAAAATGTCAATGTGTTTAGAATTTTTTACTCCTTACAAAATTGCGAACTCCTAGAAAACTTTCCAAGGTAATTACAACTTTTAAAAACGGTAATAAATTGCTAACTGAAAATCACAGACCCATATTGATATTATCCCATATTGATATTATCGATATTTTCAAAAATTTTGAATCGACCATGAAGAAAAAGCTTTTATTTATTTTATCGAGGCTCAGAGTGTGTTAAATTCCCAAATGCTTCATGCGATTTTGTTTTCTTTGTTAAGTATTCTTGAAGATAACAAATACTTTTTAACCATATTTCGCGAACTATGAAAACCGTTTGATAGCAAAGCATTTTTTAAAACGCACAAAACTTGAATTAGTACATGCCAATAGTAAAAATGTTAAATTAGTCCAGCAGCAGCTGATATTAGATCATAATTTTTAAGGTTACGCAAAAGTAGAATAGCTATGAGCGTTCTAAGTCACTTTCTTATAGAGAAATAACGTTATGTACCAAACGTGTTTGTATGGTTGACTACCGTCGTAGCATTTGGTACATAATGTTAATTCTTCAAAAGAAAATGAACAAAGCTAGTCTACTAAGAAGAGTCAGAATGAACCGAATTCAATGCTTTGAAACACTTTCTAATCATTAGCCAATTTATGTATGCTCTCGGGATTTAAAGTAATATAATAGTAATAATAATTATATTTCAATCTTGTTTACAAGTTAATGTATTTTAATATGTGTAGATTAATACACTGCTCTTTTTTTGGGTTTTGTGCTGTTATCGCTTTAATAAAGAAAGGTAGGAATATGGATCCAAAATGTTAGTAAGTTAAGGAAACAGATTTCTTTTTAACATTTCTATCTATTACTTTAGAAATTATGCCTCTACGAGGTTTGGAAACTGTGTAACTCAAGCAAGTAGTACGTTGGATCGGTGAAGGTTTGCCTCAAGAAGAAGTCGCTAACAGGCTGAGTATATCGCAAAGTGTCGCAAGTCGAGTATGGAATCGCTACTTAGCAACTGGGACTCCAGTGTACAGGGTGGGCCAAATTCGACACTTTTAATAGGAAACTCCTATTTTTAGACGAGTTAGACAAAAACTGACCTCGGTCCCTGGAGCTCGATTTTTAAGACAAAATTAATGGTGAAGACCGCGTTTCGATATCTTGTACCGTTTAGGAGCTACAGGGCGTTTTTCAGAATTCTATGATTTTTAAAAACCTTCATAACTTTTTTGTTCATGAAAATTTTTCATTTCTGTAAAAACTTCTTTAAGGCACTTTTTCATGCAGAATTCATTGCTCCAAATTATTTTTTTCCAAAGTGCTCAATATTTGAGATATTAGCTAGAACTTTGATTTTTTATATGGAACACCCTATATATTTTTACATTTCTGAAAAGAGCATAAAATTCTATTTACAAAAATATAAAACACTTGATATTTTATTCAAAAGATTTTTGAGTTGTAGAGCTTTCACGTTTTAATTAAAATTTTGATGGTCATTGCAGCATTCAAGTAGGCTGTGGATGATGATAGCTAAATATTTTTTGAAGATTCAATGAGCCCCAAAAATATTACTTTATTTGTAATAAATATAACGAAGTTATAACGAATAAATACTAATGTAATCGAAATTGCGCAAAAATTACATAAAGTATCAAATTGTCGGCCATTTTGTACTAAACATAAACGATTCCGTTTTGTTATGGTTCCTGCTGACATCACCAATTCAAGGACTGGTAGTGATGCATTTTTCTTATTCAATAAGGTCAGAATCTTTGTTTCTTTAAAATTCGTATTGTAGAAGTTCTTGCGAAGATGTTTGCTCCAACTGGCGTCGACCATTTTCAATTTCTCCCAAAATTATGATCTTCTCTAATTCTTTATTTCCGTTTTGAGATTCATAATTTTTAGTATTTATCAGTTTAAATGACTAAAAATTTATTAAATTGTTTTTAAATCTCAAAAATATATCTCTGAAGGATTGTCATCTTTCAGGATACCACTCATGGTAAAGATTAATCGCTGCTTCTGAATTTTCGCCAATTTCTACAAAACACTTTAACATTTAATATTAGTAAAGAAGACAGTGGTTTAGAAATAACAAATCAAAAAACTAAATACAAATCAAAAAATTTTATATCCTTAAATATAAATTAAAATAGATTGTATCCGTAGATACGTATTTCGGCAGTTACGCTGTCATCTTCAGTATACACATACACTTACAAGTTAAAGGCACTTCGTGAAGTCTTGAGTTGGTATAAATATTATAACATGTCGTATTTCTCGTAGTTTTCGTACAAGTTTCATTATCTCCCTAAGTCTATTTTATAGAGATAGTAAAATTCAAGAGAAATGCAAGTACTGTAAGAGATTGCGTCAAATTTTGATGGCGGCCTACCAGCAAGTTACAAAAAGTTAAATCGCTTAGTTATCGTCATCCATAGCCTACTTCAATGCTGTAAAAACAATTAAATTTTTGATTAAAACTTTGAAGTTCTATATTTCACAAACTATTTGAATAAAATATCAAGTATTTTATATTTATATGAATGAAATTTTATACTCTTTTCAAAAACTTAAAAATATATAGGGTGTTCCATATAAAAAATCAAAGTTCTTACTAATATCTCAAATATTGAGCAGTTTAGAAAAAAATAATTTGAAGTAATGAATTCTGCATGAAAAAGTGCCTTAAAAAAGTTTTTACAGAACTCAAAAATTTTCATAAACAAAAAAGTTATGAAGGTTTTTAGAAATCGTACAATTTTGAGAAACGCCCTGTAGCTCCTAAGCGGTACAAGATATCGAAATGCGGTTTTCACCATTAACTTTGTCTTAAAAATCGAGCTCCAGGGACCGAGGTCAGTTTTTGTCTAACTCTTCTAAAAATAGGTGTTTCCTATTAAAAGTGTCGAATTTGGCCCACCCTGTACACCCATAGCGGAATTCTGGAACGAATTATAACTCATGTCCAAAAGCGTTTGATAGTCCTGAGTGCAACAAGGAGTCGAACATTCACGGTTTCAAGAATTAACTGCTTCTTCAGGTAAGCTACTGGAAGAGTGATTTGTTATCAAACTGTCAGAAGAAGATTGTACGTAAATTGCGCGTAAGAAGATGGCAGATCAACGTGCATGCAGATATATTTGGGCGATGCAGAATTATCATTGGAATTTTCAAAATTGGAGGCATTGCTTCTTTACCGATGAATCGAGATTTCGTTTGTACACGTTTGATGGTCGAACATTGGCATGGAGAGAAAAAGGACAACGATACAATGAAGATTTAATGGCATCAACCGTTCTTTTTGGTGGAGGATTAGTTTGCACTTGAGGAGGCATATGGTTTGATTGCCACACTGATCTGCTGATTTTAATTAATGAAGCCATGACTGCCATAAGATATCGCGACAGTGTTATAGAATCTATAATTGTGCCATTTGCTACCGCAATAGGTGAAGGGTTTGTTTTTATTGGTGATAATTCATGTCCTCACCGTGCAAGAATTGCGAATGATCAAGTAGAACATTATGGCATTATGAGAATGGAGTGGGTACCTTGCTCACCAGACATTAATTGCATTGATCAAGTTTGGGCCGAGATGCACAGGCAATTTAACTAGCTCCAACAAACTCCCAAACCATACAGCAATTGTCTGTAACTAATTTGGGAAGATATACCTCAGGACTTTATATAATTTGATATTGAGTTGTCCTAATAGAGTAACAGCATTAAGGCGAATCAGGGGTGGGCCTACGCGGTATTAATCTTCTTCAATTCATCAATAACAAAAATTTGTAAATTGATATTTTTCTCCCATTTATACAATTTTTTTCAGTTACTCATTTTTCCCATTGAAGGTCTGTTTATTTTGATTTCTTTAATTGTATCAATGAATAGATTTGTTTCACATGAATTTGCATTCCTCTTTTAAAATTTCTACGTAAAAAAATAAGTCATTGTAAATATCCGCCTCAAATACTGAGCAGTGTATTATTGTGGTAATGGCAAACACTCTGTATATAGTGGCAGAATAAGTTATTATTAATATTTTCAATTTTTGAAACACCAAGTAAAATCTGTGTCTGTGTGACTTATAATGTGTCCTCTTTTAACACCCCTGTATTTACATTTAAAGTTATTTCGTTTTATTTTCGCTTTCTATGTTTTTGTTTTAAATTATCGCCGCCGCGCCGTGAAGAATTACTGCAGTTCTTAATTGAGTTATCCTTTTCAAGAAGCAAGTTCTCGGACAGCAAAAATGTAATTGAAACGCGAGTTTAAAATTTACAGAGTTGAGAAGTACGGCCGGAAAAAAGCAGGTTGCCATAGAGATCTTCGTCTTTCTATCCGCGGGCTGCAAGGGAGACGGTGGCAACCAAGTTATATCGGACATAATTAGACCCCCGAAGAAGGATCCTGCAGGACTAATTTATTTGTCGTTGACAAGCAGACGGAAAAAAATCAGCGTAGGTCCTGCGTTCGCCTTTCACCCGCGCGATCCCATTAATCCGAACTGGAAGTCGCCTTTGAGGGCGGATTACCATAACAAGATTACGGAGTAACAATAGCCTTATCGTTAATCTACGATTCGCCGTTTGAACGTTGGTGATGGGCAAAAAGTGCGTCGTCTCGGTTTAGATGTTGTAGACAAGGACTTCATTAGTGTCTCTTGCTCAAGCGTTTGTTAATTAACGATTTAGGGCGTGCAACATGTCCCGGGGCGTTGCAGGTCGTAAATGTAAATGCGTGCAGAATTTCTTCAAACAGTGAAATTACAGCTATAAAGTAAAGTAATTGAAAATACCGCCAGCGGAAAACAGGAGCACCACGACGATAATGAAATTCGCTTTCTGCTTCTGCACCACGTCGTCGAAATTTCCGAAAACAAAGCAAACGAAAACACGATGAAAATTACAAGAATGCTCGGAGATATAGGTTGGTGGTTGTAACACTGAACCTCGTAATCTGCGGTGAAACTCTGAAAATCACACCATTTCGACGTGCATCACGCTCTCGTATAACAGTTGGCTCTTGCGGAAAGATAAAATTGTAAAATTATAAACTCAGTAACTGTGAAACTAATTTTCGCTCAGCGTTTCAATTTGAAGGGAAATTCAGCACACAATATTAGTTCTGGGAGTGCGACCGGCCTGTGGTCATCTAATTCTGAAGTTGTGAGTCGTGCTACATCACACTGCTAACTTGAAACTATCGAAAATCGAAATTCTGCCTTAAAATAACACTTTCTAGATTCCATTCCCCTATTTATTAACCGGAAAGTTATGTTAATTTAATAAATAATTTTGTCGGAGGCGTTTCAGTTTGCAGTAAATTCAAACAGAAATCGTTCCTCGCGGACTTTCAATCGTTATTCTTCGAATAGAAATATTTTTATTTAATGCACCCCCTACCAATTCAATTCTTCTTTTTATAAACAATTATTGGATTAACCCCAAAATTACACAGCAACAACAAATTCCGAGGGTGGCCTCCTCTTATGAATTCTTAATGACGCACCCCTCATTGTTAACAAATTGCAGCTAAACGCGAAGATAATAAAAATTTGCATTTATAATAAGTTTTAATTAGCTCCGGAGATGTCGGTGGCAACGGCGCCGCGGCGAAGCTCCCGAAATTCATTTTATGAATATGTAACGGGGGTGCAGTGAAGTAGAGAAAAAGACGTAATTGCTCCACGTAAGTGGGGAGGGCGCAAATCTGCTGGCAGGATATTACGAATTAACAACCACACGCTCTTGCGGAGCATTTCCGTTTATTAAAAAAAAATTGAATGTCGCCGTTTTAATTAGACACGTTTCATTAAGTTGGCCGTTATTTACGACCCGCGCGGGCTTAATCGCGCGGAATATATTATTTTCGCGTTTGCTATCCCATAAATCTGTTTCGTTTTGTGCATGAACACCGAGAACGGACGGGGTTAATGATTTTACCAGTTACGACTTAATGAACATAACTGTAGATGCACTACAACCACAGTTAATTTCAAACATTTACAATTCCTGCTTTTGGTTTATACAAGATTCATGATATTGTAAATCACTATTATAAACTGTGATCAAGAGACGCAAATAGATATGTACAAAAAATGAAATAAAGTTCTGAAGAAATTTTTGATAGTTTTTTGTTGTAATGATATCATCGTAAGCCCAAAACATTTAAAAAGACACTTAATAAAACAATTATGAGCAAGATATATTGAGAAGAAAACTGAAGAACTTAAACAACATTCCACTGCGTAGAGCTCGAGGGCCCCACGTTGGGCGCCAAAAATGTGCACTGTAGTTTTAGCTTTCTTGTTGAGGGTCCCACATTAGTCCTTAATCTTTCAAGACCGATAGTTTTCCCCAGTTTTCACGTAAGGATTTATTTATTTAATTTAAGTTTCGTCGGTTTAACATGGGTACTAAAACATATGCAACACGTCAAAATGACTCCAAATTGTATTCATACTTCAACCGCGCGTTACTTCCTCCGTTTATTTTAAGATAGTATATTATTTAGCTCTAATTATTGTGATAGTTCAAGAATTTTTAAAATTTTTTGTCAAATTTATTTTAGTTTGTATATATTTTTTTTAGGTGGGCGTTTTTATCCGCCGTCGCGTAGAGTTTAACTTACGCAATGACCTTAATGATTTGGGAAATACCGATTCCTTACATCATCATCAACGTATGTAACAACTTTAAAATCTCTTGCTTTGTGTCTGCTTGAAATAAAGCATTAGTATGTAGCAAATTTTGATAACAATAACTTCACTACATTGTGTCAAATTAATATGGATAGATTAACAATTCAATAGCGCTTAGAAATTATTCGTATTTACCATCAAAATGCATGTTCTGTTCGTCGGACATTTCGCGCGTTGCGAGAAGTTTATGGTCAACATAATCGACCAGCCGAACAATCTCTTTATCGTTTAATTCAAAAGTTTGAACAAACTAGCTCAGTTGCAGATACGTCAATATCAGTACGTCATCGGAGGCCAATATTGCTGCTGTAAGTCAAAGTGTAGGAGATGATCCGAAGCTCTCTATTCCACATTGTTCTCAAGAACTCGGCCTTTTTCAGACGAGTCGTGGAGAATTTAGCATGCAGATCTCCATTTGAAGGCTTATAAAGTTCAAATCACTCAAGACCTGAAGGCAAATGATCATCGTTTGTGTCGAAATTTCGCGAACTGGGCTCTTGAGCAGTTGGAAGTCGATCCACATTTTGCAGAAAAGATATTGTTTTCTGATGAAGCCCATTTCTGGCTCAATGGGTTTGTAAACAAGCATAACTGCAGAATTTGGGCTGATGACAATGCTCGAGTGTTTCACGAATCGCCCCTTTATCCTGAGAAGTTCACCGTTTGGTGCGGTTTTTGGACTCACGGCATGGTCGGACCTTATTTCTTTGAAGACGGTGATGAAAATTGTGTTACTGTTAATGACGAACAGTACAGGAATATATTAACTGAATATCTTTGGCCTGAACTAAGAAATGTCGACATAAACAATATTTTTCTTCAACAAGACGAAGCGACGTGTCACACATCTCGTCAGACAATTGTTTTATTTCAACAACAGTTTCCTGAACGCGTTATTTCGAAAAATGCTAATGTCAACTGGCCACCAAGATCATGCGATCTCACGCCCACGGATTTTTTCCTATGGGGTCACGTGAAATCTCTGGTTTATAAAAATAAACCACAAACAATTCCCGGCCTTAAACGGAACATTCAGCCCATTATTACAAATATCACACGCGATATGTGTGAAAGAGTAGTCGCAAATTGGGCCCCTAGAATGCATTGAGTTAGACGAAGTCGAGGAGGACATTTAATCGATATTATTTTTAAAACATCGATTGTTCTTTAAAATAAAATAAAGATTAAAGGGTTATCACTTGTAGTTATTATTGTGTCTCATTTTAAAGTTCTGACGACTAATTGGAAAACTCTTTAGATTATTCCAAACAACTGGCTCCGCTTTAGTTAAACACAAACTAGAAACTGGTCACCAAATCCTATTTTCCGACCAAAACTTTTAGTCCGCTCGTCTAATTTTTTTCAACCGTAAAATTCGTGAATCTATAGAAATCTTCAAACACCCCAATAATCTAAATCCGATCCACTGATCCCACCGACCACTATAAATACCATGACACTGGACATACCTACTCAGTCTCAGCGACTAACGAGAAGTAGCAGCAACACCACCAATAGCAGCCCTGAAGAAGTTCTTCTGTAATGGAGAACAAAACGTAGGTAGTAGAAGCAGTCGTGACGCGGTTCCAACCGAAAATTCCGGACAAAGGCCGCGGAAGCGGTATGCAGTTTTAAACAAAGAAGCTGGGTCTTCGCGTAATAAAAATGACCGACTTATTATTAAAGTTATAAACACAACATGTAACAAGCGAGATAATTTCGTTGACTTTGAGATGACGCAGGAACACCTACAACTGTTTTGGAATAAGCGTGAGGTGATACTATTTGATCCAACTTGTAGTTCTTTATCGTAATTAATGCGAGTTTTTCGGTCTTTTAACCAAATGAAAGACAGTTAATGTCAAGAATCGTCATCACAAAAAGACCGAACGATTAACGCCTCTAACACAGGCAGAAATGACACTCGTATAATATAGATAGTCTGATCAAAGTCTCTTTAAGGTAGTTCCCAGCCTAATCATTAAACGTGTTTAATTCTCATCGCAATTTTTCACCATCAACTAAAAAAATAGCTATGTTGTCCTTAAACAAATTATCAAGATTGTATTGCAAGCTTTGGGGAGAGGTTTGAAACATCTCCTTTAAATATACACTTTCGTTGTCCTAATCTCAGCATCTCTTTTCTCCTGTTTAATTACGCAGATGTATAAAAGGGAGATATACAGGTGGTTCTTAAGTACAAGCTTGAGCTTGAAGGTAGCACGCTTATATGTAGGTACGTCTTACTAGAAGCTGCGTCTGAAAAGGCGCAACACGAACGTAACGGCTGAAATTTCCCCAAAGACCTGTTTAAACCACATGCATATTCATCACAAATTCATATTTAGATGTTGGCAACAATGTTCCGCGCCCCTTAAACGCGACTACAACAATCTCCGCACACAGCTTAAATTTGTTAGACGTAAGCTTGTTAGAGTCGTTTGTTCTGTGTTTCGTTTCTCCAGCGGCCTCCGGTTCTTTTTTTCGATCGCGCCGAGCAGAGAATGCGCACACGGTTAATATTTATGCCGCTTCAATCCACCGCTTAATTACGAAACGGCGCTGCTTATTTATTTAATGAGTTTCCGGTTAATTCTTGCGTTAAGTCCTGTCCTAATTAACAAGAAAACGGGCGTCATAAACCTCGAATTTTAATTTTAATTCACCTGCTGCTTTGCTTTTTGAGAACAACTGCTGAATCCCCAAATATTCACAGCTTCATTATGCAGTTTTTCTTTCTTTTTTAATTAAATCCTAGGTTAAAAAATTTAATTTAAACCGTTTTGGTATTGAGCAACTAAAGTTTAAGTACGGGTCACTTTCCATAAAGGTCATAATTTCGTGCTGCTATTTGAAACTAATTATCGGGTGCATGAGTCAACATGCAACCTATATTGGTTAATTAGCAGTAAATAATTTATTATTGGTGTACAACAATGTAGATCATAAACTAGATAAGATCACAAGTACATCCATGAATATAATAAAAACATTATCCTAAGCCTCTTGAAAGGCTATTATGAACCTCACCACTTTATTTATTTAATAATATTCTGTCAGAGACTAACTAATAATGGCATTCCATATAAAATAAAAAGTGAAAGTACTTAGTCAATCTCCTCATTTACCACTTAGAAAAAGGCCAATGAAAATAAATCGAGAGAGACGGAATCGTGATTTTTTTTATTTGCGCTTCGACAAAATTACAATTTCGTTAACAGAATTCGAACTAGAACTTTTTTACATTTTTGATTACGGATGGAAGCTTTCTGTAAGCTCCTTGGACACCATCATAAAGATGTCACATTTCCAATTTGCGCCTGGAAAGCGGTTCTTCCCGAGCATTTTTATTAGCCCCCTTTCCGCCAACTCTTCCCTCAAATTACGGATATGTAAGTATGAGTGAGGGGACGGAGGTTTTTCAATTAAAAATATTAATGCCATTCGGGGATCGGAGACGCGGCGACCCGAATTAGAAAGTTAATTCGATGGGAAAAATCAGACCGATTCGCTCTGTCTGCGGTGGCAAGATAAGAATAAGAATACCGGCGTCATTACCGGAACCGGTGTAATATAATCCCGTTTCTCGTGTAATACGGTGCAGAACCGCCGCTCCCTCAGCGAACTCCTGATCTGATTCCCCGCTCATTGGAGCCGATAATAAAATCCGTGAATATTTATGTGACTTGCGTCCAATTTTAAAAGACAAGGGAATTTTTGCCCCCGCACGACGCTTTCGCTCTAATTTATTTTCGGAATTATGCGAAATTATTAAGAGTTTTGCAACTCGCTGTATTTCGCAACCCTAGAGAGACTCGGACGACCGTGGAACGGATGAAGTCGAAAATATTTCCCTGTTTCTGTAGCAACGTTGCCGTTCAAGGTTAATTTTCAGTTTAATTACATGAAACAACTGGGAACGTTTCAGTCAAGTTTCTTTAATTAAATGGGAAGCATCAAGACAGAATAGTTTCAGAACGAATGGGAGCAACGACATTCAAACTTTTTGCTTGTGACGCACATTTTCTTTCATTTTGAAACGTACTTCATCTGCAGTTAAATGTTTTAGTCTTCCGTCAAAGAAAGAAAATTGAAAAAATATAATTTAAATATAAAAACAGTTTTCTTTTAAAAATTAGTTCTCTGTTGACATTGTCATAGTTTACAGAAAGGGATTCATACATACAAACACCATATCAGCGGTTGTATCACTTCTCTGTCCCATTTCATGCCGATTCTCGTCGGAGGCGTCGTCTTCGTCACGACGTCGTTTCTCCTATTTTACAGTCCTGACGTTTCCACGTCGTTTCGTCCCACGTTTACGGCAATCATCCCGCGAATTCCGCCCGCTTTACGGCCCGCTTTGAATAAATCGTAAGGACATCCGCTGCATAATAACTTAACAGATATTGCGCGTTTGATTTTATTGTATCGTGCTATTGTGCGCGTCGACTTTACGTACACACAAATGCACACAATAGGATAAATCCGTGTGACGGCGACGGCACGTATCGCTACCTGAAAAGATCCGGAAGCATTTGCCGCCGATAAATTCGAGCGAATACAAATATTTAACCTAACAGTGAGTATGACTGCATCGAATTCCGTGTAGGAGGTGGATTCTCGGGAATTTTTAATAAGCATACATGTCGAGCTTTTTTAAACAAAAAAAAGATTTTTTTTTTTAATTTCAGTCCTGAAATCAAATATGACGTACATAACTCATATAGGTAATTTATCATCTATGACAGAAACTATTTTATTGAAATTCCAAATATTTACGATAATAAAAGTCTATTATACTGAGTGAATACTCATTTTTCTCACATTCTTTGGGAGTGCATTGCTCGTTTTAACCTTTTCTCATTCATTCCTCGACAGTATTCGATGTTCTTTCATGTCTTTTTACTTTTTCCAATATATGTGCTTGGTGGGTTCCATATCAGTTTACCTAAGAACTCCAGAAAAAAAGAATGGAGATTTGTGATAATCACATAAACTCTCTTGAGGAACATGGACCATCTTTTCTCGGTAATATAGTGAGTAGAGATGAAACATGGCTATTTACGTATAATCCAAAAACCAAAAATCACTCAAGGGAATGGAGTCACATATCGTCATCCCATCCAAAATAATTTAAAGTACAAACATCCTGTGAATAAAATGAGGATATGCCAGGGTGTTATATCTTGAACTGGGCACCGCTATAAACATTTAGGTACGTACTGATGTTAAAAAGCTTAAGAGAAACATCAAAATGAAAAGGCCAAACAAAAGTTTGCGTGACATTGTTTTACACCATGGCACTGCGTTTGTCACAGTTGAGACAATCCAGAAATTCGGATGATCAATTATGCCCCATAAAGCTTTTAGTCCTGATTTAGCCCCATCGGATTGCTACTTGTCTGGCTAATGAAAAAAAAGTTTAAAGAGCTCCAAAATTTTTATAAGCACTGGAAATATTTTAAGTAGACGACAGTTGATGCTAGTGCTACCCAAACGTAAGTCAGATTTCTTCTTTAATTTTAGCAACTGTTAAAATACTTTCAAGCAATACACTGGCAAATTGCACGTACGTGAGGAATTTGTAATTATACAAATCAGCGTGTTTCACATTTCTGCGTACGTGACTAATTATTAAACAACTCCGATCTCGTTCCAACTCTTGAGTGTGTGTTAGCTGAAAGCACCACCGTAAGTTCTATATTCTATTCAGGGCCCACGCGTTGAGGGCGGCAATTACCAGAACTGAAATTCGCGAAAGAAAAAACGCAGATCGATGTGTGTCGGATGCAAATGCGGCTCGTTTATTTGCGTGCTTTAGAACTGTTTTCTATTTGTGCCTGCAAAATTCGACAAAAAAAAAACACACAGGTCCCATTTATTTCACGTCACGCGCGCGGGTTCTCATTCAGAAAAAAAAGGCACTTCCGCTTCGGTTGCAGTTAATAACATTAGAAATAATTTCCACTCGAAAAAATAAATGACAGACGGCCCCCGCAGTGAATCTGCCATGTAAAAGCCTCCGCGTACGCGAAGACATGCTCGGAAACTTACTCGAAGTACAATAAAAATTAATCGACTGTCTTTTCGTTTTTAATTCTTGAAAAATTTCTTCTCACTCTTTTCTGTTCAGAATTTTGTCTTTCCGTTGTTGAATTTCTTTCGTTACTAAATCCTCTTCCACTTCATCCTCTATTTACTCCTAAGTTTTCCTCAGAGTGTCAGCCATTGGTTTCCACTTCATTGTTGTAGGTCCTCCTCTCTCCATAAGCGTTCAAGTTACTTACTGTTTTTTCTGTTATGTTACAGACGCTATCGCTATCTGTTTTTTTCATTAGAGGTTTATCAGTCTTTCTTCCCCGTAAATCTAATTGGACCCGCAGTTCTCAGAATTTCTTGCCCAAACACCAATTCTGTTCTTTTTTTGGCAGATTTCAGTGACACAGTAAATCTAATTAGAGTTTGATGGCGCGCAATGCTTTCTTGGTCCCTTGTCCTTTCGTTTACTAGCATTACACAAAGATAATTGAATTTGTCTTCCAAATTAAAAATTTCCCACCTTATTTTTCTTCTTCTGTGCTTTCTCTTTTACATTTCCATTGTTATGGTCTTGTCAGTACTTACTTTTAAACCGCGGAAATAAAAATATTTAAAAAATATATGAAGAACTAAAGTTGTTAAGCAAAAACTAGTAATGCGACATCTTGTAACATCTACACATCTACACATCTACAAATTAGAAACTATACATCCATGGAGAACGAAAATTACGACAATGGACACAGAACAATTAAGTAGATAAAATATCTGCCCTTAAAGAGATATCTTCCCACAAACGATTGCTCAACAAAAAGCCCAAAACTATAAAAAGCAATTAACTGTGAAAGATATCATTAAAGACATTTCAACACATTCACTCACCCGGATCAATCGAATATGGCAGCACGAAATTATTCAAACAATAAAAAATTTTGATAATTTACAATATCTTATACACATTTCTCACAAAATTAATTAGAAAATGGCTTGTGTTACGGCCAGTATGAAATACGTCGGACAAACGGCATGTAACTTCAAAAAACATTCAATGCTGCTATAAAAACAGTAACACGTCCACGAAACAAGCAAAAATCTGAAGAAATAGATTCAGCAAAGAAGCAAGCAACCGGCACCACAAAGCAAACAAGCGGTAGGTAGGAGCCTCTCTTAATTGCCCAATTTTAATTTTCACAGTAATAGTAGTAATATCCAATTCTAAGACAATGCATCGGCAAAACAAAATCCGGGGTGAGGAAATCTGACTTACTCCAGGGTTGAATTCAGAAACAAATCCCGAAAATTGCAGGAAATGTGGCGCCTATTCTAGTCATCTAGCATTACTATATTCTCCATCACAACAAGCACCTAGCAAAGTTTAGGATGACTTCTAGCTAAGGTCAATCCCTAAGAAAGAAAATGAAAAGTCCGCATGCACTTTCCGGTTTCTTTCAAGCTCAGTCTAACACCGCATTCGTAGATTTAAAAAAATTGATTCTTTCCGAACAGCCGCTTAATAGTACTCTCGGAGGTGAAAAAGGCAGCGATAAGGTGGAAGGTCTTATGACCCGACGACATCGACAACACACCTCGGCGAGTGTCATCGTAACTCTACGCGTCATAGCCAATGCGATGGTTTGCGTCGTTCCCATAAAACCACATAAAACAACGATCCCGTGGGTAATAGAACACCACCAGATCTTCCAGGGCAAACAATTGGGATTCCACTTGGATCACTCCACAGTTCATCAAATGTACGCGCGTCTTCAAATGTTCAATAACAGGGAGTACACGTGAGGCCCATGTACTCCCCTCTTATTGAACTCTACTGGACATTTCGAAGACATTCAACAAAATTTAGCACCAAGGCTGCTCCTCAAGATAATGAAGGAAAAATACCTTCGGGTATGGTCCAGCTAACTGCTTCATTCTTGAAGACACACAAGTAAAATTAAGCGAAATTTGTTCTTCGGAAAGAACACTGAAACACTAGAATTGACTTAGGAAGAAGAGGAGAACTCCGACCGCTAGAGAAGATAGCCAAGTTCGACTGGGAAATACCTTAGCGATTAGAAACAAAGTATTTGAGAAGCATCCTGAAAGTTGGACACCGAGTTTGTCCCCGCCAGTCAAAGAGATCCTAGCTAAGCTCTACGGGTTGATGAGGTGCAAGTCACAAACTTTACCAAATCGTCATCAGACCCATGACTTACACTTCTGTGACCTGGGACTACATAGCAAAGAATTACATGCGAAAGCTTTAAGTGATCCAAAACAAGTCCAGTGGGTGATACTCGACGCTCCATAGTTTGTCAGGAAAACAGGCAAACGGAAAGTTTCAAGACAAAAATGGAACGCAAAGTAGACCTCCAACCCGCTGATTCGGAATCTGATGGACTACGGACGAGGAATCACCACGAGCGTCCGAAGATAATGCTCTAATAAGTGCAGAGAATCATCACCTAACTGACATCACCAATTTTAAAGAAGTTAAAAAGAAGTTCTAGGGATCGAAATGATATTGAAAGCCGAATGGGTGTAAAGAAAAGAAATATATATCAACCTACTGTTGCAAATTTCCGAGCGTCTCAATGATCTGGACGTTACTTACTTACTGTAGTGAAAAGTCAGACGAATTGTTTTATTGTGATTTAAAAGTCGACAAACAAGTTTTACAGCAAATGTAGGCGTGTATGACGGGCTTAACAAATGCTGCACCACCGCTTCCACCTACTACAACAGTGGCACATATTAGGGGAGTCCGGGGACAATTTATTAGCGGCGGTCTTTTAAAATGCGAACAGCAACGGAAATATTGCGTCTATTTGTACACGTTCGGCCGCGTTCCGCGCGCGTCTGCGTTTGAAAGGGTAATTTTTATTCCATACACGGGGTAATGCGTCCGCAAAAAGAAAACTCCCCATCGCACTCTCTGGAAGAAACATTAACGGTAAGCGAGCGCCCGTCCGCCCGCCCGTTTCCCGCGAATCGGGTTCATGCGCCAGAAAATGAAATCATTTCTGCGATATTTCGTATTCCCGCCGGATGATTTTACATTTTCACGAGTCAACGAACTAAATCACAGCCAGCGCAACGGTTCGGTTCTTGCTCTAATGTAATCGACTACAGGAGAAACATTTTTAACGTCAGCAAGTCGGGGAATATGCTAAGATAATTGAATTCCCGAGAGGTTGCAAAACATTCTCATTTCGTACTGAAATTTTCATTAAATTTTATTAGAGAAGAAGTGATTAAAGTTGCTTGCTTGCTTACTTAACAAGTTTCCTAAGATTTGCTCTCTCATGATGACGTCCACATAAAATTTGCGTTATAATATTCAACAACCTCTTATAACTCGCTCTTACGACAATAACAACCTCTTACATGTTTCAAAAGAACCAATTAAAGCAAAAAACTAAAGATAATCAATTTACATGATATAACTGTGATGTTCATACTTCGTCTGAGCTACGCTCAAGAAGGTGTACAACTTGAAAATATTATTCAGCGCTACTTTTAAAAAAGAAAACATAAAATAAAATCGCATATTAGAGCTAGCTAGCGACCCAGCTTCAATTGTTTTTCCGTATAAATACTAGTACAAAGCCACTCACTTTTTATTTCAACTTTAAACACAAAATTTAAAAATTTGAAAAGTAAATAATATTTTCAACATTAAATAGAAACAAATTAAATAAAAAGGGGAAGGTAATTGCTGATACAATCGCTTGACTTTGCCCATTTAAGGGAACGACTATCAGATTATATTAAACAAGGGTGGGCAAAGTGATACCTTTGAAGTGTACATACAAGGTGTCACTTTGAGGTTTGTGTGTGTACTGATACCTATTTAAACAAATCAAACTAAATTAAGAAAAAGAAAGATTAGAAAAAATGTTATCATGTGAATTACGACTAATACATGGGTCAAGCAGAATTTATTGAGAATAAAAAACACAGTTAATATTTTTCGAAGTAGTTCCTTTCAGCAATGATATATTTGACCATTCTTGCTTTCCACTGTTCAAAAACTCTCAAGCAATCATCTTTCAGAATACCTTCAAAATAAGCGTGAACTGGGGCATCAATCTCTTCTTCTGACGAAAACCTTCTACTCTGCAAATTCCTTTTAAGCCAAAAAAATAGTCAAAAGTCGTACATTGCTAAATCAGGTGAATACGGCGGATGTCTATTACTTTTATATATTTTTCAGCCAGAAACTGGAGAGTTAAAGCTGCGGTATGAGATGATGCACTGGTACAGCATAATTCCCTTGTCTGGAACTCTACTAAACACTTCAGGTAAACATTTTTCAGTGTACCATTTAGTTGTTGCTGTCTTTTGTCCATCTAGCTTAATTGTCTTTACTAGGCCCGTACTTTTGAAGAATACCGCATACATAATTTTTTTCATATCTCGCTGCTTCTTGGTCATTGTTGGAGTTTCCTCATCTTCGCGAATTCATATAAGACTCTCTTGGCGGGTAGGTACGTCGAAAAAGGGAATGTAAGTTTCTTCACTATTTTAGAAAAAAATTGATGTCCGCCATTATTTAAGAAATTTAAAGTTTCATGGCAAATGCTTACACGCTCTGCTTTTTGGAAGTCAGAAAGGTGATGCGCCACAAAACCACTAACCACTTTTTCTAAATGCAGGTGATCGTGTATGATTGTTCTAACAACTGAGGATCCAATCTTGACTTGATGCTCTATTATTACATAAATATATTTATTGTCCTCTTCAATTAATTTTTTAACAGCAGCATTGTTTTTGTTGGTAACAGCCGTAGGAGGACGCCCTGCTTCTTTTTGATGGTGAACAGAATTACTTTCGCGTTCAGATTCCTTAAATCATCGGTAAATTGTAGCCAAGGAAGGTGTTTGTTCATTAAAAACCGAATCTAAACTCTTTTTGCACTCATAAGCGCTTAAACCTTTTTTAAAATCACAATCAATCATGATTCGAAAATGCTCTTTGGTTAATTCCATTTTTTCTTTACTTGTAATATCACTTTAAAAAATTAGTAACTTGGGTTCTAACGAACGTAACTTCAACAACTAAGCTTCAAATGACAGATAAAAAGTTGTTCGAAATAACACTGTATGTTTTGTTTTTCGCGGCCTACTATATTTTCTTATTTTCGTTTCATATACCTTGAGAATAAAAAATTTCAAAAGACTTTTGGTGCCCAACATCAAACACGACAATTTCTGGCTTCTAAAGTGGCAGGCGAAGCTACTCTACAAAAAGATGATAATATGTCAAGGTAGATCGACATCATTCGAGAATTTTGCGACAATCCACCTAATATATTAAAAACTCAGAGTGTTAATCGTAAATATACAAATAAAGAGAACATCAAATCTTAAATCATTCCTCCTTCCCCTCCAATTCCCACAAGAACGTAGACTTATGGGAACCAGAATCGAAAAAAAGTAGACTCTTGATGCTGATGAAAGCTGACTATTGTCGGAACAATCAAGTACTAAGTCATCGATTTAGTTGATGGTGACCTTATCACAAAGAAAATGATTGATGTAACCGCTAAGATTTTGTGTGCCCCTAATAAGTGTAGGTACTCCCTTGCGTGACAGATGATTTTAATAAAAATATTTTTATGTTAGTGTGATATTTTTATGGTGTTTTTAATAAAACTTAAAACAAAAACAACTTTGTATTCGGTGTAAATATTTTAGGTCTTACAAAGGTATCTTACGCTTGTAAATATCGAGCAGCAAGCACTTGCATACCTGTGTTCGACTTGCGTGGGCGTACTAAGAAATTAGGAATGGACAACCGTGTGTCATCTGGTGAATTTTCTTGGTTCACGTAACGTCATTTTTCCTACTTATAAGACCGATAAGAGTATTTAAATACTTCAGATTACGGAGAAAAATTTTCTGTCAGCGTGGCTTCCGAGCCAATTTTGAATTTTCTCTACGTGTTTTATTCTTGTCGTGATTTTTTTGCAATATTTCGATTTTATTCCCAATTTATATTCAGTATATTTCTTTTCCGCGAGTGTATATTTTTTATTTTTTAATTTAATTTGAGTAAGTCGTATCGAAAGAGGTAATATTTGGACAATCCCAAAAATAAACAGCTGCTTGGCAAGGATAAAATTTCACTTCAATGAAAAAGGGACACTGAGAGGGATTCCTGATGTTTTAAAACATAAATCAGAAACCTACAAAGAAAGAAACACCAACTCGGATTTTACAAGGTTTGACTAAAAAGAATGTAGCAAAAGGGCGAGAAAGACGGACAAAAAATGTTAGCTTTTTATTTGTCAAATTTTTGTAAAGTTTCGTAATTGAAGACACTAATTCTGGGGATAGAAAATTTTAATCTCTTTCTCACTCTCGTCGTTGCATCTAATGCTAAAGACTGTCCCGAAAAGTTTTTGTAAAATGGATAAATTTAAAAGTATAGATTTAACATTTATCGTCTTTTATCCCCTTTCTCTCACTTAACAAATTATCTAATCTGCACTCGTAAAGAATGGAATACTTTAAAAGTATTTATTGTAAGATTTGCTGTACTTAGTTCCGAGCCAATAATTACCTCTTTTATTTTCTCAATCTTCATGATCTTTCTCTGTTTTCCTTTACTCTTTCTCTATCCTAAAATCCCTTCTGTGACTTTATTTTCCTGTTCACGCGATTCCTTACTTTCATGTACTCTTGAGTTAAGGTCATACCTAGAAAATAGAAAACAGGCTGTATATCACAATGGTCAATGAAGTCCATTCCAATTGCTCACCAGTGGAGTTGCACAAGGCTCAATTATCGGCCCTTTCTTATTTTGCGTCTACATAAACGATTTAACGTATAGCATATCTGCCAATATAGTCCTCTATGCAGACGATACCACAATATTATGCAGCAGCAAAGATTCAAGTCATTTACTGGAAAAACGGAAAGAGCTAACAAGGAAGCCTCCGACTGGTTTAAAACTAACCAATTACAAATCAATCAAGATAAAACGGTAAGAATTACATTCAGCTCGAAGCGGACAACACGACGAAGGGAAGTCAGCCTACTTGGCTTAAAGATCGACACATGTCTAACTTGGGGTGCTCACATAAATGCTCTTTCAAATAAATTGGCCTCAGCAACATATGCAATAAGACGCATAAAACACATAATAGGGAAAGATGCTGCGATAATCTCACGCCAGGATGACTTATGGATTAGAGTCTGGGGAGAATCGGCACACAGTGAAGACATCTTTATTATGCAAAAAAACGCCATCCGCATAATTGAAGGAGTTCCGCATTGTAAACCCTTGTTCAAGAAACTCAGGATCATGACATTAACTTCATCTTATCTCTATCGAGAGGTAATGAGAGTGCAACAAGAATCCATAAACCTGCAGAAAAGGATGTGATGCCATTCGACTTAAGAACCAAATCCAAACTCCACATTCCATCGCGAAGAATTAATGCTACGGCAGCGCAAACTTGCTACCTAACTCCTGGACCGAATTATTTGTTAATAAATTTAAATCTACAATCAAGAATTTTTTTACTAATAATCCTTTTATAATGTACAAGAATTTGTTCAATTTATGTCTGACAAAAACCAACATATGAAAATTGTATGTGTACTTAACTTCAGTTTCTAACTTTAGTCTCTAACTATGTACAATGTATGACACGAACTGAATCTTTGAGTTCAAAATAAATATTATTATTATTATTATTAACCCGTCTGCTCTCACCTTCCACTTCCGAAAGATGGCTTCTTTCATTCATTTTAACTATAAGAGGAGGCATGATCCGGCATTAATCAGTGTTGTCTTATTTCCTCTTTTTGTATTTTTTTCTAGATAATTTTTCGACTCGTCAAATATGGTCTTGATTTCTCCGTGTAACTCGAGGACATTGTTAGGAGAATTGTTATCTAAATAAGAGGATCATTTCCTAATAATAGAACAACATGTATCAGTCAAATAAAATTGATTGGGAAAATAACTGGCCATAACAAATAGAACAACCTAAAATTTAAGTAAAAAAGCACTAATGAAATAAAGGAAAAGCTTTTTACAGAATTTAATAGCCAACTGTTAACGTACCTCAGTAACGTATATGTTTATTTATACTTTTACGAAACTGTGAGAGCAAAAGTTTTAACTCGATTTATTTTTAATGAAATGTAGTCCCCTGAACGCCTTGAATATTCAGGTCTTTTTAAGTGTGTAATGTTATAAAGTTGAACTTTTTTAAAGTGCGATCTAATTAAAATGGCGACGGTTAGAACGCGGAAGTTACAGTTTCAGGATTTAAGTGCAGGTCGCTCATTCTAGATAAATCATTTTTATTGTAGTTTCTAATTTCGAGATTTTCTGATAATAAAAAAGATTCAAAACGAAGTTACACTTGAGAAACACGATAAATACAATACAGAGTGTGTTACCACTCTATGGTCAGACACTTCAACTTCATGAACTTTCGCCGACGATGTCACCCCACTTATATCACGTTAATCTCGATCTTAGTCACTTAGGCTCGAATTCAGAGACGCAAATTGAGCCGATCTCAATCTCATCTCAGTGAGATACTCATTTTTTTCGGTTCGTATTCAGAAAACACTAGAAGTCTGATCTCAATCGTTTCATAGTTTAGGTGCTCATCTAGAGTTATTTATGAATATCAAAGTAAAATTGAGACTAACTGGTTCTAAATCCAGTAAAACTTGAGACGAGAGTGAGATGAGAATGAGACGGTCTCATCTGAATGTTTCTGAATTCGGGCCTTAGTGAAGCTTATAAGTGAGCACTCGCATCACACTGAAACTACACTCCGGACTGAGATATATCGCAAATGAACATTAACATTATGACTACAGGCAAGCGACACTTTCTGTACATTCTTTTGTATCCTTTATTTAAATTCCTTCCCTATTTAAATAAAGACTTGAAATAAATCTACTTTTCAAATATATTTCGATTTCGAATCGTAAGCAACATTCGAGTCTAAACGAAAAGGTCTCTCATCACTTGAACTGATGTAAAAGCTTCGATTGTTTTCAAGTTTTTTGTGCTCTTCGTGGCTGTAATTTTAAAAGTTTCGCCGCGAACATAAACACGGTATAAAATGTTACCGGCCTGCTCTTTTCAAGTCGACGAAAAGAAAAACGTGCAAAAAGAAGCTCCCTTTTTGCTCTCGCTTTCACACCTGTAATAACAACTCGGTGAAACTTTCATCTAGTTTAGTTTTAAATAAAACCGAATTTGTTATGGCCGGAAACCTCCTGGCGACGGCGCGTCCAACTGGAAAAAAACAAGCGAGAAACGGGCGCGCGAAACTAATGAAGTAATATTCATATATTTATTATGTTAATGGTGTACCTGACTGCGTTCAACTACTCGCCGAAACTTTTACTTAAACTGGAAACTTTTTAATGAAAATTCTTAGAGTGCTTTGTAAACGTAATGTATGTAGATATAATAATCTAACTTTGCGCTTTTTGCCGCCGCTCGTCGCTGCCGCTTTTGCTATGGCGACATTTACATAACCAATTTAATTTAATTACGAGGTATTCTTGGCGTCTCGAGAAAAGAATTACTTTAGTGCGAGCTACTACTACTGTGAATTCACCGGAGTCAAGCGATGTAAATAAAGCTGCGAAATAAAGCTTTGAATGAATTCTATTTTGATTCCTTTCGCTCTCACAAATAAAATAATGAGATGCAATAGACGTCACTACAAAATTAATGAGCGTGATGACGCAGAAAGTATAACCGTATCGAACAGGGGGGGCGGTGGTTGGCTGAGGACTGAGGGTGAGGAGGATGCCTAGACAATATCGGTTTTAGTTCAGGTATAGTTTTACCTATAAATTTTCTTATGATGTAGCGCTTGATTAATCAAGTAAGTTGTAATAAACCCGTACAAAAATTCCGTCTGCGCTCAATGATACGGATCCCGTCGAAGTTCTAAATTAATCGTCTTCCCGTTGTTCGAGTTTTCAGCAAAAAAAAATTAACTGCTGAGTCCGCTTTTGCTCTTTCGACCGACAATCCCCATAGTTTGTTTGTCTTGCGAAATTCACGCTCGGAGCACGGGAGCGTCGTTCAAATTAATTTTCAAATTCCAACGACGCCCTCATAATCGCGAGTTTTTTTAATTAAGAACATATCGGGCCTTAATAAAGTCGGAAGTTTATGTGCGCGTGCGACTTCGCCGGAGGAAAGTGCTTAAGCGCAACGATCAATCGGAGGTGAAGGAGGGCCCCGTCGCATTATGACGAGAAAACGGCCCGAGCTGGAAATTAGAATCGAAATTAAATTCGAGAAGTCGGGATTGAGATTTGAGGAGCGAGCGGCGGCGGCGTTTGCGTCCGCCTCGAAATTAGAAATGCGCGCACCGCGTCGCCGAAGAAATAGACGTCGTAAAATGCAAAATCGCGTCATTCAAATCGAAGCGTCTTACGAAGAGTTTGGCTGAGATTGACAAACAATGATTACATTCTGAAAATTGTTTTACGAAGTAGATTCTATTGAAAACCATCAAAATGCCCCCGCAGTGTTTAGTTGGTTATTTACTTTACCCACCATCTTTTCTAGATAAATGTTTTCCACTTTAAGTTCAACTATTAGAAATTCGGGATCGAAGTACATAATCAATTATTATCAGTCATTAAAGTGAAGTAATTTATATGAAAAAGAAACAAATTATTATCGAGTAAAAATATATCTAATTACCACTGACGTTTGCACAATATAATAATAAAAGACGAGCCATAATACTTCACTATATACAGGCTGTTTCAAAGTAAGTCGGCACCATTTTTGGAGTTACAGAGTCAATCAAATTAGCAAATTTGTTTGGCTTTTTCCACTGATTACAAATATGCCGACTTACTTTGAAACAGCCTATATTGAAAGCATCTTCGTAGGGTTTATTCAACAAAACAGAAATTTTATTTAACAACGATTGGAAAGTTTAATATACATGGTGACTGTTAATTAACCCGACAAAATGGCACCACTAAAAGAAGCTATGTTCGAGAGTATAGGAAAAGTGTTAAACAATTCTTCTAAATAGTTTATAATTAATTTAAAAAATTCCCCAAAAGTCAAGCACCGACACTGCGTACGAAATACAACGCCACGTTTTATAAATGCGGTATTATAATAGAAGTATAAAAGTTCTTTATTGATTACCCGCTTGCCACAATGCGATCTTGACATACATTTCAATTCATTTTATTACACGTTTAACAGCTCGGAACGGAAGTCTGAGTTTTTTCTTTTACGCGACGTAATTATAAGTAATTTCTAAAATAACTGCGTATGAAATAAGGACTAAAAACTAACAAATTCGCAGATAATTGTGTAAATAATTCCAATCCATTGATAGATATAATTAGTATTTAACCAATCTGACAATCGGACAGTTGATTTTAAAAGCAAATTTAGGAGTGTATGTTTATTTAATTTACTATCAGTGCCGCACGAAGACAAGAAAACTTCATTAAGTACAGCTGTTTTATACGTCGTATGCAATTTTTGATCAAATCGCGTACGCGAGTGAATGTCAAGATTATGAGAAAATGTACACAAAATTCTGTTTTGGAACAGTTTTTAATTGATTAATGATAATTTTCCGAAAAAAGTAGGTATGTTTAGATTAAAACGCCAAATTCACAGCCATAAACATTCTACGATATTTATTCAGACAAACTTGTAAAACTTAATAGTCGTATTAAACTGCATACAGACGACCTGCCTCGGGATGTAGGAGCTCGATTCGAATGCTGTCGGTGGTCACTCAGTGTGGACGTAACATTTGATATCCATATTTGTCTACTGACAACTTGGAACAACTGGATCAACGGTGAACACTTCTCATGCGGAATTTTTACAAAAGCACGACGAGGAAATTCACGTTCTTGCTCAGGTCTGTACACAACTTTAATCTGCTGACCAAATAATACGAATAAGTGCGCTAAAAACACAGAAATGTTAATAACTCGGCACACATAAAACGAAATTATAAGAAAATTAACAATTAGCGGATTACGAATGCGTTTGCTTTTTTTATATATAGAGGTTTGGAGAATCTTCAGAAGATATCATCAACAGTAATTCAAGTATCAGATGTGTTGGATTCGTCCTGTCTTTATCGCCTATTTCTTAGATCCTCAGCAAGGGCGCCTACCAACTAAACTCCTTATCCTCTCTCGCAGCTGCCGAATCCGCCGTTAAGCTTTGCGTCAGAAACTTCGCACTAGCAGGTGTTAATTTTTCAGTCTTGATCTTGTTTGTAGTTTTTTTTTTTTAGTGTTATGGTGATTTCGCCTAGCATCTGCTAATATCTGTTCCACATTTGGTGTTGGCTGCGGTCCTATATTCTGCCCGTCTTGGGTAGACGAAGGCAGTGTGCTCTGCGGTGTCCGCATCGCCGCAGTACCAGCAGTAGTCGGTTTGTGCCTTACCAATTTTATGTAAGTAGCTGACGAAAACACCGTGTCTGGTTATTGCCTGGGTGATGTAGTAGACTACATCTCCGTGCTTCCTGTTGCACCACCCGTTTATGTCCTTGATGAATGCCTTGGCCCACCCATGGTAAGAGTCCCACGCGTCTTGCCATTTCGCCGTTAGTGTCGTTGTTTGCGGGGTGATCCCTATCCCCCTCTTCGCTGCGTATTGTTGCCTCCGCTCCTCCACCTTCAATTTTATGGGTGGAATAGCTGCGACTGTTAGGACGGCCAGTGTGGATACCGTTTTGTATGCGGAAGTGATGCGGATGGCTGTCTTCCTGTTAATGGATTCCAATAACCCTTCGTAATATTTGTATTTCATAGCCGGAGCCCAAATAGGTGCTGCGTACATAATGGTCGATGTGATGACTCCTGCCAGGACCTTCCTTTTCTTAGGTCTCGGCCCGCTGATGTTAGGCATGAGTCTCACTAGAGCTATTTGATTTTTCCTGGCTTTTTCTCATGTTTTTTTGACATAGGTGGTCATTCTTAGTCCTCTGTCCAGGTGCATCCCTAGATACTTTAGCGTGTCTTTCGAGGTGATCACCGCTCCCTGAACGTCTAAGGTCATTGTTTTCAGTTTCCTTGGGCCCGCGAGTAACATCATCTCTGTTTTCGCGGCCTCCAGTTCCAGGTCGTTTTCTTCCAACCAGTTTCTGGTTTTGGTTTTGGCGTATAGTGCGCGTCCTTCCATCAGTGTGATGGTTTTCGCGGTGATGATTATCGCCAGGTCACCCGCGTAGGTGATCGTTGTTATTCCTTGGCCATTTCCAGTCGAAGTATTCCGTCGTATAGGACGTTCCACAGGGTCGGCCCGAGGACAGACCCCTGGGGGACGCCGCACGACATTTTGATTTCTGACCCGTGTGGAGTGATAATGATCCTGTCTTGCCGGTAGGACCGTACTATCCTGACGATTGATTCGCTGATGCCTGCCTTTATGAGGGCGTTTACAATGTGGAGCCAAGAGGCAGAGTTAAATGCGTTTTTATGTCTAAAGCGAGCATTAAATAAAATGCCCTGTGTTGGTAAGCCACTTTCTTAACCTTGAACACTATATCGCTTACCTTGGTGACTGTGTCTTCGATGGATCTGCCTAGCCTGAAACGAATGCGTTTACTGATTATAATGTTTTAAACTCTACTTGTCAAATGTTTATGATGGACACGTTGCTTGTGTAAATAAACTTTGTTTACGATACAATTTAAATTGAAATTAAAGAAAATTACCAGGAATTATTAATATGTACGTTTGAATTGTTTTTCGTTTTATTGATATAAAACGGTGATCAAAAGGAAGCCGCTGTTATCCTTTGTATGAAATAATCTGCTTCAGGTGATTTACAAAAAAAAATATTTCGTATTTTGTATTTCACGGTGTCGGTCGTTGACCTGAAAACGGAGTTGACGTAAATTCTACTTAAAAGTCAGTTCATGATCGATGCCACGCCGCTGTGCCTACCATAAAAATTTTATGAGGGCCCTTAATTCGTTTATTTCTTAACAAGAACGCATCGTCGTCTTGGGGCTAATTTTTGATTAATTATTTCTCAAAGACTAAAATAAAGAGATTTCCCAAACTCTCGAACATCGCTTCTTTTAGTGATTCCATTTTGTCGGGTTCATTAACAGTCACCCTGTAAACGTTAAATATTACCGGAGAAATACTTGAAATGTCTGAGATCCTTCAGCAGCACTGCAAAGGGGTCTATTACCCTGTACAATTGTTGCAGGCCAAGTTCGATTATGGTAAACTTGTATTGTAAGTACATGTGAAAATGTTGGGCATCTTTTTATCGGGGAAGGTATAGATGGCAAAGGTGACAGCTGGGCTCAACGGAAAAATCTCTTCAAAGTGTCTCTTAGATAAGGTCTTTTCATGCCTCTTCTATCCATTAATGAAATAACCCGAAGCCTACGAAGTAGATGTAGTTAATGTGTAAAATGTATGCCGGACTATTACAGCACCAGCGGGTAAGATGTATGCTTTGTCGGTCTATTGCAGCACCAGCAGATGAGCACTTCCATACTAGCGCCAGCGGATACTGGCTTGTATGATACGCGTTTTACCTTTTATACCCTTATTTTGTGACTGAGCTTAGATAAGTCTGAATCTCTTGGTCTGTTTGTTTGCTCGAATTAGCGTTGATCTAAGTTGCGTCCTATTTGTCGTAGGGCAGTCTTTTTGTGTTTGGCTCAACGATTGTCTTAGCTTATCAATCCTGTTACGTAGATGTGACTCTATTACATAGGTGTCAATGTGACGTTTCGCCCATATCGTGACATTACTTGACGTTTGTCCAGGTGACGTTTCTTTGTTGGTCGCTACGCAACGTGTGAGGTACTTCTGCTTTCTATTAGTTATATTAGTTCGTGCATGGTCGGATACTTCAGTTTGAACGTTTAAGAGTCGATAAAGAAGTGACGAGAGCACGTACGAGGTTTACTGTGGCGCAATTATAAGTGGATTATTCCTCTATGCTTTGAAGGTTGTCTGTTCACTAAGATGTAAAGCTATTAAATACGAGAGGAGGTTCAATAATTGCCTCACATGGAGTAAGATCACAGGATCTTGGAGGGAAGGGAATAGTCGTGTTTCGACTAATAATCCGCTGATCAAAAAATTCACTTATCAAATTTAAAGTGTCATGAGTAGTGTGGGCAGTAGCTCCGTCTTGTTGAAAGAAACCAAGTGTCAATTCATCATCATGAAGTTCATTAAAAAAGGGCAATAAAATCTCCTGTCGGTACCTTTCTGCATTTAATGTGCCTAAAAACTTCATTAATTAATTTGTGAAAAAGTAAATCTGGATTAATTTTACCTTGAAAAAAGTGTGGTCCAACTATTCTACGCCTTGAAATAGCCGCCCATACTCCAACTTTCTGAGGATGTAGTGCCTCTTCGAAAAAATTTGGCTTCTCCGAACTCCATAACCTCATATTTTGCGAGTTAACATATCCATTTAAATAAAACCAGGCTTCATCGGTAAAAAAAGTTTTGTCTAACAAGTCGTCATTAAGAGTATTTGTAAACCACTGGCAATATTCTATTCTCAGCGGATAATCCATTTCGTGCAATTGTTGTACAGAAGTCAACCGATAAGGATATAAATGTATGTCCTTTCTTAACACCTTCTGGCAAGTGCTGATTGATAGTTCAACTTGTTGTGATAGACGGCGAATAGAGGTTCGGGAGGCATCCTCCATAATTTCTCTAACATTTTCAATTATTTCTTCAGTTCTCTTAGTAGGAAGACCGCTGCCTTTTTTACGTAATATAGAGCCACTTTCCCGAAATCGTTCAACACATTGGCGCAGTGAACAGTGAAATTCATTGTAAGTGACGATGATATTTGGAAACTGTTGTCGAAATTCTTGGTAACACTCTTGAGTCGAATATTTCCATTCACCATCAACTCGATGCCCGTTACGAAAATACGCTTCAACCATAAAAATCTTATGTTCAAATCAAAACACTTAGAATACAAAATTTCTAGTCAAATGACGGACAATGCACGATTTGACAGAAGAATGACAGACGCGAGTATGGCACGTTCACAAATGACTGTTCAAAGCCAACTTTGACGTCGGATTTAAAAATACACTCGTTATAATCTCATACATAGAAGAATAAAACTCTTTAAATTATCTCCTCCCTTCTTCTTCATGTCTAGGTAGATAATTTTTGAATTTCCCCTCGTAATAAAAACAACAGAACTACTTGATTAAAGGCTGTTCTTTAACATTCCAAAAGACAATACAGAATATGATTAGACTGAAATAATAAAGGTGTCGTACCAGTTTGAATTCATCAGCAGCATCTTTGCTTTGAGTTTAATTTACCTTTTGATTTCTGAAAAAGACCTAAGACCCAGTGCCATCTACTGATCATACGTGAATGGAAAATCGGATGTAGATTAACATGACTTGATTTCACATTTAAAAGCTGTCTTACACTATCCTATTTCTTGTATAAGATTATGTTCCATTTTTTAAACAATTTCATTAATGCAATAAATTGTATCAAATTAAATTGAATAAAAAACTACCTGAAAGAATAGAACTTGTTCTGTTTCCAAACCATATCGGCTTTCCAACAATTACTTGTTCATAATGTTTCTTGTAGAAATATTGTACAAGAAATAGGGAAATATAAATGCAGTTTATTTGCAACTAGACATTTTTGAGCAAATTCTTGAAGACTCGAGTAACGACGTGAATTATTCTAGTAAATTCTGACAGGGCGATTCGGTTATAAAAGCTGAACCGAGCGCCAAATTTAAACAGTTTTCAATTAGAAAGCAACCAACCAAGAAGAAAAATTGATTACATGATATTTGGGATAAAAAAATCTCTTGAAAGCAAGTTCTCTAACGAGATAACGCTGTCAGAAACCAAAAGAAGTCAAAGGCCAGGGTTATTAGGAAAAATCGACGCGTCACATAAAAAATTATTGCGAACGTTCTTGTTAGATAAAATCGTAACGAAGACCCTCAGCCCGATAAGACGCAAGGATCTCAACATCTCGAACCGTAAAAGCTTCCGGGATGGGCAAATGCAACATAAAAAAAGAGAAACAAAAGTCATAAATCTGCCGGAAATACGTAATTATATAAACTCGACATTTGTAAACACTTCTCCCGTGCGTCGTTAGGAGTCGTGTTAAGGCGGAAAAATGCTTGGCGAATTCGCCAGGCGCGTCTTTACGGCCGACTTAAGATTTTTATCTTCGGAATTAACAGCGCTGTAAAATAATTATTCTTAGTTTTTATTATGGAGTGCCTCTCCACGGCCGGGAGAAGGAAAACAAGATATTAAAATGCAAATTCGGTCGGCGAGGCTATTAAAAATTAAGGGATAAGGGAACAAAGATGCCGGTGTTGCTGCACGGCTTCGTTATTTATTAAAATTAAATCATTTACAAGTTTAAGTTGCGAAGAAAAACAATGTTCACGGGGAAATTAATAGCCGAAGAAGATTACGACTCTCTGTTAAACATTTACAATTTAAATGCGTCTCAAAAACGCCGGCTTAGAATCAGGCCGGCAAATAAATGCTCTTTAAAATTAATTTCGACCGCTCCCCTCCGAAACGAGCTTCACGTTATATTGCTTCATTTTGCACCAACAGAGTTTCTGATCTTTTTATTTCGTTATTTCGCTTATACCGACTAAAGTCAATTTCAATAATTTTGTTTCATTTTAAAAATATGCTTTCTAAAATCCATCCTGTGAAATCTACTTTCCCTTACATAGGTTTATTGAACCTAAACCTTGATTACAGAAGGTTAAATGTATGTTGAGACTTAATCCTGTCATGATGTTATGATGAAGAATGGCGAAGAGTAAAAGTAGAGAGTTGCTAGTGTGGTTACATAATGATGACATTGTGATTTGAATAGTCAATAATTTAGGAGGATCTCCTAGGAAGACGTAGAAGAACCACATTCAGAAGAAGAAATCCAAAGAGATAGGAAATCCAAAGAATGGGGTCGTCCCCCAAAGGATATGAAATCCAAGGAATGCCGAAGAGTTTGCCTAAAACAAGGACTTTCAGAAGAAAACAAGACTGGGACTTAAATTGGTAAGATTAACTTGCTCTTTAATCTTTCTTATTCTTCGTCAAAACAATAACATTATATCAACTTCCCTGATCGTCAAACTTCATGTAACAATGCTTCCAATAAAATCCTTTCACGCACTGATCTACCCAATGACAAATTTCCGATATTTTTTAGACAGTTGTATATCTATTTATAGAACTGGTCCAATCGAGTATATACTTGCAGGGCCAATTTGGTTCTATTTTTGGCATTCTGAAAAGGATGCCGGTCGAAAAATAGATATTACACGAATTTCTTCCTTGTTATTTAACAAAAGCTTTTTTCAGTTTTTCAGACACTGAATTCTCGCCTGAGGTCGTTTTGAGAACTTTTTTGCGTTAATCAGAAATTCATGTAAACAAAACAAGACAAACACATGACGATGTTTACCGATATAATGGGATAAATAATACATATTGTTCCTCACATTGCATGCTTAGAGCCGATCAATCAAATACTAATCTCATTCATGTCCACATATGATATCGATAGAACTCAATCGTGACAGGAAAATAGTTTACGACTGTCTGTTTCAAGGGAAATCCAAATCGTGCACTTCTTCATTTGTACTGTGTTCTTAGTGGTTTTACAATAGGTCTTCGCTTTTTATATTAGTCATCAATAAGTTGGACAGTAATGACGACAATGTATTTAACTTTCCATTGTATTTTACTGCCTTTTAGCTTATTGCTAATGGGTACTTTAACGTCTTTGGGGTATAAATAAAAGACGTTTCTTTACGAAATCACGTATACACATAAAAAGTGGTTCAATTTCTGGCATCAAAGTTGTAAGCTCTATATCAAATCCTTCAGTTTGTTTCTATAATACCACATATAAATTCAGTTGCTCGAAATAAACTGACAAAAACCTGAAAACGGTTTGTTGGTACCGGATTGCGGATATCTCATCATACGAAATCCGAGCTGATGTGGATTTATTGGCATTTTTATAAAATTAATACAGGATATCGGTAGTTTGCTTGCCGAAGCAATATATCCAGGCGCACACTGTCTTTTCCAGTTCCGGTTATTAAACGACATTGTATCGCTCGAGAATAAGCCGGCTCCGGATGAAATATTGACCGGTTATCGACAAATTCCTCAGCCTGGAGCAGCGCGCGAAATTGTTTATCATCAGTCTGCTGCAGACGAGTCCAGTCAACGCCTGCTTTGTTTTGGCAATCATCGGCGGAACGTAATTCTTTGATTTACAACCGTCGAAAATTCCTCAGCGCGAACGGTCTCACCTGTTCGCGAAGAGAAAGAAACCAATTACGACGATGAAGAAATCGCGCGTGAACCGGCGATTAAGATTCAAAACGTGCAATTCCGGGGTAATTACTGAGACGATTACCAGATCGCGCGCTGATAAAATCGCCCAACCAGAACATTTTCGTCATGTAGATGTGTATAAACCCACTGGAACAAAGATATCCGCGATTCGGGTCGTTAGCGAAAACGATTATTGTCTTTATCTGTGCCGGAGCAAAAACGCCTGATTCACTCCGGCCTTACATCGCCGATAATTACGGCCGTTCATTAGAAAGCTTCACATTACGAGGTACATTTGCCGCGGAATAAAACCGAGGAGGGTATTATGGCTTTAATAAACATACTTTGGCCGAATTAAAAGCATCAAACTTTCTTACATCCACCCGGTATCAGCGTTATTAAATTCAGTGAAAGGGCTTATTTGTGCGAGGGGATTATTTCCCCCATTGTTGTTTACTGTATTTACAACTACCCAGCCGCGTGTTATGTTATTATTCATTTTCAAGACAATTTATTGCTTCTTCATTCAATTCTTGAGGTGTACATTTAATAATATTCTGCATTTTTCTCTAAACACTCAATTATGTGTAAGTCCTTCTCAGAAACTTAATAGAATTCTTTATAAAATTGTAAAGGGTTGGTTCACTCGATCTTTTCCTTTACGTTATCAGCGTACCCGTAATCCAAAGCGGATGCAGGAATTTTTACGGTCATAACCGCGTGTTTTGTCATAATTTGTTTATAATTGCATTCCATTTAAAATAACCAAATTCTGTATGGAATACCGGTTTCTTATATGTATAGAAAATTTGATCTATAGAGTAGGATTTGTTGCTTCAAATTAAATAGAACTGTTTCTGTAGTTTTAGATTCAGGATATTACTTTATCCAATATGGATCAAGAAAAATTATTAGTATCGGTTAATACTTCTGAGATTTCGCTTCTTAACTATTTAAACAAACAAGTCATCCTCCAATGGTATACCCAAGCGTTCCGAGCTTGACGCCCAACTTTCTTAGGCGGAAGAAACCTGTTGGCATCAAATTTGGCTTCTGAGCACTTCAATTAGAGATCCCAAATAAAATCAGCGATGACATTGACTCCGTCGAATATGGCACGCGTCCCTCGTGATTTGATGGTCATGGTACTAATGACGTTCAACCGAGGCGACCTCTTCTATAGTACTTTCTTTAGAGACCTGGTATCGTGACGGAATGTAAGTTGATTATCTTGAACAATCAAATTGGCTTCTGTTCTGTTGAGGGGTGAAAAACATCTAGGGCTTGCTGCTCTTCCCTAGCCTCAACAAAAAGGTCTTTGTCATCGAAGAGTTCTTATTGAACTAACGTCTAAACTCCTTTCCTCTCTCAACACTCTGCGCAGGGGGTACCGCCTCTCAGCATTTCACTCCTGCGCATGTAGTCTTCTCATCATCCTAACCTCCTCTCTTCATCCTTTTCTCTTCCTCTTCTTCTTCATCCTCTTCTTCCTCTTCCTCCTCCTCTTCATCCTCTTCTTCCACTTCATCCTCTTCCTCCTCCTCTTCATTCCTCCTCTCTCTAGTCTGGCACTCCCCTGCTGCCTGTACCTCTGGTCCTTGCACTTCGTCATTATGATTCGTAACATGTTTGTGACGGCCGTCCACGTACGACCGTCCCTCTCCATGAATTCGGCGGCATTTCCCACGTTTATCTCGCATCCGGTTTCTATTTCCGCCGTAATGCGATCCGCGTCCCACCTGGGGCATACAAAGATAGTGTGTTCCTCCTCGTCCTCGCAGTACCAGCAATCTGCGGTCTCCGTCTTCCTGATTGCCTTCAGGTATTTCCCAAAGTAGTCATGTCCTGTCAGCGCCTCTGTGATGTCGATTGCACCAGATCTCTACGTTCTTAAGAACGACTTTGGCCCAGCCCTCGTAGCTATTCCATCGGGCCTGCCACTCCCGGTAGAGGTGTCTTCTGGCCGAGTCTCTTGCCTGGTGTCCCTCCTTATACAGCTTTGTGCGTTCTGCTATTTACAGCTTGATGGGGGGGGATCTCCGCTATCACTAGAACGGCCTCGGTCGCCACCATCCTAACGCCAACGCCAACGCCACTCTTATGGCGGCCAGTCTGGTTAGCATTTCTAGCATCTGTTCGTGGTATTTGAACTTCATCGCTCCTTTCCAGATCGGGGCAGCGTAGAGTATTATCGAGGAGATCACCGTCGCCAGTAGCTTCCTCTTCTTCGCACCGGGTCCTCCGACGTTTGGCATCAGCCTCGCCAACGCCTTCTGGGCCTTTGCGGCTACTTCCCTAACGTGGGTGGTCATTTCTAGCTCCCTGTCGAAGTGGACGCCCAGGTACTTGACGTGTGCCCTCGTCTCTACTTCCACCTCTCCTACCTTCAAGACCACCTTTGTTAGGTTTCGCTTCCCCTTTAGTACGGCCGTCTCTGTTTTTTGCCCTGCCAGAGTTAGTGCCATGTTCTCCAGGGCCAGTCATCACCTGAAGAAAGTGATTGGCGCTATACCATGAGCTGTACGCGGTGTGATAGAATTGCTGAAAACGGGTTTAACACTGATCTCTCAAAAACTTTCACGTCATCTGGACTGGTGAAAGCTTTCTTTGAAAATTCCAATGAAAACAATTTGCATATGATTTAAATCATAAAATAAAATAAGTACGTTGCCACCTCCGGAGTTTAACTGGGCTCCAGGCCGTTTTAATGCTTAATTAAGTTATATGTCCATTTATTAAGAAATTCGGAAATAGGTTCTACCGGGCTCTAACACTGTGTACTTACTGACAAAAAATAAATAAAACATAAAATTCACCACAGCAAGGAATGAATTGGAAAACATTTTACATTGGAACCTTTTATCGGGGTTTAAGTCAACAATACAAGGCTACCTGATAGGGTAGATTGAAGGCTCAACAGCAAAGGACCTCTTTTCTTAGTAAGAATATCAAGTAATCAATAAAAATGAAATATTTGTAAAAAGTATTATAGAAGAAGATTTTCATCAAAACTAAAATTCTTTTGCTTTTTTATGATCGTTTTCTGGGTTGGCGGAAAATTAAATAAGTCGATTGACTTATCTGCGATTTCAATTCGAGACACTGGATTTTCCTAAGTGAAAAACATAAATAATTAAAGAGTTTTTCCGCTTTGTTTGTTGATGAAACTAATTAAGACTGTTAATCAAATCCTGAGCGTTGAGCAAACGGAACGTGTCCTCAGTGTGTACAATCCATTATGGTAACCACCTCGCAATTAGCAGCTCCTGATCCGCTTTTGTTTACTGAAGTTGTGTACTGGAGATACCTGTTTGCAGTTCTGACCATCTGGGTGGTAATTAAACGCCACCGGAAGCAAGGCAAAGTAGTTCTTGGTCTCCTTGATTTATTTCTTGAACTTGAATCTTCAATTTACAAGACATGATCAATTAGACTCGTTGGAAAATAATTTGAGGATAAATTGTTGTGTGTCTTTTTGGCGAAGCGTGTGGAAGTGGCGTGCGTTAAAATACGACCGTGGAGAGAAAAAAGTGCGATGTTCTGAAAAAAGTTGGCGCAGGAAAATTTTTAAAAAGACTTAAGTACCTAAAACTTCACCCGCAGCGTATAACAATAAATAAGAAAGTTAGTTGGAGCTAATAAAAATAGAGTTTAATAATTTTTAAGAGGTATATCGTGTAACTATAATGATTTATCCCGAGATCCAGCCCAAATCGTTCTCGCAGAGCGTGTTATCGCTCACTATCCTTTTCTGTCTCAGAAGGAGGATCGCATCCGGCGAACGGGTTGTTAAGTTAGTCTCGACGGCGGTAACGAAGCGAAAAAGCCGGGGGTCTTTTCGATTTTATTTCAGCATTAAAATGAATTATTTTAGCGCGAAAACATCCAATTTTCACTGAACATAAATATTTCATACTCCCGGCCCAACCAATGGGCTGCATAAGAACTAATAATGTTTTACGAGGTGAATATTTCTGATATCTCAGCGAAATCAAGGAGTCCGTGAAATATCATCACGTTCCCCGTTTTATTGAGATTATTCTCGAATATGAAAAGTTCGCTCGCTCGAACATATTCATGATTCCCGTGTTTTGTTTTATTGTCGTCGAGTTTCACTCCCGCGTAAGTTGAATAACAAAGGGAAAAGTTTGGAGTTCGTTGTCTTTTTTTGGCGAGCAACTTTTTCCGAGTCTTTTCACGTAGCCTTTGTATGTTTGTTATCTTTTTCAATATTTGAATAAAGCAGTTTCGAAAATTAGAGGAGAGAAAAAAGAAACATTTTACGAGATGCTGCAGGTTTTGCTTCGCCTGATAATTTAAGGAGTCGAGAATATACGCGCCGCCCGTCTCCGTGTAATATTCCCTAAAATATTCAAACTTATTCGTAAAGCACGTGGGATCTGAGGCGGCTGAGGAAATTGGTAATAAAACGCACCTGTCTGCCAATTTTGGTGGTAACAAACGCATCTCCTGTCAAAATATCCAGCATTCCGATATTGGAAATATTCTTTTATGATTCCATCGCACGGAAAATGGCGCCCTCCACATTTCAATCGGCCGGGAAATCGACTCCGCATTAATAAGAAAAGGGAATACGCCCCGGCATTCGTCACTCGGCCCTTCAGCCGCGCGTACAAATCTTATTTTGTTTCCCTCCTCCTTCGTTCCATAAATATTTAAATTATTTTATTTTTCGCGCCGCGCGCGAAATAAAAAGTTTCACTTCGTAATGGAAAACCGGCGTTCCCGCAGAAAGCGAAATGTATTAATATTGAATTCCAAATTCAATTGCGACTGCATAAACCGCGATATCAAATTTCGCAAATTCCCGTCCCACTTCTGATATCGCCAGACAAACTCATTAACTTCTGCCACAAAGCTAATCAATAATCACTCGGAGACGACGAACACAGCCACAATACAATAACATCAAAGCATCCATTTTACCCCTACATAATAAGGTTCCACACAAGTTATAAACGGCTGTAATTTCTTAGCATAACGTAATCAGAATATATAATACCACGAAAATAGAAAATTAATTTCAAAAAATATGGAAATTCTAATAGAAACTCTCTAAAAAAGTCTAAAAATATTTTATAAATATTGTACATAACAAAATTGTGGTTTTTCTGTGTATATAATTAATAAATACACGTTTCAGCGATACAGGAAACGTAACAGAAAGGAAGACTAACAATAGAATTGGAAGAGTATGTATTTTTAGTAGGAGAGTAGACAATAGGAAACTAGGAGTGGGGCTTACAGTTAGTAATAAATTTAGAAATGATATTATTGAATTCGAAGCAATGTCAGACAGATCATGTAGGATAAAAATATAGGAAACCGAATATTATAAATGCGCACACTCCACCCAAAGGTGAAACCGATGCAAGAAAACAGATGCAAGGCAACGTTTTATAAAGTGCTAGATAGAGTCATGGAAAGGGGTTCCAAACTACGACAAAAAATTAGGCGAAATGTATGCAAAGGTAGGGAGAGAAGAAGAATAAAATATGTCAGGGGGGACAAAAGTAGATATTGTTTCTTATTTTCTTCGTTATGTTCCTCTAACAGTCCTGATCTGGCTTTTTCTTATGTTTCAGTAATTTCTTGCATTTTTCATCAAATCATTTGCTTTTTTCTCGTTTTTTGTTTCTCCTAATATATTTCCTGAGGGTTTTTATATGTGCCCATACTTTCTCCATTTTTTCTTTACGCGGTTTGGTTTCCATGTTTCTTGTCAACCATGACCTACTAGATTTCACGAGACAGAGCCCTTAACCGACATGGACAATATTTTATTTAACGCAAATTTTCCTCTCTTTGGCACTAGTTGTCTAAATAAAAAACACCATAAATAACGAAAGAGAAAAGCACAAGGAAACTATATTTGAGCAAGGAAGGACAACTGTATTTGCTATAAACTACGTGAGCTTGACATTAATTAAAAATGTTAAATGACGTTCTGGATATAATTCGCTTCCGATTTTTTTAGGTAAGTGGCGCCAACGGAGAAACATTTGACTAATAAATTGCGCGGGCCGGATAAAGACACTGTCTCATGAAATGTAGTAGATCATGGCATACACTTACCTCGACATTTGCCTAATCAACCTTTGGACGGTTAGAATATCGGTATTCCTTATTTTTTGGAAGATTATCCAACTCACTTCTTGTTCATTTCAATTCTTCTACTCACTAATGCTCAAAAAAAATTCAATGGCTCTGGCATGGCGGATTTTTCTCTTTCAGAACGTATAGTGTGTTTAATATATTATGTTATACGGATACTTAAAATTGACACTATTGCTCTATGTTCCACTATCGATTGATAGCTTCGTTAGAAGTGAAAATAAATTTAAAAATGTTAAAATTGAGCGATAGTGCCAATTTTAAGTGTCCGTTTAAAATAATTTATTATACAATTTCACTGGACAAGAATCTACTTTAATTGTAGAGTATGTTATATGAAAAATAATCAGATTATTATCATATGTAACATCACAAGAGATTGAGTATAAATTGAAAATAATTCGACAGATTTTCTTTCGAAAACTTGTTGCCAGGCAAAAGATACGAGAGCCCGTAAGGCTCGAGTGGGTATTACCAGATGGCAACAAGTTTGAGAAAGAATCTGGAGAATTATTTTCTCATTTAACGAAATCTCGAATGGTATTGGGAAGATTATTTTTTAATGTTATGAATTTTTATATTAATTTCATGCACTGCCGCGGGACTAAAGCGTTTGCAATTCATTTTTTAAAATGTATTTAATTTGACATTACATTGATGATAGTTGTTAAGTAGTTAACAAACACAAAACAAATTTTTTTTTCTATAGCAATCGTGTGCTTTGTCCAACTCAAAACAGTCGATATAACGGAATTTTAACAGCAAGGAACAAAGTAACACTTTAACAGCAAGGGTAGATGAAGTACTTTAATTTTTTAATTTCTTTTTGCCAAACACACGACAAAATGGAAAAAATTGTTACAAAACAACTTTCGTATTAACCATAGCAGCAACTCACACTGGTTACTGGAATCATGATCATATAACGTGATTTTGAGACGTGATTGCTCTCTTTATTTTTCTACGAAATTGTTCAAATTTTATTTTTAACGTTCGCTATAAAAAATAGAATGTTACACACGACGGTAAAATTTAATGATCGACTCGTGAAAATTAATTCACTAATTCATAAAAATCAATTTTACCGCATTCTAAAACAAATAATTATAAATTATTCTCGAAGAATAATGCAAGTAGATTATTTCCAGTATAATAATGATACTATTGGTCAGAATTAAACACGCGATCAAAAATATTGCTAAACGATTAGAAAGTGAAATTTATAATTTTATTTAATAATAACCGAGTAAATAGTTTATTTAATTGCCACTGACGTTTCCCAAACTGTTTGTTTAAAAAAAGAAACACGCTGTTTGAGAAACGTCAGTGGTAATTAAATATACCATTTACTCGATAATAAACTGTTTTTTTTTTCATATAATACCTATCACGATGCACCAACTCATCTGTACACTCTGTTATTTTCATCTAACCATGACCTTGTGGATCTTGCTTAGGGTGATGAGATTTGCAACGAACTAACAGTATACAGTTAATCATTTAATCTGAACATGGCAATAATGAAGAGCATCAGATTAACTGTAATGCAAAAATTTTTGATATTCTGAGTCAAAGAATTTTTATTGAAATGCGCCACGTTTCTTGTAACAAAAAAGAATTAATAAAATAACTGATCTTGAGAAACTGAGTTGTATATAACACGTGTATAAAAAGTTTTCCAAACTAGTGTGTTGCTCTCATTTTTTTGCAAGTCCACAAATGTTCCTTATTTGATCAGTAAACGCCAAATTGACATTTAACCTTCAGATAACATCAACAGAAAATCATAACCAATAATTACGATTCATTATGTATTTGAAACCAAACAAAATAAAACATTGAAAATAACAAAATAAAATCAAGTTTTCTTGCCAGATGAAAATTATAAAAATTAATTAAAATTGTGTAACTGGCAGTATAGAAAGTGTTAGGAAAGAGTTTATACATGTATTTCGGCCTTATTGGGCTTCATCATCATTAATTTCTGTTCTTGTGTTTTGGGATTTTAGAAATTCAAAAAAAGGGGTAAGTTTTTCTAAATTTTTCAATAAACCAAAATTTTTTAAGGTACAGAGTTCTGATGAAGCCCAATAAGGCCGAAATACATGTATAAACTCTTTCCTAACACTTTCTATACTGCCAGTTACACAATTTTAATTAATTTTTATTGAAAATAACGTAGAACGTGAATTCACAAAAGATGTTGAAAATGGCCTCCCTTTTCTTCGAGGCATTTTCTAACTTTTCTGCGACATCCATTAATAACATTTTGCAAAATGTGGGGAGAATTATTTATTTCATCACATTTTCGATGATTCTTTGGGTAACTTCCTATAAATTATTAACGGGCGTTTTAAAAATGGTCAAATGGCCAAACAAAGAAATCCAAAGGAGTTAGATTGCAATATTGCGTAGGCCATATGTTTGTCATATTTCTGCTATTATCCGATTTCCAAAAAACTCTTGAAGGAAATTTAAAGTATCTCGAGCAGCATGGGCCGTTGCATCATCCTGCTGGAAATATCCAAATTGCAACTCGTCATCATGCAGTTTATTAATGAATGAACGCAAAATCTCTTTCGGATACCTAAGTGCTGTTAGTGTGCCATTAAAAAATATTGGATAACCGACTCAAACCTACCCAAATACCAATTTTTTGTGGATGGAGTGGGGCTTCAATGAAAATATGAGGATTTTCTGTACTCCAGATCCTAATATTTTGGGAATTAATGCATCCTGTTAAATGGAACCAGACCTCATCGGAAAAGAAAGTTTTGTCCAACAAAGCGTCATTGTCAACGACAGTATCGGCAAAATGTGCTGTTAGTGTGCCATTAAAAAATATTGGATAACCGACTCAAACCTACCCAAATACCAATTTTTTGTGGATGGAGTGGGGCTTCAATGAAAATATGAGGATTTTCTGTACTCCAGATCCTCATATTTTGGGAATTAATGCATCCTGTTAAATGGAACCAGACCTCATCGGAAAAGAAAGTTTTGTCCAACAAAGCGTCATTGTCAACGACAGTATCGGCAAAATCGGCAGTCAAACGATAAGGGCTAATTTGCAAGTCCTTTCTTAGAATAGTTCTGCAGGTCCCGACAGAAAGATCAACTTGTTGTGACAGGTGACGGATGGAAGTGCGAGGAACATCAGTCATAATTTGTCTCACATTTTCAACTACCTCATCAAATCTTACTTTAGGCCTACCTGATACCTCTTTTCTAGCCACACTGCCAGTTTCCCTGATAATCCTACAGAGTACTGAAGTTGATTAACAAATTTGTAGTATAGAAATACAGTTTCTGGAAATTTTTCCTGAAATTTTGCAATACAATCAGAAATAGAATAGGTCCAGTCGTCTTTGATTTTTTGGGTGTTTCGAAAGTAGGATTCAACCATAAAAGGTTTTTCTTCCAATGTGAAAACCATTGTAAAATCAAATCAATAAATAGTACATTGATTAAAAAAGTGATAGTTTTCCAGTGAGTGTTAATGTTTGAATTCAAGAGTGAGCGTAGCTCACGAGTGGATCAAATTTACACGAACATGGAAATTCACTTTTCTAACGTGTAGATCATGCTATTCTTTCGCGTAGTTGACGAAAATAATGCCAACATTATGAGAGTGTCGAAGAATAATAATACGTTATCAAAGTATGTCAAGCATTTGTTGATATAGTATCAAAACATTAGTTGCTTTCTATTTAGCAGCTGAACTGAGTTGAGCTCGAGTGAGACAACTCAGTTGTCTCACTTCAACTCACTTGGATTTACAGTATTAAAAAGAATGCAATTCTCAGTAGTTAAATGAGTCTTAAATCTCAATAACCTGAAAATGGCGGGCGGTTTTATGAATATGTCAAAAATGAATGTTATCAAGGTAAGTACAATAAATAATATGTGGGTTGTAATGTAGTACAACAGTTTTTATCACCAGTGTTTCTCAATAATACATTGTCGTTTAAAATCCAATGTTCGTTTATTTGTGACATTTTGTAAATAACATTTAGAACTTGTAGAAATGCAATCTTAACCTTTCTTTAAACCGCCGGCCGTTTTAAACGTTTTTACTTTGGTAGTATTTTGATACGTTTACCTTCACCCCACTACCGAACTGAGTCTAGTAAAGTACCTGCAGAGGTTGTGCAGTTGGGGTAAAGGTAAAAATCTCAGTTTGGCTCACTTCTTAACTTTCAAATAGAACAGTACATAGTTACTGAGTCGAAGGGAGGCAACTGAGATGAAGTGAGATTTTGCGTAAATAGAAAGCGCTTATTGGAGCAAATAAATAATTCGTGAAAAAAATGTTCATCTAAAATGAGTCAATTTTACAATTAGTATCAGAAGCAGAGTCAAGTTTATTACCTAAAAAGTCCAAAGCAAAGTACGAGAAAAATTACCGACAGTTCTATGGTTGGACAAATGAAAAAAGATGTGCAAGGGGCAAATGAAGATATTCTAATTGCGTACTTTTTTCAAAAGGTTTGTTTTATTTATAAGATTTATTAGCACTGATTTTTAAATATTCTTACGTGAAAACTCGTATGGTCAGTGTACTCGATGCTGAAAGGTATTATACAAATAAATGAAAATGTGGATATTTCTGTACATAAAAAATTGCTGGCTTATCTGAAACGTCAAAATGACAGTTATGTGGCAAAAAAATCAAGAATGCTATCGATGGTTATCGATGGATAATGTGAAAGAGTTTTTAGAAAAAGCTCCTGATGACAGTTTTCTGCTTATGAAGGTAGTGTTAGTAATTGCTTTGCATGGAGTATGTCGGACAGAAGAATTGTTTACTAAAAGTGGATGATGTAGAAAATTGCGGCCATATTTTGGTCATAACATTATATGTCACAAAAATGTGAACCATCGCAGACTATTTATATTTTATAGACAGAGCAAGTGCACAAAGCAACCAATTGATGTAAACACCTTCTACAATTTACCAAAGAAAATTGCTGCGTACTTAGGCCTACGGGAGCCAAAGAGCTTCACAGGCCATTGTTTCCGAAGGATATCGGCGACCTTCTTGGCCGACAGTGGAGCAGACATCCAAATTTTGAAGAGACACGGCGGCTGGCGTAGCAGTGCTGTTGCAGAAGCCTATACGTCGAAGATTGTATCGAAAATAAAGTAAAAATTTCAAAAATTTTTTTTTGTAATTCGACTGAAAAGCAATCTTCAACCTCTGAAACGTCAACATCAACAGTAGCAGTAGGTGAAGTAATAAATTCTAATTTTTCAGTGTCTGCGTTGCTATCAGTTTTCTCATCTTCTGGTGTAATATTTAATAATTTAACAAATTGTTCGTTTACAATTTATGCCAATAAATAAAATGAATGAAAAAAGTGTTGCTAACTGAAATCGTGAAGAAAAGTGTTGCTAAGGAGAAAAGTCCCACTTTTCTTCATGATTCTTGATTAAACAATGTGTCACTTTTCTGTCAACTACACGAAAAGCAATATTTTTTAAAGTTATGTTTGTTTACTTGTTTGTTTAAGGTACGGATCAAGTAAGGAACATACCTGAACATGAGAAAAAATGAGAGCGTGACACTAGATGGGAAAACTTTTTGTACACATGTTACAAGTACTTATTAACTTCTAAATTAGTAATAATGATAACCTTGATTTAGAAAATCAAAATTCACGACATCGTATTGCCTTACGTTGAATAAACAATTTTTGCTTGTCATTCAATTTTCATAACTTATGAAAATAACAAAAAACTGTCAATCAAAATATGTAATCGTCCTGAAAAAATAGTCCCTCCTCGCAATCGTATTGTAGAATACATAGAAAAAACCAAAAATATATATAGATTCAAAATGGTTCGTAAGCCAACCTTCTACTTTAAGACTTCCTTGATGTTTATGCTTAGATTCGACACTTATCGGAAATATTGGACATTATTAAAATGTTTTCGTCTCAATCCTTTGCAATGTGGGTTTAACTTAAATTACCAACATTTGTGTCTTAAATCCAAATTAGATGAGTTTTTTATACTTGTTTCTAATATTATTGGGTGTAGTTGCTGTCAGATAGTAAACGTCATCTTGTTACTACTTGATTACTGTGAAAATGTTGGGGATTTATTTAAGTTATGATTCACGGAGTGGCTTGTCGTACAATTTTTTGAATCATATCGGTTATAGCTTCATCACGAGTAAGATTTATTTATATCGTATCAACCAAAAACATTTTCTTTTCGGTCGTGCTTTCTTCTCGAACCGTAAGGGGGAGAGAATTATGGAATAATTCTAAAATTTAAATGCGCAGAAAATTGTTTGTATTGAGATGTCAAGGCGCGTCGTTATTTATAAAAGCCGTCGTGTGTGCGTTCTTAAGATTCAAAAAGATAAAATTGCTCCGGCGGAGAGCATAAATCGCTCGTAGTCGGTATATATATGGGGGGATTTCAGCGACGTTATTTATTGGGAAAAGATAGCATTATGCACTCGGCCCTAATCCTCTTTGGATACGCTATGATTCAGTATTTCATATCGGACATATGTCCGATATCTGGCCGTATTTACAGGCAGGTGCCTGCACAATCTATCCCTATAGGAACCGGACGCGGTAATATCGATTCCGACGAAAATAGGTTTCGATAAGCTCGCTCGCTCTTCTGGCGCTCCTCGACCGAAAACCGGAGGTGACTGCTTTATGGTGAGGTTTGCTTTAATCGAAAAACACGCGCGTGAAATGTATTGTATGTATTGTTGGCTTCGTAATTTTATTGCTCCGCGAATTGTGTGTGTTATTTAAAATTCGACAGAAGTTTCGTTTGTAACAGATTTGTTCTGTGAATTCATTTTTAAATTGCCAGATAAAACTATATTGTTCAGCCAGCAACATAATACAAAAATCTACATTTTAAATTACAATAACACATCTTAGGAAAAACATGCGCATGTAATGTATTTATGCAATATTCTTAAAATTATTTATGCCAAAAACAAAGATCATTTTGCTTCAAGTGGCAGTTTCAATTTATTATGCAATAAGATTGGTCTCTCTAAACTTGAACTTACACCCACACTCAATTTTTATTGCACGCAAAGCATTGGAAATAAACTTGCATTTATTTAAAAGCGTTCCTGTATAAGAAATAGTATCCTTTTAAAGCTCAAAAAGCAATTGTTCAGGTCGGAGTTATGCAAACGTAGTCCTTATGCAAAGGGTTTTAACTTTTAAGGTCCTTCTTGACATTGAAGCTTTTGGTCCGAATGCGACTAAACTAAATTTAAAATGTTCAGTTTAATTAAGGATAGTGCGCACGGAGTGAGTGAGAGTTAGAGCAATCGTCAAGTAAGTATTCCTAAATTTTAATGGCGCGTCTCATCATCTGCAAGCCCGAATTAACATTTAAAACCAATTGGGTGTGGAGTTTCCTCTAACGACGCTAAGGTTAATTGCTCTTTACGAGACCGAACCGAATAATACGCTTCGAGCCGCCGATTAATTATAAACGTGTATCGGACATTTGTTAGTTCATTCGATTTCTTCCTACGACATCCGCTTAATACCGCTCCAAAACATAATAATAATCCGATCCTAATGCTCCTATTGCGAGCGAGGGGACTCACTAATACAATAATGCCAAACCAATAATAATGCAGTATTGCTAAGTTAATAACCTCAGACTTACTGATATTAGGACGTAACAGATCCACCGAGTTCTCTCTCCCGTTCGATAATCCCAACACGTGAGCAAAGACTGAGATGTGGAATCTGAAACCGGGTGAGCTCGAGAAGGAAATTCGACGGTGAATCCAGGGCAATCCCGTCCAGAATCTTGCATTGTTTTCACAAGGAGCTGCCCAATTAATTTGGCCATGGGATTCGAATTCGGACGCAAATAGGAACGGACAATCGGGCACTCTGAGCATCTCCGTTAGATGTTTGCAAATTTCCATATTGTTACGTGGACCCGGTTTTTGCAGAAACGCTCAGTTATAATTTGTGTTTATCCTCTCCGAACAACAATTAGGAATGGAAATGGAATAATAAGAGGAGCAAAAGTCTGCATACACTAAGACTTAAAGCAATTTTAGTAGCTGCGATTTCGAATGGAAGTTTTATTTTGTGTGTAATAAGTTGTTTTGTTACATACATGTATTTATTTACTTCTCAGAACATCAATAAGATATGAAACTACATTAACATGATAGAGTTAATGTGTGTAGACTATACTTGAGGGATCGATACAATTAACTCTCTTGTTTACAAACCAGATTAGTGGCAATACAGTAACTCGGTCAATATAATTTAAAAAAGGGATTGAAACAGAAATCATGGATATAAAGTAAACAATATGAGTAATAGAAACAGCGGACGGGTAAAGGGTTAAAAGCTGATAAAAGAAAATAGTTAAAAAAAGCTATTCTTTCAAGATTATCAATTTCACAAGGACTCGTCTTCTAGAAGCCGCGACGAGAGCAGGAAAGAGATTAAGTTCCCACGCTTCAAATTTCTGACTTTAATTACAAAACTTTACAAAAATTTTACACACAATAAACAACTCTTTTTTTCATCTTTCTTGTCTTTTTAGTCAAAACGTGCAATATCCGAGTTGGCATTCCCTTTGTTTGTAGGTTACAAAATAAAATAGTATATAAAGAAGAAGAAACGGTGTTCTGTACATTTAAAGCTTTTGCTAGTTGCTAATCCCGCATCTAACTTCCCAATAAAATGTAGTCATCACTAGAGGGCGTGCGTGTCCCTTTTGTATGTTTTATTAGCATGTCTGCGCGAGTCATTTTCTAGGTGTTATCCCTAAATTTTTAGTTGCGAGTTTTCTTCGAAAGAAGTCGAGACCCAAACATTTTCTTTGATTTGTTTACCCTGACTACAAGGCTACAATGCTTTTAAGTCGCGGTTTCAATTCATTGTCATGTTTTGTTTTACGCTGTGAAGACCCCTAGCGTTTTAATTTGATTATTGCAACATCTTTTGATTTAGTTTTTTATTATTGTTCTCACCCACTTGACTTTATCTCCAAGGCAGTGTCAACTAGTTCAGACTGGTGAATAAGAGACACTTAATCTCAAAGTGACACAACCCCAGCCAAAATTTTATTTAACTTAAAAGAAAGTATCTAATGGTAATCACTATAATAGTTACAATACTTGTATGTTCTTAGTGGCAAGAGCTTTTATTTTTATCAGTCCTTCTTACCGAAGATGCCCAATTGGTTACGAAGGTAGATGTAAGAATTATGTAATTTCTAACATATTTTTTTCTCAAGAGCTCGAGTTCCTTTACGAATCTTGAAAGCAGAAGCCAACTTCGAGATTAAACTAGCTGACAGTGTCGCCTTTCAATCTGTATTGTTTTTATATCTGTTCATGGACTTTTCGGTAATATATTGATATTACGAAATATTTAAATATGTCTATTTCTTCAATTATTAACTCTTTTGCGAAAAAGCTTCTTTTGCTCTGGTTTCCTGCCTGCGTCCATTTTGATTCTTTTGATGTTATTTGTAAAGAAAGAAGAATCCGTGGTTATTATAATCCTTCCAGTTTCCTTTTTGGCCTTTTCATACTACTATTCGGTTCATCCATTTGTTAGTTCTCTCTTTCTCAATATTTTTAAAATTAGCTGATAAATTCTAGTATTTTTTGGATAATTACTCTATCTTCTCATTTTATTAATTTATATTTCACTTCATCACTCTTACAGTCTTTCTTGCTTGCGGTTAATTTGTTATTTATTCGAATTTTATATGTATTTAATGTTTTCTTGCCGATTTTCCTGTTTTATTCTTTTTATTCATGTAGTTCAGAATTTCACCTGTGTAACTGGTAATTCTGAAAAGAGAGGAGAAAGGAGAGGAGATATTAAGAGAGAGAATAGAGAAGATGACAATAGATGTGGCATTATATTACGTGTTTTTTTATTATGCAATAAAAAAAGTTAATGAGCCAAATGAATAAAACGAAGCATATGCTTTTACTTCTGTTATAATTTTTTCTAAAGCTTAGCTACTTGCAAAAAATTAATTTGCAAATCATTATACAATTCCTTTCATAAATTTTTTTACTATGTTACGGACGGAATTATTTAGAATTTCAGTTTTCTTCATATATTTGTAGTTTTCATTAAAAAATTAGAAGCATAAGCAAATGCTTATGCTTCTAATTTCATTCATCAGACCCAATATGCAATTTCAACGCCCTTAGACCCCAAGCGACCCTTAAAGAGTCTCTCAGCACCTGCTATTTCCTGGATTCGGTTTACGTCTTCTATTTCATCAAACAGTTTTTAAAAAGTTCTTTTACCTCATTTTCAAAAATATATTTTTTTTTATTTTGACAAGCGAACAATAAAGCAGGAGAAAATATTTTTGTATCTAATGATTTTTTCTTCACCATTCAATCTTCTTCTTTTAGACCTGCTTTTCCCTAGTAGTTGTTTCAGTTTCCTATACCAATTTTCGTTGTCAACTGCTTCGTTGTCAGCTGCTCCTCGTTTCAATTTGTTTCCATCATATTGTAAAGTTGTTCTTTAAGAGCTCCAAGTTGCGGTCCAAAATTATTATGTTATGAGGCCCTTTTTCTAGTTTTTGTCAATTATTGTGTTTATGTATGTGGGTACGTGTCTACTTTCTTTTTGTCTTTCTCTCAGGGTTTTCTTTGGGTCGCTCGGAATTACCCACGTTTCGTGTTATGGCCTCACGGCGGACACATACAATGACGAACACAGAAAAATGAGAGGGGAGGATATCAGTGTCAAATGTATATTCGTCAGTGCGTGTTCGAAAAAGAAAAGAAGAAAAGGGTTTATCAAAAAAATTGTTGTCTGTCCAAACTATACACCGGTTAGCATAAGTCGTCCAAAACACCTCGCCTTTCATAAAGTTCGGTGGGGCTCTTGTAAAAAAAAAGGGACGCTCTGTACCGTCGATCACGCATGTGCCTCAATTCTTTCACAAGAGAGAGACGCTCTTCGACGATATAGGTCCGTCCAAAGCGAACACCAGGTATCACAAGTCGACCATGTCACCTCGCCTTTCACAAGGGTCGGTGGACCTCTTGCCCTACCCGCTGTATACTTGTCAAAAGGAGGACGCTCTGTATTGCCGATCATGCATGTGCCTCAATTCTTTCACAAGAGAGAGGCGTCCTTCAACAATACCTAGACGTCTCCCGTTGTCCGGTGTTTAAACAAAAATTTTGTGTTTTCATGTATGCCCTGTTACGTTTTGACAATTAGCTTTTATCTTAGATATGATTACATTTTCTGGAAATCAAACTAAAAATCGAACTAAAAATGGAACCAACTTAACTCTAAACAACAGGTAAGTATCTTAAATACATTATTTTCTAATTATCTAACCTCTAAAGCCTTAGTTACCTAAAAATACTTCACTATGTATTACTAATTATCAAACTTAATCTATAGTAATGTCCTACACTCTTATTATCTACACTTTGCCTTTTTTAGTTTTGGCACTTTCGTATAAGTGTTCGTTACACAACGCTTCATAATCTATTAAAAAGTCCGAAACCTGATCCCAACGAAGGCGTACTCGTCGGCCGTCTTCCAAAAATACCAGCCTCCTCTTATTCTTGCTCTGCTTCTCTCCGTCCACTGGATAATGTGTGGCTGTGAGTGGCCCCCGGAACAACCCAAATCTCCGGTGCATCCTTTCAATGAAATCGCCCATTCAAAATGTTCTATCACCTTTGAGCTCCTCTCAGGAATGCTTATTTGATTCGTCGTGCTGCAATTATGCTTTCTATAACTGCTGTGTTTTACATTCGTAAGTATCCCTTCTCGTTTTGTATTTGTCATCAAGTCTGTTTATTTGTTTGTTTTAGATGCATGTCGTTCCGTTGAAACGTCTCGTCATTCTTGCGCCTTCCTCGTCAAGGTGTTTCGAAAGTCGTTGTTGAACGTCTGCTGGACCGTGGCACTGTTGTAAATGTTTTAATTCTTCCCACGTAATGTACTTGTTTAAATAAGATTTTTCTTTTATCTTTTATTGATATGAAAAATCGGAATTCTGTATAAAATTCATTTTCTTTTTCAAGCGAAATTAAAATAAAATTCCGACGCAAGGATTTAAAACGCAGTTTTCCAAACAGATCCAAACAGAAATGTTAAGATAAATTCGAGTTAACTTAAGCCTTATTTTGAGCATAACGTTTCATAAATAATTCCTGTTTCTTTCACGGGCGGTGTTACTCTTCAGCAATTCAAAAAATTTCGCTTACTGATTCAAGGAATGGTGTCGAATTTAGACTCGGCATGTGTAAACACAATAAAAAGAGCGATGAAATGACATTCATATGCCACCTGGCGGTAGCTATTTCCCTTTTAGAAGCTTCGCCCAGGACAGAAATATTCATATTTAATTGGCTCATGTGACAATAGCCACCCTCTTACAAGACCTGATAACAATGTTTTTAAATACTGCCGCTTTTATTATTTTCTGTTTAATGGCGAAAATATGAAACGACTCACTTCAATTAATTACAGTGATTGGATGAGTAATAACAACGTAGGAAATTAACAATTGAATACCTGACGATCAATGTTGGCCCAACTGTAACTCACTGTTTTTTGGCCTCACCACTCAAAATTATTTCTGGCTTTTCAATTAATTTCCATTGTTGTTATTTCTTAGTTCCTTATCAATTTCTATTCTTTTATTCTTTCGCTTGATACTAGTTAATTTTCTTGGATTCTGTTTTTTTAATTTTTCTCCTGTGATTTTTTATATGTTTTATTTTATGCAGCTGTCACTAAGTAGTGATTTTCATCGACCTTTGCCTCTCGTCTCTTAATTTACCTTTACGAAGCATAAAAAGGAGCAAAATAAAGACATGCTAATTCATAGACAATACAAAATTGTCAGATTCTCTCAATAAAGTAAATTAATTTGATTTTTCCTGTGACCGAATAAAACATCTTAAAGTGAAACTTTCTCTGGGATAGGGATAGAGTTAAAAACCCCATAAAAGATCTTAAATAAAGCAATCCAAGGTCAATGTCAGGTGGACCGAAACGATCTCGAGTTAATGGACAAGCCGTTTGGGTTGTGAGAGCTGGCCACGGGACGAATTCCATCTTCCGATTCCTTTCTCGGAAAAACTATCACGTAAGCTCGCGCGGTAACACCGGAAGCGTTAGTGGGTCGGGTCCGGAGCAATAAACAGCGCCCGGATAGCGGTAATCCTAAAGCAACTGGATTTGATTATGCGTGATTCGGTCCGATGGTGGGCCGTAAGGGGTTTTGTAATTGCTTCGTTCGCCGTCAGCGATGGAAGTCATTAGATCGGGCGCGATGGGCGCGCAATTGTCCGATAATCCGGATAGGTAGGTAGAGGTCGACGGTCGGTGTTTACTTTCTGCCCGCATTCCTGAAACGACTTTGCATATTAATCGTCGCTCGATGGAACTAAATAACGCACAGAACGAGTTAATAACACGCAACTTCAGCAGTACTTAGGGTTACTTTTAAAGAATGAGCGCAACAAAATTGTGAACCAATTTAAGTAATTGTAAAAACACTTATCAGAAAACCAACATCACTTTTCACACTTATTTACTGCGCACTTTTCTTTTCTTTCAATAAATGTGTTATAATACTCTTCGAATTTCTGATTTTTTTATGCATTCCTATTTATATTTTATGGAATTGATGCGCCATTGAGTTTGAGTCTAACTTCGCGAATACTTACAGACACCTTATATAAACATTCTCCTGCTTCATTTTCTCTTTTTAAAGCTGGCAGTAGATACGTTACGGTTCGCAAAACGGCTTTTGATATGCTCCCTTTTGACTTTTATGCTCGTACAATATTGTATCTAAACTACATCGGCTGCCTCTTTTGTATAGAAACTCGCTGATCTGTATAGTTTAAAGCGAGCAGCGGCAGTCGCCAAACAATTTGGATCGAATTTACGATTCGCATGGAACGTAAAATTACCATGTCGTCAAGAGCTTAAAAGATTGACTTTTTTTGATGGTATTCGCATTAGGGTATCATCAATTTTAAACGAAGAATTTTTGCTTTGTTCTATTTAACGAAGAGTTTCCACCCAGTGCAATCGTTTGCAATAGAATCATGGAATGCACCCACAATGCATCAAGTGTATTGCTAATTTGTCTATATTCACATAAGAAATAAAGCAAATTTACTGTTTTGTTCACATTTTAGCATTAAAGCTTTGTCTTAAACTTAAAAGTAACTATTTACCACACTAGGAGGCGTGTAAACTGTAAATCATCTGTAATCATCACCTGTAAACAATAGCTGCATCGTTTATTCAACTCCGTTCACTCTAGTTACTCTTTTGGCACTTTTATCTCACTTTTACTTGTATTAAAACTTATTGGCTGTTACTCTTTAGAGAGCGAAAATAGTAAATAGAAACGGAGTTGAATAAACGAACACAGCTAATAGCAAAAAAGGGTATGTTTCATTCGGTTTGAGTAGGAAATTTAAATTGTTAGAATGCACCTGATTTTTGAAAATTTATTTAAACAATTACATTACGTGGGAAGAGCTAAACATGTACAACAGTGCCACAGTCCAGCAGACGTTCAACAACAGCTTTCGAAACAACTTGACGAGGACGCAAGAGTGCGAGACGTTTCGGCAAAACGACATTCATCTAAAACAAACAAACAAACAGATTAGAGGACAAATACCAAAACGAAAAGGGTTACTTACAAATATAAACGCAGCAGTTATAGAAAGCATAATTGCAGCTCAACGAATCAAATTAGCATCCCAGAGGGGAGCTCCAAGGTGGTAGAACAGTTTGAGTAGGCGACGAACCACTGGGATTTCGTAGCAAGAATGCAGCAGATGTTTGGCTCATTCCGGAGCCACTAACAGCCTTACATTACCCAGCGGACGAGAGAAAGCCGGCCAAGAACGCCAAGAACAAGAGAAGGCTGGTGTATTTAGAAGACGGCCGAAGAATGTGTCTTCGACGGGACCAAGTAGCGGACTTCTTGATAGACTATCAAGGATTATGTGACGAACACTTATATGGAAGTGCTGAAACTAAAAACGACAAAGTGTAGGTAATAAGACATTAGTATAGGTCAAGTTTATTTTATTAGTAATACGTGGTCAATTATTTTAGATAAGTAAAGGTTTTAGAGGTTAAATAATTAGAAAATAATGTATTTAAGATACTTACCTGTTGTTTAGAGTTAAGTTTGTTCCATTTTTAGTTCGATTTTAAGTTTGATTTCCATGAAATGTAGTCATATCTAAGGTAAACACTAATTGTCAAAACGTGATATTTGGTTACCAAAAAGCGAGCGCTCTGCTCTGAAAAGTTATTAAGTACAACGAGGTATACTCATTAAGAAAGAGAACATTTTATTGGATCCTGAATACCTGTATCCTTTTTCCTTGACCAACGACATGGACGACGCTTCCAGGTAGGGCATACGTGACAACACAAACAAAATTTTTTATTTAAACACCGGTCAACGGGAGGCATTTAGGTATTGTTGAAGGGCACCTTTCTCTTGTGAAAGAATTGGGGCACATGCGTGTTCGGCAGTACAGAGCGTCCCCCTTTTGACAAGTATACATCGGGTAGGGCAAGAGGTCCACCGACCCTTGTGAAAGGCAAGGTGACATGACCGACTTGTGCTAACCGGTGTACATTTTGGGACAGACAACAACCTTTTCGATTTTTTTTTCTTTTTTTGACATATATACATTTAACACTGACACTCCCTTCCCCTCCCCCTCACATTTCTGTGTTTGTCATTGTATGTGTCCGCCATGGGTTGGGTTGGGTTGGGTTGGGTTCATAATACGAGAAGTGAGTAATTCCGAGCGACCCAAAGAAAAACCCTAAGAGAAAGACAAAAAGAAAATAGTACATAAAGACAGTAATTGACAAAAACAACCCAAAGTGACCACGAACGTAACAATTTTGTCACCCAAAGGCCGTACAAATATATAAAAGAAACTCTACAATTGGCACCGCAACTTGGAGTCTTACTCAACATTACAATATGTATATACACATTACCGAATTCATTGCCTGGCCCGTCTCTAGTTCTATTTAATGTAAAACTGAAGCCACTGGCTCGTGAAGGTTCGTACCTAACTATTATAGAATGATCGTGAAATTTCTTTCCTCACGTTTTAAAATCACAAATAATGATTGACATACTGATATTGATACAATATGTTCTTCACTCCCATAAAAAGAAATTATGAAATTATATTTCATTTAATTAGTAAAAAGAATTGGACAATAAATGAAAGGAACAGGTAGCAGTTTTCAAAAACGGGTAGCAGTTTATAAGAAACAGGTAACAGTTATATCTGCGACAATTTATCGAGAAGCCAACCCAATCTTTTCTGCTTCAGCTAAGGAAAAGAGAAGGAAATGGAAAAGACTAGATTGCATGTTACAATTTTGATTGTGTAAAAAATACAAAGGTAAAGCTGAGTTTGTTTGGTTAAGGGAATAAATAGAATGATTTATTACAGAGTTGTTTAAAATTTCGCAGGCATGTGGAGTTTCATTTGTAAAGCCTCGATAAACAGCGTGTAACGAGATTTGAATGTTTGATCATGATGAATCGAGCGTTCCGTTGCGCGCAGAATTATGAAGATTTTATAGCGGCTTGTAAACAAATTTAAACCTCATCCTCGCAATTACATTATTCATTCGGATGACTTTTTGGGCGAAATCGATTTTATTTGGGAGAGATCGTTTTATTTTGCGACGGGGAAGCTCTCTTGCGGGCGGAGCGATCGATAATGTTGAAGGCGAAACAATCCGGAGAGAAGGAAAACGTAACGGAGTAATAACTTTTACTTTAAGGGGGTAAAACTGACCAATCTAAGGAATTACAACGAAAAAAACATCCCCATTCGTTTCACTTACCGAGTACAAGCTTAAAAGTGAATTCTGGCCGGCTGAATTATTTTCCTATTTTCGTCTCTGCTTTTTGCAGGAGGGCGGTAATTGTTAGTTTGTCATGTTTATGCTCATGATGGGAATAACAGAAGTTTCCGGTCCTGTTGTGGGGACTTCGTATTAAGAAAGAAAACATTTCGGTTTCGCCCCCGGATAGCGAGTCAGCGAAATCCTGAATGCGTTTGGGGGTACTTTTTAGAGGGCCGGACACAAAATCAAATATGGTAAATCGCCGGTTAAATTACTGACGTTAATTAAGCAGGCGGCGGTCACGAGGCAGTTTAAGTGCAAAGCGGCCTTAGAATTTTAACTACGTAATCGGAAACCGAAGCGATTATAAAGGGGGCGCGCGTTTACGCTCGCAAACACGCGCCGGCTAGCAACGCCATAACACAGAATGTTCGTACCCTTTTAAAGCAACCGCGTTTTCGCCGTTCGCCTATCAGATTAAATTAAATTATAAAAAGGATTTCACATGAAACAGAGCAGCGCCATGTATAAAAATAAACTGCCTTTTTAAGTTTATTGGCGGGAGGATACACAGGCGTGTTTTCTTAACGCATCGGCGATCGCTTTTCCTCAGGCTTTGTTGCGGAGCTTTTCCGGATAAGCAGCGCTTCTTAAACGGTTTTAGGGTAATATCCACGATTAATTAATTCGGACTATGAATAAGCTACTTCCGTACGGCATTGTTTCGCTTAATGCACTGATATTCATTATTCCTGTCCTAAGCATACAATAACGTTTTGTTTATGAAAGAGAATGATTGCATACAAACTGCATTAAACTACCAAGGAACACTTAAGTTAATAAAAAATAGAACTTTTTTCACGAGATATTTCGATTGGTAATTTCAAAAAACTCGTAATAGATTCAATTTTGTTCAAATTGGATCACCCTGTATCTAACGCTTGTTTTTCCCTCGCGCTTGTAAAGAAAGTAACTGCCTGGCGAAGAAATATCAAGCGAAGGTAAGCATAATGTGAAGCACTCTTTGTTTTCATTCAATCGGCCTGCAGTAATATATCCCCTAAGGAGGTCCTTTTAGCTGCCTTTGTAGACATCGAGGGGGTCTTTGACACATCCTTAGGTTCCAATACCCCGGCTCTGTGGGGAAGATAGAGATAGAGGAAATGTGCTGCATGTACATTGACTGTATGCTCAAAGGTAAGTGATTTATACATCTTTCGACTCCATAACCTCGGCTCTGATGGCCAGAATGGTGGAGGAAATCTGCAGATAGATTGATTGCATGTTCAAAGGTAAAGTGATCCAAACATCCTTCGACTCCATTACCTCAGCTCTGAGGGGAAGAAGAGTGGAGGAAATTTTCTGAAGATGGATTAAAGGCATCCTCAAGGGTAGGTGGTTTACACGTTCTTCGACTCCATTACCTCGGCTCTGATGGTCAGAGTGTTGGAGAAAACTGCAGATGGATTAACTGCATGCTCAAAGGTAAGCTGGTCTGTAAATTCTTCGATTCCTTTAGCTCCAATACTTCGGTTCGGAGAAAGTGAGGAGGGAATCTACTGCAAATGGATGGACTGCATACTCAATGGTAGAGTGGTCTACACATCCCTGTTGGTGGCGTTGATAGAGAGAGGTTGTCCGCTGGAAGAGGGAGGGATGAAGTCTCCTCTATCGTGGAATTTCGTCATAGACTTGTTTTTGACACGATTTAGCGATGAAGGCTTTGATACCTTAGCGTAAGCAAACGATTTAGTCTTTAGATAAATTCAATAGCATTGTCAGAGACCGAATGCAAGTTGCCCTATAACAAGGTTTGCTAAAGAGGTACGTTTGAAGATCAATTCTCATTTTGCCATTCATATGAAGGCAAAATCAAGAGGGTTTAGGCATTCTGTGTCTTCGTGCAAATAAGATAGTCTTGTCAAGGGAAGTAAAGTACCATGGAATAATTTTTGAATTCAAACTAACCTGAAACCAACCATTCTTGCGGTAGCTAGACGAGTCTACGACAGAACACGAGGCCTAAAATCAGGAACGTTTCATTGATTGTACACCAGATTGGTCAGACACAAAATAATTTATGTGATATGGATTTGGTGTGCCAAAGTCAAGCAGGAAGCCACCAATACTAGATTAATCGGTGATTCTCCGGGGCAATATACTTTTTGTAATTCCCTTGGAAACTATGTGGATTGATCTTGCTTGGTTCTCTAATACTTACTTAAACTTAGTTGACAATTTCACTGTTTTAAACTCAGATCCAGTTATGCCTCGACACTTTAACATTCTGGTAGAGATTAAACGAAAAATAGAACCTTTAAACTCATGGATTACTCCCAACATTACTTTTTATGTTAGACTAGCTTGCAACGATAACCATGCACTCGATTACAAACACCATTTGCAAACTTCCGATTTAGTAGTCCCCCTCCATGACGCTCCGACTTGTTACCATAATCTTGTTAGTGGAATTAATCCTGGTGCCCATAGCTGCGGTATGTTAAAATTTGTTCCCTACAGTTCGCCGACGCAAACTCATATCAACAAGATGTGGTTTGATAGTAAATGTTATAAATTGAAAAAACAACTTAAGCATAAACTAACGCTCTGCAAATCAAACAATTTCTCTGTTGAATCTAAAACCGAATATTTGCAAACCAAGAAATTATTTAGAAAAAACTGCAATCATAAAAGAACTGGCTTTGAAAAAAACATTATATTATCCCTAAGTAATACCAAAGACTCTAAAACCTTCTGGCAACTTTAAAATTTTTTCGTGGTACTAAAGATACCGGCGCTTTATCAGCTGATTGCTGGGAGTCTTATTACGACAGTTTGGTGGTTCAAAAGTCTCCTTACCCTACGGAACTTTTTGATGTAACCCATCCTCTTTTAGACAAGCCCATAAAAATCGAAGAATTAGAATTTATGCATGCCTGCATAAACAACAAATCACCTGGCCCTGATGGGATATCTTTCAATTTTTTTAAGAATCTCCCACAAAACTGGATGTTGTACATCATTTCCCTCTTTAACAAAGTTCTGGAATCGGAAAGTATCCCCAACGAATTGACCACCAGCTCCCTTACGATGTTGCATAAAAAAGGGCCTATGGATGTTCCTTCCAATTATAGAAACATTGCGTGCATTAACTGCATCTTAAAGCTATTTACCACCATTCTATCAAACCGTCTGACATCCTGGACCGAAACCAACACTATTTTACCAGAAAATCAATCCGGGTTTCGAAAATCTAGATCTTGCCTCGACAATGTTTTCACTCTAAACAGTGTAATTCAAAATCAACTTCACCGAAAAGTCCAACCCTATTTGCTCTTCTCATGACTGATTCGAGACCTATTTTCACGAACGTGGTGCAGTCGGTATCAACATAGACAATCAACACGATTTACTACTGTTGTTGTACGCAGATGATTTGGTGCTTCTCGGTGCTTCGGAAATTGATTTGGCACGGAAACTAAACCGTTTGGAAAAGTATACTAGAGAAAATAAATTTTTGATAAACGTTGCTAGATCAAAAATAATTTGCTTCTCTATAGGAAATTTCAGAATCAACCGGGAACACCACTTCCTCTTTAACGGTGCCGAAATCGAACAAGTCAATAATTATGAATACCTAGGGGTCTCTCTTACTTCTTCATCTCTATTTCGTAATCACGCAGAAATATGCCTTTCTTAGTCAAAACAGTCAATTGGAGCAGTTATGTCACTGTTATCGCAATCAAAAACAAACTCTTGGGATGTACGCATAACTTTATACAACACTCTTATAATTACTGCTCTATCTAATTGTATCCCTGTTTGGGGGTCTGCGTTATTTAAACATCATTGAGAGAGCTCAAGTTGGGTTCTTTAAAAGATTACTCTTGCTGCCAAAAAAATCCCCTGATTATTTAGTTCGCTTAGAAGTGGGTGTGGTTAAACTTGAGTATTTTATCGTAAAACACTGCTTAAACTGGCTTCTAAAAATTTTTAAAATGGAAAATAATAGGTTCCCAAAAATCGTTTTCAACCAACTGTTAAAATTACAAGACACTAATCTCGTTAAATTCAACTGGGCCTTACAAGTGAAAGGTATCTTTACAAAAGTTAATTGTCTGGATACCTGGAATACTCTCTCCATTGGACACCTTAAGACATCTTTTAATTGAATTTTATCCATTTATCGTTATAAACTTTTTGACGAAGATTTGGAAAGACTTAAACTCTCAGAGTTTTCCGCGTTTTATAAGTTTTTCTCAGTCAAACCCAATCCAACTCACCATCTATATTGTCCTCTACCAATAAAATTAACTAGACTCTTCTCTCAGCTTCGATTGTGCCCTATTTCTCTGGTATAATGGTATATCTCATTCCATAAACTGTAATGAAATTTGCACAATGTGCAACTCCCTTAAACCTGAAAGTGTGGAGCATATATTTCTTGAATGCAAGCTTTATGAGAGCATTAGAAGTCCAAAAATTAGACAATTGCAGAATCTTGATGAACTCATAAGTCTATTAAATAGTCCAAATTTGGTTGTAATTAAGGGGATAGCTTACTTTTACATTAATTTTCTTAAACTTCGTTCTTTTGTTATTAATGAGTGGAAACATTTATGTTTTTCTTTAAGTAAACTATCTTGTCACCACAACCACATTATTTATTTATTCATTTTTTTTTCTTCATTATGAATGCTTTCCGTAGCGAGGTGTCTAGAGTTTACCGTTCACTTTTCTCTTTTTTTACGCTTACTGGTTTATGTTCATTTAGCTGATATGTTGATTTGCACAGAAGATCAGTTGTATGTTCATTTAGACATCGAATTGTAATTTATTTTCGTTTTATTTTTTCTAAGGCGCTTTTTTATAACTAAACCCTTGCTATTTGAATGTCATTTCAAGAGAAGCAATAAATATATTATATTATTATATTGTTATATTATTATATGTACAAGTAGACCAGGACATTGTTATAGCAAAACCTTCCTTAGAGATCCTTGCAAAAAGAGAATTGCGCAACTATTACTTTTGAGCACGGTTCAACTCAAGATCATCACGGGGTTACTAACAGGACATTTCATTGTTAAGAGCATCTGTGGAGGATCGGTCAAATCAATGAAGACCTAAACTACAGACTCTGCTTGGGAACCAGTCTCACCGAAAGATTTCATTAACAAAACCAAGACCCATACAATAAACCTAAATGGCTGCGGTACCTTCTGTATGGAGATGGGTTCTGGTAACAGGGATATTATAAAAAACAATGAGTTTACGTGTGACACTTAAACAACAACGTCAAAAATTTGTAAATAACACCCCTGATTCTACACGGTGCAGATGTCCTTCTGAGATGATTTGGGTTTTGCCCTGAATAACTATAAACAATTTGAATCCTCAATAAATAAATTAAATCTCACAAGTGTTTACCTCGTTAACTAAAGGCGAAACGTAACAAATACGCATCGGGTGAGCGAACAAATTATTCGATTCATTTGATAACGAACCAGTGCGCTACGAAGAAATTGATCAGGCCCAACAGGAAGACGAATGCCCCGCTGATAATGGCATTAGCGTTGTTTGCACGAATGTATACTTCATTCCATTAAAAAGATGAACCCATCCTCTTCTTGGCCGGCGCGTCGGACGAGGACGCCGAGTAAAGAACGAACTTCGGCATTACGCGAGAATTATTTAACTCGCCCTATTGGAATTCCTTCGAGGTAAACCCCCGGCCCGAAACTACCGAACGCCGGGGCCACTTATTTACGTTGTATGATTGCCTTTTTCCGCGACCCGTTTATTAAGTTGGAAAGCGGCACGTCGTTTATCGAACGCTCTGAACAATGCGAGGCGGAGGAACAGGTTTGCGGAAATTTATTATCGCGATTTTCGGTTTAATACACTTTCGAGTAAATGGGGGTTTGTTTTTAAGGGAAGACGATCTTCGGGTGGCGCCCCGCGCGAAACAAACCGTTTAATAACGCCCCGGCGCTTATCGGAATTTATCAAAATTTGCGCTAAAGTTAAAACGCTGCGCAACCGAAAAATGCTTAATCCCTTCGGTCGATATTTCATGTTTTCAGATTAAAAAGATAAATACTTATTGGGGGTTAGGTCGTTGTTTTGACAATGTTAATATCTCTTGAAATATGTACTCCATTTTTAATTTTATGTCGAGCTTATTCCATTTTCATTCGGAAAAATTTAATCAAGTTGTTGAAACGCTCAAAATAATATTTTACTTTAAGTGTATTGAAAATTGATATTATAAAGAGTCGCGTATTTAAAACTTCATTGAATGACGCAAAATTATTTGCTTCTAATGTGGAATAAAATTGTTAGTAGGTTTTCTTAAACTGTAAATTATATGTTGCGGATAAATATAATTTGGTACGAGCCAAACAAGGAAAGTCTATCGTAAAGAGAGAGTTGGCAAACATTGAGGACTTTTCCGACTTCTGCAATATTATATAACCTGTGACACGGCCGTTACTCGTAAACTTGCGTGCGTATAAATAAGGGGTCGGTAGGAAAGCCATGACGAATTGCCGGTCGTTCGGTGGATGTCGGTGGGATGCTTATTTTTTCCGGCAGATTCGCTTTTAAAATTTATTAGAATCTCTCCTCCGCCGTAAAGTTCACTTTTTCACAGAGAGGGTTGACTCGGAGACGCTTATTGCCCATAAAACCGGAGACTTCATTAAAAAATCATTTTCTTATCAAATAATACTCGCTGCATCCTCGGGAGTTCCAAACCGCACAGCTCCACCACGTTCGCGAGAGATACGACCTACGTTCTTTTTTTAATTTGTTACACGAAACCATATTTGATATATGAGTTCGAATTTTCGTTTCGAAATAAAATCGAATTCGAAACAAATTCGAAGAGAATTAGAATGTGCTCCATTTTGTAAGAAAAAAAAATATAAATTAAACTAATAGTGAACTATGTGCCGTTTAAATTTTCATTCCTGGAGAAAAGAACAAGAGTCGAACACGTCGTAACTCTATTGAAGTAACACATTCCGAAGCCCGGAAAACATACAACCGTCGGATGTTTTTTTGGCCGGTTTGTCTTTTCCAGAGTTGGCAGAGAGGGCTTCGAGTAAGAAAGCTGGAACGACGAAAATGCGGACAGCGAGAAGCGAAATTGACAGCATACGTGGTTGCTGGCTCTAACGGACAGCTCAAATAAATGAAGCCGACTTAGTTGGCCACCCTGCGCCGCGTTCTACTTTGTTTTCGGTTCGGCACTTTTACAGCCTGCCGCGACCTACAATCCATCTCAAAGTTTAAAATCCACCCTGGCTGCGATATTGATTGTTGTGTAAGTACGCCAAGTTTGCACTAACACACTCAACTGGGATATATAACATACACCATAGAATTGGCAAAGATATTCCAGTGACTAATCGATTAGTTAGTTGCATTATGTAGGGATAGTATGAAATTACATCCTCCTTTCCAGGACAAAAATCTACAGCAGCATTCATTATTTCATAACACTTTCTTTTGTGTCATCGTCTCCTTCGTCTTCCTTCCGTGTCATCGACGATAAAACGGTGTAAGGTCATAAATGCCTGATTTTATGTCGAATCAGCCGTTAGAGGGGTGCTCACGCTCCGGTGATTACACTTTTTCTCCATCGGTCGGGGGAAATGTCAGGCGAATTCGCCGCCACTTAATGCAAGTCAATACGCGAAACAAAGGCGGGTCCGGAGACGGAAGGAGCTCCGGGTGAAAATTTTGCCGGAAAGAGGGCCGGCTTTTTCAATTACGCCGCGCTTTGTGCGACGAAAAAGTTTTTAATTTTCGGCCGTTTCTAGTGCGATTACTGAATTTTAATTTGAACAGGATTTGTTTGAGGAGTGGAAAGTTGAAGTTGATCTTATGGAAGGCTCGAAGAGAGATTTCCGGCAATCGACAGTAATTTGTTCCTGAAGGCATAAAAATGTTACTACAGAATACGCATGAGATATACGCTAAAAATAAACACAAGGAAATAATGTTTTCGTGATTTACGGGCAGAAACTGTGCCGACATTTCCTCCAGGTTGCACTGAACTTCTTCAGGGTTGGTTTAGCTGAGTTTCTTACTGCTGCTTTTCTTGTTGGTGTCTTGCTGCGATATGACGGAAGAAATAATATTATAAGAAACCGGAATTTTGTACAGGATGTCCCATTTTCGATGGTATTCTGCAGGTATCTCCGTTAATAATAGAAATAGAAAAAAACCGGGCACGCAATACTGGGTCAAAAAAGTCGGCATTCTTTTGTTTTATATGACTCACACTTTACTAAATTTAACGTAAATAATTTTTTACCTATAATGTCATTATTTTAAAAGATAATACCAATAAAGTATATATTTTTGAAAAGTGCAAAAGACACTCTTCTAAATGATGTTGAAGCTAATCAAGTCTTCAATTAAAAAAAAAGACAAAAGTTGGGATCGTATCTCGACTATTATGAACTTCTTGGGTGATTTAATTAAATAATCATGATCTACGTTAATGTCCAATAAAAATGCGCTTATCATTTTTTAAAAATAAGAAAAGTTATGTACACTTGAAGTTTTGATGATTTTTTTTGTTTTTCAATTATACCACGAAAATAGTAAGAAAGAGCAAATTTTAGATTTAACGTTTCAAATTAGCATAAAAAAGTGACCCAGTATTGCGTGCCCGTTTTTTTTTTCTATTTTCATTATTAAAGGAGATATCTATAGAATACCATCCAAAATGGGAAATAATCGCATTTGTTTCCAAGTTCAGTATTTTATGAAATAATCAATTAAATTCTTCCTTGGTTTTATTCATTCAGTAGAAAAGAAACAATTCTTTTCGTGACTGTTTTTTTTTTAGTTTTGTCTTAAGTAAATCGTAAGTCAAATCGTTATCAAATTAAAAGTAAAGTTTCGATAACGAGAATACTCAACGCTTCTTTCTATTTGTTTTTTAAGAAATTCTAGGATTTTATTAAATGCAAAAATTCATAAAATATAAGTAAGTACTATTACTGTACAGTACGTAAAAGGGGCCACAATTCATTCAATATAGAAAGGCACTGAGGCACTGGCTACCTAAAATCCAAAAACGCTAAGACAAAGGTTCTTTATGACTTTGCTCAAAATTTTGGTAAAAAGAGTGAGAGAAAAGGAAAGAAAGTTGTTGTTTATTAAGTAAAATTTTTGTATGAAATCAGAAGCTTTTGAATTCTATCTCTTGGACTCCCTTGTCATCACTTTTTGGCAACCCCATCCGGGCTTTTGCTATATATTATTTTTTCTTTTTATTTTAATGTCTTACAGAGTTGTGTTCAAAATAATCTATCAAATAAAAATAATTTATTTGTTGACCAGTCGCTATGTTACATGTTACATTACTTCACTATACAGGGTGTATCAATCAACTTAGTTTTATATAGTTTTTAACAATTTTCAGGAGCAGAGAATTAAGAGGAATGTGGCAGCATAATTTCCTGCACAGTTTTTAACAGTTTAGAATTACATGGTGCGAATATTTGCCTTAAGTTATAATACACTCTATACATACATTAAATATAGACTATTTCATGTTTCCCTATTCCATGTCTTAATTCAAAAACATTCGCGTATCAAACTTCGTACTCACATCTGCTTTTAAAATTGAATCCCTTAAAAAAATTCTCATTTTTCTACAAAATGTTGTTTTTTTAACTCACGGTTGTTATTAAGATGCACTCTTCTTTAATTTTTTCACGGACAATCGTTCAACGTTTCGTACAATCGTTCAACGTTTCGCTATGGCTTGAACGAGAAAGAAAAAATAAACAAGTTGTCAAGAGAAACTAAAAAAGAAAAACGTAAAGTAATGCGATCTCTTTCAATTCTTACAATTTATAATCTAAAATCAATTGCAGACCACATGACTGCTATTGGGAAGAGATTGGGGATGAATAAAATTGTTGGAACCTATTAATCCGAATGGAAGCCTTGGATTGGGAATTAATCAACAAATCTAGTCAAATTTCCAAATTCTTTTTCGGAATTTATAAATATGCACGGTATAGGTTTCACTGTAATAAGGTCGCAGATGGACAAGAAATATAATCTTCTGTAGTATGAAGGTGAATTAGTACTAATAAGCGTTTAACTGGCTATTTCTGGCTGCAGTACGTACTAAAGTTAGTCGTTGGTCGCCATATCAGGGGCTTGGGATGAATAAAGTTGTTGGAAGCTATATTTCCGATTGGAGAAAGCGGACACATCAGCAGAGTGAGAATAGATAACATTTTTCGTAACGTTTATCATGATAGACTGTGTGGTATCAATGTACACGTTAGACCACAATACAGCGCCGCTGCGTATTCTCCATTCGTGTAAGCATCGTTTACTAACATAACCAAACGACTAATCACTATCATACAGAACAAATTCAAAATACTATCATGAAAAGAAGAAACGGTATTCTGTACAATATTTATCTATTTAGTATCTAACTAAATATCAATTTACTTGGTTTTTGCTCAGCAACATTTGATTCTGGATACAAAGAAAGAAACGGAACTTAGAATCTTTGATCACATTATGACATTATTCGAATGTTAATTATGTTAATTCCACTAGTAAATTATTTTAACGGACACTTAAAATTGGCACTATCGCTCTACGTTTCACTATCAATTGATAGCAAATGTAATAACTCTGTCATCTGATGATGAAGAAGAAATTAATTTTGTTGTAAACTATTTTGGTAAGACCAGAAGACGTCGAAAATCTTTTACTGCAGAAAAGAAACATTTCACATTTTGGATGATTATGTTCGATTTCGACTATCCAAAAATTCTGTATTACATATTACTGAATTAATTGAAAATGAAATAAAATTTCCGACAAACTGGTAGGTTGGTTGATTTATATACACTCTGCGGACCGACGACTTCCACTATCGTCTATGAATCACACGGAGTTTGCGTATGCTGCGTTGCTTTCATTGTAAAAGGACGCACTCGTCTGATTTAATTTATCAGTGTCGTAGATGCGGTATTAAACTCGTACAGAATGTGAGATTATACTTACTTTAAAAAATTGAAAAATTATTGAATATGAGTTTTCAATAATTGTGAAATTAATGCAATGTCGAGACAGCAAACGACATTGTTCACATATTATATTATGTGTGTGCGCTCTCAGATACGCACGACTCTGGCCGGGCTTCCTGGCGTTGCGATAGTGGAAGTCGTCGGTCCGCAGAGTGTTTATATATCATCTAGAAAGAACTGCTTCGATTATCAACTTTAATAATTAAAACAGTGAACATTTAATTCATAATTCTGTACTTATACAGGAATCATGCTCTGACTCCATTAGAAATGGTTCTTTTAACGCTAAGATTTTATGTAACGGGCAGTATGCTAATTTTAGCTGGAGACTCTGACGGAGTACAGAAAAGTACAGCTAGTCGAATAATATAGAAGGTATGAATATAGAATTCGTTTAATAAGTATTTAAACATTAATTAACTTCACTAGGTAACTCAAGCAATTACTAGATTAAGACCTCAATATGTAAAATTCCCAGAAACAGAAGAAAAACGAAGAAAAGTACAGCACGGCTTTTACAAAATTGCCCGATTTGCTAGTCATTGGAGCCGTAGGCTGTACTCTCTCCTGGTTAGTATTTATTTTGCACGCTTTGTGATAGTTATTGTTTGTCGATATTATTGTTACTAAGTAGCAGAGTAAGATCTGAATAAATTATACTTGTATTTTACAAACGTCACTTTAGGTGGAGAGAATACTGAGATTTATCGTAATCGAAAGAATTTTATGTTGCTAAATGTTCAGACTGTTGTGGATTCTAATTTGAAAATAATTAATATTATTGCACGATGGCCAGGCTCAGTACATGATTCCACAATTTTTAATAATTCTCGGATACGTCAAAAAATTGAAAATAATGATATTGAGAATTGTGTTCTGCTTGGGGATGCTGAAAAAATTTTTAATGACACCATTTACTCACATAAATAATGAAGGCGAAAACTTATGCAACAAAGCTCACATTAGGACCAGAAATTCGGTTGAAAGATTCTAAGGTGTGGAAACGTAGATTTCCCATTCTATCAAACGGAATTTGTTTGGACATTAGAAAAGTATAATGGATAGTGGTTGTAATAGCAATATTACACAACATCGCTTGCGATAACAACGATAGGAATCCTCCAGCTCTAAATGATGAAGATGAAAGAGCGTTAATGTTAATGATGTTCAGGATGAAAATTACAAGTGAACAGCAACGTAGTTAGAAATGATTTTATTACGTTTTTTTTAATTTAGAAATTTTCATATATTTTTTAAAATTTTTTAACGTTAACGTAACTTCATGTATTTCTTTCAGATGTTGCAATTTTCAACAATAGTTTGAATCGCGACATCCTGCGATCACTTTTTGACACAACTTTGTATAGGAAATGACAAATTGCAGCTAGTTTGCTACTTAATAAGTCCTCCCATACAAGGCGGCCAATGGAGCTGTCAAAACATATTGAAAAATTTTTAAAAATTTGTTGTAAATCGGTTTTGATTGCTGTGCTCGAGGGCATCCTGTGTACAGCTGTTTCGGCCCTATTTGGGACCTCGTCAGTAGAAGCGTAGCTCGAGACTTTTCCTGTTCAAAGTTGTGTCAAAAAGTGATCGCAGGATGTCGCGATTCAAACTATTGATTATTATTGCGAATCATCTTGGGCAGGTCGGTTTGGTTTGCAGTGGAAGTCTCGAGCTACGCTTCTGCTGACGAGGCCCCAAATAGGGCCGACACAGCTGTACAGAGGATGCTCGAGGGATTCACTGCAATCAAAACCGCTTTGCAACAAATTTTTTGAAATGTTGCAATTTTAGTTCATGTTCTTCTAACAAACATTTTGCTTTTAGTTTAAATAAATTTAATTTGCTTCATGTTTCTCCTGAATCCATTTTTTTGCAATTCTAACAATTCATTTTTCTTATCTGCTACTTTACACCATTTTGAATTTGTCATATCACCTGTAGTCTTAAATTTACCTATGAATTAATATCGTGATGTTTTGTTATAAATAATGTATTTTCTCTTGATTTTCTTCACTGAATAGAAATTTATGGAGAACTCTTTTTTTAACTCGCCTTTACCAGTTTTGTTGCCAATGAGTGGTTGAGAAAGTGGTGTCTTCAATAGGGCTGGGCTATAATCGCTCCAGTCAGCTTCGCAGATGTTCAACACTTTTAACCTTTCTGGATTTTTTGACAATCCAGATGAACATGGTTGGTTGTCTAAAAGAGCAACATAGCAATTTACAAAAAGTTACAGATAGCTGTTTAGTTGAATGTAACACATTTTATATTATGATTAAATTAAAGATAAATAAATTTTATTATTACCTTCAAGGATAATTTCGATATTTTCACTGAGCTATTGTCATCGTATTTTTTTTTTCTGTGATGTATCTTCAAAGTCTGGTGTACATATGAAAAAAATATTGTTCCTATTAATAAGCACGTAATTGTAATACATATTTTCCGTATGGAATTGAGTTTGAGCCTGAATATTTGAACTTTCATCATTACTGGCCATTCCGATTATCCGCTCCCCCAGTATCTCTTTTATCAAACAGTTCAACTGAGTGACTTTTATTTTTCTAATGGGACCACTACCAGTTCCTCTCGCGTATTTTTTGTCCTCAGCATGATTTGCAACAGAATTGTTTTTAATATTCCGCCATTTAGCCCGTAACACGGAGCTTGATCTAGAAGTTTCTGTTGTAGAAGCATTGAAAAGTTCGGTCATTGCTTCCAAGCCTGGTTCTTTTGCTTATTTGTTATAGTTCCAGACGATTTGCATACTAGAGTTTTCTGTATGCACAACTAATAATATTAATAGGTTTATTTTGGATTCGCTAAAATTTTTTGAACGGGAAAAGTAATCATATCAGGCCATTTTTTTAACTAAGAAGTGTTTTCATTATTAAAATTCTATGATGCTGAATACTTACCCACTGACTATAAATAAAATAAATTTTACTTTAGAAGTCATGCAAGGCGGCCAAACGTGCTGTCAAAGCATATTGAAAGTTTTTAAAAATTTTGTAATTTTATAATTTCGTTTCCTTTAAAAAAATATCTGTACAGAAAATCAACCGTTTCTTACATAAGTGAAATTTGGAAGAGGTTTTGACCAAGAACTCCTTTGAAGATTACCTTGAAGGACTTTTTTCTGACTAACGAATAAATGTGGTGAAGGTAGTTTAAAGATATGAGATCATGCGATTGTTGATTTACGAGTTTAATTTTCCTTGTTCGTTTCTTATAATTAATGTTTTTCAACTTAAGCTGATGTGCTAGGTTACCTCCCAGCCAGGATGATTGTGTTATTGAATACTTCTCTGACCCTCTAAAGGAGAACTTCTTATCTTCTTATAATTTTTTTGTGTTTTCTTTTCTGTTGAGATAATTTCTGGATTTGCTCATAGGGCTATTTTGTAAATACATTTAAGTACCAGAAGCATTTATGTATAATTTCAAATTTGAAGTATTGTTGTTTCTTCTGTTCTAGTTTCAAAGTGGATATTCAGGAAGACATAATATATTTTATTTATTTAAACAGACTATCAGTTGCATCAAACACCGGAAGCCACAATACATAAACAGGAATGGATATTCGGTGACGTCAGCTGAAACCAAAATATATCGCAACAATATTTCAGCGCGTGCTTCTAATTTATCGCGCGTCACTATCGGAAATTTTGAGTCCCATAAAATGCGCTGTTTTTCATAGAAACATAATATCGTTATTTACCGTTTCGCGTGGCGCTCAATTTGGCAGACGCAACGAACCGGGAAACTGCGAACTAACCGGTAATGTTCTGGTAGAGAGACCGACGCCGACGCCGACGTCGACGACTATTTTCCTGCGTATCAAACGATGACGACAACGATTTGTCGATCCGTCTAATTCATTAGCCGAAAATTATTACGTAATTAATTTGGGGTCGTTGATTAATGAGCCGATTTATTATTTATGAGCTTTCATTCAAAAGCGAAACGCAGAGAGAAAAGGATGGATGTGATGTTACTTGATTAATTTCGAACTAATTAAAACGATCCAGTTCTAAATAAATTGACAACTCATAATTGAAACACGATAACGAAAAGTTTCTATCAGTCAAATTCAAACAAAAAAAAACATTTGACAAATTGAAAGTTGACGTAAGTTAAAAATTCTCACCTGCGGTTTTTTAAACCGCTGGTTATTTTATCTCTTAGAAAATTTCTGTGTATCAACCACAAAATGACTCTGAATAAACCAAAGCGTAAGTCTATTAAAGAGCCAAAAATTCCGTCGTAAATTTCAGGCATTTCAGGTCCTAAGTGGGACGAATTCGTTCATTTACACGACGATAAAATCGTCGACAGAAATTTACTGACGCGCAAACAACACGAAGATTTACTCTCAACACCAAGACCGTAAGCCCTAATTTAATCACCCATCCCAAATTAAATAAAATATTCCCTTTTTGTTAGCACTTTCGGTCCTTCACCAGCTCCTCCTCGTGGAAAGAAAACTCCCTGCAAGTTCCCAAAACTGTGGCCGCCACGGATAGATCAGCTTGCCTTACCCACCATCAAGGCAATGGAAGGAGCCCTGGAATACTTTAATCAAACTCTCGAACCCATGCGGATTGTCAGATTAGTCAAGTTGATTCACACCAAAGAAAGTGAAAGACCGTGTTATTCAGCTAAACCCAAAAGGAAGGAGCTATATAAAAAGAAGAAGAAGAAGAAGAGAGCCAAGAAAAAAGAATGCCTGAAAGCCTGGTTAAGGAAACAATCGAAGAAATCGTCCAGATTAATAGTAAATACTATACGCGAAAGGAAAGTGGGTCTACCGAATTACAGACAGTTGCTGGTGGCACTTGGTTTGATGAAGGCAATGAAATTGAAGAAGAAGAAACATCTGCTCAGGTACACGAAGCAGTACCTGATGAAGATCTGCGAACAGATGGCCATAATTTGCGACACGGAGTGGACACCCTACAAGAAAATCCCGGAAGTCATTCCTTTGGAGCCTGTTGAATCTGAAGTTAGCAGGAGGCACGTGTTCTGGAAAATGCGGCCGTTCGAAGAAGGTAACGCTTAATTAACAACAACATAAGCAATTAAAGGTAACATTTATTTTAGAAGAAGAAGTCGAAATGGAGACAGAAGAAGAAGAGATAGAAGAAATAGAGATAGGAGTACAGATAAAAGAAGAGAGAGAAGAAGTAGAGCTAGAAGAAGAAGAAGAAAGGAAACCGTACATTAAGGCAGAACCTGAAGAAGAAGTAATAATCAAGGAAGAACGTATTAGTATAAAGGAGGAGGTGCTTAGCATCACCGAAATGGGTGAAGAAACAACCTTTGATGAAGAGTACCCGGATTACGAACGCGAACTAAAGAAAGAACTCGAGAGTTACGATGAAGATAAAGAGGCGGAAGAGGATACTGATTTAACAACCGACGAAGAAGGCGAAAAAGAAAAGGGTAAAGAAGAAGAAGAAGAAGAGGGCGTAAAAGAAGAAGAAGAAGAAGAAGGCATAAGCGCAGAAGAAGATCGTATCCAAAAAGAGCCCGAAGTCAAAGAAGAACCCGAAGATGAAATAGAGGATCTTGCCGAAGTTAAAGAAGAAGATGAAATAGAGGATCTTGCCGAAGTTAAAGAAGAAGATGGTGGCATAAAGAAAGAAATAGAAGAACAAGAAAAAGAAGAAATTCCGACGACCGAGGAGATTACGGACGAAATAGAAGGAGGTGTAAGATCTGAAGGTGGTGCGATCACAGAGGAAGGCGAAAGAGATACGGTGGCACCAGAAGACAGTGACTTTGAGCCCATAACTGACGAGGAAGGTGTGTCAGAAATGAAGGAGGAAATTATCAAAACTGAAATCAGGGAAGAAGGAGAGGAAGAAGAAGAACAAGAGGAAGAAGAAGTAGGAATGGAGATGGAAGAAGAAGTAGGAGTGGAAGAGGAAGAAGAAGAAGAAGGACTAGTGGAAGAAGAAGAATTAGAGGAAGAAGAAGAAATAGTTAAGAAACCTAAGGAAAAGCCTAAACGGCTGGAAAAACCTAAAAAGCTGGAAAAGCCTAAAAAGCTGGAAAAGCCTAAAAAGCCAGAAAAGAGTAAGTATTAAAAATAAGTAATTTTTTTTTAATAAAGCATGTTTGTAGAGGTAGAAATAAAGGCCCCTGCTGCGGAGATAGTCGAAGACCATCCTCCTAATACAGTAAGTTACCTGTCTTGGAATATATACTCCCATTGGCTGGATGAATTCGGTAGAAATATCCAAACTTACGGCAAATGTCTTAACAACTTCAAGGTCATTCTAGAAGGTACATTTAATTGAAGTGAAAATGCAATGTTAACCTAATAGTCTTCGTTATTAGCCGGGACTAATGTCCAGGGGGATAAAATTCTCATCATCTTGGTTAATTGGGGTACGTACTTGAAGGAGTCAATGCAGTTTGAAAAGAATATGACTGACTACTTCAAGGATAAAAAGATGACAAAATGTGCGAAGTGTGGAGACTACACTCTGTACAACATACCCAAAGACCATGACATTCCGGATGAATTAAAACGAGCGGCTACTTCCACTGGAAGGTGGAAGAAATTGCTCGAGGAGGCGGAAGAACTATGTAAAAGCTTCTCCGTTGTCGCAGAAGATGAGGTGTCATTACTCAGCCATGAAAGCATCGATATTACTGACAGTAATGTTGCCACCAGTGAAACATCTATGTACGTCGTTGAAGATTATTTTCCCTCGAGAAGATAATTTTCGTTGTCCGTTGTTTTATTGTCCACGAAATATATTTTTCATAATCAATCAAACCTTCCTTCCACTCCCGTACGCCGTCGCTGTTAAGAAAAGTTTCTGTATACGAGTGTACGGTTTTAACGCGCGCGACAAGTTAAAAACTGAAACTTCCGCAATATCGAAATATTAAAAGATATTAGGGTTTTTTTTTGGAGGGCGCGCGGGCTTAAGAAAAAGTTGGGCGAAACTATCAGAAAGAGCCGAACAAGTTCGAGATCGAAGCGGTGGCGGCGATATCCCCCGCGGTACCGGAATAACCGCCGAAGTTACGACAACTCGCCCCTTAAAAACAACTGATACAATGCTATCGGGAATAAGTTTTTTCCTCTGCTTTCGGTTCCGATTAGACGTTAGAGGAGCTCAGAAATTGAAACAGATCCGGAAGATATTTATTCGCCAGATGATCGGGCGAAATTCGTTTCTGGCAGGTCGTGACACGAAAACATAAATTTCATTTCGGAACTACACACACTTTCCGACCGACATCATTTGTTTTTAATACTTTTCGTTTATTATATACTATATATTATATATACTAGCGGTTCCTAAAAATACTAAAATACTAAGAACACTTATTTTCTTAGGTTACTTTAAAAAAATTAATACATACTACTACTACTACTACTACTAATTACGATTAAAATCTGCTGCAAGTTGAATCAAGCATTACACAGGTGTTACAAAACGAATGCAGGTTTTTTGGGTCATCGCAAATTAACTCGCTTGCGACATGTTTTGTTCATAATTTGGTTCAATTCTCTGTACAAATACCGTTTTCTTACAGCAATGACGTTTTGGAAGAGGCTTTGTCTAGAGAACATTTGGAAATTTCTGTGATTATAGATACTGATGTTAGCTTCGATAGTTCTTCGGTTATGATTATAGAAATTTGATACTTTAATGAATGGTAGTTAAGAAACTGCATTTATATGAAAATGCACACCACTCTAAGGACTCCGTGCAATAGACCTGGCCGTAACCGGACCTACACGTGCAAGAAAAACATTCTCTCCATAGTTTTATATGAGATAACTCCCGGCATAATACGGTCCGGTGTCTGATGGGTGTGATATTTTTTTTGCGTGTGCTGGCCGGTTACGATCCTTGCACGGTCCTATTACGGTCAGGTCTAGTGGACAGAGTCTTTTAACCGGTCGCAACATTCGCAATAGTTACATCAGTTCATACACGACTAATAACTGAATAAAACCTTCGCCCTCACTCCGGCTTTTATACAAGTGTTTTACTTCATGAAAATAAATTAAACAATGAAAGTTTGCATGAAAATGAATAGAATGAACCATTTTTTGTTGAACAAAATTATTATTTTATTAATTTAAATTATTATTAAATTTTCGAGAAAATAAATAATTTTGTCGAACGGGTAAACCGTTTGAACGTCTCTGGTTTAAGTTTATGATGTTTATGAAGAATAAGAGTGATGTAATTTATTGTTAGTCATCGCCGGCCGGCCCGGGTAGTTTGAAGGTATACGTTGAGGTGGTTGCACGGAAATTTACTGAAAAAAATGGCAGAATTTACAAATAGTGAGATTGTTGACATGATTCTAGTGTACGGTGAAAGTGGGCAAAACGCATTAGCGGCAAGGCGTTTGTATGTACAGCATTTTCCAAACCGACATTTGCCAACCAGTAACACATTTCTCTCTGTTGTACAAAGAGCGAGGGATACTGGAACTTTAAGGGCACGTCGCGGAAGAGGTGGAGGACGGCAGCGTCCATAACGCATCCTAAACAGAGAAGAAGAAATACTACAACTTATCGAGGAACATACTTCGTTAAGTGTACGTGATATCTCAAGACAAACGCATTTATCGTCCTCCGTTGCTTGGCGCATTCTTCGCGAACAACAATTACATCCGCACCACATTTAAAGAGTTCAGGATTTGCTACCAGCCGACTATGCTCTACGCATACGATTTTGTCGTTGGTTACTGCATAAACAACAAATGCGAATTTTGCTCATAATGTCCTGCTTACCGACGAAGCTATTTTTACCAGAGATGGGCTGTGCAAGTTTCGCAACATGCATTTGTGAGCTGAGGAACACCCTCAAGCAATTCGTCGGGGCATTTACAACAACGGTTTTCTGTTAACGTGTGGGCAGGAATTCTAAACGGCAATTTAATCGGCCCGTTCGTCTTGCCGAACCGTTTAGATGGTCTCCAATACTTAAATTATCTACGAACTAATCTACCGGAACTTCTCGAGAATGTGAACTTGAATCTTAGAGCAACGATACGGTTTATGCACGATGGGGCTCCACCTCATTTTCGACGAGAAGTACGTGCTCACCTCGACTAAATTTTTCCTGGTAGACAGATTGGAAGAAACGGGCCGATCAGGTGGCCTGCACGTTCACCTGATCTAAATCCGCTAGATCATTATCTGTGGGGACACGTAAAAGCATTGGTATAAGAAGAAGAAATCAACACGTTCCAAGAACTGAACGATCGTATTAATGCCGCTTTCTCTCTGTTCGACAACAAACGCTCGTCGGGCAGATTTGTATTTAACGAGCGGCCGAGAGAAGGAATTTTAAACAATTATTGTGACTCAACCGGCACAGAGCCAGAGATTCTAAACATTTGTCAATGCGTTATCAGTTGAGGGTAAGTTTTATTTTGTTTTTATTTCTGTTTTTATTTAGATGCATTTATGCACGCATCTCATATCCAACATGCCATTATTTTTTTTTCACGAAGTTGCGAAACACCCTATATTCTGATTATTCCCATCTGCTATCTTTCGAGAATTTACAAAATTTTAAAAGAAATTGGATAAAAACTAAATTTGCGCTCACTCCTACCTTTGCAGTCAAATCCTTCCGAATAGAATAATTTGAAAGTTTACTACATCCTACAAAGAGAAGTACATAGTTTACTTAAATTCATTCTAATCTGTTTTTTATTAATCATTTTCTTAAATACCTAATTAGCAAGTTTTCAGTTAACCATTTTGATAGTCGAAGAGAACATTGGAACTAATACAACAAAGGCATACCGCAATAAAGGGCATCAGTTTGTTCCTGCGATTATTGACTGTGAATTTGAAATTGTTCGAATTAAGCTGCTTTTCCTGCTTTGGAGATATAGAGAATTGACGATTAGAGAGGGGATATGAAGTATATAACGTGTACAAATAGCTTTCCCATCTAGCGTGTTGCTCTCAAATTTCGCATGTTCACGTATGTTCCTTATTTGATCCATACCCTAATTAGACAAGTAAGCAAACATAACTTAAAAAAATTGTTTTATTGATTTAATTTTACAATGGTTTTCACATTGGAAGAAAAATCTTTTATGGTTGAATCCTACTTTCGAGATGCCCAAAAAATCAATAGCAAATAGACCTATTCCCTTCCTGACTATATTGCAGAATTTTAGGAAAGAAAGAAGGAAGAAATAAACAATTCTCCCCACATTTTGCAAAATATTAATGGATATCGCAGAAGACTTTGAAAATGCCTCGAAAAAGACAGACGCCATTTTCAACATCTGTTGTGAATTCACGTTCAACTTTATTTTCAATGTTTTATTTTGTTTGGTTTCAAATACGCAATAAATCGTAATTATTAGTTATGATTTTCTGTTGATGTTACGTCAAGGTTAAATGTCAATTTGGCGTTTACTGATCAAGTAAGGAACATACGTCCCCATGCGAAAAAATGAGAGCAACACTAGATGGGAAAATTTTTGTACACATGTTATGTTTGACGTAAGTTGTAAATTAACCTTAAAAACAACCTGAATAGAAACAGCTGATTAAGTTAAAGAGAAATGCGCATACGTCTTCAAAAGTTGGACATAATTGAATATCATTTTTGGAGATTTTGCTAATATCTCCTACGCCAGCTGGGGAAGTGATCACATGATCGACGAAAATCAATGACAGTAATTTCCTAATACTCAATTTCCAAATCTTCTAAGCAGGGAAAGCAGCTCTACTGAAACATGATTGTCTCCCGACCTATGAAGCTCCGTATAATTTATATTTATATTTACATAAATGCAAACAATGTAAACAATCAAACTTCATTGATTCTATAGATCATGTATATGAAGCCTGCGATGTCTTACACAAATCTCAAAATGATACCTCATGTTTGCACTTCTACCCTTGTTTGTTATAATCTGATAATTGTAGAGAAAGTCACGGGTTTGCACAACAGTGACCTTGGCTTTTTTGTTTCATTTGTTTTTATTTAATGCTAATTTATTTATGCTTATTTATTTTTAATATAACCAGGATCTAGAGCGTTTGCATGGTAACCTTCCCCAATTATTTTTCTTTTTAATAAATTATTTTAGAAAATTAATTTAATATTTTAAGTTGAATTGCAATAAGTAAATAAATGACTCACGATCAATTTGTCTGCGTTCACTTTAATTTCTTTTCAACGTTTACGCTCATTTTATTTATTGAAACTTTAATATTTTAATTAAGCAGAAAAAAGAATCGAACTAAAAAGTGTCGTGGACGCTTCTCGCACCGGTATTTATACGGAACAACAAATAAACCAAACAACATCAAACAACCGCAGGCGTTTGATGTAGGTTATGTTGCCTCTACCTTGTTTATCTGAGCAGGCACTTCCACAATTTCTCCAAGTCCTCGGACTTCCATCAAAATTAAAACCAAGTAACTTGGAAATACTTGTTCTACAATGTTTTAACTACATCTATTCGGTACGTGAATTAATTGTTTGTTATAACGAAATCTTCCTTCGCCCAACCTAACTTTCTAACTTTGTATACTCAAAATTTACTTAAATTTTAACTTAAATTCAAACGATTTTCAAAGAAATAGCTAAATTAAATTAAAATTTGTCAAAACTATAAATCTCTTCTGTATTTTTGTTAACTATTGATGCTATTTCATCATCTAACTTCCTAAAATTTATCCTGCTTAACTAAACTAATAAAAATATTACAAATTAATTTAATCAATTACTTTTAACTCTTTTCTAATCATTTTTAGAACGTTAATGTCCGTTTAAATTGTGTAATAATACTTTAAAACCTCATAATACATTTCACCGTGTACTTATTTCACTTCCTTCAGACCCCTTTCTAGTGTCACTTCGTTGTGGCTGCTTTTTTGCTGCCTTCAGAAGCACCTTGTCAACGAACATTAATAAGGTTAAAGTAAATCAAAAAAATATACCAAGGAAGGAGGTTTTATAATGTTAAGAGAAACTCTAATTTATAAATTAATAAATTGAAAACTTTCTTTAGAAAAGTACATAAACCCAACCCAACTCAAACAAAACAAAACATCATGAAGAAAGGTTTTAAAATATTGGAAGAAACTCTCAATTCCATTAACGGAGAAATTGAAAATCCTCTGTTGAGAAGATGAATTGAGATGGCTAAGACATTTTGAAATATTGAAAAGAAAACAGAGAAAACTTCTTTAGCAGAAACAAAAAAGTAGAAGACTACAAGTATTTCTTTAATTGAAGTAATAAAAACATACAAAATTGATGACAATCAATCCAAAGATATACATGGAGAATATAAAAAAAAAAAGTTTATGTAAAATTAAAGAAAACAAAACTGGTTATTTGAGAAGAAATTGCACAACTTCCATTAATTAAGTGTTAACCCCAGTGGGCTAAAATAAAGCAGTTGGAACTGATAACATTGCTAGCAACCACAAGATCCCATTTACATGAGTGCCAACTGGTATTGTTGGTCCTAGTGTCAAGAACTCTCCATAAAAAAAAGAAATAGGTCAACAATATCTGCGAAAACATACTTGAATGAAAGCGAGGTGGTTAAAGAAGGAAAAAGTCAGCGTAAAAAATTTTTAAAAGTAAAAATGTCAATTCCTCTACCGCGTCGTTTACCAAAACACACTGGAAGGAGAGTGTTGTTGAGGTAAACGCAATATAAAACAAAAGCTACTACACAAACTTACCTGTGCCCGGTCGATGTACCAGGGCGGTAACAAATTAAGAAGGGTTACGAACTGCAAAGTCGTTACGGAGTGGATTCTAATGCAGTGATGGTCCGCTGCGATTTAGATTTGGGTACACCTTTCATTTGTGGATGAAAAATACTTAGATTCTTCGTTTCTTGACCGGCGATTGTAATTTTTAATTAGTTTAATGAAAACTCGGTCGTCGTGTATTTTGAGGTTTTTTTAATGTATAATTAATTATTTTAACGGACAGTTAGAATTCGATAGTGAAACGTAAAGCGATAGTGCACATTTTAAGAGTTCATTAAAATAATATCATCAGACAAGAATCTACTTTAAATATATTTTTTTAATGGTTGTAAAGTACTTTCGGGCCCAACCGGACCCTTCAGCAATGCGCTACAAATAATATATTGCTTACAAAAAAGTACATGTAATTAGTAAATTTAATTATATGTTTTGACGGCCTGGTGGACAGAAAGGAACTGGTTTGAAGATTTATTTCTCCCTTCTTCATCCTTCAATTTATGGATAAGTTTTTATTTTAAAACTGAAATGTAATTTATACAGGGTGATTGACAATTATTCCGTCAAAAAAAAACGTGTAAAGGAATGGATGTCACAGATTACGGGGAACATGATAAAAAGAATTCTTCTAGACAGTTTATAATTAATTAAAAAATTACTCCAAAATCAATTAAGCTGCGAAACTGCGTACGATATATGACGCCATATTCTATAAATGCGGCAGTACAGTTGTAAAGTTTTTTATTGACTATTCGCTTCCGTACAATCCGACCTTGACACACACATCAATTCGTTTTATTACAATTTAACAGCTGGGAACCACAGTCTGAGTTGTGAATGAAATAAGGGTAATAAATTCGCAAATAATTGTGTAAGTAGTTGTTTATTAATTCTTGCGGATTATTTACTAGAGTGGAATGTACCAGCTTCTTCAACCATAAAAAAATAGCAAGAATTTAAATCTGGTGATCGCGGAAGTCAATGCACGGCGCACGATGTGTGCTATACTGGGTGTTTCATTGAAGATGCATCAAACTTGGTATGCGGGTAGATGTCCGGAAAAGAAATAAACGTCTCTTTGTAAAATTTTCTATGTAATGAATGAATTTAGAGAAAATCGAAGGGAAAGCAAAGTCGCATATTTTTAGGATGGACTTTAAATGAGAATGAATGGATTTTTACTCATTCACATACGAAATTGGTTTATTGGTTAATTGCCTCTAAAATGTCGCCCCAGTCGATTCAGCAAAACACATTTAAAACATCATGGTTGTTGGCAACCAATAAAAATAATTATTATTTTCTGTTCTCCATTTAATTCGAATTTTCTAATTGTTAGTTGAAGAATTTTAGGATTGTTCAAACATTTAGTAGTTTGCGCTTATTTAAGAATTTATTATTCACATTCACCGTTTCATGAGCTTTCGGTCAAGGGCAAACTAAAATCTAGTCATAAATTTCTTTGCTGTTTATGGATTTATTACCCCCCTGCAGCTGTGTGCCATTCATAAATGCAATTTAGATCGCCGGTTCTGTTTCACGATTCCGCACGCTACAGTCCTTCAAAAAACGTCGACTCCAAATTATGCAAATTTCAACTTGCTCCGATTAAAATTTTTTATTAAGATATTTTGTTTGAAATAATGTCAGAAACGTGTCCCTCAAGTTTGATGCATCTTCAATGAAACAGCCTGTATATTGTTTATTCTCTGTTTATGTGTGTTAGTGAAGGCCGAAGCTCAGAGAATATATTCAGTTCCCCACAATTTCACTTACACTAGCTGTCGCCGTCGGAGACATAATAAATTTTTTGATCAAAACACGTTCGTGAATGCGTGTCACAGATATGAGGTTATGTGGAAAATATGAAAAGATTTATTAGACCTGAGATTCATCGCCGATAAGTTTTTTTGTTTATGAATCTAGAAAAACTTTATTATGTAGAACTGTTTTAAACGCGAGGTTTTATGCGTAGTTTTTAATCCAATCGCATACGTGAATGAATGAATAGATCATGTTTAAAAAAATTCTATGGAACAGTTTATAATTATTTAAAAACTTAAGTCAAAGTGGAACAAATTATTCAAAGCGAAAAGAATGCTTACGGTGGAACAATTTACAACCAGTGCGCTAAAAACACAGGCGAGGCGTCTTGAATTTGTTACACTTTTAATTGATTTGTGTTAATAATAATTCGTCACACACAAAATTATAATAATTAACAGATTGCGAAGATATTTACTCATTATTATGTTTTAAATTCTGGCCGTCAAATAATGTTTATGTATGGAATAATCAGCTTCAGGTGATTTGTATACATTTGTCAAATAAATATTTTGTAGTTCGTATTTCAAGTCATGGGTTGTTGGCCTAAAAACGAAGTTGATATAAATCAAGTTCATGATCGATGCCACGTCGCCGTTCCTACCATAAAACCTTTATGAGGGCATTCATTTGGTTTATTTGCTCCTCTATTTTTTAACCAGAGGCGCATCGTCGTTTTGGAGCTAATTTTTGATTAATTATTTCTCAAAACTAAAGAATCGTGACGTTGTTTAGGAAAACATAGACATAATAAAATTCATCAACTCTATTAAAAGTATAGACTTTGCAAAATATACAGTCTCTTCTACCAAAACGAAAGACTTTACCAAAATATAGACTTTAGCAACTCACAGACATAACATAAAATCCTTGAATTTTAAAATTATAGACTGTTTAAATCCATTGACATTCAAAACATAGTTCTAGTGACTTGAAAACCATAGAATTTTAAAAGATCTTAGACTTCATAAAACCCTTACGACATCCATGGACTTTAAAACTGCTTATAGACTTCATAAATGCATGGACTTTAAGGATTATGGATTTGATAATCATAGACTTCTTGAAACCTAAGGTCTTCAATTCTATAGGCTTGATAAAATAAAATAAAATTCACCCTCTTTAGAATCATAACAAAAATCCATCCTTTTTAAAAAATTATATGAAAAATTTAACCTCTTTAAAGTCATAATACTACATAAAAAGACAAGAACTTTAATTTATTTGGTTTAGTTATTTTCACGGACTTTAAAACAACAGACTTCATAAAACCCACGGACTTTAGAACCTCAGATTTTATGAAATCCAAGGATCTTAAAACTACTTATGGATTTCATAAAATACGTGGACTTTAAAATCGTAGATTTCTTAAAACAAAGGACTTTAAAACTATAGACGTTATATAATCCATCTACACCCAGTATATGCCAATGACTTAATCATAATGCTGAAGAGTAAACGATGGACAATTAATTGCTTGAAAAGTGAACCAAATCGCAGGTTTTTCATAGTAGAAGAGAAAGGCGGCAAATCCTAGTCAGATAAAGCCGATTTCTAGTGTTTTCTACCTGAAGTTGTCAACTCTTTTAATGTGTTGTATCATTTTCCATTTTTTTCTCGACCTATAAAGTCGATTGTCTTTTGTTTTTTGTTAAACGAAAACCTCATTATCTCTGCATCACCGGTCATCACAGTCAAAAATTTAAATCTGCTTTTTTTCCTAACGAATAATCGTCTCTAGAAACAGACCACTCATTTTTCTATTTCATTTCTCGATAGCTCTTGTATTCATAGAATTTACAAAAAAGAAGGACTTTAGCAAAACTAGACTTCGTCAACCCATGAACTTGTCATAGACTTCATAAAATCCAAGGACTTCAAAATCATAGACTTCATAAAATCAATGAACTATAGAACCATAGAATAGAATGAATTTTTTAACACTTTCCCATACTCTTGGACATCGCTTCTTATCGTAGTTTTTCTTTGGCGGAACAATTGTTAGTCACCCTGTATGTAAATTATGAAAATTTCGATTAGCAAAATACCTCTTCTGTAGTAATTTTTATCTTGGTCCAGGATTTGGGGTGATTCAAAGCAAAACTTGTGCTTTTTTTTATTGCATGGTGTGTTAACATTAGATATTCGGAGTTATTTTTTTAATATATTGGTGGTTGTACAGGGTGGGCCAAATTCGACACTTTTAATAGGAAACACCTACTTTTTGAAGAGTTAGACAAAAACTGACCTCGGTCCCTGGAGCTCCATTTTTAAGACAAAGTTAATAGTGAAGACCGCATTTCGATATCTTGTACCGCTTAGGAGCTACAGGGCGTTTTTCAAAATTCTGCGATTTCTAAAAACCTTCATAACTTTTTTGTTTATGAAAATTTTTGATTTCTGTAAAAACTTCTTTAATGCACTTTTTTATGCAGAATTCGTTGCTCCAAATTATTTTTTTCTAAACTCAATATTTGAGATATTAGCAAGAACTTTGATTTTTCATATGGAACACCCTATATATTTTTAAGTTTTTGAAAGGAGTATAAAATTTCATACATATAAATATCAAACACTTGATATTTTATTCAAACAGTTTATGAAATATAGAGTTTCCAAGTTTTAATCAAAAATTTAATTGTTTTTACAGCATTGAAGTAGGCTTTGGATGACGATAACTAAGCGATTTAAGTTTTTGTAACTTCCTGGTAGGCCGCTCTCAAAATTTGACACAATCACTTACAATACTTGCATTTCTCTTGAATTTTACTATCTCTATAAAATAGACTTAGGGAGATAATTAAACTTGTACGAAAACTACGAGAAATACGACAGGTTATAATATTTATACCAACTCAAGACTTCATGAAGTGCCTTTAACTTGTAAGATATGTGTACTGAAGATAATAGCGTATCTGCCGAAATACGTATCTACGGATACAATCTATTTTGATTTATATTTAAGGATATAAACTTTTTTGATTTATATTTACTTTTTTGATTTTTTATTTCTAAACTACTGTCTTCTTTACTAATATTAAATTTTAAAGTGTTTTATAGAAATTGGCGAAAATTCAGAAGCAACGATTAATCTTTACCATGAGTGGTATCCTGAAAGATGACAATTCTTGTGATTTAAAAACAATTTAATAAATTTTTAGTCATTTAAACTGATAAAAACTAAAATTATAAATCTCAAAACGGAAATAAAGAATTAGAGATCACAGTTTTGGGAGAAATTGAAAATGACCGACGCCAGTTGGAGCAAACATCTTAGAAAGAACTTCTGCAATACGAATTTTAAAGAAACAAAGATTCTGACTTCATTGAATAAGAAAAGTGCATCATTACCAATCCTTGAATTGGTGATGGCAGCTCAAACCGTAACAAAACGGAATCGTTTATGTTTAGTACAAAATAACCAACAATTTGATGCTTTATGTAATTATTGCGCAATTTCGATTACATTAGTATTTATTCGTTATATTTATTAAAAATAAAGTAATATTTTTTATGGCTCATTGAATCTTCAAAAAATATTTAGCTATCATCATCCACAGCCTACTTGAATGCTTCAATAGCCATCCAAATTTTAATTAAAACATGAAAGCTCTACAACTCAAAAATCTTTTGAATAAAATATCAAGTATTTTATATTTTTGTAAATAGAATTTTATGCTCTTTCCAGAAATGTAAAAATATATAAGGTGTTCCATACAAAAAATCAAAGTTCTAGCTAATATCTCAAATATTGAGCACTTTGGAAAAAAATAACTTGGTGCAATGAATTCTGCATAGAAAAGTGCCTTAAAGAAGTCTGTACAAAAATCAGAAATTTTCATAAACGAAAAAGTTATGAAGGTTTTTAAAATTGGTAGAATTTTGAAAAACGCCCTGTAGCTCCTAAACGGTACAAGATATCGAAACGCGGTCTTCACCATTAATTTTGTCTTAAAAATCGAGCTCCAGGGACCGAGGTCAGTTTTTCTCTAACTCGTCTAAAAATAGGAGTTTCCTATTAAAAATGTCGAATTTGGCCCACCCATTCTTTAAATAATTTTTTGTTTGGCCAATGTAACAGTGACCACAATCAAAACAATTGACTTTGTACAAAACAATAGATAGTTCAAGGTTATCTGTTGTGTCTTTTCGATTTGAGAAAAAAATTATTGTACTCGTATGTGCAATCTGTGGTGAGTGAGCAACTATAATACTGTGCTTTTTAGTTTTCTTTGTAATGGTTCACTGACGCCAGGTAAGTATTGTAAGAAAAATATTTTTTTGCTATTGTTGGCTTCATTTATTGTTTTTTTTTTTAAATTTTAGTATGGGATAACTGTTGTTTGTTAAAGTTTCTTTTATAAGTTTTATATTGTCATTACTAAGAGGAACACAAGATGGCCCTGTCTAAAAGTTGTTTTATAACACCGATTTCGTTAAGTTTTGGGTGGTTTGAATCAAAATTTAGATATCTTCCTGACCAAGTATCCTTTCTACACTAATTTGGTGTGGTTAAAATACCATCGTTCTGTTTTATTAAGATTACGTGCTGGCTTGAACTTTGATAGCAAGACACGAACACTCATTCGTTTTGTTCACACGATCCAACTTTAAATGGTCAGTTTACAAGGGACTAACGAATGCTCGTTCGTAGTAGAATAACAGAAGAAAACATTTCAAATGACACTAGCATTGTGTGATGTTAAACGAGAACAAGAGAGGAGAATGTAGAAATTGATACAAGCCAAGTCAGAAGAATGAGGAGATTAAATGGATCGCATTAACACGTCCTAGATGAAGATGATTGATGTAAGACTGAATGAGCATCCAGAAACTTATATAAAAGAGCTAGCAAGAGCTAATAGAAGGCAAAATGGAACGAAATAATCAAATTAGCGCTACGTAATATGTGTTGGTTTTACTCATAATTTATGCTTACAAGTCAAGTCACGTCGATGACGTTCGTAATTTTAATCAATCAAAAAGCTTAGCTATTCGTTTACATAGAGTCTCCTACACCACGGGCGCACATGAACAATGAGGACACAAATTCCTGCGGGCTTAAAAGATTTAAAATTTCCCAAAGCGCTTTACGCAAATTGCGTCGTCAGCCAACCCTGCGATAAATGTTTGATGCGACAAAAGGCGGCAATTTATATCGATTAAGGGCGACGGCTGCGGTGGCGGCAAAACTTTCACCTACCTCTCATCTCGAGTCCAATTCTAATTATAGGCGTGGACTAATCAGAACCGCACCGGCACAATGCAGAAAGTAAAGCTGAGAAAGAGAGCGCTCAAAAGAACTCCAGCGGAACTCCGGAACAATGCGACTTTTCCCAACTTCTTTCTCCGCGCAAATAAAATTCGAATAAGTCATCTGCATACGGTGGAAATTCATATTTTTCCGTCTTATTCGCTGTTTTACGGAGGGAGAATGCTTTCTTACCGTTCCGGTTTGAATTTGCATTTCGTTTTCCGGATGGTTCACATGCTAAATTGTTTCGAATTTGCATTAATAGATAGATAGATTCCTTTTGACGTGATTAGTTGCATAACATACGCCACTAATTAAGACCATATTGACACGTTTGATGTATGAAACTCGGATTATTGAGCGTTAGGCCATCACCGCCACTGCTAATTTATACTAGGTTTCAACAGGTCCTGCGTTCGTCTTCATTCAATCAAGTTTCATTACAAAAAGGTCATCCATAACAATCAACGTAATTAGCATTTTTTTTGTCCCCAAACAATTTATTTAATCAATCAAAAATCGAATTAAAAAATAATTTATTGACTACAAACATCCTGTACGTTATATTTGCTTTTCTAAAATCTATAGTGTCAGAAACAGAGATGAAGTAAAAAAAATTTTAATTGCACAAAGTTCACCACCGCATACGAACTGTCAGTGAAAGCGCAAGAAGTGAAAATTACAAAGTTCGGGGTCTCAGTACGATTGCGAAGCTTATTCGTTAATTTTGTGACAGATAAACTGAATGGCCAAAGTTGTAATAAGTTTTAGGGTCAGCGGCAGACAATGCCCCTTTTGTAAGTCGTCCGTTTCGTGTCAAGTATCAAATATAAAGCAGCGGAGCGAACCGCTGAGAGATGTGCCTCCTGAAATTAATCTTGGGCACGACGGTCGTCCGCAGCACATAAATTTCCGGCCGCCTAATAACAAACGCGCCCGACGTCATTTTTGCCAAATAAATAAACAAACGGACGTCAAATAAAACGCGGGATAAATCTTCCGCGCGACGATCACGAGCGACTTAATAATGCATGCAATTAGCGCGTCAGGAGTGGGATTAAAAAAGTTAATACTTCTGTCGGTGACGTCGAACCAAAAATAACAAGAAAACAGAACAATTGATAAGTTTATTCATAAATCATGACGGATGAAATAACCGAAGAGAAGAAAACAGGTGTTTTATATTCTCAGATTCGGCAGAGGCACAATAAACGTGGCGGGAGAATCCGTAACTTTTATCCATAATCTAGACGAAAGGTTCGAAGATAATAAGTCAGAGGTCTCTGGGGCATCATAAATAGAGGAGGTAAGGGAGGATGACAGATGGCAGCAACAGCCAATCACAATATAGATAATAAAGCGGGTATAAGGAATACGGGGAAGGTGAAACAAAGCAGATGCTCTCACGCTTCCGCTAGATAAATTTGTTTCTTGTAGCAACTTACTCAAAATTTTACTTAATAAAATCTATTTAATTTATCAGAAGAGGGATAAATTAATGTACATTAACAAACTCAGCTATTGCAGTAAATTTCTAATTCTATGATGATTCTTTTTTGTAACAAATAATAGGTGTTTGAAAACATAGAAACATTTACATCAATATAACTCCTACATACTGATTGAAAGCCTCCTATTTTTTATATACAATTACAAGTGTCCTATAAGTAATTAAACATATACAGAGAGCCTGTTGCTTGCTGAAATTAATTTGAATAGAAAATTTCTTGTAAAGATAAATGTATTTTTTTGCTGGATATATTGAATAAAATGTTATAAACACTATTTTTACAGAGTGTTTCGCAACTTCGTGAAAAAAAATAATGGCGTGTTGGACATGAGATGTGTACATAAATGCATCTAAATAAAAACGGAAATAAAAACAAAATAAAACTTACCCTCAACTGATAACGCATTGACAAATGTTTAGAATCTCTGGCTCAGTGCCGGCTGAGTCACAATAAGTGTTCAAAATTCCTTCCCTCGGCCGCTCGTAAACACAAATTTAGATCAGCTGAACGTGCAGGCCACCTGATCGGTCCGTTTTTTCCAATCCATCTACCAGGAAAAATTTCGTCGAGGTGAGCACGTACTTTTCGTCGAAAATGAGGTGGAGCCCTAACCATATAGTTGCTCTAAGATTTAAGTTCACATTCTCAAGAAGTTTCGGTAAATGGTTCGGCAAGACGAACGGGCCGATTAAATTGCCGTTTAGAATACCTTGTGACGCGCCCGGACGCGCCACCTTGTTTGTTGACTTTACGGACAACTAAATAACTAATAAATACGGTCCAAACAAAACAAATTAAAAATTATGGACAAATTAATTTATTAAATGGACCGAAGAATATGATTAAATTCAATGAAGTAATAAATGCCTCTTTACCGAGGGTTGACTTTGGAGGGACTCCGCAAAAAAGGTCGAAAATGCTATTGTCAACAGGATGCACTTCCTGACCGTCTAGACTTTGCCTACGCTACCTGCTACAGTTATGGCGCTGGCGCCAAGCAATATACCTTTACTGAGCTACATCTACTGTTCGACCCTTTCTTGGAATTCCCACAATTAAAAAACTTTAATGCCGATTGTTCGTGTTCGTCTAATTAAACAAAGACGGGCCCTACGTTGTTGTAACTGGATTCTAATTCTGGTGAGACGGTGGATGAATTTTGAGAGATTAAAGGAACTAAATACGTATCAATAAAATGGGAGGTGTTAGATTTAATTAATTATTTATTGAAAAAAAAAGAGGTAAAAAAAACTCCTGCTGACAGTCACGATGGACCTGTCAGCTTGAGCGGAAAAACAACCTCGTTGAAACAATGCATATCTTTCACAATAAATATACGCTTCCAACGAAGTACAATAAACTTCGCTTAACGTATTTAACGTCGAATATCGTAGCGATCTAATTTATTTCAATTTTCACAGTTGGTGGCTTGTTGCACACGCGATTAAGGCTGTGTCAACTTTGTGACTTAAATTAGATCAAAAATTACTTTATTTTTATTCAAAGTAGCTTTGTCTTGGTATTCGTGTTTGCCACCTTAGATAGTACTCGAAGACGCTATGAATAATCAACCAGCGCACAGTGTGACAGTGTGTCTACAGTGTACTTTGTTAATGGGAGTTATTAACTGATCAATCCGATGTTCGGAGAAGTATGTGATACAAAAGGCCACTCCGGCGATCAATTTGCAAGATAATTAACAGCAACTGCCGCTAGTTTTTCAAGGACTCTTTTCAGAGGTGATGGAAAAGATAACCTAGCTCGTTAACCTATTAATTAAACTTCTGTGCGTAGGATCGTATCAACTACATGCTCCAGAGTTCCGAGGGTGACCCTTTTTTCAGATCCCTCAGCGTCGTTTTTTCGTCGACTAAACCTATTATCTAACTAACTTGTTGCGCAAGGACCCAATTGACTGTTTTTCGGCGCTCCGCTATGGGTGGTTATGGTCGTTCCGCGACGTTCACTTCACTAATTCACCCGCGCACCCGTTTTATTCGCGTCTTCGATCGCGACGCGACTCGCGGTTATTTATTTGATTGCCCTTTTATGAATTCACTATAATTTTAACGCCCCGAAATAATATAATTTAATTCTAATTATGCAAGGTAGATGAAATCAATTGCAAAGCACTCAAAAAATAAACTTCTCGTGTTAAATTAACGAACGAACGATCAGAAGCTTTCTGTCCTAAGTTTTTTGATTTTTCCTTCCCGCTAGCAACAACTTACAACCCCCCCCCCTTATGCACCCCGAAATATTCTTGGACCAATCACCGCGGTTTTAGCCCAGAAAAACAATCACGCTTCTCCCTCGTTCATTTTACATAACTAATAAATTTCGAACTCTCTGCCAACCCTTGGTCCTCCGGTGGTGGTCTTGCTCATGTTCGAACTTTCTAAATTTTTCAAAATAGCGCGACGCTATACAAGTGTCCATTGACATGTTTATTACTTCTCGAGCTTGTTGAACGATTTTCAAAACAAAAGCCAAATTCTTTTCTACTGGCGATGTAACATGAGCCCTTTAGAAATTTTACAATATCTTAAACACTTGCGTGACAAATGCTTTCAAAATCCTAATACCGTACAAGACAACTTTTAAAACGGTCTAATTTATGGCCAATAGCAACGCTGCTTCAAGTGCCGTTTACGAACTCGATGTTCTAAAAGACCATAAATCTGAAAACCGAGTCGTTTTCGGTGGCCTTCTCCGACTTGTAAAATTCTTCTTTGTTATTGAGCAATCAAACAAGCAAACGCGATTTGTTTTCAAATCAAATTCGGTACCGTTTCAACCTGCCCACACGTTAACAGAAAACCGTTATTGGAAATGGCCGCGACGAATTGCGTGAGGGTTTTCCTCAGCCCACAAATGCATGTTGCGAAAATTGCACACCTCATCTCTGGTAAAAATAGCTTCGTCGGTAAACAGGACATTATGAACAAAATTCGCATTTGCCTATTGTTTATGCAGTAACCAACGACAAAATCGTATGCGTAGAGCATAGTCGGCTGGTAGCAAAGCCTGAACTGTTTGAATATGGTACGGATGTAATTGTTGTTCGCGAAGAATGCGCCAAACAACGGAGGACGATTTCTTCTTCTCTGTTTAGGATGCGTTGTGGACGCTTCCGTCCTCCACCTCTTCCGCGACGTGCCCTTAAAGTTACATATCCCTCGCTCTTTCCATAACAGAGAGAAATGTGGCACTTGTTGGCAAATGTCGGTTTGGAAAATGCTGTACATACAAACGCCTTGCCGCTAATGCGTTTTGCCCACTTTCACCGATGAGCAGAGTTACATCCTATTTGTCGGAGGGCAGTTTTTCTTGTCTTAGCGACCAGAATTTTATCTATTTTATGGTTCGTCATCGTTACTCTGTTATATATATGTCAACATTACATTTCGTCCGTATCTGTCAACGTGACATTGCTTGTCGTTTGTCATGTTGACGTTCCTTGTCATTTGTCATCCTGAAATGATTTTGTTGATCGCTAAGCAATGCGTTAGCCCCCACAAAGTAAAAGTATTAATGCCGGCAACATACATACTTCCCCTAAATAAAACATAAATAATAATATATAGTAATATTCTCACTTTATTTTGTCAAGTTAAATGACCCATCCCGTACGCGGGCGGTTGAACGTACGACTAAGGGCTAGTTGCACCAAACACTTAAGCTCTGCTTAACTTTAAGCTCACTTAGAATATGACTTCACACAATGTTGGGTAACCACAAATGTCACATTATAAACAATGCTTAAATTTAAGCTCAGCTTAAGTGATCGGTGCAACTGGTTATTAAAGTTGCAATACAAAAAGCCTTAAAATTTCCTAAGATTAAAAAATCATTGTAAGAAACCGAAACTCGGTACAAAAAAACAACCGTCAAATTCAAATATTTGAATCAATGTATTCAAGTTAAAACAAGACATGTCATATTGCGCAATGATCTGAGACTACGACTTAAGACAACAAGTGAGCATTGTATTGTCGTGGACTTTCTAAAAATTGCAGTTGCAAAACCTTAAGAGAAATTGCTGAGACTGCAACTGGACATAAGTGCGACAAACACCTGCCGCTGCACATAAGATGAAAAACAAACGTTATGGACACCTGTTAGGGTGATGTCACTTTACCTCTCTTAGAGGCCGAATACTTTATTTAAATACTCTATAGGTAGAGAAGAAGGCAGTTCCTATTTTGAATTGCGTCAGATAATGATCTGTGATACTTCTAGCCAATGCCGATTCAGAGTGTTACTTCATCAAATTCTCCTACCGTCGTCTAAGTATACTAGTCTCCTATTCCTCTTGTTGCGGATAATCGAATTGAACCTCCTCATCATGTAGAGCTGCACCGCAGCTTCTAATCTTTACACAATGGAACAAGTGTGTTTTGCATTTATTTTCGTCATGTGTCCCTCTTTTTAATCTTTGTTCTTCTTTTTAGGTTGATTTCAACCTGTGTTACTTAGCGACCAGCAAAATCATGTCATGATAACAGATGACAAGAAATGTCACATTAACATACTTCAAAGTGACACTCATCAAGAATCGTCACAATGACAAGCGTTAAGCAGCAGGCGAAATATCACATTGACATCTACAGCACTACGTAACAGGTTCACAATGATAACCGTCAAAATAAACAAAATTAAGGCCGCCCCCATAACGCATTCGTTTCTGATTGGCCAACAAATAGGATCGCAAACCTTATTTTGGTTGCTAAATCAACCACAAATCGAATGTAACTTTGCTCATCACAAAGCAAGCAAATAGACCAACGATGTAGAGTTACCTATAAAAGACAGCCAGTATTCGATAGTGTTGAATAGTCTGAGAGTACTCGTCTGCTGGTGCTCCAACGGTCTGGCAAAGCATAGATTTCACACGCTGGTGCTGTTACAGTCCGGCATACACCTACTTCGTCAGCGTTAAGATCTTCGCACACAATCGATTTTCTCTTTCCCATAGCTTCGTCATCTTGTTGAGTTACGTTACACTAAAACGACTTCCTTCTCTGGAGGCTCGTGGGAAAACGTCCAAGAAAATAATAACAATACATTTGTATTGTTAACATTCTTTTCAGGAAGATATTTGAATGTACTTAGATACTTTTGTGGTTCCCGAACAATGTTTCGCGTGATGTTTCCGTTTCACTTTGTAATAGTGCAGGCGGGAATTATGAAACTCCTTAGGAGGGAAGCAGATGGCATTTCATTTCTATAGGCCAAACTTAATACCCGGTTCAATTGCACTCGAAACGTAACGTCTGTTTGCTCGCAGCTTTTACAAGAGCGCAAATGCCGTCGTGAAGGCTGAGATTACGAGTGTCTCGCGCGGAGACTTATCTGTTTAGACAATACAACGCCGGCAATTAACGTCGGAATTATTCTCGTGAGTAACCAGCATCGCATGCCGGTTCTGCGGAGCAGATAACGGTAATCCCTTATAAAAGGGGGGAATTATGGCGTTCGCGACAGATAGTGCGATTTACTTGCTTACACGGTTTCAATTGATCGGCTAAGTGTCCAAAACTCGGCGAACGAGGACGCGCTGCGTTACTTGTAAAGGACGGCCGATAAGTTTAGTCGGGGCCTTGCACGGTCCCGCTGCCCCTGCTGCGTTGTTCCGATAAGGAATAACAATGGCCGAGATTACGATGTGTAGTTGTGGGGGACTAATAAATTACTATAACCCATTTCTTGCCAATACGTCGCCTTTTGTTGCTTTATCAAATTCCCTATCCCACTTCTGACACGAATTAAACTCTATTAATATTGGGCTCATATATCAAGTACCCACACGTTTGGCAGTTTCCACTTAATTTAGTGAGCCGAAATTATTATGAAATACGAGCTTGAAGCACATACTTGACCTAGTACATGGATTCTTGACCAACGAAGGTTTGGTCTCAGACGTTTAATTGTTGTCAGAACAACAGGGTTGCACAGAAATATTAATTCTCTGTTGAGCCGAGTTTTCTATCGTAATTTTAGTAAGAATAATATTTTCCTAGAATATTAAAGACAAAATACAGGGCTCCCATTATAATAAACCGCAGATAAATCATTCAAAGATGTTTTGTTTTAACTTGAATAATAAATCGGTTCCTTTGTTTACGTTAACATGCAAACTCCTTTATTTAAAGCTACTTTTTATTTTTATGATTGCAACATTTTGCAATTCATTTTTAAAAAATATTTTTTTATACAGAATTCCAGTACAAACGTAAGAATAAACCTAAACAAAGATGTCAATTTATTACTCAAGTTAAAATAAAACATGTCACATTGCACAATGATTTGAAATAGTGACTTTAAGATAACAATGGAGCACTATATTGCTACATTATTCGAAGAATGGTAGCTGGAAACCTTAAAAAAATTGCTGAGATTGCATAGGCATAATAAGAAGAAAAGCAAGCGTTATGGACAATTGTATGATATCTATTAGTGAAAACATTTCGCTCAGCAAAACAAACAGAACAGCAAAACAGCCAATTAACTAACTAACGACTATTCTTTATTACAGATGAAAGTTGTTCTCAGTCTGGTAATTAAGTTGAAATATTCTGCTATCGTCAATTTTACCATTAACCAGTTTAAATAGATGAGTGAAAGCAGACACTATTCTACATACTTCCAAAATGTCAAATTCAAAGGTACTCAACAGATCAGCCAATGACTCCTCTACTAGCATAGACACCGTGTGTCCTAAAACCCTTTAGAAACTTTTTTCAATCACATCACATTGGTATCTGTAAAATGGAACTAGGCAAATGTCCCATATTTCAAAATTGGTCGTACCAATGCAATATTAGCATATACGTAAGCTTTTACAAAGAATTTTCCTTATGTGAGATTTAAAGGTAAAGCGAAAATCAAAAGTACCTAATGCCAAAATCTTTTACCTTGTCACTTCTATGCACTACCTGGGAGGCCATGTGAGAAGCACATACAATAGGACCTCTCTTTGTCACTTCTATGCACTATCTGGGACGCCATATGAGAAGCATATACAACATGACCTCTCTTTCTAGTGAACGATACTATTTTACATTTGGCAACATTCAAATTCCATTTACCACCTGTACCAATTGATTATGCTGAAATTGTAAGAATTGACAATCTTTAACTCCTACATAGAAGTAAATATTTTGGCGACATCAGCAAATAGTAGATTAGCACATTTCAACAGATTGGGTAAGTCATTTATAAAAATTGGGCCCAGAGGGCCCAAGTTGGACTCCTATTGACACCGGATGTAGAGAAAGAAGGTTTTGTCTTGACACCTCCACTTGTTATTCATATAAGTATGACTTGAAAAGCTTTGCTAGACCAGGAGATACACCTAATTTAGTTTTTTTTTATTATTATTATAGTTTGGTTGGTTCTTTAGATTTTTTCTTTTTTAGTAGTAACTGATGATTTACTCTGTCGAAAGCTTTCTCAAAATCCGTGTACATAACGTCAACTTGTCCTGATCTATCCAAGACACTTAAAACATATTGCTCGAAATTATTCAAATTAGTGATTATGGTCCTACTGCCCATATAGCCATGCTGGCGAGGACTGATACAATTATTTCTCAGTGCCTCGTACATATTATTATGAATTATCATCTCAGAAACTTTTGCAAAATTGTTTAATACTATTAGTGTGTAATTCAGATCCCACATCTCCATTTTTAAGAATGGGTATAACTGTAGTGAGTTTCCATAAACTCGGAGAAATTGAAGTCTGCAGAGGCAGCTTAGAGGACCAGGAAACATCATAATCTTATTTTAGCTGAATGTTTATTTCTCTTCTAAGCTGTTTAAAATTAATCATGTAACAATCGTCTTTAAATTTTCTAAACCTTTTGCACGCTAGTTCTTTACGTTTGATAAGATGTTCCAGGTGTCTGGAATACCATTTGGGAAAACGAAAGTGCTCTCTTGTACAGAAATAGAAACACAAGATTCAATTATTACATTTAAGTTAAAAAGCATCACACGCTAAATTAACATCACCAATATCATTCAAGGAGTTCTAATTAATTTTTGCCAAATTGCTATACAACTTATTATAACCAGCCCTTTTAAAATCAAGACACTGGATTGGAATATTTAGAATTGGTTTACAAGATCAGCTTGTTCTTAGGTCAAGGTGTATGCAGAGCGGTAGGTGATGAGTAAAGAGCGGATTCTATGCTAAATGCATATTGCATACATATTTTGCATATTTGGGTATTTTGTTCAATTTTCGCATATTTCTGAAAAACGTACATATATATGCATATTTGAAAGAATTTGTGTCGAAACAAGTAAATGTCTTCCTGAATTTCTTAATTCCTCAGAAAATGTGGTTGCGACTAATTACGGTCTACTTTGCGCCCCTTTCCGACTTAAACAGGCAGAATTTTCCAGGTAGTGAATTAGGGATTTCCAACTACTTTCTCAACAGATGCAGTGACCATTAGTCGATCATTGCGAATGCTTAGTTCTTCCGTAAAAGTATTTTTGTTTGTGAGAAGTGCAATATGCCGAAGGACAATTCGAGCCTGGTTAATTCCTGGATCAGAAGCTACCTCGAACTTGCTTACACCAATGAAAACATATTCTGTAAAGTTTGTAGTAAAATAGTAAGTTTTAAGATTGTTTTCTTCCTCCTTTGGTAAATATTTGCTTGGTTCTCGAATATTCAAAGTTCAGACAGTTTGAAAAATGCATGTCTTGCTCTAGATATCAACCCAACGGAAATTTTCGGTGACACAACATGTCGAGACAGAACTACACAAGTCAAAATGCAAGAAGATGAATGATTTCAGAAAATTTCAATTACCCTTAGAAGGTAGACCATCGTTGATGACCTCATCTAATGAACAACAAGAATTTAATACTGATTTATGCGAGGCGATGATTTGTGCAAAAATACCTTTGAAAAAACTGCAAAATCCTATTTTTAAAAGTTTTTTGGAAAAATATATCAAGAAAAGTGTTCCCGATGAAAGTACGTTAAGAAAAAATTACGTGCCTCGCATCTACAACAATACCCTGAAAGAAGTCAAGAAGATCGTAGAAAATCGATACATTTATTTTATTGTGGATGAAACTACCGATTCTTGTGGGCGTTGCGTTGTAAATTTGTTAATAGGGGAAGATAAGCCTAGTAGATCTTATTTAATAGCATGTTTACAGTTAGACTAAACTAATCATTTAAGTATTTTAAGATCTGTTAATTAATGTTTTATGAATTTTTTGCACCTAATGTAGTTCCTACTGAAAAAATTTTACTTATGGTATAAGATGTCGCCCCTTATATGGTTAAAACCGGGCAACAACTTAAAAGAATTTATCCAAATTTAGTTCACGTGAGTTGTTTAGCTCATGGATGTAACAGAGTAGCTGAACATATTAGATGTGAATTTTCTGATGTAAATGTACTAATTAGTAGCGTTAAAAAAGTATTTGTCAAAAGTCCTTTATGGGTTCAGTTGTACAGGGAAAAATTGCCGAATGTACCTTTACCTCCCGAACCAGTGTTCGCTAGGTGAGGAACTTGGTTGGAAGCGGGAATCTTTTATGCTGAACATTTCGTAGCAATTAAGGAATTGTTTTTAGAGTTTAATGCCCAAGACAGTGCTGCTATTGCAAAGGCACAAAATATTGTAACAAAAACTTCATTGGCAAGTCAACTAACCTTCATCAAAATGCATTACAGTTTTATAGTAAAAACTATAAACAATTTAGAAAAATCGAAAATATCTTTAATAGAATCCGTTGAAATTGTTAAGAATTTAAAGAGTATATTTCAAAATTTCCAGGTAAAATCGGTAATTCAGTAAATAAAAAATGTTTATCCGTTTAAAAAAAAAACAGCGGCTTCAAAACCCTTGAGGAAATTTACGAAATTTTGAATGGAAACTTTGAAATTGAGTTAGGTGTAGAATTTTCAGCTTTCAGTTACTTTAAATATGCCCCAATTACCTCGGTAGATGTTGAAAGGAGCTTTTCAACTTATAAAAGTATTTTGTCAGATAAAAGAGAAAATTTCCGGGTAGAGAACTTGGAAAAATACATTGTCATAAATTGTAATCGAAGATTTTTTTAGTCTTGTTATAATTTACTTATAATTATTATAATAATATACATACTTCTTCATTTGTATCAGCTTTCGTAAATAAATTCTATAAAAAATAATATGGTTTTTATTCGAATTAGAATGCCAATAAAAACACACTAGATCAGAATAGCAAAATTATAGTTTTACAAAATGTGCATTGTTTGAATTTTGCGCCTATCTTTCGCATATTTCGTCAGTTTTAGTGCATATTTCGTCATTTTTTAGTGCATATATATACGCATATTTCATTAAAATTGCTCGCATATAAATCCGCTCTCTAGTGATGAGGGTCCACTTTGACCAAAGGATTCAACTCTTTGTCAACAATCAAATCAACATTATTAGGTCTTCACTTCAGGCAAACATTTTTCAGTGTACCGTTTAGCTGTCTATTGTCCATCTAACTTAATTGCCTTATGTACTTCTGAAGAATACCGCATACATAACTATTTTCATAGCTCGCTGTTTCTTGGTCATTGTTAGAGTTCCCACATCTTCGTGAACGACTCCCTTGGCGGATAGGTGCGTTGAAAAAGGGAATGTAAGTTTCGTCACCTGTACTATTTTGAAAAAAAATTGGTGTCCGCCATTATTTAAGAAATTTAAAGTTTCATGGAAAATTCTTACACGCTCTGCTTTTTGGAAGTCAGAAAGGTGATGCGGCACAAAACGACTAACCACTTACTTTAAATGCAGGTGATCGTGTATGATTGTTCTAACAGCTAAGGATCCAATCTTGAGTTAATGCTCTATTATTACATAAGTGGCTTTATTGTCATCTTCAATAAATTTTTTAACAGCAGCAATGTTTTTGTCGATAACATCCGTAGGAGGACGCCCTGCTCCTTTTTGATGCTGAACAGAATTCCTTTTGCGTTCAAATTCCTTATACCATCGGTAAATTGTAGAAAAAGAAGGTGCTTGTTCACTAAAAGCTTGTTTAAATCTTTTTTAAAATCTTTTTTAAAATCATAATAAATCATGATTCGAAAATGCTCTCTGGTTAATTCCATTTTTAACTTGTAATATCACTTTAAAAATTAGTAACTTGGGTTCTAACGAACGTAACTTCAACAAACTCCAAATGACAGATAAAGAGTTGCTCTAAATAACACTGTATGTTTGATTTTTCACGACCTACTAGATTTTCTTATTCTCAATAAATTCAGCTTTACCCTCGTATAAATATTTCGTATTATTCTTTACATTTCTCTTCTAAACTTTATGTACAATGTTTTATTTGAATATACATATTTGTTTTGAGAATTCTAGTATTTATTGAATGCAAAAATTCGTAAGACACAAATAAATAAGACAGAATGATAGATCAATCCCGAAATTATTTGTACATTAGGGGTAAGGAAAAAAAAGGGCCAAAATTCATTCTATATAGAAAGGGCGCTGAGAGTGATTCCTGACCACCTAAAAGCCAAATCCAGAAGCAGTAAAACAAAGGCATTGCAACTTGGGTTTTTTATGATCTTGCCAAAATTTTGGTAAAAAGTGAAAGAAAATGAAAGGAAATTGTTGTTTATTGAAATATTTGAACATCTATCTTTTGGACCCCTTTTGATCACTTCTTCGCAAACCCATTCGGTTCTTACATGAGGACTTCTGCCATTCAGGTTGTTTGCCTTCATTTGTACTTCCGGATACACAATATCACTATTTTCTTCTTTCATGCTTTGTAATAGAAGAAATTCTTCAGGACCGTTGCGGTTGTTCTTCTTGTAGTTATTACTTATTACTAGAAACTGATTAATTTTTTAGGTTTATCCACGTTGACACATACTGAGTTCTTTTAAACATTAAATTCACTGTTCGTTTAAAAATTCCAGGTTTAAGTAGAAAAATGATCTACTTAATTAAAGCAAACATAAGCGTTTATTTATGTTTTTAAAGCAGGACGCTTTTACGCGTCCATCTAAAGAGTAATTAAAACTGAAACATTTTATGCGCCCGGCTTTCACAAAACTCTTGTCGTAACTCCTTGGCCGTGAATGCCTCGCGGAAACTATAAAGCGGCCGAAAATAAAAAAAAGAAAACGACGGATTAAAAGAGTTTTCCATCCGACAAGAAATACGCGGCCGGTGCAGCGAATTTAGCGAAGCAATTTAAACGAGTTGCATTTAATTTGATCCCATTTGAGCGCTAATAACATTTTTAACTCGGTAATACTTTTCGGCGCTCGACCTGATAAAAAATTTAAGAGCATTAATTAATATGTCGGGGCTGGCGAATGTTTTTAATTACGTGCTTTATTAGCCGAGTTCATTTTTCCGGGCCCGCTAAGCAGCGCCTTATACATAAAAATGTAATTATGACATATAACGATGTTACGTTTTTGTAATTGCACTTAATATCCTTTTTCATTATAAGACCACAAAAACATTTATATTGTTTTTTTTTTAATTAAAAAATAATAAGTAAAAGAGCTCTCAGAAAAACTTGTCCGCATTTTTATTAGAAATTTTCATTTTAAATTAATTTAAAAAAACGTTATCAACGAGCTCCGACTTAATCAACAATTAACATCACATAAAACGCTCCTTTAACAAATTTACTATTCATGCAATTAAAGAGTGAGTAGTTTCAATTGATTGGGGTTGGTATTAAGAAGGTGCCTAGACGGAAGAAAATTTGTGTTCTACAGTTTGTACACCTAGTTAAGCTTTGTTTACATTACTGTTGCCTTTTATTTCGTGTTTTAATTAATTTCTAACTGCTTTTTAAAATACTAAATTCTACATAATTTAGTACTACGTGTTTGTATGAAACAAACTGATAAAGGACACGAAGGAGACAAACAGGGGCGGATCTAGGATTTTGAGAGCCCCAGGCGAAACAAATGTTGGCGCCCTTTTCATACGACGATAATATACACTACTATGCAGGATTACAACTAATGAACGGCCCACCATGGGGATCTCGTAAACTATAAGAGATACAAAGATGGCTAAATTACAAAAAAATGCGTTATTTTGGGGTCTATAAAATTCGTAAAAAACTTCTTCTATCTTCATTCATTTATGAAATATTTTCAAAAAAACTAAAAATCTCAATTTCGAAAATCTTGAAATAAAATCTGAATGCTGCGATATGACACAATTGTGCTTTTGTTTTAAAACAAAATATTAGGTTATTAAGAAATATTTTCAGAAAATGACATTTATTATGTAAATATGTAGATACACCTTGTAGTATAATTCTAAATTGCTACCGTGTACCTTCTGGTGATTTAATTTTTTTCTATAGCGAACATTAAAGTGTGCTTTGTCCAACTCAAAACAGTCAATAAAACGACATTTTAACAGCAAGGGTAGATAAAATAACACTTTAACAGCAAGGGCAAATAAAGTACTTTAACTTTTTTATTTTTTTTTTATTTCTTGTGTTAACCATAGCAACAACCCACACTAGTTACTGAGATCATGATCATACAACGTGATTCTTGTTTAAACTTTATCTTTAACGTTCGCTATAAAAAAATAGAATGTTACACACGACGGTAAAATTTAATTATCGACTCGTGAAAATTAATTCACTCACTCCTTCGTCGCTCGTGAATTAAATGTTTCCATTCATCGATAAAAATCAATTTTACCGTCTTGTATAACAAATAACTATTTATGATGGAATTTTTAACGTGTTAAGTGTTTTGTGTAACTTTAAGGTATATATTAAGATATATTTCTATGTGGAAATTTCGATAGTAATGGCTGCGATGAATCAAATAACTTTAAGAAACTTTGTAATTTATTAAATAACTTTAATCTTAAACTAATGGTAAGGTGACCCACCAGAGTAACTAATTACTCTTTGACCTTGATGGACAATATATTTACAAACAAATGTAATACTGAAACTTGTGCCGTTGTTGACAAATGCATCTCAGACCATCGATCTGTACTTATGGAGGGTAACATTTTAAAAATACAGAACAATACTGATTGCATCTATGCTTATAAAAGACAGTTCTCTTCTACTGTTATTAATAGTTTTAAATGTGCACTACAAAATCAAGATTGGAATATATGTTATACTCTAAGGCCCGATCTTTCTACCTCCTAATAAAGTTCCTGGTAATGTTTTTCGTTACATGGACTATCTTCTAAATGGATTGAAACTTTCTGGCCAACAGGCAACAATATATTTTTATTAAATACCACAATAAGTTCAGTATAGACACGATTACCTCACCACTAGAGGTTCCACAGAGATTATACAGATGATATCTCCATAATTACATCTAATAAAAACCTTGACATTGTTACCAACCAATTGCTGTAAGCTGATACAAACTCTGTCAGAATGGTTTACGACTAATGAGCTTCTATTGAGTTTAAATAAAACCCACGGTATTAATTTTCAAATAGACAAAAATCGTGTTTTAATTAATTACGCTTAATTCACTTCAACTGAAACATAATTGGACAGAATCTTCATAAAGATGATTCTATTAAGTTTCTAAGCGTCATAATAGACAAAAATATCACATGGAATACTCACTGTAATAATCTTTGTTCAAAATGAAACTTTCTTTTTTACCTATTTAAGTGTTTTAACAACAAAACAACTCATTAGTTTATATTATGCATATTTGGAATATTCTCCATGCTGTTGCAGGTTATATAAATTTGTTTGAAAAAAGGCCAAGTCAAACTGCAAGTAACAAATTTATTAGCACGACCGGTTTCGTCAAAAAGACATTCTCAAGTGCAAGTCTAAAAGTAAAAGTACAAAGTTAAAATCTCTCAATAACCTTTTATCGGGAAAACTTACAAATAGTTGGACGAACACGTGCATGACGGCTCCAATTTATAAACGTGTATAAATTGGAGCCGTCATGCACGTGTTCGTCCAACTATTTGTAAGTTTTCCCGATAAAAGGTTATTGAGAGATTTTAACTTTGTACTTTTACTTTTAGACTTGCACTTGAGAATGTCTTTTTGACGAAACCGGTCGTGCTAATAAATTTGTTACTTGCAGTTTGACTTGGCCTTTTTTCAAACAAATTTATATTATGCTGTGGTACAAAGTAGATTGTGTTGTTGTATTTGTGGGGAGGAAGTAGTGCAGTCAAGGACGTCAAGGAGTAACATGGAATCTTGTAGAAACACATTTAAGAATAATAATATTTTAACACTAACTAACATTCATATTTTTGAATTGTGCTCCTACGTTCATCAAAACAAAACTGAATACACATTAATTATTGATATACACCAACATAATACGCGAAACAACTCCAGCCTTCTTACTCCCTCCTTCAGATTAAATATCACTAAGAATAGCACTAATATCTTAAGTGTGAAGTTGTACAATTTGTTGCCTAAAAATATTAAAGAATGTAATAGATTAGATCAATTTAAAAAATATTTAAAAAGTTCCCTGGTGAAACGCTTATCTTATTCCATTGATGAATTCTACTTGAGTTTAAGTTAGTCACAATACATAGTGTTATAGCTGTCTTCTGACTTTATCCAAGTTATGTTTCTATCTAATTTTAATTTATTTTACACCACCAAGTATCTACTGGTATAGTTTAGTACTTACTTATTTGTATTAATATTCATCTGCTTACGACGTCTATACAGGGTGTATCGTATTAAAGGGGCCATAGTGATAGACGCAACTGAGGGTTACAAAATGAAAAAAAGTGTTGCAAAATGATTTCTGCTGATATAATTTTTTATAAATATTTTATTAAAAAATTCTGCACCGAGTACGGACCTGTGCTTCTGAAAACGTATCGATATTTCGGATAAGGTCATCTCATGTCATAAAAAAGTGAACCAATTGTGTAAACAAGGCTGTTACACTATCAATTACATTTTAATACTTAAGCGGCCCACTATAGCCATAAAAGTCGTCGTCGTCGATGTCGTATTTGTGCGAACTAATTAGCATTTATTGGATGCATAAAGGAATAAATAATATCAACGCTTCCTCATCGAGGCATTTATTTATAACAGGTATTCAAAATGTCTTCCACCAGCACATAAGCACGCGTCCAAACAACGACGAAAATTCTCCTGGACGTGCTCCAGACATTCTGGATCCTCCGATACTCGGCTACTTGCAGCATGAATCCGCTATAATAAATGTTCTTCTGTGTTGATTTGCACGAAATAGGCTTCCTGTTGTAAAGCCCCCTACAGAAAGAAATGTAGCGGATTCATATCGGGGCTACGAGCAGACCACGACACTGGTCCGTACCTACCTATCCATCAGCGTTGAAATTGGTTATTGAGATAGGTTCGGACCGAGAGGGTAACGTGCGGTGGTGCACCGTCGTGCATGAACCACATGTTTCGCCGGAGCTCTAAGGACCTTTCGTCCAAAACATTGGACAACATTCGTTGTAAAAATTCTAAATAATTTCGGCTAGTAAGACGTTGGCCTAAGCAGCACGTTCCCCAGGATACCTGCCCACACATTGATGGAGAAACGCCATTGAAATTGGGTTTCTCGAATCGCATGCGGATTTTCATCGTCCCAGATGTGCGTATTATGATAATTCAAAATACCACCACGTGTAAAACAGCACTCGTCCGTAAAAATTACCCGGGCGATAAAATTAGCGAAAGCTGTTTCTTGTCGCAGCAACCACTGGCAAAACAAACGTCTAGGTTGAAAATCAGCTTCTACAAATTGCTGTACACGGTGAACATGATAGGGATGCAGCAAGTTTTCTCGTAATATTCGATTAACAGTCGAATGTGAAACACCACTTGCGCGTGCGATTTCACGTGTGCTGCTACTGGGATGCGTTTCAACATGATGTAAGACCTAATAAAGAAAAAAGAAATGACAACATTAGTAGTAAATGATTCGTATGCTATCTTGTCCGGTGACAATTATAATTAGAAATGATTAAATTTTAAGTTCGAAGTCTAATACAACAGTCCGATCTTGAAATTTAATAATTTCTAATACAAGAGTCCGAGTTTGAAATTTAATAATTTCTGGGTAGTAATACTTATTACTGACACTAAATGCCTACCTGTTCTTCCATTGGTACATTACGTCTATGCCGTCGTCGTCCACGACCTTCATATGAAGGTACTACTGTTCCACGTTATCGCAGTCGTTGCACAGCTTCCGAGATGGTTTTTCGCGACGGTTGTCGTCGCTGCGGATATCTCTCAGCATACAACCGACATGTGCGTCGAACGTTGTAATTACATTCGCCGTACATTAAAACCATATCTGCACGTTCTTCAATTGAAAACATTTTATTGCGAATACTAACCAAGCTAGCGGTGGTTTAATGAGTAATTACCCTCACGGTAATTGCACCCTACCCACTCGAAGCGTTCTTACTTACTTTTATTGATATGCCTGTAAAACAACATTTTCGCCCATTCTTAACCGCAGCACATCTGCAAGGTCAATTATTTTACAAACGAGACGCGCCAGGGCCAGGGCACTACTTCATAATTCGAAATCTCGAAAACTATGGCACTTTCTCTATCTTGCCAGAGGCAAAGTATTGTTTATACCCACTGGTGACGTATGGCCCCTTATACCTGATACATCCTGTATACAATGTACTATGTATCTATGACTTAAATAATTTTATTTCTTAAAACTTGTAAGCATCGCCAACTAAATAAAATTTTATGAGAATATTTCCTAGTAATGTAATATTTTATTTTATTTTATAAGTGTATCACATCATCGTATTTAGATTTTATTTTTGTATGACGTGGTCCAGACATCTAACATAGAAAGAAAAACAGTTGACAGCTGACAGTTTGTACATCGAATTTAATATAAAAATTTTGTAATATATCTTAATAAATATAAAAATCATTCAAGATTTTCAAAATAGAGAATTTTCAGTTTTTTGAATTTTTTTCAGAAATGAATGAAGAGATATATTTACAGATTTTTATAAGCTCAAAAATAGCGCACCTTTTTTTGTAATTTAAACGTCTTTGTATCTCTTAGAGTTTACGAGTTTCCCGTAGTAAGTCTTTAAATGTATATTTTACTAAAAGTGAAAATTCCCGTAATACCGCTACAAAATTGAAAGAAAATAAACAAAAATAGAATTGTATTTACATAAGTAATAAATAATTTAACCCTCACCGCCTGGCTGGGGTCTTTTTTGACCCCACGTGCAGTAGAATCTATTTTTTAATATTTACTATAGGCGCTATGACTTCTACTCCTAGGTATGCTTCTATCTAACTTCATAAAATACTCTCATACTGTTTTTTGTGTTTCAGTTTTTTTTTTTTTAATATTTCTCCTATAAAATATGTGTTGGCGTCAATTTTAACCCCAGGTGTTTCTACGTAATCTGCAAGTTATAGCATGAAACATGCCAGTAGCCAGTATCTCTTTGGGAAGCACTCTCATTTACTGTTTTACAGAGTGGTGTAATAAACTATTATGGCGAATTATAATATAAATTTTGCAAGAGGCTATAAAGCAGAAGAAGCTTTGAGGGATATATATAATTCTGATTTTGAGGTAATAAACAATGAAAGTGATGGTAATGACGTAGAGGATGACTTTACTGAAGGTCAAATAGACGAAGAAACTGTAGCAAATCTGTACAATTCAGATAGCGAAATTTGATGATGGGAATGAGGAAGTGTGGGTTAGCAAAGATGGAGCAATACAATGGAGTACTTTGGAACCTACACGAAAAAATCAAGAAATATTATAAAACAAGTTTCTGGTATATCAAAACATTTAAATTTGTCTTCCCGTTCAGACTGTTTTTATGCATTTATGACGAACGATATCATGGATAAAATTTGCTTGCATACTAACGGAAGGGCAAATGAACAAAGATTCAACAAGCCAATCCTAAAAAAATGGAAAGAATTACAACGTACTGAATTTCTGGCATTTTTAGGTCTAACCTTGCTCTATGGCATTCAGAAGAATTTTAGTCAGGAAAGTATGGTTATCCAATTTTTAGAGCTACAATGCCTAGAAAACGTTATAAAAGCATACTTAATTACACAGAACAACAAATTTTCCATTTTTTCATTTTTCTTTATGAATTATGTATAAGTTTATCTTATTTTATACTGCTAATAATAACTATAAAAACAAATTTCCTCTATCACGTCAGGTTGTGGAAAAATATTACACAATTTTGAATCAAAATCGGACACTTATTTCTGAACAGAGGTGGTAACAAATTAAATTAATATTGATAATTCAATAATAACTAACTATTATGATTGTGGGACGTATTTAGAAAGTTTTCCTCTTCACTTTTCTTTTATATTGGGATTCAGAACATTCAGAAATCAACGTCCAACAGTAGTCAGCAGGCATCTCGCTATTCCATTTGCCCTGATAGTGTTTTTCAATGGTGGAAATGTTCTGATGAAATCTTTCCCCGTGCTCATCACTAACATAGCCAAAATTCTGGGGAAAAAAATCCAGGTGGGAATGCAAGAAGTGTATTTTAAGGCTCATATTACAGCCTATTGCATGGTAACTTCTAAGAAGTTCACCAACAATTTTTTCGTAATTTTCAGATTTTTTATTTTCTAAGAAATTTTGTGTCACGTTCTTAAATGCATTCCAAGCAGCCCATTCTAAATCGTTTACGATTACGTCAAATTGTCGATCTTGTAGTAACAATTTAATCTAGGGTCCCTTCTTTAAGTTTTGCGTCACTTATATTAGGAAATTTTTGTTTAAGGTAATGAATAACTAGTATTACTATCATAAATTGACTTAATTTGAGTTAAATAACCCATTTGTAGGGTCTTATATACCCACATACGCACAGATCTATTAATTCCGTGATTCCAGAGAAAAAAGAGGAGTGATTTAAGGGCTATGACGTAGAAATCAAGCCAGACACGTTAAAACATTTTCGGACATGTCTGTTAGCATGATAATCTATTGAAATTTTTTGTTAACTTGCTAATAAAAGAAAGCATCTTTAGACATTAGTAAAATGTTATATATATTAAAAAAAAAACATTTCTCAAGAACCTGACGTGATGGCCAATTTTTGAAAATATTTTCAGAATTAGAATGAAAAAGTACATAAGGTACAGGTATCAGGGTATAAAAAAAAAACCTGTTGACCAGTGTTATCTATGATATGATGACCAAAGTAGGTACTCGACAAGCTATAGCTGAAATAATAAATATGTTCGCTAGTCAATGCAAAAAAAAATACCAGGTCCAAATATTATTGTGGATGAACACTTTTAGATGAAGATGTGATTTTAAGGTTTACATTCCTTCCAAGCCGCGAAAATATAGAATAAAAATATGGATGGCTGTAGACTGTAACTCTCGATACATTACAAACCTCCAAATATATTCTGGAAAAATTGGAAACACAAAGGAACAGGAACAAGGAAAACGCGTTGTGTTAGATTTAGTATCGCGCCTGAAAGGCTCTGGTCGCAATGTTACTACTGATACTTCTTTACTACCTACAGTCTCGAGCAGGAGCTATTGAAGCAAAAATTAACTCTCGTTGGACAAAACGTACAAAAATAAAACTGGAAGGCATCTTTTCTTACTAGAATTAGGCGAGGAATTAATAAAACCAGAAATAGAAAAAAGAATTCAATATCCCCAAGTTCAGACAAGGAAAATTCGTAAAACTCTTGAAAATGTTGGGTTTTCGAAGTTATTTCAGCAATGCAAACAGCCTGACCAACCACACAATAAACGAGGAAGGTGCAGCGTTTGTCCAAGGCAAGTAGATAAAAAAAAAACAAATATATTATGTGACACGTGCAATAAATTTTTCTGTAAGGAGCACGTTGAAATGCGCACATTATGTTTTAAATGTTCTACTTCACCGTTACACAACAGTAGTTCTTCTTCTGACTAGGCTATATACTGTACCAAAGTATCACTCCTAATTAATTTGGTATATTTAACTTGTTATAGTTAGTCATATATAAATGTATCAATAAATAATTTTAAAATATTAAAAATACATTTTTTTTAAACCAAATTACCACATTTGAAGATTGGGATCAAAAGTGACCCCAGACGGGCAGTACGTGCTTTTAAAAGAGATGGGCGGAGAGGGTTAATCAAAATAAAAATAATAAATTTTATTAAACAATGTTAAATATAAAATTGTTACGAATTTGCTATTCACAGCACAACTATAGATCAAAAAATAGTCCGCGTAAAAATGTTAATGTAATATAAAAATTTAATATTTTGAAAAATTAATTTAAATGTGTACAAATTCACTGTTTTATGTGTTCAAATATCAGTATCAATTTATAATTTCTGAAAATATTATTTCGGTGCCCCCGGGCAGTCGCCCCCGTCTTGCCCGCCCCTTTATCCAGGTATGGAAACAAATGTAAACAAAATTTATTAGGCATGCAAACTCTAAAACATTTTTTTTCCATCAATACCAACATCGATTAGTTGGATCTGCTGACTCTAGCTGCATTCGATTCATCGATTTGGATCGATTAAAAAAGAATTTTCGCGTTCGATTCGTACAGGATTCCTTATAAGCGACACTTAACGAAACAGATTCAGATCACTTCTTAGTGATCTACTGGTAAAAACGATTTGATTTCAGGTGTGAATCGAATTACGTCTACTACAATCAATTCTTAGGAATTTTATATTAAATAAAAAAGACAACTGTAAGTCGCCGGCTTGGCTACGTTCAACGAACACAGCTGCTGTAAGTTAGCGCTTTGATTGCTGCGTATGCTGAAAAGCAGCAGCTTACAGTTCTCTGAAATCTGCTCGAAATCACAGTTTTGATTTTTTGAAATACCTTCCACATTAACAAAATATGCTGCACGAATCCGGCGTTTTTAATTTATGCGGCGATATTTCCGCAGCTCCTGTTTCAGAGGATAGTCAAAGTAAATGTTTTTACGCTCATACAATTTGCGCAAGTTTAATATTTGCAAGTCGTTGCATGAAAACGTAATTTTTTTACTTGCACAAGTCAGAAAGTCGACAAACTGACCGTCAAAATTTGCATGCATAAATGAATACACAAATTCATTTGCGCAAATTGTATGAGCATGAAATCGGACCATAACATGTTAACTCAGCGGTTTAGCAGCTGCGTCCGCTGAAGTAGCCATTGATGTTCTTGTACCTAGATAGTAAATGTTATTGGGGAATAAAAGATCATATAATAATATTTCGAAAATATTTTACATACAAACCGGGAGTCGTTGTTGATCACAATATCACAATATGCGATCAATAATGACCGTCCGTGTGCTACTTGATTTTATAGAATTCATTTTAAATTTTTGAAAGATCATTGCCAAATTAGGAATTTTCCCCCTAACTTTAGGGGAAAATTTTTATGAACACACAAAATTTCTTTAGGGTTGTTTTTAAAGGGAAAAAGGAAATCGAAATTAAAAATTAATATAATCCTGCATATAATGCAAACAGAAAATAATTATTACACTTGTAACTTTTTAATTTTAGAGGTCCGGTGAATGGTCAAACGGTAGCCAAACGCCGTTCCATGAATGTTTGTGCTGTCGAACGAAATGTCTCATTGACCAACGAGACTATCTGAAATTGTGAAAATCAAAAGACAACTAAACTAAATAAAACTTTTTAATCGTTTTGAAATGCGCAATTGGTTGCCTGCCTTGCCGACTTTACCTGAGTATTCGACAGCTGATGAGCTAACCATTTATACAGAATCTTTTGTGCATTTTAGAAGAATAATTTTTTTTGTATAAATTCATTTATCTTTTTATCTTTAACTAATTTCTCAGTTTTCAATTAGATTTCTAAATAGGTAAATTAGAAGTCTATAGGGGATTTTGAACTGATGATAACAAAGTTGGCAACACTGATTTTGAAATATAATGTATATTCCTAATAAAATAATGTCAGAAAGCATTATTATTAGAATTGAATTATTAAAAACAACTGCTAATTGAATATAACATCGCACTGTAACATTTGCACAAGTCATATTGTGTTTATTATTAGATTTTGGAATATTTCATTTCTTAGTGTTGGTGACCTGAAAAGTTGCACATTTCTTGTCAACCGTATTTTCTAGCTAAACAATTTCATTACTAATCAGCATTGCTTCCTTGTTAGTTTTTTTCGAATTTATTATAGTCTATTTTCAAACTAGGAGGAGTAACAGTTGTCAGCCTACAGTAGGTAGATTGACACTGTAATACTAAATCAGAAATTAATTTGTCTTGCTTAGGAGGTTTACAAATTCTTCAAATAACCAATTTTATTAACAGGTTTGCCTACAAGTTTAAAACTAACTAAAATTCTCACATGAATTATGAAAAATGTTAATTTTTTCGAAAATTAATTAAAATTGTATAACTGGCAATATAGAAAGTGTTAGGAAAGAGTTTATACATGTATTTCGGCCTTATTGGGCTTCATCAGAACTCTGTACCTTAAAAAATTTTGATTTATTGAAAAATTTAGAAAAACTTACCCCTTTTTTGAATTTCTAAAATCCCAAAACACAAGAACAGGAATTAATGATAAAAATATGAAATTCTTTTGCAAATTATACAAGGAAGCGATTGCATTCTCTAGTAAAACCACAAAAGTGACAATTTTTAAAAAATATTTGTTTGATGTTACTAAGACAACAAATTGACAATTATAAAATCAAGTTTTCTTGCCAGATGAAAATTATGAAAATTAATTAAAATTGTATAACTGGCAATATAGAAAGTGTTAGGAAAGAGTTTATACATGTATTTCGGCCTTATTGGGCTTCATCAGAACTCTGTACCTTAAAAAATTTTGATTTATTGAAAAATTTAGAAAAACTTACCCCTTTTTTGAATTTCTAAAATCCCAAAACACAAGAACAGGAATTAATGATAAAAATATGAAATTCTTTTGCAAATTATACAAGGAAGCGATTGCATTCTCTAGTAAAACCACAAAAGTGACAATTTTTAAAAAATATTTGTTTGATGTTACTAAGACAACAAATTGACAATTATAAAATCAAGTTTTCTTGCCAGATGAAAATTATGAAAATTAATTAAAATTGTATAACTGGCAATATAGAAAGTGTTAGGAAAGAGTTTATACATGTATTTCGGCCTTATTGGGCTTCATCAGAACTCTGTACCTTAAAAAATTTTGATTTATTGAAAAATTTAGAAAAACTTACCCCTTTTTTGAATTTCTAAAATCCCAAAACACAAGAACAGGAATTAATGATAAAAATATGAAATTCTTTTGCAAATTATACAAGGAAGCGATTGCATTCTCTAGTAAAACCACAAAAGTGACAATTTTTAAAAAATATTTGTTTGATGTTACTAAGACAACAAATTGACAATTATAAAATCAAGTTTTCTTGCCAGATGAAAATTATGAAAATTAATTAAAATTGTATAACTGGCAATATAGAAAGTGTTAGGAAAGAGTTTATACATGTATTTCGGCCTTATTGGGCTTCATCAGAACTCTGTACCTTAAAAAATTTTGATTTATTGAAAAATTTAGAAAAACTTACCCCTTTTTTGAATTTATTTTTTATTTTGTTAATTTTTTCGTTTAAATTGAAGGCCTGTGTAAAACCGACTGTCAAACACCCAATAGCTTTGTCAGTTTTTGGCGTGAAAAATTCAAATTACTTCTCGTAGTTTAAAAATAGACTGTAGGAATTAAGGAATATTCCTGAAAAGAGTTTTCAAGTTTTATTTCGCAAAGTTTCTCAAAATGTCCATTAAAATGGCCAATGTATATCTTTCTAAATATCTTTTATTGCCTATTTTGAGACATTTAACAAAGCCATCTGTTGAAATTTGTCGATAAACAATCATTTCTGTATGGTCACAAAAAGTGGATTGTGTTGTTATAAGACTCTAGAAAGCGCCATCTGCTGAAACGTGCTGAAAGTTGAGTTCATTTGTTTTGCCACCTTTCTTTCAGTTTTCTTTTTTTATTAATCTACCAAATTGTGCTGTAAAATCGATTGTGTTTTGATTTCATTGATTTATAAATTTTATTATTTTGTTTCATTCTCTTTGCTTTCTCATCTTTCTTTTTATTTTTATTAGTAAAATGTATTAATCTATTAAATTGCGCTGTAAAATCGATTGCCTTTTGTTTTTATTATTATCTTTTTTATTCCGGTGATTTATTTTTGAATTTTTATTATTTTGCTGCCTTTTTTTGTCATCATTCTTTCCAATTTTTTGTTTGTTAATTTATTACTAATCTACTGAATTGCGCTGTAAAATCGAAATTTGTTTTTATTGTTTTTTTTTAAATTTTACTATTTCGAGTTTTTTAAAAATTCAATTTTTCACGTTCTTCCCTTTTAATTAAAAAAAAATATTAATCTAATAAATTGTGTAGTAAAAGCAATTAATTTTTGTTTTTATTGCTATTTTTTTATATGATTATTTGTTTTTGAATTTTTATTGTTTTATTTTCTTTGTTTTGTTACCATTACTTTCAAATAATATTTTTTAAGTTTATTGGCTTATTATTAACCTACTGAATTGTGCAGTAAAATCGATTGCCTTTTGTTTTTCTAGTTTTTTTTTTAGAATTGATTATTCGTATTTTTTTAATTCTATTATTTAACTTTGCTTTCTGATCGCTCTATCTATTTATTTGTTTTTGAATTTATTAATCTATTAAATTCTGTTGTAAAATCGATTGTCTTTTGTTTTTATTACATATTTTAATTATTTTCGAATTTTTATTATTTTGTTTTCTTTTTTAAACAAATTTATTTATCCATTGAATTACGCTGTAAAGTCGACCATCTTTTGATTCTATTTTCTATAACTCTGTATTTTTTAAATTTCTTTTCCATGTTTTCTATTTAAATTTATTCTTTTAGAACAAATTTAGGGATTTCTTTATGTTGGAAGATTTTTTGGAAACCCTTGAGAGATAACTGCTTTTTCACGTTGGTAACACTGTTGGTAATTGATTTAAAACACAATTTTGAAAAATCAAATATCGAAAATGTCACTTTTTAATACAATAGTAAATTGTAAACAATGGTGAAATTTGAAAATACTAATAGCGTTTTCGATTCACCCACGCCGGTTGCACTCACTATTTGCATCTTCTTTTCACCTTGTCTGTGCTCATGTGCTAATAACAGATGAAGATACTCTGAGTATGCACTAGTGCGGTTAATCGAAAATGCTGTTACACTGGTGCACAATTTCTTCTCGTTTTGTAATGGTGTCACCGATCACCTAGTTCATTATCTTTTTCTATAATGTTTTCAATCCTTTACGAAAATTAGTTTCTAATTGAGCAATTACATTGCATTCAAACATCTTTGCATTCTCTTAAAAACTGATATAAATGTCGACACAGTTTATTTATTGCTATTTATCATTAATTTTTTTAATCACCTGGTTATATTTGAAGATTTATTAAAATTTTAGCACAACCTATTACACCCCACAACAAATTAAATACTGGAATCATTTTATTTAAACAAATACAAGATCTTTATTTGGAAGAAATAAATAAAAAATACCAAAAACAGAATACTCCTAATCCCTATTTCTTCTTAAACTAAAGCCAGTGCCACTGAACGCCTTAAATTCCTCAGCATCTTTGTCTTTACTTGCCTCTGGTTTTTCAGTGCGTCTAATAAACCGCAAGAAACCAACTTCATAATCGTAATCAGGAATGCCTCGTACATACGCAGACTTCTGAGGCGTTACATCAGAGGACATGGAATCTTTGCGTTTCTTTCCATCCAAACGATTACCTTGTCCACGAAAAGCAACAAAACCAGACGGCTCCGGCATTAAATCTGCCGGGTCCACTGCCATCTCATCTTCTTCCTGTTTCTTTTCAACTTCCCTCTCCTTATAACCGACGGGTGGAGCAAATTCAACCTGCAAGCTCACTATCACAAGAGAGTAAAACATTAAAATTGTATTCTTACATTCATATCACATTCAATGATACTAATGGCATCCTTCGGTTTTGTTTCCAAGACGCACAGCTCATAGGCTTTTTGATTGTATTTGACTGCGATTACATCACCCGTCGTAAGGCAGGCGAAAGTTCTCAGGCAGTTTTCCAAAACTGCTTTTGGATTCGTTATGTCCAGAAAATCTGGAGAAAGAGGCTGGAATTTTGAAAATGTGCCAACCGGAAGCGATACACTTTCTATTTGAATCAAATCGCCTTCTTCCAAAACCAAATTATGCATCATCTAGAAGTATGGGGCATCATCAAATTAAATTCAAACTGATTCACATGTAGTACTCACCCACAGAGGTAAATAAACATTTCCCTCATCGGCGACAAACTCTAGCACCCCACAATGAGTTTTCCTCCCCGTCTTTTTGTTGACGATCTTGAACAGCATTGGGTAGTTAATATTGAGCCTGGTTAGCTGCTCCAAGGCAGACGGGGGCATTATTACTGAAAACACTCAGATGCTTAACAGGTAAAGCAAGTCAGTTTGAGACTCACTTTTTCCACCCCGTTCAACATCTTGCCTTTCGTTTCCCGGAAGCATGGCCACAGGGTAGCACCTGTAGCTGGTGTTAAAGGGACGAGGAATTTCCGGAAACATATTAAAACCGAACTGGAACTAAAAAATTCAAAACAATAGTAATTTCACAATGACAAGTTGAGGTTAAGGTCAATGAGGGATGAATATAACAAACTAAAGAAAGTGCTTACCATGTTTTTCGTAATTTTAAATCTAATTTCACGGTAAATAAAGTAATTTTAGATTATTAAACGTAATTATGAGTCAATATTTTGACTTTAGAAATGTCAGTCAGTAGATGGCGTTTCAATAAAATGCATTAATGCCAACATATATCACAAATTTAAATAGCTAAGTATTTAGTAAATTTATTTTTATTTTCTCAACTCTAGGTAGTTTAAATTGGAGATTATTAATTATACCGATTGATTTTTAAAAACTCTCTTGGTACTTATACAAGCAGTCATTTCTATTTATTCAAATATCATTGTCAGATTCGATGGCTTTGAATTGATGCCAAATATTGCATTTTTTGTTTTATGTTAACGTTTTACATTTAAATTTGTTATAAAATATCGTTAAGCACATATAACATATTCAAGGACTAGTGTAGGTCTTTAGGTAAACACTTTACGTAGCCACATCACGAAATCACGTAACATAACCTTACTTTTACTTTAAGCATAACTGACGTGTACCGGTGTTAGACTGCATGTTAAAAAAATGGTGAAATTAAAGAATTTAAAAGTAGCATTTTTCCATCCTGACCTAGGAATAGGCGGGGCAGAACGTCTAGTTTTGGATATAGCTATAACTTTAGCAGATCAAGGCTACGAAGTTATATTCAACACAAACCACTTTGATAAATCTCATGCCTTTGAAGAATTAAAGACTGGAAAGTACTCTGTCAGGGTCATCGGTGATTGGTTGCCCAGAAGCATATTTGGATTATTTCAAGCACTATGTGCTTACTTCAGGATGATGTACCTGGCAATTACGTATGTACTCTTTTTCAAACATCAAGACCAATCTGACGTATACATTGTTGACCAAATTCCTATGGCAATTCCTTTTTTGAAGTGGACAAGTCCAAAAGTTATTTATTACTGTCACCATCCAGATTTACTGGCAAGTCCACCAGGAGGAGCTTTGAAACAGTTATACAGGAAACCCATCGACTGGTTGGAATTGAAAGGAACCAAAGCGGCAGATGTTATTTTGGTTAATAGTAAATACACGGCGGAGGTTTTTCACAAGACATTCCCTGAAATACAGCAGGAATTAAAAATTTTATATCCGACAATTTCGAGTGCGTATCAATCGGCTGTTAAAAAGCCTACAAGGAAACCCATGCATGAACTGGTAGAAGAACTCAAATCATCAAAACCCACCAATGTTTATTTTCTCTCAATCAATCGCTTTCATCCAGCAAAAAATTTGGAATTGGCTTTAACAGCCTTGTCTGCTTTAAAACAACGTTTACCTGTAGATACTTTCCGGCGCATCTATTTAATAGTGGCAGGGGGCTTTGATCCTAACTCCGAAATCAATGGTACTTACTTCAATCAACTCATTGATTTGTGCAACGAAGAAGAACTCAGTGATAGAGTCGTGTTTTTAAAATCTCCATCTGACCAGTTAAAAGTCAACCTTCTTACTGCATGTAGTTGTTTGATTTATACCCCAACCAACGAACATTTTGGAATTGTCCCTTTGGAAGCTATGGCCGCATCAAAGCCGGTGATTGCTTGCAATAGTGGTGGGCCCAGAGAAACGGTTGAAGATGGTGTTACTGGTTTCTTGTCTGATGCGGATGGTGAGAGTGTAGCAGAATGCATGGCTAAAATTTTAGACCCAGGTGTTGCTAAGGATATGGGGAAACACGGACGTAAAAGGCTTGAACAGTTGTTTTCTTATGATGCTTTTACAACCAAAGTTTTAAATATTGTTAGCGATAGTTTAAGCAATAAATAACACTTTATTACAATGAAAATTAATTGAATTTAAAATTAGTGTTATAATAATAATAATTTTACTTTACACAGTTGGCAAACCTTGCCGAGTTGAATAATCTAGAGCCAGAGGTCGCTGTTAGTTGAATGACGTTTAACCTCAAATTTTACGAATAAAAATAAATATCTAAAATTAAATTTACAGTTCCAGATCATTCCGTAGCGTTCGGGAAATACATGAGAATTTTATAAATAGCACGCGGCATGTGCATTAACATCAGTAGCATAAGGTGCTTAAGTTTGGATAACCTCAATCTAGCAGTTTTTTAAATAGCCATCGAAAGTTATGGAAGGCACAAATTTAGAAGAAGCATATAACTACAAGGAACAAGGAAATGAAGCGTTTAGGAACTCTGACTGGAACATGGCAGTTGAATTGTACACAAAAGCGATTAAAGTATGCCCAGCAGATTCCAAGGAGCTTGCAATTTACTACAAAAACAGGGCAGCTGCTTATTTGAAGCAAGACAAGTTTGAAGAAGCTGTGGAAGACTGTAATAAAGGCCTTGCAATTGTGCCTATGGATCCAAAAGCATTATTCCGAAGATCACAGGCTCTTGAGAACTTACAACGCTATGAAGAAGCGTATCGAGATGCAAGGCAAATTTTAAATGACGACCCCAACAACAAGACAATACAACCAGTGCTGGAACGTCTACATAAAATAGTGCAAGAACGTGCCCGCCTTAATGCCCAAGTATCCACTAAAGTAGACAGTATGAAATCAATTGCCTTCGACTTGAAAATGGACAAGGAAAAGCGTGAGACTGCTATGAATAACATTTTGGTATTGGCACGCGAAAATGCTGGTTCTGAACTTATAATCAATTCGGGCATAATACATGAAACCAAGAAACTTTTAAAAGTAGAAAAAAATCGGGAAATTTATATCACTGCCATACGAACAATCGGGGAATTATGCAAGCATGGTCCAATCAAGACACTCAAGGTTTTGAAAGTAGTAGGAGTACCATGGTTTTTGGAAATCTTGGACTCGAGCTGTGAGAAACAGGTAAATGCCGCCCAGTATTGCATGCAGGTCATATTGAATTCATTTTCGGGAATGGAAAACAAACCCGGTACCAAACCGAACGTAGAACTATGCGAAAAGTATAAAACAGAAATTAATACTCTGCTGTCTTGTCTTGTTTATGCAGTCAATAACCGAATGATTAGTGGATTAGCACGTGATGCAATTGTGGAATTGTTGATGAGAAATATTAACTATGATGCACTCAACTGGGCCGAGCAATTGGTAGATATTGGCGGAGTTGGTAAGTAATTTTTCTGAACAACTCAGAATGTTAGTGTTAATTTAATTCTTGAAATCTAAAGTAAATTTGGATTAAATTTATTTTGGCTTGTATATGTTGCAGGACGTTTGTTGGAATGTGCCAGTGAATTGGAAGAATACAAGTATGAAAGTGCCATGAATATCACACCATCAACAAGAACAGTAGTGGCCGTATGTCTTGCCAGAATTTACGACAACATGTACTATGATGCTGCTAAGAGCAAATATATGGATAAAATTGAGGAATTTATTAAGGCTAAGCTATTGGATCCAGAAATCGAGGCTAAAGTACGTGCCGTTGTGACCATAACAACACTTTTGAGGGGCCCCCTAGATGCAGGCAACGCAATAATTGCAAAAGAAGGCATAATGGAGATGATTCTCGTTATGGCTAATTCTGATGATGTCCTTCAGCAGAAAGTCGCTTGTGAATGCTTAGTTTCAGCTGCGAGTAAACAGGACAAAGCGAAAGCCATTATCAATAAAGGCATAGATATTTTGAAGAAGCTGTATAAATCAGCGAGTGATGCAGTTCGTGTAAGGGCTTTGGTTGGTTTGTGCAAGTTGGGAAGCTCCAGTGGAACGGATGCATCTACGCAGCCTTTCAAAGAAGGCGCAACTTTGAAGCTGGCTGAGGCATGTCGCAAGTTTCTTTTGCATCCAGGGAAAGACCAAGACTTAAGAAAATGGGCTGCCGAAGGACTGTCTTATTTGACTTTAGATGCTGAAGTAAGTTCAAATGAAAGATAACATTTTAAATCTATTGAAGAATCCAAAAAACAAAATACACTTTCTTGTAACGAGTTTATAAATTTTATCAATTGGTGAAACCAATAAATCCAAAAATTGCACTACTTTGACTCAATTTAACCAACTGTACATTCTATTAAATCATTAAATTTAATTTTGCTTCAGGTTAAAGAGAAGCTTGTAGAAGACCGTGCTGCACTTCATGCTTTAATCGAACTGGCAAAATCGGGTGACCAATCAGTCCTATATGGCGTAATCACAACTTTAGTCAACCTGTGCAATGCGTATGAAAAGCAAGAAATAATCCCTGAAATGCTGGAGCTAGCGAAATTCGCCAAGCAACATATTCCCGAAGAACATGAGCTGGATGACCCCGATTTTGTAACAAAACGCATTGGCATATTAGCACGTGAAGGTGTGACTTCAGCTTTAATCATGTTATCGAAAACAGAAAGTCCAAATTCAAGAGAATTAATATCCAGAGTATTTAACGCAATCTGCAGTGAACACGACTTAAGAGGCATCGTTGTTCAACAAGGTGGAGTCAAAGTCTTAATAAAGATGGCCCTAAGTGGTACAGAAAGGGGCAAGACTCACGCGGCTCAAGCGCTTGCAAGAATTGCAATCACCACCAACCCAGAGGTCGCTTTTCCTGGGCAGAGAGCTCTAGAGATCATCCGACCTTTATTAGCATTGTTGCATCCAGATTGTAAAGGGCTGGAAAATTTTGAGGCATTAATGGCGTTGTGTAACATTGCCCAAATTAATGAGACTGCAAGACTTCGCATTTTAAAAGAAGGCGGTTTTTCTAAAATAGAAACTTACGTCTATGAGGATCATGTAATGCTCTGCAGGGCTGCAACGCAATGTATCACAAATTTAACTTTATCATCCGAGGTTGTTCAAATTTATGAAGGCGAAAACGACAAATTAAAAATGCTGGTCGCTCTCTGCATAGACGACGACCTAGACACATGTATGGCAGCCGCTGGTGCAGTTGCAATTTTGACAAGCTCGAGTGAGAAGTGCTGCGCAAAAGTTTTTGACTTAAAATCATGGTTGGACGCTCTGCATTATTTGCTGGCGAATACTGACAAAAATGTGCAATTCAGAGGCGTCTGTATTATTCAGAATATGATGCAGAGTACAAGGGAAGTTGCGGAAAAAATAATAGAGACCGATATTTTGGAGATTTTAATGGCCCTTACAAAGCTTGAGGGGGACGACAAGAAGAAGGTTAGAGACGTGGCTGCAGAAAGCTTAAAATCCGCCGAGAAATGGGGAATTATCAGAAAACCTAAGGAGGATGAAGAGGTTCAAGCAAGCACGAGTCAAGACATAGAGAGTGATGAATGATAGTGCCAAGTTTTATATTGTACTTAATTTATTTGCGAAAATGTATGCATATTAAATCTAATTTAATTAATTTTTCGATAATTAAAGAAAATCGGCACGTATAATATAGCCTTACTTAATTAACACAATTTTATCAACAAAGGTGTTTAAACCAGTGTTGCCAGATCTAATCTTCATTGATTAATTTTCGGGAAATCTGGCAACTCTGGCAGCGCGAACTCTATAAAAATAAAGACGTCTAGAAGTATTTAAAAAACTTGACGCATTTTAAAGGCTAATAAAAATATCCTCTTACGTAATATAATCGATTTATATCGGTCCGCATTTTGCAAAATATAACCACAATTTGAAAAGGCGCGTGTTATTTTTAAAGCGTAGTAAAACATTAAAAAAGATTGTTCAAACGAACCTGACCACCTCCATATCTTCTATACATTTCAAATTTCTTGCAGAATTTTATGCACAATTTAAGATAAGGGAGCAACTTGGCGTTTGAATTTTTTTACAAATTGACACCTAATGATGTCAGGCAGACGTCATATCCAAATTAACTAATAAGTTTGCACATAATTATTAAGTAATCGATTAATTATCAGATTTAAGATTAGGTATTGAACAATAAATAATCAGTTTTTTATAAATTTCATAAATCGAAACGACTAATTTTGGCAACATTTTAAAATCACCATTAGTCCTTTTGACTCAATCGCGGTTTTTTCTCAGATCTTTTAAAAATGAGAAGCGTTTCCTATAAATCTTTATCAATGTAAACGAGAAATAGAAAATGATTGATAATCACAACAATAATTAAATAAATTGTATGTATAAAACGTACTGCGATCTGTTTTACCGACCTAATTGACAGGAACTTTTTCACGTTGAAGTTGCACATTCTGCCGCTAATCATTTTCAAAGTTGATGTGAAAAAGTCGATGGAAATTTGGTGAGTTCTAATCAAGTTTACGCTCTCTCGGTCGCCGAAGAAAATTACAGACAGCATAGGTATCGCTCATTTAGAGTAAGTACCATTAGGCTTAAGTTGGTTAAATACATCGTTGCAAATATTTTGGCGGTTCATATTTTACGTTCGGAAAAATATAGGTTAACGTGCAATGTCTTCCAAACTGCAAGAACGTTATTAGCGCGAACGCTAGACACGAAGTGAATAGCGAGCATCTGCTCGACCGTCAAAATTCCTGCATTAATTTCGACGTGTCTTGAATCGAGGTTTTGAGAATGGGAGGGAATTGCGCGTCCTGCATTCGCCTGCATTTTTGCAGTCGCTGGCGAGTTGGAGGGTGGTGTGGTGGCCTCAAAACGCAAGCAGTTCGCTGCCCAGCGTCCGCCGAGATTGCAGGAGGTCCCTTGAAAAAATCAAAAGTTATGATGGGTCACGGTATGCTAAACAACTAGGTTAAGTTTTCTAGCTTTTATTTTATGTAGTTTTTAGTGTACAGCTGGTGATGGTTGTTTTTGTGTTTGGAACTTTCTAGAAGAGAAAATTGCTTTCGGGTTAATTGATACCAAGCTACTTATTGTTACGATGCACTTGTACTTGTCTTTCTCTGTACTTTGACCAGACACAACATTTGCAGCACGGGATTCCCCTTTGTCATATCTAGAGCTTGGAAAAAGTGATTGAGTCGTAATATTCTTTGTTAAAAGTGACCCATCTGCAAGTATTGGGGAAGTAATTCACAACTGCTGCAAGTGAGTTCAGCTGCAACGATTTATTATAGTAACTTTCCACTTTTCTTTGCAATTTTTCATTTCCCAACTGTCAACCTAACGCAGTCTTTCTTATGTTCCTCTTCGTGGAGGTTTTGACTGTATTATGTTCACACCTGGGTCCTTAGTGACTCACCTCTCCCGAGGCTTGGTGCTTATCATAACTTACTTTGACTCTGTCTTTTCTAGACACTTCATAATCAAATTTAAAACGCCAGTTTACTCCTCCAAATGTTTTTTATTTCTCTTTTGAAAGCAGTAATTATTTGTTGTCTAATCTATTTTTATGATTGGAATAAATTAATTGTGGTGGAAAATTTATTTAAATCATTCCATGCTTATCAGTTAATACGAATTTCTAGAACATGATAATTTATTAAGCCGATTGTATTTTGATTATAACTTATGATAAACTAATAGTTTGTCGCAATGCATTTTTATGGCATTTTCTTATCTTGTATGTTACTGACGTTATTTTATTAAGAACTCCCCTTGTTTATTTTTATAAACGTGTGTGTGCATTTGAGTTTGCTTTTTCCTGTTTCTACTTTCATTCATTCCATTTTTAAAAAATGATTTATTATTAAACTGCGTATCTACAGTTATTCTGATTCAGGAAGCACACAGTTCAGGTTCACTTGCTTTACTACTTTTATTGTATTCAAGTCGTATACATAGAAGGTTTCACGATATTATTGTTATTCTTGATATTGTTTTAAGAATTTTAACATCGAAAAGAAACGTCTTTATGATGCCAGGTAACAAATTACAATGTATGGTGTACAGTACTGATTAGATTAATAAATTGAGTGCTGGCGAAAATTTATTTAAATTATGAACTTAGTGGGAGTTTTTGGAAAGCGATAATTTATTAAGTTATATTTAGAAAAATTATCATAAATTAGTATCAATCGTGCTGACCGTACACAGTACATATTTACCATTTTTTCCGACGTTTTAATAAAGCGTTTCCTGTATAAAGAGCTTATTTGAGAACAAGATTTCATATTAAAAAGTGATCCATTATTAAACTGTGTTTATTGTATTATATCTGTTAAAAAAATAAAACAGTTCATTTGCTTTTATTACATCTAATAATAATAATAGAAATGTTCAATTGGTGTTTTGAGAACTGCCTCGTTGAAAGAAATGTTTTTGTCATAATAATGACAAGTTATGGTGCACAATTGAATAAAATAACAAAATTGTGTCGTGGATAATTTGTTTTAATTATTTTGTTATCAGTTAATTCCTGTGGATTTTTAGAAGGTGATAATTTCTTGTATTTATTAAAAAAGTTATGATAAATTAGTACCTATTGTGAATGTTTCGTGCTACTGACTGATGTGGTATTTATTTGTTGTGTCTTATTCATAGCTTTAATCATATGGCATGTATGCCAGGGGAATCCCCTTCTTCATTTATTTTTCAAATGTACGTTTTATACAGATAATCTTACTGCCCCACCTTTGTAATACGGTCGAAATTGGCCTAATTTTTTCCTTGTGAAAGATTGGGGTGATGAAGTATATACAGGCTGTTCAATTAGGGCAAAGTTGCCCATTTTCGTGCTGAATAATAATCTGAAAAGAAATTTGAAATATCTTCAATAGTTCTGAAAATATCGCAAAAAAACGAAAATTTCTGATTTTCGTTTTTAATTTTTTCACGATAAACTAATCGTACTAGACATTTCTAACCCAGACATTATTCATACACTTTTTTATGGAGAATTCGAATATGGCATCCTCTTTTCAATAATTTTCAAGATGAAACACCTGACACCTTCATTTTTCTTATGGACGCCATTTTGGATTTTAACATTTTGCGATTTCGTTTTTTTTTTCTTTTTACAACGACGTATCACACACGATGGTCCAATATCACATTTTTGCCAAAAATCCAATTTTTCATTTTTTGCGGAGAGTGCTTTGGAAAAACAAAAGTTCTTTTGTTATGAACAAAAGTTTGACAGTTTGATTCTATTTCAAGTATTGTCATTTACGTTTGTGCTAATTTTATGGCGAAAATGCCTTTTTCAAGTGAAGAACAAAAAGATATGATACAAATTTACTACACTTCGCATCAAAATGCCCACATGACTGCGGCAAAATATTTGCAGCGTTATCCAGAGCGGCAACAACCTAGTTTTAGGTACTTTTCTTTGTTACACAGAAACTTGGGCCAATATGGTTCGTTTAAAAAACGTAGACGAAAATATGGCGATAGACCCTATGAATATGAGCAGGAAATTTTGCAAACCGTAAAATCTTTACATGATTACAAATACTAAAATACGTATTCATCATTTAATTGTTAATTAGGTGCAAGACAACCTTGTGTCTCCTCAAGAGAAGTTGCAGCTCAGCTGAATTTGCATCAAGTTTGGAGAACTCCTAAAAAACACATATATCGGTTTTGGGCAATTCATATTTCTCCAACGCTTCATCCTGGAGATCATGAACAACGGTTAGCTTTTTGCACGTTTGTAAATAATCAGATTCAGGAAAACCCAAATTTCCTTAATAATGTCATATGGTCTGTTCAATTGAAAATCCACATCAATTTCAATAATGGTGACCACAAATATGTTTTAGCTTTAACGTGTGGGTGGGCGATTTAATAATAGGTCCTTACATCTACGAAGAGACTTTAAATGCTGATCGGTACCTCAATTTCCTGAGGACATTTCTAACAGACTTTATTGACGACAACGTTCCTCTTCATCGTTTGAACGCCATCTGGTTCCAGTAAGATGGCGCACCGTCCCATAATGCTAGGAGGGTTGGGGAATACTTGTCGGAAATGTTTTCCAACCATGTCATTGCTAATAATGGCGACGTACCCTGGCCGGCGCGGTCACCTGACATGTCTCCCTTGGACTATTTTTTGTGGGGGACAATGAAAAATAATATTTACAAAACATTGCCAGCCGACCTTGATAAACTTTGTCAAAGAATTGTCACCACTCTAAGGCACAAAATTAGAAGAAGGGATGTGTCAAGAGCTATAGCAAGTCTTAGGAAGAGAGTGGCACTGTGCTTAGAATTACGAGGTGGGCAATTTGAACACATTGTAAATGTTACATTCGTTAATTATTATCTATTCTTATTATGTATTTCGGGGATGCCATATTCGAATTCTCAATAAAAAAGTGTCTCAATAATGTCTTGGTTAGAAATATCTAGTACGATTAGTTTAGCACAAACGTAAATGACAATACTTGAAATAGAATCAAACTGTCAAACTTTTGTTCACAACAAAAGAACGTTTTGTTTTTCCAAAGTACTCTTCGCAAAAAATGAAAAATTGGATTTTTGGCATAAATGTGATATTGGACCATCATGTGTGATACATCGTTGTAAAGAGAGAAAAAAAAACTATAAAATGAAGTTTTCTTGCCAGATGAAAATATGAAAATTAACTAAAATTGTGTAACTAGCAATATAGAAAGTGTTAGGGAGGAATTTATACATAATTCGGCCTTATTGGGCCTCATCAGAACTCTGTACCTTTAGATTCAGAGAACTCTGTACCTTAAAGTACAGAGTTCTGATGAGGCCCAAGAAGGCCGAATTACATGTATAAACTCTCTCCTAACATTTTCTATATTGCTAGTTACACAATTTTAGTTAATTTTCAGAAAAAAAAAAAAACAATCTGAAAATGTTAAAATCCAAAATGGCGTTCATAAGAAAAAATGAAGTTGCCAGGTGTTTTTCCATCATCTTGTAAATTATTGAAAAATTCGAATTTTCCATAAAAAATGAATGAATGATGTCTTGGTTAGAAATGTCTAATACGTTTAGTTTATCGTGAAAAAATTAAAAACAAAAATTTTCGTTTTTTGCGATATTTTCAAAACTATTCAAGATATTTCAAATTTCTTTTCAGATTATTATTCAGCACGAAAATGCGCAACTTTGCTCTAACTTAACCAACTTCGTATCTCTTAAGATAAGCGAGATCCCCATAGTGGACAGCCTGTATACAAGGTGCTGATAAATTGACGCAACATTACATTGTATTATTCAGGGAGTTTCGCTTACCTTGAGAAATGTTAAAGAAATAATAAAATAAATTAAATAAATAATAAAATAAATTAAATAAATAAATAATAAAAAATAATAATAAGAAATAATAAAATAAATAAAATTACAGAAATATTTTTAAATTATTATTTGTCAGTTTTTTGAAGTTTATATTCTTATTCTCCCCGGATTTGGTGTAATTTCTCATATTATTAGACAAGAAAGAATGAAAAAGGAAACCTTTGGAACCCTGGGAATAATTTACGCCATAATAGCAATTGGACTTCTAGGATTTATCTTAAACAAGTAGTTGCTGACAAAAAATGTTTTCTTCGATCAATAGCCTTTATTAATTTTCTTGTAAATGCTTCACAGCAAAGTTTGACTCCAGCAAATTTATCTGTGAAATATCTACAAAAAAAAATTAATAAAGCTGTTGATTGAAGAAAACACAAATCGTAGCCGAGAAGTTAGCCACGTTAGGAAATTCGAGTTCCTCCGTGCTACAAAATTGGTCTAAGTTACTGACGAACACGGTTGCGTATCTTAAGGGCAGCTGGCGAAACATAGGTGAAATAAACATTACAAAGAGTATCAAAGATCTTTCTTTTTTAATTCAATATCTATTGCCATTGGTAATATTGTAATGGTATTGCCAGAACTTGCTACGACCATGCAAGATTGATGTCAAGTTGTAGAGTATACATGTTTTGAATAAGAGCCAGTCTCTTCAAAAAAGTAAGGTTTGAATGTGGCTAGGTCCTAGACTATCACCCAAATCATTGTTGAGTTTATTTTTAAAGCTCGCTCTAAAACATCTTAAACTTCAATTTTGATGACCAGTAGAACAAAGACAAATGGCCCAAATGAATAAAACGAAGCATATGCTTTTACTTCTGTTAGATATTTGTTTAAAGCTTAGCTACTTGCAAAAATTTCATTTACACATCATTATACGAGTGCTTTTATAAAATTTTTACTCTGTTACAGGGAGAATTATTTAGAATATTCAATAAAGAGTTTGAAGCAAACGCATTTGCTCCGTTTTATTATTCATCAGACCCATGGTTCCAAGAATATTTTTATAAAGCACAAAATGTAAAAAAATCGAAAGTAAGATAATTATGGATAAGATAGGATAAGAAATGACAATCTCATTCAAAGTCTCAAGAAAAAAGGGATTTAAGAAATAACAGAAGAGAACAGGTTAAAAAAATTAAGGCGGCAGAAGCGATAAAAATTATTTAGGAAACAAGACTATGGAGAAACGAAAACATGACGGAGAAAATGAGCTGAATAATGGGAGAAAACAACAGTGATTATTTATTACAGATAAGAAAAGTTGGAGACAATTTTTAAAGGGGAACACAGATTCATTTCCGTAAAACCGAATTGTCATTTATGCAATACAACTCGCAGCAATATTTATTTCTAGAAGAAACATTGCTTCGATTAATTGAATGAAAGTGTACTAAATTTGAAATGTATTCTGAAACTGTTATAAATAAAAAACGAAAATTCATGAAAAATTACTATACATGTTGTCACTTCAGCTGTTACGTGGTTGCAGAATAGTAGGACTGCACACGCACAAAAATCATTTAACTGTGATCCGTGACTAATCTTATAATAAGTCCCAAAATAATTACTAGAATTGTAAGCAACTTATTACTGAAATACAGTATGAGCATAAATGATTGAGGACAAGTTGAATTTCCCGCGTCTCTATCTAGTGATTTTTACTCCTTGTGTTTGGCCGTTCTGAAAATAAATTAATTTTTGTTCAGTGTCGGATCTTTTCAGAGCCAACGTTTGCATACATATTGCAATTAGATATTTGAAATGACCAAATTAATTCATAATTAATTACCAGATTATTTTATTGAGTAATAATCTCGTTATCCACATTGCATCCCAGTGCACGCCTATACATTTGACCAACTTAAGAAAAATATTGAAAGGCGGGAAATTCAACTTGTCCTCAATCATTTATGCTCATAGTATAGAACGTGCTCTATCTGCGTGCAACAAGCTGCATGCAGTTTACTTTCTCGTATAAATTCAAAATTGCATTCAGCTTAAGAGTAGAAAAGGCTTAAACTGTAAAACATGCTTGGTGTTGGTTGTATCAGTTATGATACATTCATCGACCATCAAAATATTTCCTTCTTTCTTTGCTGCTTTAACTATTTGAAGTAGAAAGTATTTAGTATGATATCGTGAAAAAAGTATGATAACTTTGCAAAATGAAAAAAAAGTTGTTACATTCTAGACAACCGGCATTAAGATGCTTGCCTTGTAGCCATCATGTTACAAAAGTTACTTCCTCCACTTTTCATTTCTTGATCCACCGTAATTGACGATGGTCGTTTTAGCTCAGCGGTGTTGCAAGAAGTGAATTGGTTCCAGGCAATCTATAGTCCTCGCAAATACGGAAAACGCCAACGCACTAACTTTATTTTAAATTAAAAAAGAATAACGTGATGAAATGCTGAAAATAATGATATAAAATACAGATAAAATACGTATGAACACTCGTAATCAGGAAAGATGAAGCTTCGGCAGCAAATCTATCAAGCTAGGAAAGACGAACCAAGTTGTGTACGCGCAACTGTTTATTATACATAAGACAGAGATAAAAGCTACATTCCAATATGTCATCCCGGCGTGTGCAATAAAGATAATCCCATGAGTTAAAAAAAAATAAACAGACAGACTTCCATAATGCGCTGGATGCTATTTATGCACCTACGCGCTGTCAAATTATTTGTCATTTGCTGTGTTTAATTGTTTAACTGCTTTCCTATAAAAACAGTTCTTTTCAGGATTTTAGTAACTTCGTCTCGATTTACTTTAATAAAGTATCTTGATGTTTGAATGCAAACGAAACGCCCGCCAGCAAAAATTGATAAACGTACTTACTTTCAAACATCAAGTATACATTAATTTGACTAGTATTTTTGATCTTAAACCATATGCTTCATCTTTCCTGGTTACGAGTGTATATTATTTAATCCACAAAATGTAGAAAGAAAAAATTAAAGATCAAAAAGTGCCAGCAAAATGTGAGGACTAAAAACCCAACCCAACCCAAACCATTAAATTCAGTCCTTACATTTTTTTACACGTCTTGGTGTCTTCCGTATTTGCGAGAACTATAATTTTCTAAACGTTTTCTTTAAGATGTTTACGTTTGTACTTATTGTGAGTTAATATTTTGGCTAACGTATTGTTTAATTGAATTTGTATTTATTTAACTTTGCAGCCTATCTGCCATGATGAAATGTGAGTGCTGATAATTATGAAATAGAAATTGTCACTTGTACTCTTTGGGTCACCTAACTGGTGGGCTCGTGTCCACTCCCGATTGTTACATCCTTGGTAGTCCTGGTTTAAATTTTATAGGAGCAAGAGTGCCTCAGCTTGTAGATTCACCCTGTAGATCGGTTTCATTATGTACATTCATAATTCTTAAAATAGGTTTTTTGTTTATTTTATCTACGGTTTTCAGGAAGTAATAATTTGATAAGTTAAGCGTTAAAATAGCAGATTATTAAGTATATAGAAACAATAATAAAAATCTATTATTTATTTTTGTTTTATCGTACTTACATTTATTACACAATTAATGAAATTTTATTGCAGTCATTCTCTGAGAGATTGGCTCAAAATAGGAGTGTTAATTTGATTTTTTTTAAATAATAAAAATTAATTTTATGTCGAGTGACAAAACGCACATCTCGTGATTTTTGAGTTAGATTACTTCAGTCTAATAAGTTACTGATTAAATAACAAACCAATAATGCAATAATTACCATATTCGACGACTTAAGAACAAAGAGAAATGCATTTTTAACGTGAAGGTGATCGTGGGCAGGCTCTACTAAGCTTTTACTCCTTCTTAGGTTCTCGTACCTTGCAAGATGTGCATATTTATAGAAACGCTGCAATGTTTCTTTTTTATTTATTATTTTATGAAAACAAACTACCTAATAAAGTAATAAATGCTCCAGAGGGCCTGAACTGTTTAGAGTTCTTCGGTAATAAATGTATCGCCACGTTCACATTTAATTACTGGTAGTAAATAGCGATAAGTTTTAAGTGGTGCCCTTGAGGAGTCCTTGCCACCATCGAGAAGGTAAAAATGCAAGTTCCGCAGACTTATATTCGGTTGGTTCGGAGAAAGTCTGTGAGATCGACTGAAATTAAGAGATGATCATTCCGCGCTCTCTGTAGAGTAAAAAGCACGCCGAGTACAATAAAAGAATTTATGCTGTTAACTTAACTGTGTTATCTTAATAATTTTGGCAAACAGTCGGAGGTGCATGTTAATTACACGCAAAATTCGTCACCGCAAAAAATACTAAATGACCTTAATTTAATTTTATGCAGCATTTAAAATAAGTTTTCTTCTTGGATTTTTCAATATTGCACTTCTTTTCAGCTTTCCACCATGGAGGAGCTACATGAAGAGGTGGTCTCGAACATCCGGGCCTGCCTCATTTCAACGAAGGGATCGTGCGACCTGAGGCAGCTTAAGTGTAAGTATTTTTTTCGACGTTCCTTCACGAGTTAGTCCAGTCCAGTCAGTGTGAACTAGCCTTACGTAGCTCACCCACCAATTCACGGGAATTGCATCGATGTCATCTCTCTTACAGCTGATTATAGAATGCTTATGGGCTGTGAAATACCATACAAGAAATTGAATTACAACACGCTGGAAGATTTCATCGTTAACGTGAACTCATTGACTGTGACCAAGGGGCCCGGCGGCCAAATTTTAATCAACGCGAAAAGCTCTGATAAAACATCACACATTGCAGATTTGGTGGATCGACAGAAAACCAAGAAAAAGACCAGGTGAGTAGATTATTTACGACTTCAACGCAATGCGGTGATTCCCCCCCACTTGCTTTGTTTATGTTTACTTTTAAATTGCATAAACTAAAATTTGCTGAATCGCCTGCTTATTAGTCATTAAACTAAGCCATTGTGATTCATAGGCATATAAGCACAGCCCTTTTAAAGCTTTATAAAATTATGATTTGAAAGTTACAATTCCAGGAAGATTGTTTCAAATATTAGTGCTTGGATTGAAGAACTAATTTATGCATGTAAATAAACGTGGTTTATTAAGTGTTCCCATTGAAATCAATAAATGATAATTATTATAGGATGCCTCTTCAAACCGATAGCAGAAAACCATGGGTAAATCGCACCCCGGATAAAAAATGGCGTCCAAAGAACACCAGCAATAAATGGAAGAGCTCATACGAGAACACACCAAAGTTAGCAGCCGTCAGTCATAACCAGTTTATCAACATACCAGTGACATCGAAGAAACCGAACTTACCTCCTAGATTTAACAGACAGTTGTCAGCTAACAACAACAACAACAATAATAATGAAAATAACGGCAGTGAAATTAAAGACTTGCGACAAATACTCAACTTGAAAAAGACTGTCTCTTTTGAAAGTGATTCTTCAAGCTCAACAAGTTCAGAGCGTGTGGCTCACTCGACAAAAACCAACAGAGCGACTTTGATGCATGGAATTCCCAGAAAGCATTCTCCACCGGTGCTGAATCCAATTCAAGTGGAAACTTTAAAGAATAACTCATTGGCCGCAGTTGACTTACATAGCCCGATTTGGGATAGCTGGACGAGTAGTAGTGATAACGATTCAAAATTCCCATCTTCGAAACACAAACAGGTTTGCCAATGGAACTTCAAATTTGCTGGATTGTGTTAACGCAAGTTGTTTTCAGAAGACCCTCGAGTTTACCGGTGATAGTATTGTAGATCTTTATAATTTTATTCACTGCCGAAAACTCGATGATCCTTCATTTAAGATCGTTTCAAGAAAAACTAAACCGCACAAGCCTACCTTATACGACTGTCAAATTAAGGTGAGGTAATTTTTGCTTTATGAAAAATCAGGGCTATTCTTGTTAACGCAAAAGTTCTTTTGATGTTGCTTGTACAGTAGAATTTATTTGTCCTGTCTAAACTTGTAGGTGGGCACGCACACGTACAGTAGTTATCCGGTCGATTTCTTAAATGAGCTTACAGCTAAACAGTATGCTGCTAAATTAGCTCTGGACGACCTAACTACTAAGTACGGGAAACGTAAGTCTCTGTTGCTGTCCACCGAACAAGATATCTTAGATAGAGTACCTCCTATCGTAGAGAAGCACTATCACGGAATTTGGAACTGGCAACTGGAAGCAGATTATGCCGACATGTTTCAAGAACAACTGCCCATGAACTGGCTTGACATCATCGACACCAGCCCAAAGATCTCCGTCGAAGCTTTCCTTGATAACAAATATGTCTTACGATTCTGCAAACCAGAAGACGTAAGTATTAAGCTTTTCTATTGTTTTTTTTGTTTTTATAGTTTGTATTCATTCACCAATGTGGGAAGGCAAATGTGACCTTGTAACGGTAGAAATCTGATTCTAAACACACTCCATTAATTCAGGTTTTTATACAACAAATAAAAAATTTTAAAATTGTTTGTTTTAAACATCTTGCTTGGTATTTTGCTTTTGTCATAAAAATTTTGCTGAGTCTAAGAAATAAGCTGTGATTTGTTTTGGCCTTGACTAGAGTTTTGTTGAAGTTTGGGTTACTGTTTGGTCTCTTAAAAATGGCCTCAGACAAATCAAACAAAAATGTTATTTGAAATAGATACCTAAATTTCAACAATGTTTAAAATATTTACTACCTATCTTAAAAATGCTTGATTAAAAAAAATATAACTGTAAATTTCGGAATGTTGACAAAATTAAATGAAAACATTAAAAAATAAATAAATTGGAACCAATTTCTACAGTTACTTTGGTTTTAAGGACGTATCTATCTGTCCACGTCGTCCTTATTTAGCAACGGAATTTTCTGTGGCATTGGAGGGTGTTTAATTAATTTTTTTAATATATGTACGTTTTGTGGTTACAAATCCAATGAGCGGGTTGTTTGGATTATAATTAAAAATGTTTTCACATTCACCTAAATTATTGCACCTTGTAACACAATCGCTGTATTATACACAGTGAGGTCGAAAAGTAAGGAAAAAATAAGATATTTTAAAAAAGGATTAGTTTTTGGAAAAATGTTTGGACCAATTTTCGTTTTTTGCTAGGTTTGTGTTACATACAATGACCAGCAGAAAATTGGACACATATGGGAATTTTCTTTATCATTGATTTCTCAGATAAATTTATTTCTGAAAACCTCTGCATCTTCCAATACTCAAAATTTGAATATTTCTCGTCATATACTAAGGAAATCAAAATATTTATTTTTGAAAATACGGGGAATTATTATTTGGATAAGTTACTCGGAACTGTTATGAGATCTCAAATATGAAACCGTGACCACTTACGATGAAGAAATAAGTTTTACATATTTTTTTAATTTTGCTTGTATCAACGTGTGTATCGTAGAACTTTGAATGTGTAGAACTGGATATTTCTTCAGGTGTGACATGAAAATACTCTGGGAAGTGTTTTACACTCATCTACCAACTAGAAATTATGATCAATAACATTCATACCATAAAAATTACACTTTTTTGCAAAAAAATTTTTTTTTTTTCATTTTAGACAGCCATGATTTCATATTTGAGATCTTAGAACAAATCTTAAAAACTTTTCCAAATAAAATTTCCCGTATCTTAAAAATAATGGTACTTTACTCTTACGTCGATTTAAAATGTTTTGATTTCCTGAAAGGGAAACTTTTTTATTATTCATTTCTCAGAAAATTTATTCTTTGTGAAAATTCTTGCATCTTCCCGAACTTAGAATGCACTAATCAAAATTTGAATACCCCTTGTCATATATCGAGGAGATCAAGGTATTTGAATTCGACGTGAGAGTAAAGTAACATTATTTTTCAAGAAACATGAAAATATTCTTTGGAAAAGTTATTGAAAATTGTTTGGATATCTCAAATAAGATATCATGGTTGTCTAGGATGAAAAACATTTTCTTAGACCCAAAAAACAAACTTTTCTGGTATTAATGTTATTGATCATAATTTCTAGTTGGTAGACCAGCGAAAAGCAAATTCCAGAGCAAATTCATATCGCACCTAAAGAAAAGTCCAACTCCATACATTCAAAATTCCACGATACACACTTGATGTCGGAAAAATTGAAAAAATTTTAATTTTTTCTTTTTCATCGTAAACAACCATGATTTCATATTTGAGATCTCATAATAATTTTGAATAACTTTTCCGAATAATATTACCGCCTATTTTGAAAAATAAAGGTACTTTACTCTCATGATGATTTCAAATATTTTTATTTCTTCGGTATATGCCAAGAGGTAATCAAATTTTGATAAGTGCATTTTGAGTATTAGAAGATGCAGGGATTTTCACAAAGAATAAAATTTTCTGAAAAATCAATAATAAAAAAATTCCCATATGTGTACAAACTTTCTACTGGTCATTGTATGTATAGGGTATCCCAAAAAAGCAGGCTTGAGATAAACTTTTGTTTATGATTATCACCTCTTTTCCAGGCCATCCTAGTTTTTCTTTTAAATAAGTAACAATCAGCTCAACCAAATATATTTCAACATATTATAAATTTTTGAGATTAGGAAAAAATGATATCTCATTTAAGTGTACAAAATGTAGGATATTCCATTAAAAAAAAAAAAAATTGTACTCTTTTTTTTCACTTTGTGATGCGCTTTTATTTTTTTATAACTAAAAGGTAATACGCATAAAAGTTTTGTAGTTAAATTTTTTCTTTAGAGCCTGAAATAAAGCCTAAGTAGGTTGCAAAATACAGGGTGTTTCGTAACTTCATGAAAATAAATTAAACAATGAAAGTTTGCATGAAAGTGAATAGAATGAACCATTTTTTGTTGAACAAAGTGTTATTAAATTTTCGAGAAAATAAATAATTTTGTCGAACGGGTAAACCGTTTGAACGTCTCTGGTTTAAGTTTATGATGTTTACGAAAAATATGAGTGATGTAATTTATTGTTAGTCATCGCCGGCCGAGTCGGGTAATTTGAAGGTGTACGTTGAGGTGGTTGCACGGAAATGTACTGAAAAAATGGCAAAATTTACAAGTAGTGAGATTGTTGACATAATTCTAGTGTACGCTGAAAGTGGGCAAAACGCATTAGCGGCAAGGCGTTTGTATGTACAGCATTTTCCAAACCGACATTTGCCAACCAGTGCCACATTTCTCTCTTGTGCAAAGAGCGAGGGATACTGGAACTTTAAGGGCACGTCGCGGAAGAGGTGGAGGACGGCAGCATCCACAACGCATCCTAAACAGAGAAGAAGAAATACTACAACTTATCGAGGAACATCCTTCGTTAAGTGTACGTGATATCTCAAGACAAACGCGTTTATCGTCCTCCGTTGTTTGGCGCATTCTTCGCGAACAATTACATCCGTACCAAATTCAAAGAGTTCAGGCTTTGCTACTGGCCGACTATGCTCTACGCATACGATTTTGTCATTGGTTACTGCATAAACAACAGGCAAATGCGAATTTTGTTCATAATGTCCTGTTTACCGACGAAGCTATTTTTACCAGAGATGGGGTGTGTAATTTTCGCAACATGCATTTGTGGGCTGAGGAAAACCCTCACGCAATTCGTCGCGGCCATTTCCAACAACGGTTTTCTGTTAACGTGTGGCTAGGTATTCTAAACGGCAATTTAATCGGCCCGTTTGTCTTGCCGAACCGTTTAGATGGTCTCCAATATTTAAATTTTCTACGAATTAATCTACCGGAACTTCTCGAGCAGTGGTGTGGTTTATGCACGATAGGACTACATCTCATTTTCGACGAGAAGTACGTGCTCACCTCGACGAAATTTTTCTTGGTAGATGGATTGGAAGAAACGGGCCGATCAGGTGGCCTGCATGTTCACTTGATTTGCACACAGCTCATGTTCAACACGCCATTTTTTTTTTTTTTGACAAAGTTGCGAAAAACCCTGTATAAAAGAAACACCTGTACATTGGGAAGGCTTATTACATTTTTTCGAGTGACCTTCGAATCTTGAAAAGTTTAAACACAGAAACGAACCTGCAAGTTTTGTGAAATTTTAGCAGGCCACACTACTTTCTGTAAAGGACAGAGGAAATGGTGGTGGTGGGTCCAGAGATATTTTAAATAATTAATAGCAAATGAGTTAATTTTCAGATTATTAATTTTATTATAGAAAAAAATAACGAAGGTAAAAACATTGATTCAAAATAACAAGTGCTTAATAATGATTAAGCACTTGTACACTTCCTTTCAAATGTATTCGTCCGAAAACAATAAAACTGTAAAATTTAACCTTATTGAAATATCCCTAAATATTTTCCTCCTTGCGGCAACTTCAAGTTTAAAATATGTGTTTTTGATCTATTCTACCTGTTGCAAAGTACCGAGTGATTTTTTAAATTTTTTTATCAACTCTTGCCCTGGAATTGGGATGGCATGTCTTAACTTTGCTGTAAAACAGCATCAAGCTGTGCAATGACGTATATTTCACTTGAGATAAGACATGCCGTCTAGGTTTTATGGCAAGAGTTGATAGAAAATTTAAAAAAATAACTTGGTATAACCACACAGCCAACATAAAATTAGAGGAGCAGTAGAAGAAAAATCAGCAGTTTTCATAATATTAATAAACAATTCATTAAACAATTAAATTAAGTTAAACGATCCTATTGCATTCTTTAGTTATATTTATACGAAATAAATTAATAGTTCGTATAATTTTATGTTATTTAATCAACTTTTTTTGAGTAGTCATTTTGGTGCTTTAATACTTTTGGAAAAGAGGATGCTTTATTTGTATGGGCAGAAATAAATAACATGTCTACACAAGAACACAATTATTGTACAAAAGTGAATATTTTGTTCTTGAAATATCTGTCAGATATATTTTTAGGAAATATTAATTTCTTGCCGCTGGCCGCGATGGTAGAGGTGTCGCAGGTTGCACGGATCTGTTGTACAGAATGTTTCAGGCAACTCGTCATAATAATTTACAGACTTTAGGAATAATATTTAAACTGCAAAGAAATGTTGTGTTGAAGAGAAACTCATCGAGCGAGTGAAAGGTATAGGGAACGCTAATACAAAACGAAAGAACATTTAATTCTTAATCAGGTGACATAAAAATATAATATTAAAAAAAAATTTTTTTGGAAAGTTGAAATTACTCCGAATTGAAGTTATTTTTATAAATTCCCTGAAAATAAATGAGTATAAAATTGAACAAAATCTGTTAACGTAGTATACTATAGCCCAAAAAAACATCATGGCTTTTGTTTAATAAAAATTGGCAATATCTGAGAACTAACTTTATTTTTGTATCATATGTTTCATAAAACTGCCGTAAAATTTGAGAGAAATTCAAAGATGAAATAAATGAGCTTACAGAGAGAGCGAAATTCAAAGATGAAATAAAAGTTTCTTTTAAAATAAAAATAAGTTGGCAGCAACGTCCTGCAAAACCAAACCGGAAGCGCTCGAAAGTTAAGGAGATTATATTTAAATAGATCGTTATTAGTAATCTATAATTACAAAATATGAAGTAGCAATTCAAATGGGAAATTCGCAATTTTTGATAATTGGGTTACCTGAATCAGTCTGTATAGAGGGTGATTCCCTAATAGACCGACAAATATAAAATGATGTAAGAAAAGGCATCACAGAACAACATTAGAAACATTTATTGTAGTTTTCCAGAAATAATTAATGGAAAACTATTCCCAAGAGAGACACGTCCCTGGTTAAGAAGCATCAGCAGATGAATGAAATAAATAAAGTCATAGAATTGTTTTATATACAGTTTTATGATTATTACGACGCGGCGTCGGGCGTGAACTTGACCTTTAAACGAAATTGACGTGATCAACTGAAATACGAACTCCAACAAATGCATGCTCATTATCTGAAGTAAATTATCCCATACAAATTTTATAAAATAAGGAAAACAACGACCCCATGTTGAACACCTCCTTTGACAGATAGCTAAGCAAATAAATCACTACAACACGAATCAAATCTACGTGTTTAGAATTCCTAGTATTTTTCTTTACGACTTATTCTTTCTTTGCATTTTAATGTCTGTTTTCTTTATGTGGTTCATTCGGTTCAACACATAATTTAAAACGTTATAATCAGTAAACACATTCGTAATCTGTTTGGTTTGTTTAAAACGACGGAATTACCCGTTGTAATTATTGTTAGCTCATGTTATACACCGTTGAAAACGTAAATTGATTTCAATTAATCTCAAGGCAGTTAATACATTTGTACGACGCATTCATTATCAGCTTTGTAACTGGTGTTATTAATTCACGGTCAAGTTTTACGACTGAACGACTCAGATTCTGTGCGTAAGCACCATAGATGTATATTTCGCGCTTTTAAAAAGATGTAAACTTTTTGTTTGGGCGTAAATTTTTAATTAATTATAAATTGTATAGAATTTGTATAAGATTTTTCCCATATTCTGGGAAGTTTCTTCTTTCGTATTTTTTTGTCGGGTCTATTCAAGAAAATATTGACTTTGTTTCTTATTTTTCGACCTCACGTTATACCCTATGTTTTATTAAGCTGTAAATTGCTCTGTGTTTTGAGTTTGTGAACGCTTCAGCCGTGTCAGTCATCTAACAAAACTAAAAAAAAACACACAATTAGGTTTTGCTTGGGCGCACTAACACATTAATAAAGTGGATTCGAACGTGTTAGCTGTTGCAGAAAGGCAAGAAGTTCACGGGGGTCGTGGCGGATGTCTCTGTTGCTTCGAATACGGTCAACTTTAACGAGGATGGAACACTGTTGGCAGTCATCACGTGTGCGGTTTCTGCAAAGGAAATTTGGTGTAGACAGATCGATACTGAGGAATCCGTAAGTGATTTGCAAAATCTAATTTACTAAAAAAAAAACTAAATTTAATTGCTCCAGGATGCATTTCATGCTTTAATGCAAAATTTCGAGCGCGCTTATACACATACCAGGAGCTTCCAAGAATGCGCTAAGGACATCGTGGTTGGTGGATATTACGCAGCTTACTACGAAAACAACTGGTATCGAGTGCGAGTCTTTGAAGTTAATGATAAGGACGTCAATTGTTTCTTAATCGATTATGGTGATGAACTAGTAATTGATCACGTTAACATTTATAATTTAAAGAGAGAGTTTGCGAAAGAACAAGCGCAGGTGAGTTAGATTTTATTTGTGGTAAGCCCTGCATTGGGAATTTCAATTTTATAGGCATTCATATGTCGACTTGCGGGCTTAGAGGAGTTATATGAAGTGTCTGCTTCTTCTGAGCATTTACTCTCTTTGGTTGGTAAAACAGTGCAAGTTGAAAGTGATTCCGTCGAACAAGGTATGACTCACTCAAGTCCACCATCATTTTATTAATAATTCTTTTAGCTAAGAATAATCCCAACAATCCCATCTCTGTTATACTTTATGACATCGAGAGGAACGTTTCTATTAACGAAGAATTAATTTCTTCAATTACATTAGAATCTGCATCCCCATCTTTACACAAGGTCCTTTTTTTTTTTTTAATGAAGCATCACTTTAAGTAAATTATTTTATAGACCAGCGTAACAGAAGCATATGTGTGTCATGTAGAGAGTAACGGTGATGTGTATGTGCACACAAATCCCATAAGTTTTTACAAACTTGATTCACTCCTGATAGAATTAGAAACGACTGTGTTAGAGAAAAATACTCAGAATATCCCAGTGGCGGTCATAACTCCTGAAAACAGCAAAGATCGACTATATCTCGCTAAGTGTAATAAAGTTGGGCATTGGTACCGGGTTAAAATCAACGATTGGTCACCCGACCAGAAGTACGCCCAAATTTACTTCGTGGACTATGGACATTGCGACATCATCACCATCAAGAACGAGACTTTGTATGCAGTAGATGAATTAGACGATATTATCAATCAGTTTCCTAAACAAGCCCTGCTAGTACGGATGGTAATCGAAAACATTCCTTCGAATTTCGTAGAGAAAGTCAGGGAGCTGATGCCACCTGACCAGCCCGTTTTACTAAAGTACCACAAAACCGACAGTGAAAACGTTCCTTGTGTAAAGTTTTTTAAACGCCTCGAACCCAGTAATATTTTAGTATCGATTAGCGACAACATAAGCTTCGAAAGTGAGCAGACGTAAGTCACGAATTTTTTTGACTTAAGGGTGTTCATGGTTTTGTTTTTTTTAAAGGGCCACAAACACCACGAACAAACCGGAAAAGTTACAAAGACTGATTTCATTGAATCAATTTGAAGATGGAACAACTAACAGTAAGCTTTGCAGTTGTAATGAATTAGTTTTATTTTAATTATTTTACAGAAAATGTGCCATCAAGCGGAATATTAAAAAGCTCGACGTTACCACAAATTGGTCAATATTTTGATGTTGTCATTCCATGTGCGGTAAATCCATGGAACTTTTTCGTGAGTTGATTTGAAACAAACTTTACTCCACGTAAAATAATTTGTTTTAAAATAGGTGCAGCCGTATGACAGTCATGAAAAGCTAGCGAAATTAATGACGGCTTTGCAAGAGGCTTATGGCAGCGTTATACATAGCCCTCTTCAAATTGATGATATTAAAGCTGGGAATATTTATGCTTCCAAACATGATGATGGGCAGTGGTACAGGTATTGGTTAAGTTATTTGGTTATTTTAATTTTTTTAATTTGTTTTTGATAGGACCAGTGTAATTAAAATCATACATTCAGGTTCAATATCTGTGTTTTACTGCGATTTTGGATATTACGCAAATTTAACTCTGCAGCAACTGATTCCATTGTCACCTCAGTTCTTGGAATTACCGTATCAAGCTATTAAAGCCAAACTTACAGGCGAGTTCACTATTATAATCAATCATAAGGTATGTAATTTATTATTTAATATTTGCAGGCATCCAACCCAAACAGACTAAATGGACAATGGAAGATTGCAAATACTTCCAGAAGTTAGTTTGTCGTAAATCATTCGTTTCTGTTCTGACCGCAGTTGAAAAAGATGAGTTGTACCGACTTGACACCGTTTTAAATCTTAAATTAATAGACACGTCTACGGAAACTGATGTATACATAGATCAAGTTTTAGTTAGGCGAGGAATCGCTGTTGAAGCCGTTTAAATATCGTAATCAAGTCTTTTAGAATTCATTTACTTTCTTGCAATGAAGTGTTGGATGTTTCCATTTCATTGTCAAAAACCAAAAACAAACTAAGATTTATCTTACATACTTAAACTGTAGCTATGTATATATAAAATATTTTAGGAAAGATAGAAATTTCACAGTTTAAAGATTCCTTGCCGCAATTTTTGAGTCTGAAGTTTTCATTATCATATATATTTTTTTGAATGACTGTAACGTAACATGCATCTGTTCTTTATTGCACTGTATTCGATATTTAGTATAGCAAACGAGGTATTTTCACATTTTGTTGCTTGCAAACTTGTGGCGACAGTTTTTGTTGCTTGGTCCCCTTTGCAAGGACTGAAAAAATTCGGTGAGGACGTTGCCAAGTTTTTGCTTGTGAAAGGTGTGTGTATAGTGTGGACCAAATTAAAGACAAAAACTGTATAAGAGTGGCAATAAAAAATAGCATTTTTTTGTTATCACTTCTATAAGAGCTACAATACTACTCATTTAGTTAAGTGAAGTAGAATAAGTCACTTTTGTTACCGTTATGATGTTGAGTTTTGGTTGTTATTTAATAATAGCAATATTTTTATATTTAATAAAAGAGAATTACTTAAATCATCGAAAGGAACATTTGATTAAAAAATTAAATAAGATTCATGCACAGCTTTATTTTTAGAAATATTATTGCAATACAATCAAGAAATAATTTTGTAATTTATGTGCAATTGTGTAGAGAGAGGGTGGCCCAAAATTACCAGTACTTACACGAAAAAAGAATGATCTAATCAACATAAGGAAAACAGTTTACAAAAGGATCTTTGACAATGATAATCTCATGCTTTTTCTTAAGCACACGTGCCTCCTCATTTTTAGCAATAAAATAATCGCTGAACGGCCGAACTATTAAATAATAAACAACTTCGACGAAGCTCAGAATGCTAGCCCCCAAAAAAAGCGCGGTTGTACCCCCGATCGACACTAAAACATTTTTTTAATTTCAACTTTTTTACATTGAGGTACACTTTTAACTTGCCAACGAGATCCAATTTCCCTTTGATGACGTTCCGTTTATAACGCTCACTTGGAAGCCGGTCCAAACAAATTTCGACTTTGGCAAACTCATCCTGTATACTAATTGTATGTATTAGGTTTCAGCTAGCGGTTATTAAAAAAAAAAAGGGCTCACCCGAATTTTTCATCTTTGATGACCGCCATTTCAACTTCTGTACAGCTGGGTATGCAATTGCAGACGAGGCCGGTACGGTTTGACCAATAAGGTTTGAGCACGGATAACTCATTGTAATGATCATTGAGGCATTCCAGACCTTCTACATTGCAGTGCATGTGCACAGCTGAAATTATTAATTGGATTGCAGTGATTTACAAAGACTATTGACTTACGTGTGTTCGGGATTAAATGGTGGGTGCAACCACAGGTCTTCAATTGGGCATCTCTGCGACATTGAACGCAACATGCACTGAAGCTGTATGCTCTAGCCACATCTATCCCTTGGTTTTCATCCATAAAGCGACAGTTCCTTTGATCAATACTCACATCCCTCACCTGAACATTATCAAAGTATTGTGAATAATCCAATGACGGAGGTGAGTTTTAATTTTACCTCAGGTTGGTTCTCAATTTCTTTTACGGTCATGTATCGACGATAATGTATGTGGGGGGTTATCTGAATTATGTCTGTTTGCAGTGTGGACAAGGAAGGCACTTCTTGCTCACCTAATATAAAAATCTGAATCAAGAGTAATAATGTTGAATTTTTCTTCAATGGGACTCACATTTGCAATGCCGAATATTTCGACGTACAGAGTCCCAGGCCCTGTCTTCTTATTTGAAATCATTGATAAGAATGGAATATTTTCTTCCCTAAGAGTCACAGATTATAATTACTATTGGATTAAAAAGCTTCAAGTGTTGGATACCTGGTTTGCCTTGAATTCAACGCGTAACACGTTCCTATTTCCGTGTCGATTATTCGGAAGTAATTGCAACAGTCGAAGTCCTTTTTGTTCCACATGCAGTGCTGCATGAGTTCCTCGCATTTGCTCCTCACCTGGAACATTCAAGTAAGATAATCTTTTTAGAATCGATGTTCAAATAGAAATCTTGCCAAGGGAGAAAATATGCTGAAGTTGTTCGTTATGCATTGCCCTTCGAATGTAGTTTCTGTTCCGCACAGCTGTAGTGTGTAGAACGAGAGCCCCTTAAAATATACCAGTTCTTTCACAATTTCATCCAAGTTATAATCGTGGGGGTCTCCATACAGTCTGAAAATTAAATTGATTCATTTTTCTCGGATACAAGAGTTGAAGCATACTTGTCAGTAACAGCTGCAATTCTCTGTTGATTATCAGATTCGCATATGACAACGCTTGGAAAATTTGTGTCCCAGTCTAGGTAACTTGTTTCTACCACGAAGCTGATGGCATTGTGTTTGAAGTCATCCCAGGTGGCTCGTATTAATAAACCCGAACCATACCAACTCAAGACGCAACAAATTAACCAGAACACTTTCTCTGTCCAGTGAATCTTTCTCTGTACTAAATATCGGTAGCCATGGAAAGAAGTATTCAACACATACTGGCGTATGATCGATAGAAGCTTCACCATTTTGTACTAGTGACTGCCATGCAGAGACTTCTTCAAAGTCGAAGCAAAATAAATACAGTTTAATAAAAACATTGATTATTCTATTCATGCATGGGAGGAACCATGTGTGTCAACTCAACACAAAAGAATGGATGAATAAAATATCGAGACCTCAAATAAAACTGTTTATTTCATGCTTTTTCAATAAAGCTCGTCATTACAAGTGTAACAATTACCGTAAATAATTTAATGATGAATCTAGAGTTGCATGGTAATAACAAAACATCCTTTAAAGGAAACAAAAATGAAAAAAAGTCTTTATTGTGTAACAACATAAATAATATAAATGCACCTAATTAAAAAATTTTCTTAAAATCATTAATCCGACCAGTGAAGCTACGCTAAACCACAAAAGCTTTTCCCCATCGGGCATTTCATTAAAGTTCTGCCGCTCTAATTTCATTAAGGAGCTGTTCCCATCACCGCTTCTTTGCTTCAGCAACAGCTTAGTAAGTTCATTGTGATTTCTTCCCATCACATCCAAGATTTTATCGCCGTTGCTGGTTACAAACTGCATAACTTTATCCAGCTCCTTCTTATTCTCTTGCAAGTTCTGCATCAGTGGAACAGTCAAGTTTGCGATGTTATTAGCGTTCGCGGTTGCTTTGTCTAAATGCTCCTCAATGTACTTCTTCAGATCATGCTTCTTAAGAGTTGAATATATAAAAGCTAGGAATGAAGCCGTGATGCTCAGAATCAGGCCAAAGTACTTGGTGTACTCTAATTGTGCACGTTGCTTCTCATGCGAGTCACGTATGGCATTTGTGAATGCTGTGAAGATTTCACGTTCTTCTCGATCACATTCAGCAAATCTTTGAGCAGCTTCTTGTTCTTCCCTCAATATCTGTCAAAGGAAAATGTGCATCATTTCGAAAGTGATATGCAGTTACAGGTATTCTGTTTTAAACTTTGCAATTTTGAAGTTGGATAATTAAATAAAGATTTGCAAGACACAATAACAACTACAGTTTTTACATTACAATAAAATTTCTTTTACATAGATATGCATTCAATTAAACACTCAATTCCTTAAACTAGACCTTTTTCTTAATTGAACACAAACTCCAGAACGAACTGTGTCCATTTTAGACAGATTTTACTGTGTACAATGCAGTCTTACTTCAAACATTAATAACATGATGCTGAGTGGATGCAGTGTTATTGATTTGAAGAGACAATAATATTTAACTTAAGATAGAGTATCAGAGTCCCTACATGTAAAATAGTGCAGGCACTTACCACTGTTTCTTCTTTCATTAAATCAAGGAACTTCTGCAAATCTTCCTGTCGTTTAACCTTGTGTAACTGATCTTGTAACTCGTTGGATTTTTTCCGTATCTCAGCTAGGTGTGTTCCGATTTCCCTCCGTCTTTCCTGCGTGGCTAGTAATCGTTCCTGCAAGTCACACATGTCCAAGCAGGCTCTTAAATTTGCCATCGCTGGTTTCATACCTGCACGCTCACAACTCTGTCTTGATACAGTTTCACTTCATCAAGGCCTATAATCTTTGTGTACCACTTATTTAAGTCGCTGATTTTCTTGTAAATTACCTCATCTTTGATCGTAGTCACATATTTCGGTGTTTCAGTCAGACTTAACCTCAAACTACTTGTAGCCAACGCCTTCGAAACTGACGTACTTATTAATTTGAGGGCTGATTTTTTCATGATTTTAAGTTTTAGACGTTCAAGAAACCTTGAGCGTCATCTTTAACAATCTAGTAAATGCAGACACGGTACTTAAGATGATAAGACAGTGTAGGTTAGGTTCAGCTTGAATCTAGGGACCCCAGATATTATAATGTGAAGTTAGTCGAAAAAGCTATTTATTATAATTAACAATGAATTAATTATTAGCAGCGAATTATTAGATATTTAACAGTGTTGTAAATGTGTATTTCATCAAATTATTAATTGATTATTTTGTAATTGTTGAAACTGGATCAAGAGCTAGCTTCAGACCATTCGAATTAGGCAACCATTTTAACGTGTTGACCCGTCAAATTTGCGTCTGATTACTTTGCCAAAATTTACGACAACGCTGACTGACTGAAAGCATTCTACGTGCTAATTCAAAATTCTTGTGTTTTGATTGATCTTCGTCATTGAATTACGTAAGTAAATGCTTAATTACATTGTTTATGTTCGCCGTGTTTTAACCTTATTGATTGTTTGGTTTTCTTTAACTCTCACAATTAATGCTGCCCTATCAGTTAAAAATTGCATAAATTATATTGTTTTTTTTTTTTGTAAAACCATAGATAATTTGAGGCGCTGCAAATCTGGGACACCAGGTCAGGGTCGGCTTGAGGATTCACGTTTTGTAAATTTAGTTGGAAAACATCGAACATTTCGATAAGATTCTTTCCAGTACCAGCCAAATTGTGATTATTAATCAGCGGCGGTACGTGAAAGGGGTGCCTTTTAAATACAATAAAAATCGAACGCATCTGAAATTGTATTTAAAAAGTTATAAAAATATTAACTTTTACTTAAATTTACCATTTCTCAAACACACCGCCAATCAACCCTTAGGCTGCGTTCACACTGACTAATTTTGTTAGAGAGCGTTTTTTCAATGCTTTAGATAGGACCAGACACACACTGATACATCAAAACAAGAAGCACGTTGTAACAGTTGCAGACAAAACGTTTTTACTCAAAATGTTTCACAATACAGTGAAATGTTTTGTCCGAAAATGTTTTTGTTTCATCAGTGTGAACACAGCCTTAAGCTGGATTCACACTCAGCGATTGCGCATCGTTGCGTTACGTAATAGACATTAGATTGGTTCATTTAATTAAACAAACCAATCAAATCTCTTGTGTAACGCAGCGATAAAAAATCGTGAACAGTGAATCGAGCTTTATTCTGTAAGTCATAACGACAACTGTTGAGTGACGTAACAGTAGATACAACGCATTTCAATAAACTGATTGGTCAAAACATGTTACTTAACGATTGTCGTTATTAACGATGTCGTTACGAATTACAGAGTAAACGGGGTTAGTTAACTAAAATCAATATATTTATTAATCAGCTTCCAATACTGTATATGTACCATGGTGCTCAGCTAAAACGATACAATTGGAGAATTTCTTTATTTCGGCCATATTTGGGCCTCTTCAGTTGAAGAGCAGCTCGAGAATTCCAATGCATTAGAGTCAAAGTAGCTGTCCAGAGGATGCCTGAGGATTCCATTGAAATTAAAACCGACGTGCAATAAAATTTTTAAATTTATAATAAAATTATTGTAAAAATTTATTGTTATATTATTATATCCTTATCAAAAAAATTTGTTGGAAATCGGTTTTGATTGCAGTGGATCCTTCGAGCATCCTCTGTACAGCTATTTCGGCCCTACTTCTGTAATAGTAATCAAATATGGTCGTAGATAAAGTATAGTACAAAACTCGAGCTGTAAAGCAATTACGCACTAGCGAAATTACTTGCACTCGCCGCTGCGTGGCTCGTGCGCAACTTTTTCACACATGCGTTACATGGTATTTACCACCCTCGTTATGTAATATACTATTAACAAGTTTATTAAACGTCTGTTATTAAATCCGTTAATTAGTACTAAACACTGCTTGTGTGAGTAACTAATCTGTTTTATTAGTCTGTGCGTCTTCGTGTGAGTTAATACTCTGAAGAAACTTCCATTTTTTATTACCATGGGAGACACCACAAATTTGTTTACTTTTACGGAACAAACAGATAGCCTTTTAATTTACAGCGAGGTACATAAAAATGGCGCTGTTCGATGATACCATGAAAAATTTCCCAATCGTAAACTGTCTGAAGCCATTGAACGATGTCCTAGAGAAAGTGACACGCTAGAAGCTATGCGAATAAACGCTGTTCGACAAAGATTTCGGCAAACACCAAACGTTGAAGAAGGCATATTCGGTGCTCTACTACTAGCACCAGAAAATTGTTACTTGTCACGTTTCGATGTTTCATGTTTCATACGTATGGCGAACATTGCGCGAGCAACTACTTCACGTTACGCCTGTGCAAGATTTGTTACCACAAGAATAGAACCAACGCAAAAATTTCTGCGTTGATTCGATAATTCACACGAGATCCTAACTTCCTAAGCTTCCTACTGGTTACCGATAAATCTTGGTTTACTAATTATCGAAACGCCCATATTTGGGACGACGAAAATCTTCATACGACTGCTACTACGCATACTTTACCAAAATGGCTTTCAGGAATATTTTACTTGCATTTTTTGCAAAATGATCTGTATGAGCTTTTAGAAGAAATTGCGATTGCTAATAGGAAGAGGATTTGGTTTAGGCATGACGATGCCCCAACTCACTTTTCCCATATTATATTAATAATTTAAACACAGCATATGGTAACTAATGGGTTGGCCAAAACGGACCTGTTAAATGGCCACCACGGTCTCTTGATTTAATGCCGTTAGACTATTTTGTACGGGATTAAGTCTGGTTTATTCTACGTCTAATAACATGAAAGAAGAGCTAAGGAATCGCATCATGGAAGCTGCAGCAACTATCATGGGTTGTACTGATGCTATCAGACTTGCCCGAGAAGCATGGACCCGTTGTGCTGAATGCTGCACTCAACAAAACGGAGGCCACTTTGAACAAATACTCTGAATGTTTTTAGTGTTAAATAATCATTTCTAGGTAATAAATTAATTTGAGACATGTTAATATCAACTTTATTTATTTGTTTATTTTGTGCTACAGAAGAGAAGAGACAATTGGGCGAACCTAATTCGTCATTCCATTCATGCATAATGCTGATCCACATCTGTGTCTAATGTGACGTCTAACGTGATTTTTAACTTCTAATTTGACATTAAATTTAAGTGTAGTCACAGATTAAGGCACTAACTTTCTAACGGCATTGTAAATGGCACTAGGAATTAGACGTATTTTCTATAACATATCAAAGGGGCTTCATGTGTAATCACCAAGTTACACGTAATACGACACAACAGTGTAAAACTTAGTGGGTTAATTTTCTCATGCATTATTGGACGTTAACTCATTACTGCAAGTTTACAGATGATTGTAAAAGCTTTCGCACCGATGTGAAGGTCGCACAGAGGTCTTAAATGCTTTTTCTTAGCCAAGGACGTCATTATCATTTTGGGCATATTTTTTGATTAATTATTTGTTTATTTTGTGCGAAATACATAGAATTTTTTTACATTTTTCCTGTACGCTTCTTTTCCTGTTTGTTTTTGTTTTTGTTTTTTTTTTTTGAGAAATAATTGTCGGTCATCTGTGGCGCATCTATCATGTGTTTTATTTTAAAATACAGTAACATTTAGTGCATTTTCTTGCATCACAAGCAACTTCAACACTGGCGAGTGTGTTAAATCTAGGACAACAGAATGTCACCCATCTAGAGCGTTTCGTATGTAAACGCGATTGGAAAACGTGAATTTTGAAGAGATGAGTGCGGCGGAAACCAAAGATTCTTGAATAGCATCAGCAAATTTATAATTATTAACCAGTGGCGGCACATGAGGTATCATTTTAATGCAGAAAAAAAAAACACCCGTATTTGTTTTTAAAAAGAGTGGAGACGTATCAAATTATTAACTTATTATTTAATATAACCATTATTGAAGCATTTTGTAAATTGGTTAACTAAAATCAATATATGCACTTTCTAATGTAGTTATATAATTCAATTGCAAACACTGAATTTGTATACAGTGCGTGTAATTTTTAGTCCAGTTAGTTAGTAAATGCAGTACTGCCCCACTCTGCGCAAACATATTGCGCCATTTAGACATATACATTGTAATACAGGGCGGTATTTCTAATCTAGATTTGACTGAAATAAAAGCAAAAACGAGGCACCTGTTTAAATGAACTTTTTTTTAACTTAAATCAGCTCAGGAATCATCTCTTCAAGTTTTTATATCATAATCGATTAGTATATAGGTTGAAAATTTGCCGTTATTGTATTATTTTCGAAATCTACGTTGTGTTTGATATTATTTATTTAACTGCAAGGCAACGTTGCCAAATTTAATAAAGTTTCCCTTATCCGTGGGAAATTCTAACAGTAAAACACTATGTTTTATAAAAGATTTTATTACAATAACGAACTTGAATATTAATATACATATACAGAACTATTACGAGCTATTCAACGAACATGTCACGAAAAATCGTCACAGAAATTCAGTCTTTATTTTCTTCAACGTTTGATAGCAGTACGCAGATTCCACTAAAATTAAAATTAAAACTGAGACATTCTGAGCTTTTCGTACAAACTAAATTAAATCTCGACGAGCTATCCTAGGAATAACATGAGGCTTAATATTAATTGCGCTCCTATTTTACTGATTGATTGAGTTTGAGGTAGCGTCCGCCCGAAAGAAAAAGATTGCGATTATTTAAATTTCCAAATGTCTCTTGACTTGCGTACGTTACGTAAAGGAACCCGTCTGGTCCGGCATGATCGTTGTAAACTTCGGCGAACGTTAAAGAGAGACTGATCAACGACCTGTTATTAACCAGCAAATACAGTGATTGGGATGATTTTACACTCATTCTGTTTCTGTAAAAAGAAATAAATACACTCCAGGTGTAAGAGTAGGCCTTGATTCTTGCTTCACAGTTGATAACATTGAAAGACAATGTAAGTACTTAATATTTCATAGTTGATTTATGCTTTGCAAGTGCGTTTGATTAAAATCTTTGGAATGCTTCAAAATTTACAAAATAACATTCGTTTGACGGGTATTGTTGTAACCCATTGTTACCAACTAAGCTGCATCAATCATAGGGCCTATTCCAATCATATATTTATTTCATCCGTATTATTACCTACCTTATTATTGTTAGGAACTGTGACATTGTGAGTTCTTGGGGCACCAGAAACTTGGTTTTATCCAAGTGAGGCAGGTTGTTTTCTTTGTAGAAACGTTGGACGATGATCTGAAAAAAAAAAAAGAATTATGTGCTGCAGCAAACTCTCACTTTCTTATGTTGATAGTACTTACAGGGATTTTCGTGGGGAAACGATTTCTAATTGCTAGCACCTCCTCTTTTCCGACTTCTAAAAGATAACATGTGTGTTATTTTTGATACAAAGAGTACCTAACACGAAAGAAATGGAAATAATAATTAAAAGATATATTAGTTCTTTCTTAATACTGAAATAGTCTTTAAAATTTGTTTGTATCGAAAGACATAGATTTTTACGTTGTTAATCTTTGGTGAACAATATAAGAAAAATAATTATAACCACGAATTATCTTGTATCATTTATGTAAATGCCTACGTAATAGCACAAATCGCTATAATAAATAAATATAATACTTGGATCAATCTAATAATTATCAATATTATTTCGTTACTAAGCAACAAAGTATGTTTCTGAATAATATTTGTGTATATTTTTACGAAAGTTGATAAATTTTGATAATAGCGATCCACCGCTACTGAAAAACAATTTTTCTTCCATAACTTACATAACATTCCATAACTTACATAACATTTTTTAAGCAATTTAATGTGTTAATATACGGTGAGAGTATTTATTAATAGGGAGCGGATTTTTTGGCAGTTAAAGCAAGAAAGAAATCCTTAAAGACAGCTTTGTGTTTCTCTCTATTTTACATACGGATAGTTGCAATTGTTCGAAATAAGTTGCCTAAACCTCCTAATATCAGAATTTTATTACCAGAAACAATTTTAACTAAACTATAAAAATATAAAAAGCGGTTACAGGCCTTTTAGGCCCATCACTTGGTGAAATCGTTCCATTTCTTCCTATCATTTGCTAACTTTCTCCAATTTTTGCTTCCTTTTTCTTTCACGTCCTCCATCACAACCTCTCTCCATTTCCCCTCCTTCTCTTCCCTTCCGGTACCTTCCATCCTTGATTAGTCTATCCTATACAACCTGTATATATCATCATTTGTTCGTCTCTCCCACCCTTCCTCCGTCTTCCTCTCACCAAAGATCTTTCTTAATATCCTTCTTTCCCAGATTTCCCGTCTTTCTTGGTTTTTCTTTATCCACAATTCACAGCCATATATTACTGTTGGATTTATATAATCTTATCTTAGTTCTCCTTGAAATTTCTTTGGATTTAATGGTTTTGTTTAGCCCACCTATGCATCTGTTACCCTTTACCAGTCTTAAGTCTCTCGTTTCATTACATTTTGCATCTATTAATACTCCAAGGTACATGTAGTTTTCGGTCTCTTCAAAAGTTAATGTCTCTCCTTCAATTTGTATTATAAATGTTTCTTTTAGTATACTTTCTTGGCCTTTCTTAATTTGCGTGTACTTACTTTTTTCTCTATTTGTAGGCCCATCTCGTTTGCAATTTGTATAAACGGGTGTGCTATGGCTTGTAGTTTCTTTTTATTTCTTGCCATTAACAAAACATCGTCTGAGTATGCTAAACATTGACAATTTCTGTTGAAAAGTATTCCTCTGCGGTTTATGTTTGGTGTTCTTATTGCCTTTTCTAATATTATGTTAAATAAAATTGTAGACAGCGGATCTCCTTGTCGCAGACCTCTCTGGACATGAAATTCCGTCGACATTTTTCCATTTATTCTTATTGCGCTTGTAGCCTTCTTCAGCGTCATTCTGATGAAATTTATCAGCTTTCCCGGTATTTTGAATTCCTCTAATACTTCGTATAACTTCTTCCTACTTACTTGAGACATAGGCTGCTTTCAAAGTCTATGAAAAGCATATGCACCGGTATCTCATATTCATAACAACCTATTAAAATCTGTTTTAGCATGTATATTTGGTCCGCCGTCGATCTGTTGTTCCGAAGGCCGCCTTAATATTCTATTAGTTTTTCTTTGAGGGTTTCCAGTTTTCTTTTTATTAACGAGGCCATTATCTTGTATACCGTGTCCAACAGGGAAATACCTCTATAATTGCTGCAGTTCGTTACGTCGCCTTTTTTATAAAGAAGTAATATAATTGCTTTGTTCCACATCTCTGGGATTACCTCTATGTTCCAAATCTCCTTCACTAAATCAAATATTTTGTTTTTCAATATTTCCCCTCTGTGTTTCAAGTTTTCGGCCATTATTTCATTCTCTCCTGGGCTCTTATTGTTTTTTAAAGTTTCTTCCAGTTCCTCTTTTGGTGGTTCTGCAATTCCTTGCTGCATCTTATCATCTTGTCTTGGTAGGTCCATTTCCATTTCTTTGATATTTAATAACTCCTGAAAGTATTGTTTCCATCTATATACGATATCTTTTTCATTTCCTATCAAATTGCCTTCTTTATCCTTACAAAAATCTATTTGTTTTCTGGGACCCGTTCTTATATTTTTAATATACTTATAAAAATTTCTAATTTCTTTCCTTTTATATTTTTGTTCCATCTTTGCCACACCTTTTTCTATAAAATCCCTTTTAAACTCCCTGCACATCCTTTTTACCTTTTTCCGTTGCACTTCATAGTTTTTCCTGTCGGCCTCTGTTTGTGTTTGTAACCATTTTTGCCAGTGACCCTTTTTTTTGTCCATTTCTGCTTTGCATTCATTGTCCCTCCATCCTTTTCTTTTATCACTCTTCTTCTTTGCTACATTATCTTTTGTAGCGGTACTTATCGCTTTCTCCATTATTTGCCACTTTCTTCCACTCCGTTTGTGTTCTTTGACTCTTCTCTTCCGTATATTTCACTAATACTTTCACGATACTTCCTGGATATCCCAGCCTGTTGTAGTTCTTCGAATTTATACTTGTGCTGTCTCTTATAATTTTCTTTTTTTGACTTTTTGTAAAATGTTTTAGTTGTGTTTACTTTTGCTATCACTAGAAAATGGTAAGACCCCACTTCTGCTCCTCTATACGTTCGTACATTGGTGATCATTTGGATGTTCTCCTCTCCTATCAGTACGTGATCTATCTGATTCGCTTCTCTAATACCCGGTATTCTCCATGTTCTTTTGTGCACATCTTTTCTTTGAAAATGTGTACTCACTATCTTCATTCTTTTTTCTATTACTAATGCTATCAGTTTTTCTCCACTGTTATTAGTGATACTTTTCAAAAATAACTGTTTTAGGCAATTTATTTTGAACAATTGCAAGTACCCGTATGCCAACAAACCAGAGAAATACAAAAGGGTCTTTATGGCCCAAAATAAAAATCCGCACTCTACTTATCAATCAGTAGTAGTAATTAATCGAATGTTAAGTTTCAAAAAGTTACATTTGCATTTCTCTTTTTAGTCATTCCAACTGTGGATGTACGATGCAAGAAGTTATCACAAAAAGAGAAAAATACTTGATCTGAGGTAAGATTTGTGGTAAAAGAAAAGCACCTATCATTGACTTATGTGAGCTGCTAAATGACGATTGATTTGATATCGAAAGTTAAAAAGCGACTAGATACTGAATTACAATGTGCTGTTTTTTTCTCTAATGTTATATCAGGTCTTCAACAAAAAAAGTACCTCGAACTAGCCATGAAAAAAATGGTATGCTATGGCTTGGATAATCAATTTCTTATAAGTGAAAAATAGATAAACATAGGATTGATCTCAAAATATTGACAAAACCTTAGCTTTTAATCATTAATTTTAGTTCTTGGACGATACATATTCGTTGGTGGAAGTGGCCAGCGCAAAAAATATTTTGAATGTAATACCTATCTTCGTTCTTAAGAGAATATATTAATAAATTGTCTTAACTTCAGTTCCTTCGCATAACCTAAATTTTCAATTGTGACAGTTCTTGTAATAACCACACCATCTGTACAGGGTGGGCCAAATTCGACACTTTTAATGGGAAACACCTATTTCTAGAGGATTTAGATAAAATCTGACCTCGGTGCCTGGAGCTCGATTTTTATTAGAAAATTAATGGTGAAGACCGCATTTTGATATATTCTACCGTTTCGGAGCTACAAGGAGTTTTTCTAATTTCTGCAATTTCTAAAAATCATCCTAGCTCTTTTGTTTATGAAAATTTTAAATTACTACAAAAACTTTCTTAAGGCACTTTTTGGCGTAGAATTCATTGATCTTAATTACAATTTTCTAAAGCGCATAGTTTTCGAGATATAAGCAAAACTCCCGAATTTTTATATAGAACACTCTGTATACCTTTGCATTTTTGAAAAGAGCATAAAATTACCTTTACAAAAATATAATATACCTTGATATATTAATCAAAGCATTTGCGAGTTATAAGCTTTTCAATTTTTTTTCAATATTTCAGTAAGCTTATTGTTGAAACAAATGACGTTTAGTTATTGCTTAATTTATCAACCTTTTTTAATTATTGTTCTATATAATTATAATTACGTATCTATAGCAAATTATCGAATTAAAATAATTGCACAAAATTATATTAAATGTTCAAATCGTCGTCCATTTTGCTCTAAACATATGCGGCAACGATTTCTTAAGCTTTGAACCGAATTCACTAATCCAAGAGTGGATAAAGAATTGAAAGCCTGCATTACCTCTGCTTCTAATTCCTGCATTGAATTGGGAGATCGTTTAAAATCATGATCCTTCACTTTTCCCTAAAGAAAATAATCCATTGGCGTTAGGTCCGGAGACCTTGGTGGCCAGTGGATTGGACCTTGTTTTCTCATCCAATTATTGCCGAATTGTGTGTTCAAGAAGTCAGTAATAATAATGGCATTGTGTGGCAGTGCCCTGTCTTGTTGGAAAAACACTTTTTGCAATTGATGTAAAGGTAACTCATCTATGAAGGGTTCAATTTGTTCCCAAAAAAATTGTAAATATCTTTGTGACGTAAACGTGCCGTTATATATATAAGGACCAATAATTCTGCCTCGGAAAATTCCTACCCACACATTGAAACCCTACCGTCCTTGGTTTCCCCTTCTAACAGTAACGTGTGGATTTTGTCTGGCCCAAGTGTAGGAATTGTATCTATTGAAAATTCCGGCACTGCTTATATTCGCTTCATTTGTCCAAATGCAATTCAATGGAAATTTGACGTCACATTTTTCTACAAACCATTCACAAAATTCCATACGATAGTTAAAATCCGCAGGGTGAAGGTGGTGTCCGGTAGGGTTTGAATTTTTCATAACTTAAAATACGTCTTATAGACGCTCTTGGAAAGCCAAGTGTTTTTTTCTAATTTCCGTGTCCGGATTATTTTCAATTTGCGCTAAAACTACAATCTCTTCGAGTACTTTATCCCTATTTTGTGTCTTATATTTTTTAGGTCTAGCTTTTTGAAATGATCCAAAATTTACTAAATTATAAAGAAAATATCTCCAAAGGGTTGTCTTCTTTCAGGGTAACGTTCCTAGTAGAGATTGCAAGCTGCGTCTATATTTTCATCTACTTCTATAAAGCACTTTAACATATCGTACTTCTCATAATTTTCGTACATTCGTCTTTTAGGAAAACAATTAAAAGAAATCTCACAATTGCTTTAAAAAATGCGTTGAACATTGAGTACTGTCCACTGCGACAATGCAAAATATTGAAATATTGAAAAAAATTTGAAAAGCTTATAACTCGCAAATGCTTTGATTAATATATCAAGTACATTATATTTTTGTAAAGATAATTTTATGCTTTTTTTAAAAATGCAAAAATATACAGAGTGTTCCTCATAAAAATTCGGAAGTTTTGCTTATATCTCGAAAACTATGCGCTTCAGAAAATTGTAATTAAGATCAATTAATTCTACGCCAAAAAGTGCCTTAAGAAAATTTTTGCAAAAATTTAAAATTTTCATAAACAAAAGAGCTAGGATGGTTTTTAGAAATTGCTGAATTTCGAAAAAACACCTTGTAGCTCCGAAACGGTACAAATATATCAAAATGCGGTCTTCACCATTAATTTTCTGATAATAATCGAGCTCCAGGCACCGATGTCAGTTTTTATCTAAATACTCTACAAATACGTGTTTCCCATTAAAAGTGTCGAATTTGGCCCACCCTGTACAGTTTAATCTATGATTCCAAGGCTGACTCGAGTTACTTTTTTATTGAAGACCCCATATATGTTTGTATACTGAATTAATACCAAGTGTTTGAAGAACGGTAGCTAATCAATAACTCAATTAATAGTGAAGATATATATTAATGATTTTGTTTTTGTTTAGAATGTAGGTCGTAAGATACCATACATTATTTTTTTATCCAAGGCCTACTACATTTAAAATTATGATGTAGAATCAAATGGAACGCCCTATATATTTTGTCATACATATTTAGAATCTATCCTGAAAACTGTATCCACCTAGTTTATTTGAAAAAGAAGTATGTCGATTTATTTTTAGTACGTAAATTGCTTAAAACTGTCAAAAATACTCTTACTTTATTACATTAAGAACCGATCTTTCCAGCTGCCCTTTAAAGCTATTCGACGAATGATTAGCTTTTTCTGATTTTATGTATCGTTACCATGGTCATTATACGCCAAATAACTATTAGTCAGTTTATTAAGAGAGGGAAAACCCTAAATAAAATGCAAGCTTTATCATTAAATTATAAGACATAATTCATAATTAGATTGTTTTATTTGAATAGGAACACCGTGAGTTTCAGAACTATATGCAAAATGCGAAAAATTAAACCTTCAATAAAAAGTTTATTAAAGTTTATTTTAAATGTCTTTTGAAATAAATTATACAATGGGATCAATAATGACTGTCCGTGCCGCTATTTCAATGTGTAGGTACAGTCATGCGTACCTAAAATGTACGTTCTGAACGCAAACCTCGCCCGTAAAACCTTGTGGTACTAGGCTCAGAGAATTGTCAAGTTGCAGCACTTAAACTGCGCAACTACAAAGTAAATAAACAATTATAAAAATATCGCTATGCCAATGAACAGAAAACTAATTAAGGCAAACAAAATTCACTAAATTTCCCCAAGTTCTAACTTTAGGTTATACAGTTGACGTAACTCAGATCTAAATATTGATCTAATCCATCTTGGAAAGTAGTTTTTTCAGAGGTCTTTATCGATCGCGTTATTTAATTCGATATTACTTAGAGTAAATTATAAATAAAGAAATACACAAAATGTTAAGTGAGTTATTATGATCAACTTCTTTAAGTTTAATTTTTATTTAAGTTCATAATTTAATGAATTTTATACCAAACAAATAATGAATGCAATAAACTTTATGTAGAAGTTCATTATTAATGTTTTTTGCTGAATTCTAAGATGTTAAAATTAAACTTTGCGTTCTTATATTTTCTAAAATTTTGAGATAAGCATTTTTTCAACATTTTTCTGGTACTCTTAAGTCTAGAATAACATACTGCAGAGTAGGGACTTCATTTTTGAATCAACTTGTATGCAGTCATAAAAATTAAAAATAATTTATAAATATTACTTTTTTACATAAAATAGATAAAATAATGATAAAAGAAAGTGTAATAGAACAGGTTCTCAGACAAGCACAAATTATTGCATAAAAAGTTTTTTGGAAAATCAAAAATCAAAAAGTTTTTTGGCAATCACTCTAAATGATATATTAATTAGAAAACATTCTGAAAATTCCAGCTACAATATTTTCATAATATTTGCGATTAAAGTAATTTCATCAAAGGTTTTTAATAAAATTTATTGAATTTATATAATTTTTATTAGGAAAAAAAAATTAAGATAAAAATTCGACGATAGCAGCAGTAAATTCCACTGAACAATGTGACAATTAATACACTTCTGGACAAAATTAAGGGACCACCAAATAAACTTGAAATAACTTTTCCAATTTACAAGTTATTTTTAATAGACGTTTATTAATCACAATTCAAATAGTGTGCCATGAAACAATTATCAATAGCAAGGCATTCTCTGCTCGGAAACGAAAAGTCAACAAAAAGGCCTAATTGTTGACACCTTTTTAAGTCATTTAATTAATAAAACGTGCTTTTTGTTTCGAAAATTAGTGAATTTGTTTGCAATTAAATATGTCTAGGCGCCATTGTAGACCAGAAGAAGTATCCCAAATGATTATTCTTCTTCGTGAAGGAAATTCACAGAGAAAAGTTGCTGGAATTCTAAATACCAACAAATCTGTGGTTCAGAGGGCCGCAGAACGGTTGAGAAACACTGGTAGTTTCAAAAGAAGACGCGGACAAGGTGCTAAAAGAAAAACAATATGCAGAGAAGATCGCTTTATCGAACTTCAGAGTTTAAGAAAGCGGTTTGTAACATCTCGTGAATTAAAAAAATGATTTTCGATTAGCCACTGGAAAAAAAATTCTACCAAAACAGTAAGAAGAAGACTAAAAGAAGTCAATTTGTCTGTTAGAAAACCAGCAACCGGTCCAACTCTCACAGCGACGCACAAAAGAAATCGCTTAAACTTTTGTCAAAATCATCAAGGTTGGGAAAAGGGGCAGTGGAACTCCGCTTTGTTTTTGGACGAGTCCAGGTTTCTTCTAAGCAGGAATGATCGCCGTGCTCTTGTCATACGAAGACCAGGCGAGCGATTTGCACCATGTACCATTTGAGAATTTGACAAATTTGATGGGGGTCTGTAATGGTTTGGGATGGCATACAATTTAATGGTCGTACACAATTGATACGAAATGGGTCGCTAACAGCAAGAAGATATAGAGACGAGATTATTGTACCCCATGTTCAACCATTTGCCGAAAATTTCGGCATTTTTATGCAAGACAATGCCAAACCTCATACAGCTAACATTGTCACAGCTATGTTGAGAGATGCAAATATCCAAAGTTTGGAGTGGCCTGCCAAAAGCCCTGTTCTCAATCTATTGAGCATCTCTGGGAACAATTGGGCAATAAAATTAAAAACGCACCGACACCACCAGTAACACTTGATGAGCACTCTAACATGCTTGTTCGAGAAAGGGAACAGATACCCCAAGAAAATATACGAAACTTAATCTCAAGCATGCCAAGAAGATTAGCAGCGTGAATTGCTGCAAGAGGAAAGCATACACGCTATTAATAATTTTAGTTTTGTTAACTTGTTACAAATTAGGATATAAGTTCATGAGAAGACCAATGGTATTTTAAAGATTTAAAGTATTTTAAAATTTGTTAAATTTATTAGCCCTTAAATCAACTAAACTGTAAGGAAACACTTAGATTTATATATTTATTCGCTTCATTAAATTTTGTTATCTTGTTTTGAATTTTACTGGTGGTCCCTTAATTTTGTCCAGAAGTGTATATTGAGAAGTTATCTAAATCAATCTATTTTTGATTATAAATTCTATTTCACTACTTCATTCTTTAGGAATAAGTATAAAAAATTAGGAATAAAAACTGGTACTTACTTAAAGTTTTGAATTCAGCGTACACATATTTATAAGGAATACACATATTTATAAGGAATACATGTTTTACTCAATACTTCCAAAACAGTGTTGACCAGTATTATTAATAATATTGCTATTGATTGCTGTTTGTTATCAATTTTTACACTTGCAAAATTATTGTTATTGTAAATAATATTGATAAAGCAAAAAAAAACGAACAAATAATGTCATATTTGTTAAAAAAATCTCACTGCTTAAGTTTTCTTAGAGACTAAAAGGAAGAAAAAGAAAAGCTTTGTTAAAATTCTTTTTCACGAACTACTACAATTTAGGTTGCAAAATATTATTGTGGATTCTTCATTCATACTTGACTTTTTCACGTAAAAAACACATTTCATCAAAGACTCTCGAATCTTGGGGCTTCCAAATTACAAAAGACTCATCTGAGTTGCTTTTAGATCTCGTCTAAGATGTAACTTTCGCACTACTTATATAGATCCTAATTGTCTTATCCGAACCACATTTTCTTAGATAAAAGTCAGATCGGACTTGAATGACCAAGTTTTACCCTCGATTTTCACTATTTTTCCACTTTTTGATATAAGAATTTTTTTAGCACTGATTTGAGATTAACAAAATGTACTGGTATCTAGTAGAAAGTATTAAAGCCGACCATGATAAAAAAAAACTATGGTTGAGTAGAAGGAAGTGTGTCTTCCTCAGAAATAAAAAAGCAAAATTTATTTTTGTCTATTTTTAAATAAATATTATTGTGCAATATTTTATCCAACACTGATAGTTTTTCAACTTTATAATTGAATGCGTAAGTTATGATTTAAATATGCGTCAAAAAATTATAAAGTCAATTTTATACTGTCCAGTAAAAAAATATCAAAAATTAGTTACATGTTCTTTGTTTATGTTCATGTTGATGTGAGCATCCATCCAACAAAAAAATTTATGTCGTCGAAAAGTTAAAAATAGTTGATCATTGTAATTATAAAAATGTTTTTTTGATAACTGGAATCTATAATAGGAGCATTTTGCTGATATGAAGTGAAGTGAAGTGAGGAATATAAGTGTGCCCTTTTGTTATCACTAGGACCATCAGGGCACGTATGTCACGTATTGATATGCACTGATGTTGAAATAAATGTTCGAGTGCAGTTTGTCACATCGACAATTCTTACGTCAACAGATATATTTTTGTAGTATGTTTCCTTGACGCATTTTTATTGACTCATCAATCAAGACTCCCTTAAATTTACTTTCATTAAATTTTTTTTTCCTAATTTGCGGATTTTTTAAAACTTGTTAATTCAAGTGGGTGGTTATTTATAAGAATTTTGAATATCGTTAAATACCTGGCCGATGAAATTTCGTTTCTCTTTTGGCATCCATCAAAAACTCACGTTCACATTAGCTACAAACACAGTCACACACTGCGGTGGTGTTTTCCTCTCCGCATTCGACTTACCTACGTTGTTTTTTTTCATGAGCTCCTTTTTGCCGTTGATATTTGCGTTTATATCCCGCTTCTTTTGCTTTTCCATCTCGACACCTTCTGGCGTACTCCTTTCCGGAGAGATGTCGCCACTTTCCTGATTGAAACACAAGTGTTTGAAGATGTTCCTGCCGAACATAGAAGGAGGATTCTGTAATTTGGAGGTGGTTTCCGGTTCAAAAAATTTTCTCCAATTTCGGCAAATTTGCAAGTATTTCCGGGGAGAAACCGGAACCTTACCTGACTAGCTACTTTTAATTTGATTGTTTGCGCCGGTGAATTCCTATTTTCGGAAATAAAGGAGAGTAACTTCACGCACTATTATATTACAACTGGTCCTCAATTGTCCTCTTTTTGATTCACCTAAGCATGACACGGAGTCACACTGTTTACCAAGTTGCCGCGGCCTTATCGGAGCGTCTTACTCCTCCGTATTGTTGTTACTTGTCTAACGATAGGCTGTTTGTTTTGCATAAATGTTGATTGTAGTTTTATCTGTGACGTGGCGCAGGGCCGGCTTCTTCCACTTCTGATCGTTTTCAATGCAGTGAGTTGGTTTCTTCCTTTTAATTTAACCCCGACCAAAATTATATATATTGATTATAATTTTCCGAAACGAAGTTAATTGTTTCATGAAAATCACAAAAATTTGTGAATTAATTTTTTTCCTGTTGCTTTTTGGTGTGTTCGACATTTTTATAATCATCTACTTTGTTTAAAAACGACTTATTTTTTAATAATCAGTAAACAACAGAAAAACAGCGACATTCGAAGAAGAATATGATGAAGTGTCTTATTATTTTTGTCCCACCCTGTACAACATTCCAGTTACAGTTGGAAAGAGTAGTAGTTAAACTAGTCTATGTACTACATTCTTTAGACTAATATTTAAATATTATTTTAAATATACTCAAATATTTGCCAGTTTATCATAGGTGAGGAAAATACGCAAAATTAAATCACTAAAAGTATAACAATATTTTAACAATAAGGTTTTATTTTACATCATAATCATAAGTGTGCACAAAATGAAACCTGAAACGATGACGTACTGTTGTTTTTCTCAACGATAAAATTTCTTTTAATAAATAATAGAAAAGTATTTGTTTATGCTTCAAATAAATAAATTATTAAATGTATTAATGTATTAATTTAAGGAACAAATAAATAAATTTTCGGAATCAAATTCTTTTGCCCTTGGTTTAAAAATTATATATATTATTCAATTTTAGTTTCTTATTTATGAATGTATGAATATACGAAATTATAAGCTATGAATATCACAGAAGAATAAAAATATTCAAAAAAGAGATGAATGGTGAGGTGCAGACTTAAGTATAAGATGATATGGCCCGAGAGTATGTGAATGCAATAAGATTTCGAAAACCATTCATCTCAAAGTGAGCTAAAGGAAAGCAAAGACAAATAAAAACTATAAAAATGGAAAAGAAACAAGATTTACTCTTATTATAAACTTATAAATCTAAATATAAACATTCAAAATTAGTAACTAAACAAAAACGTGAAAAGAAAAAAGGTAACAGTTTATAGAAAATTGAAGTTTGATTGTGAGATACAATCAGCTAAAGTACTGAGCAATAGTAAAAAAAAATGGTACAGAAATCCTTACAAATGTTAAATAATAGAAAGAGAAGCAATGGAAGCAATTTAACAATGCAACGTTTACAAAAATACTAGGTTCCTGAGATCAACGGCTGCGATTTTGTAGCCATCCTTCGCTGAAGCCTTAATCTGCGTACTCCTCAGTGTCGACACTGATTAAGGCCTCTATGAAAATGCTAATTGTCTCTCGAGAATGGCTCTGAAATCACATAGAGATATCTCCAAACTGTAAGTATTTTTAGTGTGAAAACCTTTCCAAGCAAAAAGCAATATACAACTATGTTAACAAGCAATAAAATAATAGACAAAGAAAAATAAAGGCTTTGAGCAAGCATGAAACATTAGAAGATTATTGTCTATAAGAAATAAGGAATTTCTATCAAGAAGCGGGAAAAGTGAAGGAAGCAACACAATAGGTGATAGTGATAGGTGAGAAGAATGAGAAATTACAATACTTCGAAGATCTTCCATATAAAATTTAGAAGGAATTCCCAACGAGGTCAATCTTTGGGGGTCGATAAACTATTAGTAGTCGACTGGGAGGTCGATTAATTTAAATCTAAGTTGTTTGATTGTATTTAGTTTTTTTATTCATTGCAAAGGAACAAATCCTCCCTCAACAACTCCTGCTCGCTTCCGTTAGAGAAAATTAGATATTAAAAAATTAAAAGTTTTGAATTAAAGATTAAAAAATTATGAGTTGATGTTTTTAAAAGATTGGGAACTGCTGGTTCATAACAAGGTTGACTGGTGAATTAGAATAAGAAAGAAAATGAGCACGAAAACCTAGTGCAGGCACCAGAAATAAAAGAAATATGAAAGTACTTGAAAATAGTAGAAGTGCTGGCAAAAACAAGATCCCAACATAATTGTTAAAAGAGAGAGGAAAAGAATTGTAATCAAAATTAAAAATCAAATGCTGATAAAAAGGAACAAACGAATAATGTTCTATGTCCTTTAGTGCATGGCAACTCCATCCCCTATTATTACATGAGGTTAAAGTAAGATGAAAATACGAATCGAATAAAAGGAAAATAAAGCTACATACGAGAACTACAGAGACATAATTATTGATTGACTTCATTAATTAAAATTAGGTGAATCAACTGACAAACAGATATAGTAGGAAAGCATTAAGGGGGTGCTTAAAGAAGAACCACCATCCTTCTTTTCACATCCTTCAAACATTTCGAATAATAGTTATAAACGGGATTTAGGATTACATTGAACATCGACTTTAAACAAGCATACTCGGTACGAAGAGTTAACCGAAGAAACAAATAAGTTTAACGTTAATGAAAACACGTCGTCTCTCCCAAATCTGTGAGGTAACAAGTAGTTTACGTCAGGGTGGTCCTCTGTCAACAATCCTTTTTAATCTGGTGGTAGTTGAGAGAGGCAGACATTGGAATGGATCAATATGTAATGTCGTTAGACAAGAACAAAGAAACATCTAGAAAATATTATTAAAAGATAGAAAAATACGGCAAAAACAACAAACGAAACAACAAAGTACATGGAAAAAAACTTCAAATCACGTAAACTCCTTCAAAGTTCAAAATAAAGAACAAGGAATATAACATTAAAAAAAAAGTGCTCAATTTGAATATTTGGGAGTAATTTTAGTCCACAGCTGTGAAACCAAAGCATAAATTTTTAACGATTAACTAAGAAGAACGTCTCAAGCAACGAAAATTAGACTGGTAGTTGGATGTCAAAATGTAAAAAAAAATGAAATATGGGAGGGAAAAATATTAATGAAATTCTTTGGTTGAGTAAAAACAGATGAAGGAGGTTGGAGAGAAAAAGAACAAATACGGAATTAGTAGGAACACACGACCAACTAATGCTAGTGCTGCTGATAAAGACTAGGATATACATAGCGTACGAGAGACAATACAAATATAAAAATTATAAAAAAGGGAATAGTTCGCCAAAGAAAAAAGTATGAATCTCGAAGTAGAAGTTTGGAGAGAAAAGCATTGTATATAGAAAAAAAAAATAAACGTATTGAAGAAGGATGCGCTTGTAAATACCAAGAAGTATCTTCATACGAAAGCCATGAAGAAGCAAATTTTTTTTTGCCAATCAAAACTGCAAAAGATAATCTGAGTTAATAATGAAAGTAGTTATACGTACAAAGAAGGAAAAAAATGAATTTGAGAAAAGAACTTAAGTAAAATTAATGAGAGAAAAATCAATGTCTGCAAAGTGGGGCCAAAAAAGATAGAAACGTAAACTTGAAAGACCAAACAAATCTTCGAATTACTCTGCGAAATCAACCAGAGATGAACCAGATAATAGAAAAATATTGGCTTTCCGTAAATTTACCGCGAATGACATGAATTAATTTCTTGGCATGATTCGGTAGAAATATTTAAGAAAACAAGCTATAATAGAAGATGGAAGAAACCACTCGAAGAATCAACAGTTTTTCATGATTTACATATTTTAATCGAAAGTCAATGAACTCTTAATTAAACAAAACAACTTGAAATGCTGTAAACATTACGCTGCCTTCATTTTGTTCGCTGTATAATTTTCTTCTCCTCGAGCAACAGCAGAAAATGAATGCAGGGGAAAAAAAAACCTTGCAAAGTACCCACTCACTCCAAGACTGTAAACAGTGACATATTAACTTGACCTGATCGACTGACCTATTTATATTAAAACTTTTGCGTTACAACAAACACATTAATTGGCCTTAGTTCGAGCCATCTTTTAGTTTAGTATTTTGCAATTCTGCAAGATTTATGCAATTGAGCGATTAATTAGTTTCGGTCGTTCTAAAAATCGACTCGTTATGTAAGTCGTCAGAGATGAACGGAAATTTTCCCGTTCCGAGCAATTCCGGGCTCCAATTTTTCGGGGCCCCAAATGCCAACTCTAGCAAATACTTTGGTAATCAGTCAATTCGTTTTCTAATTAACGACTTGTATGAAATGAGATTTTTTTGCCAATTAGCGTGGCTTTTTGTTTCGTTTTCGGGTGATTAGAGCGCATTTAAAATAGAATTGATGGGGAAAAAAACGTATAATTGTAATCTTATCGGTTTTATTGCTATTTCTGTTTTCTTTCTTTTGCCTCGGATCACACAGGCGATGTTTCGTACCGAGTGCGCTTGACAGAGACGGGAGGGCAAAGTCGTGTCCTTTTGGTAACGTGGTTTCGAGCGCAAGCGAACGCACGTTCGACTTGGTAACAATAATTATTCCATTGAGTCAGAGACGGATTCTAGAAAATGTTTGTTCACAATAATATAGATATAGAAATACCCAGAAATCGGTGAATTTCTCCTTAAAACTGATCGTGAGAAACAAGCTGATTCTGATTGTTACTGTTTGCGTTTCAGTTACAATGGATTTATAATTCCCACAAAATGATCTTCACATTATTTTACATGTATTCAACTTTTATACAATGGTGGAGGCTGGGTAGCCTTAGGAATAAAATTAATGGCACTCTAAATGGAAAGAATGCCTTGATGATATGCTGCAGCAATTTCATGACGGATCCAAAAAGCCAGAGGGCCCTCGAAAATCTACTATTTCAAAAATCAGACCGCATGGGTTGTATTGTGGTACCGAGGGTAAATAAAGAACTGATTAAAACGATCCGTTTCTTAACGTTGTATTCCAGCAAAAAATCAGTTTGAATCAATGGGTGAACTTCCCCAAAGACATGGCATTCCTCCCCATTTATTTCGGGTATGCCAGGTTGAATTTGGCTGCGCCCAAATTGCACGTGATGGTGCATGCCCTTCTCGAAAAGTACACTCCACACGATGCAGAAATCATAGAGGTGCGTTTTTTGGACGTTTTTCTCATTTTTATTAACCAAAATCTTTTAATGTAGATCGAAAAATTCGGAGAGCCGGTGGCGTGGAGGGTTAGCAATAATTTTGAAGTTATTTTGGAAACTGACCTAGAGCACCTTACAAAATTAGTCCATTGTTATTCCAACGGTGATATTGATATCAACCACGATTTAAAATTGCTTAGGATGGAAAGTAAATATGCTCGATGAGGTTTGACTTTGATTATTCCTGACGTCGCGTCGTTTTGTAGCCGTTGATGTCGAAGGAAAGGCGTTCAGCATCAAATACGAACATGTTTTCCCTGTAGAGCAGAGACTTAAATACTCACATGCCGATGTACACTGGAAAAAATTTGTTGCAACCGTCGAGAAGTTGTACAGTAAAATCTACGATTTATCATCAAAGTAAGTCAATTCTGATTAAGACAATCAGAATTATTTTTCACTTCTTTGCTTACAGTCCAAAAATTATGATAGAGAACGACTCCAAAATCGAAGACACCAGCAGAAAAGTCCCCGTTTCCGAGGTCAAACCCATCAAGAAGGAGACGAAAAAAGACTTGGAAACCGAAGAAGAAAAGAACACATTGGCCGTGCATTCCCGAAAAACCGACCACCGTTCGCCTAAAAGCGAAAGACACCGAGGTTCCAGCGATCGAAGCAAAGAAAGCAAAACCGAAACTCGCAAAGCCAAGGAAATTCATCGTCCGAAAGAAAAGGTTAATAAAGATGAGAAGGCGCAAGAAATAGGGAAACTTAGTAAACATCGAGGTCCGAAACTTGAGGACCATAAAAGTGCCAAACATGAAAATGCGAAGTCAAAAATTCCTGCCACGTCAAAAGAACAAAATAAAGAAGAGAAAACGCAAACCAGAACGAAAACAAAAGCACAAATTAGTCCTAGACGTAAAGAATTAGTAAAGACTGAAAGCGCGTCGAACATTGTTCTTCCGCACGAGGCGCGTGGTAGTACTGACATCAGCACCTCACAAGTATTAAACGAGGTGAAAGACAACGATGAAATATTTGAAGATTGTTTTTCTTTAACTCCCTCGAAGAAATCAGGCAGCCAGTCGACTGATACAACCATAGACATTTTCTTAGATGCTGCCACCTCTCAAGCGTCCGGCACTTTATCGTTAAGCAAAAGTATAGACAGCGAGTATTATTTCTGCTATAGCGATGAGGCATCCTTGCTTGATGATATGACGCCAAGGCAGAGCATAGTACAAACCAACTTGAGAAAAGAGGAATTGGACAGTCTGGAGCAAATTGCCCCTTCGCCTTGGAAGCACAAAAAACGAGATGGGACCTTCAAAGTCAGCAATATCATTCAGGAAAGAAACGTCGTATTTCCGAGTTCTAAGCAGAAAACCAAGAAGTGGTGGAAAACCGATCGACCTCGAAGCACAAAACCACCCAACGTCCTCGTGTACGCAGACAGCGTCGTCGCGAAAGAAAACGTCAAAGAAGTCCTAAACGCCATATTGAATAACGAAAAGTAGGTATTCAAATAATTTCTTTCCTTCTCTTGTTGTTATTGTACTTCTAAATCTTGCCAAACATCATGTTTGAAATTGGCATAAAATTTATTATTCCTTTTTTGATTTCCCAAAATATTGTTTCGCTGTTGATATACACAGATTGTTAAGTTTTTGGTACGATTTGTTTCACTGTGCATTCTTGTTCAGGTATACAATTTACGATTTGCCTATTAACAAATCCACAAACTTTTGGGACGAATCAACGACCTTAGTGGTTGTTTGCGGCAACGTAACGCCAACTTTAACAACAGAATTGTTGCAGTACCTTTTAACCGGCGGGCAGTTGCTTTGCTTATGCAGTGATTTACTCTACAGCGTCTTACAAACCTACTCAACAGCCGAGGTAAATTCATGCATTAAACTCAGAACTCAAACGCCCCCTTTAAACTTGTCTTTTTTGGCTGACCGAAGGTGCGTGAGCACGAGTTGGTTCGCTTTTCTTATGGCGATTGGAAACGGGTGAAGATGATGCACCATATCTTCTGTTACCAAGCGTCTCCCGCCAAGAAGCAGTTTTCTAAAGATTCAGATCAGTCTAATCATAGCGATGGATCTAGTCCCGTTGCGCCTAGAACGCCTTCTACCGTAGAAATCCAGCATAATGGGAAAAATCACGTTATTCATGTGCAAGTGCTTGGGACTGAAGAGACATGGCAAACTCCTAGTCTATTGCTTGCGTCTGTTAAGTACTCCGAGGGGAGAGCAATATTTTCACAGGTTTGTTTAAAAATTGATTTCTGGTGCAGCAAAATACTTTGTGTCGCTCAGGTTCATTTGGAAATCGACCCAACCCAATATCAAGATGACGAGAGTAAATACGCAGCCTTAACGGATAGTAATAATGCCAGGTTAGAAATTTTGAAACACATCCTGTCACACCATCTGGACATGGATTGCACAAACACAAAAGAAGAGATCACTTACACCTCCGGTTATTTCTTAGGAAGACATGATGTAAGTCGTGAGTTATTTTCGTGTAAACCCTTTGTCAAATTATTTTTCAGATGAAACTGAAAACGTTAAACGAATGCAAAAGTATCAACAGCAATAAATTAGAAAACGAAAAAATTTCGCTGGTCTTTTGCGGCAAGGACGTTGATCCAGGTAATGCAAGCCCGACCCGATTGCCCGTGCTGATACTATCTTGCCCGTCAAACTTTTCGACCGTGCAGTATTTTGAGGTAACTTCTTTTCTTTTCGCCCTGGCCATAAAAAATATGTTATTGATTTGCAGACTTTACAAACTGAAGAAATTGGCAGACTCGTAGTTTACACGGACGTCCTAACGAGTTCGCAATTTGTTTTGTCACAAAAATTAAATCATGGCATCGTCGTCATACCCCGAAGACAAACGCAAGGTTTCGGCCGTTCCAATAACTTATGGTTGAGTCCTCAGGGTTGTGCCATGTTCTCCTTGCAACTGCATGTTCCTATGAAGTCGTCGCTTGGAAAATTCCTGCCTTTGACGCAGCACCTCGTCATGATTTCCATTGTATCAGCAGTACGGAGTTTGCCTGGATATGAGGTGAGATACAAACTTGCTTGAATACAATAAAAAATGTGTCAAACTTGTAGGGGATTGAGCTCGGTTTAAAATGGCCTAACGACTTGTATGCTTATTCTAAAATTAAAGTTGGAGGCCTCGTAGTTACGTCGCAGGTACTTACTGACGTTGCTATCGTGAATATTGGTAAGATCAGATTCTTTTGTAAAGGAATTAAGACTATTAGTTTTTTTTCTGTTTAGGATGTGGAGTTAATTTAGACAATTCAAATCCAACCACTTGTATAAATGATGTAATCAAAAAATATAACGAAGAATATAAAAGTGACTTGCAAAAGATTCCTTACGAGAAGTTTTTTGCCATCGTCTTTAACGAGTTGGAACGCATTTTGAAAATAGTCCAAAAGGGAGATATTGATTTTCTATTTGATTTATATTATAAGTATTGGCTACATAGGTTGGTATTACTCCTTTCTTTTTTATTGGTATTAATTTTGTTTTAAATCATTGCAGAGATTCAGAAATTTCCGTGATGACCAAGGAGGGACATATCAGGAAAGTGAAGATTATTGGTATTGATGATTTTGGATACTTAACAGTTCGTTCTCCAGACGGAAGTATCAGCGGAGTACAGCCAGATGGGAACACTTTTGATATGTTGAAAGGTCTTATAGCGCCTAAAATCAATTAATCATGTATAAAGAATCAAAACATTCCACTTGTTAAAACGTTGTAAATTGTAAAGGTTCATAATTATAATAACAGATGTCGTACTATTTGGAGAAAATCTTATGTGATTTAGGCGTAGTCAACAGTTCATTCTACTCTCCACTTGTCGTAACTTTCGTTTTCGGATCTCTCGGTGTTTGAATTGTCGCGATAAATATTTTGGTGTCGTGAATCAATAAATAAGTTATCTGTGTATCACTTTTGTTCTTGGTGATGACCATGTGATCTGTGCAATGATGTAAAGGTTTATATTTGCGAAATTTTATTGTACTTTTTATAAATTTCTTGTTAATTGCTGTGAATGTTTTTAATAAATTATATTTACTGTAAATGGCATAATTTTTCTTTATTATTGCCAGAAAGAGTAGGTAACTATAAAAAAGGGCTCGAATAATTTGAATTTTGTTTCAAAAACCGAATGAATTATTTGGGCCCCTCCCAACTGAGATTTAACAATTCGTTTCCAATATTTTTTTTTAATGTCAGCATTGTAAAGTAAAAATAGAAATAATATGAATTAGAATTTCCAACGTTCTACATAATTTAATTCAAAATGAACAGAATGGGCAGGATTATATATTTCATTTTATCAGTCAGAGGGGTACTGACTCAGTACATTAATTGCACTTTGCAATCATTATACTAACCGATAACTTTCAAAAATATAATTCTCCCGCTTATTAGTTATAATCACACCTAATGTTTTCTTTATTATTTTTCAGAAATATATAAGTACATATATTTTAACATACAAGTGATAAAGCAGCCAATATTTTCTTTTGTTATCCAAAGTCACCTGAACTTATCTTCATCATCAAGCAATGATGCAATTTTATGCACGATATACAAAAACGAACACAACATCAGCGTTACGAGGGTGTAATGTGCGATTTTAAACCTAAACGCTTTCCTCTGAGCGCACGGAATAGTCTCCAGTGGATCTTTCAAGAAGTAAACCCTAATCCCCCTCAGATAAACGAAGAAGTACTCGTCCCAATTAATCCTCATGATATCGAACTGAAACAAGCTCTTATCTTCCGCGTTCATCTTGTTCCAAAGGTTTTGTATGTTTCGATTCGTGAAGTTCCAGTCTCTCAATGCAAAATACGAAGTGCGTTCACAAAATGTCGCTGTTCTCTTGTATATGGCAACAAACCTAAAATATCTTAGTATTATTTTGGAAAAATCAGCACAAGTGAATCATACTTAGGTTTCTTTCCAAAACAGTACAACAACAAATCCATCACATAAGCCGGAACGGTATGTAAGAGCAATTCGGATAGTAAGTACAAGAATTTGTGGGGAATTTGAACGTATATGAAGTACCAGATCGATAGGGAGGATGCAAGTTTGTATGCGTACTTGTGCGATAAATTATCAAACATGGCTAAAGTTAAGACGACAATAGTTTGAAAACGTATTAAATTCAGTGGCGTAACTAAGTGAAGCTGAAAGCGTGAGCCTTCAACACGTTGGTTTCCTTTCAGATTTAGTTACGTCTCTGAATAACTGAACTTAAAATAATCTACATCGCTTGCAAACAAATCCGTGACTCACCCCAAGTTATTGGATTTTGACAACCGCTGACGCAATTGTAAACGATTGGAACCTTGTTGGCCACATATCTGAAATAAATGTGATTCAAAATATATATACAAAATACGTTTAAATACGTGCGTTTCGGCTGTCTCCCATGAGGCAGCAAGTATGGAATTAACAACGTAATCCGCAGGAACTAAATCAGCTATATTTGCAGGATCGCTTCGAAAGATTCTCAGCATGCCCAAGCTAGATTGCAAAAGGACGCGCGTAGGCCCAAAGGAGTTATCCACCCATCCCGGTAGTGGTTCTTCAGCGCAGGCAGTTACTAAAAAAATGCAAAAAATAAAAAGTGCAATGCATTTCGAATATTTGACTCACTCATAGAAGGTCGAACGATCGAGAGGGGCAAATTTTCCCCAAGCGTTTTAACGACGTCTTCCGCCACTGCTTTCGTGAATGCGTACGTATTGACCCATTTTTGAATCACTCTGAAATCACCATTATTTTAATTCTATTGTGAAAAATGCCAACAATGCAAGTTACATTGGCGTTATCGCATCCAAAATATCATCCTCCAAGGCGTTTATCAAATTCAAGAGTTTCTGGCCGGAGAGGGGGGGTTTGTAAAAAGTTTCGTTTGTAACTTCTGTGACACAGTTTGAATATGCGGTAGAAACATACACGAAGGACTAAAAAGAATACTTTTTGAAGAGATTTTTTCTGTGCTTAATCATAATAGTGACTGACAGAATTGCATGCGGGAAGAAAGATGTGATTTGTCTAAATCGGCTGGGGCTGGCTAATCCGACGTTAGACAGTTTTATGAAATTAGTACTCATTTTTTTATCTCGAAGGACCGAGTAGATCATGAGTATTGAGCGGAATCGAATATTTTCTTCAAGCGAGGCTGCAAACGTTTACGGCGAGTATTGCACGGAATAAACCAATTCAAACTGCAAACGCTTCAATAGATACGTGTACGGACTAGACTGAGGTTACGCTTTCATAACGCGAGGGTGGGTCCAATATCTACCTAATTCATTGTTCACTTTTTATAGTTTTAAAACGATACGATTCAGCAAGCGGGAAGCTGAAATAAAATATAAAATTCCGCCCAGTAGTCATGAGCGATTAGGTATTCGAGTTTTGAGCGCATTAACTCTATCGTGTTATACTAACACTTAAACTTGTCATTTCACTGGCAATCTTGAGTAAATCTTGCAAGGCACGAACGTTGATGTAGGTTGCCCTTCGTAATCCTTCGTCAAATCTGACTGTTGCAGCGCAATGTATAATCACATTTACGTCGTTTCTTAATATGGCCAGGTCTTCTGCGCTCAAGCCTAGATTAGGTAGTTCACAATCGCCCATCAACATCGAGATTTTGTCTAAAAAGTTTGGTCTTTGCGTTTTAAGCAGCTCGAAAGCCTGAAATAATTAATTAGTTTTGAAAAAGTTTAGAGTTAAATAATAATAATAATTTTTATTGATCCTGTATATAGTATGTAGGTAGGCACATCTTTTTATCGTTTAAAGAACACATCAGGACAAATAACAAATTGAAATTGTTAATGTACCGTGTCTAACGTTACGGTACTATTAAGATTAAGGGCGAGTTTGATAATGGAGACTTTAAAATTAAAATCACATTCAGATGTGTAAACAAATGTATTTTCAAAGTTGTTTTTATATCTGAAAGTGACTTTAAATTTAAAGTCTCCTTTAAATTTCATTATGAAACCAGCCCTAAGTAAAATTGTTCATAATAAAAAATATATTATTATAATTCGTTCTCCAAACAGACAGCCCACTGAAATAATGCACTTTACGTAACGGCGCACGTGGGCGAATTGAGCAGTTTAAGTGGACAAAAATATAAAAATTCATAGCTCAGTAATTTTCTAAATGGTTCCAATTTAAAAATGACAATGTACAACAAATTCTTTAATTAAAACCAAATAATTTTGGGAATATTATTCTCTTAATACATTCCGAGAAGAAGTATACGTCTGTAAATTCCAAAAATGCTCTCTATTAATTATTCTCACTTACGTAATTATGTAGACTGCTCCTATAAATTGAATGGTCATATAAGGGCCGGTACTTTCATCACTGATTAACTTTAACCTTTGGTTTATTCCCATGCCTACAATTGTAAAGACAATTGTTTCTAAGGGAATAAACCAGAGATTAAAGTTAATCCGTCATGAAAGTACCGGCCCTTAATCTGATAAAAGTTCAGTGGTATTTAGTACATGAAGTTGTTTGTTGATTGTTTCGTGATTGTGTTACCATTGAGTGGAGTGCCATGGATCCATCAGTAGAAGGTATTTATAGTTCTTATTTTGTACGACATGTTATAATATTTATAGTTCATTTGGAACAGCACGTCAATATTGCGAAAGAACTTAAAAAATATATAACTAGACAATCGTAGATAATAAAGAATATCTTTTTTGTCAAACCTTTGCAAACCATGAAATGAAGACTGTCAATGTAGAATTAATTTATTAACATTGTCATACCTGAATTATTGTCAAAATTTGTCATAAATTTGTATTATTTCGTTTTTAGTACTGATGTCCCATATTAACCGAAGAGTATTATTTGATATGTGGCGACAAGAAGATAAGGAGAATAGAATTTCTACTATCAAAATATTTGCCACATTCTGAATTTAGATGAATATGAAATTAATATTAAAGACTTTTAATGAAGAAAGTTATAAACATATGTAAATTATTTCAACTGAGGTGGAAAAATTGTCATTCAAGTTTGCAAAACTTCGAACATAAACATGGTGAATGGTTAAATGAAGATGTAGACTTTATGATGTAACGAATTATGTACCTTCTTCACCATCTAGTAGCCGGGAAAGAGGTCGTCCTAACAAAAAATTTGAAGAAGTTTCTGACAAAAGTAAGAAAAGGAAACTACAACCTCTTTTGCGGCACAGTACAGAAGAACTTTTACATGCAACACGTTTGAGTTTTTTATCTGAAGGAAAACGTTCTGTGGCGCAAATAATACAAAAAGTTGCAGAATCCTCTCAAGAAATAGTACAAGTTTACAAATCTGTAATTAACAGAAGGCCCAAATTAAATTAACTGCAGATGAAGCGCTGGCATCGTTTATTTCAAACAAATTAACAAAGCAACAATATAAAAATATAAAGAAGGAGACAAAGTCACATAATGCTGACGTTTATCCATCTTACGATAACTTGTTTTTAGCAAAAAAACGTTGTTATCCAGAAAATATTGAAATAGGAGAGACTTACGCTGAAATTAAATTACAATCACTGGTGAACCACACGGCTGAACGCTTATTTTGTGCTTTAGAAGAATTTCTTAACCGAAGGCATGTGTGTGATCCTGCGCAACTTATTATTACTTATAAATGGGGTTGTGATGGCGCTGCTGGTTATAGCCAATACAAGCAATAATTTGCAGAAGAAAATTAAGATCAGTTATACGATGATTCATACCTTTTTATTATTTCTTTGGGAATATTGACAATAGCAGATAAAAGTAATGAACTTATCTGGTCTAACCCTCGTCCATCATCCACAAAATATTGTCGACCTATTAAAATTATAATGAAAAAAGAAAATGAAGATCTTGTACGAGAAGAAGTTTCGAAAATTGAAAATCAAATTGCAAAACTTTCACAAACTACAATTAATATGGATGGAAAGACAATCTTCATAGAATATAGTTTTATTTTAACCATGGTCGATGGGAAAATATGCGGATATTTGACTGGAAAGCATGTATCAACTTGCTGCATATGTGGTGCAAAAGCTAAAGACATGAACAACCTTGAAATTTGCAGACAAAAAATTATTGACACATCTGCACTTTCATACGGAATTTCAAGTTTACATGCTTGGATTAAATGCTTTGAATGCATTCTTTATATTTCATACAGGCTTGATTTTAAGCAGTGGCAGGTGAGAGGAGAAGAAAATAAAGAAAAATGTCAAATAAAGAAAAAGCAGGTGCAAGATCGACTTCGAAAGGAATTAGGATTACTAGTGGATATACCGAAACCGGGTTTTGGGTCAACTAACGATGGTAACACGGCCCGAAGATTTTTCTCCAATCCATTTTAATTCATCGATTGTCAATTATACTGAGAACAATCGCCTCCGGATGCCCGATAAATCCAGAAGCTTTTGATAATTTTGGATTTGAAACAGCAAAGGAATTTGTAACAAATTGTCAGTGGTACAACATGACACCAACATTACATAAACTGCTTATACATGGAGCTGAAATAATTAAACAATTTACAGTACCTATAGGACAGTTATTAGAAGAGGCGCAGGAATCCAGACATATAGATAACAAACGCTTTCGCGAGGATCATAGTAGAAAGTTTTCTAGAAGAGATACGATGGAAGATCTTATCCACATGTCACTAATATCTTCAGATCCTGTAATCTGTAATTTACGCGATGTGAAACACAAAAACTCTGAAAAACTTCCAAAAGAAGTTATAAATTTATTGCCACCTGACACATTTGTTTATGACACTGATAGTGACTCAGATAATTAATATGTGTAAAAGTTATGTAAATATGTATGTGTACATAGATACAGTTATGACGGAAATTTCTTTTCTGTTTTATTTACTTCGTAATATGCATTTCTTGAAGAATAATAGTTATTTATCAGTACTGTATGGCGTACCTAATTTATAGTAAATGCAAATGCCTTCCTTATGACACGTTCATAATAATGCCATCGCTTGAGGACGTGCACTTATTCATTCTTTAAATCTTCGTTTCATGTAAAATCTCTTTCATTACATAAAAAAAGTGAAAAGAAGCAACGCCTTGTTTTTTCCATATACACTCACCGGCACGGAAAACAGCACCTGCATTTTCTTAAACAAACTTAAAATTTTAACATTTTTATAAAGTTTTACTAGTATTATAGTTTGAATACAAATACAAGTTGTTGTAATTAATTTTAAAAACTTATTGAAGATTGATTTAACGTAAAAAAAACTGTTTCTGGTACGATGGAAAAAAGGACGAAAAAATCGCAATTTTATTTTGTAAGGCAAACGACGTAACAACATCAATTTCAATAAATTGTGTTGCCTCCACGTGCCCGAATTATTGCTTGGATTCTTCTTGGCATGCCTAAAATCAAGTGTCGAATAGCATCTTGAGGAATATTTGCCCATGCCTCTAAAAGAGCTTGTAATTCATTCAAAACTAAAGGAGCGGGAACACGACTTAAAATTCTGCGCCCAAGCATGTCCCAAACATGTTCTATTGGATTTACATCGGGACTCGCCGTTGGTCACTCCATAACAGAGATGTTAACTTCGTTTAAGTACTGTCGAGTAATTCCAGCGGTGTGAGGTCTTGCATTATCGTGCATCAATAGAAAGTTATCTCCAATAAAAGGAGCATACGGGACAACAAAATCTTGCAGAACTTCTTCGATGTACCTGACAGCTGTTAAGGAACCTCTTGGAACGATGTACAACTCTGTGTGGGCTTTTAGAGAAATTCCAGCCTACACCATAACTAAACCTCCTTGGTAGCTGATTCTAGGGCTAAAGGTACATTCAGCAAATCGCTCTCCATTCGCGACCATCTGGAGAACACAGGCAAAACTTGGACTCATCTGTAAACAAAACGCGCTCCCATTCGTTTTCTTCCCAGAGCTCGTGGTTTCTGGCAAACTGAAATCACGCTACACGATAACGCCTGAGAAATTCTTGGCCTGTTGCAGGTCTGCGATTTTTGAGATTTGCTTCCCCAAGTCTTCGTCTAACAATCCGTTCGCTTACGTTGACATCTCGAACGTGATGAAGGTGATTTCTGATTTCTACAGCTGTAGTACGATGATCTCGCAAACTTTGTGAGATGATAAAACGGTCATCACGGGCGTTAGTTTTGCGTTGGGGACTAGTTCCAGGTCGTCTATTGTTACTTTTGGTTTCCAAAAAGCGTGTAAAAATACGATGGACTGTACTGGTGGATACTCCATATTGGTGGGCAACAAATCGCTCACTTCTTCTGTTTTGAAGTAATGCAACCATAGCAGCTGCTGTTTCAGGATTTACAGCCATAATTTTTGATACCAAACGGACGCAACACTTGACTCAACTTGTTTATTTATTTAAAATAATCAAAACAAAAGAATACCCGTAGCTAGTTTTACAGTTTCTATTAATTGGATTTGGACGGTTTTTGCATTTTTTAAAATTTTGATACAAAAAGAGCTTTTTAGATTTCATAATGGTTCAATAATTTTAAAAAATACTTAAAATAAGTTATTTTGTTTAGATTCGAACTATAATAATAATTATACAGTATTAAACATTAAAATTTTAGGTCTGTTTTTCGTGTCGGTGAGTTTATATACCACGAGCACGAACTGCACCAAATGATACCAAAATTAGGAAATTCCAATTAAAAAAGGATACGTTTGATGGATAACTCACTTAAGAAACATGCTGTGTAAGTGAAAATTTACTAATAAAGAACACATTCTAGTCGATAACTTTTATATAAGATCCTTTGCTTTATAATCAATAGTTAAGGTGCTATTGGAGAAATTCATAACAATGATGCACCCTGTATATACAGGGTGCCCGTTTTTCGAGCCTAACCATGGGGATCTCAGTTATTTGAAGAGATACGAAGTCGGTTAAATTAGGGCAAAGTTGCGTATTTTTATGCTGATTAATGAGCTGAAAAGAAAATTCACATACCTTTTACGGTTTTCAAGATATTTGAAGAAAACGAAAAATCGTGATTTTCGTTTCCGATTTTTTTAACAAAAACCGTTAAAGATATGTATTTCTAAGTTCGATTTTATTAAGGCACTTTTTTACAAGGAATTTAATTCTGTCATCGCCTTTATCATTGCAACAAAATTTGCAGGAAAACGACATTCAACTTTTTTTTTCTTATGGGCGCCATCTTAGATTTTTATATTTTTAAATAATGTTTTTCTTTCTGATTACAATGATGTAGCACACTTGATGATTTATAATTGCAATTTGGATAAAATACCAAAGACGTCTTTTTGCAAAGAGCGCCTTGAAAAATAAAACAATAATTTTGTTTCTTAAAAATTTTTGACATTACAATTCAACTTGCCCTAAACACCGTTCATATTGCTGCTTATTGTTGTAACAAAATGTCATTTTCAAGTGAAGAAAAGCGGGATATGCTAGAAATTTATTATGCCTCTCATCGCAATGCTCAAATTTGTTCAAAAATGTATCTGCAACGTTTCCCAGAAAGATGGCAGCCAAGTTTGGGGTATGCAGAAAATTTCTTAAGTAATGTGATATGGACTGATGAATGTAAATTCACAAATTCAGGGATGTTTAATCGCCATAATCAGCACATTTGGTCTATTGAAAATCCGCGACAGCATGACGAAAGGAGACCTGAAGTACGCTTTGAACTAAATGTGTGGGTTGGTTTATTGGATGATACAATTATTGGTCCATACATCTACGAAGAAACATTAACGGCCAATAGATACTTAAATTTTATAAGAACGTTTCTCGCAGATTACATTGATAATAACATTAACCTTAATAGATTGAGAAACTTATGGTTCCAACAAGACGGCGCGCCGCCTCATAATGCTAGAAGGGTAATGGAAAGTTTGGCAGAAATGTTTCCCAACAAATTAAATCTAAATAATGGTAATGTGTGCTGGCCTGCATGATCTCCAGACCTAAACTCCTTAGATTATTTTTTGTGGGGTACCGTGAAAAACAAAATTTTTAAAACGAAGCCTACAGACATTAATGACCTGTGCAGAAGAATTGTTACTACTTTACAACACATGCGAACAAAGGATGTTAGAAGCGCAATTTCTAATCTAAGAAGACGTTTAGATCTCTGCTTAGAGGTGGATGGTGAACAATTTGAGCATATGTTGTAATTGCGTGTTTTTTCTTTTTCCATTGGGTTATAGTTTTTTTTTTTCAATATAGTTTAAACCAAAACAAATGTCATGCACATAAAATTTATTCTCATTTTTATTTTCCTCTATAAGTTACGTTTGCCGCCTATGTTGCGCCTCTTTGCTCCCGGCAATTTCACGACGTTGACCCACTAGCTTGGAAGTTTTCCAAAGCACTCTTTGCAAAAAGTCGTCTTTGGTGTTCTATCCAAATTGCAACTATAAGTCATCAAGTGTGCTACATCATTGTAATCAGAAAGAAAAACATTATTTAAAAATATAAAAATCTAAGATGGCGCCCATAAGAAAAAAAAAAGTTGAATGTCGTTTTCCTGCAAATTTTGTTGCAATAATAAAGGAGATGACAGAACTAAATTTCTTGTAAAAAAGTGCCTTAATAATGTCGAACTTGGAAATACATATCTTTAGCGGTTTTTGTTAAAAAAATTGAAAACGAAAATCACGATTTTTCGTTTTCTTCAAATATCTTGAAAACCGTAAAAGGTATGTGAATTTTCTTTTCAGCTTATTAATCAGCATAAATATACGCAACTTTGCCCCAATTTAACCGACTTCGTATCTCTTCAAATAACTGAGATCCCCATGGTTAGGCTCGAAAAACGGGCACCCTGTATAACAACAAAAAATTAACTGCGTACACGACATTTTTTTATTATATGCCGATCGAGCGATCGATAATTTTAAGAATTTTTGTACAACTTTTTCCTTTCGTAAAACAGATTTCCCGCTTATAGTCGGAGGTCTCGTTCTATTCTTATCCCAGACTGATCAAATCGGCATATAATAAAATAATAACGTTTAGTTCTTCTATTATGACTTCAGTTTTTTGTTATTATTCTAGATAATTCCCCTTCTTCGCGACCGATTTTGCTTTTTGCATTCCGAGACCCTTGTGTTAAGGTATTGTGGCTACAAACCTTCTAGATTCTAGAAAAGAAATTTTAAGGAAGGACAAGAAAAGAAAATTGAAGGTACAGTCCAACGAAAACGAAAAAATAAAGTCTATAGAGAGTAAAGGGAAAGCAACGCTTAAATATACGGCGGTAGATTAAATTCTTATACACTACAAATAAATATTGACGAACTAACTATGAAATTAATGATGTTTAAGTTTCAGGACCATAAGGGCCTCAGAAATAACCAAGGAATTAATTCTCTGTTCACTTAGTGAATGGTAAACATGTTTGAAAATCAAGTGGAATAATTTAATTGGTGATGTGATACTACGTTATTGAAATAAATAATCAAAATTTCTCCAAACCTCGTTTATTGAATTACACAGTTTTCATTTCAAAGACTCTGGCCCATATTTTTTGGGGTTTTTGAAAGAGTTCTGAAAAGAGTTTTGAAAAGTTCTTCCGATAATATTGTTCTATTGTTGCTAGTTGTGAAGATACTCCTAATAACTTCCACGCTCTAAAAATGTAGGATGACTACTAGAAGTAAATGTAGGTGAATAAAAACAACGGTTTTAAGCTTACTTGTATACACACAGTTCAGGTGCAATTAACAGTATGCTACCTGTTACTGATGTCAGAAGAAAAAAGCAAAACGCTGAAGGTTAATTTAAAATAATCAAAGTACTGCATTAAAATATTGGCTTATTTGAGTTTGCCATGAAACTTTGTCTTTGATTGCGTAACAAGTCATTATAGCTTAATGGGATCGCCTGATTTTGTATTTATTTATTTAACGCTTAATTTTATATGCAATTTTGATTGGACAATAAAAATAAATTTAAAACAACTTTGCCGACCAGCATTTGAAGATTGGAATGAAAATTCAGCTTAAGTGTAGATGAAAAATAAAACATCTTTTAGAAGTGTGTTTCATTTTTTTTCTCGAGCAGGCATTTCTGAAGTTAAATGTTTTCCTTTCAATTTCATTAAAAAAAAACTAAATATGCTTTCGCTTACAAAAATTTAAAGTATTTAAATAAAATCTTACTGGTTCGTTAACTAGTTTCCTTAATCGTTCGTCGGGGTGAATTCCATGTTTGTTTCTTACAAGCAACCAAATTTTCTTCACGTCGAAACAGGTCCGCAACAGTTTTTCCATCACCAGTTTCCCCAAGAATCCTGTACCTCCCGTCAGGAAAACCGTTTTACCCGAAAAATATTCCTGAATTTGGCTCCACATTTCAAATTAATCTGTAACAATATCTTAAGTGTGAACCACGGAAAACCAAAATGGATTAAGTCACAAAATTGCGTCTTTTTGAATTCTTTCTTTATTGAAGAAATCTGTCCCCTTATTGATTATTTGCCAAATGGTGATGATTCCCTTCAAATCACCCTTTGTGCGGCAGCCATCACAATTGATTAGTTCTGTTAATAAAGAGCCAATAATCAATTATCAAGTTAATTAGTAAATAATATAATATGAATAGAAAAAGAAGAAGTCTTATTCACAATTATGCATGTTATTCATTTGGATGATTTGTTCACTCTCGTGAATAATAGTTGTCTTAATCGGTCATATAATAAAATACTATTTTATGCGAATATAAAATATAATATAAACTTACCCGCCAGACTGTTCGCGGTATTACTAAATCAGGTTTGATTCTGTGCTGCTTTATACAACAAATCAAACCGAACATGTTTAAAAAGGCCGTGTTAATACGCATGCTCCAGGATATTTATTAGAAATACAGTTTATTTAAATTATGTTGTGTCTGGTCACAGAAATTAAGAAAGCGACGCAGAAAACTACTTGAGAAACTGGAATCTAGAAAAAAATCTATACATGCGATATTAAACATGTTGCTGTGATATTATCTGAAATACCATAAGGTTTCGGGATTTAGGTAGATCAGGAGGAAGAATGACAATAAAAATATCGTATAATAAATTATTTTATCGAACACTTAAAAATGACACTATCGTTCTACGTTTTTAATTTTTTATACAATTTGCACCGACAAGAATCTACTTAAATAATAAAAATTTCCATTTTCTATAAATAGTAAACTCCAAATCATAATATTTTAAAATCAATTCACAATTTATAAACACCAATAACAATTATCTAAAAACAGAAAATATTAGAAAAGTTATACATACTGTACAATTTAAATAGTAAACCTAAAAAGATTATTATGTCGAACATTGTTGTTATTGTTATCATTATTGTAATTTGTTTACTTATTTACAGTCTGGAAAGTTTTCTCCAAATTCGCTCTGGGTAAAGTTTTGCAAGAAAACAGTACGTCTGAACCAAAATATTGACATTGGAAAATACCCCAAGTTAGTAGCCTATTTAAAAGAAGGATTTAAAGGGTACGAACCAAAAAAATCGAAGGTTCTAACTCGAGAGGAAGTGGTAAAGTTTATTCAGGAAGCATCAAACGAAACGTTTCTTATGATGAAATTGGCGCTATTATTTGGGGTGTTTTGAGGTTGCAGGCGGGAAGAATTAGTGAACATGTTGATTGATCGTATACACGGTGTATCAGGTATAAGGGACTATACGTGATCAGTGGGTCCATGACGATCTATAAACAATACTTTACCTCTGACAAAATAGGAAAAGTACACAGTTATCGAATTATGAAGCAATGAGTACGGCCCTGGCGCGTCTCTGCATGTATGAAACTACGCTTAGTGCCAGAGTACAGTAAAATTCTTTACCCCGACCTTGCAGATGTGCGCGGTTAAGAATGGGCGAAAATGTTGCTTGACAGGCATATCAATAAAAGTAATTTTACGATAAGAATGCTTCGAATGGGTAGGGTGCAATTACCGTGGGGGTAATTACTTATTACACCACCGCTACTCTCCGAAATTATTTAGAATTTTTCAAAGAATATTGCCCGATGTTTTGGACAAAAGGTCCTTAGACCTACGGCGAAACATGTGGTTCATGCACGACGGTGCATCACCGCACGTTACTCTCCAGGTCCGAATCTAACCAATTTCAACGCCGATGGATATGTAGATATGGACCAGTGTTGTGGCCTGCTCGTAGCCCCGATATGAATCCGCAGGATTTCGTTCTGTGGGGGGCTTTAAAACAGGAAGTCTATTCTGTGCAAATCAATACAGAAGAACTATTATTACAGCGGATTCATGCTGCAGCTCCCCGAGTATCGGAGGATCCAAAATGTCTGGAGCGAATCCAGGAGAACTTTCGTCGTCGTGTGGACGCCTGTTTACGTGCCGGTGGAAGACATTTCGAACACCTGTTATAAATAAATTGATGAGGAAGCGTTCAAATTATTTATTCCTTTATTCATCCAATAAATGCTAATTAGTTCGCACAAATACGACATCGTTTATAGTACATATCGTAAATGCTTTCCTAGCAACTTTTATGGTTATAGTGGACCGCTTAAGTATTAAAATGTATTTGATAATGTAACAGCCTTGTTTACACAATTGGTTCGCTTTATTATGACATTCCAGTTGTACGAGATGACCTTATCAGAAATATCGATACGTTTTCAGAAGCACAGGTCCGCACTCAGTGCAGAATTTTTTATAAAATTTTCATAAAAATTATATCGGTAGAAATCGTTTTGTAACACTTTTTTCGGACTGTCCATGTAACCCTCAATTACGCCTATCACTATGGCTCCTTTAATACGATACACCCTGTAGAGGACAGGGATGAAGTTGTTGTTGTGACCATATCCGAAACGAAAACCGACAAGAAACGTATTTTTACCATTATTGTTGAGAAACAATGAGTTCTTTGAAGCTGATAAGAAAATACGGATCATTGCGATCACAAAGCTGTGTGTTACGGAGGTACTTTGTAAATTATAGAAACGTCCGCTGCTGTGCTCAGGCTGTTGAAAATATACATTCGGAAAGATCCCTTACTAGCAGATGCTGGGGCTGGTATGACTACATTAAAGAGACATGACGGCTGGAGGAGTAGCAGTGTTGTGGAAGGATATTTAGAAGACAGTATCGCATCCAAATATAAAGTCGCGAAACTTCTAGCTGAAGAGTCTTCAACATCAAATACCGCAACCTTACAATTAGATGGGAATGGTATGTCTTCAATATTAAATACGGCAACGTTACAATTAGACAGGAAAAGTGTTTCCATTACTGGTATTTTTAATAATTCTTCTTTCATTGTAAATGAAAATAAATAAAGTGAAAAATGTCGACTTCGTGTTTGTATTGCATTAACCTGTCTAAAACTATAGCAATCTTTATACCCGCGTATCGAAGTTGTTAATAGCTGATAATGGTACTGGTAAGACATAAAATAAATTTCATTCAATTAACGAATGCAGGATGGATTAGCAACAATCGTAATTAAGGTATTTAAACCTATAGGAACAAAATTTAATTCAGACAACGAATGTTTCTCAAAGACGATCTGCAACGATCATTGTTGTTATTAAACAGAATGAAATAAAATTTTAAAACATAAATATAGATTATTCTATTAAAGAATAGATTGTAGAGGATTCGCAACGATCGTAAACAATTTATTTAAACCTATTGTTAATTTCAAAACACAAACACATGAGACCCTCAATAAGAAGAACTACATAAGCAATTGGTATTCGAATAAATAAAATTATAATTATTACTTACAAGAGATTGGTTAATTAACGAGTTTTTTTAAAGCAATATGTCGTTAATTCAAAAATTCGTCGTCATATAAGGGATTAATTCTCTAAATTTCAATGTACCACAAGAGTGCGTGTACTTTTTTTGAAAGTGCTTATTTTATGACTTTTTATGAGTAATTTGGGCAATTCATATTCAACAAAATGCAATAAACCACGTGTGACTTTTATTACGTTCAGATGAGTCAGGGAAACGTGAAATTTTCGAATATAAATCCGTCTATCAATCTACGTGTAATTGATTACTACATATATTTGTTTATTATTTTTTAAACATATGGCAGATAAGAATATTTTATCGGACACTTAAAAATGGCACTATCGCTCTACGTTTCATTATCGATTTATAGCTTCGTCAGGAGTGAATCAATCGATATCACGAGTCAATAATTAAATTTTACCGTCGTGTGTAACATTTAAACAATTTCGCAGAAAAATAAAAAGAGCAATCGTGTGTCAAAATCGCGTTGTATGATCATGATCCCAGTAACTAGTGTGGGTTGTTGCTATGGTTAAGTTGTAATATTATTTAATTCAAATAACAAAATTAAAGTACTTTATCTACCCTTGCTGTTAAAGTGTTACTTTATCTACCCTTGCTGTTAAAATTCCGTTTTATCGACTGTTTTGAGACAAAGCACCCTTTAACGTTCGCTATAGAAAAAAGCAATTTATTATACGATATTTTTGTTGTCAGTTTTCCTCCTGATCTTCCTAAATCAGGATAATATCACAGCAATATGTTTACTCTCACATGTATAGATTTTCTCAGATTCCAGTTTCTCAAGTAGAAGGGTCTCGTTTTCTGTTTCGCTTTCTTAATTTCTGTGACTACAACGACTACGACATACCAGACGCAACATAAATTAAATAAACTAAAAATATCAGTCACTGAAAAGAAGGAAAAACATCAAAGATGTTCTTTAAGTAAAAGATATTTTTAATTTATTTTAATTTTGACGATAGCAGCCTGAGCCAATCGAAATCGGTTACTAGATTAAATTTTAAGCAAAATTAGAGAGTACTTTATTTCGTTTATTTCTTTAATTAGTATTAAAGTTGACAGTTCTATATCCTGCTTAACGAATCTAGAAAACTACAAAATATGTCATTTAAATTAGCAAAATCCGTACATTTATTAACATAGTTTAGATGTTGTTTCTTTATTTACTAACATTCCAAAAGAGTTAGCTTAAAAAGCATTAATGATAGGTGGATAGAGATTAAAGATTTTGCAGACATTTCCAAAGATATTTTTTTAGAAATTGGTACTTTATATTTTGAAACATCTTATTTTGCGTTCAATGATAAATTTTATAGACAGATTTTCGGTACAACATTGGGTTCTCCTTTATCTCCTGCTTTAACTGAAAATGTTATGCAGGAACTAGAAAAAAACTGTCATTAACTCTTTACCTTTCAATTTAACTTTATATTTTCGTTACGTAGATGATATTTTATTGATTTTACCTTCAGATAAAGTAGATTTTGTTTTAAGTAAATTTAACTCTTTCTATAATACACTCAACGGCACAAAAAGCGACTCACTTTGAGGTTTGTGTAATTCATTGCGACAATATATTTTTTATATAATTTTCGACTGATAATTGTTATTTATAGTTTTCTTAGTACATCAAATAAGGCCAAAAATAAATAAAACAAACAAGATTTTAATAAAAGTAATAAAAACTGCAAAATTGATGAAATTTCAATCTTCCTAATTAATTAATATCCAGTACTGCCTCCACGAGCCTGTATTACAGCCTGCATACGTTATGGCATCGACCGCACCAAGTGCCTAATCGTTAAATTGTGAAGTTGATCCCATTCTTGCTGAAGCGCCATTGATAATTCTTCTAGGGTAGCTGGGGCGGGAACGCGAGCTCTAATATTCCTTCCTAACATGTCCCAGACATGTTCGATGGGATTCATGTCGGGACTTCTCGGGGGCCATTGCATACTCAACACCAACAGCTTCAAGAAATTCATTAACAGCTCTGGCGACGTGGACGTGCATTATCGTCCATCAACATAAAATTGGTGCCAATAAAAGGGGCAAAGGGTATCACATGATCTTGAAGAACATTTTCAATGTACCTCTGAGCGTTAATAACTCCCATATTTATTACAACAAGGTCTGTACATGCGTTCGCAGAAATACCGCCCCACACCATAATCGAAGCTTCGTTGAAAGATAGTCTGGAAACAATATTACATTGAGAATACCGTTCGCCGGTCCTTCTCCACACGCTTCCACGACCATCTGGCGCTCGTAGACAGAAGCGGGACTCATCAATGAAGAGTACTTGACTCCACTGCCCCATATTCCAATGAACACGTTCACGAGCAAGTCTACTTACTCTATGCTATGTGTTAAGCAGGTCTTCTTGCCATTAAATTAGCTTCATTAAAGCGTCTTCTGATCGTTCTGTCACTTACATGCACATCTCAAACCTCTGCAAGGCGATTTCTGACTTGAACAGCCGTCAAATTCCTGTTGCGAAGAATCGTTAGAGTAAGAAAATGGTCATCTCTAGTGCTTGTACATCTTTGACGATCTCTTCCAGGGCGTCGATTGTAAGATTCAGTTTCCAAGAATCACCTCCACGTTCTGGAGATACATGATTGAGAAGTTCCAAGAATTTGTGCAACGTAACGTTGAGACCGACCATCCTGAATCAAAGCAATTACTCTTGCTGCATCCACTGCATTAATAGCCATGAAAACAACTTATTAATGACAAAATGTAAACAAACTATTAAATTAAATTTTTAGGAAACGTTTGGAAAACAAAAAATCAACTGCAACACAATATTGACAATGGCGTAGATCTTTCAATAATTTATTTAAACAAGAGAATTTAGTTACCATGATGATCATGGCTTTCCCGATTATTGAAATGTCCTATTCACCGATTAGCAGAAAAAAAAAATGGACAAAAAGTGTCCTCAGATAATTTATTTAAAAAAATAATAGTGAATCGCTTTTTGTGCCGGTGAGTGTAGAGTGCAATTTTCTGTAGAAAAAGAAATTAATAATTCATTAAGTTTCCTCGATGTACATATTACACAGAACAACAATTTTTCTATTTTTTCATTTTTCTTTATGAATTATGTAAAAGTTTAACTTATTTTATACTGCTAATAATAACTATAACTATCACGTCTGTTTGCGGAAAAATATTACAAAATTTTGAATCAAAATCGGACACTTATTTCTGAACAGAAGTGGTAACAAATTAAGTTCATATTAATGATACAATAATAACTATTATGCTATTGTGGGACGTACTTAGAAAGTTTTCCTCTTCACTTTTCTTTTATATTCGGATTCAGAACATTTTTTTATTTCTTAAGAAATTTTGTGTCACGTTCTTAAATGCATTCCAAGCAGCTCGTTCTAAATCGTTTGTCGATCTTGTAGTAACAATTTAATCTAGGGTCCTATAAAAATTCCTTCTTTAAGTTTTGCGTCACTTATATCAGGAAATTTTTGTTTAAGGTAATGAATAACTAGTATTACTATCATTAATTTGAGTTAAATAACCCGTTTGTGGGGTCTTATATACCCACATATTGTACGCACAGATTTATTAATTCCGTGATTTGATTGGTTCCAGAGAAAAAAGGGGGGTAGTTTAAGGATTATGACGTAGAAATCAAGCCAGACATGTTAAAATCTTTTTGGACATGTCCGTTAGCATGACAATCTATTGAAATTTTGTGTTAACTTGCTAATGAAAGAAAGTATCTTTAGACATAGTAAAATTTTATATATTTCTGAAAAACCTGACGTGATGGCCAATTTTTGAAAATATTTTCAGAATTAGAATGAAAAAGTACATAAGGTACAGGTATCAAAGTGTAAGAAAAAAAAAACCTGTTGACCAGTGTTATCAGACATAATGACAAATTAATAAATAATTGGTTTCATAAACTTACGTGGTCAGGTATGTATTAATTTTCACTCGTACACATCCAAAAATTATAAAATTGCAACAATTATTTCCTTAACAGATCGAGCTATTTTACTTTCAGATAAACTTTTCATGCATGACAATTTAAATTTATTAAGAAAACTCTTGTTAAAAATTCTTATCCAATAAATCTCATTGAATCTGTAATTAAAAATCTTGTCAAACATCTACAATAATATAAAACAAACTTATATAAATAATTTAAGTAATATATTTTCAAATTTAAAAATCAATGCACCAAAATTAAAACAACCTAACATGGTTTACGAAATTAAATGTTTAAATTGTAATTCATGTTATATAGGAGAAACAAGCTAAAATTAAAAAAAAGAAACGATTAGACCAAAACAAAAAAATAATCAAAATCATTCAATAAAAAATAACCATAATTTTGATTTTGAAAATACTAATATTTTATACTTCGAGTTTAATATTTTCAAAAGACGTTTTATAAATGTGTAGAATTAAAATGTCATCGAACTCTGTTAATAAATATCTGGATTTTGCTAATTTAAATGACATATTTTATAGTTTTTTAGATTCGTTAAGCAGGATATAGATCTGTCAACTTTAATATTAATAAAAAATAAATAAATAAAACAAAAAATAAAAATGATCATTGTACTGTTTTTGTTTTCCTTTGACAACTTTATTTACTTAACAACCGGTTTACTTGTCAACCGTTTTACTTGACAACTTTGTTTATTTATTAGAAACTTAACGGTAGTAATTTTATTTCATACAATTTGTTATCTTTTTTTAATATAGGATTTTTGCAATTGCTATTGGTTGTGAACTTGATATGTAAACAAATATAAATCTACCACTACTGACGAGTGTTCGTATCTTTACTCTCTAATCATCACTGGGCGGAATTTTACTACAGCGGACCATGTACGGACACATAATGAATTTTGCGTTATCGCTTCGTCGAGTGAGCTGGCCGATAATGCGTGCTTTCATCATCCCCTTAAAACTCTGCACAGTGCTGATCATTCTCGGATCATATCCTGTGACGTCACTTAAAGCGCGCGAAAATGGACGTCGTTAAAGAGTAAATTATTTGGAAGAGTAAACATTTTAAACTGCCTTTATAAAAAATCTAAAAATAACATGATTAAACATGTAATGACTCGTATGACTGCAATGGTGAACCAGCAGCGCACCCAGAAATTTGTCTTAGAGGTGGATTAAAAATAATAGCAATTGTAGGAATATACAAGGATGGAAGGATGTATTAGATAATAAAGAAACAATATGAATTTGCATTGAACTAACATTACAAAACAAATTTAAGTCAGGGTGCTCCTTTTTTGCAAAACTGAAATTATTTTATTCAATTTTAGTTCTATATAATTGATCTTGGGAGAGATTCAGCCCCTTCCTAAAACCGCAACGACTTATTGCTTGTAATTAAAAAGCAAGAAACTACGCCTCCTTTGGGACGTGTTTCCCTCTTCAGCGCTTTTAGACTGACCTATGTTGCCTACTCTTCGGGGAAGTATCCGTCAATTTGAATGATCGCTTCACTTCACGCGTGGGCGTCGTTCTCACGCGTTAAGGCTTCTTTATCCATATGACGAGCTTCTTGGAAAAACCTCATATGTCCATTTTTGCCGAAATCGCCATTTCACTGCCATCTTCGCTTATAACTGTAGAGCTATCAATGCCTATACTGAGATTCTGTAAACATCTTATAGGAGCCGGAATATAACTTAGCAAAATCTGTGGGTTTCTGTAAAAACCGCACATGTCCGCTCGAATTCTAGCAAAAACATATGTCCAGGACATGAGATTTTTTCTAGAAACTTTTTGAGAGGTTATGTTTAAGTTTTATGTGATAGAATTCACATTACCTACGTGGAATAGTTGTATTGTTTGTGCCCTCTAACATGGATGTGGATAAGTTATTAGCTGAATTCTTACAATAGGCATACTATTAATACATTAAAAAAAAAGATAAGGGTGATTTTTATAATATAATTTAATCTATAATATACAATGTTTCAAGTAAAAACCTCACATGTCCAGAGGTTTTTTATTATTTTTTCAAAAACAATTGACATTAATAGCAATCTAGAATGTAACTCTTATTCTGTGAACATTAAGTAACATTTTCTGCAGTGCAGACACTCCTATAGCAATATGTTAAGTCTACAGGTACATTTTTTAGTTTTCCAAAAAAATAGTTTTTGGACAAATGAGGTTTTATGTACTTTACCATATAATAATGGTCACTTATCCTAAGGAGAGTCAGTTTTTCGTCTGGACTATTTCGTCGCACCTGTTATCGCCTGGGAAATGTTTACGTTAAAAATTAAAGTTTGGAATTCTTTTGTTTCAATTTAATAATTCAGAGTTTAAAATTTTCGGCCGTTTGCAAAGATAAATACAGAAGAAACGAAAATCATGAGAATGCACAATCTTAATTTGGAACAAGTGGAAAGTATTAAATATTTAGGGATAATAATTGAAAGGAACGAAAAATTAAAACAGCAATCAAGAATAGGAAAGGATTTTTTTTAATGAAAGAAATGCTTGAAACAGTAAACGTAGAAGTCGTGAACCCAACGTGGACAGTAAGTAGGAGTAAATAGGAGGTAAAAGAAGAAAGGATAGAGTGAAAGACGTAGCATAATAGAAGAAGGTTACCAATAAAACCGGTTGAAACCAAAATACAGGTAAGACAGCTAGTATGGTGATAACATATAATCAGAATTGTCCACTCCTTGGTACAGCTGTAGCAGGGTAATTTCGACGAGGGTAAGTTCGTATCGCAGGTTTACTGGAGAAGCTGTGCGGCACCTTTTCTTTGGAGGAGGTGTAGAAGGTTAAAGGTGAGACGGGAACTTGGATCGACGAAAGAAGCCCTTAAGTGTGTCTCTTTCTCTGTTGACGTCTTTTCTTGTCTCTTTTACCCATTAATGAAATGTCGAATTATACATCACCAGCGTTGAGGTTTGCCGGACTATAACAGCGTCAGCGGCTTACATTGATAAGCGTTGTGCCTATTATATCTTTTGTGGCGGGGATTAGGTAACTCTGCATCTTTGGTCTGTTTGTTAGCTCGAATCAGTGAAGAGCAAAGTTGCATCCTGATTGTCAGAGGGCAGTCTTTTTATGATTGGTTCGGTGATTGTCTTAGAACCAAAATTAGTTTTGCGAACTTGTTTGTTGGCCAATCAAAAACGAATGCATTTGCGCTTTAATTTAATTTAATTTAAGTGGCGGCCTTAATTTTGTTTGTCATTGTGACTTGATTTTACTTACTACTAAGCAAGGTGTAAGCCCCCACAAAAGTATTTCAAGTCAAAGCTCAGAACAGAAAGAAGAGAAGCATATCCAGGATGACACATAACAGGAAGCTATGGAGAGTGAAAATTATCTCAATTCCACACTGCAAGTAGATGGACATGTGATTAAGACAACAAACTAACTACAGGATTAGTATAATTTTTATTAAATTCACATTGTTTTACTCATTTCCAAATATTAAACTGAAGAAAATTATTTCAAAAACATCTCAAATTATTTACTTAATTAGTTCCTAAATCAGTTAACAAAAATCATTGCAGTTTTATAGAAAAGAAATACGAATGAAGAAAGAACCAAAGAAACAAGGCCGTAGTGGGCAATCTTGAAAGCGGTAGCTTTCCGTCGAGCTTTCGGAAGTGTATCCAAAGGATCTTTCAACACGTAAACCCTAATTCCCCTCACGTAATGTAGAAAGTACTCGTCCCAGTTAATCAACTTCATATCAAATTCAAATAGTTTCTTATCTGTTGCATTCATCCTGTTCCATAAGTTCTGCACGTTGTCGTTTCTGTAATACCACTCGTGTGTCATAAAATACACTGTGCTTTCGGAATATTTCAATATACTCTTGTAGTAGTTTAAGAATCTGAAAGGAACATTTATTTAAGTTTTAACAATTTTAAGCGATAATTTTCGCAAAGGACGTACGTGGGTTTCTTTCCGGCGCAATATAAATAAGCGTCAACTGTATACGCTGGTAAGGTGTGCAGAAATAATTCAGACAGTTTGAAAATGTGCTTGTTGAATATTTGATAGTACAGAAAGTGCCACTTTGCCTTTAAAGATGGTTCCTTGGTTGCATATTTATTTATTGAATTTCCAAGTTCACCTGAAGATTTTCTTTTAGTATCTCCTATTAACACTACCAGTCAGTTTCAAAATTATTCAAATCAACTGAATGACTGCGCTACTTAGTGTACACTCAGAATATGTTCATCTCACGTTAATTAATACATGAGGTTGAAACAAGATGAAAATATTTTGAATTCAATTAATCGAAACCATTTCAGCTAATAGCTTTAAGCAAAGATCTTGGATAAACGCTTACGTCTTACCCCATGTTATAGGATTTTGACAGCCGCTTACACAATTGTATACAGTTGGTGTACAGTTGATGGTGTTTCTGAAACAATCAAAAATACTTGATGTCGATATCTATTCGCTCTTAGATGCAGTGCCTCCATTTTAAATCACGAAGCCTTAAAGTTAGAAACCTTACGAAATGATGCCACAAAGTTTTCGTTAAAATTCTTTTTTGACCAGAAAGTATTCTAACCATCAGATATATTTATAAAATATCTTACAAGGCGTCATGGTTTCAAATGGTTACGTTCACGTATACTTTTTGCCTGTTTCCCATGCGGCAGCTAGCAGAGTATTAGCCACATAATCTACCGGAACCAAATCGGCAATTTTTGCCGGATTGAGATGGAAAGTTCTCAACACACCCATAAGTGACGATGCCGGTAAACGGTTACAGCCAAAGACGTTATCCACCCAGCCAGGTAAAGGCTCTTTGGCGGAAGCGATTACTAAAAGAAAATTATAACTTCTTTAAAACTTCGAAGCAAGAACAAAGTTACTGACTTATAGACGGTCGAACGATTGATATGGGCAAACTTTTACCCTCATTCTTAACAACATCTTCTGCTATCGCTTTAGTAAACGTATACGTATTAGGCCACTCGCCTATTACACTGAAATCAAGCCAGTTAATTTTGAAGTAAAATTTCTGAAGAAAAAACTCACGTTGGGGTTATACTGTCCAAAATCTTGTCATCCAACGTGTTTACCAAATTCTGCAATTTACTATCATTAAGACCAGGTTCGTAATAGGCTTCAGATATATCTTCTCTGACACAGTGGGAGTAAGCGGTAGAAACATGTACAAAAGACTGAAAAATCAATATAGCACAAGGCAAATTTAAAACTAATTATTCTCTTTAATTATACTTGATACTTGACACTTACATCGAGTTGTTTCATTTCTTTGGCAATCTTTATTAATTCTTGTACAGGACGAACGTTAATGTTGGTCGCTTTTCGTAGGCTTTCATTGAATCGTACCGTAGCGGCGCAGTGTATAATTACGTTAACGTCGTTTCTTAATACGTTTAGGTCGTTTTGGTTCAAACCCAAATTTGTTCGTTCACAATCACCAGGAAGTATTGAAACTTTGCTTAAAAAGTTGGGCGTCTGAGTCCTAAGTGGTTCAAATGCCTAAAAAAAAAATAATGAATTTGAATTTAAAAAATAAATTGTTAGAAGAGTTGTTAATAATAAAGATTTCACTTTATAGCAATTGTTAATTGCCGTCTTCAAAGAGTAGTTGTCTTGAGAAAGGCAGTTCTTGTCAATTTATTCATTGTATTGTGGAAATAATTGGTGTTTAATGTCCCTTTATGATTGCTTTATATGGGTATCGAATATATGACTTTTAGATTGTGAGACCACGAACTCTAATAACTGAGCTATTGAGTCGACAACTTTATATGTATACCAAACTAGTTATAAGGCACTATGCTGTTAGCTCTTCTTTTTATTTTTTAAATTTATTATTCATTCTTCTATTATTCTTTATCGCCTTCTTTTTTCATTCCATTCAAATTTTTCAAAATTTTCTTTTAGATTTCTTCGTCGTCACTTCATATTTTTTCTTCAACCTTGATTAATTGGTGACTTCCGTTGCACTGACTGACGCCTTCTTCAGTTAGCTTAATTGATTTATTAATTTGTTCTAATTCCAACCACATGTATGATGTTCTTGTAGTTGATGTAAATTACATATCAGATCATGAACTAATATCTTTCAAACTCTTTCAAAAACCTAAATCACAAATTCCGTTCATGAAAATATATCGAGATTTCAATCAATTCAATTATGATGTTTTCAAATTGGATCTTCAATCTGCTAAACTCGATGATATTTTTAACATGAATAATATAGACGATATGGTTAATCATTTAAATACTGTTATACTTAATTTATTTGATATTCACCCTCCGCTCAAATGTTGTCGTGTTACAAAACCTAAAGCTCCGTGGCTTACAGAAAATTTAAAGCTTATGATGAAATTTCATGATGATGCCCTGAGACGTTTTAAAGCTTCCCGTTCAGCACATCATTTTGAGTACTATAAGACCTTACGAAATCTGACTAACGCAGCAATTAAAAATGAAAAGAAGGCATACTTAAATTATAGATTACGTTATTGCAATCGCAATGTTATTTGGAAAGACCTCAAGGAATTGAATATCTATTCTAAACGTGATAGCAATTATATCCCTGCAAATCTGTCGGATTCAAATCAAATTAATGATTATTTTATAGATACCATTATGGATAGTTGCTCTGTTGATGAAGATACATTGAAATTTTATAGAGATAACTTCCATGTCAATGCATGCGAAAAATTTCAGTTCTCTGTTATTACCGAGGCCGAAGTTAGTAAACTGTTGTGCTCTATTGTGACAAATGCAACTGCATGCGATGGAATTAATATCAAAATGATTAGTTACTGTTGTCCTCATATAGTACCGTACATTACAAACATACTTAACTTTTCCATTTCAAATAAAGTATTTCTCAAAACTTGGAAAATTTCTGATATTATTCCTATACCTAAGATTTCGGTACCCACTGAGTATAAGGATCTCAGGCCCATAAGCATTTTGCGTACCATATCTAAGCTCTTAGAAAAAGTTATGTGTATGCAAATTACAAATTATTTGAATCTCTTTAACTTGCTTCCCAATAATCAATCAGGCTTTCGCAAAAATCATAGCTGTGCAACAGCTCTAACGAATATTACTGATGATATACTAGAGGCAGCAGACCGCGATGAACTTACTGCATTAATTCTCTTAGATTACTCTAGAGCTTTCGACAGGATGGACCATAACTTACTCCTGTCAATTTTGCACTTTATTGGTTTTAGTAGTTGCGCGGAATCTCTTATAGGTAGTTATTTAAAAGATCAGTGTCAAATGGTTTGTGTTGACCAAAAATTTTCTAATTCACGTGTCTGGCGTCCCACAGGGATCCATTTTAGGTCCGCTATTATTTACAATATATACAAGTAACTTTAATAAATGCTTAATACATTGCGCTAGCAGATGATACACAGTTGTACTATTCATTTAAACCTACTGATATCGAAAAGACGATTGATAATATTAATGCTGATGTTTTAAGTTTGTTTTGCACTTCTGCTCAACATTGCTTAATTTTAAATCCAAAAAATCAGTGCTAATGTTATTTGGGAGAGCACTGCAACAACGCAAGCTGGTGACTAATTCGTTTTATATTCTAATTGGTAGTGAACGAGTGCACTGCTCTGATTCGTCTCGTAATCTTGGGCTCAATATGGATACTGATCTTAGGTTTACTAAACATATCAACAATTGTATCAAAAAGGCTTTTACGAATTTAAAATTGCCCTATGCCAATAGACTAATACTTAATATTACTACTAAGAGGTTACTATGTGAATCCTTAGTCCTCTCTCACTTCACGTTTTCCGATACTGTATATGGACCCTGTTTGGATTGGGTAACAAGTAAAAGAATACAGAGGGTTCAGAATGCTTGCATACGTTTTATTTATGACTTAAAAAAGAGAGATAGGGTTTCTCATAAATTAATTGAATTGCGTTGGTTAAACATGTCAAATCGTCGTAATCTTCATCTGGCAAGCTGTTATGTCAAACTTATTCATAGCAAAGTCCCTCCTTACCTTTATAATAAAATACGCTTTCGAACTGATATACATAATATTAATATTCGTCGTAAAAATGTCTTAACCACACCTATACATAAAACCGCTTTTCTCGAAAGATCTTTTCAATACAATATTGCAACAGTATATAATGCTTTATCAGAATAATTAAAATTATTAAGTAATACTATCGCCTTTAAAAAGAAATACAGCCACGTTTTGCTCATGAAACAACGGAAAACTTGTTCCGGTGTTAATTGTATTTGATATAACATTTTTGTTTAATTTCGCTTTATTATTTTGAATTATTAAAATAACAGCAATCTTATTCCGTGTTAATTAAATTCGATATTTTTATATTTTTATATATTTTATATTTTTAGTTAATTTCGCTATATCATTATAAATGTTAGTATATATATTTGTTTATTACACAAGGTTGAGTGGAAGAACAGTGCAGGTAGTTCACTGAACTTCGCCTTTTGGTGCCAAAAAAGAAATTGTATTACGTTTAAATTGTATTATTTGTTTATTATGGACCAATAAAGACCATTTATTATTATTATTATTATTATTTTCACCTCGAACTTTATCAAAACTCACTTCTGGGTCCTTTCTGTTCTTCGAGAGATAATTCTAATCTTTTGTTCCAGATCTCACACAACTTTCGTTATTTGTCACTAGCGTAACTATGATACGCTAGCCCCCCCCCCCTCCCAACTGGAATTTTTGCTCCTAGAAAGATCTGGAATCACTATTTTCTTCCTCTTGTTTGATGCCCTCCTAAGAAGCCTGTGGATTCGCAAGAGCGTTATTTACGCCACTGCTTTTTCTCCGTATCTGCTGCTTGAGTTTCTTCTCATCGGAATTCTATGTTTAAATGCTTTCCTTTATCTTCCTAATCTTTTCTCTCTTTCGGTCCTCGAGATCTTCTTGACACTCGAATCTAAAACTTTCTGCCACCTTCTCTCTTGGGCTCTACTAAAATTTCAAAATTAAATCTAGACTTGCAAGGTCCTCTTTGATTTCTCCCTCAAACTAACACTTTCGAACAAATCTCACCACTTCCGCTCTTTCTCCATGATTTGTGCTCTAGTTTCTCACTGTTTCTAATCTCCTCTTCTAATTTGTCCTCGAGATCTTCTAGACGCTCGCGTTCTATGATCTGATTTGTCTCTGCTTGCTCCAATTCCAATTAATTGAACATTAAGGGTCAAATTTTGAATGATTTAGATTGAGTTGCGTCGATATCGATAAAAGTTAATCTCGAATTAAAGCGAAGAAAGTCATGTGCAACTCAGCCTTAAAGTTTTGTATATTTTTATTAAAACTGATTCTTCATCCATCGTCCATTTGGAATTCTCTTTCTGTTCGCCGGATATAAAGTTAAGCGATTTGGTTAACAGAAAATTAAGAAGTATTTTAAGAGAAAATTACAAACATGCTTTGATAGTAAGCTTGGCCACCTTGTGTGGGATGACTAAGGATGATAACTAGGACAGGTCGTTTTGATTGCAGTCGAGTTCTCTAGGTATTCGTCTGCTAAAGAGAACCCAAGTAAGACCGAAGCAGCTGCCTAGAGAAAGCTCGACCAATTCATTGCAATCAAAACCGTCTTGTAACATTTTTTAAAGAAAATCGCAGTTGTGACCTACTACTAATTAACTTGTGACTCATTGTCAGTGACTGAGTACACAGCAAAGATTTTTTCCGGAATTGAAACGATTAATTTAATTACTGGAAGATAAACAAAGTATAATTTCAGCATATCTGTAATTTTTGATAAGTATCACGGCTTAAAAATTCAACGAATTCAGAATAGATCTTTTTGCCTTTTTCATTTTTAAAAATCTCATAATCGCTCGACGTTTCATTATCGGAATGAAAAATAAATTTATTTTATTTATTATACAAATTTTCATTGCGTGTACAAAAGTGTACAAAATAAATCTCGGAAAGCAAATATTTAACCGCAGAGATTTCAATGCTGGGATGTAAGACGAACCTAAGCGAAATTTGACATGCAAATTACAATTTATTTCTCATAACTCGTAGCAAATTAATTATGACCATAAATATAAATTTAAAAGTGAAAACGCTAATCATAAATTCTGATGCTTTTAAGAACATAAAATGAATAAGATTTACCGTTTACTTACGTAAAGAAATTTTTATTAATTCATTATCATCATTAGATTTTTAAATTTATTTAATATTAGCAGCTAATATTATATTTACTTCGAATTGTAATGACTAAATACAAAACATTAAAATCCTTTTAAAATAACAAATCGAGGAAGAGAAAAAATAATGACTAAGGGAAATTTTAAAGTGAGAACGCTTGTACCTATAACAATTGTTCAGACTGTACAGTTATTATTTTACATGACGCTTGATCACCTTTTTCAGGAATTGTTTCAAAAGACAAGTAGTTCTATCGTCGCGGAATCCAACTTTTAAAAGGAGGAGAATGAGAAACACTGATATAAAATAACGAAAAATATTTTGATCGATGCCTCCATTAATTTTCTTATTGAAACAAACGCGCTTTCAAAGTATCAGTTAATTGCAATTAATCTGATCTAGAGCACTTTTGAGATGGTTTCAGTTAGAAGGATACCTTTATTTTCATAAAAGATCGTAGATTTCGGGGATTCCAAAATTGTACCCATCGATAGTGATAATTTGTGAAGATAGGTTTGAATTCGCGGCTAAAAAACCTAATTTTGCGGCACAATTTTTGTCAAAAGTGCAGAAACCTAGCGTGCAGATACTTTGCTAAAGTCTAAATGTAAGTGCAATATTCTTAAAACGGAAGCGTTAGAAATTCCAACCACTGTAGCAACTGATGACACTTTCAGACGTCGCGTCGGTCCTTAATCACTAAATCTCAACTTTTTTACCATTTTTGTGTTTCGAACTTCAAAGGGCGTTCCACCTCTTGGATCGTCCAGAATGGATTCTCTACCCACACGAAACTGCTTCGACTTGGAAATATAATGGGCAATCGTGCTTATATACTGCTGTCATTCTCTTAAGGGTACTTAGGGGAATGTTACTTCCTTTAATAATTTTTCTTATTACACTTCGATGTTCTAATTTTAAATCACTCAATTTTCACTTTTAAAAGTTTACTGACTTCTATTATTTGATCAGTTGAATTGAATTTTTATACAGATGAATCAAAAACTTGTTAATTCATAACTGTTAAAAAATTAAACTCCTTTATTTCACGCTAGGGAGATAATAATTATTAACAATAATCTAATATTAAGCAATTTCGTCTTATTAAACTTAACGTTTTTTAATATTTTTGATTAACAGTTAACAAAAAACGATGGTAATAAAGTTGTACGAAAGAACACGAGGATGAACACAAGTAACAAAAGTTCATTCTGGTCTCTTCAATTCATGCATATTATTTTTTATTAGTTATCTTACTGGTTCGCTAAATATTGTCCTTAGGCGGTCTGCAGGTTCAATTCCCGTTTTATCTCTCACCAACAACCAAATCCTGTTTACATCGGAGCAGGTGCGCAACAATTTCTCCACCAGCACTTTTCCCAAAAAACCAGTAGCGCCCGTTAAAAAAACAGTTTTTCCCGCAAAATATCTCTGTATTTGGCTCTGCATTTCACAAAATACAAGAATTTACTAAATGAACGAAGATACTTAAATTTTATTAGAGCTTCTCAGAGTTTTAGGCTCATCGTAATACCGAATGGCATCAACCTCGAAATTACCATACAGTTTTGCTGAAATAAATCAAAATATGGAATAAGTTATTTTGTATTACCCTTAAATTTTAATTTGTTCTTGATTTATGATGTCACTTGCTAGCTTAAAAATGATTTAGTGATCATTAGAAGTGCTAAATACGAGGATCAGCTGATAAATAAATTAATGAAAACAAATGTTTAGAAAATACGAACAATTTACTGGTTACAAAATAATACAGGGTGCATCATGATATAGCTCCTTAACTACAAAGGGAAATATCAAAAGTTACCGCATATAACGAGTTCTACATACCGGGTACTCAAACATTGGCTTTCCTAATTATTTTATACCAAAATTCCATTGAGATTTCTTAAAGTATTGCTGAATCAGTTGCTACGTGCTACTGGTTTTCACGCTCCGCTCGTCTTCCTGGGTACGTCTTATTGACTGTGAGGTAATTAATTTAGGTAGCGTGACCACGTGCGTCGCTTCGCAAACTTTGGCCGTCACCTGATTTTTATTGGCCGGGCTATTTACGTCATTGCAGTGACCAATTAGAATTGTCCTATGTCATTGGCCGAGTTCGTGGCGCGTTTTTTCGAGCCTCGCCCGTTTTTGATGACGACATTGATTCACAGCAGCCAATTATCGTCGTTTTACGTCTCTGGCTGAGTTCGTGACGTGTTTGATCGCAGTTCATTGCTGACGATACCGATATATTCTTTAAGATTATAATAAGATTTGCCAATTAAGAAGTGCTTCAACTTTAATTTAATAAATTTATTGCAAATATTTTGTTCTTTTATGTGATCTAGCAGTTTATTGTACAAGCGATCGCCTGTGTAATAGGGAGACTTCTCCTGTTGATGGGTGGAAATTTGAACATAAGATTATTGACGTTGCGTTCAAAATTTCTAATACATTTCTTAATGTAAAGACAACTTCTGAAAATACAAATACAAGTCAGAGTCACAACAGATTTATCAGCAAATAATCTTTCTACATTACTTCTTAGGTTGTAAACCTAATAGGTGCAGTTTGAATTTTGATGGAGAAACACGCGATTTATATTTGCTGGCTGACCCCATAAAATTGTGTTGTAGCTTAGATGAGAGTACACTATGGCGTAATAGATCTGGAGCAGGAAGTCCACTTTCACTACACTTCATAGTAAAATAGGAGGTTAAGAATTTTTTTGAAAATAAAGTCCAAAAACTATACGGCAATGAAATATTATTTGTGAAGTGAAGTCACTGACATTCAAGATTAATTTATTTGTGTAACACCACTTCTTGAATTGCTCCATGGTTGGTGCTAGCGTGTCTATAGACGATGATGAAACAGCAATTGAAGAAAAAGAATCATCTGCGTAGTTAATTAGAAAGCCTTGAGCTGCTGTTCCCGCAAGATGATTTATAATTAAAATAGATATCAAAGGGAAACGACCTACTTTTGTTTATAGTCTACAGGTCACAGTTTCCCTTCTATTAGATGACTTAGTAAATTTCTTTTTGAATAACATGGGGATTTTGGCAGTTACTGATGCAATTATAAATAGCTTGATTCTTGTGGTTTCGCGTATTTTGAAACGTTCGTGCTTATGGGAGACTTATATTAAATTTGGTGAATGGTGATACCTTTCTTAAGAAGTCAAGTATTTGTATTCTAACTATTTGAAAAATCTGAAAATCAAAGCAGAAAAGAAGTATTTTCAGTTTCTAACAGTAATAAGTAGTTAAGAGAAGGGCCTCCCATAAAAAGTATAATAAGTTATTTATTTATTGCACTTTTTTCAATCGAAAATGGAAAAAAAAATATGTAGACCATACTTTAACGAATATTTTTTTCCACTATATTTATAAAATAAAAGTAAGAAACAATGAAGTACAATGAAATGAAGCAATTAATATGACGATAATTGACAATTGAAACGTTATATTAATTGATTCATTTCATTGTACAGTACAATCTCGCTGGTCCGGACACTTATAGTTTTCTGTCCCTCCAGATATGCGAGGTTTTCAGATTAGTGAGGTAATCATATAAATATAGTTTATTGACTAATAAAAGAAATTACATGTATTTAGCTGAAAACAAGCGATCAATATGAAAATGAATTAGAGTAGGCGTTGAAATTTAAATGCAAGTCTTGGATAACGTCGTATTAATACTAATTGTCACACAATTGTGTTATAAATATCACGCCGGAAATATTTCATGTTACTCACGCAGTTATTCATAGAGTTCAAAAGTATCTTGATGCAGCAGGTAGTGGTCATTTACGCATCTACCTTAATTTTTTAAAAATAAAACGATTTTCTTGCTTTGTAAAAACGTCAAAGTGACTGAACGAACATTCGATAAACTAAATGCACACATGCGTGTTGAGTTGCATTGCCAACTCTAATTCATTTTTCATTTGATCACTTCTTATTATTTATTAAAAAAAGTACATGGCTATATCGTAATATGGAAAACTATGTACATATGGAAAAAATGTGGGCACTTTACATGACAAAAGATGTATGTACACATGCATTTATTTATATTATGTCTTTTTTAAAGAAGACATCAATTTTTGTTTGTTTTTTATTATTAAAAGAGGGATTTTTGGTGGTCTCCTGCAACTTTTTTAGAAGTAATAAGTCTTGAAGGGGAGTATTATTCTCTTCTGCCCACTTAATACATGTGACGAAAGCCTTCCTCGCATCTGAGTCTTTAATTTTAAGCTGGTTACTTTCTTCACTATTTCCCGGCGTGTTATCTTTTTCTTCTTCAGTTACATTCAGAATTTCTTCAACTATGTGATCGTTTGTTAAATTAGTCTCGATAGTTTCAATTTCGCCAAGTGTCCATGCCGCAATTTCTTCGTCAGTTAAACCATTTGATGGATTTATAACACTGATTGATTTTTTAATCTTATTCAAGTCTGGTTGTAAATCTATTCTCATTCTCGTTTTAAGTTCAGCAAGTGGCAAGTCTTCTTTTCCTTCTTCTTCGGTTGTCACTGGTCACAAAGCAAACCAACTTTGTTGAATGTTTCTTTCTGATATTAATCTCCAAGCTTGTTCCAATCGAACTACTGCATCCATCACATTTAAGTTTTTCTGATCGAAAAATGTCTGCATTTCCTTCGTCATTTTCTTCAATTATGTAATTGAGTAAATTTTTTCTATAAGAAACTTTGATATTCTGAATTATATTTTGATCCATAGGTTGCAGCAAAATAGGAGGCAAAAACAAAACTTTAAAATTTGGGTCAAAATTGATTTCAGTTGCTGGTGGATGGGAGGGTGCGTTATCTACCAGCAACAGTGATTTAAGTGGTTTGTTATCTTGCTTCAAAAATGTTTTAATATTAGGGATGAACTCAAGAAAAACAGATGTTGTCAACCATCCTCTCATTGTTGCTTTATATACGACCGGTAAAATAGCATTTTTGAAAGTTCGCGGATTTTGAGCTTTTCCGATGACTAAGAGTGGCAGTTTATGTGTGCCGGATGCATTACCACACAGCATAAACGTAAAACGGTCTTTGGAAACCTTTCGTCCAGATAGTGATTTTTCCTTCGAGTCCACCTATATGGTTCCTGGAAGAACTTTCCAAAAAGCTGCAGATTCGTCTGCATTATACACTTGATCCCGACTCAGATCCATTGCCTCAACAATTTTTAAAAAAATCATCAGCTTCTGCGTTGTTAGATATCTTCTCTCCTCACTCATTTAAGTAATGAATTCCATGTCTCGACTTAAATTTATCAACCCAACCAGAATTAGTACAAAAATCGTCTTTACCTGTTAATTGTTTATAGAAGAATTTGGCCTTTGTGCGCAGAATATTTGAGGAAACTCGCACATAATTAGCACGTTGTTTCAAAAACCATGTGTATATCGCATCTTCCATTTGAGGATGTTCTCCCATACGAATTACCTTTCTTTTTCCTTAAATGAATACCAAACACGTTTAATGAAATTTTAAGACAGATTTACCTGCCAGGTGAAATGTTTTAGAAACAATTTTTTTTATTTTCAATTTGTTTTTTTTTTTAATATCTAACACTGTCGATTTGAGTGCTTGAAAGTGTTCAGAAACTTGCCGAATACTTCTGCCTTTTTCAAGCTCTTCTAATATTTTGCATTTAACTCTAAAAGTAAGCGTTTTGTGTTCCCGCTTAAATGGGGCCATATTGCATTACGTTCTGATACTGAGCTGCTGTCAGGTTCACTGTAAGATCTAAGACCCGGTTTTTCAATTCATGGTCGTCGGGTAGATTGTGAAGCATCGCAAAATATGCGGTGTACGTAGGTAGTCAACGGACAAACGAAAATGTATAAACGGAGAAATATGAATCTTAAATGCTTTACGTACACAATAGCCAAGATTACCAGTTATGTATTGAAGTTAGCGCAAATGAATTTCAAGAAAGTTGTCCGGACTGTAGAGGTACAAAGTGTCTAAAATATACAAGGAACCGGATTACTGGAGTGACCGTATCAGAGTTGTCCGAACTAGCCAGACTGTACTGTACTTAACTTCATTGTTTCTTACTTTTATTTTATAAATATAGGGGAAAAAATTATATTCGTTAAAGTATGGTCTACGTATTTTTTTCCATTTTCTATTGAAAAAAAGTGCAATAAATAAATAACTTATTTTACGTTTTTAAAAACCTTGTGGGACGATAACTGACAATTGAAACGTTAATCAATATTGTGGAAAGTGAAAACAAAATTAATTAATAACCTGAAATACAATATGCGTTGAAAAAAAATTATTTTGCCTCTTATCAATATATCATATATCATTATCACTAAGCAAATATTTTTGTAGCTGCAAGCCTGGAAATATAAAGTAATACTTACATAAAGAACCATCTATGCGCAATGTTTAAATATGATGAAATGTTTATTTTAGTTTCAATTCAACAATTTTTTTCTTTACATTACGTTTAACTACATTTTAACGATTCTTAAAGTAGCATAAATGTTTTCTTTTAATTAATGTTCGTACAGTATAAAATATTTTTTGATCAAATATAAATTTTGGGTTAGTTAAACTACAAATATACTATACGTATAAACATTCTTTATGAAATTAATCAGATAAAAATTATGAGAAAATCTGTCTAATTTATTTATAGACTTTTGTAACGTTAAGGACGCTGTAATGATTGTTATTACAATAAAATATAGTACAATAGTATGCTTTGATCACAAGAATATCTTACACTAATTATATATTCATATAGCAATTCTTTACAATATTTTCTTTATATTTTATAATAGTTTCTTTTAATAAGTAAATGTTTTCCTTAAATAAATCCTCCATTCATTGGAAAAAACCAATGCAATTGTTTTTAGTTTGAAAATACAACATCTTGCAACATGTGTTGCAATACAAGTATCCGTACGTTGTGATTAGGTAATTAAAATTAATTAAATTATTGATTAATTAGGTTACTTCCATTAATCTTTAATGGAATTAGTTTCTGTTATCTACAGAACTAGTGTTCTTCTCGAAGTGATAAAATCCTTTCTCTTTCTTTTCTTAATTTTTAAGCGCCGCTTTCTCTTTTTATTCACATTTCCAAATTTACTACCTTTTTATTTCGCAGCTAAATCGTACAAATCTTATAAAAAATATGTAAACTTGCGGCCGAGAAATAAAAACGAACACAACATCAACAATACAAGGGAGTAATGCGCGACTTTAAACAAGAGCGCCTTCCTCTGAGCTTGCGGAATAGTGTCCAGAGGGTCCTTCAACAAGTAAACCCTGATTCCGCTTAGATAAATCAAAAAGTATTCATCCCAATTAAGCATTCCAATATCGAACTCGAATAGGCTCCTGTCCTTTTCGTTCAACTTATTCCACAGGTTTTGGGTGTTTCTATTCCTGAAGTTCCAATCCCTCATCGCGAAGTATAAAGTGCGTTCGGAGAATTTCGCTATTTTCTTGTAACTGCTCACAAACCTAAAAACTTGTTATTACAGAGAGATTCTATCTACGTGTAAGACACAAGTACCTTACTTGGGGTTTCCCCCGGTACAATACAACAAGAAATCTGTCACATATGCTGGTACCGTATGCAATAGCAAAGACAAGAACAAATATAAGAATCTTCGGGGAATTTGAAGGTAGATGAAGTACCACTTTGCAAGACTGGATGCTACATTATAAGCGTATTTATTCGATAGCTCACCGAAGGTACCTGCAAACAAACCCCTGTGATATTTTTATATGGTATATTCATAAAAGAATCCTGTATGTGACTTGTTAATTTAGAACTTTAATTATAGTTAAATTCTAATAGAAAGAATGTCTTACCCCAAGTTAAAGGATTTTGACACCCGTTGACGTAGTTGTAAATAGCTGGGTCTAGGCCAACGGAATTCCTGAAACTGATTATTCTAGGTAATTCAACTTTTTTTAATTATATGTTCAACCTGAGCAGAAAAAAATTGATCGCTAATCATTTATTTAGATTGACTTGGAAGATTTGATCGTCATTCAACTTCACCAGGGCCTAGCGGTTTGAACTGCGCACACTTCCTTCTTTTGCCGACGTCATCTTTCATTATTCCTTACAGAAGAATATCGTCAGAGCCATTGTTGCTGCTTCGAAGAGATTGGAACAAAACATCGGGAAAGAAGAGAAGGGCGAAGCGATTGAAACCGCAAACTCTGGTATGAATTATTCTTCATTAAAAACTTACTCCAAACCAATCGTTTAATTTTTTTTTCTGTGACATCAATGTTCAAGCTATAAAACTTAACTAAATTTTAATAACAAGTTATTTAAAACAGATTTTATGCAAACAGTTATTGTATGCTTACGTTCTTCCAGTTTCCCATGTAGTAGCGATTATTGCATTTACTACATAATCAGCCGGAACTAAATCGGCTCTTTTCGTTGTGTTCACATGACACGTCCTCAACATACCCAAAGATGAAGCTGCCAAAATTCTAGTAGGGCCAAAGACATTATCAATCCAACCGGGCAAAGGTTCTTTGTTAGAAGCAATCACTAAAAATTATGAAGCATTAAATTATAAACGTAGGCGGAAGTTTCTACATGCACAGTAGCAAAAAACAAATTTTGTTTACAGTACGCTGAGAGCGTGACTATACGTAGACAGTAGCATTCTCATATTTGCTATTTTAAAAATAATGTAGACTTACCCACCGATGGCCTTATAATCGAAACAGGCAATTTCTTCCCCTCTTCTCTTATTAGACCCTCCGTCACAGCCTTTGTGAACGTGTATGTATTAGGCCATTTTCCAATTACTCTGAAATCATTGTTTTCTTTATAATTGAAGCAATCGTCGCAAACGGTGATTTTACGTTGGGGTTATGGCATCTAAAACTACGTCATCTAGTGCATCCATCAAAGCCAGTAATTTCTGGGCGTTGAATGGCGATTCATAGAAGACTTCGTCTATGTCTTTACTAGTGCAATTTGAGTACGCGGTGGAGATATGTACGAAAGCCTAAAAATGAGAAAGATCAAGAGACGTCAATTCTTGTTAGTAGTGTACCTCCAATTGCTCCATCTCTTTGGCTATCTCGAGCAAATCTCTCACAGCGCGAACGTTTACGTAGCTTGCCTTTCGCAAGACTTCATCAAATCGCACTGTTGCGGCGCAGTGAATAATCACGTTTACTTCATTTTTTAAGATGACCAGATCCTTTGGGCTTAAACCTAAGAGGGGAAGTTCGCAGTCACCAGTAACTATTGATATCTTGTCCAGAAATCCCGGTCTTTCTGCTTTAAGTGGTCCGAAAACCTAAAAATTAAATTTGAAAAAGGGGGCGGAAAATTTGAAAAAATAACAATTTTTTACAATAAAAACAAAACAACTTTTCGATCAAAAGTCTGCAGCTAATCATGAAATCACTGTTTGACTCAGCTGTTACCTAATCAATGACGAAAACAAGAGCAAACGATAATTTTATTTCTATTGAACATCTTGTTTGTGAAATAGAGAAATAGGTGGAGAAGAACTGAAACAAGTATGGATAAAAATAGAAAGCAAAGTTAAGTTAAAGAGAAAACCTAAATGGAAGAAATACAAAGAACAAAGAATTAAAGAAATAAGAAAAGTTGATAGACAACATTTATGCACAGAAGAGTAGACAATAGAAAAGTGAAAAGAATACTTTCAAAGTCTACTGAAGCCAACAGAAAGAAATGAATTCGAAAAATTGTCTAAACAAGGAAGAAATGAGATAATATATAAGACGGAATAGATATAACAAAAGTGAACAATGTCACTGAAGCTTAATAAGGGATACGATCAAATAAAGAAACGGAGAAATGTTAAAATTAGAGAATATTTATAATAGCAGCAGTATACATTAAATAAACATGAGATAAAATTACATTTTATCTATCAGTCTATATATTTATGTTATCAGTTCATATTTCAAACACGTAATCTCGGTTTATCGATTTTCTGGCCTTGTGAGTCATTGATAAGCAAAAAAATTTTTATAAAGCGAAACGTTTTACATTTTTTTTTAACAAATCGGTTTAATTACAAAGGCAATTTTTTAATGTCCTGCTAAGTAATGATATCATTATAGATATGATATCGCTCATCATTTTATTTATATCTTCCAATGTTTAAAACAAGTAAAGAGACTTTTGAAACGGTCGCGAATTTGATTTTAAAACAAATCGACTTATTGCTTGTTTAATTGCAGATAGCAAACAAAAGTAATTTTACGAGGCTTGGAGAATGCCATCGAAAGAGGCTGCCCGGGCAATTATGGTCTTTTTAGAACCTCCAGAGCGACAGTTTTATAAAGATTTGGAAGTGCACTTGTAGAATTGTTGCTGTCAATAATAAATCAGTCCGTTTGGAATTTTTGTTTGTACTGTTTAAAGTCTTTGTATGAATTTGTTAGGCAAGTGCTCGAGATATTGTAAGTTTTAGAAAAAGAATCGATTTCAGGACAAGTGCAAAAGGAATTTGTATTGTTTGTGTAAATGTTAAACGAAAGGACGGGAAATAATAAAGATATTAATGAACACTTGCAGCGTTGAGTTATTTAGAAGAGTGGGGAAATTTTCGACTTGTGCAAGACCACCCGTAATTTATAAATATGGTACGGGGAATCCTGTAGAGGCATGATTTTTTTCTGGACTAAAGTAGCGGTTATTGGTCAAGGGGGTTTTTGAAATTTGCTTCGGGGGCATAGGTAGGAGTTTAATTTGTTACTTGCGAAGAGAAAAGCAAAAACAACGGACAGAAAGATTCTAATCGTTCGAACGGATAGTTGAATTTTAATTATTTAACATGAGAAATTTCCTTTTGAGTGCTTTGCAGTTGCTTCATATTTTTCTCATAATTAAAGTTAAATCATTTTATTCCGGTACGGTCAAAATTACAGTGTGTTAAGAAAAAGGCAATTAAACAAACAAAAACTAGAATCGCGCCGCGATTGATGCCGCGAGTGTATATAAAAACAAGTTCGTAAGTGTGTGATGCACGAATCCTGGAACGCGGATAGGTAGATTAATTTATATTTCTTTTCACATACTTGGTGTTATAAATTAATTTAATTGGCTTATCAACCAATTTTTAATTTATTTATACTTGCGTTTGCATTTGAATCGAAGTTAAAACTCAATAAATTCAGTAGTTTGCGCGTTCTATGATTTAATCAACCAGAGTAAATTAACTACTCCCTCAAATCTATTGGGCAATTCAAATACAGTGTATTCTTGTATAATAGTTCTACCTTTTTGCGATATTCTCTGGCAGTTCTGAAACATGCTATCGGTGTTAATCCGATTTGTCCAGGGAAGTCTGCAGTTCAAACCACTGGCTTAAGGCAAAGTTATATCTGCCGACGAAACAAGTGCGGCCAGCACAATCTAATTCCAAAAATCAAGGCAAATTTAATACTCGTTACGAATCCCGTAAAATTACGAGGCCAAACAATTTGAACTACCTATAAATAGTCATATTCTTAACAGAACTTCTCTCACACCCTGTGTGTGGACCGAAGTGTTGTCTTTGCCGAAAGATTTACAGATTCATTGAAAGCAATTTGTCCAGAGACTGAAAGTGCCATAACCGCAAAAGCGGGGTCAATTGGGTCCTTTGCGTAAACAAATTAGTTCGACAATAGGTTTAGCCGACGAAAAACGACGTAGAGGGACTGAAAAAAGGCACTTGGATGTAGAAGACGAAAGATCCTACCCAGTGATCTCAATTAATTAGATTAGCTATTGATAGAGTCGTCCATCACCTCCGACAGGAGTCCCTGAAAAACTAGCGGCAGTTGCTGTTAATTATTTTGCAGATTGATCGCCGAGGGCAGCCTTTGGTATCACATACTTCTCCGAACATCTGATTAATTAATTAATAATTTCTGTTAATAAGGTACACTATAGACACACTGTCAGACTGTGCGCTGGTTGATTACTCATAGAGTCTTCGAGTACTACCTAAGGTGATAAACACTAGTAATTAAAACACTAGACATTACTTGTTGATCTAATTAAGACACAAAGTTGCCACAGCCATTAAAAGGCGTGTGCACCAAACCACCAGCTGTGTGAATTGAATTAAGTTAAATCGGTATGATATTCGACGTGAAATCCGTTAAGCGAATTTTACTGTACTTCTTGATAACCGTATATTTTGTTGTGCTCTGTATTGGCTTAAAAAGAACATAAGGGTTTTTATGCTTATTTTATCAGATCCCTCAGTGGCTGGCAGAAGGAATTCTTTTACCATTTTTTTTCAATAAATAATTAATTAAATCTAACGTCTCTCATTTTTATTTATACGTATTTAGTTCCTTCCATCTCTCAAATTTATTCACCGTCTCACCAAAATTAGAATCCAGTTACAGCAACGTAGTGTCCGTTTTTTTAACAGACGATCACGAACAATAAACAGGGAAGTTTTATGGGGGGAATTCCGAAAGGGTCGCTGCAGCTAGCTGTGTAGGTTAGTAGAGTAATTTGCATAGCGCCGGCCATAAACTGTAGGGGGTCTTTTTAGCCAGAGTCTAGATTAGTCCTGCTAGTGCATCTCATTGAGTCAATAACATTAACGTCCTTTTCGAAATTTCTCGGAAGTGAACCTTCGGTAATTACGCGTTTATTTCGGTTAGTTCACTCAATAAATTGTTTGGTTCAGTTAATTCATTTGTCAATAAGTTTAGTTTGTTTTGTTTGGACCGTTTTTATTAGTTAATTAGTTGTCCGTAAAAGTCAACAAATATAGGTGGCAAGTCGGCACGTCACAGTTTTTCCCTTGAATTTATTTCAAAATGGTTTAAACATTTTCAGAATTTCGAAAAACTAGTTTAGGAAAGTTGGCTGCCAACATTTCATTATTGTAAGATTTTATATTTTGATAAAAAGTGAAAGTGAAAGTGAAAGAAAGTCGTTTCACCAAGCCGCCTATGCCATGGATGACTGATAATTTAAAGTTGCTTATGCGTATCAGAGATAAAGCTAAAGTTAAATATAGGGCAAGTGGCTTACAACATCACTGGGAGTATTACAAATCACTGAGAAATCTTGCAACACGTACGTTACATTTAGAGAAAAAAGCCTACTTGGATTACATTTCTAGGTCTCGCGATAGTACTGAGTTATGGAAGCTGATTAATAGACTTGGCATTGGTAAAAATAAATATGCTGGGATACCTGATCACTTGAGGGACAGTAATCAGTGTAATAATTACTTTATAAACAGTCTGCCTACTGTACTCTCACAAGGTAATGCAACCGATGTTTTTGATAACTATAAAATACCACTTTTGAATAATAAATTTACATTTCAACTTGTTGACCCACATCTTATATTGAAAATAATTCGAGGACTGAAATCAAATTCACTTGGGTTTGATAACATATCACTTAGTATGATTAAATTCTGTGGTACCCATATTATTCCATTTGTTTGTCATATTGTCAATACTTGTATTCTAAATAATATATTTTCAAATGTTTGGAAATTTGCGATCGTCAAACCTTTACCTAAAGTCAAGCAACCCGAAGAATTTAAAGATCTACGGCCGATTAGTATTCTTCCTGTACTTTCCAAAGTCCTAGAAAAGGTTTTAAAAGCACAGTTGATGAACTATGTCACTCTTTATGATCTACTGCCGTCTCATCAATCATGTTTTCGATCCAATTTCAGCTGTAACACTGCCTTATTGAAAGTGACAGATGATATTTTAACGGCTACAGATAATGGTAATATAACTATACTTGTGTTGCTTGATTTTAGTAAAGCATTTGACACAGTCTCAGTATACATTCATTTAAGAAAGCATTGAGAGTTGCTTTGTTTGATAAACAAGTTGTCTTCAAAAACTTATAAATTGCTATCAATTCAATTCAATTTATTTCATTTAGTCCTTATTTGTTATCAAATGATGCATGTCTTATAATGTTTGGCGGTGTGCACATCACAGACTCACATAATCATTTTCTTTAAAAAAAATTTTTTTTCTTTAGTTTTTAGTTTTTAGTTTTAGTTTTATAGTTTCCTAATTTGTTTCTCTAGTTTTTTTTTTCTCTCTAGTTGTAGGCATTAATATTTAATTTTTGCGTTACTTTATTCAAGGTTTAGATGGAAGAGCAGTATTCTACTGAATCTCGCCTTGTGATTGGGTTAATTTTTCTTTCTTTCATAGATGTATATGTATATCACTTAGTAATAACACAATAAAGTCTGTTATTATTATTATTATTATTATTATAACAATTAACTAAACAATAAGAAACTATTAAGTTTAATAATAAGTAATATCTATTTAATATGTATGTAAATTAAAAAACTACATTCGCGTAGGGTAAATTTTTGGCAATGGAGTTCTCTCAATCTTTTCCATTATTCTGACAAATATTTTTACGACTGGATTGAGAATAGTAATATTTCTTATTAAAGTTGTTACACTTGTCTTGGCTCGTCCTATCTTAGCTTACCTTTACATCTCAGCAGTTTACTTTCAAATCATGCACAGGTTCTTTCTCTGTCTTCATTTTATTGTCAGCTTCTTTAACTTTCTGTTTTATTATGTCAACACTCTACTGCTCTTCTATTTTCAATGTTCGTTTTACGTTTTTTATTTTGTTTATTTGCGATTGAATTGAAGTGAGTTCTTTTCTGGCAAATTCTGTTGTTTCATTCATATTTACATTTTGCAAGGGATCAAATTAAAATTACATTTTATTTTAACAGAATCTTTTATAAAGAGTGCATTATTGTTATGGATTTCTTCAATTGCTCTTCTCTAAAGTACACATATATAACATGTTCTATAAGTGAGTTATCTACCTTTTTAAATGAAATGTACACATTATTGTTATCTATCGATCTGTTAAAAATAAACGTTTTTTTTTATTTAGCAATCGAAGCATTTGCAATTTATAGCTATTCAAGTGGACGAGTTATAGTATCATTTTTCATGTGCATTTGCACACAACAATTGAAACTTTAAACTAAAATTTAAATAGAAAACCCTGTATATTTTGACACATTTCACTATATCCTCAATTTCTAACACACCAAAAATGTATTGGTTTGAAGTTTACGGTTTCCCAGATATCTGCGCTTACAGTTACAATTTCTAATAAAAAATACATTTCAGAAAAATAAACAAAAAGAAAGGTTACAATTATATTTATCAATTAAATTTAAACAAGTGTGTAATAGTTTTTATAAGTAATCTGAGAACATAAAATCGACTAATTGCTAAAGTCCAAACAAAATCCTTCGAAATGTAATTTTAACCCTATGAAGATATCATGTCCTTGATTGATACCTATATTTATTAAGTCTTCAATCCTTAATTTGAGTCTAAACACAAGGTATATTACATATCATTATAGTACTCAATTTAAGGATCTTAAAGCCCATATTTATAGTCAGTTCTTATACTTATTTAAGAAAATCCTAAACAATGTCTCAGATAGGTTTTAAGAAAATCTTAAGCACTTGCTTGAAGTATTAACTTGCGTAAGGCGACCTTATTTAAAAAGGAATAAAATAACGAAGAATTATTTGCAACGATGAACAATTTTAATTTCTACTGACTACAGAACATGCGAGATATTGACGACATTGATGTTGAAAATCTTGACATTGACTTATCAAAGTTAACATCTATGAATACGTAGCAACTTAAGACACTCATGTATAAGACGAAGTTACGAAAGGCGATGTTAAGCACTTGCTTAAGTCACGACTACCGCCCTAGAAGACTTGGCATTTAATAGACTTAGGAGCCATGGAAATGACCCAAAAAAAGAAACATTTCGATCAGATATCGAGTTGCATATCGGTGGTAATGGCACTTCTTGTTGTCACTACAATTTTTTTCAGATCGCAACAATGCTAATGTTTTATATGCGAACGTTGTAAACTTTTATTATTACTTATTTTTTCTATTTTAAAATTCAACCAAATGCGACCAAATATTTAAAAAACAAAATAAATCAAGAGTCAGTAACTCGTTTAGATTTAATAGATAAATTTAATTGCGCTCTTTACTTTTTGTTTATTTTTTTAACGTACGGTTCCTATCAGTACTCGTAACTGTTAGTACATATATATATCTCGAAAACAGTAAATATTAAACAAATACATTTTACGTATGTTAAAAATAGAGTTTGACGAACTACTTTAATGTGTAGAAATATACAGTACGTTCCGTTTAAATTTATTGAGAAAATTTAATATTCATTTCATTACTTATAGAAGGTATTCTACTCGATATTTGTAAGTAGTTATCTACAGTAGAAATAATCTTTATGACCGCTAGTTGTAAATAAAATACTTCTACATTTCTGCTCTTTCTTTCTAATTGAATAGTTGTGGACTACGAATGCTTCAATCTAAAGCTATAGTTTCTGAATAAAAAATGTTTACTTTTAAGAGATCTGTCGAAATATGAAATAAGTGGATTCACTGAGCTTGGGATAACTTATTAAGTAGTAAACTGGTTGCAATTTGTCAAATCTCACTCAAATCAGTCGCAGGATGTTGCGACCTAAACTATTCATTGTTTTTTTATTTAAGTTTGTCTGCTCTCTAGTATTGTTTCTTCATTAGTCATTTTTCTAACTTTGTGCGCCGGTGATTTATAGATGCTGAACTGCAGGAAAGGATTAAATTTAAATTTAGACTACAACGTAACATATCATAGGCTATATGTCATATTGCGTATAAATTTCTAACATAGGCTTACGCTTAATCCTGGTTTAACTTTTTCCTGCAATCCAGCATAAGGCTGACTAGATTAAATCTTGTAAGGTTTTATTCCCATAATAAAAATTATAAAATTAATTGTTTTATGGCAATGAATTGAAGATTAAAGTTAACTTGTGACTGTAAAACCGAGCATTAAAGGATCTCATTTACTCATTTCTTAGATAAGCTAATTATTTTAAGTTTATTTTTCCTAATAACAAGTAATTTAGGGAATAAACAGAAAATTATACCGTCAATCACATAAAATAGTGAATATTATAAACGAATATAAACAACTTACTTAGTTAATAACAACGCTAGAGAATAGCCATGTTAGGTCAAATTAAAATTAAAGAAAACTCTAATTATAATTTAACTTTTTATTTATTCAAGATATCATTACCTACAAAAATCGTTAAGTTTCCAGTAGCACATGAATATTAGATATTTAAAATTTACGATAGTATTAGCTTGAGCATAAATTATTCTTTTGATTGCCTTGATCTACTTTAACGTTTCGAATTCTACTGTTCACCGTTTACGCGGAGATAACCTTCGCTTTAATTTCTTTGAAAGTAAAATTCTAAATAAGGCACGAATTAATGGACAAACGAATTGAGATTCACAATAAATTAATTATAATTTTTTCTTAAAGAAAATTAAATTAATTGAAATACAGTAAATATCTTACTGGTTCCTCAAGAAGTTCTTTCAAACGTTTCGAGGGTACTGCCCCCTTTTTGTTTCTCACAAGCAACCAAACCTTCTTCACATCAAAGCACGTGCGAAGTATCTTTTCTAAAACAAGCTTCCCCAGTGAACCGGTGGCTCCGGTAAGGAAAATCGTTTTCCCAGCAAAATACTTCTGTATTTCACTCTCCATTATAGACAACTTATTTTATTAAGAAACTTAACTACAACATTCCTTGCTTTACGTTCGAAGCACGCGCTACTGAAACCAGTTAATCCTGGAAATGCTTTTATACTTGAAGAGACAACCTTTTGTTTCACCTTCATTGCTTCATTGAAAACGTGTACCATTCAAGTGCCGATGAGTTTTCAAAAATTAAGCAGACGAGCGGCTATTAAAAGTCGCTCCTTAAATGTCCTTGCGAGACGGTGAAAGCGTCCTTTTCAGTTGAATTTTCCCTTCGGCGTTAAAGAATTTTTTGCTTAAACGAAAATGCTTTAGAAGGTAAAGTTGGGAAATTCGCCTAAATGTTAATAATCTTGTTTCAAGGCAGATTAGGATCGTTAGATGATATACAAATCTATAAACAATATTTTTAGATGTAAATAATACAAGGTATTATGTTGATTTATGAATGGATTACATACATTAACCTTGTTTTTTTATAGCGACCGTTAAGTGTGCTTTGTCCAACTCAAAACAGCAGATAAAACGGAATTTTAACAGCAAGGGTAGATAAAGTAACACTTTAACAGCAAGGGTAGATAAAGTACTTTCATTTTGTTATTTGAATTAATAAATGTTGATCATATAACGCGATTTTGACACATGTTTTGATTTTTCTGCGAAATTGTTTAAATTTTGTCTTTAACGTTCGCTATAAAAAAATAGAATGTTACACACGACGGTAAAATTTAATTATCATCTCTTGAAAACGTTTCACTCGTCGATAAAAATCAATTTTACCGTCTTGTATAACAAATAAGTATTTCATCGTTTATCAAAAATTATACTAAAATTATTTAAAGCTAGAACTATTTTCTGTGTAAAAGAGTCCTTTTCGTCTTGTTTTTGCCATTGTATGTCGAAAACGAAGCAAAACTTTCCGTTGGTAAGTTCGTTGAAACATAGACTTCATTCTACAGTTGTTGGCGGTTTAAGGTTACGGTGTTCTTTCATGGCTTCCTGTTTTTTCCTTCCTTTACAAGCCTTTTATTTTAAGTTTCTTTAAAACAGTCATAAACCGTTTTATAACATATTAATATATATAATAAACTTTATAACACTATCTAATTTTTCTGAGTGCCCTAACGAAATTATTCTTTGAATGGTATTTGTAGTACCATCGAATTCTTCAACACTTTTTTTCTTTTACTTTAGCTACATTGTATTATCAAGAGGAGAAAATGGGAGTACTTGTAAACATATATTGGAATATAAAAAAAATCAACATATAGATTGAAGACCCATTTGCGTGACGTAGGTTTCATAATGAGAAAGACAAAGAAGGAAATATATTGTGTGAAACATCGTTAAAGATAAAACTACAATATCTTCACGTTTCTATACCGAAAGCTCGGCGCTAAAATTAAACACACTTTAAAATTAAGTTCACATATCGCACCTCCTCACTCTTTGTTTTTTAGGTACTACAACATAATTTGTCATTTCTCTGTATAAATTTATTGATTCAAATTAGAACTACGACCTTGAACATCGATTGTAACACCATCAACTTTAGTAGATAACTTATTATTATTAAAATGGTTTATCTAAGACAGTGGTCGTCAACCCGTCGATCGCGAGCTACCGGTAGCTCACAAAGGCAATTCTGGTAGTTCACGACATATTTTATATTTTAAAAATACAAACGGTTAAAAATCATAGAAGCTTCTGTAAATTTCACAAATTCTCATAATAAACACACTGCGGTGAGCGATCTGCCGCCAACGTCACCATGCTAGAATCGGCTAGAACCGCAGTGCTCTAGTATTCGAGAACAATCTGGTTTGCTTTGAATGGGAAAAATACGCATTGAGCGGCGACATTGCACTCAGTTTAAAACCGAATATCACGTAATCTACGTCCAGCAGTTGGATCCGTAGCGAAGTAGAGAGCAGTAAAAAAAATATGGCAAGCTGTAGTAAGAAAGTGAAAACATACCATTTCCATTCGGAATGTGAAGAACAATATTTCTTCACAGAAGTTAAAGGCAAAAATGTATGTTTGTTGTATAGTACTTCTGTCTCCGTTGCCAAAAAAAGGGAATATTGAGAGGCATCATAAAACTGTACATTCGAATTTTGAAAAATCATTTCCATTACATTCTGCCACCATAAAGGAGAAATTGAAACAATTAGAAAACCAATTAAGTGGACAACACTCAATATATCTAAAGAGAGTCGACAAAAATAAATCTGCAACTGAAGCATCATACCGTGTGTCCCGTGTGTGTCTGTGTGCACAACAGAAGAAACCTTATGAAGACGGGGAAATGATAAAACAGGCATTTTTAGAAGCTGCAGATACGTTATTTGACAACTTTAGAAATAAAGACGAGATAGTTTCAGCTATAAAATCTATGCAACTTTCTGCTAATACAGTAATGAGGCGAGTAGAAGTTATGAGCAATGATATTTTTGTATAGTTAAGAACTGACTTAGATAACTGTGTTTATTTTTCACTGAAAGTGGATGAATTAACAGATGTGATTGACACTTCCCAGATTGCCGAGTTTGTAAGGATGGTTTTTAGTGATTTTACGATAAAAGAAGATCTTTTGAAGTTTATTTCACTGAAAGGACTGATCAGCAGTTGTTTTCTCATTTCAAAAATATTATTTCATCTGAGAAAATTTCCATATCAAAAATGGGAGGCTTGGCTACCGATGGCGCTCCAGCTAAGGTGGATTGTGATAAGTGTCTGGTGACGTTATGTCGTAAAGATGAAAGTTTTTCACAATTTCTCTGTCACCACTACATTATCCATCAGCAAGCCTTATGTGAAAACTTTTTAAAACTAAACAACGTTACGAAAGTATCTCAAACGGACACTGGAAAATGGCACAAATGCTCGACGTTTCACTATCGCTTGATAGTCTCCGTTTGAGATAATTTATCAAACAATTTCACCGGGCAAGAAGCTACCTTAGTTATGAAAGTAGTTGTAAAAATTGTGAACAAGATTAAAATTCAAGGGTTACAAAGAAGATTACTCAAAAAACTTGGCCGATGAAATTGACTGTCAGTACGGGGAGCTGCTTCTTCACTCTGAAGTCCGATGGTTAAGTAGAGGACGAGTGCTGAAACGTTTCAACGATGTCCTATCTGCCATAGTTCCATTTTTCAAACAACGCGATGAACCGATTCCTGAACTGGAAAATTCAATCTGGCTTAGAGATTTTGGTTTTATTGTGGACATTATCGAAAAATTAAATGAACTTAATTTATAGCTTCAGGGGAGGAACAAAGAACCATCAGAAATGATTTCTGATATAAAAGCACTTATCAAAAAGCTTGAGTTTTGGGAACAAAACCTAATCAATCGCGATACAGGCATTTTCTTATTCTTTCAGAAAAGATATCTCAAAATTCATTGGAACCCTATGACAGTAAATATCATGTTGAGATAGTTTCTAAGTTGAAGGAAAACTTCAAAAATCGTTTTTAAGATATCAATGAAATGGCTTTAGTGGCGCAATTTGTTATTTCACCATTCATGGAAATAGATATCCAACAGTTTGCAACTTGTGTTATGCAGAATTTTGGCGAAGACATCTCTGCAACAGAAATGGAAGTGATTGCGTTTCAAAATGATTTAGCCTTAAACCCATTAGTCTCAGGTACAACACTTACCTGGCCTATAGTAAGTAAAGAAAAATATTCAGTTCTAAGTCGTGTTGCGTTGAAAGTAAAAGCGTTAATTTGACCTATTTGTGTGAATCTGCTTTCTCCAATGTGAAGTTTATTAAGAATAAATACCGGAATCGACTTACAGATGAACATTTGGATAATTGTATTCGAATAGCTGTATCAAACTATACTGCAAACATTAAAAGACTTATCGATGATCTGAGTGTCAGTCTTCTCATTGAACATGAATTTTATATCAGCACATTTTTTTGTTTAAAATAGTGCGTTACACTTTTTGTTATTTTTATTCACTTTTATTAAATCGTATGTAACATGCCATTGTGACTGCATAAAAAATCTTGTTTAATTTTCAAACACTTACGATTGGTTGGTATAGATTTATTCTGTTTAGTTTTAGTTTATTATTAGTATGTGTTAGTTCGTAAAATAAAATCAGTTTGCGCTAGGGTATCCGGCGGTTAGGTCATGGTCGCAAGTTATCGTGTAAAAATGTTTCCAACGCCTTATCCTGATGTATCCGGTCTTGATACAACAGATAATGAATTGTTTCGGGAGACCTTTGTGCCCTGTCACAAAATGCAATTATGTACAGAAACACTGTGAATGAAAAAAATAACAAGCCTATTAAAATGCAGTTACGGAAAAATGCAAAAAGCAAATGAAAAACTTGGCAGTAAGTATAAAGAGTTAGAAGAAAGATTAACTGATGATGCCAGTCAAATTAATTGCGCCAGTTGAATATCTCGACTGAGAAATAACTAAAAGCTAAAGGAGTTCAACATCACCATTTTCGATATTCCGAAGCAATAATCAACGAACTAAAAAACAGATGTTATCAAAATCTACAGTACAGCAGGTCAAACGATACTTATGAGTAAAGCCCTGATTTTTAGGTACTTGAAGAGACTGAATTAGGCAGGCAAATAGGCAGTTACTGTTTAAGAAATAGGCAGCTTAAAAATTTTAGGCGTTTAATAAATTTCTCCTTTTCGGTCGCATTATTATAAAAAAAATATTAATGCATGGTCAATTATTAAGAAATCAGAGGGACGTTCTTTCAGGCTTTTATGGAACTGTAAGGAATGTATTGCAAAAACACGCTTTAAATAAGGGGCATAAATTGGCGTTTAAATAAAAAATCCAGAGAATCCATAAGAAGGTTTCCTATCTGATAGGGTAGTCCGAAGGCTTAGCAGCAAAAGACCTCTTTCTCTCTGGGGCTCTAGGCGAAGGGTCTTTGTTTTTTACTCTAGCATGTCACCCACGCCTGGAATATTTAAATTGAAATACCCACTCGCAATCAAGTTATTGACGAAAAGACTTCCAATATACAAAAGTTGTGGACACATTAAGAAATATGTTTTGTTATTAAAAAAAGAATACTTGGTTTTCTGAATCACTTGAAACGGACAACGCGACACAACGTAACTAAGGAGAGTTTCGTCAATTTGAAAAGGATTTATGAATTCAGTACCAATTACTTATTGTTACGTTCAAATGGCGAAGAATTTCATAAAAAATATTCTGTCGATGGTACAGATTTGCACTTGGCTTATTGAACCATCACAACACACCTAGAAATAACACCTTAGGATTACCAGTACAGATATTAATGGAAAGAACAACAAAAGTAATACTGCCAACTACAATCAAAACATTATAACCAATCTTACCCCCTATTCTATAACTCTAACTACATCGTTATATACCGATAATCGATAAGTGACATATTTTGACCAATCAGTACATAGAAATGTACATAATCACTGATTGGTTAAAATATGTAACGATTATCGGTATATAATGATATCATTATGAGTTACGGGAAAGGGAAGTTAGTATCAGGAATACAAAGAGAGAAAAACAGATTGCGAACAAAGCAAAAAAAGTATCATGCTATGACGTTCATACAATAAAAAAAGAACCACGTCAATCGGAGACAAAGCGAGAATGCAGAATAGACATAGGGATTGTGTAACAAGGTAACATCATTCACAAAACAGAAGCTCCAAACGGAGCCTATTATCTCCAAACGGAGCCTATTATCTCCAAACGGAAAAAGAAGAAGAGATTGTGAATACCTGTGAACGCCACAGAAAACATTCTATTCACTTATTCATAAAGCAGATTATTATTATCTCTAAATGGAAAAATAAGAAGATATAATGAATACCTGAAAAAAAAAAAAACAACAAAAACCGCTCCAACAGGTACAGAAGTAGTGACCAGAGAGTACTTCAAAGGTAACTCAACATCCTAATCCAAAACAAACTCAATAAATTAACCAACATCCTACCCTCTCGACGTTTCCCAAACAAACTCACCAAATCAAGTCTTTTAACAACCAACACCACTATCCTATAAAGGGAATATTGCGACAATCAGAACCATCTGCAATAATAGTGCACATTTTCACTGAAAATAGTTAAACCGGTCAACAGACTGGGTTTATAAAATAACATGCAACATCATTCCATATAACGACTGTTAAATCCAAAAGTATATCAAATTGGTTTCAATTTTTGGATGAAAAAAGCGATACTTTTTAGATATAATGGAGTAATTCCATTAATATAAGAGGAATTTGATGTAGGTAAAGATAAAGGCTAGATTGCAGAAAATTTCTAGATAACAATGTTTGATGAATCCTTTCGTATTTTCGAATATTAATTAATTGTAATCTTATCGAGACGCCCCCTCCATTGTTTATACATGTTTAGTATAGAATCTACTCTTCAGGTTAATTAATTTCTTGACATGATTCGGAGACTTGTGTGTTACTTTAAGCTTTTTGAATACGAATCTATGAACACAATCAAATAAGTTTGCGCAGAAGGAAGTAAAAGCATTAATTTGCTAAAAGCTTGAAACTTAAACACATTACATAATTAAAATAAAAAAAATCATATTAAAGCTTATTTTTGTCATAAACAAAGTTGACAAAGTTGGGTGCTTCATAAGTCGTTGAGTTGATAAATCACTGTTACCTGTGAACGTAAACTTGACAAAATTCTGTTTTATAAAGAAAATTAAAAAAATAGAAAAATAGTATATATTCTGAGAGTGCTCTAAAGCAATGAATCAAAAATACCATTAGAAAGCTAGGCCTTACTGATCGTATTCATAATTTTTCAACATTTCGTGCAGTAAATGACGTCGTTCAGATCTATGCGTCATTGGTGCAAAGGATAACAGCCTGTTACTTGTGTAACCACTCTTCCTGTCCAAAATTCACATGATGTATCATCGTAACATAACATCTGCAGTTATGTTGTGGGTTTTTTATGCTCGATTAGTGTTATTAGTAATCTGATATGAACTTATCTGATATGAACTTATTTGAGCGACATTAAATCACTGATTCATTCTAAAAATTGTCGATGAATTTAAATGTTAAATATTTAAATGTTATCCAAGCGTGCAGTTGAAATAAACTAAACTCGAATATTGAGCCACACTCATTTAGTAGGGGCAATTTCACTTTTCACTCACTAAATGATAAAACTGCTAAATTCAAAATCATTTAGTGAAATGGAACTCTACAACGGATTAAAAAAAAATAGTTATTGAGACAACTTGCCTATTATTACTTTTTAATTTAACTTTTCAAAATGGTCTGGCAATATGATTACATTATTACCAATGGCGGTAGGTATTGAATTAAAAAAGAATACAGAGGTTGCTCGAGGAATCCACTGCAATCAAAATTTTATTAATTCTAAATATAGTAAAGGAGACTGTGGTTTAAGAAATAATTAAAAAAAAATTAATCTCCCCCGCAATAATTTTTATATCCGTAGATATGTATTTCGGCAGCTAAGCTGCCATCTTCAGTACACGCACTACCAATTTAAAAGCACTTCATAAAAGCAACTAATCATAATCAAATAAGAGCAAATCAAATAATACAGAGTAAGTATTGGTCCATTCTCTTGAAAAAAGTTCTCATTCTACAGAATAAAGAACTTTCATAAACATCTGATTCCCTATTATTTGATACTGCCCTAAATATTTAAAAATTTTCCTGAAAAAAATATATATATATAAATCGTGTTAAAAAAAAGCCTACAGATTAGAGGAGATCACACCCACTCATCACAAGTTAAGAGCACTTCAGGAAATCTATTTCGGAGAATCCTCTCCTTATCAAATATCTAGTGCAAATGCACTTAACTGTCTCTAGCACCCCCTTATATATAATTTTTGACCTAACAAAAGCGACATATTGCGGTCGATTTTAATATACATTAAAAAAAAATCGTATATTTCTAAATATGTTCCGTCAAAAAGCAACCTACAAATTAGAGTAAATCAAATAATACGGAACTAGGTATTGGTCCGTTATCTGAATTCATTAAATAATTTTTATTTTTTCGAATAAAAATACTTTCGTAAGCATTTAATTCCCTGTTTTTTGATACTTCCTTAATGAGTTTTAAATTATCCTTAATAATATCGTGTCCAGTATTGTAAATATGTCGGGCAACACTTGATTTCTCAAACCTATTATACCGATAATGACTTAAATATTCCTTAAAGCGAGTTAATATATTTCTTTTTGTTTGTCCAATATATTTATTAGCACATTCAATACATTTAATTTAATAAATTCCAGATTTCTGATCAACTTCAACTTTATCTTTCGGGTTTCCCAATAAATTCTTTATGGTATTGTTAGTGGAAAAAGCTAATCGTAAGTTTTGAGTCTTAAAAATATGATTTAAACCTTTAGTGCAAACCGCATCGAAAGTCATTTTTACAAATTTTCTTAGAAATGGAATTGATGTTAGAGTGCTAGAATTTTGGGCCCGTTTCCTATAGCTAATCTTCCTAATTATATTATCTACTGTTTGCGGAGTATAATCATTATGAACCGCAACATTCTTAATATATTTAAGTTCTTTATCATATCGGGCTTTAGTGAGCGGAAATGAGAGTAATCTATTTACTAAGAAATTTAGAGCCGCGAGTTTGTGTTGTACTGAATATTTATCTTTACGATAAATGTCAATTTCTAATTCATTTTGTTGTTTCTGATTATACGAGTATCTAAAAAGGGAATCGCACCATGTAAATTTAATGCTATCAAATTTTGAATTTAATTTATCTAAAAAATCTTTCAAATTATATTTCTTGGTATCAAAAATAGCAAAAATGTCATCAACATAGCGCAACCAAATTCTTGGAAAATACTGACTATCTTCTCTTACGTCATTTTTGAATTTGCTTATAAATAAATTGGCCAAAAATGGAGACAAACAGTTTCCCATAGCGGTCCCTTGAACTTGTTCAAAAAGCTTGCCATTTATTTGAAAGCAATTCTGAGACATGCAAAGAGATGTAAGCCTGACGTATTCTTCCAACGTATCTTTATCTACATTATTAAGTGTCAGCAGTTCCCGCAAATAAGTTAGTGTTTCAGGTATGGGCACGCTGGGAAATTACGATTGCACATCAAAAGAGACCAGAATTTCCCCTTCTTCTAAAGAAATATTTTTAATCTTATTTATAAACTCCATTGAGTTTTTTACTGACAAATTATCTTGAGGATTGGGAAGCGCACTGAAGTCACTATTCAACCATTTGGAAAGAGAGTAAGTGGATGAGTTTATACCGGACACGATTAGTCTCACCGATTTACCTGCCTTGTGTATTTCGAAGTTGTAATTTGGAAGTAAAAAAGTTTCATTTAAAAAATCGTAGATAAAACGTCACATTTAACTCGATATAATTGACGATGATGAAGATTACACACCAGACGAAGGCGAGTGTATAATGATCCAATTTTATGTGTTCGTTAAAAAGCTTGAGGAAATATATATATATATAAATATATATATATATAAGTTCGACTCGCAGAACAACGAGAAGCAGAACCAAGTAAGCAGCAGAGAATACCTTAAGATGGCAGATGTAATTCTGCCGAAACGTCGTCAAGACAAAAATGGTTCTCTTGAGAACCCTACGCGGAGGAAGACCCGGAAAACACTACAACATATATATATTGATATATACATAGCATAGTAGTTAAAGTACTTGCTTGCTTTATAATACCCGAGTAACTTTACTGCAATGATTTGCTTATTTAAGTACTTATGGATTGTTTTCTTTTGATATTTGTTTTTGTATATGACTTTTTTTCGGCTTTGTTTGTACGGTAAAAGGAATGTATATTATATTGGGTAATAAATACATATAATTATTATTACGATTTAAATCGTCTTTTCTTTATTAATTGTTTGCTGCTGAAAGTAAAATATACGACAAAAGGTGTTTTCCTTTTGCCACAAATCTCACCTCACATCAGATGAAATTAACAGGAACTAGTGAGTTTGACTTCACATTTCAACCTCCCACCTTACAACTCGAGCGCTGCCATTAGTTGGTAGCTCCAAATAACCGTTCAAACTTACTTGTTCGTGCTAATCTCATCTGATGTGAGGTGAGGTGAGATTTGTGGTAAAAGGAAAGTAGGTAAAATGTTTGGCTGTATGCTGTTTTACTAATAAAAAAATAAATATAACATACAGGATGCCGACGGTTAGTATCTCGCGGACATCTGACGACCAACTTGTTCACTAACAAATAAAACACTAAATATAAAGGCAGTTAAATTAAATAATGAGTTGTGGTAAGTGCGTTTGTAAAGTACACACAATCCGATCAATTACTTTCATATTTTTTCTCTTCGTCAATTGTCTGGTTTGAAATCGTTTGTTCAAGTAAAATATGTGCACTTTAAAATCGCACTCAAATAATATAATTTTTTGATAGGCCTCATTAGATAGAGCGATGATTATTTCTCTTAAAAGATGAAGAAAAAACTCACTGCACTAGCTGATTTAAAAATAAAATTCAATTACATTTTTTTACGTTTTGAAAATTTCCATGTCGATAATTGAACTATTAAAATAAGTAACGGTGACAAATTTCTTTGTTTTGCAAGTTTCAATTTTCTCGCTCAGTCAATGGCAAAGTCTCTTGGCATTTACTTTAATGTATTCTTATTTTTGATAATAGAATACGATCTTGATTATTTTATCAAACTCTTTTATTTATAAGCTTACTCGGTCTTGTTGGTAATGACATAATATCCAAAGAACGATTGTGGTTTTGGGTAATTTTGTTTTAGCGGAAGCCGGATTCTTATTCCAGGAGAACAAAACTACTTCCTTTTCAAAACACCCATTTTTTTTTTGAACAACCGAATCTTCTTATAAATTGTTATCGAAGGTGAAATTTTGCTTAGGCCAGCTGTGAGGCTGTTAAAATGCAAAATTCAGGCCAAATTTTTTCGTAAAGTTTGATTTTCACAATTAAAAATCACAGTTCTTTCTTGATCTATATGAAATTTTTAGAAATCAGAACTTGCTTTTCATGAAACCACAATTATCAATATTGCGTAACATTTAACATTTTTATCTTGTCTGCGAAACAAGAAACTTCAAATGAAAATTACACAATTTATGATGGTCTGATCTTATCGTAGTTTCTTTTGATTTTTAATTTGGATCTTTTATAACGTTTCCATGTCGCCACGTTTATTAACTGAACGAGGAAAAAGAAATTTGCTTTCTCTAAATGAAATTTAAAAAAGAATATCAATAATTCAATTAAGATCATTGAAAAAGGAAAAAACAACAGTTTTGAGTAAATCAAATTCGAAAATGAACTGAACAAATATTTTCGAATTTTCTGCTTCGTCTTTTTATCAACTCCTCTTGCTCTATGTTACTGTCTGCTGTTGTGTTCTGTGAGTGAATACCATTCATTTCACCTTTCAAAGGAAGAATACGTCGCTCAAGCTTGAAACGACCTTCTTAATTGCTCACAATGATAAAAACCCCCAATGATTCCTTATGCCTTCTGAAATAGCCTATCATATGTGACAGGTTTAACAATTAAATTCAACGGCCTATTATATTTTGGCATTGTGAAATCCTCTCTTGCAAGTGCTTCTTCATTTCCTAGCAAGTCTGCTCTCTGGCTGTCGCTATTCGTCTTTGACCTCTTCCTTGTTAACGCGTTTTTAATTATTTTACCTATGACGATGGTTAAGTTGCATAACGAGCACGCCAAGCTCGTGAAATATATCAACCAAAGCGCGAGAAAAGCGTATGAATTCAACTCGTTCATGGGTAGGAAGCAGGATGCGCTGTAAGTAGCATTGCTGTTGTAACTCTCTACTTGACAAGTGGCTACCATCGGAAAAATTTCGGCCAACGGCGGAGGCGGCGGCGGCGGATTATAACTGAAGGCATTTGTAACCAACTTGATCCCCAGTAAAAGGAAATTACCACCTAGGATTTTATCTGATATCCATATGACTCCTGGAAGGAAAAAGTTGTATGTTATCTTCGACCAAAACGAATACGATTTAATCGAAGTTCGAAATTCACAAACAAATACTTGGAATAGTTTACGTATCGCTTGAAAACATGATAAAAACTGATAACCTCGTATTAGAATATCTGGCATTTTTAGGTTATTTCTATTGCTTTTGTTTGAGACAGTCTAAGGTCGAGCCTTAAACCTTTGATCAACTGGTATAATAAATCAATTAAGTTAAAAGACTCTCAAGCTAACGCCCACTTCTTCAAAACCCTTTATCCATTGATAGACCTAATTTAATCTTGAGTCAAATTACTCTCAAGAATAAGAACTGCTCGTTTTCAATTAATTATCTTTGCTTCGCCTGTGAAGGCCTGGTTTAGGTTGAGTAAAATTTGAAAAAGAATCATCTTTGCTCCCCTGATGGAACTGAATCACTATGTGAAGACTTTCAAGATAACGTTAGCAGAAGCTGTGAAAAAGGATATTACTTATTGCCATTTGCCTGTTATCTATTGACAGACTTAATTTATTTCTTATATTGTTTAAGAATTGAAAGAGATGACATCTTCTACACAACCTTTACTACATTGTTGTATTTAATTCAATTTTCAGAAAACTCCAAAGAGGTCACTTCCTTCAATTAGGAGACGTTTACAGTAATGATCACACAAGAAATTTCTTTTCGCCTGAATTACCTACGCTCCACTGATGGATCTGTTACTCTTTAGTAGAAGGACTTTCAAGAGCACCACTATTCAGTAAGTAGACTCTCAAGAGTAATATAAAGGTCCCGTTCCATTCGAAACTAATTATTGGCGAGCACCCTCGAGATGCTATTGATAGTACTCTCAGAGGTGCGTCCATTGACAATGAGCGCTTATGATAGTACTATCAACAGCATCTTGAGAGGTACTTGGCCATAATTACTCTTAAATAGACTGGCAACTTAATGTTGGTACTTATTACGTGCTCATTTATGAGATATTTTATTATTTTTGCTTTATTTAATGAACTTAACCTTTACTTGGTTTATAAGACTCTCAAGAAAACATTCAAGAATTGAAAGAAGGTCTTTTGTTCCAATCAATCTTAAGTGTAATGTTTATTTAATTCAATATTATTTAAGAATTGAAAAACAAATACGCCAGTATTCTATTCTTAGGTCTTACATCAAATTCAATATTCAATGAAACAACTCTCAACATTATTTTGCTCAATCAATCTCTTTCCTGTTCCCTATATAACTGATGCCTAATTAGGCTTTTACGACTCTCAAGAGTAATATTCTCATCAAGCACTGAAAAGAGAAGAATACTTTATGATTCTTGTTCTATTGGTACTCTTAAATTAATCATTTGCCAAGGAAATCTCAAGAGTAATATTTGTTCATGAATTGAATAAGATGGACACTCATTTTACTACATGATTTTTTTCCAGTGGTGGAACCCAATCCTTAAGGTCGTCTTAAGATTAAAGTATTTTGAAAAGAATGACTCTTATTTCTTCTGGATCATCTTCATTTCACTGTTACATCAAACTCAATATTTGATGAAAAGACTCTCAAGAGTGGAGGAAAAGTGACACTGAGATTTCAACATCTTTTTTGAACCAAACTCAACAATCAGTTAGAAAAATCTGAACCTTATTCCACTGCTCCACTTAATCTAATCGTTGGGTGCTCTTCCTCTTGCAAAATGGGTTTTCAGCAGTTCAAAAATCTTATTATTCTCTAGATTTCTAAAATAAATGGTCGCAAATCGTATCACTTCGTATTCCCTCCTTGCCTTATAATATAGGGTGGTGCTGATTATAAATAATTTAAAAAAATGCGCACTTTTTGAAACGATTTCAGTGACGGAATGTATACAGAATCCGATAGCCTACCTATAAGAGTCATGATGACTGGTATTTCCAAAACATATCGTGAAGGTAATGTCAGTTTATCTTTCTGTTCTGCACTATCCAATTGGGTGCCTACTCGGTATGGAATGTACAAAAGTATCGCCTGAAAAGATAAATAACATTCTAATTTCGTTCTGTAAGAAGTAGGCAACACAAATTATTTCAGTGCGGACATTCGGAGACACTACACACAAGTGTAATGTCTCCGAATGCCCGCACTGAAATAACTTCTGTTGCCTACTTCTTATTAGATAAACTTCTGTTTCAATTTTGAGTAATTCACAGAATTCTTTTTGTATGATAATATTAATATAATAATTTCTTTTTAATTATTATCGTTAACGGACACGTTAAAAATCGCACGATTGCTCCACATTTCACTGTCGGTTGATTATAACACATCCTTTTTAATTTTTAACGAACACTTTAAAAAATTGCACAATGCTCAACGTTTCACTGTCAGTTAAGCATCGTGCGATTTTTAAAATGACCGTTATACACTGAGACACAGCGTGTGTTCTACTAGAGAAAACGTGGTTACGTGACATAAAATAAAAAGTAAAATTTATAGTGAAAATAATAACCAACTAATAGCAGATACTAAAAATAAATAAAATGTAGTTTAATTTGGGGTTTAATTAATTACTCTGTCCCATATGATCATATGATATCAGTTTATTAAAAAAAAATCCCGTGGTAATCGGTATGCATTAATTCACAACGTGTGCCTGTAGCTTTAAATATTTATAAAGAATAAATGCTTATCACTAGCATGTGAGTCATTTAGAGATAAATTCACATTCCTGTTAAAACTGATGATGTCAATCACTCAGTAATGTTAATGTCAAAAATCTGAAGTGTTTCTTAACAGCTTTCACAATCTAAAATTTATAAATATCTTTCTTCTTCTCTCCAGTAACAATTTTAATTTTACCAATTTATTCGAAGTTGTAAATAAGTATTATACAAAAATTATTTTCTTTCTCGCTTTTTACTCACGCACATATGTACATAAACTCATATTCACACAACTATGCAATACATTCTTAAATTTCATTAAAAATAAAAATTATATATTCTTTAATTATTACAAGTCTGATGAAGGCTTAATTTTAATAGCCGAAATCGGTAGCTGGTATAAAAATTTCCATTGAATCCAATATTTTCTTCCAAATTTTCTTGTGCCTTATTGACATGTTGATGTGGTGATTGTACAAGTAGCTTCGTTAGTGGTTTTCCTGATATTCTTTCAAATAAATCTGACTACAACAATAATAACTCTGACAAGCACCAAATTAGTTTTTAAATAATTTTCCGACATAATCATTTAAGAGATTCGACGGAAATTCAACAGGAAGGTATTCAAATCAGGTGACGCTTTCTTCGACGATTGCATTCAACGAAAGAAACTTTTCTCTCTTCACCTAGTTCCATATGACAATTCCACATCTCGTGATTCCTCACCTACCACCAGTGATTCAAGATAGTCATCACAAATTTCTTCGAAGAATCATTTGATAAATCATCACTATCTTCAGTTAAAAGTGCTTTTAAAGCCTCGAATTTTATGTCACGTTCTTCTTCATCTGTTCTATTTTCTTCTTCGTAAATTAAATATTTTAGATTTTTAGTAATTTTTTTTAAAAATTGTTAGTTGCCCAATCTTTCTCAAGCATAATGTTTACTTAATTTAATGTTTATTTAAGAATTGACAAGAGTTAGGCCTACTCTTAAATTGGAAGGCTTTCAAAATTAACGATTATCCAAGAATTGAAGAATGACGATGATTTCTTGTTTTATTCTTCTTCTGAATTCAATCTTTATTAAGTGAAATAGATCCTCACACCACTCTTCAAATTTTTAAGAGCAATGTTTGAATACGAATGACATTGGTTGGTTTGTCTTACAATTAGTTCCATTCTTATATTAATTCAATCTCAAATCGCAAACTCTCAAGATTATTTTGCTCATTCAGTTGAAATAATCTCAATCAATTTCTTAACATCATTTTGCTCATTTAGTTAAAATAATCTCCATCAATCTCAGCATTATTTTGCTCATTCAGTTAAAATAGTCTCAATCATCAAGAGCTGAAAAGATAAGAGTGATATTCATTTCTGCTTCGTAATTCTTATTCTATCCGTGGACTTAAACTAATCGTTATTTGCCGATGAATGAATAAGAGTGACACTCATTTTTCCTAAATGATTTTTTTTTCAGTTGTGGAGGTCTCAAGATTTTAAGATTTAAATTTTGGATTTCTCCATTCCACTGTTACACCAAATTCAATATTCAGTGAAAATACTCCCAAGAAAAATGTTTCTCAAGAATGGAAAACTGGTTTCTATTGGATCATTTTTATTCCTTTCTCAGATTGAACTCGGTAATCTGTTATGTTTTGTTAGGTTTAATATTTTCGGAGGTTGCCTCAAGAACTTTTTGCGATTCTACTTCGTGACATTCGGACAATTAATCTTAAATAGATTTTAGTTTTCGTTTAGATGTTTATAATTTTTCCACATTTCTTTAAAAATAATTAATTAATATGAGTAAATACATTTAGATTGTAACAAAGAGGAAATCATTGTGGGTTGTGAGTAATCGGAAAGTTGCCCTTCCGTTGTTTGTTTATATCGCTCTTTATCAGAGAAACTTATAGTACAGTTATTGTTATATTTGCTTTGTATATCAAGTTAAAAGATAATAATAAGTAACGGTATTATTTATACTGTATCATGCGCAGTTCACGTGAAATGATGTACTTGTTTGCTTGATAAAAATATCCTACATATCTACGCATTCTTAAAGTGAGATTATTAATATTCTTAGATTGTAAAATATTGTTAGCAAAAAATACAAATTAAAGATAATAAGACAATAATAATGCAATAAGTACACACAATACAGTGCTGCAATAGTACTGTTGCGCATTTCAAAATTTCAAAATCAAGTATTAACTTATATCCTCATCATTATGTGAAATTGTTTTCACATTCACGTGACCCTATATTACAGAAATAAGCAACGACTTTATAACAAAAAACATCACTTAATTTGCGAAAATGATCAACTCTCACCTGTAACAGCACGAAGAACTGAACCCATCCATAAAAGCGCAGGCTGTCTTTGTCGTTGAAAGCTCGAAGATTTTGTGGATTACTTATGCAAAAGCATTCTGCAAGATATAAAAATATGATGTAATCTGATGAACTTTAATTTTGATTTATAGATTATAAAAATTAATAAATCATTAAAATTAAAAATTTATCACTGATATACAATTTTTTTTAGTAGTAACTTTGTAATATTTTTAAGAAATTTCCAAGGAAACGAAACATTTCATTGAATTTAGAACACGTCAATAAGAAAAAAAATTTACAATCACAAACACTATATTGCTTTTATTATCATCTGCATATGTATGTGTCAGAGGTCTCCCGACTTGAGAAGACTCTTTCACGTGACCAGTACTATTTAAGCGAGATATACAGATATGCTTCGCTTCAGGTTTTCCCGTTGCGAGATCCTTACCAGCGTATCTGTTTGAAATGGCGTCGGATTCACAAGATATTTGCGAACTACTATAAAAAACCACCTGCAGAAACACTGCCACTGCGATTACAACTAAAAACAACAAGGTTAAACGAAGCGCCATTGCTGTAGCTTAACGCTCAAAGTTTGACTGATAACAGTTTGTTGTGAATAACAGTTTTATTTAAAGGCGTTATCGTAATGTAATCGTAAATATACCGAGTTACACTAAACTCTATAATCTCCTCAGGCAGTACGGTCTGTAACAGACCGTCCTGCGTGAGCGATCAGTTTTGCGAAGCGGGCGATGCGAGCGACGCGAGCGAATCGCTGAACCGCGCGGTACGAGCGGCGTGACATGAGCGTCCAACGTCCTGCAATTTAGCATACCCGCGAATCGCGCGAGAATTCAGTACAAAACAACAGACCACTTGACAAGTGAAGCGGCCGGAGTAGCGGAACGCGCGGAAAAATCAAATTATTTGATGCGACTTCACGTAGGACACCTACATTAGTTTGCTTCAGTTTGATAAATTCGCGACGCCCGCACCGCTCGCACCGCCCGCTAGTATTCGCTCACGTAGGACACTTTGTTAGAGCGAAGTACCATTGTTTTTCTTTGTTATAATATTATAGACGGGCCTGAATCCCTTTTTTTTATAATATATCAATTTGATAAAAATTTAAAAATTTGAAAAAACATCTCTGAAACGACCCGGTGAACATTAATTAATTCTTTTCGAAATCCCTCTCCTCCGCGACACCTCCTTGTAAGATCGTCTTCCAACTTTCCCTGGTAAAGACATTTTGGGCACCGAAATGACTCAAGTTGCCTACCATTGAGGCTGATCTTAACCCGGTTTAATCAATAAATTCTTTTGCTCGTGCAAGTATTTTGTTCCCACACCTCACCACTTTCGTTATCGAGGAATATATTTATCTTATCGATAAAGCGATATCTAAATGGCTCCTAAGAGCCAGTTGGAAACTTGTTTACGTTAAGACTAAGTTGGAAATTCCTTTGATCAATTTGAGCAATAAGTAATTTAATTTTGATTGGATTTAGGGCGAAAATTTTCGGCTGCTTACATTATGTTATTGTTTTTAAAGCTCATGTCGACCAAGTAGCAATTTTTTGTTATGAGATATTGAAGAAAAATTAATTTTCTAAAAGAACATCCTGTATCTTGAAAACAAAAGGCAATCGGACATTAGTGTATAAGACCTTTTTTATTATTTTATGGTCCATCATCATTGAAATAAACAAAAGTTTGCTTTTTGAGGCCAAGCTCTTATCACGAGAATTTGATGCCATCGTTACTTTGATGTGATAAGATGAGATAAATTCCTTTTTAACAATCAGATGGTCTAAAATACAATTATATTAAAATTCGTAGAATGCAAGCGTAGATATGCTTTATTGTAACTTCTCGTCAACATAATTAATTTTTTCTTAAAGTATTAGGTTTTACCTGTAGTAAAAGTGCGTCAGTTTCTTGCGAAATTTGTTTACGCTTACTCAGGTATTATGTTGGATGCTTCTGCGTAATGTTTCTAAGTATTAAATATTCTGTTCAATTAAAAAAGATAATTATCTAATACTATTTGATGTTTTTAAGTCTAATTTTAATTTGCCTGGTTAGAAAAATTTTAGCACTGTTGACTTCACTTATTTACGACTTATAATATATTATGTAAGGACGAAAAAGTAAGTCACCTTGACTCAAGAACAACTTGCTTCAGTTCACAATCATCAAGCACAATCTATTCTCATTTGAGATGTTCAGGTAATTTTGAATAAGTCAATTCAGGGGGTATTCCTAATTCTATGGCATTTTTATATAAAATTTGAAAGAGATGAACGAAAGAACTTTTTTTTATTCACATTCCTTTCCTAAACGAAAAGAAAGACACTTCCTTTCCTATCCTTTGCATATGCGCAAAGAACCTCCAACTGCATTCCCTATAGGTAATAGGCACCGAAAATGTACCTCCTGCACGCAAAGCTCACCTTTAAAACCTTGTGGTACTAGGCTCAGAGAACTATCAAGTTGCAGTACTTAAGGTGCACACGGCTGTACATCTAATGTTTGTTTAACATACTCATTGTTTACTTTGTTTAAGATCGACTATCTTTACGTATCTCGTTTCTGCGTCTTAAATATTTCTACCTCATTGTTCTTCCCAATTTTCTACGTGTTTTTTCGTTTGTTCGAATCATATCCTCTCCTCCTATAGCTCTTAAACATATTGTTTACATATTTTCCTTACTTTAACATTTTTGGTGATTATTTCTTCTTTGCTATCCTTCACATTACACTCACCCTAAAAGTTTCTTGTTTCTTAAATTATTTATTACTCCTAAAAACAATTTCTGGTTGTCTTTGTAACTTTTTGTCATTTTCCACTTACTTTATCCAGGCCTCCTTTTTTCTTCTTTTATAACTTCCCCCTTTTTTCTGTTCTTTTTAATAGCCTTTTTAATTTTCCGCTCCAACGGTGGTTTTTTTTTAATTTCTCTTTTATTTATTTTTTGCTCCACGACTATCCTCTGCTATTCTTAATATCATTTGCTTGAATTCTTTCCTCTATTTACTTTTTCCTTCGTATTTAGTTTCTATCCAGAGTTGACAATACGAATTCACGTTATATAAAAAATAAAATAAAAAAGTTGTTTTATTCGTGCAAAATAATTGTTTTAAACTAAAAGCATCCAAAGCCTATTCAGGTGGTATAGCATACTTTTCAATACACCTTTGGAAAATAGTTATTTATGTAATAAGGGCATTAAGATGATGTTTATGCCTGATGGCGATGAGTTTAAAAGGTCGAGGGCCGCTAGCTTTAAGTCGCCAGAGGGCATAGACATCAATTAATGCCCGTAGTACATATTGCGAAGTATTGTCGTTGATAATGGAATTTTTGTTTAAATTATTTTTAAATGTAGATTTATCAACAAATAACAAGTTCGCGCATAAAAATTTAACATTAAGACTCTTTTCTCTTTTTAATTGTTTATTGGAATGGTATCTGAGAGTTGCCAATTGTCTAGCTAACAAAATAGGATTACGAGGTTCAGTTTTATCTTTAACTTGTTGTAAGTAAAAGACAACTTTAATCATATAAATGTTTATTAAATAAATATTTCATTTAAGAACAAATTGCAAACTGCACATCATTTGGCTTTGGTTTGCAGAATGAGTTGTCAAAGTTGCTTTCTGATAGACACATATACATGACATGCACAAATATGTAGGAAATGTTTTGTTTGTTTTAAAATAATTATTAATAATAAATGTTTTAGTGAAATCATATATGGACTTATAGCCAAAAATGCAACAATAGCTCTTCTTGTGAACAGAAGCAACTATGGTTGTGAAAATTGTTACGATAGGTAAGTTTTTTTTTATTTTGTTATTAATTAACAAACATTAATTATCAGAATTGCATCATTAACATTTATTTAAGTGAATGATACAATCTGTATTGTTGTTTATAGGAGTTGATGAATTCAAGCTTTAACTAAACAATTGTCACGGTACAGCGAAGATTATAAATAATCCTTCAGACTACTTACACGGTACTTGTTTAGAAAGCCATTGGTAATAATGCCTTTAAATAACTTAGACAAAAATTTTGTATGCGGCCAAAATTAAAATAATTTTTATTTATTTTCACACAATACAAAGTTTTGCCAAGTTGTGAACAAATGAAATAAATTCAATCATAAATTTTAAAGTAAATCCACTTTAAAATTTGATTTAAATGACATAGACAAATAATCACAAATAAATATGCATTTTTAATCAAAGTTATAAAGCAATAGATAATTCTTACTTCTTTCACACCTCACTACTTGTTAAGAACTGATATGTTCAGCTTAAAGATCTGAGCATAACTTGTCAAATCACTCTGGATTTCTCCCTTTTATAGCTAAATAAACGGACAAAAACTATGTAACCTTATATTTAAAAAAAATGTAAAACCTTTAAAAGAATGAAATTCAAATTTTAAAGTTTCAAATAAATTAAACATTCTCCTTCTGATTCTAATTATGTGATTACATTTTAAATAAACCTAGCCGTACGGTTTCTATTTTCAAAAGCCTTATTTTAATTTGGTTTTGCAGTTCTACTACAACACGGCGCCTTCCACCGTTCTTCTTGAAGAAATAAACTCGAGACTTGTCTCTGATGGCATTTTCTAGTGAAGTTGAAGAATGTGAACAACTTCCCAGTGTTGTGTCATCGGCCTGGAATGGTTCCTTGAAGTGATGAGACTGTTTCTCGAGACAAGGGGGTTCAGAAGTCAGTTCCGGAGTCTTGGGATTACAGCCCCAGAAGTTCTCCACATAAGTGAAGACTTCGTTGAACTTCTCGTGAAACCAAGTCTCTGTCATTGGTGAAAGCGAGACTTCTAGTACTTCGTCTAACATTTTGTAAATAAAACAGAAATTTGCATGTAATTAAATTTTCATAAGAGTTCTGGAAGAGTATAAATGTAATGTACATAGTTTTTAACAAATTACAATAATAAATATACAAAATATTATTTTAACCTAACTATTATATACAGGTCTAAAATAACGAAATAACACAGCAATATGTCTATTTATATCTTGCCGCCAATTCTATATCTTCGAGAAGAATAACTTAATAATGACATGATTGTTACCTGTTATATGAAGTTTATCGTTTAGAGTGGTTTGTGAATTTAATAGCTAGGGAAACTTTATAAACAAACAAAAGTTTGTTTTGCATAAAACGCTGGCTAAACGAAATACAAAATGATGAATGATGAGGAAATCATTGAAATTCTCTCAGAAATTCTGGAAAAAGCTGCAAAAGCCCTGAAAGTGAAAAGGATTGTACGAACTAGAATTTGACAAATATAACAGCCGAAGTTTGGAAATAGGAGGATATTATGTATTCAAATATTTAACTCATTTGTTTCAAATTAGTATTAATAACCATATTTTACCCAATGATTGGAAGATATCAATAGTTCTACCTGTTTATAAATCTGGTGCTTAAGCTGATTGCAACAATTATCGCCCAATTAGCTTAACATGTGTAGTATGCAAAATTTTAGAAAAACTTCTGGCGAACTACCTTCAATATTTCTGTGATAAACATAATAGTATTAGTACAACATGTACATATGTTACTTAATTGATAAATTTTCATGATGAATTAGCAGAAATAGTTGATGACAAGGGACAGGTAGATGCAATTTTTATTGATTTTACAAAAGCTTTTGATAAAGTTCCCCATGATATTATTGTAAGAAAATTACAAAATTTGGGGTGTGATATACGAGTGAAATGGATAAATGAATACCTTAAGGATAGGAAACAGAGAGTTAGAATTAATAATATATATTCGTCAGAACTAATTGTCACTTCTGGTGTACCTCAAGGTAGTGTGATCGGCCCAAAATTGTTCATCATATTTATAAATGATATTACACAAAATTTAAGTTGTGAAACCAAATTATTTGCTGATGATTGCTTTATTTATAATAAAAGAAAAAATACAGAAGATTGGATTTTACTTCAAGAAGATTTAGACAAATTTCATATGTGGTGTAATAAAAATAAAATGGAAATTAATACGAAGAAATGTGTTGCACTGTCTTTTGGTATTACAAGATTATTTGAAGCACATCCATACAAATTAGGAAATGAATTACTAATATATAATGATACATGTAAATACCTAGGAGTTACCTTTAGAAATGATTTAAATTGGAATAGCCACTTACAAAACATTTTAAAAAAGGCTTATAAATCTTTGTATTTCATTACAAGAAATCTTAAAGGCTCTGGTAAACCTGTTCTTAAAAAAGCTTATTTGACATATATCCGTCCTCAAGTTGAATACGCACAAGAAGTTTGGGATCCATATCAGCAATACCTAATTGACGATCTAGAAATATTGCAGCATAAAGCAGCTCGGTACGTTATGAATGATAACAGAAGGACATCATCTGTTTCACGCATGTTACGGGAATTAAATTGGGAAGCCTTATCGTCTAGACGACAAGAATCAAGATTAAAATTATTTTGTAATATTCAACTTAAAGTTGATTCAATCCACAATTTTCTAAATAAATTAAAAGTAAATGATACAAGCACAAGAAAAAATCATAAATTCACATATAAAATACCATTTTCGAAAACAAATATTTATAAATTTTCTTTTTTTTCCAGAACAATTCAAAAATGGAATAATTTAAATAAAATAAATTTGAATAGTTTAATAGAAAATTGAGCAAAAATATTAAAAAACAAATTTAAAGTCAAGTAATTTTCTAACTACAAGTTTCATATATTGTTAATAATTTTATAATATTAGTTGTTTCTTTAATGTGTTAGATTGAATATTAGACCACTTAAGTATGTTTATATACTGTAAGTCTAAATTTATTTTATAAATTGGATGATAGGCAATGGTGTTGCCTCATTAATAAAACAGTTTTGTTGGGATATTTTGAAGAATTTATATGTCGAACATTGTTGTTATTGTTATCATTACTGTAATTTGTTTACTTATTTACAGTCTGGAAAGTTTTTTCCAAATTCGTTCTGGGCAAAGTTTTCTATGCTCAAGAAAACAGTACTACTGAACCAAAATATTGACATTGGGAAATACCCCTACTTGAAACAAGGATCTAAAGGATACGAACCAAAAAAATCGAAGGTTCTAACTCGAGAGGAAGTGGTAAAGTTTATTCAGGAAGCACCAAATGAAACATTTCTTATGATGAAAGTGGCGCTGTTATTTGGAGTGTTTGGAGGTTAGAGGCGGGAAGAATTAGTGAATTAGTGTTTGATCATATAAAGGACAGAGGTGAAATTATTGTTGTGACCACACCCGAAACGAAAACCGACAAGAAACGTATTTTTACCATTATTGATGAAGAAACAATGGGTTCTTTGAAGCTGATAAGAAAATATATGGATCATTGCGATCACAAAGCTGTGTTACGGAGGTACTTTGTAAATTATAGAAACGGGCGCTGCTGTGCTCAGGCTGTTGGAAGAAATACATTTGGAAAGATCCCTGCTACCACAGCAAAATATTTAAATTTGTAAGGTACCGACCAATACACAGGTGATTGCTTGGGAAGAACATCGGCCACCTTACTAGCAGATGCAGGGGTTAGTATGACTACATTAAAGAGACATGGCGACTGGAGGAGTAGCAGTATTGTGGAAGGATATTTAGAAGACGGTATCGCATCTAAAAATAAAGTCGCGAAACTTCTAGCTGGAGTGTCTTCAATATCAAATACCGCAACCTTACAATTAGATGGGAAAAGTGTTTCCATTAATGTTATTTTTAATCATTGTTTTTTATTGTAAATGAAAATAAATAAAGTGAAAAATGTCAACTTCGTGTTTGTATTGTATTAACCTGTCTAAAACTATGGCAACCCTTAATGACCTAGAGCATAACCATCCATTTTTTTTATGCCCGCGTATCGAAATTGTTAATAGCTGATAACGGTACTGGTAAGACATAAAAATTATGTATGATATAAATGAGAGGTGTCGCCAATAGTATGGGACGCTAACATTATGAATTTCTGCATATTGTTTTTATTTTCAATCTGACAATCCTGTCAGCGCCATGAGAGCAGTCGTAATTTGAACTTCATACAACGGACAGCAAAGATTTTAATTCTTAAAAAGACTATTTAGGACAAGTTTAAACCTGATAAATATTTAGAGAAGTAATGTTAATAATATTAGTCACATTTTTTATTAGGATTTTGAAGTAACAGATGCTAACTTTAACAGTCTACAGTTTCTAAACTAAAGCAGACCAGACACTATTTTTTTAAATTTTGATATTTTCATGGGCTAGTGATCAGTACTTTTGGTGCACATTTAATTTATATCCTGTATATCGTTGACGGATATATTTATACTCTTTTCTGAAAATTAACTTCTAATTTGTTCCACCACAGAACTTGCTTCTTACTTTCATAAGCACTTTTTTTTAGGATACTTCTGAATTATTTATTTTCGAAATTCATTATACGGTAGCCACATCTTAATTGGTGTCGTAATTGAATTTCCAATTCGACCAGGTCCTAAAATCCTCGTTAACGGGACCATCATTTCGAAAGCTTTTCGCAGAACACGCGTGTCTTATGCAATTGCGTCTGCAGGAAAGTCAGCTCATCGAAATTTGCAGGCCCCCGCCCGCAATTAACTCGAAAGTATATCGAATCATTCTTACCTGAGAAACCAGTATTGAGGAGGAGAGAGTGGACGACGGTCAGGTGTACGGGTTACAAACGAAATTACATAAGCAAACACATTGGCACCGTTGAAAGTGTTAGTGTTCTGTATTTGCGTGTTGACAGTTAGGTAAGTCAATGATTTCGTATTACATAATTTATTCATATTTCATAACCAAAAAAGTATACTTTTCCCAATAATATACTAGGTATATATGGTAAAAGCCTTCTGGTAACCACTTTTTTTATTTGCTGCGTGTTTCAGTTGAGTAAAATAAAAGTCAACTGAAATTTGATTATTATGTTACTGTTCAGTATCATGGAATTATTTAATTTTTAAAGTTCCCAATTAAATTGACCGATATAAAAGATACATCTTACAGTCAAAACTGACAAATTTGTAAATTAGAGAACGAAAAAAGCAATTCCCCAGTTTTCTTTCAATTTTCTTTACATGGTAACGATTCTTGATTAGGACACCTGGTATAATTGACTTCCGTGTTGTTGGAAATTAGTTTAATATTGAATGATATTATTGTACAATACTTAATCTTGCTGAAATTATTTTACTTAAAAAATTGATGTTCTCCTGTATTGGAACGATAGCTGATTTAACTCGGTTGAACGAGAGGTACGAGGCTCGTACTGTAATTGTTAGGTACACCTACTGATCTGTAAAAGCTTACTTCATGTTTTCTTATGTCATTTGTGAATTAAACTGTAATATCTTAAAAACCATAATGATCAGTTATTCGTTTGTTTATATACAAAATTACGGACAACATCGAGCTCCCTATTCTATTTATTTGTTGGAGTTTCTTCTTATTGTTTTTTTCTTGTTTCAATATGTTGGTTTACGTTTTCTTTTTTATGTTATCTTTATTTTGGACAGTGACATCAGTTTATGAACATTTGTATTGTCTGGAAGAATTGATGGTAGCTTTCCAAATTAACAACACGCTTTTTACAATACGTTATTTTGGAACGGTCTCACGGTTTTGTTTTTTTTTGCATATTTGATAAGGACCATAGATATTTATTCTATGTCAAGAGTCGAAGGGGTTGAGGACTAGAAACATTTCTTGTACCTACACTTACATTTTCTTTCTACGACTTTTTACATACTGCCTAATGAGCTTATTGAATTAGCCAGCAGAGCTGTGCCAAGTACTACTTGTAAATACAAGACAAGTAAACAAAAAAGATATGCTTAAGTGCAAGTATCTTTCCTATAATTTAGATAAGCGTAAGTTCAAGTGCATGGTTAGTACTTCATTATAAGTACAAATACATTTTGCATTCAATTATCATTAAGTACATTAAGTGCAAGTAGTTACTAAAGTAATGGCGAGGGATAAGTTCAATTAGAACATTTTTATATAGTACCACAAAAATAGGAACATATTTGTTCATGTGTTTCAAACTAACTATCATTAATTTTAGTAGTGTAATATAATGTAATGTTTTCTTTTTCACTTGTTGTTAGTTGGTTTGAATAAATATTATTATTATTATTATTTTTAAGATTTTTTTAATTTAACTTACAGTCTGTTCTAGTTATTCAAAACGACAAATATATTGAAAAAAAGAACGTGAATAGGGTACTAAACAAACACCGTCTTTGTAATTTTGCAAATTTCAATTAAACCACTATAAGAATGTAAACAGAGTAATAACACACTGACTTTAACTCACAACAAGAAAAAAAAGCAAAGTCAGAAGTAAGTAGTAAAGTTTTGACAGACGGTTTATTCTTATTCTCTTAATTCGAATTCTAAGGTATTCTAGAAATAGAAATAACAGGAATATGCACAAAATAAAAAACTCGACGACCTACTACGAGGGTCAAGCAAAAACACGGTTAATATTTTCTAGGATTTTATTTTAAATATGCTCGAAGTAATTCCCTTCAGCAAACCACTTTTTTTTAATGCAGGTGATCGTGTGTGATTGTTCTAACAATCTTGAGTTGTTGCTCTATTACGGTATAAGTGGTTTATTGTCCTCTTCAATTAATTTAACAGCAGCAGTTTTTGTCATTAACAGCCATAGGAGGGCGCCCTGCTCCTTTTTGATGCTGAACAGAATTCCATTCGCATTCAAATTCCTTATACCATCGGTAGCCAAGGAAGGTGCTTGTTCACTAAAAGCCGAATCTAAACTCTTTCTGCACTCATAGGCGGGGACAAAACGGAGCAGTTTTCGCAAAGAAATAGATTTTATTTTTTTAATGTTTTTTTTTTTAGAAAGAGGTTGAATATTTCAACTAAGGTATCTAAATGTACTTTTTTAGCTAAGTAACATTATTATCATTAACATAGATGAAAACTAAAAACGTTTCACGAAATTTGCAGTCAATTTAGAATTCTGGTTTTGATTTTAAATTTAAATTGGAAATAACAAGTACGTATGTAGTTTCAGGTTAATGATATGCTTGCCCGTTTAAAAATTTCATATTCATTGTTCCATTGTATTTTATTTGATCCGGTGTTATTTTAAACTTTACTAATAAGGTTTACCATCCACGAGCGAAGTAAAATCTGCTGGGTTTACTCGACATTGTTTTTCTTAAAAATATGTTTTTCGTTTTTGTTGAAAATCTTTAAGATTTTCATCTTTCTGAGCAGTTTAAAAAATGCATATATCTTTGGATAAGAACCTATTATGACATTCACTTGCATTAGTTAATTAAGTTTATTGCCAAACTGAACGTGGTAATCATTAACAAACTCTTTCCACTTGTTTCCTCCAAATTCTTTCCCATAAATCAAAGGGAAATTACAAAAACTATAACAAATACCATGTTGTTGACATCATAATTGACATACATAAACATAACTTTAAAAATTTTGTTATATTGATTTAATTTTACCATGGTTTTCACATTGGAAGAAAAATCTTTTATGGTTGAATCCTACTTTCGAAACGCCCAAAAAATCAATTGCGAATGGACCTATTCTATTCCTGATTGTATTGCAGAATTTTAGGAAAAATTTCCAGAAACTGTATTTCTGTACCACAAATGTGTTAATCAACTTCAGTACTCTGTAGGACTATTCAGAGAAACTGGCAGCGTGACTAGAAAACAGATATCAGGTAGGCCTAAAGTAAGAACTGATGAGGTAGTTGAAAATGTGGGACAAATCATGAATGACTGATGCTCCTCTCACTTCCATCCGTCACCTGTCACAACAAGTTGATCTTTCTATCGTGACCTGCAGAATTCTAAGAAAGGACTTGGAAATGTTCCCTTATCGTTTGACTGTCGTGCATGAATTGCTTTTAGTGGATTTTGAACCAAGGCGAAGATACTGTCATTGGTTTTTAAACAATATTGACAATGACGATTTGTTGGACAAAACTTTCTTTTCTGATGAGGCCTGATTCTATTTAACAGGATACATGAATTTTCTAAATATGAGGATCTGGAGTACAGAAAACTCTCATATTTTCATTGGAGCCCCAATACATCCACAAAAAATTGGTGTTTGGATAGGTTTAAGTCGGAGAAGATAGGTCCAATACTTTTTAATGGCATACTAACGGCACTTAGAAATCGGGAAGAGATTTTGAATTCATTTATGTATTAATCAACTGCATGATGACGAGTTGCAATTTGGATATTTCCAGCAGGTTGGTGCAATGGCCAATACCGCAGGAGATACTTCAAGAGTTTTTTGGAAATCGGATAACAAAAATATGCCAAACATATGGCCTCCGTGATCTTGCGATCTAATTCCTTTGGATTTCTTTGCTTGGTTCTACTTGAAAAATTCCATTTTTAAAACGCCCCTTAATGATTTGCAGGAACTCACCCAAAGAATCATCGAAAACTGTGTTGAAATAAACAATTCTCCCCACATTTTGCAAAATGTTATTAATGGTTGTCGCAGAAGAGTTAGAAAATGCCTCGAAGAAGGCGGAGGGCATTTTCAACATCTGTTGTGAATTCACGTTCAACGTTATTTTCAATATTTTATTTTGTTTGGTTTTAAATACGTAATAAATCGTAATTATTGGTTATGATTTTCTGTTGACGTTATGTCAAGATTAAATGTCAATTTGGCGTTTACTGATCAAGTAAGGAACATACGTAAACATGTGAGAAAACGAGAGCAACACACTAAAATTTTTGTACACATGTTATTATATAATATAGTTTTCTTTTCTAGAGGTAGTCGTAGATGAAAAGTTGTATCTTACACGTTTGACAAGGTCTAATAATATACTCATGATTTTACCCTCCTCGAGCAATTCACAGCATTCGTATGTTAATATTGCCCTTATCCAACTTATAAGATAAACAACTAAAGTATTTTCACTTTTATAGTGAGTAACTAAAGTTATACGATTTAGCAATTTTTACCGTTGAAACCCGACTTCTTTTAGTTCCCGTTTCTTGTAAATGGGACTTTTATTTCTAGATTATGTTAGTTTTAATTTTGTGCAGTTATTTTGGATCTTTGGCTACCTTCTCCGTGAAAATTTCTTTGTTTGTTTCGTAATGGATTTCCGGATCATTTTTGAAAATTGCATTTTGGAATTGACAACTAAATTGTGACAAACGATAATTTGTTAAACAGAACTTTAAAGACAACATAATAACAAAAAAATCACAGATAGTTAAACTCATTACAAAAGTGAATGGAGTTTTTTAATTATTATTGTTGCAAGTGAAAAATTTTTAATTTACATACATTTTGCACTATACTCATATTTTTTAATTACTTTTCATATTAGTGTCATTGTGCGTGTTAGACTGTACTAATTCGATGATACACTCAAGTTAATACGATTAAATAATTAAATTGTTTGAAGAGGAATTAATAAAAAAATATTTTAAGGACAAATTATACAGGTGATTCTTGAATAGACCGACAAAGGAAACGTTGAAAACAGAACATGGAAAAAATGTTAAAAAACTTAATGTATTTTAGTTTCTCGAAAATAATTAATTAATGGTGTACCCCAAGCGACGACTCTTATAAAAGGGTTTTATAACCACATTATAAAAACGAGTCGTGTCACTGACGTCATTGTTCGTTCGATTGCTTTGCGCGGCAATGCTGCATTTTTGTCTTTCGGTAACAACCATTCCAGACAATCACAAAGAATTTTTAGTAGCTGGTTTCAAGTTATTAAACAGTACAAACATCCATGGTCAATGGTGAAATTCGAACTCACTCCGCCCGAGTGACACGACTTCCATAGTCAGCTAGGCTAACCGCTGAGCCACTCGGCGACTCCTAACGTCCTTGTCGATGTTTACATGGCGTAAGGCCTCAATGCAAATCGCCTAGTGACCTTGCTCTTGCAAAACTCAATAATTACTTGAGGTTTTAAGCATTTCGTTTAAACTGAAGCTTATGTTAGTTAATTTATTTATTTAGTATAAGACCACGACAATCTTATAATAGTTCGATAGTGCAAAAAAAATATGCGAAGCGAGCTACAACTTCATTTGATAACCACGGGCTTCACATAAAACATTTTCATCTTACTACCATACAGTGACCACACTTGTATGTAATATAAAACTTTATGGCGCATCCCTAATTCTTTCAATTTGTTTAATGCATCAATTAGATATTTATTCAGTCGGACATCGGAAGTGTTATATTTAATACTTCTGTGTTTTGTGTGCGGGGTTCTTTAAATGAAACACGAATATTATTATTATAAGGTCAAAATTATTAACATAAATTTGTACAAAACCTAACAAAATTCAATTCGTGCCTGCATTCAAAAGTCGCCTACTTTATTGCTGCTTGCGTCCTAGAATTTTGAAAGATTATCATACTCCTAGTTTTTGAGAGTTAATTTTCCTATTGTTAGAGCGATTTCAATAAGAGAAGAATCAGTTGATGCAAAATGTAGGTCATAGAGTTTCCTCTACTATTTTTTCAGTCTGACCACATTCAATACACAAAGTCAAAAGGGAACTAAAAACTAAAACGCCAAAGTCAAGTTAGCTTGAATTATAAAAAAATCACTCTGCAATTTCTATAATTAAGAAAACAACAATATACAAAAAGTGTCGTGTTCAATGAACTTTTTAATGCTGATTGTGAATCGTTATTAAAAACAAAAGAAAAACAGAAAAGTGTTGGTGTTTGCTTCAATTAAATAAGGATACTTAAATTCCTACACTGAAATATTTAAAAAGTAAAATCGTAATTTTGACATAAAATAAGTTCAATGAGCATTGTATTATAATTTTGCGACAGTTTGTGATTTTGCGGCAAAATTATGGTTTTCGACCAGGACATAAACTTTCTCTGTGTGGTTGCTAAATTGTATTATGATGACTTATGCGTATTTTATGTAACCCACTTTGTAAATCGCATTCTTGCAATTATGTTAATGTGAGGTTTAAACAAGCGTATAAATTTCTTTCTTGAAAACTTGAATGCCGTTTCCGGACGTGTGTTAATGATAATTAATTGCTTTTCTTCGCTATTTGTTGATTAAGAAATTCGCAAATCGTTGTCAGAGATTTTTTGCTTTTAGCAATTTACGTGTTGCGTTTGTTTGTCTTTAAGCATGTTAATAGGCAGCATTTATTATTAAATTATTACGCAAATAGTCATATAATGTTAAGGTGCCGTATCGTCGAGATCGTAACTTTATTTAAAAATTAGAGAGACAAATGCTCATCTTCATTTTTAATTTAAATGTACGCAACCCATTGAATTAAATCCTTTTTGTTTAAATATTATTAATTGTTTTATTATGAATTTATTAGCTTCATATCTTCAAAATAGGCCAGGTTTCGTAGCCGTAATGAACAGCGAGGGCGGCGTTCTTTGGATAATCCGGTTGCTGCAATCTGATTTCCGGGCGACCGGATTGCTTCAATATCGCTGCAGATTGGGCAGTGACGATGAAATTGCAGGCGATATTTTGATTGCCCGGCAATTTTTGCTTGTAAACGCCTATCTACGTGGCGATTTTTAATCTGTAATTTAACTTCCCGGATCTCATAAGAAATCTGAAATCTCCGTACGAGTTCAGTGTGAATTGTAACGAGTGTCTAAATAAAAATCTAGTCAAGTAGGTTGTGGTCGAAAATTTGTGTGTTGCATGCATGTCGTTTCTAAGTTCAACGGCTAACCTTTCAAGTGTAACGTCAAAGTGATTTTGCATTAAAAATAGTTTTTCTTTTCACGAACTACTAAAAATGCCCTTTTCAATTGAAGAAAAGACATTTATGATTGAAAGTTACTTTCGAAACGGTCGCAAAATTAACGGTGTCTGGTCCTATTCAATTCAAGACTGTTTGGAGGAATTCCTTGTCCAGTTCCCAGAAATTATTTTTGATTATAAACAATTTCTAGAGTGTCTAAATCGAAGTGTGGTATTATTTCGACAAACTAGATCTTTAACAAGAAAAAAAGGAAGCGGAAGGCAAAAGAAACGTACTCTGGAAGTTATCAATGAAGTCAATCAGATAATGGAAGATGCACCTCGAACCTCTCTTCGTCACCTATCTCAACAAGTGCAGCTCTCTGTGGAAATGTGCCGTACAGTATTAAAAAAGGATTTACATCTTTATCCTTATCGGACAACTGTGCTTCCTGAATTGTTACAAACTGACTTTCCACAAAGACTTCAGTTTTGTCACTGGTTTTTAGAAGTGTTACAAAATGATGACGCAACTTTAAATAGAACATTCTTCACCGATGAGGCCTGGTTTTATAGAAATGGGTACGTCAATTCACAAAACATGCGAATATGGAGCTCCGAAAATCCACGTGCATTTGCAGAAAATCTTTACATCCTGAAAAAGTTGGTGTGTGGGTAGCCTTTAGTGGTAGGAGATTAATAGGACCAATTTTCTTCGAAGGTGGCCTTAATTAATCGCTTTTAAGTTAGTTTTTTTTTTTAAATTCTGCCGTTTAATTTCAGGTAACATAAACTCAATTCGTTATCGAACTGAAATTTTACTACCATTCTTCCAACAATTACATGATGACGAATTACAAGGAGGATATTTTCAACAAGATAGTGCAACACCTCACTGTACTAGGGAGACTGTAGCACTAATACGAGAATTTTACGATAATCGTATTATTAGTCGGAATACGGATATTCCCTGGCCCCCACGTTCCTGTGATTTAACTCCTTGTGACTTTTTTCTATAACTCTACATCAAAAATAACATTTACTCAGCACCTATAAATAATTTGAATGATCTTAGAGAACGTATATTTGATAAGTGTCAAGAAATCAACAACTCTCCGGATTTACTGCAAAATGTTGTTAATGGAATTAAAAACACAATTATTAAATGTTACCAAGAAGGGGGTGGACATATTCAGCATATTTTATAATAAACGTTTTTAAATTTCACGTTTTCACGTCTTTTACGGCAAAATCACTTTTAACAAGGAAATGATAATTCAGTATCAATTTTGACGTTACACTTGAAAGGTTAGTCGTTGAACTTAGAAGCGACATACATGCAGTGGATAAATTCTCGACCACAACCTACTTGACCAGATTTTTATTTAGACACTCGTTATGTGCATGCACATTTTTTATTTCTTAAAGTTCAAAACACCAAATCGATTTAGCCTAGCTAAAGAAACATTTCGACTATATCTTTTTTTACATTTACATTTTAAAATAATAAATAATAATAGCGTAACCAGTTTCTGCAACAGAGACAACATTTTTTCGTGTCCCCGACTATAACTTTTGCAAAATTTTGTTGTGGCGGTTAGATTGCTTGAAAAATTTTCATGTGAATGGATTCTTTAATTCTGGCAATCAGAGCGTTTGAAAATCGACACATCAGTAAACCCCGTGTATTTCTGGCGATTTGTGGGCAATTTCCGGGCGATTAGATTGCGGCAAGAATATCAGTTTAAACCAGCTTGAAATGTGTAATGTACATAGAGGAGTCCCTCAGGGATCGATCTTAGGTTCTGTATTATTCTTGATTTTTGAAAACGATCTCCCTTGTAATATTAATACGTACCTTAATTTGAACATTGATGATACTGGTGTATGGGTGTGTGTATTCGAAGAGAATTAAATTTTATTAAAAAAACGACATAGAAACTCACTCTATTTTTGCTATTAATTTAAAAATAAAATGAACACCGTAAAACGAATAATCTACCAACTGATGTTAGAATAAGTAATTATATATCAAGAGTTCAATTGAAAAGTTCATCAAGTACTGTGCATTTTTCATAACAAGCAAGTCCTGAATTAGATCAACGCAAGATATTTTCTGTGCTAATATGCACGGAGTTTGAACTTCGCACATTAATGGGGGATGAAGATACTCTGAGTGCACACTAATTTAGCACACGAAGCCCTTATAAGGTCACGATAAGTTATAAGCAAAAACGTCAGTTGGTTTAGGAAGTCATTTCTTCTTTGCTATATCTTCTTTCATCAAAAAATCGAAACCAACTTGATGAACTTTTCAATTGAACACTCGTTATATCAGTACATAATTAATTTTATCATTTGCAAACGAGGAAACGAAAATAATTTGAATCAACAATGCACTTACTACACGCATACATGCATGCGGACATGCATAAATTACTGTTGATTAAATTGGTTATTTTAACAAATCAATTTAACGTATTTGCATATGTGTGAAATTGAAATTTGCGATGCCACCGTGCGCACTTTGCTCTGACTCAGCTGTTTACAACAAATTAAAGGAACTAATTAAATTCGAGTAGAAAGTTGCTTTAATAAGACATCAGCCTAGTTAAACTAATTGATAATTAATTTGGAATTATTTTGTGTTTTTTGCTAGTGAAAATTTTTGTAGTGGTTGGTGTGTACGATTTAATTGATTTACCACTTAATCCCATAATATGTAAAATGATCAATTGACTGAGTTTTAGGAGATTTCTTGTGAAAAAAATAATTAAGGATTCTTTGATTGAGAATTGAAAGTTAAAAGCGTATTTTTTCATCCAAAGACAGTTTTACTGAAACAGGAGTAAATGCTAGATAATGACATTTCATTTTCAATATACTGTTTGTTTTACATAGCTTTCACTTATTAATCTTCCTTAGCGATTTTAAACCAAAAATTATTGCTGCCATTACTAAGAAATTTCATAACAAAGACACTGTTGTATTTCATAGTCAAACATTACATAACTTCCACCTATAAACCTGGTATTTATAGTCTTTGAATATATTCGTATAAACTCATTTGTGTTTAGCCATTTTCGTCTGTTGTAATTATCATGGTTATTATCACAAATTCTTATGTCTCTCTTCATGAAAGAAATATATTAATGAATAATTGCAAATTGTATTTAAAATGTGTCTTCTAATATCTCACAATTGAAGGCTCGTCGGCCTTAAGGCTGTGCTCACACTGATGAAGCGAAAACGTTTTCAGATAAAACGTTTCACTTTATTGTGAAACATTTTGAGTAAAAACGTTTTGACTGCAACTGTTTCAGCGTACTGTTTGTGTTGATGTCCTAGTTTTTGAGTATTTCATTATCTTTAAAGGCTGGGGAAAGTAGATGGTCTGCTGTAGCACCTGCACTCGTTACAGAGGAACGCTCGTCGATTCAACTGGCCGACTATGCGTGTTTCTTCATCCCATAAAAATTCCGCTTCCTATTCATAATATATATAAAAGAAGTGTGATATATATATTTTAAAAAATATTATGACAGTAATTAAATAAACAATAATTACTTATGTTAGCTACCAAAAGTAAATGCTGAAGTCCCATTTGAGGTGAGTGTTTAGAAAATAATAGAAAATGAAGAATCAGTTATACACCCATTGATTAAAAGAATGCTCAATATTGAAAAAAGTGTGTTCGCCATCAATATTAATTTGATGGAGGTGGCAACGTAGGAAAATTAAGTAAAGTATGTATAATCGCAAGCGAAAAAATTTGTTATCGATATCATTCAAAATTTGTTGTAAGCATGACAAAATTAAAAATATCTTTTGTCGTTTTATCGGCTGTATTAGATTTTAATCAATTTTGATAAATAGATATGTCGCTATAGAAAGCTTATGACAATCACAACCATTTCACAACATCACATATGTCAAATAATGACCCGGACAACCAATTTTGTATACTCGCGACTGTTCATATCATGACTTCAAATGAATTCCTGATTAAAGTCAACTGTGATTTTTTTATAAAGTTATCGACACGCAATCCAAGATTGAGAGGACAGTTGTTAATAACTGTCGGTGTGATATTATCTGATCATGACATCAGATAAAAAAATGTGTAAAGTAAACGCAAAATTCAGAGAAACACTTAATTCACCTCAAAATAACGCTAATACCTAAAGCAAATGCTGAAAATGTCTTTCAGCTTGAATGCACAAACGTACCCTGCGCTTAATGTTTTCAAATGCGTTTGCCATTTGTCATGTAAGCACAAACAAAGAATTGGTCACCTGACAGTACTACAAATATGGGAAAAATGCATTGAAACCACAAACTACTTTAATTAGAAATTTATTTAAATGCACGGTATTTGTTCGTTAATTTTTTTTAAAACGGTAGAAGATTGTAAATATATATAAATAAAACATTTTATTTTAAACAGAACGGAGTCAATAAAAAATTATTCCAAATGGAGCGGAGTTCAAATTCTAGTAAATAAAATGACATAGCAAGCTCTAGATGTACAGTTGATGTAACAAGTGTCTGAATAAAAAACTGTTTAAATAGGCTGTGGAAAAATTTCCAAACAAGGTATGCATTTCTTGGAAAGTTTCTACTTTAAGCAAAGAAATAAACCGCCATAAGTAAATGAGTAAAAGACTTTCTTCAATTAAAAAAAGCATTTCTCTTAGTTTTCTGTAAAGGTAGTTAAAAGAAAAACTGTTTTATCGCAAAATTACTATTTAATAATAAAATAATAATTCAACAAAATTTAACGTTAGATTTGGCGGTAGAACTTAGAAGCAAAGGTGCAGGCAGTGAACCAATGCTCTGTCACAACCAGATTTTTATTTACACACTCGTTATAAGGTTGTAAAAAAATGTCGAATTAGTTTTCATCATTTAATTTCGATTGTGGTTTTAAGAAAAAAAAAATGCCTGAACCTGAAAAAGACATCGAAATTGTGCATCTTGCGCCATACTCGTATTTATTAAATCCTATAGAACTCTTATGGAGTTGTATTAGTATCATGTATTCATTTAATATTCTGGTAGCATTAGCTATGGAAATATTTGAATTTTTTCATTTGTGTAAAATCTGCTTTCATGATGAAATCTAATTTCGTAAGTGAAAAATTAAGTTTCTTAAATTTGAAATCTATTTTCACTTTTGTGAAATAAATTTTCGTTGGTATAAATTCAGAAGTGCGAAATAAAGTTGTAAATGGTATAGCTTGACTTGCTGAGATTTTAATGCATTGCTGTTTGTTGGTTTTATATTATCAAAAATGATACTTCGGATGTCCTTTCCACTTACAAGTTTTTGTATGTAGTCTTAACCTGCAAATATTTTATTTGCTGAAACAATTTAAATATATCATATGTCATGACAGATGTAAATGACAAGAAGCTGAAGAAAGTTTTTAATATGAATATTGATTCAAAAAATTTACTTCCGATAAAATGAATTGGATTATTAATGAAGAGATTGTCTTTCTTTACACTAAACATCTATTTGTTACTCTTGCTAACATTAAAAAAAAAAAACTTGTTGACCTCCGACCGATCCTTCGTTCTCGATTTTGCGTCAGAAATTTTGTGATGTGCGTTCAATGTCATTTTTTAAGAGGTCATTGGTGTTTGAAAACTACTGACTTAATTAATTTATTTATAGTCTTTATCAGCAAGAATATACCTCTTTATACAGAACCTAGATTTTTGTAAAAGGATTTCAAAAAGATAAAACAGTTAGCAGTAACTTTCGAAATTTGAGAATTTTTGGTAAATTTCAGCTGGTTTTTAAATTTTATGAATTTGTTATATCTTTTCATCGGACAAGAGTCTACTACCAGCTTGGAAGTTCTACATATTGCCAAATTTGTTTCTTTATATTTCAATAATGTACATATCTTGTTTGTTTCTCTTAGGTTCAGGGCGTAACTTATATTTTAAATTGATATAAACCCATCAACTCTTAAATTAAATTTTTTTATTAACAATTCCTTTACTTGTAACAATAGTGTAGTGACTATTTGTTTGTTTAATTCAATTGAACATAAATTAGGTTCCTATAATGGTCTTTTGTTTAAATGCGTATATAACAAAACAGTAGACAACAAATATGTGGTAGTTGTCATCCAGATTCTAAATTATTCAGATCATTTATCAAAATTTATATTATTATTTCAACAATTGTAGGCATAATCATTATTATTGTTACTTTAAAAGCAAGTTCTAAATTGTTTATTTACAATCAAATTAATAATCTGTTCAATTTATTACGATTATATACATTCGAAATAAATGTTTACGAACACTTTACTTATATAATTAAATTTATTCGCGATCTTTGTATATTAATACTTAATGTCAGTTTGTATATTCAAACCCGAGTATTTTATCAGCCCCAATTTAACGTTGCTCGTATTTATAAACTGTGTTAAAAAAATTAACGCGTCAAACAATGATGAAAATTGGAAATTTTTATGTAAAAAACACGAATTTAAAACTAATGTGAAAGACAACTTTATAATCTTTTTTCCCTTGCATTTGCGCTTGATCCTAAATGAATTCGCATGTAATTCTGAAGTTAGTTGTCAAACAAATAAAATCGTTTATGTTAAATCGGCCGAATTGGACGTGCTTCTGGTTTAAGAAGTTTGGCTTCGGAGGTGCCTTGAAAGAACTGTAAAACCTCGCACAATGGCGTGTGTGTGTCAGCTTGGTGATGACGATTGCATCATTTAATCGTTTCCCTCACGCACGTTTTTCTTAACAAAAAATTGTGTTTTAGTAATAGTAATAGTAATAATAGTAATATCTGTGTTAAAATAACATTGGGATCGTAAACGCAGAAAACCCAGTTCAAAAGAGCGCATCGTCTTTTGTTTAACAATCTCGGTTTGTCCGTGAGATATACGTGCATCTGCGGTTTTTATGAACATTTATAATACAATAAAGGTTTGGCAAAAATTACGGTCATTAAGTCAATATGATATTTGAAGAAGGTTCTAAATATTCATTCGCGTTGATTACGTATTGTTAATACAGTTTATAACTATTACTCCTAAAAGAATAGCAATTTGCATCAATAAATTGAAGTATTGGAATCTTCAACCATTTGTTTCATTAGATAATCGACAATAATTACGTCATGGCATTCCATACTTTTAAGCGAGGGGCTGACCCTTTGATTATATATATTACATGGATACACTTACTCCAAAAGAAACACATCCAGACAATATTGTCAGGATACCCAACCTGCTTTTTACTACTTATCTTCTTCTACTATACAAAACTGGCATTAACGCTATCCTTTAGTTATTCCTTCACAAATACACGTGCGGTCACGTCTGATCACGTAGTTCGGCGAATTGGTTGTCAGTTGCACTTGTTGACAGTTGGAAATTATGCCATTATACGGATAATTGTATCAAAATTGTGCCTATGGTATGTTTTAACATAATTTCATTATTTGTTAAATCCTAATAAGGCTGTTTCGTTAAACATATTTTAGGTTTAATAGTTTAATAAATTAATAAATTTTCCGCAAAAATAGCGCTGAATTTTAATTGAAATAGCTTTATGGTCAACTTATACTACAGAGAGGAACAGCTAGCAAATAAGTTGTCTTTGCTATGTGGGCAGTATACATTCTAAGCTATTGCTGCATCCATGGTAATATATATAATCAAAGGGCTGACCACCCTACAATTTTGGTGTACAACAGAGTGCAAATATCTGTGAATTATTTACAATTCTCTGTAAATTTGTAATTGTCCGTGATTTTTGCAATTGTCTGTAAATTTGCAATTGTTTGCAATTTCTTTTGTAATTACCTGCAAATGTTGAAATTGTTCGTAATTTGTTTGCAAATATCGTGCAATTTTTTTAATGATTTTAAATTTTTGTGCTTATCTGCCATGTTGAGATTTCTTTTATTATTGAATGTGAAAAAAATGTTATAAATAATTCCGCACTACAAATAAAAAAAACAATATCCGGGCGATATCCTATATTATTGCAAGAGGAGTGATAGAACTTATGAGTATTTAATTATTATTAATTAGTATTACCAAGAGAATTTCGCTTGATTACAAAATATTTAAACGCCAATGTCTCGGTAAATGTAATTATGTAATACTAGCTATTGGTATATCAATATTAATAATATATAGTTATATATATATATAGTTAGCCAACAAAAAACATAGAATGGATTCTACATAAAAAAAAACAAAGCAATAGATTTAAATAAAAAAGTAAATAAAGTTCTAGAACAATAATATACTTCTAGTTAAAAGAAAAGCATACAGCAAATATTTGAAGCTGTAATTGGGATAATGTTTACGTTGTTTCTATGTGATGTGCAGTGTAACTCACTGCTTTATGAATTTTGGACTCGAACTGATAAAATTCATGATGCACTGAGTTATACTAGATATCTCATAGAAATAACGTAAACATTATCCCATTTACTGCTTCAAATATGACTTTGAATATTTGTCAGACGACCATTGTGTAGCCAAGAGCGTCTTTTGCGCAAATTTTGATCTCAAATCACTAACCCTGTTCGAGTCAAAATCTAAAGCCGCATCACTTTCCGCATCTGATGCAGACGATTCAATCACTCGTCTTTTATTAGAAGCCAATTTATTAATTAAGACCTCGGTCTGTTTGTTTGACTTGTCATCATTATCAAGTGCGAGTTCCAAGTGTTTCGAAAAATGCGAGTAGCAGTTTGATACAGACCAATGATACTTTGCGTTGCGTTCAATTTGGTGCCCCTAAAGCAAGAAAACATTAGATAGTGTGTACTAATTATTCAATTCTCTTTAAAGATAGGTATTTGCTTTAAATAATGCATTGACATTTTGTTTTTCAGTTGAATCATCAATAATTATAAAAATTTTAATTTTAAAACTCAATTTTTTGTGAACGAAGTTAGTGCTAGCTGGTGGCCTAGCAACTTTGTTTAGGGATTTGTCGGCTTCGCGATTAGCTGAGCGATTGGCTTTTTCCAGTGCGTCTTTCGCAGCTTGGAGCAACTTTCGATGGCCAACTAAGAAAAAAAACTTCTCAGGTTTTTTTGTGAAATGGTCCAAAGTATTTTTCGTTATCATCTTCTTCGATTAAGTCTTTGAGTTCTGCATTTACAAATGTTTCCAATTTATCTAAGTCTGTATCGCTTCATAGTTGAAATGAAACGTGATTGGCCAAGCCGTTAAATTTTAAAATGTTTTTTTTTAAACGTTGGAATTGTGTAAATTAAATCTACTTTAATTAAGTTGGAATTGTGGTTTTTAAATAGTTTTCTAATTGGTCTAAGATTATTAATTATTAATTCGTTCAAGGCGATAATTCCAAAAGAATAATCTGTGCCATAAAGCCTGCTTATTGCGTAGATGATTTGCCTGCAACTACTGTTTGGTGATTTTTGTAATAAGTATCGTGAACATTTATGTGTGTTTTTGAATATTAAACCTTGCTGTGTGCCTAACTGCAGCGACAGAGATGCTCCTAGAGAAGCACTATTTAATTAAATGAAATCTATTAATTAATCTTGTAATGATTATTACAAACATGTTTTGTAATGATTATTACAAACAATGTCATTCGAATTTGAATACTATGCGCTAGCCTGTGGCACGTTAGCCGAAAGGTCCGAAAGCGCGAATCTGGCATGGAGTATCAGCTTGAAATATAAAATATTTTGCACTTTTTGCAAATACCTGTAAATGTTACAATTGTCTGCAACTGTTTGCAATTGTTTGCAACTGATTGCAATTGTCTGCAAATTTGTAATTGTTTGCAAATTTACAATTATCTGCTTTTTTGCAATTGTAATTTTGATGTACACATTTTTCTTCAGTGGTCAACCCATCGCTTTTAAGCAAATAACGCGCTACGTAATTTAATTTGTTAAATGTTTAAAAAGATGATCATTAGTTAGTTTGCATTGTAACACTGAATGACCTGCATACCTGAAAAGAATACGCATTTATTTCCTTGAATGAATACATGATAAATCTGCACGATTTTTCGGAATTTTCTTTGAGTAGTCTGAATGCAATAAAGTAATAAAATCATAAATTAAGGGTTGATGAGTAACGGCGTGCTTTTTTCCAATACTACTTTTAGAATGTGACCTCTATTGAATTAATTATTATCTAACTTTCTACTTATTATTAGGAATTATTCATTACTAATGTTTTAATTTAATTCCGTATGTTTATTAATTAACGAAATAAATTAAAATTATTATGTAAGAATTTTGTATATCTATACCGAAATATTAATAAAAAAATTAGAATGTAAATGTTTCATAATTATTTTTTTATTGCTTACGTATCACAAGCTGCCTCAACATTTATTGGATTACATCTGTGAGTTTGCTACTCATTTATTGCATCTAAAAGTAAACTTCCCTCAGCAGGAGCATTTAAATCAGTGCGTCTCAAATATTTTTTGTAAAAAGTGAACGTAGATTTTTCGGAATTGTTATTGACCTTTGTCCCATACGTATGTCATAACTTCGCTTCTTTACTTGTCTATTAATAGTGGTTACAGTGGGCGCGTGATGTCGCGACCTAACCTATTATTTATTATTAAAATTTTATTATAATATTAAGGACAATAATGACACTTTCAATAACTATCTGCAACTGCAACTGCAGGAATCCTTTTATTCGATTTTAATTGAGTTCAAGTCATATACTACGAGTTAATATACATACATTATTATTACTTATTTACCACATGTGAACATTAATATATTTATCATATTTGGTTTACTCGTTAAGTATCCAGAAAGTTTACATGAATTTCGTCAGTATTTCTTTGTTTTTACGTAACACCAATATAAAAACGCTACTTTCACGACTTAATAAAACAAGGCAAGGAGACTTTCATTTAAAGTTACTTTAAGAAAAGGAGTAACGCCCTATTATGAAAACGGCCCTTAGCCCTAAAAATTATTGAAGGTTGCAAATCACTTAAATAACGAGGCCTACTCAACTTGACACACAATTACATTTTCATGGAGAAAGTCGATTATGTAACTAGCATACGCAATCGGTCGATAAACATGCGTACACGCGAAGAATTTCAACTTTCTAAATAAAATGAAATTGTCACCTTGGTTAGCACAAACTAACCCTTGCGTTTGTTTTGTTTAAGGTGAAAATACGAGGAAATTTCTCGGAAAAAAATGGACATCGAAAATTACCCCGACAGGTTTGCGGAGACCCATGCAGGAAAAACAGTCCTAATAACCGGAGGATCAGGTTTCATGGGGAAAGTGCTAGTAGAAAAATATTTGAGGTGTTTCGAAATGAAGAGGTTGTACTTGCTGGTGAGGAGCAAGAAGGGAAAGGATCCGAATGAAAGATTGAAGGACATATTTTCTAATCCGGTACGTTCCTGAAGATTTATATTTTACTCGCTTATTAATGTATTCGTTTAGAAGACAACGTTTCGTAGCTTGATCCGACAATAAAATCTCCGACTTAGAAGCGACAAGTAATAAATAATGTCTTTGCCATTTTCGTTCGTTTTTTATGTGGTCGTTTAATTTGCATCTTTATTAATGGCTAGTTTTTATACGTATGCAGTTTTTTTTTAAATAAATTATTACTAAAACATTCCTGAATTATATTTTAATTCTAAATTTCCGAGAATAAACATTCAAGAATTACGAGCCAATAAATTTTACTAATTATTCCTAAATACGAAATGAATTCAGAACTTTAAATAGTAACGAACAAAGAATGATTTAAATGTCAACGTCCTAATTTTCGTTTAAATTAGGTTTAAACGAAACCTCATGGCTTTAGTTGAAAATTTTGCAGCTGCCTGTGCATAGATTTCTAAAAATGATAACTTCCACGAAATCTTACATTAAAAATACATATTTAAATTTAAATCTGTGTCGACTTTATTGATTTCATATATAATTCATTTGATGAAAATTATTGTGTCAACAATGTTTTCATTTGAAGCGAGACTTTGATAATCTTCAACATAGTCCTTTGCACAGAGAAAAATGTCAAAGTGAGATTGTACACAGTATTGTGTAAAATGGAAATGGAGAAATTATTAACACATTTGTTGAAAATTAAAAAAAAAATTAAAAAAAGTTAACATTTGTTAGTAGCAAAATTATTGTTCCATTTTGTAGTAAAAAGTTCCATACTAATTTGTTTTTTGTACTGCAATAAATTCTAGTAAGTGTTGTGTTGTATAAAATTCTACATCTTATGCAAAAATTTATTACAAAAAAACTGTGAAGATTTTATTTTCACATTTTGTTGTAAAAAGTTCTGTACATTGTGTAAAACTATAATGGAATGAATGACATTATGTACAAGAAAAAATTAATGTATTGATTATAAATATCAAATAGAGAAGACAATAATTTAAATAAAATGATGTATTTTTATATCATTTCAGTTTTTAAATTTGCAACACCATTTTGAAATTCATTAATTATGCATGTGCTAACATATTTATGATTAGGCATCTAGCTTATTGTTTTTTCAGTGTATAATTATCTACGTATTTATAGGTTGTTTCGTAAAGTTCTAAAGTTCAAGGAAGACACAATAAATAATTGTTACAAAAAAAAAATAAATAGAATCTGCAGATTTCGAAACATTTCTAAACATTGTAATGTCGACTATAATAGCATGCACATGTTGAAAAAAAAACTATAAAATCCAGACGTCTGCCTGTAATTAATATTTTTTCTTTGACATAAAATTAATTAAAAACTGCAATTTGTTTCATCGATAAACTATTCCAAACACACACGTTAATAGTCACGCAGCCAAGCTCGCGGTCTTGCTCGTTCATACCTAAAATATAAATTTCTGTTTTGGTTCAAACAAACCAAGCAGAATCGAAACGCATGGAAATTTAAATTCACGGCATAAATATCTAGTTGTTCAAACATCTTCACGAACATGTTCAGGCGAGTGGAATCAATTATGCGGAAATTTGAAAAGTTATTATTTTTTTACGACTGTACAGATAGGTAATTATTGAGGTCAGAGCATGAGTGTCATAAATAAGTTATTTTTTTAATTAATGCCTGATGTTACGGCATTATAATTATTTTTTTTATAATTTTTTTTTGTTTAAAAAAGTTGTCAATACTTGCAAGGTTTTCCTATTTTTTTTTTGTTTTATAAACGACTATTTTATGGTTAGGTAATATTTTTGTGTAATCAGCATAAAGGTTCTTGTCATAGCACAGATATTTTTCATGAGTGCCTCACTTATAACTGGAGACCGGATTTTAGGTAAAATATCTAGGCCTCGAAATAAAAAGATTTTTTTAAATATATCTTCTTGTTTCATTTGAAATAGAGTCAAATAAATCTGCTTCTAATGAAAAGATATATTTAAAAAAAATCTTCACTAACTCAAAAACTAAAGAAAGGTTTTTTACCTAAAATTTGATTTTTACTTATAACTAAGCGCGGATTTAGATGTATTTTTAGGTTCACACGCCCGACTAAAAAAATTACTCGTGATCTAAAAATGCTCCTAAAACCGTACTTTACTTATAACTGAAGCACGAATTTAAATGAACTTTCAAGTCATCTTTGAAGGTAAATAACGCTGTTGTAACGAATCGTTTTCAGAAATATTTTTTTTTTAATTTGATCGGTTAAACCTGAAACGTCCTGTATAATGAAAAATTCGTATAGACAGAAGGTAAATTACTGAGCAATTGAAAAAGCGCATCACTTGCTTTAAAGTATGACTAGCACAAAATCTATATAGAGATTACTGATTACCTTTTATCATACTTATCCAATTTATGCCATTTTTTTTATCTTTTATAAATTTAAAATTACTGTATTGTTGGTATTTTTTTCCACTTTCAAACAATTATTGAAAGTTTGAGAGTTTTCTTACTTCTTCTTTAATTCTATGTTTCTGAATGTATTTGATTTAACTTACAAGGGAAGTATCCCAACTCGAAAATTCGAAAAAATTTGAAACTTTGTGGGTTAGTATTTCACCTTAGGGTGAGCACGGAGCCAGTTTTCTTATCGGCTGAAAACGCTTTAAGTGGGGAAAAGCACCCTACGAAATTTCTGCGATTTTCGGTTTTCTGCGAATAATTCGGTAACCAGCAAAGATAAAAATTAAAATTATATGGCAAAATATTTGTCTTTCAATGCTTTATCACATATGTAAAAATTGCCACCCCTTATAGTTTGAAAATCAAAACTTATCCCCTACCACCCCAATCTGAGAAGTCAAAAAAATAATTCATGGTTCTGGGTGAATAGTCCACTTCGGGTGGAATGCAGCTAACACTCGGAAAAAATTTTTAGAGGATGAAAACACGTCTTATACTTTCTATGATTTTGGGTACTTGGTGATCTTAATACCCGAACGCTTAAATAGTAATATTACAAGTATTAATTTAGAAGAGGTTTATGAAAGTCCTATTTAAATATTATCTAACTTCGATTACAGTTCAGAAATCTAGGCATATCTTTATCATACTACTAATCTAACGTATAAGTACATAATTGAAAAGGCAAACAGAGCAAAGTATTTATTTGATTAACAATAAATACAAAAGGTAGTAGTAAGTCCAGTTACATGTGATGAAAATGATATTCTTGGAAAAAGCATAAAAACCTATTACACCATGCACAACGTATTAAAGCTTTTAAAGAGTTTATTTTGTATAAGTGATTGTAATTTTAGGACGTTATTTCTTGCATGTAAATCTATGTCAAATTGTGCAAGAACTACTTGATCGGAAAATGCTTTTACGAAACCTTTCCAAATTCGAAAACCATATACATCCAAAGGTTGGATAATCCCTGTAGTTTTTTTTTGTTTTGTAAATATTTGAATACCTTTATATTCATTTGGCGGTACTTTTTGCTGTAAAGTAGCGAGACAATGATCTGTCCACAAGTCTAATAGTAAAATACTTCGCTGATCTGTGTTTGGTATAAACACATCCAAAAGCCAACTTGTGAATAATGCGTTAGTTACCTTTCCAGACGATGATGCTTTTGCCACAAGATTTGTTGAATGAAATAAAGACTCTTGAACGCGGGGTCCAAATCTTCCTCATGTTTCTTTAAAGACGATATATAAAGGAGACATAAGTTTACAATGGAAGAATTATGTAACTGTGAGTGGTTGATTGTACAGATTGCACTACTGCTTCGACGGTTTTAGAACCTTGGGGAGCCAAAGCGCGAGTTGAATGTAACTCTGGCTGAAATCCACTTTCATCTGCATTATATATATTCTCTATACCATAAGTTTCCATATGTTGTTGTATTTCATTTACAAAAATGCCCGCAATTTCCTGTAGTCTTTCTGTACTGGTTCAGTATGATCTGCTGATAAATTTATTAATTTTTCGTGATACAATCCTATATATCCTTTTAAAATGCGGTATCTATTTCTTTCATGTTTTAAAGTATTTTAATTGAACATTGTCATTAGCTTCTATTGTCCATTTTCGTAAATGCATATCATGAATTATAGTTCCCAGTTCCATTGCAGTTGCGAACTTATTAAATACATAAACTGCTATTTTTAAAAGCTTTTCCTTTCGTGAACCGCCTTGTTCTAACGATTTTTCCCACCTGTGAAATTGTGGAAGCGACTGGACATTTTTAAAGCGATGGCATACCGCAGATAGAGATAAACGACCTCTTTTTCCACTTTTCCAATAGTTGACAGAATCTTGTTTGTAATCAGACGTAATGGTTCCTATATTTTTTCATCTGTACAGGGTATTTGTACTTCCTCTATAAACTCTCTCCGATCTCTAAATGTAGGTGGTTCATCTTCATCAATATATTGTGATGTATGTGGACGATTCATGTTTAAAAAATCGTTTTGCGCCTCAAAAGACGTACCTGCCATGCTTCTACTGATCAATTCGCAAAAAATATCGTGTAACTCCTGCTCCTGAGGTGATGGTATCGTTCTTCTATTTTCATTATTAACAAAATTATATGTCAACATCAACAAATAAATAACGTTAACTGTATTTATTACTACCATTTTGCACGATATGAAAACTCACTAAACTAAAAAACTACAAAATGCACATATTTCCTTTTCGATCGATTTATATATAACGGCAAAGATTCGTTATCAGTCACATGATATCTTGAAGTATTAATAATTACGAACATCTCATTTACTTATATAAAAATCTTTTATCAATTTTATTATTTAACACGCGTTTATAGATTGACAATGAGTGTATTGATTAATTTATTAATAATTTTAATTTCAAAAAATTAGACAAATCACGTGCAAAATGAGTGATACCTGATACTGTACAAATGAATAAAAAACTTCAAGTACTATCATTATTTAAATCATTTTCTTGTTAATAAAATAATTTCAATGTCAATATTTTGATGTTAATGTTTAATCAGAACCTTATCAAACTAGACAATCGTGAAAAATATGAAACCGCACAGGAAGTTTCCGTTCCAAGAACTAAAAATCAAAGAAAGTATGAGACGTGTTTTCATCCCCAAAAAATTCTTTTCGAGCGTTAAAAAAAATTAGCTGCACTCCACCCGAAGTGGACTACTCACCCAGAGCAATGAATTATTTTTTTGACTTCTCACCCAGAGCAATGAATTATTTTTTTGACTTCTCAGATTGGGGTGGTAGGGGGTTTTGATTTTCAAACTATAAGGGGTGGCAATTTTGACATATGTGATAGAGCATTGAAAGACAAATTTTTATCTTTGCTGGTTACCGAGTTATTCGCAGAAAACCGAAAATCGCAGAAATTTCGAAGGGTGCTTTTCCCTGCTTAAAGCGTTTTTGGGCCGATAAAAAAAATGGCTCCGTGCTTACCCTGAGGTGAACTACTAACCCACAAAGTTTCAAAATTTTTTGAATTTTCGGGTTGGGTTACTTCCCTTGTTAGTAAAGTTTTCATCAATTGTAACATCAGTGTAGCGAAACTGGGACTTCCCAAGTTCTTATTTGGTTATGAAAACCTAACACAACTTTCTCCAGAAAAATCGCCAATAAATCTCTACTGCAAATTTATTCTTTGAGAATCTTACGTAACTTAAAATTTTATGCTTTTACATTTACTTAATACTAGCAATAAAAATCTATGTGTTTACTAGATTAATATTGAAGTTTTTCGATTTTAAATAAACTTTTTCGCAAGTGCTACGTCGTGTCGTATGCTTGTTTTTTCTTTTAAATATTCCCAGAACTGAAACAAAATTTTTCCATTGATCAATTTGTTTTGTTGCGACCTTTATTTAACTGATTGTTGACTTTGCATTTTTTTCTTCTGACTTCAAGGTTAGGCTAAATTAGTTGGGGGTTCACATTTGAAACTGCAACATCTACAAATTAAATACGCAACAAACTTTGAAGGAAACTTGCTTGCGTCACACCCATCTGAAAACGGGTTTTGCTCTTGTACGTCGTCTTTAATATTTTTGTGTCAATTTATCAAACAATATCTGATTTGTAATCTGTTATTAATTGTAAGCGAAATACATAAGGTTAACTACAAAAGATTTATGTGGTTAATCCTATTGTTTGATAAAAAAGTAATTGTTCGTATAACAAAAAGTTTTGAGTAATACTCCTTTCATCATCATAATAATACTTGCAGAATTAAAATACGATACGATGAAACAAATAAATTAAAATATAAAGCAATATCTATTTACAATGTTAATATTTAATGTTTAACCGAACTACAACTGTGCCTTTTTTTTTAATTTTCGAAAGTTATTTTATTTTCATTGAGAATTTTTCCACAATCAATTAATTTATGGAATCATCTCAAAATTTAGTGAAAATTATAAAACCACACTAATAGTATGAATAGTAAATAACATGTCACTTTGGGTAGTTGAAATAAATGAGGACAATAAATTACAGGCCAATTAGGAATTGATTGTGGAGAAAATACTTTAATCTAAACGACTTTTTGAAAATTCCTAATTCCATTTATTTATGTAGTTATTCGATCTAGTCAAGAAAGAAAAGGGGCAGGACGTTTTTAAAAAATGCATAGCCATATCCGGAGACATCAGCGAACTAGGACTTGGTTTGTCCAAGGAAGACCGACAGACGCTGATCGACGAGGTAGAAATCATCGTCCATGGAGCCGCCACCATTAGATTCGACGACCCGCTGAAGAAGGCCGTCATCATTAACGTCAGGGGCACCAAATTTATGCTAGAGTTGGCCAAAGAAGTCAAAAATTTATACGTTAGTAATATTATAATGAGAGTCTGTAGTTGACGTTAATTTTTTCCCGTTATTTTCATAATTGTAGTAAACTTTATCCTCAGGTGTTTGTACATATTTCGACATCGTACTGTCATTTAAACGAGAGGGTACTATATGAGAAAGTCTATCCACCCCCAGCAAATCCACACCATGTTATTAAAACCGTGGAGTGGATGGACGAAGCTGTCGTGGACACAATCACTGCTAAGTAAGTTTTTCATCTTCTCCATGACTTTCATAAGTAAACAATTTGCTTATAGGATCCTGGGCGATATTCCAAATACCTACGCGTTTACGAAAGCTCTAGGTGAAGCTCTTGTTGCTGATGAACTTGACAATTTGCCAGTGATCATCCTCAGACCCTCTATAGGCAAGTTACTATTTATTATGCAACAGTTAAAATTTAAAAAAAGTGAAACAACAAAGTGTAGCCAAACGTAAATAATTGAATTAAAATTGAAAAATAATTACAAGTATTAAAAGGCGTTGTGAGCAGTGTATGAGGTGCAACCCAAAAATGTATGATTACAAAAACCTTAGGCCTATTCCATTTCTTTCCAACTAATCACTGTAACATAACACAGCGTTCCTACTGCTTCAGTTTTGCTTTAAGTACTTTCGTGAAGTGTTTACCCTGTGCAGTGTAAAATCATTCGACTTTGTTCTCTTTTAAGGCCTGAGAATGTTTTTTTTTTCCAAAGAACCGACCTTCGTGTTTTTCGTGAGTTTGATAACTTGTAATGGTTATTTGCATACCAAGGTTGCGAAATCATTTTTTAACGTACCGAGAGGACAATCTCGAGGACGTTAAAGGATTTCGCAGGAATGGTGTACACAACTTTTTTTGGGCAACCGTATAAAACCTTTAAATTTTGGAATTAAAAAACTCGTACTTTTTAATTTTCGTCCTAAATAGAATGACGGCTTTCATATTACAATTGAAATGAGATACATTTTATAGGTTCTTGTGAATTTAGTTTAACGGCAGCGAAATTCGATTTCGCGGACTGCATTGTATACGCGAAATGGTCACTTCGTGTATAGTTGCCCAAAAAATATTTTTGTTCGACATTATTAGCGTTAGAATCGTAGACAAACCATGGAAGCGCAAATATTAAAAATTAGTGTGAGTGTCACTTGGCACTCAGATTTACACGCTTTCAGTTACTGACTTCTAAGAACTTTCCAACGTACCTTTCTGTCAGTCCATTTCGAAAACTTTTAGATGACACTTAGAAAAGAATATTGTCATAAGCCGGGGTAGGCCCAGTCTCTGGGGTTGCTCAGAATGGCAAGGGGGCTGTAAACTAACTTAAGAACAATAAGGATTTACTTCTATTGTTTAGAAACACAGTAGGTTACTGATCTCAATGACAATCAGATTTAACTGATAACTTCTTACAAAATATGACTTGTTATCCACTAGAGATATGCTTGACGTCATGACCAAGAGTTCACAAAATTTAGTTCCCTCGCGCCCCTCCACACGTGCCTTCTCCTTCGCTTTTTGCTGGAGAAAAACCTTAAACGGTTGGGGTCCGTGCAGTTACTTGGTGGTCAAAAAGATTTTCACGCTGCTTCCAGTTCGTTTTTACGCGTACAAGTTCAACGATTAACCCTTTGAAAATGGAAGTTACGGAGCACATTTAATAATATTCAAAATTTTCCGTAATCAAGACAAGGTACTTTGCCTTTTAGTCCCATCGCAGGAATTATTTTCCTCTATTATTATTTAATTGATTTAGGCCCGGTTTTTTCATCTCCAATTAACTTTATCTGGCGATTAATTCCCATAGTAACGATTGTGATCACAATTGTTACTATGGCAATAAACCGTCGTCAACTTTTCAACTAATTTCTAAATAATTTACCCGTTCTACTTTTATAATCAAATTGTGGTATGTATACAAAAAATAATCCCTATTCTAATTGAATTTTTTTTAATTACCTTTATAGTGTTTTCAATCGATTGCTTTACAGCACTCACAGAATATTTCAAGTCCTTATTATTACATGAGGTTAAAATAAGATGAGAATACTCTGAAACTTCTCTAGAGAAGTCAACGCTACTCGATAGAATGTAATAATCAAAAAGAGTAATTTTTAAGGGATAACGAAGCACGTATAGTCGACAAACTGAGTGGAGGAAGCGCTATCGTGAAATTCATTATATGTCAGCGGACCATAAACAGATACATAATGAACCTTGCGATAACGCTTCATTGAGTCAACCGGCCGACTATGTGTGCTTCATCATCCCTTAAAAATACCTTTCACTGATAATAATACTATTACTACTATTGATTAAGAGATGGCGCATAGAAAAATTATTAGTCATTTCATTTTGTGGACTGCATTTTTATAAATTTCTTTTGTAAAATAGAAACTATTGTGACGTATTTGCATACGTTACGAACAGAAATTTACTTACTCACCGCTGCTAAGCAAGAGATGGCGTTCAAATTATTCATTTATTTTTTAAATCAATATAAAGATGTTTTCCCTTACTCTCTACATTTGTAATTTGATTGTAGGTTTGCTAAACTCACACTTAAAATTAAATTAAACTTTCGCTCTTTATTTACTGGAAGATTATTCAAAGAATCCGAATGAGATGGCGCACTTATAAGTTTTTAACTATTATTCCCCGAAATTGATAATCTTGTAACAAAAAAATTCTACTTCGTACCGAGAGATGGCGCACAAATCTGTTTGTTTAATTTTGTTTCATTTTTCTAACAAGTTTGTAGACTTTTTAAATTTGTAACAGCCAAATTGTAAAACAGAAGAATCTATCTCTTATAAAGGCAAACAAATTACATGAGAAATATGACAGAATGGACAAGAGATTGTGCCACTAAACTCTCTTTCTTGGGACCCTTAGAATTTGTCACTGCAAATAACCACCTTCACTTTCTATAATCCATCACACTTTAGCAAAAATTTGGCAAAATTGACCCAAAAAAGGCTTTCTCGCCTCTGCACTATCTTGAGGGTTGATTTTAAAGTACTTGGCACTTTTCATTTCTAACAAGTTTTCAGAATTTGTAGCAAATAAATTGTAACACATAAGGTTGTATTTCTTACAGAGGCAATCAAATTGCATGAGAAATATGATAAAATAGACAAGAGATGGCGCTGTTAAACAAACTATTTATTTCTCAAGCAGTTCCTTTGAACCCTAAGTTTGTAATTTATCATCGCAAATTACTACAATTCACTCTCTTATAATCCAATTTTAACAAAATTTGACCAAAACGAAGGCGATTTCGATCCTCCACTAGTTCGGGGGTTGATTTTAAAGTAAGTATTTGACGCTTTTGGTTTTATTCGAAAGCTCGTTACAACGACAATTTGAGTCGAAGTCACTTTCTGTAACGTTTAGTAAATGAACAGTCTCTCCTTTGTCTGACGTTGTTAAATAAAATCAAAGCCCTAAAGAGAGGCCATCTCTTGACCAACTTCTTATGTTTTTTGACACATTTTACAAATCAGCCTTTTTTACTTTAATATTAAACTTTTTTTCGTTTTGATGTTACACACTGCAATCAACAATGTCTGAAGGTTTAAGTCTGAAGTTTGTCAAATATGTTATCAGTCCGCAACGGTGTTTACTACTAGGATGTCAATAATAACTTCCATACAGCGCTATGTGTTAATTTACTTATTTCTTGGGGTTTTTTAATGAGTTTTACTAAACCTTCAGTCATTAGTTGATCAGATACTGAAAACTAGCTACTTTTTTGTATTCTTTTGTATGATTTAATTTCGTCCATACTAATAAACTGCAATGAAAAATGACATAATAAACGAGAGATGGCGCTGAATACTACCAACTTAATTTTTTTTAACAAGCAATTTCTTCGAGCTTCAAGTTTATAATGTGTAATTGCAATTACATAACATTGCATTCTTACAATCCAATTTCATTCTTACAAAGTAAAAAATTGCAACAAGACACTTATACCACTAGACAAAAAATGGTGCTTTCAACACTTCACTAGTTGGTAGATACATTTTTATACTTTATTGAACTGTGGCGATAATTGCAACCAGGTGAAAAAACCGGGCCTTAGCTAACTAAAAATATGTGTAATGTGCCGTAACCCATAACTAGAGTAGTTCTTCCGGTTTTCAGAAATGTGCAAATTTGCCCAAATCTAAACTATTTATAGTAATATAATCTGTTCAGAAATTTGAAATGTGTTGAATAATTTGAAAAAAGAAACTAGAAACTTAATTCAAACAAGTTCAAAAATCAATGCAAATGACTTAGCTTTTTAGATTCGCTGCTCTAGAGCACTCTCAGAGTATTTTCATCTTGTTTTAATCTCATGTAATAATAGAAGGTGGAGATACTCTGGGGGTGCTCTAGAGCAGTGAGTCAGAAACGCTAGTTATCTTTTATTTAGTAGACTACGCAGTTGGTTTACTTTCTGTTGATTCGCCCCTTTTTTTAATCTGAGATTTCTCAAAAGTGGAGCAAAAGAGTTTAAATTTTCAATAAAACAAACCAACCAAAAATCTTTTCAAATTCTTTAGGAGAAGGTAACAGCGATCAATATAAAAATGAATGAAGGTAGGCGTTGGAATTTAAATGCATGATATAAATAACGCGCCGCAGTTATTCACACAATTCAAAAGTCATTTTACATATCTGCTTTAATTCTTTTGCTTTGTAGAAACGTCACAGTGATTGAAGGAACCTTCGATGAACTAAATCCACGTGCGTGTTTAGTTGCATCGCCAACTCTAATTCATTTTTCATTTGATTACTTCTTACAAATATATGTATTTGCGGACAGAGTGAATGTAAGTTTCCTCTCCTCCCCTCCCCCCGAAGAATGAAAGAGTTGGGATGAAATTGTAAATAAAAGTAATGGTAGTAAACGAAAAAAAAATGTAATTTATAGCGCTTTCGATTGGGGTGCACTACGTACACTGAGTGCGCACATCACGTTTTTTTACATGAGGTTAAAATGACATGAGCGCCACTTGGTACTAGGGACACTCAAAACCGATTCGATTTAAAGTTGATTCGTTGTTTTGTAATCGATGCATCGAAAGAATAGATTCAATTTGGTGTGAATCGATTCTCTAATCAAATTGGAAAGCTGTCGCCATACAGCCGATTTTCCATCTCCGCTGAGAGCTAATAACACAAAACCTTATTTTCTACAAATTTTGTCCGCCGGGCAACTTTTTGATTTTTTGATCGTACAAAAAACCACCTACTAATTTCGAAGAAAATTTCTTGTTAAAGAATGCCAACAATCAATTTGCTCAACTACTGACAATTTTTTGGCTATTAGTTTACTTGGAAATCACTTCATTCACATGAAGATTGTTGTCGTCTTTGCAACACTGTTGTTGCTGTGAAACTGTAGTGATATTCCCAAATCTCGGGCCAAAGAAGTATAGAACCTGATATTAAATTAATGGCAGTTACGTTTGGAACAATCATCACGTATTAAATTAAAAATTAAACCTAGAATTTATTATTTTTCCGTAGATATATACGTATTTCGACAACTAAGCTGTTAACCTCAGTAGCTACACAAATGAATACTTCATAATATTTTGGCTGGTATAACCGAAAGAGATTCTCGTCATCAAATCACCAGAGGAAATGGGGATTTGTTTAGGAAAACATTCTGATATAACCGAACGATATTCTCCTTACCAAATCTCCACTTCTACTGGTGATTTGGTGACAAGAATCTCTTTCGGTTGTAACATCAAAGATTCTTCACTTCCACTGGAGATTTCGCGAATAGAATATCCTCCGGTTACAGCAGCTGAAGAGTCTCCACTTTCACTAGAGATTTCGTTAGGAGAATTTCCTCCGGTTATACCAGCTAAAGATTCTTTATTTGTGTACTGAGGATGACAGTTTAGCTGTTGGAATAATAAAATAATATTATGGGTTAAAACTTAATTTAATTTGTGCTTTTTTGTTTCTCTTTCAACCGTGAATACCCTTTTAAAATTATATAAATGTGGATTTGCTAACTTCGTGTATTTTTTACACTTTTTAATATTGTTTTGTACTAGTTTCTCGTAACAGAAATTAATATAATGTAAAACAGGCTTAAGAACTATGTTATCTAAGTGACTCTCGTTTACCATCGCAAGACACATACAGTAATAAGTAGTGTATTTTCGTTAAAATCTAAAATTTCACAGTATTACATTAATTTGCTCTGGTGATATTTATGTGATATATTTTGGTTTTTGTTATAGCAGAATTGTTTCTAAACCACTGTTTTTAGTTATACCAATTTGGAAAGAACCAACGCCTGGTTGGACGGATAACATCAACGGACCAACTGGACTGCTGATAGGAGCCGGCAAAGGAGTGATAAGGACCATGTATTGCAATCAGGATAGCTACGCCGATTTTCTACCTGTCGATATTTTTGTGAACGCAATTTTGGTTTGCACCGTTAAAGAATTGCGCAAGTTAGCTTTTTCTTTACTTAAAACAATTGCACATGCAAATTCTGTTTTATTTCCTTAGAGACCAAAGGATATTCAACATTACTAGTTCCTCGGACTACAAGCTTTCATGGAACGAAATCGTAGACATAGGCAGGGAAGTGATTAATACCAGAATACCATTGAATGGAGTCGTTTGGTATCCCGGGGGTTCCATGAAGAAGTCGAAATTAATGCATCTGATCTGCGTTGTGCTGTTCCATTACTTGCCGGCTTTGCTTATAGACACCCTTCTATTCTGCTTGGGATATAAGCCAGTGTATGTTATATTTAGATTTTAATTAGAATGTGACTAACAACTGATTTAGGTTGTGGAGAGTTCAAAATCGAGTGAGCAAAGGTTTTGAAGTATTCGAGTACTACGCCAATAACCAATGGGATTTTAACAATGATGAAGCTTACAAAGCCAGAGACCGTATGAATCCTAAAGAAAGGCACAAATACAAAGTCGATGGAATCGGCATTGATTTTCACGATTATTTCACGGATTGCATACACGCTGCTAGGTTGTATATTTTGAAGGAAACCGACGATACGATACCTGCCGCCAAAAGGCACATGAAAGTGTAAGAATTAACCGCACCTTTTGAATGATAAGTTTCTTGTTAACAAATAGTTTCGTTTGCAGGATGTGGTGGGTTGATAAAATATGCAACGTTTTGCTTTTCTTCGGAGTAAGTTATCTTTTGTATAAGTATGTTTTCGCTCCAGTTTTAACCTTGGCGTTATAATACTTAATAAATAAATTCGAATATTTTTTAGAAGTGTATGCTAGATGGATAGTCTCCTCATGGTACGGTTTGTGTGGAATGAATAATTCTTTTTATAAATTATTTAGTAATAATCAACAGACGTTTTATTTTACCTTTCTTTAGACTTCTAATATAATTATAATGCAGGGTGTGGTACCTAAAACACTCACTCCAATAGTTTACATTAAATTTATTCGGTAAATCACATCGAGTTTGTTCTCTAAGTAAGAACGTACATTTTGATGATAGAAAGTTAAGTATACACATTTCGAGATTCTTCCCCTACACCTAATTTGACTTTGGCACATTCGAATTCACTTTAGTCTTACACATAGAGAATAAAGAAAAAGAAAACACAATAAGTTCGATTTTAAAGAAAACTAAATCAGATTTAAAGATCCGTTTTTAAATCTCTTTTAAATCAACACTATCCATACAATAGGATATAGAGATAGAAAAACTTACAATAAATTTCACTAGATACATACTTCCTAAATGGTTTGAATCACAGACGACTGAGATTTATACTTACTTTTTTTTTTTAATTTTAATTACATTGCACGGTGAAATTATTTTAAAATTCTAAGGGCTAAAATGAGTTACAGGGTGTTCACACTGACAACGAAACTCCTAAGTTATTTACACTAATTTCCTAAACCTAGTGATTGTTTCTGTTTTTCATTAAATTTAAACTAAGCCTACCGGAGTACAGCTAAAATGAAAGGTCCGTGACTTTTCTGAGCAAGCTCTTCTTGAAGTTGTACACGACGATCTCAAAGTCTTGGAAACCACCGGTGAAAAAATTGACGGCTATCAAAAAGACTGTGTGTACCACCACCAGGTATCTGAAGTACATCTGGGTTAAGATGGCATACGCCACCAAAACCGGCAGAAGTGACCAGAAGATGAGGGATGTGTAGATTTCCTTAGGGCAGTTCTTCTTCAGGATCTGACCGTGCAGGAATTTCCCCGTCGAGTAAAACTCTTTGAGGACTTTTTCTTTCTCTGACCAGCGCTCTTCTAGAAATAGTTTCAGGTCGTTTTCGGATCTGGGTAGAACCGATAATGGATATCTGAAATAAAAAAAATTGAAGTAAAGTAAATAAATATCAATCGTAGAGTTTGATAGGCCCTCTTTTTTACATGACAGAACTTATATAACCTGGTAAGATGCATCCTCACTTGCTTCGGAAATTTGCCCTGCAAGATTGCTATCTCTGTCTGCGGTATACTGTCACAATAAACCAAAGTGATATCATACACAGCGTCCAAAGAATTTCTCGACAGCAACTTATACGCCAGAAATGAAAATCCTGTTGTTCTAGGATGCAAAACGTTTTCATATTTCTGAAAGAAAAAAGTGTATAAATTTTTTTATAATCTTATCAAGGGCAGTTTAAAAGTGTCAGTGGTTCAACGTTTCGCTGCAGGTAGATGAATGTTGGTCAGATTTAAAAGGAATAAGGTTTTACCTGTAAGTTATTCTGTTCGGCGTACTTGTGGCTGATCTTTTTCGTGGTGGAAGTAAAATCGGTGCCCTCTGGGAACAGGAGCAGGCTGAATTTATAAGAAATGTCGCAGAAGTAGTCGACTAGATCTTGCAGCCTCTGTCTGTCTATCAACCAACATCGTTTTAAGTACAGGAAACAAGCAAGTTGCATTACCCAACCTGTAATTAAATTTGTTTAAGTACAGATGAAAACATGATCAATTGATTTTTTAACGTTTTATTTTGTGATCGACCAAAAATTTTGAGCTAGGTCAGGGAATTCAAATTGGAGATTCACAGCGAAAATTAGCTCGAAAATTCGGTGTTTCAAAGACCATTGTTTTTAGAACAATTTCCCGAAAGTATGTGGTGTTTCGAAAAAAAAGGCACAAAATATATCTTATATATTATATATATAGTTAGAAAGAATTCGTAGATGTTGTCGCTAACGCGCATCCATTTTGTCAATAAACTGATTGTAATGGATGATGTGAAATGTTTTACTTTGTCCCATTCAGAGGGAATGAAAGAAAGCGATGATTTTTGTACCGACGACATAGAAAACACACCGGACAAGGAGGAGATTCGAGGAGAAGTCTTAACTGCATAACTTCATATTAAAAATGCCTCTCTAAACCGCTTCAGCTTTTATATACACATCATGCCAAGGATGAAGAAAGTTGGCCTTATCTAGCTTAATTGAATATTTAGTATTTATTGTTAATTGGATGACGGTGTCGCTTATGGTGGAGTATCTGGTGTCGGAAAACGAACTCGATGTAAGAATTCTTTCAGGATGTCCAGATTATGACGTTGTTGCCTACTTATTTTCCCTATCAACTGGCTTGGCTTCGATGGAGAACGTGAAGTATGATGTTTACCTAGCTCTGCTTAGCATCACAGCAGCTGAAAGTTGTTTGACAATACTGCACAAGCGGTGGTGTGAATATTTGCTTGACAGTTCCGCATAAGTGGTGGTGTAAGGGTTTCTCAACAATTCTGCACAAACAACACTGGCTGGAATGGTTCGCGTTCTTCCTTTTATATACTATATCTTCATGGCGGAGATTAGGTAACTCTGTTTCACTGGTCCGTATGTATGCTCGAATCAACGATAAACAGAGTTGCATCCTATTTGTCAGGAGGCAGCCCTATTGTGTTTGCTCTGGTGGTTGTCTTGGCGATATAAAAGAGGTTGTGATCCTCTTTGTTGGTCAGAAACGAATGCAGTTGCACTTTAATTCGTTAACGGACAGCCTTAATTTTATTTATTTTGACGGTCGTCATCGTTACACTGTTAGGTAGACGTTAACGTGACGTTTCGCCCATAACTGTCAATGTTATATTGTTTGTCAATATGACGTTTTTTGGCGTTCGTCATTGTGACGTTTCTTGACGTCTGTCATCTTTACATGACAAAACGAATAGAGTAGTAGGTTTGTGAGTACTGGGCACAATGTGTTCAAGAAAATGGTGAAGACGATTATTACTGCGGACTTTTCTAATAGTGGAGTCATTACAGCTAGCGTACACAACATCAATTTCCATTAAATCTTTGGTTCCCTCAAGCAAAAAAATACCTATCAAAGGACAGTAACAGAATGGGATACTGTTAAAACTTTAGAGGAGATTTTGAGGAAGCTCTCAAAGAACGGCTTCTGTCATGTCTTTGAACAATGACAGCACCGACCGTTGGGATAATGTTTTTGCACTACAGGGATGCTATAAAGAACATGATAAAAGTATTGTTGTTTAAGATTAATAAATAAAGTTTTGGTAACAATAATCCTAGTCGTTGGTGATTTTTTTTATCCGAATTTTCAGTTTTTATCCGATCGTAGGTAAGCGAACTTATCGCAAATAAAAACTGTGAAATATTTTAAGTGTTAATACGTAGTGATAGTTTGTATCTCGGGTGTTTTCGGAAGTATTTCTGAAAACAAAACCTTGGTATTTACGAGTACTGGTTATATGATTGATTTCTTTGTTTTTGTTCAAAAACAAATTTAATGTATATTTTTTATACGTTCTGCCCCGATCCCGGCGGGATTAGTAAATAAGGATACAATAATTATTAGAAAGAATCGTCGTTAATACATGAAAATTTATGAAATTATTTTTCATTTCAAAATGAACACAGATAAAAGGAAAACAAATCTGCCATTTTTTTTTAGATTTGTTTCATATTCTTTTTCAGCCACACTTCAAAGAACACCTAGTGTAAGTTGTTTGTGATGTTTTTAAGAATGTACATATATTTTCAACTGATACAAGTATTTACTTGATTATTTCGATATGATATTTTTAATAGACGATATATGTAAACATGTTATTGTTGTTTGTTATTGTATGGTAGCGAAAATAAAATATTATTTAGTTTTATAATTGATTATAAAAGAAATAACTAATTCTGTTGTTGTAGTTATTTATAAAAATTTCCTTATATAAATATTTTCGTCAATAAGATTTAACATTTCTGTTATCAGTTCGCACTGGCTGGATTTAATATTTTCATTTTCTGACAATCATAACAAGTCATGATAAAAAGATAGCATTGAAATGTTAATAACATAAAAATTTTTAAAGCCAAAATAGTTATTTATATATTAAGGGCATTAAGTATGCCCGATGGAGATGAGTTTAAAAGGACGTGGGCCGTTAGGTCCGAGAGCTTTTAAGTCGTAATCTGTTATCTGTTATATGAAGTTTATCGTTTCGAGTGGTTTGTGAATTTGGTAGCTAGGGAAACTTTATAAACAAACAAAAGTTTGTTTTGCACAAAACAATGAAATACAAAATGATGAATGATGAGGAAATCATTGAAATAATAATAATAATAATAATAATATTTATTCGTCACCACTGTAATATATAATACTATATACTATACTATACTTCAGGGTATATGAATATGTCATAAAAATAAATGTACGTAAATACAAAGTAACGTAATACAGAATTTGGGTTTTCAGTCACAAAATTACAGTATAAATTCGATATAAAATCAATTATTTAAAAATTCCTGTGTTGAGTAATATCGTCCTTCCAACAGGAGTTCCTTTACTTGCTTTTTGAAAATACTTATACTTTCGGCGATTCTGATTTTTGATGGGAGTTTATTGTAAAATTTAATACCATTGTACCGGTACAACATACTGTCAGTCGATTGTATGGGACGTGCTTGTTTATCCTTGTTTCATAATCATGCAAAGAATAATTAGGTGAAAATTTTGTAATATTTTGTCTAATGTAAGTGATTAAATTAAAAATGTAAAGTAACGATAGGGTTAATATTTTGTCTTAGAGAATAGCGGTTTGCAGTGTGCTCTATAATTTTCACCACAGATTACACGTAGAACTTTTTTTTGGATGGTAAATAACTTTTGCATGTTTACGCTGGAAGCTCCTCCCCAAAAAATAATACCGTATGAGATCACAGATTGAAAAAGACCAAAATAAGCCAATCTGAGAACATTTGGGTTTACCAGTCCATACAATCGCTTTAAGATGAAACAGATTGAGCTCATTTTTGCACATAGGTAATCAATGTGCTTGTTCCATGTTAGCTTCTCGTCTATGTAAATACCCAAAAAAATTGTATAATGTGCTTGTTCGATAGATTTATCATTTAGTCTTATTAATAAACTGCTATTGATGTTATTATTTTTGGTTTACAAAATTAATGAATTTGTCTTGAACGAGTTCAGAACCAAAGCATTGCTGTAGCAGTAATCGTACACTTATTGACGATATTTTTTGAGTTGCAAATTAACATTTCTTGATCACTGGCGGCGACCAGCATAGTTGAATCATCGGCATATAAAACGGTTTTACAGGGTGTTGAAACTGTTTGCGTTATATCGTTAATGAAGACAATGAATAGCAGCGGGCCTAACAGTGATCCCTGCGGAACTCCAGTGTTATTATGTTTTACGGATGACAGCACGTTGCGGAATTGAACGTATTGAGTACGATTTTCCAAGTATTCCCTAACCAAGCGAGTGCGGGTTCACGAATGCCAATATTACTGAATTTATTTAGTATAAGCTTGTGATCAGCAGTATCAAACGCCCTTGACATATCGAAAAAGATTGCTGTCATTTTTTGCTTATTGTTAAAAGAATCTAGTATGAAATTAAAAGCTTCTAAAATAGCAGTCTCAGTTGAGCGTTTTTTCCGAAAGCCGTGTTGGTGTGGAGTGAACAAATATTTTTTTTCCAAAAAGTTTACTAGCCGATCACTAAAAGCAGACTCGAATATTTTTGCGATGGTCGATAACTGGCGCTATTTGTCATTTCACCTTTATTTTTATAAACTGGAATTATTTTAGACCATTTCAATAGATCGGGATAATGTCCTTCGAAAGACAAATTAATTAAGTATGATAAGGGTCCCGATATGTATTCGTTTACTTTGCTTAAAATATAGCCAGGAATGTTATCGAACCCGCTTGATTTTTGAGAGGAAAACTTATTAATAATTTTTGAAATTTCACATGTGTTGTGGGATATAAGAAGACGGAAGACATGTTTGTTTGTAGTGCACTATTTCCAGGGATAAGGTACTTGACTTGTTTTGGGTACTTCTAGAAATGCTTCATTTAGGGCATTGGCAATTTGTTGAGGATCTTTAAGAACTGTTTCGCTAATGTATAATTCATTGGGCGCGTTGAACGTGTCTTTAGAAAGTGTAGTGCTAGTGTAGTGATTACTTGCCAACCAACTTCGATAAGTTACTGGATGTGGTAATTTTATTACTGTAATAATTCCTTTTTGATTTAGATAATTTTTGTTTGTATAATTTCCGTATAAAAGCTAATATGTGCTTCAACATATCAGACAACATGAAAATTAATTAAAATTAATTTTATAATATCAGACAACATTCAACATTTATACATGTCACTTGCTCTTTTAGCAGATAGTATAGGTTTTTTAATTCGTTATTATACCATGGTGTACCGTTTTTATTTTTTGCTTTCGATTTACGAATGGGGAAAGCCGAATTAAAATGCTTTAAAAAGCGATTATAAAAGCAGGAGAATTTACTTTGGAAGTTCAGTGCTTCTTCCATTTCCAGCCAGTTTTCATTTTGCAGTAGGTGTTCAAAATGGTAGTTATTAATTTCCGAAAAGGATCTACACGGTGATTGAGGAATCTCTTTTAATTTAGTGGATACATCTAAAATTTGAAATGAATAGTCCGACAGATGTGTATCAGTCACTTGAACATTCATTGGTAAAAATGTCCCGTCAGTAAAAATGTTATCGATTAAAGTGGCGAAATGATTTGTAACTCGGGTTGCAACAAATACACTTTGTTTAATATTATATTCTAGGAATAGATTGACAATATCATTTTTGGCGTGAGAATCTTCTAGGAAATTTACGTTGAAATCACCACATATAATTATAGTTGAGTTACTGTTTGCAACGCGTATAAGAATCTGTTGTAAAGACGATATGAAACAATGAAATTCCCTCAGATATTCTGAAAAAAGCTGCGAAAGCAACGGAAAAAAGCCCCGAAAGTCAAAACGAACTGGAATTTGATAAATTCAGAAAATGGATGATAGGTAATGGTGTTGCATTCATTAATGAAAATTCCTTACACCAGAGCAGAAACTAGCGAGGAAAGAAATTTGTCAAGAACATTTAGCCGCTTTAGAGAGCGATGAGAGTAACTTTTGCAGTCACAGACGAGGAGACTCTATTGGGATCCTCCAAAACAGGAGTCGATACAATCTGTTCATAAGAGCTCTCCACCTCCAAAGAGGGCGAAAATTCAGTTGTCTTCTGGAAAATTGATGGTGGTCATTTCTTTGAACTGCTTATTGAATATTTGAAAAGTAGGTCCACAATTGTGACGTATCAAAGTGTCTAAGTGCCAATTTCTTGATTTTGAAATATTTAAGAAAAACATTAAGGAATCTAGGAGAGTAAACAAATATCTGATGCATACACATGATGAATGTGTTGACACCTACTTACAGAATGTCATAAACGGCACTGTTTATTTTTTAAGATACGAGCGGTTTTCAAGTCATTCAATTAATGAAGAGATTTACGGAAAAACCTGAAGCAAGCCATTAGAGAAAAACTTCCGAATTCATTGAGAACTAAATTTTTTGTCCCACAACAACTGTAGGGTTCACAAGGCTCGCTTAGTTCAAGCCATTATCAAAAGCTGTGGATTTATCGAGTTACAACACCCACCCTATATCCCTGCCTTTTCATTTTGTTCAAACAACTCAAGAAAAAACTCAGAGTCCGAAACTATTTCTCTATTTTTTGAGGCGTAAAAAAAGATTTTTCTGGATGGAAAGAAACTTACCTGGTCCTGGTATATGTCGTATAATATCCTTCAAGACAAATTTAATCGGATGCTTATAAGTTCCCGTCCCGACCGTACAGTGGTATACAGCCGGCCAGAGGAAGTTCCAATCAGTGCGTGTCCTGTGATTCATGACCAATATAGAAGTTTCACCGGCTTGAATCGCATCTCCAGATACTTGAATGTCGCAGTTGCATAACACCTCCAGAAGAGCCTGGATTTACGACAACAATTACACAAAACTATACATTTTAACTCTGTTACAAACATACCGTCGGATATATCTGCCAAAAGGTGAAGAGGACATCGGTACACTGTCTATACCATTTATTGGAGACTAAAAGCAACGGCAAAAGCGGGCAAAACAATCCGGCGTATCCTGCGGAGAATCCGGACGTTTGAAAAAAGTGCGAGAAAGAGGGACAAACCTCAACTTACCTGCGATTATACTTGAGTACCACAGCAAACAGTAAACTACACCAATTATATAACCCATTTAGTTTTTTGTATGTTCTACATCTTAAGGTGTTAATTGAGTTGAGTTCACGCGCGTTTTTCCGCGTGTTTTGCACATTTTGCGGCGGTCGCGTAACGTGCACGTTCCCGAGGCCTTGTTGATGTATGAAAATGTGTTATTGATTTTTCCAGCAGGCAGCATCCCCTCAGTTACTGGACCAGATATTTCATTCTAGATTTCTGCGAAGGGTGAAACTTCCTACTTCATTCGTCGAATTTACGAGAAGAATATTATTATCAGAATAAGCGGAAGGTACTTCATTCGTCGAATTTACGAGAAGAATATTATTATCAGAATAAGCGGAAGGTACTTGATTAATAACATATGCGCACCGCTGGCATACATTATTGTTTGTTATGAATGCACTGGTTTAAATTTCTCTTTGCAGCGCATAGTACATACATCACAGAAGCCTTAGTAAGAACTAATTGGGATAATTGGATTTTGTAAATCCTTTCAGGTTTATGCAATATATGCATTAAAATAGAGGTCAAATTGATTTTTTTTCCAATTTTACAAATAAAAGATTGAGCCGAAGTAAAATGTAATAATTCATAATAAAATGGAAACTAATTGAAAACTTTGCCTTTTATTTGATCTTTCACCTACCTTTTCTTAATTCCCCATAGTCTTATTTTATTTGGAATTTTCTCTTTTTCTGCGTTCTCCTTTTGCTTTTGTTTTTTTTATTTCTTTCTTGATTATTTTTAATGATTGAATTTGTATTTTTATCGGTTAAAAACTTAAAAAGACTTTAAGTTGAAGGCCAATGACAAGTAAATTCAAGTAATAATTAAATCTAGAGCAAATAATAGATCAAACATGTTCTCTTACCACAATTATATCCGTAGATAGGTCTCTTGGCAGCTACGTACACATGTGTGTACCGAAAATGGTGTTATTCATTTACAAATGTTAATCTGTGTTTACCTACACATATATCACATAATGGACATTGTCTAAAAATATGAGTAATCAAATTCGACCTTATCACTATTATGCGCTAGAGCTGAGCAAATATCCGATGATTCTCTTTTAACAGTCCATGACTGTACATGTGCCACATATACATACATAAGGCATTTTTATTGGCAAACGGCAAAAGTAATCATAATAAGTATGATAACTAATCCGAAATGAATGATTACTGGCAGTGTTATTAACGAGTAACAGAAAAGTAGTTAATAAGAAATTTCAAAACAGACCGTATTCCTGTATTTAATAATATTTAGAAATATGTCAGTTTTATTGCTTTCCGTTTTCTTTTGAATGTTAACTTTATACTGGGTGTTTCGTTGAAGATGCATCAAACTTGGTATGCGGGTAGATGTCAAAAAAAGAAAGAAAAGTTTCTTTGTAAAATTTTCTCTGTAATGAATAAATTTAGAGAAAATCGAAGGGAAAGTAAAGTCGCAATTTTTAGAATGGACTTTAAATGAGAACAAATGGATTGTTACTCATTCCCATATGAAGATTCTACAAATTTTATTTTAATAACAATTTGTAATGTGCGACAACATACATACTAAATGCATATTTTTGCATAGCCCTACATTTGTAATTTATTATTAAATTAAATAAGTTTAAATATCCACACGATTTCACATCGCTGCTGCATTCGACGTGTGGCAAAGTTGAATACACCGAGCTTTCGGTCAAGGGTAAAATAAAATCTAGTCATAAATTTCTTCGCTGTTTATGAATTTATTGCCTCCTTGCAGCTGTGTGCCATTCATAAATGCTATTTAGAGCGCCGGTTTTGTTTCACGATTCCGCGCGCTACAGTATTTCAAAAAACATCGACTCCAAATTATGCAAATTTCAACTTGTTCCGATTAAAATTTTTTATTAGGATATTTTGTTTGAAATAATGTCAGAAATGTGTCCCGCATCTTCAATGAAACAGCCTGTATATTGAAGAAGATCTCTGGGTTGATTGAACGTCTAAAAGGTCGCGACCACTACGATTCCTGGAAATTTGCTGTGAAGACATATCTGGAACATGAAGAACTATGGAAATGCGCTAAAGGAACTCATAAAGATGGAAAAAAGTATGTAAAGGTCCGTTCGAAAATTATCTTATTGGTAAATCCAAATTACGTACAGGTTCAAGACACGAAAACAGCCAAGGAAGCCTGGGGTAATCTTGCTAATGCATTCCAGGATACAGAATTAACAAGACGTGAGGGGACTACTTCTTATTTTAATAATCACACGATTGGAAAACAGTCACTCAATTGAAGATGATGTAAATAAAATTAATACTACTGCTCACAAATTATGAAATATTGGTTCGAATGTGATGAATGAGTAGCGACTATTTTACCAGTAGGCCTTCCAGAAAATTACAAGCATATGGTAATGGGTATCAAGAGTTCAGGTGGCAGATTCCATCAAGACGAAGCTTCTGCAAGACATTTCAGTGATTAAATCAGATGAAGAGAAAAAAAATATATGCTATAAGTGGAACACGTGGTACAAGAACAGGATTTAGTACAGAAGGTAACAGTAAACTATCTCCAGAGATAAAATCCAATAAATCAAATATTAGTAAAGGACCACGATGTCGTCAGTACAATCGATTTGGACATATTGCCAAGAATTGCATTAACAGTAGGATGGAGAAGAAGAATAAACATGAAAATACGATGCTCACAGCATTCTTCGTGCAAACCAAAGAAAATTCATGGTTTTTGGATTCAAGTTGCTCCGCTCACATGGCGGTAAATCGTGAAATGTTGAGAAATGAAAGACAGTCAGCGAAATTAAGAATAACGACAGTGAATAATGAAAGAATGGAGACTAATAGTGTTGGTGATATTGACAAGCCTATTTTTTGTTCACAAACAGACATCAGATGTCACCAGAAGTGAGGGTGAACCTTTTGCCTGTCAGTCCAATTGTGAAAAAAAAAATACTGTAATTTTGAACTCAAGAGGAGCAAAGAGCTTCTATAGAAAATTATTTGTTTAAATTGGATACTTCGTCACATTCGGCTTTAGCAATTCGGTCAAACTCTATGAACACCAAAAACATTGGCACAACCGTTACGGACATATCAATTCTATTAGCTTGAATAAGTTAAACAATAGTTTAGTGCGTGGAATTAATTTTTCCACAGAAAGTTCGTCTAATTTTATATGTGAATCATGTGTTGTTGGTAAAAGGTACAGAGTTCTGATGAAGCCCAATAAGGCCGAAATACATGTATAAACTCTTTCCTAACACTTTCTATACTGCCAGTTACACAATTTTAATTAATTTTCATAATTTTCATCTGGCAAGAAAACTTGATTTTGTAAAAGTTATCGTTTGCCATTTAACGACAGTGATTCTAAATCAAGAAGATTACTTGAACTATTTTATAATACATTCAGACTTGTGGGGCTCTATTAAAGAAACATCTCAGTCTTTTGTTTATGTTTTGAAATCAAGAGACTATTTCTTTGAATATTTCAAGAAATTCCAGAATTTTGTAGAGAATAGTAGCGTTAAGAAATTTAAAATTTTTAGAACAGACAACGGTGATGAGTACTGCAATAACAATTAAAAAAATTTTTTTCGTGCATGTGGCATTCAGCATCAGACTTCAATACCCTGTAGGTATTCCTGAACAAAACGGTAAAGCTGAGTGGCTGAACATTACAATTTTTGAAAAAGCACGTTGTTTGTCGAGAGAATCGGAAGTACCCAACAAATTTTGGGCAGGGGCAGTGTACATGGCTATTTATTTACTTAACCGTTCACCCACCAAATGTTTAGACAAAACACCCGAGGAAATTTGGTCCAAAAGCTGCCAAACGCAAAGCACCTCAGAATTTTTGAATGTAAAGCATTTGCTCATATACCAGATGAAAGACGTAAGAAGTTGGGCTCCAAGACCAAAGCATGGATATTTGTCAACTATAATTTAGAAACAAAAAGATACAGATGTTTTCATACGAACAGTAATACAGTGTTCGTATCCAAAGACGTCGCATTTTCAGAGATGGGAAAATGGTGTACTTTATTAAGGACAAACCTGTTGGGATTCAACAGAATATTCTTGACGATTCAAGAGATGATGTATATCAGATAATAATGAATCTAATGATTATTTTCCAGAATACTCAAGTTCTTCTGATTATCGAGAAGAGGTTGAATTCGACGACTTCGACTTTGAACCTCCTCGACGAATGTCAAATGGAGATGCGTTATTACGAAGGAGAGAACGTAGAAGAAGACTACTTCGCAAGGACCTGTTTTGCTTGAATTTTAAGTTCTTTCGTTTTTTGTGTAAACCGACACGCGTGGAAGTGAGATGGACGAATGAGCAACCACTAGGATATAGACACTATACCTTCGGGAATTCGCAACGCCATCTATTGCCTGTAACTATAAACAGTGATTTGCGAGGACTTATTATCCAGCCCTTAGCATGAATTTTAAGTTCTTTTGTGTCTGATTTAACCGATACGCGTAGAACGTGAGGACGGACGCTGGGGTACAGAAACTCCAAGCTCGGGAAACTCCCAGCGCCTGTAACCATAAACAATGATTTGCAAGGACCTGTTTTGAAGCTCATAGCTTAAATTCTAAGTTCTTTTGCTTTTGGTTTAACAACACGCGTAAAAATGAGATAAACAACGTAAGAATCGACGCTTGTGATAATTTCCAGCGCCTGTGGCTGTAAACGGTGATCTGCGATGACCTGTTTTGGAACCCATCACTTTACGCTTTTGTTTTTTCCAGCGTTTCAAAATTATGTTACTTATTCTCTAAGTACTAAAGAACTTGAAAATTCATCTTCAGTTCAAGAAATTTTGAACCGTCCTGGTAAGGGTTCCTGGCTTCAAGCAATGAATCGTGAATTCCAAGCTCAGATGAAAAATGGGACTTGGAAATTGGTGGATCTTCTTCCAGACAGAAAACCATTAGAATGTAAGTGGATTTTTAAAACAAAAAGGGATGCTTCAGGAAAATCTGTACAGCAGAAGTCTAGCCTTATCATCAAAGGTTGTGCACAACAGAAGGGCATAGATTATAATAAAACATATTTCCCATAAGATATTTACTTGTTATGGCTGAAGAATATGACGAAGAAATATATATATATATGATTCAGCCAGATTACTACAAACATCCAAACAAAGTATGTCGATTGAAGAAGAGTTTGTATGGTCTTAAACAGGTCATTCAACTTGACAGTTATTTGAAGAATCTTAAATTGAAGCAATCTCAAGTTAATACTTGCATTAATTACAAAATAAATGGAAAATATATACTCATATTGGCAGTTTATGTAAACGATATTTTAATATTTTCGAATAATAAACAGAATGAAGTAAAAGAAGAATAGAAGAATAATTTTAAAATGCTCGACATTGGAGAAGCAAAATTTGTTCTTCGTTTTCAAATAACCAGAGACCACAGAAACGAGACGATTTGGGTCAGTCAACAGGCTTACGTTGAAAATATTTTAAAACATTTGAAAACAATTTGTTTGAATGTAATCTAGATGGAACTCCAATGCTTCTATGTGAAAAGCTATGGAAGAATCAATCTCCGACTAACCCGGGGATGTGAAAAAAATGAAGAATATGCCTTATCAGGAAGCTGTTGGGAGCCTCATATACGCAGCTCAGATATCACGATCTGATATCTCATTTTCAGTGAGCTGTATGAGTCGTTTCAATCACACTCCAGGATCAGTACACTGGGCTGCAGTAAAATGCATTTTTAGATATTTGAAAGGGACAATCCATTGGAAGCTGGAATTCAATGGTAATTTGACTGAAGGATCTCCAGACATCATAGGTTACTGTAATGCAGAATGAGCTAGTGATCTTGATGAGGGACGATCAGTTACAAATTACATAATTTTAAAAAATAAATCACCGATTTCGTGAAACACCAAAAGACAACCAACAATAGCTTTATCAATTACAGAAGCCGAGTACATTGCTATGTCATCCGCAACACAAGAAGTTTTATGGTTATGTGAATTGAATCGTGAGCTATGTGGCAGAACTGAACCGACAATGTTACATGTTGACAATCAAGGTGCTCAGAAATTTGCTATGAACGAAGCTTATCAAGCTCGCATCAAACGTATAGATGTTAAACACTATTTTCTAAAGGAAAAAAATCAGTACGAAGCAAATTTTATTAAAGTACGTAGCAACGCATGCTATGATAGCGGATTCTCTCACTAAAGCCGTGGGTCGTGAAAAGTTGATTATGTGAGCAAAAGAACAGGGACTATTGTTTCAAATAGGGAGGGTGTTGAAATAATTATTTGAAGCACAGACTTTAGTGTAGTTTTATAGCTACGGTATGTTAATAACAGAACAGTTGATTTGTTAAACATGTTTGTGCAATTTATTAAAATAAATGAGAACTGTCATGATATATGAGTTTTGTGTATTCCTACTTATTTTACAAAAATTTTGACGTCACTTCTCTCCAGTTCGAGAATAAGCACCTTGCGCGCCTCTTTGGACCAAGTACTAGACAACGACAATTAAAATCTTAGATTAAAATTGATTGAATACAAAACAGAAATAAGAAAAGAAACAAAATAAAAGTCGATAGGATAATAAATACAGCGCAACCGAGCAATTAAACAATTACCTGCTTAGTATCGTACCCTATATTATTCAATAAGTTACAAGAAGAACTAAAATCTCTCTATGTTTACCAAGTAAATACATAAATACATACAGGCATAGACTTTTAGTTTATACAGTTACAAAAAAATCTGTAATACTTTTCTGTTTTTTCGAATTTACCTTATATCGAAATTAATTGCCTTGCACCAAAACCACAAAGAGGAAGAAGGTTTTCACCGTTCTGGTTATTCCGTTCTTCTGTACAAAAACTTTTCAAACTAAAGAATCATTTTAGTTTCTTTGTCACTGAAATAATTTGCGTCACCAATCTTGCTTTGTCTTGTTTTATTTTATTTTCGATTGACGATGATTCCTTTGTGTCCAAAACAAAAAAAGAATTGCATTTCTGTGCGATAAAAATCTACTTCCTCATTGCCTTTATGCTAACATACTCCAAAACCTAATATCTATTTTTATCGCGGCCTAATTATTAAAACAAATGAATCTGAACGAAGATAAGTATCAGACAAAGTTATAGGTTCCTATATAAGCAAACGATTTTTCGGCATAATTTCAAAGTCGATGAGCTATCAGCGAAAATGTCGAGGTTTCCAAGAACGTAAGTCTTTTTCGTCCATGTGTTAATGCATTTTGGAGATTTTTTGTTTGTTATGCGATAGGGGGTATCTTTGGATGGGCGAAGGCACCTTGCAAGTGCCTTTGGATTTGTTTGCCTTAAACCGGCGACGTCTCGTAGATAGACTGAGGGCGCAAAATCTTGGTAACGCAATTGTCGTCCTTCAAGGAGGAGACGACTTTCCATTTTATGATACTAACCTGAGTCTCTTGTTTAGGCAGGTATGTGTATTCAAGTTCTTCATCATAATTTTGGTGTATTTCATTTTTTCCCAATTTGTTCTAGGAATCCTATTTCGTATGGGCATTTGGAGTTGTAGAACCGGCCTTCTACGGTGCCATTGAAGTTGAGAGTGGAAAAAGCATTTTATTTATACCTCGCTTACCACCAAGCTATGCCGTATGGTATGGCCCAATTTGGACGCCCGATGATTTCAGGAATAAGTACGAAGTGGATGAGGTGTACTTCACTGACGAGGTAAACTTCGCTTCGATTATGTTTATTTTAAATACGTATTTCGTTTTTCTTTTAGATTGCCGAAATTCTTGCTTCAAAATCACCCGATGTTCTACTTACGTTGGTAAGTTCGTTTTTACACAAATTTCCAGACGCATTACCTTGCGATTTTAGGCAGGCACCAATCCTGATAGTGGAAGGGTGTCCATCGAGGCCAAATTCGATGGAATCGATAAGTAAATCTCTCGCTAAATTATTTCCAGGAATTACTAATTTCAAAATGTCTCCTTACAGCTTCAACGTCAACAATACCGTTCTTTTTCCGCAAATGGCTGATCTGTAAGTCTGTTTTGCAAATCCTCCAATCATCATTTTAATGATTTTGTTACAGCCGAGTTGTGAAAACCGATTATGAGATTGAGGTGATGCGCTACGTCGTGCGTGTGAGTTCGGAAGGACACAATGTCGTAATGAGGATGGCCAGACCTGGAAGAAGCGAGTACCAATGCGAATCCGAATTCCTGCACTATTGCTACAGCGTAGGAGGTTGCCGCCAAGTTGGTTACACATCCATTTGTGGTTCGGGACCAAACAGTGCTATTCTCCATTACGGACATGCAGGAGCTCCTAATGATCGCTTCATCGAAGATGGTGATTGGTGGTAAGAAATATGCGCGTTTTTCTTTTGCCCGCCACTCATAATTTCCACAGTCTTTTTGACATGGGCGCCAATTACTTTGGATACACCGCGGATGTCACTTGTACCTTCCCTGCAAATGGCAAATTCACCGACGATCAAATAATCATTTACAACTCAGTGTTGAACGCCAAACAAGCGGCGGCACGTGCTATTCGACCTGGAGTTTTATGGAGTTACGTATCCAGCGAGGCAAGCCGAACTCTCCTAGAAGGACTAAGAGCTGGAGGGTTAATCAGAGGAAGCATAGATGACTTGTTGAACGCAGGCATCGCTCGGGTTTTCATGCCGCACGGTTTGGGCCATCAACTTGGTTTGGATGTCCATGATGTGGGAGGATTTTTGCCTGGACGAGTCAAGAAACCTGAACCAATGATTTCCTTGCGCTTCACCAGACCGATATTGAAAGGAATGGTTCTTACCATCGAGCCTGGAATTTACTTTATCGATCAGGTATCTATGTCTAAGTCTGGAGAAGCCGATTGTTTTAATTTCCCCTCAATTTCAGTTGCTCGATGAAGCTTTGGCTGATCCAACAACTTCAGCCTTCCTGATTCCTGACGTAGTCAATAGATTCCGAGGATCTGGAGGTGTAAGGATTGAAGATGTCGTGGTCGTAACTGATGACGGCGTTGAAGATTTAACGAGGGTGCCAAGGACGTAAGTATTTCTTCTTACCAAGTGATTAAAGTGAATAAATTTGATGATTTAGGGTGGAGGAGGTGGAGAATTGGATCGCCGGAATCGATGATGCAAAATATTCTACACGCATGTAAAGATGAATTATGAATTTTTAATGTATAATACCTATATATATTTAATAAAGCAGACTAAACAGTACACTAATTATTTTTTTAAATTTAATATAACTGTTTGTGTTATGTTAAAATCTTTTTTTCTTGTTTACTACTCTAAGTGATACTTTTATTTTTTGTTTTATATTTTGTTTGGAATTTAATTTTTCAACTAATTATTAAGTACAAAGTGTATGTATCAAATTCATCAAATTGTAACTCGCAGTTCATATAACTAAAAAGCTGAGGTTGAAAGTAACTGGAAAAATTATTAACAATGTTTATTTGTTTTTATTTGTCTAAAAAAATTAACAAACGTCACATCAACTCTTAACAATTACATTAGTATGATTTTGCTTTTTATAATTCAATACAGTAAATTAACAATACCTCCATTATATTTAGTACTTTTTATAAACCCGTTACTCTCCATAAGATTACTTTAACTGACCTTAGATGTTAAATAAGTTCCAATAGATTCTGTCGCATTGAAGAGCATGTTCGAGTAGGTGTACAGGATCCAAAAGAGGAATGAATAAAGGATGATGTTCGTCGCCAAGTCTAAGTAATATAACCTGAAAAGAAAAGTAATTAAAATCTGCCATTCATACGGAAAGTACATAATTTAGGTGTTACTAAAGTCTGATTATATTTATACTTTAGTCCTTAATTCGCAAGCACAGTATCACATTTCAATAAAAATATATATAAATCATCAACAAGATTATTTATGGAAGCAGTTTATTGAAAGAAAGCCCCGAGGGTTGTCAGCAAGGGTACATTTTCAAAAAACATGTTGGACCACGTGCCAGGTGAAGTTATTCGTTCTGCGAACTAGTGTAATCGATGATTTTGGTTTCCAGCAAATACAGAGTGATTTTTAATAAACCTAGTAGCAAAATCGATGTCACAGATTACGGGAGAAATGTTTGAAACATTGTAATGCATGATGGTTGAATTAAATTAAAAGCAAGAATGAAAAGGCTTTGAAATGCAACGAGACATTTTGTAAATGCAGCAGTAAAACTGTACTACAATTTTTTATGGTTATTAACCACCATCACAGTGTGACCCTGATGACACTGCAATTTTCTATACAGAATGTTTTCGGAAGTGTGACAGAAAACAGTACAGTAGAACCTCGATTATCCGTTCTAATGAGTGCGAATGGGTTGCCGGAAAATTGAAAAACACGGATTCATCCATGCCTTGGCCTAGTTTCGATAGTTGACAGCAAAATTTTTCCTCTCTGCTCCCTTGAATGATCTTGGGTTTTTTTATTTACCAATGCATAAAAGTGGTAACTTATGGGTCCCACTGGCATTGGAGCAAGGCATTAATGTTATCCTTTCCTTACTGGGCTTATGGCCAGGAGCAGATCATTCGCTCTGCATCGCAAGCGTTTTAGACGATAATGATTTCCAAAACAGTCCGGTCTCATTCGCGTTGTAAACTTGTTCAGCACTGAGTTCATAACATTCAATTAAACTGTTGAATTCAGCAAGATACAATTCGCCGCATTCTTGTCGGCACATTTTCACCCTGAATATCCAATTGTCGTATGCCATGACGTAATTTGAATCGATGCAACCATCCTTGTGAGGCTTGGAAAGGTTTTTCAATTTCTGTATAAAACCATTGTGTCTTCTCTAAAATTAATGACCCTGATACTAGATGACCCTCTACACGTCTTTGTTTAAACCACTGATACACTGCGTTGTCCAATGCTTCAAAAGTAGACACTTTCATGGTTTTTAGGTGATGTTGTCCCCGTGAGAGAATTGGACCCCGAAGCAAACTGCAGAAGTTTATCTTTTTGTTTTAAAATATCCCGAACTCTGTGCATTCCTATATTGTATGATTTCACCAAGGTAGCAACATTATCCCCTTTTTCATGTTGTTCAATCAATTTCAACTTCCTGTCAATGGTTAAAACTATCTTCTTTCTTTTTGCATCCATCAGGTTAGGTACAATTAATTCAATACTTCAACAGCCTTTAAATAAAAATTCTCTTACATGTGTAAAGAATACGAGGTCTGGTGGCTTACCGAAATTTCACTATTCGCTTTTTACCACACAACCTAATCAATATCCAATCAACACAATCTAATCAATCAGTACTGCACGATTAAATGTGCAGTTTCTTACTTGCGTAAACACATACACCGGGACTTCCCCGCCTTTCGGTTAACGCAGTCTCGCTTGCATCTTCGAATGACGCGTGAAACATTGCATACCCGGATAATCGAGGTGAAACTGAAAGGGCGTGCACGGATAAGTGAAACCACTGGCTTGCACGGATTATCGAGAAAACCGGATAATGGGAGCACGGATAATCGAGGTTCTTCTGTACCTTGGTATTTACATGTACTTGTTATACAATTGAACACTTTTTTGCTCAAAAACAAATTTAATGTGTTCTTTTTTGTATTCCACCCGGTCTCGGCGACACTGGTGAATAGAAAATTTCTTTAAGTAAATTATTAAAATCAAAAACAAAAAACTTGTTGTTAGGGTTTCAATTGTTGAATTTCTAACAAGAAACTAATGTCAACGACTAAAGGAAAATTGTCACGTTTGTCAAAATATTGTAAAACCATTAGAAATTCAAAATCAGCAGCGTGTACCAATTTTCAGTAATTTATGAAACTATTTTTCATATCAAATTGAATATAAAAAAAAGAAAAATAAATCTGCCATTTTTATAGATTTTTTCATATTGTATTGTAACAGCCTGTATGTTACTCATTTTTTGTGAACGATTTTATACTAATGTTTTTAAAGGAAATGAATTTGATTTACCGTGTTCATATAATTTAAGTAGCAGGCAGAGCTGTGCGTGTAGTTATAAGTACTATTTACTGTGGAGTAAATTAAGTGAAAATGAAATTGTTTTTCTATATATGGATACTTGCAATTAGCTTTAGAGTCAACACGTTCGCGTAATAAATCATCGAGTTCTTTGTTTTGAGCATATTTCTGATATTTCTATTCCTAGAATATCCTAGAACTCCAATTGAGAGAAATCAAACAAACCATTTATCAAAGCTTAAGTACTTACTTCTGATTTCATTTTCTTTCTTGCTGTGAGTTAAGTAAGTCCTTTATTTACTTTCTTGTAGTGATTTAATTCAAATTGAAGATTTTGTTATGCGAGGAAAACCTCTCTCAAGCGGACACCTACCGGAACCGAGCCAGGCAAACTGTCCGCCTTATACAAGGTTTAGAAATAAATAAATAAAAACAAAATAAACTGTTAAAATGTTAATTGATTGACTTTGAAAGTAATCGCTAGTTTTGTTTGTTTATTAGGGAATTTTGTAACTGAAATTGGAACTCAAAACAGGAAAAGAACCGACAAAACATTCCTTTCCGGTTTAGGAGACTCTACTGCATCTATGTTGTGTTGGAATTCAAATAAGCAAAACCAAATAAAATAGGCAGTTAAAAACTGTCCGTCTAAAGGACAAACTAAACAGACTGCCGGGTCTCAAGTCGTAACGCCCTCAGTTAAAGTCGCGAGGAGAATTTAATGTGAAATAATAAAATTTCAATGGATTCCGCCTACATTCTTCCCGCGAGTTTATATGATCGCATCGCGACTTGCGGACAGGTATTTTATTTAGTTTCCGAGAGGTGTCCGCTATGGGAGGTTTCACTGTGTATACCTATGTCGTTTTGAATAACTACAACAGACTGCTAATTTTTAATTCAATTTAAATTTACTGCATAAATTAAATTGTTTAAGAAAATGAACCAAATCTTGTACAAGACATGGAGTAGTATAAAACGGTTTTAAAACAAACAGCATAAATAACTCGTCTGTACCAAAAATACCTTTCTAGTACGTGCATCGGTCTATGACGGGTATTGGACAGACGAAAGTGTATACGTGTTATCAGATATTGATTGGAATTTTACACGTAATATTAATTACGTGGATATCCTTTAATCATTTTCTTCTAAAAATTTCAATGCGCACAAGCAGCTTTTTCCCGAACAACCAAATTAATCAGCTTTGGTTTTGGTTTTCAAATTTACGGAAAAATGAAAGATTACATAATTTTTTATTTGAACTAAAAATAAATATTTAAGTCTAAATATTTAGAAGATTATGTTATCGTACAACAGACGTTTAGAAGCTTCCAAAAAAGATTTATATCGAAATACAGGATGGTGTTTTGGATATTAGTTAACAAACTTTTTGTATGCAGAATTAGACGAAATAAAACTTTTCATCAGTAATTTTTTTTGTATATCTTACATTTTCTAGTAACATTTTTCTCTATTTGAAGAGCGACTGTTTGTGATCTATTGGAATTTCGCATTAATAATTTTATGTTCGTACGTATTTAAAGGCAGGAAAAATAAATTTCAAACTGTGGAGATAGAATAGGTTCTACTGCTCCCCAGATTTAACACTTCATCTTCGTTGTATGATATAAAATAAAAGTCCACAGGCGTTAAATTTGGTAAACGAGCTAAGGCTGTTGACATTAACGTCAAAGGTGCTTAGATGCTGCTAATATGTTTTGAAATTCCAGTAGATCACAAGCATTGATTCTCCAAATTAAAAAAAAATGTTACTGGAAAATGGTAGAATACAAAAAAAAATACTGGAAGTAAAGTTTTATTTAACCTATTTTGTTTGTTACCTTATACTCCAAACATGCTGTATATGTAAGTGCAGATGTCAACGTGAGAATTCTCCCTGCCTTTAACTTTTTTATTTTATTTACAAATTAAGCAACTGAGGGCCAGTTTCATAATCGAATTTAAAGGAGACGTTAAATTTGAAATCGCTTTCAGATGTAAAAACAACTTTGAAAACACATTTGTTTACACATCTGAGTGTGACTTTAAATTTAAAGTCTCCTTTAAATTCGATTATGAAACTAGCCCTGAGTATCGCATGAGCGAGATATAAACTAATGTTACGATAATAATCTAGCGGATTTAGATCAGGTGAACGTGCAGGCCACCTGATCGGCCCGTTTCTTTCAATTCATCTACCAGGAAAAAAATCGTCGAGGTGAGCACATACTTCTCGTCGAAAATGAGGTTGAGCCCCATCGTGCATAAACCATTTAAACGGTTCGGCAAGACGAACGGGCCGATTAAATCGCCGTTTAGAATACCTGCCCACACGTTAACAGAAAACTGTTGTTGGAAATGGCCGCGACGAATTGCGTGAGGGTTTTCCTCAGCCCACAAATGCATGTTGCGAAAATTGCACACCCCATCTCTGGTAAAAATAGCTTCGTCTGTAAACAGGACATTACGAACAAAATTCGCATTTGCCTGCTGTTTATGGAGTAATCAACGACAAAATCGTATGCGTAGAGCATAGTCGGCTGGTAGCAAAGCCTGAACTCTTTAAATATGGTACGGATGTAAATGTAAATGTGGTTTGAATTGCTTTCAGAATGCTTTATAATCTGATCAATAATAGTAAAATAAATAAAATTTGCGATGAATATAGTTTTCTGTTGATTCAAAATCTACAAAATAAATTTATAATTATTATACTTCAAATAAATTTCCAAACATTATAGAAGTTGTCTGAAGAATAATTATAAATTTATTTGCATAAGCCTTCAACGAACATGAAACTTAAATTAAATATTTTTGCCATTGCGGCCGATTATATTATATTATAATTTTTTACAAAGTTCTCTATTAAAACTTTGAACAAATAAAGTTCAAGACTACCTGAAAAAATCGATATTATACACTTTATAGCTCGAGGGATCTTCATTCCGTAAAATTAACTATGAATATCTCCAAACCTATTCACTTTTTCCATACATATATTAATATAAACAAAATATCATTTAAATAGTTAGAGACGCGTTGACACCCTGCATAGTGAAAATATAAATAATAGTGCCACAGCTATATACACTCGTATGCCAAAACTATACAATAAACATGCAAAGAAAATATTCTTTTAATATTTTAGAGGCAAATAAATTTCTGTAAACGAATTTAATACTTTTTTTTAGAAATAGTTAACGAAAAATTTCTAAAATACCACACTTTTTATTTGATTGAAATCCGTGTTATCATGACAATATAATCAATATACATATATGAAAAATAACCATTAATTTGAAAGATAAAGGAGATAGTGAGAGGAGTATGGCTCATGCCTATTGAAGTTTTCACTATTGTATTAATGAATCATTAAAATACTGACTAGGTCTAAGATTGCAACATATAATGCCACAATAGAATTCTCTAGATATTCGTTCTGTAAACGAAAATCGATATTGTAGGAATTTTAAATTGTTTTCCAATTTTAAAATAAAACAGTCGAGGACGCTAAGACTGCTAAGAAACACATATTATGCAGATTTCTTCACATGTTCCATTATAAAACAATCATTATTTTACCTGGTATCTCGATCGTGAAATATTTTAACCTTCTTTCGCAAACGACATGAATACTACATTATTACCTACTATTACGTTATTATTTGAACTAGAGATGGTACACGACGGCTATGCTTTGTTGCACTTAACGTATCACATAAGCACAAAGAATGACCACATCAATCGCTATTTATGAACCCTGTACTTGTGCAACTGCAATTGCTCATTGAAAATAAAACAGAACCATTAAAGTGCTTGCGCTAGAAGATAATCATTATATTAAATATCTTGCAACAGATTATTGAGATTATAGACGTGATCCAAAACATCTTTGGAAATAAAAAAAATAATCTCCTTAACTACCGAGATAGTTTCTGCCTATTGAGCAATTAGAGGCAATTTGTTCTTATTTTGATTTAGAGAAGTCCAAACTAAAAAAGGAACCACAATCAGAATAATACGTGTATTTTACCTTCGTAAAACCTTTCTCGCGTACGGAATAGTTTCCGGTTCTTCATGAACGCAATATTTCCTAGCGCCTAACACATACGTCAGAAGATAGTGATTCCAATCAAATGAGCTCATGTCAGTGTAGAATATGCCTTTATCTGACTCGTTTAGTTTGGCAGCGACATCCTTGATGTTGTCGTTCAGGAACCGCCATGGTCTTGTAGTGTAGTACTGTAGTACTTCCAGACCAACCTGTATTCGTTTCTGGGTGCGAATTAAGCTGAAACAATTACTTCGTTTTCAATCATGTAACACGTTTTACAAAACTCTTCTTACAAGGGTTTATTTCCGCTCACTGTTAAGAGAAAGTCGATTAAATAAGCGGGCATCAAATGGAAAAAGAAAACGGCCAACATGTGTACTAAGTAGCTGGATTTAATGCTACCCCCAGGATACCATAGGCATATACTGAACGGGTTGTCGTAAAAGTGTTTCCTTCCCATTTCTAAAGCATCTCCCCAAGTGATAGAGTTTTCCTAAAATAGAAATGAGGCTAACGTGAATCGAAGACAATAGAGGGTACATACCAAATCACATGTCAGATGGTAAACCATAGGTTCTGATATATCAATTTTTTGACCAACTTCTTTGGCTATAAGTATCAATCCATTTATGCTCGTGTCTACAGGAATAATATCTGCGGTTAAAGCAGGATTGCAATGCATTGTGCGGATGACACCTTTTCCAGCGCCTACTAATATACCAGTTGGACCGTTTAGGTTGTCAACCCAACCAGGTAGAGGTTCTTTGTGTGCAGCTGTAACTAAAAAGAAAATAATCGTTCCCAAATAAATAGGAATAAGTTTATGATTTACCAATGGATGGTCTGGCTATTGCTAGTGGCAATTGCCTTCCATATTCTGCAACCAAATGTTCCGTTAGACATTTCGAGTAGGCGTAAGTGTTAGGTGAATTCTTCAGCAATCTGGGCGTCAACAATTTCAGCAAATCCTCATCCATCCAGCTGACTAGTTCCAAAATTTTCCTAAAATAAACTGTCGCTACAAAACCTATTGAAATCATAATTGAAAGTCACCTAGGATTATGAGGGGCTGCATACATTTTTTCTTCTAAGACGGTCTGATCACAGTGACAATAAGTGGTGGAAACGTGCACTAAGGCCTTCAGTTTCTTGAAAGTCAGAGCCAATTCTAACACCCTTAAAGTCCCACCAGTATTCATGAGCACGGCCCCCTTCAACTGCTGGTCGAATCTAACGTTGGCAGCCATGTGAAAGACAACGTCAACATTATCTTGAAGCAATTGCATATCGTCATTAGATAAATTGAGGTTGTTCAGCATGACATCTCCGCAGATGCAGTGGACTTTACTAAAGAGTTTTTCGCCGTCGGGTCGATCACGGATCATATCGAAAACCTACAAGGAATTTTGTGAGTACACGGTTTTGATTTTGACGGAGGGAGGTATTTCTACCGAGGTGTTAATGAAGTCTTCGATTCTTTGCATCGGCGTCTTCTCTCTTTTGGTCCTTATCAACATGTAAATGGCGGAGATATCCGGACAGGCTCGCAGCAGTTTTTCGACTAAGATTTTACCCATGAAGCCTGTGCCACCCGTGATAAAGATGGACTTTCCTGAGTACCATTGTGGCACGGAATTCATTTTTTTATCTTCAAAATATCAACGTTTAAACAAGAGAGTTGTATTTAAAAAGTACTTCAGTCACAGATTAACTTTAAGCTTCTATTTATTCCCATTGTAACAATTATAAAAACAATTGTTTCTATGGCAACAAACTGAAGATTAAAGTTAATCTGTGAGTGAAATACTAGGCCTTATGGCCGTATTACACTTGACAAATTTGATAACAATTTTGTTACTAAGTGAGAGAGGGGAGCTGCTCATTCAGTTCGTAACAAATTTGTTACAAGAAATGTAACCGTCCAAAACGGGGTTTACAGATATAACGATCAAATAAATCAAGGTAAATTATGTCTATTCATTTTAAATTTTATCGTAAATAGTTCCAGGCGATAACGAGCGCAAGGAAATTGACTAGTCAAAAAACTCACTCTCCTGCAGATAATTGGCCGATAAGATACAGAAAAGTAAATAATCATGTCGATAAAGGGATTCTAATGCCTGAGAACTATCGACCATGCGCGGCCATAAGCAATCAGTCAAAATTGACTAATATTATCCTATTGAATAGGCAACTTAATTTACTCCATGATCTTTTTCAAACCACCAGGGAAAATACTAAAAAGGGCAGTAGTTTCCAAGGGGGAATGGCTTCTTGCCTTTTGAATGTAAACAATAAGCCATCGTGGTTCCCAAGGGATTTCAAAAAATTAATTCATATTCACTGAATCCTAATCTTAAACAAACGTTTTCTTTTTCTTAATATTGGTATTAAATTTTTTAAAATTTATTTGACAGACCCCATTTTGCGAGCGAGTCTTCAATTTACTTCCTGGTTTCCCAAATTGGGTTAAACGTAAACCTTTCAATCGGAAGAACTAATCCCATACAGGGTTACATAGTAATTAAAGGCTCAATATGGAAAACCTGTAAACTATAAGAGCCCTGCGAAAGTCTACGAAAGGATCTTGGAAAAACGACTGAGACTAGAAACGGAACACACCTTGTCAGATGTTCAGTTGCTTCAGCAGCGGTAGAAGCACTCAAGATCAGATTTTCATAATTAGACAAACTATAGAGAAAATGCTGAGTAAGGAAGACGATTTCTTTGTGGCATTCATTGATTTACAACAAGCTTTTGACAGGCTGCCGAGGAAATTAATTTGTAACGTTCCAACGAAAAAGAAAGTGAGCTGTAATCTAATTCTGGCCATTGAAAGTCGCTGCAGAATGACACTTAATATTATCAAACTTGACAGTGAATACATAGAAGGGTGTGACACTGGAAAGGGAGTCAGGCAAGGCGGTGTGCTCAGCTACTATTTCTCCTAGTGGTGGATGAAATCATTAAAACATGTCAGGACAACACAGCGAAATTTTGTATTGGGTGTAGAATCTAAACCCGGTAAAAGTGGGATCCTTAGCTTTTATCGATGATCTCCTAATAATGTCAAAAACCGAAGGAAGTATTCAACAATCACTAAGCGTCTGGGCTGACATATTTAAGAAACATGACATGAAAATAAATTGTAACAAGTAATGGTTGTTTCCAACAGGAATATAAAAATGAATATTACACTGAATAATGTCTCAATATAGCAGGTGGACATTTTTAAATACTTAGTACTTAGGAGCTACAATCCAAAATCAAGGGAGTATGGATGCGGAGATAAATAGCAGATTAGAAGTTACTGAAAAATACTATAGCGCAATATCCAGCAAAATTTTTAGAAATAAAAAGACCACAAAAGTAAAAATGTACAAAACAATTTTCATTCCGACTATGACATACAGCTGTCAGTCATGGGTATTGACAGAGTGGATCAAATCTCACATACAAGCAAGCGAAATGAAGGTATTAAGGACCATCGAGGGGTAACAAGACTAGACAAGATTCTATAGAAATCCGTGCTCGGTTGGGAGTAAAAAGCTTACTAAACTATACAGAACGTAGTCAATTACGATGGTTTGGTCACATAAACAGGATGGACAATAACAGGCTGGTGAAATTGATATGGGAACGTAAACGTGGAGAAAAAAGCAGAAAAGGAAGATCGAAAACGACATGGAATGACAGTGGGACAAAATAACAATTTGAGCTGGAAAGAGGGAAGACACCTTTCAAGAGATCGCGTAAGGTGGAAAAACCTAGTTACAAATATCTAGTACAGAAATTTATCCCTACCCTAAGGAGGGTAGAAGGGCTGCAGATATATAATAGTTTCTTTCGTTACACCAGCATTTTTATTGATCCACCATATTATTACTTAAGAGACATGAAGGTGAAGAAATTAAAGATATATTTTATGAACAACAATTGATGAAAACTAAATATCTCCATCATTATCTAGTTGAGAAAGTATTGAGAAAAAAAAAGGAAGTAAGGATTTGATAAACATATAATCAGAGCAGCAATTCCTATTTTTCATGTACATTTGATTACATACTTTTACTTTATTACCCACGCATAACTTATGAAACTGATAGCAGTTCTTTTTTATTCTGTCTGCGATATCAATCAGACATTGGTCTGTGATAAGGAATTCACCTTCGATATGCGGAGCTCTGGTCCTTTTCGAGTTCGCTCATGATTTGGCAATGTCAAAGAATTCATGGTTTTATCGAAAATTAATAATTACGCGTGATCATTGCAGCAACAATGGCGATTTTCGGCAAGAGGGGCAATGTATTAAGGCAAAGAAAAATGTGGTCTAAGTGTTGAACTGATTGGTTTATTAATAGAAAAGGTGGCTAACCTGATGCGTCTATTGCAGCATGTAAGCGGATTTGGAAATTTATCTAAATTGGTAACTAATGTTCAAAGGTCAAAGATCTTTGATTATAGCAGTATGATAGCGCATTATTAACTAATGAACTTTTAAGCTTTTTTGTAGGTTCTTTAACCATCTTCACCCAGAATTTAAATGTCATTTTGGGGTAAACAAAAATGGGGCATTTTAAAAGGTTTTGATGTTTATTTTATCATTTTTTATGTGCCCAAAAGCCTTTGACCAGAAATGAAATGCCACTTGGGGTGTTTTTAAACGATAAGATTTTGATGTCTGTTTAATTAATTTTTGCAAAGTCAATGACTTTTACGATGCTTTCTAAAGTTCCCAATTTTTGGGTCATTAGATTTTTGGCGTATTTGAGAACATTTTTGGTGTCTTTCGCAAGCTTCCCGATGGTTCCTACACTACCTTACTTTATTACGCTCAGTGTTTCTTTGTAAAGAAAAAATGTGGACACTCCATAGCTTGCAAGAAATATTAATACGATCTTTTACTCAAAGTTTGGAAAGTATCCAATAAATTTTAATCTGAAAAAAATGAAAGATCTCAGCACGGTTTTCATGGTTAATAAAATTTAAAAGGAACTTGCCAATGGAAAACCCTATATTATTCAAAATGAAAAAATTGTAGAAAAGACATCGCAGTTTTATTTTGGATAAAACAATTCTCCTTTTTTTAGACAGTTAGAAATTCAAACTGATTGAAGATTAAAAAAACAATTGGATTACTTCCAAGAAAAGAAATTAAAAAGTTAATGTAACACTTGATATCACAAAAGTTTTTTATTCACAAATGTACATTTCGTATGCTAATATACGTATGATACGTTAATTCATAGAATTTCACAAGTGATCAAGAAATAACTATTAAATTAAAAAGTGTTTTAGGGAAAAGTTTATTTAGATGGTCTAATTTCAAACAATGTATCTCCAATATTTTAAAAAATCACAATCAAATATTTAATTTCAAAATAAAATATTTAATTTAGAAATTTCAGGAATCTTTCCTTTATTTATTCACACTATTTGCTTACTTGGTCATCGTGATTTTCATTTTAAACACAAGTTGAAGTATGAATCACCTGCTTCAAGGTAACAACAAATACTTTAATGTACATCGGCAGATAACTTTAATTAGAGATGGAATTTGTTATATCATTAAACAAAATAAATATTTTTAGTAAAAATCATTATTTTTAATAATTGTCTATTAAAATTAAGAGCAAATCGTTGAAAAATATTTTTTTTAAAGTTAATCGTAAGCTGCCATAAAATTAGAATCAATTTGTTAATGATTTTGTGACCGTATCATTTATCATAACAAAAATAAATCACAAGAAAACTTTTCTGTGCGTACTTAATTTTGAAAAAGTATTCAAAAATACATAAACAGAAAATCAGTAAAAATAACTGCGGATCAATAAAAGCAACTTAGCATTTAATAAATCATTTCATCATATTGGGTGTTGAATTATAAAAATTTCATTAGTGACAATTTGAACAAAAATAGGAGGGAATAAGAAACTGAAATAACTAATAGCTTTTATAGTTTCAATAGCTTTTATAGTTTCATTATTAAAGCATTTTTTAACAATTGAAGTTCAACAAACAATTTATAATAATTTTTTGATTTATTTTTAAGTACAAATATCAATTGGTTATTTTAACATGCAATTTTAATGTCTCATTATTATCATAGTTCCTATGAAAATTCTTTCAGTTTCTTTAGTTTTCTTAAGCCAAGAATAAATCTGTGTACGAAATCAAATCTAAACAGACATATTGATTCAAACATGTAATACACATACATGCGACATAAAACGACATTCACTTCATTTATATGGACATTAAAAAATTTTCAACCGACCTCATTCAGAACTATGGTAACAATAGTAGTGAACGTTCACTTTAATAACAATAAAAAAAATAATTCTCGTCGCATCAAACGCCACATCGTTTTTAAATAAACAGTTTTATAATAACATTGCATCACTGCTGTCGGAAAAGCTAAACAAAACGTAAGAGTGAAAGTTTCTCATACCTTAAAGGTTCCGTTGTTGCAAAAAAAAAAAAATAAATTATTTTGTATTAAATGGAGGTAATTTTTTATTCCACTTTAAATCACTCAATTTTCCGGATTATTTTTCGGTTCGCATTGTAGGCACGAATCGTCTTGGTGAGATCAAGTACAGACCACGCACTTCTTCCTCTGCAGTTTTCACCCAACTAGAAGAACTCACCCAGCTCAAGAACCTTAAAGTAATAGCTTTCCTTAAGGCGGGGGGATTGTTTAAATGACTGTTTTGCTATGAGTAAACGCACTTGGCTTTGATATGTATGCATGTAGGTATCCGTAACAAAGGACTTCCGAGGACGTTGACGGCAGTCAATCAACCATGAGGCAGGTGATTAAGGATAATTGATATTTTGCTGCGTTACGAATTATCGACTTTGTACTTGATTTCCTATAATGCACTCGGTGAATGCAACTCGGTCATTAGAACTGGAGCGACCTTATTTTCCTTTTCTGTTATTAGCGTAATCGTTATGAAATCAATAAAAACAGGATTCCAGGATTCGAATTATGTTTAAGTCAGAGCGACCTCAATTTACAATTTTACTCCATCCAGTACATTATCCTTTTGCAACCTCTAATTTTTTTAGACGTTCTACTATATCTATAGTATAGCCAAATATGTGTGAAGCAATTAGAAATTAGAACAGGCATTCCTAGTCTTTAGTCTTTTTCGATATTGCAGTTTTTCATCCCTATTAAGTGGCAGAAATTCTTACAAACCAATTTCACTTAATTAGCAGTTCTGTTCCTGTTCTATTTCACTCTAAAACTTAGAAATTAGAAGTCTCTTTTGCTTAGCGGAATTAGAGTGTGTCCTTAATGGCCTCAGTGTATCTTCATCCCTTCTGCTTTTATTTTGCGATTCCTCTTAAAGTATTGTATTTTTTAACAAAATTTGGTAGCCCATTTCTCATGTCTGTCCTTTTGACGTTTGTCACTTATCAACGGGACATGTTTCGTTAGTTGACTAAACAACACGTAAGCCCCCACATTTTAAATACTTACATTGTCAGAAGGAAATATGCAAACCAAAAAAAAAAAAAAAACATTCAAATCAACGAGAAAATGTAACTTGTTCTGAAAGTCTGTCTGTTCAGTTTTGTACAGAATTAATTAATTAATTAATCGAAGAAAATACGGTCGATTAAATCTACATAATGGTATCAGTAGTATTTCCTACTTTCTTTCTTACTCGCATATTTTTAGCTTATACTTAATTCATTATTCATTTGTTTGCAAAATATTCAATCAAGTGAAACTGGCCAAATCAATTTGCTAAATGCTAATTTTATTACGAATAATTTAAATTGCCGGAAGCCACCTCAAAGTACTTTAATACTTGTTTATGTATTGGACGTGACTTATTGCTGCATTGAACATGATTTATTACTATAAAACAATAACATCTCAGACTGTTGTTGCTCGTAAAGTATTAAAATTTATGAGAAAATTGCGCCAAAGCAAGAACAAGGAAACTTGTTCGATCTGTTGGCAACATTTTCGATCACTTGCCTTCAAACAATACAGAGGAGAATGACTGACTGTCATAATTATCAAATTTTAAATTTGATAAATCTCCTAATTACATACTGAAGAATAAGCAGAGTTTAAAAATCTTATGAAAAGCAACGTAAACTTCCGAAAAAATGGTGCAAACGATTTCACAACTAAATGATTACTAATTGTCTGGCACAATAAGCAATATGAAGTACGTAATAATGACATGATTAATTTACGCCTAAAGAAATCTTCGTGATGAATGAAATTACAACACAAAACATAAATAGCGCAGTTATTAAGGACGCCTATGTCACTTTTGTTTAAATGAAAGCATAATTGCGAAGAATGAAAGAAAGTGATTGTTATTATTGCTTAATTTATTTTCTAACACTGAGTGACCTGCATAACCAGAAAAGATTCTTTGAATCAATACATGTTAGTCTGCACGATATTTAGGAATTTTGTTTGTGTAGTCTGAACGTAATAAAGTAATAAAATCATAAGTTAAGGGATGACGAGAACCAAAGTTACTATTGACCTTCGCCTCATACGTGCTACTAGCTAATAATTTATTTAACTAATTACGTTGATCTACAGCGATCGTTCAAAAATAAATAAATCTGTAAAAGAAAGAGAAGAGAGAAAGAGAAAAAATGCAGCCCAGGCATAACAACTATAATTGTTATTAATTATTGTAAAATGGACACTAAAATTGGCACTAACGCTCTACGTTTCAATATCGTTTTATAACTTCGTCAATTTTAGTGTCCATTTTAAAATAATTAATTACGAAATTTCATCGGACAAGAATCTACTTTAATTATAATTATTATGTGAGAAACAATAATTACTATACTGATTGAAATTTGAGGGCCAGCATGAGGATCTCGCTTATTATAAGGGATAGAGAATCGGTTAAATGGAAGCAAAGTTGCCATATTTCATGCTCATTAATAGTACGTTAAGAAATTTGAAATATCTTGGCAAATTTGGCAACTTTGCTTCCATTCAACCGATTCTCTATCGTTTGTAATAAGCGAGATCCCATGCTGGCCCTCGAAATTCAATCACCCTGTATAACAAATTTGTTTTTTTGTAAAGCACAGGAGTAGGTCAGCATAAGACGAATTGATTTATAAAAGTAGTTCATTGTTGCCTCAAGAAGAAAACCTCATATCGAGAATATGAAGTAAAAGTAGAATCGGTTTTATTTACAGATGAAAGAAAAATCGGATTTCAAGATCGTAAATTATTAATGAGAAAGAAAATACAATGCACTCTCCCTTGATGAGCAAAGGCATCTTTTTTGGTTAACAGTTTTGTAAGAACTAACAAGTTCATTTTTAACGTGTATTACAGGCATTCTTATTCCTATTATATCAATTTTTTTCGAAATGGTCAAATATTGTAATATTTATTCCATAATTTCGAACCTAATATTTCTACCACGAAAATATGCTTTGATGAAAAATTGTCTTCAATCTTGTACATTCATTTTGTTGACGAGATCATTGAACAAGTTCATGTTGTTTATAACCTTGTTTTGCTACGTAAATTAGATCTTACTTCTGATTTTATAAATCTGTTTCATTCCTTTATAAGTAAGAGAACATGATGCATAATTTATAATAGATATGTTATTTCACGATCCTACCATGTCAGGGGTTTTTTCTTAAAAAAACACAAAATTCTATAGTAACTCTAAAGCAAATTGTGGCAAGAAAACTTTTATGTATTAGTTACGTCTTTTTGAATTCTATTTTAATATATTTTGAAAGTGACAAGCATAAAAACAGACGCACTTACTTTCAAAAATCAATCCACAAAACTATGTTATGAATCTAAATTACTCATCATTAAGGCTAAGGCTAATACTCTCATTTTAACGTCTATTAGATAACCGATGACTTGCATAATATTCGACGCAACAAAGCAGTTTTACGAAGAACCTGCTAATTACATGCGACAGAACAGAGGATTGACAAAGACGAAGAAATAGAAAGTGACACGTACACATTTACCTAATCAACAAGGAAAAACCAAAATAAAAGCACTTTAATGATCATGACAGGGATTTTCGTTTTCATTTACGTTCATACGAATGCAAATCGAATTCTAAACGCCATCATTTACTGTAAGCATCATATTCTTATGTAAGGGAAATCAAAATTTAATTACGATTTGCCTTAGGCTTTCGTTTTTACGTGGCAATTGTAAAAGTGTTTTTTGCTGAATTTTACTTCAATTAATGTTAACGGTAGTTTGCGCTCTGACTGACTGGTGAAATCTTCCCTATTAGCAGAATGAAAACAACTTCTGCTCCAGAAAACAGAAAAGTGTTTCCTCTTTTCTCTTGTCATCGTAAAATGCATTGAACATATCCATTACATTTGCATTCCGTAGTAATTGGATCGTTTGCGCAAGAGTTTATAAAAGAAAGCTCTTCGGCTAAGGCTTTGATTAAAACATTAGAGACGTTCATTATGAATTCAATTTTTAATTTAAAAAATAAGAGAAATCAGTTAAATCTACAAGGTAATGAGTAACAATAATTCTATTACTAACATTTTTCTATCCTATCAATTTGCAATTTGTTGAAAATCGTTGAGGCGTTGTACAACAATCTGCGCGATTTTTTAATACTGTAAGTATTGTAAGTACTGTATTTGATATACAAAATAAATAATAAAGGTTCAACAAAATCTGGAGGGCGACACATAATTCACTTTTCTTCGACAGAACTATTTCGAGAGTTTAGAAATTTCAAAAAAACACAAAGTAAATAAGACGAAATTAAATTGGATGAGAAAATGTTTTCTTGAAACGAATATTTCTGCAAATATTTAAACAATCCGAACAGAACAAATTATTAAGTACCTTCGAAATAATGTGTTTATTCAGCCAGAAATTTGCACTTAAACAATATAAAGCACAAAAGTGTTTGTTCTCAGATCAAAGAAAGCATATTTACCCGAAGGACATTGCTCTAAAATCTTTGTCATCCCTGCAAGTACGGAATATAAAGATAAATGTTAAGGCAGTTCAAGGGTAACCAGACGCATGTACGACGTTTTTTCTTGGCTTTTGGCTTTGCAATAGCAACAGGCGATGCAAATGATACAATCTTGTTAACACCATAAGCATGCTTTAAAAACGGGAGTAATTTCAGTGCCGGTTTTTGCCATAGGAGAAAGATAGCAAAACTCAATTAATAAATCAAATGACGTAATGCGAAAATAAAAGAAAAAAGAAATCTGATAAATATTTAAATTTATTCATACAGTATCGACTATGTAACTATTTAAACAGATGTAATGATAATAAAATGTTGATGATATTCAGTTAAGTAGTTATGTAACTACTTAAACACGTGTAACGATAATAAAATTTTGATGATGATATTCATTTTAAAAGAAAATGAAGTTGTAATATGGAAATGAATTACGAGACATACAGATAGACCGGTAAAGAAAAAATGTTGAAAGAATAGATATCGCAGTACATCGAAAAATGTTATCTATTTCGAAAATAAATAAATATTATACCCCAAACGACGGTACGGCGATGAATGAAAAAAATGCGGTTATAAAAGTGTATTATAAAGTTATATAACTTCATTATAAAGACGAGTGAATTCACAATCGTCCTCGTCGATGTTTACATGACGTAAGGCGTTTATAAGTTTTATAATATACTAGACAAAATCTTCGCCATTCTGATCACCTAGAGGCTTTGTGCTCTTACAGGATTCAATAATTAGTTAAAAATTTACGAATCACGTTACTATTCAGGACATTGCAAATGCATTTTCAATACAATAGTTATTTGTATCTCACTGTGCTCGCACTTGCAAAATGTGATACACACTATATTTTGGTCTGACTTATTTTAAATTGTCTGAAATTAAAAAAATAAAAATAAATAGTTTGCGCTAGGGAAGTTACATGTATTCGGATTGGCAACACAATGTCCAACACCAGATTTTGCAACGTGTTTTTACCTAAACTTAACTCCAAATTAAAAAAAACAATATTCAATACATCAAACTACGAAATCAAACCTCTTGTCATTCAAGAAATGTCAACCACAGATTTCAATATTGTCAACGTTTGGTAAATTTTTTAATGGCCTAGGTCTTCAATAGGGCTATTTCCGGACGATTTTGATGACTGCAATACCAACATTTCTGGCCGGAGGACCAAAAAATATATTACGCAGGCTCACACAGGTTTTAATGATTTAATATAAATTGTAGCTTACGTTAGGAAATTTATTTTATTCGTTTTGTAAGATCACAACAATCTTACAATGGTTCGGTTGTGCATTCACTTTGGACGTCTGCTTTAACAGGTAAAACAAATAAAGCATTTTCGGTTTATTATCTTATACCTTATATCTAATTCTTTTGTAAGGGAGGCCCTACGGGAGGAGTCGTAAAAAGAAGAAAAGGTTACTAATGTTTTGTGATTCAATAAAATACTATATTTTTATACAATATGCCTACATACAGGATGATTCTTCAATAAACCGCAAAAAACAAACTGTGAAAGGAATTAAATCATAGGTTATAAAAAAAATGTTAAAAATATTCTTTGGGAAAATTTAAAATATATTAAAAATGACCACCAAAAGAACGTTACGCCAATGTGTATGGAGTTCATCGCAATCGTAAGTTTTATGATACCTTGTTTTCGTACGTTTTATTGTGTTTATTACCTAGAACGATAAAACTATAAAAGTTAACCGTGAAATTTATTTAATAGAGCGTCACTCCGCTGGGACATTTAAATCAGATCCGACTAAAATCAGTTTCAGCAAAAGACAGTACCACCGTAACAATTTAAAGCATGAAACACCATTGATTACGCTCGTAATGCTGTTTGTTTTATGCTTTAAGTTAAGGTTGTCGTGCACACCATTGTTATTAATGCAAGCTATAGCTCGTGTTCTCAAGCTTTCCCTTACACGTTCAAAAAGATCAGGTGTATTTCGAATCACTTTAGTAGCATATTCGATGCGTTCATGCAACTCCTGTACAGTATCCACTGAGGTAGAATAGACAAGCTATTTCATCCATCTCCATAAAAAAAAATCACAGGGATTTAAGTCTGGAGGCCGCGGGGGCCAAGTACTGGACCTATTATTGTAATTAGTGTTTAACCACTCTCTCACAACACGAGCTTCATAAGCAGGTGCTCCATCGTGTGAATACCACATATCGCGTCGTACAACTAAGGACACATCATTTAATAGTAGCTCAAGTTATTATTTTAAAATTATAAATAATTTATGGCATTCAAATGCTGCGGTAAAATGTAACGACCGATCAAACAACTTAGCAACAAACAAACATTTATCGAAAATTGCTGCTAATTATAGAATTCTGCTGTAGCGTGTGGTTTTTTGTTACTCCATTCGTGTGTGTTATAAGAGTTTCGAACACTGTCCCGAGTAAAATGAGCTTCATCGGTGAACAATACCATGTTTAAAAATTCGTTGTTTTGGTCAACTTTATTTAATATCCACTGATAAAACCAAACACGATGATTTGCATCTCCCAGTTGTAATGTTTGTACTTTTTATACACGGTATGGATGCAGTCCCTTTTGACGGAGAATTCTCCAAGGCGTCGCACGTTGATTGGAAAACTCCAGTCCTGTATGCCAATCTTCTAGTACTGATGCTGGGTTCTTCGTCGACAATATTTAAAATATTTATCTCAGCATCCAACACTCGTTGAGTGGTCTATGGCTCACGACCATTTGCAGGACGAAAATATCCGTGATCACACAAATGCTGCACCACTGAAACAAAAGCGCTCCTATGCGGCACTTGTCGTAAAAGATATTTTTCAATCTACAAACGACGAGCGGGACGTGCACTTCGCCATATAACAAAACCATATCGGTTTTTTCTGATATCGAAAAGCGATTCATTTTGCATTCTGCCAATGTACACTTCCGTCTGATTGTAAGTAACTACTAAATTTCTCAAGAACAAGGCCACTAAACGATGCTTAGGGGTGGAGTTTTTATTGGGCATAGGTACCATAAAATCACAAATTATAAACATCTGCGGCCATAATTGTAAAGCCATCCGTTTGTTGTTGCACATTTATTAATCTTAATAGCAGGTGAAATTTATTTGTTTTTGGAAAAACTAACAGCCTATTTGAGAGAAAAAAAAATTTTTTTTCGGACGCAAACGGACAAACCTAACGAGAAACAAAGTTTGTAGTGCTAGTGGGAATAAACTTGGTGATCATATTGTCAACCTCTATTATCCTCATTTTATAAAATTTGTACTAAATAATTTACTACAGGTGATTTGTGATTTGTGATTTGCATTTACATGCCTTTATCAATATCGACGTAAATATTTTAAAGCTCTTCTTTCGGCTGGTTACATTGAATTCCGTTGAAGGTCAAGTTCGCCTGATTTCTCGCCGCAACAGCCATAAACGATAAAACATTTTTGATTGCATTTATTTTCAGTCCCTTAGCTGCTGGTTCTTAATCAGTGAAATATTGTGTATATGGGTAAAATTTTTGATTAATTATTTTTCGAGAACTAAAGAAGGAAATATTTTTTTTACCAGTTTAACTATAATCTATGATTTCTATTCTTGTACGGATTATTATTTGGCGGTCTATTGAAGAATCATCCTGTATACAACATGATTCAAAGGGGTGGCGATTGCGAGCGGTAATAAGAGCACAAACATACTTTTAGAATATTTTTACTTCACGTGGTTTTCTAGATATATATTGTTAAAGTATTACAAATAGTACTTTGTAGATGCACTTACTAATTTAAAACCATAGATCATAGCATTTTTATTGACAACAAAATATGCACTGAATTGTCTGGAAGTCAAATTTGACACAATAATAATTGCTACTTCTTAATATCTTATTTTATTTAAATTTCTTAAATAAAAATTTGTTGAAGGAGAGGTCAAGATTGTTTAAATTACAGATGGGATTCTTTAATGTAATCATCCTGACCTACGGCTCTAATGCAGCCAAATTTTTGAAAACATGGGCGTCTCTTAATATCAAGCTGACCAAAAATCAACCGGAGGGACTACTTTCTATTTTAGCAACATAGCCATTTATCCTCTTTAAGATATTGTGACCGTTTGAAATATATATATTCAATTAAAAAAGTAAGTAATATAGAAGAAAAGTAACAATTAAGTAAAATACACACAATGTATACAGTGAGAATTTTTTCGCATAGAACATAAACATCTTTACTACTATAGTAAAAGTGAGTTTTTTAAAATAGAACATGAGCTATAATATGTATGTGGTCTTCGTTACTATAGATACCATTCACTTTTGCTAGTTTAGCACTGAAGTGCTTTTTTTCAAATAGATAAAAATAATAGTCAGTTTTCTGGAAGTTTGAGAACGAATCCCAAACGGTTGATAATTAAATTTTACCGTCGTGTGTAACATTCTATTTTTTTATAGCGAACGTTAAAGACAAAATTTAAACAATTTCGCAGAAAAATCAAGAGAACACTTACGTCTCAAAATCGCGTTGTATGATCATGATCCCAGTAACTAGTGTGGGTTGTTACTATGATTAAGTTGTAATATTTATTAATTCAAATAACAAAATTAAATATTTGCTTGCTGTTGAAGTGTTACTTTATCTACCCTTGCTGTTAAAATTCCGTTTTATCGACTGTTTTGAGTTGGACAAAGCACGCTTTAACGTTCGCTATAAAAAATTATTACTATATATCCAATTTAAAATTGCATTAATTAAATTCAAAACGTTCAGCGTAAATAATACTTAAATATAATAAATAAAAATAAAATAATGTTTAGACAATGTTCAAAGTAAGATATTCTATAAAATGACATAAATTCATAATAATAATTACCATTAGTATAATCAAAATTAATTTGAAGAGAGAAGGACGTACTTCTATATACGAATAACTATTTTTATTAAATATTGAATTAAACCCAACAAGTCGATTTTAGACATACCAACGTCCAGGTTTGAATTAAAAAAAAAATACCTTAATGGCTTCGTCTACGATTGACTCTAAATTAATTAAAACAACTGAAAAAAAGCACTCACGGAAAGAATTTCTATTTTTCACTACCGGAGACCGAAAGCAAAATTTTAGGGATGAATTAATTGATTTTAAAGTTTAAATATTTCTGTCTCGCGCGAAGCTTCTAAATAAGGAATAGCTACCGTTAGATAGCAGATGCATGTCATTCTCGAAAACGATCTCCATCTGCTAGAATAAGGGAAATATTTCCCTTACTTTAGCGTTACGCTGATCTCACCTCATTTTGATGACTCTACAAAAATTATACTGAATTATTGATTAATCGGTTTCTTACAGCATCGTCCGTGATAAGAGCGAAACTCTATACCAAAAGGGTGCCATTCACACGCAAGTATGTCCGGAGGATCTGTCCGATGTATCTAGCTGGCGAACAAATTCGCACGTGTGTACACCGAGGGGGTTAGATACTTTGTTGGTTGCATTTGTACATCAGATGGATAGATACATCGGACAGATCCTCCAGATATACTCGAATGTGAATCTGAACTTTAATTCGGTTTTAAAGCACGTTTTGAATTTTATTTGTGCAACATTAGATTTTCTTTTCGATTTTAATATAAGAAATCTGATAAAATACTGTTTCTTTTGATATACAACTAGGGATTAGATGAGAATCCGTCATAATAAATCAAATTCTTTAGATTTTTGAAAGTTAAAACTTCAAATATATGATGGTGCGTAGTCTAATGAAAAATTGATGTGAGTACAACGCATAATACATACAATAGAGCATTATATCATATTAAAGAAGATATCGTGTGATCTTCCCGCAGTTACTCAAAGTTTTTATTAATGTACTTCAGTATTATTATTATTATTATTCATGTACCAACATCGTAAACAGAATACTTATATTTTACTGACACAATTTTTAGGATCATTCACACATAATTTGCACAGTTTTGGACCTAAGGCTGTGCTCATACTGATGAAGCAAAAACGTTTTCAGACAAAACGTCTCACTGTATTGTGAAACATTTTGAGTAAAAACGTTTTGACTGCATCTGTTTCAACGTCCTTTTTGATTTGATGTGTCAGTGTATGGCTGGTCCTATTTAAAATATTGAAAAAACGCTCTGTAACAAAATTAATCAAAAATGTTTTGTCTGAAAACGTTCTTACTTCATCAATGTGAACACAGGCTAAGATGCCCTCCTACGATACACTTGTATCAATTTCGACTTCAGTTTTAACACGAACGTTTCTAAAAAAATAATTGCATTTATTTGCTTTTTTCATTCTCTTAAAATTTTGGCTCATAACTAAATTCCGTAATAAGATGTAATATTACAAAAGATTTATAATTTTTGAATGTGTTAAGACAAACTAAAGAAAGTGAAAATTTCTACAAGAAAAGTGTACGCAGTTTGTGAAAGGGTTTGCACCGACTTAACGCTAACCCCAATATCTATCTGTAACGATTTCCTAATAACGGAAGTAACTTACGTAAGATTTGCTAGGAAAAAAGCAAGCGAACGTTAACCAACAACGATTAATTGTCAGATAAACAAAGACAATGTGTTTGCGTAAGTTTAATTAACTAAACAAATAATTAGCGAAATGTTCGAATCACTCAATTTGTTGAAATTTTTATTTTAATCTGTAAATCATTGTTATAATATTTACTATGATTTCTTATGTATTTGCGGTCAATTATCATAAATGATACGTAAAAGATGAAATAAAAATGTACAAAGCTAAATAATGATGACGCAAACTTAATAAACCGCAGGGAAATTTTCTTAACAAATACACAAAACAAACCCCATCCGAAAAAATGCTTGGACACGAATTCATCTTGCGTCAATGCAAATACATTTGACGACCAAAACCACCGAACAAAGCAATGAAATTGAATAAATAAATTAAATAAATAGGTTTTGCAAGACGCAGATGCGCGATGAAAGAGAAAGCTTAGATCGGCGAATAAAGGTCAATGTGTTGCATTTATAGGAAGTCATTTCATAACATTGCAATAAAATCAAATTCTATCGGTCAGAAATGGCATGTAACTCCAAGGAGTTTTTCTTCCGTGACCATGAGTTGAGAAAGTGTCGTGTCACTTGTAAATGAGAGCAAAGGATCGTCAAAATTTACGTTATTTACTACGGACAGGTTTGCCCAATCATCGCCAAACTTTCCTGTGTGAGCCAAAGATTAGGTAATACGATTCATCAACGGAACCTGTTGTCGCTGGGTACTTTCTAAAGAATGTGAACGGACTATTATGATAATAAGTTATTATTAATAACGATTTTTTCCCAATAATTACTTTGTTTTTTTGCCTATTCATAGTGACAGATGACTTAACTTTCAAGAACTAGATGAAATAGTGGACACAAACAGAAGACGGAGGCACTTAGATTACTACCTATGATGACATCGCGATAAATATCAGGCGTTTATACTTATATAAAAAAAAGCTGATGTTAAGAAATATCGAAAATCAAACCGTATCTTGCATAATTTTTCGTTAAGTTTATATAATCTTCTGCATTTCATTTTTGAGCGAAGCTCATAAAATATGTCTAAGAGGAGAAATTCTAAGATTATCTAGCTAGCCACGAAGAAGAAGAAGAAGAAGGAGGGTAATTTAAACTTGATAAAAATTCTTTTGAAAGTTCTGCAAAAAATTATGTACACCACCTTTTGGATCCTGATTTGAAGACATCGCCTTCCTTGCAGGTTCTTTTTAAGTAGTTAAGTAGTCAAGATAGATAATAGTCGGAGGGTCACATGGAGGAAGGTCCAGTCCAATAAGGCCAGTGGCAGCGATAAATTCCTCAACTTGACCTTTCTTTCTTTATGCACCTTGCAATTGTCGTGTAAGAGAAAAATTTATTTACAGAGCTTATGAAGGTCGCTTTTGTTCAAGAGCATTTTTTTAAGTTTTGAAGTGCACTTCGGCATGCTTCTGCATTAATTATTGAGCCGTCTCGCTTATATTCAATTACAAAGATTGTCATTGTCCAAAAAAACCATCCATTTTCCTAAATTTGTATCAGTGCTTTTTCGAGGGTGGAGAACCTTTAAGCATCCATTTTATAGGTTTCTTTTTGTTTCTGGGTCCCAAAAATGTGCCCAAGTTTCATCGCCAGTCATAATTTGTGAAAGTTAATTTGAATTCGCCTCTAAAGAAGCTAAATTCTGCGCCGAAATTTTTTTTGCGGCACAATTTTTGTTGTGAAGTATGATGAAAGTGCACTTTGTTAAGCTTCTGCATTAATTGTTGAGCCTTTTGGTATATACTCAATTAGAAAGGTACCCGCACTATCTCAAAAAATCGTCGCTATCAATTTTTCTACAGGACTTTGTGCTTTTTTCGGTAATGGAAAACTTAAAACTTTATTATTTATTTATTATTACATAGATTCTTGTTCTGTTTCTGGGTCCCAAAAATAGATTCATTGTCAATAGGTTTGGATTCGCCACTGACGAGATTACATTTTGCGCTGAAATTTTTTTGCGACACAATTTTTGTTCTGAACCTAAATCGAAGTGCAATATTCTTAAAACTGTAAGTTTCAGATATTCCAACATCCGTAGCAACTGAAGACACTTTCAGACGTTGGTCCTTTATCATTAACTCCTTAACTCTTTTAACCATTTCTGCATTTCGAGTTTCCACTTTTGGATCGTCCTGAATGGATACTCTGCCCCAACGAAACTATTTTGACCAAAATGTGACTTAAAAATATGTAAGACAATCATGGTTATACTTCTTTAGTCAAACATTTTATTACACTTCGATGTTCAAACTTTAAATCATTTTCCACTTTGAAAAATTAATAACTCCTATTTTCTTGGTCAAATGTAATTAAAATTTCTAAGAGAAGAACTGGTGGATATAAATATATGCCGGTTTGTTAAAAACAGGTTTCATAATGCAATCAGCCTAAAACAGTCTTCATAATACAATCTAGTCCTTTATTTTTCCGACTATACTTGTAAAGTCTATCGGTCTGCAACCGCTTGCATACTTCCTTTCGTAAAAACGAATACCACGAGAGCTTCATCTTCAATTATCATCGCTCCTGGGTGGAATTTTATGTTTTATTTCAGTTTTCCCGCCAAATACCATTGGTGCTTCCTGAACCCGAGCAACGCGAGCGGCAGGTTGAATATTATACAGCCTGTTTCAATGAAGATGCACCAAACTCGGTATGAAGGTAGATATCGTGAAAAGAAATAAAAGTTTTCTATACATTTTTTTTAATCGAATAAATTTTGAGAAAAACGAAGGGAGAGGAAAATCGTATACTTTTAAAACGTACAATAGATGAGGACGAACAGAATTCTTAACCTGCCTTAACGCTCGTTCAAAGAATCGGTTTATTGCTTTATTGCCCCATTAGATGTCGCGCCGTTTTCGTAATTCGCTCGCTTTCGAATTTGTTTCTACCTCATGCGACCAAGTTCAATCTGATAGTTAGGCAAATAATTTGACAGACCGACGAAAGCATTAATTCTAGTTATTAATTGTCCCAATTTAGTCAATTATTCAATGACTTAGTTGTGTACATCATATGATATATACGTTGGATGCAGGAATAAATAAAAACTCGTTACAAGCGGCAAATTTGATGTAATTACGGTTTGCATAAATGCACATTCTTTCAAAGTTTTCACCTTTAACACGTCTTGCGGTCAAGAGCAGAATTAAAAGCCTCTCATAAATTCTTTCGTTTACGATAGATTTATTGCATTCTTGCAGCCTTGTGCCATTTATAAATAAATTTAAATCGCTCATTTTGTTTCACGGACACAGAGATTTAAATCGCTACAGTATTTCTAAAAACATCGACTCCAGTTAATGCAAACTTCAAGTTGCTCCGATTGCAAAATTGTATTAAAATATTTTGTTCTAAATAATGTCAGAAAGGTTTCCCCGAAGTTTGGTGCATCATCACTGAAACACCCTGTATTAGCATCCAATATTATTTCAATAATCGGCGAAGTATTTTTTATTTTCTTTATTATTATCTTTAACATTATTATTATTTATTTTCTTTAAAAATGTCTGCAATACAATTGTATATTATTCTAAACCGCCTATATATGACGCCGCTGTATTGTGTCGTTTTAAAACTATAAAAAGTGAATAATGAACCAGCTAGATATTGGACACATTCTCGCTTTATGAAAGCGTAACACCTCAGTTGGTCGACTTAATGTCTAGTCCGTACATGCATCTATTGAAGCGCTTGCAGTGTGAATTGGTTTATTCCGTGCGGTACACGCCGTAAACGTTTGCCATTTTGCTTGAAGAAAATATTCGATTCCGCTCAGTAATCATCACCTAGTGTGAAGATCAGTGAGAAGCAACTCGTACACATTCCTCCAATGGAACAACTACGTTTTTAATAGCAGTGCGTGTAAGCAATTCAATTAAAACACTGGGCAATTGAGCTGTTCCTCTTCTTTCGCAGTAGGTTGGCCAATCTCGGAAGGAAAGTAAAATTTTTAGAAACTTCGCAACTGCAATGTCTTCTAATTATTCTACAGTCCAAGAACGATTTACATACGTGTTTACAAGTAAACATGTAAATGTTTCTCTAAATTTTCCTCCGTAAACCTCGTCCGTTTTGATTTTAAAATATATTTAAAGATATTATTAAAATTAAAATTAACTCTAGTCCTCCTACCAGAAGTATAGGTGTAATTTTCTATTTTAGAATTGAAAAAAAAAACTTAGTAGGTAAAATACATAGAGCTTGGTTCTCTTTCTAGACTCAAGTTGAACCTCAGCATGACTTTATGTACATTTCAAATTTAGAAACCCAACCTATTTTATTTAAAGTTTTTTGCCTGTAGACTTTTTGTTTTTGTCTACGCTGCTTCGTATTCCATAAAAAATGTATAGGGTACAAATGTACCTCCGTACGTAGAAATGGAAATAAATTTTTTGTCGGAGGACGGGGTTAAACTGTTATTCAAAATGAAAACAATGCTAATATAATAAAAAATATACTTAAGTGAATAGTCAAAACCCACCCATGCTGCTCCCTTCCACTCATGTACGACTTACTTCTCATTGTTGATGAGTAATTATTAGGGAGTCTAGGTTTAGCTCAGTTTTTTACGTGTGGTAGTCGATTAAATGGAGATGGCATATTTCTTCCACGATCTTTGATGCAGTAACGCATTGATCGACTCTGAACACTTGCAGCAACGTCGAGCTTGCCCACGTTAACTATGCATCGTATATTATGTTATCACCCCACTCTTTCGAAATGTAAGCTCATGGTAAATCAAACAGAGCTAAATGTAGACTGTTTAATAATAATACAGGGAATCTTTAAATACCTTAATCAACACGGGCGCAAGTTGATGTGCATACTCCTTCAGTAGAGTTCTAGAAATTACAGAGGGCGCAAATCAATTACCTTAAGGTAAGAGTTCTATTTACTATCTACAAATAGTGTGATAAAACTAAATGTTTTATTTATTCTAAATATCTGATCTTCGAAAACATATAGGAAACATGCTGTGTATATATGTCATCATACATAACAAGCAATGGATAGTCTAGAGATGGGCATTATACATCGATGTTGGATGAACATCGATGTTACAAGAAAACATTGAACATCGAATCACTTCTGACTTTCGATTGATATTTTAGAATATTCATTTGTTAAAGAAAAGCTTCTAATGTATTTTTTTACTACATGCCGATTTAATCAATTTGAGGTCAGAATACAACGTGACCTCCGACTGCAAGCGGCAAATCTGTTTCACGAAAGTTCGTTGGATATAACTATATAAAAGTTCTTAAAATTACCGATCGATAGAAACCTAATTTAGATGAAGGAACTAAAACATTCCCAGATGTTCCTTGTGTTTATTTAACATTTTTATAACACAGGGTCAGTTGGGAATCGTAAAGGCGGGACGATAATAAAAGAACACATCTGTTTTTCGGACAAAGTAAACCAAAAGTGTTCAGTTTGTTTAATAATAGAACATTTCTTTCTTGGAATATAATATAACTGGCGTTAATACTATTAACATTTACCTAATGAATGACTATTAATTAAAAAAAAAACGATGAACTTGATTTACTTTATTATTTTTTATATTGCCTTTAAATTGCAGTTGTTACCAATCAATTTGATAATAAATAACGGTTTTTTGTTTTTTTTTTTAATTAAATATGAAGTTGTTCGTCTTTCCTATATTTATATCGAATTTCATCATCGATGTTATGTCGATATATTTTTAAACATCGTTATAAACTATCGATGTCCAACGGTATGCAAACTTTTCTTCTCGTGAAAAACAACAATGAGAACACGGATCCTGAGGAGGTCACCTCCTAATATCGAAATGTCACCATTAAGGCAACGATCGAATTTTTAATTCACGTCTTATTTTTTTAAAAACAAAATGTTGATTCCAAGTCTATTAAAACATTAAAAGCGAAAAATTTAAGATAGGCGTTTAACCGTGCGCATCTAAATTTTATTTAGAATTCATTTACAGTAAAACTCCCAAATCATGAAAATGAAATTATTTTCTATTTCATCGTACAAATAGATTATACAACCAATATTACAGCTTTGACGCAATTCCTCCATCATAATATATAAACATTTTAAAAAGTTAATGAATTCAGCTTCAACTACTACAGAAGATTTAACTTGGTAATTGCTAACCTTGATTGAAAACTCTGTTTTATTGAATAAATAAATAAATTTCAATATGAAATGTTTCATTAACACTTTACATTATAGATTTTAAATAAGTTGTACTAACATTATGAAATCGAATCCTTAATATCTAACTGTATGTAATTTAAACATCCTTATTCATGAATTTGCTACGGTTTGTTTCAAATACATTTAATTTTCTATGCAGAAGTCCAATTAAGAAACGCTTTAGCATTAATATTCTCAATGCACAATTAAAGGAAGTCAAAATTTGCGTTGTTTCAGAGTTGTGCAAGCATGTGTGTCAACATAAAGACGCATCATTAAATCCTTTAAACTCTTATCTCCGAGGATACATGAAACTGTTTGGTACAAAATGTTGAATTTAATATATCTGAACACCTACTTTAGAAAAATCTAAATTGCTTTAGATCCTTTTCTACAAGCAGTTTTTAATTTAGTGGGCTGTATATAACATGTGTACGAAAAGTTTTCCCATCTAATGTGTTGCTCTCATTTCTTCGCATATTCAAGTATGTTCCTTACTTGATCAGTAAACGCCAAATTGACATTTAACCTTGGCGTAACGTCAACAGAAAATCATAACCAATAATTACGATTTATTACGTATTTGAAACCGAACAAAATAAAACATTGAAAATAACGTTAAACGTGAATTCACAAGAGATGGTCTCCGTCTTCTTCAAGGCATCTTCTAACTCTTCTACGACATCCATTAATAACATTTTGCAAAATGTGGGAAGAATTGTTTATTTCATCGCACTTTTCGATGATTCTTTGGGTAAGTTCTTGTAAATCATTAACGGGCATTTTAAAAGTGGAATTTTTCATGTAGGACCAAACAAAGAAATCCAAAGGAGTTAGATCGCAAGATCACGGAGGCCATATGTTTGCCATATTTCTGCTAATTATCCGGTCTCCAAAAACTCTTGAAGGAAATTTAAAGTATCTCCAACAGCATGGGCCGTTGCACCATCCTGCTGGAAATATCCAAATTGCAACTCGTCATCATGCAGTTGATTAATTAATAAATGGACGCAAAATCTCTTCCCGACATCTAAGTGCTGTTGACGTGTCATTAAAAAATATTGGACCAATCAATCTTCTCCGACTTAAACCTATCCAAACACCATTTTTTTGTGGAGGGAGTGGGGCTTCAATGAAAATATGAAGGTTTTCTGTATTCCAGATCCTCAAATTTTGGGAATTAATGTAAACTGTTGAATGGAACCAGGCCTCATCGGAAAAGAAAATTTTGTCCAACAAATCGTCATTGTCAATATTGTTTAAAAACCAATGACAGTATCTTCGTCTTGGTTCAAAATCTACTGGAAGCAATTCATGCACGGCAGTCAAACGATAGGGGAACGTTTTCCAAGTGCTTTCTTAGAATAGTTCTGCAGGACCCGACGGATGGAAGTGCGAGGAGCATCAGTCACAATTTGTCTCACATTTTCAACTATATTCCAGTCACGATCTTTTTAGACTTTAGAGGGGTACGCTTTTTTTTCGTTAAGTTACGTGCATGTATTTTGATAAAACTCAAAAAATGTAACAAATGTAAAATTCAGTTCCATCGACTATATTGCTTCTTATACTCTACTATGGCATGAAGAGAGTAGATAACATTGAAACAAATAATTACTTGTAACTTTCTTATATTAAGTCAAAATGCTAAAAATCATCAATATTTCTCGGCGCCAGTTTTCAAAAATATAAAATGGAACATATTCTCTTGGAGGTACCAACAAAAATGTGACCCTAACATGTCCTACTCTGAATCTAAAAAGATCGTGAACTGATATTACCTCATCAGTTCTTACTTCAGACCTATCTGATACCTGTTTTCTAGCCACACTGGCAATTTCTCTGAATGGTCCTACAGAGTACTGAAGTTGATTAACAAATTTGTGGTACAGAAATACAGTTTCTGGAAATTTTTCCTGAAATTCTGCAATAGAATCAGGAATAGATTAGGTCCATTCACCATTGATTTTTTGGGCGTTTCGAAAGTAGGATTCGACCATAAAAGATTTTTCTTTCGATGTGAAAACCATTGTAAAATCAAATCAATAAAACATTTTTTTTAAGTTATGTTTGTTTACTTGTCTGTTTAGGGTACTGATCAAGTAAGGAACATACATGAACATGCGAAAAAATGAGAGCAACATATTAGATGGGAAAGCTTCTTGTACACATGTTATATATAAATGCCTGTTACATGTATACCAAAGTGCAAAATGTATTCTAATGTTGTAAACACGACAGTGGTTTTTTGGATCAGGATACAAAATGCTGCTGAAAAAATTAAGAACAATGCAAAAATGCCGAAGAAAATGAATACATTCAAGCAAACTTTTGTAACTATATTGAGCATTTCTTGTAAACCCATTAATATACTTACTTTTCATTAATAAAGTTGATTTCCGTCATTGCCTCTCCCTAAAAAAGAGTTTGTTTTAGAAAAAATGATCTGCTCTATCTAGCAACGGAATCTACGCACGTGTCACACGACGTTAGATTATCACCGCACGTATTTACCAGGTATAATTATAGAACTAATCATGAGCATGACAACTAGACATTGAACTATCAATCGAAACTTAATTAAAGAAGTAGTGATATAAAGCAAAGAGGCTTCCTTAATTTGATTCGTGAAGTCACGAGTCATAAATAGTGAAGAGAGACCAAACCGAACGAAAAAAGCATGAAAACACAACTAAATATGTAAAAAACTAAAAAAGATTAAGTGACCTAGAAAGAACTAAATGGGATAAAAATGAATAAAAGAATCTATCAAAATATTTGTTTTCATCGAATTTTGCCGTCGATTTTCATTCTTAGAATCGGCACCTGTTCATATGATTTTAAATATTATTCTAAGATATTTTCTTATAATCTATTTTAATAAATTGAAATTTGGTCGTAAAGCAGGCAATATAAAAACGCATCCGTAAACAAACACGGATGTAAAGTTGATTCCAAAAAAATTCGAATGGGAATGAGAGGACAAAAAGGGTCGTCAATTTCCAACGAATTGAAAGCGTTATTAACCCTAGAATGCCAGACCGTCGTAATTTTTACGAAAGCGCATGCGATTTTACTCATTCTCTTCGCTTTTTTAACAATACAGTCTGCAATCTTTCAGTACCTTCTTGGTATTAGATGGTGTATGTACTGTAGTGACAGAATTTATTGTGGGTTTCATTAATTCTGAGTTATAGAGTGGTCCTCGTAAAAATTACGACAGTCTGGTACTTCAGCAACCTTTTTTTTGGAAGGTGGTTTTGACATTATGTAAGTTTTTTTTTTCATATTCTCGTTCGGTATCAACAATAATTTTATTTTCAAGTCTAATAATGGCATCAAAGTCGAGATATGAACATCATCGGCCTCTCACTGAAGCCGAAATTGCCGAAGAAATTGCAAACATAATGAATGGTGGTGATGATTATGTTAAAGAAACAGATGATTCAGAAGAAAGTAACAGCGAATTTGAAGACAATATTGAAACAACAATATTGAACCGATGAATGTGAATGAAAACATTGAACATAATTCAGACTCAGATGATGATGAACCAACTGAAACTCTTGAATCGAATAATACAAATTTTGAATTGAACGAATCTGATGATAATGTTCCATTGGGAAGATTTGTCATACAAAATATGGTCATAAAAACCAATAAAAAAAATTAAAAGGTAAAAATGGACATCAATGGTCTACTATAGCACCGTCCCACTCAAGAAGGGTATCTAAAAAAAATATAGTTCATTTTATCCCAGGGATCAAAAATGCAACTAGAGAGCTTTCTCGTCCAAAAGACTGTTTTCTTCATTTTATAAATGACAGTATTGTGGAGAATATCGTATAATTTACTAATCAAGAAATATTGCACAAAGCAGCCAAATACAAGACGAAAGATTTAACGGTTTCAGAAACTTCAAAAGAAGAGATTTTAGCCCTTATTGGATTATTGATTCTCACAGCTGCTATGAAAAACAACCATATGAATACTAAACAGTTATTTGACCGCACTCTTTCGGGAAGTATGTATAGGGCAACCATAAGTTGCAATTGTTTTCAGTTTCTTGTAGACTGTTTACGATTTGACAACAAGCTTACTCGCAAAGAACGAGCCCAAAACGATCCCTTTGCGCCAGTTAGGGAAATATGGGATATTTTGATAAATACTTGCAAAACTTCGTACACACCAACATCTTACATTACAATTGACGAACAATTATTAGGTTTCCGAGGGCGATGCAAATTTCGTATGTATATTCCTAATAAGCCTTCCAAGTACGGCATAAAAATTGTAATGACCTGCGATTCGTCCACGAAATATATGATCAATGTCCAGCCCTACTTAGGAAAGAAAACTGACAGTGGAGGTCTACCGTTAGCAAACTATTACGTAAAAAAATTGACGGAAACTGTCCATGGCAGTAACAGAAATATAACCATGGACAATTGGTTTACGTCTATCGAGTTAGCTGAAGAACTAATAAACCAACCTTATAATTTAACAGTGGTAGGTACTATTAGAAAAAATAAAAGACAAATACCTCCAGAAATGTTAGATGTCAAGAATCGTAAACCTAGTATATCCATGTTTTGTTTCGATAAAGAGAAAACTCTCGTATCGTTTATGCCAAAAAAAAAAAAATTAGTGTTGCTATTGTCGACAATGCACGAAGGTGCAGTTCTAAATCCAACAACAAATAAACCAGATATTATACACTCGTATAATGCCACCAAAAGTGGTGATCAATTATGTTCCAGTATGAACTGCAATAGAAAGACTAGACGCTGGCCAATGACAATTTTTTACAACATGTTGAATATAGCCGCAATCAATTCATATGTTATTTATAGCTTTAATACTTACAAGAAACATATGAAACCAATACCACGCAGAAATTTTATGATTGAAATAAGTAATGCATTAATAACACCCTGGTTAGAGTTGAGAAAAAATTGTAAAAGTTTGAGACGACCAATACTTCAAGATATTTATAATTTATTAAAACAAGATATGCCACAGGTTAGAGCAGACCAAGAAGAATCGAAGCGTACTATTTGTTTTTATTGTCCTAATAAAAAAAGAAGAATGACAACATCTTATTGCATTCAGTGCAAAAAACCAACATGCGCTGAACACCCTGCGAATTGTTGTGTGCAATGTGCAATAGATTAAGTTTTTATCTTTAATTATTTGAATTTATGTTTGTTTATTTACAATGTACCTTTAAATTAATAAAACTTATGTTTACTGGCGAAAAATTGCTTAATCTTGGTTATCGTAAATTTTACGACGGTCTGGTAACCACGACCGTTACAAAGAGGTCTGGCATTCTAGGGTTAAAGATAAAACTAGACTGTGATAAAACCACGTACAACAGTTAGAGAGCTTGCTACAGAGTTAAGAATAAGTCATCTGATAGTTGTGGATTATCTTAAGTTATTTTCTACAGAAACTCGACAAATGAGTATTGCACCAATTAAAAGCGAAAAATCTTATTACGAATCTGATCTGCACTTCTCTTTCGTTCCTTGATCGCGTAATAGGATGTAATGAAAAGTAGATTCTCTATGATAGTGATAGTTGGTGACGTTTCAGTGAAAAACTCAATCGAATTTTTGCTTTAAATCAATATAGTATCGTATTAAGGCCATTTTGATTTACCTATTTCTTGCACGTATAAGATTTGGTAAGAGTTTTTGAGCAATTTAAATTTTGCAGTAGAGTATAGCAAATTTTTAATTTTAGCAAAAATTATCGGAAAAAGTAGAACGTGTTCTATCTCCAAACCGTATCAGTAGCACAAGGAAATTCTTATTCCAAATATTATTATAGAAATTGAACCAAGAAGCAGGGCAGTGGAAAGCGGTCTTTATCAGTCAATAGCGGTACATGAAATAAGAATCTTTTCGTGTAAAAGAAAACTTTATAGTAACAGATGGCGTTCTGCAGAAATTACAAATTCGAAAATTTAAGATTTTGATGGATATGTTGTCTTAAATTCCATTGCACAATGTTCAAGTAGTGCAATTAATAATTACAATATACTATATTAAAACACAGTGCCCAGAAATGTTGAGAAAAGCTTCAAGTAAACCTATTCCTTTAATTCGATCGATATCTTCTGTTAAGATAATAAATATATATCGTCAAAATTAGTGCTTTAACTAATGAAGATCGCAAACACAAATATTGCAAATTCATCAATCGACAGTTTCTCGTGTAGTAAAAAGATATGAGGTACAGGAAGCGACCAGGATAAAGATAAAAAAGGTGCACGACTCAAGCGGGCGACCCCTATTTTGCAATTTCAAGTTTGCAAAATCGCAAAGTTGATTCCAAGACAAGTGATTGTAATTGTAAAAACAGTAAGAAGTAGTTTAAATCCTAGGCGTCCTGTCACAGCCGCTCATTTTCTTGCCTGGTTACAATTTGCACGAGTTCATGCTCCTTGAGATGAACATGAACGCACCAAAGTTCTTTTCACATATGAGACAAGAACACAGTTGTGGAAACCAGATGGATGTGATAGAGTCTCTAGAAGAACTAGATAATGTGCAAACCATTAGTTTTCGCGGAGGTTTGATTATGTTGTGATGTGATTGCAGTCGAGAAAGTCGCGCACAGAGCTTGTTGAAGTAAATTTGAGATTAAATGCAGACTGGTGCAGCTGAAACAGTGCTGCAATACCTTAAGCAAGTTGGAATTGCTTCGTTTAACTGACCACCATTAAGTCCTGACTTAAATTCCATAGGACATCTGCGGGATAACCTCAAACGTCGTATCCGAGCTCGAAATGCAGTCTCTAACTCTATTGTAGAATTACGAATCTCAGCTTGGGAAGAATGGAATCAAATTCAGCAAGAAACAATGCGAGATCTTTTGCGGACCATGCCTAGAAGGATACAAGCTGTACTTCAAGCTAAAGAAGAAAATACCAGTTACTAATGTATCTCTATCTTACATACAAAATAATGTTATTATGCTGCTTTTGTTGCTTTTTTCAATTAACTGTTATAATTAAATTTTCACTATGTTACACATTGGTCCACAAAATCTCTTTCAAAGCTGTGGTATGTAAATTATCTTATTATGATCTAAGGCATTTTAACATAAGGCACCAAGCAAGAAAAACTACGTAAGTATTTAATAGAAGAATTATATTGTCTGTGAATATATTAATATTACTAGAGCACGGCGTAATATGCAATAAGTTGCTCCAATGAGTGAGAAATGTTTTCTGCGGTAGATACACATGCATACATGAGAGAAGGTTGGAGGAAAGCTTCTACCGTGCACTAAATTTTACATTAAACGTCACTGTTGATGCATACCACAGAATTTTACACTTCAAATCTTGGATTCTCAATTTCTTTCAGCATCGACTCCTCTTGAATAGCGTTAAGTTTAATTGTATTCGAAGATGGAAGAGTACGAGTAGAATTGTTAAATTTTTGTTTTCTTTTCAACACAGAATTTTTAACATTTTTTTTAATAACTTTTTTAAAGGGGTCATTGTCCCTTTACAACATAAATTAAGTAAAATCAAGTTTTCTTGCCAGATGAAAATTATGAAAATTAAATAGACTAATACAATAGGTATATTATTTAATTGACCCCTAATCATCTCTCCAAAAACCCCCAAAAAGTTTAATCAACTCTCAACCGTTCCTTATAGGTTCAAGGACCCTTTTCAAATTTTCATCTATTCCGTTGGATACAAGTCAACGTATCTTAAATTTTAATACGTCGGTAAAATTCTGTAGAAGGGAGTAATTTAATCAAAACTGTTGTTTTAAATCGGCAACCCTGAAGGAAGGCACCGAAGTACTTCTTGAAACTCACCTGCCCACTTCCGTATCTTAATAACTTCGTAAAAAACAAACAGAATAAAATATCCTGCACGGTTTAGCCCAATATGAAGAGACAGTGTATTTTAATTTTCGCCTTTAATCGATTTTATACATAAGGTCTAAAATCGTGCTAAACAGGTATGTCCTTGTTGTGTAGGTCCATTGGTAACTATTATAGTAATTATAGAATGATGTAACACTGTGGTTATTCTAACAACATTATTATTTCTACCATTTCCAAATATTATTTTTTCATGAAAGTCTACCTTAAAAATGAAGCAATTACTGCAAATTGATAAATAGGTCTTAAAGGGCTATTTATGGACACCCACTCATAATTGGAATTGCTTGTTTACCATTCAAAGTCGATTTTTATCGATTTTATAGTAACTTAATCCGAATCGTAATTTACAGAATCGTAGTTTAATCCAATCAAAGATTTAAGTACTAGGGTATTAAACTTTATCTTTGTTTCGTAACATAATAGTCATAAGACCAACCGATAAAAGTAATTGTAGTTTTCAATTGATGTTTAAATAAGGTTTTCTAAATCTGCACAGGAAGATTTGTTTTGTTAAAAACATTAAGTTTTATTAGCTAGGTCGGTACTTATCGCCTTCATCAGATCTTAACTTTAAAAATTTTTAGGAAAACAATAAAAATTTAAGAAAATCTAAATAGCTTCAGTCACAAATTTTCTACATTTTAAAAACCAACCTTGATACCTTCTTAAATATTTACATCCTAATAGTTTTACGTACGATTTAAATAAATGTCAAGAGCTTCTTCTGTTCAATTTAGACTTTGGTCCTTCTCTTAAATTTACTGGACCAATATGACAAAGGACCAAATTCAAAGATTTTTCACTTACTCCAATGAATTATAACTCAACAATTTTTGTGTTTCTCGTAGCCAACAACTGCAAAGAGATCTTGAAACTTTTCTTTAATTCATTACTTACACTTAGCTACAATTCAAAAATAAACGAACTTTTGGATAGGGAAATGCAAAACACAAATTGACTTACAAACTACACCGACCAGGCAGTATTGCATTTAATACCTTAATGCATTAAAAAAATAAATATACAAATTCGCGTACAAATGGAATGGAACGAACGCTTAAATAAAGTAGCTCGTGCGCTTAAGACGCTATCACTTTAGACCGGAACGGCGCGGCGGCTCAAAGGAGTCCGTCCTAAGGCCAAACTTTATTGAATAGATCCATGAAGCTGTCGTAAATCATGAAGGTGATGGCCACATCCAAACACACACGACTTAACCTCGGAACGGTTCCTTTGTAGAAGGCGAAAGGCCCCTCGTTCCTCCAAATCTGCAGCGTGCAGTCGAGGGTATTCTTGTACTTGGAAGCTTCTAAGCCCTGCATTCTAGTTTTGACTACATCTAGGGGCGTATTGCCAAACACGGAAGCAGCACCTAAAACATTATTTTATTACCAGCGACTTTTTTTCCTTTTTTAATTAACTGTTACTTACCTGCAACAGCGCCGAAAAGACCTACGACTAATTTAGGCACGTTTTTATTTGGATCTCCACCACGATACATGTCTTTGAATGTCTCCATCACGTAGAACCTGATTGCTTGGTTTGAACCTTGCTTCATAATCGTCGCCGAGAGGCCTTTATATACACCTCCAATTCCTGAAACGCATTGGATTATTTAAAATTACTTTCAGCCACTTCATTTTTGAAGAAATTTTTATGTTTATTTTAAACCCAATTACTTTCTAAAAGAATTCTTGCCTTCTGCTTTAATTATTGTTGTGACGCCATGGAAGAAGCCTTTGAATTTGGGGTTCGCGCTTCTTTGGTCGTTAATGAACTTCACCTTAACGGTCTCCATGGGAGTGACCGCGAATATTGCTTCACATACACCAGCACCCAAACCACAGAGTAATCTACCTGAAGGATTTAAGGTGCCCTTTTCGTTAACCATGAAGGTTTTGAACTGTTCGAAGGCGCCAAACCTAAAACAAACTAAGTTTTCCCTACGTTTCCGGAATACCACCACAAACTAACGAACCGAACGGCACTTTTTGGGATAGATCCGTAAATAAGAACACTCAAGCCCCTGTACAAACCAAAGAATCCATGGTGTTTAACGGTTTTCTTCACGCAATCCCAAATGCCCGTGTACTTTTTCCTATCGCCTTTCTCGTCCAATTGGAGTTGGGTCTTCACGTACTCCGTGGGAAAGGTTATGCAGATTTCTATACCTCCGGTAATTCCACCTGGAAACATTTTTTGAGTTCGTGCAATTTCAGTGGTTTTAAATCTTGAAATTACCGGCGATTATCCCTTTGACGCCGGTTGCACCGGGAGCTGCTGCTGCTGCGCCGCGTTCTTGCATCCATGGTCGAGGAAATGGATTCACAAAACGCCTCCTGTTCCCGCTATCCATGAATGTGAACTAATGCGGACCTGGAATATATTCACCAATTTTATTTATAAATGGTATTGTTGTTTTGATTTTGTAATTTGAATGTGTAATTGTATTGCGTAAGGCAGGGTTATTATAAACAACTTAAAAAATTAACCTTACTACATATGTTTTAAAATCTTACGATTTATTTTTTAAGATAAACGAAATTCCCGTCGTGTACTTTGAATCTGTGGTAGATAAGCCGTACATTCGCGATATTTTTGTTATGGTTATGTAACGGTAAAAAATGATTAGGTATTGCTTAAACGCTTTCGAGTATTAATTGTGCGCGGCACTTTCTATACGAGACAGGATAATTACTTCTAAAACTATACTTTTCCATTTGACACTAGAAAATTAAAAATAGAATTTTTCGCTGGGAATGAAATTAATTTTGAAAAACGAGAGGCGTTAAAGTAAGTGAAAGGAAACTTCGATTTTGATTATCGATGTACGAGAGAATTTCCACCTATATTAACGTCCTTGTTTTTCAAAAAGAAACAAATAATAATTAAGTATTTTATATGCGAAATATGAAGTAACGACCTTTTTTAATGAGATAATACTTCTACTGCAATATTTCCCTTTTGTAATAGAAACATAGAATGTATGGACGCAAAAGTTAGAATCCGAACATTTGATGATATTCTTATTATTGAAAAATCCAATTGGTTTTGTTCTTATTTATTGAAAAGCAAACACAGAACACAAAATAGATTTAAATTGAAAATAACATCAAATATGTGGGAGTACCGCAGGACTCAATGCTTGCGTCGGTTTTGTTGTTTTTATGTAATCAGTGAATAATTTAGATCTGAAAATTAATGAAAATTGGTTAAATTTTTTGTGTAAGCAGAGGAGTCCTTAGTGTTTAATATTTAGTATTATACTTTCTATACTTCTAGATACTAATTATATTATTATATTTAATGACAAGTCATAAATATTATGTAATGTCTTTGAGAGGAGAAATACATAAATTAATACATACATTTCTTGGAATTTCAATTAAATTTCAATTAAACCATGTCTGAATAAAGTATACCTATGTACAGTGTGTCCTAGAAATGCATGTAAAGCTTTCTACAATCCATAAGGATCCCAATATTGCGAGAAATAATACTCTAGGTTTGATAGTTTCAATGTACGAATTGTCAATCTTGGCAAAGTTGCTTATGCATGCAATTAACTCGATTTACGCTAGGGCTTTAGACTAAATAAATTTTAAATATCAAAATGCAACGCCTAAATTAAACATTTATTTTGTTGTACTTTGTTTTGTTATAACCCAAAAAAAATGTCTTAAATATGTTTCTTTAACGACAGAGGCTTGCTTATACTGATTTAGTGACAGTTTCCATTCCGTTTTGAGCCGTTTTCTTCGCAGTTTTCTTTTAAAATTGCTGTCTTTGGAGGATTCGTAAAGTACGCTACCAAGGGAAATGTTATTTGTAGTTTTAGAATCGCGGAATACGTTTATCTAAAGCTTTATATGCATTTCTGGGACATCCTGTAAATAGTTTTTCAAGATGTTTCAAACACATTTTATCACTGTTTAATCTTATTTTTCGGACAGATACTAATATGTCGAAATTAATAATAATAAAAAATCTGAGTTCTCTCAAATTAGCAATGGAGTCTTGCAAGGATCTATTATTGGACCCTTATTATCAAACATCTAACATGTCATATCCACAACGCCAATGTAATTTTATGCGCAGACAGTTCCACAGATATCTTCACTGTAAATAATAAACTTAGAAAGTGTTATACTTTCTGACGTACGAGAAAATTGAGATTAAATACAACACAGAAAGAGATAGCACATGATTCGTATTGATTCGGACTTATAAATAGTATAAGTAGAATAAAACAAGGAAAAAAGTATGCAAAGCGTGAACTAGTATAAAAGAAACTCCCAAAAACTTAAGTAGAAGAAGGAAAAAATATAACAAAGGGAAAATGACTAACCAAGCGATACAAGGCAGAAAGAGATGAACAAGATTTTGGAAAACCACGACAGCATAATATCTGCTTATATCTGAAATGGTTGATCTTTATTTTTTTTTGTTTACTGATTTGTTTTCTCCAAGGCACAAGGTAGAATTTTTAGATTTTGTTTTATTCTAAATATATCTCTTTTCTGCAGGAGCGACCTGGATATTTTGCCAAGTTTTTTTCGATTCATGAGATTCTTCATAGGCTAGAACTTAAGCAAGCATCCTTAGGTGTTTGTTGTCTCCATTGCCTTCTTACCGTCGTCTACCTACTTTATAGGATACATATACATACATATATAAAATTTTATCGCTCTTAGGAAGCACACGATGATTGTAAATGAATTAATTGTAATATTGTGTTGCTTTAAGTATTTTTGTTTCACTTACATTTTATTGTAAAAAATTCAGATCTCGAACGGCGATAAAAAAGAATTTTGCCTGGATAAGAATAGTCGTTTCGTAATTTCTTTTAAAATTTCAAAAGGAATGCTTACACAGCTATTCAAAGCGTATAGAACATCCCCTCACAACGACTAAAGTCAACCATTTTTTTTTCAGTGTTTCTTTGATAACTTTTTGAAACTGGAACGGACAGGGACAAAGTCTTATTCTAAGATGGCATAACGGATAACAAATAAATAAAACAAACAGAACTTCTACCTTTACACAAATCCAACGTGAAAGAAAAAAACATGTTTTTAATTTTGCACTTCGAACGCTCATAATAATTACTATCACTTAGCAACAGCGTGACAAAATTATTAAAGGAAATAGAACTCAATAATTTGCCGAATTGAGTCCTTCATAAACCAAAGCATGCAAATATATATCAAGGTGGACTAATATGTAAATGTATAACATTAATAAAAGTGTGTTCGAAATTAACAATTTGCGAGATGTGGTCCTTCAAGATGCTAAGGTGGGTCGATATGCAAAACTATGAAGAGAATGCGGAATTCGAACATGTACTTCCAAAGGACCAACATAAGAAGAGTGTGTTCCTAAAAGTAATTAAAGGAATTGAAAAATAATCAAATTAAAAATTACTTATAACCTTGACCTAATGAAGCCAATGCAGACCTTAACAGTTACATCACCGTATAATAACCTCGTAACCTCTACGTTCATTATCAAAACTTAAATTGATTTAAAACAAATTTTGAATTTTTGGTTTGTAGCAGTAAAAGAAAGTCCTTGAGAAGACCTACAATGATCTATAAACCATAGTTTCAGTTTCACTCACTGTAATATTAATAAAGTTAGTCATCCTAAACTATTCATAATAACAAACATAACAAAATTATTGTGAACTAAATGCACAATGACGCACTAGTGATGGAATTTTTCAAGTTGCTTTTAATCCGTTTTAATTTTTTTAAAGCCGCGCAGTACCGCCACTGATTTTATCTACGTCATTGTTAATACTTTCGTGTCACCATTGCATAACGAATGCATAGGAAATACCCATAAGTTCAGCATAAGAAACCTCACAGTAGATAAGAGCAGGCTCTAGAAACAGGCAAACATTTGCATAGTGATAGCACATAAATCCCACAACTTCTAAAACACGCACGGCACAACAATTTCTATTTATTACAATTACTTACTTACAATATATTAGCGCTATTATTTTGGGATCCTCCACGTTATCCGCCTGGGCTTGGAAAGAAATTAAGAAGAAGGCGCGACTAATTATCACTGGAAACTACTTCTTCCAGATGAACCAAACATCCGAATTACTTAGCGTTTAATTAACAGCCAGCTACGATATTTAACTGGCTAAAGGCAAATAGGAGACACAAGGTTATTCAACGAACGCCTAGTATCGCGCTGACCCTATAACATTATCGTGCCACTGAATTTTTATCGACAGACGAAACAATATCGCGCGCGTTATCTCTCACGGCTCATTACGAAACTTCTACGCGCGACAAATCGCCGCTTAAACTCGATCCCCAATCTCATACCGATGGGGTTTCAAATTTTGTGCACGTGGTTTTGGCTTTGTACTCTTCACCAATCGCCTGAAAGAATGTCTGTACCTAAAAGCAGGTACGGCTTGACTAAGTACTCGCGCTACGGTTGGATGACCTCGCAAAGCAAGAAACTGCTTTGCATTGTTATACAGATCAAGAACGGCGGAGTGGGGCCCTTGGACATCTGAGTCCACTCTTTTTGTGTCCGTCATACGTTCTTAAAAAGAAGTGTTTATGAACTAAAAATTATTACTTCGACTAATACCAAGCGATTGTAATAATTGTGAAAGGTTTAAATCTGCAATGCTTCACAATGAATGGGAACGATTGCGCTTAACGATAAGTTAACAGTGTTCGAGGAAATTGAAGCCAAAATTATGGAACGCCACTGATGATTACGTTGATGCAAATTCTTGCATTCCACAGCTGCATCTAATAATGTTTTATTGTTTTATGTCTCAATTGCGATGAATTCCACATCGCTGCGAAAGTTTTTACGATCAGTTATAATTTTATAAGGTTATGTGTAAATAAAAAATATTTAGCGACTGATTGAGCGATTTCTTCGAAATGTGATTGTCTTTTCTGTGTCGATTTCCAGATATAATATAATTAGTAGTTTTACTTATGGCTTACGGGCTCAACTAGGCGAGCATTTGTTCTTACAGTATTCTTTTTGTCAGATAGTGGACGCCTGTCTATTTTCGACGACACAAAACCTAACCGAGAAGACATCATCATGGAAGAAAACAGCGTAGTTCATAAATCATCAAATTTGACGAGTTAACAAGTCCAAAATAAAACGATCCCACTACTTTAGTGAATTTATACACAACTTGATGCGCATTTATGGATTTTCTAACAAAAACTAATACCTTTGCGTATTTCTCGTACTAAATTCTACGAGAGTCGTAATTGTAAAACCTTATTGCTCTTTTATTATTTTATTTATATTTCTCAGGCAGTGTCATTCATTCGTTTTAATTTGTTAGAACATTTGAAGGGTATACGGAAAAACCAGTTAAGTCCATGTTTATTGAAATTGCGGTAGTTACGCCACTTTACGGTAAATTTTCCACTCTTTTTAATGAGTAGATTAATTAGGGAAAGAACTATACAAGTCATAAAATATAGCTAATCTAAATAATCCTATACACGGGAAAAACAAGCCAAGTCCGCGCGCTACAAGTGAAAAACAAGTTAAGTCCGTCAACCTTAATGATGCTGGTATTCGGTTTGACATACTGACATTACTGACTACGTGTTCGTTGTGTTAATACGTTTGTTACAGTATTATTTTGTATTTTATTTGATTATTATAATATTATTTCAAGACCTGTAATACAATGGAAGTGTGTGATGATCAGGACAGTGATAGAGAAGCAATGGGTGAGAAAAAACCAAAGAAGAGAGCTATGGAAGTGTGTGATGATCAGGACAATGAAAGCGAAGTAGTGGATGCGAAAAAAACAAAGAAGAAAGCTATACATGGTAGAATCAAAGATGTAAACAAAAAACTGCGACTACAAAATCACGAGATGGGAATTGAATGTAGCTGTAAACATTTCAATTGCTCTGTAAAAATTCCAGACGAAGCAAAAAAGAAAATTCTAGTGCTAGCCATTATAGCACTAAAGATACTACAAAGACATATCATCCCGACTACTCCGTATCTTATGAAAGCTCTAGAACAATTTTTACAAAAGCTTTCAACATATCTTTTGGTTATACACGAACGGATACATGTAACATCTGTGACACTTTCTTAGCCAGTTTGAAATGTTTGCAAAAAGATATTGAAACAGCTATCGGAAAACAAAAAATAAAACTAGCAGCAGAAATTAAAACAATAACTACGGAAAATATATTGCACAAGAAACGTGCTCAAGAATTTTATATAAAGAAATGCAAAAGTAAGGCTGCAAGCAGTCAGGATGTCAAAAAAGAAACTATCTGCATGGATTATGGTAAGAATTTGCCTGTTCTCAACATAGCCACTAATGATGTCTACTATAAAAGGCAGCTCTCGGTATATCTGTTCAATATACACACACTTTTGATATCAGAGAGTGTCTTTTACGTCTATCCAGAACACATTGGCAAAATGAGAAGTGATGATGTTGCCTCGCTATTGGACGATTTCTTTCATAATCACTTAGATCTGCAAGTTCGTAGCCTGGACATATTTTGTGACTCCTGTGGAGGACAAAGCAAAAATTACACGTTATTCCGCTTTTTGCATCATGTCATTCATGAACAGAAACGTTTAGATTATGTAAAAGTTACTTTCTCTGTGAGGGGTCATTCTTACATGGAAACAGATAAGAATATGGTTCTTATAAAGCATACAATGGGATGAGACTCCTGATGAGTTATATGACTTGATGAGCTCTTCTAGAGTTAAACCATCTATCTTTATTGTTGTTGTTGTTATTATAAGCCATAAATAAAACTACTAATTATATTATATCGGGAAATTGACACAGAAAAGACAATCACATTTCGAAGAAATCGCTCAATCAGTCGCTAAATATTTTTTATTTACATATAACCTTATAAAATTACAACTGATCGTAAAAACTTTCGCAGCGATGTGGAGTTCATCGCAATTAAGATATAAAACAATAAAACATTATTAGATGCAGCTGTGGAATGCAGGAATTTGCATCAACGTAATCATCAGTGGCGTTCCATAATTTTGGCTTCAATTTCCTCGAACACTGTTAACATCCAAGGATAATTCGGTACAGAAATTTTTACAATGCAACTTGGGAGACGATGGCTATTTGTGACAAAAATCATCGTAGAAGAAGCAGTCTGAATGAAAACGAATTCATTCTTCCAGAAATTTCTTATGATGGTAAGATGCACTGTGTTAATTTATTATATTGTTTCATAAACATTTTTCTTTGTAGGAGTGATCAACATATCAGTAGAAAAAGATGATAATCTACAATGTTTAAAAAAATTTTGTTGCCCAACTGCTCAAGAATATTTAAGTAATATCCCACACAATTAAGTATTGTTTTCGCTGTGTCGATTACTTTTTCATTAAAATTATTATCACACTCATATAATACATTTTTTTAAACATTGGAAAAATCGGCTAAGTCACGCTCATGTTTGTCGTAACCTTAAATTGTGTGAATACGCACTACCCTGTGGGTTTGATATTTTTAGACAATATATAAAACATGATAAAGTCTTATGTTATGAAGCTGTGAGTTCTTAACATCAAGTCAGTAGAAAATAGTAATGAATTTTAACCTAAAACGGCCAATTACTCGAATATCATTATTTGTGACTTAGCTTGTTTTTCCCCTGTACCCTTCATTTATTATATGCAGAGTTGCCATGGCTACGAAATGAATGGGCAATTTTCATTGATCCTCGTATTGCGTAATCATCGCAATACTTTGAAATGTCCGAAGTCTGATTATACAGTTCGTTCGAAGAAAAAAAATTATGAAAATGTTAAATATTGAATTAAAGATTGATGAAAAAAATACGCATTACATTTGAAGTGATCAAAATTAGGAATTACCATTTAAAATTTAAAAAATAAATTAAACTAAAATTAAAATTTATTGCTATTATTATTATCACGGTGAAAAAGAGGTATATCTAATTTAAAGTTTATCTACATTCTTTACGGATATTCACAGTTATCTTCGCTGTCGTCACTGTCATCTTTATTAACAATAATAATCAAGGGTTCCAATTCTTTATCCAACAGTTTTTCACGTTCTGGAAATCTCCTTGTCTACGTCTACTGTTTTCTCCCATATTTCAGATGTTACTGTTACTAATGCTTCTTTCCACATGTTAAGAACATTTTTCCGACTATAATCGCTTCTGCCAATGTGCCGATCATAATAATTTTTACAAATTCCCCAAATATTTTTTATGGGATTAAATTGACAATTATAGGGAGGCAAACGAAGAATAATGTGACCATTCTTTTGTTTATTTTAGCGATGATTTCTTGCAAATTGTAGCAGGTCGACTTTAAGAGCTTTAGGCGGTGTTACGATCTGTTTCGATTGTAACCATGAACGAATTTCTTCTTTTTTTCCAAGAAGCGGTCGGTTCCTTATTTAACAACATGAAGCATTGTCTAATACAATGGTTGAAGGTTTTTCGAAAATTACCAAAAATTGCTCCAACAGCCACTTCACGAAATTTTTCGAATGCATAGAATCATGGTAATTGGCATTTTTATTGGTTGAAGAAAATACTAATTCAGCACCATTTATAAAATAGCCTCTATTTCCTGCATGAACCACTATGTAACGCTTTCCCTCACTCTTACAAATATCCAAGTTTCATCCGTATAAACGAATTGATACATTTTTTCCTCTCGTTATTTAATATAATTCTAAGAAATGTTACTCTGAGATTTGCTACGTGAGGCATTTCACATAATGCTCGCCTATTATTATAATTTTTTAAATTAAATCCTATACCGTGCAAGACTCTTTGAAGACTACGGAAAAATTCCTTAGTTCTTAATTTTTCTAGAAGTGTATTGAGTGTAGTATCTTTTCGTAACAATTTGTTGAGGAACATATAGTAGCCACTGGTTCTGCGTTTTTCTTCGCGACATTACAAACTTTTCGTTCACTAATTTTTAAAGCCTTGGCCACCCGTTTCTGAACTTGAGTAACCGGAATTAAACGACCGAAATTATTTTTTCTTTTGTAAAATATTTCAATAAATTGGAAATTAAATCATCAACATTAAGGCCCGATTGCAGAAAGCGGTTTTATATCTGGGCGTTCGTAAGCCAGGTTTAAATTTAAATCCGGTTTAAATTTATATCTAGTTGCACAAAAAATTGTAATACAAGATTTACCTAAGTCCAGCTTAAATATTTGCCGACGTGAACGAGCCTTTTAAGTAGTTGAATTTAAGGTTGGCATATCTGGAGTCCAGATGTTGAAGTGAATGTCAGTGTGAATTTAAAACACTGCATTGTTCGTTTTTCATTAATTTGCACCTATTTACGTGAATCGCATATGAGTATTGAATTATGGAAGCTAAAAAAGTGAAATGTAAGAATTTTACGGAAAAGGAAAAAGCCTATTTAATAGAGCTGGTTAACAAGTAAGTAAACTTTGTATATATTGAAGTGCTTCTATATATTAAAATATTTTCTATTGTATAGATATAAATATTGCCTTGCAAACAAAGAAACAAATGCATCAACAAAGCAAAGAAAAAAGCTTGGGATGCAGTTACAATAGAATTTAAGGCATCTTCATTTACATCTGAATCCAACTCAGAAAGAGAAGACAAGTCGGACATTCCTAAACTAACAAATTTGAATTAGAAGTATAATTCTCTTGTTAAATCGCTATGTAATTTCTTTGATATAAACTAAATAGATGTTATTTACCTTCTTTTTTTTGGAGAACGTTGCCGTGCAAAAGTATAAACGACTTATGTTTGTGATAAATTATGCAAAGACATAACACTCACGTTGAGTAATTTTAACGCCAAGAATCGATGCTAAACTAAAAACTTTTCTTTCCCACAAAGAAAATAATGCCGTAAAAATAGAAAGAAAATATGCACCAATGAAAAAGCACAAATTCAATGTTTGCAGGACATCTGGAAATATTATTAATATTTAAGTAGTTAGAAATTCCAATTTTCACGTTTGCGCTCAAGAATTGCATAGATTATTTGGGGTAAAACCAAACATCTGCAGATTGTGGTTTTCCAAGAATAATAGAACTTTGAAACGCAAAAGATATTTACAATTGAAGTCGACTCTTGTCCGATAAAAATTGTAAGAAAATAGTTTTTACACTTTAAATGGACACTGTTAAAATTGTATCTCTTGACAACCTGCATACTTATTTATTTTTTCACTCCTGACGAAGCTAACAAAAGAACGTTGAACGTTCTTTCCAATGTCCGTTTGAAGTTTAAAAACTATTTTCGTAAATATTTACATATTAAATATGATTAATGGATACCTATAACTCTGTTAAAAAGTGTTTGATTCATTAAACTTATTTTTAATCACATACCTAAAAATAAATAATAATATTAATTACTATGTAGACGTTTTTACTCCGTTAATTATGTACTGTTTGAAATACTGGTGTATTTGCGGCGACAAACGAATTTAAGCCTTGGATATTGCCGATTTACAAAAAACCAGGTTTAAAGAACATTTAAGCCTGACTTAACTGTTTGTGCAACCAATTTTGCAACTAAATCGCATATAAGCCGAGTTTACCTAAGACGGGTTTACATTTAAGACAGGTTTATAATTTTACCGTATGTGCAACTGGTTTCCTCATTTAAACCTGTCTTACCTATTGAAACCAGGTTTAAAAATTTAAGCCTGCTTTCTGCAACCGGGCCTCAGTGCTTTGCGAGGCATTTTTGAAGATGTATTTCGACTTGTATCTACTTACAACCTAATTAAATTTGGTAGACGATCCTGTTTCCTTAATTACTTTCTTATTTAAATTACTTATTAATGATTATATTTTTCAATATCTCTATAAATTTTGAGAACTATCAGAACAACTTTGTGGATTCAGTACTGCTATAAAAATTATATTTAAAATAAAATTAAAAATTTGTCTTGATATTAAAACAATTACATGAATTTAAATTCAAGAAATTCAATGAGATAAAATTCTTAATGGACAAAAATGAATATAAATATAGACTCCAAAATGTAAAATCTTACATTAAATCAGTAGTAGAATATAGAATATTCATTTTATCCCAAAAGTAAAAGATATTAAGAAGGAATAACGACGAATGATGATTAATGCGATACAAAGTAATACTACTTAATACAACCAAAAATATTGCAAAAAATTTAATTTATGTTTTTTAAGGTAAACGTAAAATAAAGTTATTACCATTAAGGTCTTATTATTACATTATGTTCTTCAATGACTATTTTTAAAATAGAATTAAAGTTTTGACGCTGTATACCGTTTTATACAATATTCAGTTTCCTCTGGTCGAAAGCTGTGCCTATGAACTCTTCAAAACGCCTACACAGATTTCGGACAAATAATGACATCCATTTTTTTTCCTAAATTTTGTCTGAGTTTGGAATATAAGGCATTCCCCAGAAGTGGGCTCTGGCGTAATGATGCCGATATTCATAAATTTTCTGAGTCAACTGAGGCGAGTTAATTCAATTGCCATAACTGTCATAAGTGTCATCTTAAACATTATAGTTTTCCACGTTTTTCATCTTGTACGAAAAGATGGTTCAAATTTCTCGCCGATCAATTTTTGATATATGGATTCTTAATTCGAAGAGAACAAGTACAGATGCCATTATAACATTTATTTTACTCAAGCTGGACAAAACTTCATTGCCGGATGATGTTTTAAATAAATTAAAAATAACAGTGCGAAGCCCTTGTCAAAAAATTGAGCAAAGATGGAATAAGACAGGCCATAATCAAAATCGATTTTTTAATGCCAACTCTTCGTGGCTAGAAGAAAATGTTTCTTTTTCTGATGTTGTGGTAAATTTTCTATCTATATCAAAAGATGCTGCTATTAAGCGAGGTAGACCGGAAAAAGATTTTAAATCCGCCAGTTCAAAAACGAAGAAACGGAAAGTGACGAATTTAGTTGAAACGCAAAATCAAGAAGAATTAATAAAGGCAAATGAAATAAAATTGCGAAGAGCTGGGAACAGAGATTCTGCTTCAATTATCAAAGAACTTCGACGCTTCGTCTGAAGGAGGTATTATGATTAAAAAGGCCAGAAAGTCTTTCATAGAAAAGCAGAAACACTTAAATGCAGAATAAGCACTGGCACTAGTGATTGATGCTAATCTTTCAACACATCAGTATAACGTTTTACGTCAACAAGCCAAATTAATTGGTTCGAAATTATATCCACCTTATTAAAAGTAAAGGCTGCCAAAAATTTATGTTATCCTTCTGAAATGACCATCTCAGAAACATCTGCTGAAATAAAACTTCAGTCATTACGGTTATGCAAAGCGCAAGAAGAAGTTTTAGAACATTATATTAAAGAAAGCTGCAGTTTTAACATAATTATAAAATGGGGTTGTGATGGAGCAGAACAAAAAATGTACCGACAAAAGTTTTCTGAAGAAGGTTGTACTGATGAAACTTTATTTAGTATTTCGTTAGTCCCTATTCCAATTAAATTCATGTTTGCGAAAGAATCAGTTGCCATAATAACCACGGAAATGAAAAAAATTCAAGATCAAATGTCAGTACTATCACCTACAAAAATACTTGTGAACGACAAAGAAATTTTTATATATCCTAAGTTGATTTTTTGTATGATAGATGGAAAAGTTTGCAATGCCGTATGTCTCAGCTCAAACTTGTTATTTGTGTGGAGCCAAACCAAGTGAAATAAACCATCCCAATATTCTTTTACAAAAAAACAGTAGATCAAAATTTTCTTTCTTTTGGATTATCACCTCTACATTCATGGATCCGTTGTTTTGAGTGTTTGCTTCACATCTGCTACAGACTTGATATAAAATCATGGCAAGTACGAGGTGCAGAAAATAAAAGTGTAGTTGCTGAGAAAAAGAAACATGTCCAAGAAAGGTTTCGGAGCGAACTTGGTTTGTTGGTAGATATGCCTAAATGGCCACATGGCACGTAAATTTTTCAGGCAAGCAGAAAAGTCCCCGGAAATTACTGGTGTCAACGTAGAACCGATTAAACGTTTTCGTGTTATACTTGAGTCTTTGAATTCTGGCTTCCAAATAAATGTGGAGAAATTTGTTAAATATATCAACAAAACAAAAGAACCCTACCTTAAAGAATATTCATGGTACGCAATGCCAGTAACTACACATAAAATATTATATCACGGAAAAGATATTATTTCTTCTTCTATACTTCCAATTGGACAGTATTCAGAGGAAGCCCAGGAAGCAAGAAATAAGGATAATCGAAAATATAGAGAATTATTTACTAGAAAAACCTCAAGAATTGACACACAGATTTATTAAATAGATTATTAATTAGTTCGGATCCATTTATTGCAAATTTACGCGGGTCCCCAAACACTAATCGAGGAAATATTATTCCAGAAGTTTTAGATTTATTGAAAGAACCGTCAATTAATGTGCCCTTTAAAATTAGTTTGGCTCTGGTTAAAACATTTGGAAACTTACGTATTTAGTTATTAGCGTTTGCCAATTGGCTTCTATTTGTTCGTTTTGTTAAATTAAAATATTTACTTAATAATTACTTACGTTAAAACAATCTGTATTACTTATAAAATAATTGATTCTCTATCTTATGAAATTGAATAAAAAAGTGAGTTTAAACTAACTAATTAAAAACGAAATAAACAGTATGTATAATATTTATTAGTTAATAAGCGGCCTTCGAAAATGTTTTAATGCTGTAGGATTACATAATGTAGATGTAATCAGATGGCGTATCCGGATTTATTAATTGAGACGGTCAGAAGTAAACGGGTGTAAGTGCAAAATTGGTGATTTTGAGGAAAAAAAGTTAAAGTTCTACCAAGAAATCATGGTCAAATGAAAATGAATAATTAAATTTATGATATAAAAGTACTTTTTCGCATTTCATACGTATCATATTAATATTCTCAAAATTGTACAGTAATGGGTTTATTTTACAACATAGCCATCATTACTACATATCAACGTATTAACTACTACATATTAGTATTTATTTTCATTAAACATTAATTATTTAATAAAACGGTGACTAATGTCACTTCTATTAAATATTAATAAAATCAAATTTCGCGTGAAATGCGAAAAAATAGTATACATAATCTCGTTAGAAAAGTGTTCTCTAAACTTGTATGGCTTTTTAAATTACTCGCTCGTAATCAAACAAGCCAAATTCATTTAGTAAAACTTCACGTTTCTAAACTCGTTACATAATATACTATTACTTTCTAATATCCCGTTGCCATCGCATAAACTGATACTTCAAGAACGTGTCACTTACACCCCTTTGCTTCTAACCGCTTCGATTTTAATAAGAAAGGCTTCGAGGAAAGAGTAGGAAGTGATATATGTGATTACATGCGGTGAAGTGATTTTGGTGTATCTATTAATGATGATAAAAAACGGCTACTAAAGGGAGATGATTACAAGCAAAGCTCTTATCAAGATGAGCCATATGGTTTTGCGATATATGGCGAGAATCAGGTATTTGGATGTAATTTGTGGCGAAAATAAATTTGAGAGATCATGTGGTGATGTTGGCGAGGAAAGGTGGCGGAAATAAAGAGAGAGAGAGAGAAGTAATTAGTTGTCATGGATTATTTTTGACAGGAGACTTATATTCTAATGGATTTTGGATATGGTTGACACTTTGTAAATAGGTGTCAGTGTGTTGCTTTGTACGTTAATGTACGTGTATGCATGATTGTGTCGACAAATGATATGCAGATGTCGTATAGTGACGTACCATGGGATTTTGAGATTATTAAAAATCATTTTGTGGATGTAAATGTAAGGATGTATTATATAAAAGATTGAAACTGTAATACAGATGTTGGATGGTAGCTTGCTACGAAATTTGGAGATTTTTAGAAGAAGTACTTTGTACGTATAAAAGGTTGACGCTTGTCGACAAATGCAGATGTTAGATGCCATAGCATTTGGAGGTTATTTGTGTGTGCAGAATGTAAGAATGTGTTTTACAAAAGGACGACTAAAACTATATCCACAGATGCAACGCAGGTGTCGGATGGTGGTTTGTCATAGAATTTGAAGGTTATTAAAAGAAGTATATATATAAAATGTTACCTATATGAAAACCGTTTTGGACGGAACAGATGGTGACCTTCACTCACAATAAGTATTCGAAGTTCCTCCCCTGCGCGAGACATAAACAGAGGTCGACTCAACGAAGAATTGATTATATTGTGGGATATTTTCCACTGCTGCGTTAATGCGTGCGTTGCGTTTGTCTATTGTATTTACTTCTTCGGCATACACTCGATGTCCCAACAGATAAAAATCTAATGGATTAAGATCTAATATTTTCTAATATTTAAATTTACATCCTCTCGGAGTTCCGGCAAATTAGTTTACAAGAAACGTAAATACACCATTTCGGCCAAGCGATTAGATAAAACAAATAGACCGATTAAAGTGCCGTTCAACATACCTGCACACAGATTGACCGAGAAGCGTTGTTGAAAACTACGACGCCGCATTGCATGAGGTTTTTTTTCTGCCCACACTGCATCCCTTGTAAGCACTGATTAGTCGTAACGCTATGCATACAAACATCTTGCAGCCAACGTATTTTGACCATATTCGCCGTAAATTATAATCATATCCACAAGAACAGCATTGGAAAATTCAGTCATGTTTTCAACGCGTTAAAGTACAGCTGACAACTGACCTACTTAACAGCCGATGCTGACATCAACAAATTTCTCCGAGAACGTAATTACGTCATAAAAATAAACCAGGGACTATCAAACGGTTTCATCGTTCGCCACAAACATTTATTATCTCTAATATTTATTAATCAATTGTTATACAAAAACTGTTTCATTCCATCACTTTTAATGTAAACTTTCACTGGTTTCATTTTTTGTAAGAGGTTAAGAAACACCCAGTATATGAAATCCAGGTCGGTTATGAAAAAGAGCGAATGCTTGTCTCGCACTTGGACAACCAATTTAAGGGAGAAGCCAAAGACGTAAAAGTTAAAAACGATGCGAATTCGAAATTAGTGAAAAACAGTTAATTGAATACGGTCAACATTAGATGTATTTAATGAAAAACATACAAGTAAATAACGGTTAGCGAGAAAGCGAAACAATCTTGCACATGGGTGGCCAAATACACAGGATTGGCACTGTATAAAATGATATTACAAATATATTTTGAAGAATATCGTATGAACATGATGTAGGTATATGATGAAATACATGTTTCTATTTTTTACTGTATTAAAAGTAAATTTCTGTTAATTTTGTTCTGAACTAATTTAGTCATTCTATCAATTCTTTCATTTTCATTATAACTGAGTCTGAGACCATCATAGTAAATCCCTTATTGAGTCTTTCTCATTTCCTCTGTCGTTTAGAAGATACGAACATCGCTTTTTCCGATTTTCTTAATTCCGACATATCAATTTCTTTTTATTCACAGTTTCGGTTTCGTACAAAATTATACAACATGGCAGTGCATTGTTTTCTTTTGCATCTTCCCTCTCATTTGAAACTCTCTATTTTGAAATACGAGTTTATAACGTGACATTGAGCTATATTTAAGAGCAATTAAGTTAAAATTAGACTATTTAAACAACTTTATAACTTTCACTTTTGCAAACTATAATTTATCTTATCTCTTATCTCTATTTATTTAAAAAAAAATCTTGTTTAATTAAGTAACGTGAATCACCTTATGTTTGTGTTATTTTATTTATTATATTGCTAGCAACAGCATTGTGTTTTAATTAAATAATATAAATTATTAGTACATAATAAATATTAATTTAAAAAAGTTATTTTCAGACTTTAATTTCTTTGGACACGTTTTCTTTAATTATCGAAAACTTGGGTTCTCGCTCTATATATATTTTAGTATTACATCGCATATTTCTTTGTTCAAGAAGTGAAATTCCATTTGCTTGTCCCTTTTTAATTTATTTTCAGAAAATACTTTATATTTGTTTACAATTAATTGAATTATATCCCATGATTTAAATCAACTTTGGCTTGTTTGTATTGGAATATTTTATTATTTTTCAACATCAATTTCAGCTTACGTAAGATAACTTTTTTGTACCTACCGGTCGCCGACTGAATAGGGTTTTTTTGTTTCAGTTGCTGTGTTAACTCCAACCTACTGTGGGTTGTCGTTTCAATTTATATCAGAGGTACTAGTTTAAATTGTTATTATTAAGGAGATGTTAACTGTGTAACCTTTACGGGCTCCGAAGAAGGTTTTAAAATAAAACCGAAACTGTCAGCTGAATGATATTTCATTAATCTTCATTTCGTCCTAAAACCCATTCAACGTTACACTTATTCAGCTTACATTTTTTCAGAAATTTTTTAAACTTGTTCTTTTTTATGAGAAGTTTCAAACACTACTCCGATAATTTTAAAATTCTTCAATTTTTTTTCTTTCGGAAATATAGGGTACATGATGTAAACCAAGAATAGTAAAGGAGACAATGGTTTTATAAATAATTAAAGAACGATCTCTTGCCACAATTGTTTTATATTCGTAGATAAGTATTTCGGCAACTACGCTATCATCTTCAGTACAAAATAATCAAGTTAAAAGCACTTCGTAAAATCTTAGAGAATGTTCTGCTCACCAAATTTCCAAATCATTTTTAAATTAAATAATGTAAGCTAAATTTCTTTCTGTTATAATTTTTATATTAAAAATGTATTGTCCAACAGTAAGCCTTCTTTAACTATTTTGATTTTGAGAGGAAAAATGAGGAATAAGGTTTCTTGATTGAAGATATTTTTTTATAGCGAACGTTAAAATGTGCTTTGTCCAACTCAAAACAGTCGATAAAACAGAATTTTAACAGCAAGGGTAGACAAAGTAACACATTAACAGCAAGGGTAGATAAAATACTTTAATTGTTTTAATAATAATAATAATAACTTTATTTCCCCGAAATATATGTATAATTGTACAAAAAATTATAACTAGAATTGGTGGATAGGGAAACCCTAAGGCGGGGTTCACAAAAAAGTAGTTTTCCATCCAAACCTTAAATAAAAGAATTAATATAAGTTTTGATTCCCAACATTAATCTAACTTAGGCCCGATCTTTCCACCTCCTGATAAATTTATTCGACAAATAACTTTACGAATCACCATGGAAACCATTCACAAAAATCAAGTTATTTGCCAAATAACGTTATCAGGAACTTTATTAGGAAGTGGAAAGATCGGGCCTTAATCTAAATTCTGTGATAGTACATGTATACTTGAGCAAGTAAAATGAAGTTATTCATAAATTTCCTAGTGTAACACATAAGAACTTACGAGACATCAACAATCACCGTCCAACTGTTGCGTAACTAATAGATTTATTTTAATTAATAAATATTACAACTTTATGATTCTCCTCGTGATTTTTACTTTTTTCATTGAGAACAACTTGAATTGAGCAATTCACGTTTCCAGAAATGCTAATTTGAGGAACAGAACGTTTGTCCTCTGATAGGCATACAGAATTCGAATCGGTAAAATTTGCTGCCCCACTTAGTATCTTCTTTGAAACTTCAATTTTACTCCGTACTGAGTTTTCTACATACGTTTCGGCTACTGATGATGACTTCCATCCTCCTGCGCGCCTGATTGTCACCAGGTCAGCACCAGAATTTGCCATCATTGTGGTTGCAGAACGTCGGAAACAGTGGCCGCTGTACATTTTTGCATCTAGTAAATTTAGGAAATGGGTAATTTTTTTAGGTACCTTATAAAAAGTATTTATGCCCACAGGCTGGATGGTACATTTTTTCTGTCGGTAGCTGATGAAGAACTTCTTATGAGGCACGTGTTTAGGACGTAAGGCAACGTATTTTCTTACGATACCCAGAACACTCACTTCCTTCTCAGTAATGCAGAACGACCGACTTTCGATCATCAACATTAGCAATTTCTAACTTGTACTATTCATCAGACCGGCACGCCCTATATAAACCCATTATCGCAACAACCTTGGTAGTCGACATCAGGAGCTTCTTTTAAAAATCGAATGACATCATTCGGTTCAAAAATTTTGATTTTTTAGGTTTATACCCATCAGAAAGTTTCTTTAATAACGTAATTAGTTTGCTGTATCTGTAAGCATTGAAAGGTATTAGCGAAATTCATGCATTCAGTTTTGTATTACTTACTTTGAAATGTCACAATTTTCTTTTACTAATAACATAGATTTTAGCATCGAGTAATATGACCATAATGTTTCACTTTCTTTGATTTTTTCGAAAAGTATGCCAAAAGTACCTTTTCGCTGACACCATTGATATTCTTTGTCATTTTCCATATTTGAAAGCATGCTTATTCTTTTTCGTATATCGACCACGATTTTTGAGGCAATAATTTATCTACTCCCTCCAACGCCTCTTCTTCCACATCTAACGGAAGTTCTTCCTGTTCTAGTTCGTTCTCACACATTTTATAAAATCTTTTTGCCAAACACACAACAGAATGGAAAAAATTGTTATAAAACAATTTTCATATTAACCATAGCAACAACCCACACTAGCTACTGGGATCAAGATCATACAACGCGATTTTGAAACGTGATTTCTCTCTTTATTTTTCTGCGAAATTGTTTCAATTTTGTCTTAACGTTCGCTATAAAAAAAAGTAGAATGTTACACACGACGGTAAAATTTAATTATCGACTCGTGAAAATTAAACGTTTTCACTCAACGATAAAAATCAATTTTACAGTCTTGTATAACAAATAACTATTGTTTGATTTGCAACGAATTTCAAATAAAAAAAAGTCGTCTTCAAACCTGGAAAAAAGCAGTTTGTGTGCATACATCTCGCGCCGCGCTTTTCTAAGTCATTTGTCCTTAAAACTGAAGAAATTCTAATGCAAAAAACATTATTTTCCAACAACTGCACTGCACTAAATCTATAACAATTTCGTTATGACTCATCAAAAGACAGCTAAAAATTCGAACAATGTTTCGCTATTATTTACAACTTATCGTATATTATTTTGTTCGTTTTTTATTAATCCGTTTTTATTTCTTGCTATAGCTCTTGAATTATTTTCAAAAAAGAAAATAGTTCATATTTAATTTCAGCGACCATGTTTAAGAGACATTATCAAATAGAATGTACACGCAACAAAATTAAAAGAGTATTTTTTTGCTGATAATTTAAATGTAAACGACCTCTATTGTTTTAAGTATATTACATTATGAAGTGCGACAATTAATGAAGTGGGGCAATTATAAATTACAACAATATTTATTCACAGTCTCTTAGCAAATCATATCTTGATCTTCCTGATCTACCTGATACGCGAAATAAACTAACAAATGTGCGCCTTTCATCTGCATTACAAATGCAATGAGCTCTTACTACAGAATAAATCTTTGTTAGATAAAGCACGTGACGACCTTTGAAAGAATAAGTCTGTAATTATCGATTACGCCGAGGACTAAAAGGATTTGCATAGATTAGAATGAATGACAGAACGGAATTCTTGTCTGTCTCGACATGTTCATTAGTGATCATTGATTAGTGATCACCTCATGCCAATCTGCATACTTAAAAAAACACGCCAGTGATAAACTTGCAATCACAGTTTGAGGATCCAAGGCAACGACGAAAAAAATATCTAAATGATATATATGTTTCAACAATGAGTAACACCGATAAGTAAGATGATTACAATTAAAAATTTTGATTCAATGGCATTTAACTAAAATAACAACAACAGTAAACTGAGAGAAGTATAAAAGAAAGGTAAATAAGTACGTTTATCACGAGTAAAATAAATGCATAACAAAACAGATTCGGAGCTGCAATGCACATGCGAAGTAATATGGAAAGAAGGGGCTTTGTTTACACGAGAAATGTTTAACAATCAGACACTCCAGGCGTTCGGGAAATCATAACATTTAGATGTTTCTTAAAAATAGAACTGGTACATACATTTGCATTTCGTTGCCTTCCTCTCTTTTCATAAAATCATTGCAAAGCACGAATTCTAAAGTGTTTCTAAAAATACTAAATGTTTAAAAAATATTAGATTGCGACTTTTTAATAATTACAGCAAATATTAAAGTAACCTTCAAAAATAAATTTAGTGGCATTTAAAAGCAATTATTAGTGAAAATTGAGAGTCGTATTAAAGAGAAAGGAATTTCCAAGTGTGTAGCAAAACACGTACCTTCGTGTTGAAGTCGTTGGAAGACGTTCTAATTCACATGACTGTCTTCATTTGACACATGGTAGACGATAGCTGTCAAGCCGTGTGGAGTTTCAATCGAATTCGAGCATCGCCGTCGGTCGTATTGATATTGCGCCCTAGACGCCGCAAGTTGGGTTGCCTGCTGATTAGGCGGAATTTTCTACATATCACGATCCTTAAAATGCAGTATTTAACATCCTTTTAAAAAAATAACAACCACTTCAAAGTTTCCACTTAAAAAAATACAAGAATAAATATAAATTTCCCAATACAATTCTTTCAAAAAAAAGCAAAACTAAATCACCTCCCTCCATTAGTATTCAAGTTGGGGAAACATTATTATCCCAGATAAAGCTGAACTGATAAATTTTAGAAAATAAACATGTTTTTTTGTCCAGGGTATAAATTTAGGTAGATAATGGTTAACAAAAGTAGTAGTAAATTTTTTTAAACTGTATTTTGAGGGTGTTCCTTTAAAAGGACGGTAGCAAAAGAGACGGTCCACAACATGTCACAAAACGTTTTATTTCGCAAGCAACATAAAAGTAATGAACAAAATCTACGTACTACTTGGTGTGAAAAACTTTAAAACAATCTTTATTATCGTCGCCAGGAAAGATGAGCCCTGCGTCATTGATTACCGACAATATTACAGACAAATATATGATATTCACCGTCTTCTATGTCACACATGTAAAACAAAGATAGAAATACACATTATACGTCTTCTAAGTTCAAGACCTATCCACTAGAAAATAAAAAGAGCAGAACTTATAACATAGAGAGAGCTAGTCATATGTACATCTTTCTTAGACAATTTTGTTCCATTACGATGTTGTTGATTTGACTCACGGTGCACTTTGTTTACATTAGTTTTCTGTCGCAAGTTTTAAGTGTCACTGTGGTAATTTCTAGTTGTGTTTGGAGTTTTTATTTTTTATTTCGTATATTTATTAATCTCTAACCGTCTTTTTAAGACAATTAGGACGTTTAATAAAACTCAGTAACCCCCAGAAAAGTGTTGACGTACAACACGGTAGCCAGCCATGCTAGAGCTTGTGGAACGTATTTGCGTACATAACCTTAATCTTAATTGATCTGTCAAGTTGCTTGTCATTTTGACGTTTACTTTTTTAATTGTCATAAACCGGAAATACATTTCGTAAGAATGCAAGTGTTAATTTGACTTCGGCGTGTTGACTAACGTCGGACACGTAAATTTCATGACGCAAAGCTCATCTTTCCTGGCAACGATAATAGGATGTAACCCTATCCCAAGTAGCACGGTGTCGTCATAAACACATCTCTTTTCAGTCAGTCGCTGTCGAATCTAACGTCATTTTAACGGTCTTTATGATGTCAAGATGATCCTAAACGGACGGCCATTTGTCACAGCCGAATGACGTCATCTACTGACGTCAAAGTGATGTAGTCAACTGTCGTCAAATTGATTTCGAATATGTCGTAATTAAGACGTCAAATTATAATCCAATTATGTCATAATTGCACTGCATTTTTAAGCAAATATTAAATCTATTCGTGTTTAGTATAATGTCCAGTTTTACAAAAAGTAGTTAATCATAATCATGATTAAAATTAATTCTCCGATTAAGATCTATGATTGGTCGATCAAAACAATACTATTGGTTGTTTTAAATCTCTTGTTAAATTTCGTCCAATAACAATCCTTAATCGGAAAATTAACTTTACCACCTGATTAACTACTTTTTGTGAAATTGGACATAAGACAATTGACTGCACACTGAGAAAAACTTTTGGTTATATACATAGATTTATTTATTTGAATAAACGCGTTTTACATATTGTTTTAAATAACATTTGTTGAAAAAAAAACTTTCTTCGTTTCATTCAATCAAATATCGAGAAACAAATTCATTTAATTTAATTGAATGAAACAATAAAATATCTGAATCAACAGAAAAGTTACTTAAAACAATCTGTAAAACTCGTTCATTCAAATAAATACATTAACAATAATTAACCAAAAATTTTTCTCAGTGCATGTCAATCACATTGCTTGATACTTTCAATTTAAGTTTTACTTATAATGTGTTTGATATTACGCTAGAGGCTAACGGCTAGACCTACATAAACTGTTATAATTTAAACACGAATCAAATCTAATGTTAGATACCTTAAAATGCGATGCAATTGATCTTTAAAATTTGAATCCGTACATTATTATCGAAACAGTAGCGCAATAAAAATATCGGGTAAGACAATGCAATAAATTATTTATAGCATTGTCAAATTATTAGGAAATGTAGATCTACTAAGGCCCGGCTTTTTCACCTCCAGTTATCTTTATGTGACGGTTTATTCCCATAGTAACAATTGTGATCACAATCGTTACTATGGGAATTAATTGCTAGATAAAGTTAATTGGAGATGAAAAAACCGGTTCTAAATGTATAACGATTTTTAGTTTCATTTTATTTCTTCCTCAAATAATCACTGCTTTTGCCTTAGGTAATAAAAACTTTCTGAAATGATATAAAATTAAATTAACTATTGAATTCGTCATTTTTAATTCTTTGAAAACGTCAAATTAACGTCTTCTTTCTGTCGTCATAATATCGTCCAAAAGCAAACGTCAATTTTACGTTCATCTTTAAGCGACTGACGTTATTCAGTAATTCTGACCAAAAACAGACGTTATTACGACGTACGCTTGCTACCTGGGATATTACATTTTTCACACCTAAAGTTCACTTTTCTGTGACATAAAGCACATCTCGTTTGATTTTCCTGATAAATTACAAAAAGAGCACGTTTTTGGATACGAGCCAGAGGGTACCATTTTGAAAATCAAACATAATTAAAAAAATTGGACAATAAATTTATTGAATTTTATTTACTAGTCTATTCCCTGTTAAAAGATTTTTATTAATACTTTGTACCTCACTCGAAAAGCAATAAATCAAAGAGGATTATAGAATAATTTACAAGCTGATTGTATTATCAAATTTTGGAAGAATGAATGTTCAAGTAGGTTGGATTTCTTTTTTTAGAGAAGTGTCTTTTCAGCCATTGTATTTCAAACTTATTAAAGTTTTTAACTTAATGTTTATAGCGTAGTATGCACTATTACTTGCATGGGAAGTATCCCAACCCGAAAATTCAAAAAAATTTGAAACTTTGTGGTAGTAGTTCACCTTAGGGTAAGCACGGAGCCATTTTTTTTATCTGCCCAAAAACGCTTTAAGTGGGGAAAAGCACTCTTCGAAATTTTTGCGTTTTTCGGTTTTCTGTGAATAATTCGGTAACCAGTAAAGATAAAAATTAAAATTATATGACATAATATTTATCTTTCAATGCTCTATCACATATGTAAAAATTGCCACCCCCTATAGTTTGAAAATCAAAACTTACCCCCTACCACCCCAATCTGAAAAGTCAAAAAAATAATTCATTGCTCTGGGTGTGTAGTCCACTTCGGGTGGAGTGCACCTAAATTTTTTTAAAACTCGGAAAAAATTTTTAGGGGATGAAAACACGTCTCATACTTTCTTCGATTTTTAGTTCTTGGATCGGAACCTTCTTGTGCGGCTTCATATTTTTCACGACTGTCTAGTTTGATAAGGTTCTAATTAAAAATTAACACCAAAATATTGACATTCAAATTATTTTATTAACAAGAAAATGATTTAAGTAATGATAGTATCTTGAAGTCATTTGTGCAGTATCAAGTTTCATTCATTTTGCACGTGATTTGTCTTATTTTTTGTAATTAAAATTATCAATCCTACACTCATTGTCAATCTATAAACGCGTGTTAATTAATGAAATTGATAAAAGATTTATATAAATCCATGTACGTAATTATTAATACTTCAAGATATCATGTGACTGATAACGAATCTTTGCCGTTATATATAAATTGATCGAAAAGTAAATCTGTGCAGTTTGTAGTTTTTCAGTCTATTGGGTTTTCATATCGTGTAAAATGGTGGTAATAAATCCAATTAACATTATTCATTTGTTGATGTTGACGTACAATTTTACTAATAATGAAAATAGAAGAATGGTACCATCACCTCAGGAGCAGGAGTTACACGATATTTTTTGCGAATTAATCAGTAGAAGCATCGCAGATACGTCTTTTGAGGCGCAAACCGACACTACTTTAGAATTTTTAAACATGAACCGTCCACATACGTCACAATACAATGATGAAGATGAACCACCTACATTTGAAGATCAGAGAGAGTTTATAGAGGAAGAACAAACACCCTGTACTGATGAAGAAAATATAGGAACCATTACGTCTGATTACAAACAAGATGCTGTCAACTATTGGAAAAGTGGAAAAAGAGGTCGTTTATCTTTACCTACGGTACGCCATCGCTTTAGAAAAATCCAGTCGCTTCCACAATTATACAGGTGGGAAAAATCGTTAGAACAAGGCGGTTCACGAAGGGAAAAGCTTTTAAAAATAGCAGATTATGTATTTAATAAATTTGCAACTGCAATGGAATTGGGAGCTATAGTTCATGATATGCATTTACGAAAATGGGCAATAGAAGCTAATGACAATATTCAATTAAAAGACTTTAAAGCATCAAAGAAATGGATATCGCATTTTAAAAGGACATATAGGATTGTATCACGAAAAATTAATAAATTTATCAGCAGATCATATGGAACCAATACAGAAAAACTACAGGAAATTGCGGGCACCTTTGTAAATGAAATACAACAACATATAGAAACTTATGGTGTAGAGAATATATATAATGCTGATGAAAGTGGATTTCAGCTAGAGTTACATTCAACTCGCACTTTAGCTCCCCAAGGTTCTAAAACCGTCGAAGCGGTAGTGCAATCTGTACAATCAACCACTCACAGTTATACAATTCTTCCATTGATTTCTGCTGCAGGTAAAATCTTATGTCTCCTTTATATATCGTCTTTAAAGAAACAGGAGGAAGATTTGGACCCCGCGTTCAAGAGTCTTTATTTCATTCAACAAATGTAGTGGCTAAAGCATCATCGTCTGGAAAGTTAACTAACGAATTATTCACAAGTTGGTTTTTGGATGTGTTTATACCAAACACAGGTCAGCGAAGTATTTTACTATTAGATTCGTGGACAGGTCATTGTCCCGCTAATTTACAGCAAAAAGTACCGCTAAATGAATATAAAGATATTCAAATATTTACAATACCAAAAAAAAACTACAGGGATGATCCAACCTTTGGATGTATATGGTTTTCGAGTTTGGAAAGGTTTCGTAAAAGCATTTTCCGATCAAGTAGTTCTTGCACAATTTGACATAGATTTACACGCAAGAAATAACGTCCTAAAATTACAATCACTTGTACACAATCAACTCTCGGCTCCAAGATATATAAATTTGTTTGCCTACAGTTGGTACAAAAGTGGATATATTATCAACAAACCGAATAAATTCGATCATCCCGTCAGTTTTGCATTTTCAAATTCAGATAGTTCAGTTCGACCTCGATGTTTAGTTTGTGGAGCTGAAGCTTTAATACGTTGTGCATGGTGTAATAAGTTTCTATGCTTCGAACACTTTTTCCAAGAATATCATTTTCATCATATGTAACTGGATTTTTACTAATTAATCAAATAAATATTTTGCTCTGCTTGCCTTTCAAATATATAAATACCTATACGTGCGTTAGATTAGTAATATGATGAATATATGCCTAGATTTGTGAACTGTAATCGAAATTAACATTTAAATATGACTTTCATAAACCACTTCTAAATTAATACTTTAATATGTAATATTAATATTTAAGCGCTCTGGTATTAAGATCACTCAAAATCATAGAAAGTACGAGACGTGTTTTCATCCCCTAAAAATTTTTTCTGAGTTTTAAAAAAATTTAAGTGCACTCCACCCGAAGTGGACTGCTCACCCAGGCCAATGAATTATTTTTTTAACTTTTCAGATTGGGGTGGTAGGGGGTAAGTTTTGATTTTCAATCTATAGGGTGTGGCAATTTTTACATATGTGATAGAGCATTGAAAGATAAATATTTTGTGATATAATTTTAATTTTTATCTTTACTGGTTACCGAGTTATTCGCAGAAAACCGAAAAACGCAAAAATTTCGAAGGGTGCTTTTCCCCACTTAAAGCGTTTTTGGGCAGATAAAAGAATGGCTCCGTGCTTACCCTAAGGTGAACTACTAACCCACAAAGTTTCAAATTTTTTTGAATTTTCGGGTTGGGATACTTCCCTTGTTAGTGTAACCAGGAGAACATAAATATTAAGAAAAACTTGTATACTCTCTGAGTAATTCTAAATAAATGGTAGTAGGGAGCGTAATTCTAAGAAAAACACAAAAATTAAAATATCTCAGAAACTATTACATTTTGTATAATGCACATTATGGTCAAATCAATTGCAAATGAGCTCTCCTAACAGGCCCTCAAAGGAATACGTCGATTTACCAGTCATCCTGTATATATATACTGCATATTTTTTCAACACAGGAATGAAAAGAAAAAAGAAAGTAATATTTTTGATATAATAAAATAAAACTTTATACTTATACAAGGTGTCAACACGAAGATTTCCACCAGCTTTAACTTACTCATTTTTAAATTGGAAAAGAAGTTTCATACATACATATCTAAAATAGATATGTATATATGAAACTTTGAATTAAAATAATTCAAAGTTTTTATATTTTTCATAAAAAACAAACTAATAAATTAAAGTTACGTCTTTTTAAATGGAACACATTTCATATTAATGCATTTGCTTATTATTTGGAACTTGGTTCATAGTAATATATACAGCTTGCGCATCGCTATTAAGGTCAAACTCATAGTTTGTTCTATATTGCAGAAGGGAAACGAATTAAACGACGCTCTCATATCGCTTTAGTTTATATGAGGAGCTTGATGTGTGTTGACGTGACATACAGAGCCTATTCATTGGTTCTTTAAAACTTCTCTTAATATTCATATAATATTGTTTCCTTCAGTAACATTGAATTATTTAATTATAATTTTTTATGTGTTTTAAAATTTATTAGTTATGGACAGCTGCCGACAAATTAGAAACAGTGTAGCAAAGGAAACAACAGTATGACGTTTTTTTATTGCAATTAAAATAACAACATAGCTTTTTACTTGAAGCAGTTAAAAATGAAAATTTCATTAATCTAAAAATGTATTATTTTATTCTTCATAATTTAATGTTGACTTCCCTTATTTACGTATTCAACCTATTGTTAGCTTTCAAGATATTATTCATCGAATTCGTTTATGCCGGATAAACTTATACTGCTCTCGCATTTATATGGATCGCCCACAATACGGCTTGATGAGCATTGTGCATGTGTGATCGGATACACTCCTTAGGAGCAGTTCGCATGCTGTATACAAAATGAAGTTTTGAGATATCAAAATTTAATTTCTAAAATTCTACTTTATGCATATAAACATAAAAATTTCTGAAGCAGTAAAATGATCAAAGTTAAAAAATAAACTTTGTAAAAGCTGTAATAAGAATATATTTAAGTAATTTTGTTGTTCGTTGAAAGTTTATGTAAAATACTATGAAACAAATTTATAATTGTTCTTGGGACATGTTAAATAATATTTAGAAAATGTCTATTCCTTTTCAGAGAACTTATTATTTTTTATTGTAAACATATTTCGCTTATTTTTAACGAACAATACACTATGTTAATTGTAAATATTTTATAAAAAATTTGTTGCAAATCGGTTTTGATTGCAGTGGATACCTCGAGCACCCGCTTCTTCTGACGAGGCCCCAAATAGGGCCGAAACAGCTGTACAGAGGTTGTTCGACGCATCCACTGCAATCAAAACCGATTTACAACTTCAATATGCTTTGATAGCACGCTGGGCCGCCTTGGATGGGATGACTTATTAAGTAGCAAACTAGCTGCAATTGTCATTCCCTGTATAAAGTTGTGACATAAAGTGATCGCAGGATATCGCGATTCAAACTATTCATTATAAATATTTTAAATAAATAAATTGTAAATAATACGTTACTATAGTTCTGGTCCCCTTCTAATCAACGTTTCATCTGATAAAATTTATCAACTTTTTTTTAATAAAGGCACGAATGTAAAAATGTAAAATGGAATGTAAAAAAAATAATTGAAAGTTTAATTTTAAACACCACTTGAGTTGATTGTTTATTTTTTTATTTAAATGGTAAATATCACGTCTTTCCTTTTTCTTAATACATACATAAATTGATTTTATGTTTTACCAGTACCACCATTATCAGCTATTAACTTCGATACGCGGGCATAAAATAGATGATTATGCTCTAGGGCATTAAGAGTTGCTATAGTTTTGGACAGGTTAATACAATACAAACACGAAGTTGACATTTTTCATTTTATTTTCATTTACAATGAGAGAACAATTATTAAAAGGACCAGTAAAGGAAACACTTTTCACATCTAATTGTAAGACTGCGGTATTTGATATTGAAGATTCTCTAGCTAGAAATTTCACGATTTTATTTTTGAATGCGATACTGTCTTCTAAACATCCTTCCACATCACTGTTACTCCTCCAGTCGCCATGTCTCTTTAATGTAGTCATACTAGCCCCTGCATCTGCTAGTAAGGTGGCTGACGTTCTTCGCAAGCAATGACCTGTGTATTGGTCGGCACTTTCAAATTTAAATATTTTGCTATGGTAGCAATCTTTCCAAACGTATTTTTTCCAACAGCCTGAGCGCCACTTTCATCATAAGAAACGTTTCGTTTGGTGCTTCCTGAATAAAGTTTACCACTTCCTCTCCAGTTAGAACCTTTGTTTTTTTTTGATTCGTATCCTTTAGATCCTTGTTTTAAATAGGCTACTAACTTGGGGTATTTTCCAATGTCAATATTTTGGTTCAGTCGTACTGTTTTCTTGAGCATAGAAAACTTTGCCTAGAACGAATTTAGAGAAAACTTTCCAAACTGTAAATAAGTAAACAAGTACAATAATGATAACAATAACAACAATGTTCAACATACCAATTCTTCAAAATATCTCAACAAAAGTGTTTCATTAATGAGTGCAACAGCATTGCCTGTCATCCATTTTCTATATTTGTCAAATTCCAGTTCTTACAATCCTTTTGACTTTCGGGGAAGTATATTTTCCGTGGCTTTCGCAGCTTTTTCCAGAATTTCTGCGGGAATTTCAATGATTTTCTCATTATTCATCATTTTGTATTTTGTTTTGCCAACATTTTGTGCAAAACAAACTTTTGTTTGTTTCTAAAGTTTCCCTACCTACCAAATTCATAAACCACTCGAACGATAAACTTCATATAACAGGTAACAATCATATCAATATTAAATTATTGTTCTCGAAGGTATAGAACTGCTGGTAAGACATAAATAGACATATGTACTACGAGCATTAATTGATGTCTATGTCCTCTGGCAATTTAATAGCTCTCGGGCCTAGCGGCCCTCGACCTTTTAAACTCATCGCCATCGGGCATAAACATCATCTTAGTGCCCTTAATACATAAATAACTATTTTTAAACTTAATCGCACTTAATTAATTAAATACCAATATTTCAAAAATTTTATATAACGGTTGTCCAGGCTTCTTGATCCGCAGTGGGCTGTACATTCGCCGGATTTAATACCGAACGATTTCCTCTTATGACCTTACTTAAAATCGAAAACTTATCAGACTCCTTAAAGAGATTTGAATAAGTTGAAAGGTAGAATATCTATTACTCCTAGAATGTTCATGGAAACTTTTATGATAGATTGGCCATAAACGGCAAATTATTTGAGCATTTGGTGTAGTACCTATTAATTTATAAATAACCACTTATTTCTCAATGCGAATTATGTTCGATGTCTATTTTTTATTACAAACATTTAAAAAGCAATAAAGCTTATCATTAAAAATTTGCCTGCTTGATCAAAACTGTGTTATTAAAAATATCTGCGTTTAATTTTTTTTTTTGTTTTGAAAAAATATTTGAAAAACATGATAAAATCAGTCTTAAACTAACAGATTATACAAAGCTACGCATTTACCCGTTTACTGCTTTATGATACTGATATATTCGATAAGAAAGCAGGAATTTACAATTAAACAAATGCATTGTAATTCATAGAAGCGTGAACATTCGGTTTGTTATACATATTTGTATTGACAAAATTCCAATGAATGTTGAAAAACAGTTTGGTGTAAAATAACTTTTTGTAGGTACTTTGGATCTATAATAATGCCTTGAAGGGTTCATCGAAAATGTTGGAGTCATCAAGCAAAGTTAAGAAAAAATACTTTCATAGTAGGAGTATATCATAAAATCTAGCATCCAATCTCTTCTCTGACGAAAACCTTCTACCCCGAAATTTCCGTTTAAGCCCAAAAAATAGCTAAAAGTTGCACATTGCTAAATTAGGTGAATAGGGCGGATGTTTTATTACTTTTATATTTTTTCAGCCACAAACTAGAGAGTTATAGCTGCCATATGGGACGATGCATTTTCATGATGCAGCATAATTCCCTTATCTGGAACTCTACTGAACAATTTAAGCATTTAAACATTTTTCAGTGTACCATTTAACTGTAACTGTCTTTTGTCCATCTAACTTAATTGCCTTTACTAAGCCCTGCCCGTACTTCCGAATGATACCGCATACATAACTTTTTTGATAGCTCGCTGCTTCTTGGTCATTGTTGGAGTGTCCTCATCTTCGTGAATCTATACACGACTTTCTTGGCGGGTAGGTACATCATAAAAGGGAAAGTAAGTTTCGTCATTATTTAAAAAAAAATTGGTGTCCGATATTATTTAAGAAATTTAAAGTTTCATGGCAAATTCTTACATGTTCTGCTTTTTGGAAGTCAGAAAAGTGGTGCGGCACAAAACGGCTAACCACTTTTTTTTAAATGTAGGTGATCGTGTATGTTCTAACAGCTGAGGATCCAATCTTGAGTTGATGCTCTATTACTACATAAGTAGCTTTATTGTCCTCTTCAATTATTTTTTAACAGTAGCAATGTTTTTATCGGTAATAGCTGTAGGAGGAGGTCCTGCTCCTCTTTGAAGTTAAACAGAATTCCTTTCGGGTTCAAATTCCTTATGCCATCTGTAAATTGTAGCCAGGGAAGGTGCTTGTTCACTAAATGAATCTAAACTTTTTTTGCACTCATAAGCGCTTAAACCTTTTTTAAAATCATAATAAATCATGATTCGAAAATGACAGATAAAGAGTTACTTTAAATAACACTGTATGCTTTGTTTTTCATGGCCTATTACATCTTCTTACTCTCAATAAATTCAGCTTTACTCTCGTATAAAACCTGTGTTTACTTTACTAGTTGTGTAGTTATGTATAATTTGTGTAGTTATGTATATCATTAATGAACATTATTCCGCTGTGTAAGTATGGGCCTTGCCTGAATTTAATTTTATAAACCATCATTAAAGTTTTAAAGATTAATCTCAGATGATATGGTCTTAAAATTTTGTATTTGAAGTATCAAGTTAACAGATGTATCTATTGCATTTTAGAACTATCCGCATGGCTCGATTTTGAATTTTCTGAAGTTGTTGAAGCTGACTCTTTGACAAATTGAATATTACAGTGGTGCAAAATTCAATATGTGGTGAAATGATTGCTTTGTTTAATTTGAACTTAATCCCAAAATTAAATTTTTACCTGTCCTTCTTAAATAGTTTATTTTTTTGATTAACTAATTTCTAGTATAATTAACATGTATTTTGAAATTTAGATTTTCATCAAACTTGGCATCTAAGTATTTAATATCAGTAACCCTAGTTAAAGTTATATTATTGATTTTAATAATTAAAATATTCATGTCTAATTGATTTATCTTGTATGAAGGTCCAAAAACCCAATCCAACCAAAAAACAATAAATCTAGATTTATCAATATTTATACTTAAGTTACAGAGCCATTTGAAATTATTGAAATCCTTGTTTAATTGACATACCATAGAATTTACTGTTTCTGCTATGAAGATCATTGAATTAACAGCAAACATACTTAATTTACAGTTTTCTATGGAGCTTATCATATCATTTATATACAAATAGTATAATAGTGGCCCTAAAACTGTTACTTGTTACCACCTTGTACCCGCTGTAGGTTGTTGTACAAGAGTCGTATGTATAATGATCAGTTTGAATCGCGACATCTTGCGATCACTTTATGACACAACTTTGTACAGGAAAAACCGTTGTGCAAAAACTGTCATATGTATAGTTTCTGAATTTAACTTTTTATGTACTGTCTGTCAAATATGATTCAGGCCATTTAAGCACGTTATCCCGAATATCCATCTTGTACAGTTTTTGTAAAAATAACTTCCTGTCAATCGTTTCAAAAGCACGTTTGAAGTCCAAAACACTGATATCACTATTTCACTAGAATCTAAAGCTTTTAACTATTTATCACAAATGTTTATAATTATGGTTTCACAATTGAAATTGAAGTAATTATTGATGTTTTCCAATCCTTTGGATATTCTCAGAATTTCAAATAAGCTCAAAATATTTCTATAGATATTCCACTTTCACTTCCAGATGATATTTTAATACTTCATATATATTTTTAAAGATTAGTAATAATTTGAAAATCTTAAAAAAAAATTTAAGAATTTAACATTTTGAACTATCGTTTTATTAAACAAGCCGAAGGTTACGCAGCTGAACCATTTATATAAAGGAATTCTTTGTTGGGGTTGTACGTTACGTATAGATGAGAAGAGACAGATATGGGAAGCCAAGGTAAGAAAAAAAAGAGACAGAGGAAAACCAAGAGAAACCTGGGATACTGTCATAACTCATTACTAGATAACGGAATATATGCAAAATGTTAATCTTCAATTCTAATTTTTTTTGCAAAATCAATATAGCATTTTATGGAGTTTTGTATTTACTATTAATTATTTTTAATTAAGTTAGTATTGTATCGCCTTTAAAAAAAAATCTTCAGGAAGCGCGTTTATCAATGGCTTGTCGAAATTTTTGAATACGCCGGAGGCAAAAGGGCGGGGATTTGTAAATATATTTTTTTTATTAAGGACGCCACCAATTTTTTTTTATTTTAAATTGTAAAATTACTTGACCAACCTAAAATTGGAAACAGTTGGCTACAACAAAATGTTTAAAACTGGTATTATTCAAAAATATGAAGGTATAGATTCAAAATTAAAAATGAAATACGTATGCTATTATATAATAAAGAAATTGAGATATCAATGTAATAAATCGTGTTTAATAAGAATTTGAGAAATCATCAAAATGAAACAGAATTGTGTAAATATTACAAAAAAAAAAAAACTAATTATGAAAATGATCAATTTACACGCCTAAAGAAAGCGCCGTAGTAAAGCTTTACTTCAGTTCACATCTGTAGTATAGAATAACAATAAATAATTTTAACAAACTAAATTAATATTCTAATAATATATAAATATGAATATGATTCTACTTGAATAAACCGGACAAAAAAATATATTTATCCTAGGTTTACCATGATAGAAAAAGAAGCTACAAACGTAAGTACGATTCAGTTTACATCAATAAAATGTAGATCTTAAAACGTAAATCTCTGATAATTTATCCACAGGAAATTCAAAATTCAAGCAACGTAACGTAATTTCATAGATTGGTTCACCACTACCGGACGTTTGGTATGTGAATTTCCCATTTTTATGTAGAATGGAAGTTCCGTTTTCGAAGCTTGTTATTCCTGGTCTACACGAGTGGAAATTCTGCGTTGAAGTATGTTAACTGGACCAAGGAATTTTCTTTGACCATATGGGCAAAATGGTATCCCAAGAGCGGACCACGCCGCTCGTAGTTTAAACCAAGGTAATTTAATCGATAGCGTGCCGTGCAACTCTGGTTTTAACAAATATTAGAGTTAATAAAGAAACTGAAGAGAAAGAAAAAGCTTAACCTGGAATTTTCAGGAGTTTCACAGACACACCGAGAAATATTTAACGGGAAATATTTAATTATATGTCGCAAGTGCGTATCAAAGCGGCCGGTACCGGAAGATCGAGGGAAAATTTCCACACGCAGTTCAGAGCAGTGAACCCCACCCTGAAGATCGAACTCCAAACTTTTTCTTTGATAAAACCAACAAAGACGTGAAAATTGTCGTCTATACCTTAGGCGTATTTTGGCCAAGAAAATTTAATTTAGCTCAAAATTTAAATGTTACAGTAATACTGAATTTAATAAAGTAGCATATAGATTTCACGAAATAATTAAATTGAAGATTAACATTTTGCATATATAACTACAATAAAAGAGGCAAAAGGACTGGCCTTTTCGAAGACCTCCTTTTATCAAACATATATTTGGACGTATGGTATTATGCCCACAATATAAGAGGGAGTAATATGTTTAATTTACATTAAGTCCAGTCTGTTTGTGCGCAGTCAATTTCTCCATAAATTGAAATAGTATATTGCCTGAACGTGTTCTTCCCTTTTGCAGACTTTGACATCATATATTAAGCATATTTCGTAAATGGATGTGGAAGTTATCGAATTCCCCTAATAAAATAAATTTCCAGTGTGATCAAAAGCTCACAATGATTCTATTGCGTTGCAGACAAATGTTTTGTTGTTTTCTATTAATATCTTTTGCTTCTGGATTTACTTAAATTTCGTTAAAAAAATTGTCGTAAACAAGTCATATTATGAGAGTGTTGTGATCGAAAGAAGCGGTTGTTTTCGCGTGCGGACGCAGGCGCATTTCTTGAAGCTGCGTCGTTGCAGTATCGCCGGCGCACCGACGCTCACCAGTACGAACGACGCCGCGTTTAGTGTGCGGATTACGCAATGCGTTTACTGTACGCTCAATTCAAAATGCAAAGTTCTTACGGAAAGTGACTTAACTGTGCGCAGGATGGACGCCGATGATAATTACCAAGGTAAGTCATAACATTACTTTCCGCGTAATTTCAACGCCTCTTACTACTTGTAAAACCAAAAAATTCGCTCGTGATTTAAATCAGCGCAACCACAAAGTTATTACTTAAGTAACTTTTGACACAAGGGTCTTGAGAAGGCCGTTTCTAATAAGCTGTGCTTTTATATGAATGTGCGTTTCTTTTGTGTGGAAACATGTAAAGCAGTGAATATTTTAGAGCGCGCGCTTTTTTCGGAGCAGATAGTCGGGCCAACTATTTGATCAATACTTCTGATAGCATTACGACTTTAATGGCTGTAACGTTGCGAGTTCTTCTTTCCGGAACTCATTTTCACTTCAATAGAATGGCAATGTTAAAGATTTCGACGAACGAAGCGCTTAGGGCAATCGTTACATAAATTGGTTCGTTTTTGATCTCTTTTAATTATGTGACTTGTAAATTTTGGTTGTTCTCTGCAGAAGGCCGGAAGGTACATAGTTCATGCGTAGTACGACTGACGTCATCTGTTTTTGCCCTCGATTCTTTTTTCTTGCTTTTGAATTCAATTGTTCCAGAACTCCAACAATTTATTAACCTTTAGATTGAATTGTTCCAGAACAGGAACAATTTAACCAAAATCCAATTTTCATTACACTTAGGGCTGGAATTTTAGTCACTGATTAGAGATCACTGTCTTTATGATTGTAGACTTACATGGTAATAAATCTAAAGTTAAAATTAATCAATTAATTAATTAAAATTTAGGTTTTAAATGCTTGTAAGCTTCGAGCTGCTCAAGTTGTGCTGATGGTGTCAACTGATGTGAAAGCAATATTATTACTATTGGTAGCCATCATTTCAAGAAGAAGTCTATCCCTACTTTGAAAAGGAAATTGGCCCACAATAGTAAAAATGAAATCCATGAGTTTGCTCGTTTAAATGCGAAAGGAAAACAGGATTTACAGGAACTCAAAAAATGCGACTTTAAAATTGTATTTCAAAGTTTCTTACTTTTGAATAAAAATACTGTAATTTAAACGAGAATGTGATAGAGTGAATGCACTTTTAAAATCTGATTCTCTAACAATTTTAGTCTTATTGCGTATCTTAAGGTAATCATCACCCTGATTTACGAAAAAGAAATGATATATTGAACTAAAAACAACGATCATGATTAGTATAATAAAATTAGCTCTGCAAACACCAACACCTAAATCAAATGAACCGTTTTAATGTTTTGCAGCCATTTAGCCTTTAACATCATATCATTCACTGTTAAAAATGAATTTTTAAAAATTTTATTACAAATCGGTTTTGATTGCAGTGGATACCTCGAGCATCTTCTGTACAGCTGTTTCGGTCCTATCTCGCATTTCAAACTATTCGTTAAAAATGAAATTGTCAAACCAACAAATTTCAGAATGCCAACTTTTGGAAGTAAATAATATTTCCATTCTTTATTGTGGCTACTTTTCAAATTTCAATTCTTTACTAGACAGCCGACAATCTTTCCACCTATTTCCACGCATTTGTAAAGTTAGCTTTAAATTTATCTACCTTGTAAACAAAACTAAAAAGATTAATAATAAATTAATTAATATTTAAGATTTTTTAGATAGGGATGAGGATCGAGTCGGCATTAGCCAAAATGTATATGGAATAAAAATTTTAAATCTGTGTTCTTCTTATAACTTCTAATATATGTAATTTATTTACCTTGCCTAATTTAAATTTTAAGAGTCCTTTTCTGACAAATAAATAATTAAATACATATGTTTGAAGATATTTATGTCTTATTTAAAAATGAATTTGTAGATGCATTAAATCATAATAGGCAACATCGTGTTGTTCGAGCTTTAAGTTCGCGGGATGATGAATAATTTACATAGAAGCTTTTTATATCAAAATTTACCATACAGAACGTGTTGGGGCTTGCAAACACGTTCGTAGTTTATAAATGACAACATTTCTGAATACATTTTTTATACAGTAATAACACCATACTTTATAGCAGATAATGGTTACTTTGAGGATTCTATCCATTAATACTTGGGTTTAATGAAATTTACAATGGTAAAAATTCTAAGCGTAATTTCTTGGATTATTTAATGTAATTAATTATTGACGCAAAGAATAATCCTTATCTCCTCATTAAACTTATGTTTCCCACTTGATGGGCACAAAATTGCTTCTTGACTTGCCTATATTAAAAATATCTTTGTTTTAAATTTTGTTGCTCAAAAAGCGTTTATTTATGAATAAAGTAGATTCTTGTCCAGTGAAGATTGTATAATAAATTATTTCAATGGACACTTTAAATGGGCACTATCGCTCTGCGTTTCACTATCGATTGATAGCTTCGTCAGGAGTGAAAATAATTAAATGACAACTTTGTTTATTTATTTTCACTCCAGACGAAGTTACTAATCGATAGTGAAACGTAGAGCGATAGTGTACTGTTATAATAATTTATTATACTATTAAAAATATCATTTAGAACATTAGGTGTTGCTTCTCGCCAACAATTACCGTATCTTTAATAAGATAATTTGCATCGCAAACCACTTATACGTTTAAAGAAAAGTATCGCTTGTCATTTCTATTGATTTCTGCGGTATCTTCACAAAGTGATGTACAATAGTGGACAATAAAATCAGGGCACGTTATTTCTACAATGTAAACCTTACTTTAATACTTTTGACGTTTAGTATTTAAGCAAAATGTCATTAGTAATTCTGACGTTTAATATTGTTTATTTTATTATTATTATTTTATTATTATTATTTTATTATTATTATTTTATTATTATTTTATTTAGACAGAAATATAATCTCAATAAAAGCCTAATTTACCATATGACATAACAGTTCTGAAACAGTCCTAGAACGCTAATTATTGGGCGTTTTCGATAATTGAAGCGGTAATATGTTCCAGTGGCGGCGGTAATCAGCTATATGCTACCAATGTATTAAAGCCCTCTGACCTGCGCAGATACATTGGTAACATAGGAAAACGCATAAGTTGTGCGTCGCGCACGGTTCCAACAAGCCGAAGTTTAAGCTCAACTATGAAAAATAATCAGCCCTATGATGTATCAAAAGTGTTAAATATAACTGCGCTTTTGCGCAGTTATTTTAGCTCCTAGAGTTAAATTTTGAAAATGGGAATGTTACATCCGCAACACCTAACTGCAAGTGTTACTTGTTGGTAGTTATGAGTAAAATAACCCCAGCATCTTACTTTGACATATAACGACCCTGTTGAGCATAACTTCTAATGGTTAAAAATTTTAGCGGAAATGGACGGTTTACTTAATCTAGCAATTTAAGCTGAATTAGCAAATGTGGTCGGAAGGTTTTTTAAATTTATACTTTCCTTGTAAATACACGTCTGTATTTAGTATTTGTTTAGGAATGCGTTGAATGAGGAGAGGAGAGAATCGAGCGATCCTTTTGATTTACCTGATCGAAAATTCAATAATTATTTTAGGGTGTCAAAAAATATAGCAAACAATTTAATTAATTTATTGCGTCCCCACATGAGACTTACTCAACGGTCAACAGGAGTTCCTCTAGATCTAAAAGTAAGTACGAAATAGAATACCGCTCAAAGTTAACAAATAATCATGTAACGGTTTAAAAGTTTTCAGTGTTCTACACTTTTTAATAAATAGTACTTACTTGACGGCACTGCTCTGGGGACTTCGGGGGCCCAATTGCTTTGCAATTTATTGTATTTGCAAATTGTTCCATAAAATATTTATTTTAGACATTGAACTAGAGCCTCTTGCGCTCTCGCTTTTATAGGGCATTTTCGTAGCGGAGATTAATGAACTTTGCTTTATTGGTCTGAATGCATACTCGAATCAATGACGAGCAGAGCTGCAACTTATTTGTTAACGGGCGGTCTTTTTGTGTTTGTTCCGGTGGTTGTCTTCGCGACCAAATTGAGAATGCGATTCTATTAGTTGGCCAATTAGAAACGAAAGCGGTTCCGCTTTAATTCGTCGAGAAGCGGCCGTAATTTTGTTTATTTTGACGATCGTCAGCGTTGTTTTGTTATATATACGTCAACGTGACGTTTCGATCGTATCTATCTATATGACGTTTGTCAATCTGACGCTTCTCATGTTTCTTACATCTGTCATTTTGACGTTTTGTTATTTTACTGTTTCTTGACATCTGTCACCTTGACGGTTGTTGTCATCGTGACAAATCACTGTTGGTCGCTAAGCAACGTGTGAGCCCCTACATAGTGTAATGTTGTTATGTATATGTCAACGTGACGTTTCGCCTGCATCTATCTATATGACATTGCTTGACGTTTGTCAATCTGACGCTTTTTGACGTTTCTGACATCTGTCATTTTGACATTTTGTCATTTTGATCTTGTTGTCTTCTGTCATCGTGACATGATTTGTTCTTCTTCTTTTCATTTTTGGTAGTTGATTATAAAACCATGGGCCAGTTTTAACTCGAACATTTATATTCATAATTTAATTTTGGATTGAGTTATAAAGAAAAGTATTACTTTGATTCTGTCTAAATTTAAAATATATGTAGCATTTAAAGGAGCCACCAGTCCAATATTAATAAGATTTACATATAATTGATCAGAATTTTGTCTTTTATTTGGACATTGGAATAATTGTGGTCTACGTCCTCTACATTACCGCATGTGTAATAAAGAGAATCACAGACTCCTATTTTATACAAGTGGGACTGAGAAAAGCAATAGTTGAAGCACATTCTGCAAATATATAGTTGTGATTGCTTTTCTTGGTATAACAATATTTACACCAAGGTTCACCTTGGAGGAAATTTTAAAAGTACTATTTGTCTTTTGTTCTTGTGAATATTTCCCAATCCTTTTGCCAGTCATTTAAAATGTCTTTTCTAAGTAAAGTGAAAAAGTAGCTGTATATACGAGATGTGTGAGAAAAGTAATGAGACTGATTTTTTTATCTACCAAAGTTTTTATTTTTCTCAAACAACAATATTGTCCCCTTCAAAGTAGTTCCCTTCTGCAGCTATACACCGGCGGAGTCGTTGTTCCCAGTCTTGTTAGCAGCACTGAAAGGCTTCAACTGGTAGGGCCTTTAACATGTCGGTCACATTCTTTTGAATATTCTCTAGAGTTCTAAAATGACATCCTTTTAAGACATTTTTCAATTTCGGGAAAAGAAAAAAGTCACAAGGACTCACATCAGGGGAACAACAGGAATGCCTTTTGAGGTCAAAAATTCCGTGATGGAACTGGTCGTGTGACATGGGGCGTTGTCATGATGAAGCATCCACTTGTCTGCAATGCCGGTCTCACACGAATCACCTTGAGCCTTTCAAGGACATCTTTGTAAAACACTTGATTGACAGTTTGTCGTGGAGGAACAAATTCTTTATGCACGATACCCCTACTGTCAAAAAAGCAAATCAGCATTATTTTGATCTTGGATTTGCTCCTTCGAGCTTTTTTCGGTCGAGGAGTGTGGCAGTCCTCACTTTGCCGCTTTGTCTCAGGATCGTACTCAAAAATCCAGGATTCATCTTCATTCTTCTGCTCAGTTGTGAGGTTTTTCGGCACCATTTTGGCATGAATCCTTTCGAATGTGCAAGGTCAAAATTTGATGTACGGTGAAAGTGTTTAAGTTTAACTGGTCACCCATCATCCTTATTGTTAAATGACTGTATGATCTCACAAGAGCCCTCACACGTTCGACTTTTTTGTCGGTTTTTGAAGTTGAAGGTCTCCCTGAGCGAGGTTCATCTTCAACGTGTTCTCGGCCTTCCAAAAATGACTTGTGCCAGCGAAAAACTTGTGCTCTTGATTAGGAATGTTAATTTTTGAGATATATCCTCCTAAAAGGACAACTTGTATATTTTCTTAATTATCTCTGTATATAAATATATGTATGTATTGAAAACGATGTCGTACAAGACAAATTCGAAATAATTTTACACGAAGAACAAACGGCATTCTGTACGTCAATTAAAGCAGTTGCTAGATGCTAATAACTATTTGGCAATTAAATTGGTTTTTGCTCACCAAAATGTTGATTCTGGATACAGAAACAAGATTTCTGGAACTAACTCTATCGTACACTGTGACATTACACGAATGTCAATTCTGCAGAGGTGTTAATAACAATTACGCATTTAGATTGTGTTATGCTAATTTTTGTCATCAACCTTCTTTTATTTAGTTATTAGAAAAGCATCGATTAATTATCATTAAAATCCGCAGGTGGAATCAAGTTGTAACTCAGCGCGCACGTGGATGTAAGAGTTTTCCAACGCGTTTCGTCATATTTTGCTTATAATTACTTTCATTCAAATAAATAAGTTTCTGTACAGAATTTCGGTTTCTTAAACTACAATTTTTTTAGGAATTTGTGATAAACATCCATTAACAGGACGCAGTTAAGTATAGACATTTCTTTGGATCATTTCCCTAAAAGTTAACTTGTGCTTCCACCAAAATCAACTTATCATAGTTTAACAAATGAAAGCAGATAATCTTTACAATAAAGCGCAAACTATAACAAGAAATCTTGAAAGGACGTGTTGTACTTACATGGAAACGCAAGTTTCCTATTGTTTCTGTTGAAATAAGATGTAATTTACATTTGGATCGAGTGACAATTTATTGTTATGAATGTAAATTTTTCTTCAGGTTAAGTATTTGTCCTGAGAAAGCTGTCAAAGTACAGTGAAACATCGACATTTGAATTGTGCTTCAAGTATAGTACGTAATGAGAACTGAGAAGCTAAAAATCAGGAAGATAGCTTAGAAGACAAACGTAATGAAGACATTGCAGGTGATAGACAGTCAACAACTTTTTTTTTCATTTATATTTTAAAAATGAAAAAAAATGACAATCACTTAAAGTCGCTTGGGTACCTCGGAAACGAAACCCAAATAACCTAATAAATGAAGTACTTCCACATACCCTTCAAGACACAACTACTCCAATTTGAAAGTTTTAAATAGCATTCTCCTACTTGTGGTGCATCAATAAAAAACGCATTAAAAGCACTTTTTAGACTGAATTTGTTTTTATAAAACAACGGAAACCATTTCCAACGTTTAATTTCATAAAATTTAAATATTTTTGTACTTTCTTTTTCAACTATTTAAGAAGTATTCATCCAAATTATTCTTCTTTAGTATCGTTGGATAGCTTTCAAAACCTTACCATGAATGTATCTCAAGTATAAGGGTGCCATTTGAAATTTCAAATTTTGGGATAGCTGGAGCCGAGGCGGTAGGTCGAGATATATCGTTTTCTGCATTATTCTAATTCCCTCATCAAACCACCTAAACGGTTTTGAATGATTATTAGTAATATCTTTTTACGTTTTTATGATATAGCCGATTGCAATTTTTAAAATGGTCACATTGTAGGTATATAAAATACGATTCTAATATATTTCCCAGCATAATCTCAAGTGGTGTATTTTTTATACCCACCACCGAAGTTTCTTGGGTTCGGACGCGTCCCGCGTGAATTGCGTCAATTTTTAATCGCCCCGAAGGCACCCGGGCGCACATAATGCATGAGATGAATTGCCACAGTTCGGGGAACCGTTCCCGAAACGAAATTGTATTTGGCACGACGGACAGACGTTTATTAAATATTGTGTTGCGGTGAATTGCGAAACACAAAGGACCCTCTGAATTGAACTTGTGATTCTTCTAAGCGCAGCCGGCGTAAATGATTGCGCTCGATTTGTTCCGTGTCTTTAAGTGCAATGAGGTCCAAAAGAGCGTAATTGAATTCTTGGCGGTAGAGTAGTGAATGATTCCATCACAGCTCTAGTTGTAGAATTTATTTAGTTCCTTCAAACCAATTATCTTGGTAATACAATATCATCATAAAGAATGTCTTTGATTGATTGCACAGTCGTAATTAATTACGATTTTATAAACTAATCAAAACTCCCTTCTTGATTTCTGAAGACACAGTCGTAAGAACAACATAATACAAGGTGTCTCATAATGTAAGGAGGAGATTGTATTGGTAGCGAGGGAAGATTACAATAAAATTTTTTTCTACTTCAGATCTGTTCCAGACTGTATAAGCTTGTACAGTTCCGAACAGAAAATTTCAGACGTCGCTATCATTAATCTAACGTATACATAACAGGAATATTTCAACTTTTACGTCAGCGAAATGACAATGACATCCATACAAAGAAGTTTTACAACTCCTCAGAAGATTGGGAAAACTTCTGAGTAATTGTTGAATGACAGCGACATTTTTTGTTAAATATGTGGTAGAGAGAGTGAGTTATTTAAATGGGGAGAGGAAATTGTCCATTGAATCCAGGCCGGAATTTGGTGAATTCAACGAATTTTCATTTTCACAGTTGAGTTAATTGAACCGCAATTGCAGGAATCATTAAAGGGAAATTGTATTCGGTGTTCCTGGAACAATTGGTTTACGCTCTGTCAATATTAAATTTATTGGCACGCAGTAATTTTAATAGGAGAAAGCTTTTTTTTTAATTGTCATTTCGCTGTCGACTGTATACAATTCGTTCTATAACAAAATTTACTAGATCATAAAATTAGTTTGAATCAACAACAGCAAACGATAACGGGTCGATAAATAAGAAACCATTCACAACAGACTTATAAGAAAATAAGAACGAGAAGTGTTAAAAATGTGAAACATTTTTTCGTGTCACTCTTTTTTCTCTTTCATCGCTAAAAGAAATTTTTTAATTTATACTTCGAGATTGAAATTCCGACGAAACAATGAAGACAAAGTAATTTTAATCAAGTCCCAACAGCATACACTCACATAAACTGATTACGTTATTTATCAAAAGACGCGCGAAGACATAATAAATCTGGAGTACTTCTAATTAAAACAAGAGCGGCAGGCTTAAACACAACAACAACAAAAATATCTCAAACCATTGTTCAGGCAGGAACCTCTCCCACGTTTCCATTCTAATGAAACGTTAAATTAATTGAGCCCGAGGAAGGAGGACTCGAAAGAAAAAGGTCTTAGCGTACTCATCCGACAGATTTTCTTATCCGGGTCTAATTGGATCGGCCACGACGAACGGTGAGGGGGTCAAGTTGCCACACGACCTTTTCTTCTGCAGTTTTTGATTGATGAGCGTGGGGCCTGATGACAAAAAGATTATTGGAAAAATTACATCAATCACACGTGCGGTCAACCTCGATATTTAATACAACAGTTTCGGGAGGGCGATGCGTAAGAATTGAAATCAAAACTGAGAAGGTATTTAAATTTCCAAGATCTAAAAGCCTCTACTTTCTTGTTAACATGCCCGTGGATATGCTCGAAGAATTTTCCGCATTAGACGTTCATATCGATTTATTGTTCGTTAAGCTAGCTTCCTTTTTATCAATGTCAACGAAAGTAATTGGTAATTAGAGGCTATAAGATGTATTCAACGTTTTTTATTAAGCAATTTTACGAATCATTATTCTTTAAATTTAGAGTGGAATATGGAGAGTTCAACAAAGTTCCTCCGATTTAGTTAATTAACTCGAAATTTTAGGACGTTATTAACACCAACTTATATGTATACATTATCTATTAGTGGAATGTTAATTAAAAAAATAACTGCATAATAAAATTAATTAATTTGAAAATCTTACATATTGCTATGTTATTTTAGCTTTGAAGATTGAAATTGGTTGCAAAAATATTTTTGTACTTATGATTTTGATGTAATATATACAGGCTGTTTTTTAACTTCATACAAAAAATGAAACCAGCGATAGTTCACATTAAAAGTGATAGAATGAAGCAGTTTTTGTATAACAATTAATTAATAAATATTAGAGATAATAAATGTTTTTGGCGAACGACGAAACAGTTTGATAGTCCCTGGCTTATTTTTATTACGTAATTACGTAATCGGAGAAGTTTGCTGATGTCAGCATCGGCTGTTTAAGTGGATCAGTTCTCAACTGCACTTCGTCGCAGATAACAGCGTTGAAAACATGACCGAATTTTCCAATACTGTTCTTGTGGACATGATTTTAATTTACGGCGAATATGGTCAAAATGCGTTGGCTGCAAGACGTTTGTATGCACAGCGTTACCCAAATCGCCCTTTGCCAAATAGCAGATCCTTTATGTCAGTTGTGCAGCGAACAAGGGAAACGGAAAATTTGAGTGCGCGTCGCGGACACGGTGGTGGACGACAGCGCCCGCGTTGTATTATGAACGCGGTAGAAGAGATTTTAGAACTTGAAGAAGAAAATCTTTCGATAAGTGTGCGAAATATTGCCAGACAATTGCATATGTCACACTCAGCTGTTCGGCGAATTATTTGTTTTACCTAATAGCTAATGGTGTATTTACATTTCTTGCAAACTAATTTGCCGGAACTCCTAGAGGATGTAAATTTAAATATTAGAAGAAGTATGTAGTTCATGCATGACGGCGCTCCACCACGTTTTCATCGACGCGTACGGACACATCTAAACGAAGTTTTCTCGCGAAGATGGATTGACCGCAATGAGCCAACCTCGTGGCCAGCACGTTCGCCTGACCTTAATCCATTAGATTTTTATCTGTAGGGATATTTAAAAAATCTAGTGTACGCTGAAGAAGTAAATACTGTAGACGAACTCAACGCACGCATTAACGCAACAGTGGAAAATATGCGACAACAGAACCAATTCCGTAACGCATGTGAATCCCTGCTTCGTTGAGCCGACCTATGGTTACGTCTAGCGCAGGGGGGGGGGGAGGAACTTTAAACACTTATTGTGGGTGAAGGTCACCGTCCGTTGCATCCAGCGGTTTTAAACATTTCACAGGGAATTACCGGATGTCGGTATGAATTTTTTTTTTTTTTTTCCTTTTAATTTTGATGCATTCGTGAGAATATCGCCATTTTTTTTGTATGAACATGAAGAAAACCTTGTATATATCTGTAATGCTTCTACCCTAAATTTCTGTACTAGATATTTCTAACTAGGTTTCCACACTTCGCGATCTCTTGAAAGGTGTCTTCCCTCTTGCCAGCTCAAATTGTTATTTTGTAGCACCGTGCGTGTCATGTCTTTCCATATTGTTTTCGGTCTTTCTTTTCTACTTTTTCCTCTACGTTTACATTCCCATTTCATTTTTACCAGCCTGTTATTGTCCATCCTGTTTATGTGACCAAAACCATCGTAATTGACTACGTTCTATATAGTTTAGTAAGCTTTTTACTCCCAACCGAGCACGGGTTTCTATGCTTGGAATTTTGTCTAGTCTTGTTACTCCCTCGATGGTCCTTAATATCCTCATTTCGCTTGCTTGTATATGAGATTTGATCCTCTCTGCCAATACCTATGACAGCTGTATGTCACAGCCGGAATGAAGACTGTTTTGTATGTTTTTACTTTTGTGGTCTTTGACAAGTTTTTATTTCTAGAAATTTTGCTGGATATTGCGTGGTAGTACTTTACACTTACTTCTAATCTGCTATTTTACTCCGCATCCAAAGTCCCTTGATTTTGGATTCTAGCTCCTAAGTATTAAAAATGTCCACTCGCTGTATTGAGACATTATTTAGGATAATGTTAATTTTCACCCGGGACAAAATTATAACCGCACTCGAATTTTTGTCATAATTCGCCTTATGTTGGGAGAATTTGGACGAGATTTCTATAAACTGTTGTTTAAAGAAAAACGCATCGATCCGATATTTATTAATACTATTACAAAAATAAATTTAAAAAAGCAAAGTATTTGCGAAAATATTGTCTTTTGGGAAGGACAAAATTATAACCGCACTTAGCGATAACAAAATTTATTTTAAGAAAACAACAAAACTAGCAACACAAATGGAAACTAATAATCAATACAGCCACCGTTGCGGTTTATAATTTGAAAAATACGGTTTTGCATGCTTTGCACTAAATTATTTAAGATTTCATCTTCAACTTCTTCGTAAGCTTGCAAAATGGCCGTTTTAAGCTCTTCAGCACTACGGTATTGCCTGTTTTCAGCATACACGCGACATACAAGAATCCCTCACAGATTTTCAATAGGGTTAATATCTGGTGAGCACGCCGGCCATTGCAAAACATTAACATTACGCTCAGCTAACCAGTTCTTAGTACTTCGACTAGCATGAATCGGAGCGTTATCGTGGACAAAAGTCAGCACTCGATTAGGATTACGTTCCAGATATGGCATGAGAGAACGTTGTAGCACCTGCTGATACTCCTCAGAGTTCATTTTATTTGTGGTGAACAGGAGTTCAAGTTTGTCGAATCCGCAAAATGCGGCCCATGTCATTATGTTTCCGCCACCGAAGTTGCGTTTCAAAAAAAATAGCTTTTCTTTCCTAATGTCGTGCCAATAATGCTTCCTGCCATCCGGACCATCAAGGTTCCATTTTTTTTCATCACTCCAGATTACCTAGAAATGAGTTAATAAATATTAAATCTAATCTATCTAAATCAATTGATTTAGCCTGTCATTGAAATGAAGCTTACATTTGACCAATTTCTGTTCAGATTTCGACGAGCAAAATCAAGCCGACGTTCCTTATGTAGGGCAGTAAGCGCTGGTGTACATTTCATCCTCATTAGTACAAGATGCGGATTTTTCTTTATAGCCCTAACAACAGTTTTCGAGGAAACGTTAAGGTGGAGAGCTCGTTTGATTTCGCTAGCCGACTTTGCTGAATTTGATGCTATTCGCCAGATGTGACGTTTATCTTGCGGTGACAGTTTAGTTGGACGTCCAGAACGTTTTGCTGTGCCATAACCATGTGGATCGCGAAGATAATTTCGCACTACCGTTTCATCCCGACCCAGATATCGCGCAATTTGACGATTACTCCTTCCTTCTTCGTGTAAAGCCTCGATTTTACCCTTTTCTAACTCCGACAGCTTTCTACCACGCGGCATTTTTTTGGCAAATGTTTATTTACAGTATTCAAGGCTAACTTTAAAAGACTAGGCATAACTACTGATGATAAAACATGGAAAAGTTGACCGCGGTTATAGTTTTGTCCCACTGAAAAAAGCACATTTTTCAAATTTTCTCTCCATTTTTATTTATTTTTGTAGTTATGTTTGTTAACGTTGGAATGATAAGCTCTCTTAAAAAACGTTTTCACCAAAAAAATTCCCAGCTAAATTCTCCCAACATAAGGTGAATTATGACAAGAATTGGAGTGCGGTTATAATTTTATCCCGCACTGTATGTCAACCCGGACGCTTAGTGATTGTTGAAGACTTTTTTGACATTGTTAGGAGATCATCGACAAAAGCTAAGGATCCCAGTTTTATCGGGTTTAGAGTTCTATACTCAATATCTAATTTCGCTGTGTTGTCCTAACATGATTTAATGATTTCATCCATCACTAGGAGAAATAGAAGGGAGCTGAGCACGCCGCCTTGTCTGACTCCTTTTCCAGTGTAATCAACTCTTCTGTGTAATCACTGTCAAGTTGGATACTATTACGTGTTGTTCTATAGAGACTTTCAATGGCCAGAATTAGGTTATAGCTGACTTTCTTTTTCGTTAGAACGTTCCAAATTAATTTCCTCGGCACCCTGTCAAAAGCTTGTTGTAAATCAATGAATGCCACAAAGAAATCGTCGTCCTTACTCAGTATTTTCTCTATAGTTTGTCTAATTATGAAAATCTGATCTTGAGTGTTTTTACCGCCCCTAAAACCACATTGAATATCCGACAGGGTTTGTTCTGTTTCTAGTCTCAGTCGTTTTTCCAAGATCCTTTCGTAGACTTTCGCAGGGACGCTAAGCAACGAAATGCCTCGATAATTTTTGCATTCTTTTTTATCGCCCTTCTTATGAATAGGCACTATTGGTAATCATCTCCCAGTCCTTTGGTACTTTTTTGTTTTTATGCTGCCAGGCCAAGTTTATCATTTGAAGTAGTCTAATTTTACTTTCTTCGTTTAAATGTTTTACCATTTCCGGGCTCAGTATATCTATTCCTCTAGTTTTGTGATCCCAAGATATTTCAACACAAATGTTGCTATTATTAAAACAATGTTTTGTTAAGAAAAACAAGCATGAAAGGAACGATTGCAATCGTCGCCATCACACTGACACATACCAGTCTCAAAGCAGTTCCAATGTAACCTTTGTGGTAGTTTTGCAGTTCTTTGAAGACACCTCCGAAGCCAAACATTTTAAACCAGGAGCAGGTCCAATTTGACCGATTTAATAACATGTATGGTTTCATTTGTTTGAAAACTAAAATCAGAATTAACATGGAGATTCATTTAAGATTGATCACGAATGCGAGGGACAAAGGATTAAAAAGTGTTTTTTTACATTAGATTTAAATTCGCGGTCTCACAAAATTTTTTTAACACAGCTTATAAATACGTACAACGTTAAATTGGGGAAGAATTTAATAAAATACACGTGCTTTAATGTATCCAAACGACATTGAATTAATTAATTTGATTGTAAATAAATAATTTAGAACTTGCTCTTTAAATAACAATAACTATTATTATGCCGTCAATTGTTGTCAGCTGTTTTGTGCTAAACGTATTTAAACAAATGGCCATTATAGGAACCATATTTATAATAAATTCAACTAAACGCTATTGTTACAAATAAAGAAGTTGTTAATAAAGAATTTTAATTTGAACAGCGTTTATTTTTATTTATTTATAAGCTTAAATACGAACGTGCAAAGGGCCCAAAAGTGTTCATAGATTTTTATTTAATTTAAAACAAAAAAAGGTTATTCCCTGATCCTAAAGAAATATCATGTATATAGACAAATATGTACGGTATTGAAATATAAACAAATAACGTCTCACTATGGATATTAATATTTAACATAGGTGAAGCGACCGCCTAGACGACGCTAGTGTATGTCATGGGTATCTTCGAAAACATCCAGGCACATTCCAGACTCGCTCCAGAAGAATCGAAATGATATATAAAGGTTCGCTCCGCCGGACGGAAGGACGGTGACAAATACCACGAACGATGCTAACAATGTGTTGTGTAAAAAAAATTAGGTGCGACATAAATTATTGAAGAATATAAATTAGTTGTATGTACTATTAAGTGTTAGTAAATAAGCGTTTATTTAATACTCTTAACTCGTTATTAAATATTCCATTTATTTGAAACAGACTATTTTTAATTTGTAATTCTATTAACAACGTTAAACCATCAATGTTATCAATGAAAATATATTAATATTATTCACATTGGAACAAACAAAGCAGGAAATGTATTGTATTAGACATAGTAACTCCATACGACTAAAGAGAAAATGACAAGCGGATTTTGTAAATTGAGTTACTTACTTATCAAAATTAAAAAATAGATTTTAAACTTGCAAATATAAATTATACTTAAAAACATGAATATGTTAAATTTGTAGGAATATTGAGGGTAGTTTTCAATATTTATCGTTGCCGAAAATGAATGCCCAACAGATAACCACCGAACACAAGTGGAAACAAATAAAGCAAAACTTCTCTTCTGAACGTCCTTGTATCGTTTGCGCCCTATAATGGATGGTGCTGTCGAGTAAACAAGAAATTGTAGACGAAACGGGGGCAGAAAATTCGAGATAAAACTCGGGCAACGTATCGACATTCGCGTAAACTTTTTGCATGGATCCTCGAGGCCTTTGACGAAAAACTCAGTCGAAAAATATTTGCACGTTGTCACTGACATACTGAAGAAGATAACTATATAGATTCATATTATTTATGTATCACTCGAAGAAAAAAAGAGTGGTTTCATTTCATCTCACATTTCAACTAATAGGAGAAACAAGGAAAATTAATTTACCTATTGAGAAAGTAATTTAAGAACAAAATTTTATTATATTATTATTAATTATTATTATATTAATAAGCAGAAAAAACCCATTGAGGGAATTAAACATTCTTTTATTTCCAAATAAAATTAGTTTAATAGTAATTTAAAATTAATTTTCCATAACTGCTATTTGTGATGTATATCAACATAGAGGAGCAAAGATTATCCAGGAAGAGGATAGCTAATAATAAAAGAAAATAAAAAAAAACGGTAAATAAGACAAATAGGAGAAGGCATTGCTAGAAAGAGGGTGATCGAAAGAGATACCAGAAATAAATAATGCGTTAGAATATTGATAAATAATGATAAAGAGAAGGAAGAGGACATTGGTGGTGACAGAAGCAAGCTAGAAATAAGTAACACGATAATGCTCAAAAAGTTGTTTAAGAATAGGATGGTCTAAGTTCTAAGTCAGTAACACCGCAGTGTTAGAGACATAAGCAGTGTGAGGAGCACTTAATCTAAACCTCCCGTGCATTAATTGTCAGGAGCCACACACATAATTTTTTCGTGCACTGAAGTTTTGGAAGTAAATTCTAAGCCTTTCGTGCAAATAATTGTCAGGTGCCGCGCACTGAAGTATCGCAAACACATTCAAAGCCTGTCGTGCATTACTTGTCAGTAGCAATACGCAACCCTTCCTAGCATCAATTGTCGGAAGCGTCCACATATACCTCCTATCGAGAGCAGCAATACTCATGTTCCGCAAATCCATCAGCAACCAACTGTGAAAACAGTTGTAGTAGGAGGAGAGAAGAGGCGTACACACAGGTGCACAAAAACCTAAAATGTTTCCATCTACTAACATGGCTATAAAGCGTCGTTGCAAGGAAATGAAGAAGATGCCCCGAAAAGGTATCGACGACAACGCCATACAAAAAGCAAGTTCCGTTAAGTCTAACCGAGCTTAAAACAAAAGGATAAAGAACGCTGTAACCAGCGCAACATCATAAAGCAATTCTACCAACGATTACCTTGCCCATCTCCGATGTCACCAGCAAAAGGAGGCTTGACAATAGCAAGAAATATTATCTTATAAAGACATCGATTTGGACCACGTCGAGATGTATCAAGGCACCGATCATTTACACCCTTAGACCAAGGAAGCAGAGGAAGAGCCCTATAAAAGCGAAAGCATAGGGCACTTTAGTTTCAGTTGATCCCGTGCACTCAAGTATGAGGAGCACTCACTCAAAACCTCGCGTGCATTAATTGTCAGGTGCCACACGTATAACTTTTCCGTGCACTGAAGTATCGCAAGCACTTTTAAAGCCTCTCGTGCAGTATTTTCAGGAGCAATACACAACCCTTCCATGCATCAATTGTCAGAATCATCCACAAACACCTCCTATCGAGAGCAGCAAAACTCATGCTCCGCAAATTCTTCGACAACCAACTCTAAAGACAGTTGTAATACCAGGAGAGAAGAGGTGCATAAAAACCTAAGAGACTCCAATGCACTCTACCATCTACTAACATTGACAGAAAACGGCGTTGCGAGGAGATGAAGAAGATGCCCTGGAAAGGTATCCACTATAGCACCATACAAAAGTAAGTTCCGTGAAGTCTAACCGAGCTCTGAAGTAAAAGGAGAAAGAACGCCGTAACCAGCGCAACATCATATAAAGCAATTCTACCAGCGATTGCCTTGCTCATCTCCGGTGTCGCCGTTATCAACGTCACCAGTATAAGGAGGCTTGAAAACAGCAAGAAATATTAATTATTTAGTAAACCCATCGATTTGGACCTCGTCAAGATGTATAAAGGCACCGATTCTTTCGCCGTGTTATTAGCAAACTCCCGACTTTCACCGTACATTTATAGAATATCATTATTTACAGTCTTTTACAATCATATTTATTTTACTTTTATTTTATATTCGTTAGTTTGCCTCTATATTTATAAAGGCTGTTAATAAAGATCTATTCATGTTGTGTTTAAGAAATGATCAACGAACACGCTATAATACTGCAAGTTTAGAGGGGTGAATAGTATAAAAGAAGAGAAGAAGTTAACCAAGAAAAGATGGCTAATAATAGTGGGAGATAACGTTAGGAGTAAGTAATATCACGGTGTTAAAGAAGTAAGCAGTAGCAAAAAAGAGAGGAGGGTTATCTAAGAAGAAGATGGTCGATAGTCATAGGTGATGACAGGAGCTAGGAGCAAGAAATAGATGAAATGCGATCAGATCGAAAATGTATTAAGAAATATAAGAAATAAAACTGGAAGGGATTAGACAAGTAATTGAAAGTAAATTTTAACGGGATGTAAAATCCCATAAGTAACTTGGTTGGGATGTATAAATGATGAGAAACATTTTTTTTTCATATTTAAAAATGCTGATGTTATTTTATACAAAATGTGCTTCTAACAACTTCCTAACTCTAATCATTATTTGCTTCTTTAATCATATAAAGCATCTAAATACTGTGATAACGACGAGTAAGTGGATCGTAAAGCTCGCAGCTTCTAATTTAGGCGGCCTTGAATACTCTCGCTACTTTACTCCCTCGTAAGTCTCTCCCGTAATGAGTGTTTAAAACTTGGAATGGATTTTTTTTTGTAGTAAGAGCCGTGATTATGAAGTTTGTTGGTGTTTAAGCGACGTTGCGCTTTAATAAAGACAGGTTAATAGCAAGAAAACAACTAACAAATGTGTTCCTTGAAATTCCATTTTACCGTTGGGTCAAGACTTTACCTACCCCACTTGTTGACTCATCATTGCACTTATTTCAACAAATGATTAATATTTTCTTGGAGTATCGCATTATTTATGTTGAACGGCGTTAAAAATCTGTGGTGAATGTGCAACATTTCTTAACTTTCCACCTATAATGTTCAACATTGTGGAACGTCGACAGATTTAGATGACCACAGCGAAAGATTGACTTGAGTCTATCCGAAGAAGCTTAAAGAAATCCTCGTTATATGAGGGCGTACATTGTCTCTCTCGAAAATCGCCTTTTTTAAAGTTTTGAACTACAGAGGAACATCACTTCTTGTACGTAAAACCGAATGGATGTAGTGCCTCTGATAAACACCAAACGGACCTATTTGCGTCTTGTGCTATAACTTCAAAAATTCGGTAGACGATGGTACGTTATTAAATTCACGGAATGGAAGAGTTAGCAGAGGGTTGGGGTATCTTACGTGATTCATCGTTAATATAAATGCCGAGTTTTATCATAAGAAGAAGATCCTGGTCTGGCCGGCCCATCGAGTTCACGACATAACAACTCATCGAAAAAATCGAAACGTTAGTACTGGAAGATGTGCCCCTAAGGAAAAAATAGCTTGCAGAGATGGTTGGATAACCTCAGCAGGACGAAGGTTAGCGCAAGGTGGGTGCTCGCCGCAAAAAAAACAGCGCCACATGAGTGTGCGTTTTTGGATCTATGCACCAACGACAAGGATCGAGTCATACAGTCTTTGGTGATGAAATTTATCTGAGACCGTGGCACAAAAAAAAGATACAGCTCCGCCAAAGAAGTTCAGGGTATCTCAGTTTTTTAGGACACAGAGGGAATCCTGCATATCGATTACAAGGAAAAGGGTGTTTCCATAACGGGAAAAAGAGCTTGAAGGAATCTACCAAAGAAAAATGAAGAGGAAGCCCACCTGCACAAGGTGGGCTTCGATGTTTTGAACAACCCCAACTTACAATCCGGACTTATCCCGCAGCGATTATTATCTGTTACCAAAATATATAAAAGAACTGGATAATGAAAGGAATTTACCAATGATGAAAAAGTGAAAGTGCAATTTCAGCTCTCAAAGAGAAATCATAGGCACACACAAGTTAATTGAAAGATCCGAAAAATGTATTCCTAGTTATGGGTGAATATATTGAAAATAAAAATAGATCTGTAGTTTTGTTTACTCCCTTTACCCCTCATCTAATGATCACATTTCTTCACATCTCCATCAGATTGTTTTACGACTCTTATGCATCACTAGAGATGAGATTTGTTGCCGACGACATATCCGTGTTATGTGATCGGATACTTTTTGTATTAGTCTAGATGTTGGTGTTCACTTAAGGCTTCCGCGGTCGTTGTCGATTTTCTTCTGGATTCCGGTTGTACCACGTCACAATTCTTCTTTCCTGCCAATGTCTTGTTGTTTCTTACAAAAACAACTTTCTGAGCTGCAGCTTTATTGCCGTCGCTGCTGCTATTCTTGCTGCCGCTTCTCTATGAGTACTAAGTTTTAAGTGGCGATCTTGATGAGCAATCTACGTCTTTGAATTAAGTTGATTTAGGTTCTTCCTTCGACTCCTTTTATCTAGCCTAACTCATTTCTGGGTCCTTCACATATCCTTAATCTTCCTCGTCAATCTTTTAATTAAGCTTCACAACAGTTAGCAATAGCCTGGTTGTCCTTAGACTTGCATATTTGCATGTTTGACACGTTAGAAATCCGTACTGAGGGTGGAATTCCCTTAGATTCGGCTAAATTCTAGTATGACCTAAAGATACGAGGAGTATTAAGTAAAGAAAAAAAAAACAGTTAGCAATCTTCGTGAAGAGAAAAAACTTTCTTCGAGCCAATGATTCAATCAACCTGTCTTGTTCTATCGACTTTATTTTTTATGTACTTTTATTCCATATGCAACAAAGCACAGTAAAGACAACTTAAGGAAAAGCACGGGAAAGAAGTGAATAAAATGCAGGAAAATGATTGATGACCAAGTACAGGAAGATAAAATGATATGAAATGTCAGCTGGTAACCACTTCAATAAAGATTTTTGAATTTTTTATGGCTTCCTCTGGGATCAAAGCCCATAAGCCACCAAGTAGGAAAACAAAATAAAAACTATTTTATATGCGATAATGGAATACATCTTAAACATCATTTATGCCCAATAGCAATTGTACGCAATTCCACCCCAGTCTTGTTAGCTCTACTACGAATGCGTTCTATTATGGTTATCACTTTTACATACCCACAAAATATGATCAATATCTGTCATTACGTAACCACAATCACACCGAAGAAACTGCATTAAACCCAATTTGTATAGATACACCGAAAACTGACCGAGTCTGAATTTTAAACTGTGTCTTGTAACGAAGCAAGAACGGAATAGGTATCTGTTCAGTTGTGTGCTAACACCTGAACTTAACTAAAAGATGAATTTTTGCACATTGGGTGTTTTTATAAGTCAATGTTGATTCTATTTACCTTGTAATATTCTAATCTTTTGTGAGGGATGGGTGGCTAAAAATGATAATAGAAAGGGTATCAATTATCCTTTACTTTCGAATTTACAATTTTACAAGGCCTCGCCGCGATACTTTTCTCTTCTAAATACCACGACGAAAATGAGAGACAGATACTCTATTTACGCCGAAAAACTATTTACATTATTTCTTCCTCTTCTCCTCACTTTTTTACCAAAATTTTAGTCAAATCATATAAGACCCAAGTAGCGGTTTCTTTGCTTGTACGTTTCTGAGTTTAAATTAGGCAGATATTACTTTCAATGCCCCCTATATATGGAATAAAGTTGTAGCCCTTGCCCGCCACTATATATTTTTCGGAATTGTCGAAATTACACCTCTTCTCCTTTTGTACATTCTTTCTTTTGTATGAATTTTATATTCAAAATAAGTAAAACCAATTACGGATCAAATTAAGGAATGTACCATAAAGCAAAATTTTAAATAGTATTAAAACAATAACTTAAAATCATGTATTATCAAATAACAATTAAAATGATATTAAGAAAGAAACAAATGTAGATAAATACATATAATAATTTAGTCAAATTATTAATCAGCATAATTTAAACAAATGTAAAATTTAAATGTAATTGAAGTAACTTTAGAACGATATCGTACTAATCAATACAAAACAAATTCAAAATAATTTTATAAAAAGAAGAAATGGCATTCTGCACATCAAATAAAGCGGATGTTAGTATCTAATAACATAACTTTTGGCAAATAAATTAATGTTCGCTCACCAAACCATGGTACTGGATGCAGAGAAAAAGACGAAACTTCGATCACACTAAGGACTTGTTACTTCTAACGGTGATTTTACCACCAAAGGTCTTCTTTGATGATATTTTCATGAAAGCAGCCGTCTTTTATATGGTTCATACCGGAAATTCCAAATATGAAAAAACTTTGCATGTGGGATGATTTTATATCTGTACTATCTGAGACCATCATAAAAAGCTTGCATAAAAAAGGTTTATAATATTTATGTAATTACAAACACGCATTTTGTCTGTCTCTGGTGAATAGATTCGTAATTACCACTGATTACGAAAAATTTGAATTAAAACAAAGCGCAAAATAATTTAACCAGAATAACGAAGCAAGTCCCCTTAAATTAAACCACCACAGGACTTGCCAACTCGGGCCACTGCCAAACGCCGCCGCCCATCATAAAAAGCTCCAATCTCATACTACAAATTTTTACTATCTGGGCCCGCGCAACACTAACATAATCCGTTTAGGGCATTAAAAGAACTGGCGCGCGTGTGTGATAACTAGAGCGTGGAAAATTTCGCATTTCAAACAGATAATGGACGCTCCACATGAAGGCATTTCATGCATTACCAGGAAGAAGATAAATTTTCGAACGGTATTGAACGTTGCACGTGTATGAAAGATATATACCAAAAAATAATTTTACGTACCTATGTATATGGTTAAATAATCAGCTTGAAAGGAAATCATTTTTCCGTTCTTATTAAATAGAATTAAAATTGTATTGATTACATTCATAACAAGAGCGGGAAATGGGACTTTCGTAAAACGTCGCCCGAGTAATGAACACAATTTTCTTTTTCTGCGAGCGTTTTATTGTATATGTAAAAAATAATATTTTAAAGTTTCATTTAATGCATGTATGTTAGTGCGAGAAACGATGAGAAATCTAGCAGAATTGAAATATAAAAAATATAACGAACACCGCTCTAATAACGTGTACTTTAACATTCAATAAAACCAACAACTGGAACCGTCGATAAATAAACAAAACCCCAGGGCTCTCAAGTTTCAGTTTATATTTTAAAATTCAAACGCGAAATTGAATATTCCGCTCTATACATCCTCATATCGCGTTGTGAATTTTTAAGGGAATATTTCGGACGTTTTTATTTCATCATTTACGAGTAAATCCTACTAGAATTATTTCCTTCAATGCAGTGGTTGCGATTCTATGAAGCCGTACTCGAAGGTCGGTCTTTATTCCATTACAGGCAATTCCTTGTTAACGAACGACTCTCTTTCATCGCCGACCTTAAGACATTTAAAACTATTTTGCTTTGATATATCCAAGCTGATTAAAACTTTTCAACTCAACCTCGCAATAACTTTATCACAAGAAGGGGGTAATCTGCAGGTTTCTTTTTTCGCGTTCGGCATGCCAGGAAATGTCTAGTTTGAATCGCAAAGTTTGTGAAAAAGCTCTTCGCCTAATCAAGTGAAGTAGGACGAACACAAAAGCTCCGACCGGATCGATGGGAGGCTCGAAAAAAATCCAGCTTTTGCTTTGAAGTGGTTCCGCCAGCGATTCATTGAAATAATACTACTGACCTAACGAATGCTTTGGCGGATACTTCGGGGAACTTGCAATTTATGTTAAACCTGCTTCAACCGAGGCGAGCTGGGTCGGGCCAAACGAGCGGATGTTCGAAATTTTATGGCGGCGTAAAGCAAATTTAAAAGAATTTTATTGCGTCGAACTCGAACGCGCTGTATTATATTGGCGAATAAATTGGGAAATTCGCATATTCGCGCTTTTCATTTCGTACGGGCGACTATTTGCGGCCCGAAGCAAATCGCGAAAGAGCGAAGCCACGTCGAGCGTAAAGGACCATTTCAAGGGATGATATTTTTTAAATTTCTGGAGCGAAAAGTTACATCGCCTTCAATAGAGAATCCGCCATTGAATACATTTAATTACAAAGAACAAATTCAATTGAAGAAACACCCCCAACGAAACTAAGGAATAGCGCTCGCGCAAAGTATAAATAAAAGATGTTTTGTTCACTTTCTTTTAAGTTCTCCCAAACCAACGAAGGTTATTACTAATTGGTAAAAAGTTGAACGGACGCTTAATTTTTTTTTTTTTATTTATGGTTAGCAGAACATTAATTATAAGTACAAAATTATCGAGATCAACGCGAATCGATTCCTAAATCAGGTCGAATGCAATTTTATTAGATAATTTCCCAATCAATTCCGCAACACATAGCAGATAACATTACGAAGTTTGGCCGTTAATTTATGGGCCCCAGTCGCGGAAATTACTTGCTCGCTAACATATCGATCACCCCCGTTCAGATGCACCCCATATCAGAGATATCATGCGTCGACACGGTCCGGACGGTCATAATTTGTATGCAAAAGTGGCACGCCGACACGTCTGCGGCTTTGCGGTCCTCCGGAGGCGGTTTCCAGCGAACCATATCCTGACAAATTTCGTGGGCTGAATTGTAAATCAATTTGGATGTGTACGATCGCGTGCCTCTGAAGAAGAAAATAATTAAATTTAAGAAAATATATGTAATTTGCTTTTAGAATTCTATGAAAACGTTGAGAAACCCTTAGTTTTCACAACGAAATACTTAAAGAAGAGAGAAGCCTAATGCTTCTTGTGATAAGCTTGAAGTACTCGAAGAAAATATACTTGACTTTGAAGTGTTTGACTTCTTGAAAAGAACTTGAAACTTTGGAATCTGTGGTAAAATATATTTTGCAATCCAAATTCGGAATAATAATCTCCTATGGACCAATCAAATTTGCCTTAATTAATTAATTCAACGTGGCCAACAATCTAAACTAATTCAAGTAACCTTCTTCAACAAATAAAGATTGTTTGCTTTTTTCTTTTAATTATGAAAAGAAATCTTCCAGACTGATTAACCTATGCACATTGTCATCAAAAATCTATTATGCCGTTTTTATTTAAATGTAAATATAAAAAGCAGATAATATCATGATCATTTAGTAGAACTTTATGTTTTGACACTAAATCTTTTTTTATGGCTTCGTGCTAGATATCATACTTATAATCGTTAAAGGCTTTACGTGTTTGGAAACGGTTTGAAGTCGTTAAAGTAGTTTTAACTTGAGCAACGCATTTAGAATAAATATGTTGACAAGCGTACCTGAATATATTCAACTATATACTTTTTATTTAATGATGCCTACATCAGTCATATTTAATTCAATTATAATTCTATAAAATCAAGTTTTCTTGCCAGATGAAAATTATGAAAATTAATTAAAATTGTGTAATTTTTATAATTCTATACTTATTTTGAATATTTTACCGTTCAATGTTCGCTTTCTCCGCACATTCATGGTCGGATGAAATTATTTTATACTTGACGCTCACGCCTGTCTATAAAATCAAGTTTTTTTGCCATATAAAAATTCTGAAAATTAACTAAAATTGTGTAACTGGCAATATAGAAAGTGTTAGGAAAGAGTTTATACATATATTTCGGTCTTATTGCACCTCATCAGAACTCTGTACCTTAAAAAAGTTTGGTTTATTGAAAAATTTAGAAAAACTTACCCCTTTTTTGAATTTCTAAAATCCCAAAAAACAAGAACCAGAACTAATGACAAAAATATGAAATTCTTTTCAAAATATACAAGGAAAGTGATTGTAATCTCTCGCAAATTCACAAAAGTGACATTTTTAATATTTGTTTGATGTTACCAAGGCAACAAATTGACAATTATAATTTATAATTGTTACAAAAATGACATTTTTAATATTTGTTTGATGTTACTAAGGCAACAAGTTGACAATTATAATTTATAAACAAATTGACAATTATATTTATAATTGTCAATTTGCCTTAGTAACATCAAACAAATATTAAAAATGTCATTTTTGTGAATTTGCTAGAGATTGCAATCGCTTTCCTTGTATATTTTGCAAAAGAATTTCATATTTTTATCATTAGTTCTGGTTCTTGTTTTTTGGGATTTTAGAAATTCAAAAAAGGGGTAAGTTTTTCTAAATTTTTCAATAAACCAAAATTTTTTTAAGGTACAGAGTTCTGATGAAGCCCAATAAGGCCAAAATACATGTATAAGCTCTTTCCTAACACTTTCTATATTGCCAGTTACACAATTTTAGTTAATTTCCTATCTTTATAATTGACTAATCGATTATCTGGAACATTGGCAATTAATGATAAATTATTGAGAATTTCCGCGAAGCAGTTAGATCGTATGGCAAATATAAATAAACCCTATTGGGGACCCATTCACCAGAATATAACAATATTTGTTCTGTGTCACTTATGGAGCAAGGAATAGTGTTCAAGCGACAAAAAGATACATAAAGCGCAACTTTCGGCACAATCCCTAGAAAACTTTGAACATTTAACTGCAGCTATGAAGAGAAATCAGCTAACAACAAAAATATCCCACAAAAAAGCTACTTGGATAATTTAAAAGGACAACATAGAAAGGAGAAAGCTAAGAAAGCAACAGAAACAACGAATAAAACAACATACTATAACAGTAACATACAAATTTGGTAAAAAAAAAGAAAATGAGAGTGCAAGTGACAGCGTAATGAGAGGTAACTAGAAATGAACTAATACAAAAAGGAATATGCAAAGAAAAAAAGAAGGAAATCGTTTAGTAAAAAATGGGATATCTGAAGCTTAGTATAGATAAAGAGAACGTATAACAAATAGCTAAGAGAAGATATAGACTAGCTCTTGGTACTGCAAAGTACAGGCAAGTAAAGCAAACAGCATAGATACGTAAATCACACAAGCGAAAGGAAACAAATGCTAATGACTTAAAATTATGAATTTTGGTCAAGTGGAGCTAGGAAAACAAAGCCATTTAGAAACATGAGGATCATGTCAGCAAATCAAGTAAATTAGAGCAAATCAAAAGAGGAAGATCCACTTTGAAAGTGCCAGAAATCTAAATTGTTATAACTTAAGTTTACAATTTAGAATTTTCTCAATTCTTTTTCCCTTTGGAAAAGCTCTTGCTCGTGTGAATATAAAAAATAAAACAACATAGATTCAAATCATATCTGATGCAAAGGAGTCAGTACGTATACTATAATGGCTATTCCTCCTTTGAATTTGTACCTACTTCTGGAGTACCTCAGGGCTCTAATCTCGGGGCATTACTTTTTGTTCTATTCGTTAATGATATGCTATCATCTTCGTCTTGTCCAGTCCTAGCCTATCCCGATGATCTCAAAATATATGGAACTATTACATCTCTGGATGATATCGTAAAGTTACAGAGCGAAGTTGCGGCATGATACAAAGATAACAAGTTGAAACTGAATGTCGACAAATATTTCTTTCACAAGGCAACGCACATATGAACAAACTACATACATGATCAATGAGAAAATCCTGAAAGTTAACGATTCTACCAAGGATTTGGGCGTGACTTTTGACAGCTCCCTCAGTTTCGCACTGCACCTGAAAAACATCACCTCCAAGGTAGCTAGAACACTGAGCTTCATTATAAGGGAGTCTAGACACTTTTCAAACACTGAAACCATTAAAGTATTATTTTCTGCCTTCGTCCTGCCCTGCTTGGAATATGGTTTTCTGGTTTGTTCTCCTTACTACATCAGTCATTAGATCGCATACAAAAACGATTTTTAAAGTACCTCTCATTCCGTGAAGATGGAATCTATCCGGCAAGAGGAGTTAATCAATCTCAACTTGTTGAGCGTCACAATATGGACTCTCTTTCCTATCGACGAGATATGGGGAGCATTCAATTCTTACGCAATCTATTAACTAATAAAATTCACGCTCCATACCTACACTCTAGGATCCCATTTCATGTTCCAAGGGCTGCATCTAAGCATGCTGCGATGTTCCAATTGCACGTACCAATGCTCTATTGTGTGCTCCAGTCACGGTCATGTGTCGCAATGCCAATCGACCCTGGATTTGACATACTAACATTTACATACATACATACAATACATGCTTTAATAATTTCCCTCTTGATTTTTTAACCTATTTTATATTTTTTTTTGTTCTTGCACTTTATATACATATATTGTAAAATTGTCCTGTAATTGAGGTTTCCTATTGGGCAATAAAGATATTATTATATTATTATTATTATTATTATAAAAGAACGAAGGCGGATTTAAGAAAATAAACACACGCAATGTCAAGTAGGTATCTTGATATAATTTTGCTCAATCCAAAAAGTTTTTTTATGGAAATGTAATTTAAACAAAATACGTAAATTATCGTTTGTTTCTCATCTGCTACAATTCCTGTTCTGATGAATTAATTCATGAATTTTGTAGTAATCTGCTTTGACATTTGTTTTTGTCAAGATACTATTTCATTGGACGTGAAAAAAATTTAAAAAATTGGAAACAACACCCATGCAATTTTCTTAAGAACAGGAAGACAAAGAAAACCAGACATCTAGTATAAATAGTTCAAGGAAATACTAAATTTTCCTACGAACTAGTGTTTCACATGCTACATCATTATTTGGGCATAAGAATAATATCTGCTAAATGGATCCCCAAATGCCTGAACATTAATCAAAGACGACTCAGGGTGACAACTTCAACGTCGCCTTGTAGGCATTCTGAAGAAAATTTTTCCAACTTTTCGAATCCAATAGTAACTATGAACTGTTACACTCTTGTGCGGTGATCTAGCTGTAGACGTAGTAGGGTTGGTTAGGAACGTCAGGGAACAGATTGGGTTTCAAGTTAAACACGGTGAAATACTTAAAATTGTTATATTTTTTTAGCACAAATTTTATTGTCAATCTCAATTGATCCAACGATCCAACAACCTTGCCCGTGACCTTAGGTCTGTTTCAGATGTTGGAGGCGGGCACGACTTCCTATTTGTACGTCTGGTCGTACTTGATTTATAATGATAGCGATCCGATCTTCAATTGGAACAGTTGCGGCTAAGCGATCAAAGAGTTTCCACTTACTGGTAATAAATGGCTCCGTGTATTCTGTCGTTCTCTGTTGCGTAGAGTAAAGTTTCGCACATAGCTTCATCCTGACATGAACTCCGGCGTATTCCTGCGTAAATTGTTCTTGAAACTCAGCCCACGTGAGTTGGATGTTCTGGTAGCACTTGTACCAGGCTTGGGCATCACCTGCGAGTTTCTTACTAACAATGGGAACCCACATCCAAGCTGGAGTCTTCGTAATTGTAAAATATTCTTCCAGCGTTCGGGCACTCGAAGTCGGAACCATGAAATTCCGGAAGATTGGACGTCTTCAGGGTGTGAATGTAAACGACCTCTTGTGTTGTGGAAGATTCGTTGTGCATTCTTGCTATTGCTGGGCGCCACTGGAGCTCGTCGGCGTCTCCAGAAATACGTGAAGATTTTAGACGGGTATTTACCATTTACTGAGTAAAGCGCGGTTGGGACGAGTGGGAACGGCTTCGCCAGCAGCTGAAGTTCCGTCTAACATTGACGTAGCCCCACGTTCTGAGTGCCAAATGTTACACTCTTGTGCGGTAATCTAGCTGTAGACGTAGTAGGGTTGATTGGGAACGTCAGGGAACAGATTGGGTTTCAAGTTAAACGCGGTGAAATACTTAAATTTCTTATATTTTTTTAGCACAAATTTTATTGTCAATCTCAATTGTTTGACAAACAACAACCTAATAATATTTTATTTTCCTTGCCTACTAATTGCAATCCGATGCTACGAATAACTCGGAAGGAAATGTTCCAAGCGTAATTTGAATTTGAATTACGCGATGGTAACAAGACGAAATATGGATCCATCACTACGATCCAGGAACGAAAGAATATACTGAAAAAAATCCATTCATTATTAACCAAGCTTCGAGAAAAATTTATGGAGAAATGCAGTAGAAAATTTACATAGGTGTGCAATGCACCCGCTCACAAGTTTCTAGTTGCATTGCAAAAATTGGCTTCGAATTAATTGACCCACTCTCCCTAGATTTAACCCCTTCTTACTATTATATATTTCTCAAAAGTAAAAAAAAAAAAACTTAAAAAGGAAGATTCTCATCCAATGACGTGGTAATAAATACTGTGGAGGAGTAATTTGTAGACTAAGACTGTTTTTAAGGTTTTCTTTTGACGACACTTTTCGTCTGCGTTTCGGTTCCTCAGCAAACGCTACTGAGAGGAACTAGCCCTTAGAGGAATCGGAGCTCCTTTGCCTTCATTTCTGAACTAGTACGTGAGAAAAAAACATCTCAAACTGTAATAAAATAATAAGGCAATTTATTGCAAATGAAAAATTTTGAATGAGGTTTTCTTCAAAAATTCTTTAGCTCTTCTCTTAGTGAATTAGTTTGACTGCCATTGAAAGTAAATTCGCAGGGACAAATTGATGATGGCTTTTATTTTATAGGGTACCCTGGTCCGTCCGTTCGGCCCAGGGTGTGTGTGTATCGGTAGTCGAACAACTGGGTAAGTCAACGATGAAGCTGAGCGTGTCTGCTTATCGAGCACACGCTTCAGCGCACAAGAAGATCCTGGACACGGCTTACCAACTGAACTACGGCTCAACATCGGCTTCGCACCACGCCACCGCCAGTTCTTCATCAGCAGTTGTCACCGTTCCCTGCTCGGGGTTCCAGGTAGGTCCTCCTCCTTTACGACCGGGGATCACAATGAAATGAACCAGATTTACGCAAATGCACCGGCCGTGATTTTAATAAGCAGTAAACGTGTGTGCCTCGTAAAAGGCCGAAACGACTGGCTGCAGTATTGAATTCCGTTTTATGCAAATATGTTTGCGCGGAATTTATTAGCTGAAGAAATATTTTCTGACTTGCAAATTTAATTCTTGTGCACCAGATAGATAAAGTTTACGAGCCATTTGTATTTAAAAATATTTAAAAGGAAACACCGCAACTCGTACTTTAAGAATGTGATAATATGCGCAGTAAGTAGGAGTTTATGGTTTAATAAGAATTTTTAAATTCCCATCAAATATGCACTATGCACTCGTTCTTTTTGGATATGGAATATAATAGCAAAGGTTATCTACCTAGCCATAAAGAAGAAAAGGGGGTTAATTTAAACATTTTTATATTTCAGTATATTCCACATTTAAGTCTACACTTGCAACGCTTTTTCCAGTTGTTTTAACCCTCTTATGGAAGCCCAGTAAAAAATGTCAACAGCATCTCTTAATACTAATCTTTTGGATTTGGATTATATGGAGGATGACCCAGTTCAATAAAGCCTATGGTATCAATGAATTCCTTAACTTTTCTTGCTTTATGCAATTGTCCTGCAAAAGAAAGATTTCTTTACAGAGCCTATGGGGTCGTTTTTGTTCAAGAGTCTTTTTAAAGTTTTGAAGTGTACTGTGGCAAGTTTCTCCATTCATTGTTGAACCTTTAGGCATATACTTAATTACAAAGAAACCATCACCATCTCAAAAAATTGTCGCTATCAATTTTTCTGCAGGACCTTGTGCTTTTTTCGGGAATGGAGAACTTTTATGCATCCATTACGTAGATTCTTGTTTTGTTTCTGGATCCCAAAAATGGACCCAAGTTTCATCGCCAACAGGTTTGGATTCGCTTTTAACAAGCTTACATTTTGCACTGAAATTTTCTTGCGGCACAATTTTCGTTCTGGCCTCAACACTTTAAGAACCTAACGTGCAGACACTTTGCTAAGGCCTAAATCTAAGTGCAATATTCTTAAAACTGTAATCTTCAGATATTCCAACATCCGCAGCAACTGAAAACACTTTCAGAAGTTGGTCCTTCATTACTAACTCCTTAACTCTTTTAACCATTTCTGTATTTCGAGCTTCCACCTCTGGATCGTCCTGAATGGATCCTCTGCCACAACGAAACTGCTTTGACCAAAATTTGACTTGAAAATATGTAAGACAACCCTCTATTAAATGTTCGGGGCAATGTAAAAGGAATGCTCACTTAAAATGTTTGCTCTTGCCCGCTTTTGAACTAGCTACTATTACTCAATATAAGAAAGCCTGGTTCTGCCTAGCTTGTAAATCTCCTTCCTCTAGTAAAGAGCAGTTGTCTGTTTCTCTTCTTGAGGCATTGTTTAAACAACAGTTTGATCTATTTAAAGCCGAATTTAAAAATGAAATGAAACAGATCATTCAGAATGAATTCAAGGTGATTACTCATTGTATTAATGTGTTGGAAAATTATATTCTTGACTTACAGAATAAAATTTCTCTTCTTGAGGCTGTACCTCAGACCAGTACCCCATTTGAATGTGAAAAGATTGTACAAGAGTCAGCTGAGCATGCTAAGCGTATCTCGAATATTGTTATATTTGGTCTAAAAGAGGAGTGCGTTGCTTCAAATAAAGATCAATTGAACATCGATATGAATACATTTTCCAAAATGGTCTTCCTACTATTATTTCTTTGTCTAATATAAATTTAAACTAAATTCGCCCAACAAAATTCCCAAATTTATAAACATATTCTACCAGAATAATCGTGGCTTGCGCACCAAAATACATGAACTCTATATTAATGCATTTGAGCATCTTTACGATATCATTATTGCTACCGAATCATGGTTAAATGATTCTATTAATAATGGCGAGCTATTTCTTCCTGAATATGATGTTGTTAGGAACTTTAATGTTGTGAATAAAGTAAATGGTGGCGGTGTCATCATGGCCATCTCTAAAAATCTTAAATTTGAAATAGTTGATGCATCTCAATTTTTTGGTCAAATCGCTTCATATTTCTAAATTTACTGAACTTAACTCTATATGTCCAAAAGTACGTTTATTTCACAGTTTTTGTAATTCCCAAGAATTAATGCAGTATAATCATATAAGAAATAGCCGCAATAGATTACTGAATTTAGTTTTATTTAACCTTCCTTAGTAGTCAGACATGAAAATCATCCACTTCTTACCGAGGACTCTCGTCATCCTGCTCTTGGTATCACACTTAAATGCTTGCCTCTGGATAATGATTCTCCTTTTCCTATTGCTTGCGACAAAAGGTTCAACTTTCGCAAGGCAAATTTTACTGAGCTATAATAATCTTCTTAGTGCTGACTGGTCATCCGTTGAGTCCTGCTCTGATGTTAATCTCTGCATTCAAATATTTTATGATATTCTTTATAATATTATTGACCAGTCCGTTCCTCGGTTTAAGACTCGTACTTTATCTTATCCTCCATGGTTTACAGGTTCCTTTATTACTAACTTGAAACTGAAAAATTATTATCGGCAGAAATGGTTAGCTACGAATGACTACGTCTTACATCGAAATCTCAAATATCTACGGCTTACAAAGCATTTATGTATCTTACCGAAGAGTCTATCCTATCTAATCCTAAGAGCATCTTTCAGTATGTCCATATGAGGCAAGGCACTACCCGGATCCCGATTAAATTACTTGCAAATGATAATACACATCTTAATCATCCGCAGGATATCGTCAATGGCTTTGCAGAATGGTTTTCTAAAATTCATTTGCCTGACTCTGGAAACATCGAACTTAACGATGTTCACTCAAATTTCCTCCCATTTCCTCTGGCCCCTGTTTCTGAAAAAGAACTATTGGACATCATGGTTAAATTTCCTGTTAAATTTACCGCTGGAAAGGACAAGTTTCTTGGTCCATCATGCTAGATATATATTTATCAAATCTTTACTGTACAGGGTGGCCCAATGATGCGTATTTCTTCTATAAAGCCTAGGGCAAAAAAATTAAGAAAAAATCGATAAAGAAATTTATACTAGACAATACGCGGCATATTGTAAAATTATTTTCAATTATACAGAGTGATCAGAAAAATGTCGGTTCGTGGAAACGAATTTTTTTTAAATGGAACACCCTATATGTTTTTAGATATTTGGATGCGCCGCAGTGAGCTGATTATAATGGCATAAATATATATAGATTTCATTGAACTAATTTCGTAAAATAATTTTTTTTCTTAAAAAATTCTTCAAAAATTCAGTTAGTTTGGATATGAATTTCTGATTACTGAGATAACATAGATCAACGAAAATTTAACGCGATATTTTTAGGACTTTGGCCCATATGAAAATGTGAAAAAAAATAAGATATCTTTCTGCATTATACCGAGCGATCGATACTTACGAAACATTCGGTATCTCATTTTTTTTAAATGGAACGGCCTACTTTTTATTCCAGAAATGGATAGCACTTAAATGTAGCTTTCTGCTGATATAAGGTTATATACTTTTATTTTTAACAGTTTCGTCACTAGAAATTTTTTTCACAAGTATTTGAATGGTTGCCTTCTTAAACTCGTCGGCACCAGTCGGAATATGCATTTTTGCTACAAATTTAAAATTTATGTCTGTTAATTAAATCTACTGTTTAAAAAAATAAATAAAAAATTCCGAAAGTTGGGTAACAAATATTAAGTTTCTATTAAAATTTCCTAAAATTATCGCCTTAAATAAGAGCCAGTTTCATAATGAAATCTAAAAGAGACTTTAAAATTAAAGGCACATCCAGATCTGTAAACAAATGTGTTTTCATATTCGTTTCTAAAATACGAACAATATTAAGATATCTGTTTGTATTTTAGTTTAGTTATAAGAAGATATGGTTGATATGATTTACATATTAAGAAGATGTAATAGAAATTGTCTTCTTGCCTCCACAATTTATAGTGAAAGATATCCAGACCATCGCCCTATTCAAATAAAATGTTTCAGAAGCTTAAGAGACGTTTTGAACAAAGCGGTAGTGATCATTACAAGAAGAAAATCGTTAATCATCCAAACACAACATAATAATCAGTTTACAGTCCCGGCAACAATAACAGAGAATCCAAATATAAGTTCACGCGAAATAGCAAGATAACAGACCAGTGTCCAAAGAATTATAAAAAAACATAAATATCACCCATATTATATGATTTTACATCAAGATTTACATGGCGACGACTTTCAAAATAGAAAAATATTTTGCAACCAAATTTTTTTCGAAAGTACAGATCGCTCGGTATAGTGCAAAAAGATATAATAATATAATATTGTTCGTATTTTAAAAACGAATATGAAAACACATTTGTTTAAACATCTGAATGTGCCTTTAATTTTAAAACCTCCTTCCATTATGAAACTGGCCCTTACTTAAAGCGATAATTTTAAGAAATTTTAATTTTAATATTTGTTACCGAACTTTCGGAATTTTTAATTTTTTTTAACAGTAGACTTAATTAACAGACATAAATTTTAAATTTGTTGCAAAAATACATATTCCGACTGGTGCCGACGAGTTTAAAAAGGCAACCATTCAAATATTTGTGAAAAAAATTTCTAGTGACGAAACTGTTAAAAATAAAAGTATATAACCTTATATCAGCAGAAAGCTACATTTAAGTGCTATCCATTTCTGGATTATAAAAAGTAGGCCGTTCCATTTAAAAAAAATGAGATACCGAATGTTTCGTAAGTATCGATAGCTCGGTATAATGCAGAAAGATATCTTATTTTTTTCACATTTTCATATGGGCCAAAGTCCTAAAAATATTGCGTTAAATTTTCGTTGATCTATGTTATCTCAGTAATCAGAAATTCATATCCAAACTAACTGAATTTTTGAAGAATTTTTTAAGAAAAAAAAATTATTTTACGAAATTAGTTCAATGAAATCTATATATATTTATGCCATTATAATCAGCTCACTGCGGCGCATCCAAATATCTAAAAACATATAGGGTGTTCCATTTAAAAAAAATTCGTTTCCACGAACCGACATTTTTCTGATCACTCTGTATAATTGAAAATAATTTTACAATATGCCGCGTATTGTCTAGTATAAATTTCTTTATCGATTTTTTTCTTAATTTTTTTGCCCTAGGCTTTATAGAAGAAATACGCATCGTTGGGCCACCCTGTACATTATTAATCTAGCCATTGCCACATCCTCTTTTCCTGACGCCTGGAAGCGTGCTAGGATTACGCCTGTTTATAAAAAGAATGATAAGACCCAGATAATAAACTATCATCCTATAGCAATATTGAACAACTTTGGTAAAATTTTTGAATACTATATATACAAGATTATTTATAAACAGACTTGTTCTTATATTGTTTCCTCTCAGCATGGCTTTGTATCTGGTAGGTCAACGATAAGAACTTAGTAACCATTATGCAATTTATTGCTGAACAACTTAATCGACAGGGTCAGGTCGATGTTATATTTACTGATCTGTCAAGTGCTTTAGACACGGTACATCATGGTATCCTTCTTAGGAAACTTAGTTCCTTCGGGATGCATCTAATCAAATCTTACTTATCAGGCAGAGTAAGCTATGTATTTTATAATGGCTACAAATATTTTGAATTTTGAATATGAAGTAACCTCAGGCGTGCCTCAGAGCTCTAACTTGGGACCTTTACTATTTCTGCTGTTTATTAATGACCTATTAGTATCTCTTAAATATTAAACACTTGCCTTTGCTGATGATTTAAAAATATATGCTTCTGTTTTGACTGTTCATGAAGCTGTTCAACTACAACAGTGCCTTGATATTATTGGCCATTGGTGTGCTGATAATTATCTAAAATTAAATTGTAACGTACACGAAGAAGCTTAATTCCATCAGCCATAGCTATCTACTAAATGGTCAATTACTTGCAAGAAGAGAGTCGATGTTGGATCTTGGGGTGCATTTTGATTCTACTTTGAGTTTTGCTCATAACATTGGCAATATTGTCACCTCAGCCTCTAAAACTCTTGATTTTGTCCTACGCACAGCCAAATATTTTAATAACGTAGATATCTTTAAATGTCTTTATAACTCGTTAGTTCTTAGTAGGCTCGAATATGCTTCTCAAGTTTGGTCACCGTATTACATTTACTATCGATTAGATATTGAACGTGTTCAACGAAGGTTCCTTAAATTTCTAACGTTTAAATTATCCGGGCAATATCCTCCTAGAGGTGTTGATTATGACTCTCTGTTACACAGACATAACTTTCAATGCCTTAGTCAACGTCAGGACATTCACGGTGCTCGATTTATATGGAAACTTGTGCATAATAAAATTGATTGCATTGGAACCTTGGAATCCTTAATTTTTTTAGTACCACGTCTTAACTCTAGGTGGTCTACAACATTCAAACCACCTACAGCAACATCTTAATTAAAGCACCAATATGAATGGCTCACTGTGCTCTATTATATGTAGTTTATTATATTGCTTCTTAGTACTTAGTTTCTTCATACTTGTGTGTTTTACTTTATATATTTTGCTTATTATTTTTATTTTTTGTTTCTTTATTCGTCCTGTTATTGGGAATTTTCCTGTTGGACGATTACTATAATAATAATAATAATAGTTATGCACTGCCGTCAATCTCTCGTGGATATTTTTAGGAGTATTCATTTTCTTTAGTCAAAAATTTTATTACATTTCGATGTAATTTTTAATTACATAATTTGGTCCTAGTGGGATCACATCAGGTCCTACAAACTATATATTTGGTGGTTTAAAAACGATCACCATAAAACAACAATTCAGATAATAGAAGCGTTCAATATATTTTATTTTAATTTCATTAAATTCTGCGATTGTTGTGTTATAAAGTAAATGAAAAACTTTATTCGACGTAATCTGTTTTCGGTGGAAATTGTATTACCTATTTTACAAGAATTTCGTCTGTCATTTTACAAAATTTATTATTTCCTAAAGCCGGGGATTTACGCACGCTGAAATGGATGGCTTTGTGTAATGCAGCCGTACTTCCTATTGCATTAAACCGAGCTTAATGAACGGTAAATGCATCTCGTTTTATTATTCGGTTTTGTTAAATGAAATACGATATGATATGCTTTTCCTTCATTGTGAATATTATCTAATAAAATTAAACACTTCGTAATTAATTGTGTAATTTGTTTAACGTAAATATACAGCGTACGAAATATAGGTAATTTGATTGTTAATTTTCTCACTGAAGCCGTATCTATTCCCGGACAGAAGTCTGCAGCTGAAACTGGCCTCGTTACATCGACATTATTTCTCTGGTATTACATCTCCAAAAAAAACAACCCCAACAAGGTTCCTTACGCCCCGAAACCGTCGTTCCGCGATCTCCACCACCAGAAATCAATAATCTCTGGTGACAAAAACGGATTTAGGTCGGAGACACTTTACGCCCATAAATTTGATCAGCGATGTAAGTGATGTGATTGATTATGTGGCCGTAAAGGCGGAGATGATTTACTGGCCGGCTTCTGCGCTGAACGACGCTAAAACATCGCAATTATGGCGCTACAAGCTTCATAAAATCGCAGCAAATGATGAAGACTCGCGATATCTCCTCGGAAACACGACGACTATTTTAATTAAAACGGAATGCGATGGCGAAGATTCCCTTCAACGCCAGGCATAACAAAAAAGGATGCTTTTCGAAACTTTCCTAGGAAATTCTAATTCAGTTCTTTATGAAATCTGAGAAGTCGAGTTACATTTTTTAGATTCTTTCGATAGGTACACTAGATTGAATTCTGCACATTTTTTGAAGAGGCTCAAGACATAACAAATGGACTGTCTCATGAATGTTTTCTTTTATGTGTAATATCCAAATCCTTACGATTCCAAGGAGGGTATGCAAATACGTTTCCAAGGAATATAATTATAGTCCCCAAAAAATTATGAACATCTTCAAACAGTTACGTAACTCTATCAGAACAAGCGCAAATTTATGGAAGGACTTCAAGAGGACATGTCATTACGGTCTCTATGAATATTTTCTTTTATGAGGCCTTAACACTTGAAGAGTGTTCAAAACTGCCATATTATGCTTAAGAGGGTATTCAAAGTTCTCTTAAAAGTTTTAAGGTTCTATATTCGGCAAGGATTTAAGATAAAAATATTTTTAAATGTTTGTAACAAACAATTAATAACAGAGAAAAAACAGGCACATTCTAGAAATGCTCTGGTACTTTCTTCTATGCCTCCTAATTGCACGTTTCTTCCAGTTTTCTAGCTGTACTATTTGCCTCCGGTAATGATTTGAATAGTTCTTTTACTTTCTGTGATTTTATGTTTCGTAAGATGATATCTTAATAACAAAGATAAAAATTCACTTATCCTTGTCTACAAGTTGTTACAGTTAAGAGGTAAATAAATTAAATCCTGTCCCGTTTATAACCTTCCCTTTTCACCTCATCATATTAAAATCAGACCGAATAGCCATGTTAATTAATAAATATTTGTTAGGACAAATGGCCTCCGATAATGAGGAAATTCAGTATGTAAACAATGCCCCCAGTTCGAAGTTCGGGCGGGCCAATTAGGGACGAGCCCGGAAACCAGGCGATTTGAAATCTGAGGACGAGCAACGCAAACAGAAAAGAAGGAACTTTAACAAACATCGTTAGGCGAAAGTTGGGCGTGTCGAGGATAAAACGAAATTATTTGAATTATTTGCTTCGCGAAATTTTGGTTAACGAGGACGTACACAGTAAATAAATAATTAAATATGTAAGTGAATAAAACATGAGATAAACGGGTAGAATAATACAAAGGATAATAACATTTATTCAGGCCCATAAAACAATAAGCTAAATAAAACAAATGTTAAAGCTGGTAGCAAGTCATAAACTGCTGGAAATGTTGTATTTTTTTTTCTTTTTCCTCATTTAGTTCCGCAATAAATTTGCCACAATCTCCTATCATTCCAATCACCCAATTGGTTGGTTGAGTTGGTCTTCTTCTTTAATTTTTTAGAGGTGTGTACCATTTTATCAATTGATTTGACAATGTGTGTTTTTCATTCTTCGGACTTAAGTCTTTTACAGAGCTTGCTTCATTCGGCCGAAAACATCTGCATTTTCATAGCTCTAATCTTTTCTCTTAACCTGTATGAGATACCGAGTTTCTGTATCATATAAGACAATATTTTGACTACGTTGTAATGTACCCTTTCTAATGATTTTTGTTACGTTGTTACTCTAGAATGGATCGCGAAAGGTCCTTATGGTTACTTTAACCCTTGGTTTCTACGTCTCCTTCACATTTTCTATGACTTATTAAAATAGTTAGTTGTATATTCTCTTTGTACGTGTGAGTTCTAAAGTGTAAAGTGAATGCCAGAGCAGAGAAGGCAGTTGGTCGCATTCGTAGCTGACAAATTCACTAATGAGATAAATGATAAGGAGAGTAACATAATCACAGATGGGGGCAAGATTAAAGGGAAATGGCGACAATATTTCCAGGAATTAACAGATACAAAAGAAAAAGTAATTCATGGCGACCAGAAAGATTTAACTATCGCATCCATCACAAAAAGAGAGGTGTCTTACATGTCTAAAATAAGGTATAAAAGAGACTGCTCTAACTATAGAGATATAACATTGATGAGTAAACCAGCAAAAATGAGAAACTTAGCGAAGAAAGGTTTTATCTACCTAGAAACAGTTATTGACAGAATCGAAAGAATAGATGCTTGGAAACGTCCGGAAAATAGAAAAGAATACAAATGTTTCAGAAAACTTAAATATTTTAAGAACTTTCTTAATTACTTACTTACGTATTACTTAAGTATTGCTATTTAGTAGTTACTTAAAATATGTTTACTCAAATACTTACAACAGCAGCTTGTTTATTAATGTTGATATTTTTAAAATTATACAAACAAATCATTTTTAAGCAACATGAATGACCGATGCCACTTTAATAAAAACTAAGTAGTTCTGTTTTTTTTTACTGCATATTTAAGTAACGTAGTACGCTCACTTTCGCTCAGTTAAACCTCACCACCTGTGTAAGATGAATACAGCAAGGTATATTCTATTTTTTTTTATAATACCTGTCAGTGTCAAAATTCTAGGGTTTCTGTTGGAACCCTACGGTGCTAACCTCAGAAACATTTGACAGGTATAATAAAAATCGGAGTATATATTCTCAATCACGTTCTAACTGTTACATAATAAATAGGGTCGTGACTTAAGTACATACGTATTTGAGATCGACGTTGTAAGTTCGTCTTCTCGTCTCGTTTAAGATCGTCGTAAGTTACTATGTATTTATAGAGCCGGATTCATATTTGTAACTAATGTCCCTATGCATAGTCTGAGCTCAAGCTTAAGCACGTTCTTAATCAAGCGCTGGGCATCAATTTTCTTATGCAAACTGCTACTCGGCACATGCGTAAGCACGTGCGTATACTTAAGCTCTGACTATGCATACGAGCCTTAAGAAAGCTCTTAAGTTCTTCTTATACATTTAAGATTGTCTTAAATTGCGCTATATTCATAGAAATGAACTTTGATAAGTCAAAGTCAATATTTTCAATATCAGTGTCGTCATTATCTCACATATTCACGACTACAACTAAATAAAAACATAAGAAAAAGAAAGTACGATCACAAATAAAATAGTTTTTTATGTCGACTTTGAATATGCAGGGTGAAAGAAAGAAAAAGAAAAAACCTGTGAAAGGAATTAAATCATAGGTTATGAGAAAAATGTTAAAAAAATTCTTTGGGAAAATTTATAATAATTAAATATGACCCCAAAAAGCACGTTACGCCATTGGTATGGAGTTCGTTGTAATCGTAAGTTTTATGATATCATGTTTTCGGACGTTTTATTGTGTTTATTACTCAGAGCAATAAAACTATAAAAATTAACCGTGAAACTTATTGAATAGAGGGAACGACGCTGTAATAACTTGCCTCAAACATTTAAATTCATCCGAGCATTTAATAATTTATTAGCACGAAGACGATGAGCCGCAAACGTCACTCTGCTAGGACATTTAAATCAGATCAGACTAAAATCAGTTTAAAAAAAAGACAGTACCCCCGTAACAATTTAAAGCATGAACCAACCTGTATTACGTTCGTAATGCTGGATGTTTTATGCTTTAAATTATGGTTGTCGTACTATGAAATAAATAAAAAATAATTACGATAAATAATTTAAAAATTTTGGTTTTACCTGTCAAAGCAGATGCTCAAACTGAAGACCATTGTTATCAATGCCAAGCTATAGCTCGTTTTCTCAAGTTTTGCCTTTTCGAAAACTTCAGGTGTATTTCGAATCACTTCAGCAGCTTGTTCGATGCGTTCATGCAACTCCTGTACAGTATGCACTGGCGTAGAATAGACAAGCTGTTTCATCCACCCCCAAAAGCCATAGCGTCCAGTCCACCTATTATTGTAATTAGTGTTTAACCGCTCTCTCACAACACGAGCTGCATGAGGGGGTGCTCCATCATATAAATACCACATATCGCGTCGTACAGCTAAAGACACATCACCGAACAGTAGCTCAAGATCATTATCTAAAAATTCAAAATAATTTATGGCATTCAAATGCTACGGTAAAATATAAGGACCGATCAAACAATTGGCAACAATACCAGCCCAAACACTTGCCGAAAATTGCTGCTGATTATGGAATTCCGCTGTAGCGTGTGGATTATCATCACTCCATACGTGTGTATTATGAGAGTTTCGAACACCGTCCCGAATAAAATGAGCTTCATCGGTGAACAATACCACGTTTAAAAATTCATTGTTCGTTGTCAACTTAATATCCAGCTGTAATGTTTGTACTTTTTGTACACACGGTATGGATGCAGTTCCCGATGACGGAGAATTCTTCAAGCCGTTGATTGGGAAACTCCCGCGCTGTACGCCAATCTTCTAGTACTGATGCTGGGTTCTTCGTCGACAGTATTAAAAATATTTATCTCAGCATCCAACACTCGTGGAGTTGTCTTTGGAGTATGAATATTTTCAGGACGAAAATATCCGTGATCAGGCAAATGCTGCACCACCGAAACAAAAGTGTTCCTATGCGGCACTTGTCGTAAAAGAAATTTTTCGATCCACAAATGACGAGCGCGACGTACATTTCCTAATGCTTCACAGTATAACAAACTATGTCGGGTTTTTCTGATATCGAAAAGCGATTCATTTTGCATTCTGCCAATGTACACTTCCGTCTGATTGTAAGTAACTACTAAACTTCACAAGAACAAGGCCACTAAACGATGCTTAGGGGTGGAATTTTTATTGAGCATAAGTACCATAAAATCACAAATTATAAACATCTGCGGCCATAATTGTAAAGCCATCCGTTTGTTGTGCACATTTATTAATCTTACTTAAAAGTGGGTGAAATTTATTTATTTTTGCAAAAACAAACAGCCTATTTGAGACAAACAAATATTTTTTTTTCTGTCGCAAGCGGGCAAACTAACGAGAAACAAAGTTTATAGTGCTAGTGGAAATAAACTTGGTGATCAAATTGCAAACCTCTGTTATCCTCATTTTATAAAATTTGTACTAAATAATTTACTACAGGTGATTTGCATTTGCATGCCTTTATCAATATTGTCGTAAATATTTTAAAGCTCTTCTTTCAGCTGGTTACACTGAATACGGATTATTTGGCGGTCTTTTGAAGAATCACCCTGTATACATAAGTTAAAGTAACTACTTAAGAAAATCTATGAATCTACAAGACTCTACTTAGATTTTTTTAAGGCGAATGGAATGTTTACAACCAGAAGTACATGGTAACAATGAATAGTATAAGTGAATAAGTTATTATTATAAACTAATCAAAATTCAAGTGGCTTTTAATATATCGTATTACTAAATTTATGTGCATCATGCCCATTTAAGTGAGTGTATTTTCTTGGTCTAATAATTGTTAGATTGTTAGAAACGATGTTTAAATAATTTCTTTTTTTTTTATGTAGCGAACGTTAAAGTGTGCTTTGTCCAAATCAAAACAGTCGATAAAACGGAATTTTAACAGCAAGGTTAGATAAAGTAACACTTTAACAGCAAGGGTAGATAAAATACTTTAATTGTTTTATTTGAATTAATGAATATTACAACTTAACCATAGCAACAACCCACACTGGTTACTGGGATTATGATCATACAACGCGATTTTGACACATGATTGCTCTTTTTATTTTTCTGCGAAATTGTTTTTAACGTTCGCAATAAAAAAAATAGAATGTTACACACGACGGTAAAATTTAATTATCGACTCATCGAAAAAAATCAATTTTACCGTCTTGTATAACAAATAACTATTTTTTGACATTAATATAAGTTTGGTCCCCTCTAGAATCGCATTATTTATTACTGTGAATTTTTTTTTTCATTTGCTTTTCATTTGGACATCGAAAATAGGAATAAAGAAATTAAAAAACCATATTTTACAAAACTATATGGGATACAATAATTTTTCTCTAATAAAATTATTTAAACCCCCTAGAGAGTTAAAAGACGCGTATTTTGATGTATTGAACATTAACAAAAAGTTCCAAGAGATTCTAATATCCAAAAAAAAGGGGGAAAACGTTTTTTTGGAGGGTCAAACTAGCCTTAAGTGTAAGAACTGAGTGTGAATACAGGCCGTAAAAGAAGGCCCTACATATCTTCTTACTTCAATTTACCCTACTAATAAAGTATATTAGTTTCAATCATTATTTCGCGTATTTGGAAAACCCATTTCAGTAATAGAAATGGAACTTAACTTTGACGTCGTTATTGCTTAGGATTTTCTTAAGTAAAAGAACTGACTACAAATAAAGACTTGAATTTAAATATCAATTAAAATGTGTCTGACATTTTGTTGAACCTACACAAAACGTAATAATCTAAACACGATTTATATATAAGCTCTAATTAAGAGGTTGCCCGTCAAGTTTTGAAACTATCCATGGATTGAAACAAGTCCACTATTGTTTTCATGCATAGTAGACGAGTCAATTAAATATGAGCCTTTTTAAACTAGGATATTGAAACTGGAAAGTTTAAAACCTATAGAGTTATTGTTTTGCTGGCAACATGGTAATATTAAGTAAATTAAACAACGATGTAACGATGATCGGGTTTTAGGACGAAATCAAGATTAATGAAATATCATTCAGCTGACAGTTTCGGTTTTATTTAAAACCTCCCTCGGAACCTATAAAGATTACAAACTTAACACAGATTGAATTAAATTAACACAGTTTGAATTAATACCTATACGTCCTGAAACCTGATCATCGTTTTTTTCCCTACATGACCAGAACCCGTCCGCAAAGAATGCACCGAAGGCACCGCAGCAATTTAGGCGTATTGTGCTCGCCCTGGTTCTCTTACCGCAAAGATTCAGTGAGACGTGTCCCCTGCACTAACTGGTACAGGTTTTTCACTGATTGCGTGTTAAAATCTTCGGGAACGATCATGAGATGTCTGCTGTCTGCAATTTGCCAGCGCATCACATCTACATCGTTACACTTTTTAATTTATTATCCAGGACGCCATCTTTGATTAATAGTAAGTAACACAATTTAAATAAGATCTGAAATAGATTAATATCGACATATATGCACACTCTGTAGGGACAGAACATAGAACAAGTGAAGTCAGTCAAAATAAGCAATAAAACGATGAAAACTGTTTTGTATGGATAACACACACAACTTGAACTACTTTCAACTTAAACGATTTATTCTTAATTAAATGTAAATACAAAAATAACTTGTAACTCATATGCTTGCCCCAGGTCAACTGTCCGTCTGACTCACTCATCTCCCCAGGTCAAGGCCACAGCACATCCCCTTTTCTCAACAAGAATAAAATGCTATAACAAAAAACAAAAAGACTTATCCCAAGTAATAAACAAAAAATTATTTTACAAAACCGCTTCTTAATTTCATTCCCTCAACGCCTTCTATTTCAGCATCGGCATTTCCGTTGGCGACGACGACGATATCGGTAGGAGGCTTAGGAGCTTCTTTTCCCGAAGCGACGGCAACACCATCGATAGGAGCTTCTTTCCCCGAAAGAATAGTAGATGGAATTAAGGAACATCTGTTTCTTCTAACTTCGCCTTGATTAGTCCTCACCCAGTACGACCTAGGTTCTCCAGACTCTCTATCAACAACTCCGTAACGTTTCAAGTCGGTTATCCACACTTCTTCTCCTTGAGGTAAAGAGGGCAGAGGTCGAGCTTTGTGCCTTCTATTATAATTTTCCGCTTGACTAGATTTGAGTCGTTCTTGAGCTTCGGTCATCGTTTTGAAGTGTTTCCAATTAGGTTTGAGAGTTTCCGACACGATAGGAATAGTAGTCCTTAGACTTCGACCCATAGACAATTCTGCTGGACTGAATCCACACTCTAATTTCGCAGTCCGGTAGTTAAGGAGTCCTAAATATGGATCTTCAGATTTTAGCATAATTGCCTTAGCAGTTTTAACCCCAGATTCTGCAAGCCCATTGCTTCTCGGTAATCTGAGACTACTGGTTGTGTGTGTGAACCCATACACCTTCGAAAACATTTTAAATTGTTCATTTTTGAACTGCGGACCATTGTCACTTCTAAAAACTTCGGGAACGCCATGTCTTGCGAAAACTGATTTTGCAAATTTTATAACGCTTGATGCAGTTGTATCGGTTAACTGTTGAATTTCGAGGTATTTCGAAAAATAATCCTGAATTAGTACATATTGTTTACCCTTCACAGTAAAAAGATCAGCTCCAACTATTTTCCAAGGTCTGTTAATCCTGTTTTTGTCGTAATACATTGGTTCCACCTTATTACTTCTGTTCTCAATACACACCGTACAATTGCTAACAAGCCTTTCAATTGCCAGATTTATGTTTGGCCACCACACCGAAGTTTTAGCCAATCTTTGACATTTCACAATGCCCAAGTGTCCCGCGTGAATCCTTTCCAGTATATCATTTCTTAAACTTTTAGGTATAACAATTTGTGAACCTTTCATTAAGATACCTTGATGAATACTGTAATCACTCTTATACCTAGCATATGCGTTTACTTTATCATCTGAAATTGGCCAGGAACTTTTTATATGTCTTACTATTTTCAAACAATCTTCATCCCTCATCTGTTCCTGTCGAATTTTTTCCAATTTTTCATCCGATACATTAATTGAAGATATAGTTAAATTTACAAAAGCTTCCACATCTTCTTGTAACAGAATGTCTTTTTCTGAAGCTTTCTCATTCAACGTTTGTCGTGAGAGCATATCAGGTAAATAAAACAACTTTCCAGGGACATATTCGATATTGTAATCGAATTTTAAAAGACGCATACGAAAACGCTGTAACCTTGCCGATAACTCATCCAAAGGTTTAAGTGATAGTAACGGCACAAGGGGTTTATGGTCGGTTTGCAAAACAAAATTTTTCCCAAATACAAATTTAGAAAATTTTTCACAGGCCCAAGTCAAAGCTAATGCTTCCTTTTCAATTTGAGCATAACGCTGTTCTTGTTTACTCAATGATCTTGAAGCATAGGCAACTGTTTTCCAAATACCACCTTGATGTTTTTGCTGTAAGACCGCACCCAGTCCACAAGATGAAGAATCTGCCGAAATTCTTGAATCTAAATTTGGATCGAATAAAGCCAAAATTGGAGATTTCGCTAATAATTCTTTTATTTCTTCGAATGATCTCTGCTGTTTCACATCCCAAAACCATTCTCTACTTTTCTCTAACAATTCTCTTATAGGTCTCGAGATAGAAGCAAGCTTTGGAATGAACTTTGTGTGAAAATTGATCACGCCAAGAAAACTTCTGAGTTCTGAAATATTTGACGGTGGTTGCAATTTTAAGATAGCTTCTATTTTCCTGTTGTCCGCTTTTATACCTTTTTCATTCAAAATATGTCCCAAAAAGTCAACTTCCCGAACTTTCCATTTGCATTTACTAGAATTTAGAGTTAAACCCGCAGTTTCTAATTTTTTTAACACGCTATTTAAATTAATGTCATGGTCCTTTTCGGTTTTCCCGAACACTAAAATATCGTCCATTTGGCACACAACACCTGTCAGTCCTTCTAAAGTTTCGAACATTATTTTCTGAAATTTCTCTGGCGCAGAAGTAATTCCGAAGGGAAGTCTATTGAAAAAGTAACGACCAAACGGCGTAATAAACGTTGTGAGTTTCTTTGAATGACTTGATAATGGTACTTGCCAAAATCCGGATGAAGCATCCAGCTTTGTGAAATATTTAGCATTGCCCAACTGTCCCAGAGTTTCGTCAATCGACGGCAGTGAAAATTTTTCTCTGCGAACAGCCTTATTGAGATGAGTATAATCGACACAAATGCGAATCTTATTGAAATCCTTCTTTGGCACCACTACCATCCCTGCACACCAGTCACAAGGCTCAGAAATTGGAGTAATCACACCTTCTTGCACCATTCTATCTAATTCGATTTTAACCTTATCTTTTAACGTCAATGGAATTCTTCTTGGCACAGAGATAGCGAAGGGTTTGACTGACTCATCAATCGCAATCGAATATTCTCTATTAAATTTTCCTAGACCCTTAAAAAGTTTTGGAAATTTTCTAACAATAAGTGTTTCGAATTGTTCTCCTCGCTTTTCAATTGAGTTGACCCATTTCAAAATATTTAGAGATGCAATGGCAGGACGCCCTAAAAGGGCTTCTTTCACCTCAGCCGACACAAAAATCTCTTGTTTAGATGTTGTTTCTTTCCAAGATATTTCCGCCAAAAATTTTCCTAACATATTGATCCGTGAATTCGTCGGTCCACGAAATTTTACACCGCTTGATGAAAGCGACTCTCGAGACAATTTATCGTATAAAAATTTTGGTATAACAGTAACATCCGCTCCACTATCGATCCTAAACCAAGTTCTCACGCCATTAATTGCAATTTTCGTACGCCAAGGCAAGTCATTTTTTGATATCGACCCGATAAACAATTCATCTTCTAACTGATTTTCCGATATTTCAACGCTTATTTACAGCTGGACATCTTTCTTTTCCGTGAATATCATCACTGTTGCACCAATAACATTTCTTCTTATTAAAAGTTTTCAGACCATCCGCTAATTTTTTTGATTTGAACGCGTTGAAAGGTTTTTTCTTTTTATTTTGTTTAATTTCGTTCACATCTACAAGTTCGTCACGATTATCACGCATTTCAACTTGTTGTTTTTTAACTGTCTCATGTTGACGGCACACGAGAATTGCTTTATCTAAATTTAAGTCTTTGTCCAACTGCAACATTCCGGATAATTTTGCATTATTTATACCGACAACTATACGATCGCGTATCAATTCACTTTCTAAATCCTTAAATTCACATGTCTTAGCTAATTTAAATAAGTCTGTTATAAAATCATCAACTGGTTCGTCTATTTTTTGCACTCGTTTATTAAACATCGCGCGTTCATAAATTATATTGCGTTTTTGTATAAAGTGTTCTTCAAATTTTTTTAAAACACTTTTATAATTACTTGACGCTTCTCTAGATAATTGAAAACTATCAAAAATATCTTCCGCTTTTGCACCCATGTATAAAATTAAACAATTAATTTGCATGTCCTCCGATTTTTCATTTAAACCCGAAGCGAGAGCAAAACGATCATATCTGCGAATCCATTTAGGCCATTCTTCATTAACAAAAGAAAATGTTCCGGGGGGTGGCACATTACACGGAAATGATAATTTCAAGTCAGTACTGTTCGAAGCATCACGTTCTTCGTCCCGCAACATGTTTTATAGCGCGACAAATTCAGTTCACTTTAATCAAATCAGTCACAAGAAACACGTTTTTCAAAATTTTTTACTTTTTAGCACGTACCTGACACCATGTTTTGTATGGATAACACACACAACTTGAACTACTTTCAACTTAAACGATTTATTCTTAATTAAATGTAAATACAAAAATAACTTGTAACTCATATGCTTGCCCCAGGTCAACTGTCCGTCTGACTCACTCATCTCCCCAGGTCAAGGCCACAGCACAACATTCTTTGGAAAAAAAAAGTAATTACAAAAGTACAAATAATCAAAAAAATGGTGATGCCGATATTGATACATGAAAGAAAACTTTCACAAGTATACTTTGTTTACGACCTTTTTGCATTCAGAGTAGGTAGGAGTTAATTTTGTGGTTACGTTTTTGAAAACTGCCACTGCCAATGTTGCCAGTTCAATTGTGCTGTATAAAGTATTCCATGAAAACGAGAAATATCGTCTCGAACAAACATTTAATGATAAATTATTTTTTTCATTGAGAAAGTTTAGGGTGAGGTGTGTTGTTTGCGTGTTCTTATAGTCAACCATAGTGCCACAAAGCGAAGAAGTGTTTCTTTATTAACAAATGTGACTCCAGATATGATAATAAACAATAATGACAGAATGTTTGTGTTTTCATTGAATCTTGTGCGCAGTGGTGTGGCTAAATTTATCTTGCTACTTGTGCAGCGTGTGGAGAGGTGTATCGGCTTGTGCAACTCGTGAGGATGGCTTGTTCAGCCAAGAGTTTTTTCTTGTTCAGATCGAAGAACTGTCTTTCTCGGGCCCTCGATTTACAGACCTCTCGATAATTTTAAAATTGCGCGTCTAGTCACGAAATTAATCTTTCCACAAACACTTACTTTTTGTAACGATTCTCAGTGTTGTCCTTCTACTTTTTGAGGAGTATTTTCCGTATTTTTAGTGAATGTCTGAATTATTCATACTCAATGATAGTGACGTTGCAGGAAGTTTTTTTTCCTAAAACTCATAGAACTTTTGGTAGGAGGGGGGTTGACAGCTGTGACCGACTTTATTTGTTATGTTATTTTCTCCTTCGGCTTTCGCCTTACAAACTGGACAAACGCAGAAAACCCAACTAGAAGGATCAGGTATGAATCCGAACACCGTCCGAGCCATGAGAATTCTATCTTTCACATAGATCCCACACTCACTCTGAGTGGTTTCGAACCTACACCTAATAATTGCCTCGCCAAGCGTCGCCAGCGAACTGAACCACACGGCTACCAACTACCTAATAAAAACCATATTAAAAACTGTGGCCTTATTTTAAACTATTCATACATGATTTATCTCATGTCCCCATATTCTGTCGCATAAACTTGCTCCGGATACATTCAAGATAATACAACCACAACCAAAATTTCCTAGAGCGTTTTGGTAATCAAACTATATGCACGGCAATAAACGCCAGAGGCGCTTTATAAATGCGGTTAATTACACAATAAGCAAGTCAGAACTGGTATGTGACAATACGTCGTTAGCAAATACGCAGAACCCTCCGGCTGTAATTTAACAGAACAATTCCATTTTTCCTTTCTTTTTCGAGTCCTCTCATATTTTGTGTGGGGACGTTTTTTAAAAAAAAGCGAGCGAAATGAAATTCCCCTGTGAGAAACGAAACGCAAAGCCAGATGTAAATCGTTGAAAAATAATCGTTTCTGTTAAAGAATGAAACACTGCGCGCTCAATCGAACAAAAACACTATATTATTTAAAGCTACTTTCTCAGGGCATGGAATATGTACTCGTATGTATTTATGAAGGAGAATAATGACTTAAGAGCGAAGTTAAACTAAGTTAGTAGCGACAAAAACTTGATTAATTTTACTTGGCCAACTTAACTGTGAACGAACGTGTATACGTATATGACGTATTTTGGCTAGAGGCTTTCCGGTCGAGCCCATTATCATATGAGAATGTTTACGATCAGTTTGAAATTTTTTTGTGAATACGTTTAAGAAGATTTTCGTTTTAATTTAATAATTTTGGCTGTTTAGAGAGAAATCTAATTCATACCCTAGACATGTGATCTCATTGTTAACAAAATACAAAAATAATTAATAATAAAATTAATTTGTAAAAATAATTCTGCGGACAATTAAAAATCGTTTAAAAGATTAAGGACAATTTAGGTAAAAATAACAATTGAAAATTGCTAATATTTGTAATACCATGATTTTTCAATTTGACCTGTAACTCTGCCAACTTGTAACACTCTAGAGATTTCACGTCTTCGTCATGATACACCTATCAGCTCGATATGTGTGAACACTCTCGGCAATTCTTAAATCTCAGAAAGCGCCAGCCTTCATCTCATATAAAATAAACTTTCCGTTCGTGCGCCCTTTTCGATTTATATTCTGAAGCCGCTTCCTTTGCGTCGTCCGGCCCCGCTTTTTCCGCCACTTTATTTCCAGCGTTATTTCGCTAAAATTCAATATTGGTAAATTCAGCTTAACGAGGGGATCCCCGCATTTCTTTTACTGCGTGCCGAAACAAAACGACTCCCTCGTCGCCCAAAACGTTTCGCCCCAAATGAAAATTTAAGCGAAAGATTTACCGTCCGCACGCGGTATTGAATTTTACGTCCGGGCTAATGCTTACGTCTGCGAAAAGAATTCGCTAACGTGGAGATGATTCTTTACGGTGAGACTTAACCGGAATCCGCATATTCGAGTGGTTGCTTACGTATGTATGTATATGAAAGTAGGTCGGCGCAGTATTTGAAATAAATCACTCGAAAACGAGCGAACACAGAAAACAACTTCGTTCGATAAACATTTTTCAAATGGTAGCTTTGATCACAATAAAACACGCTTAGATAAAACGTTAAAATCAAGGAACTGATATAATCACTGCGTTTCGCTTCGTTGCCTAAATTTCATCTGAAATTTCGATTCTCCACCTATAGTAAGAAACGCCTGGGTTTAATGAGGGGCACGTTTTAATAGCGTAGTAAAATTGCGAGACAGAATTAAATGAAATCTTTCAATAATGAAAGACCTTGTCGGAAAGGATGGTTGTTTTAGGGAGCGATAAAATACGAACGTAAGCAAGCGAATTTATTAGTGCAAAAAAAAACTATAACACGAAACAGAATCAAAAAAGTAATCAAAAAAGCAAATGACTTGAAAATTAATTCGAATGTAATTAGAAGCATGAATAGGCAACAGCTGTTTGTAATCGTTCCCAGTCCTCCCAGTTCAGCCTCACCAACACGGATTAAGGCAGACAAAGTCAAATGAAAATTAGTTTTATTTGGATTTATTCCGTATTTAATTAAATCGCTTGTTCGAGTAATCCACTTAATTTCGCATTCAATCTCTTTACGTGAAATCCTGCAAAAAACTTACCTACAATTTGCTTTAAAGCCTTTTATTCACGTACAAAGGATTCGACTTCGTCATCTTGATATTAAATTAAGGCCTATTACGAGAGTATACTGAAGATTAACACTTCCTTGTGCATTATACTCTGCAAAGTGGTAACAAACCTCTAAAGCCCGAATTCCACTGAGGCAACATATAGCATGCAAGGAATTAGGCAACTACCGTATGTAAACCGCTACATGTATCATAGTGCAATTATCAAGACAAACGAAATTATATATTGAAGCATACATGGTAAAGACAAAGATTGTGAGGAATTTATACTTTCCACTTTTTACCTTAGTGGAAACTCCATTTTGTCTCTGTCGCTGAACAGTTCGGAATTATAGCGAAGAAGAATCATAAATCATTAGTAAAGAAGACTTCAAGAATTCAATTCGATACACCTCTACTAATAGGTTACACCAAGGAAACGCTGCATCAGGCAAGACAATCTAAATAATTCTAAAGAATTAAACGTTCCGGTGGAAATTCATATTTCATAGCGAATGTCTTGAGGTATTTCTCTCAAAATACCGAATGCATTTAACAGTTAATAATTTAAAGGGAATTACGTTTATGAAATCCTTACTTGCTCGGCAATGAACTAACGTAACATAAATTATGCACAAACGTTTTGCAGCAGATTAAACTGCAAGATAGTTCACTTCTGGCTGTGTACTTACTACTGTTTGTCGAGGTTAGATTCCCGCAAATAAATCGCAACTCGGTCGTTAACGATAACGAGATAAATTATAAATAAAACGAGGTAATGACAATATGGAATTTTTGCCTTAAAAAAATCTGATTCCTCGTCCATTTAAATTTCCAATTAGTTCTGGCTTTCATACTCTCTAAAGCACAAAGTGAATATTGAAACGAAACGGAAAGAAAATTTGCATTCGAATCGATAACATCAAAAAACAATTTCCGAGCTCCTGCTCGGTTTATTAAGGTAAGAGAAGGACCTAATGTTTTTTTCATTTCAGTTCGGAGTTGCAAACGTAGCGTTTTCCTCCGGGCGAAATCGCCTGATTAACTGCATTAAATGAAGAAGAATTCTTGCAAGCGCGATATCTTTCGGTTTTAGTAAAATAATTCCTTTGTTGGCCGCACGAGATTCCCGAGATGTATGTGAGTCTCTTGAACTTTTGCCAAAAGCGGCTGCCCCCAAAGAAAATCGATCCCGCCTCGGGGAGATTTTATAGATTTCCATTTACCTTTCACTCCGACTGCTAAAGAAAGAGAAATTAATTCTGCTTTATTCCGCGAAACATAAAGATTAAAGAATAAATTGCCGAATTAACGCCTGGATATTAGCCTAATGCGTTTTGAAATTATAAAGTATTGAATTCAATTTATAATAAGAGAGATTGGTCGTAATTTATCGCCCCCGTAATTTTAATAATACGAATATTAATTGATAGCGTTGACAGTAAGGGAGAGTCGGAGTCGTAATTAATTTATTGGTTTTTCTCAATTTAAATATCCCCGATTTTTTTCCGGTCAAAGAAATGTTTCTTCTTTAAGAAGTTATGGCTGTATATTTCATAATCTTCTGTTATTAATGCTTTTTATTTTAGCGCGACAAAATAATATTTTCTCAGCTAAAGAACTTACATAAAAAAATTAAAAATTAATTATTCTGGTTTAATAAAGTTATCATGGTAACGCCTAATGTTATCGCAAAATTTGTAATTGTAATTAATTGAAGAGTTCGTAAAATCAATATAAATAATTGTTATTATTTATCCTGAAGAAGCTGTCAATGTAAATGTCAAAATTTAAGAAGCTCCGACCAATTTAGCGAAACGTCGATAAGTAAGTAATTTCAATTTCTTAATTTCTTTTGCTTTTAAATTCTCAGCTACCGTTTTGCTCCATTTCTTTCTTGATCTTCCTATTTTTTTTATTCCATCGAGTTACTTCCATGCGATATTCTTAATTCTACATAATCATTTCACACATCTGGGATTTTCTTCTATTTTAGAATATGGGAAAAGCCAGGTAATTGAGTTTGAAATTCGTGTGTACACGTTAGTTCCTTCAACATTTTTAAATGATTTAGAAATTTCTACGTTTGACAGCTGCGAAACTGTATTCTCAAAGTTAAATCACTAAATTTCACTAATTTTAATACCTATTCTTAGTCTTCTGTGGTGTGTACATAAAAGTAACGAGCAATGGTTCGATGGACCGATAGTCCGATGGATCGGCAAAAAAATCAAATTAGTATTACTTGATTGATCTTGATATTTTGTTACATAATGTCTTTTCAATAAATACTGTCAATAGTATAAAAAGGAAACGTACTTATATAATTACTATTCCTGGAAATAAATGGTGTATTTATTTTTATATTGTCAGTCAATGTTTGTTGTTAAACAGTTAAAACGTTATTTCTAAAAATTTTATCGTAGATCGGTTTTGATTGCAGTGGATATCCAAGCATCTTCTCGTACAGCTGTTTCGGCTCTATTTGGGGACTCGTCAGCAGAAGCGTAGCTCCACTTGCACTGTAAACCAAACCGACCTGTCCCAGGTTATTCGTGTTAGCGATGTAATAATAATTGCGCAATAATGACTTTGGTTGGTTGGTTCATTTCAATCTTCTAGCTTCTGGTTTTTACTCCAGGAGTTGGAAAAGAGAAAAACGATAAAAGAATGCAGAATCTTATTAGTAATGTTAGAAACACAAAGAAAATTTCGAAAACAATTTATTTGTACAGTTGTTAATCCTTTACAACATCTTAAGAAAATCATCAATATGTATAACGTCCTGACGACTGCTTGATGTCGACTGACTGCCTTTGTCCGCTGTCAACCCTCTGTCGTATCAGAAATCTGGTGCTTGTAACTCTAAAGCCCATGAGAGCCTCACCAGGCGAGACTCCAATGGCTTTATGCCTAGCTGAAGGTTTGGAAGATTGATGTCCCATTCCCTGTCTTCAGAGTTAGGGAGTTTGTTTATATGATTATACCTTTCAACTTGTCCATTTCCCCGTGGAAGTGCTACAGCGTTCAAATGATGATGCACCCCATATATACCTACAAATTCTTTCAATTCCGGCTACCATTGCAGCGCCAAATTGCGAGACGACTGACTTGCCTTTGTCCGTTGTCAACCGTCTGTCTTCTTCTTACGCCGGTACTTTCCCGGCTACAAAATCTTATCTCAGTCACGTGGTACGCTTTACAGTTGCACAGTGTTGGCCTCACGGGTTTTCTCACAGTAAAAATATTTCAATTTAGATATCAAGAAATTCCAGTTAACAAAATATCTTCAAGCAAATATAGATTCTAACAAAAGATATTCGAACAAACATTAATTCTAACAAACGATTTCCAATCCTATAACAAAGATCTGATTTCTGATGAAAGCTCTTCATCAAATGATATTCAAATAAACACATTTTCGTCCTAATTGGTTCTAACAATTCAGCGTTAATTTCGACAAATGGTATTCGAAGACATTACTCAGAATATGAGTTCTAATAAAGAAATTTTTAAATAAATCTTCATTCTAAGATAATATCTTCGAACAAATGTTGTTTTTATTCCGAACAAGTGATATTCGACTATTCTATTTCTACTGCTTATCTTCCAACAAATATTCCTCCGGACTACAACTGTAAAAAAAAATTATACAAATGTCAGTTCTAACGAAATAACTTGATATAATAGCATATTGTTTTTGTCTGGCCATTTTGCTAGCGATCGGCTACGCTTTGCGTCGCAAATGCAAAATTTGCTAAACAAAAAACTGACACTTTTAATCCTAATAAAACATACTATTTTTTCTACAACCGGATTCAAAATATAGTTATTCACAAAGCAAATCTTAACTAAAATGTTAAAAGTAAAAATTCATAGGATTAAAAGTGCTTTTAATCCTAGGAACTAAAAGTGTTACCTAGGCACCACGCATTTCCTCTATCAATAACAAAAACGTCAACTTCAGTTACAGTGTTTGGTATTAAAAGTCACAACATTTAATATAGTTGCAGAAAACTATTATTTAAACAAATTACCAAAAAAAAATGTTAAACATATTTTTGTCACAAAATACGTAATTATAGTGGATCGGACACTTCGTAAAATTGATATAAATGTGGACATTTATATAAATCATATGTTTATCAGACAAAAACAGAGGTAAATTGATGTGTTCTCGTAGTATCAACAAAATTATAATTGAAATTGTTTTTTGCTCATTAAAAATACTATAAATTGATATAAATGTGAACATTTATATAATTTTCAACAAACAATAAACTGCTTCAATTATAATTTTGTCGGTGATACGAGAACACATCTGTTCTATTCGAATCACGAATTCCGAACCGTTCAAAACATGCACCCTTCAGAGTGCTATGTCTCGAAGGAGCTAACAAAATAATTCACTAACTTTGTTAGTTAATAATTAATTAATTAACAAAATAATTCTCAACTTGTTTAAAACCTACGGTTAGAATGTTAATTTAGCTCAGCGGATTTATTTAATAAATAAATGTTACGGTAGCATGCTGTTGTTTACATTTCGATTTTTTTATTTCACTATTATAATTATCAAGAAAGGATTTCCGTATTACATCTTTTACCACCACATATTTTTCACTGGTAAACGAGAAAGAGCCACATAAACATGTAGAAATGATAAAACAATAAATAAATTATCCCATGTGCCGCCCATGGTAAAATTTAGTGCAAACTTTTAAAAATAATCTAGTGAGCGTGAAATTCAAACGCCTTTCAATTATTTCTGAACACTCTTTACAAAGCCAAATTAATTCGGGTTTCAGTTTTTTAATAGAGGAAACGCTTAAAACAATGAAGAAAAAAATCATGTCACTCGAGTATTGCAGAAAATTCACACTGTATTTTATACAGCGTGGGTGTTTTATACAATGTGTGTATTTTATACAGTGTGTGCACTTTATACAATGTGTTCAACTTAAAAATGAAATAAAAGAAATTAAGGAAGTGAAAATACCAACTTAAAATAAAGAGCAAAATATAAAAAGAGAATTTTGTAAATTATACATATACGAGGGGGTATTGATATATTCTTTGCCTACATTGAAGCAACTAAACTTTGGAATTCAAAATATTTTACTATTCAACTTAAATTAATACTCTTATTACAGCGAGTTTCTTCTTGCTCTGCACCTCTATTACCTCTTCGTTGCACAAAAATGTATGTCCTTTTAGACTTTTTTCAATCATTCACATGTTGTGGGACACGCGGTATATCCCAAAAAACTAAAGTCTGTATTTTCTTCAAAACGTGCACAGATTGTGCGCGATACTTCCACTCTTGATCGACATTCAAGTATTGGGGGATTTATGTGAGCACATACCACATGGCGGTATATCCCAAAAAACTAAAGCTCAAAAGTCTGTATTTTCTTCAAAACGTGTATAGATTGGGCGCGATACTTCCACTCTTGATCGACATTCAAGTATTGGGGGATTTATTTTGCAGACATTTTTTTTTAATCTAAATCGACGTGCACCATATACTGGACCTATTATACGAAATCTTTAGTGTCTCAGTTAAATCCAATTCGACGGTCTGATAATATCATGTCATGAACTGCATCAGTGTTTTCGGGGATTTTCTGATCTTTTTTCATCTTCAACGGAAAGTTTTCTTCTTTTCATTGACGCAATCCAATTTCACGTAGGTATGAAGGACACTGATCACTGCAATGATTCAACTTTTTAAAGCAAAATTTTACAGTGATATTTATAATATGTAATTTTTTTTAAAATGGTCATACGATTTTGTTTTGTTCAAGGAAAATGGTCTAGGCTAAGTAGATTTTAATACGCCCCCGTATTAAAAGATCTCGTTATCTTTCCTTTAATATGTGCAGTAACCTTGTACAGGGTGGGCCAAATTCGACACTTTTAATAGGAAACACCTATTTTTAGAAGAGTTAGACAAAAACTGACCTCGGTCCCTGGAGCTCCATTTTTAAGATAAAGTTAATGGTGAAAATCGCATTTCGATATCTTGTACTGCTTAGGAGCTACAGGGCGTTTCTCAAAATTCTACGATTTCTAAAAACCTTCATAACTTTTTTGTTTATGAAAATTTTTGATTTCTGTAAAAACTTCTTTAAGGCACTTTTCCATACAGAATTGATTGCTTCAAATTATTTTTTTCTAAACTGCTCAATATTTGAGATACTAGCAAGAATTTTTATTTTTTATATGGAATACCCTAATATATAGGGTGTTCCATTAAGTTTTTGAAAGGAGTATAAAATTTCATTCATATAAATATACTTGATATTTTATTCAAACAGTTTGTGAAATATTGAGTTTCAAAGTTTTAATCAAAAATTTAATTGTTTTTACAGTATTGAAGTAGGCTATGGATGACGATAACTAAGCGATTTAAGTTTTTGTAACTTCCTGGTAGGCCGCTGTCAAAATTTGACACAATCTCTTACAGTACTTGCATTTCTCTTGAATTTTACTATCTCTATTAAATAGACTTAGGGAGTTAATTAAACTTGTACGAAAACTACGAGAAATACGACATGTTATAATATTTATACGAACTCAAGACTTCATGAAGTGCCTTTAACTTGTAAGTGTATGTGTGTACTGATGATGACAGCGTAGCTTCTGAAATACGTATCTACGAATACAATATATTTTGATTTATATTTAAGGATATAAACTTTTTTGATATATATTTACTTTTTTGATTTGTTATTTCTAAATAGTTTTATAGAAATTGGCGAAAATTCAAAAGCAGCGATTAATCTTTACCATGACTGGTATCCTGAAAGATGACAATCCTTCAGAGATATATTCTTGAGATTTAAAAACAATTTAATAAATTTGTAGTCATTTAAACTGCTAAAAACTAAAAATTATGAATCTCAAAACCGAAATAAAGAATTAGAGATCATAGTATTTACGTTAAATACTTTTTAAAAATTTTGTTGCTAGTCTGTTTTGATTGTAGTGGATTCGACAGGGACTCTCTGTGCAGCTTTTTCGGCCCTATTTGGGGTCTCATCAGCAAAAACGTAGCTCGATAATTCCATTACAAACTAAGCCGACCTGTCCTAGTTATTCGCAATTACGATGTGAGAGTAATGAAAAGTGTAAATTGCGACATCTTGCAATCACTTTTTGACCTAACATTGTATGAAGATTGACAATTTGCAAATCAAAACAAACTAGCAACAAAATTTTTAAAAACTCTCAATATCCTTTGACAGCACGTTTCGCCGCCTTGTATGGGATGACTTATTAACTAGCAAACTGGCTGCAATTTGTCAATCCTCATACAATGTTAGGTCAAAAAGCGATTGCAAGATGTCACAACTTAACTTTTCGTTTTAAAATACATTGAAAACATTAATAAAATTACACCACTATGATTCTTGGCTCTCCACATAATTAATTTCAAATTTTGAAAAGAAATTTATCGTCTCGGTTCACAATAAACTCCATCGCAAGGACTGACAGACATCCACATTTCATAATTAATAAAACACACCCTAAACAAAAAATCTTTTTAATCAAGTTACAGCCTCGTCAGTCTCCCGTTTGTAATTACGAATTAATCTCAACTCCGCTTATCGAGAAGCAGGTTTTCTCCGTAATCCTTCTTTCAGAAACAAAGACTAAGCTGCAAAAAGAAAACTGGGACGGAGACAAATTAATAAGATATCTAAAATTGATTTTCTTTCTTAATCGAAGGCTTCATCGTAAGTAGTAATTTAGTTTTCTATTTTAAAACGCAAAGGAAAACAACAAAGTGTGTGGATTAATAAAGTGCGACGAATTGTGTTTAAGTTCCGGATTAATCCGATCACCTTGATAGATCGAACCAGAATCAATTCCTCTCTGACGCAAATTCGTTTGCATATTTTATACGAGGTGGTTAAAATTGGCGTCGATTCAAACGTGCGCGTAGATGAAAAACCTTCGCGGCTATTGATGAAACGCAGTTGGAAAAGTTTGCTTCGATTGGGGAAAATGAGTTTCTAGTCGTTGTTGATCAAGATATTTACGTAGGCTTTGCTTTGGTTTTTCCTGTTTCTGCTTCCGTTTTCAAAGACACAATAAAAGCCCGAATAATCGAAACGAAATCGAAAAAGTCTGAAACATTTCAGAATAGTTGATGATGAGTAAGGAAGCCCTCAGATAACAAAGGACATGCGTATCTACAGATCATTTTTTTATTATGTGCCGATCGATCGATAAGTTAAAGAACTTTTATATAGCTGTAGTAGGTAATTATAATTGAGACTGAGAGTTTATTAATAAAGTAAAGAGCGTTTTATGAATGTAGAGAGCTCGAAAGAGTGCATAATCAAATTACGAAGAGCGCAACCCTATTTACTGCGCCAACGACTAATTTATCGGGAAGCCGCGAATGTGCTTTTAGGCATTAAGGCGTAACTACCGACAAAATTAACGTGTCTGCAGCGTTCAAAACCGCAGCCGCCTCCGACATTGCTTATTTCCCTCCGCATTTTATTGCGTCATCAGCGGTTTTGATTTTCCGTAAGCCGATTAGGCTAATTACGCCACCAAGTCGCGTTCAGCCCCCTGATCTCGCCGAAAGAGGGAAACGGAATCCGAACGCGGCGTTTCGTCAAAATTTAAACGGTTTAAAATGCCTTTGTTTTCGTTTGGTTCGATTTCCGTTCGAATGCGACACGTGCCGAATCATTCCACACCCCTCTCCGTAATTAATGGTTTCCGTTTCAGACTGATTAAATTCTGAACATGATACGAAAGCTGCCCCTATCATTTGCAAGTTTGGAAGTTTAAAGTTTCCCATAAAATTTAGATCTCCCGGTTCGATTTTTGTTCGCCTTTAAATGACACGTACCATTTCGAACATCGCGTATAATTGCAACCACTCTCCGTAATTAATGATTTTATTTCGCGAGTGAGTTTCAGAGATTGCTTAAATTTTGAATATCATCCGGAAATTGCCCGTACCATCTCTAAATTGTTGTTGCTTTGTCAGATGAGTAAAACCCAACACTTGTAATATCCAGATCTTTCGCTATATTAAAAGAGTCACATCAAATATAAACTCCTGGACAACATTAACGCATCAGCAAAACTTCTCACTATTACTTTTAAGTCATTAAACTTTTTATGTAGTTGGCCTGGGATATCCTCTGTCACTACTGATGAACAAATGGAATTGTTTGACAGAAGGAAAGTAATATTTTGCGATTGATTGTTGATAACAAATTTAACGCTGTTTAAAGTGATTTGTAAAAGGCAATAAATTCAGTTTGCTAGTGATTTTTTTCAAAACTTAATATCATTAAGTGACTAAAGCACTTCGTCCAGTGCACTTAGAGCAGGGCAATCATGTATAAGAAGGCCTAGAGCAGAACAAATGAATCGTTCACGCAACTTAAGAGAAGACGAAGCAATCAAAGCGGTAACTCTGGTTAACGAGGGACGTAGCCAGAGGTATGTGGCTAATTTGTTAGGAGTTAAACTTTCAACAATTAGTCGAATAGTTAAACGTTTCAATGAACTTGGTAGTTATTGTAGAACCCCAGGACAAGGTCGTAAGACGTCTACAGATGCAAGAGATGAGCGATATCTTTTACAAGTCGCCTTAAGAAAAGGTGTTCTACCAGTTTAGAGCTAAGCAGAGCCCTAGCAGTAACTCGAAATGTAACAATTTCTGGACGAACGGCCAGGAAAAGGCTTAATGAAGGAGGATTGAACAGTAGAAGACCAACTATTGCACCACTGCTCACCAACGAACATAGAGTTACTATGTGCAAAGGAACACGTAAATTGGAATATCGATACTGGAAGCCAGTTTTGTTTTCAGACAAAACAAGAGTAAGTCTTAATTCACCATATGGACATGAACAAGTCTGGCGGAGGCCAGGAGAGAGGTTTGCTGCCTACAATTTTGCTCCGAGGATCCCATTTTTTGGCGGATTAATAATGTTCTGTGGAGGAATTTGTTTCGATGGTCGCACGGATTTGGTTCCTATACGGGGGAGATCCATGAATGGACATTTTTACGTAGAAAATATCGTAGAAGAACACGTGATGCCATTTGTCCCATTTGTCGGGGACAATTTCATTTTTATGCAAGATAACGCTCCACGTCGCCACAGAGGTACTGGACTACCTTCGATTCGTGAATATTCCCACTATAGACTAGCCACCAAGAAGCCCAGATATGAACCCCATAGAGCATCTTTGGGATACACTAAAATGATCAGTTAGGCGCCACATACCTGCTCCTATGAATCTTAGGGAACTCGAACAGGTCGTTCTTGTCGAATGGAAGAATATTCCCCAGGAAACCATTCACAACTTAATTAGTAGCATGCTCAGACGAATGAAAGAGCTAGAGGAGGATCTACACGCTACTGAATTCAAATTCTAACGATTTGTCAATTTTTTAAAATCTCTTCATTGACACCGTTTTTATTGGATTTGACATTATTGTTCTTTTCTGTTATTTATTCATCTTTTTCCCGATAATACCATTTCTATATTGTCAAACATTAGTTGAAATCATTTAATTATAATATCACTAGATACTATATTTATTTTATTTCAAACTTCGAAAAAAGAAAATTATAATGAGAAGTTTTGCTGATGCGTTAATTTTGTCCAGGAGTTTATGTACACATATTGCCACCAACATTTTTTCGGGATCATTGACACTGGTCAAAAAAAAATTTTTTTTCACTAAATATTATTGAAATATTAATCAGAAATGTGCGCTTGTTAGAATAAATAATCTAGTTATCAAAAAAAAATATAATAGCAGTAGATAATAGTTATATGTTCTTGTCTTGAAGTAAATAATTATTCAAATCTAATAAGTTTTCTTAATAAATTTACGTCAGGTTATGGGCTCAATTATTTAAATTGAACCTAGGATAAATTGAGAAGACTTAAGAAGAGAAAGAAGTGATTGTCGTGATTTTACACGAATATATCAAGTTTCGTATCTTGTATTGACATTATTGACATTATTTGCTTAAAACGAATGCATTACCGAAACATCGTGTTTTGAAAAGAGTCAAATTGGTATATTGAATTCAATTGTAAAAATGTCAGAACGCGACCTCATGACTATCGACAGTGGAAGTTTCAAATGAAATGTATCCTTCGTGCAAAAGGGATCTATGAAGTGGCGAACGGTATTCGACTAAAATTCAATGAAAAAGGAACAAATTTGTATGATTGGAATAAATGCGACGCGATTGCTATGTGTGCATTGACATCAACAATGGAATTCACACAGTTTACTTTGAAAATTGTAAATCTGCCGAAGACATTTTTGACAAATTAGACAGTATTTATGAACAGAGAACTGAAGTAAATAAAATGCTAGTTCACATATATAAAATTCAATCGCACAACATATTTCAAAAGTAGAAAATCTTGCACATCGAATTCGAGATACAGGTGAGACAATTAGTAACACTGCAATAATGACAAAAATTTTAGACAGTTTAATAAACAAATATCGCAACGTGAGACAAGCTTGGCTTTCTATGGCAGAAGATCGACAAAATATTGCTAATTTAACCGCACGTTTACTGGACGAAAAAGCAAATTTAAATTCTGTGGAAGAAGCAGAAAAAGCTCTTGCTGCAACGAATATTTCATCCAGAATTTAAGAAAGGAAAAGGCAAAGCATCCAATTGAAAAGGACAAGGTGAAGTTAAATAAATCCAAGATAACGTGCTATAATTGTCAAAAGAAAGGACATTATGCAAAAGAGTGCCGCAATCGAAAGAAGGTGGAGGATGCAACAAAAAAGAGGCCGTATAAAAATGAACAGAGTAATTTTTCTGCCTTTGTTTTAGAAAAACTTGATTATTTGTCAACTTTTGAAGAAAACATGTGGATAATGGACAGTGGCGCAACATCCCACATGACTTACTGTCGACGTTTCTTTGCTGAATTCGCCAATATTAATAATAAGACTACTGTTAGTTCGGGAAACGATGAAACTCTTGCAGCTAAAGGAACCGAGACTATAAAAGTTAAAAAGTTCATCGAGGGAAGTTGGTACGTTTCTGTTATAACGAATGTGCTGTATGTTCCTCAATTAAAAAATAACCTTTTATCTGAAGGTGTGCTTGCAGAAAAAGGAATGAAAATTGTGAAACATGATAAGATGCTAGAATATATAATAAGGGAAAATTAGTTGCAAATGCAGTACGTGAAGAAAATAAACTCTACAGACTGCAGTTCCAAACTGTTATTTCTGATAAAGTAAACATCACTACTGATGCCAATTCAAAATTGTGCCATGAGGGACTGGGACACATAAATCAGCAAAAATTACGCGAAATCGCAACTAAATGTTTAGTGAATGGACTAAACATTAAAACTACTGGACAATTTTCATGTGAATTTTGCACATATGGAAAACAACATAGGTTACCATTCCCTCATACAGGTCACAAGAAAAGAAATATGGGCGAAAGAATTTTCAGTGACGTATGTGATCCAACGTCAGTAACATTGGTTGGAAGAGCAAATTATTTTATGTCTTTTAAAGATGATTTTTCTGGTTATCGAGTTGTATCGTTTATTAAACATAAATCTGACGTCTTAACTTGTTTGAGAACGTATGTGAATACCATCAGAAACAAGTACGAGTATAGAGTTGAAATTCTACACGTAGGTTTCGGAACAGAATATATTAATCAAGAAGTCAAGAAGTTCTTGGCTGACAATGGAATTGAACTCGAAACTACTGCTGCATATACGCCCGAGCAAACTGGTACGTGATATGAGAACTATCGTAGAAAGCGCAAGATCCATGCTTTATGGTAAGGACACGCCGAAGATGTTATGGGCAGAGGCAGTAAACACTGACGTGTATTTATTAAATCGGACCACATCAACACAAACTCCGAACACTGCACCCTACGAATTATGGACCGGGAAGAAACCAGATGTATCCCATTTAAAAACATTTGGTTCCACGGCTTACATGCATATCTCTGCCCAACAGAAATCCAAACTCGATCAAAGTTCAAAGATGATTTTCGTTGGATACGAATCGGCTATTTAATTCCATCACAAAGAAAATTAATGTGTCACGGAATGTTGTATTTGATGAAAATGCAAAAGCGCCAATCATCCGAAGAAATACAACTTCAGTTACACTTGGAGATATGGATCGATCTCACGAATTAATGAATCGAGTTGATGATATGATTACGATATTTTCCAAACAGACCTTCAAGCTGCCAATTTTGATGAAATTTATAACATGAATAATATAGATGATATGGTAAATCACTTATGTACTACTATACGTAAATTACTTGATATTCATGCGCCAATTAGGTGCTGTCGTATTACAAAACCTAAAGCCCCGTGGCTTACTGATAATGTAAAATATATGATGAAATTGCGTGATGATGCGCATAGTCGCTTCAAATCAACAAAACTTCCTCAACATTTCGAATATTACAAAACTTTACGGAACTTGACTAATGTTGCCATTAAAAATGAAAAGAAAGCCTACTTAAAGTACAGACTGCGTACTACTAATCCTACGACTGTATGGAGGGATCTTAGGGACCTGAATATCTATTCCAAACAAGCTAAGGCGAGTATTCCGACTCATCTGTCAGATGTTAATCACATTAATGATTACTTCATAGATTCAATTTTGGGAGCAAGTTCTGCTGATGTGAATGTTTTAAGTTTCTACAGATGTAACTTACATGTAAACGTACAGGAAAATTTTAATTTCTCAGTTGTTACGCAAACTGAAGTTAGTAAATTGCTTTGCTCTATCACTACAAATGCAAAAGGTCATAATGGAATTAATCTTAACATGATTAGTTACTGTTCCCCACAGATAGTACCTATTATTACGCACATAATCAACTTCGCTATAGTAAATAGGGTTTATCCTACAGATTGGAAAATTGCTCATGTAATACCCATACCTAAAGTTCCCGATCCAATCGACTTTAAAGATCTTAGGCCTATAAGCCTACTACCAACGATGTCTAAGTTGCTTGAGAAAATTATGTGCAAACAAATAATGAATTACTTGGAAGTTTCCAATTTACTACCAACTAATCAGTCGGGTTTTCGTAAAAATCACAGTTGCTCAACAGCTCTGATGCACATTACTGATGATATTCTGGCGGCAGCTGATCGAGATGAGCTCACAGCTCTAATACTTTTGGATTATTCCAGAGCTTTTGATACGATCGATCACAAACTACTTCTATCAATTTTACATTTCATCGGATTTAGTGGCTCCGCAGAATCTCTTATAGCCAGTTTTTTGAAGGATAGATACCAATCAGTAAGTTTTAACCATAACCTCTCTAACGTACGTGCAATTAACTCTGGCGTTCCTCAAGGTTCGATTTTAGGCCCGTTACTATTTACGATCTATACGAGCAATTTAAATAAATGCTTGAAATATTGCGCCAGCCATCAATACGCAGATGACACCCAATTGTATTATTCATTTAAAGTTACGAATATTGAAGTAGCATCTCAGCTTATCAACTCTGATATTGTAAGTTTATCGCGAGTCTCTGCCCAACATAGCTTAAATTTGAATCCTAAAAAGTCAGTAGTAATGCTTTTTGGCAAAACATTACAACGTAAGTTACAAACTGAAAGGCTCTGTATTAAAATAGGCGATGAGTGTTTGCCTTGCTCTGGTTTTGCTCGCAATTTAGGACTCATTATGGATGTAGATCTTCGTTTTGTTAAGCATATCAGTTATTGTATCAGAAAAGCTTTCACTAACTTAAAATTATTATATGCTAATAGATCAGAGCTCAACACCACTACTAGAAAACTGCTATGCGAATCCTTGGTTCTCTCGCACTTTACGTATGCCGATACTGTGTACGGCCCCTGTTTAGACTTTTTAACGTGTAAAATAATTCAAAGGGTTCAAAACACATGCATACGTTTCATATATGGGCTAAAAAGTAGAGAGCACGTGTCTCCCAAACTAATGCATTTGCATTGGTTAAATATGACAAATCGACGTAAATTTCACTTGACGAGCTTTTATGTTAAACTTATTCAAGATAAAACCCCAGTCTACCTCTACAATAAAATACGCTTCAGAACAGATGTGCACAACATTAATATTCGTCGTAAACATGTAATAACCACACCTTCGCACAAAACTGCGCTCTTTGAAAGATCTTTCCAATTTAACGTTGCCTCTGTGTATAATACACTGTCAAATGATCTAAAGTTATTAAATAAAGCTAATTTCAAAAGGAAGTTTCGCCATGTTTTACACTTAAAGCAAGTCGAAAGCTTGTCTATCTAGTATAATGTGTCTATCTGCCTGTCTAACGCGTTTCTTTTGATAAAGAATGATTTTCCTTTGTATGTCAATTATCTTCATTCGTTCCATTGATTTAAAATTTTGATGTACTATTCTTATTTCTATCATAAGGTTAAGTGGAAGAACAGGGCATGCTGCCGCTGAACTTCGTCTTTTGGTCTAAATTGCTTTTTTTTGTTGTACTGCTGGTGATACAAGTTTGTTGTTGTAGACCAATAAAGACAATTTATTATTATTATTATTATATAAGCCACCCTGAAGTAATACAAGAAAATCAAGACAGAACAGAAACCGTTGCACAAGATGAAGAGCATGAAGAGCAAAATTAAAACTTGGAACCATCAGTAAACAAATATACTCTTCATTAGAGGAATGAAATGAAACATCCAGATCGATATCAAGCCAATTTTAGTGAAGTAGCGGTACCACAAACTTATCAGGAAGCCATGACGAGTCCAGAAGCAGAGAAATGGAGAGAAGCTATAAATGAAGAATTGTCGACATTAAAGAAGAATGAAACATGGACCTTACAAAAATTGCCAACAGACAAAAGACCGATCGGTTCCAAATGGATCTTCAAAATTGAAAACAATAAATTGTAAGGTACAAAGCAAGATTATGTGTTAAAGGTTTCAGTCAGAAGGCAGGTGTAGACTATTTTGAAACCTATTCACCTGCAACGAGATTCGATTCCATCAGAATTCTTTTATCAACGGCAGCTCAGTTAAATTATGATATGCAATTTGATATAAAAACTGCATTTCTATACGGTCGTCTTGAAGAAGATATTTACGTGATATTTGCTGATGGACTTGATATAAAAGAAAATTTCGTGTGGTATTAAGCAGTCACCTCAATGTTGGAATACAAGATTTGATACCTTCCTTGAAAAGTTTGGATTTATACAGTCTACTGCCGATGGCTGTGTTTATAAAGTAATTTTTAATAAGAAAATGGCATTACTTGTAATTTACGTTGACGATGGTTTAATTATCACCGACGGAAAAGAAGTATCATCTATTTTATTGACGGAACTCCAGAAAGAATTTGAAGTGCCGATAAATGCACCAAGCACCAATTAACTATGTGGACTTGGAAATTGAACGTAATAATAACGACGGTTCCATTTTCATCCATATAGCAAATTACATTCGGCAATTATTAAAAAGATTCAATATGGAAGATTGTAAATCTGTTAGCATTCCAACAGACCCTCATGTAAATTTGTAGGTATATCAATGAAGAACATGAAGAAATTTCAAAAAGCGTCCCGTTTCGAGAAGCAGTTGGCTGTCTTATGTTTGCAGCGATAGCCACCAGACCAGGTATATTGTTTGCTGTTTCATACGTGAGCAGATTCGTCGCGAATCCAAAAGCAATCCACTGGAACGCAGTCAAGAGAATCCTCAAATATTTGAAAGACACGACCTGTTACGAAATCAAATATTCAAAGTATGCCGATCAGCGAAACTTAATTGGTTTTTCTGATTCAGATTATGCAAATGATCAAGAAACAAGACGATCAACAACCGGTTACATCTTTATCATGAGTGGCGGTCCTGTAACATGGTCCAGTTAACATCAACGGATAGGTTCATTATCAACAACCGAAGCAAAGTACCTTGCAGCATCCGCAGCTACGAAAGAAGCTATTTGGTTGAAGCATTTGCTTAAAGATATTAATCAAATAGTGGGAGAAAATAGATAACCAAAGTACAATACGTTTGATTCGCAATCCGGAGTTCCACAAAAGAACCAAACATATTGATATACATTATCATTTTGTCCGCGAAACATTTCACAGTCATGAAATCAATGTAGATTACGCACCAATTAATGACCAAATCGCAGACATCTTTACAAAAGGGCCATTTACACGAATCCTGATATAAAACTGGCATAAACTACGAATGTTGTTGGGGTAAACAAACGACTGCGAATGCTGTTGGGCATAAACAAACCATAACTTCATATTTCTTTTATTAATGTTGTTGCTTTATTAACAAGCACTCATTTAGTGGGATATTGAAATATTAATCAGAAATGTGCGCTTGTTAGGTAGTTGAGGCACATGCGTGATCGGTGATACAGAGCGTCCACTTTTAACAAAATAAACATCTGATAGGACAAGAGGTCCACCGAACCTTGTGAAGGGCAAGGTGACATGACCGACTTGTGCTAATAATAATAGAATAATAGAATAAATAATCTAGTTACCAAAAAAACATAATAACAGCAGATAATAGTTATATATTTTTGTCTTGAAGTAAATAATTGTTGAAATGTTTCTTAATAAATTCACATCAAATACCTACTGACTGCGCCACACTTATCTTGCTCTTATCCTTGATTTATACGTCGCCGCCTATCTACCTGTAGATTACTTTTTACGGATGACTTTCAGACTAAATACGTTTTCCAAAACTTTAGTTTCAATACCTAGGGATTTTACAGTTTATGGAATCTCTTTGCTTGGTTCAAACATGTTTGAAAAGTCAATGACTGCAGGCGGTAACCAAAAAAATCCATCAACCTCTCTGGCAAGGTGATGTCATTGTTGACATTTCTTCAGATGTAAGAACTGAAGAGACGACCTTGAATGACACTTCGATTTTGAAAAATTCCCTAAATAGTAGCTACATCAATGTTACCTCAAAAATAATTCTTCAAAATTGATAGATTTCCTCCAGTTTCAAATCCTGTATATAAAGTGTAGAGTTTTTGTATAGATTGGATGCCAATCTGATGATAGATACTTTTTAAATATATTGTACTAAATATAGAGAAATTCCTGATATAATTCCTTCTATATTAGGAAGTGGATAAGCACCTAGCTCATTGAACCTATTGATTGTTTGATTGATAGTATCTAGGATGCAACTTATTTGCACAAAAGAAGCACTTGTGCTTATCATATCCAGATTTGACTGAAACTCCAACATGGTCTGGTATATGAGAAGCACTATTTGAATCAAGTCTTAATTAATATTTTTAAACTTCATTAATTAGATTGTCAGATTGTAGATGAGCCATTCCAAAAAGCGTGATGTAGATATAGAGGAGTATTTTCTAAGAGACGTAGCCTGATAAGAGACTAGATTATGAAAGAAACTCGAACGTAATCACTTTTGTTCTGCTCAGCGGTCACAGCTTTGAAATTACGATCCCTTGCTAGCTGCTTTAATATTTGCGAATTTTGGTCAATTTTTATTTTTACTAGCAGTTTTTGTGTGACATAAATTTCGTTTTCAGATTTTACATAAAATTCATCTAAAGTATTTAAAGTTTCGTCACACATTGACTATTTTTTAATAGAATAGCCCTGCATATTTTTACATTTCTATATTGTTATGTAAATTAAGATACCAATGAAATTAATTTTTTTTATATGATTTGATTATCAAAATATTATCCCTAGTATTCTATACTTTAAAGCATTATTTATGGATTTACGAAGGATTTTTATTACTATTTTATTTTGTTGTAAAAAGAAATCTTCAGAATTTACAAATTTGCTTTAATAACTTACTAATTGTGTACCTTCTTAGACACAAAATTCCAAAAAAAGTCAACGTATTTAGTATCGTTCTTTTATGGGACATCGTTATCCTTGATTCTACTTTCCATAGAAAATGTATCACCTAGAAGGAGTGGAAATATTTCAATGAAGCTTGGTGGATATATTTGTCTTGAAGAAAGTATTAAATGATTACGTTCTCAAACAAATTAATTGACTGCATCAAGTTATCTAGACGTATTCTTCTTCAAATTTTTGTTGCCATCGTGACAAATATTTATTGAATACTAACAATAAGTCAATATTAACAGTGAAGTGTATAGCTAGAAATAGAAAATTCGATTTCCTGTCTTGGCATACTGTCAAATTTAGTGTTGTTAAGAATTTAGGAAATGCCTCGAGTAAGAAGACGTCCATAATTCCACCAACTAACTGAATTTGAAAGGAGCAGAATTGTAGGGTTACGCGAAGCTGGAATTCCCTTTAGAAAAATTGCAAGAAGGACCAATTATAATATTGCCACGGTCATCAGATGCAATCGTGCTTAGGCAGAGAAAGGTCGTCGTCAGCATCGCCGAGGTACTAGAGCTCAGAGAAGGACTACGGAGCGACAAGATCGAAGTCTTTATCTGCTTTCTCTTAGGAACCGATTCTCTTCAACAAGACGGATTGCCGATGCCTGGTATAATGTAGTGGAAAGGCCGATCGCTATGTCGTAAGTGTATCCCAGGATTAGAGCACTTGAACTACGTTCGTATCTACCTCAATTGGTACTATCTTTGATTCGAGATCACCGAAGACAACGTCTCCAATGGTGCCCGGACCGAAGTCACTGGAATCATGAATGGGATTCAGTTATCTTTAGTGACGAATCTCGGTTTTTGTACAACGCGTTAGAAGACGTTGAGGTGAGCAATGTAATTTACAAGACACTGTAGAACGTCAAGTCAATGGTATGGGGTAATATCAGTGCAGGAAGTAGTATTTATCCATGGTGCTATGACAGCGGAAGCTATATTCAGGATGTTCTACAAGAAGTTGTTCTCCCTTATGTTATCAAGTGCCCCTTTCCAGCAGAATAACGCTCGACCTCATGTTGCCCGTATGACAAGGAACTTCCTGGAGCAATCAGAAATAGGCATCCCTCCGTGACTCCCAAGGAGTCCTGACCTTTCTCCCATTGAACATGTATGAGATATGATGAGAAGATAAAATAACAATTTACTTCACCCTCCACTAACTTTGGCAGCTTTGCGGCATGAGGTACAAGTGGTTTGAGATTCTTTACCTTAAGAAGAAATTGATCACTTCATTAGATCCATGCCTAGGCCAGTTCAAGAATGCTTAAGACAAGATGGTGGTTCTACACATTATTAGTTTTTTCTTTTGTTTTAATTGTGTCTTTTGCAAATGTAATCGTTTAATTCTTCATTAAAGACAAATATATCCACCAAGTTTAGCAGTATATTTCAAATAGTAATAATTATAGTTGCGTCTTTATTAAATAAGTAATGTAAAGGGAAATGCAATTATTGTAATTGTAATTGATAACTGTAATTGTGACTGGGGGTGCAGAGGGTATGAATTAGCTCCACTGGTTTTGAGGTATCAATCTATAATGGTTATTTAACTCTAAAGTGTCAGTCACCCTATGTAATTCATAATTATTTTAGGATGTCAAAGATGAGCAAAAAATAGATCCCCCGAATGCTCACTTCCGTCGGTAAACGACAGAGTTGATAGTTTGCAGCAACTTTTAGCTGCCTGTGAAAGACAAGAAGAGAACTTTATTGAGAAAATTGTGACAACATGGTCCATCACTTTAACCCTAAGAGCAAACATGAACTAATGCAATGGAAGCACATACTCCGACGTCAAAAAAAATTTCAAACCTTCGGCTGGCAAAATGACGGCTAAGATCTTTTGATATTCCAAACAAATTGCTGATAGATTTTCTTCTCCATAAAACAGTCCATATTCGAGTACTGCGATTATTTTCTATTTCGCCATTTGAAGAAAGAACTCTGTGTACAAAGATTCTCGGACAATGAAGAGTTACAGTTATAAGTAGAAAATTTGTTTGCAACCCAAAAGAAAACATATGTTGACAGTTTATTTTGTATAATTTCGAAATGTAAAAGTGTATTGAGGAGAATATATTAGAAAATAAATAAAAATCTTTTGTTTTATTTCATCTCCTTCCTAGTCAGGTACCTTAGATATGAACCAAAAGAAATCTAAACGAAAGGTACAATATCCTTTTGGAATCAGAAGTCCTCACAAACCCCTTTTTATGTAGTGAGCAATATCTTTGAAAAATATATTTTGCATCCTGTGTCCTTTTCTTATTAAACACATCACGTCCAGAAGGAGATTCCCGAGCAAAACATCGTTTATAACTCCGTGACGGCCGCTGCAAACGTATCAAAAAACGAATCGATACACCTTCCAACGGAGGAGAGTTACCACTAGATATTTCATAACTGTCGTACCTAAGTTTAAGATTGATGGCGAATGCTGGAGAGAAAGAGGGAAAAAGTCCGGTAAAAAGACGTCGCCCGTTCGGCTTTAATATAAACGCTGCCCACCGTAATGGGTTCCGAGCATTAATATAGCAAATTATGAACATTCTGGGAACTTCTTGCGGCCCCCTTGTTCCGCCCCTTACCAACGTGTGCGTTGCTCTTCTTTGATGAGGTCTTCGGCTTGAGGACAATTTTCAGGAGTGTGTGCCCCTGCTACGAGATAAGAATGATAAATCCCGCGCGGGCGACATTTACTCCGGAATAAATGATTTCACTGTCTAACACACGAAAGAGGGAGATACGAAAGGGAAATTTTAACATAATTGTTATAATTTGGCAAACCCGTGTTCTTGCAACTAGTGCCGGAAGAAAATCTGGCAGTTCGGAAATTTTCAGCGTCCAATTTACTAACTTATTAATTACTGCGCTCGGGCGTTAGTGTTACACTTTTGCTTAATCCTTATTGCGCGGGATAATTAATTTTGTAATTCTGACGGAACTGCCAAGGAAATTAATTATATTTAGGAATTAATCGCCCCTCTGCGTTATCTAGATTATGAGTTTCCCGTTACATTAAGTGTTGCGAATACAAGAGGGTGATTGATATTACGTAGAGTCATTAAGACTAAAAAGTCTAATGTCAATGCTGCGATAATGAGGAAATGAAATAGGCGAGATATAAAGTTGTTTTTCAGGAAATTTATTAACATAAATTAATAAGAGTTTCGTTTCAATATCTGAATAAAAACTAAAGTAAATCTCCTGATATGCTTGCTCTGCTAATTTTTGATGAATATAGAAAAGGTTTTATTATTTTCGATTTATGTAGTATCTTCTTAGTGGAATCAAATGTTGATTTGTAGAATTATTTTATTTTATATCCTGCTTGATGTATACAGGTCAGTTCCTCTATGCTTTTCCATCTAGATTTACATCCGTACGTGTTTGCATATTAAGCCCGATGCTTACTCAAGCGAAAGTTTTTCCGTCCTCGTGTATACATTTTACATGAGGTTATTTATTCCTTTACGCGTTTCGCTCCATCGAGACATCACTGAAAAGGCGCGGCTCATAAAAAATATGACACAGATAAATGCACCCGCCGTTCTTTGCGGCGCTTGATGGACCGCCATCGTGCAGATAAAACTGTGAGCGCTGACTTCATTAAATCTAGAAAAATCAGGTCAGGCCAGACATGGTCCGGATCGGAACCGAAATGAGTGGAACCTCTCCTCGAGACGTCTGTTACTTCATATATTCCGACACGTTGTAGGAGAGACATTGATGAGGGTTAAGTGTTCCATTTATTATTCACCCGCCTAGACTCTCGCCCAGGTAGATCAATAAGCCTAACACCATTAACACCTTGTTCTGGTCTTTAATATTAAATGGTTGATCTAGGGTGGCCTTACGCAACAAAGATCAATTTATTTTTTACACGCTACATTATAATTAGGTAAAAGAAAATATAGTTCTTTTTTATTTACTAAAAAAAAAAAAAAAACTTTGATATTATTGTATAAAGCACTTGAAATTCTGTTTTGTGCAACTTACATCTCTCCTCCCATTTCCTCTTAGGCTATTGCAGTTGTACCTTCCTTTTACATAGTCTAAATGTCACACTTTCCTTCTGCATTCTCTTCATACAACTAAGACTTTTTCATATGGCTGTGATTAGATAGTATTTATCTCATCTTTTAGTTCAGTTTAGCCTTCAAAAATTATGTAAAATTATTGACTTTCTTCTTGCATCTCTTCTCTCAATTATTTTTCTTATCACTTCTCTCACTCCTTCTTAGGTTACACCTTCTTTTCACTTTTCCTCTTGTCTCACATAGTTTATATCATTCTTTCCTTCTTCATTATCTTCCTATAACCATTTCATCTAGTATTCTTATGGATGTACGAAATCTGATAATGTTAATTTCATTCTTGTGTTTCCTTCCAAAATGGTTTTAGAATTTAATGCAGATATCGACCTTCGTATACTTTTATTGTCGTGTTTTATGATCTAGGTAATGATTTCAACATATTTCCTACAAACCAAGCACAAGCTTTTTTCTTTTTTCCAAGTCAATAATTTTTTCCAATTTTCTAAACAGAAAATTGGAAAAAATTAAAACCATTAAACAATGGTTAACGTGTAAATCCACTTTTCTTCACCTACATACATCTACTTCACTCTCCAATTTCTCTTTAATCAATCACTGGCATAATCCTTTAATGGTACTAAGCGATGCCCTAATAAATTTTATATTCTTTTTAGTTCCTTTTTGTGTATTGATGTTAGATATGCCGTCTATTTCCTTATTTCTTCTAATTTTCTTATATGTTAGTTACAATTTCTTATTTCTTTCTTCCCAAAAAAAATATTTTTTCGTTCTTCATGAAGTTCATTTTTAGTGTCTTTTCTTAAGCTCTTTGTCATCTTACAATTTTCAAGCTTAATTGTTCTTAAACTTTTTTACTAACTTTTGAACCTCTTGCTTAACTTAGTGCTATTTTCGAGCCCATAGCCAATCTCATAGCACCTGTTATTCTGAGTTTCTTTTTTTAATTCTTCCTTATGGAGTTAAATTATAAAGTAAGTAAATGCAGACATTTTAACCACATTATCGTGAGAATATATAGAGCGTGGAAAAATAAAAAAAAAAGTCTATCATAAACGGAAATTTACTTTGTCCGCGCTTTATGCAACACTCATGAAGTAACAAAAAGAACTTACGGAGCCCGGTTCTCCGATGTTAGAAAACATACGCAAATAGGATAGAAAGGCACACTCGCTGAATATTATCTATAGGATAATCACTACACAAATGTTCAAATGTTATATCAAGTAACGTCCATCATTAGCGAGACACAGGCGAGTACGTCGAAGAAGCGATTCTTGGGTTCACATTAGAATGTCGTGGAGTTGTGAAAACTCTCTCTTAAGTCATTAATGTCCGTAGGCACTGACAAACCTTTAGACTAAGCCAAAGCCCAACTTATCTAAGCAAAGCGTCACCTTAAGCTCAATTTAGACGTTGCGATTTTTTCCGCAGTGCAATTTTACAAAAAGTCAACGTGTAATATGCAATTATTTTTCTGATTGATATATTACGATTGACATTTTCTAAAATTGCGCTGTTAAAAAATTATATATAAGAAAAATCGAGAATATAGAATTTGATTGGATATTGCAATTGTATAATGATTAATAACCAATAACCAGTATAATCTCCAAATTCAAAAAAGTCTTCCAAATAATTCATCCTAGTTTTTCAATTTACGTCGAATTTTAACTTATGACATAAGGTAACCTTAGAAATTTTAAGGCAAATGTAAACCTTTACTTTGAAAAATGTAACTGCGCAACGCATAATTAATATAAAGTTAACTTCAAGTATCACTTTTTCCTTAAGTCTACCTTGAGATCTGTCTGTGCAGACGGACATTAGTATGTTTATGGGAACGCCATGTACTATAGTCCCTGGCCAAATTATTAGACTCACAGTAATTTCAGTAATTTTTTTCTTATTTAACGGTGTATTTCCAATGATAAAATTTTAAAAAAATGCTAATAATGGGAATTGAAGTATAAACAAAAATATTTAAAATTTCCTACAAACTGAACATTTTATTTATTATTAAAATTAATATTTTGTTATTCCACCTCTTGCATGCACAAGGGCATTCAGCGCGGCATGCTATCAATACAATTTAATGCAATTTTTTTCAAATTTTCATTATGATTCCAACGATGGATGATTCTCTCAACTAACTGGATCTTTGTAGTAATATTTTCATTTGCTAATTTTCGTTTCAGAGATTCCCAAACATTTTCAATAGGGTTCATGTCCGGTGAATTCCCTGGCCATGGCAAAAGTGGTATTCCAGCTTGATCCAAATAGGTTTTAATGAATTTAGCAGTGTGGCATGGAGCCCCATCCTGCATAAATACTTTTGGACCATCTCCAAACCATTCATTTAATTGAAGAACCAGCCTGATCTGTAACACTTTTTTATACTGGTCCTGACGCATCGATAAGGTGCAATCGCCCTAATCCCTTCTCACTTATCACAGACCAAACCATTACTGATTGGGGATGCTTTACAGTTTTTACTATACAGTCAGTATGATATTTTTCACCTGGCCTCCTTCGAATAAATTGACTTTTGTCTGTTAAAATTTGAAATATTGACTCATCACTGAAACAAGTCTGCATTTGATACAATAAAATTAATTCAATACTGCAAATAACATTATTTTAAATATGTTACCATTCTCCACTGATCAACAGTTAAATATTTATGCGCATTAGCCCAAGATAGCCTTTTTTTACCATTGCTGGTGTCAATTTTGGCTTCTTCACAGGTCTTCTGCATTTAAAGCCCAAATCATACAGATTTCTTCTGAATATTCTTACTGAAACCTCATATCCAGTGGCCTGAAATTTTGCTATTATGTCCTTGTTACTTGCCCTTCTATTTTTCATAACAATATTCCGGAGGATTCTTTTTCCTCTGAGGGTAATAATTTTTTTCCTCCCATATCTACCATTACGAAGGTTATTACTATCGTAATAAATACTTCCTTCTTCTTGACCTATCTCAATTCGCTATTAATTCTTGTATGATATTAAACAGCGTTCTTGTCAGTTGTAAATTCGAATTACTTCCGGAAAATTTAGGCATTACATTCCACACTTCGTGGTCGCTTATTGTGTCAAATTTCTGCACTTAAAACACCCGGTATATGCTGTTTTCGTAATCAATTAAAATGACTTTTAATGGATAGTTCTTTTACCGTACTTTGTCATTTTTTTATTGAAAAGATATCTAAATGAGACTCTAAAGGAATGGTGCAACAAATGCGCAGAAATTGATTTTCTTGCACTTAGTGCTCTTCTCATAATGTAATTATAATAGCCAACAATCTATCAAAGAAGAAATTGAATTGAATACCAATGGAAAGCCAGAATATCGATATACACCTTTGTGAGAGAAAATAGGAAATCGTGAACTCAAATAGTATGCTTAGGTGAAAAGAACACGAATTAAATTAGCAGCCGCCTTTCAGGAAAAAAGGGAGATGTTCGTCGGAGGAATGGCTTGGACAAATAGAAAGAAATAAAACATAATAAGCAACTCGTTTATGCGTTGCCACTTTTATCACATTCTACGTACCCTATACTCTGCAACAAAATGTTTGGCAAAAAGGAGCGAATGCAATATTGAGAGAATTGATAAAATACATGTAATTAGAAGCCTTAAATGCAGTGTAACTGTACAAGTCTTCATTGGAGCTATTTAGAGATAACTATGAAGCGAATTTTAACAGGTCAATAATAGGATCGTAAATATCTTTATACTCGAAAAAAAAAATTGAAAATTACTTTTGAAATTGAAGATATGAAATGTGTTAGAGATTACCTTGAAGTTTCAGTGCAACATACAACCTATGGGTCCTTCATTCTTAAAGGACAAAGATAGCGAGAAAACTTGAATATTGTTACACGCTGGAGCCAAAGTCAGTATCAACTCTAATGGTAACCGGATTTCTGACTAAGGCTCGATTTTACTATGGCAGGATAAACTGTGAGTAAGAATATTCCTGAAATAACTTCGACGTACAAGAACATCGAATTCTTCCGCCATCAACTCGGAGACTTGGAAAAAAATAAATTAAATGGTTGCAAATTTGTTGGTCAAGACTACAGTAAAGTAAATTAGGTGGAATGAAGAATGTTGGGGTAAGAGGACGCTTCAGCTAATTTCAAAAAGTTGAAAAAACATTAGTGTGTGAAAAAGGACAATAAATATTAACGGCTGCGGAATTTTTCATGTATGTTATCAAAAATTTTGTTACAAGTCTGTTTTGATTGCAGTGGATTCCTCTAGTATCCTCTGTACAGTTCGCCAGCAGAAGCGTTGCTATAAAAATAATTAGAAAGAAATAAAATAAACTGCATTTTGTCAATTATAGGCATCATAACATGACATGTTGTAAATGGCAATTCCGGAAGCTTTTGAATACCCATTCTATGAACCTACATATTCGCTTACAGAAATAAAATTTTAACAATGTTCTGTTCCACCGTTTTATACCTACCGTAAGCTCTATTTTATCGACGAATAACACGCAAACATCGTCCCTTTGGAAGCCACCATAAATAACGCTCGCTCTCCTTCACTGAATATTTCCATCGGCATCGAGTTAATCTGGTCAGCGCAAGTCCTTTCTTTGGAAGCCATCGTAAATAACAGTTGTGCTGCTCTTGTTCATTGAAAATTTCGCATCGACATCGAGTTAATCGGCTACGAAAGCACGTCAGACATGCACATGAATCCTTAAGGGCCCCCGTGAATTTCGCATGAGATAAGATTCACTGGCGGACGCAGAAACACATTAGGTGGTTCCCGCATTGTCTTAGTGACTCGCGCGGGAGCAATAAACTCTCAGCTCCCGGAGGAGTCGCACTTACTCCCTTTAAAGGCTGAAATCGATACCTGGATTATTTCATGGCCAGGCCACTGCAATGCTGTTATACCTTGAAGGTATTCCGGAATAATTTACTCAAATTAAATGATTCAAGTTACCTGCACACAAATGGACTTCCTTGTAGAGAAGTTCGCTTTACATTCAAATAAATTGAAGCAACCTTTCATTTCCTCACTCTGTTCTTCATAACTCTTTTTAATGAGCCTGTTCCATATATCTTTTACGAAAGAAAATCAGGTAGAATTAGATAATAGACAATTACGTCACTTATTGTAGCAACAAGAAGACGCTATAATAATAATAATCATTGCTATTGAGATTTCATCGTAAAACTCTCAACACAACTTTTTCATTGCCATTTCTTTAATATACATTTATTATAAACGTCTTTGCCTTCAGGTTTGAAAAGAGATAGACGATCAATACTTATAATTCATCAAAAACGAGTGTATATAAAGACCTTAAGAAATCATCCTTGAGCTACATATTAAAATGCCATCCGCCGTGATGTTTCTCTCGTTCTTCCCTTTTCACCGATCGATGATTGTGTCAGATTTGAATAATATCTTCTTGCTTTATCGAAAAGTGATCTTTCGCTGTGCAAAAGCTCCCCCCATCCGGGAAACAATTTCGTGGCTATTGTTAAGCACTCCTGAGAGAAGGATGCGTTTATCCGGGCAGAAGGTCAATCCAGTTTCTCTGGAAACGAGATCGGTGCGATGTTTGCCTCGTACACAGTTATAAAATCGATTTTCTTTGCTTGTCGCTCACTGGACAGCATCGGAAAAGCACTAAACTGGCACGGCAAGTTTGTATTAGCTTCATAACGCGCGTGTTTGATGGCTCCTTCACGTTTCAGGAAGATAGGGTGTTAAGGAGTATGAAAACACTAAAGTACTACTTTATTTTCAGTAAGTAGGTTCAATTTAGTACGATCATTTGTATTTTAATAATTTGTATCGGGGATAGCTCCAACTGATCTACCAAAAAATATTTAATAATCACGAAATTGGAGGCTTCATCATAAATTACAATTACAGACAAAAAACACGTTTTATTTTCTTTAATTTCAAAATGTAAAAAGTGCATTGAGGTCGCAGGAGATTAAATTGAGAAACATTTTTTTAGTCAAAGCCCTTCATACTCAGGTACATTAGAGATCAAATGACCTTAAGTAAGCAATAAAATGACTTCCGAAACGCCAGTTATTCAATACAGTTATTTTATCGGGGCTTTCGAGAGCCAAAAGTTAGGAGAAACTCATCGGGTTACGACAGAATTAATTAATTTAATTAAGCAAGGGCGTGGAGCTGATTTACACAGGAACAACACAGGGTAATGACCAGACAACATAGTTTAACGAAACATTACATCAAAGAAAGACGTATAACACCAACTACATTTTAGTAACACTATGAAACAGAACACTATTAATTATTAACCATTTCTTATTATTAACATTTACCCAATAATTTTGGTGGGAATTTACTTTTAAATAATATTCGTTGTACCTTCCTTACTTTTATAAAATTGGCTTTATTTTCTGTACAAGATTTTTGCAGCTTTAGTTTGAACAATTTATCTGGCATTTCACATTCTATAATAGCTTCTATATGGGAAACCATAATTATTCTTCTAAATGCACAGGAATAAAAATATGTAATTAATCTTCAGCTGTAATTCATAGGATCGAATTTCCCTCAATCGAAGAGTCGCTTTTTTATCTGTCGGACGTGCTCACAGTACAGAGTTATTAAACGGAACGTAAAAATGAAAACGCCGATCAGGAACGTTCATAAATCGGCGAAGCAAGGATTTTTATCCTCCGCCAACAATTAATCACGTCGTCTGGCCGGGAGCGGCAAACTAGCCGGGCACTAAAACCTCCCGAAACAACTTAATTAAAAACGACAGAGGCGCGCGTTTCACGGCAGCTAATTAAGGCGGCACGTTTAATTTATTAAAAGCTTCAGTTCGCAACTATCCATTAAAACTCTACTAATTTAATTAAGATAGAGAGATAATTAAATGCTGGCGAGTGAAAAACTCCGACCGCCCGTGTTCCGGTAAATCTGACTCACAATCAGTCTTGACGGGCGGTTTCGGATGCTAATGTCTGAAATGGTAATTAACAATGAAAATATTTAGAAATAAGTTTGCAAACATTTATTTATTTCTTAAGAACTAATTCGGGAAGAATTTGGTAAGGTAACATATGCAATGAGCACTACTAATAACAGAAATTTCTGGAATGTAATAAGAACATTGAATGAAACAAATAAACAATATACGAGGGAGAAGAAATGCGAAAAATAACGTGAAAATTAACACAGAGGTAGTGCTGAAAGTTTGGACTCTTTACTACGCAGGAAAATTTAATGAAAAAGGAAAAAAAATCATACCATAAAAGTGAAAAATTAAAGTTAAAATATCAAAGTGTAATAATTTTTTACTAAAGAAGTGAATGGGGTCGAGAATCCATTCAGTACGATCCAAAAGGGAGAAAGCACTTGTTCGAAATACAGAAATGGCAAAAAGTTGAGAATTTAGTGATGAAGGCCCGACGTCTGAAAGTATCATCAATTGCTCTAAATATTGGAATATCTGAAGTTTCGCTTTTAAGAATGTTACAATTAGATTTAGATTTTAGCAAAGTTTTTCCGCTGCTGGATTCCTAGGATATTGACGCCAGAACAAAAATTGCTGCAAAAAAAGTCAGCGCAAAATTTAGCCTCTTTAGAGGCAAGTCAAAACCTATTTTCACAAGTTGTCACTAACTTTGGAACTTTGGAACATTTTTGAGACCCAGAGACGAAACAAGAATCTATACAGTAGATGCATAAAGATTCCCCTCCTCCGAAAAAGGCGCAGACACAAAGTTCTGCGGAAAAATTGATTGCTACGATTTTTGGGATCAACTATTAACACAGAAACTTACCGAAGTGCACTTCAAAACTGAAAAAAAAGGCTCTTAATCAAAAATGTTTTCATAAGCTAGGCAAAGAAGTTTTTCCCTTGTCTCTTGTACAACAATTGCAAGGTGCATAAAGCAAGAAAAATTACGGAATCTATCGACGCCACTAGCATTATTGAGATAGACCATATTTCATATAATCCACATCTGGCAAAATGCGTTTTTTCAAGTGCGTCAGAACAACTGGAAAAAAGTATGAGAAAATCTTAAAATATCATTTTTTGGCAAATAAATTCAAATCAGTTTCATTCAAGATTTCAAGGTCGTTGTAATTGTGAAGATTGGACTGATGGTTCAATTTGGAAGTCTTCAACACTTAAAAAGCTCTACATGCTCTCATAGCTGCTTGAACGGTGGGATTATCCATGGTGTTTTCGAGTTCTAGGACTTCTTATTTTTCACTCTCGTTTGTGTCGTTTGCTGCCCTATAACAATATGGCTGTAAGCGGGCCTTACTTTAAATAAATGAGGGTTTTTAAATGTTAAAATTTGGTAAACTATCAAATTCCACTTATTTACGCTGCCATCACCGGAGTTTTAAAGGACACCGGGCCCTAAAGCTAAGTTTCATTTATTTATTTCAAAAATTTCATTTCCCTGGAGGCGTGTGGATACTTGGACTCAGGAGCTGTTGAAAGTAAATGCAGGATGCAAAACTATACCCAAAATAAAAGATTGATGTTAGGGACAATATTTGAGTACATTGACTAAGAAAAAAACTTTAAAACAATAAAAATAATTTAAACAATCACCTACCGGGCAGAGTAGTTCGACGAAAGAATTCAGCAGCAGAAAACCTCGCTACAGCTTTCTTGGGGTTTCGTCTGCTTTCCTGGGGGGCTTCTGCACAATTTTCATCCTCACCAGGTAATTTTAAAAATACACTCGCGGAGCACGTTTAAAAGAATAATAAAAAAACAAAGGGCGCGATTTAAATTTTGAAACGAGAATGGAGGCAGTAGAAAAATATGAAATTTTTAATTAACGACATTCGTTTCAAACGAGGGTTAAACAATTAATTTTGAAGACTCGATTACTTAATTTTTTGAAGAGGAATTTCGAACTTCACTCGGAAACGGCCCGGTGAACATTAATTAATTTTCGAAACCTCTTTCTTCCGCGGGAACGTTTATGTAAACAAACCCCTCCCAAGGGGTGTCTTAAGTTGCCTACATCAAGGTGCAAATTGGTCCAATTTCGACAGTTTTTATTTTTTCTTCTGCGTGGGAGTCAACTCCGTTTTCAAGAGGGAGGTTTGCTGACCAAGGATTTATTTATTTTAGCGATATCTAAATGGCTCTTAAGAGGATGTTTAGACTAACTCGCCTGGGAACTTGTTTACGTTAAGACTAAATTGAAATTTATTTTGTTCAGTTCGAGCAATAAATAATTTAATTTAATTAGATTTAGGACGAAAATTTTCGGCTGCTTACATGGCGTCTAACTTTTCACCATAGTATGAAACCTCTCACCATACTCATCCGACTCCGATGCTAATTGCTTATTGAAGTAGTCTAGTTGGTTGCAAGAATTGAATTTTGAACGAGATCCTGACACCTGGCACACTGTTGTAAGCTTCTAACACCTCTTTTACAAATTGACGAAATGTTCTCAACGATTCTTTCCCAAATCGGAGAACTTTATCGAATCATTTTTTCAATTTACGAATATCGAGTCAAGTCAATGTAATCGCAAAACTTGAAACTTTTCCCTTCAAAAAATGCCCAAGTTTCTAAACTTCAGAATTTTGACGCCTCATTTTATACGCATTGTTACAAAATCCAAACCGTCATAAACCACAAACGAACTAACCACGACACCTTCGACTTTTAAGCAAGCACAAATATTTGTATTTATCAACTGCCAAAAAATCTAAAACCATTAACTCCTTAGACAAATTATATTTATTTATTCAACGCAAATCAATGTATAACATGATATGGAGGCCATATTTTGGCTAATTTTTAAAATTTGATCCTAAACTGTGTATTGCCATACTTTATGTGTCTAGGAACTTTAACACTGACAATCCCTAAATAAGTAGACACCTTGAATTTTCGAAAATTTCATTTGTTCCATTGAATGGACTAGTGTTAAATTGTCTTTTGTTACAAGTTTGTATGCAATGCCATTTTGGAAGTTAGAAAAATTGCCTGGAACTCCTGGTGCTGGAGAATTGATTAATTTTTGAGGAGGGTGTATAGTTGATGGTAAAAGCCAAAGGCAAATTGCCCTAAACTTAACGTTCCGCTATCCATCATCAATCGGATAATTGTGCAATTCAAGGCGATAAAAAAGGAACTGTTGGACTAGGTCCAAGTCGACCAGGATCATCATATCGACAACTGAGATCTGTAAAATTAATTATCGAAAGAAATCTCCGTTCTAAGATTGCATAATGTTGGTGGGCAACTGCAAATGAGTCGTAACACAACTGTCAGTTATTTTCATCAGATTGGTTAGCATGGCAAAGCTGCCAGACGGAAACCATTTCTCACTGTAACCAATGTTGCCAGACGAAAACTATTTCTCACTCCAACCAATATTGCAAAAAGAAAACAGTGGGCAACTTAAATGCTCGGGCATCGTTTACTCTTCTGTCATCACGTCATCTCCTCTCCGATGAGTCGTGCTTCGCTCAGTTTTCATGTAGCGGACGCGTGTAGGCCTCAAAAACACCCGATTGCAACCGACCGCCAAGCACAGTGGATTTCCAATCATGATATTAACTCGACAAAATATAGTGATGTACTGAAAGAAGGTCTTCCTTCCATATTTCCACTGGGGCAGCTTGAAAAAGTCTCGATCCTGTTTATAGAAGAAGGCGTTCCTTGCCACACTGCCAAGAAGACTCAAGAGTCTGACATGACATGAATTTCATAGAACCCGATTCTCGTGAAAAACTTCTAACTAAATGTACTACAGGGAAAACATGAGGGAAACCAAATGGGAGAAAGAAAGAATTGAGGACATCAAAAAATTGGCAAGCCAAGAAAGGTAATGACAAAGCAATTAAATTGGTTTGCACACTTTGTACAAATGGATGGAAATACACTTGTGAAAAGAATCTTAGAAGTTAGGAAAATAGGAAAAGAGAGGAAGGCCGAGAAAACGATGGACGATAAAATAAGTGAACTAGAAAAAGAGAAAGGAAAGACAACAAGAGAAAAGGAAGGATTAGCAAGGAACCAGAAAGAATGGGTATAAACTTGGTAAGGTAATTAATGTCCCACATCCTGTTAGAATATGAAGGATCCGCAGATTTAACAACTGACTGCTATAATATTGCATTTTGTCAAAAGTATTCGAAACATGTCAAAGCTGAAAATGTGTAGTACAAGAAATATCTATAATCCGTGAGGTTTGCTAACGAAATAAAATTAATACACGAAACTATTTTTCTAATACCCTTCAGCATCAAATTCATCAATCTGGTAAGCCCATTATCAGCTAAGGTAAACCCTACCTCCCTCTCTTTAACAGTCTACTTATACAGGGTGTTAGGTTATTGCTTGGACAAATTAAAACTGTAAATGAAGGGTGTCGTATGGGATCAGAAAGTACTCAAACATGCCGGATTTTCGGTACATTTTGAAAAAATGCAAAAAGAGCGAACCTTTGAGAACCGCTGATAGTACTTACGGAGCCAGCGCCGATTAAAGAAGATGTTCGAAATTCATGCCGTCAGCTCGAATGCATGCATCAACACGACGCTGTAAAACTGCCCGCACACGGAAAAAGATCGCCGGCGATATCTACGCTCTGCAGCACGTGCATTGCACCTACATTCGCCATACGTCAGAATAATATCAACAAGTTCGTAATTTGTGTATGCATTCATTTTGTCCCCGACCTGCACACTCCGAAATATGTTAAGACACTGAACGTGCGTTATTTGCTTGTCGTAAAATAATAAACCATCTGGGAATTTATAGCAAGGGGATCGCCCGCCCGGATGGCGTTCGGCACATGGGTGTAACAGTAGATAAGACAATCAGTGGTTTCGAAACAATTTTTATCGATTTTTGTTTGAATTTTTTCCGGGAAAACGAAAGTCGGAACACCCTCGAATGTAAAGGCTTTTTTACTGTACAGAGTGTTCTCCATACGTGGTTTGCAGGTGTCCAGTCAATTACCTAACACCCTGTAGATACCTACCACGTCTATGGAAGGATCAGAAAAAAGAAACAAGACAAAAATTAATTAAAAATAATAATTCGGTGAGGATATCCACTTTGAAAACAATCATAACAAATTAATTAACATAAATAAAGGCAGACATATTTGTCAAGATACAAGAATTTTTAAATATCAAAGAATTGATTTTGCAGCAAATTTTTTTTTTCAATTTTTAATTTGTATTCATGCTCCAATGCTCACACTCTACAGATATTGGTGGACCTGGTTTAGTGCTTCGTTTTAAAATTACAAACTTGGTAAATTGCTGTGTGTGAGCAAATTGCAAAAATATCCTGAAGTTTGGAAGACAAGGAGCCACAACACTGAAACAAATCTAAAAAATCAATTAAGAAATAAAAATAAAACTCGCGCAAAATTTATTAAAATCGACAGAGAAATATGATCATAAGTATCGAAAATATGGAAATGATGACTTCAATTTAAGAAGCAGGAGTTTGTAAAACCTGCAAACAATGTTCATATCTGATCGCAAAACTGCGTTTGATTTCTGAAACTTTGTTGTTGACAAGCTGATGGATATTGAATTTCGTCGATATGCCGTGTTCCCAGTTTAACCAAATTAAAAGTTCACAGAGGAAAATGCGGCGAACGCGCTGTCAATAGTTTACCCAGACTGACGTCATTTGTACCATAGTTTAGTTAATTACGAAGTTCATGTAACTGACAGATTTACTCTCGAGAATAACAAAAATTCTTAGGTTCTAAAATAATTTAAGAAACGTCGTTACAAAAAAAAATCGAACGCTGTAGGAAAACGTTGTTCTTTAGAAAATATATTAAGGGTTGTCCTGATTTATTAGTAGAGAACTGAGGATCTCTTTCTTCAGAAAGACTTTAAGAATATTTAATTCGCCCTAATGGAATTACTTCGTCCCTTTAATGTAAAAATTATCGTCAACGACGGTAAAGCTTATCGTGTTAACTTGTCGTTACTTAAAACATTAAAACGAGTGCGAGCATGACATCATAACGTTATTAAGCTCTCCATTCGCAGTAGACGCTGCAATTATATGACTTCACGGGCGGGGGGGTCCCAACTCGTCCTCGAAAATCTGGCTACCATTTCGACGTTAATTCGCACTTTAATGACGCGAGCGAAGCTTATCTTGAGTGCCGTTCCCGATGATGATTTTAAATCGTTACTTAGAAACCTTGGAGGTCATTTTAAGATATTTTGAGGGAAAAAGAACGAGCAACTTTTAAATTCATAGACATTTCGAGAATTTACCACTTATAACTGACCAACTTAACATCACTAAAATAGATTTATAATAGAATCGTCGAGGACAATGCGCTGGATAACGGCTAACTAAAAGAAATCAAAGCATCCTCGACGATTATTTCCACTCTTCAAGATAATTTAAATTGATTTAAAAAAAGACTGAAGCCAGCGATTTAAACAATGATTTTGATTGTTCACTCGATTTATAAAAGGATCGCCGCCGAAAACAATGCGCCGTAAAGAATAGACGAGCGTTTATTTCGGACGGATGTGGAAACATCAAAGGAACATTCCGCATGGTGAAAGTTCGCTTATAAGCTGCACAATGGAATGACAGTTTACTGAAAATCCACTCCGCGGATAACCCGAAAAACAGATGGAATCTCACATAATTTCAAAGTAAAACGCATTCATATATGATTTTAAAACCGCACAGTGTTCCAGACGAATTCACTTAGACTCCCCCTTGTTTGGCTATCTTATCGGTTGATGTTGATGTGTAAATGAAAAACCTGAAGTTCGTAACTGAAACTGAAACGACGCGACGAGACGCGGGTCGGCCTGACATTATCATATCAGTTTCAGTTCGACTCTGACCATGTAAATAACCCTTTCATTCTTGTTTACCTAAACTCATGTTACAAGGGAACAAATAATAAATATTTTATTATTTGCTTGAAATGTGTAAGTAGCAGATTTTACCTAATAAATAAATAAATATGACTTTGTTGAATTAACACGGGTATAATTCCATTTTCCTTCTCCGAAATGTTTCCTACAAGCTAATTGTTTGCCCTTTAAGATTAATAACTTGTTTTATATTCATTGCATATTGTTGGCGAAGTAATGAGCGCTTTGACTTTCTAAACACTTGACAAGCGTCATTATCATTTTACACGTAGCTGCAATATATCTGCAAATTAGTTCGTTTCTCAATTATAATTGATGTTAGCCGATTTGCATACGCACGACACCCGAGGCCCCAGCCACAGTCTTAGAAGGGAGCCGTAATGTAGTACATCATGCGGAGGACGAGTGACAAGTCGTCATGACAACGGCCGGGATCTGGTGCCCTATTTATAAAACTAACCACCACCGAGTTCTAGCCGCACGTTTCCGGCCGAATCGAAACGGACATTACACGCAAATTTTTAATTTTTCAAGTTGCACTTGTAACAACTTCCTTCTCTATTACGACTACTTCGACATTATCATAATCCCTAATCGAAATTATCAGACCTATTTTCTACATATACAAAACTTTATGTTTGAAAATCAAGAAATATTTTAATGTAATTTTTTGGGAATTTTAAATTCATGTTACGTGTTGGCAGATGATTGACAAATAAAATTATAGTGATGAATCAAATTTTGATTGGAATATTATTTAATAATTTCGGGAAATATGAACTGCTTTAATGACCAATCCACACACAAACATACACGTAAGGTGAAATAACGATTCCTGAAAGAATCTTATTAGAATTCATTACAGGCGACATTTGATATCTAAGGACTTGACTATGATGGAGGCCGATTTTTTTTTTGTTTATAGTTTGAAGTGTCAAAAGATATTTTGCCAAGTCTCGTTCGCATAGCTTCATTACTGTTGAAGTTATAATATTTTAAAATTACTGGTGCCTTGTAAATAGCAATCATGGAACGAGCGGTAATGACATTTCTCACAAAAGAATGGAATACTCTGAAGCAAATACGTTACAGGTTTAAAGTGAAGCTTCTCCGTCTTCTAAAATATTAAAATTTTGATCTAAATAATTTAAATGAGGCAGGGAGTCTTCAGTAGTCGATCCTCCTAAAGGACACCCGAACTCTGTCACAATGCCAAAAAAGAAAGGGGATGAATTATTCTTTAGTTTCGAATTTACCAATTTACAAGTCTTATCTAGATACTTTTCTTTTCTAGTTATCGCGACGAGAGTAAGAGAGAGATTCTATTTTACGTTTAAAATCCATGTCTTAATTCACTGTTCTGGTTTCAGTTTTCAGCTTAAATTAGCCAGAAATTGCTCCAATACCTGCAAGGTAATAAAATTATTCAGGTTTTGTTGAAAATGGCTTGAAAAGCTCTACAATGAAGAGTAAATAACCTCTAGGCAGCAACTCCTTAGAAACTACTCCCAAACCCATTTTTTCAAGTAGGACCCCAATAGTTTCTTTATCCTTTAATGAAATATTTTAGATTCTAAATACAAGTTTAAGCAATAGTATTTTTCTACTAAATTTTCAGTTTATCTTGTAGAGTTTTCCGAGCCATTTTCAACAAACCCTGAATATTTTTTATCTTGCCGTTTGAAGGAAGACTGTAATACTAAATTGGTATTCACGACAATTTTAGACAAATATAAAATTTAAATGTAATTAAAAATTAATTCAAAACCACATTACAAAACAATACAAAAGAAATTCAAAGCGATTTCATACGAAGCAATGCAGAACAAATTTAAGATAATTTTACAAAGGAAAGAAATGGCATTCTGTAAAACAGTTGTTAGTTTCTATTAACAAAACTAATTGATAAATAATTAGAAGAAATTATAAGATCTGGTACGAAATATATCTCAAGTAGCTCTCCTTTATGCAGAGGAGTACCTCAAGGATCAATTTTGGGACCTGTTCTTTTCAACCTCTACGTAAATGACCTGCCGCAAGGTTTACTCGTTGATAACACTGTACGCTAATGACACAACCTTAGTGACATCCGGTAAAGACCTGGGTGAATTACAGAATGTAGCTAATGTAGCAAAATTGATGCCTAATGAATCTATCTCAAACATCCTAAAGCCGATGAAAATATTATGCTCCAAATTGAAGGGAAAACTCTGAAAAGTTCCTCAATGATTAAATGCTTAGGTACTAATCTCCAAGAAACTTTGTCTAGGCGGCCCACATTAGCTCACTTTCGAAACAAGTCAGCACAAACATTTTTGCCTTGCGTAAACTAGCAACCATATCCAATGTTGGCGAGCAGAACATTTTACTTTGCAAAAATTTATTCATTGCTACACTACGGCGTCCTGCTGTGGGGTAAGAGCTTACATGCTGGAACTATATTCATCTTACAAAAATCTTGCCTGCGTATAATATATAAATTAGGGAATCGGGAGTCATGTAAATCGACATTTATAAATGAAAAATATTTAACCTTACCCGGCATGTATATCTATTTTGCTTCAATTTACGTTAGGAAAAATCTTAATAATTTCTTCCCTAGCATTGCTTCAGCGAATTATAATATACGTAAACCGGCCATATTCTACCCAAATTGTTGACTAGAAACTCGAAAAAAAGGGCCAGTAAGTTCAGCCATTACAACATATAATAAACTCCCTAGTCAGTTCAAACACCCTTGTGCATTAAATGTTTTCAAAAGGCGATTACATTTTTATCTCATATCTAAATGCTACTACTCCCTAAACGAGTATCTGCAAGAATAATTCATGTGATGTTGCGAACCTTCTAAGCAAAACTGTGATCTTACAAATGATTATACATTTGTCACAGTGTTCGACTCTGTGATTCCTAGTCATAATGCTAATTTTGTAATTGTTATGCACTAATCCTAAGTTTGTCCTGTTTTAGGCAATCATTAAACTTCATGTAATCTGACGTGTCTTATATCATTGTATGTGATCTAAAAGACCAAATAAATAAATTAAAAATTAAATAAATTAATGTTCGCTCACCAAACCGTGGTCTGAATGCAGAAACAGACGCATGGTGTGTGGCATGGCAGAGTAAGGCCACGAGTTTTGTTGCTCCGCTTGTTTGTTTATTATTAATAGTATAAATTAATTATTTATTGCCGTTTTGGACATAATTTGTGCAGTGACATACTAGCGTTAAGTTATCAATAAAATGGATCGTTATACCCGTTCCACTTCAGAGAAAAAGGAATTTGTTAAAGAATGTGTGTCAGATTTACTATCGGACGACAGGTTCTTTGGAGCCCTGTTACAAAAACTCACTTCTGAGCTCGATATCTGGTTCAAAAAGAAAATCGCTGTGTTCGAACGTGAAATTGATATTCTTAAAAAGGATAACAAAATTTTGCATGAAAAATGCGATGCACTTGAGCAGTACTCTCGACGTAACAACATCAGAATTATTGGTGTTGCTCCCAAGATGAAAAATGAAGTTGAATTGGAGGTGATTAAAATTTTGAATGAAAAAATGGGAGCTGATGTTACGCCTGCTGATATTGAAAGATGTCATCCGATCGGTCCCATAAAAAACAATAAACAAGCTATAATAGTAAAATTCAAATCTTATAACACTCGACGTATTGTTTTGAAACATCGTAAGGCCCTGAAAGGTTCAGGTATTTCCATTTTCGAGGACCTCACCGTAGCCCGGCGTCTACTTTATAAAACCGTCCTGGCCGACTACGGCTATAAGAATGTGTGGCTGTTCGATGGTGCCATCTTCATTAAATCAGGGAATTCTGTGTTTACTGTCAGATCTGAATCGAACTTGGCGGAGCTTAGAAGTAAGTTGAAAACTAAGGAGTAATTTTGCTTTAACTGATGCTCAATTGTATTTAGCTTACCTTATCTAGCACATAGTTATAACGGAAGAAGTTTTCTGTTATTGCTTATTTTTGGCATGCAATTATATTTCCTTAATTATACTTGAATTGGTTTATCTATTCGCTTTGTAGATTTCAGTAGACTTGGCTTTCATAGTTATACAGATCTTAAGTTTTTAGAATTAATACTCTACTTTAATCTTTTTCTATTTCAGTATTTAGCCTTTAGTTTTGTATATTTAACTTGTGTTAATAGTTTTTTTTTCTTTGTTGCTAATTGTAGCGAACAATTTTTTTTTTTCTCTAGTTTTAGGAGCAATGAAAACTCTTTGTGAGCTTGTACTTGTAGTTTCATTACTTAATTCTATAATTTTTTTTCTCTTTTTTTTTCTCTTTTCTCTCTTTTCTTTTTGACATATTAGCTTAGGTATATTAATTTACCTGTGCTTATGTCTCTTTCAACTCTTAATTTATCTCATTTGAACATTCGGTCGCTTACAAATAAATTTAGTTTTTTAAAAGAATTTTTACTCTCACATAAGTATGATGTTATGGCGGTAAGTGAAACATGGTTAACTGATGTGGTTTCTGATGATGCTGTGAATATTCGGGGTTATACTCTGATTAGGCGCGATCGCAATGGCAGAGGTGGAGGCGTTGCTCTGTATCTCCAACAAAATTTTACATATAAGCTCATACATTCCGAGTGCAATGATTTTTTGGAACAACTATGGATTAATGTCACCTGCAATAAAAAGAATATTTATATTGGTGTACTTTATCGTCCGCCTAACTCTAACTTGAGTAATTTTTTTGCTGCTTGTAATGATACATTAGCTGATTTCTCTGTCATGTGTGATTTACTGGTCGCTTTGGGTGATATAAATATTAATTTACTTTCATGTAATTATGACAGTCTTTCGTTTACTTCAATTTTGAGAGCTTTAAACTTGAAGCAGCTTATAGAGGTACCAACACGCGTTGCACAAAATTCCTCTTCTTTAATTGACGTAATTATCACAAATGATGATGCAAATGTTATGAACAGTGGAACGGTTGATGTTCATGAGGTGTCGGATCATAGTCTCGTTTTTTGTCAGTTTGAGTTCAATATAACGAGACCCACTTCCGTCTTGAGTACGTTTCGTTCCTTAAAGTTTTTTGATCATGTTGCATTTTCTAATGATATATCTTTAATTCCCTGGTGGAACATTTTATTCCTCAATAATATAGATGATAAGATTAATTTTTTGAATTATTATCTTAATATTTTGTTTGACCATAGCACCTTGGAGAACATCTTCGTTTTCTAGACCAAAAGCTGGTTGGCTTACTGATATCTTGCTACTCATGATGCAACTACGGGATAAAGCTCTTCAAAAATTTAAAAAAACCAACCTCCAAGCTCATTGGGATTATTACAAGCAACTGCGTAATCTCACTACCGCTGCAGTAAAATCAGAGAAAAAAGCTTATTTAGAGTTCTGTTTTAATAATTCCAATAAAAAAATGTTCTGGCACAAACTTAAGGAATTCAATATATATAATCGTAAGCCAGCGTACATTCCCCAAAATTTACAAGACGTCAATGCAATTAACAATTATTTTAATAGTGTTACTGGTCAATGTCCTGTTCCAGATCATGATATGTTACAATTTTATCGTTCTAGAATTAATCCTAAGGCCAGCATATTTAGTTTCAATGAAGTCTCTGAGGAACAAGTCGCTAAAATAATTAATGCTGTGACTTCTACTTCAACTGGTATTGATGCTATATCTATTGATATGATTAAGCGCTGTTGCCCTTATTTAATTCCTGTCTTTACTCATATTTTCAATTACTGTCTAAGCACCGGTACTTTTCCTTCTCAGTGGAAGCATGCCAAGGTAGTTCCATTACCGAAAAAGAGTAAGCCACTTAGTTTTCAAGATCTTCGGCCAATTAGTATTCTGCCGACCTTGTCGAAGGTTTTGGAGAAAATCATTGATAATCAACTGCGTCGTCATCTAACATTATGTAACTTATTGCCCCCTTTCCAATCCGGTTTTCGACCTGGCTATAGTTGCTCCACAGCGCTTTCGCTTATTATAGATGATATTATTAAAGGTATTGACAGCAATAAACTTACAGCTCTTATCTTGCTTGATTTCTCCAAGGCCTTCGATATGATCAATCATGACCTACTTCTGGCTATCTTACACTATTGCGGATTGGATGTAGTGGCGATTGAATTGATTGGCAGCTTTCTTTCGGGTAGGACTCAGTCGGTTTTTTTAAACAACTTTAAATCTAATAGTGTTAGTTTAAGATCAGGTGTTCCTCAGGGTTCTATCATTGGACCATTGTTATTTGCCATTTATACTTCAAATTTTTTTTCCTTCTGGAACACGTTTTGTGAGTGCCATATGTTTGCTGACGATACGCAGCTGTATGCTTCCTTCGATATAAGAGATTTACAAATTTGTATGACCAAAATCAACAATGATTTAACCGAACTGCTTAATATCTCATCCAAGCATTGTTTACAAATTAACCCTAATAAATCATGTTTTTTATTGTTTGGGAGAGATAAAGCACGTAACTATGTTTTGCCTATATTTGAACTTAAGTTAAATGGAATACGTCTACCTCACCGTGATTGTGTTAAAAATTTGGGATTACACATGGATTATAAATTACGTTTTAAAGAGCATGTCACCGCGTGTATTAGTAAGGCATATTGTAATTTAAAAATGCTATATCCCAGCAGACATATTCTTACCACTAAAGCAAAAGCATCTCTTTGTGAAGCCCTAGTTTTATCTTTCTTCAACTATTGTGACGTGATATACGGTCCTTGTTTAGATTATAAGGATTTGAGGCGAATACAAGTAGTGCAAAATTCATGCTTGCGATTTATATATGGCATTCCGAGAAGGCAGCATATCTCACATAAGTTAACCGACGCAGGTTGGCTTAATATGTTAAATAGAAGATTTCTCCACTTAGCATGTTTTTGTCAAAAAATTCTCTTCAAAACACCTCCATATCTGTTTGCCAAAGTTAGATATCGCACGGATGTTCACAGTATTAACATCCGCCGCAAAGATTTAATAGATATTCCGCTGCATCATACCTCATTCTATAAAAGGTCTTTTACTTACACTGCTGCTCAGTGTCTCAATGATATTGAACCTCACCTAAAAAACTTAGCGCCAGCATCTTTCAAATTTAAATTAAAAAGTAATTTAATTCGTGTTCAAATGGGATAGATAATCTTCTTTTGTTTTCTTTTCGCTTTACTCACTCTTCTCTTTTCTCTTCTCTCTCTTTTCTTTCTTTTCTCTTCCCTTCTCTTTTCTTCCTTTTCATATACTTCTTAATAGTAGTTAGATTAAGTTAGTTGATAGTTTGGTAGGCCAGGTAGAGCAGTGTGCTACTTGTTAGCGCAACTGATGGCTTTCCATTTAGATCGTAGCGTGCTTATTATTCTTTCTTGCTTAAGTTTGCTTTGTGTTATTATATTGTAGTATGTCACAGCTCGCGATCTAATAAAACTGTTATTATTATTATTATTATTATTATTAAATATATGACTGGTCACGATCACACTAAAAAATTGTCACTTCTGCCGTTGGGAACACAACCATATGTTATCGGACCGTATGATGCCGCTTCATGACGTCTTTTATACAGTTCATTTCAATTAAGAACAAAACCCTGCGTGTGGGATTAAGTTGTAACTTGATGCACGTGTTACCTTGAGTCATCGAGGCAGTCTTTGGATCGACCGCTCTGAGTCATGTTTTGTTTACTTTAAAATAAATAAACTTCTTTTACATAATATCGGCTTCCTTTATAAGTCATCTCTTCAACCTCAATGTGCAGCTGTGTTTTTCGGCATTTTTCAAATGCAGTGTTGCAAAGGTCAGTCTCATTATCATGACGGCAAAGCCTTTGAAAAAGCAAGTCCCTGTAATTAAATTGGCGTGATATCGAGTAAAATTTAGGAAATAAATTTAATGATTTAGAAAATGCCGACTTCTTACCGATTACCGGAGATTCCGGACCCATGTGTACTAATGGTCAAGTAAATCGTTACAATTCGAAGGACATGTATTATGAGTGGGAAAACAGTTGCCGTTCATACGACAGTCGTTATTTCCATTGCAAGTCAATAAAGACGAGATTTGTACGCAGGGGTAATAATGTTAATGGCAAAAACCCAAAATAAAAAAAAATATATGAAAAGGTCAATAATTAAGTATATTAACTATGAAAATGATATTATATTTTGGGTTAGATAATGAAGTTTAGTATAATGACGGGGTTAATATAATAATTGGTTTTAATAAAAAAACAAAATATTCCTAACAGAAGTAAGAGTTTAGGAAACTCCTTCCGCCTTACGTTCAGCAGCATCCTTTCATGGTTTCTTTTCTTTGGCCAAAGCCAACACAAAGAAAGAAATTAGGACGCGATGAACGCAAGATTATGCGTCTAGACTTTTTGATCGCAATTTCGTAATTTGAATTTTTGTTATCTCGAGCTAATGTGCTTACTTATTTATCATTTTTCCCGAAGTATCGATAAGAGGGCTCTGAAAGACGCTGCCCTCTCTGCTAAATCTTCTTTGAAAGGGCAGCCGTAACTAACTCGGGTGCGATTTTAATGGACTATTAGAATTAATTAATTCTTCACTAGGGCGGAACAAGACGTGGTTACTTGTTTACAGATGTTATAAATTTACAATGCAGTTGCAGTATTGCATCATTGTTTAGTTTAATTAGTTTCCTGAAGGGAGAGTGCAAATATTAGATGTGCTATGTACAGTTCTGCTGCTTACAAATCATATATACTATTTCCGTCAGTTTTAAAAGTGTTCACCATCTAATAAATTTAACTAGAAATGAACTATCAAAGTTGCATTTCTTTCTTCTCTAAATATACCCACATATAAATTAGAAATAAATGAATTGAAGCATTATCATCAAAATAAATAAATAATTTTACATCACAATATAAGAGCAAATGGAATATTCCCTTCTGGAAATGATCAATGCCAGTTTACAATCAGGGAAAGGCCATCCGCTCAAAGTAGCGAAAGATACAAAAGAAGAAGAACTGAACAACTATGGTCAGAGTCAGAATTCATTATTGAAGTTATGCTGGTCAAATGAACTTCGAGCAGAAGTTAAATTAGATACTGCTAGTATCATGAAAAATAAAGTTCGTTTTTTCACACCAACCAAGCATACAACAAAATACACTTGAAAAAGTGTCATAATCTTCTTCTTCTGAACAATCTTGAACAATAGTTAACTGAAACAAAATTGATAAATTCTAATATTTAATATTTATACTAACTGTGAAGCTGTTTCTGCAGAAACAGCAACTAGGGAATGGTTTCTGGTTATTACTGAATCAACCGCAGAAGCACTATTGCAAAACCTAATTTTTGGCGTAGTTGTTTGCCTTTTTAAGTCTCTAGAAGAAATTTTAGACGTTTCAACTTCTAATGGGCTAAGAAATCTTCAGTTAATTACAAAGTGATATTGCGAAATGTGATATGAGTGACTTTAAAGAAATATCTGTATTCATTGTCCTATTATTTCCTTACGGGACATTAGATTGGTTTTGTATTTTTTCTATTATCGTCTATCTCCAGCTAAATGCGCCAACTGAGCCCATAACTTTCCAGTTTCACTTTCTACAGTACTTCTCACCGTTCTTCTTGGTCGCTCCACTTTTCTTCTTTCTTGCGGCGGATTCCACTCCAACACACTTTTGCTAATTTCACTCCTACCTCGTATGTTCGATCTATCTATATCTCCTTCTTCTTATTTCTGTAATTATACTGTCCTGTGTTATCATTTTCCAGAGTTTTGCATTTGATATTATTTCTGGCCACCAAGAAATGCATGGTAAAGAGGCCCAAGAATTTAATAACAGGGATGCTTTGAGGTACAAAGAAACGTTTACCAGAAAATTTTCAGGAAAATAAAATATGGAAGATATATTTAAACGATCTAAACAACAAGCAAGTGATTTCGATTATTTTTCATTTTTTCATCTACTAATTTTTATACATTTGAAATTAATTAATTAATTTGATTTTTTTTTCTGTAGTCATCTATTCGCCATCTAGGAATTAATCGAAAGAAAATCAAGTGCTAGAGAAAAGATTTGTTTTTATATTTTAGTGTTTAAATAACCATGGTCAGCAGATGGCTTAAAATAAAGTATCATGAAGCATCAATGTTGTTATCTACAATCGAAACAGTCAAAATAATGTTCCCCATCTCGCTAGTTTCGCCTACATTCTTCTCCCATGACCTACTAAAGATAAATTCGGAACTTAGTTCCCATCCATTTAATTCTATTATCTGCGAGCAGCATCTGCCAAAAAGATATTTATTAAAGCTATTAATCTCTTAATCTAATAGAAGTCATCCGATTTACAAGAAATGTGTCACGCAGAGTAGGCTTTCGCTTAATTTCGCAACCTCCCCAGATACGATGAGGTCCATTAAAGAAGGTCGCTCTTGTAGAGCCATTCGGGTTAATCTCCGCAAAGTATCGTCGCCGATGAAATCCTTCCCGGCAATTTCCGATAGCATCTCATCGGGTCGCGCTCGAATTTTGATACAAAAGTTGTAAAGTTGAGCCCGCCCGAAACCGCCATCGCTGCCTTATTATTAACCGAATACACGTCGAGAGCTAATTCCATTAGCCTAATTGGTGCACGAGCCGGGCCGTAAAACAGACATACTTGACTTCGGAAAATTGGATTGCGTGATTTAATCAGAATAGAGAGAAGCTTCGAGACCTCGGAGGTTGACGGTGCAGCAGTGACTACTTTGTTGCATAGTTTTGGCGTAAACGGGGAATCTAAGAATTCTACTCATCTGCTTAACTACGAGGATTATCCAATATCCATTTTTGGCCTTACAACTTCAGATCCATCCATCAAGATTTTCAAAGAGGTCATTTATTTGGCATAAATTCCTCTAGAAATAAGAATTTTTTTAGTTGTATTTATAAGAATAGATTTTTGTGTCGTCAGGTAATGGTTCGAACATATGAAAGCAATTGAGCGAATATTACGTGTACCGCCTTTAGTAAATTATGTCAACGACCTAAAATTCCAATCCCTAACATGCCTGCTATAGTAGATAAAGCGAATTCTATTTGGGGGTCGCTCAAACTTCTCATGTTATTTCATAATCTATTGAGTAACTCTCGACTAACGAAAACTTAGCGAATGCCATTCACTCTTTTATGAAGTCTGCTTTAATATAAATTCAATTAACGTATTACTCTTTTGTTGAGACTCAACGTGATTACACCAATTTAGTTTATTCTTGTATTGCTCGCATTCATACAATATCCCATCTAATCGAGATTTAGAAAGCAAGCAAATACGACGAGTATATTTGGTATGTACGTAGATGTTGTCATAAACATTTCAAACGTAAGGCATTTACATATGCAAATGACACTTAGTTTTGTAGGCAAGGCCATATTCCCTGCATGTGTTCTTACATAAATGCAAATCGCTTAACCCTAAGTGTTAAAAGCTGAGTTGTAAACGCTATAGTCTCTTCTCCCTCAGGTTTTACCTACCCTTTGCGCTTCAGGATGTAGCCGAAGACACACCTGAGTGGGTCTCAGTAAGGCAAATTTTAGTTAGTGTCTGGCTAAATTGATCTCTGAGAACAGGGTTAATTTGCCATTACTATTCAATTTTAATTCTAAAAATTAATTTGTTTGAAACGTTCCAAAAAGTAAAAGGAAGTTTCATAACAAAACATAAACTTCCCCATTGTTTTAAGAAAGAATTAACTATTACACAGCACTTGTCCACAATTTTCCGCGCAATATAATAATAAAAAATCGATGCAGCAATCGTCCCAATGATCCGCGAATTTATTAGTAATGTACAATAGCATTTATTGGTTCGTTTGCCACCGTAATTAGCGAATTGTTTACGATTCATCCCAGTTTTTACCGCCACATTTATAATCTGCGGATCTACGGTAATGCAGCCAGCTGGCAATTTTATTTAACCTTAGATCGTCGATGATTATTTCGGTAATCAAAAAAATTTAATAAAATCATCCGCGTACGAATTTTTATTGAAAATTCGAACCGTGCTCGTAAACGTCCACCCATCCGCGAGTTAATAAAATAAACCGTCGATTTACTATCCGTTTTTATTGGTGCGTTAAGAAAAGCGACTGGTAATAGAAACGAAACCCATAACTCGAAATGATTTATGTAGATTCCTCGTTGTGAGTCTCGGGTAGTTTCCCTGGATTTAAATGAAATTTACCGATGCGATATCTGTACAAAATTCAGTTGAGAGGTCTCGCAGGGCTCGGTTCGCTTTAATCATCTAATTTTCTGGCGGCAATGCGAAATGGTTCATGACCCGAGGGATATGCGGATTTCTAAAATTTCTAATGAAAATGTTTCCTGCCTCGACGATTTAAACATGGCATATTCCTTTGTTATTACAGAACGAGCGTATTACATTCCAATTAGAATTAACAATTTCATATAATGTTAAAATCCAGACAAATACAAAATATTCATTATTTATTACTGATTTGATTTATTGAACTAACAGAAAGCAAAAAGTGTTGGCCAAGAATTCACTAGTATTAGTATTAAAATCGGACACCCCAAGGTTCACTACTTGAATCGTTCTTATTTATTATTTACATTAGTATCTATTTTCGTTCCGATAAATTGATTACTATTTAAAAATTGATTTATTACGATTTAACATCATGGCATGAAATTACATGTCTTCTTCTCTAAGAGTAATTACCGATTAGTTTTAATTATACATTTAATTCGGCGTAACAATTTACCTGTACATACTATAATTTTATTTAATGAGACAAAAACGTAAGGAAAACGTCACCTGCTTTACAAGTACACTATGTTTTAGGAATAGAAATTATTGATTCTAACAAGCTATTAAATCAATTACACAGCTAGTTATTATTAGTTATATACAGAAACTTGCGCTTACACCAAAGGTGTACCTGCTTTACAACTACACTATGTATTAGGAATAGAAATTATTAATTCTAACAAGCTATTAAATCAATTATACAGCTAGTTATTATTAGTTATATACAGAAACTTACGCTTACACCAATGGTTTTCTTTTTGCTTTGTTTTAAATAACTTGTATTCAATTCAAAAGACGACACAGCCAAATACTGAAGAAGTGAAAATGAAATGTAGTCATATTTAAGGTAAAACGCTAATTGTCAAACGTGACGTTTTGGTTACCAACTAAAATCTAGTATGTAACTAGATCAGAACGCAGATGTTCCGGTAACCAAGACAACGGGAAAATAAGCAACAAAAGACGCTATAAATAGCGAGCGCACCGCGAGTAATTCATTCCTGCTTAAACCATCGTGAGCATTCCTGCTTCAATCATCGTGAGCATTCCTGCTTCGACCTTCGTAAATAAAACTCCTGCTTCGACCTCCGCAAAAAGCAGAGAAGAAATTTTTATTAAAGATTATTTAGTACGAGAAAGAAACATTTTTGGATCCTGAATACCTATATCCTTTTTCCTCAAACAACGACTTGGATGACGCTTCAAGGTAGGGGCATACGTGACAACACAAACAAAATTTTCATTTAAACACCGGACAACGGGAGACGTGTAGGTATTGTCGAAGGACGCCTCTCTCTCTTGTGAAGGAGTTGAGGCACATGCGTGATCGACAATACAAAGCGTCCCCCTTTTAACAAGGATGCATCAGGTAGGGCAAGAGGTATACCTACCTTGTGAAGGGTGTGGTGACATAACCGACTTGTGATACCTGGTGTTCGCTTTGTACGGATATGTATCGTCGAAGGGCGCCTCTCTCTTGTGAGGGAGTTGAAGCACATGCGTGATCGGCGATACAAAGCGTCTACTTTTAACAAAATATACATCTGATAGGACAAGAGGTCTACCGAACCTTGTGAAGGGCGAGGTGACATGACCGACTTGTGCTGACCGGTGTACAGTTGCAACGGAAAGTAATGAAAGTCTGGAAAGGGTAAGCGGTCACCCGACTTCGCCCGACCGAGAGATAAAGGCCGTAGCTCCGCCCGTTCAAAATTCTTGGAAATATCTACCTACCCTCAACTGCAGGCATTGCTAATATTACGATACGTAATTATTAAATGTAATTGGACGACATCAATGAACTTCTTATTAGCAAGAAGTATTATGCATTCTAAATATTATTAATGAAAATATTTATCTTATTCATAATTAATCTTTAGGAAATAATAATTATTTGATGCTCTTTCATAAAACGAAATAAAGATATAATAAAATAAAATAGTTATTGCGGAACAAAATTATTAAATCTAACTGACGCAGAAAGAAAAGACTTTTAATAAACAAATATTGTAATTACAAATTAAAACAGAAAACAATAAACCTATTATATTGAAGGCGTCCCGGTGTCCATCGTCTATTGTTGGAATAAAACTCAAATAGAAAATAAAAATGCTAAATGTTCTTTTAATACGAAATCGGAATAATTAAATCCGATTTATAATTAAACGGAATGTGATTACAGCCCACAAAATTATTCTGAAAGATTTAGTTCAATTTCATTTGAATCCCATTAAAGAACACGTGTTTCTTTATATTCTTAGTATTCTGCTAATCTGAACTTCAGAGCTATATAAACTTCGATTGTTTAAACATTGATCATTTGCCTTTGTGCCTCACCAAGGAAAGTTGAACGAGCAGCAAGTGAGTTTTAGTCAGTTTTATTTTTGATTTTCTGTTTGAGTTGTATTGCAATAGTTTTTATTATTATTATTGTTTTTTATTTAAACTTTGCTTAAGTTTTTGTTTTAATATTGTTAATTAATTACTTTTCTTTCAGCAAATTATACTTTTCTGTTGTGGTCTTTTTTGTGATTTTTTTTATTTTACCATTTATTTGTTTTTTGTTTTTAACAACTTTTTTTCTTCTTTCAGCAAATAATCATTTATTTTTCAGAATTTAAATACTTCTTTCAATATGTTTAGTTTTCTGTTTGGATTTTATTGTAATAGTTTTTAATATTTTCATCTTTTATTTAAGCTTTGATTTAATTTTTGTTTTAATATTGTTTTGAGCAAATTAATTTTTTGTTGGGGTTTAATTTTCATATTTTTTATGTATTTTGTTTAATTTTTATCAACTAAATATAGTAATTTTTATGTTAGCATTTTTAATTTTTATGTTAGCATTTGTTTCTTTTTTGTTTTAATATTTTTTTTTCAGTAATTAATTACTTTTCTTTCAGCAAATTATAATTTTTGTTAAGGTCTTTTTTTCATATTTTTTATGTAATTTTATTTTAGAATTTATTTAATTTTCTTCCGCCATTTATATTTTTTGTTCTCAATTTTTTAAAGGTCTTGTCGTCTGTGATTAGTTCTCCTTGTAGGAATCGCGACTTTTTTGTTAGCAAAATGGGAAGAAGAATGGGGCAACGAGAATCATCCGTAGCTACAAGAGGATATATTTGCGGTTTAGCAGAAGCAGGAATGTCCATAAGAAACATCTCTCAGCAAGTTGATATGTCAGAAAGTCAAATTCGAAGATGGATCAATAGAAGACAAGAAGACGCTTCTCTAAGAACAGCACCGAAATCAGGTCGTCCCAGAGTAACAACTAATAACGAAGACCAGGCAATAGTTGTCACTGTCGAAGCTAATCCGTTTACAACTTCAGCAAGGATCAGGGAACAACTAAATTTGCATTGCTCTTTTACGAGAGTAAGGAAAAGGTTAAGGAGTGCAGGTATTCACAGCAGAAAACCAGCCAAGAAAATTTTGCTTTCACCCGAGAACGCTGCTGCAAGATTGCGTTTCTGTGAGGAAAATATGAATCGGAATTGGGAAAATGTGATATTTACAGACGAGAAAACATTTTCTACATCGCAGGATTCCCCAGTCGTGTTATGGAGAAGGAAAAATACACGGTATAATGTGGAAAACGTAAGACCAAATGCAACATGTGGACGCATATCAGCTGGATATTGGGGTTGGATTTCGAGTGCAGTTCCCGTTTCACCCCCAAGGTTTACATCTGCAAGGTATATAGGAATTTTGGAAGAAGTCATGCTGCCATCAGTAAGATTAGTATATCCCGAGGACGAGGTGGAAATAATAACCATTGTGCAAGACAACAGCCCCATTCACAAAGCTGCCAATGTAACAGCCTGGTTTACAGATCACAACGATATTGAGGTATTACCGTGGCCTGCAAGATCTCCAGACCTCAATCCAATAGAAAATATGTGGGGAGCGATGGTAAGGAATTGGGAGGATATCGCTGGACACTGTGTTCGTGAAAGAACCGTTGAACAACTAATGCAACATGTTTTCCGAGTTTGGGAAACATTTAGAGGCACAAATTTTTGTGAAAATTTGGTAAATTCAATGCCAAACAGGTTAAGAGAATGTGTTGAAAGTAACGGGTATTACACAAAGTATTAACATGTTATCTTCGCTTTTTTCGTTCTTTCAGCAACTAATCATTTATTTTTCAGAAATTAATTACTTTTTCTTTTAGCATTTTTATTTTCTGTTTGAACTTTATTCTAAGAATTTTTAATAATTTTTTCCTTTTCAGCAACTAATCATTTATTTTTCAGTAATTAATTACTTTGTCTTTTAGCATTTTTATTTTCTGTTTGAATTTTATTCTAAGAGTTTTTAATAATTTTTTCTTTTTCAGCAACTAATCATTTATTTTTCAGAAATTAATTACTTTTTCTTTTAGCATTTTTATTTTCTGTTTGAATTTTATTCTAAGAGTTTTTAATAATTTTTTTTCAGCAACTAATCATTTATTTTTCAGAAATTAATTACTTTTTCTTTCTTTAATTTGTAATTACAATATTTGTTTATTAAAAGTCTTTTCTTTCTGCATCAGTTAGATTAATAATTTTGTTCCGCAATAACTATTATACTGTCTTGTTTGTTAAATATGTATATATTTTCACCAAAAATGTTATTTACCAAATAGGTATTTAATGTAATATGTTTATTTAAATGTTATAGATTTAATGTAATCTGAGTAATCTGACGAATTTGTAATCTTAATTGCAAATAATAAAACGAACTTTGAACTATGAACTATTTTATTATACCTTTATTTCGTTTTTTGAAAGAGCATCAAATAATTTCCTAAAGATTAATTATGAATAATATAAATATTTTCATTAATAATATTTAGGATGCATAATACTTCTTGCTAATAAGAAATTCATTGATATCGGCCAATTACATTTAATAATTACGTATCGTAATATTAGCAATGTCTGCAGTTGAGGGTAGGTAGATATTTCCAAGAATTTTGAACGGGCGGAGCTACGGCGTTTACCTCTCGGTGGGGCGAAGTCGGGTGGCCGCTTACCTTTTCCAGACTTTCATTACTTTCCGTTGCAATAGTACATTTTTGGGACAGACAACAGCCTTTTCGATAATTTTTTTTATTTCTTTTTCTGACACATATGAGCGCATATACATTTAACACTGACACTCCCTTCCCCTCCCCCCTCACATTTCTGTGTTTTGTTATTGTATGTGCCCACCATGGGGCAAAGAGAAACCCTGAAAGAAAGATAAAAAGAAAGTAGATACGTACCCACATATAAAGCACAAACAATATACAAAAACATTACAAATTGACACCCCAACGTGGGACACTTACATAATCATTACAATATGTAAATGACACCAAATAAAATGGTTGGAGCACATGAAGCTACGCTCGGTGCCCAATCGGTACAAAATGGAAGAGGAAACCAAGAGAAAGGTGGTATAATAACGTAATAGAAGACTTTAGAAACGCAAATGTTAGAACAAGCACTAAATAGAGAAGAACAGAGAGGAATAATACGAGAATTCAAACAAAAGAAATGAAGAAATATATACGAGCTCTGATCAAAAAGTAAAAGAATTTTTGAATTGCGCGCTTGTATCTTGTCAATCGAGTTGACTTTTTTTTGTAGGTTGGTAGTACTCCCAGCAACGTACTTGCCAATTTTCAACCATCTATAACATTTATTTTGTGTGTCGGCGAGCGAATAGCAAGTCGTTCTTTAGTGTGTTCGACGATTTTGTTGTGCAACGAAGTGCCGGATCTTGAAATTTTATGTTAAAAACGAAATTAAGTGCAGTGAAGCATTTAAAATATTATAAAAAAGACACTTGACGAGGATGCTATGACACAACCATGAGTTTTTGAGTGGTACAGATGCTTTCAGGAAGGCCGAGAAGATCAAAGATGACGCGAGGTCTGGAGTACCTAACACATCAACCGTTGATGAAAACGTGGAAATTGTTAAAGAGATTGTGCTTGCTTGAACATGAAATGAGTTGCCACCAAATTTATTGAACAAATGCTTACTGATGACACGGGTGTATTGCTTCATTGAAACATAGACTGAATTGTCCCAATAGAAGTTTTTTGAAGAACCAAGTCCAAAAATGAAGCATGTCAAATTCGGTCAAATGTCAAGGTCGTTGTAATCAGTTTACTCGACTAAAATAGAATTGTTCATCCTGAATTCTTACCGCCAGATGACACAGTCAAAAGGAGTGCTACCGAGAAATTTTGCACCATTTGCTTGAAGAATCTGAAGAAAACAACATGAACTATGGAGAAACCCTTCGTAGGTTTTACACCACGACATCATACCGGCACCGCTTTACTTATCCAAGAATTCTTAACGAAAGATCGTTGTGATATCATTGAAGATTACATAAATATTTTTCGTGATTTTTTTGATCGAACCCCGTATACATAAATAACTACAGTAAAATATAACGACAAATGAAAGTGTACAAATGAATTGTAAGCAGCCCTAGTGCCGCATGGCCTGCAGAGCTCTTAAACATAATACACACTGAAAAATAGAAAAACTATAACTTTTACACAAACACGTTAAATATACGTATAAAAATACAGTTTATTTTATTCCAATTGATCAATCGGTAAGTCAAAGAACTCATTCTATCTTTCGTAAAGCAGCCTTGCGACCTTCGTCATGCCGCTTCGTCGTATATTTTCTTAACTCAGGTCTATACGATCGGCATATAATAAAAAAATGGACTTTACCTATAAATATACTGTATCTTCCAGTATAATGTCAAATTGTATTTTCTCACTGTTTTCTGTTTGTTATTCTAACAAGTACTATTAATCTGGGATATGTAATATGTTCTATAGTAAATAAGACGAATTTAGTTTCGTTTTTTTTTTTGTTTTTTTCACGTTACCATATGGCAAGCAAATTAAATTATTTAAAGCTGCATTCAAACTAGTAAAATGCATGTGTAGAGTTGTCCCAGATTTTTTTAACGAGCATGGTACATATTAATGACGATTTAATACAAGTATTGTTAAAAAATATCTTCGTTAGAGTAATAAATATCCTGGTCTTCCAGAATGGTAACTATAAACTTCGCGCTCCTAGATAATGCCAACGGCCAAACGATTTTGATAAAAAGCGTCTTTTATGAATGAAACAAGCTGATATTCACCTTCAAGGATCGTAAGATAATTGTACTGAAATGTTTACTACAATTCGATTGTGGCAAATGAACACAAACGCAGAAGACAATTATGTCTGGATTCTGGATCTAAGAGACTAGAATCGAAACACCTGTCAAATTGTAGATAATTTATCCAAAATGAAACTACGATGTCCTTTTCCCTGTTATAAAGTGCTCCCTGCTTTTACCATCACCGTCCAACAAACGTCAACATACACACCCCACAAAAATTATCGCACCACCCTGAAAAATCGGTATTTTTCCAAAATGAATATGCATGAAGGCAACAAACTTAATCTATATCATGTAGAAATAGATTTTATTTACTTATCTGCAAGCATGATCATCGATAAGATTTTTTTTGACAACTTTTCTTTTAATGCAAAAAAAGCTGCTTATACCCATTTGTTTCAGTTTATTTTCAATCACGTTTATTATTGGATGTTTCACTTGTTCAATATAAATTTGACATAATGAATGTTCCTCAACGTGTTAGCTACCACCTGACCCACGAGGAAGCTGTCCGCGCATTTGCTTTGCTACTGGATGGTCGTAGCCAGCGTTATGTGGCGAGAGTCCTCGGTGTTAACCATTCTACCATTGTTAGGCTGGCACAAAAACACCAAGAAACTGGCAGTGTTAACAGAAGGGTAGGACACGGCCCTGGAAGGGTGACATCGGTCCGAGATGATCACTTCTGCGTCTAACAGCGCTCCGCACTAGGTATTGCACTGCTCGATTGCTTCAAAGGGAGATGTTAGGTGCCAGAGATGTGGAAATTTCGCTGCAAATGGTAAGAAACCGTCTTCGTGAAGACAATATTTGGGCTCGTGTCCCTGCAAGAGCACCACTACTCACCAGACGACATTGGGTAGCTCGTTTAGCTTTTGCTAGGGAACATGTGAATTGGGATATTGGAAATTGGCAGAATGTGATGTTCTCTGACGAATCAAGATTCCGCCTTATACAAATGACAGACGAATGCAGGTGTATAAAAGACCTGGGGAACGATATCTTCAATGTAACTTTGTTCCCAAAGTGAATTTTGGTGGAGGTTCTATAATGGTTTGGGGTGCAATCTCTTTGGAAGGTCGTACAGAATTAGTGCTTTGTATGGGGCTCGTATGACAGCTGTGCGTTACATTACTGACATTCTAGAGCTACATGTTATGCCGTACGGCCCATTTATTGGTCCAGATTTGTGTATATGCACGATAACGCTCGACCGCGCATAGCTCGAGTAGTTCAAGAATACCTTAGAGAAACTGAAGCACCTGGTATGGAGTGGCCAGCTCGAAGCCCTGATTTGAATCCAATAGAGCATGTATGGGCCACCCTTCAACAGCGTGGTTCATGGCGCAGAATGGTTTTTAGAACTCTCCAATAGTTGCAAGCAGTTCTTGTGGAAGAATGGCATAACATACCACAAGAATACATTGTAAACCTTTACGAAAGCATGCCGTGAAGAATGGAAGCTGTCATTCAAGCCAGGGGTGGAACAACCCGTTATGAATTTAGTTATAGTGCATAATCAATTTATTACATTGTTTTAAATCCGTTCAAGAATGTCAAATCGTTATTGTTTTTTTTTAATAAACTTGCTCTTTCAGATTATCTTACACCCTTTTATCACAACATAACAAAACATAATGCTACGTAGCTTTGTTTACCACAATTCTAGGTGGTGCGATATTTTTTTTGCGGAGTGTATATATATACAAGTTAGATACGGCGTCAGGATGTAAGCAAGAACCCCCATAGTAGGTATATCTACTACAAAAATATCACTAGATGATTTAATTGCTGTCACAGATGTCCTATATGGAGAATAACTATCACCGTGCATATCATCCTTTCAGGGTTCTATCTTTCGGTTAGATGGTCAAGCTTTTGCTAATTGACAAATGGAACAGAACCGAATAGTGTTAAGCGATGAATCCAAATATTATTTTACCTGGACATGATGAGACAGACGGCTTAAAGCGAGGTAGATATGAATAACAGAACGTACAGTTACTTTGTGAATGCCCTTTATCTAATACTCCAAAGGTTATAGTATGGGACGCAATATATATGCACAAGTGTAAGAGGTAGATGATGAAGTTCAGCATCCGTTGGCAACACCATCTCTTAGAAAAATTAGGGTGTTGTCTTCCGAAATAACGCCCGACAAAACGTTGTAAAACTAGTAAGACCCGACTTGCTGGAAACAATGATATAAAGGCACTTAAATGGTCTATGTTATCTCCGAATTTAGCTCCCATGAAGCGCTTGTGGAACGTTATTTGCTGAGGTCTACAGCAATTGCATCAAATACTGACATTCCAAGATCAATTAAGAGCGAGCACTGAACACATCTGGAATTACAAGCTCTCTAATAGTAGGTATACGTAGATTAGGGTTGTCCAAAACAAGACCCGTGGATCACATGCGGGCTGTAATGCGATTTCATGCGCATTTGAATATTGATTGACTTCCAAATAATGCATTCAACTCAAGATATAATAACTATAAAGTTTACTTCTCATAGGTATTGTGAGTGTGATTCATAAAAGCCACCACAGCGCATCTATTATTTCAGCGCAGTGAAATATAACCTGAAGCGACTCCGCCGGCGACACAAATTAAAACAAAAATATTAGTTTCCAGAGTCAACAGTGAATAATTAATTTATAGCGACGTATTCACATTAAATAACCGAAACAGCGAACTCGTTAAACTTACGAGCGGCGATGAAAGCGGCGAGTTGTTCGCGTTTAATTTTCACCAAAAGCACAAAGCGTTTAAAGCTCGCACATATTTCAACAAAATAACGCGACTTTTTTATTATCACTTCGTTATTTCAGCAATTAATTGCCAACGAGCGATCGTCTCACGTGAACCGAAACATACTGAAATTTCATTCCAACTCGAGATACAATTAATTTCAACCGGATTAGTTAGATTTGTGTTCCGCGTAACTAAATCATTTTCACTAAGTCAACAGGCAGAGATTGCGCGGAATTACGGAAATAGAGGGCGCTCTTTGGTGCCAAATACGAATGCGTTCCGCCGGGTATTACTAGAAAACAGTCTTATCGAAGCATACAGACCTAGATCTCTGACGGGAAATGTTATCTTCTTCAGCACAAGTCCTCTGCAATAACATGGAAATGCCAAGTGAAACCATTACCCAAAGCTGTTATTCGAGGAGGGGTTTATTTAACATTGTATATGACGACATAGAAGAGAAAACTTTTGATTTATAAAAAAAAAATTGATTCATTTCGCAAGTTTAATTTCATCTAACTAACTTTCAGAAGCTCTTGGTATTATGCAATTCAACTAATACGTCCGCGCGTGAAAGAAATTCCCCAAACCGACGAATTTAACTTTCTACGAATTCCAAACCAAAAGGGTGCAGATCAAGAACAATATATGTAAATACGGAGCAACTTACTTGTAAAACGAGGGGACTTAATAAGGCGTGAGGGCGAATTCTCTCCCCCCAGAGGGAGCTCGTACATGTCGGAAGTGAAAGCAGTTACCGGAAGAGCTCTCCATTTCTTGTTCCGGTTTAAGTGACCGAATGGAATTTCATTCGATATTATTATCGTTTTGAGTTTTATTGGCCCAGCAGGAGTTGTAACGAGTACAATTGCGCAATTTTAGCGCGCTTGTAATGAGATTGCGAGCAATGCACCGCGCCGTTTTAAAGCGAAACTGTTGAGTTAATTCAATAATAATACCGCAAGAAACTTGTTAATAACTGAATGGATAATGTTATTTGAATGGTTAAAATCTTAGGGATATTTACTTCCACTCATCTAATAGACCTTATTTCTGTCTCACCCCCTTCGTTTGCTTCCTCTTTCATGTTATAAGAATTCTTTTATAATTTATTTATTATCGTTTGTTCTTTCTTTCAAGAATCTTTTCATTCTATGTATATGTGAGAACGTCCTTCTGAAGGATTTAAATTTTCTCACAGTATTGTTGTTCGGCGTCCATTCACTTCTTCATCACCTTCCTATTCTTAAACGTTTAAAATTTTTTTTTATTTACATTTGCCTCATATTTTTACCTCATTTTCTTTCGACATTTTGGGATGTGACCCGACCTTCTTTATCTACTTCCATTTATTTTCCCTCTCCGATTCACTCAAATATTTTCCTCAGGAATTCCTTTTCTGGATTTCATTTTCTTAATGCAATGCATGGGGGACAGTCGTTAATAAACATAGAATAAACAAGAGTGGAGTATAGGAACATAAATAATAGCTAAAGAGATGTGAAGTTAAATATCGCAGATATTTCATATAAAATTTCAATAAAACAAATTTCAAAATTACTTCGCAGCTCTGTTGTAAAAAGCCCCAGTTTAAAACCTGATCGAAAACTTTTTTCCGATCATGTTTTCTTGGCGAATTATTTTAACTTATAATTAATTTAAAATCTTGTAACGCGAGCCTTAATCTCTCGACGTTCAAATGATGTGCTCCATAATTGGAAGTTTTGCGCCGCTCGGAATTCTAGATTAATTAAACTTTAGAAATCAATTTTGCCGATGCTCGTTCCGAGCTGACTGGCTTAAGTAATTCAGCTTGTTCGCTAGCAGCGGCATAAATTAAATTTCCATTACAAGCAGCTGCAAGGAGGTCTCTTCTTGCCGGGAAAACGTTTTATTTACAGGGCAAACAAGTGCTCAGCAGGTGTGATTAATGCGTACACGCTTGTTTTAGCCGGAGTGCAAGGGAATTTGCAAAAATAATTACCGTTTCTGACGCATTTTGCCGCATTCTGCGAAATATTTACACAATGGCGCATCTCTTTCCTCTACCGCTTTGTTTGTCGACTAAACATTTCTGTTGCGAAAATAATTGTTGGTTTGTTTGCCAGGTAAATTTATCCGTTGAGTACACGTTCTCCATTTTACTAGGGAACAAAATTTATTCAGGAGAACATTTAAATTTTCAATGTTAATTAATTTAATTATTAAGCCAAATATACAACCCTCACTGCTTCAACAGTTTAAAGAAATTCTCAGTTTCCTACTTCCAATCATTACCTCCAATTTTTTCATTGCTCCTCACCCTACATTCGATGCTTAAAAGGGTTGATTTTCCCGCTGATTAAACCTGAACGGTTCCATCCAATCAGCTTCGTAAATTAGAATGAACAGATTGATTGTAAGGGTGTAACTGTGTTATTCGAATCACAGACTTTCAGATTGTGTTCTTTTTCCTTTGTAAAATATTCCATGTGAAATTCAAACGACTTTACTCGAAAAGAGTTCGCTATTTTTACAAAGGCTTTACACAACAGGAACAATGTTTGAATAATTTCAATAATTTTCTCGACGATATGCTCCTCGCCTAAGATCTTCCTCGCCTAGGATCTTCCAAAGGCAGCTTGAAGGAGTTGATTCCCTTGTACTTAACAAAGTGATCCAACTCAAGATATATCAACCTTAATGTGCAGACAACATCATGGTGATCGTCGGAAGAACTTCTTAAACGCATCACGGCAATGAGTGCGTATCAGGTTGTCGTAGATTGATTTTATTCCTGCGGTGTTCCTCTTCTCGATTACTCGTGTGTTCCTCTTCTCCTCTTTTACCACAGCTGGCTTCGATGATGCCAATGAATGTGTGATTACACAAAAAGCGTATGTATATGTGGTGCTAGATGCTTCTGACAATGGCTGCACAGAAGACTTGTGTATGCTTCAGACAATGACTGCACAAAAAGCTTGTGGTGCTTCCGACAATGACTGCACAAAATGCTTTGAGTGGCTCCTGACAATGTCTAAATGGAAGGCTTCGTGGTATAATCGAATCACAACTGTATCTCATTCTTCAGAGGGTTGACTTTTTATGTTTACTCCAGGGGTTATCGTAGCGAACTCTAAGCACTTAAGAATCTCGTAACTGAACTACACTTTCAGGATTGCAATGAGAATGCCACTTAAAATGAAACTGCACATCGAAAAGCACACATAAGTAATAACAAGTGTGAAGAGCATGAACATTAATTCATACTTTTTATCGCAAATCGGTTTTGATTGTAGTGGATACCTCAAGCATCTTCTGTACAGCTGTTTTGGCCCTAATTGAGGCCTCGTCAGCAGAAGCCTTGCATGGAATGACTTGTTAAGTAGCAAACTGGCTCATTCCTAATGAAATGTTGTGTCAAAAAGTGATCGCAGGATGTCGCGATTCAAACTATTCATTAATTCATACGTTATTTCTATTTTCTCTTTAGGGATATTGAATTTGTCATCATTTTTAAAAAACCTTTTTTCTGTTATTGATACTTAACCACGTGTATTTCGCCCACCTTTTTAGTACTCGGGGTATGTCAAAAAAGAGCAGTTCAAGTGCGTTTAGTTCTATGCAATTGGAACACATTATATCAGCTCCGGAGTAGCTCCGAGTAGCTCGTATGTATAATTGGAAAGCTCCTTTTATTACGTAAATGTCTACGTAATGGTTCGCTCATATTTGTTTATTTGTTTGTAACTTCATGAAAATATGAATATGAGTGATATAATTTATTGTTAGTCATCGCCGGCCGGGCTGGGTAGTTTGAAGGTGTACGTTGAGGTGGTTGCACGGAAATTTACTGAAAAAAATAGCAGAATTTACAAATAGTGAGATTGTTGACATGATTCTAGTGTACGGTGAAAGTAAGCAAAACGCATTAGCGGCAAAGCGTTCATATGTACAGCATTTACCAAACCGACATTTGCCAACCAGAGCCACATACATTTCTCTCTGTTGTGCAAAGAGCGAGGGATACTGAAACTTTAAGGGCACGTCGCGGAAGAGGTGGAGAACGGCAACAGAGAAGAAGAAATACTACAACTTATCCAGGAACATCCTTCGTTAAGTGTATGTGATATCTCAAGACAAACGCGTTTATCGTCGTCCCTTTTTTGGCGCATTCTTCGCGAACATCAATTACATCCGTACCATATTCAAAGAATTCAGGCTTTGCTACCGGCCGACTATGCTCTACGTATACGATTTTGTCGTTGGTTACTGCATAAACAACAGGCAAATGCGAATTTTGTTCATAATGTCCTGTTTACCGACGAAGCTATTTTTACTAGAAATGGGGTGTGCAATTTTCGCAACATGCATTTGTGGGCTGAGGAAAACCCTCACTCAATTCGTCGCGGCCATTTCCAACAACGGTTTCCTGTTAACGTGTGAGCAGGTATTCTAAACGACAATTTAATCGACTCGTTCGTCTTCCCGAACCGTTTAGATAGTCTCCAATACTTAAATTTTCTACGAACTATTCTATACGATGGGGCTCCACCTCATTTTCGACGAGAAGCACGTGCTCACCTCGACGAAACTTATCCTGGTAGATGGATTGGAAGAAACGGGCCAATCAGGTGGCCTGCACGTTCACCTGATCTAAATCCATTAGATTATTATCTGTGAGGATACGTAAAAACGTTGATATACGAAGAAGAAATCAACTCGTTCCAAGAATTGAACGATCGTATTAACGCCGCATTTCTCTCTGTTCGACAACGAAACATGTTTCATAATGCTTGTGAATCATTACTTCGCCGGGCAGATTTGTGTTTATGAGCGGCCGAGGGAAAGAATTTTGAACACTTATTATGACTCAACCGGCACTGAGGCAGATATTCTAAACATTTGTCAATGCGTTATCAGTTGAGGGTAAGTTTTATTTTGTTTTTATTTCCGTTTGTATTTAGATGCATTTATGCATACATCTCATGTCCAACACGCCATTATTTTTTTTCACGAAGTTGCGAAACACCCTGTATAACCTGACGTTGTCAATCTGACGTTTCTTGATATCTGTAATTTTGACGTTTGTTGTCATCGTTGATCGCCAGACAATTTGCGAGCCCCCACAACTCTAAATCATTTTTTACAGAGAGTTCCGAAAGAATTTTTCAGTACATTACAAGTATTATTAAAATTTTTTATTTATTATTATTATTATAATATGTTTTTATGTTTATAGACATGTAGGAGCAGATGGGGTAATTGTAGACCTTTGTCTACTTACCCCTACACCTTCATTTCAAAAACATTCAAAAACCGTTTATAACAAATAATTGATGATTGCAAATTCTTGTTCATGCTACTCACATAAGCGATTGAACGAACTAAAGATACATTTACATTCAATTTCGTGCCAGCACAAATTCGTAGCACGAAAATTTGACATGGGCTTGATATCATAAGAAAGCATAAAGTCAAACCTTCGTGTTACGAATTCGTGCTGGCACAAAATTGAATGTAAATGTAGTTTAACACTACACCCACTGCATCCAAAAAAAGTCATGTCATCAGTTCTTATAAAATAATAAAACCAAAATTTCGCATTTATTCGATTAATCAACGAGAAAATCATTGAAAATGAATATCTTTGGTTGGAAAGTTTCATAAGAAAAAATAGTTGGTTTGGTTTGGGTGTGAAGGAGAAAGTTTATTGAAATCGATTTAAACACATGAAGCAACTTAAAGCACGCTGAAAGACGTTGTTTTAAGAGTTACCGAAGACATAATTCAGAACGAAACCATTCAGCATTGAATAGTGACAACTTTAAGAATTCTATTAAATCTATACCACGTACAGATGAGACAGAAACGGTTCCTAACAGAGGATTCAGAGGGCAAACACCCATCTGATAGTGGCAGCATACAACAAAGAGAAGGCTAACAACTCAATAACGAAACTGCCATCAGATGCCAGGAACAGCTTTGATTATAACTTTAAACTGATAAAGGATCTTTCGTACACGCAGATCGTCAATAAAATGGAAACAAATTGGTACCTACATTACAGTACTATACTAAATCTCATTGATTCCAGATACTGCAATGTTTATAGTAAAAATTATTGCGTTACAATATTATGTCGAAGAGTGATAAGATGTAAAGTTAAAGAAAAAACCGTTTTCATACGCACCGAGCTGCACTAAAAGTATATCTTCGAGCAGATCAATTCAGGACTGACTTTTGCCTGTATAACACAATGCAGATCACACCTAGGTGATGAAAAGATCCGCTAGGTCAGAACCCTTGTACATTTTCACAGTAACAAAAACACAAAAAAAGTAGAAACAGAAAAGTGCAAGGTCTCAAGATTGATGGAGTTAAATACCTAGTTGAAATCTGGTCAAATGATTCCTGAAAAGCTGTCGTAAACATTACAAGGAGTCTGCTAGACTAAAAGAAAAGTAAGTGTCCTGAAAAACTCAACAAATACGTATAGATCAGGAATCTGGAGGTTCAGTCAAGAAGAGAAGGAAACTCTCCAGCATCGACAAGTATCAACAATGATGAAGCATAATGCCGGCAGAAACAAGTCAAAGAATTCATTAAAGGATTCGCGGAAAATCTAATCAGCAGAAATAAAAAAGATATTGGAATTATAATAAACTTTCTAGTAGGGTAAAGTCGCTAAAATCGTACCACCTTTCAGTTTTTATTTTTAATTTTGAAAGTTAATTAAATATTTCTGCAACTGAATATTACAAGTCATAGCAGGGATATTTATTTTACTTAAAACATTATTTTGGTAATTTGGATTTATGCATCATTTTCTGAAAGTCTACAGACGGTACGATTTAGGGAACGAGTCTAATGAATCGTACTGTCAAGTTCCTAAATCGTACCTCTACATAGACTAAACACGAATCCATTATGTATAGAGGAAATTAATTTAAATTCTTATTAATGAACATTAATAGCAGTCATTAAAACAATCAATAAAAACATTGAAGGCTTCCGCGGCCGTCGTCCATTGTTGAATTCTTGGCTTCCGGTTGGAACCGCGTGTCTCGGATTTCTTCATTGCCGACGTTTCGTTCTCCTTTGCAGAAGAACTTGTTCAGGGCTGCTGTTGTTGGTGATGCTGCTACTGCTGCTGCTGTTGGTCTTGCTGCTGCTTCGCGTTTGTGGTTGAGACAGTCTCAACGACAATCGCGAAGCAGCAGCAAGACCAACAGCAGCAGCAGTAGCAGCATCACCACCAACAGCAACCCTGAACAAGTTCTTCTGCAACGGAGAACGAAACGTCGGCAGTGAAGAAATCCGAGACACGCGGTTCCAACCAGAAGCCAAGAATTCAACAGTCTCAACGACAATCGCGAAGCAGCAGCAAGACCAACAGCAGCAGTAGTAGCAGCATCACCACCAACAGCAGCCCTGAAGAAGTTCTTCTGCAACGGAGAACGAAACGTCGGCAGTGAAGAAATCCGAGACACGCGGTTCCAACCGGAAGCCAAGAATTCAACAATAAAAACATATTAAAAAAAAACAATAAGCAGTCCTAGAAAATAAAAAGTATGTTATTTGTAAGTGTCACAAGTGTAGATTTTTGGTACTGGAAATTCTTGCACACTTTTCATGTGCCTAGCGGTTACATATTTACAACATATTTTATCACATTTTCAACAAAAGTCTCGTCGCAAATAAAACAATACCACTTCTTCTCTCTTATTTCTAAAACCACCTATGAAGAAATGTCTTTTTTAACTTTTTTATTCGTTTCCTTGTATTTTGCCTTTCTGAGTCCAGGAAGCTGAAGTAGTAGAACTCCATTATCCTTTGCTGCAGAAATGGCGAAATAAAATACAAGGAATTCAAAGGCCATCACCAAAATAGAAGAGCAGTTACAATTATACTAAACCTCTTAATAAGCCTTGACTTATGCAACAAACAAACCAACACGTCGAGCAGGCAGAAAAGCGTCTTCTAGAGTGCTTAACAATAATAACGCCTATATTAAGAGTTTGCAAAGTACCCATTGAATTAAAGCGTGAACAAAAGGAACAAACTCTTAAATGGGTGCAGGTTCAGATTTGGCTATGAAGCACAATCTGACCTTCCACCTGGACCCTAAATTAACTTAAACATTATATTTAAAAAAAAATAACAATAATTCTAGAAGAAGGGAAAACAAAGAACAAATTAAGTTTGACGAAAACAAATGTTACAGTTTCGATTTAAAGAATTAAAAAAAAGTAATATCTAAAGGAAGAAGATTAAGGGAAAGTAGAAGACAAAGAAAAGCAGAAAATGGAAGTAAGAGAAGAGAAGAAGAAGAAGATAATAGGGTAGTCTACAGAAGAATCAAGTTAGTTAGCAGCGAATTGTGGTAATTGCTCACAGAACAAGGTTTCTCTGTACTGGCTCCTGAATAAAGCTGGCTTAAGCATTTTTAATCGTGATGGGAGGTGATTCCAAAACATGGCTATAATGTATAAAAAGGACCTAGTGAACAAGGCAGTATTATGGTGTGGTACTGAGATAAGATCTTTCCGGCGCATATTTATATTGTGAATATCCGTTCTGAATTTAATTTTATTATAAAGATATGGTGGAATTCTTGAGGTTAACATTTTGTAATACAGAAAGTGAGAATGGAGTCGCCGTCGATTTGCCATTTCTAACCAACCAATATCATATAGTTTATGTGAGATTCTGTCATATTTATGAATTCCAAATATGAGTCTTAGACAAGAGTTCTGTACACGCTAGATCCTAGTCACATCCTGCGCGAGCAAGCTTGGGCCATAAACAGAATCGCAGTAATTGAAGTGTGACAGTACAAGTGTTTCTATTAATATTATTTTTAATTTTTTACTAAATATATACCTGTTAGAATAGAGCAGTACGATTTTTGGATCATTTTGTTAACATGTTCTGTGAACCCAAGATTGGTGTCAAATATTAGACCTAAATTTTTTGCCTTTTCTACGATGCTGATGGGATTGCCTGCAATGCCAATAGTTAATTGGTTAATTACGAGTTCTTTCTGTTTCTTGTTTCCATAAATCAAGGTACATGATTTAACAGGGTTCAACAATAAGCCATGCTCCTCCACTGTAAAACTAGCGATTCTGATCCAGAAATGTTGTTAGTTCAGCAGCAAATCCCAAAGTAGTAAAACCAATTGCCAGAAAAGAAATAAGAACAAGAATTCGGTTAGAGTCTGTTAAACCAAAATACAAAATTATGCGATGTCTTCTAATATTAAGATCAACAAGTGGAAGCACCTAGACCCATGAAGCTTCTTGTGAGCTGTACCAGGAAGAAGAGACAACTGTAGGTACATTCTGAATCGCTGCAAACGACTATCAAGGTTAAGTACCCTTCTTGATGGAGGAAAAACCTGGACCATGAAGCTCATTATTACAGCAGCAATGCTCAAGAGTAGTGGAACAAAATGCCGAACATAGGCAAGGAATTCATCGAAAGCGAATCGCCAAAACACTTGAACTAAAGCAGAAGAGCTACTAGAATTGTGGTAAGTAACAGCTGTGATTTGTTCTGCAGGTTAAGAAAGAAACTTCAGTGTTAAAAACTACATTAACGAGAAAATTGGATAGAGTACTTAACAACTTAAACAACAATAAGTCCAATTCCTTGTCTTAATGTTGATAGTTGAAGAAGAGAGTGCATCTTTTAATTAAAAAAAAACACGATATTTACGAGCAGCTTTCATAGGACATGACTGCAACACGCTCACTCACATTTTGTTTATCCAACATAAATGAAGATTAACAACCGTAAATGCGACCTGCAACAGTAAGACACAATGACAAAATGCGACCAACTTATTCACTTTAACAAGCAAACTCGCATCCCTGCACGTTGTGCGCCTTTGCAGATGGAATCATACGACGATTTACATTACAGATACGTTTCGCTCGGGAATGCGGCCCGGATTCATACGTATATTACATTCCCGAGGATTTATGGATGTTGTTGAAAACAATCCGACTTCAAAACAGCGCAGGATTTGTTCCTCGCCATTTATAATCCCCCGATAAATATGTTTGCTTCTCTTTCCCGAAATTTATTTCACAAGGAAACTTAGATTGGGAACTAATTAGGCCTCGTTTTTAATATTGTTTGAGCTTTTCTGCGCTCAATTTTCACTGCGCGATGAAAATGGACGAGGAATAAGCGTTTTACTTGGTGGGGCTTAATAACAACGGGGGCGTCTTGATTGCAAATTTTCCAAATTTGACCTTTATTAGAGTGAACGGCGTGCTTTAGCGGGACGTTTCATTTCGCCTGCAATAAACTACAGTTTCGAGGATAAATTTATTTTACTTTTCAAGTCGTGCTATTGTACTTACTAGCGTGAATGGAGCTGGCGGACGCGCCGGGAATCTATTATTTCTCGTGGAACGTGACGAGTACACATTGTATAAATAGCTAAGTCGAATTACAAAATTGCTACTTTCTTGCCATATACAGCGTCTTTCAAAAAGTATGCTACAAGAAAACACAGAATGAATGCATTTGGGAAAATGATAGAAGTTATAATACCTGATAATTTTATCTTCGAATCACACGACTTTTTTTTTAATTTTACAAAGCTTTTTCACTTCGCTCTTTAATCTTAATTAGAATAACTTTCACCTACTTTGAAAATGATTGTTACAGAGACATCAGAAATTAATTAAACTCACGTATCATCGCCGTAAAGACAACACATTGCACTGTATTGATAATAATGCAGTACTTTGTGTTAAATCGTTAGAAGATGTAATACCTGCGCTTTACATCAAAATTTACATCTGTATCTTGGAATAACACAATAGAATACTTAGAGCTATGAACGTTAATGACAAATGCACGTTAATTTGACACAGGAACCTCCATTTTTCAGTGTTGCCATTTCTGAGAAAACAAAACCTAATTCAAGTTGGACACGTGGATTGAAATCATTACTAATGTTATTGTAGAAAAGGAACGATATATGTAAGGAACATCGACATGTTAATTCAAAAATTTTAAAAAGAGGTCTGGCGAAAGGTAGCGTGTTAACAAAAGTTTTGGGAGAATTTTTCATTCCTATTACGAAGTAAAGCAATCAACTTACTATTGGTTATGAAGAATCTGTCAAGTTTCCTTTACAGTTCAACAATATATTTGTGTTCACAAAGCTGTACAAAATGTTTTACAACCTAGAATTGCGGAAAAGTATTTACAACCTGGTTGGCTTAATTCACAAATGTGATATCGTCGCCATTTATAGAAACCAAAATATTTCTAGAGCAATTTATCGAGTTATTAGGGAATGTGAGGAAGGTTTGACATACATGAATCTTCCCAAGACGGGCCTTCCTCGATTTTTGAATCAGCCAAGGCTTCAGAACTTGATTGAATCTGCAAAAAATAGAAGAGGAGTTTCAACGAGAAGATTAAGCCAAAGATTTCACGTATTTCATATGGAAATCAAAAAGGAAATTAATAGAAATCACTTGAAATTTAGAAAGCGACAAAAATGTCCAAAATACACGGCTGCTCAATTAGAGACGATTCCTAAGTGCTGCAGACAATTAAGGCGAATACATTTCAGAGACATTATCAAACTCCGAAATAAAAGGAAACGAAGACTTTTATACAGAAAACATTGAGGACGTTCCAAATGATAAAAAATATAAAAAAGAAGCGAAATTCGAGGACAAGTATTAGTGTGGTGCGCCATTTCGGAAGTTGGTATTTCAAGGCTTTATGTTGGGCGAGTTAGGGGTGAAGTCGTAAATGCAGACATTTATATTAGAAGACGCCTCCCTAATTTGTTAAATTTTATTCAAACACATCATATTCATGATAATATTATGTTCTGGATGGATCTGACATCGTGCCATTATGCACGAATAACGCAAGGTTGGTTAAAGCAACAAAATATCTCATGTGTACCTAGAGAGAATAACCCTCCGAATGTTTCCCAGGACCGTCCTATAGAAGAGTTTTGAGCTTTACAAATTAAAGAAGAGCTACGACGAAAAATCTAATAATGGAGTTCCACTGCTTCAGCTTCCTGGACTCAGTACACCACTTAATGTGGGTGTTTTTAAGTCCATGAAGTCAAATTACCTACAAGCTATTACCAAATGGCTTTGTAGTAATTCTGTTCAAAAAGTCACGCAGTTTGAGGTTGCCCAATGGGGCAACCTCAAAGCATAATTTATTGTGGAGTAAGTAATTACTTACTCCACAATAAATTATGCAATGAATAGCTTTCATGTGGCTAGTAGGCAGAATAGTTCTTTCTTACGCAGATTTTGTGGAAATGAAAACTTGAATTGGTAACAAATGAAGAAGTTCAAGTAATAGCAGAATACATGGTTGCAATCATTTGCAACTATGTATTCTACTCCTTCATAGGAGTTGAAGAAGTACCTTACCAAAATCAACCAGGCGCAGCAAGAAAGACAAAATACAAGGAAACGAATAAAGAAGACAAAGAAGACACTTCTTTACAAGTGGTTTTCGAAGTAAGACAGGAGTGGTATTGTTTTATTTGCGACGAGACTTTTGTTGTGTTGTTCACATGAAAAGTGTGCAAGAATTTCCAATGTCAAAAACCTACACTTGTGACACTTGCACACAAAATTCTTTTTATTTTCTAAGACTGCTTATTGTTTTTTGGTCCTCCGTCCAGAAATGTTGGTATTACATTCGTCAAAAACAGTCCTATTGAAGGCCTAGGCCACCAAAAAATTTACCAAATGTTGGCAATATTGACATCTGTGGTTGACATTGAAACCCATGGCCCTTTAGCTGCTATGTAATACATTATAATTTAAATCTTCACTGAATAGCTTTCTTAAGTATAAATTTAAATAAAAAAATTACAACTTCTATTATTAGATTTGAAAAATTTCCCAAAACTTTTGTTACATACGTTATTTTAGAAGTAAGATGAATGGAAAAACAGAAGAAGAAGGTCTAGGACTTTTCTGCTGAGGAGAATATTTGACAATATTAATAATAACACAAAATAAAAAATAGAAAAACAAAAAATAACTGAAAAAAATGCAGAAGATAACTAGAATATGCAGACAAGAAATGAGAAAATAAATTAAACAGAAAAATAAAAGTTCAGTGCTTTTCCAACGTCGAATTGTTCGAAAACCGATAAGCTAAGAGAGTTTTTTAGTAGTTTGCATCGCAGTGTTCTATTTAAAGTGCTATCTTTGCAAGCTAACGTACAAAAAAAGTACGCTACCAAAGGGAATATTATTTGCAAATTTTAATTCAGAAAATATAGAGAAATTCGTTTATGTGAAGCTTTATACGCATTTCTGAGACACTCTGCGTAAAAAAAAAGTGAAACAAACAACAATAGAGTAGAGAATCCAGACGCAAGAGAACTTGACGATTTTCATCCTGCGTAGAATAATCCATTCATAAATTAATTAAATACAAACAATTAATTTAATAAAAAGAAACCAAATGTGAAATATAATTAAAGGAATTAAAAAAAAAGATTACCATTGCTTCATCGATGTCGAACTGTTCGACAATCAATAAATTAACAGAAAGCAAAAAAAACTGTAGAAACCATCAATGTAATGAGAAATTAAATCGATAAGAAAAATCAAGAGAACACTGAAACAAAATACAACACAATACAGAATTAAATGAACACAAAACAAAGGAACGACGATTCTTATCTGACGGAAAGTGATGTAAGCAAAAATAAATGACAGCGCAAGAATATCAAGAAACCGACACAAAAATTAATTTTTCGTAAATTCTACGGACCACCTAAAAGCAAAAGAGAACTAAAGAAAAACAATAACAAAATCCAGAATTAAATGAATGGAAAAGAAAAGAACATCAACGATTCCTATCCAATCAAAAATAAACTGACAGGAAGCAAATGAAAACTGTAACAAAGTCATTAAGTATCATTAAAAAAAAATAATCAGTACAGAGAAACATAAGAGAACTAAAATAAACAATAACAAAGCGCAGAATTCAATAAAAAGAAAATGATCTAAACTTACGACAAATCATTCGATGAATAAAACAAACTGCGAAGTATACAATAAATGAAATAAAAACAAAGCAATATCAACGGAACGAGAAAATAAAAGAAAACGATAAAAATAAAAGATGGTTGTCGAATTATTCGAAAATCAACAGACCAGCGAAGGAGAAATGAAACAAACAACAAAATAATAGAATATTAAATGAACAGAAATCAAGGGAAAATCAACGATTCTTATGCGGCGGAGAAATATCTAATTGTAAGTATAAATTAAGTACATACGAAAAATTAAAAGTTTAATTTTAATCTTCACTTTATTCCCATGGGAACAATTGTTTTTATAATTGTTACTATAGGAATAGTTAAACTTTGTCATTTCGTCCAATTCTCTTTTGTTTCTATTTGTCAAATTATTTTTTTAATTTTATTAACAAAATTTATTGCAAATCGGTTGTGTCAAAAAGTGATCGCAGGATGTCACGATTCAAACTATTAATTTCATTAACGTTTTGTATAGTCTTTTCTTCTTTCGTTTTTTGTTCATCTTTGTCTCCGCATTTCAGTTCAGCTACCTTTGCTTTCTTGCTGTCACATTTCATTTGCGCGTTTTCCTGTGTTTTCCGTTAGTCTTTTGATTTTCAAACAATCTGATTTTCTTTTTTTGAAGTTGGAATGGTTAATAATTATAGTGCAAGTTTATTAGGTTCTTTCTTTCACCATTTATATATTACTTTTAATTCAAGAATGAAACGCTGTTTTTAACTTTAAAGTTCGAAATGTGGAGAAACGTTCTCGAATATTTCTTAAGAGGGAATGCTCAATCAAAATTTCGCAGAACTTTATTCATCATTTTATTCAAGTTTTTCCAGAGCTTTAATTGTGTATTTATACAAAATGTCTGAATCCACGAGGGGGCAAGGGAGTACGGTGGAGTAATGGATCCCGGGATTCACATGAGCCGCATAATTTGTATTTTTAGGCGCTAATTAACCGCAGAAGGATGGTACTGAAAATTCCAAGCGGGATAATAAATCACTCCAAAATTATTATGACTTTATAATACATGGGACTTAAAATTTTATATAATGAGAGGACATATTCAAAAGTTAATTTTAAATCAAGATAAGTTTCAAGTTCTATTAAGCATTTGAAATTTTCAAATAATTTATTTACTTAGGACTCAAGTAATTTTTCCCCCAAGGTCAGACGACATCCCTTGACGCCCCTATAAAACATGTTCACCCATTGACGTATATTATTTATTTTTGTAATAAAGAAACCATTGTTCTTATTTCCTGAAAACAAGAATCCCTAATATTCGGAAATATGTGCTTATACAGGTTGTTTCGTAACTTCATGAAAATAAATTACACAATGAAAATTTGCATGAAAATGAATAGAATGAAATTGTTGAAAAAACTGTTATTAAATTTTCGAGAAAATAAATAATTTTGTCGAACGGGTAAACCGTTTGAACGTCTGTAGTTTAAGTTTATGATGTTTACGAAGAATATGAGTGATATAATTTATTGTTAGTCATCGCCGGCCGGGCCGGGTAGTTTGAAGGTGTACGTTGAGGTGGTTGCACGGAAATTTACCGAAAAAAATGGCAGAATTCACAAATAGTGAGATTGTTGACATGATTGTAGTGTGCGGCGAAAGTAGGCAAAACGCATTAGCGGCAAGGCGTTTGTATGTACAGCATTTTCCAAACCGACATTTGACAACCAGTGCCACATTTCTCTCTGTTGTGCAAAGAGCGAGGGATACTGGAACTTTAAGGGCACGTCGCGGAAGAGGTGGAGGACGGCAGCGTCCACAATGCATCCTAAACAGAGAAGAAGAAATACTACAACTTATCGAGGAACATACTTCGTTAAGTGTACGTGATATCTCAAGACAAACGCGTTTATCGTCCTCCGTTGTTTGGCGCATTCTTCACGAACAACAATTACATCCGTACCATATTCAAAGAGTTCAGGCTTTGCTGCCAGCCGACTATGCTCTACGCATACGATTTTGTGTTTGGTTACTGCATAAACAACAAACAAATGCGAATTTTGTTCATACTGTCCTGTTTACCGACGAAGCTATTTTTACCAGAGATGGGGTGTGCAATTTTCGCAACATGCATTTGTGGGCTGAGGAAAACCCTCACCCTGAGGAAAACCCTCAAAACGGTTTTCTGTTAACGTGTGGGCAGGTATTCTAAACGGCAATTTAATCGGCCCGTTCGTCTTGCCGAACCGTTTAGATGGTGTCCAATACTTAAATTTTCTACGAACTAATCTACCGGAACTTCTCGAGAATGTGAACTTAAATTTTAGAGCAACAATGTGGTTTATGCACGATTGGGTTCCACCGCATTTTCGACAAGAAGTACGTGTTCACCACGACGAAATTTTTCCTGGTAGATGGATTGGTAGGAACGGGCCGATCAGGTAGCCTGCACTTTCACCTGATCTAAATCCGCTAGATTATTATACAAGGTGATTCTTCAATAGATCGCCAAATAATAATCCGTACATGCATAGAAATCACAGATTATAGTTAAACTGGTAAAAAAAAAAATATTGCATTTATTAATTATCGAAAAATAATTAATCAAAAATTTTACCAAAATACACGGTACTTCACTGGTTAAGAACCAGCAGCTAAAGGAATGAAAATAAATTCAGTCGTAATTGTTTTATCGTTTTATGGCTGTTGCGCTGAGAAATCGAGCGAACTTGACTTTCAACGGAATTCAATGTAACCAACTGAAAGAAGAGCTTTAAAATATTTACGACAATATTGATAAAGGCAAGCAAATGTAAATCGCCTGTAGTAAATTATTTAGTAGAAATTTTATAAAATGAGGATAAACTTTGTTTCTCGTTAACTTTGCCTATTAGCGCCCGAAAAAATTATTTGTTTTTTTCAAATAGGCTATTAGTTTTTGCAAAAATAAATAAATTTCACCCGGTTTTAAGTAAGATTAATAAATGTGCAACGACAAACTGATGGCTTTACAATTATGGCCGCAAATGTTTATAATTTATGATTTTATGGTACCTATGCCCAATAAAAGCTGCACCCCTAAGCATCGTTCAGTAGCCTTGTTCTTGTGAAGTTTAGTAGACGGAAGACGGAAGAATATCAGAAAAAATCGATAGGTTTGTGGATCGAAAAATATTCTTTACAAGTGCCGCATGGAGCACTTTTGCGTGATCACGGACATTTTCTTCCTGCAAATGGTCGTGGCCCAAAGACAACTCAACGAGTGTTGGATGCTAAAATAAATATTTTAAATATTGTCGATGAAGAACCCAGCATCAGTACTAGAAGATTGGCATACAGGGGTGGAGTTTCCCAATCGACGGCTTGGAGAATTCTCCGTCAACAGGGACTGCATTCATACCATGTACAAAAAGTGCAAACATTACAATTGGGAAATGCAAATCATCGTGCTGGGTTTTGTCAGTGGATATTAAATAAAGTTGACCAAAACAACGAATTTTTAATCGTGGTATTCTTCACCGATGAAGTTCATTTTACTCGGGATGGTGTTCGAAACTCTCATAACACGCACGTATGGAGTGAAGAAAATCCACACCCTACAGCAGAATTCCATCACCAGCAGCAATTTTCGGCAAATGTTTGGGCTGATATTGTTGCTATGTTGATCGGTCCTTACATTTTACCGCAGCATTTGAATGCCATAAATTATTTAGAATTTTTAAATAATGATCTTGAGCTACTATTAGATGATGTGTCCTTAGCTTACGATGCGATATATGGTATTTACATGATGGAGCCCCCTCATGCAGCTCGTGTTGTGAGAGAGTGGTTAAACACTAATTACAATAATAGGTGGACCGGACGCTATGGTCCAGTACTTTGGCTCCCGCCGTCTCCAGACTTAAATCCCTGTGATTTTTTTGTGGAGGTGGATGAAACAGCTTATCTATTCTACCACCATACTGTACAGGAGTTGCATGAAGGCATCGAACATGCTGCTGAAGTGACTCGAAATTCACCTGATGTTTTCGAACGTGTAAGGGAAAACTTGAGAAAAGAAGCTCTAGCTTGCATTGATAACAATTGTCTTCAATCTGAGCATCTGCTTTGTCAGGTAAAACCGGAATTTTTAAACTATTTATCACAATTATTTTTTATTTATTTCATAGTACGACAACCACAATTTCAAGCAAAAAGCATCCAGCATTACGAGCGTACTGCAGGGTGTTTCATGCTTTAAATTATTGTGGGGGTACTGTCTTTTGTTGAAACTGATTTTAATCGGATCAGATTTAAATGTCCCAGCGGAGTGACGTTCGCAGGTCATCGTCTTTGTGCTAATAAATTAATAAATGCTCAGATGAATTTAAACGTTTCAGACAGGTCATCACAGCGGCGTTCCCTCTATTGAATAAGTTTCAAGGTTAACTTTTATAATTTTATTGTCCTGGGTAATAAACACAATAAAATATACAAAAACATGATATCATAAAACTTACGATTGCGAGGAACTCCATACACATTGGTGTAACGTACTTTTTGGGGTCATTTTTAATTAATTATAAATTTTCCCAAAGGATTTTTTAACATTTTTCTCATAACCTATGATTTAATTCCTTTCACAGGTATTTTTGGCGGTTTATTCAAAAATCACCTGTATATACTTTTCAAAAGAGGATAATACAGGGTGACTGATGAATGTTATAGATTACGAGAAAAATGTTTTAAAAATTCAAATCTTTGTAATTAATTAAACATTTACCTAAAAGCATGCTGCGGCACTACGTGCGAAATATAATGCCACGTTTTATTAATGCAGCAGTAAATTGGAGTATAAAATTTTATGATTATTATTATATTGACCACATCTGAATTTCATTTCATTACATATTTAACAGCTAGGAACGAAAGTCAGTTATATTTTTTCTACATGATGTATTAAATAGTATTTAAATTACCAGTGATGAAACTCAGGCAGAATTATTCGAAATTGCTGTAGGTAAAACTAAAAAGAAATCGTCGCAATCACATTTCCAAGCAATCACCTAAACATATCGGCTTTCTTCGAAAATGTAAAATGCTTTATTATACCTGCGATTCATTGCTGACAATTTTGAAACAGCAAATTATGCGTCGCCAGAGATATACTTGATTTTCCGTACATATATCATTACTTTCCCCAAAAGAACGCCAAAGTAAACGAATTTCACAGGTTGCAAGGAAATGTTAAAAAATTCTACGGAACAGTTTGTAATTAATTAAAAATTTTATTCCGAGTCGAACAAATTATTCAAAGTCAAAATAATGTTTACGGTGAAACAAACAACCAATACGCTTTGAATTTTGTTAAGCTTTTAATAGATTTGTGTTAATAATTTGTCGTTGATAATAACGAATTTGTTTCTCAATGAACGCTGCACACAAAACGAAATTATAATAAAAAACAAACCAAACAGATTACGAATGTGTTTACTGATTTTAATGTTTCAAATTTTGGTTATCATCAACATAAAATAATTAAAAAGTAAATACTTTCTTTATTCTATTTATTTGAAATGCAAAGGAAGTGCAACACGTAATATGCCGAAATGTTTATGACGGACACGCTGCTTGTGAAAATAAACTTCACTTAGGTATATTACAATTCAAATTAAAATTAAGAAAATATGTACAATTGTCAATCAGCCGATAACGTTTTACGTTAAATTAATTACCAAGTGTCAAAATGTGTAAACGAATTTTTTTTTTTAATTGGTAATTTGATTATTACCTCCAATAATTGCTCACGAGATTGAATTTCCATGTCGCCATTACCACACCAGTTATTATTAAATTATAACTTGTTTCAGAAATCAAGTTAGCATAGTAACGTGACAAATCAAGTCAGCCCCGTTGAACAGCCAGTTCGGCCCCCCATTAACCACGCTAACTGCCGCATTATTCAAAAAATAACTTTCCCGTACCCCGTCTAGTAAGTCCATAAAAAAGGCCCGAACCCGCATTATTGCCGGCGATCAGTAAAACTCGACGACGACGTAGCAAACGATTCCGTCTAATACACACATAAAGAACGACTTTATGGTACGTAAACAGTAGATACACGCATTACTGAGCTTGTTGGATTTTATTGCCGCTTTTTTGACGGAGCTTTGATTGAGGCAGCGAGCTTACGCAATTCAGTGATTCACGTTTCCAGGCTCTGGTGTGTGGATTGATTGATGAAAATTAATTTCTGGCATGATGTAAATCACGGCTTTGCCAAATTAATTTGCATGCAAGCTGCTTCGATAAATGACGTAAACGTTATACTGCGAAAATTTAACGAACTAGTTCGAAATCACTTCTGTATAGTACAAAAGCAATTCAAAGACAGTTAATGTTGGCGTACGATTAAATTAGATTTGAATCTGAATTACGTTTCTACCAAAAAAAAAAATACTGGTTTGATTTATAAAAGAAGCCTATTATGAAGAAATTAATAACTAATAAATAGCACATATTTAAATTTTTGGTGGAGGTGCCTCCATAAAGCTCGCTTAAACTAAGGAGCAAATCGTAGTTGCACAATACTTTACTAATGTATGCTTAAGTTAAAACTAAGAAAAAAAATGATTTTATCTTTTGCAAAATGTCACAAATACTGTCTTCAAAAACACTCCTAAATTTACACTATTGACATTCTTCCAATTTTCACAGTCAATACATATTTACTGTTAAGCTCTTCTGCGAGAAAAGCTGTAAGTTGCAATCAAGCACAGTTCGTTGAGTTTATCTGTAAACACAATAGATACTACTTATCCGATTATGTACACAGCAACAACTCCTAGTTTCGTACCGATGAACTCTTGAGGGACGCAAAGTATAAACAGTTCTGCAACTAGACAAAGCTTCCATCTACTTCAAATAATTTATTTAATTCAGTATCCGGAATAACTTTAGATCTATTATATTATGGAATTATAAAAAAATAACATTATTTTAATGTTTAATCACTCAAATGCTCACTTAAAAACCTAAATGTTAGTTATAACGATAAAAATTATGAACTCCTAAATTTATTAAACTCGTTTTAATCAATTTGATTTTCCCTTAGAAGCTACAAACTAAACGTGTGATAAAAACGTATTTCATTCAGTAATTACATTGCAGACAGAAGCTCAATAAAGCAGCCGATATTTCTATGGCTGGAAACATGAAAGCTTTAAAGCGATTGAAAGAGAAATTGATTAGCATTTAGCAGTTTAAGAGATGACATTTTAAGTTTATAAATTGCTAAAACACCGAAGATATTAATTACTTTAAATGTCAGTTTAAAAAACTTCTTTCATCATAAAACTTTAATTTACATTGTTATACAGGATGCCTTATAACGTATAGAGGAGATTAAAAGAGTAGATAAAGGATTTCAAAGCAAAGCTTTTTTTCTTAATTCGCCTTTGTCAAGAAACCATTAACAAGAAAGTTACCGCAGTTTAAATTTGTTATAAATTTATGGGTCCTCATAGACTACCGCTGAAATTAATAAGGAAGAATTAGAAATAATATAATATAAGTTTTCACGTTTCCATATTTCTTGCCATTGCTAATAGTTTGCTGTTATTTGAATTTTAAAAAAACATACCTAACAAAAAACGATTTTAACTCTGATACATAAAATAATTGACATTTAAGTACATTTCTACATCAACTCGTTTTCTAGTTTTATTAATTAATTAATCAGCGGCTCTCAATAGTAATTGGGCATTAAAAGAAAAAATTGAATACCCGCAACTTTTATATTACTAGTTTTTTATTATTATTTTTTTAACTATACTTTACTCAACTAACTCTTAGGTACCCTAAATTTTAATTTGGAACGCAATTTATTCGAAGAAAAAACTAATTAATTGAATTAATTAATTTTGAGTAACGGTATGCGGTCAATTGGACGTTTCTACAAGGATAATCTCCTTTGTTTAAATCTCAATATTTCGATTTTTATTAAAATCTTCATCAGGAGAAACTACAATGAATAACAAGTGTCACTTTAAGCTTAAATTTAAAAGTAAAGTTACTTACAACTGTAGATTTGTGAATTGGTAGAAAAACTTGAACATAATTGTAAAAATTTTTACGTTTAAAATTGTAAATGACATTACATTAGTCGAACAAACATGTGCACAAATGACTAGTGCAAAGTTCAAAATTCTTTTGACAGGAATGGAACCTAAATTTAGTTACAAATGAAAAGTTGGTTATTGGTTATTTATTATATTTAGAATGTTAGCATAAAAATTACTAATATTGTCTATTGTTCATCTTTCATTGTTGAATAACCGCATCCCGTTACTCAAAATTAATTAATTCACTTAATTAGTTTTTTCTTCTTAACTAAGTACGGTCGTAACTTCCTTCAAATGGGTTTTTATGAGATGATTACCAGCGACTACGGACGAGAAATCACATCACAGCTTAAAATTTGGGCTTCAAACAACAACACATTGGCTAACAAACGAAACAGAGACATATTTTTATTAGAATGCAGAAGAAACAATGTTCTACCAAACCACATCAAACATGGGTACAAAAACATAAATCAACTGTCAAATCAACTACACAGGATCCCAGAACATCACAAGAAGCTATTAATTTACAAAGCAGGTTAGGAAGAAAAATATTCAATCTTGAAATAAAAATTACTCACAATGGTATTTTTCAAATTGAAAACAATATTCAGAAGTTAATTGTTGATGTTTCAAAAATTGTACTTGCACATATTGTCAATGAATATAAACTTAGATTACAAACATCCTTTAAAAAAAGATTCAATTACATTAAACAAAGAAACATTAAAAAATTTCAAAAATTGTTAAATCATAGATTACAACAAAAGAAACTTTTTGTTAACAATAGTAAATGGATCAAAAATATCTCTCCTAATGACAAGGATCTTTTATCTTTGGGACCAAAATTTGGTATTTCTCCAGTCAAAACTGCTGCCAATATGTAACGTTTCCTCTCAGAAGTAGAAAACATAATTGATGAACTTCCTGAACAAGAAAAGAAGGATGTAATCAGAAGTAAAGTCACCAACATCATCACCAATTACTTATATCAAGAAGAAAGACCATCTCGTCTTGAAGAAATTTATAGCAAAACCAAAAGTTTCCTAAAAAGGAACCCTCAAATTTTGGTTGTGAAATCCAACAAAGGAAACACGACGATAATCATGGACTCAGCTGATTACAAAAGCAAGGTTCAACAACTTCTGGGAGAGGACGATGCATATGAGGTTGCAGAGAATGACCGTACTAATAAAGTACAAAGTAGATTCAACAAACTGATAAACGAAATTAAACAAAAAAACAATCTTTATGCAGAAACCTGTAAAAATTTGATGATTTATAATTCAATTTGTCCTAAACTTTATTGTCTTCCAAAGATACATAAGCCTGATATCCCTTTAAAACCAATTGTTAGTAGTGTGGCGACAGAGGATCGACCATTCCTGGACTCGATGACTCGCCTCGTTCCAGTTACACCGACCAAGCGACGCTCGGTGTTCCTTCTAGAATTCCGAGGGAATGAAATCCTTCTAAGTATGGGACCACCGGGTTAAGCGTGGTTGGTAACTACTCCGAGGGAGAAAAAAGAGTCAGTCGACTACGCAGATTCACGAGAATCAGATTGATATTCTCCGCGGCAACGATGCCCATATTATCAATCATGTAAATATATTGTAGTTAGTTTTGTAAATAAATTAGACTTACGAAAACCACCACAAATTGGTGACCCCGACGTGATCAACGCCGCGAATTAGTGTGTTTGAAATTTTTAACGCGTCTCCGATTTTTTATAAAGATGTCGCTCTCTAACGGTACAGAAGAGCAACCGGGAATGATATCGCGCGTAAGTGTGAAAATCCCACCGTTTTGGGCCGCTAAATCGGAATTGTGGTTTGTGCAACTAGAAGCGCAGTTCGAGCAAGCCAGAATAACTTCAGACGCCACGAAATATTGTTATGTAATCGGAGCCTTGGAACCCTCACATTTAGAGGAGATAGAAGACTTTCTAATTAACCCACCAGCAGAAGACAAATACGCTAACATAAAGAAGGCGCTAATCAATCGTCTTTCCGTGTCACGAGAACAACGCATACAACAACTTCTAGACCACGAAGAAATTGGAGACCGAAAGCCGTCACAGTTCTTGCGTCATTTGAAAAGATTAGCTGGTAACAACGTGACCGATGATTTTCTCAAAGCATTGTGGCTCCGACGCCTGCCGGAAAATATGCGTGCTATCTTGGCCGCGCAACCGGACGCTACACTGACTGCAATGGCAGAGTCTGCGGATAAGATTCATGAAACCCTGCCCGCTACAAGCCAATGTTCGGAAATCTCGAAACGAGAGCAAAATTTACAATCAACATTGCAAGAAATAATTCGCCGTTTGGACAACCTAGAAACTCATGGCCCACGAAGACGCTCAGCGGAACGGCGAGAGCCTCGGAAGAAATACCGGTCGCCATCATACCACCGAAGGCAACCTAGGGCGTCCGGTAAACGTACGGAAATTAACAACGGTGAGTGCTGGTACCACCAGAAATTCGGCGACGCCGCGACACGATGCCGTTCCCCGTGTGACCGAACGGCGGGAAACGCTTAGGCCGTAAGTTGAATACGGTGAGCAACAACGGCCCAACGCTTCGCCGCCTTTTTGTTACTGATAAAAATTCAAAAATTTCGTTCCTAATAGACACAGGTGCGGACTTGTGCGTATTTCCACGTTCGAAAACGAGCGGAACTAAAAATAAAAGTGACTATAAACTGTACGCGGCAAATAAGACAGTCATTGCTACATACGGAACTATAGTGCTAAATTTAAATCTAGGATTAAGACGTGAATTCATGTGGCGTTTCGTAGTGGCAGACGTGGACAAACCGATAATCGGAGTGGACTTCCTATCACACTTCGGTCTACTAGTAGACGTCCGTAACAACAAAGTGTTAGACAATACAACTTGCCTGACAACGCGCGGTAAGGCGGTGAAGGCGAAAATAAACTCGATTAAAACGGTTAAAGGGAAATCAGAGTACGAAAAGCTCTTACGCGATTTTCCCGAGCTTACGCGACCACCAGGCATTAGTAGTACAGTAAAACATAACGTAATGCATCATATCAACACGACACCAGGTCCTCCAGTGTTCTGCAGGCCAAGAAGGCTCGCACCAGAGCGGTTACAAATAGCGAAGGAAGAATTTAAGATGATGCTGCGAGAGGGCATCGTGCGACCATCTAAAAGCCCTTGGGCCTCGGCGCTACACCTGGTGCCCAAGAAAAATAACGAAATGCGACCATGTGGAGATTACCGCGCTCTGAATAGTCAGACGATTCCTGACAGATACCCGATCCCACATATCGAAGATTTCGCTCACATGCTAGCCGGTAAAGAAATTTTTAGCACCATCGATCTAGTGCGAGCCTACAATCAAATACCGGTCGCAGCCGAAGACGTGGAGAAGACCGCTATTACAACACCCTTCGGCCTGTACGAGTTCCCACGCATGCCGTTTGGTTTAAGAAATGCAGCGCAAACCTTCCAACGATTTATCGACGAGGCACTGAGAGATTTAGATTTGCTATGCATATTTAGACGATATATTAGTGGCATCGAGCAACGCTGACGAACATAAACAGCATATGCATCAACTGTTTCAACGTTTAAAACAATACAGCATAGTAATTAATTCCGATAAGTGTGTGTTCGGACAAAGTGAAGTGCGTTTTCTAGGATACCTGGTGGACAAAAACGGTACGAAGCCACTACCCGACCGCGTGGACGCAATTTCACAGTTTCCGCAACCTAAGACCGTGAAAGAACTCCGTCGCTTCTTAGGAATGATTAACTTTTACCGCCGTTTCATTCCGGGCGCTGCGAGCCTACAACACCCCCTCAATGCGTTATTGCGCGGCCAGGTAAAAGGTAACGCACCCGTGAATTGGACACGGGAAGCTAACGAAGCATTCACAGCTGTAAAGAACGGACTTGCCAACGCGACACTGCTGGCACATCCGATACACGGCGCACAGCTATCGATAATGGTCGATGCGTCTGATTACGCCATGGGAGGAATTTTACAACAACGGAACGGAAACACTTGGCAGCCGCTGGCATATTTTACGAAAGCCTTAAACGAAGCCCAAAAGAAATATAGTGCGTATGATCGCGAGCTTCTGGGTGTATACTCCGCTGTCAAACGATTTCGTCACGCAATCGAAGGGAGGCCGGTTACAATATACACTGATCATAAACCGCTAACCTTCGCTTTTCAACAAAAAGTGGACAAATGTAACCCCCGGCAGTTCAGATACTTGGACTTTATCAGTCAGTTTACAACCGACATTCGCCACGTTAAAGGACACGACAACGACGCAGCGGACGCTCTTTCTCGCATCGAAGGAATTTCAAGCGCCGTCGACAGCGCAACCTTAGCAGCAGCTCAAGAAAACGATCCAGAGCTAAAACAAATATTACAAGACGAGCGAAGCGGGTTGCAGCTGAAGAAAATTCGAGTTCTAGACGGAGACGTCGGATTATATTGTGATATAGCTACAGGCACGGCCCGACCTTACGTTACTACCGCCTTACGAAGACAAGTTTTCGATAGCCTACATTGTTTGTCACACCCGGGTGTACGAGCATCGCAGAAGATGGTAACCCAACGATATGTGTGGCCGAAAGTGAACGTGGACTGTCGTAGATGGGCGCGCGCGTGTATACAGTGTCAACGCGCGAAAATTTCACGCCACGTAGTAGCACCGATCGGTACATTCGCCAACGATGCGGGCCGTTTCGAACACGTTCACGTCGATATCGTAGGACCACTCCCAGCGTCGAGAGGCTACCGCTACTGTCTGACATGTGTGGACCGTTTCACTAGGTGGCCGGAAGTAATCCCGCTGACAGATATTGAGGCTGCAACGGTAGCGCGAGCTTTCGTAGAAAACTGGATAGCCAGATTTGGGGTACCTCTCCGAGTGACGACAGACCAAGGTCGTCAGTTTGAGTCGCGGTTATTCAATGAAATAACCCAATTGACAGGCGCGACTCATATCCGAACAACAGCATACCATCCGGAAGCCAACGGTATGGTGGAGAGGTTTCACCGCCAGCTCAAGACGGCTATCAAATGTCATGAAACGGAAAAATGGGTCGACGTGCTTCCCATCGTTCTTTTAGGCATAAGAGCAGCTTATAAAGAAGATTTACAGGCGTCTGTAAGCGAACTGGTGTACGGATCAACAATACGCCTCCCCGGCGAATTCTTCGTTTCGCAGTCTACGTCTTTAACTACGACCGGCTATGGACGACAGCTGCGAGACCGCATTCGCACGTTGAGGCCAACACCAGGGACACGCCATGATAAGAGAAAAATCTTCGTTTTCAAAGATTTACGTACAGCGTCGCATGTTTTTATCAGACACGATGCTGTTCGACAACCACTACAACCAGCGTACGACGGACCGTACCTAGTACTCGAGCGACACGAGAAATATTTCAAAATTAAAATTAAAGAAAAACAGAGGCGCGTCTCCATCGAACGACTGAAGCCAGCGTACATCGAGGCTGGCAACCAAAACCCCAACACAAATAACCCAGAAACAGCAATTACACCGAACCAGACAAACGACGCCGAGGACGTACAAAACGAAGAACACCCGAATAAATGCACAACTCGATCCGGCCGCCGTGTCAGATTCACAAATCATTATCAAGCTGGATTTTAATAACTTTTATTTTATTTTAATTTTTGTACAGTTAGCGTTTACACTGGCAAGGGGGTGATGTGGCGACAGAGGATCGACCATTCCTGGACTCGATGACTCGCCTCGTTCCAGTTACACCGGCCAAGCGACGCTCGGTGTTCCTTCTAGAATTCCGAGGAAATGAAATCCTTCTAAGTATGGGACCACCGGGTTAAGCGTGGTTGGTAACTACTCCGAGGGAGAAAAAAGAGTCAGTCGACTACGCAGATTCACGAGAATCAGATTGATATTCTCCGCGGCAACGATGCCCATATTATCAATCATGTAAATATATTGTAGTTAGTTTTGTAAATAAATTAGACTTACGACAACCACCACAGTAGCATTGGTTCTACCACTTATAATTTAGCAAAATTCTTATCCAACATCTTGGATAAAGCCTTCAGCTCTAAAACACATTACAATATTAAAGATACATTTGCCTTTGTTGACAAAATAAAAAGTATCACTCTTCTTAACAATTATGTGCTCATTTCCTTAGATGTGATCTCATTATTCACCAATATTCCGATTAATGTAGTTAATGACATCATCACAGAAGATTGGAATAGAATTGAACCTCATTGTAGCCTTACTTGTGAACAGTTTTTAAAATTACTTAATTCTATTATAGATAACAATTTTTTCTCTTTTAATAATCAATTTTACTTGTAAAAATTTGCTATGCCCATGGGTAATCCAATCAGCCCGATTTTAGCCCTGATTGTCATGGATAGATTGTTGAATTTTGCCATTAATAAACTTGAATTTAACTTACCTTTCATTTTCAAATACGTTAATGACCTGATCACGTCGGTTCCTGAAGACCAGATACCAAACACTTTGAAAACTTTCAACAGCTTCAATAAACACCTTCAATTTACTGTAGAAATAGAAAAAGATAATAGCGTCCCTTTCTTAGATACTAAAGTCATAAGAATGGAAGATCAAAGTGTTCGTTTAAACTGGTACAGAGACCTACAGCATCAGGTAGGTTCAAAAGTTCAATGTGGTCATGTCCATGGGAAACAGAATAAATACATTTCACACAGTGAATTTCTTAAAGAAAACTTGACCAAATTATGTAAATTATTCATCAATAACGGATTTTCTCAGTTCGATTGTAACTAGATTGATTAATCAAAGACAACAACCCCAATCACTTTGTGTTGATAAGAACAATGACATAAAATTTAAAAAATTAACTCATATACAACCTTTAAGCAATAAAATTATTAACGTATTTAAGGATTGTCAATTTCTCAATATTGTTCAACACAATACTTTTTCGATTAAAAATTTGTTCTTAATGACCAAGGACAAGACGCCTTTTGGTTTTAACAGTGGCTTAGCTTATATTCAGAAAGATGAACAATCTATAAATTTTAGAACTGATATAGACAATATTAGTAATTTTTAAGCTAACATTCTAAATATATTAAATAGCCAATAGTTATTAGCAACTTTTGTAACTAAATTTTGGTTACATTCCTATCAAAAAAATTTTGAACTTTGCATTAGTCACCATTTTGTATTTGTGCGCATGTTTGTTCCTAAAGATCAAGGCATCTTGAAGGTACCCTAGCCAAGCAAAATAAAGTATTTTAAGAGAACAGGTGCCCTTAAATTCACCCTTTAACAGCTTTGAAAACATCATGTACATACATTTACATGCTTTAGCCTTTGAGTACTTAAAAGTATGGGGTTGTAAACACATTATTTGTGATGGCAATTCAAATTTTCCTTTTTCTTATGATAAAATAGGTACTAAAGTAATATACCACTCAAATAAAAACCAAAATGCAGGCTGTAAATTCACGAACCTGTATTTTTGAAATAACTTTCTTATAGATAGAACTGAAAATCTTTAAGAAAAGTTGCATTGAATGTGAAAAGCTAAGAACTCATATGACGTAGATCTTGTTTCCAAACCGCCACGCCCCTTTCATTTTTTTTTTAATGGCACGGTGTATTTTTGATGACAGATTTATTCGATATTTAAAATCTATGCTCGCCTATGAAATGAGATAGATAACATAGATAACAAACATTCCAAGAAAAACTATTGCGTTTTGGTAGCCCATGATTTCACGTAAAATGCTTACATACACTCATAGCCAGGAAAGATAAAGGCTCTTCAGCAAATCTATGAAACTAGGAAAGACAGACTAATTTGTGTACGCGCACCTGCTAAACATAAGACAAAGATAAAAACTTATTCATACTTCCACCGATTTGAGTAACGTAGTACTTACCCGGGGCTACATTCCGATGTCATCCAGGCATGTTTAACACAGGTAATCTTATGAGTTAAAAATGAAATAAACAGACGTTCATTCACATCGAAGTAATTGCAAATCGAATTCGTAGAAGTTCTGTAGAATATAGCCTTTAACATTTAACGCGACTGTTTGACTATCTTCCAAAATAAGAAAATTATTTCAAAAATACACAAGAAGAAGAAAAAATTATCTAAATATTTGGTCGTTAATTTTTCAGAAAGAGCTCTGAGCCGTAATCTTTTAGGAACTGTACCTAACAAGCATATTCATGTACAGAATACTGTATTAGATTAAAGCCATTCGCAAATAAATAATACATTCAAGGACGCTATCTTTTAGCCGGATAGACTATCTTGTCATTAATAGGCTCGTAAAACTTCAGATAAGTCCTTCCTGACGTCCCTAAACACCTTTCAATTATCGCAAATAAATAAATAATACCCTTGAGGACGCTATCCTTTAGCCGGATAGACCATTTTGTCATTAATAGGCTCGTAAAACTTCAGATAAGTCCTTACTGACGTCCCTAAACACGTTTCAATTATTTTTGCACTCCCATTAGCCGAAATTCTACAAACTTCAGATTGACAAATACAATATAATATTATTATTTTTCTATTCATCGAAATGAGTTATTACTTTCATGAAGAGTTACAGTATAGGTAATTAGAAATAAAAAATAGTAAATTCGTACGCAGTCAGCCTCAAAAGTCTGGAATAAAATTCGTAATTTCCTTACATTTGACATTTCTAAAAAGAAAAGCGCCTGTTTTAAAAAGTACAAGTTTTTAAGAGAAAATCGATTCTTGACAGTTACTTGTTTTCAAGTAAGTCGTCTTCGACATTTTTTTTTAAATAGCAACCCCTTTGTTTGATTTTTATAGCTCATTAAGTTCTCTATCTAATCACATCAAAAGTTTAATGTTTGATGGGAAAAATTTTAAGAAAAAAATATTAAAAATGACTCCAATCTATTCCAAGTTCTCTTTAGTACTCTAGCTCCTACATGCAATTGGAAGGGCCCCTTAGGTATTCTCATTTAGGCAAACAAACGACGATAACTGTCAACATTTTCTTCTGTTGTTAGCTTCTTGTAGTTTATTAAACTAAACGAATTAATTTTTCAGTCTTGATCTTGTTTTTTTTCATCATAGCACTAAAAAAAAAAAAAAAAACTATAAACAAGATCAAGACTGAAAAATTAATACCTGAAGGTGCGAAGTTTCTGACGCAATGCCTAACGGCGGATTCCAGAAACTAGCAGCTGCAAGAGAGGATAAGGAGTTTAGTTGGTAGGCGCCCATGTTGAGGACCTAAGAAATAGGCGATAAAGACAGGACGAATCCAACACATCTGATACTTGGATTACCGTTGACGATGTCTTCTGAAGATTCTCCAAACCTCTATAAAAAAAAGAGATTGTCCTTTTAAAGATTGTTCTTTTCCTTACCATGCACGATCCCGAATTGTGGCACCAATTCATTTTTTCATTTGGGGTCATATTAAATGAAACGCCTGTTAATGCAGAAGAGGAATTAGTAGCTCGAATTATTCTTACTTTTGATACCATTCGTGATCATCCTCTGATCTTTCGAAGAATTCGTAGTTTAATCATACGTCATCATAACTTATGCATCCAAAATGGTGGCCTTAATTTTTGAACATTCTTATAATTCTTTAAGTTTTCTCAATAAATTGAAATTAAGTAAAATTGCGTAGTTACTAGAAATAATTAGAAAAGTTACTTCTTACATCGAGATTACTTGTAGTCCTCATTTTCTTTATTTCGTTTTAACTTGACGCAGAAACATTTCCGGCCACAACTTTATTAATAAAAGTTGCTTAATATCCTGCCCCCTACTACTTCTGAAAGTTAGGAACAGTTTTTCTGAAACATCCTGTATATGAAACTTCGTTAATCGGATTGCTATAACTTACAGAAAAAGTTTTTTTTAGAATATCTCTTAGTTGACTCCAAATGGGACATAATTTTTCCATGTAATTAGTAATGTAATTTAAAAAAAAACACGGTTTCGTGTATGTCAAGAAAAGACTGCGATAAATTAGGCAAAATTATTTTCCAAAAAAATAAACACCTTCGATTCCGTATTTAAATCTATTTGAAAATGTATCGACCTGACACTACTTGGTTGTTTAGCATTAAAGGCAAAAGTCTATTTCAATAACTGAACAACTGTAGTTAAGAAGTAAAATTGTAGTTAAGTTAGTTACTGTAGTTAAGAAGTAAAATTTAGCTATGACTTTTTAGATATAATAAATAAAGAATTTCCAACGCTATTCAGTCTCTGAATCTGTTCTTATTCTGCTTTTCCCTTTTCCTATGAAGTATTACGGTGGCGAGTGGAGTCTATCCAGGTGTCAAAATTTGTGGAATCAATTATCTTACAATTATGGTTGTTATTTTACCTTGTCTTTTTATAAAAACTTGTAGTAACTTCCTGATTATAACGAAATATTGAGGCCTTAAGTAAAAGGAGTTGCCTTTTATTTGATATCCACGAGGCCACATTCCACTAAATTTTTATATTTTCTTCTAAAACTGGTCGTAACATACAAAGCGTTTTCTGTTCAGATGTCCCACTGTTTTCATCTGCTGCCATTTGTTAATTTCTTCTTATTCCCTGTTCTATTATTCTATCCTCTATTATCTTCTTTGGTCTTTCTTGAACCTTGGCCCCTTGTTTTGTTATCCTCTACTCGTTCATTCTGCAAACGAATTCCTACTGTTTCAGTGGTTTTCTTTTATTTCACCTTAATTCTTTTATTCCCATTTCTTTTTTCACACCATTATCAACTTCTTTTGCCTTCGGTATAATGTAGTGTTTACCTAAAATCCTCTTGATCTTGTTCTTCACTCTTCCTACTTCATTTTCAATTACATTATCTGTTTTCCAGGTTTAAAAATAAACTCGAAGAAAACTTCTCCTCCAATATCCCGTGTATATTTTTAGTATGAGATGTGATAAGCGTATCAGTCGTAGTTTGGTATCTCTTACATATAGATAGTATTGTTGTTTTTTTAACATTTTTTTGCTCATATTCTTAACTCCTTTCCCTAGCTTTATCTCGCAAATTTCTCGTAAGTTTTCTTCTTGGCTTGGTTTACTTTTTTCAGGTTTATGTAGATTAGTTTCTTCTTCTAATATACTTTTCCATACTTCCTTATGCTCTTCGTCTTCGTTTTACCATCTTGCTTTTTTCCTGTTCTACTTAAGTTAATTTCTCTAATGTGCTGTTTTCTGTTCTTTTTCATCACACACTTATATTATTATTATTTAATTTCCTGTTTTGAAACCTATCATGTTTGTTTCACTTTGTTAATGTATTAAAGAATATTTTTAACGTTTGATATGCCAAACATTAATCGACTAACCTTATTTCCAGAACAAAAAAGAAAACTTGAGAAAAATCGTTAATTGTTATTTTGTAAAAGCTGGAGCTTGTCGCCTGTCAGACAGCTTAAATAGTCCTGAAAAGCATAAATTTGGCCCCGCGACAAAAGCCCACTTAAACATCCCCGGGCGCGTGTTTTTGCGCCCCCCGACGAGTCCCGCAATATATCATCCCGAGCGGCCGATAATTTTAATTAAGACAAAATTCCGTTCGCAACATCTGCCTGTTTGCTTCATCTTCGGCCGACTTAAGCAAACAATGTGCTTTTAATTACTTACAGACGCCGCGTCGCGATAAATTTGCAGAGATGTTGATAAGTTTTCGGCGGTGATAATGCGTTTCGGTATTAATGTACTGTGCCGTCTTCCGGAGCCGAAACTTATGCGGAATGCAAAAACTGGTGGGCAATCGATGTAATTTGGTATTTAAATTAGACGAGAGGAAACCTTAATATTTAAATGGCACGTCCCTTTACTCTCACCGACCGTACGGAGTACAGAGAAGGGCTGCGTCTATTTTTATCTTTTCACGGAAATTCCCAGTAAAATACAATGTACAACCTAACACTTAAACTTTATGGAGCAAGGTCGGGTAACAAAATAATACAGATTTATTCTAAGAGGTCCCCTCCCAGTAAGAGAACACAATTACATGGGTTAATTAATGAATTTATTTATCATAATTTTAACTCGCAAACCAAGTTTCGGAGTTAGAACTAATAAGTTAACAGCTATTTTATATTTGAAATGGAATAATAAGTATCTGCTGAACTTTTTTAAAAGGAAACACAGTGATACATTGTACATAGTTACTTAAAGTGCTTTTTAAGAGTTACGATAGGAATTAAGTTAAATGCTTGGTTTGAGTCGAGCAGTAAACTTTATGGATCCTTAGGGCATTGATCCCGGTACAAGATGACGTTTAATTAATCGAAGTTTAGATCTTATTAGCTGCTCGTCCTGACAACACAAAGTCGTTATCAAACCTAGGTATTTCTATCTGAGCTAAATAATCAACAAAATGTACACATTAAGAAAATACAAAATAAAGTTTGGAGAACATGATCGAAATTATCTGCTCGTGGCACAAATCCAAAGATAGGAAGGAAGGCGAAAAGCTCAGGAGGATGTAATTACAACATCATATGAATTTTTTATAATTCCATCGTCTCTGTTCATTAAGAGTGTTATTAAGTATTTATTTGGATTGACTATAGAAATTTTTTATAATGCAACTGAGAGCTAACCTATTTAAAAATTAAAGTTACAAATGTATCTGTGTTGTTAATAAAAAAATATAGATGCATAAATAATAATTAAAGAGTTTTCTTCTTCTTTGATATTTATCAAATAATAATGACCGACGTACAGTTATTACAAATTGTTTGCTGGAAGATAAACGTTTAAATTCAAAGAAAAGTTGTGGCTATAAACGAACAATTTTATTACGGAAGTTTTAACTGCGTTTTCTAGATATAGACCAAAACCTTTTTTACCATTTAATATAAAATTCTGTAAGTATAAATTTTATGACTTTTTGTTACACAATTTAAAACATTGTAAACAAAATAAGACTACTTTTGAAATATGTTCATAAAATAGGTGGCCAGATTACAAGAGCTAATTCTCTTCATAAAAAATTGTAAAAATATTCAATTAAATGAATTGAGAAATCTCCTCTTTAAGGAGACAAGGTTCCATAAAATTTAAATATCTCAAACATGTTGACTAAAGGATAGATATAATATTTTATAAAACAAAAGATTGCTCAAAAGAAAAGTGTTTTTATTTCTTGCGAAATTTTAATTGTCGTTGAAGTGTATATTAGAAGAAGTTATATTAAGTAAAAATTTTAAAAATAGAAACTGTCTCCAGGCAAATATATATTATAAATTATTTCCATGTTGTACAATTACAATTGTCTTTAGATATTTACAATTAAAACACGAATTTAGGTGCATTTTTAGGGCTAAAAGGTGATGACCTAAGAAATCACCTAAGTTTTACTTATAACTATAAAAATAATCACTTAGTGCTTTACAATAAGTCAGCCGATATACTACGTTTTAATTTACGTCCCAATTTCAATACTTGTGAGTCACTTGCGAGCACAAGAAACGAGAAAGCACGATATATAAATAAACAATAAAATAGAAGAGGCAAAAAAATACTACTCAGTGACAAAGGATTTATTACTAAGAAGAAAATAGAAAAAAATTAAGATATAGACACATGCACATATGAATTTGACATAACAAGGAAAGAACAAGATTCAAGCAGGCGAAATGAAATATTTAAGAAGGGTTATGAGTATAGGATATGAGTAGAAATAATATAAAGAATGACGATTTAAGAGAAGAATTGAATTTATAGCAAACTTTATTTAGGAACGACAACATCCTGACGAAAAAGTAAAAGAAGGGAAGTCGCAAAACAGAATGCGAAAAGAAGGAGGCTTCCATATCTAAGCAACCATTCATTATGAAACGTGTTGTTAGAAAACATGTAAATATTATAATTTGCCGTGTGCCTTCTTTCCATATTACTTCGCATTTTAATACAGTTCAGTGACTGCTTCGTTTTTCCAATATTTTCATTGTGCATCTATTTTATTTTAAAAAAAATCTTGTCTTCTCTATTTCCTTCATTTTATTTCTGTTATCAGGTTTAATTAAGATTTATTCTCTTTAAAATCTGATAGTTTCTTGAAAATTATTAAAAAACTCTAGAAATATCTGTTTTGCAGTTCGTTAGCAGCTTTCTCAGGGCGGAATGTTTTCATGCTTCGGCCGATGCAATGCAATGAAAACATTTTGTTAATCATAATTAGATGAAAACGGGTTATACTAGGTGTATCGTATTAAAGGGGCCGTAGTAATAGGCGTAACTGAGGGTTACATGTACAGTCCGAAAAGTGTTGCAAAATAATTTCTGCTGCTTTTCAGACATTCTGGATCCTCGATACTCGGCGAGCTGCAGCATGAATCCGTTGTAATAATTGTTCTTCTGTGTTGATTTGCACCGAAGAGACTTCCCGTTTTAAAGCCCCTCAATTTCTTATAAAGAAAAAAGAAATGACAACATTAGTAGTAAATGATTCGTATGCCATCTATTCTTATACAATTATAATTAGAAATGATTAAATTTTAAACTGGAAGTCTAATACAACAGTTCGATCTTGAAATTTAATAATTTCTAATACAAGAGTCCGAGTTTGAAATTTAATCATTTCTAGGTAGTAATACTTATTGCTGACACTAAATGCCTACCTGTTCTTCCATTGGTACATTATGCCGTCGTTGTCCATGACCTTTATATGAAGGTACCACTGTCCCACGTTGTCGCAGTCGTTGCACAGCTTCCAAGATGGTTTTTCGCGACCGTTGTCGTCGCTGCGGATATCTCTCAGCATACGACTGACATGTGCGCCGAACATTGTAATTACATTCGCCGTACATTAGAACCATATCTGCACGTTCTTTAATTGAAAACATTTTACCGCGAATACTAACCGAGCTAGCGGTGGTTTAATGAGTAATTATCCCCACGGTACTTGCACCCTACCCATTCGAAGCGTTCTCTTCGTAAAATTACTTTTATTGGTATGCCTGTGAAACAAATTTTCACCCATTCTTAACCGCAGCACATCTGCGAGGTCAGGGTTAAGTAGTTTACTATGCTCTGACGCTGCCAGCGCTAAGCGTACTTTCGTACATACGGAGACGCACCAGGACCGTACTCACTACTTCATAATTCGATATCTCGAAAACCATGGCACTTTCTCTATCTTCTCAGAAACAAAGTATTATTTTTATAGAGCGTCTTCGATCCACTGGTGACGTATGGCCCCTTATACCTAATACACCCTGTATAGTAGTATTATAGTATTATTTCTTGTCACAGAATTTACTATTGGTTTGATTATTTCTTTCTTCATTAGCTTGTGTTAATAAATTAAACTTATGGGATCAATGTCTAACAATTAATCAAGAAATTACTTTTTGTTAGTTATTGTAATGTTAAGTTAATTTGAAGTTTTCATTCGGTTTCTTTGCATATTGTTTCTTGGTTTCAGTGGAAGAACAATCTCAGTTTTTGCAGTGTATTAACCGTATAGAATTCTTTTTACTTTTTTATAAAATATAATTTTACCATTACATAAACTCTAAATCATTCACAAAAGGTATTTAAAATATTGACCTTGTTTTTCAGCGCATAGGAACAGTTGAAAATAAACTGATACTTTCTAACTCGGGCTATAACGATGAACTGTCTTAACTTGGGCAGGTAAAAGAATTGACATTAAAATAAATTTCCAACTTGTTTTCTATTTTATTTTAGTTAGTCAGCGGCTCTCAACATCATCTTTTATGCATCATCAACATCATCTTTTATGCAGAAAAAATAAACAGCTGTAACTATTATATTACTAATTTTTTATTAATTCAGATATCTAAACATTGTTCAACTAACTCAAATTTGAATTTAAAACGTAATCTATTAATACACTTACTAACGATTGCTTGTTAATTAATTTAACTGTAACTTGTAACTTTCTGGCTATTGGCTTTTTATTAAAAGTTTCTTAAGAAGAAAGCTTTACTTTGATCTCTTCTAACGATCCTTTTAGCTCCTCCCTAGGTAAGACACCCTGTATTTTCAAATTTATGACGGATTGAATATAATTAACTAAACTAATTTCGTAATACTGTTTGATTGGCTGAATACAATTCGGAAATTATTCAATGAAAATAGCACGCACGGAATCAGGATGTTGTTCAAGGAAATTGATTAGTAACACATAAAACAAAGGAATTTATTACGAACTTGAAAGTCAAATTAAATTCTTAATTAAGCTCAAAAATAAAGTACTGCGTGGCATAACGACATATGAGACCCAACCATTGTGTTATTTCTGCGTCGGAAAAAGGAGGTAAAGGTCAGGCAGGACGATTCTTTAAAAATTGGAACTATAGAGACTTTGTGAAAGATAATGGGTTTGTCCTTCTGGTTTTTATAAAAAGTACTTTTGTTTTGCTTCGCAGTGTAAGTAGTAACTAGGGTTGTACAAAATTATCGATAACCAAATCTGTTTTCGAATGACATGTAAAAGAAACATTTTCTCTACATATCGATATAATATAATAATCAAGTGAGGAGTCGATTTTTTCGTTGCTACTTTTAGTTTGGAGGTTCTTTTTTTTCGGTTATCACTTTTTCCAAAAAGTATTGTTAAATTATTCGATATACAACGTATTATTGAAAGTTGTACAGATGTTTTAACTGACAATAGTACTCTTTAAATAGATGCTAAATATCTAAACTTCCTTTATACAAAAGTTACTGGTTTCAGAGAAACACTATTTATTGTTTTTGTTTGAGAGCCACTGTATATTTTTAAATTTGGCGCTCGAACTTGATGGCGCGTAGGTGTCAATCAATCAAATGCAACAGCAAAATCGAATAAAAAGGTTAGCGTCATTGTCACAACTGTCAGGACAATTCAGTGTCATTATGACTTTTAACTGTTTTGTAATTGTATCTTTCCGAAAGTAAACTATTACTTATTAAAAAAAAAACGAAAATTTTATTTGGACAATTTATAAACTAGAGAAATTGCTCAAAGTGGCGACTGTCGTTTAAAATGTACGCGCTTGCTCTGCGACCTCCAATTGTCTTTAATGCTGTTCATGACTTGGTGATTTTGACGAATCTGCAAAGCAGCATTATGGACTCGCCGCTCCTAATCTTCAACAATGTTAACTGGGGTGGGATATACCAGTTGCTTCAAGTGACCCCACAAGAAAAAATCGCAAGGATTTAGGTCAGGTGAACGCGGAGGCCATAAGATAGGTCCGTTACGACCTATCCAACAATCTGGAAATTTTTCATTCATCCAGGTAGTGACTTGGCGTGCATAATAAATAGGAGCCCCATCATGCAAGTACCACATTTCGTGTCGTACATCTAGCGGAATGTTTTCAAGAAGTCCAGGCAACTCATTTTCCAAGAAATCTAGATAAATGGTCCCAGTTGTTGGTTTTGGCAAAATATGATGACCAACAAGATGACTTCCAACAATGCCTAGCCGCACATTAATTGAAAATGCCTGCTGGAAATGATTTTCGCGGATAGCATGTGGGTTTTCATCACTCCAGATGTGTGTTTCGGCTATTAAAAACACCATTTCTGGTAAAAGTAGCTTCATCAGTGGCCAAAATGCGAGCAATGAAACTAGGATTTTAAAAGTGTTGATTCAATCTATTCACAAAACTGCACTCGACGAGGAAAATCGGTTGGTAAGAGGGCTTGAACTTTCTGGACATAAAAGGGATGCAAACCTTCGTCACACCAAAAAATGGGATACTCCGACCTCTGCGACAAGGCGTATCACTTCTTCTGCTTCTAACATTTCATTTTCCCGTTGACGACCAATATCAGTGGCGTTTATTTTAAATGAGTCAAATTCTCTCAAATGACGAACGTATTCTCAAAAGTACATTCATTGAGCAGTCTTCGATGAGGCCAACGTTCCGCAAGCTTCAACGTAGACCAACGCCATATTCGTTTGTAAAATTCATTACGATATATAATTTTACGAAAATTTCAAATGAAGTTTCATAAAATATTTGACATATTCAATAAAAGAAGGCATATCATTGTATTATTTGATTTTTCTTATAATAAAATTTTTTGAAAAATATCAATGGCTCTCAAACTTTTTTATTAATAATTCCAACAGCTTTTTCTCAAAAACCATAAACTATTATACAAGGAAAGTGTGGATATTGAGTATTTATTTGACAAGCACTAACGTCGGTTAAAATACTGTATAACTTTCAATAACACGTTGTATAAAAAAAACCATAGATATTTAACTACTATTGAAAACTATTGTTATTCGATGGTAGTGACTTAAACTTTGGAAGATTAAGATTGGAAAGTTTTAATGAAAGGATTCGCCTTGTTTATCAATCACATAATATCTAACACCGGTACTAAAAAAATAATAAAAAAATTAAACACTCCAACATGCTTCATCGAGGCATATATATACATACAATCGCCAGCACTAAAAACGAAACGAAAATCCATAAACTCATTCGAAAATAAACCCCATTAATAAATAGCAAGAGAATTAGAAGGCGCATTCTTTTCACATATGATATAATGAATTTCTGCGGGGATAAATTAAATTTTAAGCTCCCGTTTTCCGTAAAGATACAATCTACAAGGGAAGTGTTGGCCATGTAGTAGCACTACGTATCCAAAATTACATGCACGTGCGATCGATGTTCGCAGCTGCTGAAGTGGAGCGTGTTTATTACATTGGATGCCTTCGTCGAAAATTGTAAATTATAGACATACCACATATTGAACTTGACCCATCGCCAACACATTCCAACCAGTACTTCGTAAAAACTTATGAAACCACCAATCAACATCACACCTAGAAAACATCCGAGCTTTACGATCACAATGCACGAAAGTAAAACACCGGTTACGAGAAATAAAATAAATTAAAATCTAAGATATGATGGTGATCAGAAGAGCAAATAAAGGGAACGAGCAGCTAAGGAAATGCTGAACAATACGAACGTAACTGTGAAAGTTGGACTAAACTTTTGTTATCTTAGGCAACAATATCAAAACGATGGAAACAAAGGAACGTTTAGGTAGAAACAACGAAAGTTCCGAAAACCCAAAAAAGATAACAATTGCAAAAGGCGTTTTCGATATCTATTTCACAGATATGAACTAAACGTGATTCTTCACCGTAACATATAATATACAACATACAAATTCCAGCGCTGTTGCGCACTAATATCATTAGGTTTCATGATTTCATCACTTGACCTTTTCCAATCTTTAATACGTAATGAGCTTTGCTTCTCGTGGAAACGTAAATGTAATGCTGCAGCTTTGGGCAAAGAGGAATTCCTAGTTTCCGTGCGCGCGAAATTGCAGGGCATTGTTTAAAATCAGGAATTAGAGCGAGCGCGTCCGGTAAATGCAGCGGTAACTCGATTTACGCCAAGCTAATTTTCCAACTTCGCGTCGGTAATTTTAAATTGCAACGAGCGATGAAAATGTTTCCTTCAACTTCAGTCGTCGGTATTTTTAAAAAGCCTTTCCATGTCCTCCAGACGATTAAGAAGTAATTATAATGGCATGCATTTACAGTTCCATCTATTACAGAATTCAACGCAGTTGAGAAAGTAAAAGAAAATATGAGACGTCAGTTACCAGCTTCAATAAGTAATAATAGAAAACTAATGACTGGGTAAAAAAAGAAAGGAACTCAGTTTTAATTTGATTTGATTCTTATAGTCACATTTTACCAAAATGTTGATGATCGCATATTGAATTGAATTACATAAAGATACAGTCAAGGGCGGGAATTTATTATTAGAAGAGAAGAGAGGGAGACATTGATCAGATGGAAACAATACTTTAAAAAATTATTGAAAATAAATGTTTCAAATTAAAAAAAAAATATCCTAGTCTGTTTCAACTAGAAACCACAAGATATCTACAGATGTTTCCTTCAAATGAAACCTGATATTTTCAGTGTTATTACTGTAACTGTCTTCCTTGCAATATCATTCCGGAAATTAAGAACAATTCCCATGCTCCGGAAGCTTTTGTATTAAATTCAATGAGTTACATAAATACCTGCGCATATCACATCTAAATTATAAGCTTTGTTCGCTAAACGTAAACGTGCCTTTGTCTTGAATATGCAGTTTATTATTATCTTTTTTTTTCTAAATTATTCACAAAGTATATTTTGCGTGTTTTTCTATAATAATTAATTCGATGACGTAACTCTTAAAATTGTAGGTCATCGATTACAACAACGATAGCTCGAGAACGTGAAATAAAAACTGGCACAGTTATTGACCAGAAAAGTCAATTTTTAATGTGACTTGATTTTTCCGGCTCTATACGTTGAATGCCGCCTGTCAGTAAAATGAAACAACGAGTTCGGCCGGCGCCTCCACCATTCTCCTGGCGAGGGCGTTTAATCAGATGATCGGGGATTATGCGAGCTGAGCGCTTCAAAGGGATTGCAAATTTCGACGGATGGGCAATTTCCTTGCCGGAAACACCGTTTAATATGAAATGGTCCTCTTTAGTGTTTCAACATTTTGTTAATTGTATTCAAAACGTTAATACATATTTGATTAAGGAAACGTCGTTTTCCTAACCGAGAAGGAGGAGTCCCGTTGGAATATAAAACGTGGGATGATCTATTATTCAACATTTCATGTCGCTTTACGTTCTTAAAAGAATTTCTTTTATTTCCAAGAACGTACCCTGTAATTTGTTCTAAATTTTTTTTTGTTCACGAACTTTTTTGTTTTTACTATTAGCAACGAATTTCATTTCGCTTACTACAACTCCGTTAAACTTTTCTATATGGCTTTCTTAAAAATGAAGTGCATAAAGAAGGAATTCATAATTTGCAGGAATTGATAGCAAGGATCACATTAAAATGCAACAAGATATATTGCAGCACACTTTTAATAATATGAAATATATACATGCAGCAAAATGGTAACCACTTTAAACAACTTGTTTTCGATGGCTTTCTTTTCAATTTCAATCTGAACTTTGTTACGACTTAAAATTCGGGGTAGTTAATATTTTCGTAAGTAGGATTTCCTTTCATAAGAATTTCGATTATAATTTTGAATTCTTGCGCGAATTATTCACGCTCATTAGTGCAAAGACAAACAGGTTCTTGGGTGTGATAAGATAACTTTAGCTTGCGCCAATCGATTGATGTTTCCTCGAGGGTATTGTTCATTTCTTGGCTGAACTATTGGAATTTTCAATATTTTTCACCATCTTTGGCATTCAAGAAATTTTCTTAGTGGACGTGTAAGCCCTAGACGTCGTAAGGGAAGAAGGAAATTTTTACTCCTGTTTGGAGGATTGAATTCGACCATGCGGACCACGTTTTCTTTGTGGTTGTCGCATTGCAACTATAGTTACTTTTTCTACGTTTTGCTGAACCAGTTTCTGAAATTTCGAAGCGTAAGTAAAAATTCAACTAGTCTTTTCTTTTGTAAAATAGGTATTTAACAATATTTCGTTTTCTTTAATTTAGAATCTACAGGTATCTCTATTTCGCTGTTTTTTTTTCTCTTTAGGGTTGTGTTCGAGGGGTATCTGTATCTCTAGATTGGAGCACGTATTAGTTCATTATTTTTTTTTGTGGTTTTAATTTCCTGTTGCAAATCCTACCAGTTTGAGTTCGTATGAACCGATTCTGAAAGAGGTAGAGCGGGACGGAATTTTATTTCCGCATACAAGTTTGGTCCGAGGAAAACGTACACTGGACTGGGGAGGCTGCGCTAAGGTGGAGGCGCAAGCGGTACTCTGAGTGAGTTTGCGAACTGAACAAATTATTTGTTTATCAACGAACATTTATTTTTCTTAATTACTAAAATTATTTGCTTAATTTTTCATTTCTATTATTATGTTAATTAATTTTAATTACCATAATTGAAGTTTAATTGTCAGAATTATTATTCTTATTATTTCTTTTTTTGTACAGTTAACAATGTTTTGGTCTTTCACAAAAAAAATATCTGTTTTCATTACTCGAAGATTTACAAATTACGACGTATGTTTACATTTTGTAAGCCGCATATCAAGCTTGGTACCGTAGTGAATTTTATTGTGGAGTTGAATTTTTTTAATTACCTAAATTTAGAATTGAAGATTTATACAATTTTCTCCGGAATTCGGAGACTTATTATTATTATACATTTGGAAAAAATTAGTAATTTTGTTACCCAAAGATATTGGCATTACTTTTCACTTCCTGGTAGCGTACTTTGCGATTTCGTATTTTACTTTTGAGGTCTTGATCCCCATATCTGAAGCATTCAAAATACGTGGCATCCAAATTTTATATTGCTTGTTGAAGACCTGCTCCCACTCTCCGAAATTGGGTTACGGGGCATGCTTGGGGCTGTTCTTTTAATCACAGGGAGGTTTATTTATTTTATTTTTTTGTGCAGGACGTCGCAAGTTTGTATTCATTTCATTGCTTCACAAAATATCACAATATTTTAAATTTTTATGTATATTTTGATATTTCGTAAAGTGGCACTTCGAATTTTTACATAGGAATGCAAAGGTACCAAGATGAGAATCATTTTGTTCTACTCCACTTTGTCCATTACTTGTTTGTTCGTGTGGAAAGCTATCGGGCAAAGAATTTTTTGCTGATATGACAGAAATCTTAGATAATCAGTGATCTTCATATATCACTACTAAAAAATGAGATTCGGAATTTTAAAGAGGAAGATGAGATGTCAAAGTTGAGCACCGATCAGTTTCTGTGACCAATTCGGTAAACATTGATTCTCTCCATGATTTTAGAAAATCGACGATTTGGACTCAAACGTATAGTAGAAGCATTGCATACTTTCTAGGAACGTGACCTTTACATCATTCATCACGACTTGGGTATAAGAAAACTTACAGCCAAATAGATTCCGAGATGCTTGAATGCTGATCTGAAGTGCATCGAAGGAAATCTGCCGCCGCACAGTTTTGAAGAAGATTTCCATTTTTTAATTGGCTTGTTAGATAGAAGTTAGATAGAAGTGTCACGGGAGCATATTATACTGCGTTATTACCTAAATTACGTAAAAAAATTGTGAATAAATGCCGCGGAAAACTAACTAAAGGTATGCTCTTTTTGCAAGACAACGCTCCTGCTCACAAATCATTGTTTGCGCTGCCAAAAAATGACGAAATTGGTTTGAACTGGTTAACCAACTACTCTATTCTCCGGATTTAGCACCGTCAGACTATTATTTATTCCCAAAACTCAAAAAACATTAGAAGGATAAAAGATTTTCCACAAATGACGAAGTAATATGTGCCGTTAAGGAGTGGTTTGCAGATCAAGACAAGAAATCTTTTTAGAGGGCTTTGAATTACTTTACGAACGTGCTACTAAATGTTGAAGGCTTAAAAGAGATTATGTTGAATAAGTTTTTAAATATTACCAATACTCCCTCGTAAATACGCTTAATAGATCTGTTTTTAAATACTGTTCTTGGGTTGTGAAAGTGGAATTGAATTTTTAGTCACAAATTAATTCAAAAAATTGTAATAATTTTAATTTTCACAGTCCACTATTACGGAATAATACCAAGAAGTGAAATATGAGATGTGAAAGAGAAAACGAAAGAACATTTGAAAGGTATGAGAAAAAAACAGGGAATGTCCAAATTTTTAAGGAACTAACATTCTTGCACTATCTCGCCAAAAGTAAACCTCTTTTCAATATGAATATTAATAAAGTTTATATGTTTTTTGACTTATTTTTTTGCAATCATCATGTACTACACTTCGGTACTACTAATCAAAGAAATGCTATTATCTCAAAATAAAATAAAAGTGACATTCCCTGTTTTTTCCCCATAACCTTCATTTAATTTAAAAAAAATGTATTTTTGGACGGTTGAAATTATTCCAAATTGGAGTTACTTTTCAACTACTCTGAAAATAATTAAGTGTAAAATTGTACATAATCCAGAAACCTGTTACTGTACTTTATGTCAAAATAGACATCCTGCCTTTTGTTTCATAAAAATTGCAATGCCATAAGCCAGGTATCAAAAATCTGAACTTTCTTTTAAAGAGTAGAAATATCTCGGAAACTGATTTTTTTTTTATATTTCGTATATTGTACAAAACTACTTTAGTAATTCTAAAATGCAATAAAAGTGTGATATTTCATTTACAGCAACAACGTTTAATGTTAGCATTCAGTGTCGGCTTCCACGCTAGCAATATCATCGAGCAACTTTCTTACGTTGAGATGCATCAAAAATTACATTTCTCTATTATTATGGCTCTCTCATAATTCTTTGTACTTTATATTTTCTGTTGAGTATTGCTCTACTGCTGTTGAATTTATCTTGTGTGTGAAAGTGAAAAAGTTAAAGACATCTCATTTTTTGCGACAGTATTTCGATCTTCTTTTCCCTTAACGTATTCTCTTGTCAGTTTGTCTTATCTGTATTCCTTCACAATCGTGGCAGAGAATTTCATATACCCTATAGCCATCCATTCAAAACGCGAATGGTTTAGTTGATAATCCTATGCCCAGTATGAACAAGACGGCGTATAACACGAAAGTATTAAGAGACAACATTATCAACCTATACAAGAAGAAGATGCTATAAGAAACCAAAAATCTGAAAAAGTTACATAGAAGGAAAAGAGATACTGCGGTACAGACAAGTTTTGAGATTGCCAGAAGAGAAAATCAAACCAAAGAGCGGGAAGCTACTTTTCACAAAAAGAATCACCGTATAAGACCAAACCTGCATGAATAATAATTATCCATGATACCAATAGAGATTTGGGCAAACTCAATGTAGAACTCGTGAATTCTCATCTTAAGTTAGGTTATAATATTAATAAATAACACAAGGAGTATCGAATCCCTATCGTTACCAACAATATCAATCAGTAAGCTTATTGGAATAATACAATATTAAACTCAAAATTATGTACTGCGCAGGAATAATTGATGGAATTCCATAAAAAAATTGAGATAAGTCATACAAGTAAGTATCGATAATTACTCCATGATGTCACTCCTGATGAAGCTATCAACCGATAGTGAAATGTTGACCGATTGTAAGATTTTTAATGTGTCTGTTAAATATTAAAAGAAACTTGATAAGAGAGTTGATATACTTTCAAGAGTATCTTCTATAGGTAGAGCCTATGAAAGTGACAGGCGAGAACCTTTCTCACTCTGGCCGCGGAATTGATAAAGATATTTTAATAAGCAAACTAAATAACGATGAAGTAAATAAGTGCCGCCACCGGAGTTTAACGGGGCTCCGGGCCCTTTTAATGCTTACTTAAACTACGTGACTAACGATCGTATTCACCGAACAAATAAACTCAGGTTAACATTAAACTCACTTAGAATGTAACTTACACAATGTAGTTTCATATTTTAAACTTTACTTAAATTTAAACTCAGCTTAAGTGTTTGGTGCATACGGCCAATAGGGCCAGTTTCATAATGGTATTTAAAGGAGACTTTAAAATTAAAGTCACATTCAGATATGAAAGCAGATGTTGTTTTCACCTCGGTTTACACATTTGTTCATTGCCTACTCTATACAGGGTGTATCGTATTAAAGGAGCCATAGTGATTGGCGTAACTGAGGGTTACATGTATAGTCCGAAAAAAGTGTTGCAAAACGATTTCTGCTGATATAATTTTTATGAAGATTTTATAAAAAAATCTGCACTGAGTACGGACCTGTGCTTCTGAAAACGTATCGATATTTCGGATAACATCATCTCGTACAACTGGGATGTCATAAAAAAGCGAACCAATTGTGTAAACAAGGTTGTTACACTATAAAATACATTTTAATACTTAAGCGGCCCACTACAACCATAAAAGTTGCTAGAAAAGCATTTACGATATGTACCATAAACGATGTCGTATTTGTACGAACTAATTAGCATTTATTGGATGCATAAAGGAATAAATAATATGAATGCTTTCTCATTAAGACATTTATTTATAACAGGTGTTCGAAATGTCTTCCACCGGCACGTATGCAGGCGTCCACACGACGCAAAAGTTCCCCTGGACTCGCTCCAGACATTCTGGATCCTCCGATACTCGGCGATCTACAGCATGAATCCGCTCTAATACTTGTTCTTCTGTGTTGATTTGCACTGAATAGACTTTCTGTTTTAAAGCCCCCCACAGAAAGAAATCCAGCGGATTCATATCGGGGCTACGAGCAGGCCACGACACTAGTCCGTACCTACCTATCCATCGGCGTTGAAATTGGTTATTGAGATAGGTTCGGACCGGGAGAATAACGTGCGGTGGTGCACCGTCGTGCATGAACCACATGTTTCGCCGTAGCTCTAAGGACTCTTCGTCCAAAACATCGGGCAATATTCTCTGTAAAAATTCTAAATAATTTCGGCCAGTAGCGGTGGTTTAATGAGTAATTACCCCCACGGTAATTGCACCCTACCCATTCGAAGCGTTCTCATCGTAAAATTACTTTTATTGATATGCCTGTAAAGCAACATTTTCGCCCATTCTTAACCGCGCAAATCTGCAAGGTCAGGATTAAGTATTTTACTGTGCTCTGGCACTAAGCGCAGTTTCGCATATGCGAAGACGCGCCAGGGCCGTACTCACTGCCTCATAATTTGATATCTCGAAAACTGTGGTACTTTTTCTATTTTGTCAGAGGCAAAGTATTGTTTATAGAGCGTCATCGACCCACTGATGACGTATGACCCCTTATACCTGATACACCGTGTAGAATAGTATTAGTCATTTTTTTTACTAATTGCTTCTCGCCGCAGTGGTTACCAGTTACCCGTTCTCACGTGTTAGACTCTTACTCTCTTCCTTTCATTTTTTATAGTAATGTTTTCTCTAAATATTATAATATCCCACTTAATGGCAAGCGAACGTTCAAAATTAATTCAACATCCAATTTTTATTGTTTTAATTCTCTAAAGCCCGGTATTATTAACCTTAACTACTGGTTTATTACCATGGGGACAATTGTGAACACAATTGCTGTTATGACAATAAACTAAAGGTTAAAGTTAACTTGCATTTATAATACCGGGACTAAAACATTTTATTTTATTCTTCACGTAAACATAATTCTATTTTTTTAGGTGTTTTCGTCCGCTTATTCACGTCGAAGAGAAAAACACTCCATCCCATTCAGTATTATTTTTGAGGAATATTATTCTTACCGGCCTTTCACGTTACTACGGCAACAAAAGGAACATCATGTAGAGTGTTTTCCCTCGGCGAGCAGAATTTTGTATTACAGAGCCGGATTAAAACAGTTTCTCTTTACGCGAAAGTCCAAACTTGAAGTAATCAAGTCACAACCGGCCTGATAAGGAATTCCGAAATTTATAGACTGAGAGCCGAACATCTCGATTACAAAGGGGGAACCAACTCCGACGAATTACCTTGCTTGCCGGAGCCAATTAACGCAATTAAGTCGTATCACGTGAGGGGTTAAAAATTGAAGCCGCCACGTTAATTATTGCGTCTCGTGGGTGGTTGTAAGTAAATGCGTAAATGCGTAAATTAACGCAGGCAGGGGTGGATGAATTGAAATTTATGTCCGTGTTTAATCATTACCCCTTTATGGCAATCATGGGGGTCGGGTGTATGAAACGCATGGGCATTTTTCTTTTTTGCTATTTATTTAAATCAAAAAAAGTTTAACAATTATTTATGTAATTAACAAAATGTAGGAAGCAAAAATCTTTTCAATGGATTTCCAAATAATTCAATGCGAAGCTTTTATAGGCCACCTATTTTCAATTTGGTTACATACTAAAACATTCAGTAAATTACCACTGTAATTACGCGTCGTCTTCTCGGTTATTTTCGACGCCTATTACGCCGGCACGTTTCAATTTCAGCCGCTGAATAATTCAATGCGGACGCGAAAATAGCAGTTCGAATCGATTTGTCGAGCATCATCACATGCGAACAAATCAATATGGACCACGTGCATTTCGTTTTAATTCAGTTCATCAGCTGTACACCTGATGGCCTGAGAGCTTTCGGTTGCGCAGTTCGCCCCTACCATTTGGAAATTTAGTTAGTCTTCATCGGGCGCGCCCGTCAAACACTGACTTCTTTTCCCCTCTAAAGCGCGTCCTTAAACTCGTGCCCGTCATAATTACTTAAAACCCAATGAATAAGTAAAAGCGAAAACCTTCGCGTGTGCACTCGTTCTACCGAGAGCAAATTAAAAATAAATCGTAATTGTTTGTGATAATTAAACTTAATGAAATGCAATTGGTTGTCTGTTATTGTAGTGAGTTGAGGGTAAATTCGATTTTCGTTCTATAATTTAGTTTTAACACTTTGATTGTCCCCCATTGGTATTTTTGCGATTTCCTCATCAAAATTTTCTATTTTGTATTTCATATGAAGGGGTAAATATTTCAAAGTTGAATTACGCAGATAGATACCAACGAATAATTTTTTATTTTAATTAATTCAAAATTGGTGACATATCCCCAAAAAATTATGTACATTTATCGATTTAAGCTTGACAGCCAAGGTGTTAATACTCAATCAAGAATAGTAAGGTAACTCAAAATCATATTTACTTCTTTTATTCTATTACCTAGATTTTGTGCCCCCTTTATAAGTTTTTTTTTCGTTCGTTGTATTTCCCTTTCATTTTCCAAGTTACTTTTTACTTAACCTTTCAGACTCAATAGAGACGTTTCACTTGTACTTTCTTCAAAATGCATCTACTTCTATTAGAATTATTCTTTTTGTTTGTTTTTTATCTCTCTTTGTTTTTCTTTCGACACTTTCAAAATGACTTGATATATATTCAAAATAATTTTAGAAATAAAACATATCCAATCGTCCGATTTGTTTTTAATTTTTCATTTCATCCATTTGTGGCGGTTTCATTTTATTTTAAGATTCAAATGGAAGTAAGATATAAATGAGCTTGATGTGTGACTTTATCACCGTTCTGTACATGATATTCAGTTTTTATAAATATTTGTCTCTGGAACAAATTCAATTTGAAATCCTTACATCGAACCAATAAGTCTTACGACCATATTGTTGATTGTGTGTGTCAGCAAGTGATAAATTAATTACTCTTTCGATTCTGCAATAAAATATTTGAATCGACATATCATATGTTGACGGATTATTTTGACAATAAAAAGAACTTAATGTAAATCAGGCATCGTGCTTGTTTCTAAACCCATCTATAAATTGTTTCCAAATGTTCCTAACGCGATGAAATTTCTTTCTTTGATGAAATTGCACGTGTGCATACGAAGTAGATCCCTTCGCTGACTTTAGCAGGCAGGAGTAATAATAAAGCTGCATGTAACGAATCAGTCTGGCAGTAATTTGGTGATGATAGTCGCGATGATTATGAAAGTCGTTCGTTCGAGATTCCGGGAAGGAGTCTCGCCTGGCCTGATTAATGCACACGGTCTTTCTTCCGAGTAAAAGTTACAAAAAGGTATGAGTATTTATTATATACAACGTCAATTAGTTAGCAAGTGCATCTCCTAAGCAATCCCCAGCAATATTTAACTTTTAGGTGTCATAACAAACCGTTATACTCACTAAAAAAAATTTCTATGAGTATTTATAAAAAAAATGTCTAAGTTCAACATAGCTTTCAATACACGAAACAACTTGTAGAGGTTTAGAAGCAAGCAAAACTTTAAGCCATAATATGTGTGCTAATAACTGCGCACGTGTAGCGTGTATAGATACCATACGTTCAAACAAACGCTCACTATTGTGACTGAAAAATGTTATAACAAGTGTTCGAAGTCTCTTCCATCTTTAACGAGACACAAGCGAGCACGGCGAAGAAGCGATTCGCATTAGCATGTCACGATCAGCACGAATACTGTCAACGGCTTACACCATTTGCTTCATATCGACCCTCAAAAAAATCACAGGGTTTTAGATCAGGAGACCGGCCAGGCTATCACATGAGTTCGTTTCAGTCAATCTATGTTGATCGGGCCAGGTTCTAATAGGAATAGTAGTCTGTGCTGGAGCCCCATCATGCATAAACCTCTAATTATGAAAAATAATAATGCACGCGTTGGTTAGTTGAACCGAATATCTCAATCACTCTCCAAATACTGAACTGTTGTTAGCAAATAATGCAGAGCAATAAATCACGTGTGTTGGAAGTATAGAAAGTCACACAAATTCTTGCTACGACTATAGTACTAAATACGTCCTCCTTCGATCCATAGTTAATCTTCAACAGCTTTTCCTCAGCTGTAAGTTCGAATTGCTTCCGGAATTGCATTTCGCACATCATGAACTTAAACGTCTGCACTTATTTCAAACACATCCGGTTTAGAAAATTTAATTATTTTTGTCGTCAGTTTCATTCACATAAATTTTTTGTTCACGTTCAAAGTTTGATTTTCTTTTTTCATTACACGTCAATTGATGTTTTCGTAATTCTTGAAATATAATTTTAAATTTATTTACATATAATTTTTTGCATAACAAATGTTAATAATTGTTGTATATATACTTAATCTAACTTTCCACCTATCAAAATCTGCTCGCACTCATTCTTTGAGATGACTTTAAAATTTTGTTGCAAATCGGTTTTGATTACAGTGAATCCCTCGTGCATCCTCTGTTTCGACCCTATTTGGGGCTTCGTCAGCAGAAGCGTAGCTCGATACTTCCACTGCAAACCAAACCGACCTGTCCAAGATTATTCACAAATGCGATGTAATAATAATCAATAGTTTGAATCGTGAATCCTGCGATCACTTTTTGACACAACCTCATTGGCGTAATGTAATGTTTAAATTACTATTAAGTATAAGTTTTGAAATGTGCCTTAAATTAATTTCTTTTCTTATAGTATCTTGAGGTACATTCCACGTCACTAATATCATGTTAAAGTATTTTTATATCGTCTATACTAGCCCAAAGCTTTCTTAAGCCTGTCAGGGAATCGTAGAAGTACTTTCCATTTTTATGTAATCACTGTCCTTGGTGGTGTCCCTTATTTGTGAAACTTTGTTGAATCTCCTTTAATTTATTCACACTTATTCCTACTTATAAGAAATTCTTCTGATTTTCAAATGTAATCTGTTTTGTTCATAATTACAGTTTCCCTTGTCTGTTTTTATTACTTATTATTGATTTACTACGTCTTTTAATTATTAATTTTATTAAAAGAAGTTTCAGTTTTTTTGTCGTTTTCAATTTCGATTTTTTCGATGTTTTCAACTTCTTGTATCACTATCAAAATCGTTGGCAGCAAATACGACTCAGGTCATACGGAATTTCTTATTAAAAAATGCACGTGATTTCCGAACAATACAACACACATTCAAAATAAGAACACATCAGAAGAGTAACACTAATGTTTTAGACAAAATATGAAAATCTTCAACAAAAAGCACCATGGCAAAATAATAAACACCCAAATCGACTGCAACTCAATCCTCGTTTTTCCACCCCATTACCCCTGTCAAAGCACATATAAATATTCGTCAAAACAGAAGCCCAAACTTCAGCAAAACTATATTTTCAGCTTCTTAATGTTCTGAGTTTTAAAACTCGGATAGCTTATGGAGCACTCGTCGGGAAACAACTTTTTGCATCTGAAATTCCTCACTATCTCTACTATTTTCCAAACTACTTGAAGTCGCTGAAGACTCGTGGATTTTACTACTCGTAAAGTGCAGAGCTTCATTAATCATGGCTGTACTTGATTAATCCTTTCAATCCTTTGTTTCTGGATTGAGTTTTAGGTAGACAAGAATCCCTCTCAGCGCCCTTTTTATATGGAATATATGCTTTTGCTGTTCCATTACATACAAGCAATTTCGGGATATAAATATGAATAATCTATCCGGCGTCTCTAAAAGGGGTAAAATGACATCACCCATAACAAAATATTTCTTTTCTCGCGTATAGCTTCCAAATGAAAACGTATTCTCATCGGTAGAGGCCGTGCTATTTTTCTTTTGCTTTTTCCTATTATTTAATATGAAATAGAAATAAGTATGTTTTAGTATTAAGTCTTGATATCTTGTAAGAACGTCTACTGTTTTAATTTCAAAAATGCTTCGCAAATTTGTGTAGATATGTGCTTCAATACGACGCAATACATTTATAAAATTCTTTTCCTTTTTATTCCAAGCGAAAGATTTTCAATAAGTTCAAGCGTAAATTTTAAACTCATTGAGTCATGAAATTGTCATCGTAATTACTTTCGTAATATTACTTACATGTTTAACTTTTTTCCTGTAAAACTTTATTTCTCTGAATTTTAAATAAAACGATTTTAAAGAAATGTTTCTCTCTTGGAACTGAGTTTAACGTAAAGGGGGTAATCACGAAATTCTCTTTCTCGCTTTGACACCCTGAAGTTGTAGTAGTTGGTAGTTGTTCAATATTTCGATATCAAATACAAAAATGTCTGTATAAAAAAGAGTTAACGAAACATTAAAAATGTGTCAAAACTCCAATTATAACGTTTCACTAAAGATAAATCTTGTAATCTTGTAAAAATTTTGACTGGAGATTTAATGTATTCTCGCTTGGTTTACTGTTGTTGCTAGAAACTAGAAGTTACTCTTATAGATGTGTCATCCAAATCTTTCATTGAATAAAGTAATTTTATGTAAAAAAATTTTGTTTTCTAAATGCAATTGAAATTACATTTTTTTAAGCTTCACTTAGTTTTCCGGGCTGGAACCGCGTCTTCGTTTTTTCAGACTTGACGTTTCGTCCACTCTTGCAAGGGACTTCTTTAGAGCTTCTGCATACACGAAAATTTGACAATTGGAGATTAAATGAATGTATAAACAATTTATGTCGCGTGAAACGAAAACGGTATTACTTTAACCAACATATAAGCATGATAAATTTCTAGCTTGGCATTTATTTCAATAATAAATTAACGAGTCCAAAATGCAAGCCCGCAATAAAACTGCAGTATCTGCTTTATTACATGTCAAACTTTTCCACCAGAATAGTAATTTTATGGCTTGGGTCTGCTGTCGAGAGCTTTATATGATTTGCTGAGGTTATAGCAGCTCATAAGCGAAGTTTCGCCAGTAATATGAACGTTGAGGATTGAATTGAATTACCACTTCACTTTGAAATGCAGCGGTACTCATCAGGACACACTTATCAATTACATGTTCTTATTTGAAAATCATGAATTCAAAGTCACATAAATTTGAACAGCTCTGTCGCCACTTTATATGTACTGACAAAAATAGAACGAAAAAAGAAATCCTTGTAAAGTTCGTTCGAGACGGCGCAAGTTGATGGATTAGCGATGGATCCATCACTCTGATCCATCACTTAAGAATTAATTAAGGTTAAAAAAAGGGCAGAAGCGATTTAGAAGTGAGTATTATGGAAAATTTGGGATAACAGACTCTTATCAATTGAGGTTAAAATCTTCAGACAAGCCAAATTTTTGTAAAGGTTAATTTATTTAAAGTAAAGTGCAGGTGCTTTCTCATGTATTAAGCTACTTAGCTTAGCTGTACTTTCTATGTAAAGCCTGTCATAAACAATCTCTCGATTCTGAAATGATTTACTTTGTTTTCATGACACTGATGGCCTAGAGTTATTTAAAAAAAATTCTTTCAGTGACAATTTTTTTGAGTCCGTAAGATCCCGTCGGGAAATCGAACCAATTTAGACAGAATTTTAAAGAATATTTTTTCAATAACATTTTTAAATCTGCAAAATCCCGTAGGGAAGTTAAACCACTTTAGCAGGAAAAAAATGAAAGAATAAATAATGAAGACCTTTTCCAGTACAAACATGCCTTCAAAAGAATGTTCCCTTAATTTGGCGCTTCATTAAGCTTGCTTTAAATCTTACACAAACATTTTCAGCCGACGTGTTCTGCTAATTACGGTTCGTTTACATCGAAATCGTATCATAAAAAATTCACTTTTTGTTTTAAACAATACACACTCGAATAAATTTCCGAGTCTGAGTTTGTAAATAACGTAGAGAATTTTTTTAGGTAGCGCGAAACGAAATTATTTTCTTTTCGCAATGATTTTCATTCGCCGAGAATAAATCATAATATTTAATCCTGCGAGTGCTTTATTAGCATTAGCTTTCGTCGTATCCTGTTAGGGGCCCTAAAATTTCGGACAATTTTCTTCGCTGTGAAGGGAGGTGATTAATTTTAATTAGGGCCGACGTTACTACGCGAAGAATTCGACGCACGAATATCATTAGAATTATTGCAGGGCGAAATGCGAGAACACTGACGGTAAATTAACTCGGTTTATTATTTTCGTTGCGAGAGAAAAACGTTTTGAAATTTCCCTGAAGACGTCGCGTCTTAAGAAAGTGAACGATAAACTTGAAGTACGTGTCTGACATTGATCGCGTCACGCTGTTTAAACAGATGTAAAGAGGATTGTAAGTAAACTCAACTCAGAGTAGACAAATCGATAATTTGAGAACCTACTTTCAAACTGCTCCCTTTAAACACTCTTATGATTTTCATCAGTTTCGTTAATGCATTTCATCATAGTACAACTTCGTAAAAGGATAGAAACAGGCACAAACTTTATGAGAAGGGTACAAAGGAACAGCTTCACAGCAACACAAAATTCAATCAGGTACGACGTAAACAAGATAATTCAGTTATATTGATTTTCTGATATTAAATAATAAAAAGGGATTGAATTGGGGTTGGATTTGCACGTAATTTACAGCCTATATTTTCAAGCTTCGTAAAGAAAATTAAAACATCCAAATAATTTTAACCAAACGAGAATTACAAATAAAATATAAATAAATATAAATCATAAAGGAATTATCAATTAAATTTGATTTATTTCTTGTGCTTTTAATGCAGAAATGAAAAAAAAAGATAAAAAGCGATCCATTTTAATTTTGTTTTCATTAATTATAGTAATGATTTTCCATATCTGCAAAAAAAACTATTGAATTTGCTTCCGGTTGGAACCGCTTCATGATTGCTTCTACTGCCAGTAGAAGTGGTTGGAACCGCGTCATAACTGCTTCTACTGGCAGTCTTAAAGCGGTTCCAACTGGAAGCCAATTCAATTACATGGATTACAGAATATTACCTGATGTTCAGAATTTGTCTTCAGAAATTAATTGTGAGTTCACAGGTATTTTTATTTCTAAACTAAATCTGTATATAATTATACTATACAGATCACCTTCCGATGAAATGAATATACTTGTTGATATAATGATAAAACTGTTTGAGCTAATCAATTTTAAAGAGAAACACATAATAATTGGAGGAGACTTTAAAGTACATTTTAATACAAAGTATAATAATGTGCAATTATTATGTGATTTATTTCGTAGTTACGATCTGAGGCCATTGGTTCAATTTAACACACGTTCATTCTCTTGCATTGATAATGTTTTTACTAACCTGGACTCATATTATGTACGTGTGGCACCGATTGAACTGCATCTCTCTGATCATATTAGGATTGTAGTTAGTTTGCAGTGTAAGAATCTTTATAATAGTAATAAGGAACAACTGATTACTAAAACTTTAAGACCAATATCACAAGCAAGTAAAATATTATTTTTTTACACTATTAGATAGAATTAATTGGGATTTTATTGAAACTGATATAGATACCAACAACAAATTTAATATGTTTCTTAGTAATGCGCTACTTTGTTTTGAAAAAGCATTTCCATTAAAAAATGTTTTAATTAAAAATTGTTCCCGCAAGCCAAGAAATGTATGGTTCATGAGTGAAGTAGATAAAATGCGTAAAATCTTGGGACTCATTTCAGATGCATATAAGTTACTTGGCTTACCGGAACTACATATACTGTTAAAAAAATTTAAAGTTAGATATAATCTGGAGATCAAAAATGCAAAAATTAAATCAAATGATTCTCTCATTTCAAAAAATAAAAAAGTCCTCGTGCTTTCTGGAAGATAATAAATAATAAGAAGATTATATATAATGAAGGCAACAGCCAATTGTTACCTGCTGAATTTAATGTCTCTGATTAAATATGTTAAAAACATAATAATATCACCCTTAACGAAACTATTTCATTTATGTATAGAAAGTGGTAGTTTTCCTGACTGTCTTAAAGAAACTATAGTAATTCCAATTTACAAAAAAGGCGGTATAAATAATCCTGTAAATTATAGACCAATTTCGTTATTGTCAATTTTTTCAAAAGTCTTTGAAAAAGTACTGTAAAGCAAATATTGGAATTTTCAAATAAAAACAATATATTCTCATCCAATCAGTTTGGTTTTCGTAAGGGATTGTAGACAATGGAAGCAATTATAAATTTTGTTAATAATGTTATCCAAAGTTATGAAAGTAAAGAATATTATTCAGCATGTTTCCTTGATTTGAGCAAAGCCTTTGACTGTATTTCACACGATATTCTTCTCCGTAAACTAATGTTCTACAATTTTCATCGTCGAGCACCAAACTTATTGTTTCATACCGCAGTCAATATGTTAAGTACAATGAAAACCTCTCTGAATCCGTTGTGATTAAATATGGCGTACCAAAGGGTTCTATTTTAGGCCCTATACTGTTTCTACTTTATATTAACGATTTTCCAAAATATATTTCTCCAGCTAACTGTACTCTTTTTGCAGATGATAGTAGTCTTGGACTTTCAACAAAAATATTGCCTGATATAAATAATGAAAAACTTTACCTTTTTGATAAAACAAAAAATTGGTTTATTTCTAACAGACTGAGTTTAAATGAAGAAAAACAGTTTCCATATTATTTACACTAAGACAATAGGAAATGAAATTAATGAACAATACTCCGAGCATACAAAATTTTTAGGGGTATATATTAATTCACAGCTAAATTAGAATAAACATGGTGATTATATTGCAAATAAGGTTTCTAAAAACATTAATCTACTACGTAATTTAGCAAACAACCTTTCTAGGAAACACTTCCGAATAGCTTACTTTGCCTTAATTCATTGTCATTTAGAATATGCCATATTAGTCTGGGGCCATTCGTCATCATTGCAGAGATTATTTAAATTACAAAGATCAATTACAATAATAGCTAATAACGGTTATCGTGACGATTGTAGAGAACGTTTCTCAAGATTGGGTACCCTCACATTATCTAGCTTATTTATATTAAAGTGTCTGGAACATACACGAAAATACATTGAATTATATCCAAAGATTAATTCTTTCCATCAATATGAAACAAGATCTTCTGAGGCTTGCCTGAAGACATTAAAATTAAATAAATCTAGAGATGGTCCTAATTACTACTGTATAAAGTTTTATAATTCTTTGCCTAACGACATTAAAAATCTTCCGTTGAAGATTATGTTGCACAAATTAAAAAGTTTGCTCATAGAAAAATCATTTTATTCATTTGAGGAGTTCCTAAATTGCACTTTTGATTCTTCCTTAATTTAATGAATTGTGTATGTAAGTATGTATTTTATTTAACGCATACCTCAATATGACATGTGTAAGTACTCTGTATGATAACACGCAAATATGTATTATAATATTATTATAGAAATCAATAGAAATCATCTTCTGCTGTTCCACTTACAATACAGAGACAACATAATATAAAAAGAAATAATATCATTCAGTGAGGAAACTTTTTTGAAGACTAAAAAATTCTAAATTTATTGTGAAAGCGTTGTTCTTTTGTTTTCTTCTGATAAATAACAGAATAAATGCAAGAGCAATCGATTCTTGTTTATTGAAAAGCCAAAGTTTATTCAACTGTATTTTATTTTTTGTTTTCTCATCTTTCGGCGAAAAGCAAATAAAGATGCGACTATTACTCTCATAAATAAATCTTTGCGTTTCAGTAATCATCTTTTGTTCTTCTTTTGCCGTTAATTTACTTTTATTGAAAAGAAACAGATAAGTACTGATGTTGTTTCCGAGGAACAAGAAGGTCAAAATTTTGCGTCTTTTGCTTTCATTTTGCCAACTAAAAGGAGAAATGCAAAAGACGATCAACTCTCATTCGTTCAACCGTTTTTTTGCTGTTTTTTTTTTGTTTCTTCGACTTTCAACATCGAGAAAAGAAAAACGACTATTGACCTTAAAAAGGAAATGCTTGTGGTACATTGATCGTCTTTTTCTCTTTTTTTGCTTTCGGTGCAGAAAATAAAATGCAAAAAGCGATCGACTTTTTTATTTTTTAAAAAAGAAACAAATCAGTACTAATCGTTTTTCCGAAGAATAAGAAAGTAATAATAATAATAGGACTTTATTAAGGCGGGATTTCAGCCTCAGGCTGTTTCTATCCAACCTTATGCATCTGAAATTACATTACATTAGTTGCATTATTCAATAAATGTACGGCAAATAATAAATTCCAAAAAAGTAATTAAACCTATTTTTAGTAGAGTTAGACAAAAACTGACGTCGGTCCCTGGAGCTCGATTTTTAAGACAAAGTTAATTATGAAAACCGCATTTCGATATCTTGTACCGCTTAGGAGCTACAGGGCGTTTCTCAAAATTCTACGATATCTAAAAACCTTCATGAAAATTTTTGATTTCTGTAAAAACTTCTTTAAGGCACTTTTCATGCAGAATTCATTGCTCCAAATTATTTTTTTCTAAACTGCTCAATATAAAAGATATTAGCAAGAACTTTGATTTTTTATGTGGAACACCCTATATATTTTTAAGTTTTTGAAATTAGTATAAAATTTCATTCATATAAATATGAAACACTTGATATTTTATTCAAACAGTTTAATTTTAATTTAATTTTAATCAAAAATTTAATTGTTTTTACAGCATGAAGTAGGCTATGGATGACGATAACTAAGCGATTTAAGTTTTTGTAACTTCCTGGTAGGCCGCTGTCAAAATTTGACACAATCTTTTACAGTACTTGCATTTCTCTTGAATTTTATTATCTCTATAAAATAGACTTAGGGAGATAATTAATCTTGTACGAAAACTACGAGAAATACATGTTATCATGTTTACACCAACTCAACACTTCATGAAGTGCCTCTAACTTGTAAGTGTATGTTTAAGGTGACAGCGTAGCTGTCGAAATACGTATCTACGGATACAATCTATTTTTTGGTTCTCCGGCCAGAAATGTTGGTATTGCATTCGTCAAAACCGTCCGGAAACAGCCATATTGAGGGCCTAGGCCATCAAAAAATTTACCAAATGTTGGCAATATTGACATCTGTGGTTAACATTTCTTAAATGACAAGAGGTTTGATTTCGTAGTAAATATTTGATGTATTGAAATTTTTTTTTTTTAATTTGGAGGTAAGTTTAGCTGAAAATTTATATATATAATACGCTTGCAGCTGGTTTTATCAACTTGAGTATGACTTCTTTATTAAATGTCTTCGCCTTCGCAAACTATGCTCGCACTTGCAAAATGACAGTTTCTGGCCTAATGATACAAATAACTATTGATTTATATTTAAGGATATAAACTTTTTAGATTTATATTTACTTTCTTGATTTGTTATTTCTAAACCACTGTCTTCTTTACTAATATTAAATGTTAAAGTGTTTTATAGAAATTGGCGAAAATTCAGAGGCATCTTTACCATGAGTGATATCCTGAAAGATGACAATCCTTCAGAAATATATTCTTGAGATTTAAAAACAATTTAATAAATTCTTAGTCATTTAAATTGATGAAAACTAAAAATTATGAATCTCAAAACGGAAATAAAAATTGGAGAAGATCATAGTTTTGGTACAAATTGAAAATGACCGACGCCAGTTGGAGCAAACATCTTAGCAAGAACTTCTGCAATACGAATTTTAAAGAAACAAAGATTCTGACCTTATTGAATAAGAAAAATGCATCACTACCAGTCCTTGAATTGGTGATATCAGCTCAAACCATAAAAAACGGAATCGTTTATATTTAATACAAAATAGCCAACAATTTGATACTTTATGTAATTTTTGCGCAATTTCAATTACATTAGAATTTATTCGTTATAACTTCGCTATATTTATTAAAAATAAAGTAATATTTTTTATGGCTCATTGAATCTTCAAAAAATATTTAGCTATCATCATCCACAGCCTACTTGAATGCTGCAATAACCATCAAAATTTTAATTAAAAATGAAAGCTCTACAACTGAAAAATCTTTTGAATAAAATATCAAGTGTTTTAGACTTTTGTAAATAGAATTTTATGCTCTTTTCAGAAATGTAAAAATATATAGGGTGTTCCATATAAAAATCAAAGTTCTAGCTAATGTCTCAAATATTGAGCACTTTGAAAAAAAAATAACTTGGAGCAATGAATTCTGCAGGAAAAAGTGCCTTAAAGAAATCTTTACAGAAATCAAAAATTTTATAAACAAAAAAGTTATGAAGGTTTTTAGAAATCGTAGAATTTTGAAAAACGCCCTGTAGCTCCTAAACGGTACAAGATATCGAAACGCGGTCTTCACCATTAATTTTGTCTTAAAAATCGATGGTACCTAGGTCAGTTTTTATCAAACTCGTCTAAAAATAGGAGTTTCCTATTAAAAGTGTTGAATTTGACCCACCCTGTATTCTGGACGGGTTTTAAGTTGCCATAAATCACGAAGTAAAAATAATTTGCGAAACAAATAACAAGGGTCTTGCGTATCTAATACCTTATGGATAAGACCACAGAGATGAAGTTCTCTGCTGCCATTTTTTAATAATTTATATTTTTCATAAAAAGGAGTCGTACTAATATTATCTACAAAACGCACACAAGAATTTTGACATTTTTGAATTCTATAAACATTTTCAGATGATAAACAAATAATAAATAAATAAATAATATTTTTGCAAAATCACGTCTTTTGTCTTTGTTCTGACAAAGAAAAGGAGAAGTTCTAAAGACGAGTGATTTTCGTTCGCTCAAAATCCGGAATTAACGTTCAAATTATCCTTGCGCTTTCTTTTCTTTCTTTATCTTTCGTCAAAAAAAAATAGAAAAGCAACCATTTTCTTATAGGTAAAGTTTTGTGACTTCTTTTGTTCTTGTTTTGCTTTTGATGCTGAAAGAAAAAATGCAAGAAGTGGTAAAGTTTCGGTAGATCTTGTCAAAGAAAAATTAGTGCAAATAAAATTCAAGACACTTTTGTTTCTTTTTCCTTTTTTTTAAATTCGTTGTGATAAGTTTCCTTATACGTAAAGATCTTTTTTTTTCCTTTTTGTTTTTCTACAGGGAACCAAGAAAAAACAACCCGTTTTTTAATAACAATAAACTTTTAGTGGTCGTCTTATTTTTTATTTGCTATTGGCGAAGAAGGAAAATACCAACAGTTCTTTTTTGTTTTCTGCCTTTTGTTTTCATACGATAACCGATAATCGTGAATCTCGTATGTCATCTTATTTTTTGAAAAGAAAACATGTAACAGGCGATTCTATTTCTGTTCCTTTTTCGTTGATTTTCATTATGAAAAATACTAAAACAACATAAAAAATGAAGGTAGAAGGAAAGAAAAAAAGCAAAAACACAAATGGATGCGTTTTGTTTAAAGAAATAAACAACCGCGCACAGATTTGTTGTGATTTCGATAGATTTTGTTAATGTTTCCTTGTTTAGCGAAACTCGTGAGAAATTGTTTGCTTGTTCATCAAAAGAGAACCGTTTTTCTTCGAACATGGAGTAGATCTTTTTACATTTGTATGTTTTACTAATCAAGTCCTTCGATTTTTTACCTAACTGAGTTTTCGAGCTACTTTCTTGCAAAGACCAAAGTAGCACTACAATCAAAGCCAACTTGTAACAAACTTTAATACTTTTACTCTAATGGATATTTTAACTTTACCCAACGAAAAATGTTTTTACTAAAGCCTAAGCCACCCAATCTATTTTAAATGCATGCAGCTTTCTTTGATTCATCGCCGCTTACCTACAGTTTTGCCATTCTCTCTTCTATTCATTCAATCGCTTTCTTTAATGAAAAATTAATTTTTTCTTCCCACAATGTTTTTTTTAACCTAGATATGTATTTAAACAGCTAAGCTAAGCTGTCATCCTCAACACTGAAATAAATATTTTATGAATAACTGCAAGATATTCTCCTCATCAAATCCTCAATGGAAGTGAGAATTTAATAAGAAGAATACCCTTCGATTGTATCGACAAAAGCTCAATGAAGTATACCAAATCCTCAATGATCCTGAGTGAGATGAATATATTGCGGCTACATCGACTCTCTTTACTTGTGAACTGAGGATGACGGCAACTGAAGATGACGAATCCACATTAAACCAATATTGTAGGAAGAAATATTTCAATTCACGATTCAATATCTCTTATATTATACATTTGCAATCAATTCTTTATTAATATTGTCCTTGAATTCGCTCCTCTTTAGGAGCTCGTCAGAAGAAAAGCCGCAACTTATTATTCGTCCTCATGTTGCTATTTTGCTTTTCTTTGTCACCTCTGAAAATATTTAAATTAATATAACTTTATGACAATCCTTCGTAAGTTTGCCTATTAGTTGCTAGAAAGCCTCATTCGGCCATTTTATTTTAAATAGACAATTCAAATTATGTTTCAGCGCCCGTAAACAAATTTTTTACTTCTAATCTATTATAGTGCACGTTTTCTACCTTTTTCTTTTGCTCTGTTTCTTTTATTTTTTTATTCTATTTCTTTATATTTAAACTTTCCCCTCTTGTTTTCTTCATTAGGTAAATCGATAGTAAAGTTATTTTCTGTACGTTTCGCTTAATTTACTTAATTTACTTTTTTACTTATTGCTAAATACAAATGCACAATAGAGGCATTATTATTATTTATTATATTTCTTATTGGTGCAGAGAGAATAATTTTTTATTTGATCAACCAATTTGTTCTTAATATTCATGTTAAAAGGTGAACAGTTATTAAGCTTCTTTCAGTAAAGAAAATAAATTCACGCTACAGCAATGCGAGATAAGTATTCACGGATGCAAATAAAGAACAAAGAATCACCTGGAATGAGAGAGTGGCGAGTTAATTTAGATGAAGCTCGGAATAAAAACACAAAGCGCCGCTCTTCCGCTATAAACGCCGCGCTTAATATTCAACACGCAACAAATTACAGAAATTTTAATTAAGTTGTCAAGGTTTTTTTTGATGGTCGGTTACGCCACTGGATTTTAAAATGAAAACGTTTTAAAACGCTACAATTTTATGCACATAGCGAACGAAAAATTCTGACAACGAGCCAAACGCTTACATTATGTACACGATTTGAATATACAAGGGCAGTTTTTAATTGATCTACCAAGGGATGAAAACGACGTCATACAAAGAAAAATTGCTTGCTTATCAATTGCTAAGTATTTTGACGAAATTTTATACGAGTTTGTTATGTTATCAAGTTTCTACGATTTCTTTTCTTCTGTAAAATGAGTAAAAGTCATTTTGAGCATTGCGCAGTGATAAAGAGGGAAATCGGTCGTGAAAGAATATCTCATGTACACATACATAGCTATACATAGCAATAATTTGAAATTTTGGTATAAACAGTTTCAACTCAATTCAGAACGACCCCAGATCAGGAAGACCGGTTCTTCTGAGAACTGAGGAAACCATCAATCTCGTTAAAGATTTGCTGCTATCAGATCAACGAATGAAGATCTCCTTACACTAAAGCAGAAACTAGAAAGGAAAGGCATTTGTCAAGAATCTTTTCACGAATTATCAGAGGCGACAAGATTTTATTAGGATCCTCCTTCCCACGAAGCAAGAGTCGATACAATGGGTTCATAAACCCTCTCCACCTCCAGAGAAGGCTAAAACTCAGTTTTCTTCTGGAAAGTTGATGGCAATCATTTTTTGGAACTGCGCAGGTATTCTGGTGAATAAATAATTGGAAAGTGGGTCCACAATTAATGGAGAGATTTACCGAAGGATTACACTAAACCTAAAGGAAGTCATTAGAGAAAAACGTCAGAATTCATGGAGAACCAAAGTTTTGGTGTTGCACAATAACTGCAGAATCTATAAGGCACGCAGAGTTCAAGCTATTACTGAAAGCTATGGATTCGCCGAGTTACAACACCCATCTTATAGCACTGGTTTAACGCCTTTTTTGTTCAAACATCTAAAGAAAGACCACAGGAGCAGAAATTTTTCTTCTGCTGATGAGTTTCAAGTCCCTGAGGCGGCGTTTTTTGAGACACAAACAAAAAATTTCTTTTTCATAGCTAGATAGATAACTTGAAGAAACGCCCTCGTGCATACATTATTAGTGTTTGAAATTTAACAAATTTCATGTTACACTAAGGAAAGAGAAAATTTTAAGAAGCACACCGAACTCGTCCACCATTCTTAGAGTAGTCAATTCGATTCTATTTTTATCCCAAGTCACTCAGACGTGATTACTGTTATTGATTTGCGATTTAATACAACTTCCCTTGTTTACCAAACTTAAGTTTGCGATTTAACAACACGCATTCTTTTGCAAACGCTCTATTGAATGTATAAAACAAATATTTGAACTTCTAAAGCAATAAAGTAATTTGACGTGAAATTTCGATTCTATTTTTATTCAAAATCGCTCTTATAATCATCGATTTGTAATTTAGCGGTCCTCCCTTGTTTACCGAAATTAATCCCCCAGCCGTTGCAACTAACTTATCGGCTTAACAACATGAATTCTGTTTTCGCGAATATAAAGTTGAACAAAGTAAACAGCTCCGCTGATAATTGAGATGTAAACGTAGTTAGACAAAATCTGGTAAACGAGAGCGACTGCCTTCCTGGTTTTATCAAGATAAGGGCACGGGCCAGAACGGGACGAAGCAAAGTTGGTTCTGCGGCGGGCTTTTAAATCGAAACTGCCTGCCAACTTACTTACTTAAAGTCTGTTTTCGTGAATTTCTCTGGTATTCGCGCTCGTCGAACCGCGGTAGAAAGTTTCGGACACGTAACTTGGCAATTTGCAAATTCGAAGGGCCGAAACAAAGCTCGCCTTGATACAATTGTTCGCGGGCTCGATCTTGATGTGCTTGTGGTTTCAAAATTCAAATTTTCTAATAAATCCAGTGAGTTTGATTCTCAAGCGAACGCAATTAGAAAGTAAAAAGTTTTCGAAAGTGTCATTAATTGGTGAAGTTAAAAGTTGTTGCGCGCAGCTTGTGACTGTATCAGATGTAACGAGAACGTGCATGATGATATCTAACATGTTCGGATTCAGGCTGAAGGTACGGTTTGATGTTTCTGCTTCTTGCATGGGTGTTGATTTCTAGATGTAGACACGCACTTAATTCTCGGTTTTTTTATTTGGCCACACTCTATAATTTATAACGTCAGCATATTTACACTCGTATACTAAAAAGAACACATTTTACCATTAAATTTTAACACAAAAGGTAACCAGTGATCAATATAAATACGAATTAGAGTAGGCGTTAGCATTTAAATGCATGTCTTGGATAACGTCATATTAATACTAATTATCAAGCAATTGTGACATAAATAACATGCAAGCAGTGGTCATTTTACGAATCAACTTTAATTGTTTTTAAATAAAACGTTTTTCTTGCTTTGTAGAAACGTCAAATTGACTGAAGGAACGTTCGATGAACTAAATGCACATATGGATATGTGTTGCATCATCAACTCTAATTCATTTTTTATTTGATCACTTCTTTGAAGTTCCTACAGGATGAAATATTTATTTAATCTCGAGAAACCTAACATAATGAAGCAAGACGTCCTTTGCAGAGCACGTTAAAAGATGTCAAGAGAATTATATTAAGCTTCTATTTCAAATTCAGGCTTCCTTAATCCCCTCTTACTGTTAATGCTTAGCATGAAAAATGTTTTTCCAGTTCTTAGCTTCAAAAGCTAATACGGTTTTAACTAATTTATTATTTCACTTTTTCTTAAAACAAAATTTATATTTAATATTTGAATAGGTAAGCGACTATAGGCAATTTGATAGGAGTACTCTTTTACAGAATGTTCAAGTTTGTTAGACTTGTAATTATGAATTTAGTATAGAATTTAGTGTTTACATAGCCGATTTGATTGAGTCCGCTGGCAACAGGCTTGACGCTCGGCGGGGCAACTATTAGGCTTACTTCCTAGTAGTATGGAAAAGAGACATATTTTTCTCACACAAGTTGTAGTAGTTTTTGTTACTTCATACTTGATTCGCTTTCTGCTCTTTAATGTAAGGTATAAATTGTTGGTCTTTTATAAAATCATGTATTTTTAACTGACAATATAAGAACAAAAAAAAATTTTTAAATAGTAATTTAGATAAACTAGAAAACTAGACGATATTCAAACGATAGGTTAATCCAAAACGATACCATACATAACAACAAATTCTAAAATAATTTTATAAAGAGAAGAAACGGTATTCTGTACATAAATTAAAACAGTTGTTAGTTACCAATATCATTACTGATTGGCAATTAATAAATTGGTTTTTGTTCACCAAACGTTTATTCCGGATTTTTAGAATTCGTCACGATCATACTTATGACGCTAATTGAACATCAATTCTGTCAATATGTTTACGACAATACATCTTCTGACTGTGTGATACCAATTCTCCAGAGTAGTCATCTTTTATTTAGTTCTTAGTAATTACAATCAAAATCTGCAGGAAAAGAAATTTGAGTGCAAAGTAATCAGATGAGTTTTGTTTAAATAAATACGAACATGCAGAAAATCGACATTAAAAAGGAAAACGTCTGTGTCTTTAGGTACGAAAACATTTCCTTTTTTGCTTCTCCGCTAAAAACACGAACCCTACAACGAAGAAATCAATCTTAGTAAAATCGCCATTGATTATTCACAACATGAATACGAGGGTAGCAGCTCATTCAGTCACCTTTTTTTTTTTTTCATTTTACTTACGCGGAAACATCCATCTTATCACTTCCAAGAAAAGTATCCCAACCCGAAAATTCAAAAAAATTTGAAACTTTGTGGGTTAGTAGTTCACCTTAGGGTAAGCACGGGCTCATTTTTTTATCGGCCCAAAAACGCTTCGAAATTTCTGCTATTTTCGGTTTTCTACGAATAACTCGATAACCAGCAAAGATAAAAATTAAAATTATATGGCAAAATATTTGTCTTTCAATGCTCTATCACATATGTAAAACATGCCACCCTTTATAGTTTGAAAATCAAAACTTACTCCCTACCACCCCAATCTGAGAAGTCAAAAAAATAATTCATTGCTCTGGATGAGTCGTCCACTTCGAGTGGAGTGCAGCTAAATTTTTTTAACACTCGAAGAGAATTTTTAGGGGATGAAAACACGTCTCATACTTTCTTTGATTTTTAGTTCTTGGATCGGAACCTTCCTCTGCGGCTTCATATTTTTCACGATTGTATAGTTTGATAAGGTTCTAATTAAAAATTAACACCAAAATATTAACACTGAAATTATTTTATTAACAAGAAAAATGATTTAAATAATAATAGTACTTGAAGTCTTTTATTCATTTGTGCAATATCAGGTATCACTCATTTTGCACGTGATTTGTCTTATTTTTTGTAATTAAAATTATCAATAAGTTAATCAATACACTCATTGTCAATCTATAAACGCGAGTTAATTATTAAATTGATAAAATATTTTTATATAAGTGCATGAGATGTACGTAATTATTAATACTTCAAGATATCATGTGACTGATAACGAATCTTTGCTATTATATATGAATTGATCGAAAAGGAAATCTGTGAAGTTTATAGTTTTTCAGTTTGATGAGTTTTCATATCGCGCAAATTGGTAGTAATAAATCCAGTTAACATTATTCTTTTGTTAATGTTGACGTACAATTTTACTAATAATAAAAACAGAAGAACGGTACCATCACCTCAGAAGCAGGAATTACACGATATTTTTTGCGAATTAATCAGTAGAAGCATGGCAGGTACGTCTTTTGAGGCGCAAACCAACACTACATTAGAATTTTTAAACATGAATCATCCACATACATCACAATATGAAGTTAAACCACCTACATTTGAAGACCAAAGAGGAAGAACGAACATCCTGTACAGTTGAAGAAAATGTGGAAACCATTGATTATAAACAAGATGTCAACTATTGGAAAACTGGAAAAAGAGGTTTATCTTTATCTTCGGTACGCCATCGCTTTAAAAAAGTCCAGTTGCTTCCACAATTGTACAGGTAGGAAAAATCGTTAGAACAAAGCGGTTCACGAAGAGAAAAGCTTTTAAAAATAACAAATTATATATTTAATAAGTTAGCAACTGCAATGGAGCTGGGAGCTATAGTTCAGGATATGCATTTACGAAAATGGGCAATAGAAGCTAATGACAATGTTCAATTAAAAGACTTTAAAGCGTCAAAGTAATGGATATCGCATTTTAAAAGAACATATAGGATTGTATCACGAAAAATTAATAAATTTATCAGCAGATCATACGGGACCAGTACAGAAAGATTACAGGAAATTGCGGGCACTTTTGTAAATGAAATGCAACAACATATAGAAACTTATGGTACAGAAAATATATATAATGCAGGTGAAAGTGGATTTCAGCTAGAGTTACATTCAACTTGCACTTTAGCTCCCCAAGGTTCTAGAACCGTCGAAGCAGTAGTGCAATCTGTAAAATCAACCACTCACAGTTATACAATTCTTCCATTGATTTCTGCTGCAGGTAAACTTATGTCTCCTTTATACACTGCTCCAAGAAATTAACGCACCATGCAAAAAAGTAAGAAATTTTCGTGTTCTTTATTCAAAGTTTATAGCGGTTGGTGATGGTTTGAAACTGCTAATTGTATGATGTTCATTTGTCAAACATTTATTGATATTTGGTTGTCATTTAAGAATGATTACATAAAATTAAATCATATGCGAGATTCGTTAAACAAAAAATCAATTTCAGTTTTAATTTTTAAGTCCTAGTTTCTATTGTAAAGTAATTTTATTGTTTTTTTTTTGTTTCTTCTCAATATGCAACGTGAATCTCGAAATTTGACCAGTGAAGAATGTGCTCAAGCAGTGGTATAGGCTGGAGCTTTCGCCGAATAGGAGAAAGGTTCGGTGTGTCCCATACTTCGGTGTCCCGAACGGTGAACAGATATAGAGATACTGGTAATTATTCGCGAAGACCTGGGCAAGGTAGACATCGTACAACAACCCGTGTTCAGGATCGTTTTTTGAGACTTTCTGCTTTAAGACAGAGATTCGTTATGAGCAGAACTTTGCAATCGCAACTGCGGGATGTGCATGGTATTCAAATTAGCATCAAAACAGTTCGTAAACGTTTTAAGGAAGCTAATTTGGTATGTGCCTGCCCGAGGTCCAGCCTTATCTCTAGATCATAGAAGAGCTCACTTGGAGTTTGCTAGATATCATGTGAATTGGTTGCAGGACGACTGGGGTCAAATTCTCTTTGATGAATCCAGATTTTGTCTGTATATAATAGACCCATTCGTGTGTATGACCAAATGAGCGGTATGCTCAGTGTAACACTCTGAGTACAACATTGTTTGGCGGAGGTTCTGTTATGGTATGGGGAAGGATTTCTTCGACAGCTCGCACGGACTTAGAGATGTTGCATAATGGAAATCTGAATGCTGATGGGTACATAACATAATGTTGTCCCTATATCGGACAAAATTTATTATTAATGCAAGATAATGCTCGGCCCCACACCGCTCGGATAGTTCAAAATTACCTCGGGGAGGTTGGTATCGACCCCATGGCTTGGCCAGCAAGAAGTTCAGACCTCAATTCTATTGAGCACGTCTGGGACACGCTTGGTAGGCGCTTTAGAGGATATCCGAACCATGCCAACAACTTGCAAGAGGTGGGACATCGGCTTGTGGAAATATGGAATGGATTGGATCAGAATGACATATCTTCTTCACTCATTTTGTGTATGGGTCGTCGATGTCAGTTATTCAAAATAGAGGTGGAAATACCCGATATTGAGGCTACTTTTTCAAAAATTCTTCAAATTTTTCACTTTTTCGATTTTATTGGTTTTCACCGTTTTTTTTTTTTTGCTTGTAAAAAATAATTTTATAAAGCATTAAACAATTGTTATTAAACTGTTTTAAATCAACGTCAATCGCTATAAATTTTAAATAAAGAAAACGAATATTTCTTATTCTATTGCGTGGTGTATTAATTTTTGGACCAGTGTATACCGCCTCTAAAGAAACAGGAGGAAGATTTGGACCCCTCGTTCAAGAGCCTTTATTTCATTCAAAAAATGTAGGGGCAAAAGCATCATCGTCTGGAAAGTTAACTAACGAATTATTCACAAGTTGGTTTATGGACGTGTTTATACCAAACACTGGTCAGCGAAGTATTAGATTCGTGGACAAGTCATTGTCCCGTTACTTTACGGCAAAAAGTACCGCCAAATGAATATAAAGATATTCAAATATTTATAGTACCAAGAAAAACTACGGGGATGATCCAACCTTTGGATGTATATGGTTTTCGAGTTTGGAAAGGTTTTGTAAAAGCATTTTCCGATCAAGTAGTTCTTGCACAATTTGACATAGATTTAGATGCAAGAAATAACGTCCTAAAATTACAATTACTTATACACAATCAACTCTCAGCTCCAAGATATATAAATTTGTTTGCCTACAGTTGGTACAAAAGCGGATATATTATTATCAACAAACCGAATAAATTCGATCATCCCGTCAGTTTTGCATTTTCAAATTCAAATAGTTCAGTTCGACCTCGATGTTCAGTTTTTGGAACTGAAGGTTTAATACGCTGTGCATGGTGTTTCTCTGCTTCGAACACTTTCCAAGAATATCATTTTCATCATATGTAACTGGATTTATTACTACCTTTTGTATTTAATGTTAATCAAATAAATATTTTGCTCTGTTTGCCTTTTCAATTATTATGTACTTATATATAAAACAGAATAACCTGTTAATAATTCCAATCTTGAACGGTTAAATTTAAACAAATTTCTGAAACTCTATGGAACGAATAATAAAGACGGACGGTAAACTATTTGAATTATTAATTTATAGCAAAATACTGCAACTCGTTTACTAAATGATTTAACATACCTCTGACTACGAGTGTTTTATTTTAAACCCCAAATCATAACATTATATTAAAAGCAAATCGGTCTATGAGTTTCAGATAAAACAAAATGATTATAATTCTATATTATAGCTGTCTGATAGACGTTGTTCAATCTCGTGTAATAAATTAGCTCCTAAGTGGAACAATTTGAAATTTTCTTGGCAAAGTTTGCAAAACTTGAAGGCAGATGAGATTTAATGATTAATGTTCGTTTCATCATTCCGCTTATAAGAACTTGTTCAAAATGCAGGCACGCGTATCAGCAATAATTTAACTATAAAATTGGTAATGCTTATGGAAATTTTATGGCTTCAGCCGCCTCTGATTTCGCGCTAATAAATTTGCAGAAGTACTTACTTATGCAAGGCCGCTACGAAGCAGCAGCACTTCTCTTATCTACGTTCCACAAAATAAACAAGGCGTTGTTTACTATGTAAGTACGAGAATGTGGTATTTCAGGGCGGTGAAAAGCATGATTTTCGACGTGTGGGCCGTCGGCCACCGCCTCTCGAACTTGAAGACTATCGATTTTCAATGTCTTCGGATTTCTGCGTCGGCACGTTGGTGCGTAATTATCGAGATTAATTCACCGCGAAATTAGCGCCGGATGACAATTCTGTTTCCGCCTGATGGATGAACGAAATTACTTCCAAAAAAAAAAAAAACGCTCCCTAAACGACGAACGAAGCTAATTTTCTTTTGGTTGACAACAATTACATTCAAAAGTATTCGTCTGGATGTTGTAATTGCCCTCCGGGAGATTTCTTTCACTTTCCATCTCAAGATTAGCAATTTAATAATGCCAGAAGTAATCTTACAATATTAGGACCAATGAGCAAAAGACGCGACGAAGGTTAGAAACCTATTTATGCAATCAAATTATTTCGAAAAAAAACATGTTCTGGTTTCTTTGAACTTTAAATGTCTTTATTATACGTGATCGTACAAATGAATATTATCGCATCACATGTCATGGTATCTGTAGGCCTTTTTCGTTATGGCTTAAAACTTTTAAGTAAGCAAGTCTTCGTATATCTAGGAAGCAAGGAACACAAAGAATAAAATACACAAGATCCACTGCAAAACCAATGATTCTCAAGCGAGAAACTTTTGAAAACGAAAGCTTGACTGAGAGGAAAAGGAAACTATAAAAATCTAAAAAAAATTCTCAAAGAAATTCGATAATAGAAAACTAAATTAACAAAAAAAGCAAAAAATGAATTAAAAACTATTCTCCGGCGAGAAGTTCTGAAAATAAAAGCGCGACAGAAAAGAGAAGGAAATTGTAAAAATTCAAAAAAGTAATTCCATAAAAAACAAAGAAATTCAATAACAGAGAACAAAAATTAAAATTTAATTGAAGAAGAATGAGAGCAAGTAATAAAATCGACGAGAACTGCTGAAAAAACGACGATTTTCCGGTGAAAATCTTCTGAAAACAAAAGCTCGATAGGAAAGAGAAGGAAACAAACAAATTTGATAATAGGAAACAAAAGAAAACTCAAGTAAAAAGCAAGGAAAGCAGAGAATAAAATAGACAAGAACTATTGAAAAGTCGAGGATGCTTCGGTGGAAAGCTTTTCAATACTAGAGCTCTACAGAAAAGGGAAGGAATCTGTAAAAATGCAAAAAAAGTTTACTAAAACCAAGATAATAACATAAACAACGACGAAATATGAAGAATAAGATAAACAAAAAACAAAAGAAATAGATAGAGGAAAGTGAAAAGATTTAATTCGATAAAAATATAAAGAATAATGAATAATTAACACCGGTCTAAAACGAACTATAATAATTCCAAAAAAAAATTAACAAAACGGTAGAATAATTGATAGTTTTTTTTTAATTCCTTAACATTCCGACAGAGAATCAGTGACATTCTTTTATTTCTCTTTCAATTAACTCTTCGTATTTCGATGGTACTTGTCTTTTTTTATTTAACAGAATTAATTTTTTCTTTGTTTTACATCTAATTCTTATATGTTGTTGTTAATTCTTTTAATTTTTCTTATTTTATTTCTTTTTCTTATTTTCGAGAGCTTTTCGCCGGGAACGGTTGATTTTCATTTGTTTCTTTTACCTTTCTTCTTTTCATTTAATGGTCTTTACTTGAGTTTCCTTTTGTTTCTTATTATCAGATTAATCTTTTGTATTCTGCCTCTGCTTTTTAGAGTCTTTGTTTGTTTTCCGTTTATCTTTTGATTTCCTGACATTCCACCTCTAAATCTCCCACATTCTTTTGTATTTATTTATTTTTGTCTTTACATTTTAGTGTTGTTTGTTTCATTTCTGCTATTACATATTTTTTGTTGTTATTATTTAAAGTTCTGTTTTGTAATTTTTTATCGTATTAATTTTATTGTGTTAATGTTTCTTTGTTTTCAAAGACTTCCTATCAAAGAATCGTTGACTTTTATTATTGAAAATTATCAAAAAAATTACATTTAATTTATAAATGATTCAATCGACACCTGTAATATTGTCAAATGTCAACGGTTCACTGTTCGCTGTGCGCTTCTACAACTCTCTTTTGTTATTCGAATTTCAGGCCCCTTGTTTCTCTTTTGTCTTTTCTTATCGATTTATTTTTCGTATATTTAACTTGTTCCCTGTTTATCTAATTCCAGATTTCTTTGTTGTTTTTAATTTCTCTTTTGTTTCTTTTCATCGGATTAATTTTCTTATTACATTATCATATTTTATTTACACACAACTTCTCGATTATTTGTTATCAAAATAAAATTCACACATAATCTAATAATTATCTTTATTCAAAATTAAGTAACATTACGCAACTAATCTTTACAAAAATGATAACTACAAACTGATCATTAACAAAAGATTAATGACGATGAAAAATGCTACCTAACTTAGGATATTTAAAACATTCGATGTTGGCAAGGGTTTTGTAAACAACGACCTCGCGATGATTTGAAACGTCATTTGCGATGCCGACTAACATGACCAAATAAGGGCATAGAATCTAAGTTCTGGCAATGTTTAACTAGACTACATATCTAAGCAATACTTCAATAACAGTTTTTACAGAGTAAACGCAAGGATCCTCAGCAAACAAACCAGAGAGGTCTGCGTGCATTTTGGCTTAACGACAAGTTAATTCCTGATCTTAAGGTTCAAAAGCAAATAATAGGTATCTAACTAAAGCTAAACAAGGTAGTTGCTTTAACATCTTAAGATCGGTATCTTTCCTGTAATAAAATAGAACTAAAGTAATGGTCGGGTTGCACTGAGGGTGGCCCGGATGCGGTGCAATTCGGTTTATCTACTCAGGTCTTATGGAATAAAGCATGCAATTAAGTTCTTATAATTAATACGCGATCAAACACAACACAAATATTGTCAAATCTATAATGTAATGTTTACTAATACTCAGACGATCACTCCTTTGATCTGAGTCTGACGAAAGAATAATTAATCTGCTTCTGGCAAGTCGCTTTGAACTACCCTGAAGTCTTCTTTGATCTTCACTATTGCCCTCGCAAACTTTTGTAGTCGTTTGAAATCGAAGAAAAATTTACAATATAGCGCTTGCCATTGCTCAGACGCACGCTCCTTTGATCTGAGCCTTGAGCTATCCTGAGGTCAACTTAATTTGATCTTTGCAATTGACTTTCGTAGTTGTTTCAAATTAAAGGACTCAGCTACAATGTAGCGCTTGTCAGTCCTCAGACGATCACTTTTTTCTTGAGGCTGAACAAAAAGTAATCTGCCCCTGACAAGTCGCTTTGAGCTGATTTTGATCTCTTAAAATGAAGGGCAAGTGAAAGCCACTTTAAGCTATCCTATTCCGTAATCATTTGAAAGCCTATCCAAAGAAAAATCTATTTCTGGCAACTGCTTTCACCTTTCTCGAGGTCTTCCTCTGGCTTTGATCACTATTATGTACCCACATGGTCTCATTACATTACAACATACACTGCCCGCGGAAACCTACAATGTAACTTTATCGATCTCTACGGGGAGAAGAAGCTGCAAGAAGCCAAGAAGATGGAAAAGCTACGAGTGAAAAGAAGTAAATTACTTTTAGTCTAACATTCCTGGAGCGCTACCGAGATGTTACATCATACCAAAAAGCATGAAGCTAGCATTCCGCAAGAAGAGCAACCAAACAAGAAACATTCTCAGAAGAGCAACCAAACAAGAAACATCCTCAGAAGAGTAAGCTTAGCTTTAGTACGGGAAGCTATCCACGATACCAGAAGAGAATTGGATAAAATCAACACCTACTACGTTTTGAGTTGAGCAACCAGTTCCACCTAATATTATGGAAAAAACTGGATCAACTTATGAAGTTCCTAGAAGAAACGGATTAGAAACTAACAAGAGAGAAGCAGAAGAAGAAGTTCCAGCATCTACAAGCTGAGCAGAGACGGAAGAACACCAATAACACAGCTAGAAGTGTCTTAGCCAAAGGTTCAACTACGTAGTGGCACTTTCTCGCATACCAGTGGAAAACGTAATATGCAATGTAGAAACATCAATCGCCGAGCTACCAGAAAATGCTGCCGAAATCATACGACAAGATGTGTCAAGAATACTGCGCACAGAAAGACCACCAAAGTAGAACTTGTCACAAGAACTTCTTCAAGTTCTACGTTCACTAAAGGAAAACGAAGATATTATTGGGCGACCAGCAGACAAGGGAAACGCAACCGTAGTAATGGATATCACAGACTACGAAGAAAAGATGAAAGTGCTTTTAAACGATTCAGCATACAAACCTATCGCTACGGATCCAATGACATATCTGGAAAAGACGACAACAGCCAAAATCAAAGCCAGCAGCATCAGCGAAGAATAACGCCAACTGATTCCAAGGAAGAAGTCGTACAAGTATCCAAAACTATATGGACCGCCGAAAATACACAAAGAAGATGTTCCGCTCAGACCAATCGTAAGTTCCATCGGATCACCATTGCAACAGCTAGAGCTAAGTTCCTGGCAAAACAACTACAACCCTACGCCGAAGAAGCCGACTCTTTCGTGAAAAGCATGTAAGGAACATCACCGTTGAACCAGGGCATCTGTTAGTAAGTTCCGACGTTGTATCACTTTTTGTTAATGTACCTACAGAAGAGGCGGTCGATACCATACAACACAGGTATCAAGTCACAGAAGATGCAATAAATCTGATGAAGCATTGTCTGAAGATACGTACTTCATCTTCAAAGAACAACGTTACAAACAAGTGGAAGGACCACCTATGGGTTCACCATTAACGCCGATAATAACCAACTTATTCACTGAAGACTTGCAAGTAAGAACTATAGAAGCAGCAACTCATAAGCCATACTTATAGTTCAGATATGTCGACGATACGTTCGTGATATGAATACTTGGAGAAGAAAAGCTACGAAAATTCCACGAACATCTGAACAGAATACACCCGAAGATCAAATTCACGATGGAAATCGAAAAAGAAAACAGTCTTCCATTCTTGGACGTGCTGATAATTCCAATTCGGTCGGTAACGCTTTATGCGTACCTAGGTACCCAGGCTTCCGCCCATAACCTTAATTGGACTAGCGAGGGACCACCAACCCCTAAGAGACCAACACCGGTTGAGGGGTCCCGACTCAGCCGGGGGGCTCACCCCTCCCCTTAGTACTCATGTTAGAAATGCTTCCCTATCAACGTTAGATGAGTCACCGTTCGAGAACACTTGCGCGATTCTCTCCCACACATATTATTCTAACCCCAGTCTCTGTTACCCACATTACGTGGGATAGGGCAGCTAGACAGGTTAGTTTTAAGGGTAAGCGGCGTGTGGTCTGCATCGGTTCTCGTCTCGGATACTAGGCTTCCGTACATGGGGGCCCGACACCTCAAACGATGGCTCTACCCTAGCTCATCTCGGATACTAGTACCCCATGCCTTCCACCCGACACCTCAAGCGACTGCTCCGCATCGGCTCAATGCGAGCCGATATCCGCTTACCCGACAGGATGACGGTGGGTAGGGTCGCTTTACCGATAAAACCCGGCCACCGGGCATCAGCCCGCCTTCCTGTGACATACGCCTACCATGGGGAGTGTCCGGTCCCCACTCCCATGGTAGCACTCATGTTAGCAACGTTTGATGAGTGACCGTCGAGATCGCTTACGCAAACCTCTACCACACATCTAATACTAGCCCCAGCATCCGTTCCCCACGAACGTAGGATAGGGTAGCTAGATAGGCTAGTTTTAAGGGTGGTCGGCGTGTGGTCTGCATCGGTCTTCATCTCGGATACTAGGCTTCCGAGCAGATGGCCCGACACTTTTAAGGATGGCCCCCTACGGCTCATCTCGGATACTAGTACCGCCTGTCTTTCACCCGACACCTCTAGCGACTGACCGCCGTCGCCATAAATGACAACATCGCCATAAATGACAACATCCGCCACCCGTACGTGCTGATAATGAAGGAACAAAACGGAAGCCTTGGATATTCAGTGTATCGCAAGCCTACATGTAAGGATCGGTACTTAAGCGCCCAGTCGTACCGCCATCCAGCACAACTACAATCAGTCGTGAAAATAATAGTGACAAGATCACAAAGACCAACAGATGTTAAAAACAAACAGAAAAAAATGAAAAAATTAGAAACAGCACTACTCCAGAACGGATTCTCCAAAAAGCAGATCATGAAACGACGAAGAGGAAGAAAAAAAGCCACTAGGAAGAACGTGGTTAGCGTATGTAAAAGGCACAACGGTTAAAATAAGCAAAGTCCTCAGGAAGCATAAAATCGAAACAATATTCAACACGGATAAAAAGATCTCCAACATTCTTCCTAATCCAAAAACAAAAATCCAACTGAAAGTCAAGGAGTATAGAAATCCCTTGCCAAAATTGTGACAGAATCTACATAGAACAGACGAATAGAAAAAGTGTGAGAAGAGAAGAACACCGGAATGCCGTCGAGAAGAACGAAAGAACGTCTTCACTCGCACAGCACATAGCATCCACCTCACACAAGATAGATTTCGACAATACAAAAATTATAGCCAACGTACAGCACTTTATTATTATTTATTATTATTATTGATACTGCTTCAAGTTTTCGTTTGCTTTTTTATTGTTGTTATGGAAGATTACAGCAATGTTATCGATGTCGAATCTTGAACAGCCCTATATTTTTTATACAGAAGTGGCACAAAGTTCTTGACAAAAGGAAATCACAGAGTACATAGAGCTCGAGAAATTCAGGAAGTAAACCTCGATTGCGATTTGGCACAAAAGAGGCATTCACCCGATAACGCTAACATATATATAATCAAGCGGAGTCATACAGAAATACTTTGAAGACTTACCAATAGAATTTATTTCGAATACATTGCATTATTATATTAAAAATAAATTATCTTCAATCCAACTGCTTTTCTTCGTAGATTATATTAAAAAAAAACTCTTCACATTCAGTTCAATATCTTTTATTGATCTCACTGATTTATTACAAAACTTGGTTATATATAATGTCGCTCCCTTCGGAACTATCTGTTTTGACCAAACAAATTAAGCAAGTTGAAATCGATACCTACCGTATCACAAAAAGCCCTTCCAAATCTTGCCATCGATTGGGTACGTGAATAACTACTATTCTAAGACCGAAGACGTTCGGCAAAACCAAAAGGTTTTTGCCATTGTATTCGTGTCGAACAAAGCGAGCGTAAACTCTGCAAAGCTCCTTATTGTTGGTACGTACTCCTTAAATACTCGACGACGTCGTTTCCTTTACAGACGCTCCCTGTTACCAGCTCAAATATTTATGCTTCACTCAGTTTGATTTAGGACTGAAAATTGAAGGGAATGTGCCTTCATTAAGGAAATATATTAATTTAGATTAACACTATTATATAATATTACATTTTTTTCTAAAAACGAACATTAAAGCAAAAATCATAGTATATACGAAGTATGAGTATAAAACAGTTAATATATCATTCTCCATTTTTGATTAACTTTTCCTGATCCATCAAAATATTGTTTATCAATTATTTATGCATCAAAAAGCAGCAGTTTAACGCCAATACCATAGCAGTCGCATTTTAATTAAGTTGCAGTTGATGCAAATACAATACGTTCAATTGCGCTATAGTGTGATTGTAATTTGCATTGTGTGATTTTAATTTGCATTGCTTTCCAAATTGAAATAAATGTTTAGCGCGTTGTGAGTTCGATTTAAATAACGAACTTATGCAAAGGGACGATTTAGTAAGTCGAGTGGGTGAGTAATGGAGTACCTCTCGTAAAGTTAAATTGGGTGTGAGCTTAGGTTCATCGCTTTAAAACTATTCCCCATACTTTATTTAAGACATTCGTCATGAACAGCAATTCAATTTCTTAGTATGAAAATTCGATAAGAATGTATTTGCTTTATTTTTTCTTCTGGTTCATTGTAATTATTGTTCGTGTAATAAAAATATTTTTCACGTTTTCACGTTGATGAATTGTATTTTTATTTTCTTATTACTGTTACTGTCCAATGAAACAAACTTGAGTAGAACCTTCCACTGAATTATCGCAGAAGAATGCCACAATTTAACCAACCCCCTTGTGTAATACCGAGATAGCTCGCAATAGCAGTTTATCTAGCATAACTCGCCCATAACTTTTACGTTTGTACCGCAGTAAGGCGTCGTCGTCGTAAATTTTTTACGTAATCCCATCTTTGTTCCTCGTCTTCAGCCACTTCAATCAAACCAAGTACAAAACTGATGCTTTGACGACCCGCACGTAAAACAGGTATGAAAGAAATCTCTCTTTGCGGTCACGCTCTTTTGATATTCGGCGGTTTCAGACTGCTTCCTTTTCCGCAAGGACGTTTTTGTGAGCGCCGAAAATTTATTTGGGGTGAGCCGCAGTCAATTTCCAATTACCGCAAATCCCTCATACATATTTTAAATTAAGTTTGCCCGGGAAAAACACAACGGGTGCTGTAATTAATTCTGTATCGCCCGGACCGTAATGGGTTCTTAATGTACAGGTGGATTTAATAGGCGAGTTATGTTTAGCTTATCGTTAGCTAAGCTGGAGAATGCACGTGAGCACGCATTAAATTGATGCGAAAATAAGTACGAGGGAGACAAAAAATATGGGAGATATATAAAATACAAATTACTTTGGACTATTTTATTTTCTAAATTAAAATAAAGAAGGAAATCTGTAGCGATATGAAATGAAAATAATTGATTAATGTAGTCAAATAATGTTGTATAATCAGGGGCTTAACTACTATTAAGGGAAGCTCAAGGGCTCATGATATGAGAGGGCCTAAACCAAGCCATGGAGATTACTCTTGCGGAATGGTTAACATGTTTTGCTTATGGGACTAAAGTATCGAATAAATCTGTTGGAAACTATGTCACTCTTAGCTTACCTTAGCTCTACCACCTATTCTTAAATCGTCGCATTTTTTAAAAATACTGGTGCGTGATAAATTACGATCATGAACAAAGTTGAACATCGACTAGTAATAAAATTTCTCACAAAAGAAGAAAATATTCCAAAGCAAATTCATGATAGGATGTCTGCGATTTATAATGAAGCTTCTTAATTTTATAAAACTGAGCGATTACTCATTTCCTTCGCAGCAAGTTTTGGCTGCCTATAAAGGACAAGAAGAGAATTTTATTGAGAAAGTCGTGACAACTTGGATCCATCACTTTGACCCTGAGAATAAACAAGGATTAATGCAATGGAAGCACAACCGTTCTCCAACACCAAAAAATTTTGAAGATGGACCATATGCTGGCAAAGTGATAGTTATGATTTTTTAGGATTCGAAAGGAATTTTGCTGATAGATTAGCTACCCCTCAAAACTGCGGTAAAAGAGGCCTATCACAGTACCTTTTAAGAAAATACCAGGAGTCTTTCAAACAAAATCGACCTTAAAACTTTTGATTTTACAACACAACGCCCCTACAATCCTACAATCCAGATTGTGCTCCCTACGATTTCACCATTTGAAGAAAAAATTTTGTGGACAAGATTTTCGGGCAATGAAGAGTTACAATTGGAAGTAGAACTTTTGTTTACAACGTAAAAGAAATTTTTTATGTTTTGTTTCGAAATGTAAAAAGTGGTTGCAGGAAATTATATTGAAAAATATTTCAAAATCATTATTTTTTCCGTCCTCCTCATAGTTTGGCGCCTTATATATCAAATGGCCCTCGTGTAATAAACCGATCCTCTCTCTTTTATTTGTGGTCTATTTATATAATATGTAACAATATTTTACGTCAACTTTCAGGGTGTCAGACAAGTATTATTTGTTGCAAAACGAATTGATGTGAATGGTCAATTAATCTGGTATTCATCAAATTTGCAGTGACAAATAAAAACGTAATGAATGTAAAGGAAATAGGAAGAAAAAGAATTGAAATCGGAGAGCCTACCCTTAGATACCCTTGGATACTAAGAAGAACAAAATGGCCAAATTCGAAAAAGTACGATTACGGAAGTACGGAAGCGACCGCTTCAATAAAGAAAACGAATGCAATTGAAAATAGGAATAAGATAATAAAAGCAAAAGTGACATAAAAGTAGGAAGCTGGATTATTAGAAATATGCTAAAAAGAAAAATGGAAAAAATATGGCGTAGAGACCCAACACTTATAACAAGTGACAAGCGTCGCTTAAAAAAATAATAATTATTATTATTAGTGCAAAGAGAAGAAAAAAAAACACCTGAGCAGAGCAAAAAAGAAACACCTGATAAAACCAAGAAAACGAACAAAAAATATAAAAAACTCGAAAGTCAAAAATTTGTTTTCAAAAAAGAAGAAAGTAGTTGTAAAATGAGAAGAAATGTAGTAACAACAGAATGAATTAAAGCTGGAAACGGAGGATGTTGGAAAAGCTAAAGGCTAATAAAAACACAAACATCACATAATGACAAAAATTAAGACTTATATAGCAGCAATCAGTCCAATAGTATCATAAGCTTTGGAAAAAATATGTCTCTTAAATAAAGACGAAGAATTATTGAGAATTCTGAAACAGAAGAACAGAAAAATTCGAATGTTAAAAAAGATAGGCAAAAGAGAATTTAGATAACATATTGCAGTGTTAATTACCTTTTTGAAAAAATTAATTAAACAAGTACATTACGTGAGAAGAGTTAAAAATATATACAACAGTGCCACGGTCCAGCAGACGTTCAACAACAGCTTTCGAAACAACGACGAGGTAGACGCAATAGTGACGAGACGTTTCGACAGAACGACATGCATCTAAAACAAACAGACTATACGACAAATACAAAACGGATGTAAACGCAGCAATTATAGAGCGCATAATTACAGTTCAACGAATCAAATTAGCTTCGCAGAAGGGAGTTCCAAGGTAGTAGACCAATTTGAGTGGGCGATCAAGCACTGGGATTTCGTAGCAACAATGCAGCAGAGGTTTGGCTCATTCCGGGGGCCACTACAGCCTTAGACTATCCAGTGGACGGGAAGAAGCCGCCCAAGAACAAGAAAAAGCTGATATATTTAGAAGACGGCCGAAGAATACGTCTTTGATGGGATCCAGTGCCGGACTTCTTGATTCATTATCAAAAATTATGTAACGAACACTTATATGGAAGTGCTAAAAAAAGATAGATAATAAGAGAATAGGATATTATTATAGATTAAGTTTGTTGTTGGTGATACATAGGGAATTATTTTTAGATAAGTTATGTTTTAGAGGTTAGATAATTAGGAAATAATGTATTTTAGATACTTACCGTTGTTTAGAGTTAAGTTGCTCCATTTTCAGTTCAATTTTAGTTTAATTTCAATGAAATGTAGTCATGTCTAAGGTAAAAAGCTAATTGTCAAAAAAACATGACGTCTGGTTACCAACTCAAATCTAGTATGTAACTAGATCAGAACCCGGATGTTTCGGTAACCAAGACAACGGGAAAATAAACAACGAAAAGCGCTATAAAAGGCGAGCGCTCCGTGATTTGGAGCACTCCTGCTTCGACCTTCGTGGGTAACAGACTCCTGCCTCGACCACCGCGAGTAATTCATTCCTTCTTCGACCTCCGTAGGCAACACTTCGAGAAAACAAGCAGAAATATTTATTAAAGGTTATTTAGTACGAGGTATTTTCATTAAGAAAGAAAACATTTTTATTGGATCCTGAATACCTGTATCCTTCGTCCTTAACCAACGACATGGGCAACCCTTCCAGGAAACACATATATGACAACACAAACAAATATTTTTATTTGAACACCGGACAGCGGGAGACGTTTAGGTATTGTCGAAGGGCGCCTCTCTCTTGTGAAAGAGTTGAGGCAGTACAGAGTGTCCCCCTTTTGACAAGTATACATCGGATAGGATAAGAGGTTCACCGACCTTTGTGAAAGGCGAGGTGACATGACCGTCTTGTGCTAACCGGTGTACATTTTTGGGACAGACAACAACCTTTTCGATAATTTTTTAATTTCTTTTTCTGACACATACGGGCGCATATACATTTAACACTGACACTCCTTTCGCCTCCCCCTTACGTTTATGTATTTGTCATTGTATGTGCCCACCATGGGGCCATAAAACGAGAAGTGGGTAATTCCGAGCGACCCAAAGAGAAATCCTGAGAGAAAGATAAAAAGAAAGTAGATACATACCCACAAACAACATAATACTACAATTGGCATCGCAACTTGGAGTCCAAAAAAACATTACAATATGAACCATAGAGTAAATGATATAAGAAATCTGATGAACGAAGAAGACATAGTTTGGTTATAAAGGCCCAGAGATGAAGGTGGTTCGAAGAACATACTCGAATAGGGGATTTCGATGTAAAGAAAATATTTGAAGAAATGGAGAATAAGTCTTGACAAGTATATAGACAGAAAAAAAAATAACACAAGAGCAACAATCTATGAGAGAAGAAAAAATAAAAGGAAAATTATGTTGTGGAGTGACATTGCTTACAAAAACAGATCGCCTTTGATGTTTATCCGAGGCGACATTACTGATCAAAGTTATGTTAACGAATTGATAGTATTCTATGGTCTTCCTTACCCGCAGGGACAAGAAAATCCCCTTTTATAGTAAGATAAGATAACACACGTTCATACATTGCAGAATTAACTTCTTTGCACAACCCATGTTAATTTTTCGTAATGGCCACCTAGATCTTCTGACCTTTCGCCCATAAATCACGTCTGAGAGATGATGGTGAGGAAATTATAAAGCTAGGAGTATCCTCCACAGACAATAGAAGCCCTCAAAAGCGAATTGTCGCCAGAATCTTCACTTTAAACATCTAGCTTACCTCAATCCCACCGATATCCCGAAATATTTCCAAATATTAGACCAAGTGCAGATCTGAGGCAAAAGATGCTGAAGTGTTCATAAAGCTGATTTCGGATAACCTACAAGAGACTAATAAGGAACTAAGAAATTAATAAAAGAAACTATGACGAGGACTTATAAGAAGGAATACGAGAAAAATGCAAGAACCATCGTTGAATTGTATATTTTTGTCTGCTCCCTACTCATGAATCAGGAAAATACCAAGGGGTATGGATATTAATCAAGACCACCGACTGACAAGGGCAATATGTTGAGAAGAACAGGTTTTCTATGACATGAAGGAAATGTATTATATGCTAAAAAGGCAGAAAGAAACTGGAAGGACAAAAGTGCATAGTAATAAAGAAAGAAGATAAGAGAAACTAATAAATAAGAAGTGATTCCTTCAGTTTAAGTACCTCAACTTAGGGCCTTAAATAACCATGTTAGAAATCTTGAAGCTTTTTGTAGATTCATTGAAATGGTCTTTGCATAAACTCTAACATAGCTCTTTAAGCTGTTAAGCTATTATGTTTAGAAATTACGTTAAATTTTCTTGACTAACCAAAAGAAAGGTTGAATAACTTAATTGATTTAGTACATCTCAACATAGAAACAGAAAAAAGCAGTACAATAGTTTTAATTAGTTTTGATTACTATTATTTTGGAATATATTATGTTGTTAGATCCTGACGAATTAACGATTAAGCTAAGGGCATACTCGAGAAGAATGATCTTTTATAACTACCTCTACATTCCAGAAACACTCCTAGCTCTAAATTGATCGAGAAAGAAGAGGAACAAGACGGTACGACTTATATAACAAGAAGAATTGTAATACATTGTTAATATTTATCCTTAATTTAACTGAAAATTATTATAAAAATTATTAATGCTGGAGGCTTCAAAGGCTACAATAAAGAATTCCGCGGTCAATTCATTAATCGTTTCATTAAAAAAGAAACGTTACTAAAACAAAGTAAGCTGAGGCAAATCATAAATTATTCAAGAATAAAGGACAAGAGCACAAAACGTTTGTTACAATTGAGAATACTATATATGAACATATATATTTTATGAGATAACGTGCTCGAAATTCTATGTATATCTGTCCAATAAATTTCATTTAACTCCAATTTATCTCGACAAGATTTGAATAAATAGTTACTATTTATACATATGGAAATTTTATGGTAAAAGCGACATGGTGTTAACATCTAAAAAAATTTCAAAACTTCATTGTAATAGTTTTTTTATGCAATTAATTACATACTGTATTATTGTAATTCTAATCTATTGACCATATACTACTTTGGCACAAAGTTTCTATAAGGCGCATGTGAATAGACTTAAATTGAATTAGATTTATGTTCCATTTTTTGTCTTATTTAAAGTACACATTTTCATCCCCCTGCTCAATATTTTTTTAACCGAAATACAGCGGTCATTCTTCGCGCTATGTGAACACAACCAACTAAGCCTGAAAACAAAACCAAGGCCAGGATGGGATAAACGTGTTTTTCATTACAAACGAGGACTAAACTGTGTATGAGTAATGGGAGACTGTCCAGCACAAACGAGGGCAGGTGGTGGAGATCGCGTCAACGCCTAATTGATAAATGGAACCGGACGTTCACCGCAAATTTCCCACTCGATACAAACTGACGAAAAAATGAGTAAAGTTGAGCGTTAAATCAAACGTGTCTTGGCACCTTTTCAAAAGTAAATTGCCTTAATTTTGATATAGAGTACCGAACACATCAATATGTCTCCATTTGTGTGTATTTGTAGAATAAGCCTCTTGAGTTGATCCCTCGGCTTGGTGGGGGATTCGTCCAATTACTCTCTACATTCATCCTGTTAACCAGAGTTTCCAGTAACTCGACAAATATTCACGTCTTCATAATTTCATTTCCTATAACTTTTAATATTAATGAGATTAAGAATTTTTTCTTTATTTTCGATATTTATAAATTTTATTGATGTTGATAATAATTTCTAGTCCGGAACAGAAAGCCTTAAACTTCTCGGGCGGTATCGATTTACCTATACGCAAAATGTACGTGCATACAGGGCTTATGCATGCATTTATTTGCTTTCCGTTAAAATAAAAAACGTAACCGGACACTTCCCTTCCAGATTGACCCTCCGGCCGGATGTCAGAACGAGGGAGGTGAAGGACAAGTCGGTACGGGCGCCGTTGATGACGGTAGTTCAGATGATGCCCGCACACCTCTGCAGTCACCCAGATCGCAAAACACCAGCCGCGAAGAGGACGAGTCTTCCAACGCTAACGAATCCGACTGCAAAAGTCCGAATCAAAGGTGAATGCGATATCCACCTCGACCACACACTTTATATACATACTCTACATTAAATATAATTGAAAGTAGGAATCAGGAATTACTGATACTCTGATCATTGTCACTGATCACTGATCACACACGTACTATTTGTGAAATAAATTTTGAATCTCCCTCTGAGAAAGTTATTTCAAATTAGAGCAGCAAATTGTTAGATACCAAAAGTGATTTTTCTCCAAATATTCTCAAAAAGCATATTACCATCTGGAACATAGAATTCCTCTCAAGACAATTACAAAACATGTTTAACTTCACGTAAAGAGAAATTATTTATATTATAAATATGTAATGCAAACATTGAAGGGGACAAGTATACATACACAAGCGAAGAGGCATTGATAGGTTTTTGGCCTAACATAGAAAACATTACTATTTTTCAAAACAAGTATTATTTATTCAACATAATTACCTTTTAACTTTATATACTTAGCACAACACAATTGTTTATCTTGGTCTGTAAACCAATCCTACGCAATACTTATTTCTGTTTCATTTGATGACAACTTCTTCCCTTTCAAGTTTTTTTTTTTTTTTTAATGTACTGAAGGGGCTATATGTGGTGAATAGGTAGGGTGGCTAAAAGTTCGAAGCCATACAACTAGGGATATGCTTTGCAAGAAAAACGCACCTTTAGAAATTTTTTCATGACGTTTCTCATAATTTTTCACGAAACTCCAAATCATGATGTACTCCAAATCATTATGTACCAAGTGAAACATATATTCGTAGGAAAAGTTCAATGTTTCTGCTATACGTTTGGACCCACGCATGGCATCAACATTTTCTAAAGTGGATAGTGAAACGGGTCTTCCAACACTCATATCTGACTTTTCCTCTTCATTTCTGCAACCCACCCATTTTTATGGTGGCATAGAAAGACAATTATCCTTAAATGTTTCCACCATATTCGCATAAATTTGCTAGCCGAAGAACCTCTTCAAAAACGAATACTTGACTTAACTTTTTCACATCTAAATTAGAGGAACTATTTGAGCATTCTTGTTGTAATAGTAACCGTTTTCGACTTTGCTTAAGGGAAAGAAGCTAGGCTAACTAGATATCAATGCCTCCTCGTACAATTGGGGAACATTTTAATGTTTTTTCTATTTTTAGAAACTTTTAAATAATTTCTAATTGAAAATACGAAATATACATAGACCGTCTAGAAAGTATCCGGAATTTTGAAATTTCTATCAATATATTGCTTATTATACATATTATATTAAATTCTCAATATCTTAGAATTGCAGTATTTTTATCAAAATAATAATTTTTAAAGAATCTATCAAATAAAGCGACCACAAATGTTGAATGTTAACAATTTTAAGCAAACAGAAAAAATTGAGTAATTTTGTTAAATTTAAGGAAAGAGAAAACTGATGGAATATATTTTTAACAAATTAGTTCATTACCAAAGAAAGAGGATTTGTAAAGTTACTTCGAACAAAAAATTAACGAAAGAAATGAAATAATAGCATCAATTTTATATAGGCTGTTTCGTAACTTCATGAAAATAAATTAAACAATAAAAGTTTGCATGAAAATGAATAGAATGAACCATTTTTGTTAAACAAAGTGTTATTAAATTTTCGAGAAAATAATAATTTTGTCGAACGGGTAAACCATTTGAACGTCTCTGGTTTAAGTTTATGATGTTTACGAAGAATATGAGTGATGTAATTTATTGTTAGTCATCACCAACCGGGCCGGGTAGTTTGAAGGTGTACGTTGAGATGGTTGCACGGAAATTTACTGAAAAAAATGGCAGAATTTACAAATAGTGAGATTGTTGACATGATTCTAGTGTACGGTGAAAGTGGGCAAAACGCATTAGCGGCAAGGCGTTTGTATGTACAACATTTTCCAAACCGACATTTGCCAACCAGTGCCACATTTCTCTCTGTTGTGCAAAGAGAGAGAGATACTGGAACTTTAAGAGTATGTCGCGGAAGAGGTGGAGGACGGCACAATATTACAACTTATTGAGGAACATCCTTCGCTAAGTGTACGTGATATCTCAAGACGAACGCGTTTATTGCCCTTCGTTGTTTGACGTATTCTTCGCGAACAACAATTACATCCATACCATATTCAAAGAGTTCAGGCTTTGCTACCAGCCGACTATGCTCTCTACACATACGATTTTGTCATTGGTTACTGCATAAACAACAGACAAATACGAATTTTGTTCATAATGTCCTGTTTACTTCTGTTTACCGACGAAGCTATTTTCACCAGAGATGGGGTGTGCAATTTTCGCAACATGCACTTATGAGCTGTGAAAACCCTTACGCAATTCGTCGCGGTAATTTCCAACAACGGTTTTCTGTTAACGTGTGGACAGGTATTTTAAACGGCAATTTAATCGGCCCGTTCGTCTTGCCGAACCGTTCGGATGGTCTCCAATACTTAAATTTTCTACGCACTAATCTACCTGAACTTCTTGCGAATATGAACTTAAATCTTAGAGCAACGATGTGGTTTATGCACGATGGTGCTCCACCTCATTTTCGACGAGAAGGACGTGCTCACCTCGACGAAATTTTTCCTGGTAGATGGATTGAAAGAAACGGGCCGATCAGGTGGCCTACACGTTCACCTGTTCTAAATCCGCTAGATTATTATCTGTGGGGACACGTAAAAGCGTTGGTATACGAAGAAGAAATCAATACTTTCCAAGAATTGAACGATTGTATTAATGCCGCATTTCTCTCTGTTCGACAACAAAACATGTTTCATAACGCTTATGAATCATTACTTCGCCGGGTAGATTTGTGTTTACGAGCGGCCAAGGGGAGGAATTTTGAACACTTATTGTGACTCAGCCGGCACTGAGCCAGAGATTCTAAACATTTGTCAATGCGTTATCTGTTGAGCGTAAGTTTTATTTTGTTTTTTGGAAGTTGCGAAACACCCTGTATAATACGTGAAACACTAAGTCTACTCAGGATGAGTTCTCAGGATTCTCAGAATTAAACAGAAATTACATAAGCAAAATAACTAAAATTGTTTCCCTCTACTGTACTTGTTTCGTTCATAAATTCGAAAAGTGAATGTCGCAGTACTTTCTTCCTTTTTCCGGATGCTTTCTAGACGGACTATAATTCGTAGTAAATTTTTAATAAAATGGTTGCTAGGTTTTACAAGAATTTCGGTAAATGTAGTAAATGTTTAATGCTTCAAAAAGCAAAATATTTATCCTTTATTACCATGATCATACTCGTACAAACTATTCTAACTTGTTAAAGAAAATAAAATAGAAAATGTAATTCGACATCCTCAAACATATATGAAACAAGTCCCACTCATTCACTTCTATTTAAAATAATATTTAACGAACATTTTAGCTTGGAGTCCATTTTGATTTTAATTCTTCCTTTTATCAACAGTCGTTAACATTATAGGAGTTTAAACAATAGGATTGCCGAACCTTTTTATTTATTTATAAGTCATAAAAGAGATCCTATGTTTAATTCGAGCTGGAAAAGTACTTATCATAAATCTCCTGACCATGTGCTCGAAAGCCAAGACGAAGCAACAAACAGACTTAAACAAACAAGCGACGCTTGCGTTGTATATCCTTTATGTTTGAAAATAGTAATTAAACGTGCTAGTCTCGAAATTAAAACTAAGTACTTGCGTAATTTAATATAAAAAAGGTGGATTCAAATTAAAGCTCAATAAATTGAAACTCCATCTACTTTAAAACACTGTTATCCTTTATTGCCTTTTAAAATCGGCAAATCTTTATGACTAAATAAAATTAAAGAAGGTTTAATGTCAATAAAGTTTAACCGTTTAAGAAGCAGCGATCGTCTTGACCTAGTTTATTTATGCGATTTTGTCTTTTCAATGAAAGAGTATAACTTAAACAGCTACGTAACAAAAATTTATCTTTGTTGTAAACAAGTACTTTTATTGCAATTTGATGAACATGTCCGAAAATTCATAAGTCAGTAAATATTTCCAGTGCAGTAAGAGGTAGAAAGCTTCAGGTTTCATTGACCTCTAGTTTTCAACATTTTTTTAGTACACGAGGGTAATTCATGAAAGAAATTTTTTTAATCGTCACTTGATGGAGTTAAAACTTCTATCACGTATTGTATAATCCGATTACAATGAAATTGTATCCTCTAGGTTGTCTCAATAAAAACGCAAGATTTTTTTAAATAAAATGCATGATTCGATCAACCTTTGAACGATAGAATGACTTGGTGTATTCTGTCAAAAATAAAATTGCGAATAATCTGCAAACTCTTCCCTTTTAAATTCTAGGTCTTTTCGTTTAGCGTTCCATTATTGACAATTACCTATTGGATAGTTGTCACTCTGAGTTATTAACATTTTTATAAAGTTTCCTTTGCAACTACTAAATTATATAAAAACTGGAATTACTTAATAACAATGCAATATATGTAGGTGTCTTTCAATGCAGTGAAAAACTTTTGACTTCATAATTACCGGATTAAAACGTTCACTAAGTTCAATAATGAATTACAAGTATTGTGATTATTCTGCCGCTCATAGATTTTTCAGAGCAACATACTTAATATTAGAAATATTAAACTTATTCCCGTTAACGTTCGGGAAATTGCACAAAGAATTGCAGTTACTGCAAATTACGTAGATTTCGCTACCTGTGGAGATTTAATCTGAAAACATAATTATCAAATTAAAAATGTTCAGTATCTTCGATAACTTGTAGTTCGTTTATAATTATAACCACTATGTCATAGAATTCGTTAACGAAAGAAGAATACTAGGAAAATAATCTTGTCGTCTGCTGGGGCATACATGGAATTATATTACAAATTAATGCTAAAAATAATTGAGAAAAAAATTTGTATTTGCACATTTTCAGTTACTGAATTATCCCTCGAATTTTGAATCAGTCTGTTTTATGTTAGAATTAAAATTCGAAAGAATTTTATTGTGGTTTACTGTTTTCTTCTAATCTCTGATATTTAATATTATACCTAGATGAATTCAATTCTTCTTGTCTTACTTAATAGCAGTAAAATATCTACATACGTTTCGTAATCAATTTCTTACTTAAACCGTATACAGGGTGAGTCAGCATTCTGTATTTTTAAAATGACTTTATTTTTTGTGAGATAGTGCAAAAAGTTTAAGAAAAACTGCACCGAATATTAAGGACTAGGTACATCGAACCGTCGCTTTGTCGATTTTTCAATGGTTAAGAAATTATATTGGTTGAAATAATCACATTAACAGAATATTTGACAACATTTACATGTTCATTAAAAAATTTAATTCCGTTTAAGTCACATACCTCTCTTTAGTTTGAAGTAACTATGTGAAATTGCTAAGGAAGAATGAGAGCATAGTCTTTTCTTTAGTTATTAATGAAAATTTCGTAGAAGGGAATTTTAAATTGCTGCTTGTTTTATATTCTGCACAGAGAAAAAAGAATTATTAAATCAACCACGTATGGGTTATATATAGAAAAAACTTCAAAGCTTGGGGATGCAAACAATTAAGGGTGGTAAAAGAAACTCATTTTGATTTAAGTTAAGCTTTCTGAAATGTGTGTTTCCTTCATCAGGACACCGTCAAAGGTGGTCTGGAGCACAGAAACCCATGTTTGTAACATTTATCTCTTACAGTGGCCTGACGAAGGATATAAACTAAATTAATTGACTGCATCTCCAAGTATTTCAACATTATTAATTATACCAGCCAAGATATCTACAATTCAAAAAAGAATGTATTTATTCGAATAAATATTTTTTTTAAACTTTTACCATTTTCCAAAATACGGAAGTTATTTTAAGAACATAGAATCGTGAATCACCCAGTATATTTTGCTCTATTTATTTGTTGTAGTCATTACCTACTAGATTTCACAAGATAGAACTTTTATCCGGTCTGGGCGAAATTTTATTTAACGCAAATTTTCTCCGTTTTGGTGCTAGTTACCCAAACAAGAAACGACATAAATAACGAGAAATAATAATGACAGTTACAAGAATATAAAAAGTGAGCAACAAAAAAATCAGATTAGAGTAGGCTATGCAAAGAAAATCTATGTTTGTGATTAATTGAATTAATTAATCTAATATGTACATTCATGAACTGTCAGATCCGCCTGATGCCGGGTTAATCACAGGCATACATTTTCTTTGCATCGTCTACTCGTATCCGATTTTTTGTTACTCACATGTTATAAGGGTAGTTACGAAGGTAAAGCTGAATTTATTGAGAATAAGAAAATCTAGTAGACCGTGAAAAACAAAACATACAGTGTAATTTACAGCAATTCTTTATCTGTCATTTAAAGTTTAGTGTTGAAGTTACGTTCGTTAGAACCCAAGTTACTATTTTTTTAAAGTGATATTACAAGTATAAAGAATTAACCAGAAAGCATTTTCGAATCATGATTTATTATGATTTTAAAAAAGGTTTAAGCGCTTATGAGTGCAAAAAGTGTTTAGATTCGTCTTTTAGTGAACAAGCACCTTCCTTGGCTACAATTTACCGATGGTATAAGGAATCTGAAGGCGAAAGGAATTCTGTTCGGCATCAGAAAGGAGCAGGGCGTCCTCCTACGGCTGTTACCGACAAAAACATTGCTGCTGTTAAAAAATTAATTGTAGAGGACAATAAAGCCACTTATACAGTAATAGAGCATCAACTCAATTCTCAGCTATTAGAACAATCATACACGATCACCTGCATTTAAAAAAAGTGGTTAGCCGTTTTGTGTCGTATCACCTTTCCGATTTCCAAAAAGCAGAGCGTGTAAGAATTTGTCATGAAACTTTAATTTCTTAAATAATAGCGGTAACAGGTGACGAAACTTACATTCCCTTCTTCGATTTACCTACCCGCCAAGAGAGTCGTGTATGGATTCACGAAGATGAAGAAACTCCAACAATGACCAAAAAGCAGCTATGAAAAAAATTATGTATGCGGTATTCTTCAGAAGTACGGGCCTAGTATAGGCAATTAAACTAGATGGACAAAAGACAGTTACAGCTAAATGGTACACTGAAAAATCTTTGCTTGAAGTGTTCAGTAGAGTTCCAGACAAGGAAATTATGCTGAACCATAATAATGCACCGCCCTATACGGCAGCTTAAGCTCTCCAGTTTTTGGCTGAAAAAAACTAAAAGTAATAGATCATCCGCCGTGTTCACCTGATTTAGCAATGTGACTATTTTTTTAGGTTTAAAAGGAATTTGTGGTGTAGATGGTTTTCGTCAGAAGAAGAGATTGATGCCGCAATTGACGCTTATTTTGAAGGTATTCTGAAAGATGATTGGTTGGGAGCTTTTGAACAGTGAAAAGAAAGAATGATCAAATGTATCATTGCTGAAGGGAATTACTTTAACCATATTTAAAATAAAATCCTAGAAAATATTAACCGTGTTTTTTATTCTCAATAAATTCAGCTTGACCCTCGTATTATTAAAAATGAAGTTAAATGACAATTAAAGTAATAGAGAAGCAATAAATGAACATAATTTATACGAAAATACTAAGTGCAGAAACTAGCTATAACCATATAAAATATCTCATGCACATTCCTCTAGTGGAACAACTACGTTCTCAATAACAGTGTGTATGCAACTCAATTAAGACACTGAGTTGGTCCCCTGCTTTCGCGGTAGGTTAGCCGATATCGGAGAAGTAAAATTTTCAGAAACTTCTCAACTGCAACGTGTTCTAATTATTCTACAATTGAGGAACGATTTACATACGCGTGTACAATTACATTTTTTCTAAATTTTCCTCCGTAAACCTCGTCCGTTTTAATTCTAAAATATCTTTATTATCGCTAAACCATAAGGCTTGTCAGCATCGCCTGCGGTCGGTGCAAATTTCAAAAGTTGTCTTAAATTGGTCGACCGTTTTGCTTCTAAGAGTGAAAAATTCCTAGTTACTAATTACTAACAAAACTGTGAAAGAGGATAATAGTGAACCAGCAAGAAGCAACCCCAGGACGTCTCGAGTAAGTTTGATTCACCACCCTACCGAAACCAAAGTTCACTAACAATATCGTCAGAAACCCAGCAGAAATCCCCGAAATATTTGGGTATCATGCATAAAAACCACATCACAAGTCTTTTGCTTATTCCATATCAAACTTTCCAATTAGCCACTGTTTCAAGTCCGTTTTCTTAATTTTTTAAAGGAACTTAAGTGTAGTAACTGGTAACAGTAAAGTTTTTAAGAATCGCGACCCTGGGTGTTTTCTCTCTTCATAGTTGTTGTTGAGCAAACTGATCCTTGTCCGAAATGTTTTTGTAAATATGTCTAAGATCTTTTCAATGTAATGTGGAAATGGAAATTGAGGCTTATTTTGAAGGTATTCTGAAAGATGATTGGTTGGGAGCTTTTGAACAGTGGAAAGAAAGAATGGTCATATGTACCATTGCTGAAGGAAATTACTTCGAGCATATTTAAAATAAAATTCTAGAAAATATTTTTTTGTGATTTTTATTGTCAATAAATTCAGCTTGACCCTCATATGTGATGTAGGTTGCAATCATTTCAAGCAAGGTAAAATATTGGATCTGTTCCTAATTATTTTTACCTAACATTGGCAGCAAGTGCAACATAGTTATTTTTTACTTTCGTTCTGTTATCAGACTAGCAAAATCAGTTCCAAAATTAATTAATTAAAAAGTTGTAATTCTTTAACTGTAAAATTCTAGTAACACATAGCTGATTCTGGGGGAGCTTCAGTTGAGTTATGTATAATTTATTTTACTAACATTTACGTATACTGGCAAAGAAATAAATTCATTGCAATCAATAGGTACAGATATTTTGTTGCTCCTAAAAAAATCTTCAATAGTCATAGTATTAATTAACTTCAACCTCTCACTGAAGATAATTCACTTATATTTTTCTTAATTATATAATACTCTGTAATTAAAATCGACTTCCATCTCCGAATCTTTTTGAATTTGTAATTGTTCTAAATCGTCACTCCTTTTTTCGATGAAAATCCATTGAAATTCTCAGAAAGAAAACATTACGAAATTAAATTATCGTCACTACAGAATCGCTTATATACATATTAAAAAAAATATTAAATATTGTCATAACAGTATAAACTCAGAGTACGAAACTATGATAAATATACCGATATTAATTTTTCAATTAATTTAAAAATGATTCAGATCTTTGTTCTTGAGCTGTACCTGCATCAGTAGATGAACGCGTTAGTAGCATTACGTGCATCTTGACTTCTTGCTGTAAAATGATTGGTTGCTACATGTAATCAGTAGTTGTTATTAACAAAATAATTACAGCAGCTCGCCATTTGGTTTGGCAGTGATTTTGCATTGGTATTAAGCGTTTTGAGATTGTATTTTCTAGCTTGCTGTGCTATTGCTGCCGCTAGAAAAAAAATGTAGTTTGATTTAAATAACAAAATTCACTGAGAGAAATAAATTATTTAAAATTGAAACTTTAAATAAATTATGACATTGTAGGTCCACAAATACATTGATTTTAATAATAATTCTGTCTGGTAGGTGTAGGTAATATATGAAGTAAGTAGATTCTTTAGAACGGCAAATCCTTTGCAGAGATGAAGGGAAGAAAGAATATCAACAGCGATCGGGAGAATCGGCGAAGGTCGCCACGCAAAGCTGGAAGAATATCAGGGCCGTCATGGCGTACTACAACACGCTGCGCAAAATCAAGAGGTTCTAAAATTTTTCTTCCTTGCAGTTGCAACCACTGTTCGATGTTTGGTGGTCTCCTTCAATTGTAGCAGCTACAAACTATTCTACTATTTTTTACTCTTTTTTTATCGAGTTCCGTTCCGGCGTCGAAGTTACCGAAACTTAACTTAATCTGCATTGACTTGAAAGCTTCACGTTATGCCCCCCCGAGGATTTATCGAATTAGTTCGAGGGCGGAACGGAACCAACTTGCGAACTTTAAGCAAGAAGTAAACAATTTTTTCTCTTTTTTTGATTGTTTTTGACATGGATCTATAGTCTTTTGTATGTATTTTGTGCTCTGTATTGTGTTTAAAAATTACGATACTATTAACTTGGAAAGCGAAATTCGGAACTTGTGACGTGCAACGACTAGAGCGGGGGCGTAGCATTTAATCACTTTCCGCTGGCTTCGCTAAGTGGCACCCTCCTCAAACGTCGTATCAGTTTATGTTAAAGTTATTGCACATTTTTCCACGACATGAACACACTCTTGTCACGAACCCTTTGCAAATCCATTCGTTACGCTCGACCCGCGCGGACGTTTATTAAAATTCCTGTACCTGAAATTCGGGCCCGTTAATAGCATCGTAGTTTTTTATATTTACTTAGAATAGCCTATTTGGTAATTGATAGCTGAACACATGTCACATGTTATGTACTCGGTATTTAGTTACTAGCTGATCGATCCATCCAGTCAGCTGCTGGTCTGTCTGTCTGTCTAATTTTGCCTCACCTTCTTCTTTTCCAGGACAAAATCCAACCAGAGATGGATGAAACTGCGGACCACGGTACAAATTTCTTCCGCCATACAAAAGGTATTACTCCGTTCGAATTTAATTCGTTTTTTTTTTAACTAACGATCCATAATTAAACATTGATTACGCTCTCGGATTGTACTAATGCCGCTTTTATGTCAAAGTAATTACCTGGCTCGTCCGTGAATTTAAATTCCGAAACCATCGTGCAGAAACTGAATTTAAAGCACTCGTAATAACGAGCAATACGCAATTTATAATCTCCAATTCATTAATGGCGAAATTATTATTATTATTATTACATAACTTGCACGTCAGGATATCAAATTTAAAATGTCATTAAAATACTAGTTTTAAAAACTACCAAAAAATGTACATTTCATTTATTTTTCAATTTTTCTCTTGATATATAAGGGATTTATAAGGGAGATCCGGTGACTGAAAACCGTTCCGTAAAAAAACACGGAAGGAAGCGATATCCGAGAGTATAACAAAAGTAAAAAAAGTTGTTCGCAGAAAGTATCTATGCGAGATACAGAGATACTTTTTTCAAGAGAATGGACCAGTACTTATTTCTGTATTATTTGATTTGCTCTTATTTGTATGTTGCTTTTTGGCGGTCTAATTTTAGATAATTATATATTATTTTCTTCCTGTTATTATTTTTATTCATTTAATTATATTTTTATTAGTATGTTTAGGCGGTTGTTAGTTTTCACGAAGTGCTTTTAACTTGGGACTGTGTAAACTGAAGATGCCAAAATACGTATCTACGGATATAAAATTATTATGGGTCTCCTTTATTATTTTTTAGTAGATAAGTTATGCAAGTCATAACTTTCTATTAAGCTTGCTTAATTTGCTTTCTTGCTTATTTTTAAATGATTTGTTTACTCTAACATTTGAAGGTTCATTTGACTTCTATTAATAAATCTTTAATACCTATCCATTTCAAGTTATTAACTGTCCGAAAGCAAAATGATAAATACTGTTTACGTTGGACGACATAAACTCGAGTGTTCCCAAATAAAAGAGAATTCGATGGATGAAAAATAAATGCAATCGATAAGCACGTTGAAATAAAACTTATTGAATGAACTAGCTCTTTCCAGTAGGCAAGATCGCATGTTGTGTAGTTAGAAAATGAATATGTGAACGTACGGATCGGATGGGTGTTAGTTCACATCACGAATTTATTTATTATTCATTTACGAACCTATATCTAAGTACATACCTGAACGTACAGATATCATTTATACCATTTTAGTCGATACAGTAGCATCAATATTACATAAATGCAAACATTTCAAGGTAACTTTTATTACTGTTATTAACTCAAGTCATTAAAAGCAACTTCGATTAAAAGCAAGCTTTCAGGACAATTATTCATGAAATGACATTTGTGTATGTAATTCGTGAGAAACAAAATAAAAAAATATAGTAAAAAGGGAACTGAGAGATTTTTCATCTAAAAACTTTGAAGAAAAAATATGATGATTTTTTTTCGATCTCTTAAACTAGTTATTCATTGAGAGGGTACATGTTTTATGAAGAACAATATTAAACAAATTAAGAGGCAACATTGGGAAAACAACGTACAGCCGAAGAACAAAAAATAGAAGACTAAAATTACAAACAGAAACATGAAAAGGCTGGTGGAATGAAAGGAAACACGAACATCACAAATAACAAAAAAAAGGAATATATTAAAAAGAATTATATTAGAATTTTACATTTTGTGGGATTTAGTAATTGTGCGGAATCTTATATAGCTTCTTACTTAAAAGATAGGTTCCAAATAGTAAATATTAATCATAATTCATCCAATGCACGAGCAGTTATATCTGGTGTCCCTCAAGGTTCAATTTTAGGGCCACTACTCTTTACATTGTATACCAGTAATTTAAGTAATTGATGACCCGCAATTGTACTATTCCTTTAAAGCCACTGACATTGAAGAAGCAAATCAATTTATCAATTCTGATATCTTCAATTTGTCACGCGTCTCGCAACAACACTGTTTAATATTAAATCCAAAAGAATTCCTAGTGATGCTCTTTGGCAAAACGTTGCAACGTAAATTCTTTACTGGCTTCCTCTGGATTAAAATAGGTGATGAGAGGGTGCCATGCCTAGAATCTGCTCGCAATTTAGAGCTCGTTATAGATGCAGACCTACGATTTGTTAAGCATATTAATAATTGTATTAAAAGAGCATTTACTAACTTAAAATTGCTTTATACTAACAAATCAGTTGTCAATGTTGCTACTGGGACATTACTAAGTGAATCCTTGATTTTGTCGCACTTTACATTTTCGGATACTGTCTTGATTCAGTAACTAGTAAGAGAATCCAAAGAGTTCAGAACACCAGTGTACGTTTATATGTGGCTTAAAAAGTAGAAAACGAGTATCACATAAGTTAAGAGACATGAATTGGTTAAATGTAGCAAATAGGCGTAATCTTCATTTGTAAAATTTCTACGTAAAACTTATTCATGAGAAAACTTCTCCATACCTTTATAATAAAATACGTTTTAGGACTGATGTGCATAATATCAACATTCGTCACAAATATGCGTTAACTCCACCTTTACATAAAACAGCTCTTTTTGAAAGGTCCTTTCAGTATAACATTGCCACTACTTTTAATACATTCTCTAACGATTTAAAAATCCTGAACAACAAGTTTCAGTTCAAAAATAAATTTAGGCATGTTTTGCTCATGAAACAAATATAAAAGGTTTCTGTGTAAGTGGATCTTACGACTTTATTAGTCGTTGTTAGCATTTGAAATTTTGCTTGTGACTGTTAAATATGTTAAACTTTGTACTTTGTATTCTTATATTTATTTATTTTTTAAATAATCTGAGTAAGGGTTAAGTGGAAGAACAGTGCAACTTATATAGTTGTAACTGAACTTCGCCTTCTGGTGCTGTATTAAATATTCACAGTTTTTTTTTTTGTATTTCCATAATGTACATGTGGATCGATAAAGACTATTATTATTAAGAAAAGCAATGGAATGAATACTGATTAATGGAAAATTCAAAGTTTATAAAACAACCATACCCAACCCAACGTAACCAGAAATTACTTGTTTGAAGTAATAATTAATTTAAGAAATAAGAAACAACTAGCACCAGGTCATATAAGATATTTAGAAGTGAGGAAGACAAATTAATATAAAAATGGAAACAATATTTTAAAGTTATGAAATCAAGTTTTCTTGCCAGATGAAAATTATGAAATTAACTAAAATTGTGTAACTGGCAATATAGAAAGTGTTAGAAATAGTTTATACGTGTATTTGAGCCTTATTGGGCCTCATCAAAACTCTGTACCTTAAAAAATTTGGTTTATTGAAAAATTTAGAAAAACTTACCACTTTTTTGAATTTTCCAATATTTGTTTGATGTTACTAAGGCAACAAATTGACAATTATAATTGTCAATTTGTTCATAGTTTCAACATTAATTTTGGTTCTTGTTTTTTTGGGATTTTAGAAATTCAAGAAAGGAGTTTTTCTAAATTTTTCAATAAACCAAATTTTTTTAAGGCACAGAGTTCTGATGAGGCCCAATGAGGCTGAAATACATGTATAAACTCTTTCCTAACACTTTCTATATTGCCAGTTACACATTTTTAATTAATTTCATAATGTTTTAAAAGGTTGTAAGAAAGAGAGAAAATGAATAGGAACAAACGAAGCAGGAGAACATGTAGCACATAAAAAAAAACAACAAGGTGGAAAAAAGACAAACAACGAAAGTATCATTAACAAAGTTGAAAGAACAATTTCACAAAAATTGTAAACCATCACCAAACCAAAGGAAATATTGAAAAAAATATTCAACAAATTAACAAAAACGGAATAACACCGAAAGACACGAATTCGGCATATTATGTAGAAATACGTAAAAAAATTGTACGCAATACCTAAACAAAGAGGCAATAAATAACCTTAAACGCAAAAGGAAAGTCAGAAATATTCAAGAAAGTGAAGGGAATTAAAGATGAAAGAATCCGCTGCTTCTTACAACTTATTTGGATGAAGCCACAAAAGAGAAAAAACAACAAAGTAATATACAGTAGGTATAGGAAATATGGGAAGGATCCTAATAATTTTGTGATGCTACGAAAAGATCAGAAAAGAAAAAGAAGCATTAAAATCAACAGGAACAAGAAGAAATAGGAATATGTTTCGATAATAAATAAAGCCACAATTTCTCAGTAGAAAATACTGCGTCCTAATAATTCATTTTGTAAACAACTAGGTATGTTCTGTTGCAGTCATGACAATCGTGCATCTTTTCTTGTGAAATGTGGTTCACTTCAAACCGAATAAAATACTTCCGGACAGCCATTTCTTTAGCAAAACTGTCTCCAGGAATTAAATAACGAAGGCGTCTTGCGCATTTTGGCGTGTGCTTCATCTTAACCTTTATCTTTGCTTTTATCTTTATGTAAGTCATCGTTTGCTTCATCTTCACATTCGCTATCATTTTCTTCATCCTCTTCGTCTTTGTTTTCATCATCGTCTTCATTATAGTTTTCTTTATTGTCTTTATCATCGTCTTCACAACCTTTTCACACGAAACCATGTGACTCTCTTATTGGTCTTCTATTCAACATCTTCAAGATCTTCCTTTAGATCTGTAGATCAATTCCATGTTTGTCATTCTTATCCTGTTCTTGATCTTCCTTTGTATCTTGTCGGTTAATATAGATCAATCAATCAATGAACCCCCCCCCTAATGTAAACTTTTATTTATGTACAATATCATTTATAAAAAGAGTGAAAAGCAGATCTTGTCGGTCCGACGTAGATCAATTCCATGTTTGTCATTCTTATCCTGTTCTTGATCATCCTTTGTATCTTGTCGGTTAATAGAGATCAATTAATCAATGAACCCCCCCCCCCCTAATGCAGACTTTTATTTATGTACATATATCATTTATAAAAAGAGTGAAAAGCAGTGGATCCATGTTGACTCGTTACGGAATGCCAGAAGTAGGATGAAATGGTTTTATACAGGCTGTTCTTCAACTTGATGCAAAAAAATTAATGACGTATGTGGTACGAAATATTGTTACGAATGCATCAAAATTAAAAGGAAAAAAAATTAAAAAATTCATACCGGCATCCGGCATCCCTGTGAAATGCTTAGAACCGCTGGACGCAACGAACGGTGATCTTCACTCACAATGAATATTCGAAGTTCCCCTCCCTTACGCGAGACGTAAACATTCGTCATGGAATTCACATGCGTTATGGAATTGATTCTGTTGTCGGGTATTTTCCGCTGCGTGCGTTGAGTTCGTCTATTGTATTTACTTCTTCGGCGTACACTAGATTTTTTAAATATCCCCACAGATAAAAATCTAATGGATTAAAGTCTAATATTTTCTAATATTTAAATTTACATCCTCTAGGAGTTCCGGCAAATTAGTTTGCAAGAAATATACCATTTCGTCCAAACGATTAGGAAAAACAAATAGACCGATTAAAGTACCGTTTAACATACCTGCACACAAATTGACCGATAAGCGTTGTTGAAAACTACGGCGCCACATTGCATGAAAACTTTTTTCTGCCCACACTGCATCCCTATAAACACAGATTTGTCATAACACTGTGCATACAAACATCTTGCAGCCAACGCATTTTGACCACATTCGCCGTAAATTAAAATCATGTCCACAAGAACAGGATTGGAAAATTCGGCCATGTTTTCAACGCGACAAAGTACAGCTGACAACTGATGCACTTAACAGCCGATGCTGACATCAACAAATTTCTCGGAGGACGTAATTACGTCATAAAAATAAACCAGAGACTATCAAACTGTTTCATCGTTCGCCAAAAACATTTATTATCTCTTATATTTATTAATCAATTATTATACAAAAACTGCTTCATTCTGTCACTTTTAATGTAAACTTTCACTGGTTTCATTTTTTGTATGAAGTTAAGAAACACCCAGTATAAAAATAATTAATTGATACTAGAAATGCAACACGTATAATATGCAAACTCTGCATTATATACTATTAAAATATATTTCTTCCAACTCTTTCTGCTTCTTGCCATTTCTTTTGCGAAGTTCCGACCTTCACTTTTTCTTTTAGTACATCTCCTAATATGCTATTCTATTTTCTTTGTAGCCTGTCTATCTTTACCCTTCCCAACTTTTTATCTTTCATAGTTAAGTTGCTGTTTTAACTCTTACTCTTAAAATTTTTCTGTGATATTCTTTTTCTTAATTCTGTCTTAAAACTCATTTTTACATCCGTGCAACAGGACTGGTAGGTATACTATATCTCCCTTTTATTCTATAAACTTATTTTGTAGTGCAAAATAGAATTTATTTGCTGACTGCATCCTATCATTCATTTCATCGTCTAAACCTCCCTTTCTATTGATGACAGTTCAAATAGTTCTAAGGTATTCAAATTCCCAATTAGAAATATTCCCATTTTACTTTGGAACTTGCTTGTTGCATCTTCCATTTCACATTTGAACAAAAGTGGTCTTAGGACATTACCTCGTCCTGCTCCTTCCATGAAGAATTTTTCTGAAAGTTTCTACTTGATTATAAGCCTCACGGTATGTATATGCTTTTTATTGCTTGTTTTATTTGTAAGTTTTCTAAACTCTTTCATATCTTCTTTCGGCTTATGATGTCAAACGCCTTTTTCATGTCCAGAAAGCGTACACCATTATTCTAGGCTAATTTATTTTCTATTACTCTATTTAATATAGTAAAGACATGGTGTATAAAATCCACTTGTACGTCTTCTAAGTGGTTCCATTATTTTCCACAATTTACACTACATCTTTTAATGTTGCAAAGTTATTTGATAGGTATTTGCTGCAATATTTACATGCTCATGATGTTTCAGATTATAAAAGAGTTCTTTTCGACCAACAACATTTATCTCCAGGGACATTATAAGGCACTTCCTTAACGCAATAGCAATAAATTCACCCCGCAAATTTACAATAAATTACGTTAAGCGGCACAATAACGTAGAGCTTGCCCGCCCAATAAATTGCCAACCCCCATGCGTGCAGCCACTCCTCAGATTTACCTTGCTCTATCATGTTCTGACGGAGCACCTCGCATAAATTTCGAATATAATAAATGGCTCGGTGCCGAAGCGTGGTCCATAAATCTCCATTAACATCAACAGGACCATCACGCTACCGTCAAGCGTTTACAATTACAATTAATAGCGTCTCTCATCGTCCTCATCAAACAAGAGCCCACTATAAACGCAAATTTCTATCAGTAAATAAAGCATTACATATGCCGGGTGTCCCAAATGAAATTATCCAACTTTTCATGCATCAAAACGATTTTGCTCTCGGTGCACTTTTACTTCATCCCTGCACCCCAAGAATAACCGAACTCAGCTCCGGTAGGAACGAAATATATTTCTGTTTGCGTTTTGATTAAATTCCTAACGAGATATTTATAAATGAGAATAATTTTATCTGTAACACCGGTATATGAAATTATACGCCCGAGCAATATCCTGAACCGAATCTCGAGTTGCTGGTGCGCTGTTGTAATATAAGCAAATATCGTAATATTATTGCGAAGTTGGGATGTAATAAAAGGTAAATTGCATAGCCGTATTTTTCTTGACCTCTTTGTTCTTCCTTCCAAGCTCACGAGCGATTCACAAATAAGTTCCTTTTCCAGAAGCCACCTTTGAAAAGGGAAGACTCGTTCTTGCAGAGATTCTCCACCAGGCAGATTCCGGAGACTCAGGAAACAGTCGAGGACACGGGAAGCGAAGGCTGCGCGGGTGATTCACATTCGGCGGCGAGGAGACGGCGACGCAACCGGAAACAACCCCGGACCGTAGTTAATCCGGACGAGAATTTTTATTTTCACTGGTTACTTGTTATAACTGTCAGTATTTTGTATAATATGTGGACGCTTATTGTGAGGCAAAGTTTTCCAGAATTACAGGTAAGACGCAAAAGAACCAACGCAAATATTGAATGCCTCAAGCCCTGAGTGGTACTGCTATAAAAAAAATTGTTCTTTTAGAATTTAATGTCTAGTTTTTGGTTGGCCTGTGATTCGCTCAGCGACGTGTTCTTCATATTGGACGTCGGTGTGCAACTGAGAACCGGTTACCTCGAACAGGGTCTTATGGTATATGACTCCAAGAAGTTAGCTAAGCATTACTTGACTTCACGTGCCTTTCTCCTGGACTTGGCTGCTCTTTGTCCACTGGATCTTTTGCAATTACGGTTCGGACCACATCCGTTACTTAGGTTTCCAAGATTTTTAAAGGTGAACAGCACATTGGAAATCAACTTTTAACTATAATTTATAAGCAGGGTGTAAATTGAATTTAAAAGTCGCCGTTTCATCGACGTGCTTTAATTATAATTAACGTTAGGGCTTGATTGTTTCGACTGGAAACTTCAGTCACACACAATTTTATAAAATACGTTTACAAGAGAAAAACAGCTACGATGTGTATCTAGCCCACTTGTGCGTCAGTTACTCGAGAGCAAGAGAGAAAATTCCTTCAGCAAAAGAACGAAAACAAAACTTCTGACACGTGTTTATCTCTTTTGCAGGTATATCGCGCTGTGAACTACTATTATATGGTCGAATCGAGAACTGTGTACCCGAATCTTTGGCGCGTAGTGAACCTCATCCACATTCTGCTCATCCTCGCGCACTGGTTTGGCTGCTTTTATTTCTTACTCTCCGAAGCCGAGGGATTTCAAGTGAGTTACTTTAAATCCGCCGGATGCGAACTCGGACGTGATGGTAGCCCGACTAAAAGTTAAACACTCGCGGCCCTATTAAAACCGATTGCATTTATGTCCGCCGTAAATCCTCGAGCTCGGATCCCATCACGTCCTCAAAATTTATTGCATTGTCTTAACGAAGGAAATCTGATTGTCGTCCAGGGTGATTGGGTTTATCCTTACCGTCCAGGGGACTACGCGACGCTCACCAGAAAATACCTCGGATCTCTGTACTGGTCAACGCTAACGCTCACAACAATCGGGGATCTACCGACACCAGAAACCAATGCCGAGTAAGTAAATAAGAGCGGATCAAATTGCTTTTGTGTTTGCTCGCTCCGGTTAAACACGATTAAAATTTCCGGTGGTTTTACTTGTTCGGACCACACAGAACGACGACCGACGTCCGCTTGCCAAATTGAAACGCGTAGGAACTTGATGAAACTTTAATTTTCGTTTCGTAATTGAAAAGTTCTCATTTGCTACTATTTCTACAAAATAACCCTATTGTATTTATCGCTATTACTTATAAAATCCTCTAGTTTCAAACTAATTACCGTTAACTTTGATTATATTAATGTTGTGACGTTTACTATTCTATGGCCCGATATTTCAGTTTCAGTTTAACTTTAAGCTTCAGTTATTTCCGTAGAAACATTTATTTTAACAATTGTTACTAAGTAAATAAACTGAAGGTTAAAGTTAAACTGTAACTGAAATACCGGGTCTACATGTGTTATATTCGAGTGCCGTAGAGGATAGTTTGAACTATCTGTTTCGAAGGTTGTTTTACACTACCTGTAGCTTGGTTCAATAATATTTGGAGCGAAATAGAACATGTTCTATTTTTTCAAGCAATTTATTGTGTTAATATTGATTAAAAATAACTGTACAAAATAGGACAGTCTGAAACGGACTTTATAAAAAGTTTTGATTCGCTAAATCAAATAATATGAATTTATGACGAGTAAAGTTAAAACTTGCAAAAAACTAAAAGTGTGTGACTTGACCCTTCGCCCAACAATAATAAAGCAATGTCAGTAAAAAAAAACTCTCACAAGTGGACTTGATGCGATAGCTCCGCACTTTTTCTGTGCAAATCATTCTTGACATTGCGCTCGGGAAACAAAGAAGGCCACCTGACTTCTCCTTCTTGGAACTTGGGGATTGCGCTCGTTCCATCCCATCGACCGATCTTGAACCCAGTCCTCGCAATATAAATACTTAAGCAGTTTTTCTCTCACGTCGTTTTGAATTACTGGCCGTCACATTCGCAAAAAGAAGTTTCGCGGGAAAAGTTCATGAATTATATAACACCGCAACAGCTGCACGCGAATTGTTCCGGTTCGAATCCGGAGACGACGATGCTCAGATCGATAGGCAGCAGATGTAATGCATACAGGGGGTGTGATGTCGACGACGACATCGCCGTAAACTTTTCTCTCGAGAAGTAGTTTAGAACTGACGTTTTTATTTTTATTTTCATTCCGCGAGGACGAGTTCGTGAATTTCGCTGTCTGTCACCAGCACACGCGGCGCACCGCCCCCGGGTGCTTATCCGAAAGTTATTTATTTCCCACCAGCCAGCGGTCAAGTTATATTTCTCGTAATGTGATCACGTTGGGGAAACAAAAAATATTCACTATATTTATATCCCCGTAGTATGTAATATTTTAGGGAGGTTTACTCGGCCACCTCCTTTTGTTTGCTACAGTGTTCTCTCTTAGGGACGCCGAAATTCGAAGGGTCACGCAGAAAATTGGAAATTCTGAGATTGTATTTGGGGAGGCCGTGTATTTATTCATTTCTCTTCAAATTTCAAATGAAAAAGTTACGTGTAGGCGGATTCTTTTCTATACAGAATGTCTCAAAACCTATGTCTTTAATTAAAACTGTAAATATTTCATTATAAAAGAGATTGATTCTCCAAATCTGAATGGTATTGCTCAAAAATTAAAAACTAACCTACCACAAGCTCGTGCAGTTCCTTTGTTTCGAAACCTCTGCTTACTTTATGACTTGTTGAGGCAAGTCCGCTTTCAATAAAAAGCAAAAACTGCAATAAATATTTTATTTACGTTTGAAATAATTAGGTCAACGTCTCAGATGCCGCACGCGCGTCATCGACAATTTTTCTTATATTCATCTGTGTTTCACCGACAATTACTGGCATAACGAAATGCGTTTTTCGTTGCGTTACATTTTTTTATTTATATCGGCTGAATTTTTCCTTTGTGTTGGCCAAAGTCTAAATATTTTCGCTACGGTTCATTTAATTAAATTATGTACACAGATATTTACACGAATTAAACTAACACAAAACAAACTACACAATACGTAAATTTGATAAATAATACTAAGCCTATTAATGTTTTTAAAAATTTATTTTTACCTCAGTCTTTTATAAAATACAAACGCACTCGCTCGGACTGCATTTTCTCAAAAACTATTATTCAACACTTCGTCTTTCATTCTAACCCCATCCCTAATGTAAGCATCTGTGAATTTATGACAGCATGATAATAATAATAATAAAAACTAACAAGGAACGAAACTGAGCCAGCTAAATTTTATTTTATGACAGTGCAATTGTTACCAATATATCGCCAAGGCGAATGTAGATAAACGTTTCTAAAAATTCCGAATTATTTCAAACCAGAATCTAACATTTTTAGTAAACATTTATTTTCGTCTTATTAATGACCATAAACATAATATTTTGCAGTTTACAGTGCTAAGGTCAATATACTGTCATGAAAATGAAACAAATAGTACATAATTGTGCTACGAATTCAGTTTGCTTTTAAATTTTACTTTGAATAAATAAACATAAATAAAATAGTAATAAGTAATTGCAATTGTCGTAGGAAACCTCCCGGCAGCGCGCATGAAGACGTTTTTATTTAAAATCCTAGCGAATTTTTTTTTGCGAATGACAAACATGACGTAGCCCAACACACATAACTCGCCGTTTATTCGTTTATGTCCACAAAAAAACACCAATTCTGCACAGCTGAGACTTTTAAATCCATTTAAATCGCTAACATGACAAATTTTGCTTCTTTTAACTACTATCTGTGGTTTCAATTAAAGACAGGTTTTGAGACACCCAGTATATGAGTATAGTTCATATTCACAGTTACGTACATTCATAGGTTTAACCAGTGTTAATTTAAATATGTATTTCGTAAAAAATTCTTCAACATCAAGATCGTAATGCAAACTACAAAATAAAATAAACGAAAATGCTTTGCAATTGAACTAGCGAAGAAATTCTGTTTTTAGAATTCAAATATTATAATGTTTTCTTCTTGTTTCTATTTGATTTCTCGTTTTTGTTTAATTATTTTTATTTTACTTGAAGAAAATAAACCATTCTAATAGTAGCCACTCACGTACAATCTGGCTGCAGTCCGCGGACTGCAGGCGGCAGATCTTCAGTCTCTTTTCGACAACACACATGAAGATTATCATCAGGTCGATGCCTGAAGTTCTCGTTAACTGCCAAGAAACTGTCTGTGTGTACCGTAATACCTGACGTTCTATGTAATTGTGTAATAAATGTCATTACCCATTTCGTTACCCGGTTCAAATACTTTGAAATTTTCACACGAATTTTTAAACTGATTAAATATCCGATCTTAAGACCAGATACTTAAACCAGTTTAAAAATTTGAGTGAAATATCTGGCATTATGGAAAATAAAGAGCAAATGTTACTCGGACAGGAAACTAAAAGAAGCTACATGAAATTACAACCATTTTCTCACCTAAAACTTTCTTTTAACTTTGCCAGAATTTTCAGGTACTAATAACACTATTATAGCATGCATATTTTTTTCTTCCTCGATAAAGTCATAATAAATGCTAGTACATTGTAAATTTCTATTCGAAGTATACCGCAGGCGAACTGAAGGTGTGCGTTGAGATTTGAGATAGCCTGCAGGTCGTTATTTGTTAGTCCTCAATCTGCAGACCTGGACTGTTTTCTAAACTGAATATTGTGTGGCCTTATTCAATTTTCACTTTCAATTCATGGCTAGCAATCTGCAACCTGCAGGCGACCTATAAGGGAGTGGGGACCATTGGCAAAGACAATTTTCAAGCTTCTCGTTAAATCGTATTTTTTTAATAAGTGTTAGTTATTTAACACGATCGTCTTTTGTTTGTATTTAATTTTTTTCGCTTTTCTTTCATGTTTTAATTTAATTTTTCATTTTTTTTGCTTTAGTTTCATTTTTGTTTTTATTTCGTATTCTTCTCTGTTTCAATATTCTTCATTTTACTTAAAAAAATAAACCAATTTAAACTAAGACGATTTTCATGTATCTCGTTAAATCATGAACGTTTTTCTTAATAAACTGTCATTTGTTTATCGCAATCGTCCTGTGTTTTTATTTTATTTTTTGTTTCGTATTCTGTTTTAATGTCATTATCTTCATTATGATTCAAAAACAAACGACAATTGACATCTTTCATGTGGAGTGAGCAAATGAAGCTTACAGCTTTTTCAGAGAAAATAAGAAACAAAACTTTAAAAAAATACCGTCGACATTACGTTTTTTTTTTTTTTCAAAAATAAATCAAGTTTCACAGAAATAATAAATCAACAACAAGTAACTACAGGTAGATAGCTTTATTACCTACAATAGCAAGAATATGGAAAGCTTTTTAAAATGAAAAAAAGAAAGTGAAATACCTTTAATAATAAAAATGATCAGAGGAAACCGAATAGTCATTAGTCTTTTGTTTTTTTGCTCCTCCGGAGAATCGTCGACATTCATTTGTTTCTCGTTCATTTTACTCTATGTTTCGATGTTGTTTGTTTTAATTTTCTTTTCTTTTCATTTTTTCTAATCATTATTTTGTTATTTTCATTTATTTTACGTCCGATGGAATCGTCGATCTTTTGTTTTCTGTTCATATAATTCTGTCTCTCGCAGTTGTTTCATTCTCTTTTGTTTTTCTTTTGTCCAAATTTGTTTCGAATATGGTCTTTTCGATAGCTCAGTCGATATCTTTCGTTCGTCTAATTCTGAATTTAATTGTTAGTTGTTTAATTCTCTTTTGTTTGCCGCTTCATTAGAATTTGTGAAAGGACAAATTTTCATTTTAGATCAAAAAGGTTTTTATCACCCGAATAAAATTTAGAAGTTTTAAAAACAATTGAAAATACAATGCAGTTTACATTGCGGCCAAAGACGAACACAAGACAATATAAATGCTAACTGCATAACTGCATTGTAATTTTAATTGTTTTTAAAACTTCTAAATTGTATTGTATTTATTCCTCTCAAAGACATTATATTACAATGTATAAGAAACGTCATGAAGAAATACAGTTGTATGTAGAGACATACAAATGTGGACACTACATGTAGGGACTCCCTTTGTTTACACGAAATTTGTAATTATTTCTCGGAGTTAAAATACTCACTGATAGTGCAGAAACTTTTATTTATAAGAAAGACTTTAAGAGTTGATTTAAATTTCCTAATGTCGGAATCTCTTTAATATAGGCCGGTAATTCATTAAAAATTTTCAAGCCTATGTAAGTCAAGAAACTCTTCGCAATTTCAGCTTGTGGTTGGACTAAATGAAAATGATCGTTAGATCTGGTATTGTGATTATGCAATGAATTATTGATTAAGAAATTACTTTTTTTGATAAATAAAGGAGCACACCTCCAAGATACATACAACACATACAAGAGCTAACAAGTTAAAATTTTTAAAAACATCGCGGCAGGACTGTGTGTGAGAAATACCAGCAATAAGTCGGACAGCTCTTTTTTGTGTTATAAGTTCACGATTGGCGTCAGAAGATAGTCCCCATAGGATTATTCCATAAGTTATTCTTGGGTGAAAACTAGCATAGTAAATCATGAGAAGTTGCTATGTTGTGAAAAATTGCTTTAGAAATCTAATTTGAAAACACAGTGAATTCAGATAAGAGTTTAGGTTGGAACAATGAGTATTCCAGGACAAAGCTTCTTCAAGATAAATTCCTAAAAATTTAATTTCTTTTTCATGCTTCAAGGATATATGGTATTGTTAAAGTTTATATTTAGATCAGATAGAATTCTATTTTGCTTTTTATGAAAGTTTTAGAAATGTTTAAATATAACTGATTTGAGTAAAACCATTCCATTAATTTTTTTAGTAGAGCATGGGATTTATTTTCTATGGGATTTTCAAATATAAGAACGGAGGTGTCGTCTGCATATATAGTCACTTCATAATTTGAAAAAAATTGTGACAAATTGTTTATAAACAAAATAAACAAAACCGGTCCAAGTATTGAGCTCTGAGGTACTCCAATGGTATTTGACATTTTTTTCGATCTAACTCTGCTTTGTATTCCAATCTTATCGGAATGTGTTACTTCGACAAACTGTTTCCTATTAGATAGAAAAGAAGAAGAAAATTTGTTCGGGTGATAATCTTTTATATTTAAAATGAAAATTTATCCTCTCACAAATTCTAATGAAGCAGTGAAATATCTACAAAAAAATTATTAAAAGCTGCTGAAGTCGAATTATCATAGGTATGTTCCAACATCACTTTCTGACCATTTCAAAACCGGTAGAATCAGTTGTCCATCGAAATAATGATCGATTTTGACAACTTTATTAGGTGTAAAGCTTTCATTGATGACGACTATTAGTCAAGAATAAAAAGGTAACTATTAAACTTAGGTAGATAAAATGTTATAATAAATCAGTAACTGTTGAGTAGCACATTAGATTATTGTAAATCAAATGGATTTTATGAACAAATTATTCATCAACATTTAAATAAATAAAATATTTCCAGGTTTAAGAAATGCCTAACTTCATTTGAAGAAATAATAACGATTTTATTAAAACAAAATAAAATATCTGAAACAACAAAACCCGCCAACTAAACTTGATATTTCTCAAGAAACTGTAAATTATGAAAATTCAGAATAGTTTTTATTGATTTCACGCTTACTCCTGCCGAAAATTATTGTTTCAAATTCCCTCCCAAATGGGATTTTAACGCGCTTCGTTCGTGCATTTGACAGAAATTGCGAAACAAATAATCTCAACCGAGCAGACTTCCTGGAACTGTTTTTGCAGCATTTGAAATGTATTCGCAAAACCGGAAAGGCAAGGTCGTTGGCGTCTGAAAAATGTTCACCGCCACCTATTAACACCGCCACAGTTTATCATTCGCTCGAAAAATTTGGCGAAACAGTTACTTCTTAGGAGGAAAGCATTCAGGTGAGAACTTCTCCATTTATCTTAAATCTTGACGTACGAGTGTTCTTTGAACTGTTAAAATTGGTTCTTATTTTTGCCGGACGTATAGATACATTCATTGCGTACACTTTTCTTACATAAAGAAGAAACGGTACCGCAATTATCGTCAAGACGAATACATATTAATTATAGATAATAAAGCACGTCTTTGAAATTTCAATTATCCGTTCTTACTCGAAATCACTTGAACTCTTGTGGCGCAGCTGGTAGGTTTACACTATTCATGAACTTTTTCTCAAATTGATAATCTCTATATGCTGCAATTTCATCAACAAATTAAATAATATTATCTGTTTGAAATTTGATTGATGCAGGTAAGTTTAAAATCGCCTGTTTGTTGAAAATACAAAAATCTCTTTTTGAAACATTTCCTTGATCTTTTCAGGAATCAATCAAACTATTGTGGCGTAGTTTTACTAGGTCTTCGGTAGCCGTCCTCGAATATTATAAATCGAAAGTACCCAAGTGACGTGAAATTTAACTCTTATGCGATTTATTAAATTGTACCACTTTCAAGGCATATTTCTATTTTAGCAAATCTTAATATCACAAGCGTACATAGTTCTAAAGCGAAACTTTATGTACGACTCCACAAGGCACCATTCATCACTGAATCCATTCCATAATAGCACCGAAGCAACAACAATTTTTCGATTCAGTTGGAACTATCTGAAAACTATCTCATTGTGCAGTTCGAGCCCCGGGGTAACTTATTTAACCCACTTTGTAAAATTACGACGACGCCTTCACCTACGCAACACTCCTTCGAAAACACTAAGTTCTCGCTTAATATCCATAATAAATAAAGGCGCTCCAGATTTGGAGAACTTTCTGTGAATGCTTGCTTCAGCGATGGAGTCAAGGTGAAGTGATGTTCTTGCGTAGCTAAGAATTTAGTTGAAATATAAGATCCTAAATATATAACAAAAAAAGATTTAAGAACTTTAATTATTATTAATTTTTACTGAACAAAGCAGGTCCTCTTTCCACATGCTTGTAAACATTTTTAGGAGAAAACACGTATTTTGTTTACGATGAGAACGTCATCAGTCCTAGAGTGACAATCTAGCGCCTAGGTTCAATGGCCTTCACTTGTAAGATGGAAGCGGAAAATATTTTGCTTCCAAGTGATGTTAATTTACAAAAAAAAATCCTATATTGTGTGGAATGTACAATTCCAAAAAATTTAAGCCATTTGGGAACCACCGAGACCAATTTAAAGTAAAAAATTATTTATTGGGAATATATACAGAAAAATACGGAGAGATTTATCAAGGGATGTCAAAACTGCCAAGCTCGCAAAAAACCATGGTCCTGCTGCACCCAATTCGAATAAAAGTCCATTCGATATTATTGACATCGATCTTTTAGTACCATTTAGAACTAGTAAGAAGGACAATGTTATTATAGTTGTATGCAACTCGTTAGAATGAAGCAAACGCTTTTCCAAAGGGCAAGAGTAAAACCATTGAATTAGTAACAAGTGATCAACTGAAAAACGAATTAGAGTTGGCGATGCAACCAAACACGCATGTTTGCATTTAGTTCGTACGTTCTTACTAAGTCAGTCACTTTTGACGTTTCTATTTAAACTTAACCTTACTTTGAAACAATTTGAAACTAAAAACCATCTAATTTTTTAAAATTAAAGCAAATGTGTAAAATGGCCACCTCCTGCATTGAGACACTGTTGAGCTCTACGAACAACGGCTTGACTAACATTAAACAACATTTCTGGTGTGTTATTTATTTCTTCCAATTTTTCGACGATTCTACCACGCAAAGTTTCAAGATCCGGTACAGAGTTTCTAAATATTTCATTTTTTAGATAAGGCCACAGAAAAAAATCTAAAGGAGTCAGATCACAGGATCGTGGGGGCCAGTTATTGTTTGTGTTTCGACTGACAATCCGGTTGTCATAATATTCATGTAACAGATTCAGTGTTTCAGCAGTGGTGTGATGATGCAATGATGTTTGAATAAACTCATGGGGGTTGTGACTACTCCATATCCTGATGTTCTGAGAGTTAATGTAACCCGTCAAGCAAAACCAAGCCTCGTCTGTAAAAAATGTCTTGTCCAAAACATCATTATTAAAGTTCTCAAGAAACCACTGACAATAGATTTGTCTTTGTATGGGGTCGCCAGCAAGTAATTCCTGCACCACAGTTACACGGTAAGGATACAGTGCAAGATCCTTTTTCAAAAGTGTGTGACAAGTTCCATATGACAAATTTGTTTGATGAGCAAGATTTCTTGCGGATGTTCTTGGTGCATTATCCATAACTTCCCGAACAAGGGCAACGTTATCTTCTGTACGTGCAGTTTTAGTTGTGCCACTTCCAGGCTTTCTGCCAACACTGCCAGATTCTCTGAAGTGTTTTACTGACAGCATAAATGCATCGTAAAATTGCTTGTAGTGAAACTGCATACCAGGAAATGTTTCACGAAACTCCTCCAACGCATCAGGTATCGAGTAAACCCACGTGTTATTAAGTTTACGCCCGTTTCTAAAATAAGTCTCTACCATAAAAGATTTTTGCTCAGTTGTTAAAATCATTATTTATAAAATTGCTGATATTTTAAATGTCACTTTAAATATATGCCAATTGATTGACAATTAATATTAGTATGACGTGATCCTAGACTTACTTTAAAATTCCAACGCCAACTCTAAATTCGTTTTTCAGTTGATCAGTTGTTATTGCTAATTAATTACTCAACACGGAGCTCCTAGGACCATTCTGAATTACCGAAGAATGGTCTTTTGTTCAAACTTAATTCAAGGGCTACTGAAAACTGTGTTAACAGAAAGTCAATACATCAATCACTTTGTTTTTACGAATAATAAATCACGGCGAGAACCGATTTGGGCTTCACCAGTTTTATTAGTACATGTCACAGAAACTGTGTTACCAGTTAATGGAATCAACCTCGAAATTAACTATTATCGCGATTCGGGAAAAAGCATTGGCAATTAGGGACAACGCCGTAAAGAATATCTACCAGAAGAAAACTATAAAACAGGCCATCAAATCGTTTACCCCATCTTGAAAGATGGGATAAAGCGAGAAGTTGTCACTGCAACGGTACAAGGAAATAGAAAAGGATGGATACAATTCAGGTTAACTGAATACTTCCCTATGAAGATACCTGTCCTATGTACATAACCTCTGTCGTTTAATCTTTTAGATTCACTATTCATTAATTCGCCTTACAGTTTTAGTTATATTTTTCTCTTTCTCTAGATTTCAAAAAATGATCATCAGATTGTTGATTTTACATCTTTCCAAATTGCACTCTGCTATATCTTCAATATTTCTAATGTGTTTGTACCATAAGTTTCTTCTTTAACAGTTGCTTTCAAAATATTTTGAAGTCGAGGTAATTTACACCATCCGTCAGTGCTTTGAATTTGTTGCGTTCCTTTTAACTCATTCGTCTTTATAATCCATTCAAGGGTACGAGGGATCTCGTACGAACTGTTCTAGTATGCGACACACTTCCACCCACATTAGTGGCTGGAACATGGGCTTGATGCATTTGGACTCTTCAAATTTCTGAAAGAAATACTACTAATGTTGCAGGCAAAATTCGCAAAGTGTATAGTGTCGGCAATGTCTAGGCAATGTCTGGGTAATGTATATCGCCACCCAACAAAGTTCTCAGAAACGTTTATTTTGCGAATTTGGTCCGGTTTAATTAGACCAAAGTCAACACAGTGGAACTCATTTCTTTGCAAACTTCACTGAATCTTAAAAGGGCAATGCTGACAGTGCTAAATCTTCATAGGTAAAACTCTATTGTGCTACGAGTATTCATTGCTGTAAAGGTAATTCAGGAAATGTACTATTTTTTATGTCTTACCAGTATCATTATCAGCTATTAACAACTTAGATACGCGGGCATAAAATTGAAGATTATGCTCTAGGGCATTAAGGGTTGCTATAGCTTTAAACAGGTTAATACAATACAATCACGAAGTTGACATTTTTCACTTTATTTGTTTTCGTGTACAATGAAAGAACAATTATTGAAAGTAGTACCAGTAATGGAAACAATTTTCCCATCTAATTGTAAGGTTGCGGAATTTGATATTGAAGACTCTCCATTCCCATCTAATGGTAAGGTTGCGGTATTTAACATTGAAGACTCTCCAGCTAGAAGTTTCGCGACTTTATTTTTGGATGCGATACTGTCTTCTAAATATCCTTCCACAACATTGCTACTCCTCCAGCCGCCATGTCTCTTTAATGTAGTCATACTAGCCCCTGCATCTGCTAGTAAGGTGCCTGACGTTCTTCGCTAGCAATTGCCTGTGTATTGGTCGGCATCTTTCAAATTTAAATATTTTGCTATGGTAGCAGGGATCTTTCCAAATGTATTTTTTCCAACAGCCTGAGCACAGCAACGGCCGTTTCTATAATTTACAAAGTACCTCCGTAACACAGCTTCGTGATCGCAATGGTCCATATTACCTTATCAGCTTCAAAGAATCCATTGTTTCTTCGTCAATAATGGTAAAAATACATTTCTTGTCGGTTTTCGTTTCGGGTATGATCATAACAATAACTTCACCCCTGTCCTCTATTTGACCAATTAACATATTCACTAATTCTTCCCACCCGCAACCTCCAAACACCCCAAATAAATAAAAATAAAAAACGTTTCGTTTGGTACTTCCTGAATAAACTTTACCACTTCCTCTCGAGTTAGAACCTTCAATTTTTTTGGTTCGTATCCTTTAGATCCTTGTTTTAAATAGGCTACTAACTTGAGGTATTTTCCAATGTCAATATTTTGGTTCAATAGTACTGTTTTCTTGAGCATAGAAAACTTTGCCCAGAGCGAATTTGGAGAAAACTTTCCAGACTGTAAATAAGTAAACAAATTACAATGATAACAATAACAACAATGTTTGACATACCAATTCTTCAAAATATCCCAACGAAACTGTTTCATTAATGAGTGCAACACCACTGTCATCCATTTTCTAAATTTGTCAAATTCCAGTTCGTACAATCCTTTTGACGGGGCAGTATATTTTCCCTTGCTTTCGCAGCTTTTTCCAGAATTTCTGCGGGAATTTCAATGATTTCCTCATCATTCATCATTTTGTATTTCGCTTTGCCAGCGTTTTGTGCAAAACAAACTTTTATTTATTTATAAAGTTTCTCTAGCTACCAAATTCACAAACCACTCGAAACGATAAACTTCATATAACAGATAACAATCACATCAATATTAAATAATTGTTCTCGAAAGTATAGAACTGATGGTAAAACATAAATAGACATATGTACTACGGGCATTAATTGATGACTATGCCCTCTGGCGACTTAAAAGCTCTTGGGCCTGACGGCCCTCGACCTTTTAAACTCATCGCCATCGGGCATAAACATCATCTTAATGCCCTTAATACACAAATAACTATTATTGATTTTAAGCTGACATAAAACGATTTTTTTTTTGACAAAAGAATAAATCAATATTACACCAAATTGTCACTTACACCAATCGTCGCACTCGCACCCATCCATTTGTCATACACCAAAATGTCGCGTCGTTCACAGAACTGTTTTACACTGAATTGATAAGGCAAGCCGCTTCCTACATTCCCTGAGGGCTTTACACTTAAGAGCAATAATATGTAAAGGATGTAACAACAGTTACAATATATTTTTGTATTTTCAAGATATTAAGACAAATCAAATAAAGATAAAATTGCACGCTCTTTATCTGGAACAAAATCTGTACAAAGAAGTGCAGAAAGGAAATAAATTGAAAGAGATCTTTCCACATATACGCTGCATATTTTATGCGCATTTTTGTCGACCCTTTAAAGTATATTTTGTTCCTGTCTTCATAAAATATAACATCTTACGCTTATTTTGTGTAAAAGTACAATGGCGTGAGAAATAAATGACAATGTATTGTTCTCTATTTCGTCGTTTCGTGTTTTTCGGACCGCTTTATATTCATGTTCTCGTCCTCCCTATATTCATGCCCCTAAACGACTAAACTACAGATAATTTCTATTCTTTGAAAAATAGGCAGACGAATTCGGTGGACGGCCCTCGGTCCTTGCCGCGAAGAGGAGTGAAATCTCGCCTGCTCCAGTTCAACACCAACGGAGGGTATGTCACGCCAACAATCAGCAATACGCACCCCCAAACTGCCGCGGCAGGACTGATGGGCTGTTCACCACGTCACAGCCGTTAATCGCTAACGTTGCGTATCACCCTCAAAGTTTCCGAACAGCCTCTTCAGTCCTGACTCGGCGCTGCTCTCGTTCCCTATCACCACCCCCGTCGAGTTTTTGCGGTCAACGCGTCACGCCTGTTCGAAACTTTGAGTGTGATTTAGCACCGCGTCACTTCCACCGCAAAAATTCGCAAGCTTTATCGCTTTCACGTAGCCGCCCGCGCCACCTCAAATTTTGAGTTTATTGCCGGAATAAAGCAGCGCAATTTATCCTAATAACATCGAGCTCAGAGAAGCATCAAAAGAAATCCGATATTATTCAATTCGGCACGAATAAAAATTTTCTGGGGATGTTTGGCTCGAACGAAATAATAATAAAGAAGTTTTATTCGACGGCAAACTTAGAGCTTTGGCGCAATTTTAATACAAAGGTTGTATGTTTCTAATTGGCTTCGAGTTTCTGCACTCATATAACTCTCTGTACTGTTTTAGTTCAACGTAAACCTAATGAAAGACTAGTTTCAACTTTTAATTCACAATTATGTCCTGGCTTTGCAAATGAATAATCCTTGCATTTCTGCCAGGACTGGAATTACTTTTAAGCTAAATTTTAAATTAATATTCTGGAAAAAAACGCAAAGGAAGCGGAATCATTTAAAAAAATGAAATTCGTTTTGGGGCACCAAATTTTATGCCTATTCGGTAAAACATTTCCTTTTCAGGGATGTTTATCTTTGTATAAAAATTTTAATGTGGCCGAATAAATTGCGTCGCTTCCAGCACATAAAAAATTCTAATAAATTATTCTCGTGTTGCAGATATGTGTTCACGATAGTATCTTATTTGATAGGAGTTTTCATTTTCGCAACGATAGTGGGTAAGTAGGGACGGAAAACGAGCGTACCGGAAAACATTTTCGCTTCTCTGCTCGTTTTCAGGCCAAGTCGGGAACGTAATAACGAACCGCAACGCCAACCGCCTGGAATTTGAGCGGCTTTTGGACGGAGCCAAAACGTATATGCGCCACCACAAGGTAAATTTGCTTGCCTATTACTCCTTGACGAGTACATTTGGACGGCGAAATAGAAAGTGACGTGAAAATGTGTTTCAATTTCAAGATTTATTTTCAAGTTACATAACTCGAAAATGATTCTATTTGAATTTCAGTTTTTGGAAAACAATAAATAAACACGAAACAAAAATTTGATTACACAAAATGAAATTTAGCAAGCAAGCAACAGAATCCAAAAAAAGTTAAGCAACTTGAGGTGGGCAAACTGCTATGGATAAGCTTTGTCGTACAATTAAACTTGCTACATCGCTATAGCAGATTAGCCATCGAAGCTGCTTCGAAAAAGTTCATTTTTCTCACTTTTACAAGCTACCAACATAAATTAATTAATCTAAACAATTACACTTATAAATTATTTAACTAAGCTTATGTAATATTAGACTCAAATGTAGAAGATTCTTTTTTCATTTTACATAATTCATATTAATTAAGATTAAAAAATAAAATTTGTCAAATGCGATTCATTAAATTTCCTATCGACGCAGGCTATGAAATTTTAACGTAGACGGTGTTTCATTGAAGGTCAAACTTGGTATGCGGGTAGATGTTGGGAAAAGAAAGAAAAGTTTCTTTGTAAAATTTTCTCTGTAGTGAATACATTTGGAGAAAATCGAAGGGAAAGCAAAGTCGCATATTTTTAGGATGGACTTTAAATGAGAATGAATGGATTGTTACTCATTCACATACGAAATCTGTTTATTGGTTAATTGCCTCTAGAATATCGCCCCAGTCAATTCGGTAAAACACATTTAAAACATCATGGTTGTTGGCAATCATTAAAAATAATACGAATTTTCTAATTGTTAGTTGAAGAATTTTAGGTTTGTTCAAACATTTAGTAGTTTGCGCTTATTTAAGAATTTATTATTCACATTCACCGTTTCATGAAAGCCCAAGTACCTGGTTTTACCCAAAACATTTTGTTCGCTGTACTACCCCAATTAAGGACTTTATGGTATTAGATTTTCCATGAACGCGAAATTTACTAATTTCCTTTTCTTAGTTCTGTCTCACTTTCTTCTCAAACAATAACAATTTGTAATGTGCGACAACATACATACTAAATGCATATTTTTGCATAGCCTCACATTTGTAATTTATTATTAAACTAAATAAGTTTACATATCCACGCGATTTCACATCGCTGCTGCATTCGACGTGTGACAAAATTGAATACACCGAGCTTTCGGTCAAGGGCAAAATAAAATCTAGTCATAAATTTCTTCGCCGTTTATGGATTTATTACCCCCTTGCAGCTGTGTGCCATTCATAAATGCAATTTAGATCGCCGGTTTTGTTTCACGATTCCGCGCGCTATAGTATTTCAAAAAACATCGTCTCCAAATTATGCAAATTTCAACTTGCTCCGATTAAAATTGTTTATTAAGATATTTTGTTTGAAATAAAGTCAGAAACGTGTCCCTCAAGTTTGATGCATCTTCAATGAAACAGCCTGTATAATTCAGGAATAATCAAAGACATGTCTTTTTTCCACGGCCAACCTAGAATGGAAATTTAATGAACCCCTGATATGTAACATATAAGTTATGGAAAAAATTTTATCAATTATCAATGTGACACATCAAATTTGTCAGAAGAAGTTTTACTAGATGTTTAAACAGATTTGAAATACGCAAGTCTATCTAGAACTTAGTTGGTTTTATGCCGAAATGTCTTTAAAAATAAAAATATTGCACTGGCAACTAACTTACCCGAAAATGGGAAACACAAACACTTGCCCCCCCAACAGAATTCTTTAAATCATTGAAAATAAATTGGAACGTTTTGTTGGGGTTACAACATGGATGACCAAAAGTATTAAACATTATCCCATTTAGAAAATAAAGGGCTTATTAACAAGACGAATATGAGTGATCCAAGAACACATCCCTGAGGGATTCCAGATTTTATTTCCGTCAAAGGTATTTCATTGATTTTACCATCAATCTGAAGAACTAATTTCTAGTATCTGTTTAAAAAATATGAATTTAGCAAATTACTTGTGAATTCCTTAAAGGAAGACTTCGCTCTACTATCTAGATTAAAAAAAAATCAAACAAGCAATATTTGGTTTAAAGTGTCTTTAGCAAAGTTAATCAAAAATTAATTTTATCTATTTCTACTGCATAATAATAGAAAATGTGAAATTAATGTCAAAACAATGAAATTTATTATTTTTTCCCAAATTCTGAGAACTTAAGAGGGTATTTTTAAAATTACAAAAGATAAGTAACAAACTCAAGAAAAAAATTGTTTTTCTTGACATTTGTCCATTGTCTGTAATGTCAGCTATTCTCCTTTTATTTTTTAATTATTTGTAACTGCAAGAGAAAAGCAGCAACTGCACAAAATAAATCAATTTCTTGATATTTAAATTAACTATGACGTTTAAAAGTCGGGAAATGTAAGTTATTAAACAAATTTCCAGAAATTTTCGTTAGCTAGTTGCTAGTTTCAGATATTGCAATCAAATTAACTCATTGCTGTCAAGTTCAGTGTTTGAAAATGATTTGTAAAAGTACAACATATTAAGCATACGATTCGCATATTAAATTAATTTTCTTCGTTTTTTACACGATAAAAGAATTAAACCAATCAAAAATAATAATAAAATAAAAATTACTTTTGCGTTTCATAGAATATTGGACTTTCTACTTTCTAATTTTAGAAACATGCCAAATAGATTATTAAAAATATATTTTTTTTACCTTTGTACAATGTATTTTAACAGCAATTGTTACACCTAAACTATCAACATTCGCAAAAGTTAATGCATGTTTCAATAGCTTCATATCATATCATCTTCATATTGTTTCATTTTTCTCACTTAATATTTAATTATTTATTGAAATCTGGAGAACTGAAAGAATGAGTAGATATCATTTATAGAAATAAAAACAAAAACCAGAGATGCCCAATCTCAAAAAGTAAATGAAAATTAATAAACTATATAAAAAGATAAGGTAAGCCCTTATAAGAGCCTCAAAAAAAAGGACTAACATTTCTTGATAAGAAAGGAGACGGTAGAAGAAATTGCAAGACATAATAAAGCATGAATTAAAAGAAAAATTTGAAACAAATGTAATTTTTATTTAAAAAAAAAATATTTAGTTTTGTATTTACTGACAGGACCTGCGAAACACAGAAAAATAAGCATTTTTTTTATATTTGCAACTTTTAATTTATTTTATAAAGAAATGTTATATGTTTAAAGTTTGAACAAGAAATTACTGCGCTTTTTTTATTTAATGTTTAATCTAATTAAAGCATAACTTTTTTCAGTAATGTTTTAAAAACAAACTCCACCAAGTGAATATAAAGCATAAATTATCTTTTTCCGCAGTTTTTTGCGAACTTTGCTGATGTAAAACCTTTTCGCCTGATTCTATGCCAACAACAGAATAATTAATTTCGCCTCCCGTTTTTAGGTGCCGGGAGGCATGAAACGTCGAGTACTGCGTTGGTACGATTACTCGTGGTCAAGAGGTCGAATCCAAGGCGGAGGCGACATCAACACCGCCCTCGGTTTACTTCCAGACAAGCTCAAAACCGAGCTCGCCCTTCACGTTAATTTAAGCGTACTGAAAAAGGTGAGCCAAAGCCAATCGATTACACAAGCTCAAACTGTCGAGTTTAGTTCGAAGAGAATCTTTTTACTGTCTATCAAATTTAGGTAACGATATTTCAAGAATGTCAGCCGGAGTTTCTGCGCGACTTGGTATTAAAAATGAAGGCCTACATATTCACGCCGGGAGATTCAATATGCAGGAAGGGTGAGGTGGCGAGGGAGATGTTCATCATAGCGGATGGTATCCTGGAAGTGCTCAGCGAAACGGGCAAAGTGCTCACGACCATGAAAGCCGGAGATTTCTTCGGCGAAATCGGCATTCTCAATCTGGACGGTCTGAACAAGTAAAATTCCTTTGCCTTCCATTCAATGGATGGATTAATGGTTCGGTCTTACAGGCGCACCGCCGACGTTAGATCGGTCGGATATTCCGAATTATTCTCGCTCTCCAGAGAAGACGTCCTTGCTGCCATGAAGGACTATCCCGAAGCGCAGGAAATACTCCAGGCTTTGGGACGTAAACGGCTTATGGAGGTTAAAGCTTCCGCCCGACATCCTCCCAGGGAACATAAGGATCATCACGGAGGACAACATTACGTTGATCCTAAGGGAATTGTCGATAAAATCAAGAGCGAAGCTAAGGTGAGTATCGTGAAATTTATTTCTTTTGCGTTTGTGACAGCAATTTTCAATTAATTCATCATTGATAATAAATTTCCTGAACGAGTGTCCTTCTTTCCCTTTCCCTACTTACATACTTACAGCGAAACTGCAATGAATTACAATTATAAAAATGAATTATTTTTGTTTACCTCTATATATTCGATTCCGTTACGCGTAGGGTTTACGTAACGCACTGCGAAAATCCAAAACGCATCGAAGATCTCACGAATCTTTAGAGCTCCAACCTCTCCATACACCCAGCAATGGTAAGGGTGTGTTAAAGAGGATGGCGAGAGTCAAATCCAACGAACTCAGCCAAGAAGAAAGTACAGTATCCGCGCCTCCACCGACTGAACAAAACGCAGGTGAGCAAGTTACATCACCTCTCGGAGCAGGGCTGCCACTTTTATCCCGTTTAAGGTAACACGAACGAATTTGAAGTTGCTCTCCTTTAATTATTCGCTACGTGTTTTAGATTGCTCAAGGAAAAACAAGAACATGAAGAAAAAGCGAACCACTCGACCATCTCACCTTCAGTTCTATCACCTTCGCCTTCCAGCGCTAAGAGCCCCCCTCCGGTTTCAGAAGAACCAGCGGCTGAAATCGTAGGGGCCGGTCTTCCACTTCTGCAGCGCTTGCTGCTTTTAAAGGCGAAAGAAGACCGAGAAAAACTTACGCCCCACAGTCAACCTACGAGTCCCACTTCGTTGACTCAAACCACCACGACGGCCAGGGCGTCAATTTCAGGTCCATCAACGAGGAGCTCCATCACGGGGACCACGAAAAACCTCCTGGCGATCACCACGAACAAACCAAAGATCTCACTTAGGGAACGGTTAAAGTTCCATAAGGAAAACAACGCGGGAGCAAAAGAATCCAAGGACAATAATAACAAATCCACCGCGAAAGAAGTCAGTGATGGTAGTAAAAGTGTTACGACAGACAGTGCAGTACCGTCCATACCAACTATTACAAGTGTAAGTGAAAGTGATAAAACCGAACCTCCCTGGAGTAAACTTAAGAAAGCTGCGATCGTTCGCGATGCGATAGAGCCAACCGCCAGTGCCAAAGACGGTGAGACAAGTGCTGAAGAAAGTGCTGTGCCAAAACCCAAGCCCAGTTTAACCTTAACCCGAAAGACCAAACATTACCGCTCAATAGACGATCTATCTCCCGAGTACGGAGGACTTCCGTTCGTGAAAAAACTAAAAATCTTAAACGAACGCCAAAAATTAGAGGAGCTAGAATCGGTAATGAAGACACGCAGTTTTAGCTTAGACATTCCAGACACGCAACCCTCAATAGAAGCGGATAGTTTAACGAGATCGCATTCCGAGGGTAGTACAATGCATCAAGACAAAAACCTCCTGACGGCACACCTCGTGCCAAGCTCCTTAAACTCTAGCTCAGAATCCAACGAAACGTTAGAACGAAGAAACCTAAAGTCGATACTAAAAAAGCTATCGGAAGATCCGCAGATACCCACCCTAATGCCCAATAGGATAGACTCGACCGAATTTAGGAAACTCATGCGAGCACCCACGATTGAAGGATACGCGGCAAGGCATAGTAAACTTTCTAAAAGTGTTACCTTTAACAGAGACACCTTACAGAGCCCTCCAAACAGCGCAAACCTGTTAGGGGGATCGGCGAATCTCTTTCCGTTTGTTAATTTACCTGCCGGAAACGGACTCGACGATACGAGAAAACAGGAAGAAGAACTGAAGAGGCAGGAACTGGAAAAATGCGGTATACAACTTATCTCGTCTAAGGCCAATCAAATGAAATTGCTCAAGGGTAAGTGCACACTCATCAAATGCAGTTCTTCAGTACGCACATCACTACACACCTCTGTTTTCTTCACCTGCAAGAAGAATGCTTTTAGAATGAGATCAACTCGTCATGATAAACCTGCACAAGTATTTTGCAAAATTAGTGTAGCTTAGTGAGTCAAACGAGCTTAGAGCAGTTAGCTTTTTGTTTCCTCATACCATCACACAACCAGAAAAATCCTTCTCTTGCAGAATAGTTGCACACAAAATCAATATTAGGGACTCATCATTAAGTGTGAAGCATCGCAGGTAAAAATAAATAATTTTAAGCACATAGGTATTATTGGTTTAAGAAACAGGACATGTTTAAAAAAAATCATGAAATAAAAATTATGTAAAAGAAAAGTCAATTCTAAACGAGGTACCCGAACAGAAACTTTCCACTCTAGATGACTTTATGGACGAGATTTCGTGAAATATAATATGCCGATTTAAGTTGTTTTTAAGATAGGTCTGTTTTGAATTTGGCTAATATTTGAATTAAAGAAACAATGAACTTGAAAGGTACCGCACACTGTAAGTGAACGAAAATTTTTATGCCTTTAAGTTGTCGCGCATATAATTTGTGAATTTACCCTCATGAAACGCGTGTTTTGTACGCGTTTGTAAACATTTAGTTAACAAAAATCAGTTTGGTTCAGAGCTGTCAAAGTAACCGTTCTTTAAACACTTACTTTGAAACAGCTCACGTTATTGTATGTGTGTGTGCCTGCAAGCAATTTATTTGCTTAATGTTCAGTCATATGTAATCACTCGTAAGTTTTAACATTTCATAATTCTGAATCAGCAGTAACATCAGTGTTCCCTTTGCATCCAACTCCAAAGAAGAAATGCAAAGGATCGACTACCTTCATTTTTATTTCTTTTATGGTCAACTTATAACTTCCTAATAATAATGTAGTGGCTCTCTTCACCTCTATCGCTTAATTATCTTTCAAAGTAAATTCGAGGAATTCTATATTATTTAGTACACGACCCTTCCATTTTCTTTAGACCCAATATGTACGGTAGCTTTTAATGTAACTAATCTGTCCTCTAATACTTACAACAGTAGTTGGCATGCGAGTTCCCAAATTGTAAGCGTTTATGATAAAAATGAATAAATTTTGAATGTTACGCGATCTGTTTCCGTTCAGGATCCATCGAAGAAGACCAACACTACTTCGGCGATATCCTGCTGGCCATCAAGCAAGTGATGAGCGCCCACATGCAGGAACTTAGCGAGAAATTCCATCAGCGTTTCGAGAAATTCGAGGAGGAGATCAGAAAGCGTGACGAAATCATCAACCAGCTGAGGGCGCACATCGTGGAGCTGGAGAGGGCTACCGAGGAGTCTTTAACGGTAGGTTCGCCTTCCTTTACGCATGACCTGCCATAGTATTTTACATTTAACTAAATCGCAACGCTGAACCTTGGTGTTTAGGTGCTGAGGCGTATGAAAAGAGCCCAGGGAAAGACGTAGGAGGCTGGATGACTCAAAGAGGTAAAACACTCCCCCTTAAAATCGAACACTGACACAAACTTACATCTAGCATAGAGAATTTTGCGATTTAGTTAACTGTAAGCAAGATATTACCTCTGAGAGTTGATGAGGTGAATGTGATTGCGAATTTCTCTTAGGATTCAATAGAAACGATCATCTCGAACAGAGATCGCCAGTCGTGGGAGGAACATAGCAGGCAGGAATCAGAAGAACTCCTCGAGCTTCCGCAGACACTGACACCCCAGCCGGTTTGGCCCGCAGATCAGAGAAACGTCGTGCTGGATATCGATTCCACGACGGATACGGAATCCGAAGTTGAACCAGAGGAGGAATCCGGGGAATACGAGAACACAAGCTCCAACTGGGAAATCGAACTTTTGGCTGCCCAAATGCGCGAGAGAAGATCCGCAAGTCTCGACCCCAACGCCAGCAGGCCGATCAAGAAGAAGTTCATACGAGGAAGCAGCATGGAACACAGGAGAGACTGATATATATTATTTGTTTTGTGCCTAAGGTTGAAAAACTAATCGACGAAACGTGGCGGCTCAAATTACAGATCGGTAGTTCTGTTCCTTTTGTAATATTATTTGAAAATCGCAACTTACATTATGTAACTTCAATCTGAAAAGTACACCAATAGAAAAAAGCAATGAGACTTGATTTCACGTGGACTCAGTACAAGGTATTACTGAAATTATCGTAAGATACTTTCCGCGGCCGCGTTCATCTTCTAGCTTTTTAAAGGACGAAACGACAAGAGAAAGAAGAATTTGTAACGCGGTTCTACAAAAACTCTTGAGTCACATTACTTTTATCCTCCGCTGTACATATGCGACCAATGATAAAAGAATAGTATTATAACGTGCCAAGAATCAAACTTATATAAAAATAGTTGCGGGCTCGAATAGTATTATTATTGTTATAGTATTGTGCCAACAGAAACTATGTACTTTCAAGAAAGCGTGTCTTGAGTAGGTGCATACGTCGTAACTCGATCTAAACATAAATAAAATGAATTTAATGTAAAATAAGTTTTCGTTGACAAAGGTGAAGAAATCTTGCCTAATTTTGTGAAATTTGTGTGTACGACTTTGTTTTACGAATCATCGAGCACTTTAACGTAGTGACGCTTAAATTTTTTCAGTGTGTCTTAAATTTAATTCGCCTTTTGCTGTGAACCCATATTTTTTCATCCTAACCGCGTAATAATCAAAATTCCCTTTTGATAAATATTACCCTGAAGGTGACCGATCTGTCGTTGTAAAAATAAATTGTTATCCCATGTGTATATACCTACCATGAAGCTCACACACTCAATACTTACTCAACACTTAAACGATTATTATTAAATATTCTCACGTACTATAAACAAATTCGATTTTGATAATTAGCCACACATAATTTCTAACTATACACTCACTAGAAAACTTTATTTTTCTTAAATTTAGGTGTAACACTGTATAGTTGTAAATGTAATTTTTAGCGATGTCGTTTCGAGGGGCGGACGCGATAAGTTCGTTTGTAGTTTGTTTTGTATGTATGTACTGTAAATTTTTACTTAACGTGGTGTAGAACAAGCACTCGCAAGATGACCGAGGCAAAATAAACTATGAACTACTACACTGTTGCGGAAGTAAGCAAAATAGCGTACGACCATTTTAGGTAATTATTACAAGTAATTACTAATGGTAGCAGAAATGAGTAAGTAATAAACTAGAGTAATAAACTTGTAAATTCTATCAGAATTATAAAAAAAATTAAACTCTTACATAAAGATGAAGTTCATTATTTTTTTCCTTGCAAGAAATATTGATACAAACAGTAGCGTAACACGCACGGACTCACAAGTAAGAGGCCCACACGACACAAGCAAATATTTGTTTGTTTTTTCCTTATTATTATTGACACTTACGTCTTACCTGTAGGTACAGATACATACATAGAATAAAATGAAAATCAATAATTACCTAATAATATTTATAGTGGCGAACATGGAAAACGGGACTCTACTTTTTTCTAGATATCTTCCCGGTTTTATACATTATACGTCCTGCACTTTAGATTATACAGGATGTTTCGTAACTTCATGAAAATAAATTAAACAATGAAAGTTTGCATAAAAATGAATAGAATGAACCATTTTTTGTTGAACAAAGTGTTATTAAATTTTTGAGAAAAGAAATAATTTTGTCGAACGGTTAAACCGTTTGAACGTCTCTGGTTTAAGTTTATGATGTTTACGAAGAATATGAGTGATGTAATTTATTGTTAGTCATCGCCGGCCGGGACGGGTAGTTTGAAGGTGTACGTTGAGGTGGTTACATGGAAATTTACTGAAAAAAATGGCAGAATTTACAAATAGTGAGATTGTTGACATGATTCTAGTGTACGGTGAAAGTGGGCAAAACGCATTAGCGGCAAGGCGTTTGTATGTACAGCAGTTTCCAAACCGACGTTTGCCAAACAGTGCCACATTTCTCTCTGTTGTGCAAAGAACGAGGGATACTGGAATTTTAAGGATACGTCGCGGAAGAGGTGGAGGACGGCAGCGTCCACAACGCATCCTAAACAGAGAAGAAGAAATACTACAACTTATCCAGGGACATCCTTCGTTAAGTGCACGTAATATCTCAAGACAAACGCGTTTATCGTCCTCCATTGTTTGGCGCATTCTTCGCGAACAACAATTACATCCGTACCATATTCAAACAGTTCAGGCTTTGCTATCAGCCGACTATGCTCTACGCATACGATTTTGTAGTTGGTTTCTGCATAAACAACACCCAAATGCGAATGTTGTTCATAATGTCCTGTTTACCGACGAAGCTATTTTTACCTGAGATGAGGTGTGCAATTTTCGCAAAATGCATTTGTGGGCAAGGGAAGGAATTTTGAACACGACCACAGAGTTATATTTTAGGCATTCTAGCTTCAAGATATCGCCGTTTTCTACGTATGGTTGCCACTGTACGTGCACATTCGTATGTACGTATGTGTGTTTATCTTATGGCCATGCGAAGCTAATCGACGTCGTCTTCATTTGGCCTGTTTAGTACACAGTGCACTTTTAAGAGGTTTTCCATCCTATTTGGTTGAACTTTTAACTCCCAGGTTTCTTATACATGACCGTGACTTGCGTAATATTGTAAACTTAACTATTCCCCAGCACACCACGACCTTGTTTAAACGATCTTTTTCTTACACGGCGAGCAGTCTCTACAACTCCATTCTTGAAAATATAAAAGCCATGTCTTTGTCAGCCTTCAAATTTCATTACCGAAAATTTATTCTTACAAAACAGAGATCGTCATAATTCTTTATTATATTTCATTTCTTTCACGGATAAATTAGGATTATATATTTATTTCATGAGGTTAGGTGGAAGAGCGCCTCGGCGAATCTCGCCTCATCTGTTCGAATTGTTAATTTTATTGTGTTATTCTTGAAAAATAAAAGTCTTTATTATTATTATTATTGATTACTGGGAAAAAATTGATTGCTATGTGTTATTTTTCATACATTTTTTGATCAAAAATCGGCCGCACGATGTCGCAACCTAAGCTATTGTGTATCAATAATAAAATAATAACATCAGCGGAAAAGATTAATTAAAAAAAAAGAAATGAGATCAAATATGAAGAATTACATAATAAAAACAATTGGCAATCACAAAACAGAATACGTACGATTATATCTGCAACAAAAATTTGAGAAAATAGTATGTAATGCGACATATCTATTAATTTAACAAACAAAGAACCGGAAGGAAATATGGAAGAAAAGCAAAGAAATTCGATGAGCTCCTTCTAGCGGAGTGTTATAAAATTTTAAAAAAAAACTAATACAAAAAATTAATACATCGAGAAAAGTAATAAAAGAGAACTATGCAAAAAACAAGCACGAGGAATAAGATAAGGAAAAATTAATGGTAAATTGTTAAAAAATGTACGTAATACGAGAATTAATTCCGACGAAACAAAAGAGAATTAAAATAACCAACAACTAAATATAAATAATTATAACTTGATTTGAAGGCTTCCATTCCAAGGCTTCTGGACTGGAACCGCGTCTTCGTTTTTCGGACTTTGCCAACGTTTTGTCCACTCTTGCAAGGGCTTCTCTGCAGCTGGTCTTGTCGCTGCCTCTTGCTGCCTCCGTAGGCAGTGCAATCTACGCATCTACTATCTGGAGAGAATCCCCGAAGAAATCCTCTGTAAGAGTGGACAAAACGCCGATAAACTCCGAAAAATGAAGTCTCGGTTGCAGCTCGAAAAACCAAGTGAAGCAGAAAAGCACTACAGGTTTTCTTTCTGTCTACCTGTAAATTGTTAAGAAATGTACATGATACAAGAATTAATTCTGACTGCATAAAAGAGAATTGAAATAACCAACAATTAAATATAAATAATTATAACTTGGTTTGAAGGCTTCCGTGGCCATTGTGTATGTTTCACTTGGTTCTCTAGACTGAAAGCGCGTCTTCGTTTTTCGGACTTTGCCGACGTTTCGTCCACTCTTACAAGAGCTTCTCTGTAGCCGGTCTTGTCACCGCCTCTTGCTGTCGCTGTAGGCAGTGCTGGCTACGCATCTACTACCTACAGAGAGTCCCTGAAGAAATCCCTTGCAAACTCCGAAAATTGAAGTCTCGTTTGCAGCCCGGAAAACCAAGTAAAGCACAAAAATACTACAGGTTTTCTTTCTGTCTATCTGTCTTTCAATTTCGAAAGCTTTCTGTTTATCAGTCTTGTCTTTGTCTTTTTTACATAATAATCCATTCATTCGCTATTTGACACTGAATGTCATGTCGATTTAGATTTTAAGGTTTACTCCCAATTAGGCAATATTTCCTTTTCATCACGATGTGCATTCACGGTCAGATTTATATAAAGTTGAAAATTGACAATACCTGTCAATAAATCTAATTTGAACTGACGTAATTTGTTATGTTATGATATCAAATTAAATTTGTCTAAATTAACAGGATAGCCAACTTACTAGCTTAAAATCACAGCCGCCAATATTAAATATTATAGTGAATGAATATTTAAATTATAAGAATTTCGTGCAGTTTTTCTTTTAGTTTCAGTTTTCTTACATTCTCTTGAAGGGTCTTCAATCCCCTTGGAGTATTCTTATTCTTCGTATTTCCTGATGTTTGTTTCGCTTTTTTGTTTCTTTTTGTCGAATTATTTTTTTTTATTTTGTTTTAACTCTTTTCATAGTTTGTTCCTTTTGCTTTTTATCATGCTTGTGACGCGCCCGGACCTGCCATCTTGTTTGTTGACTTTACGGACAACTAAATAACTAATAAACACGATCCAAACAAAAACAAACTAAACTTATTGACAAATTAATTTACTGGACCGAAAAAATTATTGACTAAACTCAATGAAAAATAAAAGTATATTTACCCCAAAGGTTCACTTCGGAGGGATTAAAAAAAAAGGTCGACAATGCTATTGTTAACAACATGCAATTCCTAAACGTCTATGATCCTAGCTATCGGCTACCTGCTACAGTTACGTTTTACAACTGGCGCCAAGAACAGTCCTCTACCACAAATACTACCGTTCGACCCTTTTGGAATCCTCACAATTAAAAACCTTTTATTGCTCGTGATCGTTTAATTAAACTTGACCCTGCGTTGTCGTAACTGGATTCTAATTCTGGTGAGACGGCGAATAACTTTGAGAGATTAAAGGAACTAAATACGTATCAATAAAAATGCGAGATGTTAGATTTAATTAATTATTTATTCTAGAAAAAAAGGTAAAAACTCCTTCTACCAGTCACTTAGGAATCTGATAAAATGAGAGTAAAAACCTCGTTGGAACAATATAAAAATCACAAGAATATAATTATTCGCTTATCAAAAAGTATAATAAAATTCGTTTAACGCATTTCACGTCGAATATCGCAGCGATCTAATTTATTTCAGTTCACACAGCTGGTGGCTTGGTGCACACGCAATTAGTGGCTGTGGTAACTTGTGACTTAAATTAGATCAATGATTAATTTTTTTTTTTTTCAAAATAGCTTGGTCTTAGTACTCGTATTTGCCACCTTAGATAGTACTCGAAGACGTTATGAATAATCAACCAGCGCACAGTGTGACAGAGTGTCTACAGTGTACTTTATTAATGGGAGTTATTAATTGATCAATCCGATGGTTCGGAGATGTATGTGATACAAAAGGCCGCCCTCGGCGATCAATCTGCAAAATAATTAACAACAACTACCGCTAGTTTTTCAAGGACTCTTTTCAAGGTGGGAATAACCCTATCTCTAAGCTAACCTAATTAATTAGACTCCTGTGAGTAGGATCGTGTCAACTACGTTCTCCAGGGTCCAGAGGATGGTACAATGTACGCCTTTTTTCAGATCCCTCTGCGTCGTTTTTCGTCGGTTAAACCTATCATCGAACTAATTTGTTTGCGCAAGGACCCAACTGACTGTTTTCCGGCACTCCGCTTTTGCGGTTATGGCACTTTCAGTCGCTCGACAAATTGCTTTCAATTATCCTGGAAATCTTTCGCCGAAGACACAGGGTGTGAGAGAAATTCTGTTAAGAAGATGTCTAATAGGTAGTTCAAATTGTTGACCTCATAATTCTACGGAATTCGTAACGAGTATTAAATTTGCCTTGATTTCTGAATTAGACTGTGCTGGCCGCACTGTGTTTGTTAGCAGATATAACTTTGCCTGGCCAGTGGATTGAGCTGCAAATCGAAATAACACCGATATTGTGTCTCCGAATTGCCAGAGAATATCGCAAAAAGGTAGAACTAAATTACAAAAAAAAGACACTGTCTTTGAAATCGACCAATAGATTTTTAGGTGTAGTTAATTTACTCTGGTTGATTAAATCACAGAACGCACAAACTACTAAATTTATTGAGTTTTAACTTTGATTCCAAGCAAACGCCAGTACCAAAAATAAACAAAAAATTGCCTAAGCAATGCAAAGATTGAACTTTACAGATTTCTCGAGTTACAGATTGATGAGCCAATTAAAATAATTCTTAAACAAATTTATACCACCAAGTATGCGTTCCGCGATGCGCACTTCACTCATTCACGCACTTGTTTTTATATAATCCTTTCGCGGCGTTGAATTCGCTGCGCGGTTCGAGTTTATTTATTTGATTGCCCTTTTCTGAATCCACTAATTTTAACGTCCCGAAAGAATATAATTTAAATATAATTATGAGAAAGATATGAAACCAACTGCAAGCACTCAGAGGAAAAACTGCTCGAGTTAAATTAAAAGTCAGCCGTCCGTTCGAACGATTAGAATCTTACTGTCCTCCGTTTTTAATTTTTTTTTTCTGCTAGCAACAACTTAAAACCCCTCCCTATGCACTCCGAAAATTCTCAGACCAATAACCAATTGTTCTAGTTCAGAAAAAAAAAATACCGCCTCTCTCTCGTTCCTGTACATAACTAATTAATTTTCGACCCCCAATTTGTGTGACAGACACTGGGTTCCCCGGTGGTCCGCGACCTTCCAATTTCCTTAAAAATAACTGACGCTATGCAAGTGTCGATTGACATATTTATTACTTCCCGAGTTTCGTTCAAAAATTTCAAAACAAAAGCCAAATTCTTTTCTACTGCGATGTAATATGATCCTTTTTTAAATTTTACAAAATCTCGAGTACTTGCGTGACAAATTCTTTCAAGGACTCTAAAGCGTACAAAGACAACACTTAAAGTAGCCCTGATTTATAATATGACAGCAACAATGCTTCAAGTGCCCTTTACGAACTCGGTGTTTTAAAAGACCATAAATTTGGAGTCGTTTCCGGTGGCATTCTCCGACTTGTAAAATTTCTCTTCTTTGTTATCAGGCAATCAAACAAACAAATGCGATTTGTTTTCAAAATCAAATTCGCGACCGTTTCATACTAGTATCATTTGACGATTTTTTTCATCGTATTTCATTACTTTTTTCTTTGAGTATTCTTCGATCAATTGTCGCAGTATTAATTTTATTTATCAATTTTATTCTTTAACAAGTTAAGAAAGTCGTTTTTCTTTTGAATTTCGTTCAACTTATTCTTCGTATTTCGATATAATGAAATCCGAATACGAGTTTCAAAATTTCAGTTTCACAAGGCAAAAAAGACTTTCCTTGCATTCACTTCTTACTACGCCTTTGGACACAACCCTTAAAATAATTTCAAACTCGATTTTAAATTCTTAAAACATGGTACAAACTTACAAATTATTCAGAATTCATCATATAAAAAAGTCCAACAAAGAACGATTAAAAAGAAATGCTGATGTTGAATTCTTGGCTTCCGGTTGGAACCGCGTGTCTCGGATTTCTTCACTGCCGACGTTTCGTTCTTCGTTGCAAAGCAGCCCTGAAGAAGTTCTTCTGCAACGAAGAACGAAACGTCGGCAGTGAAGAAATCCGAGACACGCGGTTCCAACCGGAAGCCAAGAATTCAACAATGGACGACGGCCGCGGAAGCCTTCAAGTTAAATTAAGAAATGTTTTCTATTTTTTCAGTTTAGTTCCATTGATATTTTCAATTGTTTTCAATTTAATTCCATTGAACCAGTAATTATGATCCTTGATTCTACATCAGGTAAAGAATGAATCGCAACAGTTTTTTTTTTGCAAATCCATTTGTCGAATTTAATTTTTTTTTTCGTCCCTCAAAAATAATCAAACCTATTTCTTTTACTATCTCGTCATTTTTCTGCTAATTTTTAACGCTGTTACGAATTTTGAAATTTCTAGCTGCTTCCCGCGCATCAATATTAACTCTCAAAAATTTTACTACGACAAGAGATTCCATACTACGAGGATATCCCAAATCCCGGAAATCAAACGACCTTCACCGAAACGCCGAACAATTTCATTCACAAATAAGGGCGATTGTTCTTATGAATGGAAACACGAGGGTCATTCACAATTAAGTTCGGCATCCATTTTGTAACTAAACCCTGTTTTATAACAACAAAAATTCTTTTCTTATAAATAATTGCATCATTGTTTAAACCGTTAAATTTAAATTTACTTTCATTTTAGGTGTATCCAAGGAATAATGTACGAATTCTTGTGATTATTTGTGAGTGTGACTTAAGTCCGAAGTATGACATGATTGACGTCATAAATGTTATTAGATTAATTAATTAATTACTAAGCCATTTCAGGTTGTTTAGCGTAAAAAGTAGTGCAAATTAATTCAACTAATGAATTAGTGACTACCCCTAAAGCTTATTTTTAGCATAAATAAAGAGATCCATGATTTGAGATTTTGAGGTTATTTTTTGCATCCATTTGAAATATAAAAACAATAAGTATTTCGTCTTAATTAATCAATTTATTTGTTACTGTTTATTTTTGTTGCTTTTTAAGTAACTTTCTATTTCTGGACTGCATCTTGCAGACAAGAAAATATTATTTGAGGTTATGTTTCCAAACATTGAGATTGCAGTTAGAAAATTTCTTTTTTTTAATTACTTTCCGTAACGAAATGGATATTTTAATCTCCAGTAGAGTCAAGAAAGGATGCCAGATTCAACATGCTACAAATTGATATATAGGATAATTTATTTCAAATGAAAAATATGTGCATTATTTCCAAAGACTTCACATCTAAGAGAGTTATAGAACACAAGAGCACAGCACAGTTGAAGAAAAACCATTTTATACTTCTTTAAAAAAAGCTATAATAAAAACTTGAAGTCTTTACAAATATTACATTATTATTAAGACATCTAGGAGAGAAAAATACAATATCTAATCCGATTCATGCAACGTGCCCATTTGTATGGTCATTAAAAGAAACAAGAAATATATTGGAGTAAATATGATAAAGATAAAGACTGCCATAGTGAGCTGTGAGGGTACAAAATGTGTGGAGTCTACCATTATCACACTTATCCAACTTGTTTCCTCCTGTCACAGAAATCGTTTGACAAATTATATAATGCTACGAGTCAATTATATTAAAATTTAATATACAATCAATCAACCATTGTGACGATTTATGTCTTAATTCCTTCATATTATACAACAATTCAGGTGGTTTTGAACTATTATATATAATATAGTTGCAACACATTGTTAACTCTGATTTTTTATCAACGTGATAAGGAAAGTAACAACTGTCTTCAACTGTTCGTAAAGCAGGTGGTCTAACAACATATGTGCCACCACCTCGTTCAATCAAGGTAATCAAGTCCTTCTTGTTTAGATTCACACCATAAATCTTTTGAGGTTTCTCATGATCTAGTATATGGAAACTAATTCCATCAAACAATTTGGGTCGTTGTAACCAACGATTGCACACAGATTTTTTCACGGTGTCCTTGTATGTTTCAGGAATGTAAGCGAAAGCCACTTCATCTTCCGCACTTCTATAAACGTCAACCCCTGCAAAAACACAAACAATCAGGCAAATTATTTGAAGCCCCCACATTTCATACATTGTTTCTGAACGATGAAGATGCCCTTAACAATCGCGACCAAGATCATCACATCTAGACCGTCAGTTTTTTCCAAAACTAAGTGAGTCACATCATCCCGCTTTATAAAATCTTGAACCGTGACAAATTTCACTTTTAACTTGGCTAGTTTTTCCTTGCACTCTTTGGAGATTTCCTTGTAAAAAATAATTGGACTTGGACCTAGATACACGCTCGGTTTAATATCGATGGTAGCGCGTGTGTTTTCTAAAACATTCGTCATTTCCATTGAGACACTCAGATCACTAAAAGAAGGCAAATGAAAATATGTTGCTGACTGAAAAAACATAAGACTTACGTTGCCTTTTTTCCAAAGTAATTGATTGCATCTTTGCTTGCCCCGTGTTTAATCAAGAGTTTTGCAATGCGTATGTTGTCTAGCGCTACAGCTTTATGTAGTGGCGTAGCGTAAAATTCACCGGGAACATCAGGTAAGGCCCCCTTACGCAGTAAAAGATGGCAGCACTCATAGTGTCCATTCTGAACAGCTTCGTGCTATAAATTGCTATTATTTTATGATTATCACAGCGATGCGATTGTACTCACAAGGGCAGTCCAATTTGCGTAATCGGTCATATTAACATCGATGGTTTTCTGTAATAATTCCTCCACCTTCTTTACGTTGCCTTTTTTACATGCGAGATGCAAAGGCGTTTCACCTTTCGGATTTCTCTTCATCACCGTAACGACAGGAACAATCTTAAACTCTTCAAAGTCATTTATCTTCACCTCGGAGGGTGCATCTTCAACATATCCTGCATTGAATATTCGTTCAATGTTATTTAGGGCAGATATGACGCTTACACCGAAGCAATCATCTTCAATGTCTCTTTCACAGTATGGGTTTTTACAGACGGGGCACGTGTGTGCCTTTTCGTCAAGGCAATCCTTACATATAACGTGTTTGCAAGTGTCCAAGATCATAGGCTGTCGAAGAATATTTTTGCTGAAATGTAAAATTTGGATAAAGAGCGAAAGTTAGGTTATGTTCAAACTTTACCAAACATCGCAAGTGAACGAAGCTTTCAGTTCATCCAATTCTTTCGTTATATCAAACGTGATATTCATGATTTCCAAAATCTAATTTATTTATAAATTAAATAAATTCAAACAAACGTATCCAAATAAAATTTTGAACACATGTTCCCGCGCATAAACAGGGCTGCCAACTTCAGACATAAGAATTTGGCAGCGGAAATTTGTTATTTTGTTTGCTGCTTTTATTATTATTTACTTTTAAATGCGCAATGCATATTATAATTATAAAGATAGTAATTATATAATTTAGTAATTTCTGATATTATTATTATCGTCGAAATTCCATTCGTATATACTTTTAAACTTTGATACTAGATGTCGCTCGTATGCCGAACTAAAATCAATTATGGCGCAATTTTGAATGCAAGTTTTCCTAAATTAATAATTATCACAATTTTTGTCATTAAATCAGTGAGAACGATGCTTAACATAAGACAGAATACATGTTAATAAAGAAATACACTCGAATTATTCATAAAATACACTTTCTAAAGAAGTCGTAACTAATTTGTGAACGGTTTGAGCGAGTGATAATTAAGTTAATTAATTAATTTTCCAAGTAAAAGCAGCACAGCGATATTCATAACCTTCAAGGATTCCATTAGGCATTATAAGAATTAGCTATTAGCTCTTAGTTATAAAATAAACACCGTATTCACTTTGAGTCGTTCACCATTGACTTTTTTAATTTTTAAAAATAAAAATTTCGGTTGAATTAATAAAAATTCTTTAAGTTTCATGCTGATTTTGAATTTTTAATCAAGAGAACAATTGCACTGCTGGTTGTTAAAATATTTGTATAATCGTATTTTTTAATAGCAGTGAGAGAGATTTTTTATCTCTTTGCAGCGATACAAAAAGTTCTTAAATATCTTACAGAATAACGAATAGAATAATTTTCAAAATTAAGTTGTCTAAATAATTGACAAATAATGATTGATCTAATTTGCACGTAAACAATGATAATGATTGCTTTCGATGGCAGTTTGCTTCCAATTTATTTGTATTAATTAAAATTAACAATATTCCACATTTCATAGCTCATGCTGTACTGAACATTAAAAGTAATGCCTCCTCTATAAATGTTAAATCGCTGTCCAATCTCTTTTCATCACTCTAATCAGTACATAGTCAACTAAGCCAGCAAACAGATAAACATCAAATAAAATTCAACACGTGTTTGTTTACCTTTTAGATCGCAATTTATTATTATTTTTCAAGACATTACTTTTAACGTTCAGTGTACGTGCTATTTTCATTAAAAGATTCCACCAAATAAACAGTATTAGGAAATTACTTTATTTGATTATATTCAATCAGCCATGCGACTTACACTCGACTGTTCTTCTGACGTAGAAGATAATACAAAAATGATTGTGTAAATTACATGAACTTAGCCTGTTCATTTGAAAATATTCCTATTTTTTAATTTGCATCATTTTCTTTAATAATAATAATTATATGGTTCATTTTAATTAGCGTAAATACATTGCTACTGATAATGCTTTCTTTCACTTAGTTGTTGTTTACGTCCATATTGTCAATTATTTGGACGATTTGAATATTTTTTAAATTATTTCGTTATTTTGTAAACAAATTTAAGAAATTTTGATAACACTGAGGGAAATCTCTGCCGAATGCATTACTACCATGCAATTCAAGAACGTTTGGAGCTGATAAACGTATGTCGTTGCTGTAATCAAAACCAGCTGACCTCACTTACTTTACTTGACGTTTTAATATAGTAAAGACATATCATGTTTCTTGCTATCTCAAGTCATGGCCAACTCCAAACGTGTAAGTTTTGGAGCGCAAGATACTTTGCTATTAAAAAAAACAGCTGTAGAGATATTTTGATAACTTGCAGTGCAATTGTTTTCTTTTATTAGAAATTTAAATTAGCATAAAAATCGTTGAATCGTTGCTAATTTAACCGAATTTCTCTATTTAAAAGTAAAAAAAATTGCCAGTACTTTAGTCACTGATTAACTTTAACCTTTGGTTTATTCTCATGCCTACAATTGTAGAGACAATTGTTTCTATGGGAATAAACGTTAAAATTATCACAGTTTATTTCTCTTAGATAAAGAAGTAATTGATTTCAATTTGGAAAAGAAATAACAAAAATTAAGGTAAAAAATTGAATAATGTCACGTCGCCACGGTTAACAAGGCATTCCCTAACTCATCGGAACATACTCTGAACTATGTCTTCTTGAGGTATATCATCCCACGCGTGGCTGTAAGTGACTGTTTGCTTGTTGAGGAATACGTCTTAAACGTCGACCTATGATATCCCAAACATGTTCCATGGGATTCAAATTCGGAGAACGAAGAAGAAAGAACTTCTAGCTCTGCTTTTTGCAGAAAGTCCTACAAATTTGTGCGATATAGGGTCGGGCATTATCTTACTGGAAAATTACTCCAGCGTGTTCATTTATCAGAGGTAATCTACCTCTGATGAATACCAAAGAGATCTGTACCCGATACCAACGGTACCTCATACCATAACACCTGGTATTACCTCGCCATGCCCTCGTACACCTAACTTCACGTTGCGTCTCTCTCCATCAAATCTCCTCATCATTAATCAACGGTCATTTTGCCACAGACAAGATCAGGATTCCTCACTAAACATGACTTAATCCCTGCTGCCTTTTTTAACACCGTTGAAGTCTGGCTGTCTTATGCAGTTGTGTTAGTGGAAAACGTCGACGATGTTATACATCGGGAAATGGTTTCGACACCCTTTGTCATAAGTCCCCTATCCAATCCTCTCCAATTGCAACTGAAGAGCGAAACCTCTCTCTTACAACCAGTTGACAGATACGCCGATCTTCACGTTTATTAGTTCTTCTAGGACGCCTACTTCCTGGTCGACTATGTTGGATACCTTCCTCAGACCATAATGTTCATGACCGAAGCACCACAGAATAGCTTTGGTTTAAACTCCACGCTATTTCCCTGCTGGCTTTTTTGACACCATTGAAGTCTCGCTGTCTTATGCAATTGTGTTAGTGGAAAACATCTACACGGTCGATAGGAGTGAAGATCTAACGACGCAATACGTCGGTAAATGGTTCCACTTTGTCGTAGGTACCCTATCCAATCCTCTCCAATTGCAACTAAAGAGCGAAACCTCTCTCTTAGAACCAGTTGACGGAGACGCCGATCTTCACGTTTATTAGTTCTTCTAGGACGCCTACTTCCTGATTGACGGTGTTGGGTGGGTACCTTTCTCAGACCATAATGTTCATGCTCGAACCACTACAGAATGGCTTCGGTTTAAACACCGCGCTATTTCCCTGCTGCCTTTTTTGACACTATTGAAATCTAGCTGTCTTATGCAATTGTGTTAGTGGAAAATAACGACACAGCCGATAGGAGTGAAGACCAAACAACGAAATACGTTTGTAAATAGTTCTAGTGGACATCCTTTGTCGTAGGTCCCCTACCCAATCCTCTCTAATTACAGCTGAAGGGCGAAACCTCTCTCTTACATCCAGTTGACGGAGACGCCGATCTTTACCTTTATTAGTTCTTCTAGGACGCCCACTTCCTAGTCGACGGTATTGGATACCTTCTTCAGACCATAATGTTCATGCTCGAAGCACCATAGAATGTCTTCGATTTAAACCCCGAGCTATTTCACGGAACGAGAAACCCGCTCGTGGATACCGATAATTCGCCCCCTTTCAAAGTCGGACAGTTGCTGAAAACGTTGTCTTCTGGCAATTCGAGGCATCGTCGTGCCTTCCGCACAAATTGAAGACTATTTTGACACGCCAGTTTAAAAATTACCGATAACAATAGCCTACTTTTTTAAGACAAGTCTCACAAAAACTGAAGTTTCTCGTTTTTCAATACTGACGTTTTTATCATCGACTGCTAAGATATAGAAAGTTATTTGGCAAAAATATCGACCTTGTAACTTGACCCCTTCTAGGTGATGCGTTTTTATTGGCACATAGTTTAGTTAGTTTAACGAATATTGACGAGTTGAAGCTAATAATTTTAATTTGTCTGCAAACTTCCAACGGTAATCATTAAAAATTTTACGAATTTATTCAAATTAAGTACACTCAGTTCGTATTAGCTTCGGTTCGTTGAGTTCAATAAGAATGTACGAAGTTCGTTCAAAACTTTAGAATACCGAAGAAAATTTCTCTCATATATTTTTTTTATTTACATAAATAGCTAACGTCAGTTAAATGGCGTAAGCAACAGCGTTCTATTTTATGTATTTCTTGTCGTTTCGGAATAATGCAACCTTTTGATGCGATTTGGTGGATCCGCCGGAAAATCATTTAAAGTTATATTACCCCATACCTGAAATATTTTGAACGCTGGAGGATTAAATGAAATGTGGCACTCTAATCACTGGCTCATGAAATTGTCAATTATTTAAAAAATAAGTGTCTAGCCTGCTTTACTTTTGAAGCAGCACTACGTTCAGGCCATGTTTATTCACTTTCAAGTAACTTTAACCTTCAGTTTATTCCCATAGTAACAATTATTTGTACAATTGCTACTATGACAATAAATTAGAACATAAAGTTAATTGAAAGTGAATAAACCGGCCCTCAGTATTGAGTCAGCGTCTTGTACTATGTGATATTTATAAGTAATTTTTGTGATAAAAAATGTTACTAATATTATTAATAATACTTTACCTTAATATTTATGATTTCTCGAAAGTAACAAATAAATTCTATAAAATCCCATCTTAATATGTCAAAAAATACAGTTTGCAGACTTCTTCATAAGGAAAATTTTCATCCCTATAAAGTGCACTTGATGATGATTTTGATCTACGAACGCAATTTTGCGAGACAATGTGGAACTCTCTAATGCATTCAATAGAAATATTCTCTTTTCTGATGGGGCAACTTTTTGCTTAAATAGTACCATCAATAAGCAAAATTGTCGTTATTGGGTTGAAAATTCGCATTACATGATGTAGGCGAATACACAATATCCCCAAAAGATTAACGTGTGGGCTTGGAGCGCTTGGTGGTGAACAATACCTGAACTTCCTCCAATTTAAATCAAACCCGGCCTTAGCGGTACTGTTGCAGAAGATAATGATTCTCCCGATCCCAGAATTTGGTTACAGCAACCTGGTGGGCTTCCTCATTATGTACAGTTTGAGCGGAAAGAAATGAAAGTCTGGAAAGCGCAAGCGACCACCCGACTTCGCCCGACCGAGAGATAAACGCCGTAGCTCCGCCCGTTGAAATTTCTTCGAAATATCTACCTACCCTCAACTGCAGGCATTGCTAATATTACGATACGTAATTATTAAATGTAATTGGCCGACATCAATGAACTTCTTATTAGCAAGAAGTATTATGCATTCTAAATATTATTAATGAAAATATTTATCTTATTCATAATTAATCTTTAGGAAATTATTTGATGCTCTTTCAAAAAACGAAATAAAGGTATAATAAAATAGTTCATAGTTCATAGTTCATTTTATTATTTGCAATTAAGATTACAAATTCGTCAGATTACCCAGATTACATTAAATCTATAACATTTAAATAAACATATTACATTAAATACCTATTTGGTAAATAACATTTTTGGTAAAAATAAATACATATTTAACAAACAAGACAGTACGAAATATAATAGTTATTGCGGAACAAAATTATTAATCTAACTGACGCAGAAAGAAAAGACTTTTAATAAACAAATATTGTAATTACAAATTAAAACAGAAAACAATAATCCAATTATATTGAAGGCGTCCCGTGTCCATCGTCTATTGTTGGAATAAAACTCAAACAGAAAATAAAAATGCTAAATGTTCTTTTAATACGAAATCGGAATAATTAAATCCGATTTATAATTAAACGGAATGTGATTACAATTTAGTCCAATTTCATTTGAATCCCATTAAAGAACACGTGTTTCTTTATATTCTTAATATTCTGCTAATGTGAACTTCAGAGCTATATAAACTTCGATTGTTTAAACATTGATTATTTGCCTTTGTGCCTCACCAAGGAAAGTTGAACGAGCAGCAAGTGAGTTTTAGTCAGTTTTATTTTTGATTTTCTGTTTGAGTTGTATTGCAATAGTTTTTATTATTATTATTGTTTTTATTTAAACTTTGCTTAAGTTTTTGTTTTAATATTGTTAATTAATTACTTTTCTTTCAGCAAATTATACTTTTCTGTTGTGGTCTTTTTTGTGATTTTTTTTTATTTTACCATTTATTTGTTTTTTGTTTTTAACAATTTTTTTTTCTTCTTTCAGCAAATAATCATTTATTTTTCAGAATTTAAATACTTCTTTCAGTATGTTTAATTTTCTGTTTGGATTTTATTGTAATAGTTTTTAATATTTTCATCTTTTATTTAAGCTTTGATTTAATTTTTGTTTTAATATTGTTTTGAGCAAATTAATTTTTTATTGGGGTTTAATTTTCATATTTTTTTATATATTTTGTTTAATTTTTATCAACTAAATATAGTAATTTTTATGTTAGCATTTAAAATTTTTATATTAGCATTTGTTTCTTTTTTGTTTTAATATTTTTTTTTCAGTAATTAATTACTTTTCTTTCAGAAAATTATAATTTTTGTTAAGGTCTTATTTTCATATTTTTTATGTAATTTTTATTTTAGAATTTATTTAATTTTCTTCCGCCATTTATATTTTTTGTTCTGAATTTTTTAAAGGTCTTGTCGTCTGTGATTAGTTCTCCTTGTAGGAATCGGAACTTTTTTGTTAGCAAAATGGGAAGAAGAATGGGGCAACGAGAATCATCCGTAGCTACAAGAGGATATATTTGCGGTTTAGCAGAAGCAGGAATGTCCATAAGAAACATCTCTCAGCAAGTTGATATGTCAGAAAGTCAAATTCGAAGATGGATCAATAGAAGACAAGAAGACGCTTCCCTAAGAACAGCACCGAAATCAGGTCGTCCCAGAGTAACAACTAATAACGAAGACCAGGCAATAGTTGCCACTGTCGAAGCTAATCCGTTTACAACTTCAGTAAGGATCAGGGAACAACTAAATTTGCATTGCTCTTTTACGACAGTAAGGGAAAGGTTAAGGAGTGCAGGTATTCACAGCAGAAAACCAGCCAAGAAAATTTTGCTTTCACTCGAGAACGCTGCTGCAAGATTGCGTTTCTGTGAGGAAAATATGAATCGCAATTGGGAAAATGTGATATTTACAGACGAGAAAACATTTTCTACATCGCAGGATTCCCCAGTCGTGTTATGGAGAAGGAAAAATACACGGTATAATGTGGAAAACGTAAGACCAAATACAACAAGTGGACGCATATCAGCTGGATATTGGGGTTGGATTTCGAGTTGGATTTCCCGGTGCATTAGTTCCCGTTTCACCCCCAAGGTTTACATCTGCAAGGTATATAGAAATTTTGGAAGAAGTGATGCTGCCATCAGTAAGATTAGTATATCCCGAGGACGAGGTGGAAATAATAACCATTGTGCAAGACAACAGCCCCATTCACAAAGCTGCCAATGTAACAGCCTGGTTTACAGATCGCAACGATATTGAGGTATTACCGTGGCCTGCAAGATCTCCAGACCTCAATCCAATAGAAAATATGTGGGGAGCGATGGTAAGGAATTGGGAGGATATTGCTGGACACGGTGTTCGTGAAAGAACCGTTGAACAACTAACGCAACATGTTTTCCGAGTTTGGGAAACATTTAGAGGCACAAATTTTTGTGAAAATTTGGTAAATTCAATGCCAAACAGGTTAAGAGAATGTGTTGAAAGTAACGGGTATTACACAAAGTATTAACATGTTATCTTCGCTTTTTTCGTTCTTTCAGCAACTAATCATTTATTTTTCAGAAATTAATTACTTTTTCTTTTGGCATTTTTATTTTCTGTTTGAATTTTATTCTAAGAGTTTTTAATAATTTTTCTTTTTCAGCAACTAATCATTTAAATTTCAGAAATTAATTACTTTTTCTTTTGGCATTTTTATTTTCTGTTTGAATTTTATTCTAAGAGTTTTTAATAATTTTTCTTTTTCAGCAACTAATCATTTAAATTTCAGAAATTAATTACTTTTTCTTTTGGCATTTTTATTTTCTGTTTGAATTTTATTCTAAGAGTTTTTAATAATTTTTCTTTTTCAGCAACTAATTTATTTTTCAGAAATGAATTACTTTTTCTTTTGGCATTTTTATTTTCTGTTTGAATTTTATTCTAAGAGTTTTTAATAATTTTTTCTTTTTCAGCAACTAATCATTTATTTTTCAGAAATTAATTACTTTTTCTTTTGGCATTTTTATTTTCTGTTTGAATTTTATTCTAAGAGTTTTTAATAATTTTTTCTTTTTCAGCAACTAATCATTTATTTCAGCTTTTTGTTTCGTATATTTTAGGTTTTCGGTTGACCATGTCGTTGTGTAATGGTTGATCCATCACGCGGTCAACCGAAGGCCAACAATATACGATGGACACGGGACGCCTTCAATATAATTGGATTATTGTTTTCTGTTTTAATTTGTAATTACAATATTTGTTTATTAAAAGTCTTTTCTTCCTGCGTCAGTTAGATTAATAATTTTGTTCCGCAATAACTATTATATTTCGTACTGTCTTGTTTGTTAAATATGTATTTATTTTTACCAAAAATGTTATTTACCAAATAGGTATTTAATGTAATATGTTTATTTAAATGTTATAGATTTAATGTAATCTGGGTAATCTGACGAATTTGTAATCTTAATTGCAAATAATAAAACGAACTATGAACTATGAACTATTTTATTATACCTTTATTTCGTTTTTTGAAAGAGCATCAAATAATTTCCTAAAGATTAATTATGAATAAGATAAATATTTTCATTAATAATATTTAGAATGCATAATACTTCTTGCTAATAAGAAGTTCATTGATGTCGGCCAATTACATTTAATAATTACGTATCGTAATATTAGCAATGCCTGCAGTTGAGGGTAGGTAGAAATTTCTAAGAAATTTCAACGGGCGGAGCTACGGCGTTTATCTCTCGGTCGGGCGAAGTCGGGTGGCCGCTTACCCTTTCCAGAGTTTCATTACTTTCCGCTGGGGTAGTACATCAAGTACGGGAATATCATGACCAAATATTCCTAATCGATGGATTGATAGACGCAGACCTATGGTCGGCAAGATCTTCGGATTTAACCTTTTTGAATTATTTCCTATGGGGTTCTTTAAAAGCTAAAATTTATTTTAATAGGCCGCCAAACATTGAGGAATTAAAGCAGAAAATTCGCCAAGAAATTCGCTCAATAGATTTTAGAGTCTTCAGAGAATAGACTTTAAAGATAAGAAGTTACAATTTTTACCTACAGTAATTCTAGTTGAGATTTACGAGAACTTAAAGCTTGATATCTTCGCTGAATATTTCGTAAATCACTCTAATCAGACGAAAATATTAATAATCATAAGTAATGCGGACTTCAAAAGAGTTGTTAGAGATATAGCCACCTTAATAGCTCACTGAATAAAGTGCTTGGTTTTGTAATACAAAGGTTTTAGATTCAAACCCCATGGCAAAAAAATTAATTAAACAATAGGAGACGTGTACACAAAATTGCCAATTGCCTTTATTCCAACTGTCCTTCTCGAACGAATTATCAGCAAACTGCCTTTTTCTATGCAACATCCCTGAAGATGACAGCTAACCAGTGATCGCCAAAACTCCTTTCATTATTCGACTTTCCCAAATATTACTCTGAACAGTTCATTGTGCAGCATTGTCTGTATCCATTTCTTCTTCTTTCAGACGGATAGGATTTGAATACTATTTTAAAACAAAACTATCCCTCTTCTGAAGTGGAACCAACATTCTCTTCATTTCTATCTTAGGTGGTCATCCTAAGATCTTCTTCGTAGGGGCTTTCCAAGCTTTGCTTTTTTTAATCATGTATCATCCGTTCATTCGATGTGCTTATTCCAATATTTTCTTCTTTGTCTCACCTAATTGGCCATAGTTTGCAGTTTTCTCTAATCTATTGATTTATTTTGACTCGAGAAAAGACATATCTGTCATATGTTTCTCTGAGCAATGGTTTCACAAAGATAATTACACAGCGTATGCGATCGCTGGATACGAACAACCAGCTTGTTATTTTAGAAATAAAGCAAAACAAAAGAAAGTTCTACTTAAATTACGCAGAAGAGGAAAAGAAAAGAAATAATTTAAAAGAAATTCAAGAGGCAAATAACAAACAGAAAAGTGTCTGAAAAGTTATCAAGAGAGAATTGAACCAAAATAAAGTGAATTCCACAGCAACGGGACCTTCACGTGAACAGCTAAATAATTTTTTCTGTAATGTTGGCCCAAACATAATCAAGACCTTGCCAAAAACCAATTTAACTTCCCCGAAAAACATTTGGAGTCATAAATCGCCCATCACTCTTATTGACCTGGAGATGAAATAGAAAAAATTATCTATGGACTTAACCCATCAGTTACACCCGATGTAGATGGCTTGAACGTTAGATTAATCAAAACAGTAATTGAACATAACTCGCTACCACTTATGGATATTATAAACACCTGCATTGTCAAAGGTACATTTGCGCAGAAAATGAAAATAGCTAGAGTGGTACCGATTTTTAAAAAAATGAACCCACTATCTTGTGATAATTATAGGCCAATATCAATATTGCCTGTTTTCTCTAAAGTATTCGAAGCTGTTCTCGCAAAGCGAATATTACAATTTTTAGATAAATACGATTGTGTCTGCGAAAACCAATTCGGCTTCCGTATAGGAAAAATTACTACTAACGCTGCCGTTTCCATAGTAAATTTTGTATGTGAATCACTGGAAAACCATAAAATATGTGAAGCTATTTTATGTGATATAACCAAGACCTTCGATTATATGCAACACGACGCTTTTCTAAACAAAATACTCCATTATGGTATTAGAGGAACTGCTCTGACACTAATAGAATCATATCTCAATAACAGAGAACAACTAGTGGACTTCAGAGGTGAACAATCACAATTGCATAAAAACACGAGCTCAAGGATCACTTCTGGGTCCTCTGTTTTTTACAGTTTTTATAAATGATCTTCCCGAGAAGTTATCAGGATACTATATTGTCAGTTAAAGACAAAAATAAGGAAGCCCTGAAACAAAAAGCCGATCTTATTTTCAGGCGACCGATGGTGTGAAACTGAAAATTTAGGAAGCGTTCCTTTCCTCGGCCTGACTTTAGACAGCAGAATGACATGGAAGGCGCACACAAACGTGTTATCATTTAAATTATCGCAAGCTATATTCACAATCAAAAGAATAAAACAATTTATAAATACTAACGCAGCAATCACAACCTACCATGCGACCTTCCAGTCGAGAATGACTTATGGGCTTCAGGTATGGGGAAGATCCACTCATGCGAAATTAATTTTCACTTTACAAAAGAAAGCAGTTAGAGCGATAGCAGGCATTAGTTGGGACACTCACTGCAAACCTTATTTTAAAAAGTTCCGCATCCTGACTCTCCCAAGTGCATACATTCTAGCCCAATCAATAGCAGCAATAAAGCAAAGTTCCACCTTGAAACTTAGAGGAGAGGAAGTCAACTATAACCTGAGAGGAAACCACGATATCAAGGTGCCATACCACAGAGGCACAACATTTTCATTTGAAATTTTACAATAAAAATCCAATTACCTGGAGAGAACAACCCCTACCCTCCTTCAAGAAACAGTTGAAGAACTGGCTAGAAAAACAATGTTTCTAGAGTTTAGAGGAATTCGTGAACTGTAAAGATTTTGCGTCTTAATATAATGAACGTGACGTTACTGTACTGGAATTGCTATTTTCTTTCTTTGTATGGTATAATAAAAGTTATTATTATTATTATTATTAATGTTTTTAATTCCCAGTGTTCTCATTTCAACAGTTCTCATCATTTGCATGGTGTTTGCGGTGAACGTTAAAACCAATTTACTATCATATAGATTGTTATTTTAAAGTCAATGTTATTGTACTTGTTTATTAATGTTAAAAGTTATTTAGACATTTAGATACTTTCTGTGTTAGGCCACTTGTTCCTAGGTAGGAAGCTCTATTAAGTCTCCAATTTACATTTAAGAGATTCTTTAGAAGTTGTTTTGCATTTCGTATTGTTTGTGTTAATGGACACGTTGAAGCTTCCTGTAGTCCGATTGAATTTAAGTAGGGACCTTTGTAAATCATGCTAGGAGTCCACCAGCATAAATATAGCAAATGATATTAAAGAAGTTATTTCCTGAACTTTAGTTGTTATTTTGCCTATTATTAAAATAAACAGGAAGGGATAGTATTGCCGTGCAAAAGGCATTTCCTGGTTTTTTTACCTTGAAAATCACTACCAGTTTGCTAGCATTGATCGAAGGTCTTCCTTCACCTCAAGTGGCTACAACTGTTGTTTACCTAATCATTCGCAGTCCGCCACGATCCAACGAGTAATTCGACTATTACAGGACCATTTTTAACAGGATGTTCTCCCTCATTCATCATCATCAGCAGTGAACTATATTTTCAATTATTTGATTATTCAAACATCAGTAATAATGAAGTTATAAAACTGATAATTAATTGTGCAATTTGTATCATAAATTTATATTAAATTAAGCAATAGCTGTGGCAATAGTGTCTCAATTACTTACTACATTAATAAGAGCAATTCAAGTTGTATACATACATATTTCGCGGATGTAAAATCATATAATTTGATCCGAAAAATAAAAATCTGACATTTGCAGATAGAAGCATTATCGAAACAAAGCCACGTAAAGAAAAATCAATCGTCTGAACCGAACGGTTCATTGAAGAAGACAGATCAGTCGTTAATTTATGACAATGCAATAAATTTGTATATATTATCTTCCAATAAAAAAAAAACGGCGATAGCAGAAAGACGCAAGCAGAGGAAGCGATAATCGATAGCCTATTGCCTATCTATTGTATTTTTAACTTCACCATCGCACTTATTAACAGTGGGTGTTATTTTATCTCAATTGCTGTCGATTGCACTTTATTTATTCCCTTCTCATTTTCTGAAGCCCAATAAAACTCGCCTGCTCGCTTATCATCGTGTTAGCTTTTTATTATCGGAACGCCTAGATGTTAACTGAATAATTAATTGTTTTTTTGTTTTGTTCATGACGATGCGTTTCGTTACGCACAATTTAAAGATGGGCGATAATATTTAATTATAATCACTTCATTCACATGTTTATGAATTCATTCTTCACTTCACTCTTTCACGAGTTAATTTTTCTTAACTATCTTTCCTTTTGTTTTTAAGTTTTCTTTATTTTCACTTCTTAAATTGGATGAGTTTTATAGTTTACGTCCTCTAATTTCTAACATTGTTTCTAATTGGATTTCCTATTTCGTAATTTTCTGATGTGTTACAGCAAGCAGTAGGAGTGCACGTATGAATTGCTTGCGTGTATACACGGCCTTAAAGAAATTATCCCACGATAACCGTGATTCATTTTTGGAATATTCGTCGGCCGATGGTTCACAGAGGCAAGCAGCTTACGTCAAAGAGAATTCGAGGAAAAATAATCGTGCAGCTTGCTTTTTAAAAGCTTCCGAAACTCTGAGATGCCCTATTTCCTGGTAGGTGGGCGCTTAAGTGACCATCCTTCGTCCTTCTCGGAAACAACACTGCTAATTTATCCTGCGAGTGGTGCAGAAAAAATACCCGAGATGAACGCCCGCGTTACGGAATCGCAGATGATAAAAGCCAAGCAACAATTCGACAGAATTGCTTGTTATAAAACTTATCATCAGATCTACTACATGACGAATCTCTCGTTGCAATTTCGCTGTTGACCCACATTCCACAAGGATGTACTATGTATTTATTTACAACACGAGACGCACGTACGTTTTTTGGTTTGCAGAAATAGTACGCACACAAATAGAACGTAAATTTGGAGTAATTGATAAGATTGCGAAAGCACAGCCCGCCTATTACAACAATCCTTATCGGCGGGGCCTCAAACCTGGGCGCGCGCCTTTCTCGGGTCAAGCCCTTCTACGTAAGCAAACAATTATTTGTTTGGAAAAGATATACCATCTCGAAATGAACATGCGAGGCTACTTGACTACATCCGCGTAGCTACGAAGTAATTTGGATCATTGGTTAAATTGAAATTGAAATACCAAATGCAATTGGTTTAATCGAGTGAAATTCTTTAAAATTGAAGGCCTACCCAGGAATTCTGAAATGTTATTCATCACGTACGATATTTATAAATTTCGAGGTCATGGAGACTTAATTGAAAATGTGTCACTATTATTACATAAGTTTCTGTGTTCTATTATAATTCGATTGCTCTCTCGATAATATTGAAGTAGCTGAACAGATTAGATAACTTTTTGATTTTGATGTTTCAATTCAAAATCTGAGTGAACTCAGGTTACCACAATTAATTAAAAATATTAGAATTTGTACCCAACAATTTCCGCCTTATAGTAAATAGCAGCATTAATTTCAGTGGGTCAAATTCGCAAATTCATTTACTCTGGATTGATTTTCTGCTTTCAAAGCAAATCAAAATGAACTCACACTCATTAGCGTCCGCAGAGAGGTACAAGGGGGTCTATCATTTTTAAGAAAAACGCAAAAATTAAAATATCTCAGGTATTATTGAGTTTTACATAACGGACATTATGATTAAATCAATTGCAAATATATTCCATTCACGATCTTTTTAGACTGTAGACGGCTATGCTTTTTTTAGTTAAGTTACGTGCATGTATTTTGGTAGAAGTCAAAATCTGACATGAGAAAAATAATGATAGTGTTACGTCAGCTATACTGGCTGTGTTGCCAATTCATAAATAACGTGGGCTACGGTAGCATGATTAAAGTAACGCCAAAAACATAAGCGGAGGAACTAAGCGCTCAATAGGCAAGGCGTTTAATTATTACAAAAAGATGGCCCAGATTTAAGAAATAAAGAAAGCAAGTTGGCGGATATACATGAAGTAAATTTTTACATATTTAAGTCAACCTTATTTTCTAATGTTTAATATTTTAGATTTCGCGATGTACAATAATTAAAATTATAAAAGGAAGACCTGACAACTTGAAAATTTCTCTTTCTGGCAGACGTAAACATACGGACATATTTACAAATTAAATGTTTCGGAAAGATTTGCAACGATTAATTTGACAATATAATTTGAAAAATGAATATTTCAATTTGGACAAATTACTTACAGACGCTCGCGATACTTTGGAATTTAAAGGAGGGAGAACAACTTTATACAAAATTATGAAATCTATCGGTTACAAACACAAAATGGTTATCAGACACAAAATTTTATGTCAACAAAAACACATCAAGAAAAAGCAAAAGAAGGTTTGGTGAAAAATTGTTAAATATTTCAAATTTCACGCCCAAAAAAGTAATTTGTAAAGTTTACTTAGATGGCGCAATACAATAATATTTTTTAAGCATAGCTATTTTTTTTCTTATTTCGTAAAAAATATTATTATATGGCGCCATCTTGCGTCTCAAAGTAATTTAAAGTTAAATAGTTCTAAGTCCTTTTTTTCGCAACAAAACGAACAAAGAAGTATTGCCTGATTCGTTAAACATAAATATAAACTCTGTGAAATTACCTGTTGTTAATCATACAAAAAATTTGGGAATAATTTTTGATAATAACTTAAAATTTTCATTGGACGTAAATTATTTGTTAAAGAAATCTTATTTGACGTTAAAAATTTTATTTTCTAATCGACATTTTTTGAATTTTACGTTAAGAAAACTTTTGTGCGAATCACTTGTGCTCTCAAGTTTTGATTACGGCTCTTATCTAAATTGCTTAGATCAAAATCGGATCCAGAAAGTTCAAAATACTTGTTGCCGTTTTATTTTTGGCTTGCGTAGATATGATCATGTGCCTTCCAAATGGCAAGATCTAAACTGGTTGACAATGAAAAGCAGGAGAATATATAAGTTTTGTAATATCACTTTCAAGGTATTAATTAATGTACTCATCTCTGTTTGAGAAACATTGTGAAACGTTCGAATATTCACTATATTTCTGTTAGGACTAAGAACAATTTTAGTATTGCTCGTCATTCGACTGCCATGCTTCAGAGATCATTTTCATATCGTGCTGTGAAACTTTACAATAGCACAATAAAGAATTTTGTTCTTTTACTTTTTAAATCTTTCAAGAAAAAACTTAAGTTATTTTTACGTTCCCAAGAGTAGTTTTGGGTGGTATTCTTTATTATATTGTATTATTATCTTATTTCTTGTGATTCTTTTGTTTTAATTTTTTTGTTATAATTTTTGCATACTGTTGTATCTCTTGTTATTTACTTTCGTCCCCAAGTAAGGTTAAGTGTAAGAGTAGCTTTAGCCTTACTTGGAGAAGTATTGAGAAAAATATTTGAGAAAAATAAAGGCAATTATTATTATTATTATTATCTAAGTAAAACTTACAGAAATACATTTTTGGGCGAAAAATTTGAAATTCTTAAAAGAATTTCGACGTTTCCTCTTTCGTTTTATTCTGTTCACCTTTGCCTTTTAATTTTTTAAATCTTCATCGTAGAATCTTCGATATTCTTTTGTTTTTTTTATTCTTGTTTCAAGCGGCGACGTGGAAACAAAATATTTAAAAAAGACAATTGTCTGGAGCCAATTTTTTTTTTCATCGTCTTTATTTCAAATAGTAATATGTAAAAAGAAATATTAAAAGGCATCTTTATTTTAAATGCCATCTAAATGTGTGGAATTACATTTGTTCTGGCGCGAAATTTAAAAAGTTTCATCGTTTTTTTTTCGTATTTCTGGATGCTCTTCGCCATCTTTTCTTTTGTTTTGTTCTTCTTAGTCTTCTGCTTTTTTAACATTCCTTCGGAGAAACATCTTTTTTTTTTTAATTTTTACCATTTCCTTAGTTTCAACATATTTTCGTTAATTACTAGATACTAACCATTGGCCAAATTATTAATTTGCTTCACTCTTCTGTGTTTTTTCATTTAGTAGACAAGTAAGGTATCGAATTAAACGACCACATATTTTGCAATTGTGTAATTTTTTTTTTTTGATGAAACACATTTCTTTTCACACATTCATTTGTTTTACCACATTTAATTTTTTATGTTCTGTTAGCACACCTTCAAAGGAATACGTTAATTTACTAGTCATCCTGTAGCTATATTCAACTAAAAAATGTCTTCGCCTCAAAAATGGCTATGATATCTTTTCCGCTCTTGCTTTAGAAAAAGGAAAATTTTATGAACTCCGCTGTATTTAGGCTATTATTTTGTACAAAGATCATAATGTTACATATAAACCTCATCCTCGGTAATAATTCGCGAAAAAAAAAATTATCAATAGCCTTAAACTTTTCTGCAAATTTATTTTTGCTTTAGCACAAGAAGGAGAGACACCTTCTTTCTCCATTTGGACTGTACTAATTTTTCAATGTGTCTCCAGTTCTGATTTTAGATCGTCCTGAATAGAATGTCAATTCCCACGAAATTTCTTTGACAAAAATTGTAAGTTTGCAAGATGCGAATTAATTTCTGATTTTCTTGTGGTTGATTGTTGGTCTATTATGAGAAATTTTATCCACTTCGTTTCTCTTCAGAGAAACTTCTGTAGATCTTTACTTAATCATTACAGTTTACCATTAGAAGGTAGAATACATGAAAACACTCTCATATAACACGATAACCTTAAGAAATTCGAAACAGAAAAGAAAAAATATCAAATAAATTATAACTGATTACTATAAACGAAAAAAAAGATGCCCGCAGTTTTATCATTAATTTGACAATGCCAAACTAAAGTCAGAACCATGTGACAAGAATTCACTAAAAGTAGAAGAATGAACTGTAAGTTATTGAACTGAAATTTGGTAAAAGATTGTTTGGGATTCTATGAAAACTACCAATAATATGTATTTGTCTCTAAGTTTTGTCCCCCCCCCCCCCACCCGGACGCTCCTGTGCACATTTATATCTGAACAAGAAACTATTCGTTATTATTGTTAAGAATAAGTAAAAACAACTAAATATTAATTTTTTATATTGTAGATAATTAAACTTTATATCTTAGGAAAATCCTTGTTCGCGTTATTGATCATCGAAATTGAAAATTTAATTACGTTGTTTTACACTTTTTACAACGTAACTTAATAAACTTAGCGTACTGTTTAATATAGCCAATCAATAATTTTTTAATATTTTTGGTAGTGCGTATTATGGCATTTTTAGTTATTCTTATTTTTTTTATGCTCTACGGAAAAGGCATTTGGTTACCAGTTCGTGTTTCCTTGACTTTTATCATTTGAATAACCTTGATTTTGACGTAGTTATATTTACATTGAACAAAAAAAGCGTTTAATGCAATCTTATGCGTCTGCAAATATTTTATCAAATATCGTTTTTCTTTCCACGAATTGCATTTAATCTTTGTTGGATTATGTGTAATTGTCTGGGCATTATAAATTACGCCATTGCTTTATTACTTTTTTTACTTCGTGCATCGTTAAAAGCAGAAACGAAGGATAACAGAAATAATTGCATTGTTTTAAATACATATATTAAAGATTTAGTCTTATTTTTACCCAGAAAGATTTTGTTTTTATTTAAATAGTGCGAAGTACCCACGAAGTTTGCAAAGTAAATATTTACGTTTACAACGGAACATCAAGAAAGACGAAAGAAACTATTCAATATCCGATCATTTACAATAACGATTAAGTATTCATAGGACTCATCTTTTAATTTTCCTCTTTTTACAATACACTAGCACGTCCGTTTATGGAGAATTAAAGTTTATAATTAAAAATATTTTTGGAACATTATTTTGATCGTATTGGTCATCGAAAGTACTTTTAACGTAGCTTTAAAATAAACTTAGCAAACTATTTGTTCAATATTTGCAAATAATCTTAACATCTTTTTAGTAAATTATGTATTTTGGCATTTTTTGTTCTGTGATTTTATTATGTTATAAGAAATCATAAAATATATGTATTTTTTCCAACGGCCTGATCACAGCAGCGGCCGTTTCTATAATTTACAAAGTACCTCCGTAACACATAGCTTTGTGATCGCAATGATCCATATTTTCTTATCAGCTTCAAAAAACCCATTGTTTCTTCACCAATAATGGTAAAAACACGTTTCTTGTCGGTTTTCGTTTCGAGTATAATCACAACAATAACTTCACCCCTGTCCTCTATATGATCAATTAACATATTCATTAATTCTTCCCGCCTGCAACCTCCAAACACCCCAAATAACAGCGCCACTTTCATCATAAGAAACGTTTCGTTTAGTGCTTCCTGAATAAACTTTACCACTTCCTCTCGAGTTAGAACCTTTGATTTTTTTGGTTCGCATCCCTTAGATCCTCGTTTTAAATAGGCTACTAACTTGAGGTATTTTCCAATGTCAATATTTTCGTTCAGTAGTACTGTTTTCTTACAATAATGACAAAAATAACAACAATGTTCGACATATCAATTCTTCAAACAACAAAACTATTTCATTAATGAGTGCAACATTGCCTGTCATCCATTTTCTACATTTTTCAAATTCCAGCTCGTACAATCCTTTTGACTTTCGGGGCAGTACATTTTGCGTTACTTTTGAAGCTTTTTCCAGAATTTCTGCGGGACTTTCAATACTTTCCTCATCATTCATCATTTTGTATTTCGTTTTGCCAGCGTTTTGTGCAAAACAAACTTTTGTTTGTATATAAAGTTTAAAGTTTCCCTGGCTACCAAATTCACAAATCACTCGAAATGATTAATAATAATAATAATAATCTTTATTATCTTTTAAGAGCTACAAGAGCCATAAGATTAGTCATAATATGCATGTATGAACATGTATAAGTATACAGCCTATTTGAACATACCACATATTAAAACAGTTTATTAAGAAATAAATGTTTTGTCAAGCATTTACAAGACACAAACATAAACAGTTTAAAATCACTCGCCTTCGCAACAAATTAGGAATTTACGAAACAAATATCTTCTAAGCTATACGGATACAAGTCTATCAGGATTGTTTTAATGCGTCTCTTAAAGGACGTAGCAAATTTGATATTTTTTATATCCTCAGGCAAATTAATTAAAATTAAAAGCCTTCAGGCCATAGACCATAAAGCTGTTATTGAAACAAGCAGTGTTATGTGTGTGTGTTTTTGTTAAACTTACTTTGATTTACAAAAAAAATACTCCAGGAGCCTGAAAATAAATAATCCGTACAATGTCAATATTCTGTAAAGCTTAAAATATGATTTACACGATGTTCTATTATTATTCCAGCGATCACTCTGATCACCCTTTTTTATGCGACAAATACATTTTTAAATCGAGATGAAGATCCTCAAAAACAAACTCCGTATGCTAACCGGCTTTCGATCTGCATATAATAGAACGATAAAATAACATCCGTGTCCAAAACTGATTTTATAATTCTTAGTTGGTAGGCCAAGGAGTTTATTCTTGATATAAGCTGATTGCAGTGTTCCTCCCATGATAAGTTCTGATCAACAATTACTCCTAAAAATTTAACAGAATCGAATCCAGCTAGCCTAGTATTATTAATGGCAATATCTAGATTCATGTCCTTCTTATTTATCTTTTGATGGAAGTGCATATAGCCAGTTCTAGTGGTATTCAGGTATAATTTATTTTGAACAAACCATTCCTACAATTTTACCAACGCACCAGCGCTATCTTGACCGTTAACAAGCACATAATGGAAAAAATGGTCATTCAAGAAAGTTGGAAGATCGTTAACATAAAGGAGAAACAACACAGGACTCAAGACTGAGCCCTGCGGTACACCCAGCTCGATATCCACTTTATCCGAAACATATTTTTACGTACATTATCTGAATTACATGACATATTGGGCCCTACCTTGGAGAAAAGAAGCGAACCACTTTCCAACGACTCAACGATTAACTTCATATAACCGATAGCAATCATATCAGTATTAAATTATTGTTCTCGAAGGTATAGAACTGGTGGTAAGGCATAAATAAACATATGTACTACGGGCATTAATTGATGTCTATGCCCTGTGGCGACTTAAAAGCTTTCGGACCTAGGGGCCCTCGACCTTTTAAACTCATCGCCATCGGGCATATACATCATCTTAATGCCGTTAATACATAAATAACTATAACATTATTCTCACTCACACACAGTGAATATCCCTGAACAGTGCAATTTCGCCAGTTTTTCCACACTCCGTATGACAATGAGCTAAATTTTATTCAAACACAGAATTTATTCATATTATTATAGACTATTAATTACAATGAAATCTTCGCCAATTCTCTTAGAAGGATAAGAAAGATTTAACGATATTATTGAAAAAAAACTTTACTTTATTTAATGAAGGTGAAGGCAAAATTAAATGCTTTAATTAAATTTTATATAACAATTCTGTTTTATAATTCAAAATTATTTTACCCTGTAATTACTCTATAATTGTGAACCGAATTAATTTCATCTCAGAAACCTAGAACCTTCATTTATTATTCCATGAGGTCTAACTCATATGGGTGCATAATTAATTTCGATTTGACTTACAATAAGTATTTCCAGAATGAGCTGCGTATTTCTTAATTAATGATGTAAACGCACTTTGAAAACGAAACATTTTTGACGAAATTGAAATGTACTTTTCTACAAGCATCACAGCTTTTTACTACAACTGATGTATTTAATCTTTTAATAAATTGATTAGATTATACCAAATTTGCGAAATAAAAATAATTAACCCATCTTTTAACTACTATAAGCAATTACGGTATCATATCGATGATTAGGTGCCTGTGTACAATATATATCACGAAAGCATGATGTGAAACTTTTATGGAATAATTTAAAAACGTAAATGTCTATAATAGACAAAATAAAAAATGTAAAATTACCGTCTCATCTTTCAGATGTCGATAATATTAATAATCATTTTCATAATTTCATGTCGAGGCTAATACTTAGGTTCTGAACTATTACAGCGGTAATGTCTGTACGAATGCAAAATTTTCTTTTACATTAATATCTATCACTGACGTTATACTATTTTATTAAAATCTATTAAATCCCAGGCGTCAGGCTGTGATGGCATTTCAGTTAAAATGTTATCGTTATGTTGTCCTTATCTTTTGCCAACAATCACCCATCTATTAAACACCTGTCTGCTTGAGAGTGTGTTTCCTGACTATTGGAAGACTAGTATCATTACTCCACTTTCGAAATCAAGTGATCCAACAGATTGCACTGATTTAAGACCTATCTCAATTTTGCCTGTACTTTCTAAATTATTAGAGAAGGCAATTAGTCGTCAAATTTGTAGTTATTTAAAAACCAATATTTTGTTGCCTAATGAACAGTCAGGATTCAGGTCAGGTTACTCCTGTGAATCTGCATTAGCACATATTGTGGATGATTTGCTACAGGGTATCGATGATAACCAAACTCTGGTACTGTTAGACTATTCGAAGGCGTTCGACACTCTTCTGCTTGCTATTTTAAATCAGGATTTTGTCAAAACACTATTAATTTTTTTTTTCTTCTTTTCTTAGAAACAGAACGCAACAGGTTTCGTGTAATAATAATATATCTTCGTCTCTTTTAATTATTTCTGGGATACGACAAGGTAGTATTTTGGCCCCTCTGCTGTATGCGATATATACTTCCAATATTGCAAATTACTTGTTGTATTGCAAATATAAGAGACTGAATATCAGCATTAATATTTGAAATAGCAATGGAGGCTATTTCAAATATTAATGCTGATATTCAGGCTCTTATAAGTATATCGTCGAAGCACTGTCTTCACATTAATAGCAAAAAAACCTCGGTATTGGTTTATGGTCGCTCTAAAAGTAAATCTGCTGTTATGGAATTTATCAAGATTAAAATTAACAACGAAATAATTCCAGTATCTGACTGTGCTCGCGATTTAGGTTTATATGTAGATCCCAAACTACGTTTCGAGGATCATTTCTCGATTGATTTTGTAATCTAAAAACTTTGTATGGAAGTAAAGTATGTTTAGATATTCATTTGAGAAAAATATTTTGTCAATCATTAATGCTCTCCCGATTTGAATTTTGTATGAGTGTTTATTATCATTGTCTGGATAGCACTGACAGAACTAGAATTCAATGTTTGCAGAATTTCTGTTTAAATATAGCAGAATATGGCATACCCTGACTTGGGCTGGGTGGTTCAATATGTCTAGAAGGGCCGAGTTACATTCCTTGATTTTCTATCACAAAATACTCTTTCATAAAAAACCCACTTACTATCAAAAAATTGTGTTTAGAACAGATGTACATAATATTAATGTTAGACACAAAGATTTATTAACTCCTCTAGTTCATCATGTCGAGATATTTAAGAGATCATTTAGCTATAGTGTCGTTAAACTCCTTAATAATCTTCCGTCTATTTTGCGTTCTTTGTCTCCACCGTCGTTTACCCGTTACCTGTGAAAACACTTAACCCTGGCAGGGTAGTCTGAATTCAATGTTATGTTTAAAATATTTTTGCTTATATCAATTTACAATGAACATGACTGGGTCAACATTCTTAGATAATTTTTCTTTTTATATTACTCTAATAAACATCATTTATCTTTAGTCTATGGTGTATAAATTCTTGTCTTTGCTATAATTTGCTTCGTTTACTATTACTTATTTAATATTTGGTTCTTAATTTCAAGAGGTAAAGCAGCCATTTTTTAAGTCGCTGATTTTGAACTCTTTGGCACCATACAAGTATTGCTATTATCATTACTATTAAAAATTCAAAAATGAAGTAGCATTTCCCTCTTACGAGACAAAGACCAAAACATATTGATCGTCCTAAGAGATATAGCAATTTGTTAATCTCATTTTTCTGTTATCAGTTAGATACGCCGTCTATGTATGACGTACTTCTTTTTATCTAAAAATCAAATCAGATTTCAAATCTCCAATGTTGATCATTACCGTTTCCTCTCGAGAAAGTAAATGCTTGAAGGAATGAACACGAATTCCTGTCCGTTCTGACCGTTTTCTTAAAACAATAGAAGCAGGTAGAAAAACCGCAACATTCTCGACACCATTCATTTCATATTTATTAAAATTTTTATTGTTAATTTTAAAAAAATGTAATAATGAATTATAATATGTGATTATATAATTTTCATCAATATCTCAAAGGCTTTTCAAGAAAACACTAATATGTTATGTTAAAAAGCATAAGTTAACTTAATAAACAAACACTCTGTATAGTTAAAAATAATTTTAAATGGTAAAGATTATGAACTGCACAACTTTTGTTAATAAAGTTTATTTTATGAAGTATGTATACATGGAGTACTTCCTCGGAAAGCTGGGACATCCTGTATGTATAATGCAATTTCATGCAATTCAAATTGCATCAGCTATTCAGAAAATCTATAAATAGAACGACTTATAAAATATTTACATAGGAGAATTATTCCTAAAACTACTTTTTATTTCTACATTCTATTATTATTCTAAGGCCCGGTCTTTCCATCTGCCCATTAAAGATATTCGGCCAATAACTTTCCATGGTTTCCGTGGTAATTATTCACCGAATAGCTATTTGTCAGTTTATTAACAGACGAAAAGACCGGCCCTACCAATTAAAAATTCTTTCAAACTATGTAAATGCCAAATAATAAAATATTGTTTCTCTATTTAAAAATGTTCACTGGTGAAGCGAACCTCTCGCTGGTGTTCTTTAAACTATCATTTGAGGTAAAGTATAATTTTATTCTGTATCTTAATATTGAAAGGAAATACTGAATTTTTTTTTCGAAAATGTATATGTCTAAACACAGGCATCAAGTTAAAACATAAATATAAATAAATAATAAGAAAAAGAATACAATTTCTAAAATTATTAAAAATATTTGTATGACTTTAATAGATTCGTGAATGGTATTTAAACAATTATAAGTATATAAAAAGTAAACAGAGCAGAGCAGAAAATTCATAAAAGTAAAAATTTTAATTTTTTTCCACGTAACCCCATTTTATGATATCTATGCGTTATACTACGATACAGTTGTAATCAGAATCTAAAATATTTTCTTGGGGAATAAAAAATGATGCTGATGCTATTTGAAAAAAATAAATGAGGTTGGGGTAGTTTCTGAGGTGTTGCTGCTTAGGGGTTAATTTTAAATACTCTATCTTATAGAACATTGCAAGCCATTTTCAACAAAACCTGAATAACTTTTTTATCTTGCCTTTTAAGGAAGATATTTTTCTGTACCACTTAATTTGGATATCTGGTATACTGAAGTAAGCAATATTTTAAAAAAATTCTGTTCAATGATTTTTAATTATAAATTTTGTTGTGTAGTACGTTGAACCTTTTGCAAAGATGCAGCCTGAAGCTTTTCAGGAAATTAATAAAGTGTCGACTCGCAAGGAATCTGCTTTCGTAGCTTCTTCCTTCATCAGCATCGGACGCGTGCACATGAGACTTTGATTATTCAGTATTTTTCCAATCTGAGTAAACTCATTCATTCACGCCGGGCCAAGTTAAAGATAACGGCGACTTTTTACTTTTGCCCCTCGCCCCTGACGAAATCGAACTGCGTTTGAAGCGGGTCGTAATGGAATTTTTTTTCAGTCCTAGTTTCTACACAGTTGATGTCCTCCACGAATGTAATTTGTAATACGTAATCGATTATTAATATAAGTATTGAATACTTACATAAAAGTAAATACTTACATAAAAGTAAATACTCTGATTCGCCAAACTTAACAAAAATGGGGACCAGGCTTAATCGTAAAGAATTCTGTTGTGAAATCGTTCTACTTACGCATACAGAAATTTCTTGGCCGATTCTCTGAAATACCTGATGAAATTTGATTTCATAGCATTGCATCATAGGGACGTGTGAAATAGAACCTTGGATGAAAACAAATAAAAATATTCAAACAAAAATGAATGGAATTTTAAAGAGTAGAATTATTCTTAGGAATTGATTGCGAAAGTCAAACAATATGTCAAAAGAAATGTAAATTTGAGTTATGGCTTTGGTTTAATCTAATTTTCTCCTTAAAAAATTTACAATCAGCGTTCACTGAAATTCTCTCTACCAGAAATAATCAACTAATTACTAACAACGTCATTTTCACAGAATTAAACGTTTATAAAAATTATGAAGACGCTGCTATCAATTAAGCGTTTTCAAATAAAAACAGTAGTAATTGTTTCATTTAATATTAATGCGCAGATTTACTAAACGGAACTCAAATAGAATTCGTTGTAAATTCAATTTTATTAAGCTGCGTATACATTGAGTCATTGAATGGTGTTCGTTCACAATCAGTGATGTAAAAATACCGTATCTTAATATTTTTATGCCATTGTATAATACGTGTATCGTAGTATATGTAGTAAATAAATAAATAATTGCGTTATTATTTTGAATTCTTTATTGCTGCGTCTGAAGAACTATATTATAGTTAGGTATACAATCGTGGAATAATGTTTAATTAATTAAAAACAAGCACATTAAGTTAACAACTGGCTAGGAACGTTAAAATAATCATTTTGTAATTAAATTAAAATAAAATTAACTAAATAAATAAATTACATTTGTGTTGGATGAATTTATCAAACGGACTCTAATATAAATAGTTGATTTTATTATTGTTTACTTTACCTGTGAGAGTCTTGTAAATTGGAAGCCTCCAAAACTGAATAAGAAACTTTTTTTTTATTATTTTAATAGTTTATTTAATAATATCCATAAAATTTAACACATTAGATAAAAGTAAAACAAATATATCATATAAATTAGATCAAAATTGAGTACGCAAAGAATTTTTTCTTATCTCCTGTAATAATTTCATGGATTGATGTTGTGCTAAAACAGAAGTGTCGGAAACTTGAAAGCTGTAATTCTTTAATCTAATAATTTCGCTCCAAACTGTTGCATGACAACTCAAAAATTAAACTTTCCCAACCTCTGTACATTAAATTATCAGGATTTATGTTAGTATAAATTATGATAATTTTTTCTACTACATAATTAATAAGTGAGTAAAAGAAACATCTGTTAATTATAAAATTTATCAATTGAGCGCTGTAATTAAAAATGTAACATTGATACAAAATTGAGAAGCGACAAACTTGGTCTTATTAAGATAACAACAATTTCTGGTTCATGCCGAATTTTTTCGATAACCCATTTGCTGAATTCAAGAATGGATGTAATCGTTTTTTCTCACTTGTTTTCCAGTATTTAAAGGATTACTTCTCACTAACGTTCATTAACAAAAACAAATTTTAAAATTAGGCCAATTACTTCCGAAATAGAGAAATGTCTGTAAGTTACTCAACAGAGCCAAACTCTTAAATTTCTTTTTGAGAATTCGAAATGTAGGCATTCACCTATTAAAGAACCAAAAAAAAAAAAGATGAGTCACATGCTAATGTCCCCCCAATCAGTTAATTAAATCAGTTCCCAGGTGCGAGATGTTTCGTTACAAAACCGCGATTACGAAACGACCGCGAGCAGTGAATTAACGATCTGGATTTTGCGATATCGTTTTTCTCTCCGCAGAGACCATAAATATACGCGACAAGATTCAGTTATTATGCTAGAGCCAATAAATTATTTTTTTTTCCCACCATCGCTTAAATCACCTACAACGGCAAACTCGAAATTAATTAACACTCCGACGGCTTTTATTTAATTGAATACCTGTTTGGGCATACGTGACACCTACAAGAACAGGTGCACGTTACGTCATAAGCGTTTTGTCCGTGTAGACCTGTGCTCGTAACTTGTCCACGGTGTCAGTTATTCAAATGAAGAAAATCACAGACGCTCCCCGGAAGCTTCCTGTACAGTTAAATAATAATAATCATAATTATCGTAGTGACAGCAAGGTGTAGAGCTTCGGGACGTTTCATAAACTAACCCGGCCTGAATATCAATTATTGCAGTTTGCGATTTACGTTTCCATTCTATCACTTCAGGAGATACATCAAAAACTGATTTCAAATTACGATAAAATATACGAAAAAAGGAACCAGTTTGCGTTTTCCTTGACTTTTAGCTTTTGAATAGCCTTGATTTTGACTTGGTTATACTTACAATTAATGTTTAATGTGTCTGCAAATATTTTATCAATTATCACTTTTCTTTCCATGAATTACATTTAACCTTTGTTGGATTATCTGTAATTGTCTGGGTATTATAAATTACGTCATTACTTTATTACTTTTTTCGTGCATCATCAAGAGCTGAAGATATCAAGTGATACAGGAAGAAGCATGTTAGATTTATAATAGAATTAGAATAACGGCGTGTCCTGTTTTTTGTCAGTACAAACTCTTTTCATTTGTAATTTATTTAACCAACACGAAATGAAAATTATAGTACAACAAAATTAGAAAAAAAATTGACGAATTTTAATCTTCATTTGCAATGTAAATATTTGCAATCACGGCGGAATATCAAGCAACACAAAAGAAATGACTCAAAATTTGGAAATTTACAATAAGGATCATATCTTTCATTTATTGATAGGATTCGTCCCTTAATTACTTCTTAACGTTTTCACTCAAGGTGCCGACATACTCTATGACACAAAAGTAATAAAAATTCTTGATTTTATTAATCGTTGCACTTTTATTTTATTGTGTTAGGCTTCTTATAACGTGCTTTAAAATAAACTTAGCTTATTAATATTGCCATTTTCTGAAATATAAGACGAAAATATTTAACAAAAAAATTGTACAGGCCAAAAATAAATAATGACGGCAGGGGTACTTTGTTTTTACTATAAAAGGAATTAGGTAAATTAACAAAAGAAGATAGTGACACCGAAAATGGCAGATAAAGATTAACTTTATCGAAGTTTTACGCACAGAGGTCACAGAAATATTCAGACAAGCCAAATCATCAAAGAAATATAAATGCAAATATATCCAGGCGAAAATGAAGCAACATTTTTGTAATAAGATGATAATTACAATAAATAAGGAGATTTAAATAGAAGCACTCTTTGTAAAAACATTAAAAAGCAAAAATGAATGTTCAATTTAAAGCTTGTAAAAGTTATAAAATAAGATGAAATAATAATAAGATATCATGAAATGACAAGTAAGTAAACAAACAAAATAATTATATTGCAGTTACTTTTGATTTTAAAATTTCGAAACAATCGTGTACAGGACAACTTTAAGCAGCAAACAAACAAAAATTGGAACAAAGAATGTAACGAATGTCGATTAAAAAAAGTATTAAAATAAAAATATTAAAGCATAATTTCAAAAATATTAACATTTAGAAGATTATATAAATGTAAGCAAAAGAACAAAAAAAAAGAGTTTTCATTGACTTACAAGATCTAGGGAAATATCCGAAATCTAGGAAAATTTCGGGGGGCATATGATTGTCATATGAAATTGAGTATAAATTGAAAATAATTCGACAGATTTTATTTCGAAAACTTGTTGCCAGGCAATAGGTATTGACAAATGGCAACAAGTTTGTGAAAGAATCTGGAAAATTATTTTCTTATATATAGAAATCTTGAGTGGTATTCGGATGATTATTTTTTAATGTTTTGAATTTTTATATTAATTTCATCCATTGACGCGGAACAAAAGTGTTTGCTTTTCATTTTTAAAAATTTATTTAATTTCACATGACATTGACGACAGTTGTTATGTAACATGCGTACAAAAAGTTTTCCCATCTAGTATGTTGCTCTCATTTTTTCGCACGTTCACGTATGTTCCTTACTTGATCCGTACCCTAAACAGACAAGTAAACAAACATATCTTAAAAAAAATTGTTTTATTGATTTGTATCCTATTTTCCAAACACCCAAAAAGTCAATGGCGAATGGACCTAGTCTATTCCTGATTGTATTGCAAAATTTCAGAAAAAATTTCCAGAAACTGTTTTTCTGTACCACAAATTTGTTAATCAACTTCAATAGGACTATTCAGAGAAACTGACAGTGTGGTTATAAAAAAGGTATCAGGTAGGCCTAAAGTAAGAACTGATGAGGTAGTTGAAAATGTGAGACAAATTATGATTAATGCTTCTCGCACTTCCATCCGTCACCTGTCACAAGAAGTTGATCTTTCTGTCGGGACGTGCATGTTCCCTTATCGTTTGGCTACCGTGCTTTTGAACCAAGGCAAAAATAGTGTCATTAATTTTTAAACAAAATTGACATTGACGATTTGTTGAACAAAACTTTCTTTTCCGACGAGACCTGGTTCCATTTAACAGGATATATTAATTCCCAAAATGCGAGGATCTAGAGTACAGAAAACCCTCATATTTTCATTGAAGCCCCACTCCATCCACAAAAAATTGGTGTTGATTTTGCATTTTGATTCTTGTCCGATGAAATTGTGTAATGAATTATCTCAAACGGACACTGAAAAATGGCACAAATGCTAAACGTTTCACTATCGCTTGATAGCTTCGTCAGGAGTGAAAAAAAAATATACTCAATACTTAATTTCAATCATAATATTATTCAATCGCAGATACTATATCAATCATTCAAGCGTATTGAACGACTGGAATGATCGAATGATTGATACAAAAGATTCGATCTTTTTAGATATCAATCACCAATAGATCGAATCCGTATAAAATGAACGAATGACACATCTCTATAAGGAACATACGTGATCATGCGAAAAACTGAGAACAACACACTAAATGGGTAAACTTTTTGTACTCATTTTAGATAAGACATACATAACAAAATTCTTTAAATTATTCTTGCTACAATAATGTAAGTAGATTATTCCCAGTATAATAATGATTCTATTAGTCAGAATTAAACACACGATCAAAAATACTGTTAAACGATTGGAGAACGAAAACGTTAAAAAGTAATCACCATAATCAGAGAAATTTAAGTAACGAGACTCTCAATTCGCCTTTGTCATTACTTTTTTCAAATTGTTTGTTATTTAGAAAAGTAAATTTGCAGTGGAATTAACAATTCCATAACTAATACATGATAGGAAATAGTTTTCTTTCTGTAATATTTAAGTTTTTACTATTTTATTAAACTTTTTAGTCTCGTCAGATATACACCAAATAATCAACCATACAGGTTGTTCTAAAAATGAATAGTCAAAATACATTGAGTTTTATGTACAAATAAGCAACCTCGAAAAATCTCTTCTTAAGAAAATAGAATCTTGCCCCATTCAAATCTGTCAAATTAGAAAATGTCCAAAACCTAAGGATTTTGTTACTTATTTAAATAATTGTGGCTGGATATAAAAGGATTTGTGTTAATAATATTTTTCTTGTTTCTTTACATTTCTCGCTTATCTTAAGGGATATTTCTCGCTTATCTTAAGGGATACGAAGTTGGTTAAATTAGGGCAAAGTTGCGCATTTCCGTGCTGAATCTGTAAAGAAATTTGAAATATCTTCAATAGTTTTGAAAATATCGCAAAAAAAAACGAAAATTTCTGATTTTCGTTTTTAATTTTTTCACGATAAACTAATTGTACTAGACATTTCTAACTCAGACTTTATTCATTCACTTTTTTATGGAGAATTCGAATATGGCATCCCCTTTTCAATAATTTTCAAGAAATACCTGGCAACTTTATTTTTTCTTATGGACGCCATTTTGGATTTTAACATTTTGAGATTACGTTTTTTTTTTCTCATTACAACGACGTATCACACATGATGGTCCAATGTCACATTTTTGCCAAAAATTCAATTTTTCACTTTTTGCGAAGAGTGCTTTGGAAGAACAAAACGTTCTTTTGTTGTGAACAAAAGTTTGACAGTTTGATTCTATTTCAAGTATTGTCATTTACGTTTGTGCTAATTTTATCGCGAAAATGCCTTTTTCAAGTGAAGAACAGAAAGATATGATACAAATTTACTACACTTCGCATCGAAATGTCCACATGACTGCGACAAAATATTTGCAGCGTTATCCAGAGCGGCAACAACCTAGTTTGAGGTATTTTTCTTTGCTGCACAGAAACATGGGCGAATATGGTTCGTTTAAAGAACGTAGACGAAAATATGGCGATAGGCCCTATGAATATAAGCAGGAAATTTTGCAAGCCGTAAAAGTTTTACATGATTACAAATACTAAAATACGTATTCATCATTTAATTCTTAATTAGGTGCAAGACAATTCATCTGTCTCCTCGAGAGAAGTTGCAGTCCAGCTGAATTTGCCGTCACATCAAGTTGTTTGGAGAATCGTTAAAAAACACAAATATCGGCCTTGGGCAATTCATATTTCTCAAACGCTTCATCCTGGAGATCATGAAGAACGGTTAGCTTTTTGCACGTTTGTAAATAATCAGATTCAGGAAAACCCAAATTTCCTTAATAATGTCATATGGTCTGATGTATGTAAATTGACCAATGCAGCAATGTTTAATCGCCACAATGAACATTACTGGTTAATTGAAAATCCACATCAATTACAAAAACGGCGACCACAAATACGTTTTAGCCTTAACGTGTGGGTCGGTTTATTGAGCGATACAATAATAGGTTCTTACATCTACGAAGAGACTTTAAATACTGATCGGTACGTCAATTTCCTGAGGACATTTCTAAAAGATTTTATTAACGACAACGTTCCGCTTCATCGTTTGAACGCCATCTGATTCCAGCAAGATGGCGCACAGCCCCATAATGCTTGGAGGGTTGGGGAATGCTTGCTGGAAATGTTCCCCAACCATGTTATTGCTAATAGAGGCGACATACCCTGGCCGGCGCGGTCACCTGACGTGTCTCCCTTGGACTATTTATTGTGGGGGACAATGAAAAATAATATTTACAAAACATTGTCAACCGACCTTGATGAACTTCGTCAAAGAATTGTCACCACTCTCAAGCACAAGATTAGAAGAAGGGATGTGTCAAAAGCTATAGCAAGTCTTAGGAAGAAAGTGGCACAATGAAAAATTGGATTTTTTGCAAAAGTGTGATATTGGTCCATCATGTGTGGTACATCGTTGTAAAGAGGAAAAAAAAACATAATCTCAAAGTGTTCAAATCCAAAATGGTGTCCATAAGAAAAAATGAAGTTGCCAGGTGTTTCTCCGTCATCTTGAAAATTATTGAAAAGGGGATGCTATATTCGAATTCTCCATAAAAAAGTGTCTGAATAATCTCTTGGTTAGAAATCTACGATTAGTTTATCGTGAAAAAATTAAAAACGAAAATCGGATATTTTCAAAACTATTGAAGATATTTCAAATTTCTTTTCATTTCATATTATTATTCAGCACGAAAATGCGCAACTTTGCCCTAATTTAATCAACTTCGTATCTCTTAAGATAAGCGAGATCCCCGTAGTGGCACTCGGAAAACGGACAGCCTGTATACTCAAAATGACGACACTTGCTTGGTTAAGAAAGAGCAGGAAACGAAAGAAATAAATACAGTCATATTTTATAATTTATTTAATTGTTACGTCAGCCGTAAATTTGACCTTTAAACAGTTAATATACGAGCTCCTAAATTATTAACAAAAGCATGAAAAATCACCTGAAGCAAATTATTCAATACAAATTGTATAAAATAAGAATAACAACTGTCCCTTTTTAGTCACATGCTTGGACAGGTAAAAATATAAATCTTACAACACGAAAACACTTCAAATCTCCGTGTTGTGCATTTTTATTTATTTTTAATTTTAATTGCATTGTAAATAAAGTTTATTCCCAGTAACGTATCCGTCATATAAATTTCGGCATATTTATATAGTCTAATATTACGCGTTGCTCTACCTTTACTTTTTAATAAGAACAAAGAAAGTGTTTACTTTTTAATTATTTTATGGTGATGACAACCAGAATTTAAAACTTCGTAATCAGTAAACATATTCGTAATCTATTTGGTTTGTTAATTATTATAATTACGTATTGTATGCGTATGTATGTATGTATTCTAGTAATTCTTCCTGAGCTTGTGAGATTTTCAAATATCCCTAGCAATGTAAGCATCCTCTAATTATATCATGTAAAAGAAACATAACTCAGAGTTTCGTTCCCAGCTGTTTAACACGTAATAAACGATGTGTCACATTTTGTGGAATCAATAAAACAATAATCATAAAACTTTACACTCTAATTTACTGCTGCATTTATAAAACGTGGTGTTGTATTTCGTACGCAGTGCCGCAGCATGCTTTTAGATAATTTTTTAATTAATTAAAACTGTTCCGTACAATGTTTCTAAACATATTTCCCCTAATCTATAACGTTTATTCTCTTACACTTTTTTTGATGGAACGATTGTCAGTCATCATCATACATACATTCATAATTATCTAATACAGATTTTCTTTTTGGATTTATTTCCTAAGAAGTGTCTTTCATTCTTTTATTATTAATCTTAAACTTCTAGAGTAGGATAAGTTAAGGAAATCTAAAGAATTTTTGCTTAAAACTCTAGAGAGAAATGGTTGAATGAAGTTGGAAACTCTGACTGATTAGAACTTACTTTGATTAAAATAATTTTGTGACGAAAGAAAACCGGATTCGTTAAAATTAACTAATACACAAATTACTTTCTGTGTATTTCCAGTGACTATTTATAATAAAATTGGGAACAAATTCTTCATCATTTCACAATATTAACGAGTGCAGTAGCATAGATAGAATCAAAGAAGGGAATATCTTCATCATAATAAAATTACGATATAATTTAATGTTATTGTCAGTGTACTAAGGTTAATTAACAAAAAAATAATCATCAAACCCATTTGCTAAAACATAAATTCCCGAACGGTTAATAAAGAAAATTTTAAGGAAATTTACGTTAATGACGGGGATTTCCCTCAAGATCAAACTGTGATCGCCATGAGGCAGCACTGACGTATCTTCGCCGACTTTGTCTTCATGGACGAACCATTATTATTAAACATAATTATCCTCTCAAATTCATTAAAAAATTCTTAGAAAAGAACAGAACAAAAGTACACATCTGTCGTTAAACCAATTATCTGTGCACTAAAACATTACTTTAAACTTTATAAAAAAAATCGTACAAATCAGCATCGGAATTCGAATTTATCACGTCGATTTACAAGTAAACGTTAATTAAAGCAGTCGTACCTCTAATTTTTCTGAGTCGACGTCCTCTAATCTGTAGTATCTCGCACCTTATTACACGTTGAAGTTTGGACGCACATAATTAACTCCTTACGTGCGCCAAGAAATTCTGCATTATCTTTAAAAGCGCTAATTGCTAAGAATTTCTAAATATTATCACTATAATGAGCAGATTTTAGCGACTTTGAAAGAGGAAATCTATGTGATGAATTTTCTCATGTGCCAGATTATATTTTTTGTCTTTGATTCATATCCAAATGACAATGCATTTTTCCGGTACGAAAAGTGACTGCTGAAGAGCAGGAATACATTTGTACGACGGTCGCAGCCGCAGTGAATAAATAATTCATTATTAACCACGACATTAACCACGACAAGTTTGCTGAACTGCGTTTTTTTTCTGCGTTTCCTCGGTTTGTAAAATCAAAAACGAAACTTAATAAATTTGAGGCCAAAATTCTGTGAAAACAAAATCTCGTTTCTAAATAGTGGGAAATTATAATAATAAAGTTAATAAAGTTTAAAATTTAACTTCTTACCTTCACCATTTAAGTTTTCATATACACAATATACGTAAGCATAACTTATTTAGGCTTTGAATTTATTTTTTTTACTTTTAATTTAATACCGGTCTGATTTTTCGCCATTGAAATGACGTCTTTTAAATTAAGATATTTGTGTCACATGTTGCGATCCTTTGACAGTTTATAACTACCGCAAAAGCTCCATGAAGCCCTTTGCGTCACTCAGGCAATTTGCAATTAAATTTATTTTTCCTTTGCAACTTACTTGATCCTTTGCGGAAAGATTTTTATCCATCAATGAAGGAAGAGGGACGCAATTAATTTGAGGATTTCGATTTTACTGTTATTATTTGTTCGTGGTCTCATAACCTCTTAGCAATGTTATTGCTATTTATAGCAAAAATAATTGTAAAGAACGTGGGTATTTTAGAAACAATGAAGGAAGTCACGCATTTACAAGATTTTTACTTTCCTGCTATGACTTATGGTGTTCTTTCTATACCCACAACCTCTTGGAGGTAATAACACTGTTCCAGAAAACACTCTTTAAGGAGGCACTAATTTGTTTACTGATAATTTTGTGTACAAAATGGATGACGGCATTCACTTATAGGAGTTCTATTTACGACTTTTATTCGTTCGTGTACTCTTATCTTCTTAGGAATATTATTGCACCTCCAAAAAATACAGATTTTAAGGTATACTAACTTGTTTAAATACATTAATCTTTTATAATCTTGAAGGAATGTACTCAGGATTTTTATTTTGCGGTAATTAGTTATTGTGTTTTTTCCGGGCCCATAACCTGTTAAGGATATTAATGGCGCACCAAAAGAAGCACTTTTTAAAACAAACTAGTTTATTTATTGGAAATATAATTTAAACCTAAGGTCTGGTTTACTTTATTTCATATGAATAATATGACTAAATACCGGGCCTATGTTCGCAAAACAGAGACACGAAACTCGCCTAATATATTGAGTGATGTGAAACAAAGGCGGGAAATTCCCGATTTAATTAAACCCCCAAGATACGGTATAGAAATGGAGGGAAGTTTAGAAACCAGTTTATAATAACTGCGTCATTGTAATAATTGAATCCGGGAAGATAAAAAGGCAAATGACGTGGTTTCTCGGTCACAGTTTAATTTGAATCTTGAGTTTATTCCCATATCTTAGCGACCTAGAAAAGTTTAAAATGACTTTAAAAAGTATCATCAAGAAGTGTAAAGATGGTTCAGAATTTAAAATCCTGGCGAATGGAACAGACCTATTATTTATTGAGTACTTTCTGGACCCATAACCTCTTGGAGTTAATAACACTATTTCAGAAGATACTCTTTTAAAGAGGCACTAATTTATTTACTGAAAATCATGCGAATCAAATTAACTGACGCGACTAAGATCATCACGTTGATGACGTTTTGTAGTTAGACGAGAAAGTTTCACGTCCAAATCTGCCAAGGTGAAGTTCTCAAGAAAGTGGTAATTTCTTGAAAAAAATATATGTTTTTTCAAGGGCGTAATTGGGCTTGGATATCTAGAGTCAAATCCCTTTGAGGATGTACCATCTCTGCCGCGAACTTATTCAAGTAAATTGGTTACAATTAGTATTTAAGATATCTATACGCGGTAAAAACTAATTCTACAAAGGCACCCTCGATCATTTGCAGAACACGAAGAAACAGCAATCAAAACAAGGATCCTAAGAAAAAGCAAACAATTTTTGAAGAATGAGAAGCGTATGAAATTCTAGGCCACTTCAAGCCAGTTTGAGAAGTGGTGCAATGCAATCGGAGTGCATCGGTGAATTCGGGTTTTATATAAAAAGAAAGTACCTTGTGATGTAAATGAAAATCTTCGACGAGGAACAGAAAGAAGATCGTAACAAACAGTTCGAAGACCTTTCATATGTAATGTTCCGAATAAGTAACTCTATCGTGTTAACCTTTTATCATCTCTTTCATGTTCTGTATACGATACCTTCTCCTTTCTATAATTTCCGAATAAATAAAAATAAAACAGATTATAAAATGAGAATTGCGAAGCTTTATTTTTATACGATAAACTACCATGACATCAAACGAATTTATAATGAAGAGGAGGTTACAGAGTTCGTAACCAAGGTTGCCAATTCCCCGCTAACTTTGAGCAAAATATCCGAACCCATTAAATTTAACGTAACTATGGAATATTGATTTTTAATTTGCCAGCTGAAGTGTCATGATATTACAATTACAATGAACATTAACCGTAAAGCCTTGTGGATACGTTAGATTTTGATTGACGGACTGTCAGTGGTCAGAATTTGAAACCGGTCTAAATTGACAAAAAAAACTGTCATCACTCATCAGTATAACGGAATTTAATCGAGTCCGAACTGGCAGGTGATTAAACCGATGAAAATTAGTCGTACAAATGTTAGTTTTTCTCCAAAGAAGGACGAAGCAACTTTGAGCATAGAATTTCTGTTAGCTATTACATTCAACAATGCAACACCCTGCATAGAGCTTGAATGTTGGATTATTGGTCAATCGATTAATTTTTATAGGAGAAAATAAAAATACCCACACAATTTAATTACCCGCAATTTTACTCTCTTTAATCCACAATATCCGATTTTCGGGTAATTACCCTCACATTGTTAATAATATTGAAGAACGAATTAAGAATTTGAGAATACTTCATCTTCGAAGTCAGATTTTTATTTTACAGTATTTTCAAAGTGACTTCCGGATAGACAGATTTTATATTTCAAGTATAACACTAAGTTTATATAGAGCATTCACAAATTATTGAATTGAATGTAGGCGTGGGTACTACATTCTTTGACGGCAGAAATGTCAAAGTTGTAAGATGAAAATTACTAACATGTAAGTCTGTTAGTAATTTTCATCTTACAACTTTGACATTTCTGTCGCTCGTCCATGTACCAGTAGTGTGCTGTCATCAAAGTAGTGATTTCCGTATTTTCATTGGTAATAACTGCAACAGATTTAATTTTTATTCAAAATTTTAAGATGTAATAACGTAAAAAATTCTGTAATATTAAATTGTTTTATCAATGTCTCATTAAATTACCAAAATGTGCACTTAATTTAGCAACTTTTCAAATTATGCTACCTAGCGGGAAATTCAAATGGCTTTCAATCATTTTTGAATGCTCTGTACAAATTTAACTTCAAATTGTTAGTCCACAATTTGGGAAAAGTTACAATCAACTTTAATTATAATTTTATGTATTCTAGTAGTAATAAGAAATTTAGAGAAAATCGAATTGAAGTAGCGATCACTGCTTACAGTTATTCATTTCGTTAATGTATTAAGATTATTGAAAACGAAAATCCTGAATATTGAATTCTTGTATAACTCTCTACGTTCAAAACTAACTTTTAAATTTAAAATTGTGATTTGATCAAAACAATCAACTTCACTGCTTTTATTAATTTTTACCTGTTTTGTTTCCAATTTCAAGATTATCGTTAGAATAAAATAAAATTGTATTTTTGATTGTGAAATCTATTTTTTCGAGAAGCTTGTTGTGTAAGGTACTAATTTTTTTATATCACCTTTTTGCTGACTAGAAGGACGATCAAAATCAGCATAAAAAACTTAGGGTTGCACTTATATAAACAAATTATGAGCTTGATGAGGGACTTTATCAACACCGTGTAGTGGATTACTATGTAACTAGAAATTTAAAGGAGGAAGATATATCGACGGTTCGTTATAAAGTAAATGATGACAAGTTTAAATTTAATCTTGAGGACGAAGAAGAACTTGAATTGTTACGAGAAATGGCTATGATGTTAATTGTAAAGTCTGGCAAGACCAGTCCAGAGACGAAGGTACCTGACGAACTTATTAAAAATATATTAAATTCTTAAGAAATGAGAAATGTGTGACCTAAAATTTGTCATGATATAGTTTTACATTTTTTTCAGTTGTTTTTTTACATTGACATATGTTTGTTTTGCTTCTGGGATTATTGCATTATTATTAAAATCAAAAATTAATTAACCTAATTTATTAGCTGCTAATGAAATAACTCTGGTATGCAGAGCACTAGTCCATTTCTGAGACACTTTAGTTAACTGTGTGTTCTCCATTTAAGTATAAAAAAATAAAAGACTTTGAATAGGTACCACAATTTGTTATTTGTCCTCTACAGTCAATTGAAAACAAAAACAAAATAATAAAATGTGTACCTGATTTTATGATACTTAAAAACAGGATATTTCTAGCTAAAATTAGTTAATTAATTTGTCCCATGGTACCTAAAAATGATACCCAAAAATGATTTTTTTTTGCTTCAAAATATCAATTTGTCGCGCGCAGGCAATAGATAAGAAAATATAAAATGATTTTGTTCTATCAATTTATTGTAACGGATTTTTTTATAGAATTCGTTTAATTATGGCTAATTTTAATTATGAAAATTTTTGATTACGAACTTAAAAATTATTTTGTCCTGAAGATTGTAAGTGTAACTTTTAATTGCCGTTAAGTTAATCAGACTTTTAAATATTTAATCTCGATTAGAATGTAGTAAAGTGATAGAGAGAGAAGGGCAATAAATTTCGTTCTTTTTCAGGGATTCCTAGTCTATAAATATATATAGTTTTTGGAAAGGCTGACTATAATAAGTAGTGTTATTATATTATTAAATATCCATTCTGGTAATTTTGAAAAAAAAAATGAAATTAAGTAAAATATAGCGAAATTCTTGTAATATTTACAATTATCTCGAATTTTCTAATTCTGCAGTTGTTCCATGTGGAACCGATGGATTTTAACGTCAATAGATTCTCTTATTACCTTAAGATCGGGTCAAAATGGATTAAAAACGTTTAAAATTTTTACTTTTCATAATAATTTAATGATTACAAAATCGATAGATTTTACACCTAAAAATATTTTGTAATGAACGGGTAGACTTAGTAGTGAAATCTTGATTTTTTTTATTTCCTTAAATGAAAACTTTATTTAAGTATTTCTTGACTCTTCGTATTGTTTATGTATTTTTAAGCAAATAATAAATAATCAAAAAAACACATAGTTTGTCATAGAACTCAACGGTTTATTTTTGCTAATAAAAATGTTAAATGTCATTAAAATTTTGTATTTCATTACCAACGTTGTACAAATTTTAAACATCATGATTTTGGATTTTGAAAAGTAAAAATCGCTTGACTAATCAATGATTTTAAACATGATTTCAATCAAATCAAAACAACCTAATAGATAAAAATCAAGGAAAGCCTATACGAATACTTCAATTGAAAAGAAAATAATCAAAACGTATAATTATAAATATTATATTATTATAATATATTCGTATTATTTCGTTTCGACGTACGTTTGATAAGTAATAATTTATCCTAAAGAAGCTGTCAAACGTACGTCGAAACGAAATAATACGAATAATCATTTATGCCAAATTATAAATGTTCGGACAGTTGTAAAAATCAATTCAAAAGTCGACGTTTCGCTGCATATTTGACAGCTTCTTCAGCATACATGATATTACTCGTATTATTTCGTTTTCCTGTACGTTTGACAATTTTTCAAGCTATATATTATTATATTAATTGTCTTGTAAAAATTAATTCAAAAGTCGACTTTTGGGTGCACTTTTGACAGCTTCTTCAGAATAAATAAGTCGATGAAGAAGAAGCTGTCGAACGTCGACTTTTGAATTCACTTTTACAATTGGCCGTTTATTTATAATTACATATTTAACAGCTTCTTCAAGACAAATGATAATATTATTTATCCTGTAAAAATTAATTCAAAAGTCGACTTTTCGATGTACGATTAACAGCTTATTGCAGATAAATTATTATTTACCCAGAAGAAGGTGTTAAATTATAAACGATCGGACAGTTGTAAAAATTTAATTCAAAAGTCGACGTTTCGTTGTACATTTGACAGTTTCTTCAGCATAAATGATCTTACTCGTATTATTTCGTTTTTCTGTACGTTTGACACTTTTCTCAAGATAAATAAAGATATTACTTATCATGTAAAAATTAATTCAAAAGTCGATGTTTTGTATTATGTTTGATAGCTTCTTCAGAATAAATAAGTCGACGAAAAAGAAGCTGTCAAACATACAGCCAAACGTCACTTTCAAATTAACTTTTACAATTGTCCGATTATTTATAATTACATATTTAACATCTTCTTCGAGGCAAATGATAATATTATTTATCCTGTAAAAATTAATTCAAAAGTCGACTTTTCGATGTACGATTGACAGCTTATTGAAGATAAATTATTGTTTATCCAGAAGAAGGTGTTAAATTATAAACAATCGGACAGTTGTAAAAATTTAATTCAAAAATCGACGTTTCGCCGTACATTTGATAACTTCTTCAGCATAAAAGATCTTACTCGTATTATTTCGTTTTCCTGTACGTTTGACAGCTTCAAGATAAATAATATTATTTATCCTGAAAAAGCTGTCAAACGTACACCGAAACGTCGACTTTTGATTTGATTTTTCCAATTCTCCGATTAATTATAATTACATATTTTGTTATAATTCAACGAACAAGAAATTAAAAAAAAATAGTAATGACAATATTTTTTCAGTTTAGTTCGAACATAAATTGCATTTTTTTTAATTAGTTCATTCGTTTGAATTTTCAATTTTTTTTTAATCGAAATTTTCCCAAACACATACGAGTAGTTTTTAAATTTCATAGAGGTTTTCCTTCCTAAGATATCGTGAACTGAAAATAAATCAAAGAACTAACAAAAAAAATATATGAAAATAAAATACAATAAAATCTAAAAGAATGCGTGTTTAGTTCACATTGTTTCGATTTGATATTTGTTCTAACAAATATTTTTTAAATGTGTTGCGACTGGTTTCGACTTGCGCAAGCACACAACAGACAGGTTTTGGCGTAAATTTAAAACTGGAACCAAAGAAGACAAAAAACCTTACAAAAACAAAATGTATTGTTTTATTCTTAAACCAAAAATTATGAATAAAATACTAAATAATGACAAATGGCTACTTTATTCGAAAGAGAACGATTTTAATGTGACACACCCCCAGATAGCTCGATTTTTGTTACTCATTTTCAGGCTTAAACTTATCATTTCGTCTTATTTACAATCACAACGAACTAGTATGATGTCTAGTCAGCGGAAATTAAAATTCATGACTCCCGCCGTTTCCTAGAAGCCTTGACAAATTAATAGACCTAGATTAAGTAGAAGCAATAGTTCTTTCTCACCGGTTTAGGTGTGATGTTACATCATCTTTTTGGCGCGCTTCTACATTCATAAGTTCTAGAAACTTCGAAATAGAATTTCTCTTCAATTTTCCTCGGGCATGAAAAACAAGCGGGCGCTAACAAAGTATGGAAAATTAGCCGGCGAGCGAACAAGGGGCCGTAAACGAACCGCAATGACACGCCGTTACGTTAATTGGGGGTGAAACAAGCCACTTGATTAAAATTATTTAATCGATCAATTTATTATTATAAGGAGATATGAGCGGCGAGTTTTCATCAGCGAATAGACTCCACCACAGATAGCTCTCTGCCTTATTCTCAAACAGGCCGGTCTACAGAGAGAGAGAGGCGACCGATTATCTATACGTGAGCAACGTCACATGTACTTGGCTTATATAAATTTAAGGGTGAAGATTTCGAACGTATTCTAGTCTTAGCATTTGTGAAAGATGGTGAGTAATACACGCACTTTTTTATCATTTATTAACTTAACGCAGCATGTTTTTCTTGCCTCTAATAAATTACATCTACTTACTTCCGTTTTATCTTAACACTATTTATAATTTTTTTTTCAATTTTATTTATCGCGGACACTTCGTGAACCACGTGGTTTTTTTAGAGCGCCGAAACTATTCACTCGCATCATAATTAATCAGTGAGTAAATCATTTTATTCCGAGTAGTAGCGCAACATCGCGAAATTATTTTAGAATTTTTTCAAGCACGTGGTTTCTCAAACTTTTAGTTCACTTTTTCGTCGTGATGCCTCGAATTTAATTTAATGATTTTAATACACTTATGCTCTTGAACTTGATCACTTTTAATTAATTCTGAAGAATAATTAGAGATATGCGAGTGTGCGAATTTTTTTTAATTTCTAATTTAAATATTTTTTGTCACTTTTAATTAATCGTTTGAGATACGCGAGTGTACGAGATCTTGTGACATATGCATTAGAGTGCTTTATTTAGATAATCGGCCTATTAATTAATAATAAATCTACGTAATTTGCTAACGCACGAAATGATTAACTATTTTCATCGTGTATTTTCGTCTGGACTTTGCTGCAGTGATTAAAATCTGATTGATTAAGTGGTTTTTCAATGTGTAGATACGCACGTACTTGACTTTAACATAACGTAATTAACGGATAACCCCCCCCCCCACACACACACACACACCCGGAGAAGCCTCTTTTTCAAATAATTTTGTTTAGTATAATAACACCTTAACACCTATTCTACCTGCAACCCGATAATCCGTTTACAATTGCTTAATGTCAATCTCAGCAGTTAATTTTGTAGCACATCGTTTTTCGATTTTTTTATAAAATAAAATCAGTAGAAGTAGTGAAAGTCAGGATTTCACTTTTTAATATTCTGATGCAATATCATGTAAAATGAAGACAAGGAACAGATTTATTTTCTTTAAAATTCATTGAGTTTATGAATTACTTACCTCAAAAGTGTGCTAACTTTTGCAAAATAAAACTTTTTCCTAAACGTCTTATACAGGGTGTTAATTTTCTGTTTTAACGTTTTCCTCAACATCCTGTGTATCATTTAATTTCTCTCGTTTTTTTTATATATTTAAACAAACAACTTAATCTCTCTAAAATCTCGATAGTGTCATAAATTGCACACTATTAATCTAAGAAATAATTTATAATTAAATATTATCGGTTTCTCTTTTAAAACTTTACTTTTCTGTTTACTCACAAGTAATCCCCATTGTAATCTTGGGGGCTTTACATCAGTAATCAGGTAATAAAGCTGACGAAAGCAATTTATTAGGAGGCCCTAAAATTATAGGCCTTAAATTAGTTCTCAGTATGATTCTACCTACGAGATGGTGATACACTAGTAATTGTATAATTTCCTTAATTAATTCTTATCAAACTGATCTATTTAATGTAGGCAACATGAACTACAAATAACTAAATAAAAAGTAAAGCGAAAATATTTTAAAAAATTGGCAATAATTGAGCAGGTTCATATAATATTCAAAAAAATAAATAAATATACAAAACAGAAGCATGAAATAAAATTTTCATTTTTTCTTTCACAAGCCTGCTTGTAGTCTTATTTAAAGTTTCGGAAAAAAAAGATAGGAATCCTTTTTTTAATTTTCTAAACTATGTTTAACTAAGATTTTGGATCCCCCCGACACTTTCGAAAATCTGACCACTCTTTAAAATTCGAATCTCCTGATTTCCGGTTATCCTCAAGACCCCACTAATTTTTATACCAAAGGTCAATAGCTTGTAATAATGTCAATAACTGGACAATTGTTTTATTATTTTACATCAATCGAGGATTTACATAAAATAATTTACGTGTAGCGATCTTGCAACATTTGTTAAAGCCCAACCTTACGTTCTTTTTTTAAATTTTATAAACAAAGTATTATTAAAATTATTTAAAAATTAAAGATGCAAGAGAAACGTCACATCAGTGCAATAAATTTTGAAGTAACACTTAGCATTTCCCCATTAGGAGCCTTCGTACTACGTACACCAACTCAAATATTTATTAAGCATAAAAAAATAATTCATATACGTTCATATTTATTGTGCGTTAAAATTCTAGAATATTACAGCACGTGTAAATAACATTTACGTCACGAATCAAGGTCAATATATTAAATCACCAATAGTATTTGTGATTAATTGTTATTGATGAAAGTTTAACGACTTTTGAGTATGTTATAATTTTTCTGCCGGTTTTACCCCAATAGCTTTGTCTAGGGTTTTAGCGTAAAATAATTTTTAACCATAATCTCAAAAATCAGTGGACTTACCCTTTTGGGTAGATATAAGGTTCCAGGTTTTGGAATCTGCATTAATACTTAATTACACCAGGGAAGAGTCCTCCTATTTCCAAGGATTTAGGAATCATTTTAGAATAAATAATTGTATGATTCTGAAGCTGATTATGTCATCAGTTTTACCCAATTTGCTCATCCGGGGTTTGCAGGTTCATCTGTGGATGCAAACTCCAACACTATCCCATCTTAATTCTTTTTTTTCCGGTGTTATATTGTATTGTTAATTTTGAGTCAATTTGGAATAGTTTCCCAGCGATTCCTCTTTCTTTCGTATTGGTGCTTATATTTTTCTAAATATCTCTTTTAGACATATCCAACTTCTCTTTCTTCTTTTTAAAACTTGCTTTGTGGTTCTGCCTTCTCTTTGTTTATTCGTTATGTATTTCTTATTAGTTTATTTCTCCATATACCGTTTCCTTTTATTCGATATTTATTTTGCAAGGATACTTGCTATACTTTTAACCAGCTGCACGGCAGTGTGGGGGTATGACAGACTTACCACTTTCAAAGATGAGCAATTTCGCACAAGTTATCTCTTAATTGATAACCACGACCACCCCATGACTTGGTGCGATCGATAAGAAGATATAAAAGATTAAGAGAAAGAAAGGTATAATTTTACTTGTCACCAATTTATGTAAATCTTTCCTTGTGTCAAACCATCCCCTAATAATAGAAGCCATTATTTTCCACACAACGTCCAACGCGGCGATTCGTCTGTAGTATTTTCGTAATACTCCATTCGTCTTTCTTAAGTCTAGCTTGATTTCTTGGCTCTTTTACTTACGATGAGTACATTACCTATTTTATACCGAGTGAACCAGTAATACTGTCAACGTTTGAATTTTCTGCAAATTTGATAAGTTAGTCATGTTGGTATCACTAGATCTTGTGACATTTAGCTGTATTTCTTTTAGCATAAAATTGACTTTATTTATATTTAACTCATATACACTTGATACGTCAAATTCTTGACCGGATTTTATTGTCCGCTTCTGTATATTTGACTCGTGTTGTCTCAAATTTAATTTCCTAATTCGAATTCACTTCTGTTCTTGAACTTTGATTAAATGTAAATTATTCATTGCGTTGTGGGAATAATTGATATTTAATCTGTAGGTCTTTTTTTTATTTATTTACTGACAGTACTGAGAGTTCTTAACAACTTCTACAATTTTTGTTAAATTCAATCCATTCGTTCTGCTCTCTTTTCTTCTTCTCGTTCCATTTAAAAATTTGTCAAAGTACTTTGCAGTTGTTCTTCCAAACTGTTTGTTTCATTTACAATAAATTATAGAACACCTTACCTTACATTGCACATTACTTCTCCTTTTATGAGAGTTATTTCTTTTCTCTATATTTTGCAACATATTACTGTTAAAGTTACAATAACTTCCTGTAGACTTGTACAATGTGTACAAATAAATTTTAAGTAAAGGTTGGCTATGAAACAAAACGCTTGTCTGAGATTGCAGCAACTTGTTTATTTAATTGACAGCATGTCAGTTTGACTTAACTTGTTAAATTTCCATTATACGTTCACCCCTAACCAGACAATGTTTTTGCGATGTAGTAAAAAAGTAAATTGATGACTGACATTCAATACTCATGCTTGAATGGAAAAATTTCTTAACCTAATTGCACGTTTTTGCAAGTCACGACGTACGTTTCCTTTTCCGTGGCCTCCTGTTATCAAACATTTCTTTGGACTGAGATCGGTCACTTCTAAATTCAAAGGACTTTATTTACTCCAATCGTTTATTCTTGAATAAAACTACCCGGAAACATAATACTATAGTTTCTTTTCTCTCCATTTCTTCTTTAAATTCTCCATTCCATGTTTATTTGGTCACTCTTTAGATTTGACCCTTTCCAATATGTGGATACAAGACAGCACTTTCCGAATTTAATTCGAAGTCAATTTACATAATTGCATCATCACTGGATGCGTGCGGTTATCATTGTCCGCGCAATGCACTCCAAAATCGTTATGTTAATAAAAAGAAGCAAAAAGAACGAATCTCATTGGTCAGATTAAAATTGTTTAAAGAATATGCATTAAAAATAGACGTATTTATCGCAAGAGTTTTCGTTTGCGCTCCTCGTGCATCTGCAGAAATAAATATCGAATGATTCGGACCGGGCATATAAGGAATAAGCTTGTTATCACGATTGGCGCCATTCTGCCCGAATACACAGCGAAATAAAGATTTTCACGCGTGATAACCAAACGGCCGTCGTCGTGACGCACCCGCTGCCGAAAAATCCTTTTTTCCGGAAAACGCGATGATTTAACACCGCTCCGATAATATTCAAATTCATCGGCCCCCATCTCTGTCCTCATTCATGAACTCATTATCTAATCTACAAACAGATGTATTACTACCGTATAGTAAATGATGATAAGTGATTTCTTTGATTTCAAAAAAAAAATTGATTGATCGTGAGACAGAACAAGTTCTTATCAATCATATTTGTCCTGTGAATAATCGCAAATAGGCATCAGGTCTTCTTCTGATAAAATTTAATTTCATATTCAATTCGAGGAGAATTCGAAATGAATTCTATAATATTTGTTCCTCACCGCAAGTACTTATCGGAAGAGTTGCGCAATACTTTAAAGTGAAGCAATCTTGTCCAAGTCTTCAGAGATAAACCGAGGCCGCTCAACTCCAAAAAAAAAATTCCCAAAAATTTCCGTGCGTCAAAACGAAGCGGTCGAATTCGATAAAATACAAAAAAGTCTTTCGATGATCTTCGCCAATTTGTAAAAATGAGAATCTGCAGACCGATTCGCGCGCACGTTCGAGCGAGAATCCTCTTATCAGCTAACTTTTTTACTGTGCCGTTTACGTAAATATGAAAACTTAATGAATGGAACTACAGTTAACAATAATCTTATCGCAACAGAAACTTGTCCGAGATATACAATAATTTATGATGCTCGTTAAATAACAATAAAAACTGTTCCAGCCGGTCCTATCTGGCTAGTGTACACACACATTGGCAAATCGCCGACATTTATCGCGAAGATTTGTTTTCATACGCAAGTAAAAGTTTTTTTCTTCGATAACTCTTTTATGTAAGTTATGTCAAGGCCGAGATATTTCTCGATGCAAGAAAAAAAAACTCATTAAAAATTATCGGCTACCTTTCGAAGCGCCAAATCCTCCTTTTTCGTTTCAATTAATACAATTATTCTTTCAATTTCCAAAAAAGAAATGAAATCCGTGGTAAAAGACGTTGGAAAGTTTAAATTTAATTTAGGAACAATGCTGCCACCTTTATTTTGAATTTCCGACCAAATAGTAAAGGAAATTCGCATTCTTAATTCAGAGCCACTTTTCTTCGTCGAAGAGGGAGCCACCTTACAATGACCTGTTACTGTCTTCAGAGTAACAATGTCAACCACATGGAAATTTAGGTAATTTGAAGCCCCTTGACGGACAAAGAGAGAATGAATGTCTACTTCTGATAATAAATTAAATAATAACTTTAATTACTGTTCTAAAAAGACCAAGAACAGCCAAGAAATTAACAGCGCCATCTACCGGAAAAAACTAAAACTAATATAGAAATCTGTTCGCGTAAGGCAGCGTTGCCAATTCGAGGGAGTTTTAGGGATTTTTCTGATGTCCGTGATACAAAATAAAATACTAATTCATTTCACTAGATTTTACGATTTTCCGTCAATTTTTATTTCTGTTTTATATTACATGCATATTCTGTTGTCGTCGTTGTCGACGGATCTATAAAAGAGAATTTTACTAACAAAAAGGGATTTTTTCTTCAACTCTTAGAAAATTCGAACTGGAAAGATTGGCAACACTGCTTGAAAGAAAAGATTACTGTAAATTAGAGTATAACCTGTTAAAATGCAGCATTTTAAATTGATAAGAATGCAATATATGATTGATTTGTTATTCAGATTGACATCAAATATACAAAATTAGAATTCAAATCGAAGCCGCCGAGTGGCTTAGCAGTCAGCCTAGCCAACTTTAGAAGTCGTGTTGCTCGGCGGCGTAGGTTCGCAAACCAAACAAACAAATCGAAGTCAAATGCAACACTTAACATGATAACTATGGTAGTGTTGCCAACTGTAGCAGATTTTCAAAGTGTGCAACGACGAGGCGTAGCGAAAATTTCCGTTTTTAACGGAAATTGATATTATCTAATTTTTTCTTTAGCAGCGGAATAATACAAAATGGTCGAGAATAACTGTTTGAATTGGCAAAACAATGAAAAGATTTTTCTATTCGCCTATTTGCAACACTGCAACTTGATATATGCTTTGTTGGATTAACAATAGCGACAAGATTGTAGGTTACGTGAATACAAATTAGCGTTTTAATTTGAATTTGAAATGTCAAATGACGTTTGTAAGTGACGGCTGTCAGTGTGAAGCCGTCAACAACTGAAAGTTTCGCCAGTTTTAGAAACAAAATTCAACACTGCCAACTCAAACAGTGATTCTTGACCACTTTGTAAATCGTTCGTAGAGGAAAAGTGTGTCAAAGAATTGGCAACACACCTATGGTAATAGTGGAAGTTCAATGAAAAATAGTAGAAAGTCACGCTAACGAAAACTGTCATGGAACTGCATGGAACGAGCTTGATATTGATATTTACATCCAATTATTAAAATGAAGTTAGCCACATAGGGAGATCTGGAGAAGTAGTAGAGTAGATATCGCAAGATTTTGTTTACAGTCCCTTACCGTCCATTCATGACTACTTTTCGTTGTAACCTTCATGTAAATATTGGTACCAAGCTCACGGAAGGTAGTGTAAAATCAGGACAATCAATTTCGATCTTCCTGTATCACGCTTATGGACCGGCCATAGAACAGAGTCGCCAACTTGAGGAATTTACCTTTTTTGGAGATTTCTTTATACTCCAAAAGGGATTTTTTTATTAAAAATATTTCGAAGGAGTTTTGGAGGCTTTCGAACTTTGTATTTCCTTTTTGTACTACCAATGAGACAATCATCAGGTCTGACTTTGTTAATTTACTTTGGAGAAGAGAAATATTATTCGTAAAACAGTTTCCATCGTATCTTCAGTGTACGCTTCTACAATGCGAACAAAAATTACTGACATGTGTTAAATTGCAACTCAGTTAACTTATACCCAAACATTTTATTTACTTGCAAGAATTATCAAATCAAAGCCAATGTTGTTAAGTAGCGTGGACTTTAACAATTCTTGGAAGAAAGTGGATTATATTTTTTTTATACCTATCTACTTCACTGTATAGTCTAGACGCAAGGTTGATTAAGTTAATTATTTTTAAAAGTTCATCATTAATAAACGTTTAGTAATTTTCATATTTCGAAGTTGGTAGTAACCGTCTTTTATCATCGCGCCCTTTTCGAGAGAGCTTAAAAAGCGACTTTTCCATATTTGACAGGTTTTACTGAGCACCGTTTCTGTTGTTTCAGATGAAATTATCAGTATTAATACTAGCTATTTGGCTGCACGCAGCCAGCTGCAGAAGACTGACCACAAGAAATCATCTGAACACCGACATGAACACAAACTCAAACGAAATAAACAGCAGGCAATCCAACAGTTGGGTGAAAATCAGCGAGGCCCCGGAACCAGAACAACAAGTTAGGCAAGGAGAAGAACTTGAACTCGAATGCGAAGCATCCGGGGCCCCCGCACCTGTCATCCAATGGTACAGAGGAATGACGCCATTGACTGATGTAAGTCCAAAAAAAAAATCAAATTATTAAATTTAAACGTGTGTTTTCAAATATTTATGATGATATGATAATTTATATTTAAAATTTCCTTTTCAGAATGATATAATGTCAAACGAAATCAACGAATATCCTCCCCAAGGACTCGCCAAAGTCAGAGCAAAATTGCGCATCAACTCCGTCCTTAAGCAGCACGAGGGAAATTACATCTGTGAAGCTAGGAGCGGCGGCGAAGTTGCCACCGCCGTCACTTCCGTTTACGTCGTCGGGGGTGTATCCAAAAACTTCTCGCAGTTTCTACTTAACGACAAACTCTTAACTCCAGCCAAAATTACTTACTATTACACCATCTACATGGACAATATCGGTGAGTGCCAACTTCAAGTTACTAAAGCGCCCTCTATTAACATTTTCTTGTATTGCAACTTCTGTCAAGTTACTGAAGCGCCGTCTATCGAATCCTCTTCTGTCAAAATTGACATATTTCTTGTGTTACAGGAAGTGATATAGAATTACCCTGCAAAGCCGATGGAAATCCTCGTGCAACCATCATGTGGTTAGATCCTTCGGACCAAGTAATAGAAAACGGTAACGATCCTAGAATCACCGTCCTGCCCTACGGCAAACTGAGGATAAGAAACTTACGATGGAACGACATGGGCCCTTACACGTGCGTTGCCAAAAATATTATGACGCAAGACAACAAGGCGACGTTCGTATATCCTATGTTGGTAAGTGATGCGTTAAAAAAATGCAAATTTAAAAAATATCTAACTTTGGTTCGTCTCTCTCTTTTCCAGGCCGAAAAATAAGAAGGCAGAGACTCGAAGAAAACGAAGGTATTTTTGTTACTCCAATTTCCGATTGGTGAATTCTAGTCCGTAATCGTAAAACTTAGCTTATAGTGTCTATTTATAAGTCTCGAACAAATACCTGTAAGTTTATTATTAATTTAAGTCTAGGAGTTATTTATTTATTGAACGGCATTCGTTTATTATTATTTTTTTATTCTAAAGGTGCTAAGATCGTTCTACTTAAAACAAATAATTTATTGTACTTATTTTTTTACGTAAACTGCGAGACGTATTATTCCATTTTAAGGATCTGTTTCTATTTGTAAAGATAAAATAAAATGCATACGTTAAAATAGATTTCTGTTTCAATCATGCTTCACCCACACGTCCCATTCACCTGCCAAGTTAATAACCATTTGTCACAGTCGACGGAAACTGCAAAATATTAGAATTTTATTTTAAAAACCATTAGAAAACTCTTAACTGAAATAATAATTCATTTTTAAAAATAGATATTTAAAATCAAATGAAAATTGAAAACATGTTTGCGCTGACGATTTTATTCTCATTTGTGATCCGTAATTATATTGGGTGATTCTCCTAATCACCTTTACGTTATTTTACAGCAGAAAATAATGTTTTTATATCCAACAAATCGTTGGGGTTAATATACACAGTGATTATAGAATAAACCGACAAAAAAATTATTGAAATCTTCGAATAGAACATGGGAAAAGTGTTGTTTTATGATTTTATTTTTCCAGATAATAATTAATAAAAAAATAGCGCCAAAACGACGATACGTCCCTGGTTAAGAAAGAGTAGCAGATATAATAGTATATTACATATAATGTTACAATGAATGCTATTGTTACCAAAGATATTGGGAACACGAGTTTTACAATTATCCAAGATACCATTATAGCGAGTCGTATACTATACTTTGTCCTCGACTACAAATACTAAGAATTTTTAATTACAATTTAAATAACAACGCTACTGAAACCATGTTGTAACTACATGTTACACAAAATGGTAGGATTGTAAACATTGTGTGGGCAAGAAAATTTTAAAACGTCAGTCTTTGAATATTTTCTAAATTATTTTAAGGCGATTTTAAGTTTTGTTAGAATTTCACTAGAATTTCTTCATTATACACCATAAACAATGATGGTTGTTACCACGACAGCGTGAATAATAATTATTTACTGCTGGCAGTGAATTATAAAAAGCATTATTCTCGACCAAACACATGAATATTTGACAAAATATTGAGTCGCCGTGGACAAAAGTGTTTTGTCCATGACTACTCGATAATCAAATATTCTTGTTTAATCGTCAAAGAAAAAGAACCCTCACTTCGGACCTATTTTCAAAATTTGTTACTGAACAACCAGGAATAATGGCCGCTAATATCAAAATTTTTAATGACAATTTCAAATTTTGAACGTCAAATTATAGCTAAAATCTAATTATCCATGGAAACTGATTCCAACCAATCAAAACATGATCATTTTATGCCCCAACTCTTATTTATGTAGGAGCACTAGTTGAGGTGTTAAATAGCACCATCTATTGGAGCTTTTTATAATCTATTGATTATTATGCGAAGCAAATCGACGATCTCAAATTATATACAGTACTTCGTATCTGCAAAGCAGTCATAATTTAAATGTGTAATACTTCATGTCTCCCTTGTAAAACAATTACGGATTTAAAGTGTCCAGAGTTTCTTTTTTATAATAGTTATGAAGTATACACAGCTACTTCCTTGAAGAACTAAAACTGAACAAATTCTTTAAATGTTGTTTTATTCGCTTTTTTCGTCTACTGTAAAATTGACGTGAGTGTAGATACGAGGCACCGATTTGAGAAATAATTCTTTGTTTTGTCACTGTTTGTTTCAAATTATTTCTTTTTTTAATTTCTGTTCTACTGAATTGTGTTTTAAAGTCGATTGTCATTTGTTTACTTTGTTCTATAAGTTTTCCATTTTTTATTAATGTACTGAATATAGTAAAATCGATTGTCGTTTGTTTTCATTATTATTATTTAAATTTTATTATTTCGTATCTTTTTCAAATTCTATTATTGTTTTTTGCTTTTTCATCGGTCTTATAAAATTATTAATCAATTAAATCGTGTCATAAAATCGTTTGCCTTTTATCTTTATTTTTTTTTGTTTTACTTTTTTGTCATCATTCTTTTCAAACTTTTATTTATTTATTATTATTCAACCAAATTGCGCTGTAAAATCGATTGTCTTTTGTTTATTTCCTTTAACTTTATATATTCTTAATAAAGTTTTTCGTTTTGGCACATTTATTCCTGAATATAGTAACGATTTGTTCTTGAAAAGGGATTTTTGACAATTCTTGTAGGATTTTTGTTTTATGCGCGTTAGTGATACTGGAAATGATCAGAAAGCGGATTTTTAACGTCAAGCAGAGTTGCCAACTATACAATAATTACCACACATGTACGGTATTTTCGACCAAAGTAGTGGTGTCCTTTTTTTCTTGAATCGATGTTATTTGAATTTATAAGTTTGTCATATCGATATTATCGAAATTATTTAAATTTTAGTTTCGATGCAACATCGATGTATCGACCATCACTAAACCCAAGCACGGTGTACGGTTTCATACCGTTCGCAATTGCACGATAATCTGACGACAATTCATAAAAAATTAAATTTTAAAAGAAATTTTATTGTTTTTTTTAATTATCTAAAATTGTTTTTTTATGATAAAGTTACCAAGAAAAAAAAATTAAGTACCAGACTTAAGCTAATGTAAATCTAAATTTGAACTTAAAATGGCGGATAAATGCGCCAAATTTTGACACCATGCCTCGTTTCTTACACCTTGAGGGATTCTAAATAGTCGAACTCGCTTTTCAGATCGATTTTTATATTCTTTAACGCTACAGGTCGGCATTTTTAATTATTATAGATGTTTTTTTTAATCCGTCAGTTAAACAAAACTTGTGAGGACGTTTAAAAAAAGCGTTTCCAAGGTTTCGCGTGCTCATTTTCACTCAAAATGGCGGTAATTGCGATACTTTATCTAGGGACTTTAGTTTAAGCAGAATTTTAAGATAATTTATGGCGCCATCTACCGAACAAAGATGCAGCTACGTTATTGTCATGCAACAGGTAACTACTAAAATTACTTCAAGGAAAAGTTCTACCTCAATTTTACTTTCAAAGGAAGTATCGGGTATGTTTATAAACACACTCTCTCCTTGACTTTGTAATTTGTTTATTACAACCTATAAACTTTTAGTTCAAAACTTCTAGTAACAAACCTAAAAAAATTTAAATCTACACATAGAGTGCAGGTATTTGTTTTTCCCTTACTTTTCCTTTCTTTTTCTTATAACTACGTTAAAATTGTTTAGATGTTACATTTATATTATGTTCTGCATAAAGAAATTGATTAACGTCTTTTCTTTGCTGTCAAATATAATAATTTTGAGGATGATACGGTAATGTCAGTAATTTCGTTTTACACGATTGGCAACACTAACTTTACACTTACACGACTTTTTCATCCTAAAACAATTAAAATTATAAATTATATTTCAAGGTTAATAGTTATGGTTGGGCAGGCCAACTCATCCTCACACTAGTGTTGTCAATCGAAAATTTTATTTTAAATTTTAAATTTGAAAAAGATACAATGGCGGACATTTTGAAATTGAAGACTTATGTATGACTTATGTGAAGCTGGCTTTTAACTTGAACTCTTGGCGGTAAATTTTAAAACTTTCCGGATAGTTTAAAAATAAGAAAATTATATCAAAACAGTGGTCTGAAAGTGAATCCAACTCTAACTATATTTAAAGGAACCTACAAATGAACATATAAACTATCTTTTTATAATTACCCTCATTTCTTTATTTTTATTTATTTATTATTTTTATTATGCTAAAAGCATTGCTAGAATTTACATCAGGATTATTTACGGTCGAACGGAGGGGCGACGTCGTTGGCGAGGTGTTCCTAATTCGTGGTTTGGTTAACCGGGGTTTTACCTGTAAAAGAAAAGCAACCTGAGCACTCCGGTCATCCCCGAATATTTACATAATTTAATAATAGCGTGCCATTCTACGTTCTCTGTTCTCCAGAAATCAGCTAAGTTAACAAGCTCGGTTCACCCGAAAAATTACTATGTCCATGGTATGCAGGTGCTCGTGCGCGCGGATCCCCCGCGGCACGGAGAAGGTGCATGCGAAACCGCCCAGCGGCTTCCCCGTGCCCTTATTTTGACAACCCCCGGGTCACTCAGCGCCTGCGGTCATTTCTTTACAACCCCCGGGTCGCCTGGTGCCTGCGGTCAACTCCGCCGTGCGAATCCCCCACGTCACGTCGCCTTCCCGCTAGGACAACTAACATATTTTCTAATTCAAAACTAATCCGAACTAAAGCATGCTTCAGATATACCTTATACGAGAATAACAAGAATGCTCTGTGAGTAAACTCACCTCTAAATAGGCTTCAATCACAAACACAAACACAAGCCACTGAACACTTGAAACCTTTCGTCGTTAGTAGTCGATTTTATATAATGCCTTCCGCATGATTTCAGCGTCTTGGTTATTCACCAATTTTGCTAAGTCTGCATTAATATTTTATCGCAGGTCTTGTATTTCTTTCTTAGCCGTCGATTAGTCACCAAGATGTTATGATTTCGTTTGTTTTAATAAACAGTTTTCGATAGCGATGTAACGCCTCGCTCGTTTGACTTTTAAAATATCTATTTAAAAATAATATTTCTTACAAACATTCAAATGGATTTTACGCTGCCAGTACCGAGACTTTTAAGAAAGCACCCCTACCCCTGTCAAGTAAAAAGTTAAAACATACTGCACTAAACATGTTAATAACAAAAGCTGCAATATTTTTACTCCAAAACCAGCGCAATTTAAAACAAAGTAAAAGAATTTGCATATAACCACGCTTTGCTGTTACATTCTTTGTCTTATCATATTTATTCCAATATAGGTATATACTTCTCTGTTTTGTTTATTATACAAACTGCTGTCACGTACACTAGTATATTTTTGTAATAAATAATTGCTGTTTATAAACTTTGGCAGAAAAATGTGCTGAATGGTGAGATAACTTACCATGAACAATTAAAAGATATTCATTTTGAAAGCACACAAATTTTTTGGTCAACAGTGAAATAAAACATATGAAACAATGATTATTTTATTGAATACTTTTTCCCTGTAGGAACTAAAATTTCTTTAAGTCAGTCTTAATAATAATAAAAACCTTATTAAATTAAAATTATCTAAGTACGTATAAATAATTATTAGAGACGCTATTTACAAATACAGAAAGAAAATTCTGCCATTATAAAAAACACTAATTTTATTATTCCATGAGGCGACGACTGTCCATATACTCCGGTGTAAATCGCTCGTGCAAACAACTTTTAATTTAGCTGCCATATTATTGTGTCTGCAAGTTTCGCTTTTCTTACAAAACAGAAAATAAGTACTAACGTACTCACCAATGAAATGGAAGATTTAAATGCAAAAATGTTCACATGAAACCGTTTTATAAATTTTAATCCTACGATCATCATAAAATAAATAATCATTTCTGTGACGCATATGGAATATGGACATCGCATGTCTCTCTAAATAATTTCACCAACTACTAACGCCCGAACTTCTTAACTCCTTTTTCAATTTGTTTAAAGCTATTTACACATTTCGCCCTACGACTTAAAGGGACCACCATGATGAGACCCCGTAATTAGTGTTATTTACAAGATGGACGCGAACGGAAGAGAAACGCAATCTGAAGTGATGACTTGAGCAAAAATGCATATGTACAAGTTTCTTAAAAAAATTAACTCACAAAAATATATATGTATTGAATACGCTTAAAAAAATACCGATGTGCTTAAAACAATAAAAAGATCACACTTCATACGACCTAAAATTAAATCCACAGAACTCAAAGTCGCTTTGTAAAGACACCAGATTTTTTTTATAAACGTGCACCTAATTATTGCTTTTTACCTTTCTTTGTACTTTGTTTAAGAATTAACTTAGTTGGACAATGTTTCTTTTTTTTTAAATAAGAAGCAAAAGCAAAAATTAAGTTTTCACAACAAATAAGTGATGTATGTATTCGAGCTCTTTGTACACATAAATATATCGGACACATTTAACAAACTACAATAATGTAAAAAATAGTTTAAAATTTTGTAAAAATAAATTATATATATTAAAAAAAAGTTCAAGGATAGTAGTAGTACTAGAAGTAATAAAAAAAAAATCTCATGCCTTTACGATTGTATTCTATTGTAAAAACTAAATACATCGTCACGATAATATACTGTTAACAGCATCTTCCAAATCAATCGAAGACTGTTGCAAATTAAGAATAGAATCGATCGCCGATTGAACCTGTTCGTCGATGATGTTGTCCGTTCCATCGTTATTTTGCTGCGCGTTATTATGAGTCTGTACGTTATACGAACTATGTACATTGTGTGCGTTCACGTTTTGCTGATGTACACTGTGCTGTTGTGTCGTCGCGTGCTGGGTGTTGTGATGGATGTGCTGGGTGTGGTGTACCGTGTGCGTTATATGCTGCTGGGTGGCATGGAGAGTGCTCTGCACGATGTGTTGGGTACTATGACTAAAATGCTGCATGTTATGGTGGTGTGCGTTGTGTAAACGCTGTTGCTGTTGAGACGTTCCACCCGCGGAATTTTGCTGCGCCACTTGTCTGCAGTGTTGCTGAGAATTCGGAGGGCCACGCTGTTGCGAATTCTGTGCCATGCCAAAATGGGAATTCTGCGAATTCTGCAAGGCAAGTTGGTTCGGCACACCACCATGTTGAGAATTTTGCGCACCACCGTGTTGAGAAGTTTGCACACCATGCTGGGAGGAAACATGTGACTGAGGGTTTATTGCTGAAATGTGAGGCATATTCGGTGGTTGTAAGTGGTGATGCACGCCGAGTGTCTGCTGTGAAGCACGCACAACATGCGACTGCATACCATGCATGCCCGGTTGTTGAACACCATGCATAACAGTCTGTGGTGGTAGCATACTATGTTGAGAGGTTTGCTGCACTTGTGAGGAGCACTGTTGAGATCCGACTGCGCTGTTGTGAGGACTTAATCCACGCAATACATGTTGAGCACCACTGAATTGAGCACTTTGCACGTTGTTTTTCAAGGCATGAGCTCGCATGCTCGGTGAAATCTGAGAATCTTGAGCACAGCTAGGAGAAACTATATTTGGCACATTCAATAAATTAGCATTAGTCTGTGTACCACCGACAAGTTCACTGCCAGTTTTCTTCTGATGCTTATCAACACGAAACCTCTTCAAGGTCTCCAAACGAGAATCACTGCTTGCTGAACGTTTCGGGGCCTGGTGTTCCTGAGGCTGAGGTGATTTAGTCTCATCTGTGATCGGCAAACAACCCAGCTCTCGTTGTATGCAAGCCCATTCATCGTATTCTTCTTGCTGTGAGGCATCTGTGGCTGTGGAAGGGGGAGGTTGAGAAGGAGGTGGTGTTATTTCAATTAGGGGAGCTTCCTGAGTCTCCTGACGTAAACGAATCAAAGACTGCTGCTCTTCAGCTAGAAACATTCTGTCCAGCATCATCAGTTCTGATGTTTGAACCTCACGCTATAAAAGAAATTGTCATTCACAATTTTCATAATAATTACTTCCTGATAACAACTCCAAAAATACTAACTTACTTTTCTCAAGAACTATTTCTTACCTGGCTTTCTTTCGTGCGTAAATAACGATATTTATCGACCATTTTAGAAAATTTATCGATAAAATGCTTGGCAGTCAATTCGAAGATTTCATCTGCCTTATTGAGATCCTTCTGCGACAGCACATGCTGATCAAAGCAGTGATACCTAATCAGTCTCTTACAAGCATCCGCCTTATCCCTGAAAGGTGTGTAAACGTCCGGTTTGATGGCACCGTTCTGGTCAGTGTTCAGCTGCTGCTCGATTCTTAAAAACAAAATCATCATCATCCGGACTTAAAACAAATTCCAAACTTACAATTGTGCTTTAGTAAAACTCGGTAGAAATCTGTGTTGCTGTGACGGCTGTGGCTGTACTAAAGATGACTGCGACAGTGTAATTGGGGTCGTAAGTCTCGGCCCAACGTTCTGTACATTTGGTAAAGGCTGAGTGGTGATATTGCTTTGCGAAATTGAAACATTGCATTCAGGGGGTACACTTACTTTACTTGTTTGTGTAGTTGCAATCTATAACAGGATGATCCCAGAATTAAATTAAAACCAAATAATAGGCAATACTTACTTGGTGACTAGAAGGAGTATCAGTGCTGGTAGTCCTAACAATATTCGGTCCAGTGCTAGGTGGCTCACTTTTACTTTGAATGGGCGTTAAACTGGACGGATTAACGATAGTCAACTGGTTATTGTGGTAGTAGACTTTATCGGGGGGCAATAATTTTCCAGTTGCTAAAATCTTCTGCTGCTCTTGAAATAATAATTTCAAGGCACTATGCATCTCTGTATCACCAGGTGTCAAACGGGCAGAGAGGGTCTGAATCTGTAGTTGTATGCTCTTTAGGTGTTGCTGCTTCTGTGGTGTTAATTGTATCGTGTGCACCCTCTGAGTGTGGTTCTGTGAGTTTATCACATTACTGGTAGGTGGTGGGACTACATTGGCACCGCTCTCTTCGATTATCTGCCCCAAAATCCGTTCCACGTCTTGGTTTGGAATGCTAGGCTCAGCTGGGGGTACATTGTTTGGCGTTGGTTGTGCTTGTGACGGTAGTATATTCGCATGTACTTGGGTTTTCGGTTGTTGAGCTTGAATCTTTGGCTGGGGAGTTTGGGTGGTTGTCGTGGTTTGCACCACCGATGGTTGAACTAACGCCGACGGTTGACTTGTCGATTTCTGTACTATTGGTTGTATTGGTTGAGGAGGCTGAACCTATTAAATAATATATTAATTAAACTTATTGATTAAAAACTAAAAACTTTTATAACAAATAAAAAAATTGTAATTTGTTGTTGAATTTATAAAACTTAAATGTGCTTACTCATTTATTTAAACAAAAAAATTTAAATAATTAGGATACTTGAAATTAATTTAAAAACAAAACAAAAAAAAAATACAACCATACCTTCAATATACTTTATAAATAACCATTTTTTTTATTTAATTCAACTCTACTGAAAACACTCATATGTAATATCAGTGATAACAACAGATAATACTGATACTTAATCTTGCCGTAATTAATTTAATTCTAAGTACTCGAAGAGATAATAAAATATCTAACTAATTGGCACGTTTATCAAGCACTTACTTGCAGTACATGATTCTGAGTTACAATGTGTTTCGGTGGTGACTGCAGAGCACTGACTAAGCTCGATTTTGTCGTCGTTGGTTCTTTGATGTTATTCAAAGTCTTCTCGACGCTCTTAATGTTACTACCATTGTCCTTCAAGCTCGTGATCTTCGTCACCTTCTTCTTCTCGGGTTTGATTTTCGGAGAGAGTTTTGCTTTGCTGTCAGGGCTTGCATTGACTTCGTGGTGCGGTTTGTTGGTTGCGTTGGGCCTCTGCATGAAAATGGTTTGTCCATTCACTGTCAACTGTCCGTTTCTCTTCAACTGTTCCAGTTGTTCGGGAGTTAAATTGACGACATAAGACGTCGGTGGAGCGTTCTGCGATTGATGTTCTCCACCAGAATTCTGCGATTGAATTGGATGATGATTCATTGTTTGTGCTGCTGTAGCGACAGCTGGTTGAGGGTGAACCGTCTGTACTGGTGGTTGGCTCTTTTGAAATGGTTGTACTTTCAATACTGGTTGAGACTGTATTGGTTGAGATTGCGAATGAATCGAATGCTGCGAGTGTATTGGTTGAGGTTGGACTGTTTGAATTGACTGCGATTGCATCGTTTGAGGTAAGGCTTGGGAGCATTGCGTTTGGATTGACTGTAATGGTTGAGATTGAACTGTGTGCGTGATCTGCATAGGTTGTGAGTGAACGATTAATGGTTGAGATTGAACAGACTGAATTGACTGAGATTGCATTGTTTGTATGGGCAAGGGCTGTGGCTGTGATAAATTTTGTGAATGCAATTGTGACTGGAGTAACGATTGAATCTGAGATTGTATAGAATGTAAGGTCGGTTGCACCTGTGACTGTATTGAATGAACTGTTTGGGATTGTATGCTCTGGTTTAGGTTTTGTATAGGTTGAGGTTGCACGATTTGCATTGGCTGTGCAGCCGGTAGGGGCTGTGATTGGACCGTTTGGTGCTGTATTGTTTGCTGCACGGTCTGTTGCATCGTCTGTGGTTGCACCGTCTGTATCTGTGGTTGTATCGCTTGCAATGTATGTGGTTGTACAGTCTGTTGTTGTACTGTCTGTATTGTCTGCGACTGCACAGTCTGTTGTTGAATCGTTTGCACACTCTGTTGCTGTATCGTTTGTACTGTTTGTGAGTGCACCTGCTGATCAATAGATGGCTGCAAGACAAGACCATTTAAACCAAATATGCTCTGCAATAGTAACTGTGATTGCAAGTCTTGGTTTAACGTGGGGTCATGTTGAAGTATCAACCGGCCATCTTCACCAAGTGTTAATTTGAAACCGCCACTTCTTTGTACCATTAGGCCATTGTTTATGGTGAAATTGGGAGTAATGAAGGGGTTGAAAGGTATACTGGCTTGCGCAGTGGCAGCCTGTGATGTCGGTATGCTCTGGAAACTCTGATTCAAAACCTATAAAAAAATTATCTTTAATTTACTTCATAAATTAGAATGTGATTTAACTTACCTGCACTAACGGTGTAGCTGCTGCATTAATTGTGGGCTGCGAAACTGCAGAGATCTGAATATTTCCAATTTTCTTCGTATCAGTGCTCTGTAAAATATTTGCTTGCGTTTGTACTATATTCTGCTGAGACTGTATGAGATTGTGCTGTGGTTGTATCACATTCTGCTGTTGCTGGGGCTGAGGTGTATTAGGCTGTGAATGCACTGAGTTGGGCTCGCTCTCGCTCTGAGACGTGTCACTCTCAAATTGTATATCATCTTCATCACCAATGCCCGACAGCTTCATAATGTTTGCCAAATCTAGCTTCTGCTTACTCTTTTTCTTCGGTTTCTTTTTCGGAGGTGTCGGATGAGTTTGCATTACAGGGCTCTGCACGATGTTCGAATTGTTTTGGTGTGGATGGGTGAGCTGCGTGACGTACGTGGTGGTTGGGGGTGCCAACTGAACGCCGTTTGTCAACACCCGCACCAAAGGCTGAGATCTTGGGGGTTGAATGTGCAATAAGGGCTGATTGCTCGGTTGCAAAATGAGTCCTTGAGGTGTCGCCGTTGCAGTCTGCATTTGGGCTGGAATCTTCGCAGTCTGTGGCCGAAGAATAAATTGAACACTGGGAGTCGTTAGAACTGGCATTTGATTCAAGAGGAGGGGCTGTGCTGTTGGCATTATTGTCGCTTGCTGATTCGTTGGTATTACTATTTGTGGGCTATAGAAAAAAAAAAAAAAACAAAATTGAAGTTATGTTCACAGACTTTTAAGAGAATAGTTATACCATGCAGAAATTTTGCATTCTACAATCATTTTCCACTGATAGTTGAAGAGTAACACAATCTTCCTCCAAAAAACTAAACCTTAACTTTATAAACTATATTTATCACTGTATTATACATAAAAGCTTCCTTCTTTTTAATTTGGCTGCTCTATGATAACTTTAGAATTTAAAAACAACGTTGCCAATGTTATTACATTCGTAATCAGCGTTGCCAATGCTATTATACTTGTAACAGATTGATTTAGCGAGTTCTAATGCCCTACAAAATGATTAAAATCTATTGTATTTCCAGTTTTTATTTCTTACTTCCCAGGTTAAAATTGATCTCTTAAAAGTGATTAAAACCATACATTCACTGACGTGATTGGTTTAGCGCCATCTATTATTCTAAAATTTCATGTTGGTAATTAAATGTCAAAATTTTATTGGTGCAAGTATGCAATAAGCGAAAAACGTTTTGCAAAGAGCAATATTCTGGTAAAACTATTTATAATATATCTACTACCGAATCTATTATTAGTTGCTATATCCTGGTACACTATTACAAAATTGTTAAAATGAATAACATTTTTAATTTTCCACTTTTCTTTTACTCTTCTAAGGAACTTAGGGCCAGTTTTATAATTGTGTTGTATAATTATATTTAAAGGAGATTTTAAATGTAATTTACGTTTCAGATGTGAAACAATTATGAAAACACATAAAACTGACCCTTAATAAATTTTAATTTAGCGCCATCTATTATTCAAAATACACATGAATTCTAAAAATTGACGGTTATAGTTAATGGTCGCGTTCACCAGAATAATTGCTTGCAAACGGTTGGCCAACGGTTTGTAATATTTCTGATGAACGGTTGTTTTTATTGCAAAGTTTGCAATGGAAACATGGTAGATTAGCACTGCCAGCAGCAAACGTGTTGAAACGTCAAACGTGACATCCTGGAAGACATACGTTTTTATTTATACAATAACCTAATTTATGACGTAATCGAAGCGGAAGATATGCATAAATTATTAGAAGGTAACACCATGTATACATAAATTGAAGTAACCGTTCACCAGACAGGCAACAGCAATCGCAAACGTATCAGAAACGCATTACAAATTCAAATGTCTTTTGTGCGTTGACCAATTTTTTTATCAGCTGACTCAACAGTTTTACTCAAATTAACTAAATATTCACCTACACAGTGTTGCCAACTTCGCCCGCTACACCTTCGTTCGACTGAAACTGGAATAGCGGCAATTGACGGTCTATGAAACGCGCAGCTTATAGCGTTTTCAATTCATCTGCACCGGTTGCACTCAATGCATTTGCATCTTTTTTTAATCTCATGTATTAATACGTGATGAAGATACTCTGAGTGCACACTAGTGCGGTTAATCCAGTTGGCAACACTGCTTATATAGTGCATTAGAAAAGTCTGAAATAAATTTTGGAAATATTCATTTTGACAAATGTCCTCGGACTGGTCAGTGTAATTTTTTGCTTGCCCACATTTTGATATGAAAATTTCGTAGATGGCTCTGGTGAGGTAGCGGATATCGCATCACAGATGATTCTTTTAAGCAGCAACACCATATTTGACGAAATCTGGTAGATTTGCTCTTCCTGATTGCGACAACATAGCATACTTATACTTTTACTTTGCAAGTAAACTTTAAAAAATGTAATTTTAAACTTTTTAAAGTTTTTTTAACGTTTACTTGCTAAGTAAAAATATAAGTTTGTTATATTGCCGCAATCAAGAACAGCAAATCTATCAGATTTCGTCAAATATGGTGTTGCTTCTTAAAAGAATCATCCATGACGTGATATCCGCTACCTCACCAACGCCATCTATGAAATTTTCATATTAAAATGTGCTTGTTACGTATATACATATAATGTTACGATTGATATGTAACCAGAATAACAATTATTGGTTTCATAAAAACTATATTCTCTTCAATTGATTGTTCACATATTGAAGCGCCATTGGTTGCTATGGTTACGTATCAATTTATTTCTCTTCAATTATAGTTAGATATCAATTAAAATGAGATGGTGCTTACAGAATACACGTGAATGTCTTCTTTCGAATTACTTAAACTAGCAAACCTTGAATAAATTACTGTTTTATTTTCTAATGTTCAATCAATGATGTTCAAACTTATTATGTTTAAGCGAAATTGGAACTTGTCACATTGTTTAATGTTTCGCATTCAAATTTGTCACATTTACGCCATCTTTTGTCAAAACTTTAAAAATACGGTACCCATAATACATCGTCTCTTTTACTTAACCGTTAAGTAAATCGCTGATCTGTTCCTTTGTGGTGAAAAAACATAATTGTTTTCGGCAATTTATGGAAAACGAAGAACAAATAAATGAAAAAAAAAACAAAACTTCTCTTTTTTACCATCAATCTGTTTTATTTCTTGTGTTTTTCCAAAGAAGAAAACGCGATTATTTAAAATTTTTATTTCACAGTCGATTGTGTTTTGTCATTTTTTTAAGAAGAAAAATGTCGAAATTCGATTGGAAGTCTTTTGTCATCTCTCTTCATTTATTTCCGGACAAAGAAGTAAAAACGAAAGGTTTTTTAAAACGCTTAACACCCTTCCAAATCGTCGACCAAAATTTTGTTTCTTGTATTTGCTAAACTGTCGATCGTCTTTTTTTATGAAGAATTCGATTGGAATTCAAACATCTTTTGTCATCGCGCTAAATTTATTTTCTAATGCAAAAGTAAAAAACTATTTTTTGTGTCTATTGATAGACTTTTATTTATTATCGTTTTCGACTGAATGCACTAGTGTGCACTCGGAGTATTTTCATCTCGTTTTTTTACATGAGGTTAAAACAATGTGCACATTGTTGAATTCTTGGCTTCCGGTTGGAACCGCGTGTCTATAGTCTCAACGACTAACGCGAAGCAACAGCAAGACCAACAGCAGCAGCAGTAGCAGCATCACCACCAGCAGCAGCCCTGAGGAAGTTCTTCTGCAACGAAGAACGAAACGTCGGCAGTGAAGAAATCCGAGACACGCGGTTCCAACCGGAAGCCAAGAATTCAACAATGGACGACGGCCGCGGAAGCCTTCAAGTTAAATTAATGTGCACATTTTTTGAACGCAACAAGTGCAAGTGAAACGAAAACGCTCTAAGTTTTTAACGAGAACCATCAACTCAAGTTTTCTTTTGCAATTTTTTGCTTAGCCAGTGTTGCCAATTCTAATTTCCTTAAGTGTTGTTCATTTACTTGACATCTGCACTGTACTACTGACAATACGTTGGCATCCCTGCACACATGTAACATTTCCTGTTTTATTTAACAGTATTTTTTTTAATATAATAATACATTTTAAATAGGCATTGTTAGCTTTGAGAGCAATAAATATTTTCTAGCGTTAATTATACGCTATACCATATCTAATCAAGCTTTTATCCACTGACATATTAGTAAGTGAATGTACAGTCGCGAGCACTAAATTTTGGTCATCGTTGCTGTTAAAAATTTGTACCAACACTATTCTAAAAAAACTAGGACAAGACTTTTTAAGCTATGTAAAGCTGTCACCGAACATAAATTTAAAATTGTCTGAAATTGTCACTGTTAGGCCCAGTTTTTCAATATTAGTTTAAACCACAGTTTAGTTAAACGAAAAACTGAAGTTTAAACTGCAGTTTAAATTTGTGTGTTTTTCAATTGAAGTTTTAGTTCAGTTTAACTAAACTGTACAAAGTCAATTTTTTCTTGGGGTTGGTAGTAATACAATCACGATTGTGGGATTCACCATGTGATTGCCAGTGTTGTCGGATTCTTCTAATAAAATAAAGTTTTCTTTTGAAAGAAATTATCTTAATTTTCGTGTAGATACATATATAAAATCCGTAAATTTTATCGATATAACGAATACGAATAATTAATAGAGTCGAAAGAAAAATATTTCTGTAGTAAAATGTCGTAAGGGTTGTATATGTGGCATCTATGGAAGCGGGAGATTTTTGTGTGTTTCATAAAGTGCAAGGTGAGTTGTTTGTATTATGGCATCAAGTAACAAAAACTTTATAAAGAAGGTAAAGGCAGTTTTTGTATATTTATATTACTTATTATTATTAACGATTATAACATTAAATAGTTCTGCTTTGTCTAAGATTCATCCGCACAGAACAAACGGGCTCCTAATTTTACGTTCTCGGTCGGTATATATGGTTTAAGGAGGCCTCGTCATCGCTAATTAATTCTATAATGTCTGCCATTAGGGCATACTCTGATTATACAATTTAATTTAAATATCTGTAATTCTGCACGTTTTTTTTAGGTTAGTTTATTTGCAACTACCGCTTAAACTGTGGATGTCCTACCGTTTAAACTTAAACTTTATTTTATGTGTTAACCAGACATTGAAAAACTCAAAGCAAACATAAACTGCAGTTTAAACTTGAGTCTGGGTTTAAACTGTGATGGAAAAACCGGGCCTTAGTCATGTCTAGAGTAAATGTTTTAAAAGCTAGTATTATCGTTGCCAGGAAAGATGAGCTTTGCGTCATGAAATTTACGTGTCCGACGTTAGTCAACACGCCGAAGTCAAATTAATACTTGCATTCTTACGAAATGTATTTCCGGTTTATGACAATTAAAAAAGTATACGTCAAAATGACAAGCAACTTGACAGATCAATTAAGATTAAGGTTATGTACGCAAGTACGTTCCACAAGCTCTAGCATGGCTGGCTACCGTGTTGTACGTCAACACTTTTCTGGGGTTACTGAGTTTTATTAAACGTCCTAATTGTCTTAAAAAGACGGTTAGAGATTAATAAACATACGAAATAAAAAATAAAAACTCCAAACACAACTGGAAATTAGCAGAGTGACACTTAAAACTTGCGACAGAAAACTAATGTAAACAAAGTGCACCGTGAGTCAAATCAACAACATCGTAATGGAGCAAAACTGTCTAAGAAAAATGTACATATGACTAGCTCTCTCTATGATATAAGTTCTGCTCTTTTTATTTTCTAGTGGATAGGTCTTGAACTTAGAAGACGTATAATGTGTATTTCTATCTTTGTCTTACATGTGTGACATAGAAGACGGTGAATATCATATTCACCGTCTTCTATGTCACACATGTAAGACAAAGATAGAAATACACATTATACGTCTTCTAAGTTCAAGACCTATCCACTAGAAAATAAAAAGAGCAGAACTTATATGATAGAGAGAGCTAGTCATATGTACATTTTTCTTAGACAGTTTTGCTCCATATTTGTCTGTGATATTGTCGGTAACCAATGACGCAGGACTCATCTTTCCTGGCGACGATAATATTAGCTTGCATAGGAGGGTGTATTGTATTGGACAAATTGCTCAGAATTTCACCGTTAACAAAAATACAGTTACACTTGACAGTAAAGTAAGATTTAGGCCTAGTTTTTTCATGTCCAATTAACTTTATCTGGCGATTAATTCCCATAGCAATGATTGTGATCATAATTGTTACTATCGGAATAAATCGTCATGTAAAGTTAACTGGAGATGAAAAGACCGGACCTTAATATAATTAAATAACGGAAACGCATCACTACTGGATTTAAAAGTTGACCTAGTTTTTTATAATATTGATAGTACCTGACTTGTATATTGTATCCAATTGAAGATAAGAAGGTTGTTGTCTTAATGTTGACTACTGAGAATAATCTCTTAAAAATTTAATTTATTTTCGATATTTTATACAGCCGTGCACAGCTTACTATTACGACCGAGAAAATGGAAATACTTGTTTTTTCTACTATGTAATGATGGTTTTTCAAGCTAACCAAATAAGTATAATTAGTAATTATCACTTCGACAAGAGTTTATTTCGAAATTGTAAAATGCTAAACAAGAAAGAAAAATTCAGAGCATGTTATGTTAATTAAAATAACATTTTTTCAGTCGCAATAGTATGCGCTACAACTTGACTTTTCTATGAGTCTCATACCATGTATGCAAGAGGTGCATTTTAAGTGTACAAGATCATACAAGAAGTCAAAATCATGAATTTTTTTGACAGATGTCAAGTAAGCAGACAATAGAATATCTAATGGCCATATGCACCGAACAAATTAATGGTGGATTTCACAAACGTTACTTAAATTTAATCATGGGTCAAAAGTAAACATTGCTATGGTTACATGTACTGAAGGTATAGGAATAATTATTCTTAAGCAATGATTAAGTTTAATTGACTTTTGTGAAACCCGGTATAACTCAGTTTAAATTTAAGTGTCGATTATTTATCCTTCAAGGAGGTGCCAGTAGTTAGATTTGTTGAAAAAAAAGAGTAAGTTGCACCGACATCGATTAAAGTTAATCTCGAATTAAAGCGAAGAAAGTCCTACATTTAATCTAGGATGTTGGTGCAACTCAACGTAAGTAAATTAGGTTTGATAATAAAAATTTTGTGTATAGAGGGGATTGTATTTGTAATAGGTTTGTTCATTTGTTCTGCATTTTCTACACTTTTAACTCCTTTACTCTATTTTTCTCATTCCTACTTACATTATGTTATACATGCACACTCTCGAGAATGGTTGGTGCATAAAGTAGAGAAAAGTGCAGACCTTGTGACATTTGTAGTCAGTTGCACCACACACTTAAACTCTGCTTAACTGTAAGTATCATTTAGGATACGATTGGTGCAACTGGCCTTGAAGTTTCACAGCACTGTGTATGTCACATTTTAAGTGACGCTTAAACTTAAATTGTATTAATTTGTTTGGCACATACGGCCAGAAATTATTTTTTTTTTTAAGTATAACAATTTGATTTTCTCAACATTAGTGTCTAGTGAAATTTTAAATGAATTAATTATTTTCTGCTTTTTTTAGTGGCTTTTTAGTGATTAATAAATCTAAGGGCCAGTTTTATAATGGAATTTAAAGGAGACTTTAAATTTGAAGTTACCTTCTAATGTAAAAACAAATATAAACATATTTGTTTACACAGTTTCATTAACTGGCCCTAAATGTTGTGAACACATATTGGCACCACTGTTAATAATATAAATTTTTTTGCTTTCATTAAACTATTCGTGGCTAGGCCGTAGTCAAAATTTTTTCAATCGTAGCACTGGTTCTGACCACTTTGGTAAAATTCACCAATAACTTGACCAGAGCAATAAGTGAAAAACATTGTGTAAAGTGAAATATTATAATTCTCTATTAATAAATGCATCATCATACGATGCTACAACCACATAATTAAAATGGCCTCATCTATTTCATAATATGGAAATGTATCATGTGAAGTGAAGCGCCATCTATTTAAAAGTTTTTTTTTTGCAACACTGCTTTCCATTTACACATATGAGCTGCTCTAAACTGCCCATTTGTGTTCATGGAAAGCTCCTACTAATGCTGACACAATAAAGCAGCCAAAAGCATTTATGCTTCAAAAATATTTAGTCTATTAGCTTGGATTTTTTATAATAAAAAGAAAAGACTAACCTCACGCTTGGTTTCGGTGATGGTTGCGGACTAGCAGATGGTTTGGGTAAAATATTCAAGTGCGGCTTCAACTTGATTATACTCTGAGGTTGACTGGTTTGAATCGGTCTGGCCAGCAACGGGTGATTGTTGTGGATGATTTGCATCACTGGAAAACTAGTCGGTTGTGGAGTAGGCGGTTTCATGTGTTGCGGGGAAGGCGATTTTAATCCGGCAGGCGAACTGTAAGGTGAGTGCGGGTAACTCGGGCTTGGATTCGAGTAGGCCGGCGACATGTTGGTCATCAGTTGCGGCTTCTTCACCAGATGCAGGTTGTTGGACCCGACGGTGGTGCAATTGGTGTTGAGGCTTTCGTATTCATTGAGAACGATCTTCTCGGACTTGTTTTGATGTTGAAAATTGGCGGCTTTAGGAGACTTACACATTTTCGGAGCTTGCTTCGAGGGATTAGAAGACATTTTCTTATTTAAGTTGCGTTGAAATCACAATTTTCATTCGTCCTTCAACACTGCTCTTAAGTACTTCATTTCATGTATGTAATAATTAAATAAATATTAAATCTGCTACTTAAGGATATCGTACACCTGGAATGTTACTCTTTTAGTGATTACATTGTCCGTTCGGTTTTAAGGCGCTCACTACTATTTAAAACATGTCCGCAGCAGAGTTTAAAATCGTGCGAACTTCTCTTAAACACTTATCCATATTCGAACAAAGCCATGGTATCGTTGTAAGCATCCAAATACGCTAAATATTTTAGCATTATTTACCAAGTAAGAAACTTGCCATGGTCGCGTAAAACTATCACATCGCACGTATTTTTGTGTTAACCTGCTTCAGGGCTTCCGTTTCGTGGAAATTCCTTCCCTATTTCATTCACAATTGGACAAATCTGCAAGCAGAAACGAAAACAATTGAATTGACAACATAACCTCTACGTTTTCAGCGAAATTTACGTCCAAACTCACGTCTGCGTCAACTGAGCGGCTCAGAAATTGACGAGCACGTTCCCCTCTCGCTCGTCAACAAACTATAATTCATAACAATTCCGTATTTGATTTGTATACAAACAAATTTCGCAAATTTGCAAGACAAATAACTAATCACAAAACCGCCATCTTTATGATGCGTAATTTTTCTTATTCTTATAGAACCCCCTGTGCATTATAAAATGGACTATTCCACGTAATTACGTTGCATTCAATTAATTACGTCCGGGTTTGATTGATCGAGAACCTGTGTTGCGCAATAGAACAGGTGTCATCGCATAAATAAACAAACGTCCTTATCAAAATATGATATTTGATAGTACAATAAAAATATTATAGTAAATAAAGCCGGGTGGTGGGGGAGAAATATATGAAAGTCGGAATGGAAGTGGTGGGGGCAAAACTACACTAAATTCTCAAAAAGGATGCGAAAACAGCTGTAAATCAACAAAACAAACAACAAGCCTAATCAATCTATTAATCAGACCTATTGTTCGACGTCGTGCGAAACAAATCGCATTAATTAAAAAAAAAATCAATAATAAAGTAAGGTTATAGTTAATAGCGTAGTAAAAACGCATACGTTATGTAAGTAAAAGCACGAGAGCGAAAAAAAATTATGCGGCGTAAAAAAAATGCGAGTTTTTGGGCCGTTTTTTGATAACAAGCGGCGTGGAAGCACAGCCCACATGATTTTCAGATAAAATGGATAAAATTCTACGTACCTTAACAATTTTCACTTCATGGGCAGAAACGGGGTTCACAAAAGTGAAAGCAGGGAACCCGGCCATCCGATTGGTCCGCGGCTGGCGTCATTTGATACACAAAAAAATAACATTTACTTTGAGGTTACACTCCACGGGACGCGACTCTCGTCCCTATTTGCAGACGACATACGGTCACGTCGTCTCCGGGGTAAATCTTTTAGAATGGGACATTTTAAACTAATAATTCTTTCATTTACTAAATTATTTTCGTCGTGAGGTATGAAAACGTCGGGACCGCGGTCGTGCTCTATTTTTACGTTGTTTCAGCCACGCCTTCCGCATTGTCATTTGTTTATTATGCTGTTAGACAAGTGAAAAGCGTTTTCTTCTGCTTTGCAACTTTACGTAATCCTGAAAGTAAGAGCGAAGATTTAAGTGCTATTTAAGTGTCATACAGTGTAATAATCAGTGAATGGAACTAATACTTTCAATTCATTTTTATCACTTCATAAATTACAAACAATAATTGGATTGTAATAAAGCTGACGTATGTTTCCCATACATTACCGTGTAATGTATGTAATGAGATTAATAAAGTATGTGAAACTAAAAGATTATTGTTTTCTTAGTTAACTTTTATCGAAGCATATGTGCTAGAAGTAATAAAAGGTATGTTTTAAATTCGTTAATTCTCCATTTTTTCCATTCAACTTCGTTAAACGCCTTCAATTTGATTGTTGAATCTATGACGTCATCTAATTACATGCATGTTACATAAATTGTTTTCGTGGGATTGGTTAATGAATGCGAATACACGACAAAAAAAAAGAAAGATAAATAGATTAGCGGTTAGATTACAAAAATTCGATTCATTTCGTGGATTAATTACGCAGCAAAACATTTCATATCAGTAAACACGTCTCTAATATTTAAATAAAAGACGAGCAATCCCTTTTAAGAATTATTAAATCATAAAGTCATCGCTAGAGGAAATTAAGTATTTCATTAAAAATAACAGCAATTTATTGAAATACACAACAAAATAAATGTGCTCTCCCAAGCATATTGCTATGATGTTTCAATGTTGTCTGTTAAAATCTGGTAGATTATTAGTTGTCAATTTTAGAGAATTTTTAAAGAAATAACAGTTGGTATGAGCCAAAGTGCTCACAGCACACTGGGTTTTCAAAAATGATCCGACTTGAACAAATTAACTACCTTCCTACGAAAATTTGTTTTCTGTAGGTTAGCGACACTGTAAATATTTCTTGTCACTAAGAAAAAGTAACTAAATTGAACCGTTGAGGGAGGAAGGATTAACCAACAATTGAACATACGCTTCTTTCGTTCAAACCAATCATAGAATCAACAATTAGGTGAACAGAATCATATGATCTAACACTGCTCAAAACACATCAAATCGGTAAAGTTTCTAGGTTTCGTTTTTGTGATCAAATCATACAAAATCACATATGACTTGTGATTATGAAAATTGTAATATGATCGCTGATTGTAATCATGATCGCTTAATCTGAGGAGAGAGAGAAAGTAGTCATAGAGAACGAACACGCAGGATTGTGATCACGATTACATGATTAGTAATCATGAGTATAAGCGAAAGCATCTATATATTGGCGTGGGTAGTTCATGTTTGTAATCACAACCAGTTGCCAACCTAAGGAATAAATTCCTTCTTAAGATGATTTTCTCAACTCATTAGGGATTAAGAGATTTTTTTTCTAAAAAACGGATTTTCAAATTTATTTCGTAGAAATAGTTGTTTTCTTATGTAGAAGGCACCCACTTATATTAAAAAAAGACACCTTTATGGATAACTTTAATAATTCTTAAAACGGATTGCTTGTCCTTCACTTAAAAATTACTTTTGAAGATCAGAGGATGAAAGTTTATATAATTATGTTGGCTGGTTGATTTTCAAATTCTAATTATTCTATATTAGGGAGAATACGAGGGATATCTATTGAGCAATGTTTCAATCGTCAGCCATTTCTAGACGATAACAAAAAATTACTTGCGTTGTTGTATGATATTCAGCAACGCGATTTTTCATTTGTCTTTAGGCGATGTGGAAGATAGTTAAAAATATCACTTATCGTCAATAAAGGACGAAATGAATTGTATTTGTGTGAGATATTGAATAGCGCCATCTATGGATTTTTTTAATTTGTTGACCTTTTTTTTAATTTATGAGCCTACTGAATTATTGGCCTACAATCGATTGACGTTTGTTTTTACTTTTTTAATTATTATAATTTTTTTTTAATTTTGTTCATTTCTTTTCTTGTTTTGTAATCTTTCCTCCCAAATAGTTTTTTGAAATGTATGAAATATGGACCGGATTTTAGGTAAAATACCTTTCTTTAGTTTTAAGATTGTAAATATTTTTTTAATATATCTTTTCGTTTCATCAAAAATAGAGTTATTTCACTGTATTTCTAATGAAGCGAAAATATATAAAAAAATCTTTACAATCCTAAAAATTATAAAATAATATTATCAAAATTCACAAAACTTGAGCTCTGCGTCATCAATCATCGACAAATATTTTAATATTATTTCCTTTTCATTGATGAGTAAGAAAAACAGTTATAGGTTGCAGAAAAAGGTATGTTGTAAATTAACCTTCAAAACAATAACACAAACAGAAGCAGCAGATGGAGCACGAAAGTTGTAAACACTTGAAGTAACGGAGTAAAACGAAGAACCTGTTCAGCTGGTTCATAATTAGCTACATACGCTGGCAACACTGAAATAGTGGAGTTCTCGAGCTTCACTTCTACTAAAGAAACAAAATGTAGAAGAAAGTGTTTTGAATGAATAGTGAAATGAAATACTACTTTCAGTTTTGTTTATAATATTGTCCGTTTTACTGGTAAGAATATTACGTATGGAATTAATTTTTAAAATATGGAAATTTGCCGCGTAAATTAGGGAATTGCGCTTTTTAAGAGATGGTAACACTGCTCTTCCTTAGTAACTAATGAACATAGAGCGGTTCCGAACTGTTAAAAGACCGCTGTGCCGTATTCCTTTCCCGAGAGCACGACAACAAGCAAGGACTTCATCCCCAAAGCACAGTCGTAATTATAATTTGTATATACCCAAGTCACCTCTGTCTCACTTTTCGAAAGGCGTGAAGTCAATCCCTGATCTTGATATTTTGATTGGCAACACTGTGAATATAAATGTAAAAGTGGGTTAACAGGTAATTACTTTTATTTTGTACGCAATTTATGTTTTAAACTTATAATATACAAACAATATGCATTTAAATTAAAATGATAATTAAATTTTTCCGACGAAAAGTGAAATGCACTTTTGTTACTAGATGGCGCTTCAGGGATTGTTTGTTAACAGATTTGAAACGAGGGCGCTGTTGTAAAGCGTTCGTAGTTTAACCGCGTAATTTATTGAAACGTTTTAATCTTAATTTTACGGTCCCGTTCGTTAAAATAAATCGGTTGTTTGTATTAAATACTGCTACACCGACGAACTTACGTTTGTTGTGGTGGATATTCATAAGTGTAAAACAGTGAAAACACCTGGTACATAACCTTACTTTCTAACAAACAGAACAGTTCTAATTGTTTGGCAAAACAACCATGGCCAAGGTGCAATTGTGCAATATCACTGTTATGGACAATCCAAGCCCGTTCCTCAACCCTTTTCAGTTTGAGATCACCTTTGAGTGTATCGAGGAACTCAAAGAAGGTAAGATACTTACTTACTTCAAGAGCTTCGACAAGTTTTTATTTTCTGTTTTTCCTTAGATTTGGAATGGAAAATGATTTACGTGGGATCTGCTGAAAGCGAAGAGTATGATCAGGTTTTGGATTCTGTTTTCGTGGGGCCAATTCCAGAAGGAAAACATATGTTTGTTTTCCAGGTAATTACTTTTATATTCTATTTACGCCAATTTAGATGGTAGTACGCATAAGAAATTCTATGTAATCTGTTCCTTTATTAAACAAAAAGATTTCACAACTTAAGTCAAACCACACTTGTGTTCATATTTTACAGGCGGATCCTCCCAATGTCTCACGCATACCAGAAAATGATGCAATCGGAGTAACCGTAGTACTCCTCACTTGTTCCTACAAGGGCCAGGAGTTCATCAGAGTAGGATATTTCATAAACAATGAATACAGTGATCCTGAACTACGAGAAAATCTTCCCAGCCCGCCTCAGTTTGAAAAGGTAGGAGCAACTCATTTGTACAAATTAAAATCGATGATGAAAGCAAGCTTTTATTTTTCACAGGTAATTAGAAACATTTTGGCTTCCGAACCAAGAGTAACAAGGTTCAAGATAAACTGGGAAGATCCATCTGCTCCCGAGCCAATCCTCAATGAAAATTCAAACTCAATCTCCACGATGGAATGTGCTTAAGGCAGTTAGTTTAGTGTTAATACCAAATGTTAAGTTTGTGAAGAACAAATTTCAATTTTGAAATATCACATTAAGAGTGTTTGTTGATACATATAATTTATGATACCTAAAACGATTTGTTTACGAATGTAAAGAATGTCAAAGTGATCATTTGTTGTATGCAAGAAAAAGAAAATGCGGCTGCAATCAGAAGCATTTTAATTAAAGTTGATGGGTCACAATTGATAAATGTTTATACTTCATTGAAATAATAATACTTTAAATAAAAGTTCATTTTGGTTTATTGACCCGGCCCACTCAACGACTTATCCATGAACTTCTTTTTGGCAAAACACAACCACCACTTGCTTGGTTTTCCATCTTCTCCAAACACCTTTTCACACACTCTCAATCCAGTTTCTTGTCTAATTTGGGTAAAATATGCTCTCATGAGATCTAGAAAATATAAACAAATCCTGTGTTTAAGGTAATTTTTTTGCTTATGAAACCAACTTTGAAAGTAAGCAAAAAAAATACCCAATACAATGCACATTTTAAATATTATCAGAGGAGATGGTAACCACAAATTAAATTACCTGCATCTTGTTGGGACTGAGGTTTACCATAGACAGTGTTTAAGGGAAACCCTGAATCACCTGGAATATCAAATCGTGAAATGGCAAGTGTATACATCTCGTTCTGTGCCTGGTTTTTATTGGAACATCTCTGCAGCTTCTTCAAACACTCAGTTATATACAGAGTTACGTAGATTAGTAGCCTATCAGCTTCTGACTGAAATTCGTTAAGTTGATTAAAAGAAAGACAAGCTTGTTCAGGCTCACCTTAATCTCATACGTGCGAAAAAACACATTTGCTTTAAAGTAATACAATGCTTCATCTATGATGTCATTATCCGCTGAAGTCTGTAGTGGGGCTGGGCCACGAAACTGTGTCCTCAGAGGTAGAATTGCCGTGTTGCCTATCACCTGCTGCGCATCCAGGAAGCTCGAATGGTAAGCCTTTGGAAGAAAGTCTTCCATTATAAGAGAGCTTGCGCCACTACTACACCAACATCAACGCACGCGTTTTATAAATGATTATGTGTATGAGTCAGACATGCAAAGGAAGTGTTAAAGATAAGCCACGCCCAAGAACAAAGCAGATAAAGAAAACACATTTCAACATACCGGCATTTCTGTCTCTTATCTCACTCGCGTCCACTAAGTTTAACGAGCATTAATAATATTTCACTTTAAATTGATGAACATAAAACATAACCTATGCGGTTGGAGACAATTTTAATAACTCGCTTATTACGTGTAGATAGCGCAAGTTGTTAGCCATTATGTTGTCAACGTAGCAATTGTTTCTTTTGTTTGTGCGGTTTATTACTGTTATTTTTTAAAGTAGGGATTTATTTGGAAGTAATTAATTCCGTTTTATAATTAATTTAATAAATTATTCTTTCCACATTTGTGCATAGTTAAATTTATAACTAAATATTATAATCTTGAATTATGTAGTCTATTAGGATAAGACCCAATAAATATTTAAACCTTTCTAATTTCTGATAAATTTACTTTAAAAAAACAGCTAATTTCAGCGCAGTTATTCTAGCTAATTTCTTAATGAATTGTATCATTTCTTTTAAATATGTATTGTAACATATGCGTTATGTCAGTAAAAATATATCACACTGTAGATATTTTCAAATTATTTGATGATTGGCACCACCGAATTTAAAAATTCAAATAATTGATCCACAAGCCGTCACTAGATGGCAATAGCAACTTTTTAAGTTGGATGATTTTATTGTCGTAAAATAGAATTACCTGTAAAGACGTTTTATGATAAATTCTCTAAATATTCACGAATTTAAAAATGCGTACTATGCTCGGCACTAAAAACGAAATGTAAATGCTAAGGCCGCAGGTATGAGCAGCATTTGTAACCAGTGTTACCAACGTGTAAAAAGCAGAAAACCCTCAAGAATTGCCAAAGAAAACCTTTTCAATACAGAAAATTTCCCCATTTGTTACCAGGTTCAAGATAAATTGGAAAAGAACTTTAAAAAATCATTAAAAGTACGTAAAGTTCAAGAAAACAGAAACAAATACTGTCAATTCTATTCAGTAGATTAATATTACCAAACTAAGAAAAGGTGAACCTTGCGTCATCAATTTCAGTGGTAAATAAGAAAGGGATATACAAGATGCTCAAGAAAGACTGTTTAAGTTGGCAGTGCTGAATTTTATTTTTAAATGGTACAACTAGAGTAACTTCCGTAACACTGACAGCGGGTTCGCTGAGTGGCTTAGCGGTTAGCATAGCCGACTTTGGAAGTCGTGTCGCTCGGTAGCGTAGGTTGGAATCCTACCATTAGCCATGGATGCTGTGCTGTCTAATGACTTAGACCCAGCGAAGCAGCAGCAAGACCAACAGCAGCAGCAGTAGCAGCATCACCACCAACAGCAGCCCTGAAGAAGTTCTTCTGCAACGGAGAACGAAACGTCGGCAGTGAAGAAATCCGAGACACGCGGTTCCAACCGGAAGCCAAGAATTCAACAATGGACGACGGTCGCGGAAGCCTTCAAGTTAAATTAAAGTTACTCTTCCTAGTTTAAAAATAGACTATAGTCGCGACTTGACATAACCTGATACTATTTTACATAATATAATTAAAGTAATGATCAGTTTCGATAGTTGCGTTATATATAAAACGTTCTTTGGTGCATATTTCCAACGATTCCAAACTAGCCATAATTGCTCTACGAACAGACCTCTTATTAAGGGGTAATTTGTGTGTTAGAGAATTTTTTTTCACCTACAGGGAAATGTCATTGTACGAGATTGGCAACACTAAGCTTCTGAATTTGAAATTTGAGAAATATTTCCATAAATAGGGCGTCAATGGATGGTAGCATAATTTTTTATTTACATTATTTTTTTAATTATTTTAAAGTTAGGATTAACCTCCCTATTCTGTAACTCCTAACGACATCTTTAAATAATGAAAATCGTTAAGACTAATCAATACATAGAAATGCCTTGCATCTAAGCACAGATTAGTCAAAATATGTCACTTAACGATTTTCGTTATTTAACGATGTCGCTATGAGTTACAGAATAGAGAAGTAAGAATAAATATTTATTTGTATAGTCTGTTTTTAAACTAGGAGGAGTAATTTGAATTTTGCCCGCTAAAAACTGACAAAGTTATTGGGTGTTTGATAGCCGGTTTTACACAAGCTTTCAATTTAAACGGAAAAATTAACATTTTTCATAATTCTTGTGACAATTTCAGTTAGTTTTAAACTTGTCAACAAATCTATTGATAAAATTGGTTATTTGAAGAATTTGTAAACCTCCTAACCAAGCCAAATTAATTTCTGATGTAGTATTACACTGTGAATCTACCTACGACAGGCCGACAACTGTTACTCCTCCTAGTTTAAAAATAGACTATAGTGCGGTTTGAAATTTTAGTTTGGTATTCAGTCACACGTTGATTTTTTTTTTAATGAATTGGATCACAATTTTGGATTTTTAAAAATCGTTTTCGATGGACTGCTCTAGAGGCTACTAGGGTATTTCCATCCCATAATATCGCGTGAAGTTAAAACAAGATGAGAATACTTTAGAGTTTCTACATATTATTTAGATAAGAGTTGAGCCATGTGGATCCAATACCAAAAATTACTTGATTTTTTAAATTATTTTCACCTTTCATTCTTGATTCATTAATGCCAAATTGATAGATCGAATTGAAATTGTATTTGTAGTTTGTAATTGTAAAGATCCGGAAAAATGCTTTAGAGAATTTATTGAATTAATTAATTTTTATTTTATTTTAATCATTTGATTATCAGCTCTGCTTGTTTTTAAAAAGAAGCCGGATGTTCGTATCGCTTTTATGAGCTTCGGATGCGTTTTCAAATCAATACTATCAGGTTACGAGAAAAAATTTTCTCATTGACTCAGCAATAGAAAATCACGCCACTGTGCGTCTCTGCCCTTGAACGACCGACGTTGGTAAAATGCGGTAAAAGCGAGACGTTTACGCCCTCTCGTAACGAGAAAAGTTTCGCTTTGAAGTTACTGTTTGGCCATCTGAATTCAAATTCTTGCTGATCTCGCAGAATTTCCCTCCTCACTTTTCCAGGAGGTGACGAACCTTTAAGTAGCTTAAGCGAGGGAGATAAGGCAGTTCCCGGTCCACTTTCAATCTCTCGTCGAAATTGCAGTTCCCGGTTTTCTTATGTTTGGTTCGCGTTAAATCTCTCGTCGAAATTTTGGTTTAATTTTTATTTATTTTTTCTAAGTTCGGATTTTGATTTTTTTGTTATAAATTTGCCAAAAGTTTGTCATCGGTGTCGGTCAGGAAAAGCAGAAGCTTTTCCCCCGCAGTTTTAGTGTTTTACCTAAATTAAATTCGTCGTAATCGAAACAAGTCTCGCAAATCTAACTTTAGAGTGTATCCCCAAAAATTTCGGATACGAGAAAAAAATCTTTTGATTCGTCGCTGGTAAGCTCAATCTAATCGTTATTAGGAAAGTTAATTAACTAAAAGCATTTTTCTATGTGAATTATACCTCTCTCTTTCTTGTCGAAATATATATATATTTTTTGTTGTTATAAATCTTTTAAGATATTTTGTATTTCCTAAAATTAACTCATTATTGATTCTGTAATTTTTTATATTTGTTCTTGTTGTAATTTCATGTGTTTTAATGGAAAATTTCGTTAAGATTTGTTAATTTTAAAATTTGTTGTAAATTCTTTATTCTCATAAAATTTCATTTTAATATATATTTTATTTGTTAAAACTTTCGAATTTTATTTAAAGTCTCAAAGTAGTTTTTAGAGAATCTTTAATAATAATTCGAACAAGAAGTTGGAGGAGAAAGATCCAACAAACCCAAAATAAGTAAGTCTGAGGGTAAAAAGTTCAAACCAAGTCCAAAGAGAGCGGGAAGAACGATTGCTGGCTAAAAATTGGCTAAAACTAAAAATGCTACTAACAAAGGAGTCGCTTCTTGCGTCTCGATTTGGATTGGAAAAGTTTTGTTTAAAAGGGTGGTAAAGTTTTGAAAGTTCAGAGTAGTCAGAATTTGAGACTTCCAATCTCTTTTAATTTTCCCAGTAAAATATTTCTATTTTTAGAAACCTCGTGTTCTGGTTAAGAACCGTTTCGACAAAATATAAACCACCCTTTCTCCCGTACTGATCAGGTTCTTACATAATGAAGAAGTACATGTAATTCAAACAATTTTGACGTTTTGACGTTAAATTTCCCATTACAATGCTTTTATCAGTGCGCGTTTGCTTAGTGACTTGTTTCTAAACGTTTATACTGTAAAATATTATTCTGAAAATTTCTCATCATCGTTTCCGCAATCATGTGGTAATTTGGATTAATTGATGAAATTTGACAACTTTAAATGAAAGATTGTTAACATTTTCAGAAATTTAGTCCTTAAGGTGATTATTTTCAGTATCTTACAATGCATTCACTTCGTTCAAATCGAAATAATACACCTTATACATCCCTCTTCCAAACTACAGGACGAAATAGGGGATGACCTCAGCAGCGATTCGCAAGCTGTATAAGTCATCTCATGGAAAATAGATTAATGCCAAATTTGGTTAATATCTCTATTGATATCTCTACCAGATGGCGTGGCCGTGGAGTTAGCACAGTACATTCCAAGTACATTTTAGAGTCGGGTATTTCCCCCGTAAAAATAATTGAGGCAAATATTTTTATATAAATTTTTATAAAAGAAAACTTCATTTCGTAAAACATAGTAACAGATTATTAAATGAAATTTAAAACATTGGCTTACAGATTGAGATTTATTTTACATTTACATGTGTCCCTGAAAGTCACGTGCTCGTACATTTCTAAGAAATGCGTAAATATATGTATACGCATTATCGCGGTCATTACATTCGTGTTAGAAGAACAAAAATGATAATTTCGGCGATTATCGACTTTAAAATTGCGACCCCTCGACGAATAATCGCGCCCAATCACAAAAATTAGAAAAACTAAATTACACCACTTAAATATTATCACGACAAATAGGCCGAAGTACTTAACATGTATCTGCATGAATCGGCGTTTCCTGTATAAATAAATCAAGCGCTTTCCATGTTCTCATTAAAACGCAATGTTCACGTACGCGGTGCTTATTATTTGTATAGGATCGAATACCGCTCTACCACAGGGTGGGATTCCCAACATTTTCGTTCAGCCGAGCGAGGAATCCGGGAAACTGGTGAGCGAATGGAAAGAAAACATGGAAGTGAATCCCGAAGAAATGGGCGAATATTTTGAGGGTGACATCCTGTTTCCACCTAGGGGGAAGAACGGTTTGATTGCGTTCAATGCAAAATGGGATGGTGGAATTGTGCCTTACATAATTAAAGGTCTGTTTACATTTTTTAATTCATTCATAAAAGCACGCGTGCACATTACAGGTCCCTATTCAATGAAAGACTTGGATGTTATTTATGAAGCCATGGCACAGTACCACAAACATACCTGTATTAGGTCTGTATTACTTCAAAAATATTTGAGAATCATGTGACTGGCAAACAAACAGAAGTAAGTTTCGACGCCTTTGCAGGTTTCGACGTAAACAGCCAGAAGATATGGATTATCTCCTAATTCAAAATACCAATACCGGGTGTTGGTCGAGCGTCGGAAAAATTGGAGGGCAACAAGAATTGAACCTGCAAAGTCCTGGCTGCCTTTCAACAAATGGCACTCCAATCCATGAGATGATGCACGCGGTGGGTTTCTACCATGAGCAAAATCGCTACGAGAGGGACGAATACGTCGACGTAATTTGGAAGAATATAAAAGCAGGACGCGAGGGCAATTTTGAGAAAGTTTCAAAAGAAAAGACTACCGCATACGGCGTGCAATATGATTACGGGTCAGTTATGCATTATTCGGAATATGCCTTTAGTATAAATCAGAAACCAACAATCATTCCGAAGGTAACGAGTAAGCCATAAGGAAGAGAATCTCCAGGTTTTAATTTTCTTTAAATTGCTTATAGAAAGCGGGGGTAAAAATAGGACAAAGAATTGGATTTAGCGCCGGGGATTTACAGAAAATAAGAAAAATGTATAACTGCAGTGACACTGACGAAAACAACAACACAATCGAGCAACCTTCATACACGACGAGTACATCTTTGTTGGATGGAATTGGCAATATTGTTAATTCGATTTTTGGTTAAATTAGGAATAAAACGCAAAAATACTACATTGTTTTCATTTCGAATGGTGTGCCATTGTTAATGGTTGTCTCTGTACATAATCACTTTTGGAAATTATCTTTTCGTCGGTCGTTCAACTTGAAATTAATCAATTCTATACACGCAAAATCAAGCCGAAACACACCCCCGCAATCACGTAATTTAGAACGGTCTTGATATCGCTATCAGTTTAAAGCAGAGTCCGCTAAAGGTTTGTTGGATATTTAAATAAGAAGCTCAAAATGCGTAATATTAAGTGCCTTGGCATATTTTTTGCGTATTCTTTCTATTTCGTACTTGGTGATGTTGCCATGGATTTAAAGTATATAAAAGAATGTAACAGTACATCGCCCGTCAGCTTACGTAAGTACAAAGAATTTCGAGTCGTTTAAACTTCTTTTTAATAAAAATTCAATGTACAATGTGATTTTTAATGAGTAAGATTTGAATTTACCGCCATATGAAATTGGTATTACGTTGGCAACACTCCGTTCTGTCATTTTTCGCAAAAAAAAACAAACAAAATAACGTGTCGACTTTGAATTTGAATGCTAGTGATCAATCATAGCCATATTTTAAAACGTGAAATACACTAAAAGCTATGGCGCCAAATTCAAAGTGTCCTCAATCATACTGCGCATTACTGTATCTAAAATTTAAAAAAGTCAACTTTTTTTGTATATTTTAGTAACTTTGAATCGAGTTTTAATAAACAAGAAATTGTCGGGCAGTGAAACGAACAATTTCAAATGCTTTCTCCACTGTCTCTTCACAAAATACACTTGGATGGACGACGAGGGAGGTTTTCTATTGCACGAAATGAAGAGGGTCTTAGACGAAACGGAGTTGGACGCAATTACAATAGAGTACGTCCTTTTCGTTTGCACCGCCATGAACTCGGTGGATAAATGTGAAAGGGCGTTTGTATTTGTAGAATGCTTTTGGAAGAAAACTTATCAGGTAAGATCTAAATAATGAAAAAAAAAAGAAATGATTAATTCTCGTGAAGTTGCAACTTCGCACGTATCAATAATTCTCACTCTTCCTATAGAAGTTTTGTTTTGCCTTCGATACAGTCATTCAACGTAATGCAAAAGTAGGTTAGGCTTTTAAAATTTTTCCGAATATTAAAAATGAATCTCAAAGTTTCATCAGAAACAGAAATTTTGAAATTCTTCGTTTTTTTGAATCCTAAAGAAATTGAAAATGTCGATAGTTTAAGATTTCTGACCCCTAACACTGTTACTAACACTTCAATTAACTTTTCCTCTAGATATTAGTTGAAAACCCCCTAAATTGGGACAAGAAAAGCCTATTTTGTTTCCAAAATTCAAAATTTACGAATTATTAAGAAGAAATATAATTTTATACTACAGAAAAGTTTATTGTTGTACGAGGCGATCAATAATGACACACGCACCTAAATGCAACTCTTGCACGCAAACTTCACCCTTAAAACTTGGTAGTACAGGGAGATCGAAATTGATTGTCCTGCTTTCCACGAGCTTGATATCGATATTTACATCCAATTACTAAAATGAAGTTAGCTACATTGAGAGATCTGGAGAAGTTACTAAATATCCCAAGATTTTGTTAACAGTTCATTGCCGTTCATTCTTGAAAAATAGTTTATTTTATTGTAATAGCAATCAATAATTATGTTATTTATTAAGTAGGTTAGGATTGGATGTTCATGAATATTCTATGCACGATGCAGCTTTTCATTCTAACCCCTTATGTGATAGATGTAAATATTGACATCACGCTCGCGGAAAGCAGTGTAGGATCTTGACAATCAATTTCGATCTCCCTGTATAAAGCTGGATTTACATGGATCGTTGAGCGCGTCAAGACGTCGAGCGTACTGTGCTCTCATTGGTCGCTGCTCTTTTCGAAACCAATGAGGGTACTTTACGCCCGTATTTTGACGCACTCAATGCTCCCTGTAAATCCGGCTTAAGGCTCACAGAACTGTCAAGTTGTAGAAATTAAGCAGCGCACGGTTGTACCCTGTACCTACTAGTGTATGCCATATGTCACCTTCTAATAATGGAGATTAAGTTTATTTTAAATCATGAAATATGTTTTTACTGTAAAGTCTTTAAAACAGCTGATTGATTTAAAATAACTTTGTATAGAGACGAAGACGAAGTAAATAAATTATATATAAAATTAAATAAAGGCAAACAAAATTCACCAAATTTCCCCAGAATTCCCCACTTTCTAGCCGCATGTGCTGCAGTGTAAACAGTTGACGTAACTCGGTTGTAAATACTGGGCGTGTTTTTTTATTCAACATTTTGGTGTGACGGACGTAAACAGTGATTTAAACATTGACCAGAAATCCATGTCTATTAGATTATAATCGATTTATGATGTGTAGGAATTTAGTGACAATTTGTCACTATATTCCTAAATCGCCTAAATCGATCATAATATAACAGAAATGGACTTTTAAATCATTGTCTACATCCATCACAGCACAATGCTGAATAAAAAAACTCGACCATTGATAAAATCCTTCTTTGAAAGTAATTTTTTCAGCCAATCTTTATTGATCATATTGTACATAATAATGCAAACGACGTTGAATTGATTTTTTATTTATTTCAAGAATCGATTCTTTTTGTGTAAAAGTCGATTGAAAATAATATTAGGGTTAACGGTGGAGCCAAATTAATTGAATTACGTTTTTCCATTTTGATGCATCAGTTTGATGAATTATATTTTCTTCTTCACATAGTTTTAATTTTTTCCCTTTATTCGGCTTTTGTTTCTTAATTTTATGAAATTATTTCCTTCTTTTTCAGATGAAATACAATTTTGTTGATTTTTAGATTCTTGATCATCTGTAGTATTTTTAATTTCATACTTTTGTCCTCGTGAACTACCTACATTATTTTCAATTCTTTCATCTTCTGTTGAAGAAGCAAAAGGAAAAGCAGCAAATTAAAACTACTGAAGTTTGCTGCTGTTTATTTTGCTCTGATATTCTATTTCAAATAGAGAAACATTTCCTATTTTTTCCATATCTTTTTTTTTGATATTCACATAAAGCTACATTTTTTATTTTTATTTTATTAACAATTTTAGTAAAATTTTAGTAAAAAATGATATTATGTTAAGTTATGTTAATCATAAGATGAGAATACGGGTCTACATCTTTAACTTCTTTTTCTCAGTCTTTATAAAAATTTATTTTTTCACATCTTTCTGCAATTTTGCTTTATTTCCTTATTTTTAATTTTCTTTACCTTGCACTTCATTTTTGACCTTCTCTATTTGATTTTGATAATTTTTTAGTCATTTCCTTTCTTATTCCCATCAATACTCATTTTTTACAATTTTTTGTCATATACAGAATTATAAAAATTAATTTGTAATTTCGATTTTCCTTTTCCCCCTAAAAATAACCCCAAAGGAATTTCCCCTTAACAAAATCCTTTTATAAAAAAAATTACGCCTAAAATTAAGAGGAAAATTAGAATAAGTGGGCAATATTGTTATATTTTGAAATTTCTATATATTTAAAACCGTTTCATAGTTGCCAACTTGACAAATTTGTCCCTATTTGGAGATTTATTTTTACTCAAAAGGGATAAAGGGATTTTCTTTTATTAAAAATGATTATTATTTGAGGGATTTTAGGAGGCTTTGGAGTTTTATACTTCTTTTTGTATTGCTAATGACAGAATCAACAGTCTGACGTTATTTTATATTACAGCGCTTTCGATTGGTTCTTCTGAGTATTTCCATTTAAAACATTTATATATTTTATCATTAGTGTTCGTTTCAATAAATAATTATTTTTCACTGCTTTTTCACCTTCCAAAAGGAATTTTTTGATACATCAAAAGGAATTTTTAAATTTTACAGGTTGGCAATACCAAACCGATTTCAGTTGAATTATTTTTATTGCTACTCAGTAGCGGTTGCGTTCAAAGAATTTTTAGCGTCGGTAATTTAAATAAAATAAAACAAAGAGGAGTTAGAAATTACCGCTTTGAAATGTATTATTCACTCGGAACGACTAACAAGTTACATTCACTTTTGTAGTGAGTAACTAAAGTTACACGATTTAGTAATTTTTACTGTTGAAATCTGACTTTTTAGTTCCCGTATCTTGTAAATGGTACTTTTATTTTTAGGTTATGTTGGTTTTAATTTTGTGTTATTATTTTGGTTACCTTTTCCGTGTTTTCCAACATTTTATTCGATGCATTATACCTGAATGTGGTTCCTTGTTTGTTTCGTAATGGATAGATGGTCATATTTGAAAATTGCATTTTGCAATTGACGACAAACGATAATTTGAATAACAAAACTTTACATGCAATACTCATTACAAAATTGAATGGAGATTATGTAAAAATACTTTTTGGTTTTTTGATAATATTTGTAATTTAATTATTTAAACTCTAATATATTTCGAAAATAGACTACATAGAAATCGTAAAAATACAATTTCCCAATTGGTAACTTTCTTGCACTGTTTACAATTGTCTGCACTAGTGCGCAAAGGTGTTAAAAGAGGATGCAAATACATTGAGAGCAACCGGTGCAAGTGAATCGTGAACCCCATTCCTTTCATAATTTTGATCTGGCAAGGTCGGTTGGCAACAGTGCCCATCAATTTTAAATTTTGACATACATCTCGTTAACGAAGTTGAAATGAAATTGATCGAGAAAGACGTTATTACGGTAAGTATTTAATTTAATAAGCAACATTTTAACAAAAATTCAACACAGGGGAAGGTGGCTGCAACGAACACTAAGTTATGCAGCTTCACCTTGGATAATAACTTGGTAATAAACACACCTCACTTAATGCTTTGTAAAAAGCAACAAGCACTGCCGCAAGTTGGAGGAAACGTACAAATTTGTGGACATTACCATCGCTCAGAAGAACTGCACAAGTACATATTTCTCTGTGGTAAAAGTACGTTGATTTACGACAAACCTTCAGAGGATTCATCAATGATCAATTACGGCTTACTGAATGTAATAGAAAGACATAAATTAGGTGTGAGTGACTTAGAAAAGGCTTATGTAAATAATAAAGTGATTGAAGAATTAATTGTTGGGCTTCGAGGGTCATTGGTTGAAGATATCGTTGTTTCATTTTTAAACGTGTCACAGGATTTAATCGTTTATAAAAGAAACGAGGAAATTGACTCTTGTTCTGAGTCGATGTTGCCAAAGGTTTTACTGAAGACCATCTCGGATTGTCGTTTCATAAATAAAACAAATGAAAAATATGCTCGGTTTCCTTACTGGACATTCGGAGTGCACAGAATGATGCAAACCACTAGCAACGTCCTAATTGGTTATTTTTATTTGAGCAGGCACACCGGAATACCATTTCTTAAGGACACCAAGCACCGCATGCCCTGTTGCGTGCTGACAAACACTAACCATGATTTACTGAAGTTGAATAACTGTTTGATTTTGATCAAGCAGTGCAAGGTCTTCACTGAAGTTTTCAATAAACCTGGTGTGGCCCCTTTGGAATATTTAATGTTTTCAGTTGATGATGTGGTTGTCCTAAATTTGTTGCCTGAGGTGGAAAGTAAATTCTTTGTTGAGAAGCCCAATGTGAAGGAATTTAAGCACAGCTTCAAGTTTATTCTACTGAAAAAAAGCAATGTTAGTACGTATACTCAGTTTGGATGATAACATCAGTTTTGAATTTAACCAACTTTTCTTATTCACAACTAAATATTACATTACACCAAGTTGTGTATTAGTTCCATCTTCATACTTCCACTTATAGGTATATTGGTCAAATAAGAACACCCCTGAATGTTGGTTAAAAATATTAATTATCCGCAACAGTGGAAATGAGCAAGAATTTCTGGCATTAAATTTCAACTATATGGAAATCATTGCATTCTTTCAAATTGGTCAGGCCTATGAAATATTCCACAACAATGAATTGTAAGTGACATTCTAATTTGAGAACCTCAAATTCACTAACGCGCTTAGGTCACCTTATTTTTCCAAGGAAATACAACGATTGGAAAATCGACCTTCCCTTCTCCTTTCAGAAAAATCGGCAGTGTTTGTAAGCTCTTTACTCACTCAGGATGAACACCTCAGTCTTCTCACAATGAACGATGATGAGAAATTAATCTTATCTATAGAAGAAGCTCAGGAGGTCATTAAAATATCAAGTGGGATGTTGTCCTTTCAAGGAGTTATCCACGCAAAGGAATTCATTGATCCAATTGAATCAAGAACTGCCACAAACACTGCACCCGGCGGCTTCGGTACTTTAGGTAAGCTTCCATACAAAACCTGTAATTAGATTTAAATTAGGTATATTTTTTGAAGGTAGTAAAACTCACCGCTTGCTTTTCTTGAGTCATAATACAAATGCGAAACTGACTTTATACTTGAACAACTGGGAGCGACTGCAACTTCCTTTGGGCCTCGTTCCGGACATGAGAGTGCTAGTCAGAAATGTCGTTCCACAAAAAAACGTGTATCTTAAATCAACGGTGCTGACGACGTTCACGGTTTTGGGCTATGAACCGAAGATAGAATTTTGCAGCATGAATTTGTAAGTTCTAGGTTTAAGTTTGAGAAACTGTTTAAATAAAGAGGTCATTATCGAATAGGCGTGAAGATTTTTATGGTCAAGGAAAGGTCAGTGGTTTGCATTGTTGTGGCTTGATACACAAACAGGTTTTGATTAGTGTTCGAGTCTCCAGTATCGTTATTCGCAGCATCAAAATTACGTGCAGGTGTAAAGCGTGCGGTAAGACAACACCCTGTGATTGCCAGGCTGGTGATGTTGATATAGCATCGGCTTTAACGTAAGGATGTACAAACAAGTTTCTACAATTATCTTAAATCCCCCAGTTTGAATACTATTTAAATACAAAGTTGAATTTTGAGTTTTGTACTTATCAAGTCATTCTATTTTGATTTCTTCTTTTTATGAGCCCAAACCACCTCAATTGCTTTTATATAGTTCATAGTTAAACTAAAAGTTATATTTAAGCTTATTGCTTTGCAGATTTCTTGCTGTAGACCACAGTGGAGAAGCACTAATTAAAAGCGAATGTTTTTCCATACTGAAATCAATCCTTAATTTAAAAAAGCGTCAGTGGAGCAAATTTTTGAGAGCCATCGAAATCCTGGGCAATTTCGATTTTGGTGGTAATTGTAGTTCGAAAGTACGTGAAGTAACAAAATTAATAAGTAATAAGTGAAGGGAAATAAAACTTGTTCTTTTTTATTTTAGGATAAATGGGCTTTACATGAAGCAGTGCGTTACAGTATCACAGTTGCTATGGCGTTTTCAGTGAGAAACTTGGAACTTCACTGCTTCAATACGGAACACAAATCGGAATTCCCAATTTTAAATTGTATTGACGCAAAATGTGAAATAAAAAATTAATTTGGTTTTGTGTTTTTCTTACTTTTCTGTGTTCTTTTTTAATTTACTTAAGGGTTGGAATTTAATTTAATTTATCTTTTGCAGCCAATCGCCGAAGATGAAACGTTCTTCAATGACTTGGAGCAGAAATGATCTAGCTTGTAATTTTCCAAGTTGTAAATAAAGCAAAATATTAATTGACAATTTTTTTTTTGCTATTATTATTCATTAACTAATATTTCATAATACATGTTTAGTAATTAAAAAAAATTCCGCCAGATTCTCGTAATTAGCAGAGAGCGGATGACATTAGGTAAAACCTAAGATCGTCCAAATTCATTGAATCAAATTATTTTTACGGAATCTTGTACATTTAGTTTATATTTACACTTCACGCTCATTCTATATCAAAAATCTAATAAAAATAAATCCACGAATTTATGAAATACAAGTCGATTGAATACGATATAAGTTGTAATTTCATTGCACCATTTTTCTTACCTTAACCAATCACGAAATATTTAGAAACGCGGGAAAATGTATACATTGTGATTAGTCAATGTACAGACGAAAACATAGGAACATGAATTTATTGTTTTCTTCATAAATTGAATTTATTGTTTTCTTCATAAATTAAATTTATATTTTTTTCTGGAAATCACACTTTCAACGTAATTCTTCACATGCTTTGCTTGCACAAAAGTATAAAGGTGCCGTATGCATTTTAAAATTGTAATTTTGTCTTTTAAACAACAAGTGGATATTTTAATGGCAAGAAATTTGTTGCCATGGGCTCAAACAGCGGGTTTAAAATTGATCAGTACTTGTTTGATTTACTGTACCTGTACGCTTAAGCGTAAATAATATTAAATAAAAGTAATCTGATATTTTTAAATGATGAAGTATTTTATAAATCGACTTGAAAATATAGCATCTTTTCCTTAAGTTATGGTAACGTGCGTTCAAAAAACTCCGTTATCAAGAAGGCTCTGAGCTTGCTTTTATTTTATGACGGCATGTCGTAGCTTAGTCGTATGTTGAAACCTTGAATTTCTGCGTGCTATCAACAGCCTCAACTGTCAAATATTTTGTTTATATCTTCGAACTATTTGTAATAAAATAAATGTTTTATTTCATTAAGTTTTATTATCCATTTCGTAGAAAATCTTAATTAAATGGATATAAAAAGTTAGGTTATGTTTATAATAATCGTATAGTTACGACGTGATTTTGCAAAATTTGCATTTGACATAAGCCTACTCGATAACGATTTTTATTGAACGCACTTTACAATAGTCAAAGTTAGGGTAAAAATACCATAAGTGTAGTAGGGTTGGCAGTACTGCCATAAACATATACCTACCTTACTTCTCCACTATTGGTATACCTGAAATTCTCGGCGGTGTTGCCAAAGCCCGTGGTCACATTTAACTGTAAAAATTTTCCAAAAATGAATTATTTATCTGTTAAGCGTAAGTATCTAATAAGTAATTTCTATAAGTATAAATAAATAAATATTTATTTATTATAACACCATGGACTTCGATGCACAAGGACTAAAAATGATTATGCACCGTACACTTTAACCGAGCTTAAATTTTAGTGGCGATTATTGAAGAAAATCAGAGATGACGCTTTTAATAAGGAAAACATAAGGCTCTGTCTATGGATACACGTACTGTCATCATATGTTGACAGTTGACAGTGTCTTGTCTTGAACAAATTAGTTATCATTATGACAATTGTTTCATTTAATATTGGAATAAATTTAAAAATAGCTTTACACTTAAAATTTGGTGTATTGCAGAGAGGTTTAAACTAGCATTTCTAGAGGTGCCTGCAGGTTTTCTGTTTAAAAAGTATCATAAACCCACCAGGTATAGATGCATAAATCAGATGTAATTTAATGCATTTCTTGAGTAAAAATAAATTTTATTGTTTATTTTTACTAAGTTTGTCAAAATACATCAGAAAATGTTTTTAAATTTGATCTAAAATAATATATACATATTTCAGTATGAAATTTTTGACAACTAATTTGTTCAAGGTCAAATAGCCACTGTCACTGTCAAAAATGTATGATGGCAATATCTCAGTACCTGTGTCCTCAGGCAAAGATCAAGTGCCTTAGGAAAACAAAAAACTGTCACCAGTGTCTTGCTTCCATTCAATATTATTATCAAGTTGCATGAAGTCCTTACGTAGGCATAAGTACATTATTTACAAAATACTTAAGAATACATATTCGTGTAGAAGCGTCACACACAAACTATTCAATTTAATGTTTTTCATAGATTACATATGTCTTTCCAATGTTTTCTTTATATATTATTCACAAAACTTCCAGTAGATGTCTCCGTGATTTTCTTTTAATTTTCTTCAATAATGTGACCACCGAACAATGTGACATTTGAGTTTTACAACGTTGTGTAAGGCTGCGCTCACACTGATGAAACAAAAGCGTTTTCGGTCAACGGTCTCGTTTTATCGTGAAACATTTTGAGTAAAAACGTTTTGGCTACAACTATTTCAGCATGCTCTTTGTTTTGATGTAATAGTGCGTGCCTAGTCCTATTTAAAGCATTGAAAAAAACGCTCTCTAACAAAATTAGTCAAAAATATTTTATTTCATTAGTGAAGGCAGCTTTAATCATATTCTAAGTGACGCTTGAAGTTAAGCTGAGTTAATTTGTTCGGTTCATACGTCCATAAATTACAACCATTTGAGCTACTGTTTCTCTTATTGAGGTATTTGATTTACATCAAAACAATTGCTCAGTTTACTTTTTCCACAAAAAGAATCACCAACCGTCTGAAACAAAATCCCCATCTGTAATTAAATTACCCAGTACCGACACTTAAACGTCAGTGTCAAAAAAAGACGCTACATTGTTTGATACATTTATACAAATATAATGTAATTTGCAAATCAGTAGGTATCGAACAAAATGACAATTGTGACTGTTGTACTTGAATATCGCTACTGGGTGAATTCTTGTTAAAAATAACTTATAAAGATTGTTACTTTGTAAATTAATAAAGAATTATTTTTGGTTTCTTTACTTGTTTTAAATTCCATTTAAATTCGGCACACCTACTACCTAAAGTGGCACACTTACAGCTTAGCCAACGGCACAACTGAAAATAGTCCAGGAACAGCACTGACACTGATTCACCAAAACAATAGCCAGAATGATACACACGATGTCATTGTTTGTAGCTCTTTCTTCCAGCGGCCGCCATTAACCAAGCGTGGTTTTTATATAACGTGCGTTCAAAAAAATCCATTGTCAAGAAGGTTCTGAACTTGCTTTTATTTTATGACGGCACGTCGTAACTTAGTACGTATCTTGAATTACCGCGTGCCTCAACTGTCAAATATTTTGTTTATAGCTTCGAAGTATTTGTAATAAAATAAATGTTTTCTTTCAATAATTAAGTTTTATTATCCATTTTTTTAGAAAGTCGTAATTAAATGGATATAAAAAGTTAGGCTATGTTTATAATAATCGTATAGTTACGACGTGATTTTGCAAAATTTGCATTTGACATAAGCCTACTTGATAACTGTTTTTATTGAACGCACTTTACATATTACTATATTTCAGCGTAATGAGTCATAACTTCTACAACCAGTGTTGCTAACTTAAGGGTTTTTTCCATTTTCTTTTTTCTAAAAAAGGGTTTTTCAAATTTTATTTCGTAAAAGAAGCCGTAAGCTGACAGCTTCGGGAGAGCTCAAAGTGGTTCTTATATGTTGGACTGATAATCATTTCTGAATGGCAACAAAAAATGACGCATTGTTGTAAGTCGTTCAACAACACGATTTCTTAAAACATGCCGAAAGTTTCTTTTAAGTTCGTTTTTAGTGAATTGCATTTGTATAAAATATTGAACAGCGCCATCTATTGCAATTTTTTTAAATAACCTGTTAACGACGTGGAAAGCAAGCAATTCTTTGTTTTGTCTGTTTCAAATCTTTTTTTAGTTCATGAATCTACTGAATTGTGCTCTAAAATCGATTGTCTCTTGTTTTTATTTTTTTAAATATTATATGTTATTTTATTTTGTGTTTTCTTTGTTTTTTCTCTTTTTCTCCCAAAACAGTTTTATTTTAATTTATTGTACTGTAAATCGATTGGCTTTTGTTTTTATTATTTAAATTTTATTTCGTATTAAAAAAAATCTCTTGTTTCTTTTACTTTCTCATGGTCCTATTCATTAAAAAAAAATATTAATCTTTTAAATGTATCGTCAAAACTATTTTCTTTTTTTAATTATTTTGTCTTCATTCTTTTCAAATTGTCTTTTTAAAATTTATTATTAATCAACTGAATTGGACTGCAAAGTCGACTGTTTTTTGTTTGTTTTCTTTAACTTCATGTATTTCTAATGAAATTTTTAGGTTTTTAAAATTTATTCCTGAATTTAGTAACAAATTCTATGTTGAAAAGTGATTTTTTTAATAACTCTTGAGGTATTTCTGATTTTTGTGCATTGGTAACACTGTCTACAACTGAAAACCAGTTTGTAACTTATGTCCGTATAGTAAGTACTGCCTTCAATGAGGGACCTCTTAGAATTGGTATTGTACACTGCAACAATTTCATTATAAGAGGTTCCCCATTGAAGGAAGCCTCAAGGAAGGACTATGAATATAGAGATTAAAGCTTTATACTATGGAGGCTTAAACACTTACGGTCTTATTCATAAAAAAATATGCACTATTATAAAGCTTTTATAAAGAACTTATAAAACGTTTGCCTCAAAACATTATTCATAAACGCTCAATAGTGCTATAGACCTCTAATAACAGTGTTATAAGTTGCAAGAATTTATAGATGGTTTGGGCCTACTTTAACAGTATTTTAAACCTAATCATTTGTGTGCTTTAATGGTTAATTGTGTTGTTCTTACAAATAACGGGTTTGTAACAGTTATGAATACTATTGCAGCGATAAACAGTGCAAATATGTAAGAAGCAAGACCTCTAATAAAAAAGTTGCATGGTATTGCGCCGCCCCCAACACCGATAAAACGAATTTGTAATCAGATTATCTTTTTAAATGCCTCTTAGAAGCAATGTGCAAAATATGTAAGTGACAGGACCTCTAATAAAAAAGTTGCATAGTATTGTGCCGCCACCAACACCGATAAAACGAATTTGTAATCAGATTATCTTTTTAAATGCCTCTTAGAAGCAATGTGCAAAATATGTAAGTGGCAGGACCTCTAATAAAAAAAGTTGAGTAGTGTCAAGTCGCCTCCAACACCGATAAAATGAATTTGTAGATTCTCTTTTAAAATGCTTCTTAGAAGCAATGTTCAATGGCAGGATCTGTAATATTAAAGTTGCGTAGTATTGCGCCGCCCCCAATACGGATAAAACTATTTTTTCCTCAGATTACCTTTTTAGCTGCTATCGCCTAAAAGCAATACTCAAAATATAGAAGCGGTCGGCGGTAAAGTTTACTATAAACACACATTAAACTGATCTATATGATTTATTGCTGGAAAATATTGCTAGAGTAACTCCGTTTATGATACTCAACTTTACATATTTAACGTCTGTCAAACGATCAGTATTACAACTTAAAGACTAAAATCACTAGTAATGCATCATTAGCACGCCAATAGTTAAATCAGGTTTATAGTGTGTTTATGAATAATATCAAACATAAAACGCTCAATAAGCTTATTGGGCGTTTTAACTATTGAACATTTGAATGCTATTTTTACGAATTTTTATGAATAAGACTGTTATAGTCTATTTTTAAACTAGGAGGAGTAATTTGAATTTTGCCCGCCAAAAGTTATTGGATGCTTGACAGTCGGTTTTACACAAGCCTTCAATTTAAACGGAAAAATTAACATTTTTCATAATTCATGTGACAATTTCAGTTAGTTTTCTACTTGTAAGCAAATCTGTTGATAAAATTGGTTATTTGAAGAATTTATAAACCTCCTAAATAAGCCAAATTAATTTCTGATTTAATATTAGTGTCAATCTACCTACTACAGGCCGACAACTGTTACTCCTCCTAGTTTTAAAAATAGACTATAGTTACTATTCACTTGATAATTATTAAAATCATCACAAATCAAAAAAATAACTAATATATAAATTTAGAGAGCTTCTGGATTCTTTTTTAAATATTATAAATGTTAAGTAAATTAAGAACTCTTTTTTACAAACATTAATTTATTTCCGTTATTTATCACAATAAATATTGTAAAATACAGATCTCTGTAAGCAAATAAGTATGAAAAAGTGTAAATCACTGGTCGCATGGTCACCGTTACTTTGAATATTAGATCATTGGCTGATAGATGATTTTTAAATCACGGTGATTAAATCCTTTGACTATTAAACAAGATAGACTGCTTTGTTTGAAAGCAACACAATAGATATTACGGAGGGCGGAAGAGGTGGGGTACTATTTATTTGTATATAAAATAAAATATATTTATTAATTGAAATAATAATAAATTATTCATTACGAAAACTAATTGATTAATCACTTAATTAGTTAATTATATTGAATGTATTACATTAAATACCTATATACGCAATAAAAATACCTTGCCTTCAAATGAATTCCTCATTAAAGCTGTGATTTTTTTATAAAGTTGGCGACTCAATATAAGAATGAGGGACAGTTGTCAATAACTGTCAGTGTCATATTATCTAACCATGACAACACATAAGAAAATGTTAAACTCAAAATTCAAAGAAGCACTTACTTACTTCAATTCAACACATTAACTTAGCTTAAAACAGACACTAAAAATGTTGTCATCTTGAAAATGCACAAAACGAGTTTGCCAAGTGTTGAAGGTTATGTTAGCACAAACAATTAATTATTTATACAGCTGTCAGTGTTACTACCCTTTAGGAGAAAAAACACTGAAATCATGGCCTACTCTCATCAGGAATTTAATTGAATGCACGGTATTATCTATGCCTATGAGTTTTGTTACGTCACACGAAATCCACCGAAAATTATCGACTGCAATTGGAAAGTAATCAATCACTAAACTAGTCTTCGTAAACAAATCCCCCTCCACCTCGATGAACATGATGTATAGCTACATTTTAAAGGTCGTTTGTCCAGTCTATTTTGTTAAATCGTCAAAGATTAAATCACTGGCAGTGAAATATCGCTCATCATTACGCTTTATTTAAAGCTGATTAAAGTGTTGCATGAACGAAAAATAGAATTTGATGCAATTCATCAATAAATTGATTTAACATCAAATTTGTTGCATTATACTTGTCCAATTTCTTCATGAATAAATTATATTGTGATTGTAAAACATGCTTTATTCTTTCCGACCACAGAATTTGACATTTAAAAATTGAATTTTTTGAAAATTCAATATCTGTTGGCTTGTTTTTTAATCAGTACTATTAAGGAGTTAATGAATGTGCAAGATTTTTTTATTCTACCCCTAACTAACAGTTTGTCAACCCGAGGCCCCCATGGGGTCCGGGGCCCATGCGTAAAGACGGTACTGTCTGTTGTGACAGCAAGTTAGGTTTAAAACAACCTAACCTCAAATGTAAGATAAGACACAAAACGTCGATAAAACAGAAAATGAGAATCAATAATTGTGCTACCAACATAACTTTTTTTAAAGTCACTTTCATAATTTCTTTCCATCGTATTATATACTGACATCAACAATTCTTGTCCGGCGAAATTGTATAATGAATTATCTCAAATTATTGTCGAATATTCATTAGAAAATAACCATAATTTTGATTTTGAAAATACTAATATTTTATATTTTGAGTCTAATATTTTCAAAAGACGTTTTATAGAAATGTGTAAAATTAAAATGTCATCGTACTCTGTTAATAAACGTACGAATTTTGCTAATTTAAATGACATATTTTGTAGTTTTCTACAGTCCATTTTCAAACTAGGAAAAGTAACAGTTGTCGGCCTGTCGTAGGTAGATTAACACTGTAATACTAAATCAGAAATTAATTTGGCTTGCTTAGGAGGTTTACAAATTCTTCAAATAATCAGTTTAAAACTAACTGAAATTGTCACCTGAATTATGAAAAATGTTAATTTTTCCATTTAAATGCTAGGCTTGCGTAAAACCGGCTGTCAAACTGCCAATAACTTTACAAGTTTTTGGCGGGCAAAATTCAAATTACTACTCCTAATTTAAAAATAGACCATAAATTCGTCAAGCAGGATATAGATCTGTCAACTTTAATATTAATTATTAAAAAAATAAATAAATAAAAATGATCGTTTTACTGTTTTTGTTTCCTTTGACAACTTTATTTACTTAACAACCGGTTTACTTGACAACCGTTTTAATTTTAATTAATGACTTGTTTATTTACTTTCACTCTGACGATGCTGTCAAACAATAGCGAAACGCAGAGCATTAGTGCCATTTTCAGTATCCGTTTGTGATAATTCATTACATTATTATTATAATGCGGAAAGATTGATCATATCATTTTGGAAATGTTTCAGAAGTTCATTGTTGTACACAGATCGCTCAAAAACATTTTATAATCAAATTGGCATTGAAAATAGTTCTCCAAAAGATGGTGTTTTGGGCGACTCATTTTGATAAAGTACATCATCTTTTAATAATAAATTGCATTTCTGTAATTTACGGAAGCAATTTGTGTGGAAACCGACTTAATTAATCGAAACCCAATATAATTACCAGAACGGAAACCGCGTTGCTACACATTACCCAACATTAACTTTTACGAACGTAGATTCACTGCTGATTGCAGCAAAACGTGAACATCCTTTGTCTGCCTTTTAGTATTAGCGAGGATCAGCAACTTTTACTTTTGCAAACAACACACTTTTTAAGAATTCCCAGCGAGCGCACACCCTGCACGTTCCGCATTCTAATTATTTTCAGACTCACCAAAATGAAGTGGTTCACGTTGACTGCAACGATACTCTTCCTGGTAAATATTTTCCCAAATCAAAAATAAACACAAAAAAATACGTGTCGTTTTAGGCGAACTCGTTGGCCGAAATCGCAAAAGCAAAGGGGGATAAACTCAGCATGATCGCAAGCCTGAAACAGCAGATACACGACAAAGAATCTGAGCTGGCGGACGCTGAAAGGATTCACAAGAATTTCGAACGTATGATACAATTGGTGAACATTTTAGGACAGGTGGACACGTTTATTACGGATCGTACGAAGACGTTCATTAAGAAATTAGCCGCGATGATTGATGATGACGACGTTACTTACAGGAATAAACATGATTTTTAGAATTGTAAGTCAATAAATCAATAAAAATGTTTTAATATTAATATAATAAATTTAATAATTTTAAATTGTGATGTTAATAGGGCAACCCAATTAACACACACGTGTTCAATTGGTTGCCTCCTCGAACCAATGCACCCTGTATATAAATAAGCAAGACATGAAATTAAATTGATTAATAAAAAAGCGTCTGTGATTTTTTAATCTTTATTATTTAGAAATATAAAACAAAAACAATTTATTACGCAGTTCACTGATCAATTTCATTTTAAGTAACAACTCGTTAAATAAACAATTTGAGAATTTAACATAAGAATGTGTTACTTCGAAATAATTTACAGACAGAAACAGCAACATCAGCAGCAGTAGCGGCAGCAACAACAAAACGATTCGTAACTCAATGCCGGTGCAAAAAAAAAAAAGAAAAACCGAGAGTCCCACAAGTTTCTTTTCCTACCAAAAAAGAAAACCGTAGTTTGCAAGGCCTTCAAGTGTAAAAACTATGTCTGGGACTGTTTCGTGAAACAGAAGATAAAGTCAAATACAATTTCAAATGTAACAACTGTACAAGGACTGTGAGAAAGCAGATGCGTTTACCTTAGCTGGATCTATTTTACTACTGAGCTTTTTTTATTTACTTTTCTTTGTTATAAACATCTAACAGGCTAGGTTATTTTGCAGCTGGAAGTATATGTGTAAGAGGGGAAAACTGCATCGGTTTTCTCACAAGTCTTCACTTTACAATAATAAAGTAACTACCTATTGCTTCTAAATATATATAAACCTCACTAATCGGGCTACAAATTTTGAAAAATCAACTACTCGTTAGCCATTTTTATTTTTGGATTATTAAAAAACTAAAAAATGACTTAGTTCCTCTCTTAAATCTATTATACATACAGGAGTTGGTGTCATGTCCAGCGTTGCCTCAACATCTGACCACCACATCTTCTCTTCTCTCACCTTTAAACTAAATTAAACCACACGCTCGCCCGATGGTCAGACGTACCACAACGTGACACACTACCATTTTTCATTAATAATTACACCTTAAAATTACATTTAAATAAATAACACATCATGTTTTCAAACTGCACGCGTACAATTCCAACCTCACAGTTTCCACAAGCATCAAGTTTAAACAGATTCAAACAGCACATCTTCCAGTTATTGCCCATCACAAAAAAAAGAAAACTGATGCCTGTGGGACTGTGCGCGCAAGGGTACGAACAACATGTACATATGAACTAGCAAGTGTTCCATTTAGGCACTCAGAAAATTCGAAAACGTTTAAAGCAAAGTTAAAATACGATGGGTAAAGAATGCTACCTGAAACACTGTGTAGATACATACAGACACACATGAAATATTTGCAGGGAAAATATAAACAAACACGAGCACAAGGTTATTCAAAAAAAAAATAAATACTTCTTAAATTCTACAGTTTTACACAAAATTAAGATTCTTAAAAATGATCTAAAATTGTCATAATTTTGGTTAGCAATTATACAATAATTAAATTAATATTTCTTTCACTTTTCCATACTAATCTAAGCTTGAGAATTAATTGCAACCATAAAATAGTTTACGAAAGTTCTTGAACACAAATGGGTAAAAATGCCAAAAAAAAAACCACAGTGGTCATCTTGCTTGATATTTTCCCCTTCGTTTACGGCCCTGAAAACGTTATCAAAAAATAAACTGCATTTTTAACTATACATTTTTTTTCATATTACAGCGGCTTTAATGGATGTTGGTATCAACAAAATTTTCTTTTTATTTATTTTTTTTAAGCTTCAAGCTGAAGCGATTTTTTCGAGGATTAATACTTAATACCTGAAGCTCGCAAGCGATTTTTTTAATGATAACGTTTCCGCTGCAATTAAAAAAATAGATCCTAACTATAGCTATACAAAGTTGACATCCAAACAATATCATTATCATCAACATCTGTAAAAAGCGTACGACGAGTGCCATGTTTTTGCGCAAGACGGACTCGAAAATTCTACAGCGCTCGAAATATGTACGTTCTTCCAAACATCACAGCACTCGCATAAAATTATTTATATTTTCATATTTATTTATATATATTTATATATGTATATAAAATCAAAGCTTGCATCATTGGTACAATACACTTATTTATTATATAATACATTAGATTCTTGCTTTTTTTTATACAGTATTTATAACAGCAGGTCGAAAGTTTTGCTCATTTTCTCAAGTTTTAATTCTTTTCATATCTTATAAAGCCACAGCCAAACGACATTACCAGCGGGAGCAAATTGTAAATAAAAAAGTATCCACTTAAAAATCCAAAAATCATATGTATATGCCATAATAAATAAAAAAGTATTGCGCACAGTGAAAATCGAGCTAAAACAAAAATAAATAAAAAGTGAATTTATCTCTAAGAATTAAATAGGTTCGCTTACAACTTGCTCCCGAGAAACAATCAAAACTTAATGCATGTTCTCGACACACAATTCTCACAAGAACACAATGCGAAATAAAACGTAGCCAACACAAAAACGAAAAAGGAAGTACAAAGTTATGAAAAACAGAAAATAAAAGGCAGGCGGCGACAGGGTTCCACCGGGTGAACCCAAAATTATTTCAATCGTATACGATACAGTTGACCACAAAGAAAAACGTCACACGCACGGACTTGCTTGATCCCAAGAGTTTGCGTATTCATTCAATCGTTTCTTACTTCAAGAGAAGAGAGAGGGCACTTCGTTTAAAAATCAAGAAAGGCGTACACGGTCTTGTTTGTTTTTTTTTTCGTTTGTTCTAAGCGAAGGATGCATCACTCTAGGAAAGAGGCAATTGATTCGCAACCGCAACCATCTGGAGTCTGATGTACAAAGCACTTACAACAAGAGTATGTTTGTGAATTTTACTAACAATTGTCTGGCTGTTTAAATCGAGTTTTGCTTTTAAAAACCTTGACTAGCTCGAGTTCCTATCTTTATCACCACTTTATGCGTTTTTATTTTTAATTATTATAACTCCTCACTATAGTATTTCACTTTGCCGTTACTTTCACTAATAATGTCTTCCCATGCTGAAAATAAATTATTATTTTAATTTTCGTTTAATCTCAAATCTGTAATTTGTAGATTAAAAAGAAAATCAATTTCATGCATATTTTTAAATTCTAACCAATATTATATTAAAAGAATGATTTAAACAGTAGTTTACATTTAAAAAAAAATTATTTTATATGTGACCCATTGCATTGATTGTGAAAAATAGTATATTATACTCGATGTTACAATGAATGCTATTATTACTGAGGATAATTAGAAACACGAACGATGTAGCAGGCGAGCGAGTTTTGCAATTATCCAAGATAATAATAGCCATGATTGGGAGTCGTACACTATACTTTGTCCACGACTACAAAAAATCTAACTAAATGTTAAACAAAGTGTAGGGGTATAAACATTTGCAAATGGGTAAAACAAATCTTAAAACGTCAGTCCTTAAACATTTTGTAAATAATTTTAAAGCAATTTTAAGTTCTGTTAAAATTTTACTAGAATTTACTTCATTATATATGATTATTCATTGGTGGTAGTGAATTATTATTAATTATTAGCATTATACCAAGTGATTTTTAAAATGTCTTAGCAACTCTTGCCATGGAATTTGGTTGGCATGTCTTAGCTTTACTATAAAACAGCATCAAGGAGTGCAAACACGTACTTTTCACTTAAGCTAAGACACGCCGTCCAGATTTCATGGCAAGAGTTGATAAAAAAAAGTTTAAAATCAATTGGTACTTGACCAAACACATGAATAATTGAGAGATTATTGATTGTCGTGGACAAACTTTGTTATTGAATCGCTTTAGAAATTTATTTAGATAAAATTGACCAATGGCAAGTACAAATACATACAGCAATCAAAGTACAACTCATAAAATTCTCAAGTGACAATTCATATACGGGGTACACAAGCGAAAAATGCGGCCCTCCCAAAAAAATTGTCTACATTTTATTTACCCATTTACTTTTTCATTTTTTGCCATCATTTGTTTATCGACTATTTCTAAGTTTTGAAATATTCCTGACAGTATTCGAAACTTTCTTTTTTGTTGTTCGCCGTTGCGTTTCTTTCTTTTTTTTAAAGAACGTCACAGTAGTTTTTAAATTATTCAATCTTTCTTGTTAATTATATTTTCTGAAATTATTTCATTTTCTCTCACCAACATTAAGTTCGTCATTTGTTTTTCTGTCTTTTTTCTTTCATAAGATTTACGATCGTCATTTGTTTTTCTTTATTCTTTTTTTCCTTTTGAAGTTAATCGTTTTCTTTCTTTTCCATTCCGATTAATTTCTTTTAAGATTCAAAAATGCGTTTCTTTTTATTTGTTATCTACGACCTACGTTATGTGAAATTAAATGATCAAAAATTTTTTAAGTTCCTCATTCTTTCGTGAATGCTACGATTGTCATTTGTTTTTCTTATTTTCTTCAAAAACTTTCATTTTTTCATTTCGTTTGGGTTTTTCAAGTCCTTTTCTTGTATTTAATAGTTTACTATTTTTCAGAAATCAAAAATGTCTTCAAATTTCTGTTTCTTTTCTTCTCGTCAATATTATAATTGTCATTTGTTTTCCTTTTTTGATTTATTCTTCTGAGTTTTTATTTTTTTATTATGATTGTCATTTGTTTTTCTCACTTAGTCGAGAATTTTTATTTTATTTTTTCGATTCGATTAAGTTTCTCGATCGTCAAAAATGTTAATTTTTTTAAAATTTAATTGTTTGACATTTCTCAGAAATTTACTTTAAATTTTTTTAGTTCTTTTTTCATAAACATTCTTGCAATTGCGATTTGTTTCCTTTCTCTTTTTTTCTTTGTGAACTTCGAATTACCAGTACGTTTTAAACGTTTATTATTAATTAATTAACTAATTTTTTATTACAATTATCAATTGTTTTCCTTACTTTCTCCAGGATATCTTTTACATTTCGATTGTGTGTTTCTCTGTGGTCAAAATTCTTTAATGTTTGTGACAGTTTCCATATTTTTTGCTTTGTTTTAGTCTTTCCGTAAATGCTGCGATTGTCATTTGTTTTTCATTATCCTTTTCTTTATTTGTGATTTCCAAAAAAATCGTACGGTTTAATATTCGACACATTCCAAATCAGAAGAAATGGCAATGAATTAATTTATTTTTTAAATCGTCTTTAGTTAACTGCTTGATTGATTTTTCAGATAATAGAGACAATTAACAGTGTCCTAAAAATGGAACATCCCGTCTCATCCGGGACAGTTGGCAACGCTCAGAGACAACCGAATCACATCAATTTCGTTTCTCATGAAGTTTAGTAAGTAAATTATCAACACAAAGATAAATAAAAGATTTTTGATTTCATTAATAGCATCTTATCTCTTCATCATTCATTGCCTTTAGGTACAATTTTAAACGATTACCTAAATATTAACTTGGAAAATAATGGTTTTCTTTTTTTAATAAGAAAAATTCAATTACATTTTTTTTAATTAAATGTGATGTTTATAAAAAGAAACGTTTCCAGTTTTCTTCAGTTAAAATCAAAATTGTGATACTTATTAAAAAAAAAGATAAGATTAAACTAAAATGTAATATCAAAAAATATCACAAGAGATTATTTGATGAAATTAAATGTGTAAATTATACAGTGTACAAAAAAGATTGTACACAATCAAGAATTACATAAGATGATATACATCTTAAATAAAATTAACTGTTTTTTTTTTTAAATCACTAATGTTTTTTTAGAATTCTATCAGCTGTTAACTAATGAAAGGTACATATTCTAGCTGCTTACAATCTTTTATATAATACTGTGTAATATGCAATTGTATAAAAGAAGTACAGTCTAAAGAAAATTAACTTACCAATACCGATAAAGTTGACGATCTTATCATGATTAAATCCATTAACATCACAATACTTAGGTACGATAAACCTTGCCAGGAAGTCGGCACAAACATCATCCGACAAGAGCTGCTCGTTAATATCGAAACCGAACGTGATACCCGACACTTCCTTGTCAACGTTACCACTAAGTATCACAACAGCCGGCCTATTATTCGTAGTCCTTTCCGCATCATTTCCACTGCAATCAGGTGCACTTTTGTTGAACTCATGCCGCACTCCGCCACTGCTACCACCACTACTGTTATTCACACGTAAGTGTTCTTCTTGTCTACCATCCGACACCACCATAGCTGGCATCACTGGTGCCATCTTGTAATGCATCAAGGGCACATCCTTTGGCATAAACTGCATGTCACCAGGTGGCAAGAATTGTTGGTGATTTACGATCGCGTCAGAAGAACAGTTTTGCATGTAAGGGGGACTTGATGGCATGTAATTGTGCATCTGTTTGAAGTGCATTTTCTCAATCGTTCTTACATCTGGGATATTCAAAGGCATGTTCTGGTAGGAGTAGACAGTTACTGGTTGACTATTATGTGGAATAACCTACAAAATTCAGTTTGAGTACAAAATCAACACTCACAAACCAACCAAGTCTTACCTGGGCTTCAGTAATACTATTATCCACATTATTCTGAACTTTCATGGTGTTATTAACCATGTTTGGGATCTTTTCATTACGATGTGTAACACCACTGACATTCTTCATGTTCTTCAAGTTATTCGTCGTGTTATTTTTTGTGATAGTTTTCTGACTTGAACTTGTATTATTTTTTGCCGGAATCTTCTCGACTTTATTGGTGGTAATCGATGGCCAATTTTGAACGAAGTTAACTTCCGATGGGCTCTTCACATTTTTGTCAGTTGCTGACGCTGTGGGACTCTTCTCTTTGCTTGGAATTGATGGGAAATTCTGTATGTAATTAACATAAGTCGCTTCGGGTGGACCCTTGGTGGAAGCCGGTGGGGTCTTCTCTACTCGTTCTCGTTCCATTGTTGTATTTTGAAGCTTTGGTGAAGTTTGCACACCTTGCGATACATTCTGAACTGGAGCAGCTATATTCTGAACAGGTTGTTTGTTTTTTACTTTTTCCTGTTGTGATGATTCTGAAGGAGGTTTGGTTTTGGGGGGTTTCTCAAGGACGACTTCATGTTTGCTGGAATCACTCTCAGATGAGGTGTAACGCTCAATGGTCTTAGTTTTCTCGGAGCTTCCCTTTTTACGTTCGCTCGGGGGCCTATTCCATTTAGGCCTCTCCAACGAACTGTTTTTGGCAATGTCTGCGTATGAGATCGGAAAATTCAGGCTGTCAGTGTCTTCACGATCTAAACGTTCCAAGTTAAGCCTGTCAGTATCTATTGGTAACGAATGAACTGAGTCCACGTCAGAAGAATCATTTGATTTCTCACTGTGCGGAACAGAAATGGCAGATTTTCTCCTCAACTCTGGACTGGGTACTCTGTTAAAGTCATTAACATGAGCTTCTCTGGAATATGCTTGCCTTCGACCACTCAGAGAGCTGCGACTCTTTTTACTCTTCTTTTTCTTGGTAACCACCCGGAAATCAGCAGTTTCTAAATTTTCAACTGACGCATTTGCATACAATTGCAAATTTTGGAGCTGGATTTGCTGCAAAACAAATTATTAAATTTTTGCTTATGCTTTCACTTTTTTTTTAATACCTCAGTGTTACCCCAAGATCTTCTTTCTCTGGGTCGGTCCGCGTTACTCTTCGTTGGTCTCAGAGCTACTTTTCCTTCCTCTTGCGAGAAGCTGAAGTCCTCCAGTTTCGTTTTGGAGATCTCCTCTAATGAGTTACTTTTTTGCAAATTTGAACCCTTCGTTTTAGAACGCGTTCTTTGCTTCTTCGTACCTTTACCATCATCAAACAAATTCTTGTGCAATTTGTGGGATTTCTGCACGTTTGATTTTGATTTAGAATTGTTTTGGTCTTCATTGCCATCTATGTAATCAATTAGTTTATCGACATCGTTGATTATGTCGCTTCTATGACCCATAACCTATTTTGAAAAAGAAAAAAAAAAATAGTAAGATAAATTAAATGTATGATTCACTTTTATTTAGATTAATTTTATAGTTACTAAGTTTGTTTTAAAAAACAACAGCAGAACAAAGAAATGAAATAATGTGTAATTTAACGTAGAATACATACTTGACTTGATTCTAAAACCACGACGTTCTTATCCATGGCTTTCCGTCCTTTCTTCATTTTCTTGGCATCCAAGCTAGACTGCGAAACAGCATTGCAATTCTCATCAACTTTCTGAAAATAGCCGAACAACTTGAATACACAAAGTGAGGCAAAAAATTGCTCAAGTGGAGTGTGTCATACCTTATCGTCTCTCCTAGAGCCTATTATGGACAGATTTGGGCCATTCAAAGCCAGCAAGCTGTATCGTTGAGGTGTTTCATAAAGATGCCTGTATGGTTCTGAATCCGTTGGTTTTATACCCCTTTCTAGACTCGGCATAGGGATGCGATCATCTACACCGCCTAAACAAACACCTTTTATAAATTTGCTTTGAATACTTTTCATTGTCGTACTTATTTCTATTTTGGCATTAGTTGTGTACTTCGTGGGCAACCTCGGTATCATTGGCATGACCTCCATCTCTGATTCCATGCTGTTCTGATTTAGCACATCATGCTCCAGAAGGCTTTCCGATTCCATATTGATGGCAGTGTATTCAGGTTTTTGTTTCTCTTTTCGTCTGTATGTTTCTTCAAAAAACTGTTTGTCATATGAACATCCTACATTGACATTACATGGTAGACTGCCTATTACAAATGAAAAAAAATCATATTAAAATATGTAAAAAAAAGTATTTTTAAATATGTCCAAAGAACTGGTTTTCAACTTGAAGCATGTCATGGTTACAGAGTATTCATCATTCAATGTCATAAAATTGCATAACCTGATGATTCAATTGCTAAGAGTAAGGACCTATTTCACCTCCTACTTTCTTAGATGATTAAATAAATATGGTCAAAATATACAAATTTCTTACATACAATTAGAGTATTGAATCATCAACAAGTGCTTTTCATTTTAAAATGACTTGTCAATATTATGAATCAGTTTTATCAGATGGGCTAACGCTCTCTATACTTAGGAAAGGAAGTATGAGGAAAGAATTAAATTTTAAAATCACTGTTGATGACATGGCACATTCAGTTATATTCCTTCAAATCAGAGTGTCAGCTGTAATAGTAAGATATTAAAAATAATTTATTGACTTCATTCATGATTCAATCCAATTGAATCATCACAGTATAATAATAATAATAATGGTTTACAAAATAAAACTTGATTAAATAAAAAAAATTATTTTGCAAAACAAAATTTGCAGAACAATAATAAATTATCAGACAACTAATAATGACATACAGCAAGAATTGTAAGTGCTAATTGAAAAAAAATATCATTTCTTGTCTACAGTAATGGAAATTCCCTGTGGTTCCTTTTTTAAGAAGCTATCAATATGGATTAAAATAATTAACAATGTTCTTATAATAGATATTTATTTTCATTCTAAAGAAAACCTAAAAAAGTAACTCACTCTACTACTACGTCATATTAAGAAAATTTTCATTCTTTACTAATAATATATTTACAAGAGGTGACAGAAAAAGCAAGACTACTTGCATGATTCATTCAAGTATTTAATATTCATCTATTTCCAATTTGTTAGGGTTTAAGTTGGTAATAGACTGCATACATGTAAATGTAAGTGGCAATAATAACTCAAAATATTGTTGCTTAAAATCTTGTACACTTGACTATCTTTTAATTATCAAATTTCTGATTAAATTTGATATTCAATTACAGTAAAACCTCTCTTAGGTGAACACCAATTATAACAAGCAATCAATGTATCTGTCTATTAGAGATATGAATGTATCCAAATTAACAATTTGGGAAATTAAAAACTTTCCATCTATGGTTAGTTGTTTTTCTATAATACCTGTCAGCGTCAAAATTCTAGAGTTTCTGTTGGAATCCTGCTTTTATCACTAAATGAAGAACAAAAGTTTTTGAAATTTCCTAACATTCAGGTATCAGGTACCAACATCAGAAACATTTGGCAGGTTTTTTAGAAAAAAAAAACGGAATATAAGAGGTGTCCTATGGGAGGTTTTACTAAATATTAATTCCGAAATAAGAAGCAACTACACACATTTTCTGGGCAAGGTTGGGTCAATAATATACATCATTTTATGAGTACATAAAGTAACTGCAAGTTACTGGTTTCACATAGATTCTAGAATGACATAGAGTTTTGTGTATGCACTGAAGATGATTAATTATCAAAATACTATCTATGTTCAAAATTTCTGATCAGAAACATATTAATTTGTCAAACCAATGTCCAGTTGCATTGACATCTCAAATTAAAGCAAAGAAAGTTCTTATGTTTAATTTGGATCGGTGAACAATGATGTTGGTGCAACTCAGCCTTCAGTCTCTTACACTATTTTTGAAGTACCTATGTTAACACTCAAGTGATTTAATATAATCAGATTACACAAGATGCAAGTTTATGTATATATGTTAGAGAAGTCAGTTTAGATTACACAATGCAAAATAAAAATAGAAGCAAAAGCTTTTATATTTTATTATTGCATTTAATGTAGATGAAATGACTCAACCCTGTTTCTGGGCATAGAAATATGTATCCTGTATAACTTCAACTTTAATGAGACATTAAAAATATTAAAAATGTATTACCTCCTTCTCTTTGTCTAGTACTGACAGTCTTTTTAGGTCGCTGCAAGTGATTAGCAGGTTCATATAGTTCTTCCTTAGCCAAATTATTCAAGCTTCCACCATGCGTCAGATTTTCCGATATCGAACTAGGCTGCTTACGATTTCTATGTCGTCTAGCCGACGTGTTACAGTAACGAACGATGTCGGGCCCACTGGCGCTGGTGGCTCTCGCATTCCTTAAATCATCTTCTGCTTCGGTGAGAAGGTTCTGAAGAAACAGCTTGTTTAATGAAAGCGAACACATTAGTAAGCGGTTGACTTACGTTAAAGAGTAAGCTCTTGCCTTGGCGGTCCTTCGGAGACTTGTAGTTGATTGCCTCATCGAGCAGAGCCTTGAGTTGTCCGTCGTCGAGGCGGGATACAGAGGCTTCCTATTTACGTGAAATGCGTTATCAGTTTCAGAGATTCCCGCAAAAAGAACAGACCACGTGATCGTGAAAAAAATCTAGGCAAGAGGAACGCCTAAAAACAGCAACGTCACCGCAGAAATACAGCGACAATGGAAACTGTCTGGTGCATCGATGTCACGGGCTGTACCGCTCGTCGTTCTCGATGATAAAACAGCTTTCAGGATTGCAACGACAAGGCGAAACTATTGTCGCGTAAAAGTGAATTTCACAAACGCAATGTAATCATTTAGCTGAAAACATCGGGTTCGGAGACGTCAAAGAATGGCGGCCATTTCACATACTACTAGAGACGCGAAATAGATAGTACAATAAATCGATTTTTTCTGTATATAGGGCAAGGTAAAGGCGAAAAAAATGAAATTTTGACTATCTATAATCGGCCGAGGCTCGGAACGTTATCACAATTTTAATCCCACCGTTAGCAGCGCAACCGCAAAATTCACAATAAAACAGCTGAGTATGTTTAGAGACGACTTACCTTGCTGTCACCGTCGACGGCGCTGCTTTCCTGAGTCCCGGGGACGACGCTCTCCTGCTTGTCGCACTTCGCCTTATCGCTTTTATCCGGAGCTTTCGGTGCATTGTTATTTTCCGGGGAAGGTGCCATTTTCGAACGCGAAAAAACCGTGTTGAACCGTAGACGACGCCTCCCCCGCACTTCACTTTGATTCAAGCATACCGTCAACTACCGATCACCACGGCACTACGAAGTTTTTAGCACTTTTTCAAATGCGTTCCACGATACTTCCACTCTTTTCTACTCTTGAAACACATTTTCAACATCGGCCATTACAATGAAGAAGTTAACACGCTGCGACATCTTGCGGCGCAAGGGTAGCATGACGCATCGCGACTCATCACAGACACACGTTCGAAATTACAAATTAAAAAGCACAATTATAGAATTATCTAAAAACAAGGCGATTTAAACTGAAATCAAAACGAACCATTCAGTTCATAATTTAAACCCGTGAATTCTCGCATTTACTTAAATTACACGCGCTTTTAACGACCTTGCTACGTCATGAGTGTCGTTGATTGGTCACCCGGCCTAAGAGGGTATGAGTTGCATACGTCATCCGTCAATATTTGGTTATATTACTCGTTTTTCACTCGCGCTAATCCAATAGAAACTAATCAATAGCTTTGAAATTAATTCGAGAATGTCCGAGGAAAACATATTTTTGTTTTACCCCAATATCATAGGTAAGACGTTTTAATTCACCTTAAATAAAAAAATACAGGAGATGATTTTGAAGGGTACCTGAGGGTGATCCTCGCCGTGATTTCGTTTTATTACATGCCTACGCGCTATGTGATTGCCGTGGCTTGTTATGTGACTTCTGCTTTACTTGATGCAGTTGATGGACACGTGGCACGGTAATTTTTTTTTTTTTTTAATCTTTGAGTACTTTTCGTTAATTGATTGCTTTATTGCAGTCTTTTTAATCAGAGCACCAAATTTGGTGCAATCCTCGACCAGTTGACAGATCGTGTTGGCACGATGTGTCTTTGTGCTGTTCTGGCACATTTCTATCCGAAGTACATGTTCTTTTTCCTCATCTCCATTGGTATCGACATTGCATGCCATTGGATTTATTTACACACGTAAGAATTCAATACCTATACCAATACAAACCTTCAAAAATTATTGCATATTGGATTATGGAGGGAAGGCACTTTAAGCTTAGTTTTAAAATTTATATTAAAAGCTTTTATTAAGCTTTGCAATTAATAACAAATTTACATAACAAATACATGCATTAGCCTTACACACTGTCCTACTGATGATTAAAGTAGAGAAAATGTTAAATCTTAAAGATGGAAAAAGAAACATTTTGCAATAATGTTCTGGGGTCTACCAGAGGTTCAATGCAGCTTCGTCCACAGTTTCCTAGATTCCTAGATTAGAGTTATTTGTTACTATCATCAGAGAAGTAATGTTTGTTAAACACTGAGGAAACATTTGTACTTTTGGATTGATTATGTAAACTTTGGTATTTTGGAGTGATAAGAATACAACACATTATGATTTATTATTCGAATTGACGTAAAATGTACAAAATTCAAATTAAATGTCAAATGCAACATAACATGGTGGAGGTTCAAGATAAAATTGTACAGAGGGCACCACACTAGCGAAAACTTTCAAAACATTGTTTTTAATGGCTTTTTTCGAGATTTGAATGTTTTGATAACCACGATAATCAGCTGATTAGCTCCCCCAGAACTAGTTCTCAATCGTCCGCACTTTGGGGCAAGTATGTAATATTTCGGCTGCTTCTAAAAGTTTTGTATTGGACTGTACTCAGTACTATATTAAATTAAATTTTCACGGGCCGGAAGTTGCCCATCGTGCCCTCAAGCTAGAATAGTGAATCGAAAACAGTGAATTCACTCACATATTTTTACGAAGTTATTAATTACTAATAAAAATAATATTGCAAAGTGTGGATAGGTATACTAGTGCCTAAAATTATCCAGTTGACCGACATGATCATTTGGGACTGTGGAAGGGTCAAGTTCAAACGATTTTATTGGTTTTCATTTGGATACTTTTAAGCACCAGCATACCATCAGAATACTAGGTATCGAGGCAGTTATGAAAGTACTAGTTGTAACAACAACTAGTTTATCTGTAGCAGTGTAAAATTAAATAATCCCTTTTCTTTTAACAAAAAATCCTTTCTACATTGGAAAAAATTCAGTAAAAGATAATTATTTATTGAAGTATGACATTATAGTATTTTATTATTTAATTATAAAGTACTCTAAAAGCATGCCTACCAGTAAAAATTATTCCTTTTAATAGAGTCCTTTGCCCTTTTTATCATTAAAACAAACGAAAGAGGGACAAAAGGGACCTTTTGAGTAAAACAAAAGGTTAAATCAACTCTGATCTGTAGACAATTTTTACAATAGAATAGCTAATGGTTTATGATTGCATTCTAGGTCACTATTGCAAGGTAAAACGAGCCATAAATTCGTGGATCTATCCGAAAATCCAATCATGCGACTTTACTACACCAACAAAAATGTGCTATTTGTAATGTGCGCGGGGAATGAGGCATTTTACGCTGCTCTGTACCTGCTCCACTTCACAGAAGGCCCCTTGTGTAAGTAACACACAGAATTTACCACAAGTTTTCAAAAATCACACTCATTACAGTTGCAGGAATATCAATATTTAAGATTGTGGTTTACTTGAGTGCTCCAATTGCTCTGTTGAAAAGTGCCATTTCGGTATTGCACTTTTTTGTCGCATCCAAAAATCTAGCAATTATCGATGTGAATGAAAGGAAGTTGTTGCACCAGAAGACTAAATAAATCTAATTCTCGTATAACAAGTCTGTTTAACCCATATAACTTCCATTATGTGTAAATAAAAAAGAAAATCCTTCAAGTGGAGAAATGAAAATTGTGCAATGTCCATGCATCTATCACTGATATCCCTCAACGATGGTAATTCCTGTGCTTTCTTAAGTATTTAATGTGATATATGTACACCTAGGTGAAACAAACGCATTTACTTATATGTAACAAGTTTTATTTTTTAAATATTTTAGCTTTAATTTTTGATGATATTAAGGAAGGCATAGTTAATTAATGTTTAAGTAGATAATTTAGCAGTCTTGTGTTACAGTTGACAAACAAAACGTACTCTAGTCAGATATACCATTGTAAGAAATATTTTGTTAATTGTTGTTTATTTTTGAAACTAAAATCAAGTACAAAATTCTATTAATAAACAAAAGAACAAAATTGTACTTCTTATTAGTGAATCTGTAGAAACAAAAATAACAAGTAATAGATCAAGAATTTTCCCTAATTACTAAAATACTTGCTGTATTTTCGTAAATCAAGTCACTACGAGAAGGATAAACAGCCTTCAAGTTGCCTTCCACATCTGTATTTCGAACTTGCTGTACATGTAATTCTTTTCCAAATAAGACGAGCATTTCTTGGAGGAGAGTGTCCAAGACTTTCCTGCATACAATCTGCGATAAGGCACTGGTTACTTCTACAAATAATGATGTAGTTTCCAAAGATATCTGAAAGCAAACGAGTTGAATTACCAAGAAATTTTAAACAATAACGGTGATACCTTTGTGACATCGGAATTTGTTATTGGCGGAAATGAAATGACTTCTTTATCACCAGATAACAAACTTGGATACAAGCTCTTTCCTTCTATCAGATACAAGTACTTGTGGATGCCTGAATACGTGTTTCGTTTCTTTTCTTTTCGTAGCGTATCGGCCTCAAGTTGTAGCTTTTTGAAAAGCTCTGCACCTGATAAGACGTTGTTTTGATTCAATGGTTTTATCATCAGTTGATTGGGGGTTTGTAGAGTGTATGTTAAAAATGTATTTGCCTGCAATTGCAAAAAAAAAATGTTTAATTAAATGAATTGATACTAAAACAATTACTTTTCATCAATGATAAATAAATAATTGATTGTTGAAAACAACGAATCAATTTAAAAAATAAATATACTAACAATCTTTTTTAAATCGTGGGTTGCAATGGTAGCAGCATTTCTTTTTTCACAGATACTGTCGTGCAACTTGGTTTGTAATTGTATAAACTTCTTAAACGTCTCTTCTGTGAACTGTAGGTCATGTATTAAACAACCTAAAATATGACTCCTCACTTCCTTGACTTTGTCTTCGACGACTATTTTAAAACTATCATCATAGTGCTTCACATGTATTTTATATTTGAATTCGTCATTGTCAGGAGTTTCTTCGCTGGTCTTATGCTTTTGTAATCCCTTACCCTTGCCTTTTTTAGTATTATTTGGAGTTTGCTTAGTGGTGATGGGGCAGTGTTGTTTTATGTAGTCCATTACTTGTTTGGTGCGGCACTGCTCGATTAATTTATACAACCGCCTATCGGATATTGCATTTTCTTTTAGATTAAGTTCTACAACATAACAGGGGCCAATAATGAAAGCTATAAATAAAAAAAAAAAAAATTACCTTTCAACTTGCTACACTCTGCCAATTCACCAGGTATGACTTTAATCTTGTTAGAACTAAGATCTAGAACTTTCAGCGATAAAACGCTAATTTCCACAGGTATTTTTTCTATTAAGTTCCCATTCAGTTTAGCACAAGCTAAATTTGATAATTCCTTATGGCATATACTCCCGAATTGTGTTAATTTGTTACTTGAAACATCTAATTCAGTCAGTTTCGTATTTTTCTCAAAACTAGGCAAAGTCTCGATTGAATTCAAAGACAAGTTCAAAGTTACTAGCGCACCTAACCTTGATAAATCAGGTACTTGCGACAAGCAGTTTTTAGACAAATCGAGAACTTTTAATTTCTCTAGCCCAGTTATTTCTGGATTGATTTCGCTTAACTTGTTCGAATGCAGCACCAGAGTCGTCAGATTCTGCAGGTTTAAAATACCATCGGGCACGGCTGACAAGGTAGTCTCATGGATGTTGAGGTAATTCAAGCTCTTCAACTCGAAAATCGAACTGTCGAAGCCGTCTTTTTCCAATCTCTCGTTGATCACGTTGCCGGATAATACAATTTCACGCCGATTTTCGTTTTTCGCCGTTATAACCTCGGGCCAAGCCATTTCAAGTGTTGATTTGAATTAAGCAGACTTCTTTCGGCACAAAACTCTCATTTAGATCGTCAAATCTTCCCAAGATAATTTTTTAAGTATTTCTGAAAATTCGGATTTCCCCTTCTTGTGGTTAAGTCGCGATGAAACATACTACCAACCTACCAACCATATAAAATAAAACATTGGACGTATTTAGTAGTAAGGTTGCCGGATTTTTTGCGAAAATTAGAATGGCCCTGAGCGACGGCTGGTGAGGGCCATGGGGATGTAGCTAAATAATATAACGGGCGCTAATTTCAAAACCTAAAAGTGTTTGTTCAAGTAATCAAAATTCCTCAAGTATGTTTATTAAGTACTTACAGCTGTAATTAATAAAAACGGGAAATGTCAAAAAAAAGTCAAAGTTTTTTTCAGTTTTTTCATAGTGTGAACATGATTTTTTTAGAAATAGGTTATAATTATTTAACGGTATGTGAATTTATAAATAAATAAATAGGTTACATTTTTTCATAAGGTATGTATTTGTCAAGTAGACAATTCATTGATAGATACAACCAAATTTACAATTGGAAAAAATTCATTTCCCGTTTTTTTTTATTTCAGTTGTATTTTTATTTTTTGTAGAATACCGAGGGCAAGTAAAACTGTAGGAAAATTTAGTTAGTAATCAACGCGTATACATATTTCAAACAAAAATCTCTCCAACAGTAGTAATAACTAAGGAGTGAAGATTGAAACTTAATTGTGCAACATTCCGTGTTAAGTTTACAAGATTCCCTATTGACTTCACGTGTGTTTACGTTAGTGTACTTTTTCTTTCGTTTGTTGGGAATGTCGAAAGATATCCGTATACAGTGTTGTAACGTACTATCGCTATCATAAAACACTAGGACAACTTTTAAATTCAGTAATTTTTTAATAGTGATGCCCTCTTCTATGCAAACTATTATCCTAGCTTTTAAAACATTTACTCTAGATATGACTAACAGTGACAATTTCAAACAATTTTAAATTTATGATCGGTAGCAGTTTTACTCAGATTAAAATGTCATGTCCTAGTTTTTTCTGATAGCGATGGTATGTAACATGTGTTCATAAAAGAATCCGGTCCCAGTAGGCTTAGCTATAAAAAACGTATGTCGTAACTTACGCTTGCGCCTGACATCTCTTTTGACGTTCCACAACTGTCATGTTATAAATGCAGTTAGACGACGTGTATTAAAGTGTTATGAAGAACATGGTGGACATGTCCAGCACTTAGTGTAGGAAATATTTTAATTTTAATTTGTGTTTAATAAATTGTGATGTTTTAAATTAAAAGTAAGGTTACAGAACTGTCAGTGGGTATATTAAGTAAAGACATGCCTTTTCGAAAACAAATGATTTTCATAGGTGAGTTGACCAGATTCAATAATGAACACATGATACAATTGAAAAAAAAAACTCGCAGCAATCCATGGAAAATTAACGTGTGTCTTAACTTGATTGTTAGATAAATGTAATGAAATAAATGCAAACCCAGTCATGTTACAGAACGTCATGAATGGTTTAAAACGTAGAATTTCAAAATGTATTGAACAGGGTGGAGGGCATTTTCAACCCTTTTTATAAATTAAAAATAAAATTTTAATTAGTAACATTGCATTTTTCAATGATATAAAATTGAGGTTATCTTCTGACAGTTGTAAATAAAATAAGAGTATTAAGACATACCTTCATTGTCATTTCAAAGCATGCTAGAGTTTTTTTCAACTGTACATACTCCGTATTTATAATTTATTACAACAACCTGAAGTGTATTAGCGTAACTGCGGTGCTTTAAAGAGAGTTATCGCAACTCTTACGTTAAAATACTATAAACGTTAAAATCACGTGATCCAATGTAAAAGTATATGGATCACGTATTTTTTACGTTTACGGTATTTTAACGTAAACGTTGCGATAACTCTCTATAACTATGGTAGTAGGAACCCGTATTCAGCACCTAATCATCCGTATTTAGAACGTCTACAGTATATAATTAGGTCTCGTGTATATGTAGTCATATAGTTTTACCACAGAACACTATAGCGTTTTCGATTGATTGATCTAGAGCCAATCTCAAATTATTTCCGTCTTAGTTTAACCTCATGTAATAAAATAGGATAGAGATACTCTCAGAATGCTGTGGAGAAGTCAACCGAAAACATTATAAACTTGTTTGCTTCTTGTTTCAACGTATTACTCATATTATGCAAGGTGTTTCAGAATAACTAAGCATTTTTTTCTAATAAAGTAATTTCCGGAAATTCTCTATTTTCGAGATAATTCGATATGAAGAAAATACAATTTTGAATAAAATCAAAGCGAAAAGCAACGTTATTCTTTATTTTTACTGAATATAATAACAATTAATTTAAAAAAAAATTACATTTAATTGTAAGAATTGTTCAGAGTTACAGCCGCCATTATTAATGCACAAATTATGCCAACGTATAATTGAGCGACAATTTTTTTTTCGGAAATTATTTTATTAAGAAAGTATGTTTAATTCATTGCCTTCTATCATCTCTCAATAATTATTCTGTCTAATATAAAGTGACCCCAAAAGTCTGGATTTCTTTGCTCTTGATACAGGAAGATCGAAATTGTTGTTCTGATCCTATACCACTTTCCGTGAGCTTGATATCAATAACTATATCCATCACATGAAGGTTAGACCGAAAAGGAGTACCAACTTGTGACATGCATATAACAATCATGAAAATTACATCTAAACCTAACCTAATTAATAAAGAACGTAATTATTGTTTAATCAGATTACTGTGACAACAACACTGTCGACAAACTTCCCTAGATCTCATTATGTTGCTAACTTCATTTTAATAATTGGATGTAAATATCGATATCAAGCTCGCGGAAAGCAGTGTAGGTTTAGAACAATCAATTTCGATCTCCCTGTATTTAAAAAAAAAAACGCTCCTTAAAAAATAACATTTATTATTGATATTAGAGAACGGAGAGGAAAAAGGACCTTCATTTTTCCGTAAAAATCTCTTGACAAAGTGCCCAGAACACACAGATAGCAATTCGAAATTTTTATTCTTATTATTAGGTAATGAAATGCGGTAAATAGGTAGAGCTGAGATCAATAAAAACGCGAAATGTCCCTGTATACGTTACTTAACAGTGCAAAACCAGTTTCGGAAAATTTTACCATGAATGCCAGGGAATTTTTGTTTCAGTAAGTTGGCAACACCGCTTGAGGATATGCCTATTGTAAAATTCTGACACGTTAACGTCAGTCCCATCGATTATATTGCTTCTTATAATCTATGATGGCATGAAGAAAAAAAAATAACATTAAAACAAATAATTACTTGTGACTTTTTAATACTAAGTCAAAATGCTAAAAATCATCAATGTTTTTCGGTGTCAGTTTTCAAAAATATAACCATCAAATTAAAATGGAACATCCACGATCCACTTGAGGGTACCAACAAAAATGTCACTCTAATATGGCGTACTCTGAATCTAAAAAGACCTCTTACTCTTATGTTCATATCAGAGACAACCATTCATTTTTGTCTACAGCGAGTCTATACTCAATACGTCATTGGGTTGGGGGCTTGAGGAACGCACTTCAAAGTTGGTAGAACTGTGACGCAAGTTTGCGCCTGTTTTGCATGTGGTTCAGCTCAAGTGTTTTTGTTCCAGCGTTATTAATAATTTTAGTCGTCTATTTGAATATCTTTATTAAACCAAACGAAATGTATGTAAGATAAAGCTTCTTGACAATTTATAATATAATGGTGATGGTGGTTTTAGATGGCCGATGAAGATTGGGGAGAGTCTGATAAAGAAGAGAATGAAGATGAATCAACTGAGTCTACTCAACAAACGTGCTTGCTGATTGCCATAGACACAGATGCACTGATGTTTGATTCCGGTTTAAACGGAAGGTCCACGTTCAAAAGCATTCTCATCTCGTGCTACGAAATCTTGGATAATATATTGCTGAGAGTTGGCAGGGGAAGGAAGAATAATATTGCCCTTGCTACAGTTTCAGATGATAAGGAAAAAGCAGTCATTTCCAATTTTAATGATCCATTTCCTGAAACACTTAAAACATTGAGGAATCTATGTGATAGAAGTGATAAGGAATTGAAGGACTTGTACTTAAGGACAGATCCACTAGATATGTCTGATTTCTTTATTCACTGTAAGAAGATTTTTGCACAGAGCACTCCAGAAACCATTAGGTATATGGTTTACATCACAAATTCCGATAATCCAGTGGATGATGAAGATAAGAAATTCCATGCTGTTAATCAGGCGAAAACATTGCAGGATTTTAAAATTTACATAGAATTGCTGACGTTTAATCCAAATTTTGACTATAGTCTGTTTTTTCATGAAATCCTATCGGCTGCCCTTAGCAAATTTAACTATGAATATTTTACCGATTATCTCTGTTTGAAAGAAAAACTGCTGAGTATGTTAATCTACAAAGGACATAAAATCAGGTTAGTTTCTTCTCTTTAGTTACTTACTCGATTAATCAAATGCAAGTGTGTCATCTAAAGTAACTCATTTTATCTTGAGATGGGAAAATCTAAAAATTATCTAATTTTGTAGTCTAGAAATACTTGGCACTTATTGCTCCTATTTTGCAGATTTTATCCATTCCGTAATAACTCTAAAAAATCTTTCGATGTAATAGAAAAAGCCTACCTCAAATCAACAAAAATTCTTAATAACGCCACAGTTACCAGAGACACTAGCAAAGAAGTTAAAAAGTTAAAGAGAGGTGGAACACGAACCAATGTGTACAAAATGAACTACTCAAAAAATAAAGTACCTTTACGATTCAACTCTACTGAAAAAGATTTATTGACGACTGTTGATATCCCTAGTGGGTTAGTGTTATTATCTGTTTCCCCAAGTCTAATGCAACCAGGCATGCACAATACAGATCCAAAATTCATTCAGTGTCAAGGAAAAAAAGATGTGTACTTCAGTTTGTTCTGGCAGTACTGTGTTGATAAAAATCGTGTGCTACTTTGCATGAGGAAATCAAGAAATCACACTCGACCAAGACTGGTTGAATTGAGCCCAAAAGTGATTAACGACGTCCGGAGTTTCTTGATCTTAGGTTTTCCGTATCAAGAAAATATAGACGGGCCAGAGGAGTGTGAAGAATCAGAAACCTCTGGAACTTGTGGTGAGCAGGAGTTGCAAGCCGCTGAAGAATTCGTGAAAGCCTTGACGTTCAGCTACAACCCAACGATGTTTCATAATTTGGGATATTGCAAGAAGAAAGAGTATGTACGCTCACAATTGTTGGATGAGCCACCGCTAGATATCTGTAAAGCCTCAGAAAAAAAAGAAGTGAAAATGGAAGACTTACACGAAGCAATTAATAAATTTAAAGAAGTCTGTCTTGTTGAAGTCGTTGCGAAGAAACGTAAAAATGTTTCCGAGAAGACTCAAGCCAAATCAAGGAAGAAGAAATAATGTAATTTTTTAAAATTCTTGAAATGTGAGTTCAAGTATTAAAAAATTTTTTACTTCACTTATGTGAATTTTACTGCATAATTAAATATCAAATACCTTAAAGGGCAATTATGGGATCTCGTAAATTATAACGGACAAGGATGGTTGTAGTCCCCCATTTTCAATGTTCTCCGAAATGCCCCACATTGTCTGAAATTCTCACTCAAGTCTGGAATTATGCAAAATTAACATGAAAACAATAATACTGTGTTCATGTTATGTTTTTTGCTAATTTACATTTTGTTATATTGGTGACTAGTTCAGAAAAAGAAACTGATCTAGCAATCATTACGTTAAAAAGAGTAATGCAGATGAAATTTAATTCAAATTATTTTTGCCAAGAATTTTATAAAATGCAGTGATTTTTAATAGATAAGAATGAATTAAATTTACTGCAATACTAAATTGTTATTAGGTTGGCAACTCCCGGTTCTGACACTCATCATTTTTCTTAGTACTATAAAAAAAAGTGAAACATCAAAATTGTACCTGCGAAAAATCAAACAAAATAACGTGTTGACTCTGTAATTGAATAATCAATTTTCTTCGTCATAGCCACATTTAAATCGTGAAATTCGGAAGAAGTCGTTGCTAAATATTCAAAGAAAATTCATTTTTTTGAATTCCTCTTTTTGACTTCAATTATAAGCGATTTCCTTTATTCATTTTGCTGTGATGGATGTAGACAGTGACTTAAAATATTGAATAGACGTGTATTTCTGTTATAGTCTATTTTTAAACTAGGAGGAGTAACAGTTGTCGGCCTGTCGTAGGTAGATTCACACTGTAATACTACATCAGAAATTAATTTGGCTTGGTTAGGAGGTTTACAAATTCTTCAAATAACCAATTTTATCAATAGATTTGTTGACAAGTTTAAAACTAACTGAAATTGTCACAAGAATTATGAAAAATGTTAATTTTTCCGTTTAAATTGAAGGCTTGTGTAAAACCGGCTATCAAACACCCAATAACTTTGTCAGTTTTTGACGGGCAAAATTCAAATTACTCCTCCTAGTTTAAAAACAGACTATAGATTATAATTAGAGGTGGGTCGATGTATCGATACGTCGATACGCCAGGTGTATCGATACACGTTTTCAGCTGTATCGATATATCTGATATCGATATGTATCGAAATATCGGACATCGATATGTATCGAAATATCGGATATCGATACGTACATACAATTTACTGATTGACTAAAAATTATTTATCTATTTGTATTTATATATGGTTGAATATCCGGATTCTGCTTTGATCAGGTTGGCAACACTAGTTACCAGTTAGTCACTCAATCGGTAACTGTGTTAGCATCGACTGATATTTCGATACGTATCGGTTGCCGATACTCGATACGTATCGATATTTGATATATCGATACAGAAATCGTATCGAAAATCGATACACAATACCGTATCGCCCACCTCTAATTATAATCGTTAAAGGCGATGTAGGAATGTAGTGACAAGTTGTCACTAAATTCCTGCACAACATAAATCGATTATAATCTCTAACACATGGATTTCTGATAAGTGTTTTAAGTCACGCATCCTTTTATATAATCCTTTCTTTGTGTTTATCATCGAATTGGGCGATCATTTTAAGTTTGTAGGTTGGCTATTATAGTAAAATTATACAGATTAAAAGGCCCAAATTCAAAAACCTTACCTGAGTGGGGAAAACACTCCATTCACACATGCCCGGTTTTTCAGTATTGGTTTAAGTGTAAGTTCAGCTGAACCTTGAACTTGAACTTGAACCATGAACTCAGTCGATCGGTTTCTGAGTGCGTCCGCAGAACTAGTTCAGTAAAACCAAAAATGAGCATATTTTCTGAATGTTGGTAGTCCCGAAGAGAGGTAAGTAAAAAGAGATGGAGTGGGCGTTTGAAATGATAGCCAATGAAATCACAAGAAAATATGGAATTTTCGAAATTAAACATCTGGCTTGCATCTGGCTGTCTTAAATGCAGTATTTGACTGACTGCAGTTTATTTGAAGTGTATGTGTGAAAAATGGAAGCAAACATGTCGCAAGAATCTTTCTCTCGAAGAGCCGCTAATTTTACGGCGGAAGAAGTCGATTTATTAATTGATTTAATTAAAAATAAAAAGCATATCATTGAATGCAAAAAAACAGATAGAATTCTATGGAAAGAAAAAGATGTGGCGTGGGAAGATATTGCCGCGCAATTTAACCAAAGATATGGGCAAATTTATAGAAGTGCTAGTGTGCTCCGAAAAAAATATGAAAATATAAAAAAAAGAACGAAGCAGAAGTTTGCTGATAACCGGTGTCAAGTAACCGGCACTGGCGGTGGACCTTCATCCCAAGTAACATTTACTCACGTGGATGAAGAAGTGAAAGAGATGTTGGGTGTTCGGTTGGAAGGTTTGCCCTCTTACTTCGATAGTGATGCTGCAAATGGTAAGTATAATCTATTGCTTGTAATTTTCCTCCTAATTGTACTGGTAAACATTTCTAGTTACCCCCCAACCTACAGAAGAAATACAGATACTTGTCACTGAAGATGACATAGAACCTCCCGCATCAAGCAGCAAGGAGCCCCAAGAAAGAACATGGGAATATCATGCACCTAGCATGCTGTCGCAGCCAATATCGTCGGTTTTAAAGCGCACAATCGACGGGGAAACCACAGCAGCAAAGGTGGCAAAAAAGCGAAAAGTTACTGGGACACATACAAATGAAAAATGGGCATCGCTGGCTGACGACAAAGCGAATTATGTCGCTTTACAAACAAGATGTTTGATTGAAGAACACCAACTAAAAATAGAGCTTCTCCAAGATGAAAAGCATTTAAAAAAATTGCAAATAGAAGAGCAACAATTAAAAAACGACATATTAAAACTGGAATTTGAAGCTCAAAAAAAATATTTAGATAGTGGAGAATAAAACCGTATTTCTGCTTTACTTGTCTATTTATTATGGCACAATCATTTTCACATAGATTATAAATCTAAGTAGCATATAGTTTCATATTTACATATACACTGTGACTTTTTTAAATGTAGACAGGAAAATATCTCAAGCTTAGCTTAGTAGTTACTATAGTAATGTTGCTGAAAAGTGTACCCCTGCACTCGTGAGTCTTATTCTATTACAAAGACAAACAACGACTTTTAGTTTTTTATACCTTGCTTCTAAATCAAGCGAATATTTAAATACTTCAAAACTCTCAGATTAATTTAACAAAAATTTAAAATTAAATATTTGTAAAGGATAAACAATGTTCTAAGGTTTGATAAAATACATTCGCTATGTTTGTAATTTGATAAGCTATGGTAACTCTAGAAGATTCTTTTGTTCCTGAAACTTAGGTTTAAATGTTTCATTCCTAATTATCTTGAAAACTGATGACTGACTGATGTTGTCTGCTTTTGGTATGCTAGCTGATAGACTAGCATTTTCATCAACATATAATGGTTATTACTCCAACTGCATTATATTGATTTTCTTCAGTTCTGAAGCTAGAATGAAATGTGAAATATTAGGAAAAAAATGAAAAATTACTTGTAACAATAAAGAAATACCTTCTCTTAATTCCCCATGTTATCAAAGTAATTTGTTATTAAATTTTGCCTTGTCCGATTATTGTGAGGCACATTATAATAATTGTGTTGTTGCGGTACATTATTGCCTGCATTAATAGCTGCTTCAATATCAGCAGCAACAGGTGGTACCTCTTCACCTTCATCACAAGCAATATTATGTAATACAGCTGTGGCCACAACAACACTCTGAATAGTTTGTATTGCCAGTCTGACACCATTTGCCAGAACTGGGAATCTTCGTTTCCAAACACCATATGAGCGCTCAACACAATTACGTGTTCGAATATGCGCCTCATTATATAAATTCTCCGCTCTGGTATTTGGATGTTGTAGAGGTGTCAACAGATAATTGCGATTTTTGTAACCACTATCGCCCAATAATAAATTATTGCCAAAAGAACCTCGTTCAAATTCTTGGCGAAGAGAGGAGTTATTAAAAATATGTGAATCATGTGCTGAACCAGGCCATCGACAAACAATATTGCGAATTCTTAGCCTATGATCACACACAGTTTGAACATTTAAGGAAAAATATCCCTTTCTATTTCTGTACACCTCAGCGTTATCACCCCCTGCATAATAAAACGATATATAAATATAATCAACCATAAAAATATTCATATTAAATACCTGGAGATTGAATTTTAACATGCGTGCAGTCAATTGTGCCAATCACTCTAGGAAAAGCGGCAATTTCATAGAAGCCTTGAATTACTTCTTGCATCTCATCATTACTTCGAGAGAAACGAATGTAATCACTGCTTAAAGATGCAATGGCATGGGATACTTTTCGTATGGTTTTACTAGCTGTTGATTTGTGCACACCGTCCAAATCACCAATAGCATTTAGAAAGCTACCAGTTGCATAAAAACGCAATGTTAGCAATAACATTTCTTCTGGTCTTAAGCTTGAATTTCTGTAAAACAAGTTGAATTCTCTGACTTTGTAGTATGTAGTATGTGTAATATACTTACAAATTTGTAGGATTTGCTATCATATCAGTAATACGGTTTAGGACCCCCCTAACAGTATCCTTTTGTAAACGATATCTCACAAAGAAATCATGATCATCCCAATTTTCAAAGTTATTTGGACGCCTTCGATTAATTTTCGGTCTTCTAACACGCCCAAGATGTTCAATGTAATTAATAACATCTTCATCATCAGAGCTTTCTAATAAATTCATGGTTTTATAATACTATATCAGATTTATATAAACGCTTATTTTAAGGTTATATTAAATTTGAGCGGGATATTAAACCTTGAGCTTAGTACGTACATCGGCTCAAGTTAAACCAAATTGTGAGTTCGGCTCATGGTTCAACCAACACTAAAATACGGTTTAAACCTAAAACTTGAACTTGAACTCAAAATCGAGTTTAAACCAATACTGAAAAACCGGGCATTTAAACTGTTATTTGATATTGAAATTTGCTTTTATATTTATTCGTATGATCAAATTTATGATCAGTATATGTACTTTGATCATCAGTGATTTACGATAGAAAAAAAATCATTAAAATGATAATTAAAGCTGAATTTCAAACTATCGAACTTTCAGTTTAAGTGTGAGTGATGTTTCTGAATTTCGGCTTAAAGCTACATTTACACTCGATTTCGTGCCACCATGAATTTGTGGCAAGAATGTTTGACGTATGCTTTCTTATGATATTCACATTGGCAATGTAAGCTTAAATGTAGCTTAAAGCTGAATTTGTTTGTTTGTTTGTTTACAGGAAGCATTGAGCGTGTCAAAACATCAAGCATACTGTACTCTCATTGGTTGCTGTTCTTTATGTGTATAGCAGTAACCAATGGGAGAAATACAGTACGTTTTGACGCGGTCAACGCTTCATGTAAGGCTGCGTTCGACTCGTTTGACAATGAGGCGGACGTACCCTTAATTTGATGTCGTACGCCAAATTCGGACAATTCAAATCTGACAGATCAACGAAATAGAGAGTATTTTTCAGAATTCATCGGGATTTACACCGATAGACGTTTTAAATTTTAAAATTCAGCTTATAATAAATATATATAATAATAGGTTTGCTCGTAGAGCAGTTTGTAACTAGTTTGGAACCGGCAAAACCAGTCGACCATCGAAGTAGTGTTCAGTTTCGACAGTTGCGTTAAACGTTCATTGGTGCATATTTCCAACGGTTCCAAACTATCAGAATCGCTCTACGACAGACCTAATGACAACCGATTTGTTCAAGGTCAAATATCCACTGTCTATATGGCAGTAAGGCCTGTGTCCTAGACAGAGATCCAGTGCCTTATGGTGTTTTCGATTCACCTGCACTGATTGAACTCAGAGTACTTGTTTGAATCTTATGTGATAATAAGAGATGAAAATATTCAGTGTCCACTAGCGCATTCAATCGAAGACGCTAATAGATCTACCGACATCTACCGAAATTTTCCGCAACCCTCTTCCGAAATGTACCTTTGATAGGTTGGCACCATGGCATAAACATTGAACATACCTGTCAATATAACCTCTTTTTTTTAGCGTCATTTGTGAACTATGTCTGCATCAACAGCGAGTTTACTAACTAGATTAGACGAATTGAAAAAATGGCAAGAAGAACAGCAAAAACGTCTAATGCTGCAAAATCGAAGAAAACCGGACAATTCGGACTCAGATTATGACACAATTCAAAGTCTATCAGCTTTCGATTCAATACGAAACAATTCTGGAACTTATGCAGATTCGAAGAGCGTTAGCTATGTGCAAGAACCGCTTAAAAATGACCTTTACAAATCACCACCCGAAAGAAAGCCAAAAAAGCCATACTTACGCCGTGGTAGTGGTTTAAGCAGGTTTGGAATGAATCCAGGTGATCAAAAGCGACCATTCAATAAGCAAACATACAAGAAAATTGCTTGTGTTAAAGACAGCGATAAAGTATCTAATAACAGCAAAAAATGCAATGAAATTAAAAGTGATAATATCATAACTGCTTTGGATATACCAGATTGTAATATAAAAGCCCGATGGTGCCCTGTTAATGACGATGAGATTCCTCAAAAACCATTGGAGAATCACGCTTCAAAACTAAGCCAAAATATTGAGTTTCAAAGCGAAGTAGATCTAATAACACAAATTAATATACTAGCACTAGAGAAGTTGCAAAAATCTACTGAAAGTGATAGTGAGTCAAGTCAGTCTAATAACAAGCCAGAACCAATAGTTGCAGATGTCCTTGTGCACAGAGATAATTCTTACATTCCACAAAATCCACGATGTGAACCTCCTTCACCTATGCCTAGTGAACAGACGTTATACGAAAAAGCATTAGAAAAAGAACTGTTACTCTTTGAAGCTTTAGAACAAAAAGCAATGCACAATAGTTTCTCATCAACAAATTCGAGTGTTGTGAGGCTGCTATCGAGTACTCCAAATAAAAAGAAGAACATGGAAGTTCCTGAAAACTGTAGAGAACGAGAAGGTGATGAAATAAGCGCAACTAATTTAGGTAATAACAAGAAAACTGTACATTTTGAACCAAGGGATCAAAATGCCATAATGAAATTGCTTCATACACTGCAGATAAGAAATGGCAATCCAAATTTTGAGTTTATTAACACAGAAAACAACATATTAAATTTATGTCCTGAAGAAGTCGCACAGACATCTTTAAACAGTTCGATAAATTCAGATGATTTCGAGGAAGAAACCGTCACAAACATCGACTTTAAAGATACAGAGCGTTGGTCTGACACAAACGCGAACAATTCGGGAAATTCCAGCTTAGTTGAAAGCCTACCTAGCACCGTAAGTGTTGAAAGCAGTGCCACAACGTGTACTCCGCAAACTACAGAGAAAGGAACCAATTTTCCCGAGGAATCTAATCCGAGAGCTGACTTGGAAGAACATTCATTAGCAGCAAAGACTGACCAATTAGAGAAAGAGCTACGAAATTTTAAAACAGAAAGCAAGAGGCTAGAAAAAATGAGGACTGAGTTTGAAAAAGAACAGAGGGAGTTTAAGAAAGAAAAGAAGGCGTTTGAGAAGTATGTATTGGATGAAAAAATTAAAGTCGAGTTTTATTTGGAAGATGAGAAAAAGAAGCTTGCTAAAGAGAAGATGGTATTCGAAAGGTAAACATACTCTATTACTTATAATTGAATATTCTGCTTTCTTTATTGAGGAAAATTTGTAAAATACTTCTTGAAAATCAAATTACTTGGCTAAACTTTTTTTCGTTGTTAAAGTTATTAATAATAATGGATGATAGCTATTTATAGGTATGTAAAAGATGTTAACAACAAGACGACAAGGAAAGAACGAGAGGAGATTTCCACCCTTAAATCTGAACTGGCAAATGTAAAAGAAGCAGCAAAGTTGAAAGAAACAAGAAATGCGACATCACAGGCGAGGCTTCGCAATCAAATCAAAACGCTCGAGAAAGAGAACGCCAACTTAAAAGAAGAAGTGGAAAAACTACTCAAGCAGAATGCAAAGCTGCAAACTGCACAAAAGATGAACAGCCGGAAGGTTACAGAAACGAAAATGCTGCATGAAATTAACAAGAGCTTATCGAAGTTAGCCAAGGATGTTAAAGTTACAGAATCACTCAGCAAGTTTGGGAAATCAGTGGAAAAACAAAGCAATCGCTCACACAACGATGAAAGTGATGGTGAAAAACTCGACATAAATAAAAAACCAAGAAGTTCCTATGAGGAAAATACTGACTTTCATGAAAATGAGTATAGTAAAACTCCCCCAACACTCGAAGATTCACTTTGTGATTATTCTAAATCACATTCAAGAGCTACACCTACATATAGTGAATACATACAGGAAGTTAGCGCCAGTAAAAATGATTATAAAGAAAGTAATAGTAAAAATATAAACTGTGATGAAAATTTAAGAAGCCTGACAGATTCTAGCTTGATTAGAAATTACGAAAAGATGTTTGGTGTTGGAGACACGCAACAGAGCTTAGCGGAGGGCAATCAAAAAAGTGAGTGCTTTAAAGCAGTTGGATACTGTAAATTGGATTGACAAGTTCTATTTTGTAGCAAGAACCGAGAGTGTCCTTACTGATGGAACCACAGAAATATCCTATTCAAATGGCAATAAAAAAGTAGTATCGCCCGATGGAAACTTCATTGTCTTGACGTATTTTAATGGTGATATGAAAGAAACACGACTTCTGGAAGGTGTGGTTCGTTATTATTACTCGGAAAACCAGAGCTGGCACACAACTTACGCAGATGGATCTGAATTATTAGAATTTCCAAAGTAAGTATATATATATATAAGTAAATATGTAAAATATTTAGTTTATTATTTGTATTATTGTTTTGTCCAGTGGTCAAACTGAGAAGAAATTAAAAGATGGCACTTCGGAAATTACATTTCCAAATGGTGTAATAAAAAGAGTCAATTCAGATGGTTCTGAGGATATATCTTATCCTGATGGCTCGAAAGTTTCAATTGATGGTCAAGGTCAAAAAATTTTGTTGTTGCCGAACGGACAGAAGGAAATACACAATGAGGATCACAAGGTATGTCCTTTTAGACATGTCACCAATAATTGCAATACAGTTATTGCAGAGAAGAGTATATCCTGATGGAACGGTTAAAATTTTGTATCCTGATGGGATTCAAGAGACGAGATACAGCAACGGAAGGATTCGAATAAAAGACATAAATGGCAAGCTCCTTCTCGATTCGTTTGATGAAAATACTTGATGTCTGAAGATACAAACTTTGAAATGTAAGCTTCAATTGCATCTTTTAATTTGAAATTGTGCAATGTCATATTATATCAATAACTCAAGTAATTCTTTAAAAGGTAATAATTACGATGTTTTAAAAAAGTGATGCATTACATTAAGAAACGAAATTTAATTGAAAATTTGTTAGATTTATTTATTTTATTAAAAATTACACTATATATTTTTTATTTAAAGTGCTTTTATGAAACCTTTTTATGGCATCCATAGCTGCTGTATCTTTTGCAGTCTTTATGGACTCGCCAAAACCTGTAATAAATGCCACATTAGTCGGACTTTTTAGCTGACAATAGTAACTCAAAACAGTACCTATTCCCAGCAACCGTTTTTCTGAGTAGAGCCCAACTTGAAAATTAGCCAAAATTGTATTCGTTGCTGATTGATTACACAACCGAGGCTCAATGTCTTTACCTCCCAGCAGGCCTTTCAAATATTCGAAAGGGTGCTCCAGATTCCAAATGTCATCATAGATGTCTTTTCCTGTAAGCTGTGTAATTAAAAAATCTTTGACGAAGAGTCGAGCCCGTTTTGTGCCGGATGAAAATTCCAAAGCTGCTAGAACTGCTTTGAATGAGTCTGCCAACGTTGCCTGCTCTATAGGAAAGTCCTAAAAATAAATTTGAACTGAGCGAAATAAAAAAAAAATAATGAAATACTTACAGCACATAAAACGATATCTTTCAGGCCAAGATCTGATGCGACTTTTGCCAGCATATCTGTTTTCATCAAATACTCGATAATAACACTTAATAAAACATCAGGGTATTTGCCTTTCAACTCTTCCATTAAATAAGTGGAAATAAGTTCTTCACCTTTGGTAATTAGCTCTTTGTTATCTGCAGGTTGCGTGGCATTATCTAATAAATCATAACTTGTCATAATTGATCGTGTACTGAATTAAAACTACCTTGATTTTGCTTCATGTTTTGCTGAATAACGTAGGACTGATGTGTTAAAGCCTGTCTGAGTATTTCATCGTTGAATTCTTCTCCCAACCGTTTGCCAAACGCAAATATTTCAGCATCGTAATTCCACTCTAAATAAGTAGACCTGTGTTGCGGTGGCAAAGGCTCGGCTTTCTGTTTCCGTACGTATAGTTCGTGTAAAGTTGGGGCAACCCATCGTTTTATGTATTTGGGTTCTATTGAAAAACGTAAATAACTAGTGTTAATTTGAGGTTATATTAGCATTACTGACCCGTCACCGATAAACTCTTAATACTTGGAGCTACATATCGATTTAAAATCCTTAAGGATTGTCTATAGAATGCCATTTTTTTATTCCAACACGTTTTATTTAATATTTTAATTCACCTTTAACAAATTTCAAATTTATTGATACTTGCAGCGAAGGTTGGCAACATTGTGATTACAAATCAAGACGCATTCAGATTCAGCAGATCCAAAAACTGTACTTGTACAACTGTTGACTTAATTTCTGCCAATTGCGATCTGTGTGCGATCTATCACATGCGATCTCTCATCTGAGAAGTTGTAGTCATCGTCATTTTTTGTAGCATAACTTATTTAGTGAGTGATTGTAGACTCTTATGTTGGCAATATATAACAAGCGCGTGAAAAATGAAGAATATAGGTGCTTTCCAATTACACGTTTGTGCTACTCGGGACTAATCCGGAGATGATCCGAAGTGCCCCAATTGTAAGAGCGTGAAGCACCTGAACTAATCAGTTTTGATTTCCCTCTTCCCCTCGAGCACCTATCATATCGTTTGCGTTTCGAGCACCAAAAGGGTGGGGAAAGGGAATACATGTGGCGCGCACATGGTCAGTTGACATATACGTCACAACTGACGCTTGCTAGCGTTCTCATTACAATTTCTAAAGTGTAGCTCGGATTAGATCAGTTCAGGTGCTTAGAGTTCGTAATTGGAAAGCGCCTTATGCGTGTGTAGTAGCGACATCTATATGTTGATGTTTATGTGCGCATGTGTGGAATGAACAGACAGTCGTTAAGGTGTGATCAAGACATGTGGTGGTATTGTAAGCAATAGAACCTAATAAACATATTTGTTATTATAAAGTGGTTATTATTAAATAAACTACGACAGTGTGTAGTAATTAATACATATAATATAATACAATAACAATAGGATGACTCGTAAGTCTCTGCGATATTATCTTAGAGACTTTCAATAAAACGTATCTTACTCAGAACTTCAAAATTCCACTTTTTAGTAATTGAGTTATAGACTTACAAATCTTACAATCTTTACAGGTTTGAGCAGAATCTACCAATAAACCTCATTAAAGAGAACAGTTTTCAATAAATTAAGATCAGTGTAGACTTCTGAAGTCGCATTCCACTTTTATCATTTTGAAACCAACAGTTGGTTGCCCGCTTTATCGACCCTAGCGAGTATTTGACAGTTGGTCAGCTGACTGTTGACAGCACAGCTGTAGCTAAATTCGTTAATACACGCGATGCAGGGACGGAATAAGAGTAGAGTGAAAGCGAAGCTGTTTTGATACAAATAAAAGTGAGACAAAAATGCGAAAATGGTAAACAGAGTGAACGGAGTTGAATAAACAAACGGAACCAGTGTTATGACAGCTATTTTAAAGGATATTCGAGAGTCTTTGGGAAAAAAATTGGGGGCTTCTCAACTGACGTCACGTAGGAGTTGGCATCACTAGGCCAGACGCCAGTTGTTAAATGACAAGTAAAAAATGTGGGCGACACGTAAAATGGCGTGCAGCTGATTACAGGTTTTCTGCGGTGATGGCTAAAAAAGCATTTCAATTTTGCAAATAATTAAGTTGAAATGTTATTTTAATTTGTTGCCGCGCGAAAACTAGCCTTCAATCGGCTTAAATTGGCTTGCATTCGCGAATAAATGGACTGCCAGGAGGACTTAGCGTCGAAGGAACACGAGGAGGCCAAGGTGTGTCCATATAAGAATGGAGGTATCTCCGTTAACAGCCGCAATAACGACATCAGGCAGTTTCATGTTCTGGACGAGATCGAAAATGAATCAGAATCGCAGGAGTCGGAATATTCAGACTCTGATATCCCTGATGAGGAAGTTGAGCAAATGCTGGAGGAAGCATTAATTAGAAAAAAACGTAATGCTGAAGAAGCAGGCTTAGGTAATAGAAACAAATAATTCTGTCATTAGAAATATATGGGTGAAGGATTACTTAATAGTCCTGCAGGTTTAGGAACTATGACCATTACAGGCTTCATAATGGAATATGTAATGGACATACTGTTAACAAATGCAGAATATCTCGACTTTTAATAATATTTTATTGCTTCCAGATGATACTGAAGAAGGAGTAAAGTCCTTTGAAGAAAAAGAAAAGATTGTCCTCATAGAAAAAGGTCACAATCACTTTGATGTTCTACCTGAAGGATGGGTGCAAGTGACTCATAATAGTGGAATGCATTTGTACTTACATAAAACGACTAGGGTTTGTACCCTTTCCAAACCTTACTTCCTAGGCCCGGGCAGTGCAAGGGTAGGGTAAATACCTATATTACAGAATTTAACCAAAATTTGCTTTGCCTATTTGTTTCAGAAACATGAAATACCTCTAAGCGCGATACCGTGCTTAAGTTATAGAAAGGCGGTCGAAATGGAAAGGGAAAAGGAAAAGGTGAACCCGTCGAAAGACTTACCCAATGCAAGAATCGAAACAATCAAGGAAAACATCGAAACGCAAAATTTAAAACCTGACCAATTGAAGGAGTATTGTGAGAAGCTCTTTCAGTTTAAAAAAATTAAGGTTATGAGGTTTAAGTCGTGGTCAGAACGCAGGCAGTTCAGCAAAAAGAAAAGGCAAGAGAAAAACTTGCAGAGACCGACTTTACCAGATGGTAGGAAATTAAATAAAATTATTCGAATGTGGTCCTTAATATATGTGGCATTTTAGGAACCAAATTGATAACATTTCCTGTCCAAGATAAAGAAGGAGAATGCAACAATCAAAACTCGAAGAAAGAATGGATAATGAATCCGAATGGAAAGTCTTATGTATGTATTTTGCATGAGTATGTTCAACATGCATTAAAAAAGCAGCCGACATACAAGTTCAAAGAGTTAGGTTTGTGACTTCATTTTAATCAAATAATTTTATTTCATAACTTTGGTCTTTATAGAAAATGCAGCAACGCCATATGCTGCAACCGTTTCTATCAACGATATGCAGTATGGAGTCGGTTACGGCACCAGTAAAAAACAAGCAAAGTCTGATGCGGCCAAAGCAACTTTGGAAATTCTGATACCTGAAATGAGATCTAAAATTACCTCTGATTCAAAGACTGGTGGTTCCAATGCGAGCAAAGCACAAGATCAAGACTTATCGGTAATATTAACGTGACTCTCAGTTTCTTACAATAATATTTAATGTTGCAGTTCTTTGATGAAATCAAAATTGAAGATCCGAGAGTTGCCGAATTCTGTGCTAAAACCACTGAACCTTCACCGCACGACATTCTTTTGATTTGCTTGCAGAGAAACTTTGGTTTGGCTGATCTGCAAATCAGCTATCAAGGACACACTTTAAAGCATCAAAAAAATGAATTTACAATGACTGTAGGAAAACATACAGCGACCGTAATTTGCAAGAATAAAAGAGATGGAAAACAGAGAGCTTCTCAGGCTATTTTACAGGTACTTTAGTGTAAGTTGACTTTGGTAATTCCTATCCTGTTAATTTTAGGCATTACATCCGCATATAACTTCTTGGGGTTCATTACTAAGACTTTACGGTAATCGATCTGTAAAGACTTTCAAGGAAAAGAAACTGGAAGAACAAGAAATTACACTGCTCCAGAGCAAAGCTGCTGTGAATTCTCCGAATTTTGCCATATTAGACAAGTTGAAATTGGAATTGGGGAAGTTGAAGCAGAAGCGGGATGCCATCAAACCTATAGGCGTTTTTAGACCTTCTGAAAATGAGCAGCTGCCAAATTTGTCCTCGTCCAGTCTAAAAGACGTCGACTTGTAATGCTTTCATGCCATTTTTAGTAACAATTGTAGTTTTAGTAATAAGGCCACATCTTGTTGGATGTTACATTCTGTAGGACATACTTTGCTGTTATACTTTTTGATATTAATTTGTTTCCAGAAATTAATTTACATTTACACATCATGTTGCATGTTATATTTTTTGTTGTTTTTCTCGAGGAAACAGAATTTCACAGTTGATTAGTGATAAAATTTACCTAAGTCATTTTAAGCTTACCTACCATGTGATATAAATTGATCCAATGTTTAAAGTTATGTGCCTTTTACAATCATGTGTATCAATTAATTGAAGATTTAGAAATTCCTTTTTCTTTTGAATTTTATTAATTATTTTTGTTATCTTGAAGTACTTTAAAAATTATTTTACAGAGTGTAATTGTATATGCTAGTATATCATGACCAATTTGATGACGTACTATAAAATTGAATAAATTCTTAAAATTTAATTGTTTTATTTTTTTAAATTCAGCTTTCACCCTATGACGAATAATTATACTTTAACATTTTTTTCAATTTATCTAGTTCTTTTATTAGTTCAAATGTTTCTCCGCTACCCAAAAGTCAGAGGCAAGTTGTGTCCGGAATCATAGTTGCCAGATTGCACGAAATTTCGCCATTTGGTCTACATTTAGACATAGGTACTAGCTGCTTAAAAATCATATTTGGTGACTGCCTAACTTGGCCTACTTTCTTCACAAAAAATTCTATCTCTAGTTGTCCATAAAAATAAAAGTAACTATCGACCAAAAATTTGAAATCACACCTTTCAATTTATTATTTCTTTTGTTTGTTTTTGATATTTTTAATTTTTCTTAATTGTGTACATATTTTTGAAATTAAAAACTGGAATCTTTTTATTCAATTTTGTTTCCTTCATTTTCTTTTTTTTTTAGTTTTTCATTTTCCTGTGATATTTTCTTCGCATTTTTTTTCTTTCTAACTTTCTCCTTGTTATTATCAAGTGTATTCAAAAGCACCCACGTTTGGAGTTGGCCATGACTTGAGATAGCAACAAACAAAGTATGCCTTTACTTATTAATTGCATGTGTCTTACGAACAACATTTACAGTTCAATTCCATTAAATTATAAAAGATGATTAAAATGCCCACCACCAGATTCAATAAAAATAATTTTTAGTAAATGGATTAATGACAAACAGAAGCAAGAGAGAATTAATTTTATAATAAAATTGTAACCTTAAAACTGGTTATGGTTATGTTCAGAACACCGACATATGTTTACGTTTTCATTTTCTATTTCATTTTCGGTTTTTGTTTTTCACTAGATTTTTTTTTAAATATTTGTGTATCTGTCTTAAGAGTGTTCTTTTAAATCTGGCATAGAAGTTAGCCATCATCATCATGGCAGTTGGTAATTGGATATTTGAACTTGACATTGTTGTAGCAAACGAAAAAAGACAGTAAGAAAATAAGATATACAATAAATAATCAAAATTGTGGTGCGTTCACAATAAGCACCTTGTTACCGCCAACTTCGACGTCCGTTACATAGGAAAATTACTGTAATTAATTGTATGTAAGTATTACACTAAAATAAAGCAACAATCTTAAGAAATATTTTAATAAGATTCATTTTCGCCTTATTTTATTGCAAATCAGTCGAATTAATTTGAACAGGAGTATACATTTATCGATAAAAAAATGGCGCCTTCTGGCTATATTTTGTGAACAAGTTGGCGATAGTGCCTATAAGAAATTTGGCAACCCTATCCGGAACGCCATTTTCAATTAATATCAAGTTCGCGCGGTTTATACAGTGAGATGAACATAACTATGTAATGTATGAATAAGTACTATTGAGTTTTTTAAAGTGAACATAGGCTTCAAAATACGTAGTAACTATAGATATGATTAACTTCAATTGTCATTGTTTTTCTTTGACAATGTAATTTGACATGTATTCAACGAATGAAAGGATACAAGTCTACAACTGGTGCCGAGTAGGGAATTAACATTTTTTTATGACCGTTTGGGATTCGATCTCAAACTTCCAGAAAACTGATTATTATTTTTAACTATTTCAAAAATATTAGCGTCAAAATTTTAAATGTCATTTAATATTTAATTTGCCCTAAATCTTATGATGCCACGAAAACGCAGAAATCTTTTAAATTGCGCAGTTAAAATTCTCTTCACCCTAAATTTGTCACATTCAGCAGCGTTGCCAGTTGTATCCAGTGCTGTCAGTTTTTGTTTGCCTGAAATCGCCTATCGCATCGGGAAGGGCCACTCAAAATCTCCAAATTCCGTTGTTCGACGACAATTCACACCCTATTCGGTTTGTTCAAATCAAGAGGTAAATTAAGTAGAGAACGTGAAATTTGTGAAATCACACTTTTATGAAAAGATAAACACTTTGCAGTACTTCGTGCATATTTCGAATAATTTCCCATTTTATGATGTTTAGTAATTTATCAGCTTTTGTAAATCGTAAATGACCAATGCATCTATGGATCAATAAAAGAACATTCACTAGAGGACCAACGACATACCATTGTCACCAACCGACAAAATTTACAGGCAAAACAATTAATCAATTATTGTGGAATATTTAAGATTAACAAAATATTAATGTTCGCCCAAATTAGTCACTAGTCACTAAAGCTGAAAATTGGTCGCAATCTGAAGTTTAAACTCGCCCATTTGGCGGACGATTTATCGTCTAAACTGGCAACAGTGGTTGTAAGTATATACGAAGTTGGTGGGTTCTTGATTCTGAAACAGACAGTAGACGTATATACTTTTGATGCTTTTGAGTAGTAACGTCTTTTACGGGGTGCATTCAGAATATTTGCAACTTGTTTTAACTTCTTGTAATAAAATACGAGATGAGTCCACAGGAGTGTAGAGAACATTATGACATGACAGTAGTAACTGACATATTATAATAATAATTCCGGCAAATGAGTAAACATTTTCCTGAAACATATTTAAGGAATACCCAAAGCAGGGAAGTTGCAACTACAGAATCCATATTTTTTAGCTTCAAGTGTAAAGGTTAGATTGAGTATTTGTACTATAAATATTCCAGTCGTTACTGCACTGCATCTATGAAATATTGTATAACATTTTAACAATTAAAGAATGTTTAAATTTGCCGCCAAAGAGCATCACATGAAAAACTTTAACTACATAGGTTGGCAACATTGCGCAGATATTATTTTAAGAGCTTGTGTTACGTAATAGTGATTTAAAAAGTACGAGATCGTTTGAGTAAGTTTATAATAAAAAAAAACTTAGAATAAACACTCACTCTTGGTAAAAACAAAAAAATTGATTATGTTAATGTGATCCGGTTCCTGTTTTACCGACCGAGTTAAATATAGTTAATCAACCGGAAACATTAATATACCTCAGCCTAAAATTGGAAAATGTAATTACATCTTTCCTTATCGTAAATAACTATAACGTCCACAAAAAAAATCCACTTTTTATCGAAACATTTTAGAATGCGCTGATGATGATGATGGTGACTCAATTTGCAACAGCAATTTTATTGTATAAAACATCAACAGACAATTCCGTCTAGGGTTTGTCCGACCGGGTTAATGAACCCGTGAATCAGCAAGGGCTTAAAACGTTGTATAATTGGCATGAATTCCCATCGTGACGTGAACTCTTCCTACGGCTGTAATACGTATTGATTTTAGCGTAGGTAAATTGCAGCGCAAAAGAATCTTCGATCGTGGAAATAGTGGCAAACGTTCAAAGAGTAACAAAGAAAAAAATTAACGTATGCATGAGGGTCAACCACCCTAAGTTATAAGGGGAGGGCGTTCCTAGATGATAACCATTCTACATTCATGCAACGTCATTATCACCATGTATTTTTGCATATGTAATTAATTATGCACTTGTATTGTTTATGTGTATTTAGTTTTATCGATCGACAATGATTATTTTAATCTAGATTGAATTACGTGTCGCGTTCTTCTGAACTGTGATTAATCATCTATCAATACATATTTAAGTACGTATTGTGTTAGACAGCACGCGTTGTTTTTTTTTTTTTTTAATTTTTGGTTTGATTTGATGTAAATTAAAAATGAGGGTGAATCTGATGGCCAAAAAGAATGTACGTTCGTTTGGCGTTGAAATGTTAGATGACTTTGACTGGCAATCGATGGGCCACCTTCGGACGTTTGCATTTAGGGCAATTTTATTTCTTCATGTTTTCGTGACGCGCCAGCAGGGGCACGCGCAGTAGTCGTATGGTTTCGTGCGTCCGATCCCCTCCTCAGTCTTTTCGGGTGCTCCATGTTTCCCGTTTCACAGTGCGGAGTGGAGAACTGTACAAAACGCAATGTACCTCCGCCATTGTTGCCGAATAGAACTCCGCAAGGTTCTATCGAAATACATTCGGTTTTATCGATACAAGCCGATTTTAAATGCAGAATAACGTAACGGAACTGACGCAGAAATTACTACGATCATTGGATAGCAATTACAATGTAAGGAAGGCAGGATTTTGTGAGATATTTGTGATTTTTCCAGTCGACTCCTATACTACCTCACGATCAGGTGGACTGTACTGTACTCATATTTCGTCAAAGTATGTAAATAAAGTTGGCTCAATAAAAATATACGTAAAGTAACGAGCTCGCACTTATTTTTCACGTAAAAATTCACGCTGGTGCGTTAATTTCACGTTGAAAATATGTGGCAAATTTCGCAATACTTGTTATGTGCGCTCGTCGTGAGTACGTTTAACCGTGAATTTTTCGTCGGTTATGGTCTTCGCGGCGTCCAAAAAACTCTTAATTAACGTTAAAACCTTACAGTCTAACCTAAATTGTATTGATTTATTGACACCAAAATGTCATATGATTGTTGAGTGCCATGAGTACAGGCACAGTGCCACTCTTACATCAAGCTCATTCCATTCTAAAATTCACTTTTCGCAGGTTATCGACATGCCTACAGTCATCGAAGTCATATCCCTCTTGGAAAAAATTGCGATCACCAAAGAATTACTCGAGGTAAATATACACTATATGCACGCCTCTTTGTATAGAACTCAACTGGGCCTGATAATTATGACATGCAAGAAACTCACGTTAGTGATATATTATTATATAGGCCAAGGCCTCTGCGTTACATAAGCAATTAAGGAATTCTTGCAGGAGGACTTTTAGTCAGTGTTTTACGTAAGAAACTAAACCAAGGGTTACTTATAAACCACCAGGTTTTCTTTATTTAACAACAATCTTTTTTCTATAGCAGCGAAAGCTCTCAGAGCATAAATAGGAATAAAATAATTCTCAAAAAGCTTTATAAGTAACAAATTAGTAAGGCTACAATGAAGTACATTGTTTGAAGAATCCTATACTTGATTTAATTAAATTAAATTAAGGAATTCTTGTAGGACAACCACTGGTGTTATAACAGTTTATGTAAGAAACATAACATCATAAAAAGCTCCAGGGCAATCAATATTATTTTTTGTAACTGTTTACGTAAAGATAGTTGTAAGGCAATTAAGATAAATTAAGGAGTTTCTTAGGGGGAAGGTCTTCTAGTATTACAACAGCTTGCATAAGAAACTAAACTGATACCTTAACAATGTACGCTCCTTTTTCACTTTACTTACATAAACCACATCTCCTTTTTTTTTTTTTAGCATGAGAAGCTTCGGGATAATCAATAATATTTTTTTGTAATACCTCATGGTGAAGTACAATGTGATTAATAATGACTGTCCACGCTGCTAGCTTAATTTATAGGTACATACTACAATTTGCCACCTTCTAACAATGGTGGACTGACTGCAACGTAGGTTAGATTTATTTTAAATGACAAAGCATGTCTGTGAAGCAGCTGTTTGGTGTAAAATAACTTAAGTAAATAAACATATCGCTAGCGAATGTCAATTCCTCAAGATCTAACTTCAGGCTATACAGTTGATGTAACTTATTTCAAAGTAGTTTTCTATTTTCAGACCGTCTTTCTTGATCACATTGTATATTGTTTGAGGGCTAAGCTCCCTTCATTGAATATTATGTAGTTTAGTATAAGTATCCAGAAAAATGAAAATAATATTTCGACTTCCAGTTTTTGAATTTATGAACGAAATAAGTATAGCAGAGGAAAAGAATTCTAGTTATTTGTTTATGTAATTATCGTTTAGTCCTGAGAATTATATTTAAACGTTCATGGATCCTTAAATCAAATCAACTGCATCCTGAGTAGACTTGGTGTTTTATACTGGTAAAATTGATGGTATTATTAAATTTTTTTCTTACACTTTTCTAGTAAATCCTTTTTCTTTGATTATGAATTCTGTTGAAAATATATTCCATCAGTTTTCTCTTTTTTCAAATTTGACAAAATCACTACAATTTTTCTGTTTGTTTAAAAATGCTAACATACAACATTTGTGGTTACTTTTTTTTTTTGTTGGAACCTGCGAACCTAAGACATTGAAAATATAATATAATATGCATTAATAAAAATTTCAAAATTCCGGATAATTTTTAGAAGGTCTGTATAAACAGACTCTTATGAACTGTTTTAATCAAAACAAAAAACGATGAAGAACTTGGCACTAGAACTATTCCTTTTCTTAATGTTACGAGAAGATTAATATTAAATAAAGTCAGAAGAAAACTTACGTATAATTTATATGAATTTTAAAATAGTAAGAGCCTTAATGTATTTAGTTTGAAACTTTTGTGTTCATTTAATACATACGTTGCAGCTTTAAACAGGCCATTCGGGCCCTGAGCTTATTAATATGTTGCATATAAAAAGACAAGATGAAATTTAAGATTAGGTAATCAATATTAAATCTTATACCTAAAATGAAGTCTTCATTTTATTTAAAAGTCGCTTTCCATCCTTTGTTTTTTCTTTTGTATTAACAACAGTTGCATCATCACCTGTTTATATTATTGAAAGGCTAAGTTTTCTTTATTTAGTATTTTAATTGTAGTTATTACTATACCTAAAATGAAGTCTTCATTTTGTTTAAAAGTCGCCTTCTTTCCGTTCTTTTTTCTTTTGTATTAACAACAGTTGCATCATCCTCTGTTTATATTACTGAAAGGCTATGTTTTCTTTATTTAGTATTTTAGTTGTAGTTATTGTTAGAATATAAGAATCTGGAAATGAGTTCTTGGCAAAGCATGTCCTGTATTGATTTTGTTATAGACTAAGTTTTTTTTAAATTTGTTCTAAAAACACGGTTGCAACTTCACAATAACTTCTGTTAATGGCTACAAATATGTTGTTACTTTTAATGGTAGTAAAAGATATTTTAAAATAGTTACAAATTAAAGCAAATAATACAATATTTATATTTATATTTATTATTTGTATGTGCTTGTAGCTTTGGCTTGCAGGATGTGCTTCTTTTGCATAGCTATATATGTTTATGTTTTTTGAAAAGAAATGTAAATTTCCTGTCACTCAGTCTTGCTTTGTTCAATCTTCTTTTCTCTAGTGCTGCTTTCACTATAAAAGCTATAGTGTAAAAGTCAAGAATTATTTAAAGACTGTAGTATTTTACGAGAATCTCATGTTTTATGCATTTAGGGACTGGTTTTGTTAGAATAAAGCCTGTCTGAGTTTGGTTACTTCTTTTATGGTCAGCTATGCATAGTTCTCAACTAATTACAAAATATATGTTAATCATATTATAGAAAATGGTATTTACTTTGAAATAATCATTTGCTTATTGGTTCTGTACCAGTCAGATACTTCATTAGTACAATTGCAATAAATATTTTGATTTTCGTTCTTAAAATTCAAACAAATGCCATCTTCTGAATAACACTCAAATATAATTTTCAAAAAATCCTAGAAATTATTTTTCCATACACATTTAGCTGTAAATTTAGAAACATTATGTTATTCAGAATTTTACAAATACGTATAAGTTATCTTTTGCATAAGAAATTACCAAATAGTATTGGATATTTACTAATGAATTAGTTGTAACTTATCGTGCAAAGGAACTACATCTTTTAATTTATGAAACAGCAATTCATTCTCCTCTAAGTAGTTTAATTTAGTGTAAACAAGAACTTTACAACTGCAAAGTGTTTGTTACAAACTTTGGCTTATTGTCTGTTTCCTGTTCCCTGCCACTGTCTGCTGTTATTATTGTATGTTTGATCCCCATTATATTTTTGAGGACATATACTTGGTCAAAAGAACTCCTAACTCAGCGATGCTTCTTTTCTTACATGTAAATAAATTGTTGGCTATTAAAAGACTTGACTTTTAACTCCTTGTGATTTACAAGTCTTCAGTTTAAGAAAGTAAGTTTAGTTTGAATAAACTGCTTTTTGAATTTTTTAACAACTGAACTGTTACGCTTTTTTTTAAAGTAATTTGATTCATATTTTGTTCTCTATCAACTGAAGAAGGATTTTTAAGAGAGTACATTGATTTTCTATGTTTCTCTTCTTTGAAGACTGTGCAGAATCTCACATTTAAATCAACAGACTTTGACTTATCAAAATTTTCTTTTTCAGACTAGTTTTTAAGGAGACAAATTAATGAGCATGGTTTGCTCATTTATTACTCTTATGTACAAGAGCTCTTGCCTTTTTTGGGACACACTGATATTGAATGATGATCACCTGATTGGAGAATGTTATCTTAAAAAAACATGAGTGATGAACTCATTTCATTTAAGTCAGCTATGTTTTATTAATGAGTAAACATTATCGAAGCAATTCAAACCTTTTCTTATTGTTGATCATTAATGTCTGAGGAGAATTTTTACTTGGCTATCATTTACCATTCGAATTTCATTTCCAAAAGTACTTGGAAGTGCTTCAAATGGCTGTACCTATACTAGTTTGCTTTATTAAATAAGATGTTTTGATTTTGGAGGATAAACCAATAAACTATTTTGAATTGAAAAGGGAATGGAAACATAAAGGTTTTAACAAGTCAGTACTTTTTTTAATCGTGCCAATTTTTTTTACAACATTTACGAAATTCGATAAATAAATCGCCAAAGTGTGTTTTTTTTTTTTAACTTTCTACCATACAGGTAGTTTGGTTATTTTTTAATACTTATCTTGTACTCTACGTTTGGTAAACTCCATAACACAATGCTACCCTTGTATTTAGAGTTAATTTTACCAGTATTCTTCTGTATTTAGTTAAGTCCTTAACTTTGATTTTCGATTGACCTCGTTAGGGTGCATTCAGAGGATCTTCATCTGGTGTTATTACATGAGATTAAAAGAAGATGCAAATACACTGAATGCAACCGGTGCGAGTGAATCAAAAACGCTGTTAGATAACTGTTTTAATCAGCAATTTTCTCATCCATTACAATCTTGTTAAAACATTTTATGACCCGTCTAGTCATCATTAGTTTATCGAATTTTAATTGTTACAAAGCCTTTTTAGAAACAATAATACAAGAATCTGCTAGTCAGTTGTGTCTATAGTGATTTAATATCGCTTGCAACTTTTTCAAGGATGCTATTTATTGACTTGTAATCATTTGGTGATTTTATGATGTCATCCTGATAAATAGTAAAGTATTTAGTTCATTGCTTTCATGTGTTTGTAAGCTTTATTTCTTTCTGGTTTCCAAGACGAAACAAAAATGTTTTATTATGCCTTACAATTTTTAAAAGTGTGATTTTTTAATCGAGATGCCACCTAATTTCTATTTCTTTTGTCTGATTAGACCACCAGATTGGGTAAACATGTGAACGAATTACGTAGAAAAACAAGGGACGAGTCGTTGGCGAAGCGAGCGAAAGAACTGGTGAAGAAATGGCGAAATCTAGTTCTGCCCGACTCGAACGGTCAGCTGAAGCCGACCCTCAACGCAGCAGATCTTCAGCAACAGCAGCACGCCGGTGGCCTGACGGAAGACGCAAAAAACAAAAAGCGTTTCGTCAAAGACAGACTGGAGAATGTAAATATAAAGCGTTCGCGCATAAACGGTACAAACGAATTAGATCTATCAGATAACTCAAACTCTAGTTTCAAAGATGTGATAAATATGAGTACATTAAAGTCTGAACCAAAAAAGGACATTATATTAATAAATTCAGATTCGAACTCCAGCCTGCCGGATGGCAAGAACGATCCGGTGCTGGAGCAGCAGCAACCGAAGAAGCGTGGTCGGAAAAAAGGCTCGAAGAACCACAGGAATCTTATAGATGAAGCGGAGACTTCGTTTAGTAACAAAATGGCGGTTTCGAGAGGCAACGCCAAAGTCAAGACCACACAAGAATTGATAGCAAGTCTCCAGAATAAGAACACGAACTCCACATTGAATTTGCCTTCGATTAGCAAATCCAAGGAAGATTTGGTTGAGAAGGCGGCTAAATTGACAGAGCGTGTGTCGATAATTGATCAAAAGTTGAATACGAATGCCAATCGGTATAAAAATTCAGCCAAGAAAAACGCTCGCAGTGACAAAGTTATCGAGTCAGGTTCTTTCACGAATGTCAGAAATCTTCCATCACCGTCTGCCACTGCGAACTCTTCACATACGGATGATGAAATTATCATCGTCGATGAAGAAGTTGAAGTTAAACCTGAGCCTGAGAATGTACAAAGTGAAGTAGCGGTGGAAAATGTCGCACCGAAATCTCTAAGTGTCGAGGAAGCCTTAGAATTGTTACCTCCTATCGACAAATCCTGCTTGGAAGTGGATGTTGAGGAATCCACGTGCACTTGCACTTTAAAAGAGCACAAGAGCGATTTTTCTGTGGAAGAAGAGCCTGAAGTCTTAGAACACCGATTCGAGTTTCTGGAAGACTGCAATTGTCAGGCAAAGTCATTTTTAGATGGAAAATACCATCTGGGAAGTGTTGCAGAAGATAGAGTTGTAAAGTTGCATGGTTCTTTTATACCGAATGTGAATGGTAACTATAGTATAGGTTGCGCGAAAAGAGAGCCTGAGGTGGATGAGAGGGGATTGTTTGTGAATGTAGTGCCTAATGTGAATAAGGAGAGCATACCGAAATGTTGTGCGGATGGCACATCGAACTTTTCCAGTGAAAATTTCAAAAAGTACAGCATCTCAGATAGTGTTGAGGCGAGCACGTGTCTTCGCCAGCAGTCGGAATTAGACGATAGTACACTTGCGAAACGTGAAAGTGCGGTAAATAGTGATAATTCTGTTAAGAGCGAGGAGACTTTCAGAGAGTGGCATGAAGTTGTTGAATTACCTTCGTATAATGGTGAAATTTTAAAAATTTTGCCTTATGTTATTATAGATTAATGAACTAGTCTTTCCATTGATCATAGAAATTCGTCTCGAAGACTTTACCATGAATCTACTTTTGTCGGCACTGAATTTGAACTAATTCTATCAGAATTAATCTTTGTGATATTGGGGCCTTCAAAAATTCTCAAGTCAAAATTTCAAGCTTCATAAAATTGAAATTTTGAGTTGTTAGGGTAGGAAATTAGCTTTGAAACAGTTTTAAGTCTTTTAAAAAGTTATGAGGGCAAACCAAATATATTTGAGATCTTTTAACTTAGCTTGTAAGTAGCACAAAAAATTTAAAGAAAACAGCACATTTAAATATTAAATATTAATAATTTAAAATGTGTATTTTTCTGTCAATTTGAATTTTTCGTTAAACATTGGAATATAGTTTTTAAAAAAATACAAATCTGGGGTACAGGATGTGCCTTGACGAAAATAATAATTTCAAAATATAAAGAATGCACAAAAAATCTTTTTTTTTTTAAATTGCAATTAGAAATTACGATTTTAAATCAAAACACTCTTATCATTCAGTTAAAGTCTTCGAGTATATTTCTGTGGTCTTTGGTTTTACTTAAAAAGTTATATTTAACACCTTGTATATTATTTTTGGTATTTTCTAGTTGTGTACGACGTTGTTTAGCCTTAAATGAATTTACTACCTTTGTGTTATTTGCAATTCAATTATTTCCAGAAGCTTTTGTGCGAGGGTGACAACAAATTTAAGCTTCTAATTGAATTTTTGCCCCGCAATAGTTTGTCGTTCGTGTTTGATCCTCTTTAATATACAGGGTGCTTACTTTATTCTTTTGTGTATATTTTACTGTAGCACTTGCTTTTACATATTGTATATATATTTTATTAGGTAATTATTTTTGAAGTTTTCTAGTTACTAAAAAAGAAGAATTGTTAAGATTTGTTGATTTATTTTTTTTGTTAGTTGAAATTGATTTAAATCTCCCCGATATTAATATTTTTGTGGACAGCGCATTGTGTCTTTTGTACGTTTTCCATTTCTACATTCATATACTTCCGAGTCCATGTTCATTAACTCTGACGTTGCTCGACGGGTTGTAGCCTTGAAACGATGTTTGATTTTATTAATATATGCTGTGTCCGTCTTCGTTTATTCTTTTCGTTCCTGTATATATATTTAGATTTCCAATGAGTTAAAGGAAGAATTATGTTGTTTGTCAAATAATATATTAGTCAATGCATTGCTGTTGTAATGTTTTTGATGATATTATTGCCTTCTCTATAAGAAAATACAGATATTTTCTATAATTCTTTTGTTTTTATTTACACTATACAACACTTTTTATCTTCCTCAGGTACAAAAATTACTAATGGAAAAAATAAAAACCTTTCTTGGAATGCTTTTTTTTTAATATAATTGTTTAATTCAATTTGCATAGTTTCGAAAACCAAGTACAATTCAATTCCTCGCCGTTTTATAATTGTCTTTGTACCAAAGCACCGTGTCTTTAATGGCTTTAGTAAATGGCGTGAACTCAAAATCAGGCAAATACTTCCGCAACTTTGCATTGCTAGCAGTTTTCTTAAATTGCCCATCGGCTTTGGTCGAATCAAATATTATATTTCCTTGGAAATTGAAGGCTTTGGTGATTTCCTCAGCGAGTTCCTTGATGGTCACTTCCGCCATCTCATCAACTGCAAACCCATTCTGTTAAGAAGTAATTCACAAAGAACTTGCTTTGTATAGTCTGACCTGATAAAATAATTGGGTCTACTTCGTTGTACTCGCGCAGCACCCATATAAAAAGCCTTGCCAAATCGAGGGAATAAATAAACTGGCGCAGTGGCTTCCCACTTCCCATTACAGTGAATGTGTTGCCTCCTAAATCGCAAGTGTTATAGCTGCAAATATCATGGTATATTTGTTTTTACCTTGCTCTATGACATTGTGTAATTTTCTAATCAACCCTGGTATAACATGACTAGATTCCAAGTTGAAATTGTCGTGTGGTCCAAAAACGTTGCAAGGTATCACAGAAGTGAACATACAACCATATTGTTCGTGATAAGCTCGATTTTCTATGTCTATCATACGTTTTGCATAACTATACCCAAAATTGGATGGATGTGGAGGTCCATTATGCACCTAAGAAAATTGTGTATACATTTATTTATTTAAGACAAACCAAATTTTTTAATGAAATACATCTATTCTTACCATCGTTTCATCAATTGGATAAGTTGTTTTATCTGGAAAAATACAAGTTGACAAGCACGAAACGACTTTCTTTACTTTAGTCTCATAGCTAACTTGCAGGATGTTGTCATTCATTTTCATATTTTTTCTCTGGAATAAAATAAATCAGTTACAACCTTAACAGTGACACCCCAAATAAACACACCAAGAAGTCTAAATTGTGGGCCATATTGTGAAATAGTCCGCCTACCATAGCGGCTAAATGTATGACTTGGGTTGGTCCGTGCTTCTCGAATAAAGCCTTGGTTGCATCATAATCACTGGAAAAAGAATTGGTCCACGCATGAAAACTTTACTCTTTCGTGCTTACCATAAATCGGCGTCTTTGCTGCTAAGAAATATCCACTTTTCATTGCAAATATTTTCTTCCGACTCGATTATTGCCTGTATGCCTTTACCGACTAAACCTGTTCCTCCAGTCACCAAAATTACTTCTTGACTGGTCATGTTAGTCGTAAAAATGTATTAGAAATAATAATTTTCTAAATTTCGAATTTATTATTATTTAAAAAAATACTTATTTCAATATTTTTCTTGCCATATGACCACTGACAGGTAAGAATGAGGTTAGAATCACCAACCATAAGATGACAACCAGTGTCACCAACGTGTGAAAGGCAGAATTCACTTAAGCAAGTTACCAAAAAGACGTTCTTCAACATAAAAAAAATTAAAATTTGTTACTAGAAACAGGAATAAATTGTAAGAAAAATCATTAAAATGCATACAGTTAAAGAAAACAGAAACAAAAGACGGTCGATTTAACAGCGTAATTCAGTACATTAATAATAAATAAAAAAAAAACTCTGAAAAGAATGGTGACAAAACAAAGCAATTAAAATAATAAAAATTAAAAAACAGTCGAATTACAAAAAATAAAGAAAATAAACGACAACCGATTTAACAACACAATTTAATAGATTAATAATCTTTTTTAAATATAAAAAACGATGAGAAAATAAAGAAATTAAAAAAGAATACAAAATAATAAAATTTAAAAAACAAACAGTCAAAAAAAGTAGAAACAAAAGACGCTCGATTTTGCAGCGCAGCTCAGTAGATTAATAATAAATTTTAAAAAAGACAAGTTGAAAGAATGGCGACAAAACATAGAAAATGAAATAATAAAAATTCAAAAACAATCAAATTAAAAAAAATAATAAAAGACAATTGATTTCACAACAGTTTATAGATTAATAATTCTTTTAATAAAAAGAACGATGAGGAAACAAAGAAAACGAAAGACGTTGTTTAAAAATACAAATTAATAAAATTTAAGAAATAAATTCATAAGTTAAAGGAAATAGAAACAAAAGACGGTCGATCTTGCAGCTCAGCTCAGTAAATTAATAATGAATAAATTTTAAAAAAAAACAAAGAAAGAAAAGAAATGGTGACAAAACAAAAAACAAAATAAAATAAAAAAATAACAAAACAAAAGACAATCGATTTTACAACACAATTAAATGGATGAATATTTTTCTAAAAGAACGACGAGAAAGCAAAGGAAATGAAATAATACAATTTTTAAAAAATACGAAATAAATTTAAAAAACTATAAAACCAAAAGACAATCGGCAGTACTATTCAGTACATTAATAAATTTAAAAGAAACTGTTTGGAAGGAAGAATGATAAATAAAGAAAACAACTGAACAAAGTTTTAAAAAATATGTATTAAAATAATAAAATAACAAACAAAAGACACAATAAACTCCAATTCACTTGGAGAGACTTGTGTAGTTCTAGAATAATTAGATGTAGGCCTAGCGCGCGCTCGTAATCCTCTTATTGTATATTGCTTCTTAGAGAACAGTTTATAGATAGTTAGAAATGATTCATGCGTCGCTCCTATAAAATTAAACTTTTCGTTTAAGTGATTTAACATAATTTTATCCTTTCTTGAATTTCCAACCCTCTTAAATTGTAATTGTAATTTGTCAATTGTCTCGTAATGTTAATTTCGTAGCATTCCTCATTATAGCGCAGTTTGGATTTTCCCAATGCGCATAATAATTCGTCGAGCACTTACCCCCTACTGCTTAAGACCCGTTTCGTAATAGTTAATGTATCTGAAGACGGTTTGGTTTTACCCATTTTACATTTCTGGAAATATTTTAAAAAAATTTTAATTTAGGTCAGCCCCTAATTGGCGCTTCAACCAATCACTTGATTTTCCCTCCTAAAATTTGTATTGCTTTCAAAGCTTTGTACATTTTAACCAGTCTAGAATAAGATTCAAAATAAAATACAAGTGTGTTGCTCCGCTAAAACTTAACACGGGGTTAAATGTTAGCAGCACGCATTAAATGCATTACTTGCTACTTTTTAGTTTATAGTGTTCTGTTATTAAATTTATCTTATTTAACTTCCGTGTTTCAATTTTCCGTAATAAATTCATCAGCGATTGACGAATAGACTAAAGTGCTTACGACGGAGACTTACAACCTCCCAGGTGCCTTAGTGTATTCAGGCCCCAGTCTCGTCTGGGAAGGACTTTCAAACCAGGAAGACCTCATCATCACTAGATTCATAAATTAAAACAAATGAAAAAACATAGGATAGGTGGCGATGTGGAATATCAATGCAAGTAACTTTTTTGTGACCATCCAGTTTGAAACTCAATGGATGATGGTTTTTCTACAACCAGTTATAATCTTCCTGATAGAAACAAATTAAAAGTAGAATATGGGCAGGTTCAACAGATCGCGTTGAGGCGCTATTGTATGTAAGGTAAACCGTCATTCAAATCAAGAATAACTTCCTGTTTTTAAAAATATACTGAAATTCCGGAAGAAGGATGAGTTGCCTATTTTAAATTTTTAAGACGTCACGATTTAAAATATGGCTTCGGATAGGAAGCATTTGACAACGTAATTAAGGATTTTCTTAATTTGAAGTACGTACATTTTTTTTTGAAATTTACAACATATACGAATTGTTACTTAAGTGGCTTTCTTAGTACATAAAAGAAGCAACTTTAGTGTGTTAAGGGCAGCAATTCAGTTTCTCTTTACGAAATAAAACTATTTTAGAAAAAGAAAATCCCTTAATCGTCAATGATTTGAATCCCCTAAGTTGGCAACACTTATCACATTACATTTAAAGAATTTATCTCCTCCTGTCAAGATTAAAAAAAAATTAACCTCCATCACTTTGTAATGAGTAACTAATTGAGTTTTTTTGTTCTTATGTTATCTTACAAAAATGACTGGTATTATATTTAAAGTTTTATTAATGAAATTATTGTTTGTTACAGTTTAGTTGTCAATTGCAAAACGCAATTTTCAAAAATGACCCGGAATTTCATTATGAAACAAACAAAGAATCACATTTAGATATAATGCATTTAATAAAATGTTGTAAAAGGAGCCCAACGATCTAAAATAACAGCACAAAATTGAAACCAACATAACCTAAAAATAAAAGTCTCATTTACAAGATACGAGAATTAAGAGAAGTCACGTTCAACGGTAAAAGTTATTAAATCGTGTATCTTTAGTTACTCATTACAGAAGTGAATGTACTTTAGACCAGGCGTGGGCAACCTTTTGGAAATAAGAAGCCAGAATATGACCTTCTTCTATCCGTAGGCCACATGCCTTTTTATTGTTTAACATTTTTGCTTTTAGTATTATTTGCAATGTAATATAAAAAAAATGAATTAAATCTTTACACAGTCGGCAACACTGCGAATAAATAATCCTAACCTAAAAGTTATCTTGCTCCTTTATCTCTACATACGTGTTAGTGATTACAGATTTTTTTATTTGAATAAGGATATTTTTGGTCATGGAATACGCTAAAGAAGTCTTAGAATTTCTTAAACCAACAGCAAGGCTAGATCTAAAAGCTGTTGCCCTTACCAACGTGCTAGGTACTCAACTTATCGAAGAGAAATAAGCACGACTTCTAGACTTATGCTTTACAGCTTTAACGGGTACTCAAGATGCTAGAGACGTTTTAATTCGACTTCCTGAATTACTAGCTTCATTATTGAAGCTCCTTCACGATCAGAGTGAAGTTATTTCGAAGGATGCTGCCCTAAGTTTGATCAACATTTCTGGGTGCGAAGCCGGGGCCAGTGCATTGCTAAATTTGAAACTGGATGCAGAAGATGTAGTCACAACCACTTTAGAGTTTATTTTAAATCCGGAGAGCCACATCTCGGATCCTTGCTGTATGATCCTCTCTAATATATCAAGAAACTCAGGATATGTTGACAAAGTAGTCGATATGATTGAGAAATCTAATGTTACGTTTGACTTACTGATTAGCGCATTCACAAAGACCAAGTACAACAAAAGGGATGCGAAATTGCATTATATTGGGCCATTGTTGTCAAATCTTTCACAGAGTTTGAGGGTGAGGCGATATATCTTGGACAAGGAGAAGTGTGTGATTCAGAGACTTCTTCCATTTACGGAGTATAAGGAATCGAATGTTAGAAGAGGTGGCATTGTAGGTATGCACTTGGTGGTTTGATTGCATCTATGTTTGTGATGGAATAAATGTTTAGGCACTTTGAGAAATTGCTGTTTTGAAACCGAGTATCACAGTTGGCTTTTGGGTGAAGATGTGGATGTTCTTCCTTCTTTATTGTTGCCATTAGCTGGAAATACTGAATATGATGAAGAAGATAATGATAAACTGCCCCTGCAACTTCAGTACTTACCTGATGACAAACAAAGAGAAGATGATCCTGATATAAGGTCGGTACATTAATTGAAACTGTCTAATTATGAAATGTAAAGATGTTTGAGGAACATTTATTTATCCCTTCTAATCAAATCAGTTTCATTTTGTTTAAAAATGTCTTGCACTACATAGGTGTATGCTGTTGGAATGTGTGATGCAACTGTGCACTTTAAGAAAAAATCGGGAGTACGTAAGAGACAAGAACACCTACGTTATATTGCGAGAGCTTCACAAATGGGAAACAAATCGTAAAGCTTTATTGGTGTGTGAAAGTTTAGTTAACATTTTGATACGGTAATGTCATTCAAACTTTCAATAATACAGAATTGGTTCATTTTTATTGTTTTTTTTTAGAACCGAGGATGAAATTGGACTTGATAATCTTAAAGATGTGGACGTACCTGACCATCTTCAAACAGAATTTAATGAAACAGATAAAGATCTTGTAAGTTAACTCCATCAAAATAAATAAGCTTAAATAGAGCTCTTTACTTTTGAATACACACCAGGTGAATTTACTTTTGAATGAACCTAACACTAAATTAAATAAATTAAACATTAAATAAAAAATTTATTTCACACAATGCCCTTAGCGGACTTGCATCTTTAATAAAAAAAAAAAAAAAACACCAATTTAAATATCTCAAATTAAACATCTTTAAAGGTATACAATTATCTTAAATAATTTACAATGAAATGTACCTTTAATATTAAATAATATATTCACAGCTTAAAAATATATCAATTTAAATATCCTGGGTTAAACTAAAGCCTTCCTCTTCATTAATAAGTGCATCGATATTATAAAACGCAGCATGTAAAGTTATTACAAAGAATGAAGCTCCTAGAACCCAAAACATCGCAGCATGTGCACCGACCCAATAGTAAACAGGTAAAGAACAAAGACAAATCAGTCCATATTGCTGTGCGAGAGTAAGTTCCCTGCCAAATAAAACAAATTTTTTCTCTTTGTGTCTCTGTGACAACCGATAACCGGCATAGAAGCTGGTGCAGATCGCAAGTAAGAGCAGAGGAGACGTTATGAGGCAATATGCCACAAGACCCAAGAACACAAACACGTAATTGCTTTGGAAATATTCAATGTTGCGCATTATCCTTCGGCTGAGTCTGGGGACGGAAGGAGGTGTCTTAAAATTCGAAGTCTGCACGAATAACAGCCAGGGCCTCACGTTTTGCCGTTGCTGCTGAAGCCAGTCTTTTGGGTCGGGGACTTGAGTGGGAAACTGCAGAAAACTTGAAACACCAGTCAGTCAGGCTAGAAACAAATAAGAATTGAGGTTACCTGGTGAAAGAGCCTTTTTTCGTGCTTGGCACCGGGGGTGTCACTATTTCCCCGCCAACATCTATCGCAACATCAGCCATCCTGTCTTATTTACGTTAATTAATTCATACAAGTCAAAAAATATTAATCATTTCTGGTTAGATGACGTATGCCACATTTGTCAAACGTACAACAAATGTCAGTCAATCAGTGGCGTGCGTGCGAAGCGTTAAGCTAATATGAATAAATATCTTTTATTTCCGCAATAATGCTTTGAATAAAACTGCAAATATATATAAATTCATCGACGCGGTCGATTAAATAGCTTTTGGAGATTGAAATTCTATTTGCTTTGTTCATTGTAATTTAAAAATGCTTTTTACGTGCCGGTCATGCCTGAGCGTTTTCTTTTTCTTATTATATCGGTGTAGTCCAATAGGAACATGTCCCGAGGCGTTGGAATACAAAGCATTCATTACGGCCAATGACGCGTTGCCTTTCGTATTTCAAATTCGAACGCCTTCTCTGATTGGTGAATTTCATATCCAGATGCGTCACACATTACTAACCGTTTGTAACAACCAAAATAGCGTGTCTACAAGAAAGAGAGTGGTTTTTCGTAACGTGGTGAGTGTGTTTTTGCTTAAAAGTGGTGAATTAGGTGTTCCGCATGAGCACGAAGATGAGTTTCTCTTGGAGCTTGAACTCAGACCCGCAGGATGATTTCGATTCGACGTCCGGGTGCGAGTTGTCTTTCGAGTTGTCCACCGACAACGTACGTAGATTGGATTCGTCGCCATTGCATGGACCGAGGAAACTAGAGTTTTCGGATGATGATTACCTAGACGTGCCCACGACTCCCGGGCCAAAAGGGCTCACGCTAAGTCCTCCGTATAAAAGAGTGCGAGCGTTGAGGTTGTTCGACAGTCCGTTAACGCCGAAGACTATTCTGGAGAAGTCTTCAGTATGTAGCACACCTGCACCGAGAAGTAGGTTATTTCAAACCTCAGATAAGCCGAAAGCCATGGCAAGTGCTTACGCAAAGAATGACAAGCCTACAGCCAACATAAATCCATTTACCCCGGACGGTAATCATTTATAGAATTTTATTGTCACACTTAGGTCTAACACAAGCAATCTTGTAGGTATGTTATTGACCAAGAAGAGGACAAGGTCCATTAGGTCTCTTATTGGCTCTCCAGAACTATCAGCAACGAAATTTGACGATTCTGATGTATCGGATGTTGAAATCGAGCAACCAACAAAACGAGTAGCTCTGCAGGTTTGTCTCACAATTGCATTTCATAATTTATCATTAAAAATTAAAAAAAAATGTGTAAAGCTGCTTGACCATTTGAGATAAATTTCATTTTCATGTTCATTGGAGAGTTCATTTCATCCAATTTTATTTTCGAGAGGACTTCTTCTTACCCTTTCCCATTTACCCAGTGTTTCACAGGCAACTGTCAAAAGTACCTGGTCAAGGTGATGTCACATTAAAGTGGTAGCAGCTGTGATAAGTTTGAAAAGTGAATAAAAGAAGCTCCTGTCTTCTCCATAGCCTAATTTTTTTTTTTGTTTCTATATTGATATGATGATATTTGCATTACACATTATTTGTTGCAGTTCACAAAACTCTATTAAATGTTTCATTCCCTCCCCCCCTCAGTGACTAACATTTTTAGAAACTATCAGAATTCAAGCAAAGTTTGTATCTGGCAAGCTTTGACCTGAGAGTGTAGGAGGCATGTGTTGATTAGAGAGCCATATCATATCAACTCATAGAAGGTTGCTCACTGCTTTCCAGGCTTCTCTCAGATGCACATCCATTGTGGATTAATTGCTATCAACATCAGCATCTTGAGAGGTTCTTGGTAATAATTATTCTCAAGTGGTTTAGCATCTTAACAGTTCATGTTGAAAATAGCTAGCTAATTTAATAATAATAATAATGAGTTGATTTGGTGATACATGAATGACTTGATTTGGTGATACATGCAACTGGCATACTCAATACTCTTTAGTAAGAAAGGATTGAACTGGCAAAATGTCGGAGAAAGAAACAAAGTCAAACATTACATGAAATACATAAATAAACTTGAAGGAATTTTAAAATATGAATCATTTAACACGTTATTCCCTTTTCTTTGTCAGCATCATTCTCTTGGTCATGTTTAGTAGGCTTCAAATTTCCATCTGGTGTGCTTTTTACATAAAATTAAAAAAGCTGAGCCACTTATGTCAATTTCAATGATATTTTTTTCCACTGTTAAGTAAATATTCATTTTTGGAGTCTTACAAAATGTGTTAAGTTACTCACTACATTTTCATAAAATTTTATGCTGATGGTCCGTTATTTGATAACCAAACTTTGGAATCTTGTAGAAAAGTAAAAGATGAATGAAAAGCTTTTAATCAACAGTCATTCTAAATTGTTTGTTCTGCTTTTCATTTTCTTTAAGTTTGGTCATTAAATGCTTAACTGAGTTACCTTATTCAAATATTCTGAATATTTCTTACATTATTTTAAAATTATAGTATCTACTAGTTCACTTACTATTACTCAAACCTATTGACTTAGGCCTGGTTTTTCAATTTTTAGTTAAACCAATATTAATCTAATAATTAAGAAATCCCATTTAACCATTTATGGCCACTTACATTGAACACTTAACTAAGATTAAATTTAAGTGGTGTTTATGCTGTGACATTTCAGGTTATATAATAAGTCATATTCTAAGGGCCAGTTTCATAATCAAATTTAAAGGAGACTTTAAATTGAAAGTCACTTTCAGATGAAAAAGCAACTGTGAAAACACATTTTTGGTCCTCTGGCCAGAAATGTTGGTATTGCATTCGTCAAAATTGAAGGCCATCAAAAAATTTACCAAATGTTGGCAATATTGATATCTGTGGTTGACATTTCTTAAATGACAAAAGGTTTGATTTCGTAGTAGATATTTGATATATTGAATAATTTTTTTTAATTTGGAGTTAAGTTTAGCTGAAAACTTACGTATATAATACGTTGCAGCTAGTAAAATGTGCTCATTGTAGTTGCTTGCCACCAAATTCTCACTACACCACTTCACAAATAATTCATGTTCCTTCCAATATCTGCTGGAAGACTTCTCAGGTAGCAAAGCATTAATTGCATATTCAGCAGCCTGAGTAATGTGTGCTGGAGTATCCATTGCACTTATAAATAATAATAAAATGGACTTGAACAATATTAAATTTGGTTTTTATTAAATGTCAAAAAATTCCAGGTAACCTGATTTTTAATTTCAAATACGAAATCTGGTGTTGGATATTGTGTTGCCAACCTGAATACATAACTTCCCTAGCGCAAACTATTTATTTTTTTTTAACTTTTGAGACAATGTAAAATAGGTCGAACCAAAAAATAGTGTGTATCACATGGCCAGAAACTGCTTTGCAAGTGCTCTCACTTGCAAAATGACAGTTTCTGGCCTAATGATACAAATAACTATTATTTATATATCTGAATATGACTTTAATTTTAAAGTCTCCTTTAAATTCGATTATGAAACCGGCCCTAAGTGATAACATATGGCTATATAAATAAATTTCAGATCACGGTGGCTATGGAATAAAATTTCATGTCTTAGTTAAATACAGATTTTGCTGTCAACTTGACATTTGAGTTTTATTTATCACTTTAGCACCTAATCTTTCTTAACTTAAATGTTAAACCATTAGTTTAGTGAAACTAATTTTTATTTTATCCTTTTACAAAATGGACAGAAGGCTTACATGGTGAAATCTAGTTTTCGTTTAGCAAAACAGCGCTGTAATCCAAATGCGTCTGTTCTAAGGTAACGGATAAGTTTTTTTCAACAGGTGCCTATGACCTGAAATTTATTGAACCACACGTTACTTAAATTTAAGCTGAGTTTAGTTGTTTGGTGTAAACCAGGGTTAGTTAACCCTAGAAGCGCTTTTCCAATAAGTTGATTAAGCTACCCATTCTTTTAAATGAGATGGTTAGAGGCAAAGGGGTGTAAGTGCAATGCTTGTAATTTTTAGAACAAGAGGTTCAAAGTTAAAGTTCTATAAAAAAATCACGGTCAAATTTTAATGCTTTTTTTTTCGACGCATAGATGTCGCCTCTGAAAACGAAATTGGCAGAGACTTTAAAATACTCTTTTAACGTCTCTGGAATCGCGTATATTCCTTTGCCAGCAAATAAACTGAGCTCGAAGAATGTCATTATGCGCAAAAGTCGAAAAGTGTGAAAAGTTACACTCCTTTGCTTCTAATCGCCTCAAATTTAATATTTAAAATTTTGTTACTAAAGGAACAACTTCTCAATTGGTTGAACATAACAGTTACCTTAGTGACAACAGTTTCACAGATAGTTAAAATTAACACCAATTTTACAGACTAGGCATGTAAGGCTTGGTCGCATAAAAGATTTAAACCAGGATTCTTTTTAATGCCAAGAATATAACTTTTACTTAAATTTAATCCTAGCTTAAATCTTTTATGCAAGCCAGCTTTGGAATATTATCTAAACATAGTAAAAATTGATAGGTATTAATAGTTCTCTAACTATTCATCAAAAATCGCGTGAAATTCTTCATTTGCAGAATTAAAAAATTAATTAAAATAACTACTTGGTATGTGAAAAAGTTCTAAATTTAATTTACAAAGAATAACATAATAAGGTTTACTTCGTAATCCATTTCTTGATAATTTTATAAACTCTCTCAAGACTTTTTTTTTATATTACTGAAATATTAAGAAGATTCTTTAATGGTTAACCAATAATTTAATTTATTTTAGGAAAGCAATATTTCTCGTTACCATGAAGAATTCCTGGAGGTGGAATTAATAGGTACAGGCCAGTTTGGATCTGTTTATAGATGCATTAATAGACTGGACGGTTGTACTTATGCCATCAAGAAATCGACAAAACCGGTGGCCGGTAGTATTCTAGAAAAGACAGCGTTAAATGAAGTTTACGCACATGCAGTTTTAGGTAAAACTTCTTAAGCTAGTTAAGTAACCACCAATTCTAAATATGTTGTTTGTAAAATGTAGGTAAGCACCAACATGTTGTACGTTATTATTCCGCATGGGCCGAAGACAATCACATGATTATACAGAATGAATATTGTAATGGGGGTTCTTTGGCTGATAGAATCGCACACGAAGTTCTGAGCGTGTCAGAACTACGTCGTTTGCTGCTGCACGTCGCAGAAGGATTGCGATACATCCATTCTGAAGGGTTGGTACATTTGGATATCAAACCAGGGAACATATTTATATCAAGAGAGAAGAGGATTCAGTATATGAATTATGACTCTGCCGATGATGGTTTTGAAGATTTCGACGAACAATCACAGCAAGAAGAACTGACTTATAAAATTGGAGATATGGGACATGTTACGAGTTTAAATAATCCACAGGTATGTCTTCAGCATCAAAGAAAAGAGGACCTAACTCTTTAAATTATTTTTTAAAGTTACGTTTTGTTATCTTTTTCAGTTTAGAATATGAAATTAAATAATTAAATTTTTTTAACCGACATCAACTTTGTTATTAAAAAAAATAAATATTATGTGTGTTTTATTCAACATGAAAGTAATTCAGTTATTATTTTTAATTATAGGTTGAAGAAGGAGATTGCAGATATTTACCATTAGAAATTTTGCATGAAGATTATAGTCATTTAACGAAGGCTGATATATTTGCCTTAGGTTTGACAGTATTGGAGGCAGCTGGTTGTGGTCCGTTACCGAAAAACGGTGATAAGTGGCATAAAATTCGTAGTCTTCATTTACCACCGTTGCCACAGGAACTTCACAGAGATCTTCTAGAGTTGCTGAAGTCAATGATTCATCCTGATCCAACGCAGAGACCCACAGCTATACAAATTTTGCAGCACCCTTCTTTGTCACCCGAAGGTAACAAGTCGAAGGCGCAATTGCACAGAGAGCTAAACGCAGTAAGACTGAAGAATGAGATTTTATCGAAACAACTGATTGAGGCAGCTAAGTGTATAAAATCCATAGCACCAGAGTCAAAACAATGCAAGTCGGTGTCAAGATTGACTTCAAGATTAATCGGGAAGAAGGTGAACAGGAGCGTGAGCACTACAACGTTTTAATTGAAGAACATTTCAAATTTATAGCACTTGGTGTCTACCTTCAAGTGAAGTAAAGTTTTTATCTATAGATATCTTTATTACATTGTATTTGTTTGGAGGTTTTTAAAATAAAATGCATGCAATTTGATAACTTTTTCAGTTTTAAATTATACAATTAAATTTTTTTTTTTTAGATCTTGTTTACCTAATAGACACCAGTTATGTTGTAAAAGTCTAGTATGTTTATGAATGCTGTGCTTACAAAGGCTGTTAAATGTTAGAATTTTGCAGTGATATTTGTTGAAACTGACGGTTCTTTTTCGTGTCTGTTTTTATTTTGCATTAAACTATTAAAAAAAGTAACTTAACACGCAGTGTATTCTTTAATTACTCTAAGATACAATGTTAACACCACAGTGCCTTGAGTAACAAATAGTTTAATGTTTGATATTAAATCTTAATGTAACCATAGCACTTACTCTAACTGGTATACATGTAAGTAAGGTTATAACATAAGGTGTTAATCTTGTGATATCATTTTTGTTAACTTAAATTGTAATTGTATATTTGTTTCCCTGCGACTCTGTTAGTATTAGTTTGTATTTTATATAGTTGCTATAAGTTTTACATTCCTAACATGCTTATTACAGTCACCTGCCGGAACTCCTAGGCAAGTTTTTTTTAGTTTCTTGTATTGTATTAAACTATTTTTGTGAAAATTTTACCAAATATATTTAATTAAATGAAAAACTTATTTGATGATGAATTTTATTCATAATTAGAGACAATTCAAAAAATAATGTAATTAAATGAATAAAAATATTATTTTCTTTCTGTTATTTTTTTTCATTTAATTATATTTTTTATAATTATCAGTATGATTAGGTGGTCGTTAGATTTCACGAAGTGCTTTTAACTTGGTAGTGTGTGTACTGAAGATGGCAGATTTGCTGCCGAAATACGTATCTACGAATATAAGCCCAATAGCTTTAAAAAATATTTTTATGCCATGCGTACCGTCTGTATTTTGAAATTAAAATTTATACTTTGGCATATTTGGATATTTAGAGTTTAACAGGGCTTTACACTTTAGTTTAAATTCAAAATTTATATTCTTGAGTTATGCAACCGTACTTACACAAATTAAGCGACGTCATTGTTATGCAAGCATACATACACGGCTGTTAAGAAAATGCCTTAGTGACGAAACAAGCCCAATATCGTGTAATTTCCTCCACTGCATTAATTTATTGATATTTAAAATAATGTATTTGTACGTTTAAATAAAATAATAAATTTTAAATAATTCCAAATCACGAAATGAATCGCATTAAGATATACGTTCCATGTTTGACAGCGCACGGAAAAAAAATGACGTACATCGTAGATAAGCACCAAATAAAAAATGGCGTGTTTTTGAAAACACAAAAATGATTTAAAATGTGTCCGTTTCTTGCGTTCTTCTTAGTTTTAGGGTTAACAGACATATCTAACTGTAAGTGCCGCTTTCGCTTCTCATCTGATCGGGCTCAGATTCGCAGCCTTGGCGTTTGCAGATTTTCAGGTTATGTTTTTGTGTTCTATTTTAGGTGATATAGGCTTAAGAATTTTTAGGAATACCGAAGAGAACTACACCCCCGTGACTTCGGACGTACAGGAAAAGGCAGGCTCGAACCTCACTTTGAGCTGTGAGTTGTGGTCGTCTGTAAATGATAACAGCCTCATCGATGATCAGATATCTTGGGGAAAAGCCTCACCAGAACTTAGGTATGCAGTGATTAGTATTATCAGACAAATCGGTACTAATTTTACGTTATATTTTAAATGAAAGAGAAACAGATTATTATCGAGTAAATAGTATATTTAATTACCACTGACATTTCGCAAACAGCATGTGAAATCAAATAACAAGTATACGAGGGTATTTTATTGAGAATAAAAAAATCTAGTAGGACGTGAAAAACAAAACATACAGTGTTATTTAGAGCAACTCTTTATCTGTCATTTGAAGTTTAGTTGTTGAAGGTACGTTCGTTAGAACCCAAGTTACTAATTTTTTAAAGTGATATTACAAGTAAAAAATTGAATAACCAGAGAGCATTTTCAAATCATGATTTATTATGATTTTAAAAAAGGTTTAAGCGCTTATGAGTGCAAAAAGAGTTTAGATTCGGCTTTTAATGAACAAGCATCTTCCTTGGCTACAATTAAGGTATAAGGAATTTGAACGCAAAAGAAATTCTGTTCAGCATCAAAAAGGAGCAGGGTGTCTTTCTGTGGCTGTTACCGACAAAAACATTGTTGCTGTTAAAAGATTATTTGAAGAGGACAATAAAGCCACTTATGCAGTAATAGAGCATCAACTCAAGATTGGATCCTCAGCTGTTAGAACAATACACGATCACTTGCATTTAAAAAAAGTGGTTGGTTGTTTTGTGCTGCATCACCTTTCTGACTTCCAAAAGGCAGAGTGTATAAGAATTTGCCATGAAACTTTAAATTTTTTAAATAATGGTGGTCACTAATTTTTTTTCCAAAATACTGGAAGGTGACGAAACTTACATTCCCTTTTTTGACGTACCTATCTGCCAAGAGAGTCGTGTATGGATTCACGAAGATGAGGAAACTCCAACAATAACCAAGAAGCAGCGAGTTATGAAAAAAGTTATGTATGCCGAATTCTTTAGAAATATGAGCCTAGTAAAGGCAATTAAGCTAGATGGACAAAAGACAGTTACAGCTAAATGGTGCAGTGAAAAATGTTTGCCTGAAGTCGGCTGTCCCACGACAAAACACAGTATCAAACATTTTTATGAAAATTGTGTTAAGATTCAATTTGCACTTATTGTGTTATATTCTGTGATATAAATCGGACACAGGCTCACATATCTCGATAGAAATGTGAGATTTGATGCTCGTCAAAACACAGTAAATGTAAATTGTGATGACAGTGTCAATATAAAGCACAGTAACTATTTTGTGACAGGTCAAAACACGTATATTACATACTGTGTTTTGTCATGGGACAGCCGAAGTGTTCAGTAGAGTTCCAGACAAGGGAATTATGCTGCACCATGATAATGCACCGTCCCATACGGCAGCTTTAACTCTCTAGTTTTTGGCTGAAAAAAATATAAAAGAAATAGAAAATCTGCCGTATTCACCTGATTTAGCAATGTGCAACTTTTGGCTATTTTTTGAGCTTAAAAGGAATTTGTCGGGTAGAGGATTTTCGTCAAAAGAAGAGACTGATGACGCAGTTCATTCTTATTTTAAAAGATGATTGGTGGGGAGCTTTTGAACAGTGGAAAGAAAGAATGGTGAAGTGTATCATTGCTAAAGGGAATTACTTCAAGCATATTTAAAATAAAATCCTAGAAAATATTAACCGTGCTTTTTATTCTCAATAAATTCAGCTTGACCCTCGTATAATTACCAATGCGGCCAGGCCCGTCTTAACAGAACTCTAGTATTTACTGCAAGAGTTAGGGAAATCCTGGTAAAACCTAACTAGAGTACATAGTGTAATCCTAACAATAAACATTATAAAAACATAACAAAAAATAATTAATAAACTAAATGTAAACTAATTATTTGTAATGTAAACAATTATGTTTCCGATTATTGTATTTCATTTAACGAGTTAAATATTTCGATAAATTTATGCTAGTGTCAAAAAGAACTTTGGCATTTTCAAAATCAAAAATGTTATTTTAAAGAGAATGTTTAACTAACAGCCTTTATTTTGTTTTTGGATATATTTATGTTAATCTAACTTTTAAAAATTTTGACTAGTTTCACCTATACTGGGTGAAGATACATCAAACTTGGTATGCGGGTAGATGTCGGGAAAAGAAAGAAAGCTTCTTTGTAAAATTTTCTCTGTAATGAATAAATTTAGAGAAAATCGAAGGAAAAGCAAAGTCGCATATTTTTAGGATGGACTTTAAATGAGAATAAATGGATTGTTACTCATTCACATACGAAATCGGTTTAATATTGTTGGAAATCAATAAAAATAATAATTAGTCGTTTATTTTCTGTTCTCCATTTAATACGAATTTTCTAATTGTTAGTTCAAGAATTTTAGGATTGTTCAAACGTTTAGTAGTTTGCATTTATTTAAGAATTTATTATTCACATTCACCGTTTCATGAAATCGTTCGTAGAAATTTAGCGTCCAAGTACCTGGTTTTACCCAAAACATTTCGTTCGCCGTACTACCCCAATTAAGGACTTCATGGTATTAGATTTTCCATGAACGCAAAATATACTAATTTCCTTTTCTTAGTACTGTCTCACTTTCTTCTCAACCAATAACAATTTTTCAGCGCAATTTACAGGAATTTTTTGATTGGTGCTTGTAGTTGTCGGAATAATTATCTTCGAGAAGAAATAAATGTTTTTGTTTATAAGATTCAACAAATTTTATTTTAATAACAATTTGTAATGTGCGACAACATACATACTAAATGCATATTTTTGCATAGCCCCACATTTGTAATTTATTATTAAATTAAATAAGTTTAAATATCCACGCAATTTCATTTCACTGCTGCATTCGACGTGTAGCAAAGTTGAATACACCGAGTTTTCGGTCAAGGGCAAAATAAAATCTTGTCATAAATTTCTTCGCTGTTTATGGATTTGTTACCCCCCTGCAGCTGTGTGCCATTCATAAATGCAATTTAGATCGGCGGTTTTGTTTCACGATTTTGCGCGCTACAATATTTCAAAAAACATCGACTCCAAATTATGCAAATTTCAACTTGCTCCGATTACCATTTTTTATTAAGATATTTTTTTGAAATAATGTCAGAAACTTGTCCCTCAAGTTTGATGCATCTTCAATGAAACAGGCTATATACATATACTATATATATATATTGCAGTTTGCAGTTTGCGAAACGTCAGTGGTAATTAAATCTACCAATTACTTTAATTTGTTTCTTTTTTTCATACAGTACCTATCACGAGTAAGAACTGCATAAAACTCTTATATTTTAACTTAGCGAGAAAACCAAAAATTAAAAAAATTCTAACATTTTATGTACTCCTATGTACACTGTGATCAACAATGATTGGACCTGCCACTATACAGGTTGTTTCAGTGATGATGCACCAATCTTCGGGGAAACGTTTCTGACATTATTTGGAACAAAATATTTTATTACAATTTTGCAATCGAAGTAACTTGAAATTTGCATTAATTGGAGTCGATGTTTTTAGAAATACTGTAGCGATTTAAATCTCTGTGTCCGTGAAACAAAACGAACGATTTAAATTTATTTATGAATGGCACACGGCTGTAAGAAGGCAATAAACCTATCGTAAACGAAAGAATTTATGAGAGGCTTTTAATTTTGCCCTTGACCGCAAGCCGTGTTAAAGGTGAAAACTTTGAAAGAAAGTATATTTATTAGCGTGCGTTTTCGTCGCATTGCATTTATGCAAACTGTAATTACATCAAATTTGCCGAGTCTTAATAATGTACGATAATTAACGCTTGTAACGGATTTTTATTTATTCCTGTATCCAACGTGTACATCATATGATGTACATAACTAAGTAATTGAACAGTTGACTAAAATCGGTACAATTAATAAATTGGGACAATTAGTAACTAGAATTAGTGCTTCCGCCGGTCTGTCAAATTATTTGTCTAACTATCAGACTGAACACATGAGGTAGAAACAAGTTCGAAAGTGGGTGAATTACGAAAACGGTGTAATCGCTGAGCTAACCTGACAAACGTATGATAATGCGAATGTCGTTCACGATTAGGAAACCGTTCCGCGTACAGACGTCAGCCAATCGCGCGTTTTCCTGACATACACTAATAAATTTAAAAATGAAAAGTATAAACCATACCAAATTAACGGAAATTATGTTTCACTCCTTACTACAACGTTAATAAGAACGGACTAAATGTATTTCATCACGTTATCTGAAGCGCGACATTTTATGGGGCAATAACGCAATAAACCGATTCTTTGAAAAAGGGTCAAGGCAGGTTAAGAACTCTGTTCGTCCTCATCTATTGTACGTTTTAAAAATATACGATTATCCTTTCCTTTCGCTTTTCTCAAAATTTATTTGATTAAAAAAAATGTATATAAAATTTTCAAGGAAGTTTATGAATGAATTCAACTCCAAATTAAAAGAGATACAGAGAGTGAGATAGAAAGTCCTCAATCTTCAATTGTTTCGAAGCGGTTCCGCCTTAGAGTTTTTTTTTTTAAATATGGAGTATTTTTTATGATATTCATTACCCATTCACAAGAGTTTTGTTGGGTTTCTTGCTATATCTATATTCTGTTTTGCTAATTCCTGATGTGGGAAATTTTGTTTCTGTGACGAAATTTCCAAACAGGGTCACCAACGGTGTAAAGAGCAGAAATCTTTCAATCTCAAGAATTATTAAAAAATCTCTTTTCAACCTAGAAAATCCCTAAAATATGTTACTAGATTCAGGAATCAATTTAAAAGAAAACGGAACAAAATCGTTAAAAATACACAAAGTTGAAAAATAATAATACTAATAATAAAACTATTTGAAAAGAATGGTGCTAAAACAAAGAAACCAAATTAATAAAAATTCGTAAATGATCAAATTAAAAAAATAACAAAAACGAAAGACAATCGATTTGCAACACAATTTAATAGCTTAATAAATAAAGAAATAAAAAGAATGATGAGAAAACAAAGAAAATGAAATAATAGGATTTTAAAAAATTACGAAATAAAACTGATAAAACAATAAAAACAAAAAACAATCGATTTTACTGCACATGCGTTGTTGAATGACATATAATAACGCAATAAATAGGTTTAAAAATACATAAAATCTAGAGGCAGAAGGATAAGGGAAAGAAGAAGAGGATGCTAGACAAATATATATATTTTTTTAGATTAATAAGAAGAGTACTTCCTAATTTTGGTAGTTTAATTTAGCATCCGAATTCGATAAAGTTATCTTCTTGAATCAACTATCATCATAATCAGTATTTCTCCTTCTTCTTTCCATTGAAGGTGTTTTCAATTTTCAATGTATTATTGACGACGATAAACTTATCAAAACCGGTTGCTAAATTAAACTATTAAACTATCAAAATTAGGACGCATTCTTCTTATTAATTTAACAATTTCACCTAAATATGGACTTTCAACAAGATTTCTTTCTTTGTTTCGTTCATAATAAAGCCCTTTTTTGTCTGTTGAGAATTATCATAAAATATGTAAGTAATTATTATCGGTTTAGCAAATTATAAAATCAAGTTAAAAATCGACGCTTCACTGACATACTTGAGAGCTTCTTCAGTAAATAGTAAATAGTAAAATATTCAGGATAATTAGTAAAATGTTGTCAGCATACAATGCTTCTATTTAACTGAAATGGTTTTCCTTCAAACATGTTTCTCTATGTGTTTAAAGGTTTAAAATATAAACACTGCAATTTTTATTTGTCAAATTTGTTTCTCTTTATTAACAAATGCGCTAATCCTAAGTAAATAATAGAAGCATAAAACAGCAACAAAAAAAAGATTTTTGACCACCTACATGAATGTATTTTTTTGTAGATTTAAGACCAAGCTTGATTTGGAATCGCTGGCGAAGAAAAAATCAAAATTGCTGTACTCACTGATAAAACAGAGCGATGTAAATAAGGCGGTCAAGAGTTTCAGTCCTCTGAGGATAGAAGATCAAGGCACTTATTTTTGTACAAGTTTTAAATACATGCTCTTCGAGATCGTATACATCTTCGTTAAAGATGATAACCGTCAGAAACAAAACTACTCCTTGTTGATGGACGTTAACCTAGAGAGTGTCTTTTGTAATGAATTCCTTTGCCAATCAAGTGGGGTCTGCATTAAAAGACATTACGTTTGTGATGGCAAGCAGGACTGCTCGGACGGGTCTGATGAAACTGTAAAGGAATGTAACGGAGATCCTTGCAAAGGTGAGCGCGTCTTTAGGAGATTGAGTTTTAAGTGTCCTGATCAATGGCTTGTAGATAAAATTCCTTGTGAAGATGGACGCTGCATTCCTAACTCGTGGTGTTGCGATCGCCATCATGATCCAAGCTGTACAGTCATAGTTAGACCATCTTGCTGCCAGTCATTATCTGAACGTAAGAATATTTACTTTTTAATTCATCTGCATAGAAATATTTGTTTTCTTTCAGCTTACGACGACATGGAGTATGGATACGTTCCTTATAACATTACTCAAGCAAAACCTAATGGGACAAGGTATCTGTTTATTTCTTTGTGTAAGTACTCTGAAATCTTACTCTAACAGTGATCCAGTGCAATCTGGACTTGTTAGCACACTTTATAAAATTTATTTCAATGAATTGTTTGATATCTTTCGAATATGGCTTGCGGAATGATGTGCGGATCTTGTGCAGGGTGTTTCAAAAGGAAGCTTTAATATTTTAGGAGGTGGTAGTTGGACCATTTTGTGTAAAAAATGTCCAATTTTATAATTCCGCTCCTTAAAATATTAAAGCCCTGAAATACCCTGTATATTATGCAAAATTCCCACGTAGCGTTTTATAATTTTTTTATAACTTGTCTTTTTTTTTAGTTGTTTGATAAAAACTATGTGCAACATTTCAGGTATATTAGCGACTTTTTTCTCAATCGTACTAATGCTACTGATCCTCTCCAAAGTATTTATATTCGCGAAGAAAACGACGTGCAATTATCCACGGAATCTTCTGCAACTGGAAGAGTTAACGGCACGACAGAATCGGGGTCAGCCTTTTAGGGGCAATATTCTTCGCGATAGTTACAGGAACCGACTGATTTTAAGCAACGTCAGATACGCAGGCAATTGTAATGATGTAGTGGATGGTAGTAATGAGGTCTCTGATCCCCTGTTGTCTTTACGGGGTGTTAATAGACCTGTTTGTCACACGTACGTTCATCATGATCAACCGCCCTCATACGCGGAGGTTGTGCAGAATCAGAACAGTATCGGTGAACCCCCTCCGCCTTATACTAGCAGGGAATTCCTGAACTTGAGCGATGAGCCCAGTCGCAGGCAATAACTTTTATATTTAAGTGATTTTATTGAATGATATTTTTTTAGTTCATAGGTGTTCGTCGTGTCTGAGATGTGTTTGTTTGACTATGTAGTTTTAGTTGTGTGATAATTGCATTTTCGATCTGTAACACTATCTTTTTGGATTTGCCTGCAAATACTAAGATTTTTTTTTGTTCAATTCCATACTTTCTAGGTGTTCCCCTTACTTGTATTACTGTCGTTTTTATTAGTCACTTTTTATTATTATTATAGTCGGCGCACAGATCTTGACCTTATTCAAGGTAATTCCGTGCGAAAGTATATATATTTTTTTGCAGAATATTTTTATAGTGACTGTTACTTTACAACGAAAGTAGAGACTTGATTTTTCATGCCTTTCCAGGTGGCCGTTTTCACTGTTTATTTTCTTTATAGAGTATTATAAAATTACTAAAATCAAATAGTGTCTTTAACTACATAATAGAAATTTGTATGTATATAAAAGGAAGAGCTTGCATGTAAGCCAAATATTTTGCTTCATATCTTATTCTTTATCTACATACATTGCTAATATTATTTACTTTTTTTTTATCGTACTCAGTAATAATAATTGTGCCGAGTGATCTTGAAAATCGTCGAAGCAACTTGAAAATTAAGAATTTTCAGTATACGTACTTCATAATTGCCGATTTGCTTATGTATTGTTAGAATTAGCTGCCTAAAGAGAGCTTGCAGACAGCCTCAAGTGCCTTACTTGCATTAATCTTAAGAAAAATTTATAACTGTTGCTGTTTACAAGTTGTTGAAGTCTAGACTTTGTTTTTTGAGGGGGTGCTTTCACAGGGAAATGCTCAAATTATTTGGAATATAGCGTAGCTTTTGAAGAGATTATTTTCTAATTTATTGCATTGGTGCAGGGATGAGATTTGTTGTGGTAATTGCAATAAAAGTTTTCATGTGATTGCATCGCTGAACTTCATGATCTAATTATTCGTTATCTAATGAGATTGCTAATTGTAAGTAATTCTAAATTTAGATACTATTTTTGTATTCATTTATGTACTACGGTGTTTCATTTTAGTCATATGTTAGGATAGTACATATTGTACTGATGATGTGTAAAGAATAAATTAATTAAGCAATAATTATCTTTCATTTTTTCAATTGTAAAAAAGTGGTAGAAAATATTATTCAGCATAAAATTTTAATATATTTTGGAGAAGATGTCGTCTTAGAAGTTATTTGCGAAAACATAGTTTTGTTTTATCTATAAAAAAATAACTGAAAATAGGTATTTTTGCGCAAGTGTCTGATACTGACCTCCTCGCGTTTATTTGATCCTGGTAGCAGGAAGTATAATTCAGCAAATGCGTTACTATGTAAGAAACTGCGGCGTGTCGCGTTGTGTATAACAGACCTGCTGATTTGGCTGCTGATACTCAACTAGGGGCGACCATTTAATAATATTCATCATTTACCTACATTTTATACCAAGATACGCACATTTCTTTTAAAAAAGCTAAAATGATTTTAATAACTTCAAGCGATTGTCACATTATATTTGTGAAAACAAGACTTATGCGCGTGAGTCTCTTTGGCTGGCGGGATTGCGATGGAGTTCTCAAACTACTCTTCTGCTGATGAGTCTCCGATTAGGGTCGAAATATCGCTATACAGAGGATGCCCAGGGGTCCCATTGCAATCCAGCCGACTTGTAGCAAAAATTTGCAAATATATTTATTGAATGGTAAAACTATTTGCATATGTCGTAGAGCAGAAGCTAAACTGAGAAATTTACATTTTTCTAGATAAATAGAGAGCATTTGATTAGCGAAAATTTTTTTGTCTTCGTTGAGAAATGAAAAAATAACAGAAATTAATATTTTTGCGCTTCAATTTTTCATTTGATACGTTCCATTCGCGACTTCCTTGCATTTTATGTAATCCTGGTAGCAGGAGGCATAAAATTCATAAAGTTCGCTTCCCAAGAAACTGGGCTTGTAGTTTAGGATCACGCACAGCTGACGTGTTGGTTTGTTTCCTGTATAAAAATAGGGTGGTCATTCAAAATCGTTCATATTTTTGTTTTAAAAATTAGAAATCTTTTTAACTAAATAAATAATATTATAATAAATAAGGGGAGAGGTGCAGTTGTGATACAGTTGCGGAATTTAAAAAAGGATACATTTAAAATGTCAAGCTGTGAGCTTGGTTTTGCTTGAAATTAATAATTATCAAAGTAACAGACCGACATTGATATGCCGTATTTTAGTGTTGCACAAAAAGTCAATAAGAAAACAAACAAATTTAGATTTTTATTGTTTTGTTCTTGACTCCGTCACTATACTTTCTTAGTAACTGACGATATTAGAAAAAATAAAATATAGCGCCTAGAGCTATCTCATAAGTGATTATGAGGTCAAAAGGATGAAGGACCCTTTCGAATAAATTACAAGTATTTAGGGAATTTAGCGGTGACTATTTAATGATTTCGTCAGTCAAAGAGCAAAAAGTCGTATGTCATAAAAGGAGCATTTTTCAGGAGAGATTTTACTTTATTATTAATTATTATACTATTATTATAATTACAATATTATTATATTACAATTATGATAATAAATTCAAATCAGGAGGAACAAATTACTTCTTTTTGTTCTCTTGAAAAATGCTGCTTTTGAGACATACAATCTTTTGTAATTTATTTATTTTTATTTATTTATTTGTCATTTCGACCATATAGGTATATGACACGTCATCTTAACGACTATAGCAAGGATAATAATGATATTAATATGGCAATATCTTAGAGTTAACACAGTTAATGATCACAGAGCTTTAATTTTAAACATGGACTCCTTTTACTTATCCTAATTGTCTGACCACACATAGTCACTCTTGCAGGTATTCGTTTAGGGAATAATAGCATTTAGATACAAGGTGATTGTGTAGTCGTTTTTTAAAAGTGTTTAAATTATAAGATGTCTTAAGTTGAGTAGGGAGTTTATTATAAATCCTAATAGCTGAGTTTACGGGTCCTTTCCTGCGCGTTTCTAGTCTACATTTTGGATAGTATATTAGAGGCTTGCGTATTTCATAGTGATCGGAAGCAGCACTTAATGAAAATTTGTTTAGATTGTGTCTCATATGTATTGATGCGAAATAAATGTACACTATGAGCATAAATGATTGAGGACAAGTTGAATTTCTCGCCTTTCAATATTTTTCTTAAGTTGGTCAAATGTATAGGCGGATAACGAGATTAATACCCAATAAAATAGTCTGGTAATTAATTATGAATTAATTTGGTCATTTCAAACACCTAATTGCAATATGTATGCTCTGAAAAGATCCGACACTGAATAAAAATTAATACATTTTCAGGACGGCCAAACACAAGGAGTAAAAATCACTAGACAGAGACGCGGGAAATTCAACTTGTCCTCAATCATTTATGCTCGTACTGTATATACTAGATAGGGTTAAGTATTGCTCATTAATGAATGTTGGTTTGCCAGTTTCGTGATAACCTAATTATGTATTAAGCGGAGGCAGGATTTTTGTAAAATAAATATATGCCCTACTTGTGCACTCATCCCCCAAATCAGAATACCGTAGCGCATCAAGGAGTAAATTTTTGCGTAGTAGAAAGTTCTCCTTACTGTAACATTGGAAAGTTTTGACAGGTGACGTAAGGCAAAAATACTTTTGCTCATTTGTTTGGAGAGTGAACTAATATGATCTGTCTAGTCCAATTTTTCATTTATAGAGATGCCGAGATACTTGATCGACGAATTTCTTTTCAGAATATTTGTATCAATTTGCAGCATATTTTCGTTGGGCTTAGGATGAAAGAACATATATTCCGTTTCGGCTTTATTTAGAATCAGTTCGTTGTCAAGGCATCATTTTATTTACAACTAGATTTGCTACATGTTGCAATTCATACATGTCTTTCCCAGTAGACATAAGTTTTGTATCATCTGCATACATAATACAAGTGTCAGCTAATAATTCTGATGGCGTATCATTAACATAAAGACTAAACAGAATAGGTCCCAAAATTGAACCTTGAGGTACTCCTTTGGAAAGGAAGCGATTTTCTGATACGTGTTTTGATCCTAATTTCGAAATTTCTACTTTTTGCGATCTGTTTTGCAAGTAGGTCTTAAGCCAGTTGCAAGCTACTCCACGTACTTATCATTTTATAAAATATTTTTAATTTATCACTGCTGACTCTTATTCCCTTCGTACACCAGGGAATTTATGGAGTATTTGGATTGTCAGTGCACTTCAAACAACTGAGAAGAAATGCTGTAACATAATAGTATTGTAAGGTGTCATAAAATAAATTCAAAAGAGTTGTTTATATCCTCTTGGCAGTCCCATGTTTCCGATTGCAGTAGACGTTCAAATAAATCTTTCTTGTACTTAGTAAATAATCGTTTGAGTGAGTTATTTTTTTATGGTGGATAATGCTTGCAGCAAAACTTAAACTTTGACCCGTGTGATCCGACAACTTAGTGTTAATTACATCAGTAATACATAGGTCTAAATCAAGATTTGTAAAAATATTGTCTATTGTACGGATATTGTTTTTTACACATGTTCCAAGTTTTCGTTTTATGCTTTCTTTACTGTTTCCAGTAGGATACTCTTCATTACTTTCATTAATCTTTTTGTACTTATTACTAATATTTGATAAGATATTTATCTTATGTTTAAATATTAAGCATTTAACCCTTAGCTTTGTTATTTCGGACTTTAAAGTTGAACGTGTCTAACGTTTTGCTGATATCTAAGTTCAGAATTTCTTCTATGTCAGAATCATTTTTAGGATCTACGTCATTATAGTTTAGATTCCATACTGTGGCATCTGTTTGTGTACTTGATGATCTGTTGATGTTGACTTCAGCCTGAGTGTAGTTGTTCATGATTTTTTAGTGTTGGTTAGTATTGAGTTTTGTCACAAAGTCATTTATTATTGTTGTTTTTGCATTTAATTCTATTTCGAGTTGAGTTATTTTAGTTTTTAATATGATTCTGGATTCATTTAGTTGCTCGATCTCATTCTGTGCGGTTGCCAGCTTGACTCTTAGCTCAACATTTATAAAAGCTAGAGTCGATTTAGATTCTTTTCCGGCGTTTTTTTTAACTAACAAAAGAATTGGAAAAAAATGTTAATTTTAAGACTGTTAAATTATGCAGTGTGTAATCGAAAAAGTTTGACTAACTGTAACCACTATTACTACACAAGAAAAGAAGTAAACTTATGACATGTGTATGGGGCAAAGCACAATAATAGCTCCGGAAAAAAAATCACTAGGTGTGATTTAAATACCCGAGCTCAGCGAAGTTTACTATTACATACAATAAATGATAGAGCAGTAAACCAACAAATATAATACAATAAACGTAGAGGCAGATTATTTCGTATGAAAGAACTGCTAATTTCCTTAGTAGTACCTAAGCAATAACGATGGAACATTTACTTTAAAATTTTTTATTAATACGTAAACAGTAGAAAAACACGATATTCATCATCCTTTAATTTATAATTTAATTACGTGTATTTGTTCAAATGTGTTTGATTGTATTTAATGCATTTTCTTTTCTGAGAAGGCAGGTCACTCAGTGTCTTAATGCAAACTAACTCGTAATAACACAAATTTATTTATTAATAACATATTTTATTTTTATCCTTTAAAACAAATTAAATCACATAGTGTGTTATTTGTTTACAAAGTATGGAAAATCATGATGTATTCTTGCTTTACTCTATGATAGTAAAGAATTATTGATAATTGCTGGAGATTTTAATATTAATTCTTTAAATGAGTCTAAAGAAACCAGAGACTTTAAATTGCTACTAAATTTGTACGGAGTTGAACTGCTAATAAAGGAAATAAAGCTACTTCCAATTCTACATCATGCCTAGATAATATTATCTCTAATATTAAAGAAAAAAGAGTAAACACTCTCATATCCCATATCTCAGATCATGATGCATGAGTATATGCAGATGTAATTAATTATTAATCTTAAGTTGACGTTTTCATTCGCTGTAACGCTACAACGATCTTGAAACAAATGTTATTATTATTATTATTAAAAAAATCCTTTGGAAAAAATTTAATGCTTAAATTCTTATGGTGAGACTCTGTGTTTAAATTATAATTAAACATTCAACATCGCGCCGGAAAACTTCAGTTTACCATTATTTGCTCAAACTTCTTTCTCCCTGCGGCTTTTGCAACTTAATATTCCGCGAGAAAAAAATTATTATGCGCACGCTATACCGTTACCCAACAAATTAAGTGTGGGCGCGATTTGAATTTGAAATCGTGCGGAATGTTGTGCGTCATAGATTTGCATTCGCTTTTTTAATTAAAGGGAAACGAAAATGTTTCATTTTTCTCATTATTCAGAAAAACGAGGAGGAGGGTTGCAGTTAACGATCGTAAATTTCATTTCTGATAAATTATCTTAGTTCGCCGACATATTAAAAGTCATTTCAAAAATTAATAGGCAAAACAACAAAATGAAAAAGCAGATATTTACTTTTGAAAGTGATTGACGATTATGCGTGAAAAATATTTAAAAAATTCTACGGTACAGTTTATAATTAAAAATTTATTATAAAAGCATGCTGCGGCACAGCGCACGAAATACAACGCCACGTTTTATAAATACACCAGTAAATTGGAGTGTAAAGTTCTATGATTATTATTGTACTCACTACACACAATGTGACCTTGACCTTGAATTTCGTTTTATTACAAGTTTAACACCAGGAACGAAAGTCTGAGTTATGTTTCTTTACACGAAATAATCAAATGGTGTTTAAATTTTTTTCCGAAAATATTAAACGCTTTATTATACCTGCAATTCATCGCCGATATTTTTTCTTACATATTAACGAGCAATCAAAACTAATTCGTCATTCATGCAAACCTACAGCTTATTGTAAAAGCTTTCACCGATGTGAAAGTCGCACGGAGACATAAAACAATAAACTTTATTAGTTACAGCTGTAGAGTGCATGAGTTTAACAGTACCCTTGATTTTCCGTACAATTCCTTAACAAGGATTAATTAAATGAAAATTTTCATCTTTTTAAGTTTCTAATAAATTTGTTAATTATAATCAAATGAATTAAATTTTTCAAGTCAGATCGCGAGTAATTTGGAATAAATAGCTTCACGTCACTACTTGACTAAAGATTAATCACGCGCCATTAGGTTTAAGGTAAAACACATCGGCCTACCTAGACTTAAGCCGATGCTTTTAGTTCGGAAAACACGACGACGCCCCTTTGAACTTTGTTGGGGCGTTGGCTTTAAAGTTAAAATTATTAATTGGTTTCGCACGGAGCTCGGGACCGCCGCAGATGGCGCACAAAATTTGGAGTTATTTTTCGCTTTAATTAATTGAATGAAAACTTCGACATTGTTGTAACTAAATCTGTTTCAACATGAGCCGCGGATGAAATTAATTAAATAAAAATCTCTCGTTTGCTTTGTCTGCATCTGACAGCCATTTTTTTGGTTTACATAGTTAATAAATACGTAGACTTTGTTTAAGTAATTCTGTTTCAGGCTGTGGAAAATTTAATTAAAGTAAAATCAGTTGTTTGTTTTGAGAGCAAATTTCAAATAATTTTTAATTATTAAATTTATTTAAAAAAATATTACTAACAATAAAAATTCTATAAGCATTTGGGTATTAGTGAGCACTGTAAGAGCACGATAAGAGATAATTAAGAGGTTTATGGTGAATTTATGGTGGAGGCGCCGCAAAATTTTATTATTATCCTTAATTACGAGTTGGTAGCCAAATGATTTAGTTCACTGGCAACGAGCTTGTTCTTGGGAAGCAATTATTAGATATTAGGTGTAGCTTCGAATCCATCCTGAGTGCGTGTGGGTTTTATGTGAGAGGTAGAATTGTGGTGGCTCGGACGCGTTTCCTTAGGCGAATAGCGAAGGAGAAAATAACATCAAAGTCGATCGCAGTCGCTAAACCCACCCCGTTCCCTCCCCGACATGCTTTAAGAGCTTGGGGGAAAAATGATGACGATCGTACAAAGCAAACAATAGTTTTCCGACCCAATTTCATCCTATTTGTATGTCATTAGAAAATTTTGAGAGACACGTCATTAAGTTTTATTATTCACACGTCAAAAACATTCCTGCTAAAATTTCTTTATTGCGAATAATTTTTTTTTTTAATATCCAACGCGCCATGCACTTGACAAGATATTACAGTCATAATTAAAATCGGGAGTAATTTAAGAACATATTGCCGAAGCTCTTTGTGCAGAACTTCTAAGACAAACGATCGCTTGAAGCAACGAAAACGTTTTCGTGGGAGCACAAGTACCTTTTAAGTCTTCATGTTTGCTGTTTAATCAACACACTTTATATTGAGCTTCTATAATTATGACGATATTAATTTGCGTAATAAAGTAAATTGAAACGACTTCCAAGTTCTAAGAAATAATTAATGAAACTGGAAAATGGAATTTCCTCTCTGGTAATCGAAATAATATAGGTTTTATTTTGGTAGTTACGAACCGTCGTAAAAAATTCTTAGGTCGGTTTTTGCGAGCTGGCGAAGTACTTTAACAATACATCCATTCTTTGTCTTGGAATACCCCGGGAGGATTTCGGTCGGAGGTTTATCAATATCAAAGATGATATCCACTGGGAAGAAAAACATGTTTTATAGCCTGCTTTTCCGTCGTAAGAAAACTGATATTTAGCTATAGCTTTGTTCGTTTCTGTGTGGATTATATAATGTAAGAGTTATTGAAAAGGAAACGTATGTAAGTTTTTTTTGCAATCTAATTTTTTTCCAATAAATTTCACATAACAAGAAATTTTATTTCTTATTTTGAGGTAGTTTCCTGAAACGTAAAAACTAATCGATTGATGATATTCTAGTCTATTCTTGTATGTATAGCTTTTGCTTCTGTTATATCTACAGGATGTAAAGACATCTCAAAAAATATTCTGTAAAGACATCAAGTCATGTAGAACATAATACACGACCTGTAGCAAATTTTTAAGTTAAAAAAATCACACATTAATAAAGCGTCTTGACGGTTTCCTTCATGATAATCCCAAGTTTTTTTTTTTTTTTAATAAATATGTAAATTCAAAGCAATTTTCATTTCTTTGCATAAAACTCTAATTCATTCAAGGCCCATCTCATGTCTCTGGCGAATTTGCGCGGTCTAACGTAAATAAGCTCTGCGTTAATTTCTGACTTCCTTTGAGATTCATTTCGTTAACAAGGTCAAAGAAGTCCGGCGCTGCAATTTAGGGTGGTACGTAAGAGCGAGACGTCGAGGCGACGCGACGCTGTGTCCTTTACACGTGTCAAATCAATTTTGGCTCTAATGTTCTGTACTTCACCTTCAAAATCTCAATGTGTTTCTTGATGCAGTGTTTTTATTCACCTTCATATTTCTGTACAATTGCTTACGATCCTTTAAAGCGATAACACAAAAGATAGAAAAAGATTCATCATTCATAGATAGATGACAAAATAGTTCTTGATAATTTTAAACGAGAGATCATGCGTAATTGTAACACCTCTTGTCTGTATGAACCCTCTCAGAAATTCAGTTAATTTTCTTCTGGCTTTCGGATATATCTTATTGATTTGAAAGGAATCCCTAAAACTGTTTGTTGCGCTGAAAGAAAATGGCGAGAATTTCCTTGCGTGACGAGCAATTGCATTCCACGTGGGAGATTCGCAGTAAACACTTTTGTTTTTGGGGCTTCATGAGTGAGTGGTACATACGTCGAGCTAATTCAATAGGTCTGGACTTAATTAAATAATTGCGAAAGAATTTTCCAATACATAATGGGGTGTAATGTTCCACCCACACAATAATTACTGAGAAGTAATTTTTATTTCCATAAATAGTAGTTAACATTTTTTATTATGTTCAAATTCATAAGTGCACTTTACTGGATGTATATAATTAGTAATTACAGATAATTTGTTTCTTTTATCGATTGGTATTCGTCTTGACTAGTTTCAATTGCTGTCGTTTAACAAGTTCACTCTATCTCTTAATTTACTCTTCGCTTTTATTACTCATACCCGCAGGGAAAACATTTTATCAATTTTCATATTCAGTGTGATCATTGACTTTGTCTGCAAGTTGACCGTTCACTTAACGCGGACAAAATAAATAAATTATATGAAAATTTTAATTTGTTTTTTTTTTAGGTAATGAACGATTGACCAAGAAGATTATTGTCTCAATTAGATGGCTTTAGAATTTTATTTTTGGTAACTAAAAATAAAATTACTTTTTAAAATCTCAGAAAGGATCTTCTCCTCATCGTTAATCTTCAAAATAAATATGACTTTTTCTTAGGTTGCGTTAAGTAAACGGTCAACTTGCACAAGGTCTACGGCCAGAGTAAACCACATGACCAATTTTCTTGATCATTGAATGATCCTGTGGTTCTGTCTGACCGTAGTCTTTCGAATTCTGAAGTCTTATATGTCAAACAGGTTATATTAGACAATATAAATGTCAACTACAATTTCAGAGCATTTATAGACACCAAAATTTTGATTTCTTCAAACTCTTGCCTTTAGCTAAATTACAACCTTTGGTTATAGTTCGTATTGACCAACCTTTTTCTAATTTAGAAAGAATTAGAACTTCGACACTTTCAGTTAATCGTGGCATTGTCTATCACGTTGACATCAAAAGTGCCACGAACGGATGAAACAAGAATTTCTTTTAATTAACTGTACATATACCGGGTGTTGCGTAGCTTCCTGAAAATAAATTAAACAATGAAAGTTTGCATGAAAATGAATAAAATGAATCATTTTTTGTTGAACAAAGTGTTATTAAATTTTCGAGAAAATAAATAATTTTGTCGAACCCAACCCAACCGCTTGAACGTCTCTGGTTTAAGTTTATGATTTTTACGAAGAATATGAGTGATGTAATTTATTGTTGGTCATCGCCAGCCGGGCCGGGTAGTTTGAAGGTAAACGTTGAGATGGATGCACGGAAATTTACTGAAAAAAATGGCAGAATTTACAAATACTGAGATTGTTGACATGATTCTAGTGTACGGTGAATGTGGGCAAAACGCATTAGCGGCAAGGCGTTTGTATGTACAGCATTTTCCAAACTGATATATTTGTCAACCAGTGCTTCATTTCTCTCTGTTGTGCAAAAAGCGAGGGATACTGGAACTTTTAGGGCACGTCGCATCCTAAACAGAGAAGAAGAAATACTACAACTTATCGAGGAACATCCTTCGTTAAGTGTACAACTGCGGAATCATAAAGCGGGACAGTATAATGTCAGTTTAAATGTTACTTTTTAATTCTGGTAACTATATGGTAACTTAGAAACCTTTGTGGTTCATAATATAATTAAATAATATAAAATGGTAAAAACCTTATCGTATAAATAATAAAAAAATGAAACACTATCGAAATAATACAAAATTTTGCTATAGGACTTGTCCCGCTTTATGATTCCGCAGCTGTACGTGATATCTCAAGACAAACGCGTTTATCGTCCTCCGTTGTTTGGCCCATTTTTCTCGAACAATAATTACATCCGTACCATATTCAAAGAGTTCAGGCTTTGCTACCAGCCGACTATGCTCTACGCATACGATTTTGTCGTTGATTACTGTATAAACAACAGGCAAATGGAATTTTGTTCATAGTGTCCTGTTTACAGACGAAGCTATTTTTACGAGAGATGGGGTGTGCAATTTTCGCAACATGCATTTATGGGCTGAGGAAAACCCTCAATTCGTCGCGACCATATCCATCAACGGTTTTCTGTTAACATGTGGGCAGGTGTTCTAAACGGCAATTTAATCCGCTCGTTCGTCTTGCCGAACCGTTTAGATGGTCTCCAATACTTAAATTTTCTACGAACTAATCTACCGGAACTTGTCGAGAATGTGAACTTAAATCTTAGAGCAACGATGTGGTTTATGCACGATGGGGCTCCACCTCATTTTCGACGAGAAGTATGTGCTCACTTCGACGAAATTTTTCCCGGTAGATGAATTGGAAGAAACGGGCCGATCAGGTGGCCTGCACGTTCACCTGATCTAAATCCGTTAGATTATTATCTGTAGGGACACGTAAAAGGTTAGTATACGAAGAAGAAATCAACACATTCCAAGAATTGAACGATTGTATCAACGCCGCATTTCTCTCTGTTCGACAACAAAACATGTTTCATAACGTTTGTGAATCATTATTTCGCCGGGCAGATTTGTGTTTACGAGCGGCCGAGGGAAGGAATTTTGAACACTTATTGTGACTCAGCCGGCTCTGAGCCAGAGATTCTAAACATTTGTCAATGCGTTATCAGTTGAGGGTAAGTTTTATTTTGTTTTTATTTCCGTTTTTATTTAGATGCATTTATGCACACATCTCATGTCCAACACGCCATTATTTTTTTTTCATGAAGTTGCGAAACACCCTGTATTTCTTTCTTTTTATTTAATTTTGTCCAATGTCCTTTGCTTAATTTCTTCTCGCGTCTTTTAACAATATCCATTTTTTTGCAATTATGTCTTCTTCGATCTGCTTATTTTCGCTTTCGATTCTTCTCCTAGTACATTTCTTTCTGCTTGTCCACTTATGTAACGAAGAACGAAATATCGGCAATAGAAGTGTGGGAGCTGATAAGTCGCAACCAACAAGTCACGATGACAGAAGACAACAAACGTTAAGACAGGCATCACGAAATGTTAGCTTGACAACGTGAGGCAATGTCATTTACACATAAGAATCGCGATAACAGGCGTCAAAATAAACAAAATTAAGGCCGCTCTTTGAAGAATTAAAGCGAAACCATTCGATCATGTTTGGTCAACAAATAAAATCGCATCCTCAATTTGGTCGCTAAGATAACGATCGGAGCAAACACAAAAAGACAATCCTTAACCAATAATATACAACTATGGTGGTCGTTGATTCGTTTACACATTCGGACTAATGAAGCAGTTACTTCATTCCCACTACCAAAGCGCCCATCAAAAGCGATAACGTTAGCCGTTCCAGTTCAATGTTTCTTGTGCAGCCATTGTCAAGAACATTCACCAAAGACTCTTGTACAGCCATTATCAAGAGCAAACTCAAACCTTCTGTACAGTCATTGTCAAGAACATTCACCAACCAACCACTCTAGTACAACCATTATCAAGAGTAAACACGAACCTTCTGTACAGTCATTGTCAAGAGCAATTATCACAAGCCTCTTATGCAGCCATTATCATGAGCATTCACCACTACCTCGGGTCAACCGACCTTCGAGCAGAATATACGGCATCACTTGCGCAGCATGTTGGTAAGTAACCATTCATACTTCAAACATGCTCCATCACCGCCATCGAAACCAACAGTTTATGAGAAGATGAAAAAAATTTACTAACAACCCAGACGTCCCGAAGAAGACCGTTCGACAGACCTGTTCTTAGGCATCAATTATTTCTCCACCAGTGGCACGCCCTCTAAGATTCAAAAGACAAATAGCTAGGAAAGCAGTCGATCAGGTTAAACATATTGTTCAATTATATTTATTATTTAACTTTTGTATGTTGTATTCAATAAAGTTCATGTTGAGGGAATACAGAAATTTACTGTTGGTGAAGCCTTCAAGTTTACTTATTTTCTTGAATCGTTCATGCTTTGTACTGTTTTGTTCTTCTTGTTACCATGCTGAGGTATTTTATTTTCATTGCACTTACAAGGGAAGTATCCCAACCCGAAAATTCAAAAAAATTTGAAACTTTGTGGGTTAGTAGTTCACCTTAGGGTAAGCACGGAGCCATTTTTTTTATCTGCCCAAAAACGCTTTAAGTGGGAAAAGCACCCTTCGAAACTTTTGCGATTTTCGGTTTTCTGCGAATATCTCGGTAACCAGCAAAGATAGAAATTTAAATTATATGGTAAAATATTTGTCTTTTAATGCTCTATCACATATGTAAAAATTGCCACCCCTTATAGTTTGAAAATCAAAACTTACCCCCTACCACACCAATCGGAAAAGTCAAAAAAATAATTCGTTGCTCTGGGTGAGTAGTACACTTCGGGTGGAGTGCACCTAAATTTTTTTAAAACTCGAAAAAAATTAGGGGATGAAAACATGTCTCATACTTTCTTCGATTTTTAGTTTTTGGATCGGAACCTTCCTGTGCGGCTTCATATTTTTCACGATTGTCTAGTTTGATAAGATTCTAATTAAAAATTAACACCAAAATATTGACATTGAAATTATTTCATTAACTAGAAAATGATTTAAGTAATGATAGTATCTTGAAGTCATTTGTGCAGTGTCAGGTTTCATTCATTTTGCACGTGATTTGCCTTATTTTTTGTAATTAAAATTATCAATAAGTTAATCAATACACTCATTGTCAATCTATAAACGCATGTTAATTAATGAAATTGATAAAAGATATTTATATAAATGCATGTACGTAATTATTAATACTTCAAGATATCATGTGACTGATAACGAATCTTTGATTTGAAATTGATCGAAAAAGAAATCTGTGCAGTTTACAATTTTTCAGTCTATTGGGTTTTCATATTGTACAAAATGGTAGTAATAAATCCAATTAACATTATTCATTTGTTGATGTTGACGTACAATTTTACTAATAATGAAAATAGAAGAATGGTACCATCACCTCAGGAGCAGGAGTTACACGATATTTTTTGCGAATTGATCAGTAGAAGCATGGCAGATATTTCTTTTGAGGGGCAAAACGACACTACTTTAGAATTTTTAAACATGATCTGTCCACATACATCACAATATATTGATGAAGGTGAACCACCTACATTTGAAGATAAGAGAGAGGAAGAACAAACACCCTGTACAGAGGAAGAAAATATAGGAACGATTACGTCTGATTACAAACAAGATGCTGTCAACTATTGGAAAAGTGGAAAAAGAGGTCTTTACCTACGGTACGCCATCGCTTTAGAAAAGTCCAGTCGCTTCCACAATTGTACTGGTGGGAAAAACGTTAGAACAAGGCGGTTCACGAAGGGAAAAGCTATTAAAAATAGCAGATTATGTATTTAATAAATTCGCAACTACAATGGAATTGGGAGCTATATTTCGCGATTTGCATTTACGAAAATAGGCAATAGAAGCTAATGACAATGTTCAATTAAAATACTTTAAAGCATCAAAGAAATGGATATCGCATTTTAAAAGGACATGTATAAACTCTCAATCTAGCAAAACATAAAAAATATAAAATTCCTAAACTAAATCTCAATAAACCCCTAAAAAACGGAATACAAAATGTATCGCGAAAAATTAATAAATTTATCAGCAGATCATACGTAACCAGTGAAAGGCTACAGGAAATTGCGGGCACTTTTGTAAATGAAATACAACAACATATAAAAACTTATGGTGTAGAGAATATATGTAATGCAGATGAGAGTGGATTTCAGCTAGAGTTACATTCAACTCGCACTTTAGCTCCCCAAGGTTCTAAAACCGTCGAAGCAGTAGTGCAACCTGTACAATCAACCACTCACAGTTATACAATTCTTCCATTGATTTCTGCTGCAGGTAAACTCATGTCTCCTTTATACATATATCGTCTTTAAAGAAACAGGAGGAAGATTTGGACTCCGCGTTGAAGAGTCTTTATTTCATTCAACAAATGCAGTGGCTAAAGCATCACCGTCTGGAAAGTTCACTAACGAATTATTCACAAGTTAGCTTTTGGATGCGTTTATACAAAACACAGGTCAGCGAATTATTTTACTATTAGATTCGTAGACAGGTCATTGTACCACTACTTTACAGCAAAAAGTACCACCAAATGAATACAAAGATATTCAAATATTTACAATGCCAAAAAAAAACTAGAGGGATGATTCAACCTTTAGATGTATATGGTTTTCGAGTTTGGAAAGGTTTCGTAAAAGCATTTTCCGATCAAGTAGTTCTTGGACAATTTAACAATGATTTACGTGCAAGAAATAACGTCCTAAAATTACAATCACTTATACACAATCAACTCTCAGTTCCAAGATATATAAATTTGTTTGCCTATAGTTGGTACAAAAGTGGATATATTATCAACAAACCGAATAAATAAATAAAACAGCTTTGCATTTTCAAATTCAGATAGTTCAGTTCGACCTGTGGATGTTCAGTTTGTGGAGCTGAAACTTTAAAACGTTGTGCATGGTGTAACAGGTTTCTATGTTTCGAACACTTTTTTCAAGAATATCATTTTCATCACATGTAACTAGATTTATTACTACCTTTTGTATTTATTGTTAATCAGTTAAATATTTTGCTCTGTTTGCCTTTTCAATTACATATATACCTATACGTGCATTAAATTAGTAATATGATAAAGATATGCCTAGATTTCTGAACTGTAATCGAAGTTAATAATATGACTTTCATAAACCACTTCTAAATTAATACTTTGATATGTAATATTAATATTTAAGCGCTCTGGTATTAAGATCACCAAGTACTCAAAATCATAGGAAGTATGAGACGTGTTTTCATCCCCTAAAAATTTTTTCCGAGTGTTAAAAAAATTTAGCTGCACTCCACTCGAAGTGGACTACTCACCCAGAGCAATGAATTATTTTTTTGACTTTTCAGATTGGGGTGGTAGGGGGTGAGTTTTGGTTTTCAAACTATAAGGGGTGGCAGTTTTTACATATGTGATAGAGCATTGAAAGACAAATATTTTACCATATAATTAAAATTTTTATCTTTGCTGGTTACCGAGTTATTCGCAGAAAACCGAAAATCTCAAAAATTTCCAAGGGTGCTTTTCCCCACTTAAAGCGTTTTTGGGCAGATAAAAAATTGGCTGAACTCTATTGTAGTGAATTGGCAATATCAAGTTATTGATCTTTGTCACTTTTATTTATTCCTATAAATTTATTCGCTTACAGTTCCCTCCAAGTTTCAGTTTTTTGGGGAACTGATTATTACAAAGCATAACATGTTATTATTTACTGTCTTCTCAGTCATTCCATTTTCCTCTTCACGTCACTGTTTTCGCGTGTTTCTTTTTTTTTATAAATTTTCCCTTTCGTATGTTCCTCTCTGACTGTATGTGTATTCTAAACGTATTTTATAATAATTTAATGAACGGTGTTGTAAATGATGTCTACGTAAAATGATATTGATGTTAGTTTCGAACATGTTGTACTGATTATGTTTAGTAATAAAATGTATTCAATTTTGTATTATTTTCATACTGATTTCTTTCTTATCATTTCTTGTTTCAGTTGTTATTTCCAGTTGCTTGCTTTTCGGTTCGTGAATTTATTTATCAAACTTTTTTATTTCTTCTTTCGGCTCGTGTAAGTTTTCTGTTTATATGAAATCCTCTTTTCTATTTTACTGTATAGAATCATTTTATTATTTCAGAATTTAGAATCTTCACCTTGTTCTATTTCTTCCTTTCAACTGAATCTGTTATTTCGTATTTTAATTTTATCTCCCTTTCCTCAGTTTCCGTCTTCTTTGATGACCGTTTTCTGTTTTACTTGTAAGTTCCACATACTTTCTTTGCTTTGCTTTGCATCTCTCATTTACTCTAAAAGATTGAAATTCATCAATAATTAATATTCACGAGTCATTTTTAAATTTTTAAGCGTAACTAGACATTGCGGATTAAAGTAACAAAAAAAAACTCTATTAAAAAATATTGGTAAATATTTCTCATTTGGATTTACAGAGTTGTGCTATTCCGATATTCAATAATTTCGATTCAACAAGAGGATAGACATGCTCTAATGAAACTTCTTCGGTACACAGCACTGTTTGTTAGTGTTAGAGATTCGCTCTAATTGTGAACACAACGTTCCTAAGTACTGTGCAAATTCAATGATGTGATGTATTCACGCTATAACCGTTTCAATTAGTGCAGGAACTGAAAAGATCATTACCATCTTCCCTCTCTACTCCACCGAAGAGGGTAACTTCGATAGTTTCAAGAGAGAGTTGTATTCACGAGTTTCTAAAATTGTCCTCTTTTGTATTATTCGATCTTTTATGGCTCACGAAGAGTTGAAACTATCGATTATTCCGAGCTTTCCTTTCTTACATTCTAAAGACTGATTTTTTTATTGTTGTAACTGAAATCTAAAATTATTCTGAAACCTCCTTTGTTTCATTTCTGCTCCCGTTCTTGCTTAGATCAATTTATGCGCGCTCTTCAACAAAGTCGAACGCGTTCGTAATCAAATTTGGACAAGCGAGACTTTCCCGTTTGTACATTGGGAAAAAGTAACTCCTAACGTTTTGTTTAAAACTCTACAATATTTTTGGTGAACATAAAACAATCGCTTACAGAAATTCTACAAACTTTTCAATCTCATTTGCACGATTCAATGGAAATGAAATGCTACGAACTCCAGCGGACTCACTGTATCCTCGGATGCTCCTGTAATAATTCCTGCTTAAGGCGGTAATACCGGTCGTGAACAATCGGAATTGAAAGACGGTCTTTTGAGGAGATTCCTCATTAAAATGTGAAAACGGTTTACTCGATGACGTTTAAGAATTCTAAAGTAAACAGGAATTAAAGTTTATTAAGAAAAGTTTGAAATGTTCCAGCTTCCAGGAAGGTAGAACAACAAAAATTAAGTGCCAGCCTGGTTAAAGACTAACGCCTCTGCGAGATAAAGTATCGCTTCCAAATCAGGGCGAAACACTTTAAATTCCTCTAAGAGCTTCACGCGCCAAATAAAATCAACGTTTCGCAAGCCGTCAATACTGCCTTTCATGTTTTATCGAAGATATAAAATCACGTGCGGCAGATTCCATTAGCGATTCTGCTGCTCGGTTCAGCTTCAAACTGTTTAAATTAAAAAGAAAAGTTCGAAAATATGCAATGTCTGAATAAAAGTGGAATTGATTTATCGATCGCAGTTTACCCCCCCTTTCATGTTTTTTTTTTTTTGGAAAAAATGAATATTATTTAATGACATTGATTTATTATTATTTTCACAAAGTGTACATACTGTAATGTTTTTAGAATTATTTTGATTTATTTTTAAATGAAACACTTGATGAAACTAATAACTAATTTATTTACACACGACTTAACACTAATTTATTTATAACGGACTAAGACTAATTTATTTTTACAAGCCGAGCAATTACACAGTAAGTAACTCTACGTTGAACTGACTAAGACTGCCCCACCGTCCTCGTACGCGTACATTTATATCCCGGGGAGGCTTTCCGGAACTGTTCTACGCTATTCTATTCTATTCTATTCTATTCTATTCTCGGCGATAGAACGTCGGCGAATCGTGAGTCATGCATGACGCGTCGCTGTGTGCATCACACGTCGCAATTCGTTCGTCACATTGCCCCCTTCTTAAAAACGTTTCGTCCCGGAACGTTCCTCGTGATAGCCTTGAAGGAGGGTGTCGAAAACGACATGCTGGCCCCTTTCTGCAACTTCCGATTTGGAAAAAGTAGCAGTCCACAGTTTTCTCTTTTCCAACAGCTGCCTGTGGGTGGTGACTGCAGACCAGAACTTCGATCCCCGTTCCGTTGAAGATGACTTCTATCATGCTTCGGATGACCCTCCAGTCCAGCCCGTCAAGTCCGCAGCCCAACTTGGGGATGGCCAATTTAGTCTCTTTGCCTTCTATCAGCTGCCTCTTCAGGCTACAAAGAGCTCTCCACATACTGTGATAGTCAGGTTTACCGCTTGATGTCTTCTTAGTGACTAAGTAGTATACGCGTCGTCTCTGCTCAGCTGTCGTGTCGATGATCTGCAGGCTCTTGCCCACCATGGGATGCTGTCTTCGGAGTACCTCGACTTGACCAAATTTATTCCGGAAGACCTGGGCTATCCCCTTGGACATTCTTAGGTCTTCTGCCACACAGTGGGCCAGACTGTACTCTGGTGGCACTTGAAAAAGATCTTGCTGTCTCTCCGTGGTTACTCCAAATCGTGCCTTACTCCCTGTGACGTGATGAGACATAAAGGTTTCGAAGTTTACTTGGGAACCTTGCGTCCTTTGTACTGTCCCTTCATTTTCTTCTCCGTTGTAAGGAGCCATTCGGTTGAAGTGGATCACTTTGGGCTTGCCATTCGGAATCTTTTTGATGTGGTATATAACGTCGTTGATCCGTTTTATCACCCTGTAAGGACCTTCCCAAGATGTCTGCAACTTTGGGGACAGACCTCGACGTCTTTGAGGATTATAAAGCCAGACCAGTGCTCCGGGTTCGTATCCCCCATTCTGAGCGTTGATGTCATAATGCTCCTTCATTCGGTCGCTGGCGGTCTGTATATTGTGACGCACTTGATTGTGAATGTTGTCCATTTTCCTGCGTAAACCGCTCACGTAGTCTTCGTCGGTAGGGACTTCGCCAGGCTTCACGCCGAATTTCAAGTCGCAGGGCAGTCTTGGCTCTCGCCCAAATACCACTTTCGCTGGGGTCTCTCCTGTGGTCTCATGAACGGACGAGCGGTATGCCATTAGAAACAGGGGAATATACGTGTCCCAGTCTCTCTGATGATTGGAGACGACCTTGGACAAATGTCGGTTGATGGTCCTGTTGAACCTTTCCACCATTCCGTCCGACTGTGGATGAAGCGCAGTGGTCCTAGTTTTCCGTACGCCGAGCAGAGTACACACATTCTTGAATAAGGTCGATTCAAAGTTCCTTCCTTGATCCGAATGCAGTTCCATGGGTGCACCATACCGACTGATCCATTCCTTGACAAGGATTTCGGCAACAGTGACCGCCTCTTGGTTAGGTAGGGCGTATGCTTCAACCCACTTGCTGAAATAGTCCATTACCACGACGATGTATTTATTTCCACTATTTGTTTCTGGAAATGGACCTGCTACATCGATGGCAACTCTCTCAAAAGGACTTCCCACGTTATACTGCTTCATGGGAGCCTTGCCTCGTCTGTGGGGACCGTTACTGGCTGCGCATACTACACATTTCCTGCACCAATTCTTTACGTCTTCTTTGCAATTCACCCAGTAGAATCACTCGCGCACCTTCTCCATAGTCTTTTTAATTCCCAAATGTCCTCCCGAAGTACCATCGTGAAGTTCCCTCAGAACTTCTGGCACCCTATTCTTGGGAATTAGTAACTGTGTCTTCTGTTCCGTGCCTTCATGGTTCTCTATGCTCCGTTTGAGAAGACCATGATCCAGCACTATGCAGTCCCACTGCGCCCAGTATGATTTTACGGATGGTGCACAAGGTGCTATCTCTTCCCAAGTAGGCCTTGCCTCCCTACTTTTCCATTCCAGCACCAATTTCAAGTCCGGGTCGTTTTCCTGGTCTCACCGCAATTCTTCGCCTTGCCATTTGTCGTCAACAATGGCCGTCCTTGCAGTCATGGCTACTTTCTCCTCCAGACGACTACAGTGCTTGCAGTCTTCAGCACAGGGTCTTCTAGACAAAGCATCGGCATTCTGTGGCTTGTTCCTGCCCGATGCTGAATTTCAAAATCGTATTCCTGAAGTCGTTCGATCCATCGTGCAACTTGTCCTTCAGGATTCTTAAATCGGAGGAGCCATTTTAAGGCGGCATGGTCCGTCCTCAGGAGGAAGTGTCTACCATATAAGTACTTGTAGAAATGTTCTATCGTCTTTACGACGGCTAACAATTCTCTCCTCGTGACGCAATAATTACGTTCCGGTTTTGACAGGACTTTGCTGAAATAGCCGATCACCTTTTCTTGCCCATCTTGTATCTGGGAAAGTACGCCACCAATACCAACGTTACTAGCGTCTGTGTCCACGACGAACTTGCCTTCCGGGAGAGGGTAACTCAGAATAGGAGCACTTATCAAGTACTGCTTTAGGCGTTCAAAGCTAATTTGGCAATGCTGGTCCCATTCAAACGGGCGACCTTCTTCGGTGAGTTTTGTCAACGGCTTAGCGATGTCTGCAAATCCGGGAACATAGCGCCGATAGTAAGTACACAGGCCTAGGAAACTCCTTATGTGGTGTTTATTTTTGGGTGTTGGCCAGTCTCTCACCACCTGAATCTTCACTGGGTCCACGGCGATTCCATTTCCGTTAACAATGTGGCCCAGATAATTCACTTCCTTCTGGAACAGATGGCACTTCTTAGGGCTAAGCTTTAGCCCAGCTCCGCGAAGCCGCTGGAACACTCCTTCCAGATTCTTCAGGTGGTCGTCGAACGTTTTTCCCACCACAATTATGTCGTCCAGGTACACCATGCACGTTGTCCAGCACAGACCCTTCAGAACCGTCTCCATTAGCCTCTCGAATGTCGCTGGGGCATTACATAACCCGAACGGCATCACCGTGAATTGCCATAGTCCCATACCAATGGAAAACGCTGTTTTTTCTCGGTCTTCGGGCGCTAGCTCCACTTGCCAATATCCACTCTTTAAGTCTAAAGTCGAGAAGATCTTCGAACCGGCCAGAGTGTCCAAAGTGTCATCAATCCGTGGCAGAGGATAGCTGTCCTTCTTGGTGATATGGTTGAGTAACCGGTAGTCTACGCAGAACCTCGTTGATCCGTCCTTCTTCTTCACAAGCACTACTGGTGACGCCCACGGGCTGCTTGAGGGTTCTATTACATTGTCCTTTTCCATATCGCGAATAATGCGTTCCGCTTCTTCACGTTTCGACAAGGGCAACCTTCTTGGAGCTTGACGGATGGGTCTTTCTTCTCCGGTCTCTATCTTGTGTTTGACGACGTCGGTTCTTCCCTTAGGTCCGTTTTCTATTTCGAACACGTCCTGAAAGCGACCGATCAGGTCCCTTGCTTTTGTCTTCTGCTCTGGAGTCAAGTCCTGGACTGACGGCATGACCATTTCCAACAACTTCTTTGAGACCTTCGTCTCTTGTACCTTTACTTCAAGTTGGCGGGAAATGGAGGACACCATGGCGCAGCTTCCCAAGATTGTCCCCTTCTTGATGTTGATGTTGGAAACAGTTGACATTCATCAGGCGGACTGGTACTTCCTTTCTCGCCGTTAACAATGCTTTCCCAACGAGAACTCCTCTTCCAATCTTCAGATCGTCAGTATTGGGTTCAACCATAATAACTTGTCCATTTTGAAAAACGCCGTTCAGATTGGCGTCGACGATGACTTCGGTCCTGCTGGGTAGCACAACGTCTTCGGCGAGGATAACTCGAGCGGCCATGTCTCCTCGTTGGCGTAGAATCAACTCCTCGTTATTGACAGCCATGACACCACGCTTCAGATCCAATTGAAACCCGTGGACACACATGACGTCCATTCCCAGAATCGCCTCGTCCTCTATTTCTGCTATCAACGCACGGTGTTTGATGGGAGTCGATCCGATGGTAATAATCACCTCTACTTCACCATGGACAGTTGCTGATGTTCCAGTTGCTGTCCTCAATTTCCACTTAGTCGGCTCGGTGCGTTTTGATGACTTGATGACGTCTGACCTCAAGATAGTCTTCGTCGCACCCGTATCCAGCAACATGGTGTGAGGAATGTCATCAATGGTGGCATCCACGAAAACACTGCTGGTTAATTGTCGCAGGGATATCACTTGCCTGGCTTCCGTCTTTAGGGGCCTTTGAATGCGGGTTGACGTTTGCCCTACTGCACCGACACGACTTAGTTTCCTTCTTGAAGGATCCTGGCTGGGTTTGGGACATCGCCGAATATGTTCCTCCTCCTGGCAATTCCGACTCGCCAGCCGATTCTTCTGCTTCAAGGCCTGCTCCAAAATGCGGCGAACGTCCTCGACGGTGACAAACTCCTTGGGCCGCTCCTCTGCAGTAGATCGCACTTGGACGTTGATGGGTTCCTCTTCTTGGAAATCCATAGCAGCTCGCACCTTGACATGCCCTCTTGAGACTCTCTTCGCTGCCTCGTATTCCAAGGCGTAGGCCAATGCGTTCTTGGATGTCTTTGGGTGACCCATTCTCAATGCCTGCTGGTTGTCCGGGTCACGAATTCCATCTATGAATGTCTGCACCGTCAAACATTGCAGGAATTCTACCGGAGCTGCAGGATATGCCAACTGGGCTAGGCGCGCTACGTCAGCCTCGAATTCCTGAAGACTCTCTCCGGATTTCTGACAACGATTCCTCAGTTGCGCATGGTACACTTCTGTCAGATGCGTCTGACCATAACGCATCTCCAGCCTGTTCACCAGCTTGTTGAAGTCTTCCTGTTCATCTGGCGGCATCGTTTGTAGCACATCGATAGCCTCTCCCCTCAAGGCCACAATCAACGAAGTGGCTTTCTCACTGGCCGTCCATCCATTCGCCTTTGCTGCTGCTTCAAATTGTTTTAAGTAATTAGGCCAAGAAGACTTCCCATCGAACGTCGGTGGTTTTATTTTTAATTTTGAAGTTCCCGCTGGTCCTTCCACGTTTCGAGCCTCATTATTCTCTATCACTTCTGCTGGTAACTGATCCCCGAATATTCGCATCCCTGCCATGATCTGTTCTAGATTCTTAATTTTGTTATCCTGCTGGAATTTTATTTCTTCCATATTTTCTTGCAGGTTCCTTGTCTCTTCCGATATTTTTACTACTAGTTTTTCTTCGAGTCCTCTCGATTGCTCTAGAAATTCATCCTTCAAATTTTCAGACCGTTCTAGAAATTCATCCTTCAAATTTTTAGACTGCTCTAGAAGCTTCTCATCTAAATTTCTGGATTGTTCTAGAAGCTTCTCGTTTAAATTTCTGGATTGTTCCCGAAGTTCGTCTCTGAAGTTTCCAGATTGTTCCCGAAGTTCGTCTCTGAAGTTTCCAGATTGTTCCCGAAGTTCATCTCTGAAGTTTCCAGATTGTTCTCGAAGCTTCTGGTCTAAATTTCCAGATTGTTCTTGAAATTTCTCGTCTAACTTTCTAGATTGTTCCACTAATTCATTTTGTAATTCCTTGAAATTTCCAGATTGTTCTCGAAGTTTCTGATCTAAGTTTCCACATTGTTCTCGAAGTTTCTGGTCTAAATTTCCAGATTGTTCTCGAAACTTCTCGTCTAAGATTCTCGATATATCGGCTGAACCACACGTAATTTCGAACCGGAATGCTTCTGGATCATCCCCAGCTGTCTGGAGAGCTTCTCGAAGACGCTGTTGAAGTGCAGCTTTCAAACCGGAAGTTTCCAGCTCTCGTTCTTCTAATTCTATTTTTAATTCGGTCACTTTTAAGTCTTTCAATAGCACTTTCTTTGTAGCCATTGTTTTTCCGAGCACTACACTTTATTTATTAATTTATTTAAATTCAATTGTTTATTTATTTTCACGAACCGCACACCGGACACCATTGTAATGTTTTTAGAATTATTTTGATTTATTTTTAAATGAAACACTTGATGAAACTAATAACTAATTTATTTACACACGACTTAACACTAATTTATTTATAACGGACTAAGACTAATTTATTTTTACAAGCCGAGCAATTACACAGTAAGTAACTCTACGTTGAACTGACTAAGACTGCCCCACCGTCCTCGTACGCGTACATTTATATCCCGGGGAGGCTTTCCAGAACTATTCTACGCTATTCTATTCTATTCTATTCTATTCTCGGCGATAGAACGTCGGCGAATCGTGAGTCATGCATGACGCGTCGCTGTGTGCATCACACGTCGCAATTCGTTCGTCACAATACTTATGTATGTGTTAGCCAATGTAAATGCAGTTCAAAAATAGAAAATAAAATATAAATTGAAACACTGAAGATAACTGAAACTTGAACAGCGGAACAATGCAGTATTAAAAGTGGTCTAGGTACATAGATGAGTATGTTAAATCTTAACTCTATTTATAACGGTTTTAACGTCAATCTTCTTTTATCATGGCTGCCCCTTGGGACTCGTTAGTGGTCCATTTGCTTGTTCGTACAGTTAGCAGTATCCAATGGGATATATAAAGTTGTAAAGTTAAACGCTATCGTTTACCGTGTAGATTAAAACCAGGGAAACTTAAATGGTCATACAATAACCTTCCAACGAGTAAGTTTTTGATGAGGGGTATTCCTACGTTTTGTAAATCCTTTAGTGGCCCAATGCCTGATAACATCAGAAGATGAGGCGAATTTATTGCTCCCGCTGAGAGTATTACTTCTTTAGTAGCCCGAACTGTGTAAGTGATACTAGGATTTTCTTGACGAATTCATTCGTCAATATTAACAAGTTTAATCTACCTTTGGCTGGTCTTAGGAAGGCCTTTCTGCTGCACCTCAAACCGTCGTGTGTCATGGCCTGAAGGTAAAACACCCATTTAATTGGCTTCGTTATAATCTATGTATAAATAGCTCAAATTTTCACAGGCGCTAACAAAAAGACTACAGGTTGGTGTACAGAAGGCAACCTCTTCAATAGTTAGGTCACTTGTTGAACCTTTATACACAGGCTTTTATAGAATTGGAGGATGTTAGCGTAAGCCCATCGTGGATTTCCTTGCGCAGGCCATTGATCGTAGTCGTTGGGGTTTTGTCTTGTTGCCACTATGAGGTTAATAAGGTCGTTCCACCTAGAGCTTTGCCTGTTAGAGCTAATCTGTCATACCTAAGAATTTTGTGTAATGAAGTAGAATCACGATAATAAAATCGAATATTGTAATATAAAGTTCTTTTTTTAATATAATCGCTTTCTTCGAATAAAGCTTTAGAAAATTTCCAATTAATTAAAAGATTTTTTGAGAACATACAGGTTGTTTCGCATAGATTGCCAAAAGATTAAAAAAAGTCTAAAAACATATTGCAGTGTTAATTACCTTTTTGACAAATTTTATTACATTGCGTAGGAAGAATTAAAACATATACAACAGTGCCACGGTCCAGCAGACATTCAACAACTTGACGAGGTGGGCGCAAGAGTGACGAGACGTGTCGACAGAACGACATGCATCTGAAACAAACAAACAAACAGACTATGACAAATACAAAACGAAAAGGGGCACTTACGAATGTAAACGCAGCAGTTATAGAAAGCATAATTGCAGCACGACGAATCAAATAATCATACCGGAGGGGAGCTCGAAGGTGGTAGAACATTTTGAATGGGCGAGGAAACATTTTGATTTCGTTGAAAGGATGCAGCGGAGGTTTGGTTTGTTCCGGGGGCCGCTCACAGCCAAACATTATCCTGTGGATGGGAAAAAAGCCCAGCAAGAATAAGAGGAGGATAGTCTATTTGGAAGGCAGAAAACGACTCCGCCTTCGTTGGGATCAGGTTCCGGACTTCATAATAGATTATGAAGCGTTGTGTAACGAACATGTGTATGCATTAGAGGTTAGATAATTAGAAAATAATGTATTTAAGATACTTACCTGTTGTTTAGAGATAAGTTTGTTCCATTTTTAGTTTAGTTTCCTTGAAATGTAATCATGTCAAAGGTAGACGTTAATTGTCAAACGGTGAAATTTAGTTGCCAGCTCAAATCTAGTATGTAACTAGATCAGAACGTAGATGTTCAGGTAACCATAACAACGAAAAAATGAACACAGAGCGCTCCGCGATTTACAGGACTTCTGCCTCAACCTCTGCGGGTAACATGACTCATTCCTCGACCTCTGCAGGTAACACTTCGGTAAAACAAGAAAGTAAGAAAATTTTTATTAAAAGTGTTATTAAAATACAACGAGGTCTTTTCATTAATAAGAACCAAAGAACTTTCACTGGATCCTGAATACCCTGTAGCCTTTTTCCTTCACCAACAACATGGAGGACGCTTCCAGGTAGGGCATACGTGACAACACAAACAAAATTTTTTATATATGTATATATATAGACACCGGACAACGGGAGACGTTTAGGTATTGTCGAAGAGCGCCTCTCTCTTGTGAAAGAGTTGAGGCACATGCGTGATCGGCAGTACAGAGCGTCCCCCTTTTGACAAGTACACATCTGATAGGACAAGAGGCCCACCGAACCTTGTGAAAGGCGAGGTGTTTTGGCTGACTTGTGCTAACAGGTGTACAGTTTGGACGGACAGTAACCTGTATTGTCGGAGGTCGTCTCTCTCTTGTTGTCTGTCCAAACTGTACAGGACAGACAACCTTTTTGATAAACCCTTTTCTTTATTTCTTTTCCTTACACGCACTGACGCATACATATTTGACACTGACACCCTCCCTCCCTCATTTTTCTGTGTTCGTCATTGTATGTGCCCAGCATGGGACCAAAATAAGAAACGTGGGTAATTCCGAGCGACCCAAGAAACCCTGAGAGAAAGACAAAAAGAAAGTAGTACACGTACCCACATACATAAAGACAATAATTGACAAAAACAAGAAAAAGGGGCCCCGAACATAACAAAATTGGCACCGCAACTTGGAGCTTCTACGAACATAATAATATGTCTGGTCTTCAAGGTAACGATATCTACTTTTAGTTAATGTAAGATTAGGCCTTTTGTTGAAAAGTATTAAAGGACTATGATGACAATAAAGCTAAAGTTAATCGTATTCGTTCAAAATTGGTTAAATTTTGCCTTTGCACTATTTCCCTTTGTAAGACTTGTTGTAAGTGGTACGGATGCAAATGTTACTTTATAAAGTCCCTGTAAATAGTGTCTTTCATTAGGTACTAGATTTACTCCAACTCTATTCAAAATTTTTTTCCTAATTTTGGTATTCCAAAATTGGCTTTGCATTAAATTCCTTCGAATTCCTTGAAAAAACTCTTCCACCGATGCAATTCAGCTTTGTGAATCAGAGTAAATTGAAGTTGATTAAAAAATAGACTATAATCGGAGGATTCTTTTTGACTCTATTCATTTTCTTTCTTCTTATTCTGGTGTTCTTAGGTTGGTGCTCCATTAGTTGTTTTATTTTAAAAACTCTTGCCTTCTTGAAAGACTTTTTCAAACATTTAATTTAAAAAAGATGAGGGAATAACGATCTTTAAATAAACGTTATATAAGTATGCTATTCACAGAAGTGTTAGGGCACTTTAGAAACAAGAATGATGCTGTACGTCCTTTATCTGATACGGCAAAATTAAGACCGTATTATTATTTCCCATCCCAAAAAACTCCCACATGTCAACTTTTAAGGCAATGTGTCACAATCTCCTTTATTAGATCAACTTTTGGGCTAAGTCAATTTAGCTACTATAACACACTTGACTATCTCTTGTAGATAGGTTTTACAGTCCCACACATTAACTCTCAATCTTAGAAGGTTAATTGTAGTAGTTTATTATGTCACCGCGTTTTGTTTGCTAAAGCCGTCAAATAAGCTGGGAAACGCCAAGTAGATTAACTGTGTTCTCACCTTCTATTTGCATTCGTCTTACCTGATAATAGATTGGTGATAATAGGCAGTACGTTGTTCTCAACTGTGGGCAATGTTATACGGTTTTCGCTTGTTACTAAATTGATAATTTAAGTTATGTTGGCGTAGATTGCTGCGACATAGCTGAACCCATCACAAGGGTCAACAGCAAAAATTTTCGCAACATTGTCGTCTGTAAAGAAACGAAAAAAAAATCTGTTCTTCCGATCGCTTTATTATCTCTTGTCACTTTTATGTAATATATATATATTCTTCTTGTCTACATGGTTATCTCTTAAATCTATACTGATACTTAGTGTATTGGGTAGCTTGTCGTATATTTCTCTTTCGCAAAGATCGCAAGGTCGCAGAGTGAAAGCCATTTGGAAAATGGAAACTAAAGATAAGAAAAGACGAGGAAATTTACACATAACGTGAAATGAGAATATCGACAAAGCACAGATGAGATAGGGCTTCAGAAGAATCGTCATAAAATTGGAAAATGGAAACTAAAGATAAGAAAAGACGAGGAAATTTACACATAACGTGAAATGAGAATATCGACAAAGCATAGATGAGAGAGGGCTTCAGAAGAATCGTCATAAAATAGTAGCATAAGAGAAGCAAGTTTTGTGAAGGTCATTATCATCCGCTTGATAGATGAGATTCAGGATTAAACTAGAGAAGAACAGTAATAATGACATTGGAAAAATAAAAATATGCAAAACAAAAAAGACAGTGATGATGTGCTATTAAAAATTAAATATCCTGTTACGGAAAAGAAAAATCAAACTTATTGCAAGTTTTTTTAAAAATGTTATGATGCATTTTACTGTTTTAATAATAATGGCATTTTTTATTACTGCCAAAAATATCCTTCAGCTTAAAATTTCAGAATCGAAAAACCTGAATTGAAAACGGCCCCCTTTGCCATCGTTTTTTCGCGACGAACTATTTACCGCCTCGTCAGTGTCAGATTTGTAAATTTGTTTGCGACTGTGTACGTTTAAAAAACGTAATAAAGCGACGTTGTCCTGCGAAACGAGAAAAAGATTAAGTTTTTAGATTTTCGAGATTACGGTTTCGCAGACAATCACCTTGCTCTTGGTCCTCCCCCCGCCCCGAGGGCGAACTTTTGAAATGCGGGGGAAATGTATTTGAATAATTTCATCTCTTACAAAACTTGAGCCTTCGGTTTTTCTTCTGTTATTCTTTCATGCAATTACTGTCACTCCTGATAACCTCATTAGTTATTTATGTCACACTGTTATTAAATTAGCTTCGTCTCTACGATTCTTCTAACTGTGAAGGAAATAATTTTTATCCAGAATTCGTTTTAGATCGGAAACAAAAAATTTCAAAAATTTATTATTTTTTTAAGGATGTAACTGTTGATCTGCTTGCGGACTTGCGGTATTTATGAAGTCATATTTTATGTATTCAAAGGCAGAGGGAATTACTTTCACCCAATGTAAATATTTTCATTTCATATCTTGTTCATTGCGGTAATAAATTAAACTGTCTGGAATCTTGTAGTTTCATTTTTTATCGGAATAGTTTAAGTTTAAAATCCATAAATTCTGTCGTAATTGACGTGTCAGTATTAACGTTCCATAAATCCGTTCGCTTCTGTGTTGCTCGTCAAAAGCGATTTGTATTTATAAGTTGCGTTCGATTTGATTTATAATCGAAAAGTTCGTTCCTTACTGTATACATAATTAATTAATCGCGCATATTTGGGTCATCCCGGCATGGTGACACTTATAAGTTATATTTTCCGCATTAAATATAAAACATTGCTTTCACTGTTAATTCTTTTATTACTCTACAGAGGAGCCTCAAACACAACTGAAACTTTGCTTCACTCATCAACTTTTAGATCGATCGATCTTACGCACTTGATCAACAATTCGTGTCTTATAAGAAAGAGTGCGAAGCAAAAAGGAAAGTTTTGATGGAATTGACAGTAACATGATTTTCGACTTGTCTTGAGAAGTTAAACTCTCAGACTTTTTGGCTCATCTCTGAACACGATCCAATATACTTAGACGAATATTTTATTAGTGCCTAAAGAAATTTTATTTTTAGACTTTTATATTATCGAGCTTTGTTTATTTATTAGTGCTTTGGGTGAAACTTGTAATGAGACCTGTTAGCAACATTGCTGGTTTATTCTAAAAATAAAATGAGCTTTCAGTTTATGAGTGCGTGGGGCATTAGCACTTTATGTATTTAGTGTTACTAGAATTAAGAACACGAAGGTTCGTAAAGAGAAGAACAATAAAATAATGATCTTTCTTAAAATTCTCAACGACGTAATTAGCAAGAGATGTTAGACAAGTCCAAATTTCCTTTTTTTAAATTTTTTTCTCGTATTATCTAAACACAATTTGAATCTAGTTTTATTAAAATAGTAAAAATAAATTTCTTTGTTTTTATAAAAAAATTGGCCCATGGGATAAACTAAAAATAACGATTAGTAAACGGTACTTTGATTTGATTGATATTTAAAGAAATTATCCTATAATTACAATACTACTTGGAGATTTTCGTGAAAATAATTATACCTAAAATTTAATTACCGCCGTCTAACAAGACGTGAATACTTGAAGTTCGCAAGTTAAAACTGCTGCATATTTCATTCATTCATCCCTGAAGAAACTTGCAACTATAATTGACTTATAAAGCAGAAGTCATTTGGAACGTGCTCCGGCCACTGGAATAGAAGCATAAACAAGACGTTCCCTGGATTCCACCAAGAACTTCTTGGTAATTATTTTTTAATATCGTTAGGAGCTCTTTAAGAAAATTAATGCTGTAAAATAAACCCGAATGCAGAGTGTCGTTCGGGAAACGTCCCGTTAATTATGCAAATAAACGGGAACGACGTCGTATAAATTAAAACTATCGTAAAATTCCGGGTGCAGTTCATTGACTTTTTCTTTTATTTCTGTTTGACTAGACAGTTCATTAAGAAATTGTGCAGAAATCACTGTAGATACTTTATAGACAACTTTAATTTTTAATGAAAATTAATTAAAATTGTGTAACTGGCAGTATAGAAAATGTTAGGAAAGAGTTTATACATGTATTTCGGCCTTATTGGGCTTCATCAGAACTCTGTACCTTAAAAAATTTTTGGTTTATTGAAAAATTTTTGAAAAACTTACCCCTTTTTTGAATTTCTAAAATCCCAAAACACAAGAACAGGAATTAATGATAAAATATGAAATTCTTTTGCAAATTATACAAGGAAGCGATTGCATTCTCTAGTAAAACTACAAAAGTGACATTTTTAAAATATTTGTTTGATGTTACTAAACTCTTTCCTAACATTTTCTATACTGCCAGTTACACAATTTTAATTAATTTTCATAATTTTCATCTGGCAAGAAAACTTGATTTTTTAATTTTTAATGTTCAGATACACTTGGTACTTTTACTTTTCTTTTGTTAATTTATTGTTTTGTACGTATTCTTATTCAGATATGTACAGAGTCTCTGACAATTGTTCTTCAAAAAAATGAGTAAGAGATTGAACGTTATAGATTACGTAATGTAAATGTAAAAAAAACTCTACGAAATAGATTATAATTAATTAAAAATGTACCCTTAAAGCATACTGCGGCACTGCGTTCGAAATATAATGCCACGTTTTATAAATGCATCGGCAAATTGGAGTATAAAGTTTTATGATTATTATTCTATTGATTGCACGCAATGTGATCTTGACACTCATCTGAATTTCGTTTTACTACATGTTTAACAGCTGGGAACGAAAGCTTGATTTATGTTCCTTTTACACGATATAATTAAATGGTTTTTAAATTGCTAGAGATGTTTGGGAATCTCAGAAGCTCAGACTTTTTTTTTTATAGGGGGCGCCTACCAACTAAACTCCTTTCCTCCTTGCAGTTCTGCGCAGGGGGAACCGCCTCTCAGCATTACATCCCCCACGCATGGTGCCTACTCTAGGTAGGTCTATGTCCTTGCTTCCCTCGCCTTCTTTCTCTTCCGTCGTCCTCTTCTGCCTTTTCCGTCCTCCTGTTTTGTCCTGTTGTTCCGTCCTCCTCTTCCGTCCTCTCCTCTTCCTCTTCTTCCGAGTCCTCTTGTTCCTCCTCTTCGCCCCTTTTTCCTCTTCCTTCCTCTTCGGCCCCTTCGCCACTTTCCCCACTCTTTCTTTACTCCACGCCTGCTCCTGTCCCCTCGTCTGCACACTTCTGACTCATGATGGATCTCAGCATGCTTGCTATTGCGTTCCACTTTCGCTTGTCCTGTATCAATAGTTCGGCAACGCAGCCAACTTCCATGTCTACCCTTAACCGAAACTCCTCCCATCTAGGGCAGGTAAAGAGTGTATATTCTGGGTCGTCTTCCTCTTCGTCACAATACCGGCATTCCGCGGACTCACTTCGCCTTATTTCCGTCAGATATATTTGGAAGCAACCGTGTCCTATGAGCGCCTGCGTTATGTAATAATCTATGTCTATGTCCCCCCGGGTCGACTGCACCAATCCTTCACACTCCTGATGAAGACTTTGGCCCAGCCTCCGTATCTCTCCCATTGGGACTGCCAGTCCCGGTATAGCTGCTCTCTGGCCAAAGCCTCGCTTGGTGACCCTCTCTGTAGATTTTGACTAGCTCTTGTATCTGAAGTTTGATGGGGGGAATTTCTGCAGTCACTAGGACGGCAACGGTCGATACCGTCCTTTACGCAGACGCCACTCTAATTGCGGCCAGCCTGATTTCCCTTTCTAGTGCCTTCTCATGATGCCTATATCTCATTGCCCCCTTCCATATAGGGGCGGCATAGAGGATAATTGAGAAAACTACCGCTGCCAGTAGCTCCTTTTCTTAGGGCCAGGGCCTCCTACGTTCGGCATAATCCTAGCCAGTTACTTTGTGCGCTTTTTGGGCTCTTATTGCAATTTCCCTTACGTGGACCGTCATCTTTAATTCTCTGTCTAGGTATACTCCTAAATACCTTATCTCCCTCATGGACGCTATTTCATTATCTCCCACTCTGATGACCACTCTCTCCAAGTCCCTCTTCCCCGTTAGGATTACAACCTCGGTCTTCTGTCCAGCCAGACCGAGCCCCATGTTCTTTAACGTTTCGCTAATCTTCTCTGTAGCATACATGGCTCTTTCTTTCAAGAGACTCGCCGTTTTTGCACAGACGACTACCGCGAGGTCGTCCGCGTAGGCTATTATGTTCGACCCGGCTCCTACATTGATCTCCACGACCTTATTATTCAGGACGTTCCATAAGGTTGGTCCCAACACTGATCCTTGCGGTACTCCACACTCTAAGCTACTTCTCGTTCCATCTGGTGCTGATATTTCTCTTTTCGACAGGTACGAGGATATGATCTTCATTAATTCCGGTTTTACCTCGCACCTGTGCAAGGCCACCATAATCCCTCTCCAGGGTGCGCTATTAAAGGCATTCATTCTTAACATCTAGCATTATCATGATGGCATACTCTCTGTTATGATCGGCCTTGCTTCTTATACTCCCGATGATGTTCTTAACCTCTCCCAGAGCGCTTAGTGTCTTTCTTGGGAGCTTCCACGGCGCTTCCGCCCTCCTCGGAAACAGCTTCCGTATCTGATTTTCCTGCTCTACCGGACTTATTTGGGTACTCGGTTTCAGGTTCAGTCTATTCATGACCAACTTGTATGCCTTTCCCCAAATATCCTCCCTCAACTCATTTCTCAGGTTGTCCCAGCTCGTCAGAAGCTCAGACTGGATTACTAAAAATGCTATAGGTGAAGTTATTAAGGAAATATTCCGACTAAACATGACGATGATATTTCCAAGGAATCGCATAAAGTTGTGGGTTTTCTCCGATAATGTGAAACGCTTTAATATACATCGCTGACAATTTTACTGATTAAGATGCGAACCAGTTCGTCATTCATGCAAACTTACAGCTGATTGTAAAAGCGTTCGCCGATGTGAAGGTTGCATGGAGGTACAAAAACTTAAACTTTATTAGATGCAGCTGTAGAATGAATGCAGCTGTACAATTCTCGATCATTACTTTCATGAAAAAAAAAAACACCTACGTAAATTAATGTCATAGAGAAAATGTTTAAAAATTCTATGGAACAGTATAATTAATTAAAAATTTAATTTAAAATCGAGGAAATTAATCAAAGTCAAAAGGATGATTACGGTGAAACGAGAAACAATTTACAACCAATGCGCTAAAAACACAGACAGAGAGCTCCAAACGTAAAAAGATCCCGAAATGTTTTTGACGGACATATTACTTGTGGAAAAAAACTTTATTTACAACATAATGTAACTTAAAACTAGGGAATACAATCCCGGGATCCCGAATCCCGGGATTCCGGGATCCCGACCGATTTTTGGCTCCGAAAATCCCGGGATTAGAAAGTACTAATCCCGGGATTTTCGGGATTGCTCAGCATTATTTAAAAATAATGCTTCATTATTAAATTAATGAAAAATAATATTCATTAATATTATTAATAAATAAATACGTATGCCAGAAATATATAGAATATTACAAAGAATATACAACGAAGGCGATGTTCAAAATCCTAATCAGTCTGATGAATCGAAATTTACGGAGAAAATATTTTCAGTTCCTGACCAAGCTACGTTTATAAAACAGATCAAGTTAATAATTGAAAGAGTAAATCCTCTTGTGAACGTGGAAAGCAACGAAGAAGAAACAAGCAGTGAGAAACAACAAGAATTTTATATTTTATCATTAAAAGAGAGGTTGGAAAAAGAAATAGAAAAGTGCATGAAAGGAGTACAACCGGAAATACAAAAAGAAAATGATTTAGTAAGTACAATAAAGAAAGAAATAGAATTATCAAAATCTGGGAATTCATGGACATCATCTGAGTTTAGTGCATAAATATTTATTGACAATTCCTCCAACAAGCATTGAAGCTGAGCGAACTTTTTCGGCGGCCAATTACATCGGCCAAAAAATAAGAAGCTGCCTAGGAGACGATACTCTTGACGCGCTGATATTTTTGAGGTCATACTTTCAAAAATTAAGTAAATGAAGCGAAAATACCTAATATTTATTGTTTATTTTACCATATTTATTTTGTTTATATATTTTTAATTTGGTTTAAAAAGTATTAGCTATTTATTTTATTTATTATATTCATATTCATAGGCAAAAATATAGTTTATTTGAATTTTTAAGAAACAATGTTTTATATTTCGAATAAATTATTTGCAGTTTGATTAATAAATTTAATTTTGTTAATATTATTAATTATTTTCAATCCCGGGATTAAATCCCGGGATCCCGGGATGACTTACAAAAATCCCGAAATCCCGGGATCGAAAATACAGTTCGGGATTGTATTCCCTACTTAAAACGAAAGAAAAACATAAGAAATTCTTAACACGGGGATTCGAATTGTTTTGGTGTCGTAGTGCTTTATTTGTTGACATATCGAAGCTCCAAGAAATCGGCATTTTGGAAAATAATTAAGAACATCGCATAAGTTAAATTTGATAGAATGTCACCTACGCGATCTTGGAAAATTTTTCCACTTAAAAAAGATGTGAACAAAATATTACAGCGATTTGTTTCATTAAAGGCTTTGTCGTTATGAGTCATAATAATAAACTGTCCTTTGTAATAAAAACGTATTCAAGAATTGCCGGAAAAACACAACAACTGCATATGCATCATTAAACAGTTACTGAAGTAACTCACCAAAGGAACCGCTATTACATAAAAACAAAGTTTGTTTATTTTTAAATCGAATCAACCTGACTATGAGCGGTTGATTCAGGGAATGACTTGATGACTCATAGGATAATCGTGAAACTTGAAGTCTTCGTGCAAGATCTTGTTCCTAATCGAAATTTCCGGTGTAAACCATATAAAAGAAGGGCTATTTTCATGATTAGATATCAGACATTTAGAAGACGTTTAGTCGTAATGTCGCCGGCAGAAGTTACAAGTCCTTAGTGTCAACAAGTCCAGTCAAAAGTTCCGTCTATTTCTCTGTATCTAGTACAATAGTTTTTAATCTCGTCAATCCCGAAAAATATTTATAGTAAGGGCTAAAATCTCATTCCATATAAAGGGGATAATATTTGGCTAAATAAAGTTCAAACCAGACACGTACAAACAAAGATATTGCTACTGGGGGCCTTAATGATTTCATCAAAATTTTGGTAAAAGAGTAAGAAGAAGAAGTGAGTACTATTGATTTTTTTAGTGTAATTCTTTTGTAAAATTTGAATCAAGACATGGAGTTTGGGAGTAATAATAGAATTTCTCTCTCATTCTCGTCTAGAGGAACATAGTGTCACGGTGAGGAAAATTTGATAAATCTGAAAGTAAAGGATAATTCATCCCGTTTCTTTTATCATTTTTGACCACCCGTCCCTCACAAAGCAGGAGTTGAAAGTTTATATCTTTATTTTATGTGATTTGTATTGAATAATTTACTTCAGGAGATTGACATGTATTTGCCAATAATTTCGGAGCTTGTATTTCAGCTACTCAAAGGTCATGTTCACGTCCGACTATAAAACACTTTTATATGACTGTATTTATATCGTTGATCTGCTGCTCTCTCTTATCCAGGGACGTATCGTCGATTTGGGTATAATTCTTGATTAATTATTTCTCGAAAACTAAAATATATAGAACTTTTTTCCATATACTCGGAACAATTGTCAGTCACCCTGTATGTACCTATGAAACAACAGCGTCATTTAATTAACGAAAAGAAATTTGCTTTGGAAATAAGGTGCCTTCGGCTATTATCACGTCCCGTGCGAATAAAACAAATCCATTTATTTAGTTAGTAAAACGTCTCGTTTTCGGAAAGGCATTTTCGTATTCACATAATATTGCGAAATAAATTTAAAAGAGGTATTTAGCCGCCGCCGTCATGTGTCTTTCCTCGCTGAAAGAGCTGTCAACGGCGTAAACTTGCTGAGTCGGGTTGTTCGTTTTCATTTTGGTGTTTCGTTGTGTAAGCACAAAAGTAAGCACATTTCCATGCCTCGTTAACATTACAATTTATTTGCAACAAAATTGTCTGGACAGCTTTTAAAAACGGCTGTATAATAGACAGCTTTTTCACGATTGAGGACGAAGTAATTACATAAAATGTATAAAAAGGAAAAAGTTTGATGTGCAAATTAATTTCCAGGAATTTAATTTCATGGCATTAGTTTTAAATTTATCGAAAGTTTTAAAAAACAATTTATTATTAAGTAAAGAAATCTGATATGAAGCTAGCGGTTGAGTAGCTAGATTGAATTACGTGCTTCTTTACGATCTACTTAAGTTTTTTGAGCGGAGAGCTTACGAACTTCAAGCCAAATGCAAGCTTTGCATACGAATCTGAAAAGTGATTAACCTCCTTTGGTGCACAGTTTCTTCGTTGCTTTCATATGTCTTAAGCAAAAAAATCTTTCGAATTCGCAATGTTGATTTTACATAGATGGAATTGCATCGGAATAAAAAGTTTCCTGTGCAATAACATAGCGTATTTGATTTCACTTTCAGGTCGAGCATCGTATCGATTGTTAAGATGTTTATTTGAGATACCTCAAGGAAGCTTTCAGTTGTGGGGAAAACGGAAGTAAACAACTTATAAGTCTGTGGTTTGATGTATTGGTTTATAAATAAAAATTATGTGTGAAACATTGAAAGTGAAAATTAATTTATAGAAAGCTGATTCAGTCCTTAAAGTCCTTTCGAGAGAAAAGCTTGTATGATCGAAATTATATTATTTATTCTTTATTGGTAATACTACAATGAAAATGCTGATTCTTTCTCTACTTCAACTTTTCTTTCATAGTAAAAACACTGCTCTACTTCTATTTTGTTTTTAGAACACAATCGATGGTAATAATCAGAAAGCACATCTAATCAAGCACTATCATCGTCGGCACATGAATGCCGTTGGGGACTAAATTACTCATGAATGTGTGTGCAGCTCATCATAATTAGGTTGTAAATAAATAATGGTGACACGCGAGAAGGTAATTCGTTAAAAGAGAATAAACACGTTTATTTATTCAGCGAGGAAATTAAGCTCACTGTTTACGTAATGAGTAGGAGTTTACCTTACGGTTATTGGCACGTGAAAAATGCGATTCTGTTTCAGTTTTTTTGTAATTAATCTGTAATTATTTATCGTTTAAATCGATTTAATTTACTGATTTGTTACTATGTTTGTTTATTTACATAACAATTTCGTAATTACGGACAGCTTAAAAATCGAATAATTTCTCAACGTCGGTTGACTTCTTTTTCAAGCGAAGAACTTCTTCAAATATCAGGAAAGAATAATTAAATAAAATCTACAAGCCGCAGAAGAATTTACGAAGAAAACAACTTCCTTTTACCATTATTAAAATAATTCAATTGTTCACAAAACAAGGATTGAAAATAACGTCGGAGCAAGAAAGTTCTTTTTCTGTTCTGTCTATCTGCAGATCAAAACTTGTTCATTAAATAAACAGTAGACGAGTTAGTACGATTATAAGGGTGATAAATTATCCCCTTTGCAAACTGTTTCGGTGATCGGAGATAATTCAACACTTACGAGGGCGATCTATTGAATATTTAACCGGAACGTCGGACGTATTTACATAAGTTGTATGTGAGTGTGTGTACATGTAGTGTCTGAGTCTCTCCTATTTGCAATTCGGGTAGCTCTAACAATGGGCATTCGGCGGTCAGGCGATCCTTAGTCTCGTCTGTGGGGAATTCTCCGCCGGGCTTACAGCTTTAATTTGTAGTAGTCACGGTAGAATAGTTGCGTCGTTAAACAGAACGTGTTCTGGAGTTCACGAGATCGCATTCGTGTTTTGCATTCTTCGTTTGAATGAGGTTTGGGTAATGGGACGCTTTCGTAATTAAAATTTTAGGAAGTGGTAACTACGTGTTTTAATTTGTGGAACGAATCTAATAGATTAATCGAATTGAAATCGAAATGAAAAGCTTTCGATGTCTTGTCCTTTCTTTATACAAATTTGAGGTAAAAACTAATTCAGTATAAGCAAAATGCAAATCATTTCCAGAGTAGAAATCGAAATTTCTATTATTAGCAGAATTGGTGGCGGCGCCTGTTAATTAATCATTTTTAAAAACATTCTGTGACACAAGAAGGATGCACAATTAATAACTAGAAAATTTAATACTCCTTCGAGAATTAATTTCTTTGAAGTTAGGAATTCAAACATTCAAATACAAGTAGTTACATCGAGTAGACTACTTATGAATATCAATGTGTGTTCTTGTCCGCTTAACTTGAAGCAATTTCAGGATTTAGCATACGTAAAGGGGATGACACGAGTAAGTAAGGACCGAGGACTATTACCGGAATGCCGATGCATCTAATTACGAATCTCATTAGACCGCAATGCAGTCATTTGGGAGCTCAACCCGACACACTAGTGCTCATACTCTCGCATTCACTTAATGGCTCGCTGATATATGAACCTCGTTAGAGTTGCCAGCGGAGTGTTCTTAATTAGAGTCTTCTTTGACTAGGAGAGCATACGGATTCTTCAGGAGCTTCAAAGAAAATTGCAGGTTCTCCTGAGAAATGCAACCAATTTACAATTAAATAATAAGTAGAAAAGGTATAATTTTTATGAGCGAATAAAATTATCATATTTTATTTCCAGCTATACCGTGTGACTGACAATTGTTCCGCCAAAAAAATCACCTCTTGCTGAAATGTCCTATATACTCCAGAAACGAGATTCGTTTAGAAAAAAAAAATTACAAAAAAGTTTACAAATATTGTTAACATTGAGAGGGCACCTTTTCATTAAAAAACTATGTACGTTGCGAACACTTTCTATTAAGATGCATAAGTGGCTAAATTAATTAAAATTTATCAACAAAAGCAGACATCATCATTGGTCGTTTGATTTTGTGTTATGCAAGGACCTTGTGGTAGAAACACAGATACAGTGATTTTAACAGATTGTTTTCGTAATGATCCATACCATCTGTAACCGAATTATGGGGATTGCAGTGTCATTTAATTAGATTACATTTGGCTGGTGTGACATTGTGCTCTGAATATATCTGCCCTAATTAGATTCTCTCGTCTGGGTTTGGGAATTACTGGGAAGTGCGCGCATCATAATGTATGTATACGTATGAGCAGATTCAACGTTTCAGAGATAACAGTCACATTTGAGAGAGTGTGCATTGTATGTAATATTATTAAATTATTACGTTTGAGGAACATTATCAGTAATTACATAGCGCAACAGTAAGTCGGATAATAAGGCGTTATTAAAATACAAAACTTAACTTTACCTACTAATCGAATGTGTTTCTACCGCGGTTTAATTATTATATGATGTGCATTTTAGTTAATCTTTTGTATTATAGTTCACTTAGCTTATTTGAAAAATAGTTCTTTTAAGGAATTTATTTTCAATCGTTTTAATTTAATGCCTAATGCAAATATTTGATCACTGATTATTAGTTTTAATCATCTCGTCATATTTCCAAATTTCCACTTAGGATTTCTGCAATGTAATTTCTTTAAAACTAAATTAAATTTGTCCTTCCTAAAAATAACTTAATTCTTGCCCTCCCGAAACGCGCATAAATGGCCCGCCGTCGCCTAGCGATTAACAAAGAAAATATTTGCACTGCAATTTCGTTTTCGATGTACACACAAAATTCCAAAATAAATTCGACTAAATCCACCTCGTAAATAAACACTGAATTCGCTCGTGACAAGAAAATTTGTATTTATCGTTTGCATCGAATTCTACCACGCAATATTACCTCCACTTCCAATTTTGCTTTCTGTCCTTACTATCGTAAAATGTATGATCTGCAGAGCAGTGTGACACAGTTTTCGTTGCCCAGCCAGCTTAGAAAAGAGAAGGCACTTATGCAATTCTTATTCGGTTGGGGCATGCAACGAATGCCAAACGAATAATTCCAGTTTTTGTCCAGGTTTTCAGTATTCACGCGCCGTTCATTTTCAAGGGAATAATTAATATCTTGCAGCCTTGCCAGATTCGGCTCCGAAAATACGTCGTTAACAAACGAGTTGAATACTAATGAACGGGTATATTGGTTAAAAATTTAACTTGTTCACGATAACATTTCCGCAAGTACAGAGAATTGGATAAGTATATTTTGAAAGGTTACGATATTTTCTAGGCTTCGCTGAGGTTCCTCTCCTCTTTCATTTGCTTTGCATCCTATTTTAAACGTTCGAATCAAAGTAGTTTTCTGACAGCCGCATAGTAGGTCGGTCATATCGAGGATCAAAGCGGAGTTTCCATGAAGGAGCAAATGGCGTAAGTCCGCTCGGGATATTTACAAGCGAGCGGTAAACTTTGAACTTTGAATACAAATTCTACTTCTAACTCACATAAGAGAAACGTCTTTTACTGATAAAACCTCTTGGTAACCGTAACATGACTAAGGAGTTATTAACTAATTACCATAGTGTGTCTTGTTCAAGGTCTTTGTTTAAAAGTCTAATTTACGCCCGCTCGTTGCTTTGAAATTGTATTATATTTGGTGAAACAAAGAAATGAAAGTGGAATTGTAACAGGGTGTCCTCGGTTATCCGCATGAACTTGCCGGTGTCCAGGCTCGTGAATTTATAAAGCGTGGTTGTGATGTAACTTAACTTTATGATAAATTCGATTGAGTATCCTATCGGATAGCTATGGTCTTGTATATAGTCTGGCAAGTAGTAGGAAAGGCGCCCCACTACTAAGTTCCCCAGTAAATACCCCCATCCTCAAAATAAACTTTATTATCTTAAAACAATATTTAAACAAACGGAGTCACTTCGTTACGCTCCCCTTCTTCTTTGGGATGGGAAGATTTCGGATGGAGCGCAGCTGGTCATCTGCTTCTCTTCTCTGTTGTACTGGTCGCCTCCAGGATATTTTCTAATTTAAGTACTCAGTCTTCCATTTTCTGGTTGGACCTACTTGTTCACTTTGGAAAGAATTAATGAACTGAATAAAGGACTAAGTGTGTCAGCTTATATACGCATAAAAGTGTGTTTTTTCTAGATCATCGTTATGGATGGGATGGCTTAATATTTTGAATGTGCACATGTCGAAACCATCGGCCGTTTTTGTCTTTGAGGTCAAAGATAACGGACGAAATAATTTTACTAATAGTAAAAGGGTCCTCCGTTACCGCCATAGAAACTCCCTTTCCTGTTGCTTTATACTGGTTACAGATGTCGTAGTTCCTTACCTAATTAGCTGCTTCCATAAACTTTCTTGGCCAGTAATAATTTTGCGATAAGCGTGTCATGTTGCTGCTTTTCTTCGGTGACGTCTTTCGTCTGGCTCAGCCACGTTCGGAACAATGTCCAGGTATAAGCTCGTCGGTGTCCAGGTTCACAGAAATTAAAAATATGACGAAACTCAATTAAATTTTATTTATAAATCTGTCTAAAATATTTACACTTCAGTACGCAGGTATTTGTAGTAAAAACTCGCGACTGAAAAGTTTGTCCGGAAAACTAAACGTTAGATCAAAAATGAACGAAACGCTCGTGTCAGGTGAGGGTCGGACGGAGTACACGAGTCATTCGTATCGGGCTGGGAAGGGTGGTACACTCATTCAAAGGACAGAGTTCACGAGACACTCGTGTCGGGCAGGTAAGAGTGAGACGCTCACTCGAGGGACGGAATGCACGAGATGCTCATGTCGGACTGGTAAGAGTGAGACGCTCACTCAAAGGGCGGAGTACACGAGACACTCGTGTCGGGCAGGTGAGAGAGAGACACTTACTCATAGGACGGAGTACACGAGACACTCGTGTCTGGCAGGTGAGAGTGAGACGCTCACTCGAGGAACGGAATATACGAGACGCTCGCGTTGGGCTGGTAATAGTGAGGCGCTCATCCAGAGGACGGAGTACACGAGACATTCATGTCAGGCTGGTAAGAGTGAGACGTTCACTCAAACACTGGAGTACACGAGACACTTGTGTCAGGCACGTGAAAGTGAGACACTCACTCAAAGGACGGGGTACACAAGACACTCGTGTCGGGCAGGTGGGTTATCTGCTAACGGTTAAAGGTAAGGACAGGAGACGGATACTGCATTGGTCACGAATGCGCTTGAACCACCAACTGTTTGAACTCGACTGGTGACTCTCTTATAAAGCTAAAGAAGTGGAAGGGAGCCCCACTCTATAACCCTTCCAAATCTATACGCGCTTGCGATCCCTAAACGAACTTAAACATTTTATTCTTAATATATATACTTACATATTTACAAAATTAAATAAATCAAAGAAACTTAACATAATTCAAAACTAAGCTATAACAAAGTTACTTTGTTACAAATGGACGATTGTTTTTGCAATACCAAGATGTCCTGCGGTTGGTTCGTTGTGGTGTTGGTGTAATATCTCAGAACGCTTGTTAGTAGGAATGCATCTTTTATAATTATCTCTAGGCATTGTTTCATTAAAATTCAAAATGTTTATGTCGTGACGGTATAGTTCACCATTGCGTATGCAATAATTTGGAACCTGCCGTCGGATTCTCGGCATTTAATGAAACTCGTATCATATTGCTAGAGTTCCAGTGCCCACCTCGCTAATCTTCCTGTGGGGTTATCGATACGTTGCAACCAATTTGAGAGATTGGTGATCAGCAATTACAGAAAAATAATATCCTTTTCAGGTAGGCTTTCATTTTTCGTTTGCCCCATAGTACGACTAAACTTTCCTTTTCGGTGGCACTCTAATTATGCTCAGTTTTGCTCAGAGTATGGCTGTCGTAAGCTCGTTCCTTTTCTTCCAGGATCTGGGTAAGAACGATTCCTAGTCCTACATCACTAGCATCCGTTTGCAGATAAAATTTCGGAGAGAAATCAGGACACGCCAGTACAGGTTAACTTCTGTTTAATTACTTGAAACTTGTTAATGGTTCTATATTTGTGGAAAAGTCGGAAATAAAAATCGTCGATACCAGGAGGTCATGCCGTGGAATCGACGAATTTCTTTAACATTTGATGGAGTAGTCATAGAAGCAAAAGCAGTAACTTTCTTTCTACATGTTCGAGATATCTGAGGCTATCCACACAGAACTTGCACTTCTCAGGATTAAGTTATAGTTTAGCTTCACATGGACATCGGAATACCTTTTTCAAGTGTGATATATGATCATCTAATGTTTTGCTAACTACTATTATGTTATCTAAATAAAAGAAAGCGTGTGGTTCTAATTCTGGTCCAATAACTTGGACAAAAAGTCGTTGAAATGTGGCTGGTGCGGAACGTAGTCCAAAAGGCACAACTTTACAACAAAGTGATATTTGTTATGTACATTTTGATATTTGTTTTCATTTTTGTACATAGTAGGATAAGATTTTTAGTTTTGTAAATATTAGGGTTTATTTTTATTTGAATTAAAATTATATTTTGGGTGGGAATTCCAGCAGAGTGGGACTTTCCACCACTAACAGGTCTATTTGAACGTTCTGAGCTCAGTGACCAGGAGAGTCATCCGTCCGCCGGTGCATGACTTGAACGCGCTTTGCGATCTGTGCTACGCTTGCATTACCCGCTACCACTTCTCCTTTCAGTTACCTGTCCTAGAGTGGATGTCTCACTCAAACTTACCTGACACGGTGTTTCGTGTATACAGTCCTTAAGTGGGTGTGTCGCTTATACCGACCTGCCACGGCCGTTTCGTGAATCCGTCCCTGAGTGGGTGTTTCACTCATACTTACCTGATCCGGGCGTTTCGTGTATCCATCCTTGCGTGGGTGTTTCACCCATACTTATTTGAGACGGGCGTTTCGGGTATCCTGTCCTTGAGTGTGTGTCTCACTCATACTTACCTGACACGGGCGTTTCGTGTATTCAGTCCTTGAGTGAGTGTCTCATTCATACTTACCTGATATGGGTGTTTCGTGTATACAGTCCTTGAGTGGGTGTCTCGCCCATACCGACCTGACACGGGCGTTTCGTGTATCCGTCCCTGAGTGAGTGTTTCACTCATACTTACCAGACAGGGGCGTTTCGTGTATTCAGTCCTTGAGTGGGTGTCTTACCAGACAGGGGCGTTTCATGTATTCAGTCCTTGAGTGGATGTCTCATTCATACTTACCTGACACGGGTGTTTCGTGTACCTCGTTCCGGATGGATACCACTACCACCCAGTATTACTGGAGCTCGAACCGTAACGTTAGCATAGTGTTGCCGTTAGTCAAACTGTCCGTAAGATAAACTTTCAAATTTTGCCGTTAATCAAACCGTCCGAGATATATAACTTGTGAATATGTAAATATGAACTATTTTTGTGAATATAGTGTGTTACTAAGTTATCGACGTGTTTGTTTCCTTTGAACCTGGACACCGACGAGCAAACCCGGAATCCAGACCAACGTCGAGCAGAGCAACGAAATCAACAACACTCAGCGAGAGAAAGTAGACCCGTTACCACTTTGAATTGGATTGCCTGGCATGGTAAAAGCTGTAATTGGTTTGTTTTCTGTCGTAAGAGGGACTTACCGATAGCCATTTTTCAAATCTAACGTGAAGAGAAATTTAACACCCTTCAATTTGTCGGCAAGTGTTATTTGAACTTGCGTTAACGGGTAAGCGTCCTTTTCCGTTTTAGAATTAACTTTCCTGAAATCTACACAGGAACGGGGTTCTTCGTCTTTCTTGGAGATAATAACAATAGGTAAACTCCAAGGACCTTTTGTTGGCTTGACGATTTCCTCTCGTTCCGTTTTCTCAATTTCTGCATTTATAATAGATTTACGGTTTACGGTAGCTTTATCGGAGTTGGGTTCAGAAACTTAATGTAATGAATGAGACCAGCAACTTTTTCGAACTTCTTCTTCAGGAAATTATTGAATAACTGTTTCTTCTTATATATGATTGATTCTTCCAATAATGCGTGACGGTAGTTTAAATTGGGTAAGTGTGTACCATATTCTTATATATGCGATTAAGTTGTTAGTGACGTTACCACAGGTGAATATGGAGGCCGCAAATTTCACGAAAGGTTCATTTTCCTTTTGTAAACGGTTTTGAATTTCCTGCTTTAGTTGCTCTTGTAAAAGTTGCGGTACGAAATATTGTCACAAATGATGCTAAGGTGCATGGTTTATTTCTATATTTTTACTTATTGATAACATGTGATAATTAGTATGTAAGGGGTAGAATGAATTGCTGACTTCAGCAGACAGGAGTAATAAAACTTCGAGTGGCGAATAAAGCGGGGAGTCCGTGCCCGATTATCGTGGATCGTGGGGGATCGGAGAAGAAAGTGGCCACTGAGGGTAAAGGTCTGATCCTGTCTGCTGAAGAAACGCAAGGAGGTTTTCGATTAATAAAGGGGGCAAAACAGGTACGCACTTTTTATTTACTTTGTCGCCCTTAAGGTACCTCTGGTGTTAATTAGCGAGTGCTCCCTCTGAGCAACCCCCCCAGCGATCCTTCAAAAAGGGAGAGTCGTGATAATATTGTTCGTATAAAGTCTTGCCAATCGGTCCAAAATACTCTGCTATTGCGGTACCATAATAGTAGTTCTCCTCGGAATAACTCGGGTAGTCCTCGCAAAACCTGCGTTTCTGAAAACTGGTAGCTTTCCTTAAGATCTTTCAAAGAACGGTAGGGATCCTTTCCTTCAAAGTGGCATCTGTATTTGCGGATTTGATTTATCGCTTTAGTAGTGTCTTTCCGAATAGATGCTGGTGTCAGAACACTGCTATTTGCTTGGTCCACATTTGTAATAGGTATTTGTTCCTCAGGCTTTTCTGAAGTCATCTTGGTTTTTCTCCCTGCGAAAGAATTTGGATTCTTTTGTGAACCGTTTCTCCATATCTTCGACGTAGGTCCTCTACTAAACCCGTGTCGTCAAGATTAATGGATTGTAATTCTACTATAAGTTGATCTCTTTTGAGATCATGTATCACCGTCTCATAATCAATTATACCGCGACGATCTTCTAACTTGTATGTAATACCAGTCCCTGCTCGGACGCTATGTAATGGGGTGTCCTTGGTTATCCAGATGAACTCGCCGGTGTCCAGGTTCGTTAGTTGATAAAGCGTGGTTGTAAAGTAACTCAACGTTATTGTTAAATCTAAATATTTACATATTATTTACATATATACATACAAGCCAGTTCGGGTAGGTTGTACAAGATGCTTGTACTGGAACCTGGGGAGTAGACAAGACACTTGCCTCGGGTAGGTTATGCAAGACGGTTGCACTGTAATCTGGAGAACTGATAAGACGCATGGCTCAGGTGGGTTATGCAAGGCGCTTATACCGGAGTCAGGACAGCTGACAAGATGCTTGTCTCAGGTAGGTTATGCAAGACGCTTGCACCGGAATCTAGACAACTGACTAGACGCTTGTCTCTGGTAGGTCTCTAGTAGGTTATTCCACGGGGCCTACAATTTACTGCCACACTTGCTTCATAGACCACTGTTTCCAGCATCAGTGAATTCCAGTGATGACTTCCACGTTTGCAGAATGGGAATGGTCCATATTAGGAGGAATAGGAAGAGATTCGAAGGTTCCAACCTTTGAAATTGATTGTGATATTGTAGGATTTCAGGAATACTGTTCTAGAACTAAAGGATGACAACGTAAGGACGTAAGATGAGCATTTTATATGTCTCTTGCCGAGAACAGGTACATGATATCCTCCGGGGCCCAAGAAAATTTTGGAAGAAAAGGACTTTGGGTTGATAATGTATTCTTCTTCAATAACATTAAAAAATAAACATCGCATAGTTGGGCATGCGGTGTCTCCCTTTAGTTTAGGCGTGTTTGTTGATAGCTGGTCCATTTCTTCTATAGCGCTGTCTTGATGTTTTTCAATGAAATCTCTTCGGGCGCGTTGGTTTTGCGTTGATCTTTTGTAAGTAAGATAGCCTTGTGCAGAGCCAGCGGACTAGTTTTTTTATCTGCTGTTCTCGTTCTGGAAAAATAATTTGGAAACGCATTCGGGTACTGAAGTTGGGGGATGGTTTTCCTATAGTCAGTTACTAATTATGTTAAAGGGGAGGTCTGGCCTTTGTTGTCAGATATGTCTTATCTTGAGAACTACGTAATCCCGATGATATGATGCTGGAGATGCTGATGAGATAGGTAATAACTTTCCACGAAGTTGGGATGGGCGCCAAATCCTGAAATACGCTGTTCGAGGGGTGACTACATAAACAGATCACAGTAGTAGGTTTTGATGTGTCATTTTCTTTTTGCCACTAATCTTCTAATGGACTGTTCTCTATTCAAATCTTCTTTAATCTGCTCCCAAGTTTCTCGGTTGCTTCGCGCCATCTGATGCTACTTCAAGAAATGTCGACAAGTAGTAGATTTTTAGAGCATCCTCTCATACGATTTGACGATGTTGTCGATGAAGGGTTGAAGATCTGCGGTGAATTTCGGAACTATTGGCGTTCTGACAAATGAGAGCTTCAGATAACGTAGTTTTTGCCATTCCTCTCCATAGCTCTTCAATTTAAGATATTTTTTGGAGTCAAGTTTACTGTAGCTGGATTCTCGAAGTGATTTCCTCTGTTTCTCAAACTGCCGGTACACGAGGTGCTTGGGAGATTCAACGTTGTCTACTTCCGTGGAAGGTGCTACTCTGCTGGAGATGTCCTCCACAGAAGTCTGTTGATGAGACATGCCCACGATTATTACTCTTCGTATGTTTGATCTGATGGCAATTCATTACAGCAGTAGTAAGATGATTCCGTATTGCTGTCATGGTGAGGAATGAGTCCCCGACGATGCTGACTTCGATGTCCTCTGCGTTACTTTCCTTGCAAACTTCTGGGCCATTGTGGTGACTGCATTGTTTTCGCTTTCACCTTGGTCCAGTAGGGTCTTAGGGTGCTGGTATATGTGAATTTAGTGCCTCCATCAACAAATGTATGGGAAATTATAAACGATCGCTTAAGGCTAGAGTAGCCAGTAAATACTACTTTGCAATAATGTTGCATGTAGACATCTTTCATCTGAGCAGGTAAAAGGAACACCACAATGAGTTTCTTACATTAAAAATTTCTTACGAACTTGCTAATGTAAACAAATTCTTTCTATAAAACTGAAAACGATTATTTTGAGACCGAATTAAAAATTTTAAAGAATAATTATTATCAAATCATTTAATTTCTATGCATTATCATTTGAAATAATTTATTTAGTCAGGTACATCGTTTTCACTTTTGTAGCACTCATGTTTTAGGCGGACGATTACTCCAGGGAAATGAGGCAAAATTCCCAGTACCGACCTCGTATTCACGGCGCAATGACATTCTGCAACAGGCGATGACAAACAAGATTGATTTTAATCGGAATAAATGATTGAAATCGCATTAAAATTAAACCTTATGCGAGTACTCTTGAACGACCCCATTGTACGCACTAGCATTTATTTAGTTGTTTCAACAATTACAAAATTTTCATGACTGAATAATAATAATGAAAATTAATAAATAATGCTCACGTTAATACAATCATTAATAATTCATAGAACCTATTGAAATTAATTGCGGAACTCTTCAGGTGAAGCTAAATAAATAAATGCTTGATTTAACTCAGATAATATATCTTTAGAAAGCTTTTATAATTAAAAGAATAAATATTTATATTTTATTGGCTCGCATTTGACGATTTAATAAAAAAAGCAATAAAATTAAATTGTCCCTAACATGAGACTGAATATAAAAATTATCCTCTCTTTTGAAGATACCTTCTCGTTTCCGCTTTAAATAGGAAATCCGTCCGCTTAAAAGGCATGAGAATTAATAAATCTAGACGCCATCAAAAAAAAAGAGAACCATTCGATCTGAAACGGCTTTACTTACGAGCAATGAAGTTAGGCCGTAACTTCGCAGAAATAAATTTAAATGGAATTGCTGCGTAAAATTGCGAGCTGAAAGATTGAGTCCGCCGGAGACTTAAGAATCCATTAAAACTTATTAAATTTAACGGTGATTAATCGAGGGCCAAATTACAGGCTGCTATTTTAAAATGTAGTTTCATCGGAAGCAAATATTGATTCTTCTGGAATGAATATCATTATAATTAAGTTGGAAATAAGGTCCTTAATGATTTTTATAGCCATTGATTTAGGCCATTTTTGTTCTGTTTGTTTTCGTCTTCGTCTTTTTTGAATGTTTTTATTGCAGTTAAATGCATTTATCAGTTTTACCCTTCGACGATACAGATCCGTACAAAGCGAACACCAGGTATCACAAGTTGGTCATGTCACCTCGCCTTTTACAAGGGTCGGTGGACTTCTTGCCCTACCCGATGTATACTTATCAAAAGGGGGACGCTCTATACTGCCGATCACGCATGTGCCTCAATTCCTTCACAAGAGAGAGGCGCCCTTTGATAATACCTAAACGTCTCCCGCCGTCCGGTATTCAAATAAAAAATTTTGTTTGTGTTGTCACGTATGCCCTATCTGGAAGCGCCGCCCATGTCGTTGGTTAAGGATAAAGGATACAGGTTTTCAGGATCCAATAAAATCTTCTCTTTCTTAATGAAAATACCTTGTACTAAATAAGTTTTAATAAAAATTTCTTCTCTGCTTGTTTTATAGAAGTTTTACATGCGGAGGTCGAAGAAGGTATCCTGTTACTCACGGAGGTCGAGGCAGGAGCCCCGTAAATCGCGGATCGCTCGCCTTTCGTTGTTTATTTTATGGTTTCCGGAACATGCGCGTTCTGATCTGGTTACATACTAGTTTTGGGTTGGTAACCAAACGTCACGTTTTGACAATTAGCGTTTACCTTAGATATGACTATATTTTATGGAAATTAAACTAAAAATCGAACTAGAAATGGAACAAACTTAACTCTAAACAAGAGGTAAGTATCTAAAATACATTATTTTCTAATTATCTAACCTCTAAAACCTTCCTTATTTAAAATAATTCTCAACTTATCACCATCAAAACAAACTTAACCTATAATAATATCTTACTCTCTTATTATCTACACTTTGTCTTTTTTTTAGTACTTCTATAGAAGTGTTCGTCACAAAATCCTTGATAATATATCAAGAAGATCGGCACTTGGTCCCATCGAAGATACATTTTTCGGCCGTCTTCTAAATATACCAGCCTTCTCTTGTTCTTGGTCGGCTTCCTCCCGTCCACTGGGTAGTGTAAGGCTGTTAGTGGCCCCCGGAATGAGCCAAACCTCTGCTGCATTCTTGCTACTAAATCCCAGTGTTTGGTCGCCACTCAAACTGATCTACCACCCTGGAGCTCCCCTCTGGGATGCTAATTTGATTCGTTGAGCTGCAATTATACTTTCTATAATTGCTGCGTTTACATTTGTAAGTGTCCCTTTTCGTTTTGTATTTGTCATAGTCTCTTTATTTGCTTGTATTAGATGCATGTCGTTCTGTCGAAACGTCTCGTCACTCTTGCGTCTACCTCGTCAAGTTGTTTCGAAAGCCGTTGTTGAACGTCTGCTGGACCATGGCACCGTTGTATATGTTTTAATTCTTGTAATGTTTAATTGATTTTTTCAAAAAGGTAATTAACACTGCAGTATGTTCTAAAATAATACATGTCTATTACAAAGGTCAGCGAAAGAACATGACTTGAACTATAAAATCATAAAACTAGCTTGTTTAATGTTAATTTTCTTTCGTTCGCGATAATAATGCAGCTAAAATAAACTCAAGTTGTTAATTTATTTCTTCTGCCGCAAGTCCAGCAGTTATTATAAACGACATTGATATTCATTGCAGTTTAAAACAATTAAAATTTCCTCGGCGAATAAATTTTATTCGCCGCTGCGGAAAATTCCTCGCAAGCCTTCCAGATAACTTTCAGACCTTCAAGGCCGGGGCAGGACTGCGAGATTTATGTCTCTTTAGATGTTTGCGGAAAAGTCGTCTGAAACACAAGGCGGTAGAAGAATAAACGACCGGAGATGTGAGCCCGACACGGCCTAGATTGATTGCGGTTTTATTCTACTATTTATCTTCCGTGACCATCTGGAACGAAAAGTTGCGCTTTGGCGGAAGTCCCGGAAAGCGTGGCAACTTTAATTTTCACTTTCTACTAATATACGCTATAATTCATGAAAAAAGGACATCCAATAAAAAGAAACAGCGGAAATACAGAAAGAAAAAATAAATAGAATGAAACTAGAACACGAGAAATAAATGAAATAAAACAAACAATTTTTTTATTATTAATAAAATTATTTATATTTGTGTATAATTTCGTAGAGGATCAAGAATTATTCTCAACCAACTGATCATTATTGTTGTAATGGTTCAGTTACTTGAAAGGAACTTGAAAACTGGAACATATAAGAGAGTACAGTTTGCATTTCAATTTTATTTATTGATGTCGAGTGCCTCTCAGATGTCTTTCGGAAAGAAGAAATTCGACTGGCTGGCTTCTATTATTAAGCTGTCAATTCAGAACGTCGCTGGATAGGATAAAGAATCGAAAGCTCGACTTGAGATAAGTGAGCGTTATTATTTTCAATTTAGTGCACGTCTCGGAAGCTATCAACTAATTACACCAAATGAAATATTGATGATGTGTACGAGTCTGAACGAGAAATAGAATGAAAGTGTTTCTGCTCGGCGATTATTTGATTTACTTGCGTTACACGAATAAAAGAAAATCTTATTTCGCGCGCTGAGGAAAATTGGATGTGTAAGATGATGTTACAACTTTCAAGTGTACGGTGACGAACTTAGCTAAAATGGTAATCTTATTGAAATAGGTCACAAGCAAGAGTGTTACGTCTTCAGTTAGCTAACCATTTTTTTTAAAACAAGTTTCTAACGTATTAAATACAAGCCATATCTTAGGAGCTAATTACAAGAAGTCTTATATAAACTATGGCAAACTGGAATAACATTCTGAGTTCTACTTAAGCGAATGCAGCTTATCTAATGCAGACTCAGATAGACTCTATAGAAGAGAATCGAATTACGGGGTTACGAACCGCAACCGCAACGTTTCTATGTATTTACAGGCAATGCACTTTAATGAAGCAATTTCGAAAGCATACGACAAAATAAGCCGTTGAACTTTGTGCACGACTTGAAATAATTTAATGGAGTTATGTCGTGAGCTATGATAAGTAGCAAAGAAGTTTTATATTAACTTGAAACGCAAAATTGCTAGCATGCTTTTGACAACATTCATTTAAAAATTTTTAAATATGTATCGGGCGAAGCACATTTCACGTGTGTTCTGGTAAGATAAATTTGAACACGCCAGAGTTTGCAGCTTCGAATCCAGTTTCATTTCAAAATCTGGCCGTTCGGGTGATTTATATCAAGAAATTTAACCCGCAATCACTGCGCTGGACATTTTTCAATTATATTGTTGACGGCACGACAAAGCGGTCGGGATTTCGATTGGTTTTGCCTGAATCAGCGCAAAATCTGTAACGTATGACGCTGTAGGGGTGAACATAAATCACGCGTTATTTTGAACTGTTTTGTTGACTGGAATGCGAAATGAGGGGGTTCGTTTGTTAAATAAAGCTTTCTTGAAACTCTTATTATTATTTACAACGTCTTTACTTATGGTTGCCAGATGTTTGGAAATATCTGAAAGCTTTTATTAAAAAACAAGTTCATTTTTTTTAGAGACCTGGACAAATCAACCTATTTTAATAACCTGAAAGCACTCAAGTATTATCCTTTTTACACTCAGATATACCATTGAACAGAGCTTCTCAATTATCACGTGATTAGGCCTTCCGTAATATTAAGATTAAGCATTATCCCGGAATCCTAAATATAGCTCCGTAATTAAGTAATCCAACGCACAAGCGAAGCCTAATTAACGTGCCATTACTTCCCGAACGTTTGGGCATTGTGTGTCGAAGAAGAAGAGGGCGAAAAGAGAACACCGCTCGGATTCGCGCCAAAGCGAAATAATTAAATTCGTCGGGCGTATACGCTTTTAATGCTACACCGTTTGTAAAAGCTCATGCAACAAATTATTGTCGTAACCCGATTAATTAGTCGAATGCAAAATGCCGATGAAGTTGTTTCAACTTGAAAATACAAGTAAATCTGGTTACAAGTAACGAGATGTATACTGCCTTGATTCAATGTAATTTGTCATTAAGGGCACTTTGGGTAATAGAATGAAAGCACAGATTGCACAACGAAATTATTCCTTAGGCAGACTGGAACTTTCAGAAATGATAAAAGTAAAAGACTCCAGATTTTTAGAACGTTGAATTAATAACTTAAAATAATTTAGGAAATAACTGTAGTTGTGCGGCGATTTTATGTAGGTTGTTGACCCTCAAAAGGGGATTTAAAGTTAAGCAACAACACGATAGCAGCGATATTCGTAATGAGGAAATAAACATCTAAATAATTACTGGGCGAGCTTTGAATTCCATCTCATCGCAGTTTAATGCCTTTATCACAATAGCGCCGTGCAATATTCTCCAAACTACACTTTTGCAGAAACAAAAAGCTGCGGATGTGATTCGCATTTGCCGAGCTTTCGCGATAATTCCAGCGCTTCGGGGTCGCATAAGTACGGGGTTCGAACGAGCGTTTTGGGAATGTTTAAATTAGTACGGTGGCGGGCGTTGTTATCTTGTTGGTGTTATTTGCCAAGGTGAAGCGGTAAGTTGAAATTAAACTCCGGGGAGCTTTACAGTCCCGACCGGAAATGGTAGAGCCAAAAAATTATTTTACAATCGAAGCTATTGGAGCAATGCAAAATCGTGTTTTTAAAACAATAGCTTATTTAAAACATAGCTTTTTTTCTGTAAGCAATCTTGTCTATATATCAATGCATAATTTCTTTTTTGCTGATTTTTCGTTTTGTTACTGTTGTCCTTTTTGTTAGTGATCATTCAATTGAAATTATTTTAAAAGGTTGACAACGGTCAACACCTTCAAGTTAACATAAAATGTTATCCACTTTGGCTGCCTTGGCTACCCTCAGAGTAGTTTTTGTTATCTCTTTCGTGCTGCTGATAACCACGTATATAATTAAGCTTCTTTTATTTTCATTCGTTTCAATAGTTAAAAAACAAAAACCAAAGTAAACGGTACGACATTGTCGAAATGGTTCTTTTGTCAATGACGGTTCATTCATTCTGTTGCCAAAAAATCCAATTAAAAAAAATTATTCCTTCTAGGTGTAACACTTCTAATGTCACTGAGTATATAGGGTGTTTACTAAACACGCGGCAAAAATTAAGGGGGTTATTCCTTGGGGTATTGTAAGATTTTTTTGTCCTTAGATAATTTTCGGAATGACGCTTTGATTCGAAGATACAGGTAGCTTTTCGGAAAGAAACAGTACTTTAATATTATATTTAAGATTATTAATTTAAGAACTGCTAAAAATGACTACCACCAGTTAGGATGCATGCATCCAGTCTTCTCCTCGTTGACTGCTGAACTCGTTCAAAAAACACCAGGGGTGTTTCTTATTGCATTACATCTATCAATTATTCTAATTCTCAAATCTTCTTCATTTTCCATTGGAGTACTGTACTCAAATGACGCCATAGGAAAAAATCTAAGGGATTTAAGTTTGGAGATCGAGAAGGCCAGAAGTGAGATCCACCTCAACCAATCTAGCAATCTTCATATGTTGCATTTAAAATCTCACGAGCAACTACACTAAAATGTGCTGATGTACCATCGTGCATAAACCACATTGCATTTCTCGTTGCCAATGGTACATCCTTTAGAAATTCAGATAGTGAATCTTCCAAAAAATTTCGATACCGGTCCAATTAGCCTGTCACCCATAATTCCAACCCAAACGTTTAATGAAAATTGATATTGGAAACGATCTTCAAGTACCGCATATGGGTTTTCATCAGCACACACGTGGCTATTATGGAAGTTCCTAATTGCATTTCTGGAGAAGTTTGCTTCGTCGGTAAAAAGAATCAGCGTAAGTAGTTGAAGGATTTGAACTAATGTGTGCAGAAGCCATTGACAAAATGCAATATGTGTTGGAAAATCAGCAGGAGTAAGTGCTGAACGCGCTGAATGTGGTATGGATACAAGCAATGTTGCTTCAAAATTTTCCAGATAGTTCTATTAACGCATTTGCCATTTTCCTGGTAGAAGTACCGGGATCTTCCTCTGCCACGTTCAGCACATTCTCTTCCAATTCTACCGTTGTTACTGTCTTTGTTCTTCCTGGTCCTCTACTTCGTATAAATTTGCCTATTTCATGAAGACGATGAATATTTTGGAAAGTTTTTCTATTGGGAACATGACGAGTAGGAAATCTTTCACTGCACAACCGCCTAGGCTGTGACGAATTCTCATTGGCAAGTTCATACATAAAATATATATCAGTCATCTCGGCGTTCGTATAGCTGTTCGTATTAGATAGTTTTACTAACAAACTTTTAATTATCATACAAACATACGAGATGCAATCAATTTTGAAAACTTTCAAAGAAAGTGACAAGTCAGAATGGAAACATCAACAGGCTTGTTCGATTGTATTACGAGCTGCTCTAAAATCTGTAAAATGTAGTTTTCACTGTCAGTCCGGGGTTTCTTCGGTGCGAGATAAACAAGTGTGTCAGAAAACTACATTTTACAGCTCTTAGAATAATCTGGAACAATACAAACGAACAAACCTAACAAGGTAAGAAATTTATGGTTAAAATAATAGTGTTTTCACTATCTGCACTGACCTGGTGTGCCCACAGATAACATCAGTTCTTAGTAATCGGAAAGTTGTTAAAACGATAAATACGGATTTCTTGTACTAAATAGGCCCAGTGCATCATTTTATGTAGTCTACATTAATTTTTTTTTAATATCCAAAATTTTATCGTCCTCTATCTTCGAAACAAAGCACTTTTCTGAAAATCATCTAAGGGTACAAAAGTCTTAAAATAATCCAAGAAATAACATCCTTAATTTTTGCCGCGTGTTTAGTAAACAGCCTGTATATGTGAAGAATCTTTCGAATATAGCAGTTTTATGACACGGAAAAGTTAATAGTTCTTTAAAACTGTAAGGACCCGGAAAAATGCTTTAAAGAATTTATTGAATTAATTCATTTGATTATCGGCTCTGCTTGTTCTTAGAAAGAAGCCGGATGTTCGTATCGCTTTTGAGCTTCATATGCGTTTTCAAATGAATATACTCAGATAAAAATTTTCTCATTGAGTCAGCAAAAAGGAGATCACGCCACAGAGCGTCTCTGCCCTTGAATGAACAACGTGGGTAAAACTCAGTAAAAACGAGACGTCTACGCCCTGTCGTAACGAGAAAAGTTTCGCTTGGAAGCTACTGTGGGGACCGTCTGAATTCAAATTCTTGCTGATCTCGCAATATTTCCCTCCTCACTTTTCCAGGAGGTGGCGAGCCTTTAAGTAGCTTAAACGAGGGAGATAAGAGATTTCCCGGTTTTCTTTTGTCTGGTCCGCGTTAAATCTCTCGTCGAAATTTTAATTTAAATTTCTTTTTTCTAAGTTCGGATTTTGATTCTTTTTGTTACAAATTTTCCAAAACTTTGTCATCGGTTTCGGTCAGGAAAGCAGAAGCTTTTCCCGCGCAGTTTTAGTGTTTTATCTAAATTAAATTCGTCGTAATCGAAATAAGTTTCGCAAAGCTAACTTTAGAGTATATCCCCAAAAATTTCGGATACGAGAAAAATCTTTTGATTCGTCGCTGGTAAGCTCAATGTAATTGTTGTCAGAAAAGTTAATTAACTAAAAGAATTTTTCTGTGTGAATTATACCTCTCCCCTTCTTGTCGAATTATATATTTTTTTTTTGTTGTCATAAATATTTTCAGATATTTTGTATTGCCTAAAATTAACTCATTGTTGATTCTGTAATTTTCTTGATATTTGTTCTTGTTATAGTTTCTTGATATTTGTTCTTGTTATAGTTTTATTTTAATACACATTTTATTTGCTAAAACTTTCGTATTTTATTTAAAATCTCAAAATAGTTTTTAGAGAACCTTTAATAGTAATTCGAACAAGGAGTTGGAGGAGAAAGATCCAACAAACCCAAAATAAGTAAGTCTGAGGGTAAAAAGGGCCAAAATTCAAACTAAGTTCAAAGAGAACGGGAAGAACGATTGCTGGCTAACTTTTGGCTAAAACTGGAAACGCTATTAACAAAGCAGTCGCCTCTTGCGTCTCGATTTGGTTTGGAAAAGTTTTGGTTAAAAGGGTGGTAAAGTTTAGAAAGGGAGTTCAGAGAAGTCAGAATTTGAGACTTCCAAACTCTTGTAATTTTCCTTGTAAAAGATTTCTATTTTTAGAAATCTCGTGTTCTGTTTAAGAACTATTTTGATAAAATATAAACCATCCCTCTTCCCCGTACTGATCAGGTATTTACAAAACGAACATTTATTTATTTATTTATTTATTTATTTATTTATTTATTTATTTATTTATTTTTTCCCATATAAATTCCCCAAGCTCCTAGAGCTTGTCGGGGAGAGGAGAGGATGGCGACTGCGACCGACTTGATGTTATAATTTCTCCTTCGGCATTCGCCTTACAAACTGGGGAAACGCAGAAAACCCAATTCGAAGGAGCCGGCATGAATCCGAGCCCGGTCCAAGCCATGAGAATTCTCTCTCCCACATAGAACCCACACGCACCAGGAGAGGATCGATTACATTGTGAATATCCGTGCGAAAACTTATTTTATTATACAAGTAAGGTAGTGTTCTACTCTGAAAGATTTTGTGAAAAAAAACATGCAGAACGTAACAAGCTTCTCTTATTTAGCCAATTCAGTTCTTTTAATTTAACTGACACGTGTCTCCTTCTTCACAGACCAAATATTAGCCTTACATATGAATTCTGAACTTATTGAATTATCTTCGAATCCATATTGAATTTAAACGTGACCCATAGAGTGTATCACAGAAATGAAAATGCGAAAGTACCAAAGTTTTAATTAAGGCGCATTTTAGTTGTTTATTTAAGAATGCTCGATTAGTATAAATTAATTTCAGACTTGAAAATGCTCTTCGAATACATACAGAAACGTGCTTAGAAAAACAACACAAACAAATTTTTTTTATATAGATATATAAACACCGGACAACGGGAGACGTTTAGGTATTGTCGAAGGGCGCCTCTCTCTTGTGAAAGAATTGAGGCACATGCGTGATCGGTAGTACAGAGCGTCACCCCTTTTGACAAGTATACATCGGGTAGGGCAAGAGGTCCACCGACCCTTGTGAAAGGCGAGGTGACATGGCCGACTTGTGATACCGTATCGTCGAAGGGCGTCTCTCTTTTGTGAAAAAATTGAGGCACATGCGTGATCGGCGGTACAGAGCGTCCTCTTTTTTTTACAAAATATACATCTGATAGGGCAAGAGGCCCACCGAACTTTGTGAAAGGCGAGGTGTTTTGGCCCATTTGTGCTAACCGATGTACAATTTGGACAGACAACAACCTTTTCCTTCGGCATTCGCCTTACAAACTGGGGAAACGCAGAAAACCCAATTCGAAGGAGCCGGCATGAATCCGAGCCCGGTCCAAGCCATGAGAATTCTCTCTCCCACATAGAACCCACACGCACCAGGAGAGGATCGATTACATTGTGAATATCCGTGCGAAAACTTATTTTATTATACAAGTAAGGTAGTGTTCTACTCTGAAAGATTTTGTGAAAAAAAACATGCAGAACGTAACAAGCTTCTCTTATTTAGCCAATTCAGTTCTTTTAATTTAACTGACACGTGTCTCCTTCTTCACAGACCAAATATTAGCCTTACATATGAATTCTGAACTTATTGAATTATCTTCGAATCCATATTGAATTTAAACGTGACCCATAGAGTGTATCACAGAAATGAAAATGCGAAAGTACCAAAGTTTTAATTAAGGCGCATTTTAGTTGTTTATTTAAGAATGCTCGATTAGTATAAATTAATTTCAGACTTGAAAATGCTCTTCGAATACATACAGAAACGTGCTTAGAAAAACGTAAATTTGAATCTACATATAATCCTAAATTTTTAATAACATGCACAGGGGATAACATTGTGCCATCTATTTTAACAGAAAAAATATCTTTAACACGTTCACGTGCAGGCATTCCACCAAACAAAGTAAAACAAGATTTGGAAGGATTGATAATTAAAGAATGTTTTCTGGAGTACAAAGTCGGCGTTAATTTTATCCATGGCAACCAAAGCATCTTCTTGTCGAAAAGAATAAAATAATTAAATATCATCAGTGTAACTATGTATTTGGCAATGTTTTAAAACTTGAATGAGATTGCTAGTAAATATATTAAATAATAAGGGTCCTAGAATTGAACCTTGATGAACATCTTGCGATAATTCTAAATACTTAGACATAGAAAATAAAAAAGCATTTCAAAAATAGGTAGCTAGTAACAGATGGTGACACGAAACAGAAAGACTACAGATATCTAAGAGCGTAGTTTATGATTATGTGAGGATTCAAGTTTTTTTAAAAACATTAACTGTAAAGTGAAGTTGTCCTTGACTGAAAACCAAAAAGAAAGAACAAAAATATCTCAAGATCACCAACAAGTTGGCGAATACAAAATCTGAACGGCTAGAGAGGGCTTTACTGGTGCGACAAGCGTCTCCTACCGCGGCGTTAATATACCTCAACGACGATTGGCTCTAAATAACACCAAACAGGGCAGAACAGACAGGGGGAAAAATAAAGTCTAAATAACAAAAGAGAAAACTTACGTTACGGCCTGAATTACGCAAAGTTCGCTTCCCAAAATACCTGATTTGTCTGCCGAAATCAGGCTTTGAAAAACAGAGGAATCTGCTTGTATAACACGTGAAGTGCTTTCTTTCAAATCATGGTAAATCTCCGTTCGTTTCCCTTTACAAGTACACTCTAAGGAGACCCCAGGTCAAGAAATTTTGCAGGAGGGTAGTCACATGATCCAAATTGGCCAAATATCGACTTTCTGGAAAAATCGAAGCATTTGATCGGGAAGAGCATGCGACAGAAATAGGGGTGTCGCTAGGTTGCCTATATATAGGTATACCGTTTTGGGTAGCTATGTTGGAACACTCTAGACTCTAATGGTCATGCTTGGCTTCTTCCCACTTGGTATAACTTAACATGAAAAGAAAGACGAGAAAGTTTCAGTTTTATTAAGGTTGAAATTCTTGAAAAAATATTAACTGTTAAATAAGGTTCTTCATAGTCTTATTTCGACAAGTATAGAACATAAAGCAAATAATAAAGAAAGTATGCATACAGAGTCTTTTCGAACTTAAGTCTTTCATTGAAATGGCCACAATTGACATTTGAAAAAATAAGCTATCTAAATAATGCAAAGAAATTTTTTTAGGAGCACGTCCTTTGAAGAAATTCTGAGAATTTGAGAGCAAACCCTTTCCAGAGGACTACAAGAGCAACTGCTACAAGCACATGGACGAAACGGATTTCGCCGGCAAAGAGAAAAACGGGATAATGGTAATTACCCTGTCACAGTTTAAAATTCTCCATCGCAAAATGTCTCCATTATAGCCGCTAAAACAATGTTTTAGCTTTCACGACTCCTTTGGCTACGTCGTTCGTTTATATCGATTTTGCGATTGGTCAATGTGGATCAGGTGACCCCCTATAATCTGTGTTTTGGGCACCTACACATAATCCAGTTAGGATTTTGTTAAACGCTTTGGAGTGCTGTCGCTTTGTTTTCGGCTTATGGCTATTTTGGGCTGTTTCATAAAGTAGTGTGTACTTGTGAGGTAAGCCGAACGGATATTTAATACGCCATTTGGGAGAAAGCCTCTACGTATAACACAAGCATCTTCAATTGTTTCTCGAAACCTAATTTCTGCAAATAAATAAGATAATTTCTGCAGGGGAAATGTGTGCGCAATTCTATTCGTAACTTTGGGTTCGTTCTTTTGTTACTTAGGCTTTGACGTTGGGGCACTTTGATTCTTTATGTGCAAAGTTTAATTGGTATTGGTACATCCCGTAATGTTTGGGTCGGATCAGATTCCCTGAGTCAGAGGGTCGTCGAACGAAGACGCAGCGTATCGTATTTCCTCCTTCCTCCGTGAACCGTTGGACCTGGATGTCGCCTTGGTGACCGAGGGCGTGAATCGCCGTACAATAGCACACCATCAGGTCGGTTCTTAATTATTTACTGCATTCGGCGATAGATTTCTGCAAGTTATGAAGCCGTGATTTACCTATTGAAACAGAATTTTTTAGTTGTTACTTTGTTCGCTTTCATTTTCTTTTAGAAATTTTAAATATTCAATTTGTTCGATTTTTGTAATAAAGACGAGTGTGCATGAACTGGTGACTTTGTTTATTTTTATTCAATCGTGCTTTCTTGTATTTCGATCTTCGTTTGACCCAACCCGTCCCATTGAACTAAAAAGAAAAACATCAACGTGGACGAAGGCTAACTAAGAACATTTGCTGCCAAATAAAGAAACGCTTTTAATCCTTGGAACTAGTAATTAATTTTTTTTAAATATATTGTTTTGTTTATTCGGGGTGTGTTTAGAGGTTTCTTTATTCGTGTAAAGATGGTAAGGTTATTAAGCTGTTAGTATCTGATTGAACGTTTTTCTACACCATCCCCCAGGAACATACTGCAGTGTTAATTACCTTTTTAAAAATTAATTAAACAATTACATTACGTGGAAAGAATTAAAAACATATACAACAGTGCCACGGTCCAGCAGACGTTCAACAACAGCTTTCGAAACAACTTGACGAGGTAGACGCAAGAGTGACGAGACGTTTCGACAGAACTACATGCATCTAAAACAAACAAACAAACAGACTAGAGGACAAATACAAAACGAAAAGGGACACTTACGAATGTAAAACGCAGCAGTTAAAGAAAGCATAATTGCAGCTCGGCGAATCAAATAAGCATTCCTGAGGGGAGCTCAAAGGTGGTAGAACATTTTGAATAGGCGAGTAAACACTTGGATTTCCTTGAAAGGATGCAGCGGAGGTTTGGCTCGTTCCGGGGACAGAACATTATCACAGTGGACAGAAAAAAGCAGAGCAAGATTAAGAGGAGGCTGGTATATTTGGAAGACGGCCGACGAGTACACCTTCGTTGGGATTAGGTTCCGGACTTCTTAATAGATTATGAAGCGTTGTGTAACGAATACTTATACGGAAATGCCAAAACTAAAGAAGACAAAGTGTAGATAATAAGAGTGTAGGACGTTATTATAGGTTAAGTTTGATAATTAGTAATACGTAGTGAATTATTTTTAGATAAGTAAGGTGTTAGAGGCTGGATAATTAGAAAATAATGTATTTAAGATACTTACTTGTTGTTTAGAGTTAAGTTTGTTCCAGTTTTAGTTCGATTTTTAGTTTGATTTCCATAAAATGTAATCATATCTAAGGTAAACGCTAATTGTCAAAACGTGACGTTTAATTACTAACTCAAATGTAATATGTAACTAGATCAGAACGCAGACGTTCCGGTAACCATGGAAAAATAAACAGAACGAAAGCGCTGTAAAAGGCGAGCATTCCCCAATTACGGGACTCCTTCTTCGACCTCCACAGGTAACATTTCGATAAAACAAGAAAATTTTATTAAAAATTTTTTTAAAATATATCGAGGTATTTTCAATAAAAGCCAAAGAACTTTCACTGGATCCTGAATACCCTGTATCCTTTTTCTTTCACCACCAATATGGAGGACGCTTCCAGGTGGGGCATGCACAACACAAACAAATTTTTTTTATATAGATATATAAACACCGGACAACGGGAGACGTTTAGGTATTGTCGAAGGGCGCCTCTCTCTTGTGAAAGAATTGAGGCACATGCGTGATCGGTAGTACAGAGCGTCACCCCTTTTGACAAGTATACATCGGGTAGGGCAAGAGGTCCACCGACCCTTGTGAAAGGCGAGGTGACATGGCCGACTTGTGATACCGTATCGTCGAAGGGCGTCTCTCTTTTGTGAAAAAATTGAGGCACATGCGTGATCGGCGGTACAGAGCGTCCTCTTTTTTTTACAAAATATACATCTGATAGGGCAAGAGGCCCACCGAACTTTGTGAAAGGCGAGGTGTTTTGGCCCATTTGTGCTAACCGATGTACAATTTGGACAGACAACAACCTTTTCGATAAACCCTTTTCTCCATTTCTTTTCCTTACACGCATTTGCTGTGTTCGTTATTGTATTTGTCCTCCATAGGGTCATAAAACGAAAAGTTGGTAATTCCGAGCGACCCAAAGAAAACCCTGAGAGAAAGACAACAAGAAAGTAGACACGTACCCAAATACATAAAGACAGTAATTGATAAAAACAAGAATAAAGGGGTCCCAAACACAATAATATTGACACCGCAACTTGGAGCTCATACACAACAATACGTATAGAAAAGTTCTCAATTTGTAGTAGTTTTGTGGGTGTTGCATTTGTTTTAGATAAAAAAGTTAACTTTTAGATCGTTTGTTTAGACATATTTTATATTTTTCTTAAATCGAAATAAAAGGGAATCTTTCGTTTAAGTGTTTTACTCTCTCCTCTGTTGTTCTCTTACGTTTCCAATAAATCCAAATCTGGAGCTCGTTATATTATACGTAACATAAATTTCGTAAATTCTACTTTTATATTTATAAATATTAATAAATCGAAATTAAAAATAAACTAATATTTTTAAATAAACAAAGAAATTCAAGATAATGTTAGTATTAACGAAAATTTAGGTACGCAGCATACCAACTCGACTGAAAGTCATAATGAAGGTGAAAGGTTGGTGTGACTTTTTGTAGCTAAATAATCTTTGGGTAATCATAAGGTAACCTACTTGAAAAAAAAATTAGTCTTTTACGATGAAAAATATTCAAGAAAATTAAAGGTTTAAAAATTTCCACCCGAAGAAATGATTTCTTAAGAAAATGAAAATTCACGTAGTAGTTGCTTTGTGGGTGTCGAAATTGACATTTATAAGCCAAACAGAATAAGGCAAATCGACTCATACAAATGGAAAACTGTTTGGATAGCCGAGCGTAAACGGTCGTGAGGCTTCAAAATGTGTTTGCCTGTGAAAGTGAGCTTGCCTCTCAGTCATTTTGCGCTTCCTCTTTTATTTGCAAATTCCAAGGAGCTTTTTTCGGTGGTCGGTTAAATTTACCTGGTTCGCGGCCGCTTTGTAACCTTTCACGGGCATATTGCGCAACGTTTTCGGGTCACTGGGTTCGGTTTCCGTTCGGTTGGTAATGTTCAAACAAGACGTGTGTGTGTGTGTGTACGGGAACAGGTAGTTTCGATTTTCACCGACACGAACCGACGTTGTTAGATAACGGTACGGATATTACATGCATATTTGCAAACAAATGGAATTGAAAATTCACCCGTTCACTCTTTTTGTTTTCCTTTTCATGAAACAAATTATTATGGAAAATCAAGCAAATTCTAACTCAAAATCTAACAAAAACAAAGAAATTGCCATCGTTGCCATTAGAAACATGCATGAGAATTTTATTGATTTGTTTGTGCATTGTCTAATCCGTATAACGAGCTTTTGAATTTAAGCCGACAAGAGCAGATCTAGACGCGTTCCTCAAACATTCGGCTTAAATGAAAAATGCATTAGGCCACCATTGATTTCCGTTACGACAACGTCATCCGTCCGAATGTCAAGGACCAATTTAATGGATAGATGGAGACGATAACGGTAATTAAAGTGGATGCTTATCGAATTATGCGACCTTCATTTTGTATATTGGAAAAATTATACCTTTGTATGGAATCATCAATAAATAAGTAATTTTGAATACGGTCATATATAATATACCGGGTGTTTCAGACCACCCGTTTCAGTCGTGTTCCTCGAAAACATGAAGTACTTGGAACTTGCAAGAAAAAATTAATAACAAAAGGGCTCATGGGGCATTTGATGGCGATATAATTATTTTTCAAGGTCAACCGGAAATAGGTCCAATAGAGTTTAACTTTAAATAGAAACTTATGGCAAGTTGAGTATCATTGAATAGGATTTTAAAAAAGAAACAAAATTTATTTGAACCCAACCAATCTCAGTTTTTAAAAAGTCTTAACTCTTTTAAAAAAGAAGACTTTCTAGAGGTTGAAGGAAGATAGGCATAATATAGGCAAACGATATTTGTTGGAAGATGGATTCAGGGGGCGAGTATTTGGAAGGCAAGGAACTCAGAAAAGAGACAGCAAAGGATAGACGAATTGGAAAGTTAGCTTATTTAAGATTCTAACGAAAAAGACAATCTTCAAGATCGGCTCTTAAATTAAACTAAAACTGATAGGAGTTTCTCTTATCAAAAAATATTACTACTAGGACCGAAACAGCTGTTTAAAGGATGCTCGAGGAATCCATTACATTCAAAACCGACTTGCAAAAATTTTGTTAATATTAATGCATTTAGAACAGTTAATTTAGGCATTAGAATTAGGCAATTTATTTATAATAATAGAGTATATTATTATACGCATCGAATAAGAAGGTTTATTATATAAGGTAATACTAATGAGTTTGGAATGACAGTGTCCTCTTAATCAACGAATGTAAGATACTATTTATTCTATATTGCGTCGTTTATTTAATAAAAATAGAAGACTTAGTTTTAAAAATGTAACTCCGCAATATCTGGGGAGTTTTGATTGTAACATATGACAGGACTGGCAAACTAGGTAATTTCTATTTATAACAACAGTTAACTTTTTGATTGCGGAACGCTTAGATATAAAAGTACCAATCGAGCGCCTTTCAAACGAAATGAGCATTTCACATCAAGCGCCTTCCTTTAGGTGCTGTATGCATCGAGATTTCCACCAACAATATTTTCCTAATGACTTCCATTAAGAAACTGTTGCTTATGTTACCGTAAGGGACGGGTAGTTAAAAATGATAAAAAGAAAGAAAGAAATTGCTCTTAAATCATTTTTTTTGACTTCGTCTCCTGCAGAGAAACAGACGGATTTTTGGAATTGGATCACACACTATGACATTCTTTGACTGCAATCCACGCTCTCGGACTCTGAGTGATGTGCACGGCCACACGACTACTGTCTGTGTGATACTTAATCTCGATGAGAGCCGACTTTTTATAAGGATCATTACAAACGAGAGCTTCCATATAGGATAAAATAGGATAAAATAGAAAATGCTATAAATAACAAAATGTACAACTTAGGAGTATTCACAGACATAGAGGGTGCGTTTGACAAAACCACCTTCAACAGTGTCCAACGGACACTACGTGAACATGAAGTAAACCACATTCTTCGGGAATGGATTTTACAGCTCTTGAAATATAGAGCGGTACACATTACTGTTGCAAACGTGTCTATTAGGGGAACGGTAAGCAGAGGCTGTCCTCAAGGTGGCGTTCTGTCACCACTACTATGGAACTGTCCACTACTAGACAGCCTCCTCCATCGACTTAATGAAGCAGTCTTCTATACAGTAGGATATGCAGATGACATAACTATCCTGCTTAATGGAAAATATGAACAAGTGCTGTGCAATCTAAAGCAAACAGCATTCACATTGACCGAAAACTGGCGCGCAGAACACTCTTTGACAATTAATCCCTCAAAGACGGAAAAGATTCTGTTCACAAAAAAGAAGAAAGTTGAGATCCGCAGAGGCCTCAAACTTTTCCAAACTGAACTAACCTTTTCAGACGAAGTCAAATATCTGGGAGTCATTTTTGAACGGAAACTGCATTGCGGTAAACATGTTAATGTAAAAGCAGCAAAGGCATGCGTCGCTTATTGGCAGTGTCGCCGTGCAATGGGCGGAATTTGGGGACCATCACCAAAAGCTGCCCTATGGCTGTACACTGCCGTAATTAGGCTCATGCTTTGCTATGGAGCGTTGGTCTGGTGGCCCAGAGCCCGACTATCGACAACAGCATCGGAGCTTTCGCATGTACAGAGGCAGGCATGCATGAGTGCTACCGGTGCGTTGAAATCCACCCCTACCGCCGCCTTAGAGGCCATATATATGTGGAGGAGATGACACTGGGATCGGCCCTTAGGCTGCGGGCAAAAAAGGTGTGGAATAATAAAGGTCACGGAGGTAGACACCATCTCATCCTGGAGGAGGCTCTACGAGAAACTCCTCTTTTTGGGGCGGCGGTCGACTCCCTCGCACCTACATATATATTAAAGAAGCACTTCAACGTTCTCTTGAATGCTAAAGAAGCACCCAAATCCGATATATCCATCTTCACTGATGGATCTAAGACTTTGGAAGGAACAGGCGCTGGAATTTTCTCCGACGACCTGGACCTTCACATGAGCATAGCACTTGGTCAACTGATAACTGTTTTCCAAGCAGAGCTAGTTATCATTATAGAAGGTGCAAGAGCATTCTGGATAGGGATGTCCAGAATAAAATCGTTAGGATAGCTAGCGATAGTAGGGCGGCACTCTCGGCTCTAAATAGCAACAAAGTATCCTCAGGGTTAACACTCCAATGTCACGGCACACTAGAACAAGTGGCCAAATACAACACCCTGCAACTCATTTGGGTTAAAGGACACGTTGGAACATTTGGCAATGAGCAGGCAGACGAACTGGCTAGACAGGGCTCGAGGCAGTCCTTTTGGGGCCCCGAACCTGCCATAGCACCGTCATCAAGTCTATTTAATGCCTTACTGAAACAAAGATCCCAGGACCGACATATCGACAGATTGGTAAATCTAGACAAGTGTCACTAAGCGAAAAAGGTTAGAACGGCCCCCTCACTCAAACTGACACGATTCTGCATGCAACTACCTAGAAGAAGACTACGTCTACTCGTAGGAATACTTTCAGGACATTGTAAACTAAACAAACATATGCATCGCATTTGTTTAGCAGACAGTCCAATCTGTAGAGGTTGTAACTTAGATGAAGAAACAGCTGAGCATATCTTCTGTGATTGCCCCGCACTCGCCTCGATCAGAAGTCCCATGTTAGAGAAGTTCTGGCTTGACATAACTGGAATTCGCAGTACCCCTCTGTCGGACGTTCTTGGCTTCATCGAAAGGGTGGAATGGCTCAAGGAATGCTGACAGCTAAACACTGCTGAACCTGGGGGTAGTACAATGGGCCCTCACCAAATCCAGAATCCAGAGTAGGATAATATTGCACAATTGCCCTATGAGTCATCGAGGCTTTCCCTGAATCGGACACTTTGTTTGTTTTAAAATAAACAATTTTCTCCTCGGCATTTGTAATGCAACTGATTTTCTCCGACTGCATTTTTATTGCAAAGGCCAGTCTTGACTCATAATGACAAATCCTTTGAAAAAGCAAGTCGCTATAACATTTTGTTCCCATTATTTTTAAGTGGGCGAATTTTCCTGAGTTCACGTAGGCGATGTTCTGTTGAATTTAATATACGCGATGCTCTTAATGATTTGCAAGAACCCGATTTCTTACATCACAATAGATTCATTATAAACGCATAGTAGAAAAATTATTTTACGTACTTTCTTTACATAACTGAGCAGCAAACTGACAATAAATAATTTCTTTTAAAACGTGCTAATATTTTTTTAATTATCCAATATTTTTAATATAAATAAAATATGAAACCTCAAACTATTGAAAGTCGGACAACCAACTTATACCAAATTGCAAATAGCCGTCACAAACTTAAGCGAACGTACATACATATATTATAAGGACCTTTACATAAACTTTGAAGTCCTTTCTATGAAAGAGACATATTGTATTCGATGTATTCTACATTCATGAGGTAACATGAAACTTCGCCCACATGAAGAATTTATTTCAGGAAGCACGTCATGTCACAAAATGCATTATAAAAAAATAAATAAATTTAGCAAAATTAATTTATTAAATCAGGTATGTAAGAAATTTGTCAATAAAAGCTGAAGGTTTATACGTTTGCAATTCAAAAATTAATAACAAATTTTGTACTTTTTACAAGAATGCATACGCAACTGATATACACTTTCTTATCGTTTTAGTCTGTATTAACTAATATAAGACATAACTAAAATGTTCAAACAACTTCAAGAAAAATTATTAAACAGGAAATAATTGAAATGTTTAGTTCATCAAGTGCGCAAGAACTTGAACTAATTCTATCGCTCTGGAGATGCGCTCCTTATGGATGAGCCTCTAGAAGGAGTCTCATTCGATAGGTTCGGTTAATCCAGAGAATCAGACGTCTTGTTCATAAAGCAGCTCGGATCTGTATCTCAAGGTTGTCCGCTTAAACGAGAGTTGCCAGCAAAATTGTAATAGACAATGAAATCATCTAAAATATTAAAGAAAAAAAGAAAAGCCTAAAAGAGAAAGAGCGGAATTATTTAAAAAATATGTCATTCTCAAGAATTTTTACCTCTTTTTCTCTCACTCTCTATTTAATCGCCATTATTGTTGACAAATTTCCAAACACTAATTTGTTTTTGCAAAACTCAAATCGTCTAAAAAGCACGTCTGTACCGTGTTGGATCTGGGGTGTTAACGACATATCTTTGGCGTTGTTCCTTAAGTTTCGTACGTAAATCTCTACATCAAGAGGATACATTAGTGTAAGTCGAATGAGTGAAAAGAGGAAGTTGTCCACGTTAAGCTCACCTTCGCTTGATCTTTCTTGCTCAGGCCGTTATTTTCTTTGCAGGGGCATGGGAAAGACAAGCGTTTGTATAACTAGGATTACCAAATTTTTTATATCCAATGTAAAGCTGTTTCAGTATCAGTGTGCGCTGAAGTAAATATTTAAGTGAGCGAAACTATTTACGTCGCTGAAAATTAAATCCCCCATATAATTCACACCGAGACGAAAAACAAAAAAAAATGAGAATCAATTCGGATCTCCCGTTCCCATTCCATCCCCGTAACCGAATCGCTGTGCGGGTTCGGAAAATGGCTCGGGCGAGGAAAACATCTCTCCCATTTCACGCAGTTGAAATATACTTCGGTTTTGTTCGCGGGACGTTTCAACCACGTCAAATTAAGGGAAAGCCGTCGAATAGGTGCGCGGTGGATTTACATTTTGATGTGTATTTACGTGCGTGCAAACAATGGAAATGAAATATGTAAATAACGAGCGAAAATTTCGGGTGACACAGTGAGGAACGTTTTTTTTTATGTTCGAGCTCCACTGGATGTGATTTTATTTATGCAGCATTTGGTAGCGGTTGTGTGCAATAAAAGAAATTCCAATTTTATCAAAATGGCTGAATAAAAATCCAGGTGAAGGCCGAAACAGGTACAAATAATACCTAACAATGGAAGGGTCACACTACAACCATTGTTTATTCCTATTTGGCTTATAGGCATGATTTTATAGAATTATGGTAACAGACTTTCTATATTTCAAAAAGGCTTCTGAAATGTTAAAATTAAAACGTAAATATTCTTCAAATCTATATTTGTTTATGGTAGTTCTCTCAGCAATAAAACAATTACAATCTATTGTGTACATAAAAGAAAGCAACATAAAAGCACCATACAGTAATATGCATCAATCTATAGGTTGACGAACGAGGGAGTGCTTAAAAAGAACATAGATAGAAAAGTAAAAATTGAAGACCAAGAAAAAAATAAACAGATGCAGAAGAAAATGATCTCAAAATATGAAGTGTTAGAAATTGGGAGAAGCATTCAAGTTATATGACCTATAGAACTATTTATACGAATTTTTTTTCTTATTTTTCTGTTTTCTGATTCCCCAAGTAGATCAGTTTCTTCATTTAATTTTTAATCAAGATTGGATATCTGTCGCAATATGAGTACTCTGCAATTTGTTCCGGTCGTAAATCTGCACTAGTCGCAATTGATCTCCTCCGGAAATGTCCCTCGAGATGTCGAGTTTTAGGTCAACAGTTCGAAGCTAGGGCACCGGCTTTAGAGTGTAATGCCATCGCGAACTCAGCTTGCGCGAAATTGACTGCAACTTGAGAGTGACTTCGATTATGCAAATAACGGCGCTTGTTCGTGAAATTTCCTTCGCTCTTTTATTTTGCAGCTTGTCTTTATCAATTGTGTAGCAGCCGGCTGTGAGAGAGCAGATGAATTCCTACAATTTACTCTTTATTTGTTACAGAGTTTTTGTAAACGCCAAAGCAGTAACAACAAGTTCTTCAAGTTGTCGCTTTTATTAAACAATGGACGGTCTTGTAAGATTCGTTTTCTCAATTGAAAGTCAGTACAAAATAAAAAATTGACCAATCCGGGCAAGTCCAAATTATAGAAACAAGTTGTTATCCTGCCCTTATTTTGCTTAAAATTTATAACTCCAGAGTTAATTCAGAGAAATTACATCACCCTAAAAATTTGTTGCGCTTAATTATAATTTTTCTCCCTCCGCAATTTTTTTAATTAATACACCACACCCGGACTCGAAAAATGGAAGATGTTTCCGGGGAACGACTTAATTATTGTTGTTGTTTACTGGTCAACGCAACGCGACGGTGGCGGTGACAACTTTTAATTCTACTAAAAGCACTGGAGATTTCTTCTCAAACGAAGCTAAAATTGAGGGTCTGTTTCGCGTCAGCAACGAGGAAAACATGCAATTAAGTGAAAGTGATTTATTTAAAAGTACCTACCTACTATCGGAAAAATTAAAGTTCAGGGGGTGCTGAACTCTCTCAAAGTCGTTGCTTCGTTAAAAAATAAAGAAACATTGCGTGCTGAAGCATCGATTTAATTTTTTTATTAGGTTGGTAGACGTTGCCGATATTTCGAACTAACGAAATAAGTTCATTAAGCATTGATGTTTAATTTACGTTGGATTCCTCACATTTTAAAAAGCAGCTAATAATATTTGGAGATGAATTTGTTGGATCTCTTCTCAACTGATTTGGCTTCAGTTTGGTACCTACAAGTGTGAGTTCGATTTCGTTTAGAATACATACAGGGTGACTGTTAATTAACCCGACAAAATGGAACCACTAAAAGAAGTGATGTCCGAGAGTATGGAAAAAATATTAAAAAAATCTTTTAAATATAATTAATTAAAAAATACTCCAAAATCAAGTTCCGGCAATATTTGATGCATCTGTTTCGGATGTAGCATGCAGTTGCTATTGCCTCGGCCCAAAAAGATGGTGGTAGGCCAGATTGTAAGAGTAAACAACGTGCAGACTCAACTAGTGTGCGGTTCATGCGTTCCGCAACGCCGTTTTGTTCCGGAGAGTCCACTGTTGATAACCGTCTTCGAATTCCTGATTTCTTAAAGATTTTGTCCATCCTTGAGTTCAGGTACTCTGTCCCATTATCTGATTGTAAATTCTTGATTTTGTAACCAGTTTGGGTTTCGGCCATGTCCTTGAATTCTTTAAAGACTTCGGGAACTTCACTCTTCTGGCGTAAAAAACGTGATCTCTATCAACTATTTTTGAAACTGATACGAGATTTGTTCTCAAACTAGGAACGAATAATGTATTTTCAAGTTTGATTGATTTGCTTTCTATGTCATTCATAGCTCTAATAGTTACGTCACCTTTTGCTTTTACTGGAGCGACAGCGACAATTTCAATTTGTTGTCGATCTTTGAAGACGTTGTGAACAGGTCCAGGTTGTTACACAGGTGGTAGGTGCAACCGCTGTCCAAACACCATTTGACATTCTTTTGTTGGTTGTAGCGTTGAAAGCTTCGTCTACGAAACCAGCTTTGTGTTCAGCCTTCTTTCTGGAGAAACATTTTGAAGCTTTATGGCCAATTTTGCCAAGTACTTGCATTTAATTGCATTTTTTGTATTGGAAAATGATTTACTTTCATTGTTCGGTGATTCGCGATGAGTATTTGCGCTTTTACAGTACGTATTGCGATTTTGTTTCACGAACATGGCAGCTGTCGAACTTTGGTTGACTGTCTTTTGTTTGCGTAAATCATGTTCTTCCATAATTTTCACTTTTAATGATTCTACGTCGGGTAACATGTCACGTGATGCAATTGCAATGCGAAAACTTTCGTAATTGTCCGGCAAAATAAATAGCAACAGGATTGACGACACTTCTTCGCTGACCTCAACGTCCATGTTCAATAATTTATCGGCAGCATCAAAGAATTTTGACAAATGTTCGCGAGCATCTTCGTGTTCTTCCATTTTATTGGTCATGAGTGTCTGAAAGAGTTGTACCTTACGTGCAGGACCGCGTGATGCATAAATGGACTCTAATTTGTTCCACACATCCTTCGAGGTTTCACACGTTCGAATTTGCTTTAATTCTGCGGGGCTAATTGATAAAATCAGGTCTGAGTTAGCTTTTCGATCCATTTTTAGCCATTCACGGTGCGCGTTTTGAGCCGTGACGAATGTGTAGCCTTCGCCAGCAATTTGTGGTGGTAAATGCCTCTGCTTGAATTCACCAAGTGTCATAATTTTCTTTTGTTAATGTTTCCAATCTCGTGGAATTTATAACATTTGAATGTGCCATCGTTAAGGTCAAAAAACTTCGTGCGGAATTAACACTCACACTTGCACTTTGCCGATAGGTGCGCTTCACTTCTTATTTATCACTGTTATGGGTGATCGGTGTATCTGGGCCCATAACCTGTTGGTAATTTTGGAACATTTATTAATCACAACACATTACAATAATAATAATAGAAGTATACAAAATGTAACTTGGAAGAAGTATTGCCACCGACATATTAATTATTCGGTAAAATGCGCAGGCGCAACACGCAGTGGCGTAGTAAATGCAGTGGCTGTTTATAGAGGCAGGATAATTGGATTTCTCACAAACAATCTCAAATTTTATTTTGTTCAGGTAAAAGACATAGATGCTTTAGAATTACAACGCAAAACGGCTCGATCTCGATCTCCAATAAATCTCGAACAAAATCAACACCAGGACCACAGCCAGGACGTTCAACAAGATGTACTTGAATCGATACCTGAAGAAAGTACCAATACGGATACGGAAAGATGGCCAATTAGTGCTCACAACAAAGTAACAGAAAATAAAAAAATATATAAACCGCAATATCGAATAACGCATTTTACCAATAGACCTAAGTTAATAAAAGTAAAGAACTTGATGCACAATTAGTCAAGTTTATTGCTAGCGAATATTTACCATTCACATTAGTTCAAAGTGAAGAATTTAAAAACCTGATTTTTTTACTAAATTCGTCATATAATTTACCGTCTCGGAAAACTGTTTCAAATGTTCTACTAAATCAAGTATATGATAATTTGGTCGAAATAATAAAAAATGAATTGAAATCAGCTGCAGCAGTCAGTGTAAGTACTGACTTACGGGATATACGGGAGAGCATCTAGCTAATGAAACCAAAAGAGTGTTACAAAAATGGTCAGTATATGATAAAGTGATTACCTTAGTTACAGACAATGCAGCAAACATGGCTCTTGCTGCCAGAATGGGAGGATGGACACATTTACCATGTTTTGCTCATTCTTTAAACCTAATAGTTCAAGCAGCATTAAAAGAAATATCTGAAACTCATGTTAAAGTAAAAACAATTGTTCATCATTTTCAAAGAAGTCCTCAGGCAGTAGCTAAACTACGAACGGTAGAAAGGCAAATGGAATGTCCTAAATTAAATCTTAAACAAGATATGCCCATAAGATGGAATTCTACTTTTGAAACGTTGAATAGAATTCTCAGCGAAAAGGAAACTTTATTATCCACACTTGCAATTATAAGTTTTGAAAAAGAAATGTTAACTTCAAAAGATTTTAGTATAATTGATCTGTCGTGCAAAATTCTAGGAGTTTTTCACGAAGTAACAGTAGACATTAGTGCGGAGAAAAATGTGACTATCTCCAAATTAATATATTTAAGCAGAGCTCTTATGCGACATTGTAGAGAATTGCAAGATGAAGAAGGACTTCCTAGGGAGATTTTAAATATGCTTTTCAAAATGATTGAGCAGTTAAATAAAATATTTATAAATATCGAAGAACATCCTCTAATAGCTGAAGCAACTCTACTGGATCCACGATATAAAAGACCCGGTTTTACGGAGCTCAAGAATTTGAGAAGGCTAAAACTCAGTAACTTTTGTAGCTAGTCGTATAATTTTAAATTATGATATTTCTTTTACCAGCGCTTCTAACGAAGCAGAATCTATCCGTATTGATAATTCTTCTTCAATTTGGAGTGGGTATGATTGTAAGACTGCTGATCTTGTACAAAATCATAATGCCACTGCTGCTAGTATTATTGAAATTAATAACTATATTCAAGAGCCATTACTTAAGAGATCGGGAAATTCCCTAAATTGGTGGTTCGAACGAAAAAATACTTATCCCCTATTATTTAATATAATGCAAAAAAGATTATGCATTATTGCAACATCAGTTCCATGTGAACGCGTTTTCTCAAAAGCAGGGCTAATAATTAGCGAAAAAAGAACAAGGCTTAGTGATGGTAAAGTTCAGAAACTCATTTATAATATCAATGGTCACAATTTATAATGTGAAATTTGCAATCTGTGACCTGAGAACAGAAAATGTAGGTTTATTTTTTATTTGCTATGAAGTTATTATTTTTAATTAGACTTTATAAATATTTATGTCATTTTATTTGTTATAATCCACTAGAAAATGGTCCAGTTTTTTTCGCCAATAACCGTACGTACACACTTACTTGCTCCACAGTTTTGTTGTAATAGCCATTTAAGATTTTGTTAAAATAAAATTTATAATTATTATCAAAACGAATCCTAAAATGTTTATTTTTTTAAATTTTTATTAAGCGACTTCTTTGTTGCTTTATTTGTTTATTTAATTCCTCATCATTGACGTTATCGAAATTTCCTTATGCATTTTCATTTAAAAATAATAAAACTATAGGTAAATAATGAGTAGTTTTCAAAATTTGTAATTGGTGTAAACTATGATTTTACAAAGGTTTTAATTTTTTCAATTATTTTTTTTTAATTTTTAAAATAAAATTTTTAACTTCAAAGCTTATTTTTGATGTTCTTCTCTTGTAATTAAAAGTTCCACATTCAATGCTGCCTACTAAATTAAAGCGTCATGACTTACTCCAGTTAAAAATTCAAAAAATGACACGACGAAAAACACCATCATCATACTGTAATGTTTTTAGATTTATTTTGATTTGTTTTTAAATGAAACACTTGATGAAACTAATAACTAATTTATTTACACAACACTTAACACTAATTTATTTATAACGGACTAAGAATAATTTATTTTTACAAGCCGAGCGTTTAAACAGTAAGTAACTCTACGTTGAACTGACTAAGACTGCTCTCTCGTCCTCGCAGGCGTAATTTATATCCGAGCGCTTTTCTCGTAAGTTCGGTTCTGGAATGTGTCGGCGACAGAACGTTGTCGAATCGTGAGTCATACATGACGCGTCACTGAGTACATCGCACGTCGCAATTCGTTCGTCACATTGCCCCCTTCTTAAAAACGTTTCGTCCCGGAACGTTCCTTGTGATAGCCTTGAAGGAGGGTGTCGAAAACGACATGCTGGCCCCTTTCTGCAACTTCCGATTTGGAAAAAGTAGCAGTCCACAGTTTTCTCATTTCCAACAGCTGCCTGTGGGTGGTGACTGCAGACCAGGACTTCAATCCCCGTTCCGTTGAAGATAACTTCTATCATGCTTCGGATGACCCTCCAGTCCAGCCCGTCAAGTCCGCAGCCCTACTTGGGGATGGCCAATTTAGTCTTTTTGCCTTCTATCAGCTGCCTCTTCAGGCTACAAAGAGCTCTCCACATACTGTGATAGTCAGGTTTACCGCTTGATGTCTTCTTAGTGACTAAGTAGTATACGCGTCGTCTCTGATCAGCTCTCGTGTCGATGATCTCCAGGCTCTTGCCCACCATGGGATGCTGTCTTCGGAGTACGTCGACGTGACTAAATTTCTTCCGGAAGACCTATCCCCTTGGACATTCTTAGGTCTTCTGCCACACAGTGGGCCAGACTGTACTCTAGTGGCACTTGAAAAAGATCTTGCTGTCTCTCCGTGGTTACTCCAAATCGTGCCTTACTCCCTGTGGCGTGATGAGACATATAGGTTTCGAAGTTTACTTCGGAACCTTGCGTTCTTTGTACTGTCCTTTCCTTTTCTTCTCCGTTGTAAGGAGCCATCCGGTTGAAGTGGATCACTTTGGGCTTGCCATTCGGGATCTTTTTGATGCGGTATATAACATCGTTGATCCGTTTTATCACTTTGTAAGGACCTTCCCAAGATGTCTGCAATTTTGGGGACAGACCTCGACGTCTCTGGGAATTATAAAGCCAGACCAGTGCTCCGGGTTGGTATCCCCCATTCTGAGCGTTGATGTCATAATACTCCTTCATTCGGTCGCTGGCGGACTGTATATTGTGACGCACTTGGTTGTGAATGTTGTCCATTTTCCTGCGCAGACCGCTCACGTAGTCTTCGTCGGCAGGGACTTCGCCAGGCTTAACGTCGAATTTCAAGTCACAGGGCAGTCTTGGCTCGCCCAAATACCACTTTCGCTGGAGTGGTGGTCTCCTGTGGTCTCATGAACGGACGAGCGGTATGCCAGTAGGAACAGGGGAATGTACGTGTCCCAGTCTCTCTGGTGATCGGAGACAATCTTGGACAAATGTCGGTTGATGGTCCTACTGAACCTTTCCACCATTCCGTCTGACTGTGGATGCAGCGCAGTGGTCCTAGTTTTCCGTACGCCGAGCAGAGTACACACATTCTTGAATAAGGTCGATTCAAAGTTCCTTCCTTGATCCGAATGCAGTTCCATGGGTACACCATACCGACTGATCCATTCCTTGACAAGGATTTCAGCAATAGTGGCCGCCTCTTGGTTAGGTAGGGCGTATGCTTCAACCCACTTGCTAAAATAGTCCATTACCACGACGATGTACTTATTTCCACTATTTGTTTCTGGAAATGGACCTGCTACATCGATGGCAACTCTCTCAAAAGGACTTCCCACGTTATACTGTTTCATGGGAGCCTTGCCTCGCCTGTGTGGACCGTTACTGGCTGCGCAGACTACACATTTCCTGCACCAATTCTTTACATCTTCCTTGCAATTCACCCAGTAGAATCGCTCGCGCACCTTCTCCATAGTCTTCTTGATTCCCAAATGCCCTCCCGAAGTACCATCGTGAAGTTCCCTCAAAACTTCTGGTACCATATTCTTGGGAATCAGTAACTGTGTCTTCTGTTCCGTGCCTTCCTGGTTCTCTATGCTTCGTTTCAGAAGACCATGATCCAGCACTATGGAGTCCCACTGCGCCCAGTATGATTTTACGGATGGTGCACAAGGTGCTATCTCTTCCCAAGTAGGCCTTGCCTCCCTACTTTTCCATTCTAGCACCAATTTCAAGTCCGGGTCGTTCTCCTGGTCTCGCCGCAATTCTTCGCCTTGCCATTTGTCGTCAACAATGGCCGTCCTTGCAGTCATGGTTACTTTCTCCTCCAGACGACTACAGTGCTTGCAGTCTTCAGCACAAGGTCTTCTAGACAAAGCATCGGCATTTCTGTGGCTTGTTCCTGCCCGATGCTGAATTTCAAAATCGTATTCCTGAAGTCGTTCGATCCATCGTGCAACTTGTCCTTCAGGATTCTTAAATCGGAGGAGCCATTTTAAGGCAGCATGGTCCGTCCTCAGGAGGAAGTGTCTACCATATAAGTACTTGTAGAAATATTCTATCGTCTTTACGACGGCTAACAATTCTCTCCTCGTGACGCAATAATTACGTTCCGGTTTTGACAGGACTTTGCTGAAATAGCCGATCACCTTTTCTTGCCCATCTTGTATCTGGGAAAGTACGCCACCAATACCAACGTTACTAGCGTCTGTGTCCACGACGAACTTGCCTTCCGGGAGAGGGTAACTCAGAATAGGAGCACTTATCAAGTACTGTTTTAGGCGTTCAAAGCTAATTTGGTAATGCTGGTCCCATTCAAACGGGCGACCTTCTTCGGTGAGTTTTGTTAACGGCTTAGCGATGTCTGCAAATCCGGGAACATAGCGCCGATAGTAAGTACACAGGCCTAGGAAACTCCTTATGTGGTGCTTATTTTTGGGTGTTGGCCAGTCTCTCACCACCTGAATCTTCACTGGGTCCACGGCAATTCCATTTCCATTAACAATGTGGCCCAGATAATTCACTTCCTTCTGGAACAGATGGCACTTCTTAGGGCTAAGCTTTAGTCCAGCTCCGCGAAGCCGCTGGAACACTCCTTCCAGATTCTTCAGGTGGTCGTCGAATGTTTTTCCCACCGCAATTATGTCGTCCAGGTACACCATGCACGTTGTCCAGGACAGACCCTTCAGAACCGTCTCCATTAGCCTCTCGAATGTCGCTGGGTCATTACATAACCCGAACGGCATCACCGTGAATTGCCATAGTCCCATACCAATGGAAAACGCTGTCTTTTCTCGGTCTTCGGGCGCTAGCTCCACTTGCCAATATCCACTCTTTAAGTCTAAAGTCGAGAAGATCTTCGAACCGGCCAGAGTGTCCAAAGTATCGTCAATCCGTGGCAGAGGATAGCTGTCCTTCTTGGTGACATGGTTGAGTAACCGGTAGTCTACGCAGAACCTCGTGGACCCGTCCTTCTTCTTCACAAGCACTACTGGTGACGCCCACGGGCTGCTTGAAGGTTCTATTACATTGTCCTTTTCCATATCGCGAATAATGCGTTCCGCTTCCTCACGTTTCGTCGAGGGCAACCTCCTTGGAGCTTGACGGATGGGTCTTTCTTCTCCGGTCTCTATCTTGTGTTTGACGACGTCGGTTCTTCCCCTAGGTCCGTTTTCTATTTCGAACACGTCCTGAAAGCGACCGATCAGGTCCCTTGCTTTTGTCTTCTGCTCTGGAGTCAACTCCTGGGCTGACGGCATGACCATTTCCAACAACTTCTTTGAGACCTTCGTCTCTTGCACCTTTACTTCAAGTTGGCGGGAAATGGAGGACACCATGGCGCAGCTTCCCAAGATTGTCCCCTTCTTGATGTTGACGGGGAAACAGTTGACATTCATCAGGCGGACTGGTACTTCCTTTCTCGCTGTTAACAATGCTTTCCCAACGAGAATTCCTCTTCCAATCTTCAGATCGTCAGTATTGGGTTCAACCATAATAACTTGTCCATTTTGAAAAACGCCATTCAGATTGGCGTCGACGATGACCTCGGTCCTGCTGGGTAGCACAACGTCTTCGGCGAGGATAACTCGAGCGGCCATGTCTCCTCGTTGGTGTAGAATCAACTCCTTGTTATTGACAGCCATGACACCACACCAATTGAAACCCGTGGGCACACATGATGTCCATTCCCAGAATCGCCTCGTCCTCTATTTCTGCTATCAGCGCACGGTGTTTGATGGGTGTCGATCCGATGGTAATAATCACCTCTACTTCACCATGGATAGTTGCTGATGTTCCAGTTGCTGTCCTCAATTTCCACTTAGTCGGCTCGGTGCGTTTTGATGACTTGATGACGTCGGGCCTCAAGATAGTCTTCGTCGCACCCGTATCCTGCAACATGGTGTGAGGGATGTCATCAATGGTTGCATCCACGAAGACACTGCTGGTTAATTGTCGCAGGGATATGACTTGCCTGGCTTTCGTCTTTAGGGGCTTTTGAATACGGGTCGACGTTTGCCCCACTGCACCGACCCGACTTAGTTTCCCTGTGGCTTCCTTCGTGGAGGATCCTGCCTGGGCTTGGGACACCGCCTGCGAATATGTCCCTCCTCCTGGCAGTTCCAGCATACCAGCGGATTCTTTTGCTTTAAGACCTGCTCCAAAATGCGGCGAACATCCTCGACGGTGGCAAACTCCTTGGGCCGCTCCTCTGCAGTAGATCGCACTTGGACGTTGATGGGTTCCTCTTCTTGGAAATCCATAGCAGCTCGTATCTTGACATGCCCTCTTGAGACTCGCTTCGCCGCCTCGTATTCCAAAGCGTAAGCCAATGCGTTCTTGGATGTCTTTGGGTGAGCCATTCTCAATGCCTGCTGGTTGTCCGGGTCACGAATTCCATCTATAAATGTCTGCACCGTCAAACATTGCAGGAATTCTACAGGAGCTGCAGGATATGCCAACTGGGCTAGGCGCGCTACGTCGGCTTCGAATTCCTGAAGACTCTCTCCGGACTTCTGACAACGATTCCTCAGCTGCGCATGGTACACCTCTGTCAGATGCGCCTGACCATAACGCATCTCCAGCCTGTTCACCAGCTTGTTGAAATCTTCTTGTTCCTCTGGCGGCATCGTTTGTAGCACATCGATAGCCTCTCCCCTCAAGGCCACATTTAACGAAGTGGCTTTCTCACTGGCCGTCCATCCGTTCGCCTTTGCTGCTGCTTCAAATTGTTTAAAGTAATTAGGCCAAGAAGACTTCCCATCGAACGTCGGTGGTTTTATTTTTAATTTTGAAGTTCCCGCTGGTCCTTCCACAGTTCGCGCCTCATTACTCTCTAGCACTTCTGCTGGTAACTGATCCCCGAATATTCGCATCCCTGCCATGATCTGTTCTAGATTCTTAATTTTGTTATCCTGCTGGAATATTATTTCTTCCATATTTTCTTGCAGGTTCCTTGTCTCTATCTGATATTTTTACTACTAGTTTTTCTTCGAGTCCTCTCGATTGCTCTAGAAATTCATCCTTCAAATTTTCAGACTGTTCTAGAAGCTCATCCTTCAAATTTTTAGACTGTTCTAGAAGCTTCTCATCTAAATTTCTGGATTGTTCTAGAAGCTTCTCGTTTAAATTTCTGGATTGTTCCCGAAGTTCGTCTCTGAAGTTTCCAGATTGTTCCCGAAGTTCATCTCTGAAGTTTCCAGATTGTTCTCGAAGCTTCTGGTCTAAATTTCCAGATTGTTCTTGAAATTTCTCGTCTAACTTTCTAGATTGTTCCACTAATTCATTTTGTAATTCCTTGAAATTTCCAGATTGTTCTAGAAGTTTCTCGTCCAAATTTCTAGATTGTTCCCGAAGTTCATCTCTGAAGTTTCCAGATTGTTCTCGAAGCTTCTGGTCTAAATTTCCAGATTGTTCTTGAAATTTCTCGTCTAACTTTCTGGATTGTTCCACTAATTCATTTTGTAATTCCTTGAAATTTCCATATTGTTCTAGAAGTTTCTCGTCCAAATTTCTAGATTGTTCCCGAAGTTCATCTCTGAAGTTTCCAGATTGTTCTCAAAGTTTCTGGTCCAAATTTCCAGATTGTTCTCGAAATTTCTTGTCCAAAATTCTAGATATATCTGCGGAACCACACGTAATTTCGAACAAGAATGCTTCTGGGTCATCCCTAGCTGTCCGCAGAGCTTCTCGAAGACGCTGTTGAAGTGCGGCTTTCAAACCGGAAGTTTCCAGCTCTCGTTCTTCCAATTCTGTCTTCAATTCGGCCACTTTTAAGTCTTTCAAAAGCACTTTCTTTGTAGCCATTGTTTTTCTGAACACTACACTTTATTTATTCAATTATTTAAATTTAATTTGATTTAATTGTTTATTTATTTATTTATTTAAATTTAATTTGATTTAATTGTTTATTTATTTTTCACGAACCGCACACCGGACACCACTGTAATGTTTTTAGATTTATTTTGATTTGTTTTTAAATGAAACACTTGATGAAACTAATAACTAATTTATTTACACAACACTTAACACTAATTTATTTATAACGGACTAAGAATAATTTATTTTTACAAGCCGAGCGTTTAAACAGTAAGTAACTCTACGTTGAACTGACTAAGACTGCTCTCTCGTCCTCGCAGGCGTAATTTATATCCGAGCGCTTTTCTCGTAAGTTCGGTTCTGGAATGTGTCGGCGACAGAACGTTGTCGAATCGTGAGTCATACATGACGCGTCACTGAGTGCATCGCACGTCGCAATTCGTTCGTCACAATACGATCACACAAAAATATTCTTCAATAAACTACTAGAATCAAGTGAATTTTATCACTATGTGCCTTAAGATTCGCAAAATTTATAATTAAAACTTTTCATAAATCAATTTTATTTATTTCGGACAAAAAAAATATCTCAAGTAAACTTGAAGCAAGTGCGCAGAAACGAAAACTCATATGTATTCGAAATTAATGATTCATTCGGTTCCGAATCGCGAAGCAATCAAAAGAGGTTCGAATCTTTTCGCGTTTGAGATGATTCATACGATTCATTCTGTACATCTCCGAATTACGAGTCGAAAGGACTCGAAGAATCACAAAAGAATCGAATCTTTTCGGAATCGAGAATTGATTCCTTGGAGTTTTACAAAGATTCGTTCTTTTTGAACTAATCATTCGTGAACGACTCACGTTAAAGTTAAAATTAAAGAAAAGTATTAAGAATTCTTAACATTTATTTGTTTACCTATCAAAGCAGGTGTTCAAAATGGGACCGTTGTTAACCTCCGTATGGAGTAATCTGCTTCAGGTGATTTGCATGCATTTGTCAAATAAATAGTTGTAGTTCGTATTTCATGGTGTCGGTCGTTCATCTGAAAACAGAATTGACGTTAATTCCACTTAAAGGTCAAGTTTACAATCGATGTCACGCCGCCGTGTCTACCTTAAAGTTTTATGAAGCCATTTATTTTGTTTATCCGGTCTTCTGTTTTTTAACCAGATGTGCATCGCCGTTTGGGGGCTAATTTTTGATTAATTATTTCTCTAAAACTAAAATAGAAAGAATCTTTTTAACATTATTCCCATCGCTTCTTTTAGTGGTTCCATTTTATTGGGTTACTTAACAGTCACCCTGTATTTAAGGAAAAGCAATCTTTCTTTCAAATTATTTATGCTTTCGATTTTGAAACATTAGTTTTCTGAACGATGCATAGTCTCTAGAATGAAAACATTAATTTTCATTTTTAAAATCTATTTACCTACAATAATTATCTTGTTTGTTTAATAAAACGAGAACTCGCGTGTGGAAGTTAAGTGTCTGTTTATCATAAGCCACATAAATCCATATCACATGATTGAATATGCGAGTGTATTGGTCGGAGCACATTTGGGGTTTCTATCCTACTTATTTCCGATTACTTTTCTTACGAGCGTTTTCCATTTTTCACTTCCCTAATGGCGGAGGAAGGCATAAAAATAGCAAGAAAATATTTGGAAACTTTCCGTTATGAAAGGATCGATGTCGCCAAAAAAGTCTGACAAGTGTCACGACGAATCGCGTCCGGACTTCTTCGGTTTTTATATTTCCGGAGGGTGGAAATTAAATTGCCTTTAAAGTATATCCCTTTTTTTTGGAAGTTCTTTTTATCATCTGTTAGTTTTAATATTTTATCAGAAGCGTTAATAGAATGCAGATAACATTTATTTCCAAACTATCACGCAAGAACTACAAAACTTATTTATTGCAAATTTTAGCTTTTTATAAAGCTAATGTTTTTGTAGATTAATCAAAATTTGGTTCTCTGAAGTATGGAGCCTTTTACATCTGTAAATAGGGGAGAGTTGACTATATTGGACCGGTTCCAAAATTTTGAAGCGCTTCAATTTTGGATAAATGAAAATAAACTTAGAACTATCTATCGGTATTGGAAGAAACTATTTGTAGAAATGAAAACTTAGTACCATCTGAGATAGTGTAGTGTTTACTGTTATTGAAAATTTTAGTTGATTTTCATTTATTTAAAATTGAAGCTCTGACTCTCCCCTACATACTTAATTACATCATTTTCTTGTCCATTGAAAATTATCACGAAATTATACATAGTTATTGTCAACCCACAGCGAAGTGTCGACTTTTAAATTAATTTTATAAAGTAACCGATTAACTATTATAATTAATAATTTTATGTTAATGTATACGCATCTATAAGTAATTGAGAATTAGAACTTACTTTTGCGTTAAACTGGTCGCGGGCTTGCAGGAAAATTTATCTTAAAGTTTCCAGTCAGCCGATTTTTTAAACACTGCTCTTTTTACTCTTACATCTGAAAAGTGAAGAAAGTGTCTTCCTAAGTTGCTCAAGTCTTTTGTTTTAAGTCGACTAAGCCTGTGATAAGTGGCCCTTCTCTGGCGTAATTTTTCTTGCGTTTGAAGCAAGACAGAATGTGTTCTGCGCCTACTGAAACATCTGAAATACAGCGATGTCGCAAAACAAGGACTTATTTTGCTTTATGTTACCTGCACGCGAGGAGATTACCAGGATACAAAGCGCTGATACGATCATGATTGTCACGGGCTTCATTCTAGATTGACGACAATCGTTGTGAATGCAGCTTAAGCTTAGTTTCATATTTATATAGTGACATTTGTTAAAATTTTTAACATTGTATTTGATGAGAATGTGCGAAATAATTGTCCAAAATAAGTCGTTTTTTTGTAAATATTTTAAAAATTTTATCTGTGGGTAAACGAAATACAAATATTGTTGCAAATTTCTTTAATTACTTAATGAAGCATAGTTTCTATTTGTTGGCGTAGTTTTGGATATAATTGTAACGTTGCAAATAAATTAAAAAAAATTTGTAACTCTTGGAAAAGTGGAAATAAAAGCAATTAAATAACTGAGAAGAAATAGTTTGGACGTATTATTGACCTGAATTAACTTTACTGTAGTTGATTTTCAGATTATTTTTGCGAGGAAATGTATATTAGCGGAATGTCGAGAATTAATTAATCAAACTAAAAGGTATTATAAAATAAATATATTTATAGTATACTAATAATAATATAGTTCGTCTAGAAAGTATCAGGAAAAACGACAATAACACTGCGACTTTCAGCTTTTGAATTTATAAACGAAACAAGTATAGCAGAGGAAAACGATTGTAGTTATTTGTTTATGTAATTTCTGATTAATTCTGAGAATTATATGTAATCGTACAGGGATCCTTAAATCATATCAACTGCATCCTGAGTAGACTTGGTGTTTTATGGATGTAAAATTGATGCTATTGTTTAATTTTTTCTTGCATTTTTTGATAGAAATAACTTTACAAATCCTTTTTCTTTAATTATGAACTCCACCGTTAAAAGTATATTCCATTAGTTTTTTGACAAATTTACTCCAATATTTCTATTTGTCTAAAGTTGTAAATATTCAATATTCGTGGTCACTTTGTTTTTGTTACATTCTTCGAAAAATATGATTTTCATAAAAATACTGCGATCTTAAGATACCGAGAATATAATATAATATATATTATATAATAAGCAATACTAGGTGTTTCATTGAAGATGCATCAAACTTGAGAGACACGTTTCTGACATTATTTCAAACAAAATATCTTAATAAAAAATTTTAATCGGAGCAAGTTGAAATTTGCACAATTTGGAGTCGATGTTTTTTGAAATACTGTAGCGCGCGGAATCGTGAAACAAAACCGGCGATCTAAATTGCAATTATGAATGGGCTGCAGGCGGGGGATAATAAATCCATAAACAGCGAATAAATTTATGACTAGATTTTATTTTGCCCTTGACCGAAAGTTCGGTGTATTGAACTTTGTCACACGTCGAATGCAGTAACGATGTGAAATTGTGTAGATATTTAAACTTATTTAATTCAATAATAATATACAAATGTGGGGTTGTGCAAGAATATGCATTTAGTATGTATGTTGTCGCACATTCTAGAAGCAATTAACCAATAAACCGATTTCGTGTGTGAATTAGTAACAATTTATTCAATCTCATTTAAAGTCCATCCTAAAAATATGCGACTTTGCTTTCCCTTCGATTTTCTCTAAATTTATTCACTACAGAGAAAATTTTACAAAGAAACTTTTCTTTCTTTTCCCGATATCTACCCGCATACCAAGTTTGATGCATCTTCAATGAAACACCCAGTATATTGATAGAAATTTAAAAATTCCGGATACTTTCTAGACTGTCAATAATATAAGATGCATAAGTTCGTGCCCGATTTGCGTATGAACAAAGAAGATGGATAAAAAAAAGAATATTTTTTCTTAATCGACCATTCGTTTCTACAATTGCTCTCCAACGAGAAATTAGCTTGTTAATTCCTTTTTGATAAAAGGAACTTGGTTTATGATTGAAATAGTCAGTCAGGTGGTTTTTGACAGCTTCCACGGAGTTCAACTTTTTTCCATTCAAACTATTCTGGAGAGATCGGAACAGATGGAAATCGGAAGGGGCGATATCTGGAGAATATGGTGGGTGTTAAAGAATTTCCCATTGCAATTCCTGTAGCTTCCTCAGTGTCTGTTGAGCGACGTGCGGCCTAGCATTGTCGTGGTGGAAAATGATTCCTTTTCGGTTGGCCAAAACCGGACGCTTAACACGAATTGCCGCGGCTAGAGCAGTGAGTTGCTCACAATACTTATCCGCTGTAATTGTTTCATCGCGTCGAAGTAGCTCAAAATAAATTATTCCTCTGCAATCCCACCAAACACACAGTAACACTTTCATAGGGTGCAGACCAGCTTTTGCGATGGGTTCTCCGCCTTCGTTTGCCTTTTTCCAACTCCTTTTTCGTTGTACGTTATCGTATAGAATCCATTTTGCATCTCCAGTTACGAGACGGTTCAAAAAAGGTTTTCTTTGATTACGAGCAAGAAGAGAAACGGCCACATTCATTCTGTTCAGTTTATTCATTTCAGTCAAGTTATGCGGCACCCACGTATCGAGTTTGGCAGTGTACCCAAGGTTCTTTAAATGACGAAAAGCGGTTGAATTATCAATTCTCAATCTTTCAGGAATTTCTTCAGTCGTAATTCGTGGGTTTTTTGCTAGCAACGCATGGATATTATTGTCATCTATGATGGATGGCCGTCCAGAACGTGGTTGGTCTTTCAAATTAAAATCTCCGTTTCGAAATCGACTGAACCACTTTTTTACCGTCCTAAGAGCAGGTGCACGGTCCAAATAAACAGTTTGAATGTTTTTTGAGCAGTTCCAGCACTAACGCTTTTTCGGAATTCGTAGAGCATTACATGCCGTAAATGTATATTTTCGCCCTCCATTCTCAATTTTTTATATTACTTGAAGTAAATAACCACAAACAAAATATGACACGTAATTGACAGAATGTGCTGCTATGTGCCTAGCGCATGCGCTTTAACCTTACAGATTTGTGTGAAAGTAGTTATATGGCAAGCTTATCTTAATAACGAAAATCGGGCACGAACTTATGCAATCATCTTATTTTTCATATAGAATTCATTGCTCCAAATATTTTTTTTCCAGAATGTTCAGTATTTGAGATATTAGCAAGAACTTTAATAATAATATTGGCTTATACGCTTATACAAGGAGAGTCAGGAGAAAAGCAAAATACTTTAAGAAACGATTTCTGTTATGTAATAGTAATAATACAATCTATGCATTTAAATATACAGGCTGAGTCAAGAGGAGGAGGAAATATTTTTTTTATTGAAAGGGTTATCTATAAGATTAGTGACAAAGCATAATTTGGATTAGGAGCTCAGTCTTAAGTCACTACAAAAAAGCATAGTAATATGATTTAAAATTATGAAACTATTACAGTGTTGCCTTAAAAACGAGAGATGTAGTTACTATGAAATTAAAAACATTAATACAGCTACAGTTTAATTGCAGTACCCAATTTGAATACCACCCAGTCTCTCAAGAAGATTTTCAAGCAAACATCATATGCTCTAGAGCCAAAATGTTACAGTTAGAAACAACTTTTTGTGTACACATATGAATGTAGTCAGTTTCTGGAAATTTGGTAAAACTTCTATAGTTGGGTATGTGCCCAAAAAGAATCCCTTAAAAGATTTTCAGATATTCGCGCGATTAGTTAGCTGTGCGTTCCCTGAAAAATTTTTGAAGCTGCTTTGCATCAACAATATTGAACAATTAGGTGTTCGCAATCACAGAAGCTTCCAACCTATTATTAATTAACGTGTCGAAGGTCTTTCATTTGGTCAAGCCAGACATTCTGCTAAGTAAATTACAGTATTATGAAATATTAGGGATTGCGATAAAATGGTTTACTTCGTACATGATTAACAGAAAGCAATGCACGAAAATACAGGGCATACATTACTCAACAATTAAATTGATTGCTGGTGTACCACAATGATCCGTATTGGGACATCTGCTATTTAACATTGTTCCTGCAGATTTACCTTCGCACGTAAGTTATTGTAAATTACACATGTGTGCTTATGATATAATATACAATTAAATGCGAGTGTGAATTTCTCTGATATCGGAATAATCTTTGACAAAATCAATTAAGAATATAGTATAAATATTTGGTCTGTTAGAAATTCACTACTTTTAAATTCGCAAAAATGCTAGGTTTTATAGGTGGGCACTAAAACAAACATCGAGTTTCTTGAGCTCCCTGGGTATACTGTTAAGATTAATCATATCATTTTGTAAATGTAAGTTATTTTGTACTTAATTGCGAAGATAGATATTAAAATCATGTTGCATGTTATCTACCTTTTGCAGTGATAAATGCATTATGTTATATTATGATTGTCTTTTGTCTTATAGCATAATATATTATTGTTATTATTGTTGGAGCCCCTCTACTAATTCAAATTATTTTTTTGTATACCGTAAAGTTCTCAAACCAACTCATGCTTTGTATCATGTATTGCGATCTGCTGAAGTGGTATATTTTTGTAAATATTTGACATTTGCGTTGTAGTATAAAGCGAATCAATCTTAACTAGTCCTCCTCAAAGCAAGTATTATTTAAGCTTGTAAGTACCAAATATAAAAGTCTATAACTACAATTAGCAAGTATATTAATTTGCACTAGACTAATAATAACGATATGTTGAAGTCGCCTAAGATTAATATATCCATATCGATTATTAATAGAAATTTTTCAAATGAAGAAGGAAATGATTTCAGAGTATCAACGTGTGCATCAGGAGGAACGTATACCAACAGTAGCTAATTTAAAGGTGCAATTACTTTATAAGATGCAGATTGAAATGTTAATGGATTATTTGTAATACAATAAATGTATAAAGAACTACAATCGATACTATTGATAACTGACAAGCGTCTCCCCCGCGGGATTTATCTTGGGCTTTACAACACCTATACACTATGTAATTAAAAGAAAAAAATTCCAATGATGAGACGTTCTTAGTAATACACGTTTCAACAAGGTAGACAGTATCATACTCAGAAAAATGAAATCTAGGATAAATACCAATAATAATAATAATTATTATTATTAATGTAAATGAATTTTGCAACAGACCAATAAGGTGACAATTCTTCAGAAATAATGAAAAGGGAAATTGGTTCTGCATCTACCTTGCTCACTATAAACCCAACGAGAGGGTGTAGAATCTTGTTGCAATGTCCAGTGCCGATCTACAGTGTCGGTTAACTCAGAGCAATAAAACATCCTGCTAATAATTTAGCCCTGTTTGCAGACAGCTTTCTATCATGATCTACTAAATGCTACAACACAAATACAGTTGATTTCAAATGTAAGGCGAAAGCTGTTTTGAAAACTTTATGGTAAGAAAAAATTAATTAGGACGTCATCCTTGCTATAGTTTCCAAAAATATGTTCACCTCTTCTTGACTCAACTTGTAATTAATATTATTATTATTGTTATATTGAAACTGTTTTACAATCTTTCTTCTCCACAGAAGGATAATATTATTGAAAATTAAATTATTTTAGAATAGCTTATGATCTGATTTACTCCGAGTTATCTCCATTCAACTACCAATAATATAGTTGATTCAGGTCAATAATACGTGAAAATTTTATTCTCGTAAAGTTAATTGCTTCATTACTTCCATTTTTTGGACTGTTAGCGATTTTTTCAATTTGCAACAATTTTTGTATTTCGTGAAATCCATAAATGAAATTGAACATCGTTTGTTAAATTTTTAAGATACTTACAAAAAACGAAGTATTTTGGACAATTATTTCGCACATTCTTATAAAGTACAATGCTAAAAATGTTAACAACTCTCACTATATAAACGCGAAATTAAACTCGAGGTTCATTCACAACGATTGCCATCAATCCAGAATGAAGCCCATGACAATCGTGATCGTATCAGTGGTGTGCATCCTGGTAATCTCTTCGCTTGCAGGTAACATAAAGCAAAATAAATCTTCCTTTTGCAACACTGATTTTTTACGTTGTATTTCAGATGTTTCAGAAGGGGCAGAAAACATTCCGGCCGGCATAAAACGCAAGAAAAACCGTCAGCCATCCCAATCCCGGGGTAAGTCGACTTAAAACAAAAGACTTGAGCAATTTACAAAGAAGAAAACATTTTCCCTAGAATTTTCAGACCCGAGAGTGAAGCGAGCATTCTTAAAAAAGCCGACCACCAATAAGCCTAAAATAAAAGCTGCACCTGTGACTCGTGGATGGTCTCGTGACTTTCAATAAAGAAGTAAGTTATAATACGCAATTAAAATACACTCAACTCCATATATATTTACAGGTGGAAGAGGCTCTATGTTTCAGCAGAACCCAATTTTTATGACGATGTCCTGTTTATAATATACTATTGTTATTAATAAAGAGTATTTGCCTAGCATCACATTTAGTTGTTTGAACTTTGAACTAATATCCAACTGTAGATTTACGATCGGTGTCACCAGCTCTTTCAGATTGTGCATACTGTATACCCAACAAGTGTAGTGTCATTTTCTTTACTATAAAACAGGCAGAAATGTATAATATCCGTTCACGATCTTTTTAGATTAAGAGTAGGCCATGTTAGGGCGACATTTTTGTTGGTACCTCCAAGAGGATATATGTTTCATTTTAATTTGATGGATATATTTTTGAAAACTGGTGCCGAAAAACATTAATTATTTTTAGCATTTTGACTCAGTACTAAAAAGTCACAAGTAATTATTTGTTTCAATATTATTATTTTACTCTCTTCATGCCATATAAGAAGCAATATAGTCGATGAAACTGACGTTAAAGCGTCAGAATTTTACATTTGTCACATTTTGTGTTCTATCAAAATACATGCACGTAACTTAATGAAAAAAGGCTAGCTCTCTAGAGTCTAAAAAGATCGTGAATGGAATATAATATTCCGTATATAACGCCAAATTCTTTCTTTGTAATCCACTGTGTTAAGGTAGCATTACTTTGATATCTACTAAAAAAGTTAATAGCATCACTCAAATCATGTCTTGTATTCAACAATGCATGGCATTAAGCATCCAATTAGTTCTCTGTACCGATTAACGTTGATTATACTTTCTGAAGTCTGTGTACGAGTATATGTTGGGAGTTTAACTTCCATAGGAATCTCTGTTTGTTAGAATTTTTCATATTGAAATGCGTTAGTATATTTTTAAGAAAAGTTTCTTGACTTAAAAATATGCCATTTTCTGTCTGCTTAATTTGGACTTCATATGAAATTACTTCTCTAGTATAGTTCTAGTTATGTCTATTTGATCTTGGTTGTTACTTGCCGAAAGTATGTTATCTACATAGACAATGTTTCTCCATTGACTTTAGTATATAGACATTTGTCATATTCTGATCGTTTAAATTCACAACGTTTCATAAAAGTATCAAATTTCAAATTCCATTCTCTCGGGAATTGTTCTAAGTTATAATAAATTGATTTGTTCAGTTTGTTTACTGAATTTGAATTATGTACGAGTTCTTCCGGCTATAACATATATATTTCTTCTTCCAAGATGTCGTGTAAAACGGCATTTTTACGTCTATTTGTTTTGTCCAAAGATTCTCGTCATTTTTTCAGCTAAAAGGATTCGCACGGTTGTAAACGCACAATTGGAGCATAAATTCATCTTTCTTTGAGAGCATCCTTTAATAAATAATCTGGCTTTGTATTGTGTTATGTTTCCCAATTCTTTTCTTTTAGTTTTAAATTCCTACTTGTTATTAATGGTCTTCTTATCTAGGGAATGTTCTGTCAACGTCCAAGTGCTATTCCGTTTCGTCATCTTCAATAAAAGTTTCCGCACTCAAGGCTACTACACCACAATCACCCAGGTATCTTTGTTCCAAAGCATTGAAATATTTCAATTCTTTGTCATCTAAATTGAATTCCTCGTGTGTTTCTTCTTCGTCAGTTAGAAAATTATTTTCCTTTTTATTTAGATCTTCTTCTTCTGACGTTCCTGAATCAAGGTACCAACTAATATAATTATTTTTACCTAAATCTGAAGCAATAAAACAAAAATCTGAATTTTCTGAGTTCTCAACTGATTACTCTGGAGCCACATTAGCTCTTCTAACATTTTTTTGTAGGGAACCTTGGAGGTTTTTACATTCAGCGTAAAAATGTCCTAACGGTCCACGGTTGTGGCACTTATAATTGTTATTGTTTGGTTTATCACTCACTGAATGTTTTGCTGAAGAAAGCACTTCTAAATTTATTTTGTCCATTTGTAATAGAAAAAGCCGCAGTTTTTTTTATTTTTGCTTTTGATTTTAACATCTTTGCTTGTAGAAGACGTTCTTTTTATAGAATTCAGAGACAAAGCCCCTAGTGCAATACAACATCGTATCAGATGGCATTGTTAATTTATCAACTTTTAAGAAGTGATCACCAAATTCTCCTTCGGGAGTTGACTTTTCTTATAAGTTGGGCGCATTAATGGAGAAACAGGTAATCATTCGTATTCATTAATAATGGTTTTCAAGCGTCTTCTTATGTACCATCTTCGGCTGTATCACCGGGCTCGAACTTTAGCCCTTTACTATATATGATTTTTGCTAATTTGATGTAATCAGCGGCCAAAGTTTGTTGGTCGTTGATTACGTAAAAACTTTTAAATTGATTGAGAATGTTGGTAATTGTCAACACCAACTTGACAGGTCTGAACACTGGTTCAAACATAATAAAATCAATGGGAATAAATGTAAAGTGATCTCGTGCACTAAAAGAAGGAATACGGTTTTGTTCGATTATCAAATTATGTCAACTTCAATGGAGAGGATCCCTTGTTTCATGCCAATATTAACTTGCAACTGCTTAAATAAGTAAATAATTTTTTCTCAACTCAACCCTCTGCTAATCTGCCCAATATCAAACTGCCTCCAGATTGAATGTCCGTCTCCGCAGTTAGTTTACTTCTGAGACTAAACATCCGGTGTTGTGGTTTATCGCAACTTAAACATTTCACGTTTTCGCTGTAATCGTACGTGATATTACGTTACTAACAAATCTTAAATAAAGATTCCGAATAATATGTAAAAGTAATCCAGGAATTATAATTAATCAGTGTCTGTGCTTTCACACAAACCAAGAACGTAAACAGAAATAAATGAAAATGGATTCAAATAACATGTAAAGACTTTTTGGACACTCATTATAATGTTCTTTTAACCACACGTCGCACAGAGGTCTAATCACATAATTTACGGGGACATTTATCTAAAAATTGATTTTGTCCATTTTCATGAAATAAACTCTCGAACATGTAGCCAGATGTTATTTCTACTTAAAGATATAGCAATAAATAAATATGCCGAAAGCGGGAGGTTAATACAGAGCATCTGGTAAATGCAGTAAACGATATTGTATATGTAAGTTATATTTTGTCGTTCCTCAGATCCGGGTATGTTTTGTAAATTGTGCGAAAGAAAAGTCAATTAGTGACAATTTGAATTTGTGAAAATGGCTGCTAATTCTTCAGGTGAGTGAGGAACTAAATCGCACGGCTATTGAAAGTTTAAATAATTATATACAAAAATTACGTTTCCGCTCTGGTTGTACACATTTTATTAGAGTAGAAAAAAAAGTAAACTTTAAATCGGACTAAATGTGGCTTCATTTTGATATACATTTATCCAGAAATTTAAAAAAGTCACCCTCAATGTGCGTGGATGTGCGGAAGTAATAGTTTATTAATCGTAACTTTCTTGTTGTAAGGTGCAGTAGGTGCATCGAGGTTGCAAGTTTTTGAATTTCTTTTGAATGAAAAGCTTCTTTCTCGGGCAAATACTACCAAAGTTTGGAAACAGATGGTTTCTTTTAATATGTCAAGAGTACTTGATATTTCAAAAGAACAAATTGTAAATACAATATCCGTGTTTTCGCATCAAATTCGACTTCGTTGGAAAGCAAGTGGAAGAAACAAGAAAAGCTTTTTAAATAAAAGTAAATATTGGCTTACGGAAAGTATTTGTCAGATAATTTCTAAATTTCGAGAAAAAACAGGACTTCTTGTGGATGTTGTAAAACAAGGCCGTGGAAGCACGAACGATAGCAATACAGCCCGGCGATATTTTTTTAATTAAACAGAAGCGTAGAAATAACTGGAGGGGATGAAAACCTGATATCACGATTTTCAGTAATTTTACAAGTAATATCTTGTGGTTATAAGTTAAACGCAAATTCATTCCGAAAGTATGCCTTTGACACTGCTGAATTATTTGTGAAACTTAAAATGCCAGCTAGTGTTCACAAGATTTTAATTCCGGAGCTGATTGTTGGACACTTTACTGCTTCCATTAGGCCAATTGAGTGAGGAGGCCTTAGAAGCGAGGCATAAAGAATGTCGATATTTTCGAGAACATAACACTCGGAAAATCAGTAGGAAAGAAAATATTGAAGAGTTTTACATGCGCTCCTGATATCATCAGATCCGCTGATATCGAGCATCAGACCTCTACCTAAGAGGAAGGTAAATAAATTACCGAAAGAAGTGATACAATTACTTCAAGTTCCAGAAATTGCCTATCAGGTATCAACAACGTGTGTGTCTGATTTAGAGGACTCTGCCTGCAGTGAAGAAAAGTTACAGTCATCTGAGAACGAAGTGTACATATAATAGTTTGTAGTTTAATATTTTAAGATACATTTTACAGTTTTCCTAGAATTCGTTTCATTATCCTTTGCTGGAAGGTTCTATGTCTTTCTACTTTCCTCATTAAATTTTTACTCGCAATACGTAAGAACTGTGATTTTTCTCCTTGATGAATAAAGTGAGAACACTAAAAACCTCCGAATTTGTGAACATCATAAAGTGCTTATAGCACATTTATTTATTGATATGTACTTTTGCAATTTTGCACGCCAATTTCCCAGAAACAGACTTTTTATAATGTTTTAGATTTACAATACTTCCTTAAAGCACAATAGTAGTTATATTTTACTACAAATACAAAATTTGCGCTCATTTTAATTTAATGGAAGTGATGGCCCCGTAAAACTTAAATGTAGACCACTGTGCGTCGCATGAAAAAGTTTACGGTTAATTTTCACAATGAAGAATGGTTGCTTATTATTAACTATTCATAATTAAATTTGAAACTAAAATATAAATAAAAAAGATAAAAGATTCTTAAACATTTGACTATCTTTAGTTTCTTCCTAAACTGAAGGTTGCGTTAAAAAATTGTGCTACACTTTTCTTCTCGTTTTGACGAAGTAAATTACGAATCGGGGTTTGGCACGTTATAATTTAAACTCTAAATACTGATCATTGAGATACGTTAAAGTAAATAAGTCTCGATAAAGAACTTTTGACGAGTGAGAAAAACATCTGACGACTTAACAAAATACCTGGTCATTGCCCTATGAGGCAGGCAACTTAGATCACTCAATAGAACGAGACTATTTCTAGTTGAAGTTTTGTTAAGAATAAGATAGTGTCGTCGATTAATGACGAAACGTCGAGTCATGAATAAAAGTTTCCGGTATAGATTTATATTTTACATGGTTTTTGGAAATAAAGACACCTATTATTATTACCATCTGTATTTCTGGAAAACAAAATAATTAAAAGAAATGCTGAATAATCAAATATTGTTTATTAATAACCACCAACCAAGATAATAATTATATCGTACATAATACATCTTGTAAATACTGGGTTTTATTGAATCGTAGATTCTCTTCAATCTGCAAGTATTTATTAAATGCAGCTGATTACACTTAAGGCCATTTTAGACTACCCTATTTTTGTATACGACTTGGATCAATTTTTACAATAGGTAAATATTTGGAACAAGAAATTTTTGAGTGCAGATATGATTTGGAATTAGAACACGTTCTATTTTTTCAGATAATTCTTAATTCAATTAAATTATTGATACAGTGTACTGTATAATTTAAGCTGTTCAAGAAATTGAACCAAATCTCAAATAGGTTAGTGTAAAACAGCCTTTATAATTCAGAATTATAACTTACTCGTGTGTTGATTACACGGTTGCTCGAGGCAACCTAGGTAAAGGCGGTAAAGGCGGTGTTCGTTTCACTCTCACACCTGAAAATTCTAAGAACATACTTTTTTAAGTTTTTCAAGTTTTCCGTTTACACTTGACTTACCTTGGGGTGGATGGTCCTTTTCTGGTCGGCGGTTTTTAATGCCTAAGTCTCGTGCATCTGGAATAGTGTGAAAAAGACCTACGTTGGAAAACGAGGATTTATTTTGGTTTACGTTACCTGTAAGCGAGGAAATTACCAGGACACAAAGCACTGATACAATCACGACTGTAAGAGTCTTCATTTTGTAGTGACGATCAGTTGCTGTGAATGCACTTCAAGTGTGATTTCACGTATATATAGTGAGAGTTGTTAAAATTTTTCGCATGGCATTTACAAAAATGTGCGCAGTAATTATCCAAATGCCTCACACTTTTTATAAATAAAAAAAAATTAACGAGCGTTTACAAAAAAGTTGAGCGTTTAAACAAAGCTCGAATTTATTTGAGGATTTTACGAACATATTCCAAATTACAACGGTACACAGGACCTTCTTTAATTAATTGATGAATTATTTAATAAAGCTTCGTCATTATTTAATGGCCATTTTAACTTTGTAAATAAGTTAAAATATTTCTGGCTTTAAAAAAATTGGAAGTAATGAAGTCATTAACTTAATTAATGTGAAAAAGTTAGCCTTGCATGTACATATTATGCTATAGTTTATCTGTTTTAAGAATGTAGTAGTGTACGTGGAGCATGTAGAGGTCGATAGGGAACGATTTTCACTTTCAGTTCCAGAACCAATGACACTTTTCTAAGTTTTCTAGATGGTACAAATTAGTAATTATCAATTCTTAACATTTTTTAATTTCGGCATATGGACATTATCGTAGTAGCTAGGTAGGAAAAATAATGCGAGATGAAGTTTCACGAAGAGTCGTTATTGGTGGAATTTTTACGTTGTTTGTGTTGCCTAGACTCTTATCACAATTAATTGGTTATTGCAATCCGACGTTTCGGCAGAATTGTCTGCAGGTCTCTTCGAAATGTTGTCACGTTAAGGTCGACACCAAGCAAGACCAAATCAGTGAACGAACACCAAATGTTTTAACTTGAAGGCTTCCGCGGCCGTCGTCCATTGTTGAATTCTTGGCTTCCGGTTGGAACCGCGGTTCCAACCGGAAGCCAAGAATTCAACAATGGACGACGGCCGCGGAAGCCTTCAAGTTAAATTAAGAAGCCTCTACGGGGAGGACATCCAGAAGAAGACGAGACAGCTAAGACACGCGGTTCCAACCGGAAGCCAAGAATTCAACAATGGACGACGGCCGCGGAAGCCTTCAAGTTAAATTAAGAAGCCTCTACGGGGAGGACATCCAGAAGAAGACGAGACAGCTAGACACGCGGTTCCAACCGGAAGCCAAGAATTCAAGAACACCAAATGTCTTAGAATTGTTTTGTTTTATCGCATTTAGGTTCTCGAGATAAAACTTTTTATACTGCTTTATATATAATAAAAAGGTTTTCCATTGGCTGCATTTTATATGAATAGTGGATAAGGTTAAGAGGCTCTCTGATATTATGAGTGGACAATTTATTTTTGTTTGTGTCTATATGTATCTAGGAAATTTTTTTTGGGTTTAAATAATACTCATTTTTGATTTACATCATTGGAATTGAGAACTTCCTCCTAGATTTCTGACAATAGATTGGATAAGAAACTGTTTCTGCTATTTACGGTATACTTCCGAATTTCTCTATTTGTGGTCTCACTTTTATGCTTTATTTGTAAGCATAAGGTTTGCGTTTCATGGTCAGATATACCAACGGTTAACACGTATATAGAAATGTCAGATTTTATACTCGTGAATATGTTATCTATTCACTTTTTAGTTGTTTCTGAGCTTCGTTTCGATTGGCATATTTGCTGCACCAGATTGAATGATTGAAGAATATTCGATGTATCTCAAGATATGGCGTCTTCACCTTTAAAGCTAATATTAAAATCACCTGCGATAACAACGAGGTCTGATAAACGTTTAGTATAATCTCAAGGTCAGCTTCAAGTTCATTATTGAATGCAAGCAGATTTCCAGTGGGTGCTCTATATGTATACACATATTATGACCATGTTGAGATTTCCAACATACACCTCAAAATCTTTCTCTTTAGACATATTGTTAATATCTATTATTTATATGCCTCTTTAATTGTATTCTTAGGAAAATTCATACTTTGCATTTTAAAAAGTATAATACAAGCGATACTTATCTTTTCATTATGAACTAACTTTTCCAGGGCATTAACTTTGTTAGTTAAGCATTGAAATAAGACGCATTATATTTATTTTGGATTTTGATTCCTCCACTTTCGACCCCTCGACGATATTTTGCGATTCTCTCCTAAAATAGGGTTGAAATCGAATCTACGATGAGAAATTCCTTGTGGCCACAAATCATTTCTATTGACCATGTTTTTCAATGTAATGTAATTAGGTCCTACTTGAAAGATTTTGTTGTCATTATATTCAATTTTACTGAGCAGTTGCTTCCCTACAAATGAGTTATTTGACAGATTAGTTTTATTGACAAGGTAGTTTATTACAATTAAAATCATCTTTTGCTCGAGATATACAGGGTGATTCAAAATAAGTGTCCCACCCGTTAGGGGCGTACTTACTAAGGTCATGTAAGTACGAAATTGAAATAAATAAACTTATCGGAGGCATTTGAAAAATAAACCTCTTGTGAATTCGAAATCGAAACTGTTTAAATAATACCACTGATGACTATTAGAATGTGAAAGAAGAAAACCCCCCACACATCTTTTTATAACGAAAATAAATTTTATTGACATAGTCAGCAACTGTAACAGTAAACGCGTAGTAAAAATGATTATAATCGACATTGAATTTGGCGCCGTTATAAAAGTTAAGGTTAAGTTTCTTGTGAGTTTGATATTAATATTAAAGTGCATAAACTTAAGCCGGCCACTCACGTTCAGGTAGACCTGTGAGGTAGACCTGTACAGGCACATCTGTGCAAGTATACCGTGTGTGTGAGCAAACCTGTCCAGTTAAAAGGCCCTGTGCAGTCGACCGGAGAAGTATTGTGCCGTCGTAGGGTGCACCGGAACGTGTGTGCCGACAAGTCTGCACAGGTATTCAGTTCTCTGACAATTTTTTGAAGGAAGCACCTGTTTTCACTGGAGTTGTTTAATAAAATGGCGTTAAGTATTGAAGAGCAATGAAGAGTTCATAGAAATATATAAATTTGAGCCCTGTCTATGGCGAATTAAGTCCAAGGAATACCACGATCGTGGAAAAAGGGAGGCAGGTTATAGAAAACTGCTAGAAAAGCTTAAGGAAATAGACACTAACTCCAACAAAAATGCTGGCGTAAAACAAAATTAATAATTGACGAAGCAATGTCAGAAAAAAAAAGAAATATGAAGGTTCTATTAAGTCTGGAGTATCGGCTGCCGAAGTGTACCATCCTAAGTTGTGGTACCATCATTTATTTGACTTTCTTAGTGACCAAGAAATGTCAAGGAAATCTATATCGAACTTGGATCCAGATGAAGCGTATTCCTCCGAGGTAAGTTAATGAAAAAGTTTATGTGTGTGTTTAATTACGTTTTTTTTTTACTTTGAGGATGAATATTAATAAAAAAGAAACTTGAACATTTTATGTAAATTAGAATCTTGTCCGATAAAATTAATATAAATTAGTCTTCAATTTCGGACAGTAGTATTATAAAACTTTCAGTCAACTGACAGCGAAACGTCGACGAAGAAGGTATTTACTGTCCGAAATTGAAGCCTAATTTATATTGAACATTTTAATTAATAAAATCATTTTGTCATGGTACTTTGCCCTCATGACAAAAGTACGGCATGAAATTTTTTTAACCTTTTTTTGCGGTATCACTGAAATTTCCCCGGTTTCGTTGCTCTACATTTTCCATATTAGATTTTTGTGAATTGTTTCCGTTAGCAGTATTTTCTTGTCGAACACATTCTTGAGGTACATATGATCTTGGTGAATGTTGTATCAGGAAATTGTGTAACACAATTGTTGCAATTACGATTTGAACAATGTTCTCAGGTTCTACATTAATTTGAGTATGAAATATACGAAATCGCGAAGCCAATATTCCAAATGCATTTTCTATGATGCGCCTTGCACGAGACAATCTGTAGTTAAATATTTTTTTTTTTCCGAAGTTAAGTCTGCTTGTCGAAAGGGTTTCATCATATGTAATTCACGTTTATCTAACATTTCGAAAAATTTCGTATTCTGGAGGACACCTCCATCTGAAATTCTTCCATTTTTTAACAACTTACAATAACGTTTATTGTTTCAGACTGGGTCAATACCAGATACCCAAAATTCACATGTTGCCGGTGACCCGGATTCTCAATCCCGTCAAGAACCAGACAACGCCGCCGCCGGTTCGTTAACTGACAATGAAACTGTCCCAGCAAAATGTAACACTCCTCATCAAGACCAGGAAAACCAAACCGAGATTCTTTGACCACCGATGTTTTGACAACTGAGCAAGAACATTTCAAGCGTCCACGTATACAAGAAGACCGTTTCGACGTTATCGGGAAAGGTATTGCCATTAAACTGAGAGAAATGGGCAAAAGACAGAGCCTGATTGCAGAAAAGCTAATTTGGCAACCTCACACTACAACATAAATGCTTTAAGATGCAGGACGTTTCTAACGCAAGAAATGGTGATATGCAGCAATGCCAGTCAGCTATGTTTTCTCGCCAGTCAGGATCATGTTCCTCATCATATTCGTCCAGTCCTATCCTTACTGTATCCCATACACCAAGTCCAAGTTCCAATTATAGACAATACACCCAAGCAGAAATAAGTCAACTACAGCTTATCCCTTAGTATACTTATCAACATTCTCAGCAGTTCTCTCAGACCAGTCCAGCGCAATTTTGTCCTCGGTACCAAGAAAACCAACAGAGTGCTGAAAATCCACAGCATATGGAATCTAGCAAAGGAAACGCTTCTTCTCTTCTTATCAATTTTACATGTTTAGAATAATTAATAAATACGTTGCTAAGTAATAATTTGTTGTCTTATTTACTTATCTTCGAGTATTCTTTAAACAGAGTTTTGTACAAAGCAGCACATGTTTCGGGAATTATTTTTCCAAGAGCTTGAGGTGAAATTATTGCAGAATATTTCATGTCTTCATAACTTTTTCCTGTTGCTAGGAATCGTAGAATTGCAGTTAATTTCTCATGAGGTGGAATGCAATTTCTCATTCTTGTATCCTTCTTTGTAATAAAAAGACTAGCCAAAGAAAGCAATTTTAAGTATGTTTTCTCGTCCATTCGTAGATAGTTCTGGAAATTTTTAGATTCAAATTTTAACTCGTTCAATAAATTAATATGACTATAAGTTTCTCGCTTAAGAAACCAATCTTTGCACCAAGTTTCACGTTTTTTCTTAGGCTTCTTGCGCTTTTTCATCACTAATAAGAGGTCTAGCACTGCGAATGCGTCGTCTTCTTCTTGTGATGCCATCATCAACTGAGAAAATCTAGAATTTTAACCATTGCGTGTGTGGGCTTTTCAGGTTTCCGGTATACCTGCACAGGTGTGCCTGTACGGATCTACCTCACAGATTTACCTGAACGTAAGTGGCCGGCTTTAAACTTACGGTTTTTATAACAAATGCTCGATATGACCCCCTTCTTGTTGTATGATATTAGTTGCACAATTCATGAATGATGTACGTACCCCAGGAAACATTCGATTAGCATTGTTTCAAATTATTTCTGCTGCGGCAAAAATGCGATTGTGAAGTTCTTCAAGCGTGTTAATGGGGTCTTTATAAACAAAACTTTCATGTGGCTTCACAAATAAAAGTCTAAGGGATTCATATCGGGCGAGCGGGGAGGCCAAGCTACTGGCTCACCGCGCCCGATCCACCGATTTCCAAATTGAACTGTTAAAATATCCTGCACATTACGTTGAAAATGTGGCGGTGCAGCATTGTGTAACCATCACATATCACGTTGTATGTTCAGAGGCACTCCATCCAGCAGTTCGGGCACCGTTTTACGTATAAATTTCCATCAATTGCCAATCAAATTAACCGAACGTTACGCGCACTAGCACGAACTAATTTTCACTGACAAAATCATAATTATACCCCTACGTATGTCGTAAAAAATGTGATTCATTTCTTCCGTCTGCACCACAAGTTCGATGTCCGCAATAAATGAATTGCCCGTCATAAATTCTTTCCGCATAAATAAGATCATAAATAAAAACGTTTTTAGTTTCAGTGCAGGGTGAACGCACATGTTTCGTTTTATTTTTGCGAGAGATTATTGCTTTCATATCGCAATACAGTTATTTCAGTGGACACCAAACAATTTACATCTGAATCTTCAACTAATTTTATCTCAAAGCTATGCATAACAGACCCCTCATGACTATAGTTTTTTGTTTTGTTTTTTCATATATTACCTGTGGTTAATGGGTCGGACACTTATTTTAAATCAGCCTGTACACAACCAAACTCTTTTATTTTTTGTTGTTCTTCCAACGAAACCTATATTTTGTTCTGATGTGGATACGATGACGTCTCCCAGGTTTTTCGTTTTACATTTATTTTCTCTGCGTGTAGTTTATGGACAGTTTTAGTTTTGATAGGTCGTTTAAATGCATTATGTCATTCATTGTTCTATTAGTTTTATATCTAAAAAATTACAATTATTTCATACTATTGCCGATCAATACATTTTTGTCTACAAAATAGACCTACGTCTGAGCGATTCTTATTTTTATGTGTTCTGTGCGTATAATTTCATCAATAGTCCAAAGGTATAGTTCCAGAAAAACCGCTACGTTTAACATTTAAAGTATTTTATACCAGAATTAGAGTTCCTTAGCTAATTAGTAAATTGTTCACTTTTGTTGTTTACGCGCTCGGAAATTACTGTTTAAAGCGTAGATAATGAAAACACGGTTGTACGACAAAGCACCAAAAATGGGATTACTATGTTAAATGAATCGTAACGACGAAATTAGAGGATGATTGCTTGTTTTATAGTTACAAAATGCTGGAATTAATTTTCTAGATTGTGAAAATCACAAACAAATTTATCAAAATAAATGAGTTTGATAATTAATTTAGTTTTTATTTCTTCTGTAAAATATGGTGAAAGGCGCTTAGGCCTTTTTGTTGTGCAACCGTTGACGTACATACACCGCAATTCCAATAGTAAAGCGCTTCACATAATCGGAGAAAACATAAATATGCGATTCCTTGAAAATGTGAACGTCGCGTCTCGACGCGATAATTCCTTAGTAATTTTACCTACATCGATTTCTAGTAATCCTGTCCGAAATTTTCAAACACCTCCAACAACTTAAACACCGTTTAATTATATCGTATAAAAGAAACATAAGTCAAACTTTCTTTCCCATGTTAAACATGTAATAAGACCAAATTCAGATGTGTGTCAAGGTCACGATATGTATAGTCAATAAAATAATAATAATAATAATGAAATTTCATACTTCAATTTATTGCTGCATTTTTAAATATAAATTGTTTCGTATGATTTTGTAAACATTCTTTCCGTAATCTCTACCAATGATTCACTTACGAGTTCTTTTTTAGCGGAACTACTGTCAGTCACCCTTTATTGAATTTTGAGTAACAGTTTTCATTAGATAAAGAACAAGTCAAATAAAGAATAGAGTTCCTTCGAGATAATTGCATAAAATAAGTTGAAAAATAACTTTTCGTTTCAAAGGCACATTTAAAAAACAAACAGTTCCTGCCCTATTTAAAGTAGGTTAAACGTCGCAATTCACGTAAAGAGTTTCCCGCTTTTGTGCTGCCACAATAGAGTTTCAAGAGTATCTTGCAGACCAGACTTAATTAAAAGCATTCTGTTCGCGTTACTGTCACTTGAGGGACGTACTCAGACTTTCTTTCCTGGCTCGAATTCATAGACGTTAGCTTCAGCGCAGATTAACTTTTAGCTATTTTCACTTAATATCTTAGAATGAATTCAATTTGGTTTTCATTTCATAATGATTTTTTAATACTCTCTCAATTGCTCATTTTCGCTGATTATTTTTATATTAGAAAAATTATAGAGCACTTAGGAGAATGCATCACATATAAATTGGATATTTTAAGCATAGAAGTAAACCTAGAATACAAAGAGGTTTCATCGTACTTTTTTGTGTAGTTATGGCCCCCCTTTAACATAAGCACATGTAATATCCCACTTTTTGTTACGCCACACTAATGTGATAATCACACACTGAAATTGAAAAGACTAGTTTCGGGTTTTTAAATTAAAATTCCATGTTTCTTTGTGACATTTCGTTTGGTGGCAGGCAAATTGAAGGAGAATCTTCGCAGTTCCCTCTGGAGACCCACAGTCATTTAACTTGTGTTTCGATATCAGCGAACGGTCGTAAAAAATTTATTTCAGAGTAGCTTTTGTTGCCTTCAAAAGTTCTTCACCCTGGACCATTCATTTTAATGCCAAAGGGAATTTCAGCCGGACTTTATCAAAATCTACTGCGATATATTTTATGGTTGCTCGTCAGGAATCTGTTCTTCGTTTTGTCGCGAGAATTAATCATTATTCTTTCGTGTATGCGGAAAAGGCGTCTGAAATATCCGGAACAGCAGAATTACAGAAAATAGCAGAGGTAATGGAAGCGCATGTCGTAATAACTATTTTGTTGAGTACATTTCAGGATAAAGTGCGCTTGCCACATAAAGAACGTACAAATTACTGCAACCAGGCATCAATTTATAAACTGTTGCTCGTTTGAAATGTTTCCAACAAACTACTGTTGAAGTATGTAAAATACTAAAGCTTTTAGATATTTCACATATAGCATTTACACATTAAATTTTTTTTGTATGTATACAGTTAACTCAAAGCATTTAATCTGAATTACCACAAAAGCGTAATTGCAATATAATTTCTGAAAGCACGAACGAAATTTGTGGAAAACGTTCCAAAGTTTAAAACGTTAATTTCTAATTACGTTGTAACGGTGAGAGTAATTTCCGAAGCCTCGCCCTCTCGAGGGAACCGAGCTCTCTCCATTAAAACGGAGTGTCCACATTTCTTACGTTCGGGAGTAAATTGAGACCTCTTCTGCGCGATAAAATATCGCGAAAGTTCAAGAGCACTTCCCCGCTTGTATTCTCGGCGAAACAAGAACAAAATTCGTTAACTAATTTTTTCTCTTCGCCGAGAACTTATCGGGTTTCGCAGAGCGAACGAATCGAACTTGAAATCGAATCACTTCGAAATTATATAAACCTTCATAAAGGAACACGCAATGTTTCGGCTTCGCTTCCGGCGATGAAATTATAATCAGTTTTGCTTTTGGTTGACGGCATTGAAATATAATGAAGTCTCAGTTATCGACTGTTGTGAATTAAAAAGCACGTTGTTAAAGATGGGGCAAAATTATTTGGAGAAATATAAATCCAGCTTCGCAGTTAAGTTAATGTTCACTTGCTCCACTTTCCTCTCACTAAAAGATTACTAGAAAAGAACATTGCGTCGTATTCTGAAAACACCATCCTAAACTTAAACATTGTTGAATTCCTTTGTCCTAAATAAAAAAAAATGAAATCGATTTCGATTTGTAGAAAAAACATTTAACAACATAAAACCAAAAAATTAGAGAAAATTTCGTATATTTTTTTTGATTGATTTTTTTTAAAAACAAATAATCTAAATTACCTTTCACTTTTGAGCAGTTGCAATTTAAAGCCTGACTGAATACAAGAGAAGTTCGTCGTATAAATCCGAAAGAGGCTCTTTTGTGTCTGTCCGCAGTTTGTAGATCGATGGGTTTTAGTCGAGAGTTCTTCGGCAATTGCGTTTTTTTGCACTCTAACTTCTCTTTATCCACGAAGACTAACGATACACTACGTTTTCTGAGCGCGAAAATTCATTCGTTTTTTGCCTATTATCCGATTTTCTCTGCTGTAAAAAGCTAATACATACCTCTTCTCTTCACTCGGTTGTACAGATGGGCAAAAGAAGTAAGAAAAGTAATACAAATTATTTTAGAAATAGTTTTTTTTTAATAATAGACTTACAGCAATATTTTAAAAAATTAAAAAGTTAAAATTCTTTTGCTTTTCAATCTTTGACTTGCCTTTCCCTTATCTCTGCTATTTTATGTAATATTGTTGCTACTGGAAATATATAAACATTTCAGACAGATCTTTTCCGCATACGAAAGAATAATAATGAATTTTTGGGGATAAAAAAAAACACAATCTCCATGAGCAACCATAAAATATGTTGCAGTAGATTTTGATAAACTCGGCTGACATTTAATTGGGCATTAAAATGAATGATAGTTTTCGGGGCGAAGAACTTTTGAAGGCTTTGGATTACATTTTTTACGAATAGAATTTCAAAAGCATTTTAAAAGTTGATTTAATTAAAGACATTACTATTTTATTTTCCAACGTAATGTCTTCGGTTCAATGCATCTTTCTTGATTCATTAAATTTAATTCTACCAATTTTATTTTATAGTGTTGATCATACCAATTTTTTTTTCGGTCTTCCTATTTTTTCTTTCCTCCGTGTCACCTGTTAATTATAATCTTTGGTAGTCTTTCCTCTGCTAGTCTTTCTTTATGTCCTAACCATCTTATTCGATTTATTTTTATTTGTGTTGTTATGTTTGGCTGTCTGAGAATTTCTTCAAATTCTTTATTCGTTCTCCTTCTCCAGTGACTATAATTCTTCTATATATTCTTCTCAGCAGCTTACGTTCCCATATTTGTCAGGTTTGCTCGTCAGGGTTCACGTTTTCGATCCATACAGAATGACTGGTTGTATCACTGTTTTCGTGTTCGTGTTTTCAGTTCTCTTGATAGTTTTCGCTAGTAGATTGTTGAGCGCTCCTACCGTTTTATTTCCTTTATTAAGCCTTTCCTTTATTTCTTCCTTCATAACGTTATTTGCGGTTATTTGCACACCCAGGTAGCTAAAACTGCTTACTCCTTCGAATTTGTAATCGTGAGCTCGCTTCGTTGTTATTTCTAGTTGTCCTCTTGGATTGCTCCTCATCCACATGTAGTTTTTCTGTCATTTACTTCCAGCCCTATCTTTCTTGCTTCTGCCAGTAGAGTTTTCGTCGCTGCTTTCAGGTCGCTCTTTGTCGTTGCGATAATGGCAATATCGTCAGCATATGCGAGGCACTGGTGTTGTCTATCATAGATTAGGCTCGATCTCTTTAAGTTTCATCTTCTCATTACTGTCTCCATTGCTATATTAAGCAATGTTGTAGATAAGGGGTCGCCTTGTCTTAATCCAGTCTTCACCTCGAACCACTCAATTCTGTCGATTTATTCTGACCCTGCCCTTGTGTTATCTAAGGTGGCTTCTACTATCCTTACCAACTTCTTAGTTACTTTCGCTTCCTTTATCACTGTCAGTAGTTCCTTTCTGTTGATCGAATCATAAGCTTGCTTAAAGTCTACGATGAGCGCATGCGTGTCTAATTCCTTTCTCGTAATGAGCGATTTGTTCTTTCAGAGTAAATATCTGATCTGTCCTTGATCGGTTCTGCCTAAATCCTGCCTGATATTCGCCCATGATACCTTCCATTTCATACTTCAGTTTCTGGTTTAGCCATGTTGCCATTATCTTGTACAACATGTCCAGCAGCGCTATTCCTCAGCAATTTTCGGATTTGGAGGTGTCTCCTTTTTTAAGTATAGGACATAGAACTGCTTTCCTCCAATCTGATGGTATTTGCTCTTCTCTCCAGCATGTTCCTTCCTGTCTCATCTTCTCTCCGCCATACTTTATTAACTCCGCCGGTATATTGTTGTCTCCAGGAGTTTTATTGTTTTTCAAGTTCTTTATTATCTCATCTATTTCTTCTTGTGTTGGCTCAGGTCCTTCTTCTTGTTCTATTTATATAAATAAATAGAACAGTTAAATGTTTGCTAAAAACAGTTTGATGCTAATTTTACTGTAAATTGTAAATAACATTTTATCACGTTTTTTTTGCCATGTAGGTTTTTTAGCAAATTAATTCACATTTGTAATATTTTTAGATTTCCCGTAAAAAGCAATCACTATTTGAAATAAAAATATGTAAATAACTTCAATTACAGGTTCTAATAGTATTAATATATTTAGGGTGAAAATATCCATCTCCTAATAAACTGGTTACTAGTTATTAGACGAATAACAATTAATAAAAAATCAATCAACAATTCAGAAAAATCAAGTTATTCGTTGAATAATTTTAATAGGAGGTGGATATTTCGACCCTTAGTCCAGTTTTTCACTACATATAAATAAAACTATATATCACAAACATTCGACATGTCAGTACGATCAAAATAAAAATCTATATCGGGTGATTGATTTTAATAGCACACGACAAAATAAAACAGTGAGAGAATCCTTAACCTAGATTACAAAAAAAATATATCTAAAAACAATTGTTAGTTTTCAAGATATAATTAAGTTTTATTATTTATGTGGCAGAATGCGATCACACCAAAACGCTTTGCACTTTTGGAAGAAACCGATATGTTTAAATAATTATTTGTAAACGTGATCCTAGTCTCTAGTATAATCACTTACAAAATTTAAGTTCTTTATCAAATAACAAACACAAAATAATTAATCGCTCTTATGACGATCCTGCTCCTTTTATTAAATTATCTTAACTTATGTGCGTATATCTATTGGTTGTAAATTCTGATATCAAGTATTCTAGTTGATTTCCTAGCGAGAACTAATTTGTGTAAAATATACTGATTTTATTCTTTATGTCTAGCTGATATGCTTGGCGGTCTTTTGTCAGATACTTTCCTTCTCGTCAGTTCATATTGTTATTATCCAATATCCTAAGAATGTTGTTGTTCCATGTTGTCCTCAGGCTGCCTCTTTTGCTCTTTCCCCCGAATTTACATTGCCATACCTTTTTAAGCAGCCTTTCCCTATTCTGTTTATATGCCAAACCATCGCAGCACGGATTTCCGTATTCGTGATCTTGTTGAGTCTGGTTATTTCCTCAATGCACCTTAGTATCCTCATTTCACTGGCTTGGATACGAGATTTATTTCTCTGCGTTAGCGTCCATGATTGACATCTGTACGAGATAGCCGGGATGAAGACAGTTTTGCAAATTTTTACTTTTGTGTGTCTTGACGAGTTTCTATTTCTCATAATTTTATGGGATAATGCATGATAAAATATTTCGGTTGTTTCTACCGTCTACCAATTAGTTCCGCATCCATTTCTCTTTGGTTTTGGATTGTAGCTCCCAAATATTTAAAAGTATTTGTTTGTTGTTTTGGGTTATTGTTCAGCGTTATGGTAATTTTTGGATTCTTTCTAGAAATAGCCATTACTTTGATCTTCTCACAATTTATCTCCACATCGTGGTTATTGTTGTATCTGCCCAGATTTTCAGTGACTATTTTCCTCATTTCTTAATATTATTAAAAAGTCGTTTGTAAAAATGGTCTAATGTTCACTGTGCCATAAATAACAGATCTCTTGTGTTACCCTCACAAGTTTTTATAATCTCGTCCATTACTAAGAGGAAAAGTAGAGGAGTTAAATACATTACCCTGCCTGGCTTTGTAAAAACTTTGGATAGTCATTATTATTATTCCTTGGTGGTCTGTCGAAAGCTTGCCTTGGGCCAATAAATGCCATGAAAACATCATAGTTTTTATTCAATATTTTCTCGATTATTTGCCTCACGATGAAGATCTAATCCTGGGTACTCCTTCCGCTTTTAATTTCACACTGCACATCCGATAAGATATGTTCGATTTCTGATCTTAATCGTTTTTCTAGTATTTTCTTATGTAGTTTTCTAGGGACCCTAAACAGCGAAATACCTCTGCACTTTTTGCACTCTTTTTTTGTCTCCTTTTTTGTGTAGAGGAATTACGACACCCCTTTCCCAATCCTTTGTTAATACTTTCTGATGCCATGCTAGTCTGCTTTTGCCTTCATCGTTTAGATATTTAATCTGGGGTGATCTGATCAGCTTCTCCAGTTTTCCCTGCCTTCATCGAAACCATTGCATCATCAAATTCCTTCACGGTCCAGTTATATTTGTAGTTTGCGTCGTCCCTGAGTCGTGTATCCCTGTTGCTCCTGTACCGTTCTTTCCATCTACTTTTTATTCCATTTAAGTTCGTTACAGATACCATCGCTTGCCTTATTGTGCTTTAAAGTTGATTCATTTGTTTGTGGATTTTTCTTCAGGTTTTTGAAAACATGCTACAGTAGTTTATATTTATGTAATTATAATAATTAAATTGTTTTAGTTCAAATATGTTTTATTTATTTATTGAAAGATTTATGTTTAAATTACCCCCGTAATAAATAAGTTTCTTTTTTATCTAGCTTTCCAGTGTTTTTCCATTTGTCAGGTTTATTAGAATTATTCGGGATTTAATGAAAATGACTTCGAACATAGCGTCTGCAGAATTCGTCATGTACATACTGTGTAATTAATAGGGTTAAGTTGTGTTAATTGATTGAAAAATTATTTATTTTACTAATTCTTAAAAAACAAGACAGTAAGAGGAAATTAATTTCCAAAAATGGGTTTTTAAAGTGCACGATGAAATTTCGTAATAAATTACTTTAAAACGGACACTAAAATTGGCACTAACGCTCTACGTTTCGCTATCGTTTGATAGCTACGTCAGGAGTGAAAGTAAAAAGAAAATATTATTATTTTTTATTTATTTATATATTTAACTTGAAGGCTTCCGCGGCCGTCGTCCATTGTTGAATTCTTGGCTTCCGGTTGGAACCGCGTGTCTCGGATTTCTTCACTGCCGACGTTTCGTTCTTCGTTGCAGAAGACTTCTTCAGGGCTGCTGTTGGTGGTGATGCTGCTACTGCTGTTTATATATATTTTTTTTACTTTCATTCCTAACGAAGCTATCAAACGATAGCGAAACATAGAGCGTTAGTGCCAATTTTAGTGTCCGTTTTCAAATAATTTACTAATGTATTAACGTTAAACAATTTTTACTCACAAAAGCGATGAGCAAGGACGCATATTTAAACTTGAGCTTTGAAAAACAAATTTATTTGAATTGAAAGATGCACTAATTCTCCGGCAAACGCTGTTATTATTTACAAATTTCCAAACGTTAACTTGTAAATGCAAAACTTAATTCGTCCTCTCAAAAGCATGTCCCATCGTGTTGAATCTGGAGTGTTAATGACACAAATTTGACGTTGTTGTTTAAGATTCACATGTAAACATATAAGGGGATACACTACTACAGGTCGATCGAATCCTCATCCGTGATCGATATTTTTTGTCTAGGCCGTTATTTTCTATATAAGGGGTGGCAGAGACAGCGATTTTGCGTTTCTGGCTATTTCTTGTTGTACCATCGCGCCTTTTATGGTTACATATAGGGTGAAACAATTCCAAGTTCGAAATTCTAGATTGTTATTGTTACTTATTCAGAAAATGGTGAGAAAGTAATTACTTAAAACTGTCCAGTATGAGTGCGTATTTTGGTGATATATACGTCATTTTATAGAGTATTATAAAGCATGAAATCTGCTTCTTTTTCAACTAGTATAAAACAGAAAAAAAAGTGATTTGATAATAACTTCTTTTACAATTACGTAAAGTGCATGCCTGGTACCGATTTTAAAATGCCTTGCATTTTATAATACACACACTCTCATCATTCTTTTAATCCGTTTTCTGTGTTTCTTTCTGGCATTGCCGGTTTATTTTACAATTCTATGACATGCTCCTAACATTTCGTATTGTGTAGTGATATTAATTGAATTTATGAAGTTTGTTATGATGATCCCACGTTGAGGTCCAATTTGTTGTGTAGATGTATTAATTTATGGATGTTCAAATTTCTTTTCTTTCTTTCTTAATTTATTTATCTTTTTATTTTGTATATTTTTGAGGCTTTTTAGGGTTGTGGTTCAATTAGTTAAGAAAATCTTTGTTGATTCTATTTAAGATTTAGTGTTTTGAAATTTCTAATAGGTTTAATAAATAGTTTACGATCGTCGCGAATCGTCCACAATCTATCTTTAATTAGTAATTTCAATTTCTTGCTTTTCTATCTGAATTTATTCGGTTTAGATATTTCAATTACGATCGTCGCGAATCGTCCTTGATTAACATCAGTGGAATAAATTTAAATATTCACAATAAATTTTATTCAATAGTTTTAAATACTTTGTCTCCGATCGTCGCGAATCGTATACAACAGAATTCGTTAATTGATTGAAATTTAAATTTATCTTTTGACAGATCGGATGTACTATTTATTTCAACCCTTTTCTAATTATTTTATTTGACTAAAACTTACTGTGACATTCCTCTTTAGATATAAATTCAAATTAAACAGGTACTTCAAAACAATTATTTTATTCAAAAATATTTAAACGTCGGCAGTGAAGAAATCCGAGATACGCGGTTCCAACCGGAAGCCAAGAATTCAACAATGGACGACGGCCGCGGAAGCCTTCAAGTTAAATTAATATTTAAATGTTTGATGGTAAATGTCAAAACTTTAATCAACGTCAAGAGAAATTTTATGTAAACTGGAAAAATGAACTATTTTTAATACTGGAACTATTGAACAATAACAAAAAAAATTTGATGGATTTGAAAAGAATTTAACAGATTAAAATTAATTTTAAGTGTTTATGTTGTTCACAGATCAGAGGTCAAGCTATGAATGAATCTTTGTGGTTGCTAATGCTTTATTTATACTATGGATAAATATTTTTTACCCTGCTAACCATCTACATGGTAACATTTAAATTTTTTACGAACGAATTTTATTTATATCTCAATTTTCCTATACTTCATTTTTAATTTTGACGTTGATTAATGTCATTTCAAAGTTTGTGTGAATTCGTTACAAAAATACATTTTTTCTTAAAATCTAAACATTTCCTTTATATTATACAGACAATTTCACAATAATAACATTCTTTCTAACAAATTTTTATCAACACGCACTAATTTTTTGTAATTTGTAGTTCCTTCTCCAAAAGTTCCCCATAATCTACCCCGCGTCCTCCACCTTCGTCATCCTGACCCGAATCCGCGCCGTCCATCTTCCAGGTAGACCAGTCTTCGTTTTCTTTTATTCGTTACGGCTTGGACCGACCAATTCCTTGTAGTAAGTGGATGCTTTCATTTTCCTTTAAACCTTTCCAAATAGTCACTAAACTCCCTCCAATTCATTTCCCTTTCAAATTCTTTTACCCAATTCACCTCCTCCTCTTCAATATGAATAAAAATCTCCTCCTCTTGATCATTTCTTTAAAATATTTAACTTTGATTTACTTCTAGTACTCTATTTTTTTATATTTAATATTTTTACCCTCTGATCTTTATTAACAATGTTTTTCTTGTTTCAGGATGTTAATTTTGAAATGTAAAATGTTAATGTATATGAATTTGGATAATAAATGAATACATTTTATTTATTTATTTATTCTTCGTCTTCATACCAACCGGAACCTATGGTATTGTAGGTAATATCACAGCAATATGTTTTCTATGCTATCCGATTGTCATTTTATGTATTGCAACAATGAATTATAATACTTATATATTTTTATTGCTGTGCGATAAATACATTTCAGATTAGAGCAACTGTTGAGTAAAAAAGTATATCAGTTTACTAAGTTTACTAAGTTTGAAATATGTACTAATCCCTAGTATTTTAATTTAATTTAAATTGTATTGTAAATAAAGTTCCTATGGCCTAATATTACGCGTTACCCTTCCTTTACAAACTAATCAGAACAAACAGTGTTTAGTTTTTAATTATTTTACGACGACAATCAAAATTTAAAACATTATAATCGTTAAACACATTTGTAATCGTTGGGTTTGTTAATAATTACAATTTCATTTTGTGTGCGGCATTCAATGAGAAACAAATTCGTTATTATCAAAGATAAATTATTAACATAAACCTATTAAAAGTTTAACAAAATTCAAGACGCGTAAGCAATTCTTTATCTGGTGTTTTTAGTGCTCTGGTTATAAATCGTTCCTCGTTTCACCATAAACATTTTTTTGACTTTGAATAATTATTTGGACTTTGAATTAAATTTTTAATTAACTATGAACTCTTCCATAGAATTTGTTAAACATTTTCTCGTAAACTGCAACATTCATTCACTTACGCGTTGTTTTTTGGTGAAAGTAATGATTAAAAATTTATTTTTTATGTCTCCGGCGAAAGGTTTTACAATCACTTGTAAGTTTGCATGAAAGACGAACTAAGTTCGTCCGTTAATAAGTAAAAAAAATTGTCAGCGATGAATTGCAGGTTTAATAATGCGTTTCACATTATCGGAGAAAACCGATATGTTTAAGCGATTCCTTGGAAATGTGATCGTCGCGTCTTGTCGCGTTAATTCCTTATTGGTAGTTTTACCTTCATTAATTTCTAGTAATCCTGTCTGAACTTATGAGATTTTCAAATATCCCCATCAATTTAAACACCCTTTAATTACATCGTGTAACTCGCAATCAGATTTTCATTCCCAGCTATGAACTATGTAATAAAATGAAATTCAGATCTGTGATAAGGTCACATTATGATATGATAATAATATTCATAAAACTTATACTCCAATTTACTGCTGCATTTATAAGACGTGGCTTTGTATTTGTACTCAGTGCAGTAGCGTGTTTTTAGGATAAATTTTTAATTAACTATAAACTGTAGCAAAGAATTTTTTTAAACATTTTTCCAAAATCTATAGAGTTCATTCTCTTACAGGTTTTTTTTTGGCGAAACAGTTTTTACCCACCTTGTATAGTCATCATCAAATTACTAAGAAATTACTATTCGAAAATAAAATTTAGAATTAAAATTCTTCTTATATTTTCCTTTGGAATTATTTTCTTTAGTTTTGATTTTAATTAAGGAACACTATGATTGGAGACCATTGAGCCAGGCTAGGAACTAGCCTCTTTAATAATATATCAATATAAAAGAACTCAATATTTAATTTTTTTTTGTGTGCCATCACTTTTGACGCTCCAATTAAATCGAAGCAACAATAAAATACAAATTTAAAAGTCGAGATCCTCGATCAATAAATTATATGCCCCCTCAAATCGAAGGACAATAACTTTGTAAAAACCACGTCCTGCTGATTAATGTTACATAATTTCCGCCTCAAATTAGTTCGAAAATCGAACTCAATTTGTCGCTCCTTTCCCTGCCCACCAAACTCATGAAGAGGAAAATTCGCCTCCGAAGAAAAACTTCGAAACACTCGGTCATTCCGACTTAAAATATTAACAGGTCCTACCCGAAACGGGACCATCCCTTCTCTGTTGTCAGAACATCGGCGTCCTCAGTATCGTACGCGTCGCGGCGGCGTACGCGACGTCCGCAGTTCTCTAATTCTGCTTTATCGCATTCAACTAGCGTTATCTCGCCCTAATCAGCCGTCAATTTTGCGGTCGTTATAAACTGCAAAAAGTCTTTCAAGTTTATTATCCAGAACTAACTCAAGGTGTTTATCGGTTTTTATACGTGGAAAAAAAAAGTGAAAAAGTTCTGCTGTGCGCGTTTGTGCTGTTTGACTGCGGAATTTTGCTTCAGATGTACTTGGTGTATTTTTGCGCAGACGTGACAGAATACACAGAGGTTGATTCCACACTTTCAAACTGCAGGAAATTTATGGTCGACAAGGTATTTAAATACTATGTTAGTTTTAATTTTATTGGAGGTATATAAGATAATAAAACTGAAAGTTAGAAGCAGCCTGGGAGTATACATGTAAGATGATAATGATAAGAAATCTTGGCGACCTCTTATATTATTATAAATACGAAATATATTATAAACATTCAATAAAAGCGTAGAGCATTTAGGTTATCATAATGAAACATTATACCAAAGTTATACCAAAGCAGTAACACTTTTAACTTTAACGGATCCACTGGTACCAATTCAGTTTATCGAAGCAATTCGTTTAAAAGAGCTAAACAAGAAGACGAGGTTATAGAAAAAGTGTTAATAACAAAGAATTAAAAAAATATCCAACTGTTAATGACCGTGGTAACTCTATAAAGATATATAAAAAAAGATCTCTTACCACAATTAGTTTATATCCGTAGGTGCGTATTTCGATAGCTACGCTGCCTTCTTCGGTACACACCTCATGTCGGTGCTTTGACATTTATTAATTTTACGTTGCATTATTTTTGCATGTCAGTGTACGGCATTATCTACATGCATTAATTAATATGCTTCGTTGTTTTAAAAAATATTTTTATTAAGTATAAACAAATAAATACGAAACAAAATTTGTATTTATTCGCAAGTTTTTCAGCGCTTTTATTATTCTTGCATTTATATAAATAAAATAATGACTGCAGCTGTACCTACTGCATATGTTTATCTACTTTTATCAGTGACGGAAGATGATAAGCTGAAATGAGACACATGTTAGCTTGACGAGGCTGTAAAATAGAATAAAACAAGTGTGCTTTTTAACTAAACAGTTTTATTTGAGGTCCTGTTCTGTCCTGTCATCCTATGTTCTATTTTTATTTGAAATTACTCATCCTTGAATTGCTTTCACGTACCATCATGAAAATATAAAGGTAAACTGGACGTTTAAAGCTTCTATAGATATTAACCTTCATATACAGTTTGACAGTGACTTTGTGCATTCGTTGAACATTTCAGTTTCCGGTCTGGCGTCGCGACGTCCGCCGCATCGATCTGGAAAGAATTTTTAAAACGTGTTTACGCACGAAAGGGAAACCTTGAAAATTCCACTTGATGATACCCAGTAAACAAAGTTTATTATTACGGCTTGATGTATGGCACATCAACCTAATTAAATTGGTTTCATCGTAATCACACTGTTGTGACAATGTATTCGTTCTACATAACAAAAAAATACCTCGAGTTAACCTTGCAAAAAAAATCGTATGTCGTAGCCTTGTCAATATTTTATATGACAGAAAAGGAGAAATATTCAATTAATCTCAAAACGTTCACATGGGGACAAGATCTAGCTTTTACTCGTTAATTTCAGTTGTTGGACGATACATATTTCTTGGTGGAAGTGGCCAGTGGAAAAAAATATTTTAAAAGTAGGTAATATGTTCGTTCTTAAACTTAAAGTAAATTTCTCACTTCAATTCCTTCGAATAACCTACATTTTATATTTTGACAGTTCTTGTGGTAATCACAGCACCTGTACAGTTCAATCTACGATAGTTAGGTGCTTTTATTACTAAGGTTAACTCGAATTAGGTTTTCGTTGAATACTCGTTACAATTTAGCTGAAAAAGAAAATTAAAATCTTGCGAAAATTTGTTTACGAATTATTGTCTCTGCTATAGTAGCTTTTGATTGACAAATGGAAAAAAAATTGTGGACTTGTGGTTCGCATGTGTCAAATGTTTGTCTTGTTTCAATCAAGAGTTATTAATTGAAATCAGCATCATAAAGTTCCTTACCAAAAAAAGGAAAATTGTTCATGAAAGTGTGGCTGTAGTGTATAACAATAATGCGCCGTCCCAAATGTGACAAACCAAAAACGGAAACAAGTAGAGAAAGGACTGCAAAAGTTATGTTCCTCGAGGATTATTGTACGAGAGTCACCACTTAGTATGGAGTTAGGCATATCCAAACCAAGCATAATTGTCATATGACCCTTTCAATAAAAAAAAGGGATGGGTGGTGACACCTGAACAAAAGTTGGTACAAATATGGAAAATTTATCGGCAGCTTTGGAGGAGGAAAATTTTTAATGCAAATTGTGACGGGGGATGAAAATTGGGTGCATCACTCAGATCTAGAATCAAAATCAGAATCCAAGTAATGGGTTCATAAAGATTCTTCACCTTAAAAAAAAGCACACACACAACTATCTGCAAGAAAAGTTATGGCAACATATTTAGCACATGCTTATTGAATACAGGATGATTCAAAATAAGTGTGCGACCGTACTTACTAAGGTCATGTAAGTATGAAATTGAAAGAAATAAATTTATCGGAGGCATTTGAAAAATAAACCTCTTGTGAATCCTAAATCGAAACTGATGATTATTAGAATGTGATATGTGCGGCGCTTATAAAATTACGTAAGAAAACCCTTTTTATAACGTTAATAAATTTTATTGGCATAGTCAGCAACTGTAGTAATAAACGCATAATAAAAATGAATGAACAATTTTGACTGTAAATTTATTATAATCGACATTGAATTTGGCGCTTTTATAAAAGTTAAGGTCAAATTTTTTGTGAGTTTCTTATTAATATTAAAGTGAAACGGTGTGCATAAAGTTAAATTTACGGTTTTTGCAACAGATGCTCGATAGGATCCCCTTCTTGTTGTATGATATTCGCATTGTTTCGAATTATTTCTGCTGCGGCAAAAACGCGATTGTGAATTCTTCAACCGTGTTAATGGGGTCTTTATAAACCAAACTTTTCATGTGGCTCCACAAATAAAAGTCTAAGGGATTCATATCGGGCGAGCGGACAGGCCAAGCTACTGGCCCACTGCGCCCGATCCACCTACTTCCAAACTGAAAGTTTCAGTGCAGGGCGAACGCACGTGTTTCGTTTTATTTTTGCGAGAGATTATTGCTTTCGTGACGCAATACAGTTATTCCAGTGGACACCAAACAATTTACATCTGATCCGTCAACTAATTTTATCTCAAAAACCGACCCTCCATTACTATAGTTTTTTTGTTTTGTTTTTTCATGTATTACCTGTGATTAACGGGTCGGACACTTATTTTGAATCTGCCTGTATATGCAGTAAATGCAGACTTCTTGTAACATATTAAAATATTACTAAGAAACAACGCGATTTGTCAGATCAAGAAGTGCTTCTGTTCCTGAACTATGCAACTGTCCATAAGATTACCAAAATGAAACCAATTGGACAAGAATGTATAGAAAGTGTCGATGGGGTGAAAGACAAGAAGTTTTCCCATTACTAACCCTTTTTACTGAGGCTGCGGAATTTATAAACGGGGTTCTGGACGCTTTTAAAGCTTAATTAAATTATGTGGTCGCTTATTAAGAAATCCGAGGGAGATTCCTTCGGGTTCTAAAACTATGCAAGTGAATAATACATATAATTTACCGCCAGGAATGTATTGGAAAACATTAATCGGCGTTAAAGACAACAAAAACAGACAGACATAACAGAACATGATCTCCTACCTGATAGGGTAAACTAAAGGCTCAGCAGCAGAAAATCTTTTTTCTTAGTGTTTCCTTTTTCCCGATCGTTCCCTGGGCTTCTAGGCCAAGGTTTCTCTTCCTCCAGCCTCCCTTTACCCACACCAAGAACTTTTGAATTTGAACGCCCGTCACAAAAAAGAGTCGATTAATTTAAATAAAATCGTTTGAAGATGAATAATAAATAATAATAAAAATAATAAAAAAATAAAAGAAAAGAAAAAGGGAGGCCCGCGACGGTTCGAAAAAAGGGCTTATTGTTTACATTCAGAAAGGAAGACGCCTCTCCTCCCTTTGAAGGACCTGCCCTGGAAGCTTGCCGAAATATGTCAAGGGAGTGATTTAAGATTTTAAGTTGCCTATTCCAAAAGTGCTTGCGAGGTGTTTTGGATCGGCCACGCTCTCTTGCGCGGGGTGTCGTTCTCAGGGCCTTTGTCTTTATTTATTTGTGAGGGATTTTTAGCATTTTTAGTCACCACTAAAAATGCTAAAAGAAAGGGGATGAATTATCCTTTATTTTCGAATCTATCAATTTTAGAAGACCTCGTCGAGATGCTTTTCTCTTCTAGATACCACGACGAGAGTGAGGCAGAGATTCTATATTTACGCGTAAAGTGTAAATAAATTATTTCCTCCTGTTCTGTTTACTCTTTTATCAAAATTTTAATCGAACCATAAGATACCTAGGTACCAAATTCTTTGTTTGTACGTTTCTGGTTTGAGTTTAAATTAGCCAGATACTGCTCTTCTTCTTTTTTTATATTTTCTTTTCTTTCTTTATATGAATTTTAATTTTAGAAAATTAAGGTAAAAGTACCTATAAAAGTATATAGGATGTTTCCAAAATAAGTACAGAAATTTTAACCACAGTATCCTGACAGCACAAACAGCACGAAAAAATACAAGACAAAAATTCGTATAACAAAAAGATAATTTCTTTATCCGTTCCTTATTCGGCGCTCATGAAATAACAAGAAAAACTTACGGAACCTGCTTCGCTGATCGTAGGCAGTAAACGTCGAGGGAAAGACTAATAAGTCGACGCTTACTTTGCGTATTGCAAAGCACACTCACCAAATATCATCTGTGCGGAGGATCACATTCAAACAAACGTTCATTGTCGACATTTAGAAATGTTTATAACAATTGTTCGAAGTGGCGTCCATCATTAGCGAGCTCGGCGAAAGAACGATTCTTGTATTCATGTATGCATGTCAGGATTAGCGCGAATACTGTCGGCGGCGTTATGAAAACTCACTGTCAATTCATTTAATGTGTTTATAGGGGCGGATACACTATCTGCTTCAAGTGACCCCACAAAAAGAAATTACACGGATTTAGATCAGGAGATCGGGAAGGCCACCACATGGGCCCATTTTGACCAATTCATTTTCCTGGAAGATGTACATTAAGCCAGGTTCTAACAGGGACAATATTGTGTGGTGGAGCGCCATCGTGCATAAACTAGGTGTTTCGTAACACATTCAACGGTAATGCATCCAAAAAATCTTCAACGGTGTTCCGCAGCACCTGTTAAACGAGGTGGTAATATAAAAGGCCCTACAAGTTGATCACTCAAAATTCCTGCCCACACATTGACGCTGAAACGCAGCTGTGAATGAGTTTCACGTACAGCATGAAAATTTTCATCTGACCATACATGTGTATTGTGCGTATTAAAAATGCCGTTACGAGTAAAAGTGGCCTTATCTGTGGTCATCAGATTTTGAAAAAATTTGGATGTCCTGTATGTTGTTCCAATAACTAATCGCAAAAAGTACGCCGACGTTCGGAATCTCCCAGGTGTAATTTTTGTACGCATTGTACGTGGTAGGGATGCAAATCCTGTTCATGTAACGTCCTCCAGAAAACCTTAGCTGAAACACCCATTCTGGCTTATTCCCGGATTTTCTGCAATGACGTCCAGAATTTCTGGTTCCAGTTCCAGAATAGCTGCATTACGTTTACGTCCTCGGTTTATAGCCTTGCGGTCGAAACGTTCCGTAGTCACGTAAATGCTGCACATTAGCTGTAAATGTTCTTGCAGTGGGAAGTTCTCAGTTCGAAAATTTGTTTGCACGAAGCCCTCGTGGTTCCTCGAGCTTCGCCGTAGATGAGTAGCATATATGTTCTCTCGCCGTTCGTGAATTGCGGCATTTTAGCTTTAACTCGTTCAACCACTTTTCACAAACTAAACTGTTGATCCCAAAAGATACGGAGCAATAAATTGTGTATCATAATCATGAAAAATGAAACAAATTCTTTCGCTCAGCTGTTATACGACTTATTGCGACGTGAAGGAAAAAATGCTTTTATTGGCCTCCCGACTTCGATCACTTGTGTTTTTTGTCGCAATAAAAATTCCTTTTCTTGACCTACCTCAAAGACATAGATGTACGATTAATTCTTGCCCGATTTTCAACTGCAATTTCTTCGAAATATGTAAAACTTTTGTTAAGGACATGTAAGTTCAATCGTTCCCATTTAGGTGATGTATTACAGGTTAAATTTCTGTACTTATTTTGGAAACACGCTGTATATTCAAAATAGATGAAAACAATTACAAATCAAATTAAAGAATTCGGTATAAAGGGAAATTCTAAACAGTATTAAAACAATAACTCAAGGTCATGTATTATTAAAAGACAATTAAGACAATTTTAAGAAAGAAACAAAATAAATATATACAATAATTTATTCAAATTTATTAATGCTATCAACAATGATTGAATATGCTGTTATACATATTATTGTTGCGGAATAAAAGATTAAATTAGTATTTTATAAACATTACAGATGGAAACCTTCAAGCACTGCACATTATAGATGGAAACCTTCAAGCACAGTATATTGTTTTTCAGGTAGCCAGTTTCAGATAGTTTGAAATTAATAATATGTGAACGTATTTATATACGAATTCACATTACATTTACAAAGAGTAACAGTCCGGAATACTTGCCTGCAGTTATCGTGAGCTTTTATTACAGCTTCTAAGCGAATTATGCAACAGCATATCAATTACACCTAACCAAACGAGACCGTCCGGGAGAAGATAAACACGGTAGATCGAAATTAACCAGGGTTCTACATGTGCACTTTGATAAGGTTTGTTTACTACGTACGTAGTACTTCATTGAAATGCATTTTAGATGGAATTCACATTTGCTTTATGGATTCTTATTAGGGTGTTTACATAAGGAGATGTATATTTTATTTTTTCGTTATAATTTTCATTAAGTAAAGTTCCGTTTTACTTATTAAATTTATTGTTCCCTTTCAGAAATAGTACGAATAAAAGCTGTGAATTGTTCTAACAACTTCTGAATGTCATATTTAATTAATACGTTCTAAAAAGAGTAATATGTAGATCAGTGAAAAAAAGTTTTTATATTCGTACCTTAGAACTTTTCTTTAGATATATTCTGTATCTACAAGCCAAAGTTTACTTACAATCCATCATAATTGCTCAATAAATAAATGTGACGTGACCATAATTCGTTATGTAAGGGCAAACAAGATTATTGACACGGTCCTGGAAATTAAACAGGCCGATCTACGTAATGTTTACACGGTTAATACGTGGACATTCGCACATTGTTCTGACCTGAACAAACTGGGAGCTTTTTGTTATTATTGTTTGAACAAACGAACCAACTCTGACAAAGAGGAGCCGTTTTCCAAATATTTTATTAACATATACTAGTACTTAAATATATTTTCCGCTTGCTCGAAATAATTAATTACATTACCTACTGAAGGGAATAAAGCTCATTAGAACTGAAGGCAAGGCTGTTGATGGAGTAAGCAATTTGTGCTTTCATCTCTTTGGAACACAAATTTGTCACAACAACTGCGGTTGAACTTTTTTTTTAGTTTATCACCAGCTGGGGTATTTGTGTTTTAATTTCGAGGTAAACACTGGGTTAAAAAACATTTGTGTTCACCGCCTGGATAAATTTTGTTTAATGTCGCTTGTTTATTGTTTAGCTTCGCTAGATGGAGCAAAAAACACCGCGCAATTACGTCGCGGCGCTTTGAATAAACTGCTTTTTTTAGAAAAAAACTCCTTTCCTGTAATTGCTGCAACAGAAAATTAAATGGATATTTTTCACAAACAAATTAATCAAAAAGTTTGTCAAAAATATGAAAATGAAAAATTTGAGGGTAAAATTCGTTACGCTTATAGTTTCTAATTGGTTTTTTGTTTCTGGCTAATGAAATCCCTGTTTGTCGATGCTTTTAACATTATTAATTTTATATAACTGTAGGTATCAATACTGTTACTTTAGTTTCTTTTAATTAATTTTGTTGTCTATTTAGTACATACCACTTAAACATTTTTGATTTTTAAGAAATTACAAATATTGTTACGAGTTCTTTTGGGGCATTCGTAGTGGGAGTCGTTTTCTTCGCAGAAAAGTAGTATTTAATTAATACCGTGGAAATAATAGAAATTGTACTTAGGGATCTTCAACCCTGTTTCTAATGGCCATAGGAGAGTTTAGAAATAGAAAAGAAAAACACGCAAATTGTTAGCCTCCTTCGACGTGGGTGTAAATTCGCAGCTTTTTAGTCTACTCATACCTAAACTCCTCCCTCTTATTCACTAAGTTACGTCACGTGGTATTTTTGTATTCTGAGTAGTGCAAGTGTAAGGAACTGGGATTCTGAACAAAAAAAATATTATTTCAATTTAGAAAATAAAATGAAATTTTTACGCGAAGAATTGGAATGTAAACTTAAACGAAGGAGTCTGTATTTCTCTACTCAGAACGAAACGAAAGTGTTATGTTACTTAGATAAATTTGAATGGCGACTTAAGACATCATCAAGCCTTATTTTAAGCATAACGTGTAGCAAAAAAATTCTGTTCTCATCAGGGCGTCGCTCTGAAATCATTTACTTCGCTTATTCAGCGAATTTAGATTCGGCTTGCGTGAATTCACTGAAAAAGCAGTGTCCTCTATCGGTAGCTATTTCCCACTTAGAAGTTTCGCGCGGAACAGAAATATTCAAATTTAAATGGCTCCTGTGACGATAGCCACCAACTTAAAGACCTGATAACAATGTTTTAAATACTGCCGCTCAGGAAAGAAAAATCAGTTCCTAATTCTCAGTTCCACTTTCATCAGAGCTTTTCCTTCTTCGATCTGCGTATCTTTTCTCGACACGAATTTTCTATAAGTTCGGTTTCGCGGATAAAAAAAAACAAGTAATTCTCCACATAGTTTGCATTAGGTAGTAAAGAAAATAATTCTTTCAGTGAGTGTTTCTTGGATTAATTATAAAAATTTAAGGAAGTCGTAAGCGAAACGTCTTCGACATTTAAATTGAAGTGCCCCAAAATTGAATTGGTTTCTGCGTCACGATGATTTCTTCTACTGCCGATGTTTCGTTTTTTTTGAAGCGAATTAAAATATGGATGACGGCGGCGGAAGCTTTTAAGTGTCCCAAAATGTTGGATTACAGAAAGATAAACAGACTTGGCGAACTAAGAAATATAATTTTATTTGCTTAGAATTCATACATTTGCAAGAGCTTTAAATTTGGTACTACAGAAAGAATACCGTTTGTTTTCTCTTCGAGTTAAATTGTTTGTATTTTGTGATATCAATATTTTAATTTTCTTAGAATTTTTGAATCTTATTTCTCAAACTATTTCATCGTTAAAATTTCAATTTTATATGTTCCAAAATTTTGTGCCTTTACAAGAAATAAACTACTTTAATAAAAGTATGTCCTGACTTTCAGGTTTACTGCAGTTGGTACGGTACTAGCACCACTTTTGCAGCCGAAAATTCTAATGGATGCTACCAAATTAGATTTTCAATCAACTTGTTGGTATTGTTAAAAATAATTTTATTGGCTCATACATATTCCCTCCCTGTCCAATAGTGATTATTAGACCGCACCGCGTAAGATTGTCTCTGTGAGTGAGTGAATGTGCGCGAGACGTATGTGATGTCTATGGACGTTCTTGTTTGTTCACAGTGCAAAATCAAAGCCCAAAAAGGGCCTAAATGTTGCAATTGCGGACGTGTCTTTCACCCAAAATGCATTGAAAGACTTAACTTAGAAGTATTGGATGTTGATTCAGTTGTTTGTTGCAAGAAATCTAATTTCGGTGCAAAAAAGTCAGCGTTTAACGTTGATCACAACACCAATTTAATTTTATCATTTTTAAAAAGTGATATATTTTCGGAGATAATTAAGAATGCATTTTCTAAGGAAGTAAAGTATCTGCACAAAGAAATTATTTCCTTGCAAAATCAGGTCGGTGTTCCTAAATCTACCAACATCGATATGGTCCGAATGTTAACTGCTAATAATACAACTTTTTCCGCCCTACCGACCTTGAGCGATGTCTCCGCTATTATTCAAAAAACAACTAAGCATCTAGTAAATACCGCATCTAAAAATAAGACTGAGAAGTTGAAATTGAATATTCCTTAAATCAGAGTAAATGTTGAATTAATTGGAAAGAAATTCTTCGCCTATTCATCAGAAATATTTATCTCCGCAATTTCCGAAGCCTAATTCTTCACCGACTACTTCACCGTCTAACTTACCGCAAGTTTAGAACGAGCAGTGGCACAAAGTTCCTCCAAAAAAGCGCAAGTATAACTCTAAATTCAATTATGGATCTGGCAGCGTAAATAATATCCTAATTCCATATATTCCAAAGTCTTTTATTCACGTTTTGAAAGTACATTTAAGTTGCACCAAGGAGAAGCTGTGCGATTACGCGAAGTCAAAATTTGATATGGAATTTTCGTGGGAAGAACTCTCCGTAAAATCTGGTAGTTACCGTAGCTTTAAAATTGGAGTAAGTGCTACTGAAGCCGCTTCTTTACTAAATCCCGATTTTTGGCCTCAAAACATCGCAATTAAAAAATTTATCACTTTCAAGAAACGTGCAGGAGTTTCATCGGGATCACAAAATTGACTATATGATCCCAAAATATGGAATCGGTCAAAAACCGTAGATAATATAACTAACCTATTTATTTTCTATCAAAACGTAAATGATCTTAGAACCAAACTTGATGATTTTAATCAAGCTGTACTCATCAATGATTTCGATGTTATTTTAATTACGGAATCTTCACTATATTCTGATATAAACGATAGGGAGTTAATTGATGACCGCTATGTTGTGTACCGTTGTGACAGATCGACTCGAAATAGTGTCAAATGTAGAGGAGGAGGTGTTTTTATTGCTTTGAAACGCCATTTCGTGGCTCAAGTGCTACTACCAAGCAATCCTGAAATTGAAGAAGTTTTTGTCAAACTGAAATGTAGCAAGTTCAGCGCTATTATTGAGGCCGTTTATATTCCTCCTCAATCTGCCGTTGAAAATTATAAACTACACGCTCCATCAGTTGAACGGATCGTTGACGAAAATCCAGAAACCATTTTTCTCCTCGCTGGTGACTATAACCTCCCAGGTGTATGTTGGAAAAGTGATCCCGAAGTTCCTGGTTTTTGTGCTACAAATGTTATATCTAACTGTGATCGATCTATTTGTGATAAACTCGCATTTCTAGGACTTCATCAATTTAATAGTATCACTAACTTTAATAATGTTATTCTGGATCTTGTATATTCTAATATCTGTGACTTATGTGTTCAAGAAACTTTACCTCTTACCAACTGTGATAATCATCACTCTCCTCTTATAATTGCTCTAAAAGTTCCCACTATTCTATCTAGTTGTTCACAAACTTATTACGATTTCAGATCAGCAGACTTTGAGCTTATCAATTCAATATTAACTACCATCAATTGGGAATATCTCTTTACTTTTCAGGATGTTAATATGTGTGTAGATTATCTTTATTTTATCTTGTACGATGTTATTGAGCTTTGTGTCCCTAAGCGTATAGTTAAAAATTCTAATTATCCCTCTTATTTCTCTAACGAAACTATTAGTTTCATCAAGAGTAAACGTGTGGCGCAACGCAAGTTCAAGCAGTCCTTTCACAGTCCGATTATGTCAACTTCACTGATCTTAGAAATATTTGTAAAATCTTAGTGGAAAATGATTACAACAAGTACATTTCTACCCCTGAAGAAAATCTATCATGTGGCCTCAATAAGTTTTGGAAATTCGTTGCATCAAAAAAAAATAATTCAAATACTATTATCTCTTCTATGGTTGATAATGGAAATCTCAATACTGATGGTAAGGACATGGTTTGCAAAATATTTCCAATCGGTCTATAAAATCCCTAAAAAAGTGGAGAATAGTGACTTACCCAATATTGATATTATCTTTTGTAACAAAATTACAATTTCAGTTGATGATATTTCTCAGTGTCTTAGTAATTTAAACTAAGCAAGTAGCCCTGGACTGGATATGATTTCTCCTATTCTTATGAAAGCCTGCGCTAAAAGCTTCCTCTATTCATTATATATAATAAATCGTTGGCTTTCGGCATTTCTCCTAATATTTGGAAAAATTGTTTCATTAATTCGATTTTTAAAAAAAAGGTGATCGTACTCTTGTATATAGTTATCGTGGCATCTCCATTCAGTCTTGTCTGGCAAAGTTATTCGATAAACTTGTTTATTCTAGGTTAAATTAAATGTTATAATTGATCAACAGCATGGTTTTCTTGAAGGTAGATCGACAACAAGCAATTTATTCTTATTCGTGAACTACGTTTTAAATTCTTTAGAACGGGGTTTCATGGTGGACTCTGACTTCAGCAAAACTTATGGTAGTATTAATCATATGAGACTCACAGCTAAATTAAAGATGCTTGGCATTGGGGACCCTCTTCTCACATGGTTACAATCTTATTTTATTAATCGCACTTACGTAGTAAATATCAATGGTCCACATCATTTGAATTTTCTTTTGGTAAACCCCAAGGATTTCATGTTGGTCCTCTTTTGTTCTTGATATATGTTAATATAATATTAATTTTACTCAGTATTATAATTATTACATTGAATTCTTCAATTTAATATCTTTAGTCAATAGAAGAACTTTTTTCGAAATACGTTTCACACAGAAAGTTATTGGTGGTTTCTCTAATTGCATAGAATTGTCTGGTCTATTTCACTTTCATATTCCTCGTACGTAATCCACCACTACTTACTGTGTCTCATCACAGAACCTGCAGAACTTATACGGTAAGAACTGCCCTAAGAATAAATGTTGTGCCTCCTTTAATAGATGTGCCTTTAATATTAATGTTTTTATAAATCCTGTGAAATTTAAACATTTATTGACATATATTTTATCATGATTTAGATTTACTTGTCATTGTAATTTAATTTAAAATGCCAGGAGCGTAATAAATCAAATCAAATCAAGATTGTGCCTTAGGATGTGAGTTTATTAAAGAAATTTGTTTCCTTTGAACTTCTCTGTTGACACAAAAAATTCGGTGTGTATTTTGGAACACCCTGCACATACTTTTTAAGGAAATTGTAGTATTTTATTGATTTGGACAAGAGAGAAAAATCGGTGAGATTTTCTTCAATCCCGAAGTTATATAATAGCGATTACGATAAAGGCCAAAAAGATGCATTCCATGAATAAAGGACATTAAGTGATTCCTGGCTACCTTAAAAACTCAATCCAGAGACGCTAAATAAAGGGATTGGGTCTCTCTTGGTTTGTTAAGAATTTGGTAAAAGTGAGAAATTTGGAAAAAGATAATTGTTGTTTTTTAGAGTAAAAGTTTTGCTGAACCCTTTTCGATCATTTCTCCTCAACACCGTCTGGCCGTTACCCAAGTAATGGAGCGCAAACGGTGTCTTTGCAAGATAATTATTTTCAGTGTCACTTTGAGTAATTCCCTTTCTTTTCATGAGATATTGTTACGGTATATTTTGAGTAAGGGATACAGCCAGAGCAAATAATACATTTACGGCCATTTGCATCAAACATTTTAAACTCAACTTAACTTAAGCGCTACTTAGAATATGATTATGTAATGCTGTGTAACCTAAAAATTCACATTATAAAAACACTTATATTTAAGCTTAGCTTAAGTGTTTGGTGCAAATGGCCATATTGAAATAACAAAGTTAAACTTACATGATTGGGCAGTCTCACATCATACTTGTATCTGTTTGGTCAAGGTATGTATCTTTGCGCTGCATCTTTTGTTTATACTACGCGCTATTCATGTTACTATATTTTATACAGTACTGAATTTTATTGGCAGGCTGGAAGTCCTTATTTTCTGATTATCCATAATAAAATAACAAAGGAATGTAAATGTCTAAATAAATACAAATTTGCCTTAGAAACTGAAGTAACAAAGCGCTCAGACCCTCGTCATCGTACGTCCATCTCTCGCCAGAGAATTCCCTTGATTGTCTTGAATGTTTATGATAGGAAGTTGGCAACCCCCACATTAAACTAAATTATTTGCGGTGTCCGGAAGCACGGTAACGAGGAAGTCCCGTTGCTTATGTTACACGGCGGCGATGGAGTACAGTCTTCGATAAGCCGTCACGTCGCTGCCCAGATCAGTAGCCCTTCATTAATAAGCATCAGGTGTAAGTAAGTAGAACGTTTAATGGAAATGCGAAGCGTCAGGTCCTTTGCATGTGTTTACGTTAACGTACCTGACGGTGCTTATTTGCAATTCGGGTCGCATTAACAATGGATACGGTGAACGGCAACGTCTGCGGGGAATTCTCGGAGCTTTAATTTCTAGCTGACAGTGTATAATAGTTGCGCCATTAAACAAAACCACTTTCGGTGCTTCATTGCGGTCGGGGTGGGTTTTGTGTTCTCTGTTTGAATGGAACTGGACAAAGAGGTTTTTGGCAATTAAAATTTAAATTAGAATTATAATAGAAGCTTTGTTGTTCTTCAATTTTTTTAAAAATTAATTTCAATAAGGACAAAACAAAGAAACAAAAAAATTTAAAAATAACAAGCGTTAGTTAGTTAGTTAGTTAGATCAAATTGTTTAAGTACTTGATATTAATTTGGTAAAGTTCTTCTTTGGAAATGAGTATGTGCAAGTATGACTCCTTCCGTCAGAACACCTTTGTACTGATCCCCGTCAACTGTAAGCGAATTACAGGCGCTGCAGTGACACTAAATTGGATTAAGTTTCGTTGGAGTGACACTCACTTCCAAATATACTTACCCTAATTAGATTCTCTCGAGGAGTCGAAGCAGAAACTGCCGGAAAACGCGCACAAGATACCTTCTGTTTCTGTATCAGACACGCAGAATGTCGAGAAAATCTTATTTAATAATATTTTATGTTATCGCTTAAAATTGTACGTAATAACGGTTAACTTAAAATTTGGCTTTACGGTCCAAAGATAAGAACATTTCTTAGCAACTTATAACTTTAATTTATATTTAAGACTAATTAAGATATGAAATACTTATTTAACGAACGGATTTATTGCTTCAATTATTCAATTTACATAGAGATGTAGTAACTAATGTTTAGAAATGTGGAATAATGATAAAAACAACGTAAAGATGTAGCGTTTATTCTTGATACTTCTTGTCCCACATTTACAGAATGGGAAGAGTGAAGTTTTAACTTCATAACTGATGTCAGATTTGCAGGATGAAAAGCGGATAACAGTGGCTCAAGTATAAACCTCTGCGTAACGGCAGATATCAAGTCTATTCAATTACTATTGAATTTCTACAACCATACTCCAGTGTTAATTACCTTTTTGTAAAAATTAATTAAACAATTACATTACGTGGGAAGAATTAAAAACATATACGGTCCACGGTCCAGCAGATGTTCAACAACAGCTTTCGAAACAACTTGACGAGGAAGACGCAAGAGTGATGAGACGTTTCGACAGAACGACATGCATCTAAAACAAACAGACTATATAACAAATACAAAACGAAAAGAGACACTTACAAATGTAAACGCAGCAGTTATAGAAAGCATAATTACAGCTCAACGAATCAAATTAGCATCCCAGAGGGGAGGTTCAAGGTGGTAGACCAGTTTGAGTGGGCGACCAAACACTGGGATTTCGTAGCAAGAATGCAGCAGAGGTTTGGCTCATTCCGCGGCCCACTAACAGCCTTATATTACCCAGTCGACGGGAGGAAGCCGGCCAAGAACAAGAGAAGGCTGGTATATTTAGAAGACGGCCGAAGAATGCGTCTTCGCTGGGACTAAGTGCCGGACTTCTTGATAGACTATCAAGGATTGTGTGACGAACACTTATACGGAAGTGCTAAAAAAGACAAAGAATAGGTAATAAGAGAGTAGGACATTATTATAGCTTAAGTTTATTTTTAATACGTAGTGAATTATTTTTAGATAAGTAAGGCTTTAGAGGTTAGATAATTAGAAAAAAATGTATTTAAGATACTTACCTGTTGTTTAGAGTTAAGTTTGTTCCATTTTTAGTTCAATTTTTAGTTTGATTTTCATGAAATGTAGTCATATCTACGGTAAACGCTAATTGTCAAACCGTGACGTTTGGTTACCAACTCAAATCTAGTATGTATCTAGATCAGAACGTGGATATTCCGGTAACCATGACAATACCTGTATCCTTTTTCTTTAACCAACGACATGGACGACGGTTCCAGGTATGGCATACGCGACAACACAAACAAATTTTTTTATTTAAACACCGGACAACGGGAGACGTTTAGGCATTATCGAAGGGCGCCTCTCTGTTGTGAAAGAATTGAGACACATGCGTGATCGGCGGTAGAGAGAGTCCACTTTTAACAAAATATACATCTGATAGGGCAAGAGGCCCACCGACCCTTATGAAAGGCGAGGTGGGACAGACAACAACCTTTTTTATTACTTTTTCTGACACATACGGACGCATATACATTTAACACTGACACTCCCGAACCCTCCCCCTCACATCTCTGTGTTTGTCATTGTATATGCCCACCATGGGGCCATAAAACGAGAAACGAGAAGTGGATAATTCCGAGCGACCCAAAGAAAAACCCTGAGAGACAGACAAGAAGAAAGTAGACATGTACCCACAAACAACATAACACTGCAAATAGGCACCGCAACTAGGAGTCTTACATTACACTACAATATGTATCCTTGTCTTTAGTAGTTTATTTTTTGCGGAGAGACACTTTGAATTAATGCTTCAGACATCTTTATTTTACAAAACAAGATATATATAGATAAGTATTACGTTCGTAATATAAAATGCAGGCTGTGTTTGTGCTTATTTACAGAATATTTCATTTTTAAGCTTTGCTACAAACATTATTTCCTCTTCATAATTCATAATAATTACCTTTATTTTTTTTATCGCGAAATCTAAATAATACCACTCCTTGAAGAATTTAATCTCTCCATTTTTTAGTACCGACAAACGACCCTTCACCTTGTCATTAACAAGAAAATATTTGCACTTTAAGTTGGCTCTGGTAGACCTAAGATTATATAGCTGATGTTTTTAAACCAACGCGTAAATAAACGGCGAATTTATGTAGGACGATACTCCCTGTTCTTTTCTTGATGTATTTAGTTCAGCAAATAAAAAATACGCAACGTTATTTTTACCAATTAAATTTTTTATACAGGAGAGCATTTTTCTTAAGTGACAATTTTCTTCTCATCTTGAAGTCTTCTACTTTTTTAATCCACTTCACTTTTGATATACTTACCCTTTTTATTTTCTTTTGGCTGTTTCGGTTTGCGTTATCTTTTCTCCTTCGTCAGTTTTGCTTTAATTTTCGCCTCTATTTTGGGAATTTACATTTTTCCAGATTTAATGAAATTCTACCTTCTTGAGTACTCTGCAAAATGTCCTTGAGGTATTGACTTAACTTCCTCTCCTCACACAAGAAACACCGTTACCACTAATAAAGCCTCGGTGTCTCTTGTAACATGATTAAGTAATTTAGCAAAGTCGCCGGTAATTGCCTCTTCCTCTTCTTGTTCTCCTTATTGGTGGAGTGGTTTACAGATGTTCCACCGCGAACTAATGGCTCAATTACGTTCTATATTCTGACAATTAAAACTTTCGCGATGATAAATTCGCATCCATAAAACCGAATTTAAAAGCATGCATAACTGGTTACGCTCGAGTTTAAAACTCCCAAGATCTTAACAGGACGGCATAAAACAATTGGATACGGAAACGGAGCTTGGATGTAAACCGCAAACTTTTCAATCTCATCTTTCTTCTGCGGAATGGAAATAGAATACTCGAAACTTTCGCGAAAACTTTCTTTGCGCTTTTATGCGAGCGTTACTAGATTGAACCGCTTATGTTAATGCGGATCTTGAAAATTTTAAACCGGCAAGGAAAAGAAAGGCGGTGAAAATAGTGCTTTATAATAATTTATTTCTCTGTGCGCTTCTACGAAAGGAGATTTAATAATTATTTACCTAACCATGAAATAAAAGACCTACTTGTTCGCTTTTAATAGTTATGAATCGACCGTGCAAAAATCATTTCATTTGATCAGAAAAGTATAAGTTATTGAATTTTTAAAACAGGAAATGAGTGATTTCAAGTTAAAACATCGAAGTGTAATAAAATTTTTGACTAAAGAAGGGAATACTCTTAAAACTACCCATGAGGAAATGACGGCGGTGTATAACCATGATTCCCCATCATATTTGCAAGTCAAATTTTGTCCAAAACAGTTTCGTTGAGATAGAGATTCCATTCAGGACGATCCAAGAAGTGGCCTTAGAAGTTCGAAATACAGGAATGGTAAAAAGAGTTGAGGATTTAATGATGAAAGACCGATGTCTGCAAATATCATCAATTGCTACAGAAGTTGGAATATCTGAAGCCTCAGTTTTAAAAATAATACATTTATTGTTAGATTTAGGCCTTAGCAAAGTGTCTGCCGATGGGTTTCTAGTTTGTTGATGCCGGGACAAAAATTGAGTTGCAAAAAAATTTCAGCGTCAAATTTAGCCTCTTTAGAGGCGAATCCAAATCTATTTTCGCAAGTTATCACTGGCCACGAAACTTGGGTATACTTTTAGGATCCAGAAACAAAACAAGAATCTACGCAATGGAGGAATAAGTGTTCTTCTCTACCAAAAAAGGCACGGACACAAAGTTCTGCGGGAAAATTGATGGCTAAGATTTTTTGGGTTAGTGAGGGTATCTTCTACTTGAATATATGTCATAAGCTTCAACAATTAATGCAGAAGCATACTGAAGTATACTGCAAAACTTAAAAAAGCTCTTAAACTAAATCAACCTCATAACCTCTGTAAAGAAATCCTTCTTTTGCAGGTCATTTGCATAAAGCAAGAAAAGTTAAGGAATTCATCGACAACACAGGCTTTATTGAACTGGATCATTTTCCATATAGTCCAGATTTGACACCCTGCGACTACGACCTAATTCGACAACTTAAGAAAAAAACCTGGGAGGAAGGTCATTGTATTCAGATCAGGATCTAAAAAATGCGGTAGACATTTTTTTTTTTTTGAAAACTAGCACAAGTGTGTGGACTTATAAGGAAAATATATTGAATAATAGGAATATTTAAATTATCCCTTCCCTTCTTCTTCATGGCTGGGTAGATAATTTTTTAATTTCTTCTCTCTCTCTCATTTATCACGCTTCGGCAATCAGCGTTTCTTTTTGCTTCGTGGCCCAGTCTACTGTTGCGAAGCGGAGTTCACAATAAATTACTGTTAATTAAATGAAAAATAATTTAATTGTTTACAGTCACCGAGCACGTTAAAACACAGAAACAGATGTTTGTGTGCTGAATTAATTCGTACATTCGCATTTCCAAATAAATTGCCCCTTTTCCTATTTTTATAATTCGACCTCCTTGAATATTCAAGAGGCGAACCAGAAGCGATTAGAATACGCAGGAAATTTGCTAGAATAACACTCCCTTCTGTTCTGTTGATAGGTTATTCATCAGGGGTAACAACTTTACCGTATTTTTACGATTATGAAAACAACGAAAGTTTTGCTCTCAGTTATAGAGTACGGTAGCAGTTGAAGCCGATGCTGAATGAATGCAAAGATTACGGATGAAAGCTGAAGGATTCTCATTTGAACTCTTGGCAAGCCATTTTTTAGTTGTTCCTTCTCGTTATTGTGTCTAAATCATTGATTAGTGAAGTTGAGTTCCCTATTAGCTTCTATTTTGTTTTTTAATGAAGAATGAGAATTTTTAATGTTAGTGTTGCTATCCGTAAAACTACATTAAAAATATTACGGAGAGTATGAAAGAGTAGTGTGATAAATTACATTATCGATTTGGAAACAGAACATACAAAGTTTTATGCATATTCTGTAGAGAAAGGAATCCGGTAAAGTTTTCTTGTCAAATCAATAATATCATAAAAATTTTTCCCTCTTTAAGTTCTTGCCAAAGTAGCAAGAGCATTAAATTTTCATCTTCCCAAGGACTCTGATTGTCTGACGGTTTCCAAAATTTTTCTTTTTAGTTAACAGGTCCATAACATATTAATTTTTCTCAATTCTGCTCAAATATCTCCTTATTCTCTACAACTCTTCTTAAAAGGTTCTTCCGATTTTGTAGTATTATAGCCTGGATAACGTGTTGGTTTGTTGGTCCAGTTGGAAGGCAGGGGTAATTCCTCTGGGTAACGGGAGGCATCGTATGAAATCATTTTGTGAAGGTTCCTCTTGTAAAATCCATGTAGATTACCGGAATGTAACAGCAGACGAATGAACAGCTGTTAGACTTACCAGAACTTCCTGGAGGCAATTCTTCTTTAGATTGAGTGTTTTTTGGGTAACCTTTTTTTTTCAACATAGTCTTAATCTGAGTTGTACAGTTTCAAGTCTTCAATTCGTCACTTTTTTTAAAGACCTTACCTTAAAATATTCTACAGTTAACAGATCACTAGATAACTTTTCTCCGGATATAGAAAACTGTCGGGATACCAAATGCTTTAAAATTTTTGGTCTTGTTGGTAAAAGTAGATATTAATTTATAAAATGGTCTCTTATAAGAACATGGTGTAAACAGCCTTCCTTAAATCAAGATGAGCACTTAATTTATGACTTCTTCGATATCTAGGGCCCAGTGTCATATCACTGATCTTTTCTTTTACAGCTCAACTTTTCGCAGTATGACGTGAATCAAGGTTTTTCGAAATTGTAACCTTTAAGCAATTAATGTTTCCTCTTCAACATTTTTTTGTGTGCAATATACCCGGTAGGGGGAATCTTCTAACTGAAGGAATAATCTTGGGATATTGCGTCTCAAGTGACTTCTACGACATGTAATAGGGTCCTTTTGGGTGTCACAAACCCACCGTACCTGACTTGGCCAAACAGTGCCCTGGCTTACCTTATCTGGAGAGCGAAAACTCGACCATCCCACCAGTGATGAAGCAAACTAGCATCGTGCCCGAGGCAGTTGGGGGGAAATCTCTTCCGGTCGAGTGGGTTAGACTCGTGTGGGTCGTGGTTGATACCCCGCAAGCTGAGCTAGGGATGATGTCCATCCATCCTGACGTTTGAACTGCGGATCTCAGTTTCGGTACTAGCGTGGATAGCTAATAGAGATTAGATAGACAGACCAGAAGGGTCGAGGAGCGTGAATCCGGACGGGTGTGATAGCATAAGTTTGTGGATGTCCCAGCGGAGTTGCAGCTTCCCGTGCGTGCCGATTGGGCGATTCTCAATCTATTGGCCCTGTTCGGTATCCAAGCGGTGAAGGGCGAACCCGCCTAAGTACCACTTGTTAGTAGGGTTCGACTATGAGTATGTGTGCATTATGTAAAATATAAATATGATACAAACTTACAGAATGGATTATATACTTGAAAGACCTACTTTTCACGGAATATGGAGGAATGAAGGGAAATCCAAATGGAGGCAAGAGAGGATAGATACGAAAACATGGAACCATCAATTTTGGAAGAATGTAGTGAAGTCTGATTGAGAACGTGAGGCAATGTCATAAAGACAAATACTTGCGAAAAATGTCTGGTGGATACCTATGCAACAGAATCGCGATGACAACCGTCAAAATTATTAAAATTAAGACCACCCCTTGACGAAGTAAACCGAAACCTCAATCATAAAGAGTCCCCCTTAACGAATAAGATTTCATCCAAATTTAATTTAAATTGACTTGCCTCTCACTTACCTTTGACAGATGACAAGATTCTACTGACTAAACGTATCAGCTGTACCCCGGACTAGCAACAGTGAAGAATGGGGTAGGTCATTTAAGTTGGTAAAAATTATTAAAGGGCGCCAGAAGACTGCTCTTCAGCTAAAACGTATTCGACCAGTCGGGCAAGATCGGGCAGAAATAAATCAAAAATAAACAGAGGCGAGACTTTACTCACTGGTGCGTTAACGTAGAAATCAAACTCGAAATTAAAATCAACAATCTCACTATTTATGTGCGGTTACAACTTCGTAGAAATGCTGGATGCTACAAGGGATTCTCTTAACTAGGCTAGTTTCGTTTAAAGTTGACAAACTCCGAATTTAATCCAATCAACAAGAAAATAATTTAATAATGCAATGTCTGCATTTGGTCGAAGATTCGCTCTCTAAATGAACTAAACAGCATGCGGTATTATCGTAACGATAAATGTATTATGATTCAATAATAGAATTAATAATAACCAAAGGAACTCACGAATTTGTTTGTCAGTCCGAGAAACGTCAAACGCATTGTTGATCACCCCGCCATCTATGGATCCTGTTTCGCGATGTTAATCTGGGATGGACCGGTTCAAAGTGGTTTCGGAAGGGGCGACGTAGAAAACACTGGAACTAAATTCTTCACGGGGAAAAACGAGAAGATTTGATTCGATGACTCGGACTTACCTACTCTCCCAGTGAAATCCGCACAAAAGTTTGTACTAAAAACCAGTCTGTACTAAAAGTCGGTAGTGAAAGCCGGTAGTAAAAGCCTAAAGAAGAATGAAAATATTAGCGTCCATTTTGGATACACGCCACTTGCACATTTTACGTTACCTGGGATTTTTTAAATTTCCAGGCTTAGTATGGAGCTTAAAAGTTCGAAAGTACAATCAGAAATTTCGACACAGTCATTTGGCGAATTCTTCTTACACAGAGAGTAAGAATTCCGGGAACACACAAAACACGTTGCACGACCTAGTCGAAGGCCGAACGTAAAAGGACGATTGAAAATGGTGGTCGGTACATCACACGTAAAAGTATTCACGTGGTGCCCCATAGCCAATGAGCTTCGAATTAGCGAAGGAGGGATACAAGATTGCCAAATGTATTGACACCGGGTCAGATATCATCTCGATTCCGCGTTTTCTTTTGGCGGGAAATTTGAAACGTAACATAGATACAACTATGATCGTCGTTGATTCGATTACATATTCCGATCAATGAAGAGTTTCGCTACGAAAAAGCCCTATAAAAGCGAGGACGCTAGCCGTTCCAGCTCAGTATCTCTTGTGCAGCCATTGTTAGAAACATTCACCAAAGCCTCTTATACAACCTTTGTCAAGAGTATTCACCTCAACCAATCTTCGAGCAGAATATACAGCGGCACTTGCACAGGTATTTTGCCAAGTAACCATTCACACTCTATCAACACCATCGAAACCAACTGTTTAAGAGGAGTATGAGCATTGTAAGAAGTCAGACGTCTTGAAGAAGTCCGTTCGATAGACCTGTCCTCAAACACCAGTTACTTCTCTGCCAGTGGCACGCCCTTCTAAAAGCCAAACAGCTAGGAGAGCAGTGTATTGTTAAACATATTGTTCAATTATGTATATTTATTATTTAATTTTTTTATGTTATATTTAGAAAAGTTCACGTAGAATTAAGAAAAGCATACACGAACATGCCATACATTAAAATATGGAACCTGAACACTGCAGATTCGGACTTAAAGTATCAATATATAAAAACAGAAGACTCAACGAGCTCCAGCAATTTTAGAGGACTTACTTTGCTAAATATGACGTACATTTAAGATACTGATAACCATAATGCAAAAGAAACTAACATAGTATCTGCCAAGGGTTGTAGGACTTCCAGAGGGGGTTTATGTAAGGCAGATCAGCAATTGATTTAAAATGACATTGGAATCAGTAAGAGCATTTTAAGGAGCTACAGAACCGCTTGTATTAAATAAGGTCATCAGACAAGAAGACGTCTTCCTGCACTTTAAATAGCATTTGATATTACTTGAAATATGGGAGTTATAATACGGTAGCAACAGATGCTAAAAAGCATTGTTAAAAGTTAATGAGGACGAGCTAAATCCATGAGATGTCGAAAGGAGAACGATGAAAATTGGACAACGATGAAATTGGGAAAGAGTTATTTCGAAGTTGAAGACAGAAGACGTTTTAAAAATTGGGATAAGGACAAAAGGAGCATGTAGAAAGTGAATGATGTGTTAAAAAATAAAAAGAAAAATGAAGACACAGTTAAGCATGAAGAAAGTAGAAAACGAAATTTAGAGATAGAAAAAAATTGAGACAAATTGAAGAAATAAAGACCGACATAGGAATGAATGAGGTGAAAGGAATGGACTGATCTACCATGTAAAACAAGTATTTGGATTATAAGGTTGCTTTAAATTGTGGTAAATAAAAAGAAACCGTTTATTTTGAACTTGAAGTCGTAATAGTATTTATTACAGGATGAACTTACATCAACAACTGAGTTTTAGATGTGTTTTATTGTAACATAAAAAGTAGCATTAACTTTCATTATTGTCTCTTTATTGCAACGTTAATTTTTCTTCATTTTTCGAGGACCCCTTATTTTATAAATTGCTGGGCTTTTAGGTGGGATGGAATCCTACACATCTGGCAGGTGTCTTCAATTTTTACGTCGGTCATTAATAATTCAAATTTTCCAATCTGGCGCATTTTATTACGTAACCGTAATAAAACAGAATTGAGACAAATACGGCGTCGTAAAAAAGTGACAAATACTCAATAAAACGTTTTCACTTCAAACGTTTTGTCTGGCCAACGATCTGGTGCCCCGCCAAATTCCTGCATAAATTGTTTCCCTATACATAAATATTTATATGCTAAACTGAAAAAAAAGTCAATAAATGAGGGTCGCTGTGCAGAACGAAAAAATGGGATTAGGTTTCCAGATTTTCAGATTATTGTCTTATCGGTCGATTGACGGGGTTGTTCCACCAATTCTCGAGGGAGAAAGCGAACTAAGGAAGTCGGGGAAATCTTATTTGAATAATTTCATCTATAAAGTTGAGCCCTCGACTTATTTTTTTCGTGTTTCTTTTTCACGCAATTACTGTCATTTCTTGTAATCTCATTAATTTTTTTATCAATGAAATTAATTTAACCTCATTTTCTTTCTTTAAATGTTTTCTTTAAAAAAGTTTATTCAATTTATCAAGATATTCCGTTCATTCATAACTTTTTCTTTCTAACTCCCTTACTCCGTGACTCATAACGACACTTTTAAATTACGACAATCGTTACGTAACTTATTTTGATCAATCAGCGGTTAGACAAAACGCTTCTAATGGTCAAAATATATCACTTAACGATTGTCGTTATCTATTACAGAATAAGGGCTACGTGTTAAGATTTAACGAAAAGGTACAATTGGTATATAAAATGTATTTTCCTCGCTAAAATTTTAGCTGAAGTTAGTTTGTACATTCACTATGAAACAACATATCTCTCGAATCTAAGGTCGCACGTTATGAGCTATTTGTATTTATGAAGTTATATTTTATGCATGGAAATGCGGTGAGATAATAATTTTTGCCCGAAAATAAATATTTTCTGAACACTGTAACCTTAAAAAATAAGATTAGTTCGAGCTATTTCCAACCGTCAAATACAAAGTTAAGCGATGCGTGAATTCATTCTTTATTTGATTTGTGATTAATGATTCGGCCACCGACGAATAGCTTTTCAATTAATCACCCCTTGAAGCGAAGAGCAGACTCGATATTTTATTCGTGATTTTAAGCAGATATTGGCTTTTAATTTAATACCCCCGCTTAATTGTAAAAATGTGCCATTTTTTTCACCCTATTAATCGCGTAACTTTTACGCTACTCCGGAGATAATTAAAATAGAAGGAGCCAATTTTAGTTTCTTACTGATGTTGAATAATGATTATCATAAAATATGTTTTTACAGATCAAAGCGTTCGATAAATTTCTTTCGTTTTATAATAATCATTAAAATTATGATTTATTAAACATGGAAGAGTAAATATTTACATAATTTAATAAGTGCTTGTTGAACCTGCTTATGCACACTGAATAAATAAACAAAATGTGAAATTGCTTGGAAATTTTACGAAGGTTTTCAAGAAGAGATGAGTTTTATAATGTTGTTTAAACATTGTTATGTATTATTTTATAGTGCAGATATATTTTATAGTTCAGATATATAGTTTAGTTCAAATTTGATTTTAAAGTTTTTGGGTTACATTAACTAGCATGAATAAAAGTCAGTGAAATAATTAAACGAAACCTTATTACAAATCATTATTATGAGTGTCGTAGCCAATATTATTTTTAAGAAACGAATTAGCCTGTAGTTTAAAATGCCTAATAATGTCAGGGGATGTTTGTTTATGTTTTGACAATAAGCTAGTCGAAGGAATGTAAAATATTAGGACGAAAGGAAGGGCAGTCTTCGCGTGAAAGCAGAGTGAGAAACGTCTCGGTAAAAGGGCGTAAGAAATAAGCCTGGTGTTACGCGTTGAGACGGCGGGATGTGTTGTCGAGTGTGATCTCGAAGGTGGTTGCAGAATATTGTCTTGAGGAGACAATGTTCTGGTAGAGGTAGTATCGTGGTACACCCTGTTTATTGGCAATGCAGGATAAGGATCGTGCAGTGATGTGGAGTTATTCGGATAGATGAATAACGTCCTGGTGGCAGTGATCTGGAGCTTTGGCCAGCGGTGGTACCGTGCACCAATATACGATATCGTGTGACTTGACGCAGTGGTCAGCAACGCTGATGAAGTGCACGATATCGGCAAGACGATCAGCTGGTATTCTGTATTCATTGTGAATGGGAATTAAGCTGGTTGTGTTCCTGACCTGGTGGTAGCATTGTGCTCCAAAGAGGTCTAACATGACATGATGATCACTGGATCGGGAAACGGAGTGTGCTGACACTTACGCGGTCAGTGGCATCAATTGATCCTAAGAATCTAAGCTTAGGAGGCAAGGCATGCTAATGTCCATCGGGAGGGTGGATTTTATATTCACAGGTGAATGTGGGGTTAATGCATGCGAAGATAAGAAGACAACGTCCGAGGATAACTTCCGTAGTGTCAATTATCAATTATCAATATAAGGGAACTGTTGCTACTAGATTCGCCGTTGGATCCCGTGGGGGCGTGCAAGGCCTCCCGGTGAGTAGTATTTGAAGTATTTTCGGACATCCCATGTAAATCGCATTGTTTGTTGTATGTGAATCTGTTTCTCACGACACATCGTATGCACGCTAAGCGAGACGAGGAGAGAGAGAGATGACTAGAAGGGACTAACCAGCAAACGAGTGTTTATCAGAGCTAGGTTTGCCCTAACGTTATTATCATTTTGACCCAAATAAGACAAAAAAAAAAACGCTCCGACATGATCTTTTTAGGTAGAGAATTTCGCATCATAAAGTTTTATTTTTTGACTCAAGGTCCACATATCTTTGTGAAATTAGACTGGGTGTAATTGACTAAGTTTCACTTATTAATACTGTAAGGTCTTCATCACATAAGAGAATTAATTAATTCTGCAAATATCAATGACCTAGCTCGAAAGTTTTGTTTGAAAACATCTGCTCATTCGTGAGATATACGTACGTTTGCGATCTTTATAAACACATCATAAAATAATAAAGCGCCAGCAAAATTCACCGTCATTGTGTCAATATCGCCCTTAAGGGCCTCACATACTTCGTTCTTTTTCGACAGTTTTACCCGACGCGTAAAATTACTGATGAACGAAACCGGTTAAAATCCCTACACTTCGTTCAGTTCGAAGCCGTGTCACCAATCAGTTTAGTGCAATGAACGAAACGTGTTTGTTGGCAGTGGCGGCAGCTGTGGCTTGAAAAAAAAAGGAATAAAACGTTCTAAGTGGACCAAGGAATGGGTACTGAAACTCAGTTTGGTAAGCTGTACCAATTTATTAAAAGAATTGAAGCTAGTACCAGGAGATTGGCATAACTACCTAGGCATGGACAAAGAAACATATTTCAAATTGCTAAATATCGTAATGACGTTAATTAAAAGAAAGGGACACCCATTTGCGCCCGTCTATCAGTCCTCATGAACGATTAACTGCTACTTTATGCTTTCTCGCGACTGGTCGAAGTTACGAAGATTTAAAATTTGCTACAATTATTTCAGCTCAAGCCTGGAACAATTCATACCGCAGACTTGTGAAGCTATTTATAGTGTCAAATATATAAAGGTAAGTAATTATGAATCCACAAAATTTTGTGTAATAATATTTTAATTTTATTCTGTGTACCCAAAATATATAAATTCAGTCGTTTTGAGAAAATTCAGATAGGAAGGAACGCATATCATCGGCCTGACATGCATTATTTTGTAGGCTTCCAAAATGAGTATTTGCAGGGTCGTTCTGAAACGTCTGGTTCTGCTGATCTTCTTCTCTTGAGCCAAGATTGTTGGGTATGTGTTGTGTATACTTCTTGAGTATTATAGGGACTTGGCGAGCTACAAAATGTGGTTGTCCAAATGGTTGAGTGTTTGTTGGATATAATCTGCGAGGAGGCAGCATGTTGATTTGCATTCCTTGCATATGAAACTGTTGAGTGTGTGATGAACTGACTACTTGCCCTGTAGGTAAAGCCTTGTGACTGAATGGTGAATTATAATAATACTGTTGCTCACTTTGTGGTACATATTGGGGAATTGGGGAATTGTCTTCGTTACGTAGTAATGAGTCCTTCCTTGGATTAGAGATATTAATTTTAGAATTTTTATCAATTACCTAAGTGAGCTTCATACAAAATGTCCATTATCATTTTTTCCACTACTATTGTAGTATCTCGTGGCAAGTTCCATAATTTGTGGGCAATATTTTTACCAAGTACGTCGAACTGATCTTCACTATGCTGCGGCTGATCTAGTTTTTATGAGACCTTCTCTAAAATCTTATCTGTCCTGATTCGTTTCCCTCTCGTGGTTCCAATATGTCTTCTACTGGATGTTGACAGAGTGTTCGATAGTGCAGAACTAGAGCGTCAAATATCGGCTTGTTCCATCGATTCTGTAGAATTTGGAGTAGAAAAAACTGTTTCCTCTGTTTCAGCCTCACCCTGCAAAATATTAGATATGTAATTTTACTTATTTTGTTGAAGTTTCCTACAACAGATGCGGAATGGAGAGCAATAGCTGAAAGTTTTGAGGATAAGTGGAATTTTCCCAACTGTCTGAGAGCGGTGGATGGAAAGCATGTTAATATAGTTTCACCTTCCAATAGTAGTTCGTTTTATTGGAACTATAAAGGTAGAACAGTCTCGTGCTTATGGCAATAGTTAATGCCAATTATGAATTTATAATGGTACAAACGGCAGAGTATCTGATGGCGGTGTTATTGAAAATACAGCTTTCTATAGAAAACTAAAATTGCAAACTCTTCACATACCTCCACCGTGCAAACCAAAAGGTAGTGACCCTTTCATTTGTATTTGTTGGAGGTCAGGCATTTACTTTGCGAGAAGATTTTTTAAAACGTTTAGCCAACAGCAACCAAATAGGAACAGAAGGAATCTATAATAAACGTTTATCTAGATGCCGTAGGATAATTGAAAATGTCTTTGGAATTTTGGCAAGGAGTTTTCGAATATTTCGGACTTCTATTAACATGAAGTTAAGAAAATATTGACAAAGTTGTGTTAGCTTGTTGTATTTTGCATAATTTTTTATGCCGAAATAATGGCAATAATTACATTCCACAAAATTTCTTGGATAGAGAAACTGCAGATATTGAACTTGGGGACACATTGGGACAACCTAATGGATTTGCAGCAAGGACCGAATAGAAATTCCTCGGAGCAAGCTAAAGAAGTACGTGATTTATTTATGCAATATTTCTGTAATGAAGGGCAAATGCCTTGGCAAGATAAATTTATTTAAATGTCCAATTTTGGTTCAATCTTGTTGAATAAAATTAAATAAATATAAATCTCCTTCATGAATGCATATTAGATACTTACCTCTTGACTAGCACCAGCTCCGGTGAGATTTGTAAAAGTCTTCCGATCCTGCAGCTGACTTTTCAGACTCCCTTTTTAACTCTTTCCTGAACATACCTCGCAGTGAGTCGATTTTCTTTTTGACCATCGTTCACCAGAACAGAACAAATCACATTGCTATGCGTTTCTGATACGTTTGTGATTGCTGTTGCCTGTCTGGTGAATGATTATTTCGATTTGTGATCTACCCAGCCCAATAATTTATGCATATCTTCCGTTTCGGTTACGTGTTAAATTAAGTTATTGTGTAAATAAGACCTTGTCTTTTTCATGTTGTCACGTTTGATGTTTTCAACACGTTAGCTGCTGGCAGCGTTAAAATTTTACGCTTAAAAATGACATCTGATAGCAATCATACACCAAACATGTTTACAATATAAACACCCGTCCATCAAAAAAAAAAAATACCAACAGTTGGCCAACCGTTTGCAAGCAATTACATCTAGTGAAGGCGATCAATGCATTTGGTGGGGCTGGGGGCTCACACGTTACTTAGGTAGACATCAAGAAACGTCAAAATGACAGACGCCGAGGTACGTCAGATTAACAAACGTCCAGTAATGTCATATAGACAGATATGGGCGAAACGTAACGTTGACATTTAGGTAATAAAGCAACGAAGATGATCGTTAAAAGTAAACAAAATTAAGGACGCCTCTCGACGAATTAAAGTGATTCCGCATTCGTTTCTGATTGGCCAACACATTTTCAAACAAATTTTCAATTTGGTCGCTAAGACATCCACTAGAGTAAACAAAAAAAAAACTGCTCTTTGACGAAGAAGATGCAGCTGTGGTCGTCGTTGATTGGAGTACCAATGAAGCAGTTATGAAAGTGCCTTTTAAAAGTGGGAGTTCGACCCGTTCCAGCTCAGTGTCTTTTTCTACAGCATTTTGTCGAGAACACACAGTTACCTTGGTAATGACCGGCCTTCATGCAACACTATACTGTGTTGGCACTGATCAGTTCTCATGCGACACACAACTGGCTTGGCGTTGGCCGACATTCGAGTGGCAGTCATAGCACTGCTTGCGCAGCATTTTGTCGAGCAAAGTGTATAATCTTCAGTATAATTTTAATTTCTCAGGAAACAGAAAACACGTATAATTTAACGAACTAACATTTTTCTTACTTTTTTAATTTGAACATTTTTGTGTTGTTAAGAGATAATATGTCAGATGTTTTACTTAAAGAAATTTGCGATTAAGAAGGTATTACAAAAAGGAACAAAGCTACACGTGAAAGTAACTGATGGAGATTGCTTACTTTGAAACTGTGCTTCTCATTTCTAATGTTTAAGTATTAATGCTATTTATCACTAACTGCAAATCTCCGCATTCTTTCGTATGAAAGTCATAAATAACCTGCCTTGGGGTTCATTACATAGCAGGTTTACTACCTTATAATTTATTGCATGTAATAGTAAACTTCACTCACATGAGGTATTTAAGTTACGCCCAGTGCTTCGATGTATAACTTCACTTCTTTTTTTGTGTATTAATAGCGGTTACAGTAAGCAACAATTAGCAATTATAATTTCTATAATCATGGCGCGTTTTGAAAATAATATTTTGCATCGTATACATTATCATAATCTTTCTACCTTTCGGTGTAAAGGTGTGTGGTAAACAAATTTTTAAAAATGACCAAAGTGAACATTAAATTTTAAGAATAATTAAGGCAACCTTAATCAGAAATGCTACTTCATAACTGAAACTTCTGAAACAAATCTACATTGTAGAGACAGGTAGTTTTGTGTTGCAATATTGCTTACGGAGTTCATATCAAATCCGTACTCCCGTGGGACTAAAATCTCCTATTTCCTTGATCTTGTCGGGTACAAAGTTAGAAATAGTCACGTATTGCATTACATACGTGTATTAAACACGTGAGCTTCCTTGTCTATTACTACACAATGTTAATCTCTGGATTATGTTCCTGTTTGGAAATTTGCTGAGGATTGGTTCATTTCAAATTCACATTGTTAGCTTTATTAGTGTGTTCAATTTATTAACATAACAGAAATTATCTTTTTTAAGAAATAACTTTCACACATTATACCATTCTTGTCGCTATAAATATTCACTATCATTTTAATATTTATTCTGTTGTGTTTTATATTAGCGAATAATTTAACATTTTAATAATTTCATGTACAGGGTGAGTCGGGAGGAATGCACCAAGTTCGATATTTTAAGTCTTTAACTATGTTCAGTTTGTGCAAAATGCCTGGAAAGAGTAGCTGCCCATCCACTCTATTATCTGGGAGACGTATCCACAATAATGACAAAAAAAAGTTTGAACGAGCAAAAGAAATTCTCAATTTTTTTGCCTATTCTGCACAAATACTAAACATCTGTGTATTGTTCGTAGAATAAACTTAAATGCCGCATATTTTCATATATTTATCAAGTCGTTCTAGCGCCATTAAGATCAGACGGCGATAAACTAAAAAGAAGCCCAATAAATTCCGTCTGGAGCAGTTTTCACGTAAACGACGTCATTATCGTGTTATTTGCATAACCCGTGAAATATTTTACTTCTTGACTTCGTATACTTTACGACATTAATTAAATTAAAGCGATGTTCAAATTATTTAATCTTTAGCTTAGACTTAATTGCAAATTTTATTAAATCACTTCAGCTTTTGTTTTTATATGTTTAACTGAAATTATGCAAATATACTTACAGCTTATAAGCTAAAGTTTATAGCTTCAAACAAATTTGGATAAGAAAACCTAAATTGATTTGAATATGCATGACATGTTTAATAATAATTTAGCATTCGTTATCATTACCGATAATATTTCAAAAGTTACATTTTTTTCAAATGATTATTAACAGACGCGTTTAAAAGTAATTGTAATTTGCAACATTCGAATCTACAGTACTTAATCGAATAAGTTCAACTTACTGTGACCACTATTAATACACAAGAAAAGAAGCGATATGCGTATGAGGCAAAGGTCACTGGAAACATCTATGTTTGCTTTCGACAAAAAACGTTTGAGAAGCATCGGTTGTAATTTTTGTAATTTAAATGCCCCAGCTGAGCGAAGTTTACTATTATAGGCAATCAATGTTAGCACTAAACCTGCAGATGTAATGCAATAAACGTTGAGGTAGGTACTTCATGACGAAAGAATACGGAGAAATTGGTCTTTAATTAATTTATTCAGCAATCAACGCGATTGTATATTTAGAAACTTCCTCCCTTATCGAATTGCTTATGGGCGACATTGACCAAGCGATTGTGAATTTTGTGGGAGCTTTATTACGTTGTGATATGGCCAGACACGAACGAATAAAAGATGTTGCGCTCTTGTGCCAGTTTTTTTTTTATATCTGAGCTAGACTATTATTGATAGTTGCAGAATTAAGTCTTATGTGATGAAGAACAATATTGAATTACACCCTGTATACTTGAATTTCACTGCTTTCGCGGTTTTCCTTTGATTCGAAACTCAATATAAACGTGTCAAGTACCTAAGAAACAACAGTATTCAAAGTAATTTACGTAAAGCTAATTTTGTTTTACTTGTGAGGGTAATGCGGTTTGGTTCCTTAATTTATTTCCCTTGCTGTCACCCTAGTTGTTATTACAAACGGCGTTTGTGCTCCGGTTAAATCGTGCTTTACTTCCGCAAGAGGTTTCATTGTGTTTTGAACAATAACTAGATTAAAGCGTTCTTTCTACGAACACTTGCCTTCAGCATTATTTTTCGAGCAAAGGGATAATAGTGGAAAAATTATAACTACGAAAGAAATTTGTTGTATATAGAATCTTTTCAAACTATTGGCCAAACCATAAAGGACCTACTATACATTAATTTCGATTTAAAGTAGATTCTTGTACGATGAAAATTGTATAATAAATTATTTTAACGGACACTTAAAATTTGCGCTATCCCTCTAATTTGAAAAATACTGATAATTTATAATGTGAATCTAATAGTTTTAAACGACGTTTTACAGAAATGTGTAAAATTAAAATGTCATCGAATTCAATATAGCTTTTTCTGTGTTCTTCACAATTGCCTACCACGTTAGACCATGACATTGGATATTGAGTTGGGTCTAAACGAATCAAGGAAATTTTTTAATGAAAATTAATGAAAATATTCGTGCTACCTCGCGTAATATAACAATAGAGAGAAAAATTAAATCATGCCGTGAAATATATTTACGACAAAAGACTTTTTTAAACAAAGAAGCCATTTGTAATAAAAGAGTAGAGAGAAGCAGAATAACTTCCTGATACCGTCAACTTAATTTCATCAGTAACATCTTTACGATGTGGTGGCGACAGGTTTCCACGAAAGCAACGTATTCGGGTTTATGTAAGGAAATAAAACAGGAGAAAACCAGATTACGAAGATCGAGTTTAGCGCCAGCTCTTTGTCAGCGGGAACTGGGAAGCGTCACTTCAAATAGCACCCAGACATGTCGAATTTGTTTCCTACCGAACGTGAATTGTTAAGCGGAACTAAAAAGAAGCGAAACATATGCAAAGAAGGAAGTATTTTTGATAAGATCGTTAAGTATTTGTCATTATATTAGGGTGTGTTTAAATTATGTTAATTCTTAAAATGGAGAAATTATTTATTCAGACTTAGTAGACATATAGGAAAAATAATGAATTTTATGTGGAACTCTGATCTGGTAATACAAGGTTCCAAAAAAAAAGGCACGAACATGATTAACCTATGTAAATATTACTTTTGCTTGGATGCATTGTCGTCGTATCCATATCTGCGACAAATTGCCTTGTCAGGTTTCGTTTTTTCCTCTTAAATGTTAACATTATATTCACACACCCTGTATTTTTTTAAAACAAATCGTATTTTTGAACGCACTAATTGTTAATTTTACTATGTCAATTTAATATTGCGTAATTACCATAAAAACTAAAACACCCCGTACATCATCTTGCAGAATGTATTTTTATATTATTTTCTGCTATAAATAAATAAAAAAAACACTATATCTGTCATTTTTTTAGTTATTATTGAATAATATTTTATCCTAATGAAATATTATTCAATGATAACTAAAAATAAATCCAAAGCTCGGTACATCAGTACGAAAACTGTCGTTGAATAAATTTACTGGCAATCTAATATGAACTCGTCAGTCTATTCTGAAATAATTCATTTAAAATATCGTATTCCCGTTTTCTGTAAGGCATTCGACTTTTACAGCGTTTTCAAATTCATATTTATTTAACATGTCAAGGATGCTTACATACCGGGTGACTGACAATTGTTTCGTTAAAGAAAAAAACGAAAAACGACGTCCGAGAGGAAGGGACAAACGTAAAAAAGTTATATGTACTTTAATTCTCGAGAAATAATTAACCCAAAACGACGAAATAAATAAGTGAACTTGACCTTTAAATACCAACTATTAAATTGTTGATAAATGCATGCATAATACAGGAAGTTAATTGTAAGCTTTACTACATAAAAACAATTCAAATCTTCGTGTTAACAATTCCTAGTATTCTGCTGATTGATTAATCGTAGTTAATCTATTTTACATTGATAGACTCGATCTGCAAGTTGACTTGCTTAAAATCGTTTAGTCGCCAACTTCTACTTTACATCGGCGAGAGTTTTTACAAATTTGCATGAATCGTAAACTAGGCTCGCCCGCTAATAAGTAAAAATAATGTCAAAGATGAATTGCAGGTATGATATTTCCATATCAGTAATTTGACTGGCATCAATTTCTAGTAATCCTCTTTGAGCATTAGAGATTTTCGAACATTGCCAGCAACATCATTTAATTATATCGCGTTAAAGAAACCTAACTCAGATTTTCCTTCCCAGCTGTTAAATATAAATAAATATAATAAAACGAAATTCAGCTGTGTGTTAAGGTCACATTGTGTGTAGCCAATAAAATAATAATCATAAAACTTTATACTCCAATTTAATGCGTGAAACTCTTCATCCATCTTAAACCCGAAATAAAGGCAAAAAAACTCCTTCCATTTCAAGAAATGGGCCATCAACTTCCTCGTGGAGAATGCTTTCTACAGTGTTCAGGAATTCTTAGACTTCAAAATTTAAATTGTAACACATCATAGCATACATCTCATGTTTTATATATTGTATTTATATTTTATATTGTTTTTTTATTTTGCACTTACTGATATTTGATTATGTTTTTGACTTTTTGGAACTGTGATGTTACAAAATAAACTAAACTAAACTAGTGCTGCATTTATAAAACGTGTATTTCGTACGCAGGGCCACAGCATGCTTAGGGTAAATTTTCTTCCCTGTAATTTATAATGTTCATTCTCATATTCGAAACTATTGTCAATCACCCCGTCCGTATATTGAGATGCTGTACTTGTTTTGAATGGGTTATCTGTTTTATTTTAGGAGATCTGTACGATAACTATTATTTTGTATTCGGATCTGTAAATTGATGTCATTGCCAATTTTTTCAATTACTATACACTCGGAGGTTCGATTATGATGTGGGGCGGTATTTCTGCGAACGCACGTACAGACCTTACTGTAATAAATAAGGGAGTTATTAACGTTCAGAGGTACATTGAAAATGTTCTTCAAGATCATGTGATACCCTTTGCCTCTTTTATTGGCGACAATTTTATGTTGATGTACGATAATGCAAGGCCACATCTTGCCAGAGTTATTAATGAATTTCTTGACGCTGTTGGTGTTAACCGAATGCAGTGGCCCCCGAGAAGTCCCGACATGAATCCTATCGAACATGTCTGGGACATGTTAGGAAGGAATATTAGAGCTCGCGTCCCCACCCCAGCTACCCTAGAAGAATTATCAATGGCGCTTCAGCAAGAATGGGATCAACTTGACAATTTAGCGATTAGGCACTTGGTGGAGTCGATGCCACAACGTATGCAGGCTGTAATACAGGCTAGCAGAGGCAATACTTGATATTAATTAATTAGGAAGATTGAAATTTTGCATTTTTCTTTAAGTTCCAATTCCATCAATTTTGCAGTTTTTGTACTTTTATTAAAATCTTGTTTGTTTTGTTAATTTTTTGCCTTTTTGATGTACATCAACCAAGAAAACTATAAATAACAATTATCAGTCGAAAATTATATTAAAAAAAATTATTGTCGCAATGAATTACACAAACCTCAAAGTGACTCGCTTTTTGTGCCGGTGAATGTATATATTATATAATAACAATTTTTCATAACCAGTCAATTTATTTTAGTTTGAGTTGGCAGGAAATTAGCCTTAATCAGGAAACCCCAGTTTACTGGTGCATTTATAAAACGAGGTCAGGAAACCCCAGTTTACTGGTGCATTTATAAAACGAGACGTTGTTTCTAGTACACAGTGCCGCAGCATGCTTTGAACATAAAAATATGCTTTTTCATACTTAACATTTAATCTATTGCAGGAACAATTGTCAGTTACCCTGTATAGTCCTTACTTGTTTGCAGTTTACGATGTCCCGGATAATTCCTGATGATGTATATTGAAGAACGTATTTTACAGAAAGTCATAAAACATTATAGAAAATCCAGTAAAGTTTTTGTGAGTCATAAAACTTTATGAAACTAACACAGTGGTAAATAGGGCGGAAGTAAAACACGCAGAACATGAAGGACAAAATCTAACTTTGTGATATTTTATTTTTAATATTTGTCACGAATTTACAGAGCTCATTTTGCATTGGGGAACATAGAACTGCACGACTTTTAATAAATTTTTAATATCGGTAAGCTTTGTGTTGAGTAAATTCGTTTAAGCGCTCTTTTTCCGTTGAAGATTTTGCTAAAAGCCAATTCCCTACGTCACTGCCGGTGCAGTTACGACGTTGTGCTTTCCACCCGAGCAAATATCACGTACAGCAGCAGATATTTTCCAGATATATCGGGATAAGAGTGCCACTTGAAGGCGCAGTTCCCTCTTAATGCGTGGCATTAAAGCTCATGAGTTTTTGTACGCGAAGGTAATCGTACCATTACGCGAAACAAGCTTCTTTTATTTTTAGTGTTAAGTGAAATGTTCACGTTTCCTAATCTGATATAAGTTGTTTTCTGAAGCCACTACTTGACTACTTATAAATAATATCTTTGTTTATAAAAAATAAAATATTTAATAATTTAAAAGTAGGTCTCTGAGAAATATGATTTGATTAAAAGTGTAAACTTAACATTAACAGTTTCACTTTTAATATTGTAAGTTTTTCATCACAAATTAATTAATTTTGCAAATATCAATGATTGAGGTCGAAATAAAAAAAAAACTGACCTATCAACAGAGCATATTGAAAACTTCGTTCGTGAAATATATGTGCGTCTGTGATTTTTATAAACACATCATTAGAAAGTAAGACTCCAGCAAAATTCATGGTCACTAGGACAATGTCATCCATATGCAATTCGATTACGTAAGAAAATTCTATATATCCACTCGCGTTGATCACTGAATTAATTAATTATAAGTCACTTTTTACGAATTGTCAATACAGTTTATAACTGCTGCTTATAAAATCTGCACTTATTTATTTCTGTGATGAATGCATGATCTTTTGGAATTTTGTTTGTACGGTCTGAACGCAATAAGGTAATAAAATAATAAATTAAAAAATGATGAGTATCGGTGTCCTTCTTTTCCAATAATACTTTTATAATGTGAAATCTATTGAGATAAAAAGGAATAAATAAGAAATTAATCTCTATACATACATACTTCGGCAGCTAAGCTGCCAACTTCAGTACACACACTACCAAATACTTCATGAAATCTAATAACCACCTAATCATACTAACAATTATAAAAAAATAATTAAATGAATAAAAATAATAACAGGAGGAAAATAATATGTAATTATCTAAAAGGTCAAAAATGACCTACAAATAAGAGCAAGTCAAATAATGCGGAAATAGGTATTGGTGCATTACCCTGGAAAAAGTTGCATTGCAAACGACGAGCCTTTATCACTTGCATTTGTCCGCCTTTCCCACAGCTCCCCCACTTTCTTTCCTCCAAAAATTCTTAATATTTTTCTCTCCCATATTTAAACTTTTTCTGACAATTTCATATTCATTGCCCACGTTTCGCAACTGTATAATAGCGTAGGTCTCAGAAACTCTTATTTTCGCCTTCCTTGATATTTCTCTTGCCTTGAACACCCTGCTCAGACTTCCTGCACAACTATTCGCTTTTTTTAGCCTTAGATTTATTTCTGTCTCTTCATTACATTTCTTGACTATCAACGTCCGCAGGTACAGCATGTAGCGTTTAACTTTTTCTACATATAATATCTTTTCCCTTCCTATCCTTATTTTGAAAGATTTATCTTTTGTATCCCATTCCTTCCCTAACTTCATGTATTTGCTTTTATCTTTATTTACTTGTAGCCCAATGCTTTTTGCCGACTATATAAATTTTTTGCTTTTTGTTCCAGCTCTTTCTTATTGCGGGCCACTAGCAGGACATCATCCGCATACGCCAGGCACTAGTGATTTTTACTGAAGAGCGTTTCCCGCCTGTTTATATAATTTTTCTGATTATATATTCGAGTGCTAGATTAAGCAGCATTGTTGACGGAGGATCCCCTTGCCTCAAGCCTTTTTCTACTTCGAATGTTTCAGATAATTCCTTTTTTACAATGGTAGCTATTATTTTGTATGTGACGTCCAACAAAGCTATGCCTTTATAGTTCTGACACTCCGTAATATCTCTTTTTTGTATATTGGTGTTATTATAGCTTGTTTAAATTTCTGCGGCATGACTTCTGTCTTCCAAATTTCCCGGATTAATTCATGTAGCTTGCTCTTCAAAGTCTCTCCTCCATATTTTAGATTTTCCACGGTGATACCGTTTCCCCCTGGGCTTTGTTGTTTTTCATAAGGTTTAGGCTCCTCTACTTCTTCCTGCTCTCTTTCTGTTTCTTGCAGATCTTCTTCTCTCTTGGCCATTAACCCTGAACCCCAAAGTCTCTCAAAAAACTCTTTCCATTTGGCTGCCACGGCTTCTTCACTTCCCAGTAACTTTCCCTCTTTGTCCTTACAAAATACTGCTCTTTTCTGGTAATCTTTCCTTATGTTTTTAGTGTCTTTATAAAAATTTGGTAGTTCCTTTCTTCTATATTTTATTTCCATTTCTATTAACTCTTCCATAAATTTTCTTTTTCTTTTTTTCCCTGCTCACTATGTAATAAAATATAAAATATAATTAAGTGAATAAAAATAATAATAGGAGGAAAATAATATGTAATTATCTAAAAGGTTAAAAACAACCTACAAATAAGAGCAAGAAAAATAATGCCGAAATCAGTATTGGTGCATTATCCTGAAAAAGTTCTTATTTTACCGAATAAAACTTTCGTAAGCAATTTAATTCCCTGTTATTTGATACCGCCCTAAATATTTAAATTATCCCTAAAAAAGTATAATATATATATCGTCAAAAAGCAACCTACAGATTAGAGAAGATCACACCCACACGTAACGTAACGTAACATATATCCAGTGCAAATGCGTTTAACTGTCTCTAACACCCCCTTAATTTAGGTAGCGCATCATTCATGAAGTGCTTTTAACTTAGTAGTGTATGTACTGAAGATGGCAGCTTAGCTTACGTAACTACGGATATTAATGTGGGCGAAGATTAATTTTTTATCTATACGTGTGTCATAACTTCGCTTCTTTCCTTGTGTATTAATAGAGGTTACAGTAAGTGAAACTAATTTGATTAAACACTGTAAAGTATGTCATTAAATTCTAGATATTTTAAGGCAGTTATAACATAACAAAACAGTCCTACAATGTCATCATAAATAATCTAGCTTACATAGAACTATTGATTTGTGTGGACCATTGGACTTTCTCTAGGGTAATATAAAATTCACACCGCGAATTATTTATAGGTGTGTCTTTCGTATTATAAAAATGTCACTTCGGTGGTCACACATTTAGTTTAAATTCATTCCTTTCTATCTTTAATTAATGACTATGGCCCTGGTTATCTGTACAAAATGAATGACTCTAATGAAACAAAAACTTTCTTGAAACATTTAATGCATTTATGGAATATTGTGAGAATATTCTATCATAATGATATTAGCGTCGTATAAACTGAAACTTCTCGAATGTATGTTTTTGTTTGATTAAAACATTTCCGATTATAACGCATTCATGTAATAGTGTGTATATAGAATGATACTATAACTTTTGTCATTAGTATTCTGGTTTACTTAAAACTTTCCTAATTACACTGGAATAAGCTATTAAAACTTTATCACACAAATAAGACCTATCCTTTCGTAATATAGAAACGAGTAAGGGCCAGTTTTACAATGGTTGAATAAGTTAAGTATATCTCTGTTCTTGGTATACCTATGAAATACGTGTTTTACGATGTCCGAATAAATAATGTATAGGATAATTTAAGGAACAAAGCGAGGAATACGCTGTGTTATTTTTCGTTTTATATTATATATGAATTAATTTTAGGGTTAATTGTTTTGACAAAATGGATAATAACACAAGAAAATCACCGTAATTTCTAGCTTTTTCTGTTTAAATTAAATTGATGTCTTGCTGTGGACACTGTTGTGTTCCCTTGCCGATCTCTCCGACGATGCTTCCTTACACCCAGTATTTTGGTCCTTGCCATGCCATGTGTTATGCCAGTTTTGGCCGCTGGTGCATATTGCTCACCGTGTTGCTGCGTCGTGTAATAAGTGTTAACAATAGTGTGGAGAATTCGAAAGGATATTAAAATGTTTGTAACATTGAAGATTTTGAAATAAATAGTGATTTAAATAAGTTAAACGTAAATAAAATATTTATACTATCGATTGCACCTATAATTTCTATAAATTTTGTTGCAAACAGTTTCGATTGCAGTGGATCTTCTCGAGCATCCTCTGTACAGCTGTTTCGTCCCTATTTGGGGCCTCGTCAGCAGAAGCGTAGCTCGAGACTTCCACTGCAAACAAAACCGACCTATCTAAGGTTATCACAAATACAATGTAATAACAATGATTGGTTTAGCTGCAATTTGTCATTTCCTATACAAAGTTGTATCAGAAAGTGATCGCAGGATATCGCGATTCAAACTAATCATAAATGCAAAATAAGTCGAAAGGATTTAATGTATTAATTTTTACAGAGACTGATAGGTATGTAAGGACCCGAAAAAATGCTTTAGAGAATTTATTGCATCAATTTATTTTTATTTTATTCTAATCATTGGATTATCAGTTCGTATCGCTTTTACGAGCTTCAGATGCGTTTTCAAATCAATCCTATCAGGTTACGATAAAAATTTTCTTATTGAATCAGCAAAAGGAAATCAGGCCACTGTGCGTCTCTGCCCTTGAATGAGCGACGTGGGTAAAACTCAGTAAAAACAAGACGTTTACGCCCTCTCGTAATGAGAAGAGTTTCGCTTGGAAGCTATTGTGGGGACCGTCTGAATTCAAATTCTTACTGATCTCGCAAAATTTCCCTCCTCACTTTTCCAGGAGGTGATGAGCCTTTAAGTAGCTTAAGCGAGGGAGATAAGACAGTTCCCGATTTCCTTTTGTTTGGTCCGCGTTAAATCTCTCGTCGAAATTAAATTTTTCTTTTTTCTAAGTTGGGATTTTGATTTTTTGTTATAAATTTTCCAAAAGTTTGTTATCGGTTTCGGTCAGGAAAAGCAGAAGCTTTTCCCGCGCAGTTTTAGTGTTTTATCTAAATTAAATTCGTCGTAATCGAAACAAGTCTCGAAAATCTAACTTTAGAGTGTATCCCCAAAATTTTGGATACGAGAAAAAGTCTTTTGATTCGTCGCTGGTAAGCTCAATGTAATTATTGTCAGGAAAGTAAATTAACTAAAAGCATTTTTCAATGTGAATTATACCTCTCTCCTTCTTGTCGAATTATATATTTTTGTTTTTGTTGTCATAAATATTTTCAGATATTTTGTATCACCTAAAATTAACTCATTATTGATTCTGTAATTTTCTCGATATTTGTTATTGTTGTAGTTTCATGTGTTTTAATGGAAAATTTCGTTACAGTTTGTTAATTTTAAAATTTGTTGTAAATTCTTTGTTCTTGTAAAATTTTATTTTAATATATATTTTATTTGTTAAAACTTCCGATTTTTAATTAAAATCTCAAAGTAGTTTTTAGAGAATCTTTAATAATAATTCGAACAAGGAGTTGGAGGAGAAAAATCCAACAAACCCAAAATAAGTAAGTCTGAGGGTAAAAAGGGCCAAAATTCAAATCAAGTCCGAAGAGAGCGGAAAGAACGGCTGCTGACTAATTTTTGGCTTTAGCTTTAACTAGAAACGCTACTAACAAAAGAGTCATCTTTCGCGTCTCGATTTGGTTTGGAAAAGTTTTGGTTAAAAGGGTGGTAAAGTTTAAAACGAGAGTTCAGAGAAGTCAGAATTTGAGACTTCCCATCTCTTTTAATTTTCACTGTAAAAGATTTCTATTTTAGAAATCTCGTGTTCTGATTAAGAACTGTTTTGGCAATATATAAATCACCTTTTCTCCCGTACTGATCAGGTGCTTATAGGTATGTAGGTATTTATCCATAATGTTTTTGTATTTTTCAATTTTTTTTTAATTAAAATCTATACTTTGCCCCAAGCTTAATAATGTTTCTGTTTCCACTGTCGTAAACTTAGTGCATCTATGCGTTTTCCATTTTCCACCTCTTTACGTAAAATAACATTTAAGTTACTCTTGAACTCCGCTGAACGTTGTTTAAAGGCTTATAAAACTAATGCAAAAATGTTCAGTCTTGTGCTTGCAATATTCTTACCACTTTAATTTTAGTTCAAAAAGAATTTTCATTTGTCCTCTTAATTTATAATAATGTATTGTATGTTTCTAACAACAAAGACATTCTACAACTAAAACTAAAACGATTTTATGAAACACGCTTTTTCAGCTGTCTTGTAGAATTAAAATTAAAGTCGGATGTAGGACTGTAGCTCCTGGCAGTTGGAAGTAAAACTAACAAGCACATCTGTGTGTTATGCAGTCAAATGAAACAGGCAAACTAAACATTAAACACTAATAGTTTGGTGCCCTGCGTACATACATATATTACTCTTGTCAGTGAAGTGCAGTAGGTGGATGTGAATGTGTTTGTTATTAAGAGGCCGCCAGCGTTGAAGCGCAGCAGAAGTTAAACAGGGCAAAGTAAATCGAATAGAATGTACGAGAACGTAAATATTGCAGAGGAAAAATTGTGAAGGAACGCTCGGGATATGCTTGTAGTGTTTACTTCGGAAGTGAACCTCTCGGTCATTTTGATTTTGTTTGTGAATTACGAAGAGCTTCTTGCCAGGAAACGAGTTGATTGGTCTTGATTTAGATGTTGACGTTGATATTGTTACTGTCCATATGTACCACCAATTTCGTTATGCTTTTATTTTTATCTTGGTAAAGGTAATTTGGCTTTTATTGTTTGGCATATTTCTGTCAGTCGTCTTGAGTTTTTCATTTACATATATCCGTAAAAACAGATGCGAGCGCGGACTTTTATTCGTAAAGTGATGTGGGAATTAATATAATAAATAAATGTTAAATGTTAGTGAAGTTTTAATTGTTATATAAATGCGATTTAATAACAATGTAAAATTAAAAAAAAATAGAAAACTTTGTTTTATTAATTTCATTAACAAATTACAGATGATATATTAGTTTAACTGACGAACGTCTAAATAAGTTTGTGAATTAAATATTCATTGGATCAAATTCCTAGCGAAAGTTCCTTCGGCAACTTTTACCTCTACGCATTCGTAATTTACACATTCTTGCCTAATCTACAAAATTTCCTTCATGAATATCAAGTGTGGAGGTGTGTGAAACTTTTCTTTTATCCCCGAGGCTCTTAACTTTACCAAGCATAGCGTAAGATGTTTGATACTTATTGCTTATTCCAATTATTAAACATAGAACGCAAACGAAGTTATTCCGAAGAGAGAAATTAATATTAAAATGCAGACCTGCAGACGCTAAAAAACACGCTTGAATATGCATATGTATTCGGCGTGGGCGGAATTCATTATTTGGCTATTAAATAAATTATTTGAAAATTATCCCAGTAAAGTTTTATTACAATATACTAACAACATTGTAACATTTTTAATTATTTGTCTTTGCAGTCCTCTCTTTCTTTATCTTCCTCGATTTATGAAGAAATCAAAAGTATATTGAATAAGGAAATGTAATAAGTATAATAAGTACAATGTAATTAATAGAGTGAATAATTCATTAATTTTATTAACATTAACTTGACACGGGGGTGCTTGACCTGGTTTCTGTTACGAGCAACGTTTTACGTTTAAAAGATACCAGAGGTGGTTCATTAAATTTCAATACTTCACACTTCATCGCCTCCTTCTTCCATTAATGAGAGTCAGTTCCTTCGGAAAATTTCATAACAGGACGTGCGAAAGAATGGCTACGTTATTCAGATTATTAAATTAACTCGCTCGGATAACGTACAGTGCAGAAAATTGCATTTCATTTCATCGCGAAACCATTGTAAGGCCAACAAATTGAGTGCGAACGGAAGATAGGTAATATCAATTTATCGCGTTCCATTTGCCCTCGAAGTCGTAAATAATAAAAGGACGATGAATGGAAAAATTTTATCGGCGACCTGGAGCCGTAGGTCAGGCAATTTTATATCTGAATCGAAAGAGAAATGTGTGAAGAAAATTGTGTTATAAATATGGATTGTTTCACTCACATTCAGTCGGTAAAAGTAAAGTTAATGTAACGTGCGGCTATGAATTATGAAACGTATTTTGTGCATAAACTATAATAGTGTCTCTAGGTTTCAATGACAACCTGTCAAATTCGCTTTCTTTTGGATCTCGTGGTCACTGATGAAATATTGTGTTGACTTACCTAATTAAAAATAACATTTATTACTTCATTGTAATTAGTAAATCATTAAAATCTTCTTAAACTATCTTATTCCAGGTTACATGGCTTCTTGCCGAAGAAGGTCCAAAGCTTATGTTGGTGGTGTTCAATTTCTAATTTCTGATATTAGTATGCATCGAAAAGTATAGCATAAAGTGATTTATCTAAGAAACAAGCAGCAAAATTAATAAAAAAGTCTAGCAAAATGCTATGAAGCACATTAAATGAAAGATGAATTCAGCAGAAGTAAGATTTAAAATTTCATATTTCTTAATTCTTTTTTAATAATGGTTTAGAATCTTCTCGTGGCTAAATTTTGTCTTTGTTATTGAGCAGTGAATGATAACATATTGTGGGGGTTTGCACGTCACGATGACATATGACAGCAAACGTGAAAATGACAGATGTCAGAAATGTCAAATTGACAAACTCAAAATGACAGACATCAAGAAACGTAAGATTGAAAACGTCAGGCAATGTCATAAAGACAATTATTGGCGAAGCGTCACATAGACATTTACGTAACAAAGCAACGATGACGATTATACACCACCACCAGGCGTAGATGCAGAACTTTGAAATTGCGTGAAAATGACAAGCGCATGCAGACAAACAAATGATTAAATTGTCAGTTAAGTCTAACACTATTTATTCAAATAAAAATTAATAATGTGTTGCATCTCCTCGTATTCTTATACATTCAGCAACCCTTCTGGGAATGCTGGAAATCAGGTGGTCGATTGTCTCTTGAGGGAGCTCATTTCAGGCTACCTGCAGCTGTTAACGGTATTCGTCTAGCATGTTGGGAGGATGAGGTAACTGACGCACTCTTCTGTCCATCATGTCCCAGACATGTTCGATTAGGTTAAGTTCGGTGATCTTGGCGGCCAAGGCAAGATGTTTACATTGTTTTCTACTAGGAAGTCTAAAGTTACGTGGGCAATATAAGAGCGCGCGTTATCAGGCTCTGGAAGGTTTTGAAGAAATGGAAGAACAACACGCTCCAGAACTGTATCAATGTAACTCCTCGCGTTTAGTGTGCCAGGAATGAATACTAAGAAAGACTTGCCCCTCCACACCATTATCCCAGGAGTTAAAGCTGTATGGCGACGCTGAGCATAATGAAAATTTTGCTTCTGACCTCTCGGTCGTCTAATCCATACATGCCCATCAGAATGCCACAAGCAAAATCTGAATTCATAACTAAAGATGATTTCTTCCATTCATACTCCCATTGCTGCCTGTCTTGACTCCATTGCAGTCTGGTAGCTTTATGTTGTATTGTCATAGGTAGATGAAAATAAGGACGATAAGAGCGCAATCCCCACGAACGTATTCGGCGATAAATCGTGCTCATAGAGACTCTTCGACCAATTGCTCTTAACCAATGAATTCCAACAGCTCGCGATGGTTCTGAAGGGTCCTGAATTGCACTTCGTCTTAAGAGGCGATCTTCCCATTCTTGTGTTGCTCTGGGACGTCCACTACTTTCACGACGAGCTTCTCGATGTTCTTCCTGCCAATCTCTCCAAGTTCGTCTCACAGCGGCGTGCGGTCGATTTACACGTCTCCCAATTTCCCGAAAGTGTAAGCCGGCTTCGTGCATCCCGATAATTCGCCCTCTTTCAAAGGGTGCACATCTTCGCACTCTGGCATTGTTAAAGGCACCAACAAGTACACCAGTAAAAGGACAAACTAATACGGCGAAATAATACGATAAAGAAGGTATCTTAAACAAAAAGACTTGTCAGGTGATAACTAAGAGATAACTTCTTTGGGAAGTGACAAATGGCTGTCATTATTTAATCATGCTTTTGTCTCCATGTACTTCCTATTTCCATGCAATTTTAAAGTTCCACGTTTGCTCCTTTAGGGTGGTTCATTTTTTTTTTGAAACGCAGAATATATTATATAAGTGAAACTCAATTTGATCATGATTGCCCCACAAATAAGATCGCATTCTCAAAATAGGTCGTCAAGACAACCCCCGAAGTAAACACAAGACTGCTCCCTGACAATGTTACTTCACCCCGCCACGAAAAAGCCCTGTAAAAGCGAGAGCGCTGACCGCTCCAGTTCCGTGCATTGTTGGAAACATTCACCAAGCCTCCCGTGCAACCATTGTCAGGAGCAACCGAAAGCCTTCTGTGCAATCATTGTCGGAACCACACACAATCCTTTTGTACAGCCATTGTCAGAGGCGTCCACCACACACAAACACACCTCTCATTCAGCCATTGTCCAGAGATCACTTACACTGCATACATTCATCGGCATCATTGAGGCTGAGGAGAAGGGGAACACATGAAGTATTCGAATCGTCTTGAAGAGTTCCCTAGCACACCATACTCTACCAACATAGAATAAGGATCAAGACATCCTGAGAGAGTTTCCATCGTCAACCTGACACCCAGCCCAAAAGTCACTACCAGGGACATCGTCCTTCAAGAATCCATATGATATCAAGTTAGGCGAATAGACCGCCATACACATTGTTTTATATATTATTTTTATTGTTCTTCCGTTTATTCAGTCATTAATTATTCAATTTGATGCATTTGTGAAAGTTCTAGTGCATTGAATAAAATTATATACGAACACGCCCACAGTTTCTCCACCAAGCTTTCATCAGAATTTGGTCTGGAAGTTGAAAATCGATATCTAAAACCTATTTCTACAGGTTCTGTATATGATTGTAACAGTTAGGTGAACATGTTTCTTAACAGTGTATTGAGGATGCCACACGTCTTCACCTATTTGATCTTCGTGCGGTCTTCTTGCATCCTCAAGCAGAATCAGAATTCGAGTTGAAGACAATCACTTGATAATTCTTTAGCGTCTTTAGAATCCTTCCCTCGAACTACATCCACATTCATGATTAAATTTTGTGTTCACTGTTGAGCAGTGAATTCGAAGAGTTTCTTCACCAAACCGTTTATCAGCACTTGGTCTGGTAGTTGAAAATCGATATCTTAAAGTCAATCAATCTTAAAACTAACATTTTTTTAATTTTTAATCAAGGAAATAAAATAAACTCGGGTTAAGTTAAGGAAACAAAAATAGATAAAATGAATTGTAGGAAGAAGTTTGAAAATTATTTATGTAAAAAGGGACACAAATTGTTGGTTGCAAGAAGGCAAACTATGTATGTCAACGGCTTAAAACTTTTAATTAGTTCTTCTATTTCTTCTAGATGTTGCAATTTTTGTCACTTGGTACATATAAACAAAATGTGTGTCGTAAAATATGAAAACGGAATTCTGTTGGAAGTTTAGGTAAATATAGCCAAAAGACAATAAATTGATTAATTAGTGGGAAAAAGTAAAGGTTGTAATTTGTATAACGCATATAAATTCATATACGGGGTGACGTAATCGAGTGAGGTCAGGCATCGTAATTGCACTGTATTGCGCAGTTTTGTCTTTATCACATTTATTCCAATATTTTTTCCTTCGATTGATCGTCGTACAAACGGCTATATCATATAAATCTATTTAGATATGGTATACCATATCAATTGAGGAGCTTTCTACCAAAACTGAACATGTCCACTTTTGACGAAAACACTTTCTTTTTAGATTCTAGTTATTAATCATAACTACACTTCATAGTATCATCACTTTTTATCAGAAGTGATTACCTCCCCTTTGAAAGTGCAGACAAAATATAGAATTCTTGACAAAACTTAACATGCCCATAGAGTTTGTTTAATTACATTTTTACCAAAAGTCAAGATGTCCTATGTGTTAGGTACAATCGTGTTACTTGATTTTTCCCAAAAGTGAACATGTTATTCTCTCTTCTCTGTGGCTGTTTTCAGGGGTAATTTCTCCCGTTTCTTAACAGATAACACCATGATTTCTGTCCAGGCGTTCCCTTATGTCTCCCTAGTGCCACAGATCCCGCTGTCGGCACAGCGTTTGGCTTATCCTGAAGTGCGTTGTTATTGCATCATCTCATGTAAATCTATCTATGTTTGTTAACGTTCGTGTTTTTTTGCCGTGATTTTGTTTGTGTTTTGCGTACGTGTATCATGGAAAGCACTGTTCATGAACCAAATACAAGATCGAGGAAATGAGAGAGTACTCGTCAATTGCAGAAAAGGAGAGAAAAAATATTAAACTATGCTGAATGAGATCTCAACCTTTTTTTTTTTTTGAAATCGAAGTCTCGCCCTTGCAAACACAAATCATCCTGTGCTGTTCTTCCATTACTGTTGATCATATTCGTGATAATAGAATGATGTTCTACAGTGCAGATGATAAAGAAAAACAAGGCACTATTTTAGCCAATTTCATATCTGCATATACTCCTAAAAGACGTAGAAGCCGTGAAAATGACTAACGAGAGAAACCTAAAATGTAACCCTAAATTTTTTTATGAGGGTCAAGGAACGAAAGACACGAATGATACCAGTTTGTAAGGAATTTTTTGCATTTGCCATGGGGATTTCTAAGGATAGGCTTCTGCGTGTGGGAATAGTGTTGCTCAGTGGCTCAGCCCCAAAGAAAAATCGAGGAGGTGATCGGGTTTCTTCAAAATTTGCGGAGAAGAAACAAGGCGTGAGGAACTTTCTAAACAATTTACATTGTGAAGACTCTCACTATGAGCGTGGAAAGAGCGGACGCGTTTATCTACCTGCACACATGAACATGGAAAGGTTGTACAACATTTATAAAGATGTCGTACCTTCAGATAAACATCTAAGCTTCAGTCCTTTTTACAAGATTTTCGTCCACGCATTTAATATTGGTTTTTCTTCCCCAGCTTGTACTTCTACCTGTACAAGTTTAAAAATTGAAATGAAAAGCAAGACCGAAGTAGAAAAATCGCCAGTTATCATGGAGCTTGGGATCCATAAACTTCGAGCTAAAGCTTTTTATGAGCTAATGAATGAAATAAGCACAGTTTCGTTCGTTTTTGATCTCCAACAGGTCCATACTTTGCTCAAAACACCCATTGGGGAAGCATTTTACCGATGACAGGTCTCATACTATGCATTTTGTTGTGTGTCATATTCTTCCAAGGATCCAACTTTCTACACCTGGACAGAGGTACAGGCTAAAAGAGGTTCGAATGAAATTGGATCGGCCCTTCTACACTATCTCCAAAATTTGGATTTGTCCTCTGCTAAAGTGGATCACTTTTTTGTGATGGCTGTGCTGGACAAAATCATAATGCCCACTTGTACATCTCGTTTGTTACTGGCTAAGGAATGAAGCCCCCCCCCCTCTATTAAGAAGGTACAGCTTACTTTCCCTGTCCGAAGCCACAGTTTTTTACCCGTTGACCGGGCCTTTGGCCGTGTGGAAAAAAGACTCAAACAAATAGGTATTATTGCTGGCGCAGGTGAGTATGACGCTATTTATCAAGAGTCTGACCAAGTAAAAAAACTGGGAGAGGATTGGAAAGTGTATGATCTCAAAGATCTTTCTAATACTTACCAAAAATCAATTGTATAAGTCACTCGAAGAGGATTATCATTGAAAAAATACCACAACAAGGAACACCGTCGTAACCAAAGACCACTTCAGATTTGATTCTTTGTCGGAATTATATCGTCGCATTGTTAAACGTGGCCGAGATGAAGAGGACGTATCGATTCTTAAAGAGGTCCCTCTCACAAATTCATTGTCGAATGAGAAGAAAGCAGACGTGATTCAACTTTTTCAATCACACTTTGGACAGATCATTACCCGAACTACATTGGTATAAACTGCTGCTAATGAAGAGTTAATGAACGAGGAAGAAGAGGAGTGTGATTGCCAGAACGATACTCATATGCACATATGACTCTCCTTACTTACTTGATAATTTTTTTGAATAATGTCATTAAATTTTATGCTTTCATTACTAAACTACATTTCACATTTTCATTAAATAGAGTTTTGTTATGAACAATCGTTTGAATTTGATTCAAACAGTAAGAAATTGCCTTTTTAATTTAAAAAAGTTCCAGAAAATTTGTTTTATAATTCGCTGATCAAAATGCCATATTATATTCTACTAGTCCTTGACAAAAAGTTTTTTGCAAAACTAAACATGTCCATTGTTTTCCAGCAAAACTGAACATGTCCAAAAGGTAAATGCTAATTACAGGCAAACTGTTATCTATTGAATGATAATTGAAAGATATATTACCATTGGATGTTCAACTAGTAAAACAATAATGTTTTACCGAAACCAAAACCAACCTGGGACCCTACAGCAGTTTTTTGCGTTTTCTGAAAAGTGGACATGTTCAGTTTTAGTAGAAAGTTCCTCAATTGTTTTTATAAAAATCTTCTTTCGTATTGATCGTTATACAAGCGGCTACGTCACATAAATCTATTTACACATGGTATATTAACTGTTTTCAAAATGTCATCAATATTAATAACAAAACAGAACCAATGTTCTTCATTAACTAATTTCCTTTGCTTTTCTTCGGAATACGGAAAAAGAAGTTTCCTAAATAAAGGAAATACATCCATTTGAATAAATAAATTTTTGAGGATGAGATAAAACGGACACAATTGCATTAGCTTCGATCGATTCTCGATTTCGCCGACGTAATCTAATTCTTGTACCCAGTACTATTCGCCCATAAAAGTCTTCTTGCACAAAATCGCATCCTTGCACTTTACTAAAATGGAAGAACAAAAGAATTCGCATGTATTTTACTCAAGTTTATCCCAACCCTGACGCAGCGTTGTTTGTTCTTACAATTATAAAAGTGCTTTTGGAACACAGAGCTTGTTTTTCTGTTTTTAACATAAAATACGAGCTTTGGAGGATATTTACTTTGTACTTCGCATTGTCGAAATATATTTAAATATAGTTTTTGAGGACATAAGTAAAACTAAATTTAATCTTGGACTCACTGGAGTATTCAGTAATAAATTGATTTAAACAATGCGATCATTCTAACGTTAATTTACTTTCAATAATAAATGTGCAGCCTAAGAAAATTCGTCCGACTTTACCTGTGATTTGTTACGAATTTGTCTCAGCCTTTCGGGAGTTCACACCGAATTTCGGAACAAGACGATATATCAACTCCGCTGGCTTTATCTCCTGATAAAGCGCGGCAAAGAGATTTATGCTTGCGACGGGAAAAAGAAAAGCAAACGCTTTTGTGTATCTGAACGTGGAACAGAAACGAGGCGCGTAATTTTATTTGGTGTGGTTATTCGACCCGTTTTGTTGATTTGATTACGAAAACGGTGTTGATTAAATTTAAGTTTAAGACCTTCTTGTTATCATCGCATGTAACTATTGATTGAAGAACCTGCATTATGATTAATTGTAAAACCAATGAAATATAGTGGAGAGTTAAGTTATCTCGAAACTCTGATCGATTAGAAAATAAATGTAGAGTCATTACTTTACTCAAACAATTTCAAGAAAATGTAAGCTGATCAGACGAAGATCTTTTTATTTCCGAAGTAGTTTTCATGAAAAGTGGTAAAATCAAAGAAATTCATGAACCTTCAAGAATAAATTAATCTAATCATGTGATTGTATTCACCATTTCGCCCAACGTGGGTTCTCGTTATCATGTAAAGACCGATTGCTTCTGTCTGGGTTTTGCAAATCGATTTCATCCATTACCCATCCACGCATCTATGATAATTTAGAGTATCCGGTTGATTCATTATGGCTATTGCTTTTCCGCTGTACTCCATTTGATTGATGAGACGTCCGAAACAGTTTACTAACGGCGGGATTAATTTCAGCTGCATCCGTCAATTTCATGCAGATTTTCTCCGACATGGCCGTGCATTTTATCGCGTAAATTCGCCATTGGGGTTATAAATTTAAAGTACGCAACATAAATTTAGTTCTGCTTCAAGCACTCTTACATGAAACACATTTCTCTTTGGGGCATGTACGGTCTTTAGAGCTGTAATATTTTATTAAAGACGCTCTTTTAAGAACACGCGAATTTATCGGTCTTGCATTATAATTTATCTTAAAGAAGAAAGTTTTGTTTTAGAAGAATTTATTTATTGTGAAATTAGAATGATTGTAAGCAACTAATTAAGTAAATAAAATGCTTAACGTCAGGATATCTCTTGCCACTTTGAGAACCTTGGGTTTCAAAAGTTTGTATTACTCACTGCATTAACTCATTTAGACAATTTACCCTTCTCAATTTAAAATCATTGTTAACTCGGGGTCTGGTGTAATTAAGTACTACCGTGTCCCTAAATTCATATTCCTCTGCACTTAATTTACGCAAAGCCTCACACTCATCTTTAATCTAGAGGGACGGCATTGTTTGACTGTAATTACTGCAGAGATTCACCTTAATTTCGTGCAGAATATTCCTCAAGTTCTGGGCAAATTGAGTGGTGATGTGCTGTAGATGGCGAAGTGTAGTAATCGATCCTAATTGCTCCAGCGTTTAAGAGGGCGCAATCTTATCTCCCTGTTCCGGTGTAAAGCAAGCGACATCGATGATTTCGTGGAGCTTAAACGGCGAAGCACTTTTTATGATCTATAAAACTCCCGTGACAAATCTCCAGATAAAGTCGTGGATTGAACCAGAAATTTCTGCGATGATGTCAACTTTTTATTCTCCTTTAAATATTTGCTTACACATTAACCGAAGTTAACGAAGTTGACATAGAAGCAGAAATCCCTACATGTTAAAGTTGTTTTCATTTATTTAAGTAAATATATTTACTTTTTAAGTAGTTATCTTATAAATGAGTAGCTAAATAATTATGATTTAACTTAGTTATCTAACAATAGAAATAACATAAATCGTCTCGTGGCTAAGTCTGTGCAAAAAGCTGCCAACTTGGATTCGGTTTAGTGAGCTTTCGTGATAATTCCGGCGCTTAGAAGTCGCGCAAGTACGAGGCGGTTGAAATGAGAGCTTCAGGAGCGCTTGAATTAGTACTGTGTGGGCTCTTGCTTTTGTCGTTTGCAAGGGCAAAGAAGTAAGAATTTGAACGATCTTTCAGATAAATGCGTTACGCGGATTTTCAGTAAGTGAATATTTATTATCGAATGAAAGGAAAGTAAAGGAAAGAGAAAACTTAGTCCTTATTTATTTTTAGAAACTAAATTGTAACATACCCCTACAGCATCAGCCAAATTTCAGGGAAGAAAAAGGGAGGATGGAATACCTAGGTGTTCAAATAAAAATAATTTAGTAATATCTTTTTACGGTCAGCTTAAAAGTCGGAACAGTTGCGTTCCTGCATGTTTGCACCATCGATACACTTGCGGACCTGCGTTTAAATTTAACCAGAATTTGTAAGGTAAAATAATTTAGATTTTACATTTATGGATGTTATCGGTCAAAAATAAATTCGTAAAACAGGTGTTCGTAAATGGATAAAATACTACAAATAATTTTAATATTTTAAATATCTTGATCACTACATTTTTTGTTTTTCTATCTTTTCTTTTTCAAAAACACTGATTAAAACTTTTTAATTCAAGAGTAGTTTCGTTTAAATAATTACCTCCGCCGCTGAGGGAACTCTCTTCATTAACTACCGACCTTGCCTAGCTGCTTTATACGCTCGAGGATTTAAAAGTTTTCCGAGCGTAATTTAAGGACTGCGCTTAAAAGGTCCGATGCATTCAGCTTTCGTCCTTAACGTACTTTAATGCTCTGACTTTGAAAAAGTTATTTCTATGCGAGGTTTATCTAATGAGGATTAAATTTACATCATCGGTATTCTATTCATCAGTATGCTATTGGGAAAACTATTTCCATTAATACCTGCTGGTTTTTTTTTAACTGTCGAGGATTTTGAAGCGGAATTTCAGGACAGATGCATTCGGCTTTTTTCCTTTTACTTTCGCGATCTGCCTGATAAGCAACGATCTCCATTATACTTTTATTGAGTATGTTTGAAAAGTCGTTTCCAGTCGTTCTTGAATTTATTTCTGTGCACCCAACTATGAAAATGTATTTCTACACGAGAAACAATAACTTCTATAGTGACTATAAAAAAGCTTCACGATGATGACGTATGATTCAATGAATTTCAGGTCACAGGCAGCTGTGGAGAAAAGCTTATATCCTCACTTACAACTGATGCATTTGGATCAAAGGAAAGTAAGATGAAAGCCTTCTGTTCAGTTGTAAAACCATTTTGTAAAAGTATAATATAAAAATTTACTTAATCACTGGTGTTATTTGAATTATGGAAGGTTGGGTGCAAAATTATTAAATTAATTGAGTTGATAGCAAAATCATTGGTATTAGGCTAAGACATGAAATTTTTTCCACAGCCGCCATAGGCTTATGTCTTAGCCTAATACCTATGATTTTGCTATCAACTTGACATTTGAGACAGGTTGAAATAACATATTATTTCAACCTGTATACACTGTGTCCATGGACTTTTTGCAAAGTCGAGTGACCTATGATTTTGATATATTTTTCATTGTTTCTCTTGTTTTAACAATTTCTTTTACACATTTCTTACTATGAATATTTTTATTAAGTTTAAAAATGAAAAAATTATTTAATGTAATCCCCTCCCACCTTTACGCATTCTTCTACCCTGTACCTAATTTGTTTGTACACGCTACTTAATGATATGGAACCAATCTCGTCAAGTTCTTGGACGTATTAATTGTAACATGAATGCCAGGTTATTTTACATTAAATTTATTAGCGGTGGTAATAGGTAAGTAGTTTTTCCGATTCTATAATATTTTATATAATATATAATTATAATTTATATAATAAATCCGCTGCTGCATGTGTTTGTGTTTTGAACTAAGGGTATTAATTACCAACAAGCACTTAAGGAATAAGGATTAATCAATTTGGCAATTCATATTTGTAATCGGCGGAAAAAGTTTGTTAATTTGATCGAATCTGCAGTTCTAAAAATAAGAAAGTTAGCAATGGAGCCGACTTACTTTGAAACAACCTGTATAGTCTCAGTATGAATTAATAAGATTTAAGAATTCAGAAATTTGATTTAAAATGAGAATGTCCGACTAAAAGGTGTCACGAGTTAAAGCAAAATTTTTTAAATCTTTGAATCGATCGATAAAAAGCAAGTAAGGCAAAGAAGAAGCAATGCACCGATAATAATACGTTCGTATCATTGGTATAACGGTCGGACGATGTTGAGGAGAATAGATCAAAACGGGTCCAAGAGATAGAAATTCTAAATCTTTTAACTTCAAACAAAACTCTGGTTTTTCTAATTTTCTCACTCTTTTTAACAAACTTTTGACAAACCAAAAGAGATTCAAGTCGCTGTTCTGTAATTTTAGTGTTTCTGAATTAAGTTTTTAGGTAGCCAAGAATTACTCTCAACGCCTTTTATTTGTGGAATATATTTTTGGTCTTTATCGTAACTGCTACTATACATACAACTTCTGGATTTTTGAATTTTCCACCTCATCTTCTCTCTTACTTAATTTTTTTACGTTTACTAATTTTTGTATTTCAATAAAAATAGTGTACTTTAGAAAAATATGTATACAACGTGTTCTGATTTCTCAGATTATTATATTCTTTGTAAAAGTTTGTGCTTTATCTAAAATTCATAATATATCTAAAATCTTCTCAAAAAATTGTATTACAATATTATAAAGTATGAAATTTACGTTTAAATACTGAACACTGCACGTGCGCTATGTATAGATTCTGCGAAAACCAAACAGAATGCCTTGTATTTAAAGGACTGTCGCAATTAATTACTTTTCTGTTCCACAAATTAATTTTTTGCGAGTATGACTTTTACTGATTAGTTTGAATTGCGACATCCGGCGATCACTTTATGACACGATTCAAACTAATCATTCTTATTACATCGCAATTGCGAATAACCTTGGACAGGTCGGTTTGGTTTGCAGTGGAAGTCTCGAGCTACGCTTCTGCTGACGAGACCCAAATAAAGCCGAAACAGCTGTATAGAGGATATTCGAGGGATCCACTGCAATTAAAATCGATTTGCAACAAAATTTTTATTGATTTTTACATTCAATTTTGAAATTTGGAATCTCAACTGACCACCAAATGTCATTTGTTTTAAGTTTTTATGGGTTCTAGATAAAGCGCACACTTTTATAAAGAGTAAATTTGTTTCAGAAATGTACAATTGTTGCATACTTCCTTGGACACATTGTGTATTTAATTAAAATTTCAAAAGTTAAATAAAAATTCACAAAATTAAAATAGAAAATATCAATACGGAAAATATAAATAATTAAGGTCAATGTAAAGAAATAAAATAATAAAAATTACTTTGAAGAACGAAGAAACAGATTTCTGTATATTACATATTAATTAATTAAAGCAAACAGGTTGTTTTTAAGTTTTTAAGCTCACCAAACGTTGAGTCTGTTTAATCTTCCCGTAATCCAAATTTTCGGAGCACTTTGTTTTTAAATACGATAACGACTTCGCTTACGGTTTATTCCAAATTTATTAAAACCAGGAGTAGCTTTTTTCATTATTACTGAATGCAAACTGTAGGGAGAATTCATTGATTCTTTCACGAAAATCGTATTTGAAGAAGATTTGCGGCAAAATCGTGTAGTGAGAAGATAGAAGAATTGTTCGAACTGATTTTCCTCCTCTGAGCGGCACTATTTAAAATACTGCTATCAGGTCTTGTAAGTGAGCGGCTATTGTGAGCCAATTAAATTTGAATATTTCTGTCCCACCGAAACTTCTAAATGAGGAAACTTTCTCAGTATGCTCACGCAGGCCGAATCGAAATTGCTGAAGTAAAAGGTTTCAAAGCAGCACCGTACGTGATAATAACAGAAATTTTCTGCGAATAGTTGTTTGTAACATGGCTTCACGGTATCTTAACTCGCGATTCAAATTTATCTAAATGACTTAACATTTCCGTTCCTACCTGTTTGGAAAACTGACCCCTTTGCTTTTGCTAGCACGCAGATTCCATTGTTTAAAACTGCGTTTTAATTGTTGCGTCGGAATTTTAATTTATTTTCTAAATTGGAAAAAATTCTATACAGAATTCCAGTTTCTTACACTGGCAAAGTTAACCATTTTTAGAGTGTTCTTTATACAGGCTGTTTCAGTGATGATGCACCAAATTTCGGGAAAACGTTTCTGACATTATTTGGAACAAAATATTTTAATACAATTTTGCAATCGAAGCAACTTGAAATTCGCATTAATTGGAGTCGATGTTTTTAGAAATACTGTAGCGATTTAAATCTCTGTGTCCGTGAAACAAAACGAGCGATTTAAAGTTATTTATGAATGGCACACGGCTGCAAGAAGGCAATAAATCTATCGTAAACGAAGGAATTTATGAGAGGCTTTTAATTAAGGGCTTCAGCCCTCCCAAGAAGTTTAAAGAGGCCCCTTATGCAGAAAAAATAAAGGCAACTGTTTTTTGAGATTGCCAAGGAATTTTAATGATTGATTACCTGAATAAAGGTAGTACAGTAACAGGAGAGTATTATGCAAGCTTAATATATCGGCTCAGAGATTCTATTAAAGTGAAAAGGTGCGGAAAACTGGCGCAAGATGTCCTGTTGCTTCACTACAATGCACCATCCCACAAGTCAAGACTTTCAAAAGCTGCGGTTGCTGAATGTGGATTCTTAGAAATTGACCATCTGCCTTATAGTCCGAATCTAGCCCCTTGTGACTATTTTTTGATTCCAAATCTCAAAAAAATACCAAGGGGAACAAAATTTAGGGACGATGATGAACTTATAGTGGTTATTGAAAGGCATTTTGCGAACAAACCAAATGAATATTTTTATAATGGATTAAAGGTGTTATTGAAAACAAGGGGCCTATATTGAAAAATAAAATTTCTGTTGCTGTTCTAATCTTGTATTTTCATGCCTAGTCCGGGAATATAAAAACCACCCCTCGTATATCTAAGAATGTATCATAGTTTGCTAAATCAAACATCTTCAAACGAGTTGCATCAAGTACACTTCAGCGATGCCGTAAAATAAATAATAAATTTCAATTACTGCAAGCACTATTAATATAGAAGAAAAGGAGTGAAGTTATAAGTACGTAAACAAAAGGCAATGAGCTCTAGTTGTAGGTCAGTCTTTTTATTTTTGAGCTAAGCCATTATTTGCAAATCAATTCTCTTTTGTGATGAAGAACATACATACAATATTAATAAGTGAAACTTAATGTGACGGGTAGCATTGTAGCATTTCATATGTAATTTACTTAAAGTATGAAAAGCAGTATTATTTATAAAATAAATTAGTTATAATTATATGGAAACTTGTGAAATTTTAACTGAAATCCATTTTGAAAATGCTGTAAATATTTTCCAATAAAAATGTGAATGCACAATAATAACATAGCATGACAGGATTTTGACATAAACATAAATATTAATTACTTATAAATAAGAAGAACAATTGTAAGATAATTAGGACAATACATTCACTAAATACACTTAACGGTCACTAAGTAGGCTTAGAATAAAACCGTTTCACGTAACCCGCAAGTTCGCTTTGCTATTCTGTTATTCTTTCCCAGTATTATTCCCGTCGCATGTAGTCGTTTGAAGCGGATTACCCACTTAGGTCTTCCCCTTGATTACCCAAAGACAAGAAATAGATCGCATTTGAAAGTGTAATCCGACTTATCGTTTCGAGCTTCTCCAAACTCGCCTTCCTTTTATAAAAAAAAATAATACATTTTTTTTTCTGTTACTTTCGTTGTTAAAGAAAGAAGCTTAAGAAGCGTGATTGTTGGTTTCATTGATTAGCGTGAATTTTAAACGGTGTGAGATTGTGGAATGGTAAAATTATGGAACACTAAAAGCTAAATTAAAGCTATGCGTTTCGCGTCACTTGTAATCGGATTTACCGTCGGATTGAAATGGCTTTATTGGTATTTTATGCTGCATAAAATTCATATTCCAACCGATTTGCTACTAATATGGGGCTTGAAAGCTTACGCAAATCAGTGCATTCAAAGCGTGCTTGCACCGTTTCGTTCTTTTTGTGCACGCACACACACACACGGTCCAACTAATTCCGTTATTCAGATCTATACATTTTTAATATAATCAAATTAATATCAACAGCATTAAATTTTTGTGTTTGTCCAGAAATGCTAATAATTAATATAAAACTGAAAGTTCTTAAATGTGAATATGTATATACATTCCTGATGATTGAAAGCGCCATTAGTTCTCGCTGAAAATATCACCGTCCCACATCTTTGTTCGGTAAGGCGTTAAGAAATTATAAATTATCGTAGAAACATTTGTCCCGAACCAAACGAAATGAAATACTGGGGGCTATATAGTGATTTACTGAACCGAGTTCGCTATGATTTATAGCCTACGATAGTCGTGTAATGGAGGAAGCCCAAAACTAATATAAGAAAAGACTGTATTTTATATACTTACGTTACAAGGACTTATCGGAAATAAAGATGCATGATTTGACTCCGACTATTACGGCTTCTGTTAGATTCGAAGAAAAATGAAAAGCGTTCAAAAATAAATCGTTATAACATTGATTCATTTGTCATTTGTCTAATGCTGCTGTTCCGCGAAGTTGTTAGTTAGATTCTAATAAAGTTCTATTTCTTCAAATATAAATTTCTCCTCCTAGTTGTTTGTTCTTTGCTAATGAGTTTTGTTTTAGTTGAATTACATCCACTTTCAAGCTACAGCCGGAGGTCACGTTATATTCTTAACTCAGATTGAACTGTACGTATGAGAAGAATTCCTTTTTTATGTAGGATTTAAAGCACGTAAGGAATGACTTCCAGAGTCTCGTTTAAAATTGAAATTTCACTATTATTAACCTCGTCTCGATATATGTCGTTATGGAAGCCTGAAAATTCCGTTCTCTGGTCGTAAATTTAGCAGCAAAGTTGCAATCGATCTCCTACGGGAAATGCCCCTGAGGTATCAAATTTTTAGGTCAAACAGTTCGATGCTCTCGACATCTCTATCGCGTGTGATGCTACCATGAATTTAACATCGTTTTTTTTTCGTCGAGCAACTCAGGCATGCAATAGTTAAATAATGCAAGTACAGTTTGCTTACGTTCACATTTAATGTCTTCCATTTTTTTCATTTATCATTTGGTGGATTTGTTTCAACCTTGTATGTACTCTGTGTGCAGGAACAGTATAATCCAATACAAGGAGGAGAAAATCTCAATGACTTTCTGCAGTCCATTACAAAACCACCGCGCCGGACGTTCCAAGTTGCTCGGCGGCAGTAAATCCTGCAGCAGGCGACCGAAATTGCAAATCTGAGAAAATAAGCAAAACGGCCCGCTGTGTTCTGAAAGCATAATTCAGCAGCAAACAAAAGCAAAGCACAATTAGATATGTTTACAGAGAAATGCTTTCGAGAAGCATGTAACCGAGACGCCTCGCGCCTTCTCCGTCGTGGCCCCGATGGGGTTCTCACCCCAAATACGGAATCGTGCCAGAAAATGATCGTGAGGATCGCGCTTGCACGTAAATTGGGTCGTTTCGTGCGGTAATTTCAAGCGAACAAGTGAGGAATACGAGATACGATAACTGAAGTGAAGGCAATGTCATCAATACTAGGGTTAAATTTAATTATCAAAATTGCATCCTGGATTCATTCGTTAAAGTGCAACAACTATTAGAACTTAATAAGTAGAAGAATTTTGGAATGATTATTCTTATTCGAAACTTATTAACACCACTGTTGAGAGTGTTCATTTAGTTTAATTGTCTTGAACTGTAGACGCTGGAAATAATTAAAAGATAATAATGCTGTTTCGTACAAATTTAATTTCCGCCCTCAGGAAATGCAAAAAAAAAGCGAAAGAAAGAAACTCAACACATTCATCTTGATGCTTATCACGTAAAACGAAATTTCGTAGTTTTCGTGATGTCTTCAGCACTTGACTAGACTAAAAAAATTGTAAAGTTTAAAAAATATGAAGACAAACGTTTATGAATTGAAAAGTCTGGCGATGGCATGGGGTTTGTTTGTCTGGTTATGTATGTACGAATCGATTTGGGGATGAATTTATGTGATTGATGATGAGCCCGGCAATAAACTGCCACACGCAAGATTCCACTCTATTGAATAAACGTCAGGAATGTTTAATGCATTAGACGCGGACGTCCCATCACCCCCATTTCACTCTAATAAAGTATTGTTTGTGGCACTTAATTATGTAATATTTCACGTCCGTTACTCAATAATTTACGTCAACTGCAGTCTTGTGCACTTTGTTTCAAGTAAACTGAATTTATTTACGAACATATGAATATTTCATTTAATATATTATTCATGCATTGGTGAGGAATTTATATGAATGTGTCAGAGAGAACTTCATATATTGCACCGAATAAATATGTAAAATATGACAAGTTTCATTACGTTTTTCTGCGCGCTTTAATATGAAATAATATTGAGTAGGAGTTTGTCAATTACATATACAAAGAGAGAGAAAAACAATCCTCATTAAAAAAGCAAGGTTCAAAATTCCTAAATACGGAGCAAACTAACGAATATGAAATTTCAAGGCGTCTAAAAAAATTATTAATTAAAACTTGGAAACAAAGCGTGAGCGAATTCCTTCGGTGCTAAAAAGAAGCGGGCGGATAAATTGGTATCAAATCGAAATCCCGCCCGTTTTGTAAGAGTTATACAGAAATACTCCCCTACACAAACAAAACCGCACACAAAAACATTCATTAAAACTGGGAAATTCACGCAAAATGGGCAAAACATTCCTTGCCGGTCGGCGCGCCTCGAATTATCAAAAGCCTGCGCAAAGTTTGGGCTTGGACCCCCTTCTTTGTTTCCAAATTCAATTCGCCCGGCCGAGTTAATTTATGGGAATTATGTCGCGCTTCCAATTTTCACCGACTAATTATGAGTTTTTTTCATCTCGTCGGTTTTTTTTTTAAATTTTAATTAACCCAATGTTGCCTGCTTGTCAGTGCCCGTAAATGTCCCTCGTAATCAAAACTAATGACGACACTGACAAGGTTTAATTCTGTTAAAAAGATAACGAAATTATATGTTTTCAAAATTTTTTGTTTTCTTCATATTTTTAACGAATATGTAAGAGTACAGTAAGAAAATGGCGTCAAAAAGTAATTCTAGATTTCTATGAACCAAACTGGAAGTTTTTCTTTAATACCAATTAAGTTTTCTTGTATTTCTATCCTTACTAAGTTAAGTATATACTGTAAATTTTTGAAGTGTAAGCATCTAATTAATAATAATAATAATAATAATAAAGTTTATTGACTGAATATTTTACAAATAATAAAAACAAAGAATACAAAAAAGAAAAAAAAACTCAGCCAAAAGGGCTAATTCAAGAATCCTAGAGAGTAAGGATTCCTGTTTTTCCCTTAGCCCTTGACAATTATATAGTTTTAAACATATATATAAGCACACTAATCATTGCATTGGTGCATCAATTACGTTGAAAGTTCTGCTCTCTGACCAGATAGTTTTTAAAATTACGTTTAAAAACAGCTACACTACCAAGTTTAAGATAAGACGGAGTACTATTTAATAAACTAGCAATGCTGTATGAAAAACCGCGCGTAAAAAATTCATATTTGTGGGATGGTATTGTAATAACATTCTTAAATCTAATATTTATATTGTGTATCTCCGTCCGATAGCTAATTTTGTTATATAAGTAGGGAGGTGATTTATTGACACATATGGAGTAAAATAAGGTTGCAGCGTGTAGTTTACACCGATTGTACATATTTAACCACGAGGCACTTTTAAGAGTATGGGAAATGTGATCATATTTTCTGATTCCGTATATAAATCGTAGACAACAATTTTGCAATCTCTGTATTCTACCCACGTCCTCATTATCTAAGCAGAAGTGATATAGCGTATCACAATAGTTAAACTTGGATAGCACTAGAGAGTCACAAAGCTGCAATTTTAAACGTTGATTTAAGCTTTTCCTATTGTCATATAAGACCTTTATGGCCAAATGAGCTTGATGTAGAATTTTAGTAACATGATCTTTGAAACGTAAATTATTATCAATTACTACTCCCAAATTCTTAGCTTGGTCAACAATAGGAATGCTTACCCCATTAATTTCCAGGTGGGTACGTTCTTTGTAAAGCATACGCTTGTTTTTGTTCCCGAATACTATTGCCATTGATTTGGTAGGATTCAGTTTAAGGCAGTGTTTCTTAGAAAAATCTGACAAGGACTGTAGATCGGAATTTATTTTATGAATAGCGTTGTTAAAGTCTTGCGGTAAGAAAGAATAAATTAATTATGTATCATCCGCATATAAGTGAGCCCGGCAATATCTCAAGACCGAAGTTACATTTTTGGTATAAATAGTGAATAATACAGGGCCTAAAATAGAGTCCTGAGGTACACCAGAGCTAACTATCTGCGGGTTTGATATTTCGTTACCCATCTTTACAGTTTGACTCCTCCCATACAAGTATTCGCGAAATAGGCATACAGCACTCTGCTCCAATCCAATAGAAAAAGTAAAATGGCTAACATTAATTCATGGTCAATGGTATCAAACGCTTTACTGTAGTCTAGCAAAATGAGGATAGTAATCTGGTTACTATCAACAGCTTTTATTATGTCATTATTATTATTATTACGTTAAGTAGAGCAGTAGTGCAACTGTACGTAGAGCGAAAGCCGGACTGATTAGCAGGCAAGAGACAATGAGTATGCAAATGATCTTTTAGTTGCTTTACTAAGACTTTTTCCAGGATTTTAGAAATTGTAGGTAGCAAACTAATTGGTCTCAGATCACTATACGTTGACGGATTATTATTTTTGGGGACCGGGATGACTATGGATTGCTTCCAAGCTATAGGGAAAGTGTTATAGCAAATACAAAAATTAATAATGTGAGTGATAATAGGTAATATAAAAGGACAGCACAATTTGTGCATGTTAATAGAGATACCCTCCGAGCCAATTGCTTTGGAGGTAATCGTTGACATAATTGTAGCTATATCTGACTCAGTTACTTCTTTAAAACATAAGGTACTATTGTGCTGTGAGTAGCAAGTATTTTTGTAATCAGCTAGAAGTATAGGATCCACCGTACCAGTATCAACTGAGGTAATGAAGTAACTATTTATATCATTAGGGTTGCGGATGTCTTCATGTATACTGATACGTTTTTTACTACTATGTATATCCATTCTCTTCAAATCTTTCCAAAGTTCTTTAGCACTGACTGTGCGTGATTTAAAGTCTAAATAAGCTTTCTTTTCTTTCCCGATAACTAAGTTTGTATAATTACGCATTTGTTTATAAAAGCGAAAGTCAGTGTCTCTTGCAGTTGATTTATATTTTTTAAAGGCTTTATTACGCAAAGACATTACCAATTTGACATTTTGTGTGATCCACGGGCTGTACGGTTTAGTAAATTTTCTCGTTACAATAGGTGCATGAGCATCAAATAAGTCCAGAATTGTTTCATTAAAAAATTGAACCTTAAGATTAATATCATCTAATTCTATTATGAAAAACCACGGAAGCAAAGCTACATCTTTGTAAAAATTATCAAAATTAAAATTTGAAAAAGTTCGAAAAGTACCTCTTTCGCTACGTGTTGAGGGTACAAACATCGGAATGGTACATATTATAGCCACGTGGCCTGAGATTTCATGAACATCTACAACATCTAATTTATCGATTACCATGTCGTCTGCTACAATTAAATAATCTCTTAAGGAAGTGGAAAATTTCGTTATTCTGGTAGGTGTATTTACTATCTGTTTTAAACCAAAGGTTTAAAAAATTTATATATGTCGGATTTCCCATGGAACCAGCAATATTAAAATCACCCAAGCATATTAGCTCTGCTGTAATAGTGAAAACACTTCTAATAAATTTCGGAAAGTGGCATAATGCGAGTTGGGTGGTCGATAAATCACGCCTATGACTACAGGATTGCCAGTAATAGTAAGTTTAATCCATAAATGTTCTAAGCATGGATTAATTGCAGCAACAATCGTAGAGAATTGAATGCTACTTTTGACATAAACACCTACCCCTCCCCCTCTCGACTGTCTTGGTATATGTGTAAAATGATAATTTTCGATTTGAATTAAACTAGTATCGAAATCAGGAGTAAGCCAGGTTTCAGACATAGCCACAATATCGCAATCATTTAAAAGTAAAAACTGCTTAAAATTATTAAAGTGCGAGGTCAGAGAGCGGACATTCAGATGCAGTAACTTCATATCTGCTAGAAATCAGTGAAAATTCTAATAAGAAAAATTTATAATACAAAAATAATAATAGAATCTAGTCAACAAAGATGTGTGCAAAATAAACAGAAGGCGTAGCGCACAAGTAGCCGAAGCGAATACAAAAATTGCGCTCCTCGCTAAAGATTTGAGTGAGCATTTTATGTACATATTGGAATTAGTTTCATGTGACGATTTTTTTTTTAAACTTAATTAACATCCTAAGTTTAACGTGATTATAATAACAAAATTATTATTGGTTATTAACGTAACAGGCATGCGATGTTAAAATTTAAGTAAATAGTTATCCCGATTTGTTTCGCATTGACCTGTAAAAATAAAGTAAACATTCGTATTAAAAATACAAGCAAGAAAACAACAATAGCCTAGAACAACCAGTTCGATCAAGGAGCGATGCGTGACAGATCAGCTGCAGAGCGCACGATGAATTTTTGGTTTTCACGAAATACAACGATTTGGCCATCAAATGTAGTTACATTTCTTCTGCCGAATTTCTGAACCGTTTCCTGAAAAACTTTAAGCCTGAACTTCGTGAGATCTCCTTTAATAGATATAGGCGATCCTTTTAGGATTTTCTTGGCATTATAAACAATTGATTTGCTTCTATGGGATACAAACTTGACTATAATAGGTCGAGCTTGGCTAGTTTTCTAACGTCCTACACGATGACTCCTATCCAAATCCTCTAGTTTAACATCGACTCCCATGGTGTTATTAAAAATATCCAAGACGGTCTGGTTGATGTTTTCCTTCGTAGTTCTGCTACTCCGAATATCCTTAAACTGTTCCGCCGAGTATATTGTTCTAAGTTATCTAGCTTTTTATCAATGATATCAAACTTCACATCATTAGCAGATACAGATTTTTTGAGTTCTTCAACGGAACTTAATATTGCATCTAATTTTGGATCTAGCTTTTGTTGTATTTTGTCTAATATATTTTCATTAATCTTAGCAACAATATTATCTACTAAGGCAGCGTCGACATCACTACTTAGAGCATCGATATCATCTGGAGCCTCATCATCCTTACATGACCGTTTGTCTTTCCATTGCCTATTTTTGGCCATCATTTTACAGCTCGATACCTTAATTGACTGGTAGACTAGCTACGTCAGTAGTCGAAAAAAAGAGAGAGAAACAGGAACAAATTTCTGTTCACTATTACTGTCTAGCTGTATGAAATAACTTCAACTCACTGCACAGAGAGTAATGTTGCGTCACAGGATTGATGTTAGAACTTTGGAAATTCAATTTTATGCGGAGCACAATCAGCACACGTCTACTCACGCGCACACATTACTATCTATTCATTTTATTAATATTGCCCTTTATTTGAATAGGTGCACTAAACTCTAGTGTGACGTTAATACTTACAAGTTTCCAAGTTCTGATTTGTGAATGCAAAACTTAAACTGACCCAAAAGCACGTCTGCACCGTCTTGAATCTTTAGTGTTAATGACATATCCTTGGCGTTGTTGCTAATGTTTTGAACGTAAACATCAAGGGGATGCATCATTAGTGCAGACCCACTGAGTGAAAAAAGGGATTATTTCGCATTAAGCGTAAGCTTCCCTATAGCTTGGTATTTCTTGGCCAAGTTGCGTGGAAAAGACATGCAACTGCGTTTCAGATTATTTTTTATTGAACCGTTCCGCCTTTCATGCTTACTTACATGGTAATAATAATAATAATAATTTTTATTGTCCAATAGGATATCGCAGAAGGACACGGAGCATAAATTGACTTAATAAATGGTCGATTACATTCAATTTATAAATAAATAATGTACACTAACATAACATCATAACAAAATATGTATACAATAATACTTCACAATAAAATAACAATTAATGAACATTAAGAATTATTCTGAAGAGCACATTACATTATAGCCAGGAAAATAGCCATAATTTTAACAATTGGATCGTAGGAATCATAAAAGAGATCGACTTCTGAGCTAAACTGAGCTAATTTTGTTAATTAGAGAACACATCCTATAAATTGGTGATTTAATTAATGAGTTTGTATACGGACTAGGCAAGTAAAAAGTCTCATGAGATCTAAAATTAAATGCAGGAGCTTTAAAATTCAAACAGCTGAGGAGATTTGGACAATTAATATTATTAGTTAGTAATTTATGAACAAATTTAAAGCTAGTGATATTTCGTCTAATTCAAGGGTATGAAGCTGAAATCGTTCCAAGAGTATATTCTGGTTAATTCCTTGTGGAGGAAAGTAACCACCTATTTTCCAACACAAGTATTTCAAAAATTTTCTTTGGATGTCTTCTAGTGTATTGATATGGGCATTATAATAAGGATTCCAAACAAGTGAGGCATATTCGAGTTTAGAACGTTAAATTAAATTAAAGACTCATACAGTCTTAATAATGTGAGAGGATTTGAGAAAGATTTTGTATTTCGGTAAATGAAACCCAGTTTCTTGTGACATGAAGAAATAATGGCATTATTATGTTTATTAAAGGTTAAATGAGAGTCAAATGTAACACCAAGATCAGTATGAGAATTAACGCTAGCTATAATTTGATCACGATAAGAATAGTTGAAGTTGAAAGGATTTTTTTTCTTATTGAAAGACATGACTTTACATTTTGCAAGATTTAAGTCCAATTTATTTTCTTGACACCAAGACGCCGAAGCATAAAAATTATTTTGCAGGGATAGACTGTCATGGATGGAAGAAATATTACCGTACAATTTAAGATCAGCTGCAAAAAGAAGTTTATGACCTGAAATTTTCGGTGCTAGGAAGTTAATAAAGATGTTAAACAGTTGAGGACCTGAAGGAACCAATTTGAATTTGGTAACTACGGGGCGAAATAATTATTAATGGAAAATTAAGTTGTAACAAACTGAAAAGACTTTGGTAAATATAATGTCGAAGGTGTCTTTGTTTGTGTATCGTAAACAACGATATAATAAGCACGAAATCGCAGAGAAATTGCTGTAAACTTAATTAAAACAATTTAAAACTGTAAATTTTATTATTTTACAATTTTTATCCAGCACAGAGCAGTAATAAATAACAGATGTAAACAAGTTCGTAGGAATTAAATATTTGAAATGTTCGCATTTCTAAAAATATTTAAGTTTCAAAGCTTTCTCAATGTTTACAAAATTGAAAATATTAAAAGTCACCTTTCCTTCACTATTCTCATAATGTAAACATAGCGTGTTCGTGGACTGTATCTTTTGATGATCTAAGTGTAAATTGCCCATAGTTACTTTCAAACATAACGAGACAGGTGTTTTAAATATTGACATTTCATTTGCGTCACCTGCCTGTCGGTAACTAGTTTATGTGTAAAATGTTTGCTTAATTATTTCCTTTAATGAGTCAACTTCGTTTAATATTTTCAATACACAATCGATATGGCGTATGTATCAATATCAACACGTAGAAGCATTAATTATGTTGGTTAAAAAACACATATGCAGGGTTGTTGAAAGTATGAAGTAAGCAGAAGTTATGCAGAAAAATTCACTAAAAAAGTCACTTAATAAAATGCCATGGTAAATATAAGTTGTATGTTATATTGTTATTTATATTATAACAAATAAATAATACTTTTTATAGAAGAACATTATTCGAATGTTGCATATATATTTATGGTTTGTTTGCTTACAATTAACCATTTAAATAAGATATATTTTAAGTCATGTATCTATTCACTGTATCAGTCTTTACTTTTCATATCCTGAGCTTTATCTGTCGTTTTTATTTTACGGGGCTATATAAAGCAAATTTCTTTACAGATGATGCAGCTGTTCCTCACTTTGACTAGTGACATATTTTAATAAAGTTACTTCCCGATGTTTCTCTCCCGCTTTCGAGATATATTGCTATTCAAATTTTTCTCGCATTTACCTTGACGATTTTAATAAATTTTTAGAAAATAAAAATAGAAGCATGAGAATGTTAAAGAGCCAACCAAAATGTAGTACTTTTCTTACTACAAGTCTGCGTAATTACTGAGCACGACTTTGTACGTAATAAAAACGGAATTCTTTTGTGCAACAAATTCCCTTTGCGTACGGCGCAATTGAACGTACAAAAAAGATAAATAAATTCGCTGACGCAAAGAGCACATCGTTATAAATGCGAAGCTAAACATAAAAAGCTCAATTGTCGAAATGCTTTCTATACGGTATAGCTCCGCGAACGAAAAAAGAATATAAAGAACGCCACTTTCGTATTTACACGTCGTCGGAGAGACTTCTCTTCCATCTTTTTTGGCGCTTTTATTCGGTCGAGCGGAAAGATTTTAAATCGCCCCAGCTCATCATGGTTGGCGGCTGCTATTGTGTTGCGGATGATGGTTCGTTCAGCGTTGTATGATTTGCGATATTTACTCTGATATTAGGGAAACAATGACTCTAGAATAACATCATACCGAGCTGGTTTACCCTTGACCGAGCTGTAATAATGGAATTTTATTGATCTGCCGAAAAATATTCGAGAATGGCTTTGCCCTCGTTCCCCTGTCACATAAAATGTAAATCTAAGAAAATTTACTTCACTAAAATCGGTTTCATTTCGCAAAGTATCACCAAGAACTGAAGATAAAGTTTTCCTAAAAAAATAATTCTTTTAGAAACTCATCAGTAAGTACCTATAAATTTGAAAAACTATTTGTTTCCAAACAAATCTATTCATTTCGACTTGTTCGACCTCTCAAATACGACATTTATAAATTTCCTAATTGGACGAAACACTGACGTTCTCCAACTAACAAGCCTTGTTTTCGTTGAGCTCTGCCTTACTAAGAACACAGGCGAAGGAAAACTCTAAAAGTTTGGCACAGAGAAGGTCTCAGCTTCATGCAATCAGACGATAAGAGACGGGGCTTTTAATTTTAATGAATGTAGATTGTCTGAAAATGCACTGCATTGTCATTCGCACAGAGCAAACTTCGTTCTATTTTCGTTTAATCGTTATAAAAATCATATGAATATTTCTTTTTTCCTAATTTAGGAAACTATAATCTTTCTTATAAATTATAAATGCGGACTTTTAACATTTGTTTGCGATGTCCACTTCAGCAATATATAATCAGACGTAAGTAAACTGAAGATTAACAAACTCAACTCGTTTGCTACTTTTCTGAATTTACCAAGAAACTTTCTCAATCCTTCTTGACATTTTCCAGTTAAACTTCGCTGATTTTGTCCGAGTTTCGTTACCTTGGGGGATAAAATACTGGGGCGTGTTTGCACAGGAAAATGCTTTAACGCCTCGCCACGAAACGAAATTTCCAACTTATACGTGCCTCTATGTGACTAAAATTTGATTCAAAAACAATTTGAGTTATAACGAATATTTCTGTAATTTAGGATTAAAATTATTTAAAGGATTTAATTAGAAACGTTGCACGAAAATAACATCGCAGTGACATTGTATACAGTGTGTAATAGAGTAAGTATCACTTATCGTAACAACTATCAATATACAAGAAAAGAAGCGAAGTTATGTATGGGGCAAAAGTCAACAATAAGGCAGGAAAAAATCTACGTTTACTTTATACAAAAAATATTTGAGATGAAACAGTAAACCTGCATATGTAATACAACAAATATAGAGGCAGGTCATTTATGACTTCCGTGCCATAAAATACGGAGATTAACAGTTAGTGATATACGCAAGCAATAAAAAAATACGAGGAAACATTTACACTCAAATTTTCTATTAGTATTTAAGTAATAGAAATGTAAATTTTTGAAGTAATAATTTTTAGAAAATAATATTAATTTATATTCTTAATTAATTAACTTAAGGAATTAAATTCAAACTGTAATCATGAATCATACCTAACAATAAGTAAAAAATTAGATTATTCTATAGAGTCTATAGAGGTCGCGAACGAGTAAGGTTTTTTTAAATTTTTGAGCTGGACCATTGATATTTACAGAATTAATTGTCTTATGATCAAGAACTTACAATATCAATAAGTGAAACTAAAATCAATAAGAGATGGCACTGGGATCGGCTCTGAGACCACGGGCATGGAACAATAAAGGTCTCGGAGAAATTAATTGTCTTATGATTAAGAACTTACAATATCAATAAGTGAAACTAAATCGATTACACGCTGTATATATTAACAGTCCTATTTAATTTTATCTCCCGCAATCAATTGAAATGATTATACTAAACATCTTAAGTGCAACAAAAGCTAGAGAACTTTTATAAGTACGTTTTCAACCTTTAAGGAAAAAAAGAAAAAACATTTACTCGGAATACTCGCTTTAGGAAGTCTTTTTCAAAGAATTTTGTAAGAGATTCGTAATTATCTATAGTTTTCATAGCTGCATCTTTCTTGTATTCAGTGCACTTTGAAATGGGCTGAATGAGAAAATGTAGCTGGAACGCGTGCTACTACGTTCCATAATTAATTCAGCACATTTCTCAGATAACTTCGACGGAATTTCTTCTCGTAACACATTCCCGTTTTATCATAAAATGAATTTCTATTGCACACGTTCTACCGAAAAGGCTAGAGAAATTATAATATTAGCCGAGGATTACGCTTTTCTTCCAATTGTTTGATGATAAAAAACACGTCGTCAAATTTGGGGCGAAAAATAAATTTAATTTGGCTCACAGAATGTTGTCTATAATGCTTTTCATTAACTTTGTTGACGAAATGCTCTTGAAATTCTTTTATGGCTGCACGCAGGTAGGGATATGTTTGTTTTGGCGCGACTGAATATTGATTGACGTTAGATTAAGTGCATTATTATTTCGACGCGACATAATGCTCTAATGTATCAAGAAAATTTCAATTCAAAAATTAAGATGCACTCCCTTTAAATGTAAACTGGAAGCGGATAAAATTGATCTTGAGGTTGATAAAAAATAAGTTTTTATTTAACTTTAAAAGTGGAAAATGAGTGATTCAAAGTTAGAACATTAAAGTGTAATAAGATTTATGACTAAAGAAGGGAAGCATGACGGAAATGTGTAACCTTGATTGCCCATCAAATTTTTGTAAAAGAAGTTTCGTACGGATGGAGGACCCATTCGATTCAAGAGGTGGCCCTTAGAAGTCCGAAATACAGAAATGGCAAAGAAAGATGAGGATTTAGTGAGGGCCGACTTCTGAAAGTGTCATCAATTGCCATAGAAATTGAAATATCTGAAACTTGTTTTAAGAATACTGTACTTAGATTTAGACCTTGTCAAAGTGTCTGCATGCTTGGTTCCTAAGCTGTTGACAAAACAAAAGTGTGTTACAAGAAAATTGTAGCGCAGAATTTAGTTTGTATAGACGCAAATCCAAACCCATCTTTACAAATTATTACTGTTGATGGAATTTGAATATATCTTTGGGACTCAGAGACAAAACAAGAATTTATGCAATGGATGATAAAGGTTCTCTACCTTCGAAAAACGCACGGACACAAAGTTCTGTAAGGAAATTGATGGCGACGATATTTTAGGACAGTGAGAGCATCCTTCCAGTTGATTATTTACCGAAAGGTTGAACGCAGATGCTCACCAAATTACACTTCTTTGAGAACGGGATCTAGAAGATACTTTTTTGTGGAGTTTTCAAGATAACGCTTTTGAAGTGGGTATTTATAGTGAGTATTCAAAGACATAGAGAGCGTATTTGACAAAACCACCTTCAACAGTGTCGAACGAGCACTATGCAAACATGAAGTAAACCATACTCTTCGAGAATGGATTTTACAGCTCTTGAAACACAGAATTGTACATAGTAGGAAACGTATTAGAGGAACGGAAAGCAGAAGCTGATCTCAGGGTTGCGTTCTATCACCTCTACTATGGAACATAGTAGTGGACAGTCTCCTCCGTCGACTTAATGGGGCAGGTTTCTATGCAGATGATATAACTATCCTGCTTAATGGAAGATATGAACAAGTGCTGTGCAACTTAATGCAAACATCACTCCAATTGACTGGTGCGCAGAATACTTTTTGACAATCAATCCCTCAAAGACGGAAATGATTCCGTTCACAAAACAGAAAAAAGTTGAGATCTGGGGGGTTGCTAAACTTTTCTAAACTGAACTAACCTTTTCAGACGAAGTCAAATATGTGGGAGTTATTTTTGATCAGAAACTGAATTGGAATAAGTATGTCAACGTGAAAGTGACAAAGGCGTGCGTCGAGTTTTGGCAGTGTCGTCGTGCAATGGGCGGACTTTGCGACCAAAGTCGTAACTATGGCTGTACACTGCCATAGTTAGGACCATACTCTGCTATGGTGGCCCAGAGTCAGACTATCGACAACCGCATCGGATCTTTTGCATGTACAGAGACTGACATGTCTCAGTGCCTCCGGAGCGCTGAAATCCACTCCCATCTCTGCCTTGGAGGCCGCCCTTGGAAAAGATGGCACTGGGATTGGCTCTAAGACTACGGGCATGGAAAAATAAAGGTCTCGGAGGAAGAAACCACCTTATTTTGGAGGACGCTTTACAAGAAACTCTTTTTTTTTTGGGCGGTAGTCGATTATCTTTCACGTACATATATATTCAGGAAGCACTTCAGTATTTTCTTGAACGCTGAAGATGCACCCAAACTCTACATATCCATCTTCACTGATGGATCTAAGACCTCGGAAGGAATAGGGCAGGAATTTTCTCCGACGACCTAGACCTTCATATAAGCAACTTTAGGAATAACACTCACTCTAATGCCATGGCACACTAGAATAAGTGGCCAAATACAACATCTTGCAACTTATCTGGGTTAAAAGACACACTGAAACATATGGCAATGAGCAGGCAGATGAACTGGCTAGACAAGGCTCGGGGTAGCCCTTTTGGGGTCCTGAATCGCCAATAGCGCAGTCATCAAGTCTGTCATCAAGAAGCAGCTGAGCATATCCTCTGTGATTGCTCTGCACTCGCCTCAATCAGAGGTTCCATGTTAGGGGAATTTTGGCCCGGCATGGCTGGAATTCTCGGTTTCGGCGAAAGAGTTAACAGCCTTCTCGAGATTAAACATTTTCGTTTAGGAATAATTTCAATTTTGTTTGATCAATTTTAGAAAATTCGACTACTTAAGGCTCTTAACTATTCATTTATATAACTGAATAGTAAAGGAGACAGTAGTTTTATTTTATATCCGCAGATACGTATTTCGACAGCTACGCTTCTATCTTCAGTACACACGCATACACTTCATGAAGTCTCAGAAAATACTTTTCTTACCATACCTCCAACTGAAAATTTTCCTCGTCTCTGAGATTTCATGAAGTGCTTTTAACTTGTGAGTGTGTGCGTGTACTGAAGGCGGAAGCATAGCTGCCGAAATACATATCTCTCATATAAAATAATTGTGATAAGACATCTCTTTTGAACTAAAGTTTAATAATATTTCAGGTTAAATCAGATTAGTTACTAAAAATGAATAAAAACTTTAAGCTCTTTAAAAAAACAAAACATTATTTTAAATGAATGTTTCTTTTCCAATAAAAAACACACTTTTTTGTTTAAGTTTTCACAGACCATCATGAGCACTAATTTTATGGCTTCCAAACTACGTGCGTATAGAAAGAATTCTTTAAGACGAAAGCCTTTCTTAAAAGTTCCGCTTCATCTTTATTCGAATTCTTTATTTGAAATCTTCTGTGTAGTTAATATTTATATAATTTCCAAATTTTATGATCCTTTTCACCATTTGATAATTCAACGGGGTCATTTGCAGATCAGAATAGTTTCTTTAATTCTTTCTTTAATGGAGACGAATGACTATCTTCATTTTACACACTCTAATCAAAACCTGAATATCCTCTCCACGTCAATCTTCATTTAAACACTTGAAAGTAAAGTGCGAGATTCACTTTGCAAAAATCTGAAAATATACTCGTTTCTCTATCCATTTTTTTTTTCTAATTCAGCATTCGAAAATATAGCTACATTTTTTTACCAAAAAATTGAGAAGACGTTTAAATTAAAAAGATGTTTCCCCAATAAAATGTAAAGCGGAGCAAGTGCCTTCCTTCCATTCGATTGTCCGCCTGCTCGGCATAGTGGTTAATAATACTATCACATTTTATTGGAGAGACGTCTTTTTATTGCCTGACTGTACCATTACTGTACCATTGGAGGATGAAAATTTTCATTTACTTTATGTTCTTGGTCAGTTCGTCCTTTTGTGATTTCACTTAACTCTGAAGAAAAATTGTGTTCATCAACGTATTGAACTTGCGACTATCTCTCGAATAGCGCTGAAAGTCAAGGACTGTTGATTATGGGGGTAGTACAATGGGTCAGAATTATGGCCTAGTCCATGTGAATTCTTATTTACTCCCTCACTAATCCAGATTGCAGAATCTAGAAGTGGATTAAAAGAGTGGCAAAGTTTATATACTTAAATGGAGAATGTATTGAAAAATGTTTAAAATACTATCTCCCTTCTTCTCCATGTCTAGGTAGATCATTTAAGAAATTATTTTCCAAATTATTAAATTAAAACAAAAAAAAATAAATAACTTTTAGAGTCGTTGCGTATCCGAGGGTTATTTCACTCATCTCTACACATTACTAAAAATGTATATATTTCGATAAAGCGTCGTATTCCTCAACAAAGAGAAACAGCCAGAACAGATCAAACCGAGCAAAATAAATGGTCGCTTAAAAATATACTGACTTGATTCAGTTCACTCAAGATAAAATGCCCCTATAATTTATCGCTGCTTTCCTGAACGGTAAACGTTAAAAGCTTACAATTTAAAAGCAAAATTATCATCAATTTTTGTTACTGGATTTTTTCCTGTGTAATGTAAAACAAAACGACTGGTTGGCAATTTAATGAAAAGAAATTACTATTTTGTGTTTAGTAAGTTCGCCAGAGTTTATGAAATTTATGATCTTGTTTTGCACCGAATTTAAATCTGGGCGTTAACTAGCGCAAATATTTAAATTAGGTGCACATATTTTACAAATGGTTCGGTATTCTGCTTCCTACGTGACCATTCACCGGAAGAATCCGGATTATTTATTTGAAATGTAAAGTTTAATGACGCGTGAATTTTTACTGCTTCACGGATAATGTGGTTTCATATTTGTATTCGAATATGTTTAAATGTGCATTAATCAATAAGGATAAAATAAGTTTGCAGTCATAAAACATGTTCTGACCAACGGCATTATTATACGGTCATTGAAATGAGAAAAATGCTTGGATTGTTCGAAGGAAAGGCAGCAGGTGAGGAATACGTTAGAAGTTATAATGAAGAGATTTGTGAAAACTACCAAGAGTTTAAAAATAAACACAAGAGTAAAACTTAAAAGAATACAGTGGCAAGGGCAAGTATAAGGCGGTATATTAGGAAGAAAGGTCAAGATTATCGCGAATAATAATAATTAATACCGTATATCGATAAAAAATGCCAGGGAAATTCCGTAGCACGTTGTGATTCAATTATGCTGACCTTAATAAAATACCAGGCATATTTTTCGGATATTGCAAACAGAAATATTTAATATAGCCATGAATTTTGGGCGCGTATCTATAATGGAAAAATATACCTACGCTTTCGTGTTTATCAAACGTCATATTTCTTACGAACTTACGAGCGATTTCCCGTTTTTCCAAAAAATATATTTTATTGTCAATGTACAGAAGTAACGTATTAGTTTTTATTTAAAGTATTGGACCATTGGGTGTGGTGACACTATTATTGATTTCCTCCGCGTTATCGCATCCTATAAGTCTAATAAAACGATTCAGGACTTCCTGGTAATTTGTCAATGATAACTGATCTCGTAATAAAATCAGATTTATCGAAGTGTAGGAGTTTAACGCTGGGAATTGTTCATTAATCTTCTAACTTTAATTTCTCATTCGTTCGTGGCAAAGTCGATTACAATAGTGATTCACATTGACGATTTTGACATTTACATTATATTTCGTGTAAGTTAAGTTTCAATAATGTACAGTGTGTAATCGAATAAGTTTCGTTTACTGTAAATACACAAGAAAACAAGTGAAGCTATGACAAGACCTTGGGAAATTCCATACGGGATGTGCGTCCTATGATGTATGAGTTTGGTACCTGCAATATTATTTTCTATTTAAAGCATACACAGCATTAATATTATATTAGATGCAAATTAACTAATAATAACATTAATTTACTTTCATTATCAAAAAACAGTTTTAATTATAGAGATGGGATACACTACGATTCCTGAAAAATAAAGCATTTCATATCTGCGTGGTATTATAAAAGCTCGGCAAATGATCTGATTCGGTGCAAAAAATAGCGTGTTCCACCATACAATAATGAGGTCTCCGATCAAATATGACCTCCAATATACAAGGTACTTTTTATTGTTTCGTGCGGTAAATTTCCAAGCGCTACATAATCGCAGTTCCCATACATTTGTAAAATCCGGCTTAACACAGTTGCCCCTGCGGTCGAATAGATAACTGCGCGCCGTTTGTAGGGAAACTTCGCAGTTTCAGTGCTGAATACAACTTTGATTACAGAAACTCGGAGCTTGCTTTGATTTGTGCCCCGCGTTACGTGAATCACAATACAACGTGGCTTTATTATAATATAAGCAGTATGCCGGCAAGGAGAATTGGTTTTGTACAAGGAATCGAATGCCTTATTTTTCCGTCTTCAGAAACACGCTTTTTAGATCACAGGGATAAATCTCCTCTACCCTGTCGCGGTAGAGTAAGCGGAGTTGATATAATACTTCTGTGTGTTTCGAGTTTCAGTGCGGTTTACTGTGACAAGCCCCCTACGGTGGCGTAACGGAGTTCTGAAATTTGGGACAAAGAGCGAAATCGCTTGGAAATACTTGCATCTAAATCGGTTCACCATTTGCATTCTTTCGGCTTTCAATTAAATTTTTTATTAATTATAAACTGTTCTATAGAATCTTTTAACCAGTTTTTTCCTATTCCCATTCATTTAAGCTTTGTTTTTTTTTTGTGTGAAAGTAATGATCAAAAATCGTACGGAGAATCAAGACCATAGCGCTAGCGACGGTTAAAACTTGTGCATTGCATCTAATAAAGTTTTATTGTTTTATGTCTCCGTGCGACTTTCACATCGGCGAAAGCTTTTACAATCAAATTTAAAATTACTTGTATGGGAACCAGTTCGCTCGTTAATATGTAAAAGAATAGTCAGCGATGAATTGCAGATATAATAAAGTGTTTCACATTTTCGGAGAAAAGCGGTATGTGTAGGTGATTCCTTGGAAATGTAATTTCTTATCAGTAATTTTACCTACATCAGTTTCTAGTAATCCTGTCTGAACGTCTGAGATTTTTAAACATCCCCAGCAATTTAAACACCGTTTAATTATATCGCGTAAAAGGAACACAGTTCAGATATTCGTTCTCAGATGTGAAACATGTAATAAAATGAAGTTCAGCTATGTATCAAGATCACATTGTGTGTAGTCAATAAAATAAAAATCATAAATCTTTATATTCCAATTTAAATAAATAAATACAATAAATGGATAACAGTCGAAATCAAAATGCTGGCACACATAAAAAAAACAAATGTATGAAGGTATGCTCGACCAAAGAATAGAGGGACTTAGAAGTAAAGAAAACTATTATGCAACTAAATAAAACAACGGCAGTAGGAGACGACGATGTGGTATTTCTTCAATAGAATTCTAACTTTTATAAACAAATATAGACTACTAAATCAGTCCCAAAATGGATATATAAAAAATCGATCCACTACAAGAGCAATTTTTCAACTAATTCAAGAGATTTCGGAAAGCATCAATTCGAAAAGTTCCGCTATATTTGCTTTCATGGATCTTACTAAGGCTTTCGTCAATGTGGATCATGAGGTTCTACTCTAAAAAATGGAAGTCATGGGTTTCCGAGGGCTAATATCTAAATGGATTGCATCATATCTGCCCCACAGAAGACAGTGTGTAATAACAAGTAATAGCAGCGGTAAACAAATAAGATCAGACTAAAATATTACTTGGAGTACCACAAGCATCCATACTGGGACCTTTGCTTTTTATTTTTTATGTAAATGACATTCCCGAAGTAGTACACTGTCTTTCAGTACTCTTTGTTGATGACACATCCATAATTGTTAAAGCACAAACCACTAAAGAAGCAGTTTATAATGTTTCCTCTTTGCATAAATTTTACTAAGGCTTTCGACAGTGTGAATTATAAGGTTCTACTCCAAAAAATGGAAGTCATGGGTTTCCGAGGACTAATATCTAAGTGGATTGCATCATAACTGTTCCACAGAAGACAATGTATAATAACAAGTGATAGCAGCGGATCCATACTGGGACCTTTGCTTTTTATTTTTTATGTAAATGACATTCCCGAAGTAGTAGACTGTCTTTCAGTACTCTTCGCTGATGACACATCTATAGTTGTGAAAGCACAAACCACTGAAGAGGCAGTTCATAATGTTTCCTCTTTGCATAAATCTTACTAAGGCTTTCGACACTGTGGATCATGAGGTTCTCTACTCCAAAAATGGATGTCATGGGTTTCCGAGGGTTAATATCTAAATGGGATTGCATCATATCTGTCCCACAGAAGACAGTGTGTAATAACAAGTAATAGCAGCGGTAAACAAATAAGATCAGACTAAAATATGACTTGGAGTACCACAAGGATCCATACTGGGACCTTTGCTTTTTATTTTTTATGTAAATGACATTCCCGAAGTAGTAGACTGTCTTTCAGTACTCTTCGTTGATGACACATCCATAATTGTTAGAGCACAAACCACTGAAGAGGCAGTTCATAATGTTTCCTCTTTGCATAAATCTTACTAAGGCTTTCGACAGTGTGGATTATAAGGTTCTACTCCAAAAAGTGGAAGTCATGGGTTTCCGAGGACTAATATCTAAGTGGATTGCATCATAACTGTCCCACAGAAGACAATGTATAATAACAAGTGATAGCAGCGGATCCATACTGGGACCTTTGCTTTTTATTTTTTATGTAAATGACATTCCCGAAGTAGTAGACTGTCTTTCAGTACTCTTCGCTGATGACACATCTATAGTTGTGAAAGCACAAACCACTGAAGAGGCAGTTCATAATGTTTCCTCTTTGCATAAATCTTACTAAGGCTTTCGAAACTGTGGATCATGAGGTTCTCTACTCCAAAAATGGATGTCATGGGTTTCCGAGGGCTAATATCTAAATGGGATTGCATTATATCTGTCCCACAGAAGACAATGTGTAATAACAAGTGATAGCAACGGTAAACAAATAAGATCAGAATGGGCAAAAATATAACCTGGAGTATCACAAGGATCCATACTGGGATCTTTGCTTTCTATTGTTTATGTAAATGACATTCCCGAAGTAGTAGACTGTCTTTCAATACTCTTCGCTGATGACACATCTATAGTTGTGAAAGCACAAATCACTAAAGAGGCAGTTCATAATCCTTCCTCTTTGCATAAATGGTTTTCAGATCATAACTTAAAATTAAACCTTGAAAAAACGCAGTTTCTGGCGTATGGCAGATTTCCTGAAAATTTACCTGTGGTGAAAAAGCTTCTTTTTTGGAGCTTGATGTGCATCTGTCCTGGCAATCTCAATTAGACGATCTGGCTGGAAAAATATCAAAGTTTGTATATGCTCTCCGTGTAGTTTCAAAATCAGTTGGTGTTGAAGCAGCCATGAGTGTTTACTACGTATTTGTGCATTCCAGATTAAATTACGATATCATTTTCTGGGGCAACGCAGTAGCGTCTTTTTAAACTCCAGAAAAAGTGTGTTAGGGCCAAAAGTGTATTAGGAAAGCTTTCTACACTTAAAAATGTTATTTAACTTTCATCCGAAGCAAAAACAGCTCTCTGCGATACCTTAGTCTTATCACATTTCAATTATTGTGATGTGATTTATGGCTCGTGCTTAGATTTTAAAGATTCCAGACGCATACAGGTTGTGCAGAATTCCTACTTAAGATTTATCTATGGCAATCCAAAACGCGAACACATTTCTCATAAATTGACCGCTGCTGGCTGGCTTCAGATGAAAGGAGATTTCTCCATCTGGCGTGTTTTTGCCACAAAATTTTGTTGTCGAAAACTTCTCCATATCTTTTTGTTAAACTTAGATATCGTACTGACATTCACAGTGTTAATATTCATCGCAAAGATCTCATAGATATTCCGTTACACTATACTGCTCATTTAGCTATATTGCTGCTCACTGTTTAAATTCTGTAGATATGGATTTGAAAAAGTTACCGCCGGGGTCATTTAAAAGAAAATTAAAAAGCAGCTTGCTTGGTGAGTGAATAGTTCTATTGTGGTGTTGCTGTTGTATAGAACTACTTTTAAGTTTTTTGTTCATTACTGTCACCATTGCCATTTTTCTTTCTTTCTTTCGTGTTCTTCTTTTCTTTTGTTTTTCTTTTTTTGTTTGTACTTTCATTCTTAGTTTTAGTTTAAGTTTTCAGTAGGTTAGGGAGTCAGGTAGAACAGTTGGTTGCCTTGCAACTAAACTGATGGCTCGTCTTTTGGCCGATATTTTTCTGTTATTCTCTGTTTATATTACATTTATACATTTATTGTTTATGTCAGATACGCGCCCCTAAAATTATATTATTATTATTTTCAATCTGAAAGCAAGAGATAGTTGTAAAGACTTCTTTAAACAATTTAATATACTTACTTTACCATCCATGTATATTATGCGCCGAAAACTCATTTAACTCGAATACAAAGAAACACAATTTGCTAATGTATCAAAATTTTTAATTCTTTAAAGGTTCTTCCAACTAACATCTTCAAAAAACAATTGAAATCTATTCTTCTAAGCCGAACGCTCTACTCTGTAGAAAGTTTCTTTAATAAACCTGTCAATGAAATTTAGTAATTTTGTGTACAAATGTTAGTCAAATATGTTTTACTGTGACGTGTTTTATACATATATTTTAACATGAAACAAATATACTTTATTATTATTATTATTATTTACTGCTGCATTTATAAAAAATGACATTATATTTCGCAGTGCAGCAGCCTGTTTAAGGTACAGTTGCGTTAAATTTTTTAAACGTTTCCCCCGTAATTTATAACGTTCTTTCTTTTACAGGCAAAAATTGTCAGTCACTCTTTGTGCTTTAAGACACTGTATTTGTTTTGTATGGGTTATCTGTACGATAACTATTATTTTGTGTTCAGATTTATAAATTGATGTCATTGCCCATTTTTTCATTTCTGCACAGGATAGGATTAAAAATAAGTTTTATTGTTTTATGTCTCCGTGTAACTTTCACATCTGCGAAAGCTTTTACATCAGCTGTAAAATTGCATGAATGGCGAACCAGTTCGCTCGTTAATATATAAAAAGTTGTCAACGATGAATTGCAGGTATAATAAAATGTTTCACATTATTGGAGAAAGCCGGTATGTGTACGTGATTCCTTAGAAATGCAATCATCATGTCTTGTCGCGTAATTTCTTATCAGTAATTTTACCTATATCAATTTTTAGTCATCCTGTCCGAGCGTCTGAGATTTTCAAATACCCCAGCGATTTAAATACTATTTAATAATCATAAATCTTTATACTCAAATTTACTGCTGCATTTATAAAATGTGGCGTTATATTTCGTGCGCAATGAAGCAGCATGCTTAGGGTACACTTTTAATTAATTTTGTATTCAGACCTATCAATTGATGTCATTGCCAATTTTTTTCAATTACTGTACACACACACAGAGAGATCGCGAAGGATGGAGATGAAAAATAAGTTGTATAGAAAACTGTAACGATCAATATCAAATGAAGTTCCGTTGCTTTGCGAGTAGCATATTTTTTTAACATACTGTGAAGGCAACTTGATTTAATAATTCATGAGGCAAACTATTATATTTGAAGAAAACGGCATATGAAAATGATCTCTCATAAACCGATGCTCTGTGTGGTGGCGGCTACATAAGACCGCGAAATCTGGTGGTTATATTATGCACGTCGCGTGGGCCCTAAAACGTATTTTGTTGTACAAATATGGAGAAATTTCATACAATATAATTTTATGAAGGAAAGCTAAAGTTTGAAGCTCTCTTCACTTTTTCATAAGCAGCCAATTTACTTTACTTTGAATTTGCGGGAGATATTTTCTAATTACGTAAATTAAACAGATAAATATTTTTCGAACACGGTAGGCGGTAATTTAGAGCTGTGTGATATATCGGCACGTATTATGTAATTTGAGAGAAAACATAAGTATTTTTTTATGTACATATTTAAGGAGGACCTAAAAGGAAATATTTTGTTTAGGTAGAGGCTTACGTATTTACCGATAGTGAACACTATAATCTATAATTAAATCTGAATCCTTGGTTTTTCTTAGAAAGGGAATATTAACATCATTAATATAACTATGCAAGTTTAAAGGAGTAGCACAGCTGAGTATTGTCATCAGTTAGGTACCTTCAAGAAGGCAGTTGCGCAACTGTGGCTACTCATTAAGGTAATCACTAGTTATTGTGCGATAACAGTTTAGAAGAGCTCAGATGAAAATGGCAACAAACTTAGAACTGTTGATACCGGATGGACTAAGCCTAAGACGTGTTTCCAACCTATCAATTGGGGTTAACACTATATGAGTAAGATAAGGAAGCATTAAAGGGCAACACGTTTTCATCGTGATTATATATATTCCATCGATCCAGATGTTGTAGATTTAAAATAACGTAAAAGGGAAATGAATGTGTCAGCATTAACAGTTTTCCAATCGTAATATATTTAGCTAGCAATACCATGCATTGTGTGTTAAAAAAAAGGACTAAAGATTAGTTGCAATTTAGTATTTAATTCTTATGGATGGTATCTTATCCCAGGAAAAAAGTTTATAAAATGTATGAAATTTAGGAATATCTAAAATGTCTTCAGCCATTTCTCTTTCCACATTCAGGAATTTATGCTAGTTATAAGAAAAAAAAAGTTCGCTACACACCGTCATTTCAAGTTAAAATATTAACAGTGTTGCCCGTAACGGGACTATCCCTTCTCTTTGTCGGACTATCAAGCGTCCTCAGTATCGCACGCGTCGCGGTGCTGGGCACGACTCGTCGTTCGTAGTTCCATTTATCTCCGTCATCGGATAATCGAACTTGCACGAATTTTTAATTCTCGTTGTTGTCGGCGTTACAAATTTACAACATAACTTTCTCAGTACCATTGTATTTTATTTATTTTTCTCAAGTTTTCTCGTGTTTTTTTCTCTGTTTCGTTGTGATAGAAGGAGAGATACAACGATGTGAAGGTATTTAATTAAATAATTTGGGCCGTTTTCAAAATAAGACTAAAGGAGACCTTAATTTAGTCATTTCAAGAATAAGAAAACGAAGTTATTTTATAAAATAATTTTTGAAAGTTTTATTATGAAAACGGTCGTTAACTATGAATTAGTCGACGTATTACAATTAAAAGTTAGGAAAAGCTCCAGAGCATGCACTTTTTATTCGCATTGCCTTTTAGATAGTTTATTAGAAATTAATTCTCGTACTTCTTTCTATTCTTGATTGAAAATGAATAATAAATTGTATAAAAGATAAAAAGGAACAATTTTGGAGGGAAAACAATAATTAGATTAAAAGATTATGTAGATACGGGACCTCTGGAACACTACGTGCGCTGGCTTGTTAGATATCTGGGAACATTGTTCGATTTTCCAAGAAGAAAAATTGTGGGGTTTTCACCTGCTAAATTAACTATCAGTTCAGGAAACTGATATGATGGTATTACAGATCAAAAACTGTGTGATCATAGGTCTTTAAATTTTGTACTCATTCTGCTTTTATCAAATTACGAATTGTCAGTACTTGAAGCTAGACTGAACTGTCGCAAAATTAATAAACTGACGTTAGTATGACGCGATCTCAACAGTTCATACAATGATAAATATCTTAATATAAGAGTAATGTATTAAATAGAAATTATTTTAAATACTTATGTACGTATTTCGATAGTTCAGTTATCATCCTCGGTACACTCCCTCGTGGAATCTTTCTGGGACAATCGGAGGATATTCTCCTCTTTTCCTCACTAACCACTTTCACTGGAGAAGTTCAATAGATAACAAGTTACGAAAGCTCTCAAAAATTTTGCAGTATAACGTAAATTACTATATTTTTAAGTACAACAACAAGGAATGAAAATAAGTAAAATAAAAAATAAAATTGAAAACTTAAGAACGTACACGAAATTAATCGTTACTAGTAAAAGAAATCGACCTACAAACGCTCTTAGAGTGTGTTGCTTGATATGTTCTATTTCAGTTCCAGTGGGAGTGAGTTAAGTTATTGTTAGTGATCCGTATGGGAACTGTGCTCTGTCGAGATTCTGTAAATTGGTTTCATCCATTATCCTTTTACGTAACTCTGATGATTTTGTTTGTTGTCGTAATACATTATCACCACTACAGTTGTCCTTTTCTTATTAATGGGGCGCCTGAATTCGCGGCGGTATTAATTTCAAATGTAGACGTTTGGATGATATATAAGTAAATTTCTTGTAATTCAAGCATTACAAATTGTTCTAGAAGTAAGCAATTAACAAGTCTCTCTTCTCAAAGTATCAGTTGTTATTAGTTCTGATATAATTAGAAATATATAAAAAAATATGTGGTAATAAAAATTAAAACAAATCAACTAACTAAACAACTAAAAATGAATGCGTCCAACATTATTTTTCTGTTTTATGGTTTTGGTGCAGAGTAGTATTTCAGTATATGACACTTATTTTTGATAAATGTACCATGTTTGCTCATAAAAGTATATTGTACTTGCAGATGTTTCAGATGCCGATTATCTTTTCGAAGTCCTTGCAATCCTTTGCATTTGCGAAAAACTTTATCGATTTTTGCATTTGATTTGAAACTAAAGTAATAAAAAGAATCAAGAGTGCGAAACTCCAGCATATGTTTATCTCATTTTTATCAGTACACCGATAAGCTATAAATAATACTTCATATTAAATGCATCGTCGATTTATCCCATTATTGCTAAAATTCAAACAAAAATTAATTTTGCAACGCTGGACTTTATTGAGACAAATACATTATTAAAATCTATTAGAAATTAAGTAGCATTAAGTTTCGGATTGCCATGCTAATAAACAATTTGCTTTTTCGTTAGAAAAACTCTTTCAGAGATGATATATATTTTTAAGGTTGCAAGTTTTTTATAGAGGGTGTTTCGTAACTTCATGAAAATAAATTAAACAATGAAAGTTTGCATGAAAATGAATAGAATGAACCATTTTTTGTTGAAAAGTGTTATTAAATTTTCGAGAAAATAAATAATTTTGTCAAACGGGTAAACCGTTTGAACGTCTCTGGTTTAAGTTTACGATGTTTACGACGAATATTAGTGATATAATTTATTGTTAGTTATTGTCGGCCGGGCCGGGTAGTTTGGAGGTGTACGTTGAGGTGGTTGCACGGAAATTTACTGAAAAAAGTGGCAGAATTTACAGATAGTGAGATTGTTGAGATGATTCTAGTGTACGGTGAAAGTGAGCAAAACGCATTAGCGGCAAGGCGTTTGTATGTACAGCATTTTCCAAACCCACATTTGGCAACTAGTGCCACATTTCTCTCTGTTGTGCAAAGAGCGAAGGATACTGGAACTTTAAGGGTACGTCGCTGAAGAGGTGGAGGACGGCAGCGTCGACAACGCATCCTAAACAGAGAAAAAGAAATACTACAACTTATCGAGGAACATCCTTCGTTAAGTCTACGTGATATCTCAAGACAAACGCATTTATCGTCCTCCGTTGTTTGGCGCATTCTTGGCGAACAACATTACATCCGTACCATATTCAAAGAGTTCAGGCTTTGCTACCATCCGACTATGCTCTACACAAACGATTTTGTCGTTGGTTACTGCATAAATAACAGACAAATGCGAATTTTGTTCATATTGTCCTGTTTACCGACGAAGCTATTTTTACCAGAGATGCGGTGTGCAATTTTCGCAACATGAATTTTTGGGCTGAGGAAAACCCTCACGCAATTCGTCGCGGCCATTTTCAACAACTGTTTTCTATTAACGTGTGGGCAGGTATTCTAAAGGGCAATTTAATCGGCCCGTTCGTCTTGCCGAACCGTTTAGATGGTCTTCAATACTTAAATTTTTTACGAACTAATTTACCGGAACTTCTCGAGAATGTGAACTTAAATTTTAGAGCAACGTTGTGGTTTATGCATGATGGGGCTTCACCTCATTTTCGACGAGAATTACGTGCTCACCTCGACGAAAATTTTCCTGGTACATGGATTGGAAGAAACGGGACGATCAGGTGGTCTGCACCATCCCCTGATCTAAATCCTCTAGATTATTATATGTGGGGACAAGTAAAAGCGTTGGTATACGAAGAAGAAATCAACACGTTCCGAGAATTGAACGATCGTATTAACGTCGCATTTCTCTTTGTTCGACAATAAAACAAGTTTTGTAACGCCGAGCAGATTTGTGTTTACAAGCGGCCGAGGGAAGGAATTTTGAACACTTATTGTGATTCAGCCGGCACTGAGCCAGAGATTCTAAACCTTTGTTAATGTGTTATCAGTTGAGGGTAAGTTTTATTTTGTTTTTATTTCCGTTTTTATTTAAATGCATTTATGCACACATCTCACGTCCAACATGCCATTATTTTTTTTTCACGAAGTTGCGAAATACCCTGTATAGAATGTAATTGAATAATAAATTACCATTATTAAGACAAGAAACGAAGCGGAGTTATGACGTACATATAGGACAAAAATCGATAATACCTCCGTAAAAATCTACATTTACTTTTCGCTCGAGAAGCACTGAATGTAATTTAAATGCCCCGCTGAGCGAAGTTTACTATCATTTGCAATAAATGATTAACGGTTAACAGACGTAATACAATAAACGTTGAGGCAGGTCATTTATGACTTTCATATAAAAGAACACGGAGATAAGCAACAAAAAATAATGAGAAAACATTAATTTTCTCATTTCAACCGCTTGCTAGTTTCATTATTTTTCTTATCAATTAATTCATCACTACGTAATGTTGAAAGAAATTGTTGAGGATAAGTCAGTTGAGGTAACATTAAGTTTATACAGTTGTCATTTTAAACAAAGTTAACTTTTATATTTTATTTTATAGTGGTGCTCCAAAGAATTAAAAATAAATAAATATCACGTCAGCCTTTCTTTTCATTTAATCATTAGCGTAGATAAATATTATCGAGCATGTTACAGTCTTTTTTCCATGGGCCGCAATTTATTCAGCGCAACCATCGCGACGCCGCAGGTGATTCGGACTCTTTTTGTGTGCCGCATTAAACGACGCAAAACGATAAGCGGCCGACGCTAAACAAAATTTATCTGCACGGTAAACACAATGTAGTTTTTAACCCCCGCAATTTTCGCGCGTAATGAAAACGGAAAATACAATGCGTCAGCGAAATGGACGCACATCAAAAGGTATTTGAACGTATTTTTCAAGCAAATGTCACTGTTAGGGTTGCGTTATGTCAACTACAAATGAAAGGTTTTATTGTATTTTATTGCTTGTTTAACGTTTCTACACCCACGTCATAAGGGCTGCTTAAGAACGATTTAGAATAAACAAATTTTGTTATATTTTCCCAATTACTCTGGATCCAATTTAGTTGTTTACTTCAAAGGACCTTTGATATTTTGAGAGTTTCTTTTGAATGAGTTTCCCTTCCTGGATGATTGATGAACGAAGCGACGTAAGATGGATATCTGTTTTTATCTACATTACCTGTATTGTTGGGAAATTTGTTAACAACAAGAGAGGCCTGTGGTACAATCAGAATCTAAAGTAATGTCTCCCCAATAAATGTTCTGAGCACTATGAAAGCAGCTGGCAAAGCATAATTCGATAAGAAAGTACTAGTCTCATAATTTTTTTTTTTTTTAATTTCAAGTGAGCAATTATTTTATTTATTTCAAACGACGATTGAAACATTAATTCAACGAAATAGCAATGCAATTTACATATATCATGTTGATTTACGAACCTAAATATACGTACATGGGGCATTGAATAAATAAATGTAACTCGTTTCTCAATGTCGAGATTATACTTACTTTTAAGCAAAACGAAAACATTCCTTCCGCAATGTCTTCTCGTAGATTTATATATTCTTGGCAGTTCTTCCTACTTTGTGAAACTTGTTGATGTTTTATCATACTTTACTTAATTTAAATGTGTGCTATCAATTTACCACCTTTTGTTTCAGAGCGTGCACGCTCCCACGTTTACCTACCCCTGAGAAAGGAATTGTTTGTCCGTAATTAGCGCAAGCATTCACCCTAATTGCCGGCAGAATGCTCCACAAATTCCGCGCAGATACGATAGTGTTGTACATACTACAGACATTAAGGGGGGAAGTTTCGATATGTTCGATGGAGCTTAAAGGGTGAGTCTCTTTTTTATGAGCCCTTAAACTTTTGCTACAAATCTCTCGATGAAGTCAGTGGTACTTTCTTACAATGCTCTGTTTTATAAGTTCCACGCAATTATAATATGAGCGTTTTTTTTTTGAATATAAATTACTTTATCCCGCCTCATCTCCATATTCTATGTTCGTAGCGAAACGTAATATTTTTATTCTATTACGCTTAGAGGTGTTGTTTAATGCATAATTCACCTCGATCGTTTTAATTAATTTCGGACACGCTTGATTTATGCATTTGTTTGTTTATCTGTGATTGCACACGTTAATTGGATTCCCTGTGTTAGGTTTAATTAATTTGTTTTCGGTTACATTTTATTATTTACAGTTTCTAGGAGAATATTATTATTATTATTAAACTGGACAAGACTTTAAGCAACCATACATATTGAAGTTTGGACACATATCCTAACACTTTAATAAATGACCTAAGCAACATCATAGTTTTGAATATTTCAGCAAGTTTTTGGCAAGCTTTGTCTTCGTACTGTATGCGCATTAGAATGAATTATTTCCTCATCCGGAAGGACCGGAAATATGAAGCTTTGCTGTTTATTCACAGCATTACTGAAGCGGCGCCGTTTTCATAAAACTGATACTCCCCCTGGATTATGAGCTTTCATTAATAAACATTGCGTAAGCCAACCTGAACGTTTAACGTAAACATGACACGCACGTGCTGTATAGGTGCGTGCGAGTGTGTAATGTGTAATTTGGCTGCAGTTATTTGCAATTCTGATGAAATTAGGGTGGGTTTTTGGATGGGCAAGCAACCATTGGACACATCGGTGTATTCAAAAGCTCTTATTCAGGCTTGAGCTTTAATTTGTGGCAGCCGCGATATAATAGTTACGACATTAAACACGACCTACTACGGTATCCTGTACATTGTTTCTTGCGAATTCATTATACAGTGTGTATTCGAATAAGTTTCACTTACTGCAACCAGTTCAATAACAACTCCGTTTACTTTTTACAAAAATCGAAGTTGCTGTTATGTGCAATAATTATATTATGAGCATTAAACTCACAGATGTAATACAATAAATATCGAGGCAGGTCATCTACGACTTTCGTACGGAAGAATACTGAGATTAGCAGTTAATGATATGTAAGCAATAAAAAAATAATGATGAAACATTTACATTCTAATTTTTTATTAGCATTGAAGCAGATGTTTCACAAAATAATTCTTACATAATAACATTAATTTATTTTCTTATTTAATTAATTGAGGAAATGGAAAAGAAGATAGAACGAATAGAGAAAGAACAAAAGAGAAACAACCTTGTGAGAAAAAGACTAGTCTCAGATAATCCAAAGACCATAAAAAAACAGTCGAAAACTTTGTGCAACAACAGTTACACATAGAAGTCGGCATCAAAAAGGCCTACAAAATAAATAACAAAAGCTCTATTGTTGAGAGGGAAGAAGATGAAGATAAGCAAGAAATATTAAAAGGAAAGAGAGCTCTAAGGAATTTAAAGGAACCCGTAGTTTATATCAACCCAGAGATGACCAAAAAAAGAAAGAACTAATCAGAGAGACTGCGGAGAAAGCGAGGAGAGAGGGAAAGAGAGTAAGGGTAGATTTCAAAAAAGTCATCATAGAAGGGGTCATCTGGAAGTGGGATGGCGGAAGAAGTCAATTCAAGAGACTGGAAGGAGATAATAAGCCGAAAAACTAGAAATACAGAAATTACAGAAGAAGGACAGGGCGATTTTGGCAAAGAACAAGGCTAGGAAAACGAAAAGGATTAGGATTGGTACATGTAATGTAAAACTAGGAACGGAAGAACGATATTACCCAATTATAGGCAGAGAAAGTAAGCGTGAAAAGTCAAACCAGAACGAGGAAAAACTAATTGAATTCGCAACACAAAATAAACTAGTGATAAAAAGTACTTATTTTAAACGCAAACAAATTCACAAAGGAACGTGGACGGGAACGCAATTAACCAGATAGATCACGTACTAGTTGAGGAAAAACACAGCCAACTAATTAAAAACGTGAAAAGCTGTAGAGCGGCAGAGGCAAATTCAGACCACCTTTTGATAAGAGTAGGTATAGAAATGCACAAACCAAAAATTGGAAGGTAGAGTAGATCAAGGGAAATAGAACAAAACTTCGACACGCAGAAATTAGTAGTAAAAGAAAATATACGACGATACATTAGGGGAATAGAACAACCGACAGAAGCCGAATACGAAATTCAGAATTCGATAGAAAGGAGCTGGCAAGCACTTCAAAACAGAACTACGAAACTGGCGCAAGAAGTCTTGGGAAGGGAAAGGAAAACCAAGAAGAAGAACAGCTGGTTTGACGAGGAATGCTATCAGACTCAAGAGAGAGAGGCAAGAGCAAGATACATGATAGACGAAACCCAGGCAAGTAAAATGTATTACAGAGAACAACAAAGGAAACATAAAGCAGTATATAGGCTAAAAAAGCGACAGAAGATGGAAGAACAGATAGACAAGATATAAGAGAGCTTCAGCAAGAGAGAAACGCGGAACTTTTTCCAAAACATTAAAGCAGAAAAAAGGGGTTCTACACAAAAAGCTTGGTATTGCAGCGACAAAGATGGGAACCTTATAGGAGCCGACGACGGAAAAATGAAGAGATGGGCAAGCTACTTCGAGGAGCTGCTGAACACAAAGGAAGTAAACATAAACTCAACGATAGCCAGCGAAGAAGAATGACCTGAGCCAACACAAGAAAAAATAGATGAGATAATAACAAATTTGAAAAAGAATAAAACCCCTGGAGACAACAATATACGGGCGGAGTTAATAAAGTATGGCGGAGAGAAGATGAGACAGGAAGTATAAACTCATACTAACATGCTGGAAAGAAGAGAAAATACCATCAGATTGGAGGAAAGCAGTTCTATGGCCTATACATAAAAAAGGAGACACCTCCAAATGCGAAAATTACCGAGGAATAGCGTAGGTCGCACTAATTAATAATAACATTCATTTATTTTGTTAAGTATTTAACATATTAAATCATATAATTTATTTATTTGTTTATAAGGTATGGGATATCATATATTTAGAATTTTCTTCCATTATCGAATTGCATATATGGGCTATATTGACGAGTAACCGTAAATTTTGCTGGAGTTTTACGATGCACGTATATCTCACGAACGAACGGAGGTTTTAAACCAAAAACGATGTCATAGGCCAGTTTCTTCATTTTTGAGCTAGACCATAGATATGTGTACATTAATTCTCAATTACACCCTGTATTTGAGGTTTAGGTTGTATTTTGTGCTGTCGTATTTATAGAAATTTCAGACACGTCAGTTCATAGTTTAAACAAGAATAGAAGTATTCGTCCAGTTAATTAAAAATGGCTGGAATATTGCATATGAAATTTATTGTATTATACGAAAAGAAATTTTATAAATTACCTCGTATTTATCACGCATAAAATTATAGGAGCGTATTATATTTTGGAATAATTTAATATGTAAATCACCTCTGAAAATAATGAAGCATGAATATTAATTATGTAATAATTATTTTGTTAGTCGTTATTATTCGAAAATGTGGGTCATTGTTCACTGGTTGCATCCCGTCAAATATTATTTCCGAACGACCCTCGTACAAGAAAAAACGTAATTGAATACGTGTAAGAGAAAGCACATCATTTAATCATACAGTTTAAAAAAAATAGTGTCTAATCACATGAACTAACTTCATTACTTTAATAATTGTGTTTAATCAAGTTACCTACATTACTAGACGAAAATGGGACTCCCCCCATCCATCGACGTTTATAAATTACTGTACTCGAATTGAATTCGGTTAACGCAAATGAAATGGCCATATCGAGGTAGTTCAATGGCTAATGCATCTCTCTGTATTTAGCCGAAGCTTACAAAGCTCGGCCCTGCATATTAATTACCGGGGAAAAGGCTAACAAACCGAATTATTATCTCGAATCCGCCCGGTGAGTCGGTTGTCCGGCATGCGAATAATGCCATGAAATACAATATCAAAGGGTTATTAAGTTTATGTACGATGTCGTTAGTTTGCATTTACATTCTTTGACGCATACAAAACACGGTTTAGGATTTTAAACAAAAATAGTAAAGTTCTTGTCCTTTCTAAGTAATAGTTGAGCAATTAAGTAAACTGATAACTTCAATTAATTGTCCGCATTAAGACGATGAACCTTGTTTCTCTTCAGTCGAGTAAACGGTCGGGTCGTGCGGTTATCCACAATACCGAATTTACGGAACGAAGCTGCTGAAATCGATTACGAAAGCGAGAAAGTTAGGAGGAGATCTATTTATTTTATAGATGTTTTTCCCGACGAGACGTTACAAAGATTTTAGACAAGGCAACAAAACATTGTATATCGTTACCGTCAGTCTGAATGAAAAATGAACGCAGTTAAGCTAAACACAAAAAGTTAGCGATTTAGCTTCTGTTGATTGTTACACCCACATTAGTTTGTCTCACTTTTATGACAGATTCAAATAAAAATGTTTTTGCTATGAAATACTGAACACTTAATTTAAATTGAGTTTATTCCCACAAGCAACGTGTCTGTCATAAATATTTTACGGTCCAATATATTATGCGTTACCCTTCCTTTGCACTTTACTTTTTAATTATTTTATGGTGATGACAATCAGATTTTAAATATTATAATCAATAAACATATTCATAATTTGTTTGGCTTGTTCATTATTAAAAGTTTATATGCATTTGGAAATCTCTCTCTTGTGTTTTAGCGCACTGGTTGTAAATCGTTTCTCGTTTCACTGTAAGCATTCGTTTGACTGTGAAAACAAATTTCATTAATTTTTGAAATAATTGTAAACTGTACAATAGAATTTCTTAAACTTTAATCGTAATCTGTGATATTTCGTTTACTTACGCTTTGTTTTTATTTGGTGAAAGTTATTGCAAAAATTGTACGAAAAATCAAGGGCATAGCATTAGCGGTGGTTAAAAATTGAGCAATATGTAGCTGTATCTAATAAAGACTTATTGTTTTATGTCTCTGTTCGATCTGGACATCGCGAAGGCTTTTATTTTTGAAGAAAATCGATACATTTAAGCGATTCCTTAGAAATATGAACGTCGCGTTTCCTTATCATTTTCTAGTAATCCTGCCTGACCAGGTGAAATTCTAAAATATCCCCAACAGTTTAAACTCTATTTAATTAAATCTTGTACAAGGAAGAGTACTTCGATTGTTCTTCCCAGATGTTAAAAATGTAATTAAACGAAATTCAGATATGTGTCTAGGTTACATTTTGTGTAGTCAATAAAATAATAATCATAAAACTTTGTACTTCAATTTACTGCTACAGTTATAAAACATGGCGCAGTATTTGGTACACAGTGCCGCAGTATGCTTCTAGGGTAAATTCTTAATTAATTATAAATTGTAGCGGAGAAAATTTTAAACACTTTCCAGCAATCTATACAATTGCCAAGATAGTGGATAGTGCAGTCACGTTGATAGCGGAGCTCATCATTAAAGAAAAATGAGTTAATTGACTCGAAGATACGTGTAGGACAAAGTTGTAGTGACGAGCTACACAAATTGGTGGCAAAAGAAACTGAAAAAAGTAGTGTTGAACAAGAAAAGAGTAGTGAAGTAAATACTAATATCAAGCAAAAAATAAAAAGCAACGACGAGAACTGTCTAAATTGTAATGCTAAATTAATTAAACCTAAATGTGCTAATGAACTTCAATGAAAACTGTTATATCATCTCGAAAGAAGGGTGGATGACCAAGAACTTTTAATTAATCTGTTAAAAGGAAAACAAAAATCATTCGCAATGCATCTGGACCAACATGCGACATCGTGTGCTGAAATTACAAGAAGAGTACGAACATCTCAGGTGACAGAGAAAGAATTATCAACTCCGGCATCGTATGCGGACAAAGCAAAAAGCGGTTCAGGCAGTGGATTGAAGATAACGAATGAAGAACTATGTACACAAAATATTGAACCAAAACAAACAAAATCAGCTGTATTTACAAGACGCTTACCGGTAATAGGAAATAATAAAACAATGAAGAAAATGGGACATCTGCACACAAACAGATTACATCACGAGACAACGAAAGAAAATCTGCCTTAACATCTCAAGAAAACTGCCCCTGAAATTATATTCACAAGTGAAGAATTAAAAAGAACTGAAATTATTGTTTCTTTTAAAATTAGTTTTCCACTGGAATATGTCACAGAAGTGTATAATCCGGATGTCTGGCCATAAGGAGCCGCAGTCAGACGCTATCGTTTCCCCGAGAACAAAAAGTAATACCAGGATGGGGAAAGAGAGGATAATAGCGCCAGTAAATAAAAATTATGGTGACTTACTAACAATACTTAACATTCAGTCTTTAATGAACAAAATAGACTACTTGAAATAAACTTGTTAGAAAACAATGTTGACATTGCATGTATTTTGGAACACTGGATGACTGAGGAAGCGGTGAAATGCTTATCCTTCAAAAACTATCAAGTTTGCAATTATTTCTGTAAATCACAAATAAAAAGAGGTGGCGTAGTGTTACTATGCAAATAAAATATTAAAACTGAAAAAATTTCGGCGATTTCTAAATTCAATGATGAAAAGAATATAGAAATGCTGATGTAAAGCAATTCAATGTAATTATCGCTGGTGTATATAGATCACCGCAAAGAAATTTAGAGATGTTTCTTAAGAACTTGGATCAAATATTAGCATTTTAAACTGAGAATTATCATAAAAAAGTAATATATATTAATGTACACTTTGATAAAGAAACAATGGAGGCTATAAGTGTCTTAGAACTATTACACTCCTATGGATTGTTTAAGACTATGGATGAATTTTCCAGGGTTGCAAAGGCTTCGAAATCTTGTATGGACAATATATTTACAAATGAAGTAGAAATGATAGTAAAAAAAGTAACATTTCTCATAAACGATACAAGCAAAAATTGTTTGGCCTACTATGGAATCTAAGACCATCAAAAGTAGAATAATTAACGTGGCATCCACTTGTAGCTTCAAAAATAAATTGAGTGTTATTGTGTGGGATGATATTAATAATATACCGGATGCGCAAGATGCATTTAGTGCTTTCCACAATATGTTACTTCATTTTTTCAATGAAAAGAATATTGGATGACCTACAAATAATAAAACAAGTTACTCAAAGTGCGGATGCGGAAACAATGTATAAAGCATTTACAAAATGTGTAGTAATTAAATACAAAAATCTATTCAAGAGCAAAATCAGTTAATCAACTAATGACTTTGGTGAATATTTTGGCAATGTAGGATCTAAAATTATACAAAATAAACCACAAAGACAAAAAACAATCTCTGAATTACAGGCACTAAGTTCAGTGAAACATTCACACACGGCTTTACCTCACCCCTGTTACCACTAATGAGATGAAAGATGTAATAAATAAGATGAAAGCTAAAGATACACAGAATATTTACGGGATGACTTTAAAAATTATAAAAACAGTGGCAGTTAACATTATAAAACCACTGACAATAATTATTAACAAATGCTTTTCACAAGCGATATTTCCGAAGGAACTTAAATGTGCAAAAATTATTCCAGTATTTAAAAAAGGAGAGGTAAAGGAACCTGATAATTACAGGCCAATTTCGGTTCTGCCTATATATTGTAACGTTCATATTTTTGTTGACCGTTACATTTCATTTTTTTTTCGTATTCTAACGCCCCTAACTCTCAGGACCTTTTTGTTTTAGTTTTAGACGGTATGCGGACTTTACAATTCTCTGGTATAGGAGTATTAAGATAGAAGTTTTTGATTGGAACGGTTTAGTAGAGAGATTGAAGCATACGTTTTTGCCTTTAAACTTCGATGAAAAAGTATGGGACGAGGTAAAGTCTCGTAAACAAAATAAAAAAGAGTCTGCTAATTTACATTTCTATCATGGAGTCCTAAGTAAAAACCTTCAGATGTTATAAAATTAAAAATCATCAGAAGTAATTTATTACCTTATTATATCACTCAGCTAGCATTGTGTGACGTTACCGTTTTGAAACATTTGTAGATGAAGCTTTCGAGGCCAAGTCAAAGGTTTTTAGTAAATCAAAAAAAATTGTGCCTCATCTAAATTATCTTGAACATCAAGTGAAAACTGATAGTAAGGCCACAAAGTTTAAAAAGAAAGTTTGTTCTAAGGTTTCAAATTTCAAAAAATATCGTTTCTCCTTCGCGAAGTACGGATAGTGAAAACTTAGCTTCAAATACAACTCGAACTTCTAGCAATAAATTAGTTTGTTGGAATTGTGGGTCATCGGGACACATTTTTTCAGAATGTGTTACTGAGAAACGTAGATTTTGTTATAGATGTGGAAAACCTAATGAAACTGTCAGAACTTCCCGTAAGTGTCAGGGAAACTATAGAAATAGGATTATGTGTAGTGGTCGACATAATTCTTCTGGTATCTTTAGACCCAAAGTCAATCGTCAATTTGTTAGAAATTCGAGTAAAAAAGAAAATCAAAATTCCAAAAAATTTCCGTTGAGGAAAATTGCTTTCAATAAAGGCAAACTAAGTCCTAACGAATGGTTCTCTTGGTTATAGGTTGTTAAGAATTTTTACGAATAAGCAAATAAGGATAACGATATTAGACCTTATGTTATCGTCTATATTTTTGATTTCGCTACAACATGTCTTTTAGATTCAGGATGTACTCAAAACCTCAGCCTCCGACTAAACTGAGCAATGGCAATAAAACGGGTAAGAATCTACTTACAAAAAAGTATATGTCACAGTATCAAAAATATTTGAAACTTTATTAAAAAATAGGATTGTAGATTTTTTCGATGAGAAGAAAATCTTTAATTTGAATCAACATGGATACCGCCTACAAAATCCACAATAACAACTCTACTTCAGGTAATGGAAGAAGTACTGACAGCACTTGATGAAAATGAAACTGTAAGATTAACTTTGTATTTGTATTAAGCAAGGCGTTTGATACTGTGTCACATAGGCATCTACTACAAAAGCTAGAGAATTATGGTATTCGGGGTTGATAAAAAATTTACTTCAATCCTACCTAGGGAGCGTATGCAGAAAGTATACTGGAAAAATGAACGGTCGCGCACAAATTGTATCAGGGATCAGTTTTAGGCCCTATCCTATTTATTATTTACATCAATGACTTACTTGGATATATAAAAAATTGCTCAACGTTTCTCTATGCAGGTGACACATCTTTCTTGGTGCGTGACAGAAGAATAAAGTAGTAAAATCTATAACAAAAACGGCACTTAAACAAGCAGAAGAATGGTTTGATGTAAATCGACTTAAGTTAAACAGTAATAAAACAAAAGAAATCTCACTTACAACGAGTAGCGAAAAAGAAATTCAGTTGGTGAATTTTTGGGTATTACAGTTGACACACTTCTGAATTACACAAGAAATTGTCTTGTCAACTTTACTGCATAAGAAGAATAAAGTCCATATTAACTTACACTGCGGTTAGAACAGTCTACTTCTCTAACTTTCATAGTTTGCTGTCTTATGGCATCCTACTATGGGGCACATCCTCGGGAGCTTACTACAAAAAAAAGGCATTAGACTACTCTGTGACATGGGCTCTAGAGACAGCTGCAGAATAGCCTTCAGGGAATGCGGGATACTTACTTTATCCTCCGTATACATATTTACCTATCTTAAACATGTACATAGAAACAAAATCAAATTCCTAAGGAACGAAGACAATCACAAATACAATACACGAAATAAGGAAAATCTGGTAATACCTAAGCATCGGCTAAGTGTCACTCAACAAAGTGTAGGTTGGCCCGAAGCTGTACAACCATCTCCCGGAGTGTATAAGAATATTAGAAAATAACAAATTCGCCTCTGCAATAAAAAATATTCTACTCAATAGAACGGTCTATTCAATTGACTTATAAGAAACTTGTGCTCAATCTAACATGTTTTAATGTATTTGTAATTGTAATTGTTAGTGAAATATGTTTCATTGTGAATGGACATTTCTTGTCAGTGTATATTTTGATTTGTCATGCAATATTGATGATGAATAAATATTATTATTATTGTGGTAACAATTGTCAGTTACCCTTTATATTTCTTAATAATCAATTTACTTCCAAAGATCGGGCAATTTTATGTGTCTTGTGGAGTATTTTGAAGACTTCTGTATATTATTTGTTGGGGTAAATAAATATAACTTATTTTATCAAAATAGATGCAGTTACCTACCTTCTGTCTTATAACTTCTTGAATTTTTCATGAATCTTCAATCGTGTTTACTTAAAAACAAATTGAACAATTTCCTTTCACGTAGTATATAACCGGGCTTTCACATTTTGATTAGCAAGTAAAATATTTGCGTTTTAAAATCACGCTGGTAGCTTTATATTGTACTAGCAAATCCGATTAAATTTACCCCCGTAAATGAATGACAAGGAAATTTATATTTCCAGGTCCCCTAGCGAATTTTGCCGGAAAATAAATTCTGCAGATGAATTTTTTGCGTTGTTTTTTCTTCTCTGCGGTTAATTCGCCGCCTTTGGTAAAAATCTTGGGTTATTAATATTATATTATATTAATATTATAGCTTCACTGTTCAGAATGTATCTTTTTTGTAGGGCGAATGATGTTCCCCTACCAAGGAGAGGAATTAGTTAATTAAAGTTCTGTTTACGCCACGATGTTTCAAATTTTAATTAATTTTTAATTAAGTGGCGCTACGTTGAGGGAACTTTCTCTGGGGGAAACATTTTTATTACTTGCGATAATACCCAGATATTTACATTTTACGTTGTGCTATCAAATGTAAAATTAAATTCATGCGTTCTAATCAGAAAGTTGCACAGTGGAAATTAAAGGAAAACATCACTATGAATGCAGTGTTGAAACGTTAAATACAACGCACTTCACTATGCGACTTATATTTAAAGTCCTGACTTTAATAATAACGGTAAATCGTAAATCAAAGTTGTGAGTTTCATTCACACAAAGATAAACAGCGAGAGCGAGCACGCATCTTTCTTTGTTAGTTCTACAAACTGCCTGGAAACTTTGAAGTTCCAAAACGTCCTCTGGGTATTAACTCAACTTCTCGGGGCACTTCTGCAGCTAATAAAGCCTCAGTGACGGTATCATAATTAAGCAATTATTCCTTTCGCAATTATATCAGTTCCATTCTTGTCCTCATACATCACGGCCTAATTTATGCGATGTTCCCCCACGCAATCGAATGCGTTCGTAATTAAACACGAGCGCAATTTGTATGTCTCTCATTAATTAAACTTTCCTTTTGTCTCGGTGGAAACAATACAGCAAAATCGAATTAAAGTAACTCGCGCTGAGACAATACAAAACATTAAAATAATCCGATGCAAATCACAAACTTTTGGTTCCTGTTCTTTTTCTGTTCTGCGCGACGTCGAAACTTTGCGCGAGGTCTTTGTTTCTCATAAAATAAGCTTTCGCGAACTCAAAACTGAACATTATTTCCACGAGTTTCCTTATTAAAAGATGAAAGCCCGCTGTTCATTTGAAATTCTGATCCGATTAAGCAAACGAAGTAAAAATATTAAAGTATATTACAAGGAGATGTCATAAAAGACTGACGTACTCATTTTCTAAATTGCCGAATGCAAATTTACTCCAAAATTTCTCTCGTGTATCGCATTATTCGTGGTTGTAGCAAGCGTGAGCATGACTGACGACTGACAGCTTCATCCAGGCCCTAAGAGACCGCTTTCACCTCTCGAGTGCACGCTTTAAAGTTCTTTAAGGGCTTCATTCGTTAACGCCGACGAAAATCAATGTTTCGGCAGTGGCGGAAACTGTTTCTCATTTTTCATTGAAGATATAAAGTTTACTCGACGCAATTTTTCTGTTCCTGTGGTTTCTGAGCAATTTTGCCTTCTTTTGCCCAACCAGGAGGAAAAGGACTTATTATGGAAATATAATTGCAGAACCGATTTTAATAATGATTTTATAATAGTTTATTTAGATAAGCTTTACTGTTTCTATTTGGACTGAAGGACCAAATAATTTCAGAGATCAAGTGATGAAGATATACAAAATTATTACTAGTTAATCAAATAACCAAAAATACCACAAACATGGGAAGATTCGAAAATATAAACGAGGATGAATGAAACTTATTCAGATAATCAGGAGCACCTATTGATCAGGAATTTGAAATTGCTGAGCTTCTAAAATAAAGTAACCAAGGAAAACTTTTTGACAGAGAAAAGAACAACGAAAACAATGGAACTAACAAAATAAAACAAGAAATAAAAAGATTAATTTAGATTTACCTAATTCTTTAGAAAAAAATACATGTAGCCAATAAATGAGGTCATACTAGCCTTTAATAAGCTGTAATTAGGAATTGAAACAACAAACAGACTCAAAACAAATAAAATTGAAGAAAACAGTTATAGAAATAAATATGTATAAAATTAGAACGATTAAATTGATATCAAATAAAAAAAAAACACACACAAAATTGAAAAACACACATAATTGTAGGTATTATTGGAAAATTATAATTACTTTACTGTCGAGTAGGTATAAAATTGCAGAAAATTATATGAAAATAACCAAGCGAAAAAAACTGAAAACAGAAAATGCATTGTGAAACATATTCTTATGAAAAAAGAGTTACCAAAGAAGATAAGGGCACAAATTAGTAAAATAGAAATAAAATAAAATTTTAAGGTATGCAATTAATAAGAAATGAATCAAGAAATAGAACAGTTATTGAAAAATATCTTATATTAGCAAAAAGAAGAGGCAATTGAAATGTATAGAATACTTTCATAGAATAGAAAAAGACATAACAAATAAGATCAGAATAAAAATTAAAAAAAATATGTACGACATGCGGGAAAACAGAAATTCAATGGAAAAAGGTAAGAAGGATAACACAAGTTAAGAAGATGTGGAAAATATAACACTAATTTAAAATGACTAATTGTATGGCAGCGATTAACAGCAGAAGCTCTCAATGTCAAAGAAACTAAGCAAAAAGGCAGATAGTACATAGAACTTTTAAATAAATCTAACATACCATAGCAATAAACTGAAGGTTAAAGTTAACTTGTGATTGAAAAACTGGCTGTAAAAGACTCAACAAAAAGCAGTAGTTTTTTCTAATATTTTAATTTATCGTTATTCAGTTCGCTTTAAACCGGCACACTTTACTGTTGAATAAAATCTCGCGACCGATTCTGCCATATATATTTTCTCAATCGGGATCTTTTAAAACCGCTAAATGATTTTCTAGTAAATTCGAATCGTAATTGAAGCGCGTTGTATCTTCGAGAATCCTCAGGAAGCTGCTAAATTGCATGATTATTATCAACAGGGTATTGCGGTTTGTTGGAGGCACCAGAGTAGTAGAGCTGCTGCAAGATGGGAAGGATAATCTCAACTTGGAGGAATTTTCACCATCTGGGTTTTAAGTAACTTAAAATAATTATGTATTTCTAAACCGGTATTAATTTATAATTTATTTATAGCAGAAAGTTAAAGTTCTTTTATAAATAGAAATACGTATTATTCTATTATTATTTTTAATTTGTAATACATGAAATTTGATATGAAAGTGTTGAGATTGATAGTGGCGATGGAGGGAATTTTAAGGCTGCGGTGGAATTTTTAGTGAATCAAGTATCACCGTTGCTGTTACATTATTTTAAATTACTGCTTCTAGCAATGATGTTATAAACGCATAGTCGATGTTTCTAACACATGTTTATACCGAGCTTATTAATTGTAAGTGGGCAACCTAGTTTGTTAAATTTATTTATCGTACATACAGGGTGACTGACAATTGTTCCATCAAATAATTGTCTCGTTAAGAAGTCCGAGAGTATTGAAAAAATGTAAAAAAAATCTTTATACTTTAGTTTACGAGAAATAATTAATCAAAAATTATTCCCAAAACGACGATGAGCTCCTTAGAAAAGATAGAGGAGATACTCTCATAAAAATGTATTATAGTTTTATGATACGGCGGCGTGGCATCGTGTATTTGACCCTTCAGAGGAATTTCACGTCATTCCGTTTTTAGATCAACGCCTGACGCCGCTAAATACGAATTCTAAGATATTTTCTTGGCAAATGCATGTAAAACACCTGAATTAGGTTATTTCGTATAAATTATATTATATATATAAATTATAATATGAAAATGTGTGTCGAAAACCCTACTAGAATAGGGAAAACTTCAACAACCATTTTAGATTACGTGTGTACAAATGATCATAATTTAATACAACATGCTGTCCCTCTGTCAATAGGTTTCTCAGATCGTGAAGCTATTGCGTGTACAATTCAATTAGAACAGTTAAACCCCAAAAACAATACTGTCTTACGCCGACCTTTTACTCAAAACAATATAAATAAATTCATAAATTATTGTAACACAGTGGATTGGAATATAGATAAGCAACTAAATGTAGACGACTCATTCTGTGAGTATACTGAACAAATTATTGACATTTTTAACAAATCATTTCCCTTAAAACGAACAAAAATTAGGCTTCCTAAGCATTGGCTTACCCGGGGCCTAAAAATAAGTATAAACAATAAAAAAGCACTTGCGTATATAAAAAAATTTACTTCAAATACTTGGTTTCTTCAATACGTTGCAAATTATAAAAGACTTCTAAAGAAACTCATAAAATTGTCAAAGAAAATTAATATTACAAACAGAATAAAAACAGCTACTAATATCAACAAAGAAACATGGAAAATCGTGGGGGAATTAACCGCAAAAAGCAACCACGTCAAAAAAATATTCATAAAGGACAGTGAACAAACAATTAAGGAATCTATAGTAGTTGCAAATAAATTAAATGATTACTTCGTTTCATTTGCAAAAAATCTTTCGAAAAAAATTGATAGTATAAACAGTCCCCTTAACTATCTTAATATCAATATTCAAAAAACCTTTTTCTTAAAACCAACAAATGAACGCGAGATTTTAAGAATTCTTGAAACTATGAAAAACACAAATTCAAGCGGTGCTGACGAAATCCCACTGAAAGTTATTAAGCTACTACCGTATAATGCTATCAAATCTTTGACTGATCTAATAAACTGTTCTTTCCAAACAGGCGTTTTCCCATCCTGTTTTAAAGTCGCAAAGATAGTTCCTATTCATAAAGGAGGTAAAAACTTTAGCGTATCTAATTTTAGACCAATCGCGTTACTTTCAACCTTTTCTAAAATTATTGAAAACTTGTTTAAATCACGTTTTATTACTTTTCTGGATCAGAATAATATTTTGTCTAGATGTCAATACGGTTACAAAGTGGGCTTAACAACTTCGGACGCTATTTACAATTTTCTCACACAGATTTACGCAAATGTTAATAACAAAGAAAAGGTAGCAACTGTGTTTTGTGATCTCACGAAAGCCTTTGACTGCGTTGTTCCTGATATACTTCTCAGCAAACTTGAACGTTATGGCTTTCGTGGAATCCCAAACAACTGGATCCAATCATACCTAACAAATCGCAAACAATTTGTACATATTAAAAACGACAATGGAGATTACACTCTTTCAGAGATAAAATTTAATTACTATGGTGTCCCCCAAGGTTCTATTTTGGGTCCTCTTCTGTTTAGTATATACATAGATGATTTGTCACATTTAAATACAAATGCACACATAACACTTTTTGCCGATGATACGTCTATAACTTGGCATGAGAATACCTGGGATAGGTTAAAAGACAAAATAAACGAAGATTTACTTTTAATAAAAAAATGGTTTGATGCAAACGGACTAACAATAAATTTAAATAAAACTAAATATCTCTTATTCAAAAATCCAAGTGACACGGTAAACATTAAAATTGATGATACAACAATAAGTAGAGCAACAGACATTAAATTTTTAGGTTTACATTTGGACGAAAATTTGACATGGACAAAACAAATTCAAGGCATTACAACATCTCTTTCTACTGCTTGTTTCGCCGTGTGAACTATTCGACTTAAAGTAGGCTTTGAAGCGGCTAGAGCAGTATATTTTGCACTATTGGAATCTCGACTGAGGTACTGCATTGTTTTTTGGGGTTTCACTACAGTGGATAATCTTGAGCAAATTTTCAAAATACAAAAACGAGCTATTAGATACTTATCAGGACAAAGTCCACGAGCTCACTGTCGTCGTCTTTTCATTGAATATAAAATTTTAACAGTATACTCACTGTTTCTTACAGAAGTATTAACATTCACTTTTAAAAATAAACGCGACCTGAAAGAAAGGCGAGATCTTCACACGCATAATACCCGCAATAAAAACGACCTAGATTTGCCTAAGCCAGAAACAGCATTAATTAAAAATTCACTATACTATAATGGAAAACTCCTATACAATCGACTTCCTAAAGAATTTAAAAATACACACGATGTGAAGCTCTTTAAAAGAAAACTAAAAGGGTTGTTTTTATCAAAAGCATTTTACAGCTTAGATGAGTTCCTAACATGTGATTTTAATGTGTAGTGTTTTGTACATTTTATCTTTATTGATTGTAACACTTCTACATTTTTAGATATATGAATGCAACTGTCATCAGATGGGTAAATAAATTTATTATTATTATTATTATTATTATTATTATAATAACGGTTCCACTTTGAACACCTGCTTTGACAGTTAAACAGATTAATCACTAAAACAAAAAAAAACAATTCAAATCTCTGTGTTAAGAATTCCTAGTATTTTTCTTCAATTTTAATTTTAATTTTAATTGTATTGTATATAAAGTTTATTTACACAAGAAACGTTCTTCAACTAGAATTTAAAACATTATAATCAGCAAATACATTCGTAATCTGTTTCGATTGTTAATTATTATAATTTCGTTTTGTGCGTGACGATATCTATCAAAATCGGACCGAACATCTCGTGCCATATACACAGTTAAAGGCACAGGTCCTATGAAGCACATGTGGCACTGTGACTATTGCAATACTCGCAACGTACTGCTTTTATAGAAATCATATTGGAATGTTACCTTTGCAGCTTAATCGTGTAGTCTCATTCAGATAACGTTCCAATGAGATTGCCATAGAAGCAGTACATAGCGAGTATTGCGACAGTCAGAGTGCGACGGTCGCAAGCGTCAGCCACTTCATAGGACCCGTATCGTAACACGTCTATTACGCATGGTGAAGTTTTAAATCATTTATGACATGACATGGACGTTTTGATCTAAATGTACTTTTTTTGAATATATTCATAACTAATTAATATTTATAATTAATTACAAACTGTTCCACAGGATTCTTTATACATTTTCTTGTAATCTGTGATATTCACTCGCGTACGCGATTTGATCAAAAATTGTATGCGTAATCTGACGGGACGTTTAAAATAACTGTAAAATTTTATTGTCTCCGATGGCGATAGTAGGTGCAAATGAAATTGGGGGAGCTGGACGTACTCGCTGAGCGTTAGCTTTGTCTAACATACATCAACACAGAACAAAAAATATACAGCGCACATCGTGCGCCCTCGGACGTTACGGGCCGTGCATTGACTTTCTCGATCACCACATTTAAATCCGCCCTAGTAAATAATCAGCAAGAATTAAATTATTTTGTATACAATTATTTGTGAATTTGTTACCCTCATTTCCAGTTATTTTAGAAATTATTAATAATTATGTGGCGTAAAAGAAGCAACTTTCAGATTTCCGTTCCCTGATGTTAAACGTGGAATAAAATGATTGAGATGTCAAAATCGCATTGTGTGCAAGCAAGTACTCAATAAAAAAACTTTATAGTCCTAGTATACTGCCGCGTTTATAAAACGTAGTCATTTTTTAATTAATTGTAAACTATTTAGAAGAAAATTTAAAAAATGTTTCCGGTAATCTGTGACATCCATTCGTTTACACGTAGTTTTTTGGCGGGACAATTGTCAGTCACCCTGTATAAAAAAAGTACAAGTCAGAATTTTCAAAAAGTAATAAATTTAGTTTAGTGCTTTGGAAAAAAATGGAATTAATTATAAATGTACAAAATATGAGATTATTTTTAATTTATGAAATATATTTATCTACGGCTGCTTGGATAAGAATCTATTATCACATTCATTTGCGTTAGTTAATGAAGTATATTACCAAATTAATTTTTTGAGCACAATTTAAGACGACGCTTTTATTATTTCTGAATTATTAAGAGTTGAGATTAATTATTTATGAACTTTACTTGTTTTCTCCATTTTTTTATCACAAAACAAAAGGAAATTACAAAAACTTCAATATATACTACGACATCACAAGTTGACTGGTTGCTATGTTTTCAAATATTAGGCTACTCTGATTTTAAATAAAAAAAATTATGATGTTAGAAAACTATTGTAACATTAAAAATCACAGTTTTTTTTTCAATTTTGGGCAGTGGTGATGAAAAAATGTATTTTAGACGTGTGATAAGACCTGTAACATTCTCACGCTCTTACCCGACTCGTGCTGACGCCCTCGTTGAACAACTCACTGTATTCTTATATTAATTATGTCCTTATCCCACTTATAAGATATCTAATAATTAAGATTTGTGATACTGCCTTGATTTACATTATTCAGTTATTAATTTTATTTAAAAAAAAAAAACTTTAAAGTACTTCAGGAACAAATGCAGTCATTCTTTGTTTACACGACACATTAGTAATATGCACAATACTCGTACTTATATTATAATTGTATTTTTTTTTACTTTTAAAACGACGAACACTAATATTAAAAAAAATACTTAAGTTTGTTTAAAATTTTTTAAAAACTAAAGGAGACTTTCATTTAAAGTAACTTTAATTTAAAAATAAAACAAAAAAAAATTTAATTAAAGTAATAATTGTATGTCATACTCTACATGTTTGTTTGTAAGCTTTTATGTGTACATTCATTTTGCGAGCATATCTCTTTGTCTATGGCATTCTTAACGCCACAAAATAAAACTGAATTTTTTGTACACTCACCGACATCGTATCGATTTAAAATAAGTAAACATGTACTTGAAACAAAAGCAACTGAAAAAAGTACGAATCACGTTGGCCATTTATAACAAAAACATTAAAAATCGCTGCTGCACGCATTAGTTAGTTATGAATGCTTGCCAAAAGCAGTGACAAGCTTTGTTTTAAATTTAAAAATTTTGCGTTCGGAAAACGCGCGTTAGTCAGATGTTTTATTTTATGCCATCGCAATGGTTTGATATGTGTACGTATGTGGGTGTTTGTGTGTGTATGTGAAGGCGGAAGTTAATGATTGGAATAGTGCAGCGTTGCGAAGAAAATATGACGATGAAAATGTAAGTGCTTTTACTTTCTTTTATTGCCTGAAAATGGTTTCGATTTTACCCGAATACGTTTTCCGTGTACATCTCATGAAATGCTTTTAACTTGTATGCATGTGTATTGCAGATGGCAGTGTATCTGACGAAGTAAGTATCTACGGGCATAAAATAATTGTAGCAAAGAGATCGCTTTTTAATTAAGGTACCTATGTAGTTAGGCGATATTATATTCGTTGAATTATTTTTTTAATTTTTGACGAAACTTCCGCATTGTTTTCATTTTGTCTTTTATAAATATAAAACACCATTCTAGTTCCAAGCTTTCTGGAGCTTGACGGAAAAGCGTAATAGCTGGTAATTTTGTATTGCCGGCTGCAACTGCGACCGACTTACATTTGTTCTTCCTTCTTCGGCATTCGCACGTCTTTCTTTCCATTTGAAAAAATCGCACTTTACACAATAAATGGAAAAGATGAGTCTGCTTCTTTTTCATTTCATTTAATATTCAAATCGAAAATGCTATTCTTATCTCGTTCTTTAAAATTACTTGAATCTGCATTTGGTTTTGATGACATTATTACTACGTTCTAACGAAATAATTAAAACGAAACGGACCACACATATATGAAGTCGTTCATACTATAATTTTAATGAATTATAAAGCCGCTCTTCTCAGTATATTTTTTTTATGAGCACAGCAGCAAAAATTAACAACGTATAGGCGAGACGAAGGAGGCCACAGATGTGACGACATTCAAGCGATCTGGTCACTGTAATCTGATAGCCCGAAAATTGTAGGAGAATCGCCAGAAAAAAACGGGGCCCCATTAACGCTTACTTGGACGATTTTAAAGCAATCCTGTCACCCGATGCGATGTGATTGTTGTCGATCGAAGTGCCACGTCTGTGGCCTCCTTCACATAAATATAAAAAACCATACTTACCGACATTCTATAACCTAGAATTGTTTTTACATAAACTTAGACGGTAGCATTGAACATAAGAGCCCGTCTAGGTCTTTAATGGCTAAATATTTGTGCGATTATTTATATATTACTCTTGTTTAACTTCCTGTATATATTTCTTAAAATTATAGCAACATTTGTTTTTAAACTTTGATTAAACTTAACCTAGCAAGAAATAGCTCTTATTGAATTGAGACGTTGCTTGTATCCGAACCCAGTTCCACACAGCGCACGTTTATGGAATATCTCATCACAAACACACCAACACAAACACACTTACATACACTAATAAACTTAAAAATGAAAAGTATAAACTATACCAAATTAACGGAAATTATGCTTCGCTTCTTACTACAACGTTAATACGAACGGACTAAATGTATTTCATTATATCATCTGAGGCGCCACATTTTATGGGGCAATAAAGCAATAAACCGATTCTTTGAACGAGGGTTAAGGTAGGTTAAGGATTCTGTTCGTCCTCATCTATTGTACGTTTTAAAAATATACGATTCTCCTCTCCCTTCGTTTTTCTCAAAATTCATTCGATAAAAAAAATATAGAAAACTTTTATTTCTTTTCACGATATCTACCGTCATACCGAGTTTGGTGCATCTTCCTTGAAATAGGCTGTATATATTTGAAAAGGAAATTCTATGTCGAATACAACATCTTTAGTGAATGTTTAAATGACAACGAAATATTTGATTACCAGATATTTTGGAGTGTTGCTATGGCTACGCACTGAACAGGCACTTTTCATTTGCCCTCGTATTGTGTAACCATGGCAACGCTCCGAAATGTCCGAAGTCTGCTTATTACATATTGATTGTTTCATTGAAACTTGAATTTTCAGAGGGATCTAATAGAAAACTTGTTTAAAAATGTTTCTTTTTGTCTTTTTCGTCAATCCTTTATTTTTTTAATCTAACAAATTTAGTAAACGATGTTCTACGAAAACTTCAAGGTACCATTTAAAAATTGAACGAAACTTAAAATTCTGGCCGACAAATACCTGTGCGTTAAAATTTGAGTACTTTTCAGAACTTTTAATTCTCCACGGCGCCTCTTTAAGGTCAGGCGAGAGAGAAAGAGAGAAGCAAAAAGAAAGTCAATAAGCACCGTCCGGAATTTTCGAGCAGTTTATGCGACGTCGTTTTCGTTTTATTTGCATAACCGATGAATTATTTTACTTTCCGCCTTCGCTTATTTTACGGCCTTAATTACATAAAAGCTCTTTTAGGTGACGTTAAAAAATAATTACTCATACATTTATTTGACATTTATTTGCCCGATGTTTCATTAAATTGCTCAATTCGAAACACCTCCGCAAACTTTGATGTTAATTAAAATACATACTTTATCGCAGACTGTAATAGTTTATTCAGAGCTCGCAGGAACTACTCAAAAGACTAATCAAGTTTCTTTGTGTAATTTACGGGATGTGAATTAAAAAAATTAAAATATAACTGAAGAGGAAAGAAAGATCGCGTGCGAAATCGTTTTCAACTGAAAAAAGGCAAACAAATCAAAATTCAGAGGATGTACGATACTGCGAAATAAAACGGTGGCGTTTTGTTTAAAATCAAGACATTTTTATTGTCGTTTTATCACGTTTTTTTACGACGCCGTTTATCATATAACGGCCCCAATTGTTTAACGAATTGCTGCTTTTAAAATATGTCGGCTATAAAATGTGGCAGAATGGCAAATAAATGTACCTTTTCACGAAAATTAATTTAAGAGCTGTATTAACAATCATCTAAAGGAATTTCTAGGAGGCAATAAAATTTATAATCATTTGAAAAAATGTGTGTATTTAACAAAATATAAAAATATCTTAAATTCTCGAGTTGTATTGTATTGGAACTAAAAGTTCTTTCTTTGTACCTCGAATAATTTATACTTTAATTTGCTCAATTCAAATTGTAGGTACATAATTTAGCATCAAAGTTTTTAGATAAGGATATAAATAAAAAAAAATATTTACCTACGTTACTATATTTTGAATTTATGATCGTCGAATTTAAAAAGTGATTTGGTACGTTTTTCGTGTGTATTCTGCCCCATACCTATAATACGTGGCAATAATGGATCGTAAATTTCATTTAAAACCTCAACTGCTGTGTTGGTGTTGGGCAGCGTAGGTATTATTTAAACGAATGATTTCAAATGAAAATGTGCGAAAATTCGACAACGTCAGCATAAAAAAGTGAAAAATTACACTTCGTTAATCCGCTCTCTCGTGTTTGGTAAATAAGGTATGAAAGCGTTAAAGGGTTTAACGTCATTCAGGTACTCGGTATTCGCGCATTCATCGAACGATAAACAATCCAAACATAAAAAGGGAATATTTCCGCGTAATCAAAATGGGTGCTTCGAACATTATCGAATCGTGTTGGCGGCCCTTATCTTGAGAGCTTTGGAGCTTTCACATGTTTTGTGCCGACGAAAGTTGTTTGATTTTGAATGTTTACAATACGTATATGTATACATAAAAAATACAAAATTTACTATCTTTTTTTAATTAAAATAAAATCTATTTATTTATTTTAAAACCGTGTCAAACAAACTTTTTCAGTGATAAGTACAGTAATGATGAAAAACAAATTAACTTGTGAACGTTAAGGGGAATTTAATTAAAACTACTTACAACAACAACAAAAGCATTTATGTAAAATGTACAGGTGCGATACAGAAATTCTAATGTTTGTTATTAAGGAACAAATGATAAGCAACAACAATCGCTTCTGCAATTTGTCCCTTTATAATAGTTTTTCGTAGTTTATTACATTATTATTATTATTTTATAAACAGTTTATAGTAAATGAGTGAAAGTGAAAACAAAGGAAGAGAAACTCGAGAAACAATTGAATAGTGTATTAAAATAATTTTATTTATTGTTATTCTTTTTACAGAATTAAAAGAGAAAAGAGAGAAGATATGAGCTTTCAACTAAATTTTAATTAATATTTTCTGTTAATATTTAAACTTGAATTCATTTTTCCTATATGTTTTTCTTTAATAATTCCATTGCAAATATAACCACTCTATGTTTAAATCAAGTGTTGTTTACTTATCTTATTTCCTATTTTTCACGGTACTTCACGTACGTGTACATACAAACATGTCCCAACTAAACAAGTTGTTTTCCTTCAACTTCAACTAATTTCGGTCTTCACTATCTATTTATGCACTTAATATTTTACGGAGAGGTTATTAAATATGCTTGTAGTTTTCGTTTTCAAGTTTAGAAATAAATATTTTGCTTTCATTTTATTTTTTCTAATTTAAACTTGAATATATTAGCTAGAAGGCTCTCCCGGCCGTATCTATCCACTTTCTTTAGGATTTTAAGTTTAACAATGTCACTAATTTTTTATTTCAGCCATCGTGGTTTCGTTGGTCCTTTTTAAAATCATTACGTTTTTGGCGTCAATTCGGACTTTCTGTGAATATCTCATTCCAATTCTTACAGTTTATGTCTTGGAATTAGAGGATTCATTTTGAATTTTGAATTCTAATTTGCCCGAAAATTTCTTCTTAATTTACTTGTTATATGTATATTTCTTACGTATAGATTACTTCTTTAAATGATTTGCTTTGTGTAACATTATCAAATGCTTTTCTAAGTATGCAAAATAACACTTATTCATTGTTTAATTTATTAATCTTGCACATGTTCTTTCTAGCTAAATAATAGTTATGTCTGATGGAAGCTAATAAAAATTCCTCAATTATTAGATACAGGGTGACTAACGTATAAGAGTATGTACAGTTCATAATTAATAATGAATCCAAATCATGCTGCGGCACTGCGTACGAAATACAGCGCCACGATTTATAAATGCAGCAGTAAATTGAAGTATAAAGTTTCATGATTATTATTTTATTGATTACACACAATATGACCTTGACACACCTTTGAATTTCGTTTTATTACATATTAAATAGCTGGATTTTTCTGGGCTTCTGGGTATGTTTGTGGGTTAGAGTTCTTCTCCTGAAATGTGAACAATGTTTTAGGAAGCTGTAGATAGTTTTTGGTCAGAGGCGCAGGTTATAGGTTTGCGATCCGTTAAGAATACTTTATTCTTTCCTTAAACTCTGTATCTAGTTTGATATTCTTGTTGTTGTAGTTGTTGCAGTTGCTGTTATAGTTGCTGTAACAATTGCTATAGCTATTATTTTTCTGTAGCTGTCGAGTTACTGCTACTGCAGCTGTTGTGTTGCTGTTAGCTAGAAGGCCGCGTAGGTTTAGGATGTTTGGTATTTCCACGCTTCAGTTGTCATCGTTGTACTTGTACTCACAGATCATCTCAGAAGTCGCCAATTTGTGGGTACGATTTTATTCTAGTCCACAATAAAATGCGATGCGGATGAGTTTACTGTTTTTGTTTGAAATTACATGTCAAATAAATTTTGTAAACATTTTCTTATTTTCTTTATTTTCATAGTTAGTTTGCATATTTATCAATTTCCCCTAACGCTAGTAACGAAGTAGCATCCAAGAAATTTCGATATTTAGGAAAAACCATTTAGCTAAGAAAGCGTTTCAACTTGAATTCATAGAACTTATTACTTTGTGCTTGTGTTAAATTTCAGTAATATTGTATTTTGTTTCTACTTGATTGATAATACACCCTTTGTCATAAATGAGAATCGGTATTGATTCCCAAACCTATTTTCGTAATCGGATCGCGATGAAAGCGGAAATAGCTCGGCTGAAAAAATGGCGTTCGTCTATCATCCAGACGGAATATGTTTCAATTCCTTTTTGCGGAAAACTTCTCTTTCAGAAAAGTACGTGCTTTTAGAAGGCGATTTTTTTTCATCTTCGTCGTTCGTGCCGTATGGATGAAAAGTTTGATGTTTTAATATATCGTTGCCTGAAAATTACTTTCTGTTATTAGATTTCAATTATTCTACAAGAATTTTTATAAATTGTAAAAGTTTAATTTTAGAGAGTGAATTAGAGAAAGACAAGAAGATTCAGAGGATGATTAAAACAAAAAAATTGAACACACAAAGTACAAAGGAAAAGATAACCCTTGAAATAATCAAAGGAATTAACAAAATTTGAAGATAAAAAGGGCCTAAAAGCAAGTGATATAACATCAAAATCTACTAACGAAAAAGAAAAACAAAAACAGATTTGGGAAAAAGAAAATCCCGATAAATAACAGCGTGATGTTCAGTACATAAAAGAGAGGCGAGAAATCTTAAGTAACTGTTGGGGAATTGTATTACAAGTTCTGGTATATAAATGCTGCTTCATTTATAATAAAAAAATGAAAAACTGACAGAGAGAAGCGATTGGTGAATGCCCATGTAGTCTTATATTCACTTGAAATAAATTATGAATAATTTAGAAGAATTTGGACTACAAAACCAAATACGAGTTGATTACATAATTAAAAGATTCAAGTTCGACAAGGTGAAAAGTTTTGTTTATAAATTTTGTTGTGTTTATAAGTACTTAATACACAGGGGCACAAATAACAAGCAAGGGCGAAGTGAAGGAACACAAATAAGTTACGTTTTTGAAAGGAATTAGAAGAACACCTAAATTCCCAACATTCTGAGAGTCGTTTCACTTTGGAATACGCAACTGTTGGTTACTTACTTTTCCTCGATGTTTTAGTAAGTCGCCTCCTGAACGGTAGATCGAATTGGCACAATCCTCATATAACAGAATATCAAATCCATTTTCTTACCCATGACAAAACTTTCAGACTGCCTACCCTCTACAAAAGACCATATCTCCTTACAATCTGAAGGTATGTACCAAATTCCATGTCCCTGGGGACGTGCATACGTTGGTGAAACAAAACGATTTGTTAGCACTCGTATATGAAAATTATAAAGCAAACATGCAGATATAATAAATTAAAGTAAAACAACAATATTAGAGGTATAAAGAAAAAAACCAGGGAAGATGTGAGAGAAAAATGAACAAAAATCTGGTGGAAGCCTATGAAAGATTAAAACTCACTACTGTTGCTGGAAAACAATGGCTAAGAAAGAAAGAGGTAAACAGAAGCAGTGAAGGAGTGTTTTGGATTTATTGGGAAGCAATTGGGTAAGGACAGCTTTAAACAGAGATGTTGAAGAACCCTTGAGATAGGTTGGTTAGTAGATGCAGTAGAGAATGATTTGGATTCTCTGGGAATGTGTAACTGGGAAAAGATTGCATTGGATAGAGAGCAGGGATATTGTAAAAACCATGATTAGAGTTGGAATGTTAAAAGAATTTTCAAGTGGAAAAGTGTAGCAGTAGATAAGAACTAATGAAGAGACATCATAGAAACTCTGAGATGAATTGATTTGGTAGAAACAATAAAAGACGATTTGTATTTACAGAAAATGATCAATTTATTGAGGAACCCACATTTGCATGAATTTGCAGAATCAGTTTCAATCCTGATTAATATTAAAACTGATCCTAAGACGAACTTGAACAAAACTCAAAATAAAAAAAAATAATACTAATAAATCGTTGCCTCATTGATAAGTAACGATCACTAAGTATGAACTTCTGAACTTGAATACAGTAAATTCATCCAGGGAAACTTAAGTTTCTTATCTGTGGCGCGAAAGGTCCGGGTTAACTGCGGGTTTAGAACTGAGGGTCGCTTCCGCATCACAGAGGGGGTACAGGGTTTATACTCTGGTAATGATCTGTCGTAAAGGATAAATCACGGTTGGCCGAGAATAATGAAGGAGTTTGCTGTCCTGTCAAAGACATTTTATGGTAATCCTGTCTTTTAACAAACGATTAATTATGTCCAGTGTAATTTGATCATATCATTTCGTTTTCATGTATGATTCTTTTTAGGCTGTGAGTGTTGACCATCCATATTTTTATCTTTACATCGCATTTAAAAATGCTTATACAATATTTTCAAAGTGCTGCTATGACGTCTAAAATAGCAGTGAAAATAAAAACAAGTTAGTTTTTCATTATTGCTTAAACTAAATTCAGAACTTAAATTTAGCTTAGAGTAAAAGACGTGCTTTACAATCAAAGTTCAATTAGCAAACGACTTTGATAAAGAACCGAAATCAAGAGTTGAACAGCAGTTTAAACCAATACTGAAAAACCGGACCTTAATAGTTTTTTTATTGTAATTGTTTTTTATTGTAATCTTGGGATCTATGTATCTGCAATGGTAAGATCTGAGGGCTAATAATTATAAAAATCAAATTATGGGTGTCAAGCTCCTGGGCCCTTCGATTGTTACGTTACTGAAATTTTAAATGCCGCCTTTTTTTTTTCGAAATCACTTTACGTCAAATCCATCAAAAAACATTGTAATAAGTTATCACCACCGATGATAGTCAATACAGTTCAATACGGTTATCTGCTTGATAATTTATTACTCATGTGCGTGCAAACCCTATCGGATAATTAATAATTTCTTATCGCATCGGCTTTGGCTTATTCGATAATAAATAATTTCACCCAATAGTTTGGCCACGTCACATCTAATTAAAATAAACAATGCGTTGCGTTAATTACATTTAAGATTGATGACATAATCATCAAGCGTTGCACACAAAAGGGCCCGTCGATATGGCTTCCTTATTAATTTTATAACGTTATATTGGCAGCATCTGATTAAAGCGTTTCGTTCTTTAGGTATTTTTAATTATTAATTTCCTCAGAGGCAGGAATGTTTGAGAGTGCGTATAATTTGTTTGTAAATTTGTGGATGCCAGGTTAATGCGAGGAAGAAATTTAATTCAGTTATTCAGGAATTTTCGTTTTGCGGCGTTACGCTTTGAGAGAAATGATTTTTTTGAGTGGGCTGAAAGCAAACCACCGCGGAACGCTCTCTTCTGAAGCTTTCACTGAATTTTATTTTCAGACATTTGTGTTCAGTAGTCTTGATTCGGTAATTTTAACAAAAAAGTGTCTTTAATTAAAAACGAAAACCGTTTCGCGTTATCGGAGCCGCGCCTTTTCCACTATTTAGGTTTCTTTTAGTGGAAATGAATGGAAACACATTCTCTAGAAGAATATAATCAAATAAAACATCACAATTTAAGAAAAATAAATTTAGAATAATTTCATATGGTAAAATGTAAAACAGAATTGAAGAACAATATTGTAAAAAGAAGAAACGACCAATAATTAAAGCATTTGTTGGTCATTTAATAACGAATTGGCAATTAAATTGATTTTCTGCTCATAAGAGATCTAATCGAAATTCGACATCTGGCAATAGCTTCTGTTTCTATTTAGAGTTTCTCACGCTTGTTTGATTCCCTTCGATCGTATTTTGTTTTGGAAACTACCATTTTTGTTTTCGACTTCTCGGCTTTAAAATGTTCTGACCTCACTGCTTTCAAAAATTGCGTCACACAGTTGAAAACCGACTTTTCGTGATAGTTTTTGTTTAATTTTCGTTTGATTTTTGTCGCGGGTAGTTTCGAAACATGCGAAAAAATGAGAGCAACCCACTAGATGGGAAACCTTTTTCCACACATGTTAGTTACTTTTACAAAATTCTCAGTATGGTTGTATTGGGTGATTTTTTTAATTTTTTATCAACTCTTGCCATTTAATTTGGACGGAATGTCGTAGCTTTACTGTAAAATAGCGTCAAGGACTTACGTAGCAATGACGTACTTTTCACTTACGCTAAGGTATGCCATCCGGATTTCATGACAAAAGTTGATAAAAAAAAATAAAAAATCGCTCGCTATTTATTGTTAGTTTAAGAACAAATACTTACTATTCACAAACTATAAGCAAGCTTCCTAATCTATAAAGAGAAATAAAGAGAAATAAAACGGTAAGAAGAACAAAAAAACTGATCGATAGGAAAGATGAACACATTAGTAGGAAGGGTGGTAAATAACTTTAAGATACAGAGATGGTCGAGCTAAGGGAGTTCATAGTTCAAGATGTCAGTTCATAATTCAAAATGTTAGAGCTGTAGTTGATGATGACACGAGGTAAACAAAGAAAGTGTTGCATTGTTAAAAGCGATAGTCTGATAACTCATTGAAGCCATCTTCATTCAAGGTTCTGCAAGCGACAGAAATTTCCAGGTTTTGAATCTGTGTGAAAACAAATCAAAAGAAATCTCCTCGTAACTAATCAAACCTATTAGGTAACAAGGCCTGCTTAAAAAGCTCTCAATGGGGTTAAAAGATAAAAAAAAGGGGATAAAGTATCCAACACTTTCGAATTTACCAATTCCAATTTAGTTGGAAATAAAGAAATATAAAGACTTCTCTAAGGGGGTACTAGAGACAGTTAGCGCATTTGCACTGGATATTTGATAAGGAGAGGATTATCACAAGTTTTTATAAAGCACCGAAGGATTTGGTCATATAATAAGAATATCAGCGAATACATATAATAATTTCTTTAAAAATTTTGTTGTTAGTCGGTTTTGATTGCAGTGGATTCCTTGAGCATCCTATGTACAGTTGTTTCGGTTCTATTTGGGGCCTCGTCAGCAGAAGCGCAGTTCGAGAATTCCACTGTAAACCGTACTGACCTATCCTACTATTGTATGAAAAGCCTAAAGCAATTGTAAATAACTAGGGCAAGTGGATTTGGTTTACAGTGGAATTCTCGAGCTATGCTTTTGCTAACGAAGCCCCAAATAGGACCGAAACAACTGTACAGAGGATGCTCGAGGAATTCACTGCAATCAAAACCGACAATTTTTAAAAGCTTTCAATATGTCTTGACGGCACTCTTCGCCGCCTTGTATGGGATAACTTATTAAGTAGCAAACTGGTTGTAATTTGTCAATCCTCTTACAATGTTAGGTCAAAAAGCGACTGCAAGATGTCGCGTCTTAGACTTTTTATGATAATATCGATTAAAGAGTTTTAACGGAAACAGAAGGAAGTAAGTGGTTATAAAGACGCCCTTGATTTTTGATAATAACATTGGGTATGAATTTTCTGTTCTGGAAAACATTTCTATGAGTGCTGATCTGAAGAAATATCCTGCAAGTGAACAGGATGGGCAATAGAGAGTGGCTCCAAATTTTTACTTGACTGACATAAATTCATTTCAGGTGTCCTTTCTTAGTACGGAATATTGCTCTGGTTTATTTCCAAATCTGTAAAATGCTGAAAACGGTACTGATATTTTGTTCTATATGGAGATCGAAATTAGCAAATCAAAAGATGATTTATTATCAAGAAATCCGGATAAGGAAGAAGAAACTTTTGCCCTTTTTTAAGCCGATTTATTAGACTTCTGCAATTTCTGCCCCTTTTACCATAGTTTTGTGGGGGAGATAATATATCAGGAAAATTTCTTTGAAATCCCAAAAAAATCGCCTTGCCAGCCGATGGTAAAATTTTTAATTTCTTTGATGATGTGCTTCCTTTGCATTGATTCTTATTTATTCTCAAGGTCAAAGTGATGGATCAACGTCTCGTACATTTTAATGATGATTTTCTCAAGAAATTTTTCTTCTTGTCTTTCACAGGCAGCCAAAAGTTGCAGCGAATTTATAACTGTTCGTTGTTTCGAAGGAAGAGAGCATTCGGGTCACCCATCTTGTGCTCACCTTCAAGATGTTCATGAATTTTGTGGAAAATTCTTTCTCCTGTAATGTTTAAAATCTCAGCTATCTGATGAATCTTAATTCGACGATCTTCGAGTATTAATTTCTCAATTTTTTGAATGTTTTCTGGTGTCGTGACAGGTTTCGGTTCTTCACTCTGAGACGTCTTTGAAAAACACCTGCCCCCATTTATTGTTTGGACCCAAATTTGAGGAACCCATTCGCCCATTTAATTGTTTGGACCAAAATTTGAAAGTTCCATAAGACGGAGAAGCTTGTACTGCTCGATGTTCGTTATTGTCCAAAATCGTAATTAACCTCACTTTAATAAATTGTAACTTCAACAATAATAAAGCTATGCGAACGAGACTTGGCACAAAATCTTTGGACATTTTAAACTATGTATAAACAAAAAAATTGTTTGAGATTTGATGGTTTCCTTCATAGTCAGGTACCTTATATATTCGTCGCTCCAATGATAGCGGATCCTTTCTCTTTCCTTCAAAAACTAATTTAATTTTTAGTAGTCTTTTATTTTCATTCTATTTATTTAACTTTAATGTTCAGGTAATAATTTAACCGCAGTTCCAATTTTTTAATTTTATTTTGTTGTAAATAAAATGACAAAATATTTTTGATTCATCAATTTTAGAATTGCAAATGTTCTCAGGCACAAGAAAGTTTCGTGTAAATAATAAAGTATTAATTACAGCGAACTTTCTTGTGCCTGAACATTTCAAGTTAAAACTGGAGCGAATGTGATTCTGAAAGTCCATAAATTAATAACAACATATGTAGTTCTGCTGCAGTCAGCGAAAAATAAAGAGTTTAACATCCCAGAGCGGTTCCAATTCCTATTTCATTTCAACATCCAGTCAAAAGCGCGTAAACCAAGTAATTTGTTTCAATAAATCTTGTCCGGCGGACAATGCGCTGGACGTTTTTCGATTATATTGTTGTCAAACGCAGAAAATCGACCTGGAAATCGGTTGACTTCACTTGAAACGACCCAAATCTGTAAAATATAGCTTCGGCTTTTCATTGTTTTATCATAATTCAGCACAGAAAATTACAGGTACTGAAATATTACAGACAATTCCTAAAATAATAAACCTTAGTCCTTACATCAACAATGTAAAAACCTTTCCGCTTTCATTGAATTAGAAATTTTTAACATTGACTTTTTGTAGATAGGAAACCAAATCAGGCCTATTTAAATTTGGATATTGGGTGTGAAGACAACAAATCAAGATTATAACATGTTTTTGGGTCAAGTCGAAATCAAATCAGATTGTCTACTATAGGGTTGTACAAAATTGAAGTCCTTCAATTTTTAATCACGCTTCAAGTCTGTCCCAACTCAACAACAGCATTCGGTGATTTGCCACGGTCATAAATTCAACGTCATTCTTAGAAAGTCGAAAGCGATCTCCGTTGTGAAGTTCTGCCTGAGATTTCGAGTTTCATGTCAAACAGTTCGCCTTTGAGTTTGGCTGACTGTTACATCGTCAAAGAAACAATGACCCTTGTTCGTTCGTTATTATCGTAAATAACTATGTTTGGTCCCGAGGTTCATATCAGTTATCTCTTTCTCTTTCTTCTTTTATTCTCTTTGCGTTTTATTCCAAGATGAACTTGTCCTTGAAAGAACGGAATTTTATTTCAGATAAAGAAAATTCAGGATAAGTCAAGTTCGATAAATAGGTATGAAGTATAGCGAATTTTTTTCTTAATTTTAAGAGGTTCCTATCGGAAAGTAAAAGCTAATGATATCTTCCTCGGCAGTTTCATTTTTCATTTATCCTATGTAACCAAAAACCAATCCATTTTGTTTTAGATAATGAAGTGTCACCTCCAAAGGCATTCTCATGTTCCCATAACGTTGCGAAATAAATATAAAAGCGTTACTCATGCTATCGCCACGTATCTTATTCGTGGTAAAAAGCAGCTGTCACCGCTTTCAAACTTACTTAGATGAATTGTTCTTTCTCATGAAATGTAATTGGTTCGGTAAATATCCGAAAGTTGATCTTGAAATTGTCGAATGCGTCGCTGCAAAAATATCACTTACTCCACTCATTTATACAAGTTGTTTAAAGATGGAAGGTAAGTGTTTGTTAGTATCAAATTTATTTCTTCTTTAGTTTAATGTAATGTAAACCAACCTAATGTAAATAAAGCTAAAATCAGCTTTCACATACACTTCCAACAAACTAAAATTAAGCTCGCCGCCGATCGAAGAATGAATAAAAAAACCCGGACTGCATGGAATTAATTAAGTAACAACATCGTCTAGCGGACTTCATTTACGACACAAAGTTCACGTCCATGCACAATGTAAACATAATAACTTGCCACGATTAACGAACGACGTAGTGAGTCTCTAAAAATAGCGCTCTGTATAAATGATAGAGTCATATAAAAACATTGCTCGAAATAAACTTTAAAGTAGCTGCGTTTCTGGGTCACCTGAATTAACAAAGGCTCTAGGGTAATGCACATTTAAATAAACAACGATGTCTCTCGCGAGGTTGTTTGGAAACTCGGCTAACAAGGAGCTTGAAATTAAAACTTTGCTTTCAACCAATGTTTACCCCGCGTCTCTGAGACGACAGTCTCGCGTATTTAGGTTTGCTTTGCGATGGTACATGAGCTCGGGAACGAATGAAAAGGAGCTTTTCTTTTTAATTTTCAATTATTTCAGAGAGCAGAATTCATCTCTTGGAGTATATAACGTTTCCGATTTTGTCAAATTTAATTTATTTTTCGCCTGCAATAAATTACGATCTTACAGTAATAAAATAGTTTGTTTGTCATGAATTATTTTAAGGTACGATAATCAGTCGAAGAGTGTTCCTCATATAAACTAAAGCAGAATCAAGTTATGATACGAGAGCGTCGTATACACTATAGTACGAAGCTTGTATGCGTATGGCCTTAGCAGCGATTCGCAAGCTGTATATTGGATGCAAAACTTTTTAAGAAAATAAAATATTTAAATGGCAATAAAGTAAGTTTTGAATAAAGACTGAGACAATAATGTGAATGTGAATATGAATAAAGGACAACAATATGTTGTACTAACAAGCTTACTAATTCTAAGTCTGATAAAGTAGCAGCGAATAAATTTTCCACTTTCACTCTTATTTACACAGTTGAACAAAACAGGAGGGTCTAATTACGTGCTGCACAAAACGTCTTCGTCCTTCTGCCTCACAAGGCGTTCAGTTCAACGTAATGGCTCCCCTCATTATTATTAATAATGCAAGGGTTTTCTTCAGATCGCTTTCAGTCCGGTTACCTCCACAATTACAGATGAATAATAAATGACGCTCGTTCCTTGACTTCTCATTATTATCGTTATCGATTCAAACAATTAATTTAAGAGGCATCTGTAATTATGTAATATCAAACTAGATTATACAGGGGGGGGGAGTTTGTGTTTCCTAATTAATGTTAAGTTTAACTTCATCTTAACGTAAAGAAACAGGGACGTAAGTTTTTTCGTCTTCTTCGGTTTCATGTAGAGAACTGAAATAAGAGAAAATGAGATTACCAAGACAGACTTTGTACTTTGTCGGCGGAAACGTCGCTCGATATCACACGTCGACATCAAATTTGTTCCTCACCGAACGTGATTTTTAACAGAACGCAAGTAGGACGAATAAAGCTGATGCAAATGTTCTCCGTTCGTACTTCATGAAGTTGAAGAAGCAGATGTAGAGAGATAAAAACGTCCGTCTTGTTCTAGAAGTGCTTAATCGTTCTATCAGAAAACGTATGTTAAATTTGCACACACTTTTGCATTCAACTTTTTTTTTTACCTAAGTGTAATAAATATCGTGTAATTTATAGCAATTTATTTTGATTTGTTTAATGTTTAGTTTATTCATCCACCATGCGGACATCATCCCTACTAAGCTCTCGTTGTGAATATTTTGGACGTACATATTTCAGAGTATGTATGCAAAGGGTGAAAATTAAATATTCAAATTAATAAACGGAAATTCCGGGTGACATAATGAGAAACGATTTTTCTGTTTTAGCTCGCGCGGCGTGTTAATATTCATGTGGAGTTTGACAGGGCCGTGTACTGCACAGTTTTTCCGAGTTTACGAAACTGGAAAATGGAAAACGGGATGAAGGTTAAAACGAGAATAATAAAAAATAAATCTCCGCCCGCTGTTAAACCCTTCTGTGTTTAATTGAGGCGTCTTCTACGTTCAATATTTTCTGTTTGACGTGAAAGTAAGTTAACCGAAAAGTAATCGCGGACATTCATTTTTATTACACGACAAATCTTACATTGTGATCGACACTTATCGTAAAATCGAATGACTTCTCGCTCTGAAAAACAAATAGAGACCAAGATTATGCTTAATATTTTTTGTATTTTATCGCTCCGTTGCTGTTTCCACGCTTAAGTAGGTCAAAGTATATGCAATGGAGTCTATAAACAACTCTAAATATGAAATAAATGGCTAAATAATTGTGCTTTCTCAGGTTTATTATCTTTAATGGCGGTGAAAATAGGTTTGATTCGTTATAATTTTCTCATAATTTCTTTACATTCAATTACGTCGGTGATTCAATTACTCAAATAATTTTATTTCTTAAAAAAAATGTACGTGAGGCGGCAATAGTTTTATTAAACAAGGAATGAACTAAGAAAAAAGTAAATAATTTGGTATTAAGTGTGAACACTTAGGTGAAGTAAAAATTAAAAACAACACCATGGAGATAGAAGTAAATGAGGGAAAACATTAAGATCACAAACCCAACAAAACTGAAATTAAAATTGGTGCACGTTATTGACGCGCACATTCATTTAATTTCGAACATTAAAATTCAGTAAATTGCAAATGAGATTTAGTGTGCAAAATCTAACTAAGTTATTGATTGATAAAAATAATTGGCAGTATCGGCACAATCGGCTTGAATAATACCAACTCATTTCAAAAAATGAGCTATCGCGTTGTCCAATATCGGATCCATTATTGAATAAATATGCCATTGGTCTGCAACTTCCGCCAGTTAACAATACATTATTCTATCAACTTTATAAACAATACCACGTTAAAAGCACCCATCGCAAACTAATTTCCAGTCGACCTATGTAAACGCTTCCTACTCGTTTTCAGCAAACAACGTCTACGTATTTCGCTAGCTAATAGCAGTTAATTAGGCGACGTTTGTGCGTCGGGTTAACTTAATTATCCAGGTATTCAGCAGTCTTAAATTTAATTGCATAATTCCATGGAACACTTAATGAAATGGTAATCGAATGAAGCTGAGGAGAATAATTAAGTATTTTGGATCGTAGACCTTTTGCGTGTTCAGATTTGGATGCTTAAACTTCGAATAATAACGCTAAATGAGAGGGCAGATTGCGCTAACAGAGCGTGGTTTCGTTCTAATTATAAATAACTCAGCTGCATTTAGGTCAGTTATGATTATAAGCTCGATAACATTAAATATTTCAGAGTTACTTGATTCTTGAATAAATCGCTAAAAAAATCTGTGAATTAAATTATAGGTTATGAGAAAAATGTTAAAAAAATTTATAATTAATTAAAAATGACCCCAAAAATCACGTTGGGCCAATGTGTATGGAGTTCGTCGCAATCGTAAGTTTTATGATATCGTGTTTTCGTACGTTTTATTGTGTTTATTTATTTTTTTTTCCTACATGACCAGAACCCGTCCGCAAAGAATGCACCGGAGGCACTGCAGCCATTTAGGCTTATTGTGCTCGCCCTGGTTCTCTTACCGCAACCATTCAGTGAGGCATGTTCCCTGCACCAGCTGGTACAGGTTTTTCACTGATTGCGTGTTGAAATCTTCGGGAACTATCATGAGATGTCCGAATATACGCCGTCTGCGATTTGCCAGCGCATCACATCTACACAAAATGTGCATTGCTGTCTCTGGTTCTCCATTGCAGAGTCTGCAATTTAGATCCCCATTGAATTTGCCGATCCTCCACAGATGCTCCTTAACAGTCAGGTGTCCTGTTAGCAACCCTGTGGTGATCTTGAGTTGCACCCTGCTTAAAAGCAACAGTTCTGCAGCTCTCTTTTTGCAAGGACCTCTAATGAAGGTCTTGCTGTGGCGATGTCCTGGCCTGCTTAGCCAGTACCTGTTATGTTCCTCGCTTATCCAGTCACTAAAAAAGCTCCGAATAGCGTTCTTGGTTATACCTAGGACAGGTTCAGGGCCAAGGTATGCCACACCCGCACCCTGCCTGGCTAGTTCATCGGCCCGTTCGTTGCCGATAATACCCCGATGACCTGGCACCCACACCAACGTGACGTAGTTGTATTCCGCCAGGTCATTGAGCTCATTTAAGCATTCCTACACCAGTTTGGAAGAAATCCTTGGGTTCACCAAAGCCTTCAAAGCCGCCTGGCTATCGGATAGGATAAAGATCCGCTTATTTGTGTAAGCCCTCCATTTATTTTCCCGCGCACATTGTAATATGGCGTATATTTCTGTTTGGAATACGGAGGCAAATCGGCCCAAAGGAAAGCATAGCTTCTCCTTTGGTCTATGCCCATATATTCCAGACCCAGCACCAGTCTCAGTTCTGGAGCCGTCCGTATACCAGATCAAACTTCCGGGAGGAAAGTTCTGTTCAGGTTCCCGATGCTCATTAATTTCTATCTTAATGAGCAGGTTTATGTTACCTTTGGGGGCCATATAGTCCGTCCTCATATCGAGTAAAGGACCCCTTATGCTACCAAGGATACTTGTATGACCCGTGCTTATATTAAGTGGGTGACATGAATGCTGCAATCTGTGGAGTCCTCGTCTTGCCTCTCCCATTATCACAATGTGTAAGGGAGGGAGGTCTAGAAGGGTTTCCATTGCAGCGGTAGGCGTTGTGCTCATCGCCCCCGTTATGCCTAGACAAGCAAGTCTTTGGACCCTGCTCAATCTAAGTTTGGTGGTTTCCTGCTTGACCTTGGGCCACCACACCGAGGCCGCATAAGTTATTGTGGGTCTAACCATTCTGGTGAACAACCAATGCACCATACTTGGTTTTAAGCCCCACGTACTATCATAGGTTCGTCTGGCCACCGCGAAAATGGTCATCGATCGCCTGACTATCTTGTCTAAATGTTGGTTCCAGGTAAGTTTGGAGTCAAAAATCACTCCAAGGTACTTTACCTCCCCCGACAAGACTATCTCATTTGCACGAAGACGCAGAGGACCTAAACCCTCTAGGTTTCGCCTTCGAGTGAATGGCACAATGGTGGTTTTTTGAGGACTGATCCTCAGACCTTCCTCCTCGGCCCACCTTGTTACTACATTCAGGGCCACCTGCATTCGGTCCCTGACAATGTTATTAAATTTCCCTTGTACGGGTATGACTAGATCATCGGCATACCCTAAGGGATCAAAGCCTTCACCGCTAAGTCATCTCAGAAGTCCGTCCATGACGAGGTTCCACAACAGAGGGGACAGTACACCCCCCTGCGGGCACCCCCCCGCCACCCCAGCCATCAGAGTGTCGTCCAGTAGTGATGTATAAACCATCCTTCCTTTGAGCATGCAGTCAATCCACCTGCAGCAAATTTCTTCCACCCCTCTACCCCTTAGAGCAGTGGTGATGGAGTCGAAGGATGTATTGTCAAAGGCCCCTTCAATGTCTAAAAAGGCAGCTAAGAGGACCTCTTTATTTTCCAGAGATTTCCCCACCCTCCAGGTGAGATGATGGAGTGCTGTCTCAGTAGATAGACCTGTTGAATAGGGAAACTGGTATTGGTGTAAGGGTCTAGCGACCAGAACACCACCCCTTATATGCCCATCAAGTATTTTCTCCATTGTCTTTAGTACAAAAGACATAAGACTAATGGGTCTAAAAGCTTTTGCCTGAGTACAGTCCACCCGACCAGTTTTTGGTATGAATACCACTCTGATTAGTCTCCACACTCTTGGCAAATACCCTAGAGCCAGACAGGCCCTTAGAATCATGCAGACTCTGGTGAGCAGAAGGTCCGAGCCCTTCTGCAGCATGACAGGTATTACCCCGTCCGGACCCGGGGATTTGTAACTATCAAATGAGTTTATTGCCCATTTGGTGCTAGAAAACGTTATGACTCTCCTGGCAGAAACCCATTCCTCCCTTGATGCTCTGAAAACAGGAGCATCCGGAACCCGGCTATTCCAGTCAGCAGGCGTAACGTCAATGACGGTTGACCCAGGAAAATGAACCCGAAACATTTCAGTCATGGTTTCTTTTCCTGTTCTAGTGAATTCTCCGGTAGATTTTACCAGAGTATTTAGGTATCCTTGAGGGGACTTCGAGAGCATTTTATGCAGTCTGGCACATTCTGGAGTACTTTCAATTTCCTCACAGTGCCTCCTCCACGATGCCCTCTTCGACCTTCTCAGTGTTTTATTGTATTCAGTTAGGGATGCTTTGTATTCCTCCCACCTTCCTGATACTTTTGCCTTATTAAAAAGTTTTCTGACCTGTCGTCTCCTTTCCGTGAGGTCTTCGTTCCACCAGGAAACTTTCCTGTTGGTGTTCCTCACGGTCATGGGACAGTTATCATTGTAAGCGGACATGATTGCATCAGTTAACTGATCTATAGCCACGTCCAACTCAATATTGTTGTTGACCGTAGCCATTGTTCTCGCGAGATGACTGTCTAGGTCCACCCTGTAGGCCTCCCAGTTAGTCTTACGCGGATTACGGTAGGTGTGTTTCACACGGTTTAACCCAGTGATATCGAAACAGATGTATCTGTGATCTGAGCAGCTCTCCTCATCAGATACATACCAGTTTTTAACAAAGTTACTTATAAAGGAAGTACTTATTGTTAAATCAATGACTGCCTGCCTTTGTGATGTTACAAAGGTAGGTTTATTGCCTACGTTCAATATGTTCAGGTTGTTTGCCATAGTGAATTGTAGGATGCTGTCACCTCTAGCATTGGTGTCCCGGCTTCCCCAGGCAATGTTGTGAGCGTTTGCGTCACAGCCGATGATTAGTTGGGATCCACCTGCTCCACAACTTCTTACCAGCTCGCTCACTTCCTCAGGTGGTGGTTGCTCTGGTTGGTCGTAAGGTAAATAAGCTGATCCGAGAACAATCTCCTTCAACCCTTCTCCCTTCGACGCCACTTTCACTGCCACCAAATCCTTCGAACAGAAGTTTGTTAGTGGCAGTGCTTTGATTGTTTTATTAAGCAATACACAGGTCCTGGGTCTGTCAGAAGTTCTGCTGTATATCAGCTCCCCTCCGACTATCCCAAGGCCTAACACCTTCCCCTTGCAAACCAAAGGTTCCTGAATCAGGGCGATATCGCGCCCCTCCATTAATTTACAGAGAGCTGCCGAAGCTGCTCTACTGTGGTGGAGGTTCACTTGGACCACCCTAATCCTGAGAGTTTTTTGGATTGCAGTCCGAGTTTTACTACCCCTGCAATCAACTCCTCTGACTGAGGTTCCCTAGAGACAAGTCTTGCAGGCAAGCCCACGCCCTGACTCCGAGTTGCCTCGTCAGGAATGTTAGTGTCTTCCCCTAGGGGATCCACTTCCAAGTTTTTACTCGTTTTCTCCATACTGTTCCCACGAGTAAGGGGGAAATGTAGGTCATCATCGCCAGGAGCCTCCCCGCTGGCGAGAAAGGCATTTATACAACGGGGTGCGCCCGGTTCCCCGAAGTTTGATCGGTAGCGACTGGTCTTCTGTCCAGCCACGCATCCCTTCGGCCCAATCAACCTTAAGATTCAGGATTTTGTGTGAGGCTTTCTCCTCTTGGTTCAGGTGGTTAAGCCCAGACCCCCAGCCTCCTTGGAGACCGGTTTGACAGCGGAGTTTACACGAGAACCACCGCTGGCATCGTAAATCCCAGTGCAGGCCCTACGCCACGATACTACAGCTGAGCTGGGAGGGTTGGCCCGCGGGGTGGATTTCACCTGGCCATGTTGCGATTTTTAGGTCGCTCAGGCACGGTCACGTGCTCTCCTCCATCTTGCGGGTTTTAAACCGCTCAGGTTACAGGGTCATTGCACGTGATAGGCGAAAGATGGCCACCCATCCCGCGGCATCCAACGAGCGGAGGTAATCCGACAAGTGGATACCGCAGGAACCCCCGATCCGCCACCTGGGGACGCGCCCGATGTGTACCCATCGTTTCGGGTTGTGTTTATTACCCAGAGCAATAAAACTATAAAAGTTAACCGTAAAACTTATTTAATAGAAGGAACGCCGCTGTAATGACCTGCTTCAAATGTTTAAATTCATCAGAGCATTTATTAATTTATTAGCACGAAGACGATGACCAGCGAATGTCACTCCGCTGGGACATTTAAATCAGATCCGACTAAAATCAGTTTCAACAAAAGACAGTACCCCCATAACAATTTAAAGCATGAAACATCCTGCATAATGCTGGCTGTTTTATGCTTTAAATTGTGGTTGTCGTACTATGAAATAAATAAAAAATAATTGTGATAAATAATTTAAGAATTATAAATAATTTATGGCATTCAAAAGATGAAACAATACCAGCCCAAACATTTGCGGAAAATTGCTGCTGATGATGGAATTCCGCTGTAGCGTGTGGATTTTCGTCACTTCATACGTGTGTGTTTCGAACACCGTCCCGAGTAAAATGAGCTTCATCGGTGAACAATACCACGTTTAAAAATTTGTTGTTTTGGTGAACTTTATTTAATATCCACTGACAAAACCTAACAAGATGATTTGCATCTCCTAGCTATAATGTTTGTACTTTTTGTACATGGTATGGATACAGTCCCTGTTGACGGAGGATTTTCCAAGCCGTCGATTGGGAAACTCCAGCCCTTCAGGCCTGTCTTCTAGTACTGATGCTGGGTTCTTCGTCGACAATATTTAAAATATTTATCTCAGCATTCAACACTCGTGGAGCTGTCTTTGGGCCAGGACGAAAATGTCCATGATCACTCAAATGCTGCACCACCGAAATAAAAGTGCTCCTATGCGGCACTTGTCGTAATGGAAATTTTTCGATCCGCAAATGATGAGCGCGACGTGCTTCGCTGCATAACAAAACCATATCGGTTTTTTCTGTTTGTAACTATTAAACTTCACAAGAACAAGGCCACTGAACGATCCTTAGAGGTGGAGTTTTTATTGGGTATAGGTACCATAAAATCTCAAATTATAAACATCTGCGGCCACAATTGTAAAGCCATCCGTTTATTATTGCACATTTATTAATCTTACTTAAAAGCGGGTGAAATTTATTTATTTTTGCAAAAATTAACACCCTATTTGAGACACAAAATAATTTTTTTCGGGCGCAAACGGGCAAACTTAACGAGAAACAAAGTGGGAATAAACTTAGTGATCAAATTGCTTCTGTTACCTATTTATAAAATTTGTACTAAATAATTTACTACAGGTGATTTGCATTTGTATGCCTTTATCAATATTGTAAATATTTTAAAGCTCTTCTTTCAGCTGGTTACATTGAAGTCAAGTTTGTCCGATTTCTCGTCGCAACATCCATAAAACAATAAGACATTTATGACTGTATTTATTTTAATTCCCTTAATTCTTAACCAGTGAAGTATCGTGTGTTTGGGTAAAATTTTTGATTAATTATTTTTCGAGAACTGAAGAACGCAATAATCTTTTTTACCTGTTTAACTATAATCTGTGGTTTCTATGAAACCTGAAATAAATAAATAAAAATAAATAAGTTATAATTATGCTCAGCTGCGGCATCTCTTAGTAAGGGAAACATATATTAAAGCTAATTGTTGTTCTAAAAGTACAGAACGTATTAGTGTGTACGTGTACAAGTTCGCATACAGTTACAAACACATTCTTCTTTTAACTGGAGAACTCAATAAGATTATTCAAATAATCAAAAAAGAGGTGTGAAATGTATATTCTAAATATTGATTAAAACTGGGAACAAAAAATAAGTGGCGCTTAAAACAAATTAAAAAGACATAACCGCGTCGATACAATTGAAGATAGACGTTGTAGTACTTCATAAGCTTAAACCATTAAAAGCCAATACGATTCGAATTTCTGTACGGTTGGTAAAGCAGAATGCTACATAATTTTGTGAATTTACAGTTTTATACCGTATTATATTGTACCTTATGTAACAGTGTTCTTTCCTCATTTCAAAGTATTGAATCGGGAGCACCTCAAGGATCAATATTTGGTCTCCTTTTGTATTCTCGTTACACTGCAGATTTCTATACTAAAATTAATTTTTGCAATACGCATTTCTATGCAGATGATACGCAGTTGTATTATAGTTTTAAGGTCTCTGATTTAAATATTGCTACTAGTCTAATTAATGAGGATTTATCACGAGTAAGTATGATATCTGCCTCTCATTCATTGCATATTAATCCTCGAAAATCGTCAGTTATTGCATTTGGCAGTGCTAAAGATCGACAAAGGGCCATGGATGGTATGAGTATATTTGTCGATAATATTAAAATTCCATTTAGCGTATCAGTAAAAAATTTAGGTGTACTTTTTGAGAGCGACTTACGGTTCTCGTCTCATGTACGGAAATTAATTCAGAAATCTTATTCTTCATTAAAACGACTGTACATGAACAGACACTTCCTTCCTATAATATTAAAAATTCAATTGTGTGAGTCACTTGTGCTTTTACATTTCAATTACTGTGATACTGTCTATGGCCCGTGCCTAGATTCCATATCTTCAATGAGAATACAGAAAGCCCAAAACTCCTGTTTGCGGTTTGTCTATGGTTTGAAAAGGAGAGACCACATATCATGTAAGTTGGTGGAGGCTAAATGGCTAAATATGTCCAATAGAAGACGGTTCTTATGGCCTGTTTAGTTCACAAAATTAATCGCGTCAAAGATGAAATGCAGGAATGGTGTAAAAGAATTAATGTGATATTAAATAGTAACAAGACAGTTGTACTAAACTTTTCGAGAAGTGAGAGACATAGCGATGAAACCTGTTTATTTCTAGGTATAAGACTTGATGGTGGACTGTACTGGGGTTTCAGATAGATTACGTATGCAAAAAACTACATGCGACATATTTCGCTATCTCTAGACTAAAAAATGTACTCGATAAAACATTACATTTAAAAGTCTACTATGCCCAGGTTTATTCACACTTAACCTGTTACACAATCTGCTGGGCCAGAGCAGTAAGTTTAGGTAGAGTATTTAAAGCGCAAAAGCGTATTCTAAGGCTAATTTTTAATTTATCAGTAACCGTTAGCCTCAGAGAAATTTTTAGGTCACACAAATTATTGACACTTACCAGCATATACATATTCAAATGTGCATTATTTGTGCATGGAGATACAGAAAATTTCGATAAAAATAATATAAACCATACATATAATACTTGTCACGCAAGTGACATGCGAATTACTCGTCACAATACTGCCCTATATGAAAAATCACCGTCATAGTCTTGTATTACCATATACAACAAACTTCCTGCTGCACTTAAGGTATTCAACGTAAAAAAGTTTAAGCTTAAATTAAAGCAATACCTAGCGGAGAAATGCTATTATACTCTGTCAGAATTTATGAACAGTAGCCCTTATAATGTCTCTGCATTAAGAAATTAATTGTCCTTGTAATTATTTTTGTATCTATGTATGACGAAGCCATATCTTAACTGATCGAAGACAAATAAAGATATTATTATTATTATTATATTACTTCTTGCCCATCTTATCTCAGTGAATTACTCGTTCCCAGATACATGTTACACGATAGAGTATTACGACGAACTAGTGCGTTACATACGCCCTCTTCGAAAGTCCTTTTCTTATAATTCGTCGTATATTTATAACAAGATGTCTCATGAGCTGCGTCTTTCGTCGTTCCGTTCTTTTAAAGTAGTCTATCGGAATCAACTATTGATTGCGCAACAGCGACTGTACTTATAATATATTCCGTCATGCATAAATTTATTTAAATTAGTAATATAAATGAATTTGTTTTTTCCTTTCAATATCATGTCAATATTATCACCGTTGGTTGGGTGGTAGAGCAGCTTAGGCTGAACCCCGCCAAAAAAAATAGACATTTTATTATTATTATTATTAAATGTACCTTAATACCTTTTATGCATACATATTATACTCGTAACGTATAAAAACTAACTCTCATGTATTATATCATTCCTGAAACTGCGAAATATCACCGATAATGATATGACTCATGAACAGGATATCTAAACAACAGAAGTCACTATCCATAACCCTGCTCGTAACAAACGTAGATACGAACTTGCGTAGGTTTACGCATAAAGGTCTAATTCAAATGATAACGGAAATCGTAAACCACAAAAACTTTTACGTCCGTTATCACTAACAAAGAGCAAGATCTATGTGGCAAACCAGCAAGATCACGCCAAACTGCGACAAAAGCAGAAGAACTTGCAGCGCTTCACTTGCACCATCCAAGACGAGAAAATAAAAGCATTAGTGATCATGGGATTAATAGAAGAAGTGGCAGCTGATTCTATCAAGCAAGAACTCATAAATAAATATTCAATTAAGGTAGAGAAATGGACACTTATGAAAGGCACCAAAAACCCCAATTTTCTAATCATCGTAAATAGTAATGACCACATAAAGAAACAGCAAGATAAGGTAAGATATCTCGATCATACTCTAGTTTGAGGGATATATGAAGAAAAAGTTAATAATTCAGTGTAAAAGATATCAAGTGTAGGGCCATGCAACAATAAATTGTCAAATGAAAGCTCGATGTTTGAAGTACGCCGAGTACCATGTAACGGCACCAGCGAAGTGCGCTCATTGTGGCCACTCATACCCAGCAAACTCCATCCACTGTAAAATATCTCAAAAAAAGTTTCAAAAAAAAAAACAAAACAGTTGAGCCAATGGGAAAGCTAAAGGCACCTAGAACATGGTAATACCAGGAAGGAGTTCTTTCAATTAAAACTAACTCCACCACCGAAGGTAAACGGCTGGGAGGTATATAAAACTGGCCAGGTAGTTGCGACAGAAATTTCATCCCTACATAGCGACCAATCATAGTCACCACTCAACGGTAACAATGGCACGGAATCGAAGATGCTCATGACTCTAACCACCGGGCCAGCTGGCCTACCTCAAACAAATTCAAACCATGGACGGCCGTCCGCACAGAAACCTAACATTCCAAGAAAGTCGCAAAGGATGAATGAGCTGCAGGAGCTCCTTCAAGAACTAAAGGAGCTAAACAACATAATCGACATCGCGAAAACGATAAAAGCAATTAATTGAGATGACAATGGACCAGACAGATGAAAAAATGCAAGTTATGCTCCAGTTCTCCCTGACCTATGATGGATAGTATGACAACAATGAAACCAATAACGATAATTACATGGATCTGCAACTAATGCAGTTCCTTTAGACGTACTTTTTCTAAAAGAAACGACACTCGAAAACGAAGATAAATTACGAATACGGCATAATGGCAGGACGAGACACAGAAGCGGATTAGCAGTAATTATACGCAACGATATACAGCATATCCGACTGACACCAGCAGAACTGACTAACCTTGAATGACACTCTCGGATAAAAAGCAAGCCACGGTAGGAGCTTCGCAAGGCTCCGTTCTGGGACCACAATTATTTAATCAGTATTTGACGGACTTTACGAGAACCAGACATGCGAAAATCGCGTTCTTCGCAGATGATACAGCAATATTAGTTCCATTGTAGTACACAGAAAAATAACAATATACATGACAGACATCAAAAACTATTACAAAAAATGGAAAATTCAGGCTAACCCCATTAAATCCGAATTGATAACTTTCACAAAAAAACACGACGGTTATAATTCCTATTCCGAATAGATTAAGTGACATGCCCATACCCACAAAGACGACAAAAAAATATCGAGGGGTGGAACTAGACACAAGACTGACTTTCAAACAATACATCAACACTACCGTAAACAAAATAAGCTGAGCACTAAAACAAATGTATCGACTATTAGCGAAAAACAGCGAACTGAGCAAAATAAATAGACGCTTATGTCCGTATTCATAGTGCTTCCTTGAGGTTTCCTTCAACGTGGAAACCCTTAGAATGGGATTGTAGTAAGGCAGGTGCATTATCACAGTATCTATTCTAAGGGGTCCCTTATTGAAGGAAGCCTCAGGGAAGCATTATGAATACGGACATCAAAAGACCTATTATGACCTACGCAGCACCAATTTGTTAACAAATTTGTTTCAATTGTTTCCATTTTAATTATTTATTCGTTATTTCCTTTTCTTGTTAAATTAGTGTTGGTATCAACACATCAACGCTACCGTATACAAAACAAGCCGAGCGACAAAACAATTATGTCCATCATCAACAGCGAACTGAGCAGAACAAACAGATTCAGCAAGCACAAGACCCATTATGACCTACGCAGTATCAATCTGGTATGGGACAGCCAAGACGAACAAGGAAAAAATACATATACTCCAAACCAGTGTTTAAGACCCATTACTAAACGCGACAAGATATACAATAATAAACGAACTATATGAGGACACCGACATAAAATATCTAATCACAAATACATGCAACATAGCTATACGAGCTAGAAGCAATAATAATTACAAGCCCAAATACTCTTACAGCTACCTGCCTATTGTGAGAAGTGAGCAATATAAGTTTGACAACAGAGCAAACGATTATGGTTCTTTTACAATTTTTAACCGAAAAGAACGTCATCCCCACATGTCATGGGACAAATCTTAGCCGATGTGCAGAGGCCCAGACAACAACAAACGTTCCAACAACACATATACAAGAACAACCAATTAGATAAGTGCAGATGCGCAGAAGCTATTTCCAATTTATTAAATTATATTTAAATTTGTGAATTGTATATATTGTAAATATTACTTAAAATAAATTTATTTGGCTTTGGCTTGGCTTCTCGTCCGATCAGCGAAGTTAAGTGTGTCGGGCCCGGTTAAGACGTACTTGATGAAAGAATCATCATAAATGGAAAACTGAGGACCTGAGCGAATTGGATCATTGAAGTCAACAAGCTGACAAATCTAAAGTCGAACCAAGTAAATTTGGCGGACGGAAAATATGCGAACTAAATTACCTATACCATGCCCCGCAATCTTCTCACCCTCACTTTGAACGTTTGACAGTTGTGTACAGTCCCAGCCAATTTTTTTGAGTTCGAATTTGATTTATAGATATTTCCTGCGATATTCTCTTTGCGTTTTATTCCTTTTTATTACTTTTGAGTATTTCAACGGTTTTTTTCAAAACTACGGTTTGGTGGATCTGATTTTAAAGGTAAACAGTTTTATAACCTCAATTGTGTATCATGTGCTTATTTATCAAATATTTTATCTAGTATCTTCGATATGGCGAAACGAAAATCTTCTAAAGATAACGAATTGACCATTTTGGAGACCATCATTGAATTCTGTGAGACCGAAAAGCAAACAGGGTGTTACGCCTTTCCTGTAGAGCAGGTCATAAAAAGAGTTGCTGCCATGACGGGCAAATCTGAACGAACGATCGAGAGAATTAAAAATCGACTGTTCAAGTCTGTTGAACCTCAACCTTCATCTTCTGCTTGTACGGAGCCAGAAAAGGAAAAGAAATCCCGCAAAATAGTATTGGATGATGCAGACAAGTTTGTTACGCCTTTACTATTTAATGTATCTAATATTTATATTTGTGTTAATTTTAGGTGTCTTCTACGAAACAAGATTTCATCAATGTATGCTGTTGCAAAAAGTGTACCAACTTTAAGTACTTTACATGCAGCGATGAAAAATGAAACTGAATTTCAAGGTAGCAAAGAGACGTTACGCAAAATCATTCTTGATTTGGGCTATAAATATAAAAAGTGTCAATCAAACAGAAAATATTTGATGGAGAGGTATGATGTTGTTGCATGGAGAGCACGATATTTACGGTTTTTGATGTACAACGATAGTCTTGCTGAAAATAAGAGACCTGTAATATATCTCGATGAGAGCTACGTGCATAAGAATTATACAGTATCCAAATGTTGGCAGAGTACAACAGAAAAGGGTGTCTTGAAAAAAGATGGAGCTGGACAACGTTGGATTATGTGTCATGCTGGTGGTGATATGGGATTTATTACAGGAGCCTTGCTTTTATTTAAATCCAAAACAAAGAGTGGTGATTACCATGACGAAATGAATTATCACAATTTTTCAAAATGGTTTAAAACACAACTGATACCAAACATACCAGAAAATTCAATTATAATTATGGACAATGCACCATATCATAGTGTTCAAATTAATAAGATGCCCACAACTGCATCCAAGAAAGCTGACATTATATCATGGCTAATGAGTCAAAACATTCAATGTCATCCAGAAATGTTAAAATGTGAGTTACTTGAAATCGTGAAACGCAATAAACAACAACCACAATATAAAATTGATAGTTATGCAGCAGAATTTGGACACACGGTTTTGAGATTACCTCCCTATCATTGCGATCTTAACCCAATAGAAATGATTTGGAGCATGGTGAAAAGAAAGGTAGCTTCACGTAACATTGATGCAAGTTGTAATCTCGAGGCAATAATTAGACAAACATTTACTGAAATCACAAATGACTTATGGCGACAAGAATGTAAACATGTCAAGAAAATTGAGAAGGAGTACATTGAAAGAGATAAATTAAATGAAGAGCATATAGAGTTCATTATTCAATTAAATGATTCGGATTCTGAAACAGATTGGTTGGAATCAGATAATGAATAAAATATATTTGATGTTGAGATAATGAGACTTTATAATAAATGTATGTAGAAATATTTGTAGTTATAAGTTTTGTAATAATGAATAAATGAGATGGTTTAGTATATTTTTTTAATATGTACTAATTTACACTGACTTAAAATAAAAAATTTCTATGCAAATTTTTGATACAAGTTGTGTTAAATTGTATTACTTTTTATGTTTCTGCAATTATAATGAATTAAGTGAGCTGAACATTCAATCAAATTTAAGATAAAAGTTCATTAGAGAAAATATAAATTGAAACAAAAATATATATGAATTATTGGTTGCTTTTTTCTGAATATTACTTTGAGCCTTGTTTACACTGATTCAATTTATAAATTAATGTTTTATAAGCTTACGAAATTTCTAAATTACCTTTGGTTCAAAATACTCCGAGAGGTTATCGATTTAAATTTGGCGCGTTAAAATTTTATCTCGCAGTGTACACAACAAAACGCTCGTGCTGCTTGAACCGCCACTGTAACTTGGTCAGACTATAATAAACGATGCAAGAAAGCAATCAATTAAGACAAAAATCATAGACACAAAAAAAATTGCACTACAAAGAATACTGTCTATACCTAATTAGAGAGAGGAAGAGAAGAAGAAAACATTTCTAAACACTAGACTAGACGAGGATCGGAACAAAGCGTGTCAACAGACGAGACAAATACAACATGAAACCAAAACATCTCGCAGCGAAACTTGGTCCAGAAAACTGATGTCGCTCAGAGCGACGGACAACGCACTTTGGAAAGTAACCAGACCACTCAAACAAACATACGAATGCAAACCAACAATGACAGACAGCGGATGAACAGCAGACATCGACGCCGAGAAAGCCGAACTCCTACGGGACAGCTTCGTTAAAGCACACGATCTCGATCTCGACGTTCTGAAAGACGAACAAATAGAATTAAAAAATGCCGTAGAAAATTTCGTTACACACGCAAACGAACCTGAAAACGACGAACACGCCAGACGCATAACTAAACCGGCCGAACTCTGAAATATAGACCGTCTAGAAAGTATCTGGAATTTTAAAATGCCTATCAATACACTGCTTATTACACATATTATATTATATTCTGGAAATCTTGGGATCACAATTTTTTATCAAGACCGTATTTTTCAAAGAATCTAACAAAAAAAAGTGATTACTTATGTTGAATGTAACAATTTTAAACAAATAGAAAACTTTGAGTAATTTTGTCAAATATAAGAAAAGAGAAAACCGATGGAATATTTTTTCAACAGAGGAGTTTATAATAAAAAAAAAGAATTTGTAAAGTTATTTCGATCAAAAAATGTAAGAAAAAATTAAATAATAACATCAATATTGCATGCATGAAACACCAAGTCTACTAAGAATGCAGTCGATTTGATTTATTTATCGATTGATACCTGAACGTTTAAATACAATTCACAGGATTAAACAGAAATTGCGTAAACAAATAACTGTAAATAATTGTTTTCTTCTACAGTACTTGTATCGTTTGTAAACTCGAAAACTAAAAGTCGCAGTGTTATTTTGTTTTTTCCGGATACTTTCTAGGCGGACTACATAATCAAGAAGCTCCCATTTCTTAAAGTTCCCGGTTTCGACAACATTCAAAATATGAATTATATGAGGTGAAACTTATTCTATTGCACACTGTATAGTTGAATATTTGAGTTTGGTTAAAATGATGCGTTAATGGCATCAATTTGCCTAAGTTAAGCGGCACAGGTGTCTCAAATGTACCTGACTGTAATAATTATTTGCTGCGATGCTATAAATCATTTGCTATTCAGATTCTGAAATTACAGCGGAACGCAATTTGTACTTGCAACATATTTGTGTGTGGGGTTGTAATAATATATAATGAGTTGGCAAGCAATAATTAACCACACAGTTTTAAATTGCAAGAAGTAACCAACAATTCATGAAAAATGAGCAAAGCTTCGTTTTTTCATGTTTATTAGTTTTAGAAATATTATATATCATTTCGGTTATAAACGAATCGAGAGGCAATGTGAAGAAGTGATCCATTTTTTGAATACTTAATCGTTAAGAGTTAACCAGTATATCTTAAATTCGCATTCTGACGGAAAGGATTTACTCTTTACTCTATGTAAAATCAGCGCCGGAATCGTGGGCAAAGGGCCAAACCTGTGGGTAATGTATAATCTTGTGGCTCTACTGGAGTTTGGGTGAAACCATTCATTTTGAAATATTTCCAAGTAACTAAACCGTAACGGTACTATAGTAGTCTGTCCAATTCGATAGAATGTATTCGAATTGAATCTAATAGCAGAAATAATACTGTTTTACGTTGATGATTTTAAGACATTGCAGGCACATATTTTCTTTTAAGATGAAACGACTTCTTTTAATAGTATTAAAACTTCAGCATTATTAACACCGGCTAGAAAAATTTTTCAACTGAAAATTAATTTAAAAAGTTCCAAAGTAACTTCACCGTTTAAACAACAGCAAGCGAACAGGCCGAAAGAGAAAATATGTAATTAACGCCGCAGACTGAAAAATACGGCATAATTCTCATAAATTAATTCGGCCATGCGAACCGAATCTCTAAACAAAGGGCAGAACTTCGATAATTTGATACTCGCGGACCGGAAGAGCAAGTTTTTGTCATTTTATGTAAATTTTCGGGCTGAGATAAATAAGTTTTTGTATGGGCTGTCGCTTTGAAACATGAATAAACAAAAGAGTTTGCGATTTAATCGATTATAAGTCATCATCATCTTTGCAGCTATGCAACATTGTCGGAGAATAAACTTTATACATTATATGAGTACAAGGTATTATATTTTAATGAAATTTGATTGCAAGTTCTGGAAGGAGAGTGCTTTGAAGAGAGCTCTCTAAAAGTATGCTACATTATATTCACGGAAGGGCAAATGCCTTTTATGTCTTTAATCAAAGCAGTTTATTACGAGCTAGCTTATGAAAGTTCGAGGGAAGGACAGCCGAGTGGATTAGGATCGACCGTACTTAGCCAAAATATCAATAGCCCTTGCTGTCGTCTTGAAGAGGGACACTTAATCTCATCCTATACAAGATGTTAACTGTAGTTAAGTGAAGCGTAGTTGACTTCGCAGTAAATAAGGCAAGATATATTGTTTGATGTCAAAATTCGTTGTCTCTATTTTTTTTAATCCCAATTAACTACTTTACATATTGGCATAATAGAAGAGAATTCAAAAAGAATATTTCTACTGCAGACTTCAGTCTTGAAGACAAATTTAGATATAATTAAATATACTTCTCAATTTTCCTTTATTTATTTATTTTTCACATACAAATTCATTTCTTCTAGCCAACAAGGAGAATGACGTTCAAGGAGTGGCTGCATCTTTTTTAAATATTACCACTAAAATAATTCATGTGTAATTGTTCGCAATAGTAAATGTAGAATTGATGAAAATAATAACAAACTTCGAATTACAAAACAGCAATTCATGAATAAACATATAAACAAACAACTACTGCAGCGAACACCGAATCAACGATACTGTTCTAGGACCCTCCAGTAAACTTTTCGGTAGATCAATATAAAGTTCCACCCCTGAAGCTGGGTCAAGGGCAGCATAACTCCGCTTTATTAGTTCATTCGAATCCATTGTTTCCCCGACATCAAGGCACACATCCGATTTCGAATTTTACTCTTCCCCAGCCATCCCTTCACGCCGGCCAAATATAGAAGTGCTGCACGGGTAATTTAAACCCGTTATGCCCGATTGAATAAAAAAAGACGCAAAAAGGGGGTGGAAGGGAAGAAGTCTCTGCGTGTAAATCAGGAAGAGGCGTGCTTCGTAGATCGATGTGTTTTAGATCTGTACAGGGTTTAGGCAAAAGAGCTTTTTGTGTTTAAGCTTCGCTTTATCCGTGGAAATTAACGACGTGCCTCGTTTTCAACGTGTCCGAATTTATTTTTGCTTTTTGCGCATTAAACTAAATACTTTTGTTGGACGTATTTGTCACGGAAAGTTTTAATTAAACAAACATTAACTGTATTATTAATTAATGAATAAAGTAAAGTGTGAGCTTTGATATTTCATTTTACTTATTTCCATTTACTTTATGTAGGAGTTCAGATTTTATAGTTTAATAATTTTAGAAATTCCTTATTTAAACATAAACGTAAAATTTGTGTAGGATTTGAATTAATAATTCCAAGCACATAACGATTACTTATTCCTTTCAAGTGTTTTGTGAGATTTTTATGTAAATTTATGCAAACAGAAACAGCTCGTCCGAATCAAACTGCGTGGAAAAAATGGCACAGCCAAAATACTCCTCCAGGGTGATTTACTGAGCGCAGGGCAAAGTCTCAAGAAAAACAAGGTGATTTATTGTAGTTCTCCTGAACCTTGAACGGTGAATGCTACGAATAAAGAAAGACCTAGACACTGAAACTTCGGCTAAGCCGATTTTATAAATGAACGATATCCATCGTAAAAATTTTGGATTTAGATTTTAGGGGTTAATTTGGATTGCAGGTTCCTACTTTCCAGTGATTTTCTTTCAAGGAATTGATTGGCCAGAGGTGATAGAAAAAAGGTGCGAGGAATCGATACTATACTGGGATTTACTAGATACTAGCATGTCGTATATATGAAGACAAGAGAATCCCTACAATTTTACCCTTGTTTTGTCGCAAATTTGAAGTGTCCGGGCTCGCCTTTGGGGAATTTCCGTCAATAAAAGCCTTCGAATCCAGAAACAGAATGATGTATCTACCGGCCCTAACACAGTATACGCCCAGGGTAAAAGAGATTTATGTTTTTGATTGGAAAAGTAAATGTACTTTTGTACATATGACATTTTTATTTAATAGCTCTTAACCTGGGGTTGGGGTAGAGAACATGTGATCAGATTTTTGCATTATAGCTTTGGCGTTTGGATGATTTCTTAGCACATGTAATATTTTTTGCAAAAGATTTTATGACAAAACATAAACATGGATATTCAAAGAAAACCAAAAAGTCATGTGAGATTTATCACATCAACAAACGTTAGAGACAAAACGTCTTTATAATACTTTTTCTCATAGACATTGATATAATAAATCTATAAGAGAGATTAATTGTGGACGTAGTAAATAATAAAAAAAAAATGATATGAATTTGAGTGATAGAGACGTGAAGTGGACTTTTATGTCGCTTGGATTCCCGGGCTCTTACTTCACTTGATATTTGATTTTAATCTGCTTGCTGTAAGTACTTCCAACTCGCTTAATCCTTTATAAAAGCTGTCCGTAAACTTCAAAGACTTGCACAACCGCTCTTGTAATAACAATAGGAAATATGTTTCTGTGTTAAAGTCGCGCCACTGCTTCACATCTTTGCTATTGTAAGATAACCCGATGACCGAAGGCAATACATCCTCGTCTCCATCAAAAAGGGCCTCCTACCAAGTTGTTATTTATTATCGATTCCTTCGAGTGCTTTTACATGTAGCTAGTTGAATTCATAAAATTAGAAAGCGCTTTCAAACGCGTATGCACGGTATAAAATGCAGCGTTTGTCGCGGATTTGAGCGCTTCCGGTCTGGCGTCGCGACGCGCAACTTTAAAAATATGTTTGCTTGTTCGGAAAGGAAATCCCATGCAGGAAGACTTGCCAAGGCGTCTTGCGTGGGTGAATCGCAGTAAACAACTTTTATTCTTACGGGCCCTGATGAGGGCGAGTGGGTGCTCAGATAATTAAATTGGCTTCTGGTGATTTAGTAAAATAAAGTGGAAAAAGACAGTAGTTAAAAAGATTCAGGAAGAGACTCTTAAACTAATGGAGTAGACTTCATAAAGTCCTGATTATAATCCATTATAGAAATTTTCGATAAGTCTGGGTAAATGGAACAGCCATAGAATTTTAAAATTAAAACAACATTTCTGGGTATTTCTCTCGTCTTGTAGTACTCTTAGTTTACATAGGAACGGTATTGATGTGAATAGCTGGATAGAATATCAATCCGATTTAATTAACTTAGACGTTGTTGGATTGCTGTGGGTACTCGAAACAACACATGTGGAGAAGAAATGCAATTCATTATTTACTAAATAAAAAAAATGATGAGAAAGCCTTAATTTAATTATTCTTTTCTTTGTTTCAGAGGCAAGGTTTTGTCAATCTAAGGCGAAGTACTTCGGAAACTGAAAGACTGAATAGCTTGTGGACGTAGTGTAGAGACTTCTTTAAACGGGGAGCCAGAATGTTCCGCAAGTTCTGTGCAAACTCAAAGGTGGTGTGTGATAGATGGTGAAGTGTTATAATCGATTCTAATTGGTACAAAGCCGCGTAAACCGCGCTGTCATCACTCTCTGTTCCGGTGTGAGGAGAGCAGATTCGATATGTTCGGTGGAGCTTAAAGGGTGAGTCCTATTTGTGAGCTTTTATATTCTTCCTGTGCCTGTCACGGGGTTTCCGGCGCGGCGGGTTGTTCTGTTTTTTTTGTGTGTTTAATGTGGGCCTACAGTTTTAGAGTTTACGGAAATTTATGTTTGTTTAAAAGTTAACAACAGAATTTACAAATGTAGAATCGTTTTATTTAAATAACAAGATTAATTAATTTATAAATAAATTTATTTTTTACAACATAGCAACATTGTAGCATAACAACGTATTTAACTAGTACAATTTTTTATTTTCAATAAATATCAATGGCGACAGTTATTAATGTGACCGTGGCTAATGCAACTTCTATTAAACATTAATAAAATAAAATTTCGCCGTTTAAATTACTCGCTTGTATTCAAACAAGTTATACACGTATAGTAAAGCTTCACTTTTCAAAACGTGTTGCGTAATGTATTATTACAGATGCAATTTTAGTTTTATTGTCCTCTAAAATAACAAATCTTTATTAATTTAGAATTGATACTGAAAGTGAACAAAAGTAGCAAGTGTAATGTATTACTGTAAAAAATTATGAGTAATAAAAGCAAGTATGAAAAATTGCAACGATGTAAAAAACTCTTTAAAACGCGTTTATTACTTCTTCAGATCAATATTTTTATCCTAAATCTATTTTTGGAGAAGAACGATTCTTCCATCAAATACTAAAAAATCCTTTTCGAAGTATTTTTCTGACTCATTCTATGTTTTTGTTTACTAATAATAATTTCAATGAATAGTTTGAATGGCGACATCCCGCGATTACTTTTTGACACTCCAATCAAAACTGATTTGCAACAAAACTTTTTAATAATAATTTCATTATATAAAAAACAAAATAACGTCATATCTAGTAAAAGCATATTCAAAGTACTATCGTTTTTCGTGAATTTAATATTTTCTAATGTAAATATATTGAAATGTGTAAAATAAAAACGTCTAAATCAGACTTCGGAGATTTTGGAGTGTTGTCATGGCTACGCAATCAAGGGGCACTTTTCATTGGTTCCCGTATTGCATAACCATGGCAACACTCCGAAATCTCCGAAGTCTGCTAATAATGTAATTAATAAACAGACTGCAAATTTAAATGATTTTTTTTGCTGATTTGTAAATTCGTTAAATGAAATACAATAATCGAAAATAGAGTTGTTTATTAAAATATAAATACACTGCGTTTCTCAAAACCTATGAAACCACAGATAGTAGTAAAAAAAAGAAGCAAAATTTATCATACTGCAATACCGAAAAAGTAAATAATAACTCCGGTAAAAATGAGTTCTCGTTTTCTAAGAAATTGTTTTAGTAATATTGGTTGGCGATTTAAATGTCTCAGCTGTGTAGAATTGGTGTTTCTTTTTGTGCCGCCAGGATTCTAAATAAAAACGCCTTCACGCTCGCTGCCGGGAGGTTTCCTACGACAATTTCAATTATTTACTTATTTATGCTTATTTATTCAAAGTAAAATTTAAAAACTGAATTCGTAGCACAATTATGCACTTCAGTTTTATTTGTTCATTTTCATGACAGTACGTCGACCTTATTAAACTGCAAAATATTATCTTTATGTTCATTAATAAGACGAAAATAACTGTTTACTAAAAGTGTTAATAAATATTAATTAAATCCAAGAAACGAGTGGCTTAATTAGTTTTCGTGATGAAAATTTGATTCTGGTTTAAAATAATTCGAAATTTTCAGAAACGTTTACCTACATTCGCCTTGGCGATTTATTGGTAACAATTGCACTGTCATAAAATAAAATTCAGCTGGCTCAGTTTCTTTCCTCGTACTTTATTGTTTGCTTTTATCATTATTATTATCATGCTGTCATAAATTCACAGATGCTTACATTAGGGAGGGAGTTAGAATGAAAGACTAAGTGCTGAAAATAATTTTTGAGAAAATTCAGTCCGAGCGAATGCGTTTGTATATTGTACAAAAGACTGAGGTTAAAATAAATTTTTAAGAACATTAATAGGCTTAGTATTATTTATTAAATTTACGTAGTGTATAGTTTGGTTTGTGTTAGTTTAATTCGTGTAAATATCTGTGTACATAACTTAATTGAAGTATAAATACGTAAATAAATATGACTCATATGTGAATTCCAATGAGGAACTGATGGACATAGTGCTTTGTTATATCAGTGTCAAGAACTGTTATATACACAGATATTTACACGAATTAAACTAACACAAACCAAACTATAAACTACGTAAATTTAATAAATAATACTAAGCCTATTAATGTTCTTAAAAATTTATTTTAACCTCAGTCTTTTGTACAATATACAAACGCATTCGCTCGGACTGAATTTTCTCAAAAATTACTAAAATTCTAAAGTTATAATGAATCCATAGGTATGATGACATGTTTGACATGCATTTTGTGCTGTAGTGTACATTTTTTTATTTCGCATATTGCTAACCGTAGACGTACAGTTTCAATTCTTAAATTACGATCTATTAAATTTAATTTAATACAATAATGCTTGTCACGTTGTACCTACTTCCTTAAGAAAGTTGCAATGTATTTTTTCATAAGCTGCACAAACATCATGATATGAACAAAGTAAACTATAAATTTTTTAATTAAATAAGTTAAAAGTTTGTGTTTAAAATACAAATTATGACTAAGTGTGTTGATTATGTGGTCTCTTTAATAAGCTATTAAAAGAATTGCTGAACAAGCGATAATTAAATATCATGTACACAACGAAAAACGCATTTCGCCATGCCATTAATTGTCCGTGAAACACAGTGGACTTGCCTCAACAAGTCATAAAGTAAGCAGAGGATTAAAACAAATGAACTGCACGCGCTTGTGCTGGGTCAGTTTTTCATTTTTCAGTAAAAGGAATCAATCTCTTTTATAATGAGGTATCTACTGTTTTAATTAAAGACATAGTTTTTGAGACACCCCGTATATGTAATTGATTGATTAAATTTATAAGATAGAGAAAAAAAAATTTACAAAAAATACCAAAGAAAAAATATTTTGTTTGTTTCAAGAAATCCATAATAGTTATATGGAACTAGAATGTAGATTTGATTTATGCTTTCAAAGTTAATCGAGTAGATTAAAATATTGTTGAATTAATTTTTTTCTCGAATTTAAGAATACACTGCATTAATGTTGAAGTTTTAAATACAGATACCTTCGTTATAAATCAAATATTTTTCCCTTTGGCAGTTATTTCTAAAATTAAAAATAAAAATTCAACAATGGACGACGGCCGCGGAAGCCTTCAAGTTAAATTAAAATTTCTTTTCCTTTTGTAAACACAATCCGGGGCCATACTATATATCTTATTTTTGTTAATTATTAAGTTGTAATTGTATTATGATTATTTTATTTTATTGTTAGAATTGTTATACTTGTTAATTAGTAGTTAATTTGGAAATAACTAATAGCAGCAATTATACTACATACTCTAGTTAGTTTTACCTAATTTAGGATTTCCATAACTCTTGCAGTACAGCATCTGTTAAGACGGGCCTGGCCACATTAGTAACAACATGTTCTTTAACATGTTGTTTTGCAACCACCTTTCAAGAAATGAGTAGGCTAAATGTTTATTATTTGTTATTCACACTGACAAAGCGAACAATCAAAGTCGCGGAACATCATTACTTTAAATTACTTTTACTTGACATAAACTTGTTTTCTTTTTCATATAATAATATCACGAGTAAGAACTACACCAAATTAATAGTTTTATAATATAATATTTTTTAATAAATGAATATAATTTTTTATATTCTACAAAAATCAGAGTCATAGTTTCAGGCATCATATTGTTACGAACTGGGGTTAAATATAAAAAAAAATCAAGTTTGCAAGAATCCTGGAAATTGGCCATAGAACAATATTATAAAATTTTCTAAGATAACCATTTATTGTAACTTCGTTTTAAAATAGTCATAGATTGTTAAAGAATAATTTCCTGGTAATATATTTTTTTAAAGAATTTGGACTAAAAATACTCATGTTTAATTAAATTTACCATTTAGATTGTTTCATAGTTCTTTATTCGCTAATTTATTTCGCAGTCAGGCAATAAAACTATTTAAATTGAGCTCTCATTCCTGCTTTTATGAACGCATCCTTTCGTTCTGAACGTTTGAGAATCGACGAAACCTTCGAGAACACGAATGAACAAACAGGAATGTGGTTATATTTTTATACTTTGAGATTATTTTAGTCACTGTAAATGGTATCCACAAAGATAACAAAAGGGAGGAACTGCAATTACCAAAAAAAAGAAAATTTTAAAGAAATGTTTATTATGCATCATAAAAACAGTTTTCTTTTTTTGCGCTTAAGATACCGAATAATCTATTTATCTATGATGTTACAGTTTGTTTTTTAATTTACAGTAATTAATTGACAGTTTATGTTTATTTCCTTTGTTTAAGCTGCATGCTACAGTGTTATTCAATAAAACCAAGCCTTCAATCATATTTCTCATAGTCTCTATCATGTGTGTGTATTTACAAATTTTTATGTCATCCTTCTTAAAAAATATATCTGCGTATTTATTGATCCTTTTTTAAAGATTGTTAAAAATGTAATCTATAATCTAAAAATGTGCATCTTCTCCTGACCTAACTTTGATATCCTAAGAATAGTAAAGGAGGTATTGGTTTAGAAATAATTAAAAATTGATCTCTTCTCAAAATTATTTTATATCCGTCAATAGGCATTGCGCATAAAATGGAAAATATCCGTTCTTTACTTCGTACGTATGTTCGTTTCTTCTCTTTTCATTTCTAACTAAATAGTTTTGAACTTTTGTTACAAACATTTACTTACGTACATATATTTGTTTTGAAAAGTTTAGATCGCGACATCCTGCAGTCGCTTTCTGACCTAATTGCATTAGGATTGACAAATTGCAGCCAGTTTGCTACTTAGTAAGTCATCCCGTATAAGACGCCCATGCGTGCTGTCAAAACATAATGAAAGTTTTAAAAATTTTACTGCAAGTCAGTTTTGATTGCAGATCCTCCGTACAGCTGTTTCGGCCCTATTTGGTGGGTTCTCGTCAGAAGAAACTTAGCTCGAGAATTTCACTGCAAACCAAACAGACCTGTCCTAGGCATGGCCTAAACTTTTCATTACTATTACAATGCAGTTGCAAATGACTAGGACAGGTCGGTTTGGTTTGCAGTGGAATTCTCGTTTATTAAATTTAAAATATTTTAATTACCCACAGTTATATACCACTTAAAAAAGATAAACGAGCTGCACCATTTTTCTACCAAATAACGCTGCTATTACTTATCTCCTTTTGTATAAATCGCTATTAATGGCTCTCTGAATAAGAAGTGGTTCAAATCGCGCACCTGTTTCTGTTTATGTAGTGGTTCACTCCTTCAAGAACACTATGGAGTAAATAAAGAAGATTCTATTAAATTCTAGCACCAAATAGAGTGCTCCTGGAAAATTCGAAAATTATCAGGTAAGCAGTAGATGGCGTGAGAGTCAAAAGATGTTAAACTCTAAAGCCTGTAGTGCAGCTAATGTCCGAAGAAATTATTATAACGACATGCTCCGTAGCAACCGCTTGAAGTAGTCCACAGTTTACAGCGTAAAATTTTAACGCTGCAATAAAACCTAGCGTTAAAAACACGTATAAACATAAAAGCCCTGATCTTATGATTAAAGGAAAATTTAACTAAAGTCGTCATTAAAATAAACAAGAAACGATCTTGCTTTATGTCAATTTAATGTGTAAGAGAGTGACGGACGAGCGTTCCCATGGGAAATAAACACGTTATTAAATTAACCATCCGATGAGAATACGGGCCAATGAAATCATGTGTGAGGATGTAAGAACGAAGGAAAATAAATTTTAGATGTTCGAAAATTTGCTAGTAATCATTTAATTTATTATTCGATTTTCCATTCGCATACGTGAACATAACTTTTCTCTTTCTGAGTTTGCGTTCATAGAATGTTACTTAATCCACCCATTTAAACTTAATTTTATTTTTAAATAGTTTTACTCTGTCATTTATTGTTAATAACAATCTATATTATTTTACAAGATAGGTCAACTAGTTTATTTTTAATGTATTTAAAAAATGATTTATCGCAGTACGTATTGCGATATTAATTTCATATTGTGCTCTCTAAATTAGTCCTACTCTTCAGGATCGCTTTCGCCATGATCCCCACTAAACGTAAACGAATTATAAGGGTTGCACTGATATAATTAAGTCGTATTTTGTGGTGCACGAGTATCTCATCTGAATATACCTACCCTAATTAGATTCTCGCTGAAAATGTTTGTGTTTAGTGTTATCCGAACACCAGCTCAGGTGCAAGTTATTTCAGCAGTAAAAAAATTCATAAAACTAAATTGTTTCGTTAATATGGTAGGAAATGGAAATTTGAACTAATTTTGTACTTCATGTAAAAATAAATTGAAGGTTTTGGTTTAATTCATAAAAATTAATTAAAAATAATGAGAAAATGTGCCGTTTGATATATAATGCAGCTTCCATATTAATGTGCCGCAAATTAAAATAATCTAGTTATCAAGTTATGTAACAATAGTTGTTTAAAAATAATAAATTTTGTAATCACACAAGAATAAAAAACATAATATTTTTGGCGCAGTCAGTTAAGAATTTTTGTTAAGAATGGCTACGGATGGTTCTATAAAAGAACAATAATAGAAGAACGGGCACAACGTGATATGTAGCATAGCGAGTTGATTCAAATGCTTATGGGAAGGCAAAATTTGAACTTAGAAGGAGGTGACTCTACGTTCGTACAAACGACGTTAAATGTACCCACTTTTCAAACATTTAATCCTAAAGACGATTGGCGAACGTATCATTCAAGACTCATGAAGTACTTTGAAGCTCATCATGTGATATCAGAAGAAAGCAGACGAGCATGTTTTTTGTTATGGGTCGGTGATAAAAAACTTTTGCACTTTTACAAAAATTATTTGGTTCATCTGATATCAGCAAACAAACTTTTACTGTACTTACTGCAACTCTAACCGAACATTTTTAAGAAAAAACATAAACAATGACCGCCCAAGTCAAATTTCATACAAAGGACCAGTGTATGCACAATGGGTCGCTGAACTTCGAGGTGTGGCACGTGAATGTCTATTTATTTGTTTAGACTGTCAAAATGAACTGATTGACGAGCACTTACGTGACATGATTATTTTACACACTCGTCATCCTCAACTCCGAACTGCCGCATTACAAACGGAACCGCCTTCATTGGAAACTGTTCTACGTCAAGTACAAATTTTTGAAGCGACTCTCGCCGCAAATCAGACGATTATTGGAGACAACACCCAGGTTGAAGTAAAGCAGATGTCAAGCGAATATTCTTGTCGTAAAAGTCCTAAATCCCGTAATCTCATCTCAGGCTCATCTAAATCGCACAACAAAGCAACCAGAATGCAGCAACTAAAATTGCCTTCATGTCCGCAATGCAATTATCAACAGAAGCGCTCAGAATGCCAATTTCGTAATGCCACTTGCAACAAATGCAACAAACGTGGATACATCGCATCCGTGCGCATGTCCATTGCTAATTAAACGAAGAATTTCGGTAGCAAAGCACATGAGTTGAAGAACAGAAACAAAAATTTCAAATCATCTCAAACATCACACTTACAGGTAAAACATATTCATGAATTGCCGATAAACGAAAGAATGTCAATCGAGGATAGGGGACCTGCTTATATCCAACAATCAATGGTGTCAAGCTCAAATTTCTAATGGATAATGGAGCATCTGCATCTATAATTGGACTTACTGGATATGAAGCAATTGGTTTTCCGCATCTCAAACCCGCAAGTACTCAAATTAAAGATTATTGCAACTCAAACATTCCAATCAAAGGAACGCACAGATCGGGTCAAAACTCCGGAAACTCAGGATTTTCGTAGTAAATTCACACGATACAGTTAATATTTTTGGTCTAGATTGGTTTAGACAGTATTTCGTAACGAGATACACATGATCTCGAATTAATTAACATATTGGAACTTGTACACCATGTATCGTCTACATCCGTAGAGTCTCCCGAGTCTTCAGTTAACGCAACAGTCATCAATAAACTTTGCAAGCAGCATCCACAACTTTTCAAAGAAGAATTGGGCCAATGTAACTCATTCAAACTTTCATTTCGTCTAAAATCAACGGCAGCACCAAAATTCTTCAACGCGAGACCAATCTCATTTGCTCTTAAAGGTAAAGTTAAAGAAGATCTCAAACGACTCGAAGTTGTGGTATTATTACACCTGTACGATTAGCCAATGGGCCGCACCTATTGTCTAGTACCGAAAACAAATGGAAAAGTTCGAATCTGTGGAGATTATAAGGTAACAGTTAATCCACAACTTAACATTAACAATTCCCAATTCCACGTGTTGAAGATTTATTCCACAAACTTGAAAATGGACAACAGTTCTCAAAAATTGATTTGGCCGACGTATATTTACAGCTTCAACTTGATGAACAGTCAAAACAGCTCACCGTGGTCATGGACTTTACCAGTACGAGAGATTTCCATTTGGCATTGCAAGCGCACCCGCAATTTTTCAACGGTTCATTCATGAACAGCTCACAACTGGGTTACGTGGCTGTGCAATCTACCTGGATGATATTATCGTCACCAGTGCAACCAAAGCAGAACATCTCGAAATACTTAATGAACTCTTTACCCGATTGCAAACAAATGGTTTATGCTGTAATTTATCAAAATGTGAATTTTTTAAGGCTGAAGTTGCGTATCTTGGAAATATAATTAGTTCACAAGGTATTCGTCCATCCGAATCTGAATTTAGAGCAATCAAGAATCTTCCTAAACCAAAGGATCTCGGCAAACTCCAGTTTTTTCTAGGGAAAGTCAATTACTACAGCAAGTTCATACCAAACTTTTCTGAAATCGCTGCTCCACTCAACATGCATCGTAAGAAGAACGCCAAGTTTACAGGGGAAACTGTTCAAGAAAAAGTTGATGCAACACATCATTGATGCCAAATACTACAAAGAAAGAAGCATATGAAACACTACTGTATACTTACCGCACGACACCAAATCTACAAACTGGAAAGTCATCTGCAGAACTTCTACATGTTCGTAGTTACCGCACAAAACTTTCAATCATGCTGGAAGCACCTGACTATAAACCCTTGCCTGGTTTTTCGGCAACAAAATTTAAAGTCAATGATCTAATTTATGTAAAACTGTATACAAACAAGCCACATGCGTGGATTAAAGGTCGCATCATTCAAGAAATTGGTATGATGATGTACCTCGTCAGCACCGCCAGAAATGGAACACATCGACGATATCAAAATCAGTTGCGCAAAGGCCCAAATGACGTTCCTGTTCCTAACTCGGAGAACAACGACGAGGATTCTGACAATCTTGCATCAATCTTACGAGAGGCATCCGAGATTAAACAAAAGCAACAATCTGATACACCAAACCAAACCGATAGCAGCAATTATGCATCACAATGAGAAACAGTTGAAGCCATAGTTGTAACTAATCCTTCTGTTTTACCATCACCGCAGATTGTACGACGTTCACATCGCTATCGGCATCCACCAGTTCGATATGTTCCCGGGAGTAGAACATTTAAGAGAGGAGGAATGATGTAACACCAGTTGTTAAAAATAATAAATATTGTAATTGTACAAGTTTTCAAAAGAATAAAAAAACATCACACATATTCAGGCATCAATCAGCACAAATGCTTGCAATTATGATTTTTCTTATGTCCACTGTAATAAAGGCAATAAAGATACTTGTATGCAGGACCTACCTCCGACCATAATTTTATCTTAACTACTCTAGTCGTTCGCTTAAATTAATGGCTCACACAGAGTTAAATGTAAACCGACAGAATTACGGGAGTTAATTATAACATTACGCATCTTTGTGGGTGTCTCTGATCATTACGTTAATTGAAAACCAATTAAATATGCGTTCCGGAAATTACAAACGCGTTTCCTTTCGCTTGTTCGTTAATCCGGTGTATCGTAATCACCCGGATAATGAAGTCGGTTTATGTCCATCGTTAAAAGTTTATTTTCACTTATCTAGCGTTAAAATACAAGGGTTTTGTATTTAACGGTTGTAATAATCGTAACGTGATTCGTTCAACTGATGGAATTTGAGTACCTTGATTGTTTTGTTCATTTTCGAAATTGATTCTAAAAAAATTCTAAAGGAATTTTGAGCGTTAAGTAATTAAGTAATTAACCCTTTGAAATGTAAATCAACCTTTCCGTCGACATAGCCACGGTAAATATTTGCATTTTAAATTCATACCCCAGTAAGTAGATTAAAATTATCTTGTAACTAAACAAATTTTGACAAATAAACATGATACATGCGAAAGAGTTCACTGAGGGAAATTGCCTAGAATTTTTCTCCTGACCCGGGTGTGACACAATTCATGTTATCGAATCAGTTTATCAAGGGATAGGGTGCATATGTAATTCGCACCTTCTCGTGTTCGTTGGGAACGTGTTTCGAATGTGAAGGGCGAACCGGGAGGACCTCTCGCCTACACGCTTTGGACGTTTTTAGTATTCACGTTCTGCTCATTTTTAAGGAGTAATTAATGGCTTTCAGCTCCCGTTAGATTCGGCTTGGAAAACAAACAGTCGAAGAATGGTTGGAATACTAACAACACAACTCTGTAAATAACAGTAAATGATGACTAATAACTTTATTATTCCTTTACGTTAACGTATCAATTAAAAAATGAAGGGTATATTCTAATTTGATATGTGTGGATATTAACAGTTCCAGATTATTTAACAAAATAAAAAGAATAATATTTTTTCTGTGTGTCTGAAATAAATACTCCTTGACCAAGTAATTTACAAAATTTTGCGGTTTGCTAGCTACAAGAAATTCTTTTTAATTAAACTCGTGCTTGCGTGGCGAATGTTAGTTAATTTTTAATTAAGCAGCACTGCCCGATGAGGAATTTCTCCTAACAACACACTTAATACTTTTATTGAAAAACGTATACCGCAGGCTCCCGTTGGTAAGTATATTAGATTTTATAATAAATTCAATATGTATGTGTAGGAGGGGCTTAGAATGTTATCATATAATTATTGAAGAAATTAATTTGTTTTTCGTTTGAAATATTTTGTTTGCTTTGATTCATCTCATGTTAAATCTATTACCAATAGTACCGAAAATAAAAACAATTTTCATATAAAGTTACACATCTAAAAAGTTTCTAATTAAAATAGAATTACTCTAATTTGCAACGCTTCTAGAAATCTAACAGCAATAGAATTATTGAATTCGATTTAAAATCCAATCATTTTATTACGGTTTTCTGCTAATTTGCAAATAAGTAAAGTTTATATTTAAGGAATAGCTGAAGAGGTCGAATTTCAATAATTTCAAGTTTGTTTTTGTTCCGTAAAAGGGGGACGTTCGAATTTAAACTCTCCCGAATTTTTCAGAGCAAAAGAAAGAAACCTTTCATAATAATTTCAGCTTAAGAGTAACTTTGGATTCTTTGTTATAAAAAGCGTAGAATTAAGCAATTTTTTTGTCAAAAAACATTCTTTTCATTGATCAATGGAAACAATATGTTCACTTAAGAACTTCTTTGTTTTGAATAAGTACAGAGAAATAAATAGAAGCGAATTTCTTTTAAATATTTCACTCATTGAAACATTATTTCACTCATTGAAACATTAGAATTGAAAACACTGAAGCTCTTTCGTCCACTTGTCGATGTTACATCATAGTTGTAGCGCTCGTGATCATAATTAGGGGTTGACAGCTTCATCAAGCGTTCAAAGAGACCCCTCCCGCATCTCGAGTATGTGCACTGAAGTCCTCCAGAGCTTCATTCGTTAACGCTGAGGAAAATCAATGCTTGGTAGGCTACGGAAATTGCTGTCATTTCTCATTGAAAATATGCGATGCAACTTTTTATGAATATTTTACGCGCTCGCAGGAACCATGACATTAAATTTTGCTCTTCTTACGCGAGGCCTTTTGGGAGTAATTGTCCTTTTTTGGAATGGCTTAAATTAAACATATAGTAACTAAAATAAGCGAAGATTTGTTGGTGAAAGAAAAAATAACATACGGTTAAGTGCAGCTTTTATTTTTTTTGTCCTTTTTAAATATATTTTTATAAACATTTTTGTTTTCTTTACTTCCATTAATTTTTTTTGTTCGCCTTTGTAAATTTCTAAATTAAAACTCTTTTTAAACGCCAGCGAGAAATAAACAAAAAATAAATTTGATATTTGTGAGCTTGTTTTATCAAAAAGTAAAGTTTATACATCTGCCAAATAAGCGATGAAAGGTTGAACTGATACTTTCTGTTCGCTGTAGAAAAAGTAAGTAAGTAAATTATGAACACATTCTATTTGCTTTTGTTATACTACTGAGAGAACAAAGTAAACTTTTTAGTGCCACATTTAACGTTAGTATTATCAAAATATTTTATTTATGAATAATTATTTTTTAACATAATTCTTTATGAAGGAAGTTTTTCTGATCCAGAAAATAGAGAAATATGAAAAAAATGGCTTTTTTCAAAATATTAAAAAAAAAACTAAAAAAAAATAAAGGAGACTGTGGTTTAAGAAATAATTAAAAAATTAATCTCCGCCCACAATAATTTTTATAGCCGTAGATACGTATTTCGGCAGCTAAGCTGCCATCTTCAGTACAGACACCACCAAGTTAAAAGTACCTTTAAATGAAAGACATACTAAGTAAAAAGTTTTGGTAGATACTAGCTTAAAGAATCGACGCCAGATATTTAATGAAGGACTATCGACAGGGCTACGTAATCCTTCAGGAAAAGGAAGGCGGACTTATAATTTTACACATAGGATCAGAGACGGGTTTGTAGAAAATGGTTTACTACTTTTTGAAGGTAAAAAAACCGCAGATTACCATGAAGAAATGAATGCCGATGTGTTTGAAAAATGGTTCCTTGAGTATTACCGGAAAATGCTGTTATTGTTATAGATAACGCTGCATACCACAGCCGCAGACTTGAAAAAGTTCCCACATCAACATCAAGAAAACAAGATATGCAAGCTTGGTTAACGTCCAAAAACATTACTTACGATATTCATATGGTTTGATCAGAACTACTTCAGTTAATTCGTCAGAACAAAGAGAAGTATAATCTGTATGTTACAGACGAGATGGCTAAAAGTTGCAAAAAGATTGTGCTGAGACTACCACCTTACCACTGCGAACTCAACCCAATTGAATTAGTTTGGGCTCAAATAAAAAATGAAGTAGCAGCAAAAAATACAACATTAAAATTAGCAGATATAAAAGAACTTTTATTACAGTCCATTCAGAATGGAACTCCTGACAAATGGAAGAAATGCATAGCACACGTCATAAAGGAAGAGTTAAAAATGTGTGAATTAGATGGTTTAATTGATGATGTAATAGAACCTTTCATTATATCTCTTGGTAGTGACAATAGCTCTAGTGATAGTGAACATTTATCATCTGACACTGAATAACCACTTCTTTTTATGAATATTGTTATGAAATATTGAAATCTCAATTTTTATTTTTAGTGCTTTAATAAATACATCCTTTCTATAGATTCCAGCATTGTTCTTATTTTAACATGTACTTTGAGTTATATATTCTTACAATAACAATCATTAACATTTGTGATCAGTCACCTTTCAAATGTATCAGGTTAGAATAATATACCAACATTCAAATTTCGCGCCATGTACATTACTTGAAAATTTTCTGTGTGTAATTATGACTTTCCAATTTACTCCTCCGAATTAAAAAACGAACTATAATCATATCCATAAATTATAAAAATAATAATAAAAATAAATCAATAAAAACAGAAAGAAAATAAAATGATATTATCTGAAATTAAACAAAAACAGCCTACAAATAAGAACATAAGACATTTAGAAAAGAAATTTTAGATGTAAGAGTAAGAAGGGGTCCCGAAATTTATAGTGACTATTATCTAGTGATAGCAAAAGTACAACTAGACACAAAAACGCAACAAAGTCGTAAAGAAAAACACCAAAGGGTAAGAATAAACGAGAGCATAAAGGCATATAAGTTACAAGAGGAAGAAACGGCAAACAAATTTAGACAGCAAATAGAAACAGCAATGGATAAAAATACAGAGCAACGGGAAAATATGGATTTAGAAGAAATATGAACTTGCATCAGCAATAGAATTATACAAGAAGCAAAAGAAACGTGTGGAACAACTTGGGTAAACAAAGGGAAGAAACAAACGAAATGGTGGAATCAAGAAATAAAAGAGCAAGTAAAAATTAAGAAAGAGAAGTGGAAGTTATATCTCACAAATAAAAATAAAGAGAACCATACAGAATACAAAAGGCAACGAACAAAGGTAAAAGAGATAATATTACAAGTTAAACAACAAACTTGGGAAGAATTTGGAAAGAAAATGGAACAAGATAGTAAAGGAAACCAAAATTATTTTATAAAGTATTAAAGAGTTTGAGGAAAGGTAAACAATACAGATTAAATCAGATGAAAACAAAAGATAACAGAAACTAACAGAAGAAAAAGAGATTATGGAAAAGTGGAAGGAATATTTCCAATAACTTTACAACACAAACGAGGTAAATGAGACGGTATACGAAGAAAGAATAGAGAATATACAAGAGTGAGATGATGACCCTGTACAAATAGAAGAAGTTTCACCGGCATTAAAAGCGATAAAGAGAGGAAAAGCGGCAGGACACGATAGGATAACAGGAGAAATGATGAAAAACCTAGGAAAAAGAAGTAGGAAATATTAGTGCAAATTTTTAACAAGGCCTGGAAAAATATCAGAAGATTGGACGATCGGAATAACTGTACCATTGTTTAAGAAAAGAGATCGTAGAGAATGCGCAAACTACAGAGGCATCGCGTTATTAAGTACAGTATTTAAAATGTACGAGAGAATATTAGAGTAAAGGTTAAGAAATATTGTAGAAGATCAATTAGAAGAAGCACAAAGCGGTTTCAGAAAAGGGCGAAGTGTACAATACCATATTTTTAGCATAAAACAAATGATAGAGAAAGCGAGAATAACAGATACCGAGATTTACATAGTATTTTTAGATTTACAGAACGCATTTGATAGAGTTAGACAAAAATATGTATGGGAAAGTTTGGAAAATAGAAAGGTTATCGTAAAATTGAGAACAGCAATAAAGAGTTTATATAAAAATAACAAAAATTACATAAGGAAAGACAACATGGAATCAGACTTTTTCGAAATAAGAGATGGATTAAGGCAAGGTGGAGTGATGACCCCAACTTTGTTCAAAATGCTAATGGATGACGTAATTAAAGCGACGAGAAAGAAGACAAAAAAGTATACGTTGGATATAACAATTTAACACCAGTATATGTATCAGAGTGTGCAGACGACCTAATGATATATGCTAGTAGAGAGAAAGAATTACAAGATAACACGCAAATACGGGAAACAGAGTTAAAAGAAAGGAAAATGAAAATAAATACTAGTAAAACGAAGGCGATGATAGTAAGCAAAGAAAATAAAGATATAAATATAGAAATAAATCAGGAAAAAATAGAGCAAGTAGAGGTTTTCAAGTATTTAGGGGTGGCAATACAAAGAGAAGGAAAAATGGAAACTGAAGTACAACAAAGAATCAATAATGCGGCCAAATTATACCACAGTCTAAGTAACTCTTTTATAGGAAAGAAAGAAGTAAGTAAAGGAACAAAAATGACAGTGTACAAAATAGTTTTTAGATCCACATTAACTTATGGTGGTGAGAGCTGGGTATTGACGAATTCAATGAAAAGTAAAGTACAAACAATCGATGTGAAATATCTAAGAAAAGTCAAGGGAATAACAAGAAGTAACAGAATAAGAAACGTCACAGTACGGGAAGAACTAGAAATTAAAGCAATTATAAATATCAAGAAGAATCTACTTTATTTAACAATAACAGTATTTTTAATTCTAGATGATTATTTTTCCCTTCACTGAACAAGAAGTTATTAATATCTTTAAAAAACTAAAAAATAATTCTTCAACTGGACCTGATGATATACCCTGCTCTCTACTTCATAAAACATTTTATTCATTTTTAACTCCAATCACGAAACTAATTAATCTATCTTTTATAAGACAAATGTTGAAAATCGCTGCAGTTCTGCCTGTACATAAAAAGAACTCTGTACATACATGACTTCCACTATGTCCAAAATATTCGAATATGCTATGCTTGACAGACTTTTAAATCTTTTACATTAGCACAACATGATAACTAATACTCAGAATGGCTTCAGAAGGTTCATTTATAAACACTGTTACTTCAGCATTGATCAAAGGCGAAAAACCTGTTGGTCTTTTCTATGACCTAAGTCGAGCTCTTTCGACTGTGTGAATCATTCGCTGTTAGTTTCCAAATTGGAACTCTACGGTATTTGCGGCACTGTTTCTGATTGGTTTATTTAAGTGGTCGTAATCAATATGTCAAAGTAAATTTTTTTGCCAATAATACAATTGATGAAGCTACTTCATGTCTTTAAAACAGCTCATTGGTTTAAAATTATTGTGCATTGCAAAGAAGTAAATATAGTAAATAAACAAATATAAAAAATATCGCTAGCGAGTACCAATGAACAGAAAGTTAATTAAGACAAACGAAATTCAATTAGTTACTAACATCGTGGAGATTTCTTTAAATTAAAACATTTTTAATAATAAGATTTAATGGAATTACAAACTGAAATAAAATTTGGCAGACATAAAGAATCACACGAATTGATTTTCCCTAATTATTGTCACATTGTTATAAACTGGGATTCCTAAACGATCGGGTTTGATTTAATTACATCTGCACGCTGAATGCAGTACCACACTAAACAAATTAATTACAATACTTCATTAAGCAATGTTAATAATTTCACCAATTCTTTTCTCGTTTTTCAGTAGCACATAAATCGCTTAAATTTCGATAAATGATTCTTCTTCTCGGATTATGTAGTGTTGACCAGAATATTTACGAAATTTTTGGCTGTGGTGGCAATTTTAAAAAGAACGTTCTTCTCTTAACCTTATCGTTAAAGTAACTGTCTCATCACAGACTTACCCCCTCCTATTCTGTGACTCATAACTGTATCGTTAAATCACAAAATTGTTAAGTGGCATATTTTGACCAATAAGTGCTTAGATACCACGCATTTCTATATACTGAGTGCCGCTTGTCGATTGTCGTTATTTAACGATATCGCTGAGTTACAGAATAAGGTAGTTAGTCTTAGCTTCTAAAAGTTGTACAATTTGTTAAGTGTTCCTAAACCTGTCTTGCCAGTTCTTTTCTAACATATTTAATATGTTCCTTAGGATTATTTGACTTTATCACTGTTCTACAATGCTTTCAGAAATAGTTGAGAATCACGTGACTTCTGGCTCGCATACATTTGCTAATTTTTTAATTTTATCCATGACTGGTTCATTCAAATTATTATTAAACTTTCGTTAACTATGTCGTTTGAGTGCCGTGTTTTTCTTCTTCTGTTAAGTTTGAAAGTCTATTCTAGTTGTAGTGCTCTTGAGAATTCATTTTCTAATTTGGAAAATGATATTGGTAAGTGTGACTTAAATTGATGTTAGTGGTGAGCCTTGTTTATCGTGTTAATATCAGAATTATACATTACAATCAACATTGCTGGGAAGTCCACAATCAACGAGAACAACACATAGATTAGATTTACCCTCGTAAACAATAAACACAATAGATAATAAAAAATATGATAGTCAAAGTTCCGTTGTTTTGTGATATAATTTGCATTTACATATCATCAAATGTATGAAAGGCATTCATAATTAAATATTCTTTCACTATTTTTAACATGAATTTCTTATCCAAGTTTCTGAGTATTAATGGGAGAGCATTAAAATATATATTTATAAGCCAGATAATAGGATCTATTTTGAGTTTTTTTAAGTCTACCATAGGGTACGTACATATTTCGGATGAACGTTATGCAAATAAAGTGCGGTCAATAAATACATTTAAATAAGAAGAAATATTAAACAGTTATCAAAGATAGTAAAATTTTACTAAAAGAAGACAACTTATATGACTTTCAATTCCTACATCTAAATGTTTTAAAGACATACTGAAAGCTCTAATTTAGATTTAACAAATAAACAGCATTTTCTACGATTGTTGCTTCGATTTATTTATTGGTGAGTTATTTTGCAAACATCGTTTTAGATATTCCAAATTCGAGATAAACTTGTGAAGCAGAGCGTAATTTTGTTTGAATAATTTCACCCAATTATTATTACAGTCGGGGTTTCGCGTTTTCTTCTCCACCCTTATAGCCTTTCATCAATCTCATTAGCTTTTATGCTGTTGGGATTAAATTAACTTCGCCTCATTAAGTTCCTGGCACTTATAATCTCATAACCGTCTGTCTTCAACAGAGAAACTTCCATGTCGTATAAAATGTCCGCTTTAAAAAGGGTCGAATCTGAGCCATTTATCAGGGTTTCCTTAAGTGTAGTGCACTATAGTGATGTACGTTGTACGTACGTACATAAGGATAAGATGAACTGGGAAGCAAGTTTAACTTGTCCCACAGAGAGGAGTTTAATCCACTTGCAGTTTGTATAAATTTGCTCTGCCCGCCTGTGTTTGTCATAGCGGGGCACAACAAACGTCTCTTCTTTAAGTTCGTGGCGAATTGCCAACTGTATTTTGCAGTGCGCTTGCAAGTAAACTACATAAATCATGTAAGTAATATACACTGAAATTCTGAAAATTAAGTGATTTACAAAAACTGTTAATTATTTTTATGGACCATAAATTCTTCAGTCCAGTCTGGGTTATTTCGTAAAGTGAAAACACAAGACTAAATATTTGGAATCTCTTTATAACTGGGCTTATTAGGTTGCACATGTAAGCAACTTTGCAGTGTCGCAATACTAATTCCTCAAAATGAAGGAGTTTTCGAACTTGTTCGGGCTTGTTGGATATCGATGCTTGTTTTATTAAAAGTAGCCAACATTTAGAACAATTTCTTTAGTTTTTAGTTTTCGAAGGTGAAATCAAATCTGCTACTGATAAAGTCCGATTGGTTAGATTCGCGTTAAATTCCAGTAGCACTTAAACAAAACTACAATTTTATTTTTCTCGGATACTCTAACCACTTATATTTGACAACTTCGAGTATTTTGCATCTTTTTACTGTCATTGTGTAAAATATTTGCACAACAATGAAATTCAACCTAATATATTTAAAGCAGCGCCTCTTATGGTTTAGTTTACTTCGCTATTTTATAACAAAAACGTTCCTTTCAAACATTTTGCATTATAAAATGTCGAGCTTGACCAAGTTGTTTTAGGGTGAGGTGAATAGTGACCAGCTCTTCGCTCGCCAGCCAGCGATAAAGCATATCCCTAGAGTTTACGGTTACAGATTACGAGTGATCTGTATTCATGAACTTATATTTTATGCATGTGGAGGCAGCGCGACTCGTGCGGAAGAAATTATTGTTGCATAGTATATATATTTTCCATGTATACCTCTTTGCTGTAATAATGAAACTCATTATTCTGAGATTTTCAGTTCTATATGAAAAGCAGAATTCTTTTCGAATTATTACAAACGTACAGACGCCAATTTTTTTTTTAAATAAAATCTTTATAAACTTTCAGTCGTGAGCAAACGACACATTGAAAACGGTCTGTATTTGGTGATGAAGCAAAAATAATGAATATAAACCGAAAAAGGACTAACTTGAATGTGAAGGATAAAACAGCTATAGGAACTTTAATGGAGAAAACAAACACACAGCTTACGAAGGACATAAAAACAAAGAAGACACGTTACAATGATAATAAGAGAGGAATAAGAGAAATCATCAAAAGACGAAAAGCGCTTACAACGAAAATCACCAACCCTTTGATACATTGAGAAACATAAAGGAAAAGAGGACAGAGAATTTAACAAACATTAGATATAAAGCAGGATGGAGTATAGAAAAAGAAGAAAAAATCATGGAGAGATTGATTCTAAGAGTCACTGGAAGAAAAAAGCATAATTGATAATGAACAATAGATGCAAACAAATGGAGATCAAGGAATAGAAATATTAAAACAAGAAATAAATGTAGAGGAAATATAGGAAGTATTGGGTAAAAATAGGTTAAAAAAAGTCCTGGACATAACAAGGTAACGGCAGCTTTGATGAAGAACAGTAATTTAAACAAATAATGAACGAAGCGTTGAAAACTCCAGAAGAATGGTACTCAGGAATTATAACACAAATTATAAAAAAGGAAAATAGCAGAATTGCCAGGAATGTAGAGAGATTATACTAATCAGTATTGCAAGTAGAACATATGCCAGAATTTTGGAAAGGAGATTAAGAATTAAGCTAGAAGAAATGCTAGAAGATATACAATCATGAAGCAATGGAGAGAAAGCAATAAAAGAAGAGAGAGGATATATGAAGAACATTAAGAAACACAGGAAAATTAAAAACAGTATGAGAGGAATACAAATCCTATAGAAAAAGACAAAGAAATACGAAAGAGCAAGACGAGAGGTACAGAAATATCCAGAATAACACGAGGAGTCAGGGCAGGGATGTGTTTTAAGTCTTAATTTCACTGGTGAAACCTAAAGGAAGTGAAAAACGAGGTGAAGCCATATGAAGTAGGGTGTTGAAAAATGAATAGTGAAAAAAAGAACGCTTAACAAAAATAGAAAAAGTTATATGAAAAAATAAATACGAAAATTCGCATAGAGAAGACAAGAACCATGCTATTAGGAAGGAAAGCAACGCAACATACAAAACAAGTAGGTGAGGAAAAATCTTGTAAGTAAAAAAATGAAATATCTTGAGACAATAATATCGGAAGGAGACAGAGTGGAACAATAAATAAGAGAAAGAGTAACAACTGGAAGTAAACTATTCAATAACTTAAATATCTAAGAAAATAAGAACGCTATTTACTTATATTTGAGAAGAAAAGAAGAAAAATAATTAATAAAATTACAATGTGACAAACAGAATTAAAAGTGAAACCTTTTGAGGAAAAGATAGAAGAAGAACTATTAAAAGAGAATGAGCATGTGAAAAGAATGTTGGAAAACAGAATAGTTAGACAGATATTCGAGGTCAAAACACGAAAAAAGAAAATAAGGGAGAATTCAGAACATTGTGGCATGAAAAAGTAAGTAATGCACGGAGCAGTCAAATGGGAAGAAATCACTCTGGATAGGAGGAGGCGGAAAGTAATACGGAAAAGACCAACCAAAAACAGTTCAATTTCCAATAACTATTTCCCTTTCATTATCTTTGTTGAAAATATATTTTTTTTTATTTAACAAATAACTGTAATCAACATTTTTAGAATAGAATCTGAAAACGCTCTCTCTTTTTGGGAGACTTTTATAAAATAATTAAAAATTAATTTCCGCCCACAATAATTGTATGTCCGTAGATAAGTATTTCGGTAGCAAAACTGCCATCTTTAGTACACTACCGAGTTAAGAGCACTTCACGAAAACCAAAAATCATACTAATAATGATAAATACAAAATATAATTAATTATTCAGGATAATGGATCAATATTTATTTCCGTATTATTTGTAGGTTGTTTTTGATGGTCTAATTTTAGATAAATACATATTATTTTATATATCAAAAAATGTATATATAATTAAATGAATAAAAATAATCACAGAAAGAAACTAATACGTAATTATCTCAACTAGAACGTCAAGAAGAGACTTACAAATAAGAATAAATCAAATAATACGGAAACAAGTATTGGTCCATTATCCTTTTTCCAGGATATAAATACACTCACCGGCACAAAAAGCGACTCACTATTATTTTTTAAAATAAATGATCTGAGGACACTTTTTGTCCATTTTTTTTTTTCTGCTCATCGATGAATAGGACATTTTCAATAATCGGGAGAGCCATGATCATCATGGTAACTAAATTCTCTTGTTTAAATAAGTTATTGAAAGTATCTACGCCATTGTCAATATTGTGTTGCAGTTGATTTTCTGTTTTCAAAATTTAATAATTTGTTTACATTTTGTCATTAATAAATTGTTTTCATGACTACTAATGCAGTGGATCCAGCAAGATGAATTGCTTTGATTCAGGATGGTCGGTCTCAACGTTATGTTGCACAAGTTCTTGGAACTTCTCAATCATGTGCCTCCAGAACGTGGAAGCGATTCTTGGAAACTGAATCTTACAATCGAACAGGTCGTCAAAGATGTACAAGCGCTACCCTAACAATTCTTCGCAACAGGAATTTGACTGCTGTTCAAGTCAGAAATCGCCTTGCAGAGGTTCGAGATGTGCATATATGTGACAGAACGATCAGATGACGCTTTAATGAAGCTAATTTAATGGCAAGAAGACCTGCATATGGCCCAGAGCTTAACACACAGCATAGAGTAAGCAGAACATGTTCATTTGAATATGGGCAGTGGAGTGAAGTACTCTTCACTAATGAGTCTCGCTTCTGTCTACGAGCGCCAGATGGTCGTGGAAGAGTGTGGAGAAGGACCGGCGAATGTTATTCTCAATGTAATATTGTTTCCAGACTCTCTTTCAACGGAGGTTCGATTATGGTGTGGGGCGGTATTTCTGCGAACGCACGTACAGACTTTGTTGTAATAAATAGGGGAGTTATTAACGCTCAGAGGTACATTGAAAATGTTCTTCAAGATCATGTGATACTCTTTGCCCCTTTTATTGGCGACAATTTAATGTTGATGCACGATAATGCACGGCCACATGTCGCCAGAGTTGTTAATGAATTTCTTGACGCTGTTGGCGTTAACCGAATGCAGTGGCGCCCGAGAAGTCCCGACATGAATCCCATCGAACATGTCTGGGACATGTTAGGAAGGAATATTAGAGCTCGCATCGCCGCCCCAGCTACCCTAGAAGAATTATCAATGGCACTTCAGCAAGAATGGGATCAACTTGACAATTTAGCCATTAGGCACTTGATGGAGTCGATGCCACAACATATGCAGGCTCGATATTAAGTAATTAGGAAGATTGAAATTTTACATTTTTCTTTAAGTTACAATTTCATCAATTTTGCAGTTTTTATTACTTTTATTAAAATCTTGTTTGTTTTATTTATTTTTGGCCTTATTTGATGTACATCAACCAAGAAAACTATAAATAACAATTATCAGTCGAAAATTATATAAAAAAATTTATTGTCGCAATAAATTACACAAACCTCAGTGGTGGGTCGCTTTTTGTACCGGTGATTGTATAAATGATAAATTGCAACAACAAACGACGCCGACGTTTAGTGATCACTGATCACAATCTCTTTTGACTTGTTTCTGTGGCACGTCGCGTTCCTTTAACGAACAGCACATACTTTGTATATACAGGCCATCAGTTTTAATGCGATTACAATCGTTTCGATCGAAAGATAATTTATTTCGATTAAAACCGCTCGCCAGAGTAATTGCCTGTTGTCCGACGCCGTTAAAACGGAAATATGCACCCATCGTTCATGGGCATCTCTCATTCCAGTTCCGTCCCTAATCGTTCGCGTAAACCCTCAGTGAAATCGGATTATGTGAAAGCTGGTAGCAATTTGCTCGTTTGAATATGAAAATTTAGGCCTATACCGCAACAAAAGCTTCTCCTCTCTTTTGGACAAGAGATATGTATCTAATTTTATTTTATTTCCATACTCAATGTAACTACAGTTTAAATTGTAAAATAAAAGTAGATTAGGATATGCTAAAATTGTGCAAACTTCAACTGGTCAACATCGACAAACAAACGCACTGCACCGGAATACAAAGCAGTGTTAACGAACTCGTTAATAAAAATGATGCATGTTTGCCCTTGCTTCCAAACGAACGTTGTGTTGCACAACAAACGCAATTAATTTATGAGTTAGTTACGTTTTGTAAAAAGCTCACGTGAAATGAACGTGTCGTGTACGCGGGACATGCGAGCTTGTTATTAGAGCAAAACATGGATGAAGTCCGAAATAATTTATCATATGTTCGTATCGTTCCAAAGTAATAGTTGTTATTGCTAAATGTGTTTAATTTTACAGAAAACCCGTAACAATGAATATATTAAAGTCCAAAAACAAACACGGCGGTTCAACAAAAAAAAATTAATTCACGTTGTGACGTTAATAATAAATTGTAGGTACAGGAGCAATCATAATTCATGACATAACCGGTTGGAACCGCGTGTCTCGGATTTCTCTACTGCCGACGTTTCGTTCTTCGTTGCAGAAGAACTTCCTCAGGGCTGCTGCTGGTGGTGATGCTGCTGCTGTTGGTCTTGTTGCTGCTTCGCGTTAGTCGTTGAGACTCAACGACTAACGCGAAGCAGCAACAAGACCAACAGCAGCAGCATCACCACCAGCAGCAGCCCTGAGGAAGTTCTTCTGCAACGAAGAACGAAACGTCGGCAGTAGAGAAATCCGAGACACGCGGTTCCAACCGGAAGCCAAGAATTCAACAATGGACGACGGCCGCGGAAGCCTTCAAGTTAAATCATGACATAACCTATATAGAAAAACTCACCGTGATACTTTATTTGTGGTTTCCAAGCAAGAAATAATTTATGATGTCCCGGATTCACTTTTAATTATAAGATTTGTATGCATTCGACGTTCATAATTTTGAAAGGGATGGATACGTTGTCCTGTAAACTTTCTATAAGCGTCATTAATTATGAATGCGACTGTTCATATATACATATTTATGCAGTAAATGATAAGCCATATATTTTGATTTATTGTTATAAATGGTTTTGATATTTAGATATGTGTACCTCTATGCATTGTATTTAGAGTAAGTTGCGAGAGGCCCTCGTCGTTGACGACTTCTCGAATTAGGGTAGTAAATGCCAGTGAAAATGAACTTTTTAGTACTTCAAGCTTGAAAAGGGATGATGAGTTTTTTTCTTTTACTTTAAATGTCTGTGAGAGAGCCGAGTTGAAGCAGGGGATGGGATGAGAATAAATCAGTCCGACATAGTCTAGATTGATTGTTGTTTTATTCTACATTTTTTTTGTTGAATAAACAAGCGTGATTTTACGTTTCAACGAAAGTGAATGTTAACAAAGTAAGTTGTGAAAGACAGACCTTGGAAATAACATTTAAATTATTTTAATTAAATTAACCACGTCACTAACTTTAAATACGTGTACATCCATAAGCCTAGAAATGAAATTTGGTTTTTAAATTAACTTCATATATTCTGGAGTTTACACTGGATTATCTAAATATAACGCAGCAAAAAACGCAAAGTAATTATTGCAGTTAATATATAATGGGATATTGCGTTCCCAGCGGAGCACAGGAAGTTTAATTAAATTAAAAAATAAATAGTCATGAGAACAGTTCTAATTTTAAACAATAAAATATAAAAAAATGTATACATTACGAGCAGCTTTTGTTCCATTGATTAAAAAATGACTTCATATCATGCGATGAGTTATATTCGGAAGGGAACTTTATTTGTTTTGTCATTGTTTATTATAGTGAGTTCCTTGGACAGAAAAAAACTTTCATCTAGCTAAGAATGGAGAAAATGCTCGATAAAACGATAAAAAAAATACAACGGTTTTATAACCCTTATGATGTGTCCCCGTGTGTACATGCTGTGGCCTGTAAAGGTTTATTCTTCCTCCCTTTGTGTCGAAGTCGCGTTACAATAAAGGCAAAACTAATCTCGTCAGCTTAATTTCATCAGCAGCATCTTTACGACGGATGGCGACAAGTTCTTACGAAGCCAGCGTATATTCGCTTTACGTGGCGAAATAAAATGGGGAGGAAACCAAGTTAGGAAGAGCAAGGTTTAACGCTTGCTCTTTGTCGGAGGGAAGTTGGAAGTTTAAAAAGTATAAATATAAATAATAAATATAAATAAATATAAAACCAAATAACGAAATATTTAGTAAAAGACTTCGATAAAGTGGATAATGTAAGAGATATGGAGTAATTATGGCAGGTGAAGTAATAAAAACAAACATGTAAGAAAGAGTGAGGAAAACGACAATACAGGGTGCTTCGCAACTTAATGAAAAAAATAATGGCGTGTTGGACATGATATGTGTGCATAAATGCATCTAAATAAAAACGGAAATAAAAACAAAACTTACTCTCAACTGATAATGCATTGACAAATGTTTAGAATCTCTGGCTCAGTGTCGGCTGAGTCACAATAAGTGTTCAAAATTCCTTCCCTCGGCCGCTAGTAAACACAAATCTGCCCGGCGAACTAATGATTCACAAGCATTATAAAACATGTTTTGTTGTCGGACAGAGAGAAATGCGGCGTTAATACGATTGTTCAATTCTTGGAACGTGTTGATTTCTTCTTCGTATACCAATGCTTTTACATGTCCCCACAGCTAATAATCTAGCGGATTTAGATCAGGTGAACGTGCAGGCCACCTGATCCGCCCATTTCTTCCAATCCATCTACCAGGAAAAATTTCGTCGAGGTGAGCACGTATTTCTCGTCGAAAATGAGGTTGCCCCATCGTGTATAAACCACATCCTTGCTCTAAGATTTAAGTTCACATCTCGAGAAGTTCCGGTAGATTAGTTCGTAGAAAATTTAAGTATTGGAGACCATCTAAACGGTTCGGCAAGACGAACGGGCCGAATATTTGCTCACACGTTAACAGAAAACCGTTGTTGGAAATGGCCGCGACGAATTGCGTGAGGGTTTTCCTCAGCCCACAAATGCATGTTGCGAAAATTGCACACCCCATCTCTGGTAAAAATAGCTTCGCCAGTAAACAGCAAAATTCGCATTTGCCTGTTGTTTATGCAGTAACCAACGACAAAATCGTATGCGTAGAGCATAGTCACCTGGTAGCAAAGCCTGAACTCTTTAAATATAGTACGGATGTAATTGTTGTTTGCGCAGAATGCGCCAAACAACGGAGGACGATAAAGGCGTTTGTCTTGATATATCACGTACACTTAACGAAGGATGTTCCTCGATAAGTTGTAGTATTTCTTCTTCTCTGTTTAGGATGCGTTGCGGACGCTGCCGTCCTCCACCTCTTCCGTGAGGTGCCCTTAAAGTTCCAGTAACTATCCCTCTTTGCACAACAAAGAGAAATGTGGCACTGGTTGGCAAATGTTGGTTTGGAAAATGCTGTACATACAAACGCCTTACCGCTAATGCATTTTGCTCACTTTCACCGTACACTAGAATCATGTCAACAATCTCACTATTTGTAAATTCTGCCATTTTTTCAGTAAATTTCCGTGCAACCACCTCAACGTACACCTTCAAACTACCCAGCCCGGCCGGCGGTGACTAACAATAAATTACATCACTCATATTCTTCGTAAACATCATAAACTTAAACCAGACACGTTCAAACGGTTCAACCGTTCGATAAAATTATTTATTTTCTCAAAAATTTAATAACACTTTGTTCAACAAAAAATAGTTCATTCTATTCATTTTCATCCAAACTTTAATTGTTTAATTTATTTTCATGAAATTACGAAACACCCTGTATAGATGGAAAACCAGTTGCTTACAAAGACTTAACTTGGAACGAGGTAATAACAAGTTCATCAAAGTAACAAGAAATAATTTGGAATGCAGATATTCAATAAATAACGGAAACATAAAAGCAGCATACGAATAATAATTTAATGAAATTACACATATATTAGCTCTACTGATATAAAATTGTGATAGCCAGTTTATACTAAATATGGCACGCAGTCAATATTTAATCATAATGTCGTTATAGTGACATCGAATTTATTATATCTCATGTTAACATCAAAGGACTTTAATTGAATTTGTATGAACATCAAATTCAATAGGAACACTTTTCAGAATTTATAAACAGTACAATTGAATTTTTATTAATTACAAGCCAATTTAATTCCTAAACACAAACTACAAATTGAATGTGATGTAAAATGCAAAGCTTCGCCACTTAATCGATATTTTTTAATGCAGTATATTAGTGTGTCATTTAAGGCATACAGTAGCAGTAGCTGCGAAGTTTCTGAAACTCTAAGACTCCAAAAAAGTTTGTCTTTAGTTTTAATACTCTTAATACTCTGATGTATAAATAGATTTAGTAATAAAAAAAGTACCACAGAAACACGATTTTTAGAATTTTTTAAATATAATAATGACATGACAAATAAACAGATAAACCGAGATCGAACTATACGGTCTTTTTTTTTGTTGGAAGGATGCTTAAAAAGGTTCAGGAGCAGAAAATTGTCCTCTTGAGGAAAATTGAAATTGAAAATTGAAAGAATGCTACTAATTGTGCTAAGCAGTCTCGTTATTGTGATTATAATAAAACAAACAATAATCAACATTAATATATTTAACAACATTTATCCGTCGTATATTTTTTTATGTGAAATTTATTTCATGATGATAGTCCATTCACTTCAAGTATAATATCTTTCATCGTTTGTTTTTATTAGCCATAATCCCGACACTTGCCATAAAATGTAACACTTTGCTTGCTTTTAGGTATAAACCACGTTCAGGCTTAGCAAGACGACATACAAAATCATATAACATTATTTACAGCTAAGCGTTTTATGAACACTAGAAATTGTTTAGGATAAGAAAACTTGTCCTGATAAGAAAGCGAATGTCCTGTTTTTGTTTAACTTCGTTAGGTTGCTGGCTTCTAAAAGAAATTATACGAAATTGAACCATTCTATGAATCAACAAGAATAAATTGCTGAGAATAATTCACTTGATGCTCATTAGAACTTATTTAGAATGAGCGCTAAAATATAGACTAGTAAAACTAGGGGGTAGCTTTTTTAACTGTTCGATGTTAAAGTACTCAGAGATTTACTTCAAAGCCAATTTCCTGTTTTCTAACAGCTACTTCTCAGCGCAATCTTGACTAGCGCTTTTCCTCTTTTTATGCTTTTAAAGTGGCTCACGAACAATACTAAATAACGTCCAGTTATTTCGAGAATAAAAGCCACTTGAAACTGTAATACCGTCTCACTAACTTGCGAGAAACAAGATTATATTTTCGTTCCTGTTTTGTAACAAGTTAATGCCGCCTTCATTTACCTCGCGTTTTTCAGCTTTTAGTTTTGTAAACGCAGTTCGTAGGAGTAACGTCTGTGTAATTAGACTTAACAAGTTATTGATGTTGTATGCGGGAACCAGGATGTGTATTAAGTCAAAAATTAATGTTGGCGTAAGTGAAGCGGAAGTATCGATCCTATCAGAGTGATAGTTTAAGATGGAATGTAGTGACTTTTTTAGTTCATATTGCAGTGTTAATTACCTTTTTGAAAAAATTAATTAAATAAGTACAGTACGTGAGAAGAGTTAAAAACATATACAACAGTGACAACAGTGACACGGTCAACAACAACTTTCGAAACAACTTGACGAGGTAGACGTAAGAGTGACGAGACGTTTCGATACAACGATATGCATCTAAAACAAACAGAGTATATCACAAATACAAAATAAAAAGGACACTTACAAATGTAAACGTAGCAGTTATAGAAAACATAATTGCAGCTCAACGAATCAAATTAGCATCTCAGAGGGGAGTTCCAAGGTGGTCGACCAATTTGAGTGGGCGATCAAGCACTGGAATTTTCTAACAGCAATGCAGCAGAGGTTTGGCTCATTCCGGGGGCCACTAACAGCATTACACTATCCAGTAGACGGGGGGGAAGCCGCCCAAAAACCGGAAAAGGCTCATATATTTAGAAGACGGCCGAAAAATACGTCGCCGATGGGACCAAGTGCCGGACTTTTTGATTGATTATCAAAAATTATGTGACGAACACTTATATGGAAGTGTTAAAATGGACAAAATCTAGATAGTAAGAGAACAGGATATTATTATTATAGGTTAAGTTTGTTTTGTTGGTGATACGTTGAGAATGATTTTACATAAGTAAAGTTTATAGGTTATTATGAAATAATGTATTTTAGATTCTTACCTGTTGTTTAGAGTCAAGTTTGTTCCAATTTTAGTTCAATTGTAGTCATATTTAAGGTAAGACGCTAATTGTCAAAGACGTGACGTCTGGTTACCAACTCAAATCTAGTATGTAACTAGATCAGAACGCGAATGTTTCGGTAACCATGACAACGGGAAAATAAACAACGAAAAGCTCTATAAAAGGCGACAGCTCCGCGATTTGGAGCATTTCTGCTTCGACCTCCGTAAGTAGAATTTCTGCTTCGATCTCCGTTAGAGAAATTCCCGCTTCGACCTCCGTGAGTAGAACTCCTGCCTCGACCTCCGCAACAAGCAGAGAAGAAATTATAATTAAAAAGGTTATTTAGTACGAGGTATTTTCATTAAGAGAGAAACATTTTTGGACCCTGAATACCTGTATACTTTCTTCCTAACCAATGACATGGGCGACGCTTCCAGGTAACACATACATGACAACACAAACAAATTTTTTTTATTGAACACCGGATAGCGGGATAGTTTTGGTATTGTCGAAGGGCGCCTCTCTCTTGTGAAGGAGTTGAGGCATATGCGTGATCGGCAGTACAGAGCGTCCCCATTTTGACAAGTATACATCGGGTCCACCGAACCTTGTAAAAGGCGAGGTGATTTGGCTGAATTGTGCTAATAGGTGTACAGTTTGGACGGACATTAACCTGTATCGCCGAAAGGCGCCTCTCTCTTGTGAAAGAATTGAGGCACATGCGTGATCGGCGGTACAGAGCGTCCCCCTTTGACAAAGTATACATCTGATAGGGCAAGAGGCCCACCGAACCTTGTGAAAGGCGAGGTGACATGACCGATTTATGATACCTGGTGTACGGATCTGTATCGTCGAAGGGCGCCTCTTCTTGTGAAGGAGTTGAGGCACATGCGTGATCGGCGATACAGAGCGCCACTTTTAACAAAATATACATCTGATAGGACAAGAGGTCCACCGAACCTTGTGAAGGGCGAGATGACATGACCGACTTGTGCTAACCGGTGTACATTTTTTGGAACAGACAACAACTTTTTCGATAATTTTTTTTTATTTCTTTTTCTGACACATACGGACGCATATACATTTAACACTGACACTCCCCCCTCACATTTCTGTGTTTTGTCACTGTATGTGCCAACCATGGGGCCATAAAACGAGAAGTGGGTAATTCCGAGCGACCCAAAGAGAAACCCTCAGAGAAAGATAAAAAGAAAGTAGACATGTACCCACAAACAACAAAAATATATCTGCAAATTAACACCGCAACTTGGAGTCCAGAACATAATTACTACAATTTTGACACCCAACGTGGGGCACTTACAACATCATTACAATACGTTAACTTACATTCTTATTTTGATACAGAGGATGCTCGAGGAATCCACTGCAATCAAAACCGACTTACAACAAAATTTTTAAAACTTTCATTATGATTTGACAGAACGCATGGCCGTCTTGTATGGGATGACTTATTAAGTAGCAAGCTGGCTGCAATTTGTCTATCCTAATGCAATATTAGGTCAGAAAGCGATTGCAGGATATCGCTATCTAAACTTTTTAATTTTTAATTTTATTATATATTTTGCATATAAGAATAAGTTACAATAAAAAAGAGATTTGCGTAGAGCTAGTTTGAAGTAGAATTAAGAATGATGACTGCGGATTACTAAATAATTATTACTCAGGAATAAAGTTTGGAGAAGCGATAAAGTTAATTGCTGTCAAGAGAATAAATTTGTTTAAGCTTATATGAAAAAGTCTCTTTAAATTTTATATCTACCTCGGCCTTAATGTTCTACTTAGTAAGTTATTAAACAACGTTAAAGGAAAAAAGCAAAGGATTTTATATTCTGAAAAAGTAATCTAGAATACAAATTAATTTTTTGAACGCCAGTATAGTAGTAAAATATTAATTTTTTTTTGGTCAGTATTTCAAATTATATAAATTTTAGTTTTAATTATGTAGCAAGTGGTAAGTTTGAAAAGTACACATCTGCGCCCGGCCCGTGGTCATTTCGGGCCTGCGACAAATATCTTACATCTGGTGTTATCATCGTAGAGCTTTATGGCGCCCCGGCCAAGCTTGAGCCAATCAAATTTTGTAAAATCACGATGGCACCAGTTTTACGGACCAGTTTAAAGTAAATTAGTTTTGTATAGTATGAAACTGATGTTAAATTTCACGACCTTTTATTTGAAACGCGTTGCATTTTCTAAGGCCGTTACCAAGTATTTTTGCCGGACTGAAATACGTTTCCATTGTAACTCCGCGCGAGATTTATCTAGATTTTTCAACGAATAAAAGTCTCCGTGTTTCGTATACGTGGTGTTTCACTTATCTATCCTTTAATAAACAATTAAACTATGGATAGTGAACGCGAAGCACAGCGTTGCCAAAAGGAAATTTAGAACCTCCATCAGACCTCAGTTTTGCTTTAGCTCCAGCTACGATTGGGAAGCTTTTTCAAAACAGTTTCTAGAATAGTAGAAGTAGTAGTAATAATAAAAAGTAACAAAATCGAATTGAATTTAAAATTCACATTGATATATAGCAACCTGCGATCACATAAATTTCATTTAAAAATAAAGAAAATGGCGTTTTCTACACTCTAATAAAATAACGTTACACGTTCAATAAAGTTTCGTATATCGTCAGGAGAAATACGTAAACCTATTAGCAAGGAAACATGTATCAATTTATGTTCCTCTTGAGAACGACGTCCTACATAAGACCTTGCCAAAAAAGATTCGGTTATTTCACTAATATTCTATGCAGCACGCACTTAAATCATCTTTGAAAAACAGTGCCTCGCATACTCGTGTTGTTTTATATTTATTTAAAGGGAACGACGCTGCTGCCATAAATTTATTTCATTTTGCATAACAGGTAATGGGTTTTCGCATAAATTTTTAACAGGAAATTCGATCTCTCTTCCTCTACACTTTAATATAAAACTCCATCCAATGCAATGGATGTCAATGCCACAAAAGCTTTAAGCTGTCCATAATGATCCGACTATTCACTAAATTTGCTTGAAGCTTGTCTGTAAATTGATTTTCATTTGCATTTACAATCGAATAGAATTTAGAGAAGCAAATACAAAGAAAAACAAGTGCAAAAAAGTCCTGGCCATTACCTGATACGGTAATTTAAAAAAAATGTACCAACCACTTCTATTAGTGTAATGGAAGCACTTAGCTTCATATTTGTTGGAAATATTAAATGTTTCGAGAGACATTTAGTTTAATTACCGTTTTCGTTTTTATCTTTCCATCAAGGATGTCCCTGACATTTAGACAGACGACATCGACCTCGAGGTCGAATCTAAAATCAATGATAGCCTAATGCATTCTTCATTCGAGCTGAATGTTTCAAGAACGCGTCTGGATCTGTTCGTCGACACAAATTAAAAAGCACGCGCCGCAAAATAATAGGCTGGAATGTTACGATCAAAAGTCTTTTTGGTATGAAACCGCGAAATTTATGACGCTCTGGTTTAATCTAGAATTGAACATTTCTTTTGTTGAATCCGATTACTTTTGAAATTATCTTTTCACATGTTTTAACTCGTACGTTTTTCTTACACTGGGCGATTCACATGTTCTGAAAGTTCATTAATTTAAAATATGTACCTGGCGCATCCACCAAAATACTATGACTAAATTAAATTATACGAGCAAATTTAGCTGAACGTTAACAATAATGGAAATGAATTTGTTATTCAATTCACAACAAAAATCCTTGTAACGGATTTTCATTAATACGTAATGGAATTTTACAGTTGATGCGTCGCTATTGGTGAAACTGTTGATTATAGGAAAAGGTTTAACAATGCAACTCGACTCCGTTGTTTCAGCTTTACAACAAACATTCAGTTGCAGTTAAATAAACAATGCCTCGAGCTGCAGGAAGTAAAGCGTGCAAATGAATTCCGGCTACCAAAACAATGGTTTGTCGAGCGCACCAAACTAATAAATTTGCATTACAAGTAAAAGCCAGAAAGTTTTTCGTCGCCCTTTATGTTCACGCATGAAATTTATTTGTTTACTTATTTTGAGCTTGTTCTAACGTACTTCCGCAAAGCTATTTTCGTCAATGCGTTAAATTTACCTTGCTTTGTGTAATGCCCCAAACGTGTTTCGAGTTATGTTAATGGGTTAATAGGTTCAGGTTATGCTCGGTTGATTAAGCAAGAGATATACGAACCTAATTGGAAGGGACCATCCTACGTCCATTCAGAGGGAGTATCACTAAATAAACGTGAGTGGACGTTTCGGATATCACTAGAGTATGGTTTTGTTTACATATTTGTTTAATTAGAGAAAAAAGGTTTAGATTTATTGCCGCGTTGCCAATTGTGGCTGTTCTTACACCAAAGAAAAACTTTGCCATTAAGTTAATAAAGGTGCTTGTTTTTTCATGTAGTTTGTTAAAATTGTAGCAATAAATTAACTCTACAAAGTTTCTGTAAATTATTTTTAATTCGATCGCATTTCCAACCGGTGGATGTCGGAGTGTGCATTTCGTTCTCGTTCTCAACAAACAATGCGGAAATATTCCCGAAGTAATGACGCGTTAATTAGGTGGCCCTGTGCGTCGTGATTAACTTAATTACCACGATGTATTTAGGAATCTGGAATATAATTACTTAATGTTAGGGAACGCTTAATGACGTGGTAATTGGATGAAATTGAAGAGATTAATTAGGCGATGTGGGGCGTGGAACTTTGCGTGCCCAGATTTGTGAGTCATAATTTAACGAAAAGAGAAAGTAAGAAAGAGAAACATTAAAAATAAGAGAACCTCTCTCTCTACCAATCTATTTAAAAAATAATAGAAAACTGTAACCTGTTTAATACGACAAAGTACAAGAAAAATATCTATCGATAATTGAATCGTTTTCTAGATTATGTCAAATTACTAGAATCACAAGTAAAAGCTCAACATATATCATTGGTACACTTTTTACTTATTTTTCTAATTACGGAGATCCTAACAAAATCTGCAAGTGTAAAAATTACACAGGAACTACCAAAAATTCGAAATCACTAACAAATATAGAGATGTTCCATTCCAATCCCAATTGAGCACCTAAGACGCGAGGAAGAGAATCATAAAAATTCACACCAAAACTAGAAGCCCAATGGACTTGTTCTACGACAAAGATCAAATCATTAAACACAAGGAAAGGATGAAAATACTTATCGAAAAGGTGAAGAAAGAAGACGAGACGCGAAAGGAAAGGACACAGAAAAAATAGGCTAACAAAGTGAATCAAACTGAATGGGTTGTAGGAGAAATGTAAAAGTAAAATCCGAAGCAAAAAACAAATTTATTAGCGATTATATATTCATTTCCTGAAATTGATTTTATTATTCAGCTCCGAGTGAAGTTAAGCGTTCACTTATCAGCAACGGACGCATCGCACGGATCGCAATGACGTGGATCATTCGAAATTTCGAAGTCACTGCTCTAGCTCTGTATATTACCAAACAAAGATGAACGGATCGCAATGACGTGGATCATTCGAAATTTCGAAGTCACTGCTCTAGCTCTGTATATTACCAAACAAAGATGAACATGATGAAGAAAGAACTTGTCGTTATATACTTGTTGGGAGTAGAAAAAGAAACAAGACTGAGAAAAAAACCTAAAACCTAAACCGATCGGACGGATCGCAATTTTTGCTTCTGTCGGAATTCGTATCGGCATGAGTAGATGCTTACCTTAAAGATACGGTTTCGCTGGCGTGGTCGACTACCGCATCTAAACGCGACAGTCAAATACTAGAGAGTGATTTAACGCTGGCCGTCGGCGCCGCGCCGCCGCGTTCAACGAGACCCTTTACACTGCAGACTCTAGAACTTGAAAAAATTATATTATATGAGGTGATCCTTCGGAGAAAATTTAGGAACATTTATGGTCGTAGCACAGTAGTTATACCTGTGACTCTTTACGGCTTGACCAAGAGTAACTGTTTAACTCTCTTAAATATAACATCAGCATGTCTCTGCAGTCATAACTCCATTGCAATAGGTATCCTAGCAAGAAAAATTAAAAACATTGAAAATGATGTTTTTCATTTTGAAATTAATACCCTCTCACTAATTTCGTATAACTTATATGACAAGATCTCTAGAAATAAACTAAATAAGCACGAAAGTAATACAAGGTGAATTTAAGAACACATGCATCCAGTGAATAATTTGTGGACTGAGGAAAATTAACGGTGCATAAATTAAAAAAAAGTTCTTAGTTGTGGACTACGTTCGGTAAAATTAAAATAATTATTTATTGCAAGGTTTTGAATTTCTCTTTGTGTTGTGGTAAAGAAATTGGAGAAAACAAGTAAATATGTTAATAAATAATTAATCTCAACTCTTATTAATTCAGAAATAATAAAATTGTCATCATAAATTGTGGTCAAAAAATGAGTTTATAAATGATTCATTACTACACTCAGTGAGGCATTACTACACTCAGTGTGGTAATAAATTTCATTAACTAATGCAAATGAATGTGATAATAGAATCTTATCCAAGCAGTCGTAGATAATAGTTATTTATATTACAAGTTACAAGTTACAATAGTTATTTATATTACAACTGGAATAGAGACATTATAAATATGAGTGCGATGTGTTATCCTGGCGAGGACGTCAGCCTTCAGCAAGCGAAAGCCATCAGCGCAATAGCCTGGTTATAGCGCAAATCCAATTTTGTTGTAAACAGCAGCACAATTGTGTGTAATTTTGTGTATCAATTGTGAAAAAATTCCTTACAAAATCAAGTTGAAAAGCATTATGAGTGATTCGGAGAGTCTTCTTCGGATGTAGAAGAGTCTGCAGCAGATGCAGTTTCAACCCTTATACTTGAGAAATCAAAATGTGTGTATGAGGAAACTTACGAACGATTGAAAAAATGGTGTACTGAGAAGCAAATCAAGAATGAAGCTAATGAGAAAGTACTTTTGGCTTATTTTGAACATTTATCCAAACGTTACAAATGTTCCAGCCTTTGGGCCTATTATTCGATGATAAGAAGCATGACATCTATGAAAAAGAATGCTGATATTAGGAAATACATTCAACTGCAAGTTTTTCATTACATAACTAGTGTTATAATAAGTCTCATTATACAAGCCAAATGAGTTACATAATATAGCTATTATGAAACAGGTGTAGATAAATATTATTATATATAATAGTAAAACATAGACCAAAAGTATCTGAATGGTGAATATTTTTTTTAATTCATCTATAAATAACGGAGAAATAAGCTTTTAAAGTTGTCATGTTTAAGCAGGAACGACTCGCTTGTGACGTTATTCCTTCGCGTAGCTGAAAGTGGTTATACAGCTACGTAAATTTTATCAATGATATTTCTTTTTTTAATTCAATACCTATTGCCACTGGTAATATTGAAATGAATTTGCCAGACCATTTTGAACTTGCTATGGCTGTGCAAGATTGATGTAAAGTTGTAAGTCACCCATATTCACATTTGCTTTTTTTATATATTGCAATATACATCAAATATAAAATGTATTTAGAATGATATAAAGTTAATACACCGTGTACCAGAACTTGCGCCCCAGAGAGCAAGGGCTTGTGCATACAGCAATGGAGATAGTAAATTCGAAAACTAAAATTGTCTATGTTAAACTGTATTCGAATGCAGACGAAAAAACGGTAGCCAATATCGATAGCTCTCACGTAGGTAAAACATAGGACCTTTAAATATTGCTAGGAAACGGTCGAACATCTGCTGTTCTGCTTTTGGGATTGGCTATTGTTTTTTATTCTTAACTTTGTTATCCTTTACGTTAAACAATTTTAGTTTTTGAATATGTGTTCCATATTGCCACTGACATTTGCCATTGCTCTCTGGGGCGCGAGTTCTGGTACACGGTGTATAGTATTATAGTATTATTAAAAAATTATAGAGGTTTCAAGCTCCTAGACTATTTATTCGACCTGGAACTCTATGTCTGACTACATATTTGCTACTCAACAATTACATTAGCAGTAGTAGGTGTTACTAAGATTTTTTTCTTTTATATGTGGCGTGTTACTATTACCCCTATTACTAGATGTGTTCTTCTACTATATTTCTATTAAAATTTCTTCAGCAGATTGTGGTGAATTAACAGTTATGTCTGACTATGAACTTATAATTAAAAGAATATTATATTGAAAGATGTTGCCATTTTCTGCTTTTTTTTGATAGCAAACTATTTGCATATAGTTCCCGCGCTTTCTGCTCTAATTCAACAATTTGTTTTTCTTTTGATACTGATTCGTTCTTTTTTTTTAATTATATAGTTTGTTTTTTGAAACGTGTCACAAATTTCTTGTAGCAAAGTGTCTTTTTCGGAATATATTTCTCCTATTCCAGACCTGAAAATATCGAAACTCAATGGGCGCATTCAGCAAACCAAACCGTTGACTGCCGGTAAGAATTTGTTCCATTTATTTATACGAGACAAATTCTAACCGAAGAGTGATCGGAAAGTCCGCTGAATGCGACCATTGCATCATAGAATAAGTAATCGAAAAGTTTTCAGATTAAAATGGGCTATAGAAATATATTTTATGTCTTTGATTAAAATTGCAAATGACAAATTTTAGATTTGTTGAAATAAAGACATACTGTCAAAATAATTTATTTGGAAAAGTCACAATAGCTTTCACATTAGAAAAGATAACCCTCGTAAAACATTGACATTTGCAGTAATTCAATGAAATGAAAAATAAGTCATAATTTGAATCGATGTAAATAACAAAGCTCGTCTTACTTTTTGAGTCCTTATTTCAAAACATTTCTATAAGCAATTGTAAATGGTCCTTTAGTGTTCGCACTAAAATTTCTTTTCAAGTTATTTCATACATATTGCTACGTTATTGTTTATTGTTAAATTGTTATGGGTGCCATTTGTTGTTAATCAATAACGCATATATAAATATTAACATGAAACTCTTTTTCGGTTCAGGATCTAAAACCTTTTCTTATTTGTTTATAACAATTACGGGGTTCTTTGCAATTGTTTAAAACTACGTACTCTTTTATTTATGAATGAAATTCTGTTTAATAAAATTGTCTATTTTCAACTATAGGTTTTTATTAACAAATTCTGTTTTGCAACAATAATGATTTGATTTTGTTTAACGGAATGATTTATAAACTAAAATCTGAAATGGAATAATTGTTTGTTTTTGCTGCTCTGAGTTTGTTAACTTTACACGTAAATTTTTAAAGTAATATTCGGTTTATATGTTATGTGTGCAAAACTTAATTCTTGAGTGATTGTGTAATTATTATTAATAATCTGTTCAATTCTTACGGTTTTTCACTTTAACGTTTATTTATTTTTCACAGGACACTTAGTTTATCGTATTTAGTCGCGAAGTATTTTTCTAAACTTTTCAAACGCCCTTTCCCGTGTGTTTTAACGTAGACCCCTTTAAATTTCCGAGTTTCCTGTTTTTATATTGTGTTAAAAAAACGTCTCTCCTTCTCCAATTACCGTGTCACAAAGTAAAATTTGGAATAACAATTTTTTATTGAAATGCGAAATTAGTTTGATCCAAAAAAATAACTTTTTTAATATTGTTCCTACCGATTTGTGCAACGTTTCAAATTGTTGCTAAAAGTAACATTACAGTCATCAAACAATTAATTCCGTATATGTCTGGGTTCGTTCATAATCTGGCTTGAATTTTTTAGTGCCGAAGCTTGTGGACCTGTTGTTGACGATGGCCACTTTAGCCCTCGATGTGTTATCCTGCTTTGGCTTTGACGATACCCTCAATATACAGCATGTCCTGCAGATTTCTGCACATCAAACTGCTTCAAGACTGACTTTGTGGTTTCGGTCAGCTGTTTTTCAATGTATTCATTGATACCCATGTCATATTGTACTTGTAACAAAATTTATGTTTTAGTGTTAATCATATTTGTGTCCAAAAACTTTGGAATTACAGTTCTCCCCTTGATATTCGAAAATTATTTGATGTTCAAACAAAATGTCAAAGTGAAATCATTTACAATGTAATAAAAAAATAAGTAAAACTTATTAATATCATTAAATCAAAATCTAAATTCAAAATAACATAGCAATATGTTGTTGTACTATCTCCCATTTATTATTTTCCACTAAAGGATTTTGAGAAATAAATTCTCTTAGGAGTACCTGGTCGCCATTTGTAGTAAATCTTAATCTTTTTCGTAGTAAATTATTTTAAAACGGACACTAAAATTGGCGTCACGCCCGACGAAGCTATAAAATTATAGCGAAACGTTGAGCGTTAGTGCCAATTTTAGTATCCGTTTTAAAATAATTTATTACGAAATATCATCGGACAAGAATCTACTTTAACTTAATTTTTTTTATTTCGCGACTCATTTTTTATAAAACCTGTAAACAATTGAAATTTTTATTATAATATCAAACATAGCTATTACTTTGCAACACGTTGGTGGCAAAGGCGACGAAAATATAACGTTCACTAAACCTTAGGTAATACCGCAAGTCGTGTTGTAATGTTATTAGCGTATACGTTATTAAAAACCAGTTTGCGCATGCGTTGTACGTAATTAACGTATTCCGTAAATACCACACTACGCTATTGAAGAGTGCAATATCTCTCGACTAACAATTACGCCTCGTAAAAGAAAAAACTCAGTTTCCGTTGCCAGCTTTTAAGCGTGTAATAAAGCAAACGGAGATGCGTGTCAAGCGAATAGCCAATAGAAACACTTTTATAGTCATATTATACTGTGGCATTTATAAAACGTGGCGTTGTATTTCGTACACATTACCGGAGCATGATTTTGGAATAACTTTTTAATTAATTATAAATTAGAAAATGTTTTTCCCATATTTTCCGACATCGTTCCTTTTCTTCTCACTTTTGTCGGGTTAAGTAACAGTCACCTTGAATGTATACAGGCTATCGCCAAAATGAGGGAATATGGCTTAACCAATATGACTTAATCTCACATGAATATGGATATGACTTAATCCAATTTATCTACAGGCTGTCTCGGAAAAACTGTTCCTAACTTTCAGAAGTAGTAGAGATCGTCCTCTGACATTTCGAAGAATTCGTCGTTTGATCATACTTATTAGAAACAAGTAGATCGAGATTATTTATAGTCCACATTTTCTTTATTTCGTTTTAACTTGACGCAGAAACATTTTCGGCCACAATTTTATTAATAAAGGGTTCATGTCCTCTGGTGCTTCTGAATGTTGATATAATGACAGAAGCAAATGGAAAATAAGAATTGGATATGAACGAAGGAATTAATAAGATGACAAAAGTGTTCAATGTCATCAAGAATAAGTTTATAAACAAGAAAGAAATATGAAGCAAAACCAAGATATCTGTTTTTAATATCAACTACCGCCGGGTTGTTGCTCACGGATGCTACTCTTGAGTATTGACAAGATAAATGAAAAGTAAAACAAAAACACTGGAATGAACTATTTAAGAACAATAAAAGGAGTAATGATGAAGGATTAAATGGCAATACTGATGTAAGGTAAGAGCTTGAGGCAAAATCGATACTAGAATCTTTTTATTCGAAAAATAACCAATGGAAAGTCCAAATACAGAAAATGAAAGACAGAGGAAGAGCTAAAGAAGATTAGTTTGGTGTGGTAGCTAAAATAACACTCCATAAAGCTTTGTCACTAAACGAGGCAAGCAAAGAAGCTAGGGACGCTCGTAATAGAAAATTAAATAATGAAAACACTGTTATATTTTTAACTACATTTTCCGACCGTACTTGGAGTTAACGATGGAAAAGTTAGACAACGCGAAAATGATCGAATCAGTGCTAAACTTTTACATATACGTACGCTTGACAACTGAACCAACTTTTTCTATTAATTTTAACTTTGTGACGGCCGTCTCTCAGTTCCATTTTCATTTCCTGCCAACTCTCCGTGCATGTTGCTTTTAGTTGTAGAGTTAATATATTTTATCTACGACCACAACTATAAATGATGAATTACGTACAACGCATAAACTAAGTAAGCGGGTGCTTACAAACGTAAAGTACCAAAATCGCACAGCGAAAACATTTGCACCTAACTTTACGCATGCTTGTAGTTAGATCTACGTAGAATTGAATTGCAACGCTAACTATTTTGAACTTGAATAATAAGGTAATTTTGAGCTCTTTAATAGTAACTAAATGTTGTCGTAGATAAAGTATAGTACAAAACTGTGAGGTGTAAAGTAATTTCGCAATATGCTATTACGTCTAAACTCATAGCGTTTTCGATTGGGTGCTTCAAAGCATTCTGAGGGTGTTTTTATCTATTACATAAGGTTAAAAAAGATGAGAATACTCTAGAGCAGTCTGTCGAAAGCGCTATTACTAATTGTAATAATTTACTACATTAGAACAACATATATTTCAATTTTTTAAAAAATATTGCAGATAGTTATTAAAAAAATTATTTGAAGTCTCTGCTCCTCCTTCGCTCGTCAATGTAATAAAAACTTATCTGCAATGTTAATTGTTATAATTGGGTAATAAAAACATTTTTTTCTATAAGTAGGATTAATAAGCAATTACCAAATTAAATTCTCTCCATATATCCGTTCCAACGTTTTGATGCCTCAGTGACCTTTTCAACAAAGCTTCGAGCTTTGATCTTGGCTCCGTCGATGTTAATATCATTTCTAATTAGGATAATTAAACTAAATGAAACTTTGTTCTGTTTGTGTTTCAGATGTCAATTTAGTTGTCAGGCAAAAGACATTTAATACATTCAACACCTCTTTATTATTTTCGACGATTAAGAACTGAAAATTTTTATCTTACAATTGGAGCGAAACGAAATGTGGATGATTTACAAAACTTTCCTTTGACTCATGGCCAAGTTAATCCTGTAAAAAAATACTCGATTTCAATCACTATCATATTTATTATAAAATCGTAAGTGCAAAAAAAGAAATCAATCTATGGAAGACGTTGTAGGATCACCAATCCTTACTAGTATTTAGTAGTTTAGTAAAACTGAATATTTATGTATTTTCTGTAGATGGAAATTGTTAACAGAACAAATCTAAATTCCTCCGATTCAATAATGTTGTCTTAACGTTCAAGGTTGTGAGCTTTGGTCTCGTAAAAGCAATAGAGGCAGCCAGCTGTTATGCAAAATTTCTTTCCATCATTCGAGTTCAATATCTTGTGTCTGTAAATTGCGCCAGCACCTTCAGCATCTTAAAGCAAACGCTCCGGGTTTTGTGTTAGACAAATGGCTGTAATTCATTTCTAAAAATCAATACGCGTCTGTGCAACGTGACCAGAAAATAGAATTCGATGCGGAAGATTTGCTAAGAGGGATTCTTAGGCTTCAACCGTTCCGGTGAAGAGGGTAGACGAATTTAACTTTGCCCCTTATTTCCAGACCCTTTAGTTATAATAGCAATAAGTAAAATCCTTTTTGAATTGTCAATTATAGATTGTCCATAAAAACTTAAGATTGTGTTTACAAACCATATACTTAGTTCGTTCTCATTAAAGTAAGACAATAACAAAAAAAAAACAAATGAAAAAAAGAGGAAACCAGAGTCAATTATAACGAATACATATAGAGTAAAGCTAAACCATACATACAGATATCAGGATGGAAGTAAACGCAATCGTAAAGAAAATAAAAATAATAGTGAAAGAGAAAACTTCATCGAGAGGCCATAAATAAATCGAAGAAGTGAATTAAAAAAAAATAGAACTGTGAAATAAGAGAGGAAGGACCTTGGAAAAGATGAAAAAACTAGGATAAACTTGGAGGAAGGATTTTTTCTTTATTTTCAAAATAATTTCCTGCGACTTCGATGCATTTTTTACATTTTGAAAATAAAGAATATAAGCCATTAAAAAATTTCTCTCTTGGGCTGAAGTTTTTTTTTATTTCCAATTGTAACTTTTCATCGTCTATAAATTTTGTCCAGGAAGTCTAAATCCTTCAGAGAATGACGACCTTGTTTACAGGGCGTTGTCGTGCAAAATCAAACTTTTTTGCCTTGATCTTTCAGGCCAATTTTGTTTGCTAGATTCTTGCAAAAGGTTACTGTAATAAGCCCCTTTTACCGTAGTTTTGTAAGGAAGGTATTCTACCAGGAAAGTTCCTTTGGAATACTAAAAAGTAGTAGCCATCACTTTACCAGTCGATGGTTGAACTTTAATTTTCTTTGGCGTTGGAGAATGGGTGTGCTTCTTGTTTACTGCAGAGGTCAAAGTGATGGATCCACTTTTCGTCCCCTGTAAACATTTTCTACATAAAGTTCGTCTCTTTGTCCTTCACAGGCAGTCAAATTCTACTGCGGATTTTCAACTTTCCGTTGTTGATCGAAGGAAGTGAGCATTCGAGGCACCTTTCTTGCGCTCACATTTGTCACCTCCATCAAATGTTCATGAATTATGTCGAGAATTGTTTCCTCACTAATGTTCAAAATATCAGCTGTCTGATAAATTCTAATTCGATTGAAAAAGAAAGAAAATTCATAGTCGGGTACCTTAGATTTCAAATAACCCTCGTATCCTATTTTTTCTGAAGCACCTTTACATTTATTTAAATTACAAATTAGAGTAGAACTTTGATCTTACATAGAATTTCATGAAACAATTCAGAAGTCCTTTATTCTCTCAAATTCTCTTCCAAAGTAGTTTCACGAATTTAAAGTCTTATTTATGAACAAAGATACGACAGTGTTTATACATGAAAGATACAGTCGTTAATTAGACTCGTACAAGCTTATTAAAGTGTAAATCATAGAAAGCGTGCAACACCAGATGTACGATCTTAAACAAAAGCGACGGCAATTAACCGCGTTTACACAGGAAAGCTTTCGAGAAACATGTAAGCAAGACGACTCCCCGGAGGAAGCCCACTCCTAGAGCGAAGCATATGGCAAAGAACCGCCGATAAAGCAGTTTGGTGTACCACTTTTCTACATAAAATCACACGTTTACGACAGAATTGACAATGTAAAAGATGTTAAAAGAATGTTGCAAACAGATTGTTGCTTTTAAAGTCTTGTATTTTACCCTTGGTAGATATTAAACAACGAGTAACCTAAAGCGTCTCATTTTATTTAGCGAACTGTGATATTAGTATTACATAATCATTATGATTTCTTATGCAATAAAGTTATCAGAAAGCCAATATAATTTTTAAACGTAAATGTATTGGTACAAACACTCAGAGGCAATTTGTCAAAGGGAATCGATTTAGACAATATTATGGGTGAAATTCTTTTAATGAATGCAAATTTCCAACAAAACTATAGTAGATGATATTAAATGCTAAGAGATGGATTCGGTAATTAATTCCGTATTGCTAAGTAAATTAGAGATCACAATTTTATAAAATAAATAAGAAAAACAGCGCGGGTACAAATAAAATGTCAATGTTTAAGAGCTGTCCTGTTACGAGAAAATATAGGTAATTAGGCGAAACGAATTGAAAGATAAAATCGATCCTTCAGCACGCAATGTTTCCGAACGCTATCACGCTAGTGTTGGCGATGGATTGACATGAAGAGGGTCCAACGTATTCCGACATTTATTTTTTTTAAACGAACCCTGCCCCACATTTCCCAATCCTCTCCTTCCTATCTTCTTTGAAGATACATCGCATTCACCACTGAATTATTTAAAACTTACCACCTTCAAGGTACATTTATTATTTAACTAATCTACGCGGACGCTTCGTATTAATTTAATGAAAAAGTTGAGGGTCTCATCGCCTGTATAATAAAATTTTCATAATTAGTCGCCGTAATATAATATCCACCAGGCGAGGCGGGGAGAATTGAATTTGGGCAAAAAAGGGGACGACAACTTCGTACTTTCGACAATTTGAAGTGAGCGGGATGTTTTTGCTTGTTTTATGTGAGGTTGCCGCCTCTGTTGATGAATGTGTTTTTGCTTGCCTTGAAGGGTTATCGTTGTATCTGAGCAAACAAAAAGGGACTCGATTTGATGTTAATTTACTCAGTGTTTCTTATCGCCCATTAAAAGTTATTTACTGTGGTTTCAACTTTTAATTAATTGTTTTTGTAATTTAGGGAATTCAATAAGTACCGGGGTTGGGGGGGGCTTACAATTATAAGTGAAAGCTCTAATAAGTCTATTGTTGTATATTTAAATTTCTTAAATACATTGTCAAGCGTTGCCACCAGGAAGGTATTTTCGAAATACTGTCTGCAACACTCTTTTATTTTTTAATTTAAACATTACTCAAGGTGTACCAAGTGAAAGATTCTATATTTTTTTATTTGTAAGGACGCACTGTAACATTGCTTTGTTTAAACATTAATTAAAATACGAGATTAGGAGAAAATTGCATTACGGCGTGGAGACAGAAGGGAATTTTTCGGAACATTTAAAATTAAAATTTCATTCTCATTTTCACATATACAACACAGAGTCTTTGAATTCGAAAACATTCCCTTCCTGTTTATATAAAATACATAAGATTTAAGCTGAAAACATTTCGTCCTACTTCAAAGCAACGTGCAATCTTTATTCATTCGTTTAAAAAGGCCATCTTCTGTGTTTATTTAATTATTTTATTCTTCTTATAAATCGTGTGAGGAGAAGTTGAATGCAAGGATTTCGGTATTTTATCTAAATATCTTGTACAATTTTACTTAGACGAAGAAATTGATTTGTTGTGGAAGAAAGTGTTACAATTAATAATTGTTAGCTTGAAGAAAAATTGCATTTATGTTAGAGATGGGGACAAGGATCCACAACTTGTTGTTTGTGTCTTTTGTGAAGGACTACGTATACAGGTTGCAAACGGCTTCTAAAGTTAGCAAGCGATTATCTGACCTCACACGAACAATGCTCATTACAGCGTAGGCAATCCCTAAAAATGCGAACATTAAATACCTCGAAATATATCTTAAAAGCTAACAATAAATCCAATGTGTAAACATAGAAGGTCAACACAAAAACGGAGAAAAATAAAATAATACAACTTTGCACGATTAAAATTTTCATTTTTAAATACTTTAAGTAAAAAGCTATGTTGTTATTCTACAATTTTTATTTTATAATAAAGAAAATGCCGTACCGTTTTCTTTGCTACAATGTTTGTAAGTTTTATTGGAAACAAACATGCAATTTCCTTGAGCGTCGGTGGCGGTAATATCATCTTGTCCGTGTGAAAAAATGTCCGTAGCTGACAAATTTTAAAACAGATAAATTAGAATAAAATAATTCAATATTATTTAAGTAACAAAACAATAAGAGAAGTTGTAAGAAAACGAATGGGCCACACAACAGTTACATTTGCACAGATTAAACGCCTCAAACTAAAACAGATCAAATACTAACACGAGAACGTCGTCTAAGTTGCCATCCTTAAGCACACGGAACGAAGTATGGATATGACCTTAGCAGCCGTTCGCAAGCTGTATATGTATTATGTAAAATAATAATAATAAACTTTATTTAGACACTATGCAAAAGTATACAAAATAAAAAGAACATTATTAATTTGAATACCTGTATGTAATACCTCTAAATCGCAAGGCGAAGTTCAGATGACACCTGCTTTTAAACCTATTCTTGCAAATAAAATTAAAGTAAATAATTGTAAATTGCTTACACCTACATTTAACTAATAGAAAATAGAAAAAAAATAAGACAAAAGAAAAGAAAATATAACAATTTAATACTAATACGCTAACAATCATGATTAAAATAAAACTTTAGCTCAAGCCCCTACAGCAGAAACAAGACTTCTTTCTGAGCGCCCTCCGTTCACTATGCCGATCAAAATTAATGAAATTTATAAAATTAATAATAACTGCAAAGAATAAAAGAAGAAAAATATGATAACAGTACTCGTATTATAAGCCACTCAATATTTGGCGTCAATCTCAGCGCACTGCTTACTAAAAAGTTCTTGAAAATATGAATATCTAAATATTTTGCTGGCCATAAAACTATATTTATAAAGTATACTGTACGACTTATAAATGTGTTATAAAAATGACCGCTGGAAAAGAGAAATTCTATATTTTTGAAGAGAAATGAATGTGTTGTATCTTGTTGATAAGTTATCCACATTGTGTCTAAATTTTAATTTGTTATGTAAATAGGTAGGTTCTCCATTGAAAGCCAATCAATATGTTCCAATTTAAATGGAATTCTGTCATATTTCCGGATACCATACACGTATCATAAACATATATTTTGAATTTTTTGTATGCAGTGAACAAATTGGTACACAAAAATTAAATTGTGAAACCACGTATGTTTCACATACTTGTTTTTTTTTTAACTTCAACCGAAACATATGAAATATGATCTAATGGATAAAGTTTTTTTAATTGTATGTAAGCATTTCTTATGTATCCTGATATTTGAAATTTGTATCGAAAGCTGTTGTCTAATATCAGACCAAGACCTTTTGCTTTGCTAACAATAGGTATCTTTATACCGTTAATTTTTGTGTCATTTAGGCTGGGGACATTACCACTGATAGATTTATTAGCAAAGACTAGAACGCAGATTTATCCGGATTAATTTAAAAAAAATGCTGTGATGATAATTTGTACATAGTGACTAAATTATAGTTTTGTAAGTCCTGGATCCCAAAGGAATGATACAATTAGGTATCATCCGCATACATATGCATTTTAAAGAACTGAACATGGCTTAGAAAAGTAGATATATAAATAGAAAGCAATAAGGGTCCTAATACGGAACGCTGAGGTACACCACATGTTAACGGGAGACTTTCAAATTTTGCATTATTAATAATGACGGACTGACTTCGATTTCACATTTGTTGTTGTTCAGAAATATATATGCATTCGTACCCAGACTCATGAACTTAAGAATCGACGATAAGATGTGATCAACAGCGTCAAATGCCTTACTGTAATCAAGCAGAGTTAAAATAGTCACGTCTCCTTTATCACGACCAATTAGAATATCATTAGTAATTCCCATTAACGCAGACGTAGAGCTACAACCTGCCCTAAAATCTGTATGAACTGAGGGAAGAATGTTATTATTTAAAACGTAATTGCTCAATTGAGCATGAATTGATTTTTCGAATATTTTAGACGTAACTGGCGGGATACTTATGGGTCGAAGATCTTTGTACTGAACAGGCTGAACAGTCTTTGGTAACGGTTTGACAAGGGCAAGTTTCCAGTAAAATTAATATATGTGTTAAATATGGTAATATAGAAGGACAACACAGTCTTAACATTGACATATTTATTTCATCACCGACATTTACGACTTGAAATTCAAAATTGTTATTATTTAGATTTGTGGTGTATAAATCAGTATCGCCAGTGGAAATAGTATTTACAAGATTCTGTATACTATTAATAAGTACTCCTTTAAGGTATTTACATAGATTGGCTAAATGAACAGGCACGATTTTATTTTTAGGTTTCGTAAATTTAGGCAATTTATATTGTTCCAGAATAATTTACTATTTCTAATTATTGTTCCTATGTGATTAAAATAAGCTTTCTTTTCTTTTTTAAAAGTTAATGTCGTAAGGTTCCGTAATGTCTTGAAATAGTTCCAGCGAGAAGGCAATAAAGTCTGTCTGAATTTGGCTTTAGCTTTGTTTCTAAGTTTCATTAATAGTTTTAAGTTATCAGTCAACCACGGGAAATTCACTTTCGAAAACCTACATTTTTTAATTGGCGCATGTTTATCAAATAATGTACTTCATTATGATTAAAGAAAACTAGTTTTTGATTTATGTCATCAATATAAAACAACTTTTGAAAAATGGTATACTTTGTAAATCCGAATTGTATTCATGAACATTAATTCGATTAAGATTCCGTACATATTTAAGAGAAAGTTGATCATTAGGATTATTAATATTGAACTCACAAATAACAAGATCATGATCCGAGGAAGAACAGTTTATAACATTTGAATTAAATTTAATTTCCCTATCAAACTAAATAATTAAATCAATTAAGGAGAATGTAGTATTTGTTACCCTTGTAGGGCAATTAATTAATTGTTGGCCATCTAGGGATTCAAGAATTTCATTCAATAAAATTGTTGCAGTATTATCCGAATTTAACATGTTGATATTAAAATAACCAGATGCAATAACTGCATTAGGTTATGGTTGACCGAGTTCTCAAATTCATCTAGGAAATTAATACAAACAAAATTAGGCGGCCCGTATAATATACCTACAACTAATTTATATTTTTAAATAGCTGATAGATGTTCGAGCCATATGAGGTAACTTTAGATATATCCATGTGTACTATAATTTTTATTAAATAAAATTCTGTATGGCACTAAGGACGCATCGCAATCTTTGATTAGTAATTAGAAAGTACTTAGTAAAGCGCCTAAAGAATTAAAGGAAATAATGTTTTCCAACATTTTCCGTGCATACATTCCATATTTCAAAAAGTAACTTTATGATTTGGTTTCATATGAAGGATTTAATTTTGATCGGCATTGAAAAAGTAGTTTTTCTAAAATTTCACTAATTCTGTTTTCTACATATTACATGTCTTAAAAGGTCTCTTTTTCATCAATCAATCAATCGATTTATTCTTTCACTTGGCCAATGTTTATAGACGTGAAAAGTTAAAATGTAAGTGCAAAAGTAAAAATACAGTAAGAGCTTTGTCGTATAACTAATTTAAAACAAGAAACACATCAAAATTACCTAAAAACAGGCAGAGAATAAAACATTTACGTAAGTACAAAATATTAAAACTTATAAAAAAAATCTTAAATATATGTATATATCATACTTGACAGAGTTATTTTCAAAAACAAAAGAGAAAAAGAGGAAAAAATGTGCGAACAAAAAGAACTAATAATATTTCTAAAATGGACTGCGTAATACCGACAACTTTTTCAAAGAATAAATAAAAAATAACTTAGTTTTGTATTTACTCAATGATTTACAACGCTACTAATATTGCTGTTGCAGTGATTATCATAAAGTAATTTATTATTGTGGTGTGGGCCCACCTAAACTGTGAAGTGTATTTTCTTTTAATAAATGCGTTAAATATTCTGAATGTTCCTTTACTTCAAAATGTACTGTGACAATATTCTAGGGGACTTCCAGAAATCATATGTGTTTGACAATCCTTGCATATTTTAATTAGCCTTAGAGAGACAGCTTTCCTGTAATAAACACCTATTCACAATATCTCCGCATTATCATTTTTGTTGTCATTTAAGCTGAACTACAAATCTCTCGAGCATCGCTTTACTGCCTAGTAATAAATAGTAAGGAACGGTCACAAAATTTTCGGATAACGGCATCCACCATTTTATACATGACATGTCAAAATATGGAGCATCCCTAAGAAATGCAATACATTGTAAATCTTTTTAACATTTTGTAATGCAGATGATTTGAAATATGATAGAATTGTAAGAAATCGGCATTTTGTACAGAAGTAAATCATTATTAAGAGTGAGAAGAAGAAATGGAAATGGTTTGCTTATTTCTGCGTAATTTTTTTTTGTAAAGTTTGAATTAAGCTAATAGATTTTGAGCGTGAAAATGGAATCTCTCTTTCACTCTCGTCGTAGTATCTAGAGGATAAATGTATCTCGACCAGGCCTTGTAAATTGATAAACCCGAAAGTAAAGGCTAGTGTGTCCCTTTTTTTTAACTTTTAACCCCCATCCCTCACACTTAATTCGATATTGAAGATATGAAAATTGTAGACAATGACATTATTAATATTTTGAATAAAGTTGGTTTTGATTTTCAACTAATAAGGTATAAAATTCCAAAGGGAATCTAAAAATGAAAAATACAAAAGAATACTTAGTAAAATGAGATTCGGATCTTCTGGTACATTACTATACATTTTGAAATTTAATTACTTTTATTTGATGTATTTTGTCTCTATTTCGAGTTGTTTCTAAGTGGCAGCCTATTCAGGTAGAGCTGGGATAACTACCATTCACTTAAATCAAGATTAAATATATTGTAATATATTTAAAGTGGGCTAAATTAAAAAAAAAACGATCACGTGATGAAAGTTGCAGACACGCTATCAATTACATTGGAGTTATGTTGTTAAGATCGGTAAGAAATGAACTGAAATAGAATTGATGACGTTAAATATCTTATACTTTGTAAAAGTCGTTACCGAACATGAGGTGTTATAAAATAAATGATGTAGCTGGTTCGCTAAGTCTCGCGTGGTAAACCAGGAGGGAGTCAAAGCAAATTGAAACAGGCCGTATATTTTTTATATATTATTTTAAATAAAATAAAAATGAGTTTTTTTTTAAAATGAATTGAAGAATTAAATGCATTCTGACATTATTTCTTTCACATCGCCACGTGTTCACTTTTACCAGTCGCATGTACATGTATTTCATTCAAATAATAAATAAGTTAGCAACAATGTGACTGTAACTTTGGTTAGTCCGCTTATACAACTTTGAAACCGATTTACATCACGTAATGATTAAGACAAAGTATTAAGTTTATGAATTAAATTAACTTGAAACCTCATTCGGCGTTTCTCCATCTTTTTTTGTATCGCGTCGTTTCGTCCTTTCTTACAAAATAATGTTTTCTAGTTGCCTGCCATTGCTGTTGCTGTTTTCCCTTCTGTATTTTACAAAATTATTCAAATTTGGAGTACTAAGTAATACAAGGGGTGATCTCTAATGAATTGTTAAATCGTTAATACGAGGTATAATTTAAAGTTTAAAACGGATTTGTATAATCATATTGCTGTACAATACAAAGATATTGTGATCAGCACGAACTAATGCTTTCATAATTCTAACAATAAACTCTTCTTTTTTGCCATATTTTTTGCCTTAAACGATGTCCCTAAAGTCAAGAGGATTAAGGTCAGGTGACTTCTCCCCCTCTTCTACTATTCTTAGTATATATCAAACTTTTAAAATGAAAAATACTTGTATGTCCTTTACGAATGAATTTTGGACATATTTTGATAAGACACTTTTGACTTAAAGTGATAGTACGTAACGCGCTCTTAAGTTATGGCTGTTATGTCAAAGGACATTCTGTATAAGTAGAAAACTAAGCTTCAGTCTCAAATCCATTCTTTCAGAACATGTAATATCTATGAGTTAACTTTGTAATTTCCAAGGAGCTAGAAAATGCGGAACTTGCAAGTGCAATGTCAGTTTGGCCTAATTTTCTGAAATAGTTTTCTTTTCTTCCTCTCTCGAGTTTACTCGATAAGATTTCATAAACTGCACGTGTCAAAAGCAGACAATACAAATTTCCTGGCTCATTATTCGAGCGGCGGAAATTATATATTACACAATAAAATGCTTACACAATATTGTATTGTACAGAGAAAGTTGATGACAACATCGAATGAAATGTATGGGGGTGGGATTTCTTTGTATAACGTGTAAATCATTTTTAATGTTCAGTGAATATTACAAACTCGTACACGTGACTTCTCTTTCATTCTTATTCAATAAGGAAATTCTTTGAATAATATGATTTGGTTTTTGATGCACCAAAATATTCAAAGCTCTTTTATGAAAACCAGAAGTTACACAGTTAGAAAGCTAAAAAGTTTAAACTAAACTTTGATTTAATGTAGTTTTCGGCTTATTTTAGTATAATTGCAACAGTAAATCCTTTAGAAATATCTAATCAGAGCTTTCAAATGTTTTAGTTTTAGAATCGATTTTGAATACTTTAGTTAGGCACAAATAATAACCCTACTGCTTCATTATAATTCATGCTCTATTAACCGTAGAAAACGACAGGTGCTCTCTTATAATCCGAAAACTTTACAAAAGACGGCCAGGCACTTTATTAAATTTCAACACATCACACTCCGCCAACTTGCTCCATAATTAAAGCAGTTCCGCGGAAAATTTCACGACGGGGACGCCCCGCCAGGGACGGAGCACGAAACATTCTGCGGATTATTAAATTAAATTAAATTAATTGGATGGACCTGCAAAGCAGGGAATTGCAAATATGGTGCCTCGAATGTTGAAAAGGGCACTGCAATTAATTTTATGTGAATATTCACGAGTGTACTTAAACAAGAACTTTGAGTAATTCGTGCTTTCTTCAAGTTTAACGAACACCAATCGATATCCAAACTAAATTGAACGTCACACCTTAAGTATACATTCTTCTCCTTTCGTGGAGTTATAATAGAGTTTCGAGAACATCGCTCAAATCCAGCTTAATGAGAAGCACTCGCTTCGCATTATCGCTATCACCGAATTCATTTCCTGACCTTAATTCGCAGTCTCTCGCCTAAGTGTAGATATGGCTTTTCCCGCGGCGTTCAGTGAAAATTCAATTCCCTACGTGTGTTTTATATCCATGAGATTTATTGTTGAGAAATATAATAGCGTATCTCGATCAGAATTAGAAATGTAATCGTCGTTATAAATCAGAGGGACTTTTGTTACTGACCACATGGAATTCTATAAAAAGGATATTGTAAGAACGTAAATCTTGTTATTAGTTCAATGATCTAAATAAAATTTCAATCGAATCATAAATTCAAATAGGAAATTGCTCCTGAAGTGTTGCAGTTTGCTGGTTTAACGACGAGATATGATATCGATAATTGCGGGATCACTTGCGCCCTCTGTATCCTAAATAAAAAATGAAGTGCAAGCAGAAGTCTGATGGATAAAACGTTGGTAAAGCACGAGCGTGGTGCCATCTGTCTTTAAGCTGCGCAGTTGGAGCTTTCCTAGTTTGTAGATGTGGTGCTGAGCAAGCGCAGCAGAAAAAAATATCGTTCATTATTGATCAGTGTTGCTTCAGGTACTAAAAAAAGGTATAAGAACTTCAGGTGCTCGCCGATAGAGGGTAACAAGTAAGCGAGTGTACAAAATGTATTCGAAAATAATTCGAGAAATTTGGTGGAGGCGCCGGCGAAACTTTTCATTTTCTAAATAATCTTATGAGTGATTTAAAAATAATACATTAACTATAACCTAATTAATTAAAAATATATCAGTTTTATCTGATGAGACAACCTAATAGAATATAAATCGGAAAAGCTTTTTTTTTGAATGATGAAAAATAGAATTTAGAGAGAACTATTTACAATTTTCTCGCAACGTGAATACCTTTAATCTTTTCTGTTAATTGATCAGCATTATTATATGCAGTCATCCCTGAAAGAAAATATTATTATTAAGTATTAAGTGGAATCAGAAAGAAAATTATGAAACTGATATTGGAAGTCCTGTTTCGAGAAAATAGTGGTACACGCTCTTCTTACAGACATTGATGGTCTTCCTGTAATAGAAACTTAAAGAGGAATAGCACAGGGGTCGGGAATAATGATATTGTTTGTAATACAGGGTGTTTTGTAACTTCATGAAAATAAATTAAACAATGAAAGTTTGCATGAAGATGAATAGAATGAACCATTTTTTGTTGAACAAAGTGTTATTAAATTTTCGAGAAAATAAATAATTTTGTCGAACGGGTAAACCGTTTGAAAGTCTCTGGTTTAAGTTTATGATGTTTACGAATAATATGATTAATTGACAGAATTTACAAATAGTGAGATTTTTGACATGATTCTAGTGTACGGTGAAAGTGGGCAAAACGCATTAGCGGCAAGGCGTTTGTATGTACAGCATTTTCCAAACCGACACCAACCAGTACCATTTCTCGCTGTTCTGCAAAGAGCGAGGGATACTGGAACTTTAAGGGCACGTCGTGGAAGAGATGGATGACGGCAGCGTCCACAACGCATCCTAAACAAAGAAGAAGAAATACTACAACTTACCTTTCGTTAAGTGTATGTGAATCTCAAGACCAGCGCGTTTATCGTCCTCCGTTGTTTGGCGCATTCTTCGCGAACAACAATTACATGCGTACCATATTCAAAGAGTTCAGGCTTTGCTACCAGCCGACTATGCTCTACGTATACGATTTTGTCGTTGGTTACTGCATAAACAACAGGCAAATGCGAATTTTGTTCATAATGTCCTTTTTACCGACGAAGCTATTCTTACCAGAGATGAGGTGTGCAATTTTCGCAACATGCATTTATGGGCCGAGGAAAACCCTCACGCAATTCGTCGCGGCCATTTCCAACAACGGTTTTCTCTTAAAGTGTGGGCAGGTATTCTAAACGGCAATTTAATCGGCCCGTTCGTCTTGCCGAACCGTTTAGATGGTCACCAATACTTAAATTTTCTACGAACTAATCTACCGGAACTTCTCGAGAATGTGAACTTAAATCTTAGAGCAACGATGTGGTTTATGCACGATGGGGCTCCACCTCATTTTCGACGAGAAGTACGTGCTCACCTCGACGAAATTTTTCCTGGTAGATGGATTGGAAGAAACGGGCCAATTAGGGGGCCTGCACGTTGACCTGATCTAAATCCGCTAGATTATTATCTGTGGGGACACGTAAAAGCGTTGGTATACGAAGAAGAAATCAACACGTTCCAAGAATTGAACGATCGTATTAACGTGGCATTTCTCTCTATTCGACAACAAAACATGTTTCATAACGCTTGTGAATCATTACTTTGCCAGGCAGTTTTGTGTTTACGAGCGGCCAAGGGAAGGAATTTTGAACACTTATTGTGACTCAGCCGGCACTGAGCCAGAGATTCAATTTTTGAGATTCATTTGTCAATGCGTTATCAGTTGAGGGTAAGTTTTATTTTGTTTTTATTTCCGTTTTTATTTAGATACATTTATGCACACATCTCATGTCCAATACGCCATTATTTTTTTTCACGAAGTTGCGAAACACCCTATATACATAATTATTTTACTTGAAGGAGAAATCTATGTAGAGTTGTTGTTGGCAGAACTTCTGACAAAAAGCTTAAAAGAAACTAGGGTGCTGTTTACTCGGCTGCGCGGGCAAAAACAGTTCCTGCTCATCATTAGAATGGTACAAACAATAGCGTCTTGTCTTAAATTCGAGAGAAAGAAGATGTAGAAGTTCAAAAGTTACTTCAAAAGAAAAATTTTATGGATCATAGAAATGATTTGAACGGAGTAGATGAGACATTGTGGGATTTTAAGGAAGAGTTGTTAAAGGAATTTTTTAACAAGGATGTTTTTTTTTTGTAACGTGGTTTAGTTAGGTAATGTAATGAAATAATGCATATAGAAGCGATGAGATCAAACAATATCATGAAAAACAATTGTGTTGACATGATTACTAATGTAAAAGGCGTTTCGAAACATTAGAATGAAACAAAATAAAACTCATGCACATGGTGAAAGCACATTTCGTGATAGATGTAAATTTAAGTGACCTTGACCGTGAACGAGTCTTAACCTAGGATATTGCACTCCAAATTATCGACCTAGAGGGTGCAGTCGAAGGGTGCGCGTATCTTACGTCAATCGACGCAGAATTTACGCCGCCCTCCAAATTCACTCTAAAAGCGCGCCGTTAATTGCGGAGTTAATAGGAAAATTTATTACAACATTGAAATTTTACGCCCAATTTGATTAATTAATTAAGAATTAAAAAGAAACTCGTCGCCTTGTATAAATTTCCCATGAATTTTATTAGTTCATTAAAATAAAATAGAATTTTTTGCGATGTCTATCAACTGAGGGCACAGACATACAAATTATTTATGATAAAGTCAAATGGTTACTTACTTATGAGAAATAAAATAATAATTAAAGAACCGTAAGAAATATGAAAACGCAAATAATTAATCCTTTTCAAAAAATTGTATTGACCACAGACAGTAGAGACTGGCATTTAATCAGAACAAATTTTTGTGTGAAATATAGAACGGATTCTTAAAAAAAATGTATAGAGCATTAAAAGTAGAGATTTAGCATTTAATCAAAGCAGGATTGAACATTTGCAGTTCAATGGTTCACATAATCTGCAGAACTTGTTTCGCTGATGCCATGTTAAAACTGGTTCCCATGTTAAATCCAATTAATATGAAATTTCCCAGCACATATTCGAGTTATTTGATATTCAACGCGTATAAAGCTTCTCTGTTGTCGTTCGTATATCGATTTCCGTACACGTTTCTCGATTCACTCGCTCTCGAGGTAGTCAGGTTGATATGCATCGGTAGTAAAACATTCTTTCATTCGAGTACGCATTCGCAAAGCTAATTTAATGCCATCTCCAGGTTCCACTCGTGTTTTCCACCCACATCAAACCTGTCCAGTCCTGCGTACTATATGACCTACCTTTACCTTCAAAAGCTGTAATCAAACTCACATATATTCCAGAGAGACCTTAGTGCTATTATTAGTCTGTCCCCATCCAATGCTTTCCGCTTGCGTTGGTTATTTAATATGGCAGCGTAAAAATCACGAGGGAAAGAACTGAGGTTTATGCAAAAATAATGAGGCTTGCTCTGTAAGAGCAGAGTGAAACACCGGGAGGTATTATTACGTGCTTAAAGTTCAAAGAAATAATGGATGCAGCACTTAGAAAAATAAACAGGATTTAACGTAACATTTCGTAGTTTTGCTCTTCCGTAGGAGGGCTTTTCTTTCTGGGGAAAATCTTGGAATATTAAAGCGGCGGGTTCATTTTATATTATAAAGCGAGTGCGGTTTAGGACTAATTAACTTGTGAAATGAGTCGATAGATAACTTCCTTTTATAATAAACGCAGATAAAAGACGTGCCTTTTGAGAACCTTCACGTTCATAAGGAAGCAAACCTGTTTGGTTATTCCCACACAGTTTTCGTTGGAGAATGGCGGTGAATCTTTTATGTTTTTTTATCTTCTACGGCTTTATTAAATTATGCGTTCTCGCAGCAAATAATCTCTGCTCTGTATCCTTCGTATTTATAACGTGACCTAAGATTTTCTTTGAGGGATCTTTGATGACTTAAGCAATTTAACCCCTTTTGATTAGAGGTCACGTTGCTTGGATTATTTGCAATATTCATTATTTTTATTGTTCTATTGAAAGATAAAGCTGAAGTTGTCGAAAACTGTCTTGGGAAAATTAAGAAAATAAGGAAACAAAGTTTGTTTCATGACTAATGCAGACGAAGACAAAAGCAAAAGAAAACATTATTCAAAAGACGAATGAATTGAGATTACTTTTGTTTCAATTTAAAAGACTAGTGTTTTCAGAAAATCTGTGCATGTTAGTTAAAACTGTTATGATAATAATAAAGAGTCTTTATTATCTGTTGTAAGAGATATACAAAAATACAGAACTAGTACAGTATATACTGGGTGTCTCAAAATCTATGTCTTTAATTGAAACCAACGATAGTAGTAAAAAAAACGCAAAATTTGTCATACAACAATAGGGAAAAAGTAAATAATAACTCCGGTAAAAATCAGTTTTCGTTTTCTAAGAAATTGTTTTAGTAACGCTGGTTGGCGATTTAAATGGATTTAAATGTCTCAGCTGTGCAGAATGTTTGTTCTTCACAAAAAATTTTCGTCTTCGCACGCGCTGCCGGAAGATTTCCTACGACAATTGCAATTACTTATTGCTACTTTATATATGCTTATTTATTCAAAATAAAATTTAAAAGCAAACTGAATTCGTAGCACAATAATGCGCTTCAGTTTTATTTGTTTCATTTTCATGACAGTACATCGACTTTAACACTGTAAACTGCAAATTGTTATGTTTTTGTTCATTAATAAGACGAAAATAAATGTTTACTAAAAATGTTGATAAATATTAATTAAATTCAAGGAACGAGTGAGTCAATTAGTTTTCGTGATGAAAATTTGATTCTGGTTTAAAATAATTCGGAATTTTCAGAAACGTTTACCTACATTCGCCTTGACGATTTATTGGTAACAATTGCACTGTCATAAAATAAAATTCAGCTGGCTCAGTTTCGTTCCTCGAACTTAATTGTTTGGCTTTATTATTATCATGCTGTCATAAATTTACAGATGCTTACATTAGGGAGGGGGTTAGAATGAAAAACGAAGTGCTGAATAATAGTTTTTGAGAAAATTCAGTCCGAGTAAGTGCGTTTGTATTTTATAAAAGACTGAGGTTAAAATAAATTTTTAAAAACATTAATAGGCTTAGTATTATTTATCAAATTTACGTAGTGTGTAGTTTGTTTTGCGTTAGTTTAATTCATGTAAATATTTATGTACATAACTTAATTGAAATGTAAATAATAATAATAATAAAATAATAATAGTAATATTTATTATCAAATATAAGCTTATAAGTGAAGTATGTAGGGAAGTATGATTTTAAAGAAAAAAGTCGTCGACGGAGTAACAGTTCCTCTGAAGCAGAAGAAACTTTAATTCTTTTCTGAGTATACTGATGTTACATGCATGCTTAATATGAGCTGGTAAAGCATTGAAAATTTTGTAGCCATTAAAGAAAGCCCCTTTTTGATATAAAGAAGTAGAATGAGGATGAGGACGAGGATTTGATTTGAATCTAGTATGGTAAGCAAATATTATTTTGCGCAAAGAATTTTGGATGTTTGTAAATAAAGCAACAAAGTTCATAAATATAAATAGAGGGTAATGTTAATATTTTATGTTTTTTAAAAGCTTCTCTACACGAATCACGGCGTTTGAGCTGAGTCAAAACTCGCACAGCATATTTTTGTATTACAAAGACTCTCTTCCAACTGCTGCTTAATCCCAAATGTATCATGTCAAATCTTAAGCGACTATGAAAGTTGGAAAAGTATAGAGTGCGTAGCGTTTGTGGATTACAATGTTCAGATATAAGTTTCAATGCAAAACAAACACTGCTTAATTTGGAGCAAACCGAATTTAAGTGGTCGAACCATTTTAAGTGACTGTCTAAAGTTAAGCCTAGAAGTCTAGTATCAGTAGCGAGTGGTATATCATTTATTTTATGTAAATTTAAACAATGAGGAGGAATGACAGTATTCGATTTATTGTTATTGAGTAAAATTAAAGAAGTCTGTCGTCGTTAATTTATAGTTTATTCTTTGACATCCACATTTCAATCTTATCATAGATTCGCGAGGCTTCTTTTCAGCATCAGAAAAGTTATCACCTGTCACCATTATATTGGTATCGTCCGCATAACATACTAGAGTAAAATTGTAGTCTCGTAGAAAGAATCCCAAGTCATTTATAAAAATTACAAAAAGTGTAGGTCCCAGGATAGAACTCTGAGGTACCCCAGAGCAGATATCAACAAATTTTGATTTACTATTATTTATTATCACTTTTTGTATGCGAACTGAGAGATAAGATGAAAAGAAACCTAATGTGCTTCCTCTAACGCCATAGTGGTTTAATTTTTCAAGTAAAAGATTATGATTGACGCAGTCAAATGCCTTTGTTAAGTCTATGAAAAGGCCAAAAATTGAGTTTTTGTGTTCTAAATTGGTAATAATTTTATCAATAAATTCGAATAAAGCAGAACCAATATCTCTATTTTTCAGCGTTTTGAAATGGAAGAAGTGCCTTGTTTGTTTTGAAGAAACTAATTAACTTGATATTCATTATGTGCTCAAATAACTTTGAGAAGGAAGATAGGATACAATTAGGTCTATAATTAGCTAGTACATATGTGTCCCCTTTCTTATATACAGGCTTAACCAATGCAGTTTTTAAGTGTTTAGGAAAAAACACCTATTTGGATTGATAAATTTACAGGTTCCAAAATGAACCGTTTGCAATGCTTAATCAATGTATTAGAGACTTCATCTATACCAAGAATTTGAGTTTTTTAAATCATTAATTGCCTCTAAAACTTCACCTTGATTCACTGGAGTTCTGAAAAATGATGTGTTTTATACGGGCACATTTGGAGATAAAAACTCGTAGTCAACAGGAGTATTGGGAGTTCTTAAATTATTTACCATTGATGTAAAATAGTCGCTAAACTTGTCTGCCGCAGTCTGATCGGATAGAATTTTACTGATGACAATATTATTCATTCGAGATTTTTTATTTCCAGTTACGTAATTAATAATTTTCCACATAGCTTTATTCTTATTGTCTGCATTCGAAATAACGTTATCGAAAAAATTGTGTATAGAATTAGTTAATATATTTTTATACTGGATATTAATATTATTTCTAAGTTCTTTAAGGTCGGGGTTACTGACAGCTAAGTCATTTATCATCCTAACAGTTTTTTTTTTAAATTATTTACTTCGATTGTGATCCATTTTGCTTGCCTATTATTTCTCACTGAGCTTCTTTTGAGGGGGAACGTCAGATTAAAATAGTATAAAAATGTTGATAAAAAACATTCAAAAGCGGAATTTGGGCAATTGTTAGTAAAAACATCTAGCCGTTTCTGACACAATAAATGAAAACAAATTTCGTTTATATTAAAATTATTAAAATTTCTACGAATTTCTACAGTTGGAGGATCATTAATCAGAACCGAATCAAATATAAGATATTGGGTATAATGATCAGAGAGGTGTGACTTATTTACTCCCTGTGAGGTAATTATTTTAATACTAGGTTTAATCAGTATATTGTCAATGCATGTCTCAGAGAAGGCCGTTACCCTCGTCGGCGTCTTTATCAAATATTTAAATCCATAACAATTCAACAAATCGAGTAATTGTACCATATCACAGCCATTGGATAATGAATAAATAAATATGGTCATAAAGTAAGCAAAGATTTCAACACAGAGGAACTGCACGCGCTTGTGGTAGGTTAGTTTTTCATTTTTGAGCAATACCGTTCAGATTTGGAGAATCAATCTCTTTTATAATGAGACTTACAGTTTTAATTAAAGGCATAGGTTTTGAGACACCCTGTATAGTCTAAACAGATAATCCCAGAGCGAAGTTCAGAATAGCCTGTCAACAGACATTCTGCTTTTCCACTTAACTTTTAATTGACTTCTTTTTTCCCTTTAGACGTTTTCTTTTTTATTGCGACACGGTTGGCTTTGTGCAAAAAATGACGATGTCCGCCTCACGAACCGAGTAGTACGCAAGTCCTTTCGTGGCCATTATTTCAAAACACTAATTAACGTAGTCTTGATATTATCTGGTACACAATTATAATATTTAATGATGCAATACATAAAACATTGGACGAATGTAGCAGTTCTATTGTGTAATAATTCTTTGAATCGAGTATTAACCGTGTGTATATCAGTTCTAAATCTGGCTGCAATACTTCTTGTTTACGTGAATCCGAATTGCCTAAAATTTCACTTTAAAAAAATTAGATATTAAATATTGTATTAGCAAATTAGACGATCAAACATAAATAGTTTTGGCAAGGTCCGAATTCTTAACCTGTATTTAATTTAATAACGTAATTAATTCTTGTAGCAACGCTCGTCACTGTCTTACACATTAAATTCACGTAAAGAAATAACGTTTCTTGTTTATTTTAACAACAACTTTAGTTAAACACGACTTTGATCATAAGATCAAAATACTATTATTATTATTTACAAGCGGCAAACAAGTGCGGACTTCATTGAAATGGTAAAATTGGAACACTTTGGATAAAGTAAATATTTGCAACTTTATTTATAACTCAATTAAAACCAAAATACTAATAATTCTTAACACGGAGGTTTGAATTGTGGTGGAGTGCTTTATTTGTGTATCTGTAAAAGTAGATTAGAGGTGATTTGCGTACAATTGTCAATAATTTCATATATATTTTGAAGCTCTTATTCAAACTGATCACATCAATTCCGTTTAAATGCCAAGTTCATGTTCTTTGTTAACCAGTAAGGTATCATGATTTTTGGTATAATTGTTGGTTAATTATATCCTGAAGACTAAAGTACAAACAGGGTGTTTAAGTGATGTTGCACCAAACTTCGGGGAAACGTTTCTGACATTATTTCGAACAAAATATTTTAATACAGTTTTGCAATCGGAGCAAATTTGCATCAATTGGAGTCGATGTTTTTAGAAATACTGTAGCGATTTAAATCTTTGTGTCCGTGAAACAAAACGAGCGATTTAAATTTATTTATGAATGGCACACGACTGCAAGGAGGCAATAAATCTATCGTAAATGCAAGAATTTATGAGGCTTTTAATTCTGCCTTTGACCGCAAGACGTGTTAAAGGTGAAAACTTGAAAGAATGTGCATTTATCAGCATGTGTTTTTGTCGCACTGACATTTATGCAAACCGTAATTACATCAAATTTGCCGAGTCTTAATAATGTACAATAATTAACGCTTGTAGTGGGTTTTTATTTATTCCTGTATCCAACGTGTACATCATATGATGTGCACAACTAAGTAATTGAACAGTTGATTAAATCGGTACAATTAATAAATTGGGACAATTAGTAACTAGAATTAGTGCTTTCGCCGGTCTGTCAAATTATTTGCCTAATTATCAGACTGAATTTGGTCACATGAAGTAGAAACAAATTCGAAAGCGGGCGAATTACGAAAACGGCAATTACCTTACAGCATGTGTTCAAATATGCCACCTTCTAGTTGAATACACAAAGCCACCCGCCGTTCCAACGCATGCCACACATGATTCCACACATTGCGTTCCCTGATATGCTCAGCAACTTCAATAATTCGGCCTTGAAGTTCTTGTGCAATGTCCACGGGCGGATTAAAAACGAGTTCCTTCATTTAGTCCCATACATGAAAATCAAGAGGATTCATGTCAGGAGAGCGCGATAGCCATGCTATAGAACCACCACGACCAATCCACCGGTGAGGGAAAAGCTCATCTAGGTAACCTAGAACGATGGCACTAAAATGTGGTGGCGCCCCATCGTGCATGAACCACATGTGCCTTCTAGCGGTACATCTTCCAGCAATGTTGGCAAATCATTTTGCAAAAATGCGAGGTATGCATCGCCATTCATACGATCAGGTAAAATGAATGGTCCTATTAAATTGTTACCAATTACTCCTGTCCACATATTAATTGTAAAACGGCTATGAAAATTGTGTCTTCTGGTCGCATGCGGGTTTTCAGTGGCCCAGTAGTGGTAATTATCAAAATTCACTCATCCGTGAAAGGAATTAGACGCTTGAAATTGTTATCATTAATGTGGGCTTCCTGCAGCCAGTTACAAAATTGCAGTCTAGCACTGTAATCTCGCGGCTCCAAAGCATGAACACGTTGGTAGTGGTATAGATAAAGCTGTTGCTTTCTCCATATGCGCCACACCGTTGCATTTGCAAGTCCTGTACGTCGAGCAGCCTCCCGTGTGCTTATGTTGGGGTAATTCTCAATCATATCTACGTTTGCAACGTGAGGTGGCCGCACCGCGCCCCTGACTCCTTGTCCAGGTAAAAGAGAGCCTGCGTCGCGTAGTCGCTGAGCTACCTTGATAAATGTATGATAATGCGGATGTCGTACAGACGTGCTGCCAATCGCGCGTTTCCCCGACATTCCCCGTATAACAAATGCATATCTGCGTATTCTTGAAACGTGAAATCGCTCATCGCAAACACACCAACATATACACAAACACACTTACATACACTAATAAACTTAAAAATGAAAAGTATAAACTATACCAAATTAACGGAAATTATGCTTCGCTTCTTATTACAACGTTAATTGTATTTCATCATATCATCTGAGGCGCCACATTTTATGGGGCAATAAAGCAATAAACCGATTCTTTGAGCTATTGTGCGTTTTAAAAATATACGATTCTCCCTACCTTCGTTTTTCTCAAAATTTATTCGATTGAAAAAAATTATAGAAAACTTTTATTCCTTTTCACGATATCTACAGTCATACCGAGTTTGGTGCATCTTCATTGAAACAGGCTGTAAAATGTTTTAAACATTTTTCCCATGCTCTGTGATATCGCTCCTCTTGGTAGTTTGGTAATTAATAGCCATTAGCGGGTGATGTATCGTCTCTATATACCGATCTTGGTTTAGGGGCTGAAATCATGTCAAGTAGTTTCCTTTCGTCGATGTTTCCTCCTTGATCACTATTTTTCAGCTTTAAAGGAAAAGAAATTTGCGTGGAAGATTTATTTTATATGCTCTGCAGTCTTAACGTTGCTTTTATTTTGCTCACTATCGACTCAACAAACGTTGCCAATAGAAAGAAAAGTTGCCTTGAAATTTTCAGTTGAAGTTGGAATGAATGAATGGAGGAAGACAAGAACATTTGACCGAAGAGAGATATATTTGCTATGTTACATCTGACGTTTCATTCATTTGCCATTAATTCATTGCACTTGTTCTGATTAAAGTATTAATAATTTCAATAAACTTTGGTCATCTAATTATTGTACAATTATTTCCGATACTACTCATAACGGACCAAATTTTTTAAGGACCAGCTAATTTCATAAATTACAAAACAAATTGTTAATGTCGCTCAACAAATGATAAAATTAACAGACCATTCTTCCGTGTAACATTTAATTTTCTATTTTCCGTCTCCTTCGTTTAATTCCGCGATTAGATAATACGTCATCCGATTACTTCCTGATAGGCATCCTTTTCAATCAGTTGGCCTTGAAAAGCCCGCGGGACTTCCCCCACACAAGCATATCTCGTCTCTGTGTGATGTTCCATCGATGCTTATTGAGTTTGTGCCGGACGAATTGAGCCGAACATCCCTAGAGCATCGAAGCAACCACGTCCTAATATTTTTACTTGGCATTCTGACTGGTCTCTCATTTTACAGGATGTTTATAAATTGCTTCAAACAAATGAAGGTTTTTTCTTATTCATTATGAGTATTATACCCATATCTATTTCAATGTCATAATTGCTCAAATACCCTGTATAAATAATTCAGAAAAAAAATGAGCAGCCATTGCACGTCATGTTAAAAATTTGCATCGATTTTATGTCTAAACCGAATGATAAATTATTTGGTTATATTATTAGCATCGAGCTCGCGCCGTTTTGTAACGTAACGTGTGATGTGTATGGCAACATATTTCAATATGCTTTTGAGTCGAGACGCGAATTAAAAATTGCTTTTAAGGAACTCACGTCTTCGTTTTTAAAAGAGCATCGAAACACATGTTCATTTCAGAGCCCTTCACCTTAATGGCAGTCATTCGCAGAGTGGTGATAAATGTGCTGCGCGTAATTGAGTGGCAACCGTAAAAGCTCTTGATGTACCGAAAGTAAATCTGAAGCGTTTCCTTGTAAAAGCACGTTGATGCATGTTGTACGTAGTATATAGGTACATACATGGCATGTCTTACCTCATAATAAAGCTGAACACTATTGTACGTGCTTTTGTGAACTTTTGTCACAACAATGTTTTTTGTAATCAAATTTTGAGGTTTTATTGTACGTCGAGGTCAATTATCTACGAGTCAGAATTAGAATTGACGTCGGATAATTAGGTTAGAATTGTTGAAGTTGATGATAATGAAATCAAAGCTTTTCTATTTTTTATCATTCATTCTGTAATTGATTAAATCCGAACCAGTTCCAATTCAAATGAAATGGTCCATTTCGTATTTCCAGCAGAAGGAATCGAGGTTGAATAACTACATAAAATCTGGACTAGTGTGCGATTTATTTTTTATTGATTATTTCAAACTTGCACGTCGAATCAAATTTACGTGAAATTTTTATAACTATTTTCCCTCGCCAATCACTAACAAATCTGTATACAGAATACCTCATTCGCTTTTATGATAAAAAGCTCGATACACGATTGCACATTTTTCTGTCGGTATAAAATAAAGTTTTCTGGTTTAATTAGTATTGATAATTACTACATTGTTTCAAATTTACTAGCACAGAAGGATATAAAACGTTTCCTGAGCAAATCAAACATTTATTTATTTAAGGGATGTTCGAGGGAAAAAAAAACGATATAAAGCTGTCCTAATTTATGCTTTCTGCTCAAAGCTCACCCGACAGACGTAACAGTTAAGTCTTAATGCGCCAATTAAGTGTGAGGGGTACAAAAACCACCATCCACCAATGCATAGTGCGCTCTGGATTGACGTCATCCCGAGTTGAAGCTCTCGAATGTCCGACAAGGGGCGTCCCTTGCGTCGCAGGACATCCATCTCTGTCGGTTCGTGCTTTTACCTGTTGAAAAATGCAATTAACGTTATCCCTGCTACAGTGGAAAGAGGATATTGCTCCCAGAGATTTGTGTACCACCTAGATTACAAACACGCGAGGAAAAAGTGCCGCTCGTGCAAGTTCATTATGTATTCCGATTGAAATACTCTCATACGAGAAAATGCTAGATTAATCACAAAATGCGAAATCTGGATTAAGTACTCGAAACAGTAATGGCCAAAATTTTTCATAATTTTAAATTTTCCGAATGTCACTGTAAAACTGTTTGAGAGAAATAAAATAAACTGGACTGCCGAAATTGTGAACATTAAAAAATCTTATATTACACGTAAATTTGCATCTGCATTTATAACGGTAATCGAAGTGAAATTCCAGATGGTTTCATCAAGTAAGAGGCTGACAAATTAAAGCATTTACGTTCTGTCGCGCTTGAAAGGTGCATTTCGTGTTGCAGCTTGAAATTTAATGCCACAATTTCAGTGCGCCAGGCGCCGCTTTAAAATAAAAGTGTGAGGATATGTGTAAATCTGAAAAATTGCGAAGTATTTTTAGAACTCGGTGAGATTCAAAGATTTTTGCATTTCGTTTAATGTTTCTATATTTGCATGAAGTTAAGAGTTCTATTTAACTGCAATTATTAATACTATTTAACATATTTTTCCGTCAAACAATCGTTTTGAGCAAGGTTACAATTAATAATGTTTTAGTTAGAAGTAACCACAATAAGAACTGATTTCTTTATGCAAAAGATAAAAGTTTACTGAACTATTTTCGTTTTAGAAAAATTAATAAAGCAGCTTTCATTTGTTTCCTTATATTAGAGCCTAAAAATAAATTTAATAAAGATTTGATGACGTAGATTAGAAATTGTCATCTACGTTGTGTTGATAGTTTACAAAATGTCTCACTAGATTCTTGTCCGATGAAAGTTTGTGCAATAGTTTCGTAATATCTTTTCACAGACTTAAAAATCGTACAAATCTCAACGTATCAAGAGAAAAAAATTGAAGAAGCCCTCAAACGATAGCGAAACGAAAATATCATAAAATTTATTTTATTTTTAATTGTTCAGACATTAGATTACAATAAATTGTGAAATTATTATAAATTTTATAATATTTATAATATATTATAAATCGATAAATTTAAGCAACGATTAAGGCATTATTCAAAGGCGTCTACATATTGATTTTGAGAATTTGATTTATAAACAATTATGAAATGAAAAGTATACATTTTTTTAAATATGTTAATATAAGCTTGAGAGCAAAAGTATTCGGCCACACATTACTTTTCAATTAGAAGTGATTTTTAATATTAAAATGCATCTTGTACAATACTAACTAATCACTCAAATTAAAGAATTAATTTTATTAAGAAATTTTTATTAAAAAATTGTTACCAACCATCAAGAGATCATAAGCTTTTTTTATCAGAAGTGCCGTTTGTGGAATGGTTTGCAGCTTCAAACAATGTATTGTTTCAAGAATGCTATGAAACATTTGAATGCGTGGCACTTGCAATTTGTTTGCATAGTGTCTGTCAAGTTTTCTTCCAACAGTGTTAAAATTAGTGAAAATATGAATACACCGCCTGAAATTGCAGCTAAAGCTGTTGCTCTGCTTCGAGCTGGTAACAGTCAGCGATCTGTAGCTCGGCAACTGAACATGACACGTTCTATAGTTCAAAATGTTTTCTGAAGGTTTTTAGAAACTGGTCGGTACGTGGCCAGAGCAAAAACAGGCAGACCGAGAGCAACTTCAGTATGGGATGACCGCCTTATTAGAATGACCTCCTTGTGGAATCGCATGTTAAATGCTGTCCCGTTTAAACAAGAACTTCGAGACGTCAGAGGAGTAACACTAAGTAGCTGGACTGTTAGAAGAAGACTTCTTGAAAATAGGCAAAGGTGCCGGAAACCTGCAACGGGTTCAAAATTGACGGTAACGCAACGTGCAGAGCGCCTACGTTTTGCTCGTGAGCACATAAACTGGACGTTGGGGCAATGAAACTCTGTGCTCTTTTCAGATGAGACCAAGATTTGTCTATATGGTAGCGATAGAAGAGCTAGAGTCTACCGTCGTCAAGAAGAACGATTTTCACAGTCCTGCATAGTGCAGCAAACCACTTTTGGAGGAGGTTCATGCATGTTTTGGGGAGGTATTTCTCTTCATGCAAAAACCGAACTGGCCTATATCCCTACAGGTAACCTAGGCGGTTTAACTGTTCAACGCTATATTCATGAAGTCTTAAATGAGGATGTTGTCCCCTAAGCTGGCTTCATTAGCGATAATGTCTTGCTTATGCAGGATAATGCAAGGCCACATACAGCTGAGATTGTTCGAAATTACCTGAACGAAGTTGGTGTACGAGTCATGAGGTGGCCATCCAAAAGTCCGGACATAAATCCGATTGAGCACATGTGGGATGAACTTAAGAAAAGAATTCGATTACGGGTTCCAGCTCCAACAACGCTTCAGGAACTGACAAGCGCTGCTCAAGAAGAGTGGAATAATATCCCTCAGGATGTTGTTGAACGGCTGATCAGATCCATGCCAAACCGTATGCAATCTGCTATACCAGCAAGAGGGGGTCATACAAAGTATTGAGTAAACAGCCTTTGTTCAAACTTGTTTTCGTTTTTGTTATTAATAAACGAATTTAAATTTTTCTCGTCTTACTTATTCTGATTATGATAACAAAAATTTTGTTAACACGATAGACAAGAGCTAACCAGAGATTCATTTAGTATCATTTGAGAGAGCAATAGTCGGGCTTCGAAATGATACCAATGCGCTTTTTCACAAATGTAAGGAAGCATGCTATTTATTCCTTTACCATTAAGGCCGAATACTTTTGCTCTCAAGTGTAGTTGCTTTTCAACTTTTTCAGAAATGTCTTAAACAGGAGAAAATATTTGGTCCATTTATTTGCCATGAATGCTGATTGTGCATTCGGCAAGAGCAGCAACATTCCATCTTAAAACTTCTGATTGATTTATAAACAAATATGATGATTCTTAATAATAAACCTATAAATAGCTTAAATCGCTACATATTGCGATCACTTTTTGACACAACATTGCATTAGGAATGACAAATTGCAGCCAGTTTGCTACCTAATAAGTTATCCCATGCAAGGCGGCCAAAGCATATTTAAAGTATTAAAAATTTTATCACAAATCGGTTTTAATTGCAGTTGATATCTCAAGCATCTTCTGTACAGCTGTTTCGGCCCTATTTGGGGCCTCGTTAGCAGAAGCGTAGTTCGAGACTGTAATTTGTCATTCCTAATGCAATATCGTGTCTAAAAGTGATCGAAAGATGTCGCGATTCACGCTATTTATTACTATTACATCGCAAGTGCGAATAACCTGGTGCAGGTCAGCTTGGTTTGCAGTGGAAGTCTCGAACTACGCTCCAAGTAGGGCCGAAGCAGCTGTACCGATTTGTGATAAAATTTTTAATAAACTTATCGACATAGAAATTGCAACACCAACAAGGGATGGACATTTTTTCATGAAATTTTACAAAACCGTTTAGTTGTCGAAAAGCAATAATCTATTAAAATTTCAAAGAAAAAAGATAAAGGTATAGTTAAATTTTATTAATAATGTTTCGATTTGCTTCTGTTATTTATGCAGCCTTCTATTCGCTGGTGGCATCGATTCCAAGGGATTGTTTATGTCTTCCAGAGGTATTACATCCCAGGATATCTTCAATTCGTCTCGGAGGGCTTTTAGCTTCCCTAATTTCGTTAATCTCCTCCTCATGATATCTCAGACGTGTTCTATTAGCGAAAATTCGGAAGATCTAAGCAACTGTGGTAAAAGATTTACTAACGTTTGCTCAAAAAGTTCATTGTTGTCCCTGCAAAACGTGGACGTGCGTTATCTTTTTGCTGCTGCACGTAGGGAAGGACGTGGGGTTCTACCACTTCATTGACACAACGTTGAGCAACATGTTGCCTGCTTCCATAATCAATATTAACCTACACCATAACACTGATTGTTCGATGAACATGGTTATCAACGGAAAATTCAACATTTTTCCATACACTACGCCTTGGTCGGACTCTCTGTCTGTCCTCATGCATCCCCAAACCATTTTTCATTCATTCGCTCCAAACGTTACTGACAATGTTGTGAAGTTAAAAGTTAGACAAGATGTGGCCAATAAGTACGTAAGTCAATAGCTACATATGATACGACGATAAATTGTTCGCATTGTTATTGGACGACCTTCTTCATCAAAACATTGATCAGCTATTGATCTGGTGATAGAGAATCGGTCTCTTAAAGCCATAATTTTGAGGTGGCGAGCCTGCGCTTCATTTGTTCACATTTGGCCCTTGGTTCCTCTTCTGCGGCGTTCTTGCCTTCTCCAGTTCATGTCTGGTTTCTTCTCATATGGTGAATTGGTTTCGGTTGAGACGGTTCGTAATTTCTTGAAATCAGAAACCACCTTCCTAACAATCCGACTCTCTCGAATTTGCTCAATTGGTAGTAAATGGAACTTTTTTTTCTCTGCGCATTATTAAACTCTTAAAATAGTGGCTAAGAACAAACAATAATAAAAACAATTGAAAACTACAAAAAAACAACCAAAAGACACCAAGAAATAATTATAGTTTAAATAGCTTTTATTAAAAATTTTAAATTGCCATTTCAATGTATTGTAATTACTAAAAACAAGGAAGTTCTAATAATAAGAGTTTTACGAGTAGGACAACGCGTTCCTAGATTTAAATATTTTTCCAAGACAAAATCGGAATTAAGTAAAAATTCTTGCGCACATCGAGCAGCGATAATAATAGAAAATACCAATTATAAATGAGTGCAGAAGGGTGTAGTGAAACACTGTGTGCGCATTTATGTTTTCTTTTTAATAAACATACATTCAAATTTAAGAAACTTATAGCACTTTCGATTCATTGCTTCAGAATATTTTTGGGCTGGATTGCACAAAAGATTTAAGGCAGAATTAAATTTAAGCCTAAATTAGAATGTGACACACATTATGACGTTACATGCATAACATTCTAATTTTAAAGCTAATTTAAATTTAATCCTATTAAATCTTTTGTGCAACCCAGCCTTAAAGTATATTCATCATGTTTTAACCTTATGAAAAAGTAGAGGATGAGGATACTCTGCGAGTGCTCTAGAGCGATGAATCGAAAATGTGATATTAGATATGATAAATAACCTGTTCTACGTTGAAGAAACTTTTATGAGAATAATTCCTCAAATAATTGGAAGTTTGTACAAAATTTAATTTGTTGGAAAGTAAAAAATGTAATATTTTTGGTTGATTCCACCACTGATTAGGGGGGCTGAAGCAACTTGAACACCTAGATGAGTGAACGTTCTTTAAATCTGATATTCGGTTAAATTGAATTTGGCTGCTTAGGAAAGCTAGTAATTTAGGCGAAGACGCTATTTAAGAGCTAACTATTTAGTGGGCGAAATATTCATGACTAATTAGTCTTAATCAATAATTAAAATTAAAAAACTTAACAGTTTATGTATTTTTTCATATAAGATTCATATTTTTTAAATAAAATTAAAGTAAATTTATTTATTAGAATTACATTTACCTTAGCAGTTTTGTCTATTTTTTATTCATAAAGTTATCAAAAGACAACAAGACTTCAGTGCGGTTCATACTCATGATATTGTAATATGAAAAGGAAACAACTTTAAATCGAGCAAATGTATATTAAAGTACTTACTCTGGTTTAATGTTAGCTTTTAGGATGACTTTACATATATAATTCAGTGTGAGTCAGCGATAGCGCAGGGTTATGGAGGTTATGGAGGCGTGGGGTTAGAGTGGTGTACAGATTTACGAGTTACAGAAGAAAACAATAAATAGATTAAGATGAAGGAATATAATAAATGAAATGTGTAAGAAATAAAACGAATTACTCGGCGAGTGAAATAGCCTGCTCATTATCCACTTAAGATTAAATGACACAGATTTTATGTGGAAGTATCTTCTACCTCGTTTGTGTTTACGTGCGTTATTTTCTGTTTATCCAAGTGTTCATAAAAAAAAAAAAAACTAATTACGTGGATTTAAGCCAGCGTTATTTCAAAATAAACTTATATGTCCTTTTTATAATAAATTTATTTTTCCTCAGTTACCGTGTGAGTTTTACTATAATTAGGACAACCCCCAGCTTTAGAAAGTTTAACTTGAAAATTAGATGGTGCATTTTCACCAGACGCAGACATTCTTTCATAAATAATTTTTGGGCCATTATGAAAACTTAATCACATGCAAATACTTAATTCAAAATTCTGTTTTATTTAGAAAATGTCAGACGAAAAGTACTAGAAGTCTCGCTTCCACTAATTACAGAGACTTAGTTTCACGAGAAGTTCAACGAAGTCTTCAATGATGTAGAGAACTTCTGAGGCTGTAATCCCAAGACTTTGGAAATGACTTCTGAGCCCTCTTGTTTTGAGAAACTGTCTCATCACTTCAACGAACCCTTTCAGGCCGTTGATACAACACTGGGAAGTTGGTCACATTCTTCAATTTCACTAGAAGATGCCATCAAGGAAAAGCCTCGAGATTATTTCTTCAAGAACAGTAGTAACTGGGGACTTCAATATCTCAAAGGCAGTGGCCCAAAAATGATGTTATTTGATTTACTCAATACATTTAAACTAGATAGCACATTATTTAATCAACCAAGTCGTATAGCTACTAATATAAACTCCAAGACCTCCATAAGTGGTATTGATTACATGCTCCGCAATTCAAATGATAACACTGCCTTCAATATGATAAACTTCATCAGATCACTTTGGTCAAATATTAATTTGTGAGACACAAGCTGAAAATGGTCAAGAGGCATCCTCCTACAAAGTGTCTCGGACCGACTATATGCAAGAGTGTCTTCAAAATACACAATGGCACTTCTTGAATGCAAACATAAGTTGTAATGATAAATTTACTATATTCTTTGATCTATTTTGTGAAATTTACAAACAAGCAACTCATACCCAAACTATCGCACCAACAGAAAATAAGGATAAGAACTGGATCAATAATAATATAAAAATGGCAAGTCATGAACTCAAATCCTGGTACTCACTTAGCAGACATTTTCCGTGCCTCGAAGAGATTTACAAAAGTAAGAAAAAGCAGTATCAAAAAATGATAGAAAATGCAAAACATCAAAGAAATGAATATAGAATCATCAATACAGATAACAAGTGTAAGGAAGTATGGAAAATAATAAATCAAGAACTAGGCAGAACCAAAAAGAAGACCAGTGTTGTTACAATTCAAAAGAATAATAAAATATATGTGAAGCATGAAGTAGCAGCTATTTTAGCAGAATATTTTAAAAATAATGTAGCCTTGCAACTTGAAGAACATTTTGGAACCTGCAGATCAGAAAACTGTACACTGCCAACAACAGTAAACAACACCTTTTTCTGTAGTCCTATCGTAGAAGAAGAGGTGGAAGAAGTGATACGTGGTTTGAAGCGCAAACGTTCAATGGGACTTGATGAAATATCAGTGTCAGTGCTACAAAACATTTATCCTGCAATACTACCTCAGTTGACAAGACTGTATAACGAATCTCTTGCTGAAGGAACTTTTCCTGACGTTTTAAAGTCTTCCAAAATAGGACCTGTGTTAAAAAAAAATACAGACCCATCGACAATTCTCAATTACAGACCAATAAGTCTTTTAAGCATATTTACTAAAATCTTTGAAAAAATGTTATATGGCCTGTTATATGGATTAGCGCATTTTTAAATAAATATAACATGGCCTGTTATATCGATTAGCGCATTTTTAAATAAATATAACATAATAAATGAATGTCAACATGGCTTCAGAGCCGGCCGATCAACGGAGACCGTTTTCTAAATCATATTTATCAAAAAGTCGATCAAGGTGACCACGTTCTTGGCATGTTTTTTGATATGTCAAAAGCTTTTGACTGTGTGGATCTGAATTTTATATGTGCAAAACTTTTTAACTTAGGTTTCAGAGATAATATACTAAAATGGATAAATTCATTTATGAGACAAAGAAAAGCTGTCGTCTCTGTTAATCGGTCCTGCTCAGAAGAATATATTGTTACTCTTGGAGTGCCTCAGGGCTCGGTACTGGGGCCGCTAATATTCAGTTTATTTGTGAACGACTTATCTGAACATATTAGTGGTGGTTTCATTGTGAATTATGCTGATGACATATCTATAGCAGTCTCAGCGCCTGATACTGGTTAATTAAAGTACAAAGCTCAATTGATAATAACTGAACTGTCAAGATGGTGCCACCAGAATAGATTAATATTAAATAAAGATAAGACACAGTATTTGTACTTCAAGCCATCTCATATATGTGAGTTGGAAAGCTTTGATTTAAGTAATAATGTACAATTTTTAGGATTTCACCTAGATAATAATTTAAATTGTAGATCAGACTTGTAAAAAAATCACCAACTCTTGTTATGCACTGATACGACTAAGAAACACGGTAACTGAAAAAATTCTATTACAAGTGTATTATGCTCTAATATTCACGCATTTAAGCTATGGTGTGATGTTGTGGGGTAACGCAGTTGATTGTAATAGACTTTTTATGATACAAAAACGGGCGGTTCGCATAATCTTTGGCTTGTCGAGGCGTGCTTCTTGTAGGCAAATCTTTATTGAAAAAAACATAATGACGTTAGCATGTATCTACATTTACAATGGTTGTATATATGTTCTTCAAAATATACTTGTCAGAAATTTGATTAATGTTCGCTTTTAATTTTGTGGTTACGTTTTTGAAAACTGCCACTGCCAATGTTGCCAGTTCAATTGTGCTGTACAAAGTATTCCATGAAAACGAGAAATATCGTCTCGAACAAACGTTTAATGATTAATTATTTTTTTCATTGAGAAAGTTTGGGGTCAGGTGTGTTGTTTGCGGATTCTTAGTCAACAATTGTGCCACAAAGCGAAGAAATGTTTCTTTATTAACAAATGTGACTCCAGATATAATAATAAACAATAATGACAGAATGTTTGTTTGTGTATTCGTAGAATCTTGTGCACAGTGGTGTGGCTAAATGGATCTTGCTACTTGTGCAACGGGTGGAGAGGTGTATCGGCTTGTGCAACCCGTGAGGATGGCTTGTTCAGCCAGGAGTTTTTTTTTTTGGACTTGTTCAGACCGAAGAACTGTCGTTCTCAGGCCTTGGATGGTCTTATTATAGGTCTCGCGGCCATTTTCGCCTCGCTGTCGCAGAAGGGGTGAATACTCGAGGCCGGGATGAATTTCTGAAGGGGATTCGAGTTTGGTGCCTGGCAATGGTGTAGAGGTGTGCTGCAGGTGGCGCAAAAGCATTATATGAAGGGGTATTTAAATAACAGGATCTTCTTGCTGTTGCCGGTGTCTCAGAACCTTTTCCATGGCCATATTTATGTAAAATATCTTATCATTTTTCCCGAGAAGACCATAAGCTAGATCTCATTTAAAATTCTGTCTACTTTCACTACCTCCTCCAATACACACACCATCAGATTCTTCTGCTAACACTAGAATTCTGCAAATCTGCTTATATTTGTGCATATTCGTGGCTATGAGTTTTGATTGCTAAAAGGATTGTCACAGTCTATTTATAAATTTTACAGATATGCATGCGTTTTCTACACTATAAAATTTTGATGCCAAATTAAATGTTCCCTATTCCCCTTCCATTGATTCCATAGAAGAATCTGTCTGATTCATCATCAATTTCTGATTCTGAATCAGATTCTCCTAATGTAATAATTAAAGGAGGAATATTTTCAAACGAAAAATTTCCATATGTTTCGTCCAGTCTTCCGAAATTAATTTTTCACAATGATTACAAAAATTTTGCCACATGTCGGGGATACATTTTGAAAGAGCCTCACGTCATAAATTTGCAACCCTATCTTTCGATACTGGTTGCGAATTTATGTGCTTATTGTAAAAGTCTTTGCACTGCCCCCACGCTATCTCAATAGGATTGTATTAACAATGGTATGGAGGCTATCTAAGAACTTCATAACCGTGCTCCTTCAAAATTACGTCAGTCGCGTATCATTTTGTTGTTCCGTTTATTCTAAAAGGCTTAATTAATTCCCATAATTGCTTTTTTTTGTAATTTTGCCCTCAAATTCGACATTGTGTTTAACCAACCACTCCTGCATTTGACTTTTTTTACAGGAAAATGTAGGTGGTTTGTCCAACTGCACCGAGTGATAAGGTGCATTGTTCATCACCACCACTCGTTGCAACTTGCCTAGTGCAGGAATAAGCTGATTAACCAACCAATTTTGAAAAATTTCTGTTTTTATGGTAGTCTCTGTCATTGTTCGTCGAGTCAAGTAACAAGTCACACCCTTCCAAAAAGCCAAGTTTTGTTCCCGTATGCAAAATTGTAAAACGTTTCCCTTCACTTTTAATTTTGGCTGGATTACTTTTAGTAAAATATTCATTTATCAAATTATATTGCCAAATTAGTCGTTGCAAATCTTTCCGAAACATGTAATTTGTAAATATATCCGTCTTTTTACGTCTGCCAGATGAAGAAGTTTTCAAATTGTCAGGTCCTGCTTTCAAAATTTTAGTTATTGTTCTTTGCGAAATCTAAAAACATACATATACCTACATTAGACAATTGGGTTCATTTAGTTTATGTAAGCCTTAGTCTATGTATATCTGTCAACCTGCTTATAATTTCATCTTGTGTGAAATCTGGACGATCCTTTTTATAATAATTGTAGGCTTTTTTATGGCTTGTTTGGTTTGCCCGCTTATAATTTTCGGCATCATTAAATAATTAGTTATTTGTTTTAAGTTACTTTTGATCATGGCATTGTAGTTCAAGTTTATTTAAGTATTGGCAACATAGTCAATACAGCTGACGTGACAATGTCATAATTTTTTTCACGTCAGATTTTGACTACTTTCAAAATACATACACGTAACATAACGAAAAAAAAACATGGCCTCTAGAATGCAAAAAGATCATGAATGGATATTAAGCGATTTATTACTCTGATATGTACCCTTCTATTTTATCTATAACGAATACAGGATATTTTAAATTTTGAATTTTAATTGCACTATTAATATCAGCCAGAGATTCGGTAAACATTAATTAATACCATGACATTGAAACGATGAATTTGCAAATCATTTCATTAAAATATTTGTGTTAAATTGCGATGTAAAATTCATTTCAGTGCAGGACGCGGAATTTTCATCACAGTTAGCTTTCAAATAAAACGCTGTCAACGGTGCCAACTGCTGTAGTAATTTATCTTATTTGTGGTTGTGTTAGCAGTCATCCTTGATTTATTGTACGAGAGCATATCTTATAAGCACTTAGACTATCAGTTTATTCGAATTTTATTAATGCTAGTTAAGTAATATAGGAAAGAAAGTTCAAAGGAGAACCGAAACGTAGAAAATACAATAATATGAGTATTTTGACTTAAGGACGTTTCACCGTTGTAGAAATAAGATATTCAGAATTATAGACGCTTATTCCCTTGAAATGAACAATGCTCATCTTAATTAAACGATAGCAACTTATCGACCATAACAACAACCCACAGCTTGGTTTATGAAATCTTAAACTCGCTGTTAAAGGTCGTAACTGTTAATATCATTAAACATTTTCATTGAGTTTTCCAATAGCCTTCCCAGTTCATTACGTTCGAAATTACTTCGCAAACAGCCTGTTATGAATCACGCTAATTTCTTCGCAATAATTTTGAATATCTGATCATAGGCCACGCTTTATCGTAGAGCCCAGGCAATAAAGCAACGCTAAATTTATAGCACCGTGCTATTCAAAATAACCCCCGAGCGCGCGCATAAAAAATATCTGCTTTATTCTCGATCTCGACGAGCAATAAATAAAACTGTCCCGGGTTTTTATTTTTACGCCCGCTTGGCATAACGGCCGAGTTGTTTGATAATACCCTTAATATCGGGGAGAGTTACAAGGGCATCTTCAACCGTCGCTTCAGTGCAGCTCGAGGGTTGTCATCTACAAAAATGAATTCGCGAAGATGGTAGCGGTTTCTTGTTTGGGGGGGGGGGGGTTCGGTTGACCTTTGCGAAGTCTCTCGGAGGGTTTTTTCTGAAGTTTATTTGCGGAAGGTCTAGCAAATGTATGTAGACGTATTCCCAAGTGTGTACGAACTTGAATTTTGATTAGTTCGAATTTATGACTCTGCCATGATCTACACTCACCGAAAAAAACTTGTCATTTATACCGCGCATTCAATTAAATTCCTAATTAAAGCAGACTATAATTTCGATGTTTCTTCTTCTGAAGGTTTGTAGCACTGACAGCTGTCTAAATATTTACTTGGGCTAACATATCCCTCCAATCTCAACATCTGGCAAGCGCATTTTAAAACATGGAGCGCAGGGTTCGTTTGTGCATTCAAGCTGAGGGACAGCGTTTCTCTGAATTTTGTGTTTGCATTACATATTTCTTTATGTGATATCAAGATCGGATAATATGACACTGACAGTTCTTGAGAACTCACTCATGTATTGCTTGTCGCCAACTTCATAAAAAAAATCACGCTTACTTTAATTGAATCACTTATTGTTGAAAGGAGTTAAGTAACTTTTTTAAGTTTAAACACTGACTAAAACCTAGGAAATAAAATATAACCGTTAAGCTTCACCCTTTTCAACGCCATGTCTCTGTAATATATTTTTATGGCTAACTCAAAATGGCCAAAAATGACTTAACCCCTTCCAACAATGAATGATTCAATTAGAAATTCATTTGAAGGCACGGTATTTTTATTTTTTTCAGGAAAAATTATATCAATATTTATTCCCGTGTGCCGTCAACTTTTAACCTGATGTTAGAACTTGAGAAATTCTGGGGAAAGATTAATCATTTTCTGTTCATTAGCATTTGCTAGCCATATATTTAATATTCGTTTACTTACTTCGTTGCTTTGCAAAGTTATTTTAAATCAGATGTTTTAAAGACTGTTTACATTGAAAACAAATTTAGTAATTTAATATAAATGTGATCTGCAGTCCTCCATTATCACAAGGTAGCATGTTGTAGTAGACACCTATAAATTAATGTAGCAACACGACAATCATTATTGTGTGCATTAAAAATGTGTAAAGAAAAATATTTATAAGGAATCATTACCTGCTACTTCATTTGATGATGATAACAAATTGATAGAAGAACAAGATTAGGTCATCCAAGAAGAAGAATAATTCTTATGTTGAGAAATCGTTTCTTCTAATTGTAATTATATTATTGATCTTTGAAGACATTCCACTGAACATGGTTTCGCTTATACTAACTGTCTAAGTTGCAACTGAATAGTCTGGGTCAAGTGACGAACCAGAAGTTCCAGCTCGTTTTTCTTGTTGTTTACGACAACACTTTGTTCTTGAAAACTTTTGCTTTCTTTTTCTTGAATTCACAGTTGATCTTTCCTAAATTGCCTGTACAATACCGAGTTTCTCAATTAGAATTTTTTAGATGATGTCTAAATTGGACTGAATACTAATGAGCTTTCCTTAACAAGTTTCATGTATCTTTTCGACTGGGCCAATATCATACAAAATTGACAGTCCCATCTTATAAAATTTAGTGGCTCAGGAAACACTGTTAATTTCATTTGCTCTATAATTTGGTAAAATGTAAACTCCATACAACTTTTAACGTCTCAAATACAATACTCATCAAACGTAGCACCTAGTGAGCATCCTTACATTTATGATCTTGACGTGATACATTTCCTTTTAAAGTCGAATATTATTTGTTTATCGTTTATTAAGTATTCCAATAAGCGTTGGTCAATGAAAACAGGTATTAAATATTAACAAGTAGCAGTTTCTGAATAATTGGTAGCAGTTTATAGGTAACAGATAGAAACAGGTAGAAAACGTCAACTTTACAGAGGTGTCGAAAGTGTACATAAATTAAAAAGACTAAGTGGGAAACAAGTATTACAAAGATGTGTCATTAATGAAATTCAGAATTGATTGCCTTGCAACGTGAAAACGTGAAGATTTGTAGAACTTGCACATTTAGGGCCGGCACTTTCATCACTGATTAACTTTAATCTTTGGTTTATTCCCAAAGAAACAATTGTCTTCACAAGTGTAGGCATGGGAATAAACCAAAGGTTAAAGTTAATCAGTGATGAAAGTACCGACCCTTAGAAATATATTTTAGTGCAATTGTCGAAGGTTGTTAAACAAAAACACTGCTCCAGTAATCGAGTCGAGATAGGTGTGAGTGTTTTGCTCTTTCCTCCCCAACAAAATATTGAACCTGAGACGATATTTGAATACAAATTTAATTAAAGAATTATAAATTGGAAACAACTACTGAACACGCGCCAGAAATACCGAATGCTGTTTTGTTATCCGCAAATTACCCTCTCAGATCTGATTGGTTCGCAGTTGTGCAACAATATCTCAATACTAAATTTTTTACTTTGTAAACTAAAAATAATAATTGGGCAACTTGTTCTTAGCTGTTAGGTTCCTGGGATAAGGGAGGAGACAATCCCGTGAAAAGGAGAGAAGGGCGCACTTCCTCCGCCTTTCTAGAGGTATTTCCTATCCACGAACGATCAGATTCCAGTGAGAGGTAAACTCCAACAGCGTCCACGTATTACAATTCAGGAATCAAAAATACCACACATAAAGAAAGAAGAACCTACAAATCAAGAAGAAAACTTGTGTAAGATATTTCAGTCACAGATTCACTTTAATCTTCTATTTATTCGTCAAGGGACTGCCTAAATTTTGTACATTTGTAACGGTCGTCATCGTCGCTTTGATACACTAATGTCTGCGTGACACTCCATGCCTTTGTCTGACGTTGTCAACCTGACGTTTCTCGCTCTCTGTCAATTTGATATTTCTAACAACTGTCATTTTGACGGTTCGTGATCATCTGTCATGACATTTTTCGTCGGTTGCTGGGCAACGTGCTAGACTTCACAACTTCATCCTTGCCTTCTCGACCTTGTCTCAAACCCTATGCATTTTCACATCAATCACCACCCGACAAATTCACCGTTAGCCGTGCAATCTACACCTTTCTGTTATTTATTATGGGATTTTGGATCAGAAGCGACATAGATATTTCCAATTAAAAAATCGAAAACGAAAAGAGCAAAATTCGAGATAAGCGGTCAGCGGTGGTAAGTTTCCTTTGTGTAAAACGAGAATTATCAAGTGTATTTAAGATTTGGGAGCTGGTTTTAATGCTGCCATTTCAATATTGGATATTAGAAGCTGTTGCACCTTGGTGATAAAGTCCAATTAACTCACATATCTGAAAAAATTAAAGTTATTTGTTTAATTGGCAGGTCATTAATACTATAACGTAATAATTGTTTTTTGGTCCTCCGGCCAGAAATGTTGGTATTGCATTCGTCATAATCGTCCGGAAACAGCCCTATTGAAGGCCTAGACCATCAAAAAATTTACCAAATGTTCGCAATATTGACATCTGTGGTTGACATTTCTTAAATGACAAGAGGTTTGATTTCGTAGTAAATGTAGTGAATATTTTTTTAAAATTTAGAGTTAAGTTTAGCTGAAAATTTATATAAGCTTGCAGCTTGTTTTATCAAGCGTGAGTATGACTTCTTTATTGAATGTCAAAAAAATAAAAATGTAAGTAACTTGATTTTTAATTTCAAATCCGAAATCATCGCGTTGGACATTGTGTTGCCAACCTGAATACAGGTAGCTTCCCTAGCGCAAACAATTTGAATTTTTTTGAACTTTTGAGATAATTTAAAATTGGTCGGACCAAAAAATAGTGTGTATCATTCGGCCCGAAACTGCTTTGCAAGTGCTCTCTCTCGGCTCTCTCTCGGCTGGCGCCTCGCCTTCACAAACTGTGCTCGCACTTGCAAAATGTCAGTTTCTGGTCTAATGATACAAATAACTATTTTCGTAGGGTCATAAATCATGGCGGGAGATATGATACAAAGCTAGACCATGTTTCTAGGATGGAAGATGCGAACAATATAAGATCATTGATGACAAAAGTCGTCTTTTTTGAGACTATCGGCAGAAGATAAATTGTTAATAAGTTCGTCTAGCACCATATTATATAAAAGCCGATGAAGGCGACTCGCCTTGCTTCACATCGCGCAATATGGGAATACCTAACCTGTTGTTCTCTTCCCATTCAAAGAAATCGTCTCGAACCCTACGCAAAGTTGTTTTCACTTTCGTGATAGAGTTATGGGATCGTGGACCAAACGCTTTGTAGATCTAATGTGACAATATAATGTGGTGCAGCCTTTTTCCTGCAATTCGTGAAACTATTGGCCAAACAAACGGGCGTCAGTTATAAGTTGATTCTGTTCATAACTGTAAGGAAATGGAATTTTGAAGTTCTTGTAAGATATGATATCTCCTAGATCACTCTGCGATATTATCTTTGAGACTTACAAGAAATCATTTCTTCCTGAGAACTAGAAATTTCAACTTTTTAATAATCTTTGCAGATTCGAGCAGAATTGACGCAAAAAGTAATGTCTCCAGAAACTTTTGATTTGAATATAAAACGATTCGACATGTCTTGAGCGCAGAAAAAGCACCGTATTAAAAGGTTTCTTAAATTTATACATGCATGGCCATAAGTTCAAATGCTTTAGGTACATTTCTTTCGATCCGGCAGATTCTGATTTAAGACTTCCAGTGGTAGATAATAATCTCGTCAGGTTTAATGGGAAAAGTTTAAAATCATTTTCAGTTATAGATTAGATATGCTTCATAATCTAGGGGAAACAGATATTGAGATCAAGGATAATTCCGACATTCTCGTTCTCCCATGAGGCTGCCGCAATTAACCGTTTCGAGCGACTATTGACATTAATGGTTTGGGTAAACTTGAATACCCCAACTATATTCGCGTGCTTATTTTAGGATCGCATCTCCTTTTTCGGTTGGTTTTTGCTGACCTTCGATGGATTAGTAGACTTCAAATTCAATCAAAAAAAGGATGTGTTTTAGAAAGTTATCTATTTCCTTCCTCGGTGGATATACTTCACCATTTCACAAAGTCTCTGCGAGTAGTGATTACGTACGGTACAGTTTCCATTGAAAATTGAATTCTTTTATTAATAGCAAGATTTTGCTTAATTTTTGAAACAATTTAATATAAAAGTTTTAATTTAATTAAAAACTACCTAGAGATCGAATAATAGGATTTATCTCCAAAACATATCTGCAGCCCTAAAATTCTGATTTTAAATTTTTATTGCAGAAATGGAATCAAACCTTTTTCAAGAAATAGGGTAGTATAAGTCCAGTATAATTTTCATCGGAAGAGCGACGGAGTTGTTTTTATTTACAACTCCTCTGCAAAGTTTTAATCGAAGATTTATGCGCTCTGAAGTTCTCGCTACAATTAATCAAACTCCAACTTGTTACGCACTGGCTCGAACTAATTATAAAACTTAAGCTGAATTTATGTTTAACTGAATTACCAAAGCAAGTTATCCTCTTCCTCTTCATGCATTTGCACATTCAAACTTGATTACATTTAATTTTATTAACTAAGCAGCATGTTTTACGAACAATATTTCAAGTTACAAACTCTGAGTTGAACAAATAAATGTCATGCCGAAAGAATGGCCCTTGCCCTTTAAGCTTAAGTTATAGTGGTGCATGTCTGACGTTTTAATGGATTTCAACAAAAAAATTTTATACCATTGTCTGGAACGCGCAGAGTTTCCACATAAATTGCCTACTTATTTCGTAAGCGAAGGAATTTAATTATTTTGATTTATTCTCGCGCCTCTTGCTTCAAAACCAAGCGTTGACGTTACCGACCTAGGTATTCAAATGACTTAAGCCCTCCTTCTTCGCCGAAAGTTATATTAACTAGCGATCTGATCTACCTACCACCTACAGGTAAAACAAATTTATATGGAAACTCCGTAAATTAATTGGATTACGTCTGACCTTTGCTGGGGCTTGATTGGCCTCGCCTGATTACGGAGCTTCACGCTCATGATCATTTTCAAAGGCGAATTAAGCCTGATTGTATTCAGAAAACTGCAGACGACCTTTTGTTTTGGGTGTTTGCTCTTAGTAAAATGAACTTTCAAGGTGTTAATAACTAATTGTATATTCAAGCTTGCGTTCTGAATTGCCTCGTCTGGGTTCAAGGGTAACATTAATTAATTAAGTTGGAAACATGCAAGGCATGCAGTAGTACTTAAACAAATTAAATTTTATTCTATACGAACCATTAGTTGCATAATTGATCGAAATCTGAAAGTCAATCTTTTCAGTAGTTATGAAAAATGCATTCTTTTATAAATCCGATAAGTATATGAAAAATAACATAGAATTTCTTTAAATTTTTTGAAAATTGAATTCATTATCCATGATATTCAAATTATCGTTGGAAAACAAGGAAAATTTAAACGAAAATGAGTAGTTTACATAACACATTACTGTAATGGCTGTACCATATTAAAATCCCACGCTATGAATTCGATACGCTTTTCTAATGGCAATAATTTAAAAACACGTGCAATTTAGCGTATAAATATTGAGCCGGCCCCACACGTACATACTTGTTCGTGGTATAGCTTGAAAAACAATAACATTCCACTTTTTTTTAAGAGGTGCATTCATAGACGTTTATAATTTCTCCCAATTTATATTGATTCCACGACCCCAGAAAATACTAAATAACAAATATATTGAGCTGGCACCTACACGTGTATACATGCGCTTGAAAAACAATGAAACCTCCCTTTTTAGAGAAGGATTCTCAAACTGCACTGATTCCGTCACCCCAGAAAATTCAAAATAACAAATTTATGAGGTCTTCAAGTATCACCCTGAGCATATTTACATGTGCGTTGCAAATCCGGAAATGTGTTATCACTTACAACCACGAACAAATGCACTTCGATTAAAAAAAGAGAAAAAATATGTTCTCCAAGTGCAAACATGAACCCGCAAGCAATGTTTACTTTACGACGCGTACATCGCCAGCAATTTCCCGTTGACATTTGAAAACCTGCAATAAACAAACCCCGAAAGAGCTTTCGTTTATTATTACGAGACAAAAGAAGATTCCGGGCGCGCTTTCAGGGGGGGCATTTAATCTATATTGTGCGATGCAAATCGCGGTGGGCTGCTGCGAAAAGCTTCTAAAAATAGCTCGCAATACCAAAACTGCACAGGAGCTTTCAGATGCGCCAATCGAGTGAGCACGAGCGGGGCCGAAGCTGTACGCTGTTAACGGGAGAGCGAGCTTTGAATTTCCCGAGCTTTCTCCCGTTACTGTTCGTTATCCTCGTGCAGTGCTTACTAGATCTGTCAGTTTAAATTTATTGTGCGGCCAAGTTTTTTTTGTTGCTTATCCGTGTGATTGTGTGTGTGCGCGCGTACGTTTCGAATTGTTGCATACGTTTTGCTCCAGAATTTATAAATTTTTTAATTAAAAAGAAATTAGTTAGTCATAACTTCTAAAAATCAAGCCTTCGGTTTTTAAATTAAATATTTCTCAAGCCCAGAAAAATGAAAGTAAGAAGTAACTTACCAAAGCTTGCTTGCTTGGGCGCGAAAACTTGTTATCGAGAAGAAATTAAGATTTTTTTTTAAATTTCTAACTTATTGAACGACATTCTAATTTTGATTCTCAGGACTTTATTTTCGATCAAAATTTTATTGAAAAACATAAATTGGGCGAGAGACTAAAAGTCTCACCGGAAATATCGGAAATAAAGTGCATGCCACGTGCATTGTAAGTACGCACGTTAACCTAGATTCAGGACGAGATAAATCGGAGTTTCCAATTGAAAGTTTTAAATTAGCGTAAACAATGTTATTATGTCAAGGCGAAAGCGTGATCGTATAGATTTCGTAAAGGCGGCGAGTGCCGTGATTTCCGGAAATTTTCATTAAGTGCCTTTTCCGCCGTTACTTTCGCTGAAAAACTTTTTCACGATAAATCTAGTTTCACAAAGAAAATAATCTTTTTATTTACGATAGGTTGAAGATAAATTCTTCGAGTTTTTCTATAATATACTGTAAAATTTATCGCTTATATTTATTCTGTTAAAAGAGTAATGAAATAATATTAAGGGAGGCAAATTTATGTTTTTTCTGTTTCTGATTTAGTATTTTCACAATTTTAAATGATACATATTTAATGGATTTCCCTGCTTTATCAGCCTAGACAACACTATGCATTAGTTTAGTTTGTAAAATTAATTTATCTATATTGTACCGGCCGAAGCGAATTGAAAAGGAATGATAAAAGAAAATAGATTAAGGAGACCTACACTTTTTAGATTATTAATTTCGCAAGGAGTCGTCGAAACACTTTTCTTTTATTACTATTCAATGCCCAAAAATCTTTGATTCCATACAAAATAAAATTCGCACACAAAAGAAAACTATTCTTTTTCCTTTTTTCTCACTCGCTTTGCCCTCAGTCAAACCATAAAAGACCCAAGTCCAAATTCCTTTTGTGTTTCTGGATTGAGTTTAACGCTAGGTTTTCAGTCCTTTTTTTATATGGAATTAAACTTTGGGCTTTGTACTGCTATATACATATAAATAATTTCGGGATCGACGAAATTTTCATATATTCTACACCATTGTCCTTCTACTTACTCTCTTTTGTTTATATTTAAGAGTAGATAAGAATGTCAGTATTGAAATACTGAACTTTTTCAGAACGTATACAGGGTGATTGAAATTCGAGAGCCAGCATGGGGATCTCGCTTATTATAAGAATCTAATTTCAGTTTTTTCAAAATTTCTCAATGAAAATTAAAACAAAATAGTAAGCGTAGCATACCAATGAATTCAGAAAGAAATGTGCTATCTACCTGTCTAAACAACACAAATCGCGGCCATAAGAAAAAATTAAGTTGGCTCTGGAAAAACAAAAACGAATCGCTCCAGGAATAAAGTACTCACGGCATTTAATCAAGCAGAAAAAGTGGCTTCAGGAATGTTTTCATAGATTTTGAAAAAAATCATAAATAAAGAAGTTATGTTCTATTTTCGAAAATCGCAATTTTTAGTTTTTTTCCGATTGTGAAGAAACCGTTCAAGATATTTCAAATTTCTTAACGTAATATTAATGAGCATGAAATTTGGCAACTTTGCTTCCATTTAACCGATTCTCAATCTCATACAATAAGCGAGATCCCCATGCTGGCCCTCGAATTTCAATCATCCTGTATATGCAGTTAAATTAACATAAAATCAAATAAATTTATGAAGGTAAAAATCGAAATTAATCTGAAAAGAGAAGAAACGGCATTCTGTACAATACTTTAATACTTTTTAATTTTAGTCAAAATATTGATTTCCGCTCACTAAACGTTGAGTGTGTGTTTACTCCTGTCGTAATCCGAAAATTTGGGACAATTCAATTTTAATCTTTGAAGGCGACCCGTTTACGACACTTAAACTAAACTAAAAATATCTGCGGAAAGAAATATTTCTTTCCGAATATAATTGAAGAAATTTAATTGATGTTTCACGAAACGGAAAATCGCGGCGAGAATTAAACACGCAGAATTGGTCATGGGCATTCGGCTGACACTTTTTTTGATCACGGTATTTAAAAAATCTGTTGACATCTCCAAGAGGGATAAAATGACATCACCCGTAACATTCAAATTCAAATTATTTCCATCCCTTCTAGCTTTCGAATGAAATTTGTTTACAGGTAGAGGGCGTGCAATTGAACATTTCGTTTGCTTTTTCTTAATATGCCCACTCAAGACAATGCAGACGTGCACGCACTTGTGTCCACTTGCGATATTAGCAATTTTCCTCAACATTTACAGCTGAAGTATTTTCTTCGAATGATGGATGCAGCAATAAGAGTAACATTTTCTTAATATTATTTGTAAAGCTTTGATTCTTTGAGTTAGTTTGAAATCATTGCGCAATATAACTTTTTTAACTTTGGCCTCTTTGTTGGCACTGATTGAGACTCATATACTTTGCAATTTATTTTCTAATTTTGAAATAATAAATTTATCACGGTTTCTTACAATATTGCATAGGCTTAATGTATGAGGTGTCAATTGAATAAGTGGACATATTTATCTCGTGACAGAGTAAATTTTGATATCAGTTAAGTGTCTAAGATTTATGAAATTTGTATGAAGTTATCCACTGCATTAACGTAGCAGTTCCCTGAAAGTTATATTTCATTTGCCATTGCTAAGATAAAAAACAAAGACAAGACTTTCTTAGCTCTGTAAAATTATTTGAATTTGTTTTTCCTAGTCATGCATAAAGATAATAGTTTTATAATTCTTATTGTTATTACGCTTTATTGATTATTATAATTTGACATGACATAAATATTAATTATTGACTTCACAATCAAGTAAGATTCAATGCAATAAAATAATGGAAATAAACGGAAATAAAAGAATGAAAACGAAATAACTGGATTTAAAGGTTGCCTAGTTTTTTATTATATCAATAGTAAGCGATTTTATTTTATCTTATAAATAAATATTAAAATAGCCCTGAATGTCTTGAATACGAAAAAACGTTCAAAGAAGTAGAGATGTACTTGCTAAAGGGTGAAGAAGAATCGGTTGAAATCAAAAGCTTTTAATGTTTTTAGCATGAATCAAACTGTTGGATACCTGTGTGTTCATTGGTCCTGTTTTCGTAATCAAGTATTTCATTAGTTTCCTTCCTCTTTTTCTTCTCGATCGGTTTCATCTTTCGCCATTTTTAAGAGACTGTTTTATTTTTGTAAAATTGTATCACAGTATGACGGAATTAAATTCTTATGTTCTTTGTTTCGCCTTTATGGATTTCATCTTTGGTGTTTTCTTCACTTTCCTAGTTATGACCAACATTTTTTTTTTCTTTTTGCGTTTCCATCGGTTTCGATTATCATCATTTTAAGAAACTCTGTTGAAAATGGCGAGAGTCGAAATCGCTCGACACGAGAAAAGAAAAAATAATGTTAGTCAGAACTGAAAAAAAAAAATTGGTTTGTCTTGTTCCTTTTTCCCTAGTTTTTATTATAAATATATACCAAATTAAATAAGATCAAAAGAAGTAAAACGATTCGTTTCTTAAAGCAGATGAGACATACTTTTATTACTGAGTTTTATTTACTAAAAAAACTTAAATCTCGTTCAATTTTGTAATTATATACGTTGACGAAGAAACGAAAGCTGTAAAATATTTGTAAAACTAACGTAACAGAAACTGCAAGAAAAAGAATCAAACTCTAAAAGCCAATTCATTAATTCTCATTAGTATGAAAAGCCCTAAAAGCTGAAACAGCTTTAACTTCAACCGATTTAATTCACAAGAGCTCAACCCTTAAGGAACTACTTCTCAGTTTTTTCTTATATTCAAGATATTCAGACAAATTTAAACTAATTTGCAAGATGAGACGAAGACACTTACATGAAATATAACTCCGTATAAATTCAGAAGAAGATAACTTCGAAAGGAATGGAGGCGAAAGAAAATGTTGGTACGCTATTAAACTGTCACAGACGATTTTCAGGAAGTTTTCAGAGCAGATAACGCATTATGTAATTTTGTAAATACAGCTAAAAGAAAATTCTTGTAGCTTGGAAGATAAGGGGCTTCTTGTTTTGGGTTTAAAAGTAACAAAGTGATCAAAGTTTCTCGAACAAACTCAGATTTCAGCTTGTAATCATTTCGAATCTTATCTCTTGCGTAAATTATATAATTCTATTAATAGGAAATATTATTAATGAACAAGTAATACAAACTCGCGGATTGCGTTGATTTTTTTAAATTCAAACGAATATGAAATAAATACCTAATAAAATCTAATAACTTGTATTTGTAAATGGCTTTTTAGAGAGAGAAAGTCGAAGAAACCAAAAAAAAAAAAAAAAACAATACGAAACTGGAAAAAAGTTCGAAATTATTATATTACAGGAAACTTAAAATAGCAAGTACGTGGAATACTAAAATTAGCATTGTGTAAACTCCTGCCCTTAATAAATTTATTTCGAAACTTCTGTAAGAGCCTGTTATATCAACAAGGAAACGTGCAAGTCTATGGCGTATTCTGATTTATTAATATAACAAACACAAGTCCCACGCAGGCCTCGGAGAAGGAATTCCGCGCCTTGATATCTAAAGTTTTGTAGCAACAGATGCCCTTAATCGCACGCAGGAACAAACTTCTTTCTACGTTCTTTAGAGAAGTGCTTTGTGAAATTCAGAGGAAATTTATTTAATTTTGTTTTATGAGAGCAAAACGAATGCAACAATTCATGCGTAAATAAATCTATCGGTTTTGAAAACAGAATTCGAATAGAATGCATAAGTGAAAAACTCCTTCTTTTATTGAAACTATTGAAAAACTAAATTCCATTGCAAAATTTAATTCTTTTATGCATTCTTATAATTAGAAATGTACGCACAAACACACGCGTTTGCAACTAAGTATTCTAATCAGATATTCCTGTAAATTGCTTTGCCCAATTTTAGTAACGCAAGCCAAGTGAAAGACTTGAAAGTTGAAATATAATTCGAACGAAGTCTTTCGTAATCAGTAAAAATGGTCCATCTGGGACTTGGTGGTCAGTACGTGGCAGAGGGCGGGAAAGCCTACCCATCGCTTTCCAACCCCGAAGATGTGGTGATCGAGAGCAAGAAAATCGTAAGTCCTTTTGTAACTTTGTAGCGAGCGACTTTTTTCTTCGAATGATTTAGTGACGCACGTCTCAGGCGGCGCGCGTTTTACGACCCTTAATGTTCCCATTCTCCTGTAAGTATTAAAGTTGTACGAAAGCTCGTATAAAGTATAAATGCGTGCGATTACAAAGAGTTCGTTTTTCCGACAGATCGATAGACGACGTCTGCTGCGTAAAGTTCGAGGTTTTCTGATCACTCTTGCTCTGGTATGCCGTTGACGCAAACTGATTGCGGAAGCAAACAAGTTTAAATGATTAATTGGAACGCAGCGTCGGAATTGGTTTTCAGCAATTTAATTTCGAGAACACTTTCGCTTTGCGTTTGGGAATTAATTTTCCTCCTCATGAATATAACGTCATCATCCAAAAAAATTCATTCTCCAGAATAAATAAAACGACTTCTTTATCAAAAAAAGAAAATTGATACTCCGTTCACGTTGTAACCAACCCTCTCTGCGAATTTACTATTACACATTACGGGCTTCTGAGAAAGTTCACGGCGAGGAATGTAAATTACATTCAAATTCTCTGCCGAAGTTTCTGGGCGAAAATAAAAAAGAAAAATTAAATTTAACGATGTCGGTGATAACTTCCCCGGTGGAAAAGCGTGAAGCCCGAGGGTTGCCGTCGATATTTAAGTGCGCTCGGAGATGCTTTTGTTGTAAGGTCCCAACTGCAAAATAATTTTTGTTTTGCTTGGACCGTACGCCTCATAAATATTTAGACGTGCGGCATGAATTTTTCATAAATCTGCTTGTTTTCGTGTCGCGTTTTACGTTTCACGTAAAAATGCCAGACTCGAGTTTATCCTATTTAGGGATGGTTTTTCTTTTTTGAAAACAGAATAATCCAGCGTGGTGATTTCTCCAAGACTATTTTAAACAAGCTTTAACCTTTTCTATTAGGTGGAATAAAATGTAGGGTAAACTGTTTTGCTTACGTGACCTTGTTTCGTGGTATTATACTGATGATGGTGCAATATCTTATTCTATCTGAAGACACTGTTGTATAATTTACGGTAACTGTTTAAGATTATTACAGACAACAAACTTCGAAGGACGAACCACATTAAACACATTGTATTAAGGATATAACATAATGAGGATAATTAGAATCAAATGGACCTGATGTACTATTAATAATGGAAACCCTCTATAACTGTATGTATTATGATATTGATTACAATGTAACGTTTTGTTCGACCAACCAGAGTGGGTTATAAACACCTAGGTATAAAAATAATTTAATGTGTTGAAATATGGAAATACAATTTTAATGCTCTCATGCAATTTATCTATTTTTCCAGTATAACAGTAATGTGTGTACATGCAAAAGTACGAGTTGAGTTTAAATATTGATCAATCATGAAATTTTAAACATACACTGCTGGCGTCACAACTCGTTATTTACAGAAATATCTTCCTAAGCAGACCGCCTATTATATGAATCGATTTCTAAATTACTTTAACTATCAGGTAAATCGATTGTATTGTCTACGTGTTCACAATTTCTTCATAAAATAAATTATTTTTAGCGTTGATGTTTATCACAGTACCTACATATCTATATAAAATTTATGAATCTTGATAATAATCTGTTTTTAATCATTGTATTTTCAAACAACCATACATTTTTTTTAAGTTTGATTTCATGCAGTTAAGTTTACATTATGTAGTAGATACGAAAATAACATAAATTTATTCTTTAGTAAAACTAGCTGTTAAAAAATTAAGTCGAAAAGTCAATTTGGTAGGCGCCTCCACCATTTCTTCCGTTGCATTTAGACAATTGGAATATTTAGATGGAATCAAAACTTTCAAACTTAATATAACCTGAAGGCTTCCAAGGCCGTTGTCCATGGTTAAATAGGCTTCGGGTTGGAACCGCGTCACGGCTGCTAATCTTGATCCCCCGTGAATCCATAATACCCAGACTTTATGGTCTCCCTAAAATCCACAAACCTGATAAACACTTACGTCTCATAGTCAGTGCAATCAACTCGCCAACCTACAAAGTCTCCAAATATCTAGCACACACCTTTAAACCTCTTGCAGGGAAAAGTGAAACTTTCATCCTCAATTCCCGGCACTTTGTCTAAAAAATTCACGAGATATCCTTAGACCCCAAGATATTCTGGTCAGCTTCGATGTAGAATTTTTTTTCACCAAAGACCCTATTCCCGACACCGTCACAATCATCCAGCAACTGTTCAGAGCCGATACCAACCCGAAGACTTAATTCCCTTAACTTATTTCACGTTCCGTGATCAATGTTACGAACAGGTATCAGGCACAGCCATGGGTTCTCCTCTCTCACCAATTGTAGCAAACATTTTATGGAGGCATTCGATCAACCTCTTACTTCTTTCTCCCTTAAACCGAAGTGTTGGTTTAGATATGTTGATGATATTTTTGCAATTTGGCCACACGCTAAGGAATCCTTGAACAATTTCTTTGAACACCTAAATTCCCAACATCCTGACTTTCGGTTCACTTTGGAATACGAAACTGATGGTCAATTACCTCGATATCTTGGTAAGCCGCCTTCCGAACGGTAGATTAGGACACTCTGTGTACCGCTAACCGACCCATACTGATCGGTATCTTAATGCGCACTCGCACTACCATCCTGCTCAAAAACAATCAGTCGTCAGCTCACTAGTTAAGAACTCAACAACAACTACAACAAGCACAACGTCCAAAGATCCGTTTGCCTCATCTCATCCCAATTCCACCACGCACTAAACCTGATGTACCACCAGTCGCTACAACTTACCTACCATATATTCACACTACAACGGACCGAATTGGCAAAATTCTCCAGCAACAGACATCAAACCCATTTACTTACCCATGATAAAACCTTCAGACCGTCTACCCTCCACTAAAGATCACGTCACATTCCTGTGAGCATATGTACATCGGTGAAACAAAACGTTCTGTTAGCACTCGTATTTCTGAACATGAACGCTGTACTAGATTACTCCAAACAACTAGCTCCGCCTTAGCTGAACATAAACTACACTCACCGGTCAAAAAGCGACTCACTATTATTTTCTCAAATAAATTATTTGAGGACACTTTTTGTCCATTTTTTTTTCTGCTCATCGGTGAATAGGACATTTTTAATAAACGGGAGAGCCATGATCATAATGGTAACTAAATTTTCTTGCTTAAATAAATTATTGAAAGTATCTACGCCATTGTCAATATTGTGTTGCAGTTGATTTTTTGTTTTCCAAACGTTTCCTGAAGACTTAATTTAATAATTTGTTTATATTTTGTCAATAATAAGTTGTTTTCATGGTTATTAATGCAGTGGATGCAGCAAGAGTAATTGCTTTGATTCAGGGTGGTCGGTCTCAACGTTACGTTGCACAAGTTCTTGGAACTTCTCAATCATGTGTCTCCGGAACATGGAGGCGATTCTTGGAAACTGAATCTTACAATCGACGTCCTGGAACATATAGTCAAAGATGTACAAGCACTAGAGATGACCATTTTCTTACCCTAACGATTCTTCGCAACAGGAATTTGACTGCTGTTGAAGTCAGAAATCGCCTTGTAGAGGTTCGAGATGTGCATGTAAGTGACACAACGATCAGAAGACGCTTTAATTAAGTTAATTTAATGACAAGAAGACCTGCACGTGGCCCAGAACTTAACACACAGCATAGAGTAAGCAGACTTGCATTTGCTCGTGAACATGTTCATTGAAATATGGAGCAGTGGAGTCAAATACTCTTCACTGATGAGTCCTGCTTCTATCTACGATCGCCAGATGGTCGTGCAATAATGTGGAGAAGGACCGGCGAACGGTATTCTCAATGTTATATTGTTTCCAAATTGTCTTTCAACGGAGGTTCGATTATGGTGTGATGCGGTATTTCTGCGTACGCACGTACAGACTTTGTTGTAATAAATAGGGGAGTTATTAACACTCAGAGGTACATTAAAAATGTTCTTCAAGATCATGTGATACCCTTTGCCCCTTTTATTGGCGACAATTTTATGTTGATGCACGATAATGCACGGTCACATGTCGCCAGAGTTGTTAATGAATTTCTTGACGCTGTTGGTGTTAACCGAATGCAGTGGCCCCCGAGAAGCCCCGGCATGAATCACATCGAACATGTCTGGGACATGTTAGGAAGGAATATTAGAGCTTGCGTCCCCGCCCCAGATACCCTAGAAGAATTATCAATGGCGCTTCAGCAAGAATGGGATCAACTTGACAATTTAGCGATTAGGCACTTGGTGGAGTCGATGCCACAAAGTATGCAGGCTGTAATAATAAGATTGAAATTTTGCATTTTCCCCGCTCACTGTTCCTATCCAGTGTTCCCACCGACCACTATAAATACCACGACACCGGACATACCTACTCATCGTCTAACGAGAAGTAGCTGCAACACCACCAGCAGCAGCACCCCGAGGAAGTTCTTCTGCAATGGAGAACGAAACGTCTTAGAAGCAGTCGTGACGCGGTTCCAACCGGATGCTTATTCAACCTCCAAACATAATAGTTAACGTTCACAGAATATCTGACCTAGAAAATCAAAAAGCAAAGACAATGTGTATTATAATCTAATATTAAAAAAAAATTTGAATTTTCAATAGTTTTTGTAACAGTCTGCATGATAATAAATTAATGGCGTTATTTTAAATTATCTACCTAATCAAGAAGGGAAACTCGCAGGGTTACAAAAATAATGTAATCCAGTATTTCTCTAGTTGTTACATTCTATCAAAAAAAAATGACGCCACAGAGACTTTCAACTTACTATCCGAGGAAAATTTTTAACCCCTGAAATCTTTCTTCAGATATTTGAACAAAAAGAAGTCGCAGAGTGCTGAGGGGTATAGAGTGGGTGTTGAACTTGGTGAATCCACACCTTTACATAATGACTTGATCTGTGAGAGTCTTGTTGACCCTGCAACAGCAACGTTTTGGTTCTCCATGAATTCGAGCGCTTTCTCCTAATGGCCTGCTTCAGGTTTTGGATCGCCTTTCTATAAACCTCTCCATTAATTGTGTACTCTTTTCCATCAACTTTCCAGAAGATAACTGAATTTTAACCTTCGTTGAAGTGGAAGAGCCTTTATGAACCATTGCATCGATTCTTCGTAGGAGAATATAAGTCTCGTCGCTTGTGATATTTCGCGAAAAATAACTGTCATCGCTCTCTAAAGCGGCCAATTGTTCTTGGCAATTTTTTTCCTCCCAGTTTCTGCTCTGGTGTAAGGACTTTGGGGTTCCATCGTGTAGAAACTGTTTTCATCCCTAATGTTTTGTGACTCCAGCTTCTTTAGCAAGCATTCGTCAATCTGACGGGCATGTAGGTGCCCAGGCGTCAGCTCATACCCCATTATTGTGCTACCCCGTCTCCAGCAGTAACACTGCCCCTAAAAGGCCAACACCAACGAGGGGCACCGGAAGCCGAAGTCGACCGGTGGACTCTCCTTCCCCTTAGAGCTCATGTCAGCAGGATTCCTCCCACTACGTTTGATGAGTCACCATCGAGATCGCTTACGCAAGTCTACCACACATTGAGATATGTGGAGTTGGTATGAGTACCAACTCCAGCATCCGTTACCCATATAAGTGGGATGGGGTAGCTAGACAGGCTAGTTTTACGGGTAAACATCGTGTGGTCTGCATCGGTTCTAGTCTCGGATGCTAGAGCACGACACCTCAAACGACTGACCCGCCGTTTCCTGTATCGTCGATCTGACAGTTGCAAATCTGCAGTGAGACTAATGATTTTCTGAGTTCTTATAAGAACCGGTTTTCCAGATCTGGGCTTACCCTGAATTGAGTCGCGGCCCCATCGAAACTGTTTACACCGAAATTTCATGTGCATAAGATGTGGCGTTACTGTCATACATCTGGGTCATTATTTCATGAATAACTTAATAATTTATTTCGTTAGTTCGAAACTCTATCAATTTACTTCCGTTCACCTTTCGAAAAAAAATTGTATAAACTACAATTTTCAACGAACTCGAAAATCTCGTCAATTTTTGAAAATAACTATTTGGTAAAATCCCTCGTAAATAAAAAAAGGAATGTGTAAATCCGTTTACTCATGCCCTAGTTTGGTTTGCCCTGATACAATCTACCCTTTAATAATTAAAAGCTCAACCGGTGAAGGTTGCGTAATTACTCTTTTGCGATCCTTGCGTGAGAAAGTATCAATGCCGTCCGAACAAAGGCTTAATTGCTGCTGGTTCATCGATTTGCAGCAAACATTGACGAGGTCCTGTGCTTTGCACGCGGTCTTTTTGCACCTCGTTTAATTGACTTTGTCAGCAAGGATCGATGGTAATTATTTATTAGTACTCCGACAGATTATTATTTGCGCGTGGGAATGCAACGTTGAATCATTTAAATGCAATCGCCTTTCAGCGGATTTAATAACGTGTTCGGAGCGCTCCGGAGCACTGGAAATTAATTTACGGCTTAATGAGATGCTTATTTATTTAAAACGCGCCGCTGAAATGAGTTATCGCGATGTTCTACTATGCCATGAGACGTAAATGTGAATATTGCATGAAGTAGTTGTTTGCTTTTTCTGTTCTGTGCGTGCTTGAGGAGTTATACTTGAGTACCTAGTAATTAAATTATAGTATATTTAGAAATTACTTAAATGTAAAGTGTTATGTTGAGTAGGTTAAAGAATTGATTTTCTAAATTTGTACTTAATTAAAAAGGCTACGTGATAAAAAAGAACAAAAAATATATGGATAAATTTATATGTAAGGGGTGGTCACGAAAAAATCTGATGACGATTTTTTTTTGGTATAATAAATTTTATTAAACGTTTATGATAAATTAATAAAAATCGTTTTCTTTAGAAATAAACGATACATTATCGAAGGCGGTGTAATGCTTTCTATGGATTACAAAATTTGTTTTGTAACGTTAATCAATTACGAGTTCCCAGCGAAAACTTTTGTGCTCGCCATTATAAATCTTCCTAAAACTTTTGAAACTGAAACGTTGAAAATAAGACAACGTGAAACTACTTCAGGATATGACGATAAGAAAACTCGACGAGGAAAATTAATTTGGCTTTCCTGAAAGGAGAAAATATTGTCACAAAAAGCGGCGGTATTTAACATTTAAATCGGCCCCAAGTTTAAAGTTCAAGGACAATTTTATGGAATGCGAAAACTTATTCAGCTTTTTTTTTTCTCACTTTGAAATGTAAATTAGATAATGAAAGTCGCAAAAAATTACCTAGACTCAAGAGAGGTCAAATAATCCACCTATTTAAATGAGCTTCTTATGAAAGAAACCTCATCGCTCGCATAATCTGATAAGAACTTCTTTTAAAGTTATTGATAGTAGAATTTGAATTGGGAAAAGTACTTGTATTTGGTTCCATTTCTTTGGGGTTCGTTTATCTTCTAATTAGAAAGGGGTCGTTAAAACAAAAAAAAGGACGAGTGAAATTCTGAAAACACAATTCTATTACGTTTCCTGGAAGCCGAAGTTGTTTCTCTTTATTCTGATGAACAGGTCTACATAGTCTCTGTCAAAATGATGAAGAGATCTGTTAAAATTGTCAAATAAAATAATAAACTTTGAGAAGTATCTCATACAAAATAGCATTTATTTTGCGTAGGCGACAAATTCCTCTCTTCTCTCGCAAATATAATAAACGAAGTGCCCTTTTAGCAGAGCATCCCAGCATATTCATAATAACGTGAGCAATTATTCTGCAAAGTCAACAAAAAAAACCGCGATCAAAGGAAGCTGAAAAAAAAATCCTGATAATATCCCTGTAATAATGGATTCGGCTAATTGTTCCCGACGGCGAAGGCGGCGGAGACACATTTCCGACGCCCTCCGCAAGGGAGATTTACTCTGCGCATTTATCCCAATTCGCACAGGTACAAAGACGAGCAATAATTTAAAATAAACAGATGAAGCAGAATTATTTGCCCGGACCATCCTTGGTTTAGCGATTTTCTTTGTGGAAGTCGAAAAGGTTATGGAATTGGCGCAATTTTTGCGTGCCTGGGTTGAAACCGTTTCTATAATGAAATTCAAATATTTGTCTTCAATTTCATTAGTATTTTGGGGGCGCAGCTGGAAATGAGATAATTAGGTCGGAAGTTCTCTCGTAAGGGTGGCGCAATAATTAAAAGTAAAACATTGATAAAGGGGAGAATTTTTCAAGTACGATGTAGTTTTAAAATATTGATATTGATAGGGTGATTTAAAAGGTTTATGAAACACGTCAGACGCAACAGAAGACTCGAAATATAGAATATTTAAAGATGTGAGGAAACGTGCTAAGGAAGCAAGAATATGTGGAAGTAATTTACTTTAAAAGTAATATCCATTATGAGTACTTCAGTAAATGAATTATATTAAAACCGCTCAGTTATTTATATCACACTCATTATTCATTTTGCTTAAAACCGCATGAGTATTCTATCCTCAACAACTTTTAAATCACTCTGCTGTACATCATATTGTGTAATGTGAAGGTAATAAACGTTCCTTTTGGAACGTTTCTGTTTACTCAGATCCTCGCGTGTTTGAAATTTTTAGAGTTCCCAGTATTCAGGAAATGCGGTACACGAGCGTTCGCCTAGAATTCAGAATGCGTGTAATCAAGAATCGTCGTTCCAAAACACGAGCTCACGATGCAGTTGATGAGACTTTTTCGGCCGTAGCCGGCGGGCGTTATAACGTTTACGTAATAGCTTAAGAACAAAACAAAGTAGAATCTTATTTGCGGAGTTTTGGTTTCGAGAATCTTATTTATAAAGTTTCGCCGCTTCTGATTTTCAGTTGCCGAACTCCTTAACGAAGTTTTAAAATTACTTATAACAAAAGTTGATTATTTTCTGAGTACATAGTTTATGAGCTCTTTCACAATTGATGATATTGGTATTATATAACTTGATATTAAAACATAGTAGAGCGTGAAGTTAGCCTCAAGTTAAGAGAGATTGCGAAATATGAAAGTTTTCTGAACGATAATTGTAGCAATATTACATCTAATATACGAGAAAAGAAGCGAAGTTATGACTATGAGATACGGTATGGGGCAAAGGTCAACAATAACTACGGAAAAATCTACATTTACTTTTTACAAAAAATGTTTGAGTTGTAATACAATAAACGTCGAGGCAAGTCATTTATGACTCTCGTACGAAAGAATACGGAGATTAGAAGCTAGTGATATGTAAGCAATAAAAAAATGATGATGAAACATTTCCATCTAATTTTATTAGTATTTGAGTAAGAGAAATGCAGACTTTTCACAAAATAATTCTTAGATAATAATATTAATTGTATTTTTTTAATTTTATTAATTTTTTCCTTAATTAATTAACTTAAGGAATTAAATCGAAACAGTAATCATGAATCATACCTAACAATAAGAAAAAAATTGATAATAATCAATTCAGTAGAGATCCTATATAAAAAGTATTATTGGAAAAAAGTACGCCGATACTTATCATCCCTTAATTTATGATTTTATTACTTTATTACGTTCAGACTGTACAAACAATATTCCGAAAGATCGAGCATGTATTCATTGGAAGAAATAAATAAATGCATTTGCTGTATTTAACTCATTTTCTTTTCTGAGGACGCAGGTTACACATGAATGCTACCGGTACGCTGAAATTCATCCCTACCGTCGCCTTAGAGGCCATCATTGACCTCCCTCCACTGAACATATAGTGGAGGAGATGGCACTGGGATCAGTCCTAAGGCTGCGGGCAAAAAAAGGTGTGGAATGATAAAGGTCTCGGAGGTAAACACCACCTCATTCTGGAGGAGGCTCTACAAGAAACTCCTCTTTTTGGGACGGTGGTCGACTCCCTCTCACCTACATATATATTCAAGAAGCACTTGAACGTTTTCTTGAACCCATATATCCATCTTCACTGATAGATCTTTAGAAAGAACAGGCGCAGGAATTTTCTCCGACGACCTGGACCTTCACATGAGCATAGCACTTGGCCAAATGACAGCTGTTTTTCGAGCAGAACTAATTGCCATTATAGAAGGTGCAAGAGCAATTCTGGATCGGGATATTCGGAATAAAATCGTTAGGATAGCTAGCGATAGCAGGGCGGCACTCTTGGCTCTAAACAGCAACAAAATATCCTCAGGGATAACCTTCAATGTCACGGCACACTACAACAAGTGGCCAAATACAATACCCTGCAACTCACTTGGGTTAAAGGACACGTTAGAACATTTGGCAACGAGCAGGCAGACGAACTGGCTAGACAGGGATCGGGGCAGCCCTTGTGGGGCCCCGAACCGGCCGTAGCACCGTCATCAAGTCTGTTTATTGCCTTACTGAAACAAAGATCCCAGGACCGACATATCGACAGGTGGATAAATCTAGACAAGTGTCACCAAGCGAAGAAGGCTATAACGGCCCTCTCACCCAAACTGACACGATTTTGTATGCAACTGCCTAGAAAGAAGAAAACTACGTCTACTCGTAGGAATACTTTCAGGACATTGCAAACTAAACAAACTATGCATCGCATTGGTTTAGCAGACAGCCCAATTTGTAGAGGTTGTAACTTAGAGGAAGAAACAGCTGACCATATCCTCTGTGATTGTCCTGCACTCGCCTTGATCAGAGGTCCATGTTAGGAGAGTTCTGGCCTGACAGCTGAAATTCGCAGTGCCCCTCTGTCGGACATTCTTGGCTTCATCGAAAGAGTGGGATGACTCGAAGAACGCTGACAGTCAAACACTGCTGAACATGGGGGTAGTACAATGGGCCCAATTGTGGCCTAAGTGCATGTGAATTCTTATTCACCCCCCCCCTCACCAATCCAGAATCCAGAATCCAGGTTACACACTGATGTAATGCAAACTAACTAATAATAACATAACAATAACATTTATTAGTTCAATTAAATTAAATCACTTAGTGTATTTATTTGCAAAATATCAAATATCATGATTTTATTAATGTCGATTATCTAATGAAACAGATGGCCGAGGATTACAATATTTTGTTTAATTGTTATAATTTGCTACACTTTTATGAGCAGCAATTATAAACTGTATAATAAATACGTAAAAATCGGTTTATAATTAATTGATTCGGTAATAAACACTAGTGAATATTTAGAATTTTTTTCCGTAAACAAATTACGAATGGGCAACATTGACTGAGTGACCGTGAATTTTCTTAAGAGCTTTATTGTTTTACGATGTGTTGCAGACGCACGGATATCTCACAATAGAGCAGTTTTCAAACAAAAAACGATGTGCTCTTGTGGTAGGTTCGTTTTTTTAGCTAGAACATAGAAATAGTTCTCTTATGAGATGAAAAACTTTCTATATTGTAAGTGAAACTTAATCATTTGCACCCCTATACATAAAATACACACTAATATTTCTCTTTAATTTTATTTCAGTCCATAGTTTCAAAATGATAGACATGTTTGCAGAATTTTTACTGCTCAAATAACATAGTATCACCTTCGCAATGTTCATCAACGTATGTGATTATAAGAAAACAGTTTCGCGAATTGAGATTGTTGCTGACCTTTTGCTAGACGAAATGTATAACAAGTTTGTGCGATTGTTTCAAATCGAAGTGATAAATGATTTTAATTTCATTAAATATTATACTTTGTTGAAACTTTGTAAAACTCTGTCAAACAAAAAGTTTAAAAAATAAATTGAAATGTAACAAAAATCCTAATTTTTCCTAATAGGAAAATATAAAACAATTCAGTAATAAATTATTTTTTTTATTTATACGTTCTTTACACTCGAGGTTCATTTGATCATCTTATCAAAAAAAAAAAGTTTAAAAAATACTTTGATATTCTACAGGTGTCGCTAAATTACGTGGACATGGCTTAATCACAGATTCCTGGGCTCAAAATAAGACGATTGGCTCAACATTTCTATATTTAAAAGTGTTTCATTAAGTCAGGTTTCTGCTTCAAAATTCTTGAACTAAGTCACCTTTCCAGATGGTTTTAGTAATTGGAAGTGAACAGCTAGTGTGAAAAACAGGGTTACCACAACACAGGTTTTGCAATTGCTTTTTTGAGGTTAAGAAAATAACTATAATAAAAAAGATTTTAGAAACGAGCATTTATTAGGCAACTTCGTGTCTTTGCAATTATTGATAATTCATAGAGTTTAGCCACAAAATAGGAAAATCCAAGTGCTTACTGGAAAAAATAGGAAATACATGAAAAACAAATGCCCCTTATAAGCATAACTAATTTATTTTTAGAAAGAGTCATTCCTTAAGAAACTGTTCTGTGTCTTTGCAAATTTTGATACCTGTTGTGGTTTAATCAAAAAACTGTTTGCAAAAAACACTCTGCAACCATTTAAATTTTTCTGTTGACTTGCCATCTTATGTCTCCTCAAACCAAATATCATTGATCCAAATTGGTTCAAGTGTTCTTTTGTTATTACAAAAATTACTTTTTTTTTTCAGAATTCTGAAGTAAATACTGGCTTAATGAATCACTTTGGAAATAGATATTTTAGGTTCAATCGTCTTATTTTGAGCCCAGGGATCTGCAGTTAAGCTATCTCCACGTAATATAACGACAGCCTATATAATGTTTTTGTTTGTAAACTTAAATTAATTTTCCTTTCATTTATACCGGATGGCTACCGGCGTTATATAATGTCTGTTCGAACCGCGAGTTCTGACTAATTACAAACTGTACGAAACGTGCACTCATCCAGAGTTGTACTTCTTCAAGGACTTGCAAAATAATTCAGCACTTCGAAGGTCAACTGATTCGAACGGTTCTGAACTCATCAGAACCTGCAGTTCGTACAAACCTATAGAAAACCTTAATACTTAGTGCTTGGGGAAAAAGAATTATATCCAAAGTGACAAAGAGAAATTCACAGAAAATACTTCAAAGTAAATGATTTGACCATAAGGGGTCCCAATCATTAGGCTCAACAATAAAATTTAATTATACTAACGAAAATCTCACAATAATTGGAAAATTGAGTTAATTTTGCACAATTTTGATTTGAAACTTATTATCGTATCGCCATTAATAAGAGTGTAGGAAAGAGTTGAATTATTCAGTAAAAATGCAGTGCGATCCAAAATTATTTAAATAAGGGGCGGCTCTGAAAAATAATATTAGAGAATTAGCTTGATTCAGCACTTTTAGTTTGTCATTTGCTTACAAATCTGTTGTTTAAACGCTCTTGAACACTGTACACTGTACTTGTTGAACATTATTCAACAAGCAATCCCGCGGCATTTGAACTGGGTCGTTATCATATCAAAGAGCCGATGTGTTCAATTAAAAGATTTAGGAAATTTTTTCTACTGTAATCAGGTATAACTTTAAAAATGCCTAATAGGTTGAGGCTGTATTCACACGACGCTATAACGGTACCATATATTGCGGACAATATATGGTTGCCATATAACATTATTATATATATATTATAACATAACAGCGTAACATTAGAAGTACGTGCTTTTAAATGAACCATTTTCACATGTTCGCCATACAATATAGGCTATGGTAAAGATTTAACTATATGGTATGGACAGTCGGAGCACAATGTAATGAAAATCTGGAAAGGGTAAACGGCCACCCGACCTCGCCCGACCGAGAGATAAACGCCGTAGCTTCGCCCATTCAAAATTCTTGGAAATACCTACCCTCGTTGCTAATATTTATAAAAGGAAACGAACAGAACTGCGATAGGTAATTATAAAATGTAATTGGCCGACATCAATGAACTTCTTATTGGCAAGAAGTATTATGCATTCTAAATATTATTAATGAATATATTTATGTTATTCATAATTAATTTTTAGGAAATAAGAATTATTTGATGCTCTTTCATAAAACGAAATAAAGGTATAATAAATAAAAATAATAATAGTTATTGCGGAATAAAATTATTAAATCTAACTGACGCAGAAAGAAAAGACTTTTAATAAACAAATATTGTAATTACAAATTAAAACAGAAAACAATAATCCAATTATATTGAAGGCTTTCGGTTGACCGCGTGATGGATCAACGATTACACAACGACGTGGTCAACCGAAAACCAAAATATACGAAACTAAAAGTTGAAATAAATGATTATTTGCTGAAAAAAGAAAAAAATTATTAAAAACTCTTAGAATAAAATTCAAACAGAAAATAAAAATGTTAAAAGAAAAGTAATTAATTTCTGAAAAATAAATGATTAGTTGCTGAAAAAAGAAATACAAAAATTCAAATTCACGCATTTATCACACAGTGCACTATTTTAAATCGAAATAAAAATTTACTTGTTTTCTCTCCAACTTTAACTTTTCAAACTTATGGTTGAAAAAAATATAAAAATAATAGAACATCCGCCGTATTCACCTGATTTAACAACGTGCGACTTTTGGCTATTTTTTGGGCTTGAAAGAAATTTGCGGGGTAGAAAGTTTTCGTCAGAAGAAGAGATTGAAGCTATAGTTAACGCTTATTTTGAAGGTATTCTGAAAGATGATTGGTTGGGAGCTTTTGAACAGTGGAAAAAAAGAATAGTCGAGTGTATCATTGCTGAAGGGAATTACTTCGACCATATTTAAAATAAAATCCTAGAAAATATTAACCGTGTTTTCTATTCTTAATAAATTCAGCTTGACCTTCATATTAGACAACAAATTGAGAGAAAGGAATCGTATATTGGAAAAGCATAGTTTTTAAATTTTTTGTCTAGGCGTGTTGAGTATTTTAGATGCTAGAGAAGAAAACGACACTCGGTAGATATCCCCAATATTTACATATGTGTTTTTGTAAAATATGTAATTTTGACAAATTTGTATATTAAAAAAAAAGACTGGGGCGCTATATAAAGTCTTGCCACAGGAGCTACCCTATCTAGTTATAGCCGTGCGCATTTTATATATTTTCCAAATTTTTTACCACTTATTTTTATGACACTTGAATTCTAATAAATTCTACTTTAAAATGTATGAAGTCCCCATATTTTATTACTCTAATTATTTCTTTAAAATTAAACTTAAACAAATCGGTAATCTTCAGTCTTGACCTGAAAGATGTAGATGCTGTTTTGTCTCACGTAATCATCTTTTCCTACGTTCTTTTAGACGTCTGGGAATATACTAAGAAAATGTATGAAAAGTTTAATCACGACATCCTGCGATCGCTTTTTGACCTACTATTGCATTACGATTGACAAATTGCAGCCAGTTTACTTCTTAATAAGTCATCCTATACAAGGCCGCCATGCGTGCTGTCAAAGCATAATGAAACTTTTAAAAATTTTGTTGCAAGTCGGTTTTGATTGCAGTGGATTCCTCGAGCATCCTCCGTATAGCTGTTTCGGCCCTATTTGGGACCTCGTCAACAGAAGCGTTGCTCAAGACTTCCATTGCAAACCAAACCGACCTATCCTAGTTATTCGTAAATGCAATGTAATTGTAAAGAAAAGTAGGACAGGTCGGTTTGGTTTGCAATGGAATTCTTGAGCTACGCTTCCGTTGATGAGACTCCACTGCAATCAAAACCGACTTGCAACAAAATTTTTAAAACTTTCATTATGCTTTGACAGCACGCATAGCCGTCTTGTACGGGATGACTTAATAGTAGCAAACTGACTGCAATTTGTCAATCCTAATGCAATACTAGGTCAGAAAGCGATTGCAGGATGTCGCGATCTAAACTTTTCATTACTATTACATCGCATTTGCGAGTAACTACGACAGAGCCGTTGTTGACGAGGCCCCAAATAGGGTCGAAACAGCAGTACAGAGGACGCTTTAAGATAATTTATGTTTATTATAAAAAAAATTTTACATTGTATCAAATAAAATCAATTCCGTGTTAGTTTTTGTCGAGTTTACAGATTGAACGTAACACAACCTTTTGATATTTTCCGTTTTTTCATATTTTTTTAAATCAAATTGTGTACTCCTATCAACAGTTGCTCTCTTTGCCACATCATATTTTCAATATTGCTTTTTTTGTTTTGTTATTTTCAAAAATCGTCATTGTCTTACTTTGATTAAATCTTTCCTGATATGTTCGCTTCCTCATTCTTTTCTTCCATTTCCGTCTTTTGTGTTGCTTGTTCAATGAAGAAAAGTAGTTTTATTTTTAGTGCTGTACCATTTTCATTTTTGTACATTATCTGATTTGCATTTTCTCTATTTTTTCCATTATAAACATCTTGACTCATTTCCTATGTACTAATGAAAAAATTGTTTATCTAAAGTGAATTAAAAAAAAAGTTTAACAAATAAAACGAAAGGAAACATTGACAATGTTAGAGTCGTTTAATTTTACGTTTTATAATTAACGAAAAAGTTTTCGCTTGAGAGACAGTTGAAATTATTATTTTCAAGCGCTCAGTACTGTCTTCCGTTCCAGTGATTAAGTGGCAATTAAAAAAAAATCCTAATTTAACTTTAATTCGTTGTTTCCTTTTTTGTTCTAAATTTCCATTTAGCGTTGAAGTAGAGCAAATTTCGAAGTAAAACTGAAAAAAAAAAATTAAGAATTACATATAAGATTCAATTTTGCTTTATTTATGTAGGCGTACTCCAATTTAAATGTTATTTCATCTACAACTCATTTTTAGGAAAACAAATAGCAGTAGAGTTACGCAACTACCCCCTCCCCCTTCCCACTCATCAACCGCAAACCCACAATTATAATTCTCGGCAAACTTTAGCTCTAACAATAGACAGGAGCATTAATTAAACACGGACGTAATCCGCTAAATTAAATTATCGATCAGTCCTTTCACTTTCACTGATTGCTTAATTTCCGAGGACAAAAACTACAGGCGATTTTCTTCCTTCCTGTTCCATTTCTATGAATTCGGAATTGAACCCATTTGGGATTCTTTTATAACTTCGAAGGCGTTCGAAGAAATTAAAATCCGAGGGCGACGGCGGCGTCGCTTTCGGGGAAAATCGAAAAACGCCCTACAAAACGCCAGTCATTCGACACTCTTTCGCGGAACGGGGGACCATTACGATATTAAAATTAACGCAACACGATCCGGTATAATTCCGAAATGGATCGGGCTTCGTTTAACTTATTTCGAAGTTAAATTGAGTTTGATTCTCTTGGATTGCGACGTTCAATTCCAGTTGGGCTCCCCCGACATGATTGGACACGTGATATTTACAAAAGTTGATTGTATAAAAATTTACTTGAAAAAGAAAAAGTGTACAATTCAGTTTATGTTACGTTTTTAAACAGTTAAAAGCAATCTTATTTCAAACATTCGAAAGTGTATCAAAGTACTTTATTTTTCTTTCTGGTTCAGACAAAAACGAAACAAAGGCACTTATCGTGCAGTAAAGGGAAACACAAGACGTGCACTTCGTCTGGAACGAAATAAATAGACTTGTTATTTGAGGCCTTGAAAAATAAAGCGTAACAAGTTTTATCGACGTATGTACCACGTTCATGTCAGGAGCAGTCTAGGATCACGTAACACGATGACTTTGCGTAAACACCTAGTTTCGTAACTCATTGACCTAATAAACGTTGAACTTTTGCGCTATAGAGAGCTTTAATTAATTTTCTCTGGGCATTAATTCGTAAACTACTGACGCGATATTTTGATGGCGGAGCTTGTGTTAATATTGACGTCAAATTGTTTTTATAAACTTCCATGTCCCCTAAGCCGTAGTTTAAATGAAAACTAACTAAGTTAATTAAATCTTTGAAATTCAAAATAGCTTAGATCTTGTACACTGTACAGGTACATTCACTATTTCCATCATGAATAGGAATCTTCTTCTAACTTCTTCCGAATGTACCGCGTCTTCTTTCCATCGAGGTTTCATCTTTTCTTAAAAAAACTTTTCTAGTGCTGCTGCTGTTGATGCACTGAGGAAGTTTCTTTACAAGGAAAGACGAAACGTTGGTAGAAAGAAGACTTTGTGACCCAGTATATCCGGAAATCAGCTGTGGAAGTCTTGGAAGTCTCAAGTTTAACCAGATGGACAAGAATGTTGAATTGAAATGGCAATGAAATCAACAAAACATTGCACCAATCGATGAATTTAAAATCCTTTTGGAATCTAGATAAAATTTACGGGAAAAAAACTAATTAGTTATTGCTAAATGTCAACTGTGGCAAAGTTAATTTAAAAAAAAAGTATCAAATGCGGACGTTAAACTGATGGCATTTACATAAAATATATCTCGGCGCTTCAACCCTTCGAACGAAATCCCCATGTGTGATGTCTGCCTGCACTTAAACGCTGTGATATTCAAATCGCCAGGGAAGAGTTTGTTTGGGCCCCTGAATAATTCAGGCAGTTCTAGCCAGATTATTGAAGTAATTTGCATGTTAAGTAAGCGGCATTCACCACCACCCTCCCGGGACGGTCCAAACAAATCCCGCTCGCGTACAAAGGGGAAAACATATCATGCAGGTCGAGGTTGTCCCGACCCCCAACTAAGCTTGCAGAAAAACCAATTAATTATTCGCTTGGATAACCGTCATCGGTGGTTGTTAATAAATCAGATCCTGAAATCTTTCTTTATGGGACTGACCTTTTCTGAGTAAATTGAAAAGATGAAGGTCGAACGAGTCTCGGTCCTGATTTATGGGATCCTCGCGTTTTACTTAACGATTAAATATTTTAGTGCTGAACTGAAAGCTCTGGATTGGTGACAGGTTATTGTCGATTTCGACAGCAATTCAAACGCAAAAGAGCCATCGTAAAATAACTACAATTATTTAACGTTTCGTCTTTCACTAGTTCAAGCTTTAATGGTCGGAATTATTCGAAACGCTCTCTCATGTTACAATCGGAGCTTCTCGTGTAAACATTCATCAACATGAAACGCTTTAATGCCCAGTCATCAAAGCCATTAATTACTAGTAATTTATAACGAATCAAATACACACATGCTATAAATATGGGAATGTTAATAGCTTCCATGATTACATTTTAAATATAATTATAATAATTTTGTTTTTATCTTTTTTTTGTTACGAGCTCAGTAATTTTTTTCTTTCTTTTGCTTCGCATTTTATAATTAACATATGTAAGTAAATAATTAATCAAAGCGCGTTTGCTAAGCAAATTCTTTTCGTACCACTGAAGTATGCGTGACCATTTTCATAACATGTTTGTCTGACACAGTTTTATTGGGGTGTGGTGCCTTGATTTGATTAATACGCTCTGTTTGTTTTGAGTGCGTTTTTGTGAGCAAAAATAATTACGCCTTCAAGTTTCTCCTCACGTTTTATTTTTCATACAAATTGTAAGCTTACCTTTCTTGTGTAGAAACAGCGTATAATAATTGCTGTATTTGTCGTGAAGTGTTGCTGAATTAAAGTAACATAACAGCCACAATTAAAATTGCATACAGCCTTTGCTTTGGATTGGAGACTAGAAAACAGCTGGACTTCCGTAATTGTGTGTGTTAACTATTCAGTACGTTTGAGAAGTTGGTTAAAGGGAGAGAAACGATCAATGCTGTTTACCAATGATATGGCGAGAATATTCAAACCTCTTCTGTCGGCGACATATCTTTCTAACGAAATGAACAACCCAAAAGAGAAAAAAATTAATCGTACACTCAAATATTTCATCCTCTTCTTGTCCAGTATTATATAATACAAACGTACCGGTTCGTGTGCTGCCAGTGGAATATATAAGAAAAAGAATAAGACGCAGAAAATGTTCAAAATAAAGACATAGAAATCAATTTTGACGAGAAAATCTAATTTCTTCGAATATTCGTCACAAAATAATCCAGGAAGAACTTGAACATGATCACAGATTTAGATTTTCCAGAAAATAAAGCAGAGTTATTAAGCTCAAGATAAGGCAATGGAATCTGCTTAGAAAGTATTTAAAGCCCGCCAAGAACGTTTTATTTCCTTTTATGAAATGAAGGGCAGTTTGATCACGTGCACAGGTATTGATTGGCTCTTCGATGCCCTTAATATGTATCACGTTCCCATCGAATGGAGACAGTTTAGAGACTCCTCAAAAGCAAATCTTAAAGCAATCCTTCTCCTTAATGGAAACCTTCAGCTTCCTATTCCAGTTGGCTAGTCTGTAGACACGAAGGAAAACTATCAACTACTACATTTAAACTATAAAAAATATAACAGGAAAAGTTGCTCTGATCTTAGAGTCGTTAGTCTGTAATTGAGAAATACCAAATTTTACTGTTTTCTTTGCGAGTAGGACAGTGGAATATATTATATGGAACGAACTTGACATTTTTTGAACTCGCATTTAGATTTCTTTCCCTAAAACTACAGTAATAAGAGTGACGAGCAGAGAAAGCGTTTTGACCAGGACATTGCTCAAGTGGAGAGAAGATATCCTGACAAATGTGATGCTACGCACTGGTCAAAAAACGTCGAAAAATGTATTTTTCTTTTAAAAACTCGAAGTTTTTGTATTTTAATATTTCAACCAACTTCACAATAAGCGACACACGTGGGTTCTCCATGTTTCGTATTTTTCTTTTACTTAGAGCTACCAAATTGTTTTTGTTGTCATTTTCGTGTTTAACACATTCACTGCCTCCATATCCAAAGCATGTTACGTGAGGTGCCACTGAAGTTTTTTTTGTATATAAGGTATAATATGTAAAAATTGTGGTTTAAAATGGATCTCACTATAGCATTTTATTTTTTTTTTACAAAAAAAACGAAAACGCACCAGGCGCATTGTGGGCACAGGTCACGCGTCAAACTGTTGTCTGTGCTCATAACCGCGCTAGGCGCGTTCATCTCAGCACTATAAGTAAATAAGACAAAGTTGGTACAGCTTTATTTGTTTATTTTTATATGTAGTATAAAATAAAAAAAATATTATTTTTTTGCATGAAATACTCTGAAATATGGTGTAAGACAAAGTCCAGGGCCGCTAGGACACTGAGGACAATAATAGATGGAATCTTTTCTCTGACCATCGCTCCAACAAACATTGCACCTTCTACTTTTAGCCTTTCCATTTTCTCCTTTTGGTCAATATTCTGGGAGGTGGTGAAGGTTTACCTTGAATAGGGGATCTGGTGGTTGTGGTCCAAGCAATTTTCTAATTACATCTAATCGGAAGTCATATAAGTTTTTACGATTTCCAGTGTGTTGCTTGTAGAAATGGAATGAATTCAGCAACATTATCTGAAATATATGGATGGCCAGTTTCTTGTACCAAATCAAAGTCTTATGTTCACATGATTAATATGATAACATTTGATCGCAACGCCTGCCATAAATTTGTTGTATTCATTTATCATCTTTGGCTTCATCACCACTTGACCACGTTGTGTAGTTACTTCCTCCAGTTGTCCATTAAATTTGTTGGAAATTGCTAAAATTTCTCTGCGAAGCTTCCACTTTGTAATACAAATTCCTTCGGTATTGAATTGAACAACCAGTTCACCTTTCTTTAACTTTTTGGCTAAAACTTTGGGAGGGTTTCCCTTTCTGTTTGATCTGAGAGTTCCCGTGACATATGTTTTTTGATCTAATAAATCCTTGGTTAATTTTACGCTGTTGTAGTAATTGTCCATGAACACTGAATGTCTAACTCCTAGGTATTCTTGTAGAAGAGATAGGGCTACATTTTCTGTATGGAGAGTGCCAGACAATTGGACATCAGCAGCTCGTGAAAATACGATTCATTTGAGAGTTAATCCATTTGGTTCACACAAAATGTATAACTTTATACCAAACTTGTGTCGTTTTCACTTAATATATTGGCGAAACTTTAACCTTCCACGCCATAACACCAAAGACTATCTATTGATATTTCCCTATTGGGATAATAAATAACTTGCATCCTGTTGTTAAAAAAGTTGACAAGTTGAAGAATTTTTCCCATTTGTGTGCGAGACATGTGGTTATCGAGGTCTTCAAAATGCAACGGCCTCAATATTAGTAAAAATCTATTACGGCTCGTAAACGTTGAAAAGGTGTGAAGGTTAAACAAATAGTCTTTTTTCCAGAAGTCGTTAATCCTGTTCAAACGAATGGTTCCCATATGAAATAAGAGCCCAAGAAATATTTTTATTTCGCCTGTAGTTATGTCCTTCCAACGACTAATTCTCGATTGATCTCCTGTGCTTCTGGTAAGTACTTCTACAGCATGTGCATTAGCTTTGTCACAAAGAAAGTCGTAAAACTCTTCTGTGCCCAACAAGTTAAAATAATCAATTGGCTCTGTTCCCCCTAAGTTGACAAGAATACCTGAAATTCTTGTGAATGGGATATCTGGTTTGTGCGCTTCTTGGTATGATCACTGTGAATTAGTCGCAACAGGGTGACCCGACGCAACTGGCGTACCGGACATAACTTTAACACATAACCAACTGTGAAGGTGGATCCAATTCCCCTTCTGAATCGCTGGCACTGCTAGCATTATATGCAGAATCGTTGTCACTGTCATTTAGAAAAGGATCTTCTTCATCTGATTCTTCCAAAATTTGACGAAGTTCATCATCTGTTACAAATTTTTTTTGTACGTTGTTCTCTGTTTTTTCATAAGTGGTTCAGTGTTTTTTGATAGTCCAAGCGTCTGATCCATGGTAAACTATAAGAAAATATTGGCATAGTGGCTTTTTCAGATGTATGCATCATGTGCCCAGCAACGCGACACAAATATTTGTATAAACCAGGCAAAATTTAAAAAAAGAAACAGATGGTATTTCTGAACCAACCGCTTTGTATGGAAACAAAATCAGTTCTGAGTGCCACACCACATATTCACGCGATTCCATCCTTGCCCGCTTACTTAAGTTAACATTGAATATTAGCGGGAACGGAACGCGCCTAGAGCGGTGTAGGCATATGACGCTAGAACGGTTGAACGCGCTAAGCGCGTTCTGGGCAGTGATTGTGTTAATACATTACTTTTTACAAGAATTGACCATTTTTCCGTCAGAAACATTCACAAAGTAAAATTTTGTTACTCAGTGTTATTAGTCACCACAAAATTGGCAAAAACGAAAGAGAAACTGCTAAGGAACTAAAATTAGACCGAGTAACATTAAGAAGTTTCGTACGAAGACACTTTGTTAATTAAATTAGAAAGAAACTGGAAGGCCTAAAGTCACGCCATCAGATGGGGAACTTCCATTATGTATATCGAGTAAACGAAAGGTGCAGAAGAGGGTGTCGGAAATATATACAGAAGTTACTAGTTCTCTGACGCAAACTTTTGCTACTGTTACACGGATTTCATGGAAAAATTGCTCTTTTGTAAAGACAAAATAAATAAAAATGTTTAAACTGGGCATAAGAATTGAACGCTTGACAGTGGAATAGTGTCCAAATTTGATATGATGGCTTACGAAGTTCGTGCCTACAGTAAAACACGGGGGAGAGTCCTATAATGATTGGGGAGGTCTCGGGATACTTTTAAAGGAGCGCGATATTAAGAAACGACACTTGCAAACAAATTTTGTAAAATCATGTAATTCCATCAGGATCATGTGTACTTGGCCAAAACCTAACAATTCGGAACATACCCCGATTATTTAAAGAAACTAGAAGAGATAGGTGGGATTTCTCTAATGTAGTAGAGTTCTTAATTCAATAGAACTTTTATGAGCTGTGTGCCTATCAGGATCCGTAATGGCCAGATGGGGTTGTAAGAAAGTGATCAAAAACCTAAAACCTAACCTAATCTTATTCAAAAACTTTACTCGATAAACAACATTTTTTTCCCTTTCTCTTTCTCTCACTCTTTTTACCAAAATTTTAGCAATATTGTTTTTAGGTAGCCAGGAATCGCCATTTTATATAGGATAATTTTTTTTACTGTACCGTTACTAGATTAATAATTTCGGGATTGACGAGATTTCCATCTATCCTTCTCTGTTACTTTATTTATCTCTTATGAATTTTTATATTCAATGAAATATTTAGGCTGTATTGTATAAAAGATTTAAATCAGGATTAAATTTAAGTCTAAGTTATAAGTGACACACAAAAAGCTGTCCGTCATAACGTTTGTCATATTCTAATTTAGGATTAAATTTAATTCTGTCTTAAGGCTTTTATACAACGCAGCCTTAGAATTGCTTTAAGGGATATATTCGAATAAAATAATGTTTATAAATATTACAAATCAAATAATATAAAGAAGAATACGAAAAATGTATAACATTAATAACTAGAATATTCATGAAAAGAACGTGACAAATAATTCAATACAAAAAATAAGAAATACTATCAATCGAAATTAATTTGAAGAGAAAAGAAATGACATTCTGTACCACATTTAAAGCTTTTGTTAAATTCTGAATTCCAAGCATATAAATTGATTTTAGGTCCCCAAACTTAGGTCTGATTATTTTCTCGCGGTTCAAATTTTAGAACATTTTCATGGAAGAAGGCGGAAAACGAAATTAAAATGATTCTTTTTTGAGATCCCCCGTATTTAAATAATTTGTCGAGCTCTTTAAGAAAGGTAAAATGACATCACCCGTGACATTTAAATTCAAAACATTTCCATTCCGCGCAAAGTTCTGATTGAAATGTTTTCACCTGTAGATGTCGTGCCATATAACGTTTGTTTTTCTTCTTATTACACCTACGCAGTAAAGCATGTATTTATCGCGTTTTTGTTCAGTTACAATCTCAGCAATTCTCCTCAAGGTTTACAGCTGCAATGTGGAACATGGAAACAATTATTGCCCGCAACATTCTCAAGCCGTGACTTTGCGCTACCGTTATCAAAAATATCAAAACTAAAAGGGGCTTAAATTTACTCTGCGTCATTTTACTTTCCAGTCAAATAATTTTTTTAATTTGTTTCAATATTTCTACAATACTTACTATAGTCAATGGTGAGTAAATAATTTTGGGCAGTACCGTACATGTAATTATCAGCATAGAAAGTTCATAAGTATATGATGATTAATTAAGTCGAATTAAACATAATGCACTAATAAAAACATGAACGGTAGTCTATTAAATATAGTAACTCCTCGTATATATTAAAAAAAATTATTCTTTCATATAATAATGTGAATTAATGGTACATTTAGTTAAAGTAATCTGGACTTTGAAATTATGATTACTATTATGCAAATTAATAATGATTAATAAAATTATTATTATTTTGAATTTACATATTTGTAGTGATGTTTTGTGTTGCTTTTATTGTAACATGTGTAATCTGCATTGTAAATCAGTCGTGTAAGCAGAACAGACGAAACAAATCATTCGTTATTTCGTATTTCCTGTATTTATACTAACGAAGCATATTTCAACAATTTCTGATTTGTATTAAAAAAATTAATATTAATTATTTTAACTGTTTCATAAGTTATTATTATACAGCTACTTTATTTTTTGCTTCTAATATAAGAAGCAGTTTCCAAAGACCCATTTGCTTTAAGCATTTGCATTTTTTCTCCAAAATATTTCTGAAAGGCAATAAAAAATTTGGTGATATAATCCTTTCTCGCGCATGGCCTGGAAACTAAATCGTATTGATTTCCAGGCCCGTATTTCCCATATTAAACACCTGCAGATTCACAGAATATAACTTCTTTTATCTCATCCCTTTGTTTCGAAACCCAAATTTTAAAACAAAACAACGTCAAGTTGGAACTTTATTTATAATCATCCACTATATATCAATGCGAAGCAAATTCAATTGTGCCTGGATCTGTGTGTGGTAGTTCTCCTTCTCGCACGCAATCTTCGCGAAGTTTGCAAGTTGGAATCGTCTGCGTCTCCTCCTGAATCTCCGTCCCCTCCGTCTGCCGCCGTACCAGCTGCATCAACACTAGAAGATGTGGTGGAACTACTCGCTGTAATTAAGTTTATTTGATTCCTTTCTTATTGTGTACAAATGGAGGCAAACTTACCTCGACGTCTGAACCATCCAACGCAATTGGCTGCGAAAACAAATATAAACAAGGACCTTAAAGTTAGAGCTACAGAATATAATTACTCACTTAGAGAAAACGTTTATTCTAGGTAGGTTCTTTGCAATAATTAAGGGTAAATTTCGAATTCGTTAATTACCTTGATTGGGTTTGACTTCTTCATTCAACTGGTTAACATTATTTCCTTTAATTCCCTCCAAATCAACCAAGTTTCGAGCATAAGCATCAACCTGCTGCTTATGACGATATCGTTCTAAATTCATGAGTAGATCAATTCCCCTTTTGAGATTGTTATTGGTAATATTTTCCGTTAATCTTTTTTGACGCCTGCGATCACCATTCTTTCTTCCACAGAGGGGCAATCCATTACAAATTCTTTGTTTTAGTCGAGGTTCATTTTTCTCTTCTTCTTCATTTGCATCATGAGACTGATTTTCGCTATGTTGAGTCGTGTCGTTATTTTCATGAGCAATGTTTTCATTGTCTTCTTCCACACTATCATTTCAAAAAACTATGTTATTATCCAGCAGATATAAAGTCATTAAACGAAAGATACCTGCTGCTTGCATCTCTTCTATTTCTTTTTGCCTGAATAAAATGAGTAAAAGGAAATTCTGAAAACTGATCCTGACCTAAATGATACGTTTTCGTATTAATCGCTTGGCCAAGAATTCGTCCACCGGCTCCTTTTGAATGAAGTACTTCGCACGCAATGATCTGAAAATAATTATTTGTGAAAAATCTTCCAGACTTGGAGATAATACCCTAACCGCGCTGAAGAACAAAACGCGCTGGAAGACCATTTTGGATTGATATTGTTTGCGGAAAGCGCGGCTAGGAAATCACGAAGGCCGCTCAGGATCATTAACTGGATGCAATTATAATTCGCTTGTTTTGATCTGATTTTGTGTTTTTTATCGGATTTATGAGTGCGCAGTTTTGTGTTCAAGGTTGAGGGTAATTGCCGGGCAATGCAATTCGATGCATTCGATGAGTTCGCTTTGTTTAGTGAAACGAGACCGAATGGATCAAAGCTTTTAATGATCGAATGTCTGCTAAAATTTTTTATGTCGTTTACTGTTTTATTTTCACGCAAAATTATCGGCTTTTTGTTTATGACGTTAAACGGAAATTAAAACGAAACTTGGTTCATGTATTATTATTTTCAATTATTTTTCTATTAATTAATATTTAATCTGCATCCGAGTATTTTATACGCTCTTAAGGTGACGTTTGCAAACTTAATTAAAAATGGTCTGTAATGTAACGTTTATTACGTTTTAAATTAATTTCCAAGACTAGTGATGTATTCAATAATAAAGTAATTTTGAACAAAGCAATTTTGTTTTATTAACAAAGAGAAAATCACTGAAGTGAAGATAATGAGAATAACAGGAGTGTCATTAAGGGATAAGCAGAAATAAAGAAGAGAAATAAAACAAATTAATACATAGGATAGTAGAATGAACAAGAAACAGAAAGAAATGTTGGAACAAACCTGTGAAAAAGGGGCGGCTTACAAAGAAGCAAGCTATCAAAGTGAAAATTTCTTAAGCGCAATCGTTCTCTGTATTTAAGAAAACACATTTTCTTAAAGCAATCTTTCCTGTTAAAAAGAGCAGAGTACTAATGAATTGATAAACGCTAATTTAACCAATACCTTATTTATGAGTATTATTTCTGTAGATAATCGAAAAAAAATATAATATATTGTTGCATTTGAAAGGAAAGAGCAGAGACATGATGACTCAAATGAAAATACTGACAATCTGATGCTGACATCAAAACTAAGTCAGTTACTTCATTATTTATTTGGGATTAAGCCTTCTATTATACTAAGGCGCAGTTTTACAATGCCAGTTTAAATTAAAGCTGGAGCTTAAACCCATAGCAACGGCTATATTTAACTGGGCCTAAGGTAAACTAAAATTATCAATTTTCCTTGTTCTTGCTTGTTTCGATATGGTAAGTAACTTTCTTTCATCATTTTCCATTGTAATTATACAAATGTAGTTGATACGATGTATGTTGAAAAAGAAGAGTCGTTAATCTGTTAGAACCACATAATTACGCTGTTTACTTTTAGTATATCAGACATACATCTATTAAAACAAATGCTCATTAACAACAAAATGTTGCTCATTAGTAAATTCCAACTGAAAATAATTGTGGCTGTTAGTTTCTTATCTTTTGTGTAAAAAAAGTTGTTTTTTTGCAGTTGATGATGCAGAAGCGCGACATAGTCTTAACCGCGGTCTTCTCAAGCTTGGCTGCGCTTATTTTGATCGCCGGCATAGGGGCTGCCTGTTACTTCTTCCACAAGAGGCGTCGCAAACGCGAGGACGACGAAGAGGAGTGCGCCGACGGCAGCGCCGGACGAATGGAGGCGAACCAAGAAAAGAAATCTAGACTGAACGGCTTCCTCAGTCTGAAGACGCCCTTGATATCCACCAAGACGCTAGGGTAAGTGAGAAAACTGCGTGCCAGATATAATCAATACACGTTTGAAAGCTCTCCTGTAGAGGGCCAGTACGTACATACCTAGCGAAAGCTCTCCGACAGATGGCGACCTTTTTACAACTCTGTTAGCTCCCTACTCGTTTGAACTGTTGCGCCCTTCCCTTCATGTAAAATAATCAATACACAGGTTGACATTTTCACGTATTCGAGAGATGTCGCTGTTTGCACAGCGAGCTTTAAGCTCAAAGGCTTCGAAAGCTGGAAAGCTCCAGGAAGGTTGTACAACTCGCTAATATTTCCGTCATCTAATACTGTGTAGAGCTTTTTCATTATATAACTTCGAATTTTGTTCAATCCCTATATTAATATGTTCTAATTCTATGTCTTGTCGAACAATTTGACACCTTTTGTGCAACGAATTTGAAGATATTGTGGACATTCCCGTGTCACGTACCTTTTACGTGGGTCGTAAGAAAGTAATTTTAGGAAAGTAGTTGACATTCAGCCCAACACAATCAGACGGAAGTGCCTTGTTTTACAAGCGCATGAGGAATTTCCGCTTGTTTTAGGCAACAATTCGGAAAGGAAAAGGGCTTTCACTGTCGTAAATTTTTATGCAAACGGTCGAATAGCAACTTTTATGGATCGGGGCAGTTACGTTTTAGGATACATACAACAGACATGTGAGAAGGCAGGCGATCTTTTTGAAGTGCAAACTAGATACGTAAATGTAGCTGCGAGACAAATTTCTTTTTATATTTAAGGCTTTTTATAATTTGAAACTCTTTAGATTACAGTTTGTTTTCATTAACTTGGTAATTTGATTACGGTTTAATTTCTTGCCTGAATTTATGTAGACTGGAATGCTTAAAAGCTTTGTTTACTTAAAGTAGAGAAATTCTCCGACATAAAACAAAAACGAAATATAAACAGTTATGAAAATTACTGCTCAGATTTTTGGAGTATTCTTTCTTCAAGTTCATCTTTAGGTCCATTAATTCTCTTATTTGCATAAATGTAAGTGCTTTACAAATTTTCACTTTTTCAACGACATCATCCTTTTTACTTATTACTTTTTCATATTATGAATATTCTTATCATTTTGAGCTGTCTTTTAAATTGCATGTCAACGATTTTGGAAACGTTGATGTTGCTACAACTTCTTCTTTAATTAAATATTTCATTTTTTATTTTTCTTGATAGCATTAAACGCTACTGTTGTTATACATGTAATTCGCTTGTTTATATTATATTTACAGCCATTTGCTTATAAACAGCAAACGTTTGTTTACGTGCAGATACAAGCGCAGAATAGAATAAAACTTTGAAAAAAAAATCTTACATGATTTGAAGTTCTGGAAGTAGTGTAGTGCCTCACTTCTGCGCAAATCATTCATTTAAAATTTGTTTCCCAAAACAAGATCTCTATATATATAAATACTAGATTAACCACTAAACAAAATTATTGCTATGTCGGATTAACCTTTCTAACATTGGCATCTCGAATAATATTAGTTCATAATGTCCACTATTGGACAAACCGTTCTCAATATTGTTAGCCAGATTAAATAATACATTTTTAAAATAAAAGTAAAAGATTTAGATGATTCACACTACACTAGGATACAAAAAAGGGAAACTTCACTCTAGCAAAAAGAACATTTGAATTTTCTTACAATGGAAATTGACAAGTATTAAGTTGCAAGTCCATTTGAGAGTAAATATTGGCGAGTAGCTCTCGAAATGCTAGCGATAGTACTCTCAGAGGTATGTGTATTAACGATGAACACGTCTAAGAGTACTATCAGGAGCATCTTGAGAGATACTCGCCAATGTTTATTCTCAAATAAACTTGCAACTTTAGGTTTGAATTCTGACAATTCCGAACAGAATTATGCAATTTGCAGATGTTCTTTAATGTCAACACCATGATGGCGATGCCTTCTTTGAAGATACATTTGTTTTTGTTAACTCTAAACAGGTTTGATAGCCGAGATCGCTCGCTGGCGACATTCTATCATGTATTTGTTTAAGTTATAATTTCCTTGTTACAATATAAATATAAAGCAAACAAAAAAAAATAAAAATGAGAAAAAATAGCAAGCAAAAAATGTAGTAATTACGAGAGGAATATAGATTTATAATAGAATAATAAAAAAAACTCATGTAGTTGGTAAATATCAAGGACTTTGTTTTGTGTCCATAAATATAGACAATTGTATGGAGTATGTTTGTCGGTAATGTGCCTAGTTATGATGCAACGCGAATTATTATGAAATTTTTATGTGCTGAGGTTGAGAAACCTGGAACGAATTACTACCGTTGCTTAATCTTGGGTGCACAATTAAATCCTAGGAAACAAACAGGGTGATGTGAAATGGCGCCAGTTAAATTCATCGCCGCTATCAAATTGAAAACTGTACTGTCAGCAAGCAAGATGATAATTTTAGTATTTCGGGTTATTCACGGTCCAATTTTAACAGATTTCTTATTTGACCGAAAGACAATAAATTCAGAGTTTGGGCCTTTTAGCAGGTACTTGGCAAGAAATTTATGTCGAATGAGTAGATAATAACATGTGTACAAAAAGTTATTCTATCTACTGTGTTGTTCTCATTTTTTTCGCATGTTCACGTTTGTTCCTTTCTTGATCCGTACCTTAAACAGACAAGTAAACAAACATAACTTTAAAAAATTGTTTTATTGATTTAATTTTACAATGGTTTTCACATTGAAAGAAAAATCTTTTATGGTTGAATCCCACTTTCGAAACACCCAAAAAATTAATGGCGAATGGACCTCTTCTCTTCCTGATTGTATTGCAGAATTTCAGGAAAATTTCTAGAAAATGTATTTCTGTACCACAAACTTGTTAATCAACTTCAGGCCTCCTCTCTCTATTCAGAGAAACTGGCTGTTTGGCTAGAAAACAGGTATCAGGCAGGCCTAAAGTAGGAACTGATGAGGTAGTTGATAATGTGAGACAAATTATGACTGATGCTTCTTGCACCTATCACAAGTTGGTCTCACTGTCGGAACCTGCAGAACTATTCTAACAAAGGACTTGCAAATGTTCCTTTATCGTTTGACTACCGTGCATTTTGAACCAAGACGAAGATACTTTATTGGTTTTTAGACAACATTGACAGTGACGATTTGTTGGACAAATTTTTTTTTTTCCAATGAGGCCTGGTTCCATTTAACAGGGGATTAATTCCCAAAATATGAGGATCTGGAGTACAGAAAACCCTCATATTTTCATTGAAACCCCACTCCATCCACAAAAAATTGGTGTTTGGATAGGTTTAAGTCGGAGAAGATTGATAGGTCCAATATTTTTTAATGGCACACTAACAGCACTAAATATCGGGAAGAGATTTTGCATCCATTTATTAATCAACTCCATGATGACGGGTTGCAATTTGGATATTTCCAGCAGGATGATGCAACAGCCCATGTTGCTGGAAATACCTTAAATTAAAAAAAGGGTTTTTTGGAGATCTGATAATTAGCAGAAATATGGCAAACATATGGCCTCCGCGATCTTTGGATTTCTTTATTTGGCCCTACTTGAGAAATTCCATTTTTAAAACGCCCATTAATGATTTATAGGAACTTACTCAAAGAATGATCGAAAACTGTGATGAAATAATCAATTCTCCTCACATTTTGCGAATGTTATTAATGGTGTTATGAATTCACGTTCAACGTTATTTTCAATGTTTTATTTTGTTTGGTTTGAAATACGTAATAAATCGTAATTATTGGTTATGATTTTCTGTTGATGTTACGTCAAGGTTAAGTGTAAATTTGGAGTTTACTGATCAAGTAAGGAACATACGTGAAGATGAGAGCAACACACTAGATGGGATAAGTTCTTGATTAGATTATTTATAAGAGAATTTTTATTCTTTTTGTACACATGTTAGAAGTTGTGCCATATGGCTTTGCAGACAACCAAAAGAATTCTTCTCTGTCGGTATTCGCAAATTGCCTGATTGTTGGAGTATTAAAAAAGGACATTTTTTATTAAAAGGCTTCCGTTTTCTTAGAAAGAACCAAGGTGGAATATCTCAGAAAAATGTGACAAATGAAATTTTGAATCTTGCTTGACAATTTTTGAACAGTTTAGGTCGCGATATCTTGCGCCTGATGTTTGACTTAAAACAAAAACAAATAGGGCCGGACTTCTATTTTTATTATTCATTAGAAAACTTTTTTGTCATACACGTTTTTTGTTAGTTTTTTTCTCGAGCAGTTCATTTCTCATATTTTTATTAAATTATTAATTCATTATTCTCGATTTTATCTGTCACATTCACTTTCATGATCATCAGATTCTATAAACTCTCTACATGGTCGAGACCCCGATGTAGTAAGCTTACTGTTTATATAACATTTGTCTTTTACCTTTAACATTTCACTACGGGTTGATTGCTATCAACCGAGAATGAAACGTGGAACAATTGTGCGAATGCATAGTGTCCGTTAAAGATTAGAAATAAATTGCTATGCAAATATTTATCGGACAGAATGTCAATTTGACATCTTACTCTTTATATTTCGCGATAGCGCTAACTAGTTGCTGATCCAAATATTTGTAACTTGTTTCAGCATAACGTGTCCTAATTTCATTTTTAATAACTTTATCATTCTTGTAAATGAATTTTATTATTCTTATTATTAACTATTAAGCGTTTGATGAAGGAACGTGATGCTGCTTTTCTTAAATTTCGTAATACGAAACTTGATACAGATTGGACTGATTACAAAAGTTTACGTAATATGACTAATGTTGCGGGAGGCAGAGAGAAATATGCTTATATGCAGTCAGAAATTCAAAACACAAATAAAAATCTTTGGTGAGCTGTTAAAAAAGTTGGTTTATTTAATAAAAAAGTCAACATGATTCTTCAGAATTAAATGATGTTAATCAATTAAATGATTTTTTTGTTAAATGTGGGATTGCAAGTGATACTGATCAGCATATTTTAAATCATGATAGTGGTACTCCTCTTGACCTACATAAAACATTTTCTTTTTCTCTTGTGAACGAATCTACTGTCCAAAAATGTATTGACAATTTGAAATCTAATTCTACGGGTATTGACGGAATAAATTTATCAATGCTGTAATTAGTTACCCCATATCTAACTCCATATATTACACATATCATTAATGAATGCATTCTTCAGTCATACTTTCCACTTTCTTGGAAAACTGCATTAGTACGACCTCTGTCAAAGTGTTCAAATCCTACTACTTTTGATGATATCCGTGTATCAGTATTTTGCCATTGTTATCAAAATCTTGGAGAATGTAATGTTTGATCAAATCCTAACTTATATCGATGCTAATTCCTCCAGCAATGCAATCTGGTTTTCGTAAGAGAGTTAGCACCGCTACTGCATTAGCTAATATTATGGATATTTCATCATCTACTGATCAAGGAAAAGCTACAGCACTAATAATGTTGGATCTCTCCAAGGCTTTTGATACCATAAATTAGAATTTTATTATCATGTCCACTCATGTCTTTTTTTTAATATTGATACCATCAGCATTAATTTAAGTTTCTCATGGATCTATTTGTTTCAACATTGTTATGCTATGTTATGCTATGCAGGGTTCTAAGCTTTGCTATACAGGCTGTTTTAAACCTCTGTCTTTAAGTAAAACTGTGAGTTCCTCATTATATTAGAAATTGATTTTCCAAGTCTCTGCGGTCTTATTAAAAAATGAGAAGCTGACTTGCCTCAAGACTTGTTTACGCGATCATATCTAATGAAACGTAATAAACGGCAACAAAACTTTTTATTTACGTGCAGAAAAACCGAATCAAGGTATCATCGTAAATTAATATGAATGACAATTTTTAAATATCCGTGTTTGTTAAGGTGCAAGTCCATTTAAGAGTAAATATTGGCGAATAGCTTTCGAGATAATATTGATAGTACTCTCAGAGGTATGTCCATTGACAATGAATAAATACGGGATCTGGAGAACTCGCCAATATTTACTCTCAAATAAACTTACACCGACATATCGAAATGCGTTTTTTGTCGGTTTTTATTAATATGATAAATTTGTTTATTTGGCGCTTATTAAATTTCGTATTTGTTTAAAATTTTGTTAAAGAAATGGGTCTATAGTTCTAGTTTTCTTATTTTTAAACGATGCCTTCGTAACAATGATTTTGAACCGTGTAAGGTTTGACACCAAACGACTACTGCTTTCTTTCTAATCAAACGGCAATATTTTTATTATACAATCAAGACATTGTAGTTATTTAACACATACAAATAAAACTGAAATGTATAATGGCGGTACGAATTCTAATAGTTTCTTTCAAAATTTTACTTTGAATAAAATAAACGTAAGCATAAATAATACTACTAAATAGTATTACAATTTATTATGTAATAAATAATTGCAATTATCGTAAGAACACCTGTACTTAGTCGACTGAAAACATCGCTTTTTTTCTTACGACAGACGAACTTGACATGCCTAACATAGACATCTCGGCGCATTCGTTTGTAGCTACATTATAAAATCAATTCCACTCAGTCTGACTCTAGCTGAGACGTTTATATCCATTTAAATCGCTGATCAGTGTCGCTTAAACGGTTTCTGTAAATATGAAAACTAATTTCTACTGGAGCTGATTTTGTTTACAGAAGTTTTTTAATTCTTTTTTTCCAATTATTGTGCATCAATTATTTACTTTCTAAATTTCTTCCATAAAATTTGAATACAAATTCAGTTCAAACATTACCTAATTTCGTTTCATTTCTAGTCGAATTGCTCTGAGCTTTTATGAATGAGCTTTGACAAGACTTCGTCACTTGTAAGATTTTATCTGAATTCAAACGTCTCGTTCTTTGCGGTTCATGAGTATATCTTTTAGATCTAAATGTAGCGTTTTCGTGGAATACATTCCGCTTTTCATTTATAACTTTATAAAACTTCAAGCCTGAAAGCAGAGCATTCATTTCAAACTGAATTAAGTTTTTTTTACCTTATTTAATATCTTTGAAACATTTAAGAAGATGTTTTTCACAATTTACTTTACTTTGGAAGTGATTTTTGATGCGATACGAATTCTTTTGTTTAAAAGTCATTGAGCAATTTGGCATCTTACTGCCATTATACGTTTTTTCTTCTTTACTTTTCAGACATTGCTTTTATTTTAATTAGTGAGTACTTACCTTTTAATGAACTTCTTAAAGTTTTGTTAACAACACATAAGAAAGTTGTATTTAGAATTTGAAGAAGCATTGCATGTTTTTCTTACTTGTTTATTCCTTGATCGCTGTACAACTTCAGAATTTTTTGCAGGAGTTTAAATGTCAGATATTCAGTTTCCAAACACCGAATGCAAAAGAACTTTCAAGGTTAAAATTACTATTGAATATCATCATCTCAATATCATCAGTCATTGGAATTAAGAAAAAGTTAAATGCTGTTTAACCATTCAGAGCCAGAAGTAGTTATCTCTGGCTACATCTTTTTTACCTTACAGATTTCTGAAACAATAAAATTATTTTAACACCGTTTTTCCAAATCTATTCGGTAGGATTTAGCTTTTCTTTGGAAGTTTCATTACGTTTTCCTAAAACTAGAAAGATGTCAATATATTTTGAGATCTTTTTCTGCAAAATTATTTGAAGAAATCTATCCTCTATTGATCGCAAAAACTAAAATAATAATTTTCCGTTTGCTTGGTAATTCTCGTTGCGCTATAAAGCGAAGCTTCCTTTATGAAGCCTTGGAACTTATAGTATGTTCAAGCATATGACGTTTCATTGTCCTCAACTCAGAGTCTCTTTTTATCCTCCTTACATAATGCTTGTATGTAGTGCTTGAATCTAATTTGGTTATGTCTGTTTATATCGTGCTTGGAAATTATACGTCAAGTGTTTGTGTTAGGTTTTACTGCCAGAATTCTATTACGTAGATATAGAGTCAAGTACTACTCTCTTACAATATTAAAATCAATGGAAGCTCCCCGGTGCCAATCGGAATGCAAACCTCGATAATTCGCCGTCCCTGTTTGTACAGATTACGTTATGAGTTGTAGTAATTCGGCCAAATTGAATCTGTTGAGTGCATCGACGGAACAATGCGTATAATGGACGCACCGGTGCGGACAGCCCTCTCTTCCCCGGAAAGTCCGCACTAAAACCGGTAAATCAATAAAATCTAAATGGAAGTGGACCGCTGATTTGCGTACGGAAGCCATGGGGTTGATATAAACGGCGGTTTACTGACGGAAACTCTGCGCTTTGCCGGAGGTGGTCGCGTCGAATTAAGGCAGATATTGCACTGTGTTGGGGCGATTAATTGGAACCGAAATTGAGTCCCGGCTATATGAGTTTCGAACCAGATTATCATGGTTAATGGATAGCAAATTTGGGAAATTTTACAACAGATGAGAATGCATTTTGAACATCGGTTTTCAATTTCTCGTCCTTTCTTTCATTTTTAAATTTCAACCTCAGCAGCGAGTAATTGGGAAAATATGGCAAATGGAAATGCATTCTGCCTTCAACAAATCCTCGAGGATAATCTAATCAAATTCCTTTGCTTTTTCTACCCAACTACCGTCTATAGTAATACACTTAGTCCAGAGTTTCTCGAGTTGTTTCATTGCATCTAAAAAAATCTTTTGTATTCGATTCGAAAAACGACACTACAGCAACTTTCAACTCGTCACCTGGGGAAAGTTTTCGGTCTCTAAGGTCTTTCTTCAGATGTTTAGAGTGGCTGTTGTAATTGGTGAATCCACGGCTTTCGATATTGGCTTGAATTGCGCGAACCTTGTGGATCCTGAAGTTGTCGTGCAACAGCAGAGTTTTGGTTTCCCATGAATTCGGACGTTTTTCTTTAATCGGCTGTTTCAGGTTTTGGATTATCCTTCCGTAAATCTCTCCACTAATTGTGAACTCTTTTCCCAAATATTCAATAAGCAGATTACCTTCCCAGCTTCATGAATGGTTGCCATCAACTTCCCAAAAGACAAATGAGTTATCGCCTTCTTTGGAGGTGGAGAGCCTTTATGAACCCACTGCATCGACTTTTACTTCACGAGAGGATCTATAGAACACCCGAGTCTCATTGCCCATGATAATTCGCTAAAAGCTCTTGACAAATCTCTTTCCTCACTAGTTCCTGCTCTGGTGTCAGGAGTTTGGGAATCTATCATGCAGAAAGTTTTTTTATCTTGTTTTTCTCATATTGCACCTTCTTCAGCAAGCATTCGGATCTTCATTCGTCTATCTAACAGCAGCAAATCTTCAACGAGACTGATGGCTTCCCCAACACTTACGAGAACAGTTTTCCCTGATTTGAGGTCATCCTAAAATGAGTTCTGTGGGATAAACCGAATTACAATTTAAATATTTGATTTTATCAACTACATCAGGCTCTTTTAATTTTGAATTTGTGAAAATAGAATTTAAATTATTTATGGATTCGCTGCTGAAATGAAATTCCGCTTTTCCATTTGTTGGATCATTTTATAATTCTCTGGACGTATTTTATTCAACTCTCTAATAGACATTCCAATTGACAGTTTTAAACAAAAAATTAAAAGAGTAGTTTCCGGATGTCAAGTAGGTAGAACGAAACATGGAAAATGGGATCACTGGCAAGTGATGATGAATTTTTTGAAACGTTCAAACTCTGCTCCGTCCAATTTTAAATATTTGCAAGGAGATGAGGAGGAAATCTCTGCAAATGGTTTTTCTGGAGGTTCTTTTAAGTTGAATTCGCTTTTAGGAGAATCTGTAAAACATCCTTGTTTTATGTGTTATGGCAATAGTCCTAGGACATTATTAATTTGCGAGTGAAAAATAGAGAAGAAATTAAATTTGGACGTTAAAACTTTTACAAAATTTTTCCTTTCTACACCGTGTTTTGGAGCTTCCTTATATTACAAGGATAATTACTTGTCGAAAGTCCCTTATCGAATTGAAACGATTTCAGTTTCGTTTTCATACGACATTATAAGTATTTTCAACACACGCAAATAGCTGTGAGTACATATGAACATAAAATTTTGTGTTTAATAATAGAAATGTAAATCAAATATTAATTAATAATTATTAATAATCTTGAAGTTTCTTAACTGTTTTTTAAACTTTTTATTTATTACTTTTCAGTTTGTTTGTAAACACATCTTTTCTTTTACAACTATTTTTCTTATACGTGTATTTAGTAATTTTTCAATTATTTTTCCCAGAGACGTTTACCCTTATTTTTAATAGGCATTTAGTTATACATTGAGGAAAGTCATGATGCATAAAGAATGGTCCTTCGTTGAACTATTTGCTAAGGATTTCAACGCAAGGCGAATTCTATAGATTTATTTAAATCCCCAATTATGTTATCTACTCAACTGCTTTATTCTCTAGAACCCCGTGGCTTTATATCCTTCTTTCCACTTTCCCTTCCAAAACAAACAGAGGATTTGATTATTCATACAATGCTCCACTGGAGGGACGAATTAAATAAAAAAGATCTGTAAAAATAGGTTATCCTTGAAGAAGATCGCAAAACAGAATATTTTCTACACCAAAGGGTCTTTAGAATTTTCAAGCGTTAGGTTTCCTACAAATTTAATAGAAAAATAGCAACAAAGTTAAAATATATTAGAAAGTATAATTTCTCCAAACGTGTTTGTTTAATTTAAGCTAATATCATCACAAGGAACCTTACAGCAGCACCGTGCAAATAATACTCACCTTTAACCTTTCACCAGATCTCTGAAATTGTGAGTTGGAATTGTCTATTGACTTCTTGTAACTCTTGACACGTGGTGCAATATCACTATTTACATCACGTGCATATAATTCTGTGATTTGGAATATTTTACATGATCTTACATCTGCAGACGCTTCCTCGTCAAATTTAATATCACTCGAAGATTAATTTTCCTGATGAATTTGTGCAAACGTCGTTCTAAAATTGTTCTGTTTAATCAAGACACGAGCTGAAATTCACGGAGAATGTAGTTTTGCTCATAAATCATAAATGTTTTGCGCTCTGCTTGACACGTTAATTTAAAGATTTGCAAAATATTAACGGTCGTCACAAATTTTAAATTAAAAATGAACGGATAGTTTCATCCAAATGAAAAACTCGAAAACTCTTCTCATATCCATATATTCGAAGACGAAAATATACTCTATTTATTTATTTACTTCTATTGAAATGCATTAATAAATTAAATAAAAAGCCTTAACATTCAAATTGGAAAGATAATTGAGGTACAGAAAGAAACGACCAAGTGTTAAAGTAGAAGTATAATGTAAACGCCCAAATTAACTAAAGGAGTCATTAATAAATAAATAAAAGAAATTATTTGGTAATTGGTGAGGGAATTGTGAATCACAGCCAGAAAATTCCTAAAAAATGTATAAGGCAAACAATTTTTTAACCCCCCAACACCTACTCCCGCTAAACTTAAAACGAATTCTAAAAACTTTTAAACGAATTTTGTTTCGCAAACTCGGGATTTGTTCCAAGGCAGCAATTTCGTTTTTCGTAATAAATAATATTAATAAACCTGACGACCCCGCAGTTTTGATACGCGCCCTGACATCGCGAGATTAGTGACGAAACCCCGCCGACAACTTTGCGACGCATGCCAACCCCTTATTCAGAAACTTTTCCATTCGACACGCTTCGTGGTTCGTTGCACGCGTTCACGTTTGTGGAACCCGAGATGAGCCTGAAAAAAATAAACCCATGACAAGATTATCAAGAAGCAGATGACAAGACGAAGGGTGGTTTTTGTTTATATTTTATGCGGTTCAGAAGAGACGATCTTAAGAGATGTTGCATTCCAATGGATTTAAGGATTAAAATATTTTTAAGAATAATCGAATTGAAATTAGAAAGTAGACACATTTCAGTAAACGTAAAATGCAATTAAATATTATTAATTGTGAATATAAGTATTAAAAAGGAGTAACCTACTCGCTGTTTACATTTGATAATCTTCGGGGATTAAGAGCAAATTGAACCAGCACCAACCCCAAAGATATAAAATTTAAATTACATCCATACATTCCATTAAATTAATAATTTCCAAAAGTCCCTTTATTGCAGTAATTTCCTCGAAAAGCCGTATCCTATAAAACGTATTCCCGCCCCTATTCATGTGGTTTTTCGCGCCGTAAAACAACACCCCCTGATGACGATTTATGTCCACATCGCTTTTCCAGGGTCAGTTTTCAGCTTACGAACGTGAGATTTTCTATCTCAATTTAGGTCGCAACATGTGTTGTAAAACGAAGGGGCGAAAACTAATGCCCCAAACAACGTCCGTGATCCTTGGAACACGCGCGATCAATACCCAGAAGCCCCCTAGGAACTCCTCCGCCGAATAAAGACAGGAGCGCATAACCGCCGGGCACTGTTCCTTTTTGGGGTTTAGCGACGACGAGACGGTGTTTAATGTTTTCGGCAAATAATGAGTGGATGTCTGAGCCTTTTATTGGGGTGCTTTCGCGCCGACCCTTCCGAGAAAAGGGCGGTCTTCTTAAAGATATCGTATTGATAAAGGAGTTTGCAATATACACCTGCCCCATGAATTACTTTATTTTAAAACGGGTACCCGTGTCTCTTCATCTTTCAACTTATTCTAAAATAATTCGTTCGAATCATCTTCATTAAAATATATTTCATCATTGAAGAGTAAAAGGTTCTTTGGTCCAAAGACGATACTCATGCCTTATGCAAAATAAAATATCACATTTCTCCGTGATTTCGAAAAACGTTTATTTCATTTTTCAAGTTTATTCATTTTTCTTTAAACAAATTCATTTCATCATCTTACGACGTTAGTCGAGGGTGATTATCCCTCATTTCTTTTTCTTGTAAATACGTTCGGATAAATTGATGTTTTATACAATAAAGTTCGCGCAGAAAGAAGCTTCCCATAAGGCTTTGGATTTCCAATCCGACGTGATGAAAATAAATCCAACGTCGCTTAAAAATCAATCTCATTCCTTAGGGCCGCCCACCCTATATCATCTGACAGTTTCCTCGCTAACAATGTGAAAGAAAAAAATGGCCGAAAGCCCTGTTTCCTCTTCGGGTGACACTGATGGCTTCATGAGAGGCTCATAAACAAAAACACTTTTTTCTTTGTCAGTCGCCTCGCCGAGTTCTCGCCACGTGACTTGAGAAAAACAGCCCAAAGAGTCGCGCTTGAGACGGTGGATCTATTAATAAATGTAGCTTCGGCCATTACAGTCTTCGTAAATTATTTCCAGTCATAATTTACTTTTTAGTAATTTATTATCATCCTTCTCTCTTTAAAAAAAAAAAACGAAATTGATTTTACTTATATAATTATCTGATCTGAAAGAGATTTCGTTTTAAGCTTTCACAACGTCAAATACGATGACGTAAACAATAGCGGAAGATGGCGTGCTCGAGGCTGAAACGCTCCCGTTCATTTTAGTACATATTAGATGGTGTAAGTCAGACAAGTAAATATTGACTCAATGGTCTGAAAACCGAAGTACGTAAACACAAGATATTATGTTGATGTTTTGTTCTGACTTTTGTTGTTTATGTTTCCAGAGTATGTAAGAGTAACTTATTCAGGTTGATTGGTTCCATTATTAAAAACATGCTTGCGTTTACATAAAGACGTGACCATGAAAATTGTTCTTTTTATAGAAATTGAAACTATTCGTACTTCTAGGTGTCGGTTTCCATCCTTTTTCCGCTTATGAAAATTCATATTTGAAACAGAAAAATATCCAACAGCTTTATGCGTTTTATGTCACTTAATTGAAAATATTAAAAAAGTAAACTATAATCAGATTGTACCGTAGATAGAGTGTAGTATCGATTGAGTTATACTTGAGTTTACTTTAATATAGATTTAGACTCTATTAATATTAATGTGTTCGTTATCAAGGGTATCATAAATTTAAAATTATCTAATTCGCTGTGATCCGTTCTGAATAAATTCCACATGATTACTCTTTTGAGATATTCGCAAAGTAAGGCGTGAATTTTAGGACCCAGATATATTTTATGAAAATCGATGAAATAATTAAAAGGAATTTACATATTTCTGTTCCTTTAAAAGCTCATTCGTTTTAAGATCATGTTGGTGATGTGTATAAGCAGGTCGTGATCCTCTTCTGCTTGCCCCTCGCTGATTCTTATCAGTCCTCGATGTGATTGTTTTTTATATTTAATATTTTAAAATTTTCTGATTTACACTTTCCGGTTGTAAGTCCTTTCACAGATCCGTCCTCGATATTCTTAAAATGTGATCCACCCATCTAATTTCTACGTTTTGATACTGCTAATGTATAAATCCTCTGGCTTCTAATATCCCAATAGGTAGAAATAGTGATAACTTAGCTCTTATTTTCCAATTAACCTCTTAAATCATATTTGTAAAAGTAGGATCAACTTACCTCCAGTTTCTTTCCGATTAACCTATTTGAAAGTTTACATGTGCACCGTCAGAACTTTTTTTAATTTACATTTTAGTACATCCTCAACAGGACAGTGACGAAGCACCTACAAGTTAGTTCCTTCTTTCACCTGCAATTCGAAAGAATTTGTTTCATTAGTTCCTCCCATTTATTAACAAAATGGCCATTGAAGAAGTATCTTCAAATTAACTCCTCCTATCATCTGTTGTTCGGTAGAATTTCTTTCATTAGCTCCTCCCATTTATTAACAAATTGCTACCTTATAGGCCAGTGAAGAAAGTAATTACTAACAATATGGTACCCTATAGGCCAGTGAAGAAGTACCTTCAAATTAACTCCTCCTATAGTCTGTTGTTCGGTAGAATTTATTTCATTAGCTCCTCCCATTTATTAACAAATTGCTACCCTATAGGCCAGTGAAGAAAGTAATTATTAACAATATGGTACCCTATAGGCCAGTGAAGAAGTACCTTCAAATTAACTCCTCCTATCATCTGTTGTTCCGTAGAATTTATTTCATTAGCTCCTCCTATTTATTAACAAATAGCTACCCTATAGGCCAGTGAAGAAAGTGACTCCTCCTTTGACGTGCTATTCGTAGAATTTATGTCATGGCTCCCCCAATTTATTAACAAATAATATTACAGGCTAATGAAGTAGCCTGCAAAACTCCTTCTTCCTTAAAGTTTTTTCTGATATATAATCTTCAGTAAAATAATACCAATTGGATCAATTATTTTATTAATTTCCTACCTCATTCTTCTCATTAGTAATAATATAATAAAACGATATTGCATTATGGAAGAATTACTGCAAAGTTAATTATACAGGCTGAGTTTTTTATCTTGAGACAACGTAATATCTCGGCAACTACGCTTCGAATCAAAATTCGTTCGACTCGAAGGGCCCCATTTAATGGTACTAATCGCGATCCCCCACCCCCACCTCCAGTTGGTAGGGCGGGGGGCAACTTTCAAATCGCAAATAGGAACTACTATTTTTTATTGAAGATTCGGATTCTACGTTTCAAACTACGTAGGGTTTGTCCGAATTTTTCCAAGACCTACTTCTAGCGTTACCCAGAAACAACGACGTAGACGTAATAGGTTTCTGTTCCCATCGGGGTGCTTGTTTTAGGTGAGTCCCCTCGCCTCTCACCATCGAGGTGTTTGTAATATTATTTCAGTAAGTAAACTTATTTATCCGCGGTTGGAATGCTTGGACACAACTGAGAAGTATGTCTGGTGTAATCGTCCGGCAGGCATTAGTGATTCGCTCAATCATGTTCTCACGCGTTGTTGGCACTGCATTATAAACTTCACCCTTCAAGTAACCCTACAAACAAAAGTCAGGCGAAGTAAGATCTGGCGATCTTGCAGGCCAAGATACTGGACCACCTTTTCCGATCCACCGACGATTGTAGACGCGATCTAATACTTCCCGTGCTGCTGCAGAATAATGTGCTGGACAATCGTCATTGAAACCACATGGTTTGTCGCACATCCAAGGGAAGGTCTTCAAGCAATACTGGAAGTTCGTTCTCCAAGAAGTTGCAATATCTTTCACCATTTAAGTTGCAATCGATAAAGAATAGACTAATGAGGTCCTCGCCAATTATTCCACACCAAACATTCATATTCCAAGGGTGCTGTTGTTCAACTTGGCGTAACCAGTGTGAGTTTTCGATACTTTGTTTGTAAAAGTCACCTCGTCAGAGAACAATACGCAAGCAAAGAGACGGGGTTCTCGTTGTATTTATTGGAACGCCCAGTGACAGAATGTCACTCCGTTCTGGAAATCATCGCCATGAAATTCTTGATGAAGGGAAATATGAAACGGATATTTTAGATGCTTCAATATTTGGCAAACAGTAGTCCCGATTCACGACTTATGTGTCGAGTATTCATGCTTGGGTTATGAGCCACTGTAGCAAATATCACAATTTCATTATTTTCTCTAGCAATTATTTTTCGGCGGGTCCTTTTTTTTGGGTTGTACGCTTCCCTCGATGGAGAACTGTTGAGCAACCCGCTAAAACGAAGCGCGTGACCGTACCTTGTTTGGAAAACGTTGAGCATACAGGGTAACAGCATGAAAGATATTCCTGCCACTTTCTCCATAAATGTAAACCATTTCAATTTTCTCTTGTATTGTTAGAGCCTGCATTATAACTGATAATGTAGTTACGTAAAGACGGAACGTAATCAAACAGTGCGACACGCAACGAAAGCAAGGCATGTACTGAGGTAACGCACAGCCGATACGATATTTGTGGAGGCATTTTCCTAGAAGATCGCTACGTCACTTTCTTGGAATCAACCACCACATTTGAGACGAGTGTTAAAGATATTGGCAGCGCAGCTTTCAAAAAGCGACAACTTTAATTTAATTTTAATAACGTATGCTACTATTATTTGGATAAAATGTTTGACATACAAGTTATGTCTTTTTCTCCGTAGAATCCGAATCTGTAGTAAAAAATGATGATTCCTATTTGCGATTTGAAAGTTGCCTCACGACCCACCCACTGAGGGTAAGGGTGAGGGGTCGTGATTGGTATCATTAGATAGGCCCCTTCGGGTCGAACAGATACGGCGTTGTCTCTGGCAATACTTTTTCAGCTCTAGAAAGGCCCCATAAACAATTTAACATTTGAAATTAGGTATAGCAAATTTTATTATGTGCGCTGATATCTTGGCTGGGATCTATAGGTTTAAGATTTGATTGCCCTTCTGGTACATGTGGGTTCTATGTGAGAACAGAATTCTAATCGAATTTATATCGGCCTCCACGTGCATGTGTAAAGCCGAATATGGAAGGGAAAATAAAATTAGTAATTCGGTCGCAACCGCAAAATGACCAGCCACACTTACCTTATCGATTAGCCGTAAGCTTTGGAGTATACAAAAGGTATTAAAAAAGCTGTTGTTGAAAATTGTTGCAAAACAGATTATGTTATGAATTAAAACGCTCAGTATTATTTCGTTAAAGTAAGTAGATACATTTCAATTTATTATTTATATTATTACCACCGCAGAGCTTAAAACCGAAATGTGATAAGCAAAACCGGGCACGTAATATCCCGGGGTAAGTTGTAACATATCGGAACCTAAACAAGCAAACATCTACGAAAGCTGATATTATAATAACATGTTGACAGTAGTATGCAGTTAGTTTTCGAATTTTGAAGCTGATAGGTCAAAGTCCAAAAAAGTTTTATTTCAGAATATATTGCAACCCAAATAATCTATAAACATGTATTTTTAATTTATTTATTATTTTAGAAATAATATTAAGTATTATTCTTTGTTTTTAATCTCGGTGTCCCTAAATAATCGGATTATGAATAAAATCCGTATAAAATTATAACCATGTCGCAAGTGTATATGTGATGAAATTAATTAATTCCTTTAAAAAATGCTCGGTTTGTAAACCCTGGCGTTCGCTTCCGTTTTAAAAATGATTCTCCGCGGCCAAAACATAATTCAGATTAAGTAAAGAAACCGAATTCCTAGCACGTTTGCAAATTGCAGAAAATTCATTACATTCTCGCAGCTTTCCAGCTGCAAATTTGATTTTCCCCGTGCGAATTCCGCGAGAAAAAAGCAGACCGCGGGAGGCATTTTCCGTTTAATTCAGAGGCGAAGGAAACCGGATCAATTTCAACAACGAGTCTTTGTGTCGTTCCCGAACGAGACGGAATTCTCGTTTCAACTAATTCTAAATTGCGACGAGCGAATTTACGGGGATGTAGTTGATCTACCGAGTTTAATGGGTACGGTCTGGACACCATTTACCGTCTCCAGCGTATCATCGAAGCTACTTTTCGGACATCCGTTTCCTATTCTTTAAAGTAAAGTAAACAATTTAAACCACAAAATATATAATACATTAGTATTTAAATTCACGAATAAATTGACCGTAAAACTCGTATTCATAAAATATTTAATTAGTTTAGTTCGCGGACGTAGGTGCATCCACCAACAAACAAACAAGCTAAAAGCCCTCTACGCCAAATAAACAAAACCCCTTCAAATTTATTACTCACATTTATAATCGTTTCGCTATATTAAGCGGCTCGCGACATAAACTATATTACGTTGTTCTTTTTTGTTCGGCAAACTTTGCAGGCCTTCCGCTGAAACTGACAATTATTATGTTTTGTAGCGGCTTTATTAGCTCGACGGGCTCCATATTTTAGTCGGGGAATAGAAATCTGCACTTTTTTGAGGACAAAAGTTTCCTCGAACGAATCAGTTTAAGTAAATCTACTTTCATGCTGAAACTGCAGTAAATACGCCAACTGGAAAGGAATTGCGGTTTTCGTTTTGTTTTTGGGAATAAATTTCTTTACATAACTGAATTTGTTGTAGTTTGTCTGCAAGGGAAAGACTACTTGAGGGAAGTCGACTGTTTTTGGTTAATAAAATTTCATTTCAGTAATTACCGAGATGATAAAAATAAAGTCTCTTATTTGATTACACACCTTCATGTACCTTCTAATACAATCAAATTGTAGATTTAAACGTTTTTCATATCAGGGCAAAACTTTTTGTAAGTTATTGGCAAAAACTTTGTTCTGGTCTTCATTATACGAGGGTCAGACTGAATTTATTGACAATAAAAACACGTTAATATTTTTTAGGATTTTATTTTAAATATGTTCGAAGTAATTCCATTCAGCAACGATACACTTGACCATTCCTCCTTTCCACTGTTAAAAAGCTCCCAACCAATCATCTTCCAGACTACCTTCAAAATAAGCCTGAACTGCGGCATTAATCTCTTCTTCTGACAAAAACGTTTTACCCTGCAAATTCCTCCTAAACCCAAAAAATAGCCAAAAATCGCACATTACTAAATCAGGTGATTACGGCGTATGTTCTATTACTTTTATATTTTTTTCAGACAAAGACTGGAGAGTTAAAGTTGCCGTATGGGACCATGCATTATCATGGTGTAGCATAATCCCTTTGTCTGGAATTCTACTGAATACATCAGGCAAACATTTTTCAGCGTACCATTTAGCTGTAACTTTCTTTTGTCTATCTAGCTTCATTGCCTTTACTTAGGCCCGCATTTCTGAAGAATACCGCATGAATAACTTTTTTCATAGCTGGCTGCTTCTTGGTCATTGTTAGAGTTTCATCATTCATATACGACTCTCTTGGCGGGTAGGTACGTCGAAAAAGAGAATGTAAGTTTCGTCACTTGTCACTATTTTGGAGAATATTTGGTGTTCGCCATTATTTAAGAAATTTAAAGTTTCATGGCAAATTCTTACACGCTCTGCTTTTTGGAAATCAGAAAGGTGATGCGGCATAAAGGGACTAACCACTTTTTTAAAATGCGGGTGATTATGTATGATTGATCCAATCTTGAGTTGATGCTCTATTACTGTATAAGTGGCTTTATTGTCCTCTTCAATTAATTTTTTAACAGCAGCAGTGTTTTTGTCGGTAACAGCCGTAGGAGGACGCCCTGCTCCTTTTTGACGCTGAACAGAATTCCTTTCGCGTTCAGATTCCTTATATCATCGGTAAATTCTAGCCAAGGAAGGTGCTTGTTCACAAAAAGCGAATCTAAACTCTTTTTGCACTCTTAAGCGCTTAAAACTTTTTTAATATCATAATAAATCATGCTCTCTGATTAATTAAATTTTTTTACTTGTAATATCACTTTAAAAAATTAGGTTCTAATGAATGTAACTCCAACAACTAAACTTCAGTTGACAGATAAAAAGTTGCTCTAAATAACCCTGTATGTTTTGTTTTTCACGGTCTACTAGATTTTTTTATTCTCAATAAATTCAGCATTACCCTCGTACACATAGCACACACAAAATTCTTCTTCTCATACTATTTGTCCTTTCTAGATAGTTTTTTTACTATTTCAACCTCTGATTAACCTTTCTTTATTTCAAAACCAAAGGATTATCCATGATTTAACTTGAAGGATTATCCATGAGTTTAAAAATGGTCTTGTCTGCGGATTCGACTTAAGTAGTTTTGATAATGTAATTGTTCCGAAACATTTAATCAACCATTGTTATTGTGTCTTGTCTGCGGATTCGACTTAAGTTGTTTTGATAATGTAATTGTTCCGAAACATTTAATCAACCTTTGTTATTGTGATGACCGATAAACAGATTTGGAAACTTAACCTACAATTTATAAAATTTTGTTGCAAATCGTTTGGATTGCAGTGAATCATCTGTTCAGCTGCTTCGGCCCTATTTGGTACCTCGACAGCAGAAGCGTAGCTCGAGACTTCCACTGCAAACCAAACCGACTTGTCCAAGGTTATTCGCAAATGCAATGTAATAATAATCAATAGTTTGAATCGCGACATCCTGCGATCACTTTTTGACACAACTTTGTACAGGAAATGATAAATTGGAGCTAGTTTGCTACTTAAGAAGTCCTTCAATGCAAGGCGGCCAATAGTGATGTCAAAGCATATTGGAAGATTTAAAAAAATTTGTGGCAAATCGGTTTTTTTTGCAACATCCTCTGTACAGCAGTTTCGGCCTTTTTTGGTGCCTCATCGGTAGAAGCGTAGCACGACACTTCCACTGCAAACCACACCGACTTGTCCAAGGTCATTCGCAAATGCGATGTAATATTAATCAATAGTTTGAATCACGACATCCTGCTCGAGGGATTCACTGCAATTAAAATTGATTTGCAACATTTTTTTTTAAATCTTTCAATATGCTTTGACAGCACCATTGGCCACCTTGTATGGGAGGACTTATGCATTAAGTAGCAAACTAGCTGCAACTTGTCACTTCCTGTACAAAGTTGTGTCAAAAATGTCGCGATTCAAACTATTGACTACAATTTATAATGACTCGAGGCTTCTTTTCGACGAATTTTTCAAAATTTCTCTACTTCACTAATCGACTCTGACTTTCAATATGTTCTTAATCATGCAGTTATTGTTCGTTTTGGTTCTATGTTCAACCACTGACATATTCTATTTTCCCCGATACCAGCATTATACTTAACCGCTTTGCAAGTTTATATTTTATCCTTCAATTTTGTAACTTTACGACAATATGATTTTATATGTATTATTTTTGTCTCGTTTCCTCTCGATGAAGATGTCATTCAGGATACGGCAAAATTCATTTGAGTTTGATTATATTATTTCTTTCAGTTCCAGCAATTTTAAACAATTACAACTCTCCCTAGGTTTCTGCAGTTTTCCGATTGCTTTAGTTTTCAATTGTTGATCTATTTGACACAACATCTTTCAGAAGTTATCAATCCCCAAGGACAAGTAGATGCCTAAGTCTTTTGATCGTTCTGATTGTAACGTTTTGCTTATGAAATTAAGAGGCCTTGGATTTAGTCAACCATTTTTATTGTTCTCGTCATATTTAACTAACAGAATTCAGATTATCGTATATAACGGTTTCCAGCTATTTGTTCAAGGCTTCTGCGGATTTTGTTATGTTTTCTTGGTTTCTAGATTCCTATAATAATTAATAAGCTGGCAATGCCGAGGTTTCGTCCAGGTTGCACTAGACTTCTTTATAGGGATGATACTTGTTGGTGTCCAGGAGCGACTAAAACGTTCTTCTTGATTTTCGTATTCTAAGGTTGAGTTTACAGAAAGAAAATCAAATATTTAATTACAATTAACTATTTGATTAAGCTTAAAATTCGTGTTGCCATAGAAATCAAATTGTTAAACTATGGCAATGCATGTTTTTATTATTTATTTTAATTATAATTGTTCCCTCCTAATGACATTCCGCCACTGCCGAGGTTTCTTTGTAAACAGTAAACCCCTTACCCTCCTACCGTTGATATTGGCAGAATTTTGATCCCTGCAATTGAGTGATGTACTCAGTCTAGGAGTATATGGTCTAAGGGATCGCCACAACTTCGACGCGTTTCTTGCCCGGAAGCTTTTTGTTACTACTTCGGATGTACCTCACGGTTCCAACCTATTATATTATTTATCTCCGATTTTTAATTTGTTTCTTTCTTTTGTAGATAAATTATTTAGTTGATACAGGAAGTGTGAAAAACTTCAGAGTCTTTGGTACACCGTGTTTCAGACTCTCAAGTACACCGCCTGTAAGCGCCTGATCTGAAACAATTTAATTAAGGATTGTTATTAACTTGTAGTTAAAATCGTTATTAACTACAAATTAACTCACAAGTAGAGCCTAACTCTAGACTCTAGACTCTATTTATGATTATTATTAACAACAAGTTATCTTGAATACTGTACACGAGTAGTGCGTAAAAAAATCTATTATCAGAATGTTTCCAAATATAAAGTCATGCCATTCACCCGCAAATGCAATTTTGTAAATTACAGTCATAAGTTGAATGGTACAACATTCTCATCTCGTTCTATGCCATTCCTGCTCCTTTCGAGCCTTTCGAATTCATTATTGGCAACTGCACTTCCTTTAATAACCTCATCGCCTTAAAGTTCATTTATTTTGCTTTTGTTCGTTCACGTCTTGAGTTCGAATCACTCATTACCAAATTGATGCTTTTGAAGTAGTGCAACATTAATTTTTTAAATGCCTTTTGTCTTAAAATGGGCGGCAGCTAACCGGAACGAGGAGTTGATCAAAATTATCTATTAGGAAGATTTGAAATGAATTCGTTTCAGATCAGGCATCCACAAGAAGAGTTACGTCTTATACATAAACTGGTATACAATGAGATTGACTGTTCTGCATTCTTGAGCATTTTTTCTAAATATGATATATAACCTTTGCTTTAATACTTGTTAAAACGAATGCGTTAGTTAAATCACTCTTATTTGTAATTTCAAACTATTTCAAGGTCAGGTGATATTAATAAGTACACCACAGCTGAATTACTAAACTAATTTAACAGGGTCCAAAGACTTGCTTGTCTAGACATAACGGGGGCGATAAGCCCACTGCAATGGAAACCCTTCTAGACCTCCCTCCCTTACACATTGTAATAATGAGAGAGGCAAGACGAGGACTCCACAGATTGCAGCATTCATGTCACCCACTTAATATAAGTATGGGTCATACAAATATCGTTGGCAACATAAGGGGTCCTTTACTCGATATGAGGATGGACTATATGGATCCCAAAGGCAACAAAATCTGCTCATTAAGATAGAAATTAATGATTCTGCTGAGCATCGGGAACCTGAACAGAACTTTCCTCATGGAAGTCTCATCTGGTATACGGACGGCTCCAGAACTGAGACTGTTGCCGGGTCTGGAATATATGGGCAAAGACCAAAGGAGAAGTTATGCTTCCCGTTGGGCCAATTTGCCTCCGTATTCCAAACAGAAATATGTGCCATATTACAATGTGCGCGGGAAAACAAAAGGAGGGCTTACACAAATAAGTGGATCTTTATCCTAACCGATAGCCAGACGGCTTTGAAGGCTTTGGTAAGCTCAAAGATCTCTTCCAAACTGGTGAGGGAATGCTTAAGTGAACTCACTGATCTGGCGGACTACAACTGCGTCACGCTGGTGTGGGTGCCAGGTCATCGGAGTATTATCGGCAACGTACAGCCAGGCAGGGTGCGGGTGTGGCATACCTTGGCCCTGAACCTGTCCTAGGTATAACCAAAAACGCTATTCGGGTTTTTTTTAGTGACTGGATAAGCGAGGAACATAACAGATACTGGCTAAGTAGGCCAGGACATCGCTTTCCTTAGAGGCCCTTGCAAAAAGAGAGCTGGAGAACTTTTGCTTTTAAGCAGGGCGCAACTCAAGATTACCACGGGGTTACTAAAAGGACACCAGACTGTTAAGAAGCAACTGTGGAGGATCAATGGGGATCTAAACTGCAGACTCTGCAATGGAGAACCAGAGGCAGCAATGCACTTTTTGTGTACATGTGATGCGCTGGCAAATCGCAGATAACGTATGTTCGGACATCTCATGATAGTTCCCGAACATTTCAACACGCAATCAGTGAAAAACCTGTACCAGTTGGTGTAGGGAACTGAATGATTGCGGTAAGAGAACCAGGGCGAGCACAATAAGCTTACATGGCTGTGGTGCCCCCGGTGCATCCTTTGCAGACGGGTTCTGTTAAAAAAAAAACTAATTTAATCCATACTAATATTATTAATTAGTTTGAATTGTTGTTTGTTTCTTTAATGTGCAAGGTTTTCGTGTTACATTTCTATTTCTTTTTCTACTTATTAGGTACCCGTAAGTTCAAGTTGCACATGTATAAATTGCTTTATTTTTTTGTAAAACTTTGTCCTGATTTACATATCCATTGTTAGACAATAAACCAAATAAAATTAAAAAATTAAATAATAATCAGAGCTCGGGAAATTCCAGACGGGCATGGGCGTTTTATGACTTATGAATCTTGTACCTGGTTTATAGTAATATTACCTTCTATTTAACGGATACACGGCATTAATATCATTGCTTTACCATAATAGCTCTCTTTTATTATAAATTTGAATACAAAGGACGCGCCAATGACCGATAAATTAATTTATCCTAAATGCATAAACCGATTTATTATTCCCCCAAATTTTTTTCCATTTTTACAACCGGATTAAAGCAATCGCATAGTAATATGTAACGTACTTTTCATTTAATTGGGAGCCTCACTTCCACTGGTCTGCATTAGTAATTGTTTTCTGGCAAGTTATGTAGGAATTCATGCCAGTATTCAGAAAAATCGGCAAAAATACAATCGCGAAAGTGTATTCTATTTTATTCACTTAAATGCCTCATCTTACCCAAAAAAATCATATACTTTCTAAGAACGTCCGGACTTTCCCTAGACCTGGTATTAACTAAGAAGAAGTTACCATTAAGCAAGCTCGTTCAAACCATTTCTGATGAGTACGATTATATTCATTTTTATATACCGATTGTTTCACTGAAACCTGTAAAAATGGCAGAGGTACAACAGGCAATATTATAAAATAAAAGACAAAAATAAAATGTTCAATATATCACGACTACTTTACTGCATATTCTACGTAAAAGGTTCATATAAAAAAATCAAAGGAATTAAAAACGAGCAAAATATGCTCGCACGTTTTCAATTAAAATGATACACGTGGTATATGTAAAATATAATTTATAGAAATTGTCAAGGGATCTTATTAGATTAAATCAACGACCGACGTGGGTGTGTAAATTTCAAGCCTGAAAGAAAAGTAAAAATTTTACCGCTCGGTTAAAATAAGGTCCGTTTTTCCGTGATAGGAATGTCTGACGCTTCCAGAACAAAAAGGTCTGTGAATTATTGCGGTCAAGTTCACGAAAACTCGGTCTCCAGAGTCGTACGTGAAAGTCCCTCCACAGAGACTAACGTGTCCTTCTCTGACATAAAATATCATTCGTTGGATCTAACGATGGACACAAAAGTACGTGCTAAGGCCTTCCAGTCGAGCCATATTACATTTAATTAGAATTACAACTATACGTGACAGTTAATTAGTGAATGAAAACATTAATTTCTCTTTGATGTTATTAATTTTTTTATATAAAATTGCCTGCTCGTAAACTAATAATTATTTCAAATATTTTTTGAGTTAAAGTTTCAACATTTATTAAAATTAAAAAATTTGAAAATCTCAGAAAATTGTTAACCTTGAGATTATTGAATTACAAACTTGATGGTATTGAAAGAACATAAAAGTTTCTATACAAATATAACGCTGTTCTGAATTAATATTAGAAACTTCAGGTACACTTTCGTAAAATTTGAAGATTCTACAGATGCTTATTTCTTTTAAAGCTAAATATTTTCAAAAAGAATTCGCCGAGGAGTAAACAAAGTGAGAGAAAGAGACGCAAGAAAAGCACTGAAAAAGCAATAAATATCGGAGGTAAATATAATCAAGGCAATAAAATGGGCCGTAAAATCTTTTATCTTTGGAAACAAACAATCTTACGGCGTCGCATTCCAGCAAACGTCGTTAAATATTTCATCGGAGCACGCGAGAACGAGATGTTATCAAATTATGCATTAAGGCACTTCACGCGCGGAACGGATTTTAAAAATAGTCCTACCCAGGACATAAGTGTTCTGTAACTCGTTCCTTGCGAAGTAAAAACGTTGGTAATTTTTTTTAGCGATGAAAGGCAGGCCATTTTTGGACCTGTTTAGCTTCACGTTATAATTTTTTTGCTTTGCTTCTGCGGTCCCACAGCTAATTTATATGAAGAGAAGCGAAGGGACTCGACACATAATTAGATGAGCTTTGTTTAATTTAGGTCCGTGTCTGTTTTGTATTACGTCTTGGCTTACTTCTGGTAATTGCATAAATATTTTAGTGCTGCTTTCTGGAGCGCTTTCTGCATTCTATTTTTATTCAAAAGTAAGAATCCCCGTTAAAATTGCAAAAAAAGGGGTGGGCGTAGCAAGCAGAGACAAGGTGAAAATACCAAAACAAAATTCTAAGATCAAAAAGGAAGGAAAGAAGGAAGAACTTAATAGGTTTGGGCAAAAGAAGAATAAAAAAAGTTAATAACGATGATTTCTGTTTTCAAAAATAAATCCTGTTGCAACTTAAACTTGTGATTTATCGACTTGTTGCTCTAATTTACGAGCAGTAGCAAAAAGAAACTTTAACGTTTGGTCTCAATGAAAACGTTTTCACAAAGTTGATTCAACTATAAATCTGTAATTTCTATTTGAAACTTGTAGCCCTATTTGTACTGTTTTGTTTGTGAATGAAAAGTCTCAGAATTTATTTTGATTCGCTTTAAATTAAACTTCGCAAATTAGTTGCAGAAGTTTCCATTTGTGATTTGTAAGAGTTTATATTAGCAATATTTAAATACGGAAATTCTAAATGATTTAATTAACCTGTTACGTTTGAAGATTTTATTTTGCTGATTAGAATCTGGATTGCTTAAATAATATTATGTAAGGGCCACATTCAAAATAATTACTTTTCATTTTCTTCAAAAACGAATTGATTTGTGAATTGTCAATACAAGAAAAGAAAAATAAATTCTCAAAATAAATTCTTTTTTAGATAATATGTTGTACAATGACCAAAAAATTAAAGCATGTACTCTTGAAATTTTCGCATTTATAAATTACAGATATTTTAGTGAGTTTTTTTAAAATATGTTTTAATCGCAGTTTGAAAAACTTTGATGCAATAATACCTTTATTTTCTTGGTTGTTAAACAAATGTAAAATGAGAAAACAAATTTAATTAAATAATTCATGACAATTTCCGTAAAATTTAAAATTATGTACAAATCTGTGAATAGAAATTGTCATTACAAAAATATGAACTTCGCGAAAAAGCTCTTCTTAATTTAACATAGAACATTTTAATCTTAAAATTAAAATGAAATATTTTTACCTTAAAATCGACTAGAAGAATTTTTGATTTGATTTTGAGATGACTGGTATATGTAGAATTTATATAATACGAGGAGAATATATTTTTAGCCTGTTATAGGAGCATACAAAATTTCCAATTTAAAATATTTTATAATTCAACTTGTAGCAATTTCGACTGAGTGCACTATTGTGCACTCAGAGTATATTCATCTCGTATGATTACATGAGATTATGCATTTGAATCAAAAATGATATTTCATTTTCCCTTTAATGCAATACCTGCAAGACTTTTAAACTTTTTCAAAAAAAATGTTATTTCCTGCTCTGCAAAGCACATCCTCGTTAGAGGAATATTTACGGTCTTTTAAACTCTTCCAGTTGAGAGAAGAGATAAAAATCTGACAGAGTCTTGTGAATAAGAGGATGTTCTATTAATTCCCGTAGATGCAGATGTATTTACAAATACATAAATTATGTTTGCGTGCTGCTACCTGAAACATTCTATCTGTTACCATATAGACGAAACAACGAGCTACTTCATTGGAACCATAAATCGCGAATTGTATTCACATGAAGCTCCATCAACCGAGCTTTGTTTTACTTTAGTTTCTCTTATAGACTTGTCAACAATGCGAATAATATTGCCCAGTTATTGATATACTTTTACGCAGATATCAATCGTGATTACTCCACAGCTATCCAAAAAAACTGAAATAAGAACGTTTCCGGTTTCCGATTTCTGAACGCGAAACTTCCTAGCCCTTGGAGAATCAGAATACTTCCATTCCGTCGATTACTGCTTTAATTCTGGATTATAGAAATGGATCCAAATTTTATCCATAGTAACGTCGTGGGTCAAGAAGTCGTCCGCATTTTGTATAACACAGATATATGGATTTTTAGACATTTAGGTGGTTTTATTTGCCGAAATGTTTTCATAGTTTTGAAACATTCATAACCCCCAGGAATTTGTTTCGAACCCCAATATACAATCTGATAATATTATTTCGTGGATTGCATCAAAAAATGTTTCTAATTTATTTTCTTTCTCAACAGAAACTTTGCCTTTTTTGAAACATGCAATCCATTTTTTCACAGTTTCATACGAAGGAAGCTTGATTATTATTAACAAAGAGAAAACGAATTTAGGCAATGCGCAGATATATCTTACCCAAAACGAGTTCGTGCAATTCGACATCCAATGTCGGTCGTCCAGCAACATAGCGTCAAAAATGCCGCGTTGAGAAAGTACGAATTCATTGGCGCCCCTGCGCCGCTCTCATTCTGCGCGGCCTAGAAAAATTTTCCTTCTGATTATTAAACATATTGTTGCGTCGTAGTCTGCTTACCACCATTAAGTCCTTGGGACTTAATGTTCTTAATTTTCTCAATGACACTCAATATATTTTCTTTGAACTTCTGTTGTACAGAAATGCTTGAATTTCTATCTGAAATACTAATTCGTTCGAAAATGTAATTTCTAATAAGTAATAAGTCAAAAAGGATTAAGCTAACTAGATATCGATATCCTTCTCCTAGACCTCAATTAAATTATACAGAAAATTTGTAAATATAAAAAGTAATGGTAACGAAATTGCTATAAATTCCCAGAAAGGTAAAGATATTGTTTCTCCGTTTTAGATTATACATCTTCCCTTAATCTAAATAACAAGGGAATATAATTGAAAGAAAACAATAACTAACTTGCTTATTTACTGAATCCATGAAATTTTGTACTTTTCGGTTTTGTTCTTGTAACATCTCTTCACGACACCGATTTAATTTTGGAAAATTTGTATAATTTTCTTTCTTGATATCTCTACACTCGACCTACTTCACACTTTGACTTTTAATTTTTTAAATTTTTTATTGAAACAAGATGTCAAATTTATTAAGATTTCTTTCGTCTTTTGAACCAGATAGGAAAAAAATAATCAGTTAAAAGTGGGGGTGGTCGATTTCTTCAAAGACATTAAACACCAAAGTAAGTGTATATACATTTTCATGGCTGGGTTCTAAGTAACTATTCTACATATATAGTTCATTGTTTACTTTTCCGTAATTCCTTCCAATTGTTTATTCCTTCCTCGATTTGAACCTCAACTTTCTCCGATTGGTTTCCCTTCTTAACGTTCTCCCATTTCATGCTTTTCTCCTACATTCTGGTTGTTCTTATTTTATTATTTTATTGTATTGCTTCAATTTTTAGAATTTCTAGTTTCTTGTATAAACTATTCTCGATTTATCTTTTACTTTTTCTACGTTCTTCAGTTTTTATTCTGCTTTTCGCTTATTCTCATTTTGACATGCTAAATGAACTTTGGTTTTTCTATTTTCTTTACTGTTTCTTTCGTCGATTCTGTCTTACAAATTCTCCACAGAGCTTATAGTATCCTTTTCCAAGTTATTAAATTTGCAAAATAGTAAAGGAAACTGTGGTTTAAAAAATAATTAAAAATTAATCTCCGCCCACAATAATTTTTATATCGCAGATTCGTATTTCGGCAGCTAAGCTGCCATCTTCAATACACACACCTACAAGTTAAAAGCACTTCAAAAAATCTAACAATCAACTAATCATATTCATAATTTATATATATATATATATACATATATATACAGGGTGATTGAAATTCGAGGGCCAGCATGGGGAGTCGCTTATTATAAGAGATAGAGAGTCGGTTAAATGGAAGCAAAGTTGCCAAATTTCATGCTCATTAATAATACGTTAAGAAATTTGAAATATCTTGAACGGTTTCTTCACAATCGGAAAAAAACTAAAAATTGCGATTTTCGAAAATCGAAAATGACTTTTTATTTATGATTTTTTTCAAAATCTGTGAAAACATTCCTGAAGCCACTTTGTCTGCTTGATTGAATGCTGAGCGTACTTTATTTCTGGAGAGATTCGTTAATGTTTTTCCAGAGCAAACTTCATTTTTTCTTATGGGCGCGATTTTTGTTGTTTAGACAGGTAGATAGCACATTTCTTTCTGAATCTATTGGTACGCCACACTTACTATTTTGTTTTAATTTTCATTGAGAAATTTTGAAAAAACTGAAATTAGATTCATGTGCACATATTAAGGCACCGTATTTCAGTTACAGATTAACTTTAAGCTTCAGTTTAATCCCATAGTAACAGTTATTAAGACGTTTCTATCCAACTTGGAAAAATATCTAATACTTGGTTGAATTCTCTCCGGATAAGTTTCTAAATACTGCTGAGCACTTGTAATAGAATTTCGTTGTGACAAATAAAATATACGCAAGATATCACGTTTTTCTTCATTTGTATACGCCATAATTAATGACAGATAAATTAAACAAGTATTTACGTTACCTTGGCTACGCAGCATATAATTGAATACAAGCTATCTTAATATGTGCACATGAATCTAATTTCAGTTTTTTTCAAAATTACTCAATAAAAATTAAAACAAAATAGTAAATGTAGCATACTAGTAAATTCAGAAAGAAATGTGCTATCTAGTTGTCTAAGCAACAAAAATCGCGCCATGAAATTGGCTCTGGAAAAAGAAAAACAAATCGCTCCAGAAATAAAGCACGCTCGGCATTCAAACAAGCAGAAAAAGTGGCTTCAGGAATCGTTTCACAAAAAGAATCATAAATAAAGAAGTTATTTTCGATTTTCGAAAATCGCAATTTTTAGTTTTTTTTCCGATTATGAAGAAACCGTTCAAGATATTTCGAATTTCTTAACGTATTATTAATGAGCATGAAATTTGACAACTTTGCTTCCATTTAACCGATTCTCTATCTCTTATAATAAGCGAGGTCCCCATGCTGGCCTTCGAATTTCAATCGCCCTATATTCTTTTTTGTTGTTGTTCTTCAAGTTGATACAAAAAAAATAATGGCGTATGTGGTAAGAGATATTCACACGAATGCATCAAAATTAAAAGAAAAAAATTTTAAAATTCATACCGACATCCGGCAATCCTGTGAAATAATTAGAACCGCTGGACGCAACAGACGGTGACCTTCACTCACAATAAGTGTTCGAAGTTTGCGCGAGACGTAAACATAGGTCGGCCCGACGAAGCAGATATTCTTATGCGTTATGCAATTGGTTCTGTTGTCGGATATTTTCCATTGCTGCGTTAATGCATACGTTGAGTTCGTCTATTGTATTTATTTCTTTTTTTTATCAAAATGTTTCATCGTTTGCCAAAAACATTTATTATCTCTAATATTTATTAATCAATTGTTATACAGAAACTGCTTCATTCTATCAAGTTTAATGTAAACTTTCAGTGGTTTCATTTCTTGCATGAAGTTTTTAGTTATTAGTTTTTGTCTTGACGACGTTTCGGCAGAATCACATCTGCCGCCTTCAACAAAACCCGCGGAAACCTACGTCGTAACATATATATATATATATAATTAAATGAATAAAAATAATAACAGAAAGAAAATAATATATAATTATCTGAAATTAGACAGCCTACAAAGAAGAGCAAGTCAAACAATACAGAAATAAATATTGGTCCATTCTCCTGAAAAAAGTTCTTGTTCTACTAAATAAAGAACTTTCGTAAGCATTTGATTCCCTGTTATTTGATACCGCCTTAAATATTTAAAAATATCCCTATTATATATCGTCACAAAACAACCTATAGATTAGAGAGCAGACCCACACACCACAAGTTAAGAGCACTTTAGGAAATCCGAGAATCCTCTCCTTATCAAATATCCTGTGTAAATGCGTTTCTAACACCCCCTTATGTGTAATTTAGGTCGTGACTGATTTTTGGCCTAACAAAAACTACGTCTTGCGGCCAATTTTTTACTTAAAAAAATTGTTCGTATATATTTAAATATGGACCGTCAAGAAACAACCTACAAATTAGATTAAATCAAATAATACGGAACTAGGTATTGGTGAATTATCTGAATTAGTTAAAATATTTTTATTTTTTCGAATAAAAATACTTCCGTAAGTATTTAATTCCCTGTTATTGATACCGCCTTAATGAGTTTTAAATTATCCTTAGTAATACAGTGTCCAGTATTGTATATACTTTGGGTAACACTTGATTTCTCAAACTTATTATACCTGCAATGAATTAAACGTTCCTTAAAGGGTGTTAATATATTTCTTTTTGTTTGTCCAGTATATTTATTAGCACATTAATTAACTTAATATTATAAATTCCAGATTTCTGTTCAATTTCAACTTTATCTTTCGAGTTTCCCAATAAATTCTTTATGGTATTGTTAATGGAAAAAGCTAATCGTAAGTTTTGAGTTTTAAAAATATGATTTAAACCTTTAGTGCAAAAAGCATCGAAAGGCATTTTAACAAATTTTTCTACAGCTGAATTTGATGTTAGAGTGCTAGAATTTTGGACCTGTTTCCTGTAGCTAATCTTTCTAATTATATTATATTATCTACTCTTTGGGAAGTATAACCATTATGAACCAGAGCATTCTTAATATATTTAAATTCTTTATCATATCGGGATTTAGTAAGTGGAAATAAGAGTAATCTATTTACTACGAAATTGAGCCGCGAGTTTGTGTTGTACAGATTGTTGTGATTCATTAATTATAAACCGGCTTGTATTTGTATCTTTCGATAAATGTATTCAAATGTATGTAATTTCAACATCTTTTTAGTATATTTTCATCTCATTTTCTTTGAATTGCTTAAAGAAAGCCTCAAGAATAATCAAAATAATTCTAACTTACATTTACGAAGAAACTTTTCCTTGTCTTAAAGTACTCTTGAGGGGACTTCAGGAATGATTTTTTTTAAGAATATTTGTGAACTTTATAACTGGATTATATAGTCTCAAGAGATAAATCTGTTCCATTAGAAGTTTTTGCAGTTTTAACCAAAAAACGAAAAGTGCAAGCGCCGTTAATTACGTCCATAAACAGCGGACGTAAGCCCGCCGTAATGCAATTGACCGAGCGTCGAGCCAGCGCAAATTCTTGAGATGCCGGCGTCGATAAGCGTCGTCGTGTCGAGTTCTGGCGTCGCGTCGTAAACCGGTCGTTCGTCCGCCGTCCGAGATTGCGACGTCACTCCTTTCCGCCTCGAACTTAATTACGCAAAGGAAAATAAGAAAGTTTAAAGTGTGAAATTCAATTTTCCGAATCATTTCTTCGCTCTCGGTCCGCGTCATATCGTTAAACGCAGATACCGCTGGCCCCCAAGTAATTGCCGGAACAAATTGCCATACACAAGAAAAAAACGATAATGAAATTAAAGCGTTGATCTCCGTTGCTTAAAGCGGTTGAAGTTGAAAACGCGACTAACGCAGAATAGTCCCTTAAATTACTTTAAGAAAATTGCGGTTCAAATAAAATAGTAAAATGAAATCTTTTAGTTAGGTAGGAATGGAAGCCTCTGAAAGATTTTTATTTCATTTCTTCCTTGATATTCAAAAATACTCTGTTCGTAATGTGTAATATTCTTTGAAGCAAATAAACTTTTTTATGTAATGGAAGGAAGAAGTGCATTACCAATTCATTAACGCGGGTAAAGGGTCGAGTCAAACTGCTGCGAATAATTACAAACACTTGACCCTTTTGATGAATGCTCTTGACCTGGAATTTCTATGTGGAGCTCTCCTTCCACAAGAGCGACGTTTCCACTCATTAGGAAAGTCGCGACAGACGAACGAAACCTCCAGAGATTTTCGCGAACAAAAAAAGAATCACTGCGGCGATGTCTAGACCTAATACATTTGTTCCTTCGCAATACGAGGGAAATCAAAGACTAAAGCAATTTGTCTGACGAAAAAAAAAACAATTTCCTGTCAGTTTGAAAAATGTAAGTTTCATATTTTAGACATACACACATCATTAAGCGTGTTATATTATTTACCTCAAATAATTATTTTTTCATATTTATATCTTTTTATAAGATCATCCTATATTCTATTATCGATTTAATACAAGATTAAAGCTTTATGAGCAATAATAAAGAAAAGCAATGGACTATGTAAGGTCTTTCCAACCTGAAAAGTACGGAAATCTTTCAGATTTAATTCGCCATTTTCAGATAACTCCACACCCCTATCGTGTCGTTTACGTTTCCCTTAGAGATGGCGGGCTGCCTATTATGTTATACGGTCCTGTACTGCGGGCTCCATGAGCGCGTTATGCGAGGTCAGATAACAGAAATTTATGGGCACGAAATGGCAAAGCGAGTAAATCGCTTCACGTCACCACGCCGCGTGCGAAAATTCAAGAACGATGAGGAAACCGCACACGAAAAGGAATCTCCCATCACCTAAATATCCCAGACATTAACGATGCACCCCAAAACCAATTTCTGATGGGAACCGCGATATTTGCATGACTCAACAGGAACTGTAATTAAATCGTAGGTTTGATTAAATTGTTAAAACACATCATTTTCGTGGGGGAAAGCGAGCTGCTTGAATGCGGGACGCCCAGATTCTAATGCGATTTAATTAATGCGTCTTATCAACGGTGCCCATATGCGTTCTCTCGACAATGTTAATAAACCGCCCATAAAATCCCCGAGGATGTATTTATTTTTCGTATATTGTCCGCGTGAAATTAACGTACTTGAAAATTGTTTGCTTTTGCCTTGAGTAAGGCTTGCCAGTGTTCGCAGTCCCATGAATTCATTGCAGGTTCATATTGTTGTTATCAAAGGGAATTTTATCTTGGGATTCAGTACCAAAAAATAAAAGATAACATAATCAGAATTTGGGAATGCTTTCATATTTCACGTTTAAAGCAATTTCAAATGCGATAGATTTAGTCCCCTACTATTTTTAAATTTGGATGAAAAATAAAGGAAACCTTAAGAGGATGTACAAAATAACGAGCCAGGGCCAGAGGATAATGCATTGATCAATAAAGGTTAAAGAATGACAATGGAAATAAGAATCATTCACATGGAAAAAACCCTCGATCCAGGAGAAGGAAGAAGAGGCTCTTATTCTCGAAGATAGACCTTTGAAGTGATTATGAATAAAGTTGGTTTTAGATATAAGGTTATACTTGAGGATCATGTCTGAATTGTCGGCACGATGGGTTCCCCGCATTGCTTACACCATTTCAGAAGCAAACTCGACGTGAACTTTCGGAGCGAATGTTGACTCTGTTGGAGCGAGATGAAGAGGATATGTAGAACACTCCTCTTTCCCTCCTCTCCAAAAATGCTAAGATGCAGAAATCAGCACGAAAGGTTATGCTGTTCGTTTTTTGGGATTGTGGTGGTGCAATCCTAACCACTTCTCTTCCGAAAGGAAGCTACCAGCGCTTACTACTGCATCCTCTGGCAGAAATTATTGCGAGATGTGGTAAAATAAACCATTTATATTCTGCCCGAGTGTCTGTGAAAGCCTTTTTTACTCCAACCACTCTATTCGCAATCAGCGACTTCTTTTTCTTATAGTTATAGGCAAATTCTTCAATAAAATTACTCTAATTTATTCAAGGTTAAGTGCAACAACAAGAGAGCTTTAACGCTTAATTGAACTTCGCCTTGCGATTGTTAATGTATTTTTGTTTTTTTTTTTTCTCATCTGTAATCAATGAACAATAAAGTCATTTATTATTATTATTAGATGAGGGATCGGCGATTCAACAGGATTTCTACAGTAATGGATTGCTCAAGGTCAAAAAACGTTGGTCAAAATGTTTGGCTCTAGAGGGAGAAGACTTATGTCCACCATACCATTAACTTTTTTACTTGTCGTTTTTATGATGATAATTAAAGTTTAACGATACCCCCTGGTATTTAAAATTTAAATTTGATGGCCTGTTATCATTAATAAATTATTAAAGAGAATCACAAGACATTTTATTTAATTCTCGTATAATTAGGCTATTTCTATTTAAGGGATCACTCGTTTCCTGCACGCAGACACCGAAACAAAATTAAGTGTGCTACTTCTGAAAGCGAATTTCAGATGACCTAATTCAATTTTAATCCACTTAACAACTGCCCCCGTAAATGGTCAGGAAAATGAACAAAAAAGTGACTGCAATCTCAATAAAAATTTCCATATTAATTAGAAAGCCGTCGGGAGATCTAAATTAGCATAAAAAAATGAAGCCCGCAGAATGAGCTATTAACCGTCCGCCTGCTAATTTACATAGTCTAGGACTTACGTTATCCATACGGAGGAGGAGCAAATCAACCAGTCGGTCAGTTGGATGTTATCCTGACGCACTTCGTCCGCGTCGTTGATTTCGATTACTCAAGCCGGCGTGGATTAGAGAAATTTATGGGGCCATCGCACGCCGTTTCCCTTACAGGATCTCGCTTGAATAGAGCTCTAGGCGGCTTTACAAGATTACCTCATAATTAAATAGTTAGGCGCTACTGAGGCGTGGGAGTTAGTTAGAAGCACAGAGGGCAAAATACTGACAATCAGGAAGATAAATGGACATACATCGACCAAATCGGAATAATTATCTAATGTAATTATCCTTTAATGAAACATAATAGACGTTTTGAAACCGGACTTTATATTTATGATGTTGAATACGCATCATGTACACTAACGGGAAATATGTATCGTTTTTGTTTAACTTTAATCTTTACTTTACTCCTTTATTATTCTTTCTAGCAATATTTTCTAAAATGTATGGGATTTTCTCTTATTTTGTTAGTTCGCTGCTATATGCTTAAGTGCCTCATCTCAGTATTTCCCAACCTACCAACCGAGCTTTTGTATATTTGCCAACTCTCTTTCGTAAACAACGTAGATTAAATATAGTAAATAGATTGTCTTGTTTATCATAGAGTTATACATTGCCTGATTTCTTATTCTCTTTATAATTTCATATCCAGATTTCCGTTAATAGATAAAAGGTTCCTCGAATATTCGTAACAGGTCTTTCCTTCTTCTTCTTCTTCTTTTCTTTGTTTAACTATAATTTCATTTGTTTGACTTTACTCTTACGTATTCAAATTGCTACTTCATGATATTTATCACCATGTTTTCGTTCTACCTTTTATTTACACTAGGTGTAACAATTATTTTTGTAGGGCCGAATCAATATCTAGCTTTCCGCGTTTGTTATATATATTCACTTTAGTGTCCTGATTGTAGAAATCCTGTGGTTGCCTTGAAACCTACTGTTTCATTTTCAGAATGACGTCATTCGTGGGATAAATTCTCATAGCCACTCCTGTGGGTTTCCGCAACAGACGCTTAAGCAGGATGTGTGGGTGCTTTTGTTTCACCACATCTCGAAATTTATGTAAGAGGGTGCAGTATTAAGCGCCTGTCTTAACCTTCAGAAGAAAATCTCAATGAACAGCATGATCTTTCCTGCTGATTTATGCACCTTAGGAATAGGAAAAGAGGAATGGTTTCCCCTCCATTTTTTAGCCTTCGGATCATACAGATAGATCCAGCATTCATCTTTGCTTTTAATCCTGTTTCAACAAAGTCAACATTCGCTCCAGAAGTTCATATTGAATTTGCTTCTGAAATAGTGTAAGCGTATGTGGGCTGACGTTTCAGACATGTGAAGTTTCTCATGTATAACCTTCCGCACACTTCCATAACTGAGACAAACTTCATTCACGATCACTTATGGCTTATCTTTTCTTCACCGTGTTAAGATAATCCATGATTGAGTCTCCCGAATTGAGGAGATCGTCTATAATGGACATACGTCGAGTTTAAAGGTTTCCTTTCCATTTCACAACAACGTCATATGATGGACGTCATATTTCAGATACCCTTCAAATGGAGACTATATAAAAATAAACAGCTATGGAAACGAAACAAGATGACAGGAAGAGCTGTCGTTTGGTATACCAGCCACCTAAGGATCAATGATAATGTTGCGCTCTTTAATCCCTATAATTGAATAACTTCGAGGTAATTAATTATAATTTTATGGTAGCCCCCTCGTATAGCGGCACTAAACCAGCAATCGTACTATCTAGGGAGATGCGAATATACTTTTATTAAACAAATGTGTGATAACTTACTTATGTAAGTGTTTAAAATAACTACGTAAATACATTCATCAATTTTGATTTTGTTCTTTATTTTTCTTCTAAATTAGTTTGTGAGCTGTCCATCTGAAGAGTGAATTTACATACAGACTGTTTGATTATAAAGATCCTAAGCTGTAACTCATTTATTTTTGTTCAAACACCCAATAAAGTATATATATACACGGTGATTCAAAATTGTCTCCCGATATTTTCATGATGAATAGAACATCAAAAAATAAGGTCGCCTTTTTATAAATTTTTTTTCCACAAGTGAATAATAAGGGAGTTATAAGCTCTGAAAGAGGGGTGAAAAATATAGTTTTTTGGCAATATCTTCTGGTTCCTTTAAGCTATCAAATTAATATTTTAAACTCAAGTATAGGGCACTTAACTGCGCATTTGCAACATATTTGCTAGATCCTCCCTCCTTTTTAAGGGGTAGTTTGAGGGGGTAAGTTTCAGTATTTTATCCCTAATTTTTTATTTTGTACATTTTTCATGAAAAATTTGTATAGGAAATATTTTTTAGATTATTTGGCATAAAAAGGTTCTCTTGCTGCATTTCGATAAACCATCTGGTTTTCGAGTAATTGAGGTTTAAATGTAAGAATGCATCTGTTGCGTTTTGTCACTACTGTGTCCTTTAAAACATCAAGTCATCATTGATTTAAAAAAAATGAATTTTAATTTTATTTTTTACATATGTCATGAAAAAATTGTGAAAGAAGTATTCTTTAGATTATTCGTCATAAAAAGATTCTCTTGTTGCATTTCGATAAACCGCATCGTTTTCAAGTAATTGAGGTTTAAAAGTTAGCATGCATCTGTTGCGTTTTGATACTGTCTTTTCAAACATTTAAAAAATTTAAAAAAAACTAATTTTAATCAAACAACACTTATTTAATTTAATAATTCAAATTTAAGAATTAGCCTACTTCTACAGATGTTGTGGAAAAATCACCATTGGGATTACTTTATTAGTAATAACGCAGATAAACGCACGTATTTATTTTACAACATTAATTTTATTATTACAGCATACAGGGCGTTAACAAATGACAACTAGCAAACATAAATAAATAAAGAACTATTTTCTTATCACATTTCTTTTACATTTAAAAACAAGAAAGACTGCTTTATTATCATAATAACATTATACAGTTCATTCGTGCAGTTCCTGCAGAGATCAAGAAATGTAATATTAACAAATAATTTTACAAAAATTGTTCAAAATGATTTCCATTTTGTCTTATGCAGAGGTTTATTCGGTTACTCAGTGACCAATTAATGCCGATTAAACCTTCATTATTTATTAACTCTGTAAATACTTGAACAATTCTTTCTCTAAGTACTTCTACAGTATTAACTGGTGTAGCATAAACTTGAGATTTAGCCATACTCCAGATGGAAAAATCAAGGGGATTAAGATCCGGAGAACGAGCAGGCCATTTAATGGGTGCGTCTGCTCCACGACCAATCCACCTATTAGGATAGTGGTTGTGTAACCATCTTCTACATGCTTGGGCGTAATGAGGAGGCGCGCCGTCATGCATAAAAAAAATACGTCTTCTTTGATACAACGAAATATTTTCCAGTATTTCAGGCAAAGTGTTTTCCAAAAATCTGCAGTATGTGTCTCCGTTTAAATTTCCTGGAAATATGTGAAACCCAGCAAGTTGGTTGTCTAACGTAGCTGCCCAAACATTTATTTTAAAAGTATGCTGAAAATGAGTTTCTCTCGTAGCATAAGGATTTTCTTCCGCCCAAACATGCATATTTCGACTATTAAACATCCCTTGTCGAGTAAATGTGGCTTCATCAGTGAATAAAATATTGCGCAAAAAATTAGGATCGTTCCGTTTTTTCTCAAGCAATACTTCACAAAAGTCCACCCTATTTGCCCGATCTTCTGGTAACAGTTCTTGCACTCTCCGATAATGAAACGGATGTAATAGCTGCTCACGTAGTAACCTCCAAGTAGTAGGCTGAGAAACGTTTGTTCTTAAAGCTAATTTTCTCGTACTTATTTCCGGCTCCTCCATTAAAACATCTAAAATTTGTTCTTCAGTTTCTGCAGTTCGTGCTATTCTCGGTCGACCACCATCCCTATTTTTTACAGCAAAAGAACCATTTTCGCGTAAGCGGCGTTCGGTACTTAAAAAAGTTTTGGGATCAGGAATTCTTCTATTCGGAAACTTTTCTCGATAGCGTCTTGCAGAAGCGGCTGCATTACCAAAACATTCTCCCAAAGTTAAAATAATATCCGTTAATTCTGCGTTTGTGTAATTAACCATGTTTACTTATTAACAATTCAAGCTAAATACGTAAATACGCTTTGTAACGTTACGTTAAGTGAGTGACGTTTGATTAAAATTCATTTTTTTTAAATCAATGATGACTTGATGTTTTAAAGGACACAGTGGTGACAAAACGCAACAGATGCATTCTTACATTTAAACCTCAATTACTCGAAAACCAGACGGTTTATCGAAATGCAACAAGAGAACCTTTTTATGCCAAATAATCTAAAGAATATTTTCTATACAAATTTTTCATGAAAAATGTACAAAATAAAAAATTAGGGATAAAATACTGAAACTTACCCCCTCAAACTACCCCTTAAAAAGGAGGGAGGATCTGGCAAATATGTTGCAAATGCGCAGTTAAGTGCCCTATACTTGAGTTTAAAATATTAATTTGATAGCTTAAAGGAACCAGAAGATATTGCCAAAAAACTATATTTTTCACCCCTCTTTCAGAGCTTATAACTCCCTTATTATTCACTTGTGGAAAAAAAAATTTATAAAAAGGCGACCTTATTTTTTGATGTTCTATTCATCATGAAAATATCGGGAGACAATTTTGAATCACCGTGTATATATATATTCTTAAATGGGACGTTGTTCCCTTGAGAATGAAATATAATTTTTTTTGCCTGCACAGTATAGGAGTGATAGCGCCATCGACAATTTTGAAATATGATATAAAATTTTGTCTTTTCAACCACATAACAAATGTATATCCTTAGTTAAGAAAATTTTCGAGAAAACTTAAAAACTACCCTGGTTTAACTTTTAAAACATGATATTAAGAGGTACTTTTTCTTTAATTTGACATCGAAGTTGGCGGTGACAAGGTGCTTATTATGAATACACCACAATTTTGATTATTTGTTGTAAATCTTATTTTCTTATTGTCTTCTTCGTTTGCAAGAACAGATCTCATTCTTACTTTCCTTTTTCGTTCATCACAATATATTACATTCTTATGTTGTCCTATCGAAACCTCGGAAGCAAGTTCAAATGTCAAATTAACAACTGTCATGATTATGGTGGTTCACAATGAAATTTTCATGGCGAACTTCGACGCCAGATTTAGAAAAACACTCTTTATTTTTAGCTGCATTCGATTCGCAGCCGTTATCAATTCAATTCTATCAGTAGATTACTTAGAAGTGATCTGAATCAATTTCATTACATTTCGCTTATGGTGAATTCTATACGAATCGAATTGATTTGTATCCGATTTATATATATACTTTATTGGGCATTTGAATAAAAATAAATGAGGCATAGCTTGGGGCGTTTATAGTCAAACAGACTGCATATCCTTGCTTGATACAACAAACTAATCGTGAAATTTAAAAACTTTACTAAATTCTGATTATATTGTCTTTAATTTTTTAAGACTGAATTCCCATTGATAACAAGATGTGGGTTTTCAAGAAGAGTTACTTAACGAAAAAATTCACATTCTGAGAAAAATCGATTTAATGTTTTATTTCAAGCTAATTGCTTATTACTTTATGAATTAGAAGTCAAACAATCTTCCTCTTGTATTGTTTGACATAATATCTTTATTTAAGTGCCTTTTTAATAAATTATTATTAGTTATTCGTAGGTTCTTGGTATAGACGTTGAACTTCTTTGCTGGAAGATGTCCGCACCTGATTCACCATTCATGAGTTGTAAGGTCGTACAGGTTTGTTTATTAATTAATTGGTGACAGTTTTAATTTATGATTAATTAAATAAACAGTCTACTTTAAAGAGTTTTAACACTACGCTAAATATTAATGTATAAATATAAACCAAAACGAAGTAAAATATATTGAGTAATATAAATGACCGGCGGTCTGGATGAACTGACTTATGCTATGTTATGACTTTGAGTATGAAAATGAATCTGAATGAATTTACTTAGATAACAACCCTTACAAAAACAATTCTGAAAGTAAAGTGAAGGTTGTATGCTAGAATGTGATTGGCAACAGCGAGTACAGATGAGAGGTGTTTGAAGGAAAACGTGAAGTTTAAATCGCTAGGGGAAGATAGGACGGTTCAGCAAACACTTAGAATCTTACATGGTAGGTTGATTATTAAGGGAAATGCGAGCAATAACGAAAAAAAGTAGAAATTCTAAATAAGGCTTTACAGGGAAGGATCTTGTGGCGTGCTATGAGAAATGCGTAAATATATCCTACGGTGAATAAGTTAAATCATTGGAAAAGTAGAATCCTAGACACTTGGCTTGCGTCGCTCCTCTTGAAAATCTACGATATGAACCTGCAGTTAATTCATCAGGCAGCCTTTGCTTGAAAAACAGCAATACCTAATTACTTTGACAACACATTGTGTTTATCAGATTGGTAGTTTACTAAGAAGAAGACACCGTGTCGTTGAAGCAATTACTGTTCTTTTTATATACTTAATGTAAATAGAGTGTTTTATTATTTTTGATTTTCAACAGGTTTTCAAAATGGCCTCAGGAGACCATATTTATAAACTTTGAATTAGTTTTTGTAGGTACAATAATTATTTTGCTTCGCATCTCTTCCTGAAAATTGCATTTTTTTTAAATACTTTATAACGCAAACGTGGTTTTAAAATTTTTTTTTGCCCGGCCTCTTCTGGGCAATCGAGCAAAGGTGAGGGTTCGATATTATTCCTGGGAGCACCTTTTAGGTAACGGGTTTTCCGGGCCCATCAAAGTTAAATCAAAAACGAATCAGCTTGAACAAACTATATTGACCAGAAGGAACAAACAAAGCCAAACAACCAAATTGACAAAAAAATTTGAAGGCCAATGAAATACTCGGTAACATGAGCAAGACTGACTAAAAACAAACCGCGCACTTAATCTAAATAATTAATGCTACCGCTTACCGTTTACTAGCGCTTACGTTCCGCTACCGCCTTCAATTACCGCTTTACATCCAGATTGCTCCCGACGATTTCTTTGGCGCACTTCCTTCGCACCGCGTTGCTTCCGTTTCGATCAAAACAGGCTGTTGACTACCGTGGCATCTCAGTTAGACAGTCTTGGTATCAAAGTCTCGGCTTCTGTGGTAGTTACTCTCAAGACAGAGGAAACAATGGGAGAAACATCCCACAAGAAACAGTAGCAACACACGCAGGCTGCTGTGACTACCCCCAAAACACTTGGAGCTTCAAAGTTGCACTGGGATCATTTTTATAACAAAATAGAAAATGAAAACTTCAACTTTTGGCTTTATTTTTGCCCAAAATTCCAATTTGTCTCAATTTTTACGTGATATCACCATGCCGTCTCACAGCCAAGAGAGCTCATCTTCAACGGCCTCTCCAGTCCCGGGTGAAAAACTTGAAATATTCACTTCAGCACCTACCATTCGCCCCTCAGGTACAACGTCCTCACAAACTTTACGCGGATAATATTTAAAATTATGGACAAGCGGCAACGATAACTTGAACTTCTCAAAAACTAACATATTTTAAACTACATACAAATAAAGAACAACTTACACGCTAAATACAATAAAAAAACAAATCGTAACAGAGCAAAAATGCGCATTACAACTTATAACAAACTCGTATAACAATTTCGTTATAATTTATTTAACGAACTCTACAACGGAGAGACATTTATTTGGCAATAATAAGCAGCTTCAAGTATGGTTGATTTTAGTTTATTTTAACTGTGGTTCAGAAGTTGCAAAAACGTCCTTCAGCATGCATTTTGTTGTAAACTAAAAGTTTTATATTCGGTGATAAACAGAGCTCGGGAAATTCCAGACGGGCACGGGCGTCCTATGATTTATGAATTTTGAACCTGGGTTAGAGCAATATTATTTAACGTGTACACAGCATTAACATTATTACTTTCCCATAATAGATCTCTTTTTATTATAAATTTGAATACGAAGGATGCGATACTAACCGATAAATTAATTTATCCTAAAGTGAATTAAATGCGTAAACCGATTTAATAGTTTCTCATGAAATCTTCTGCAAATTGATTTTTTTTCTGTGCGGTCGTTAAAGATATCTCTTATGCAAAAAGCGCGTATTTTTAACCAAGTCATTGTCCTTGAAAAAAGACATAAATACTACAAAAAAGAACTGGGTTTAAAGCATTGTGCCTTGTGCCAGTATACCGAGGACGGTTTCTCTGAATACTCAGGAGATTTCTGCGGTCGTGTTTAAGTGCGGTGCACGAAATTTTCTCTAATTCTGCTAATTTAATTTCTTCCTAACTAATTCGGTGTGAAGTGTGATGTGATTCAGGAGGTCGCTGACCTACTCTAATATCAAATAGAGGTAGAAATATTTTATTAAGGGCCGGTCTTTCTAATTTTTAAAACTGACTAATAGTTATAGGGCGAACAACTGTCGTGGAAACAATTCATAAAAGTCAGTCGATCATTCACAAAAATCAAACTATTCGTCGAATAAGTTTAAAGGGCATATGGAAAGACCGACTCCAAAATTAACTTAATCCTTGCTTCCAAATAATATTTATTTAAAAACGAAATAATAGTTCAGAATGTTCGTTTCATCTTCAGGAACTTTTCAACATTTTCAAACGACTTTTTTGAAGGAAATATTTTTGTTATGCGATACTAGTCAACCCTGTATTCCCTACTGGTTAACTCGTACGCGTTATTTTCGCATATTTTTACAAAACTAAAGTGCTGGTAGTATCATATTAAATTGTCCTAGAAAGGTTAACATGTGTGAGACACAGTACCTTTGTAACTGTATTCGATAGCATTTGAAATGAATAGATGTAATTATTTCTTTGCGTTTCTTGTTGAAGATTTCATTCTTCTTTCTAATTTATCCCTTAACTCAAATCTTGCATAACTCTATTCTAAAAAATTACATTATTGAAACACAACTGCCAAGTTACTAATATGAAAGCTGTTTGTATTCGCCTTTATAGATAACTTCTCATGCTTTTGAAATTTCTTTAGAATTTCTTTTTAATCTCTTTTTAATAAATATCCCTGTTAAAATCACCATTGATTCATGAATTTTTGTTTCATTCATTTAACAGTTGCAATTGAAATATGAATTTTTTTTTGAATTAAACAATTTAAAAAATTATAAAATCAATTTTAGTTAATTTTCATAAACAATTTACCTTCACTTGAATTTTTCTAATTAATTCAGATTTTTATTAAAATCATATTTCACTTAAAAAAGTAAACAATAAAGTAATTTTATGAATGAGAAACTTCAAGTATGCTCAAATATTTCAATATATTTTTGGTTGATCTAAAAGATGTTTTATTTTGAATAAAAATATTCACTAATTTCTTAAGCTTCCTGCAGGTGAAAGTAAAATTTTAGGTGCTACAGTTATCGATATAAATTATCAATTTATCTCTATGACTCAGAAATCAACATAACATCTTTTTATTTTAAATATGTACAAGCAAATACCTAGGTATAAAAACTTATTGTTAGAGGTATTAGTCATACACTGGCATTTTCTTTATTAAAAGTCATTCTTGGACAAAAAAAACGTGTATTTATAAACCATTGTCCTTGCAAAAATACTACAAGAAACTCGCTTCAAGCACATTGCAATCGGCTTTTTCCATTTCTTTGAGGGCCTTTTCTTTTAGTATTCAGGAAATGTCGCGTCGTTGCTTACGTTCGCATTTTAAGTAGGCTGTTTATTTAATTTATTCTTAAATTTATTCGGGTGAAATGTGATATGTGACCATGTGTGATTGCGTATTCTTTGGAGATTCACAGATGCATCTCTCTGAAAACAAATGAAGGTAGAAATATTAAATTTAACTTAATTTTTGCTTTGAATTGTAGTATCTACACAAACTTTACGGAGCTTTCCTATTTGTGAACCAAATAATCAATGTAAAGCGAAACAAATTTATTCGATTATGCAATTTAAAAATTATATTAAACGTTTAGTTCATGGGTCATTTGCCCACGACAGTGAAACTGATTGTAAAATTTCTATGTCTAAATAACTTCACGTGTCTTCCTTCCATTTTTAGTGGAGGCAATTTCATCAGTTATCTTTTTTTTAATTTTAAATTTTTGTTAAGACACATTCCATCAATTTACTCATTTCACTTAATTAAAAAAATATTTGATCGTTTGAAATTGTTAGCATTTAACATCTGGAATGTCTTTTTTATTTGCCAAGTATGATTATGAAAAAGACACTACGCTCCTTGGATGTAAGAAAAAATTATTATGAAAGATTTATTTTATTTTAACACATTCTGTTTCGTTTAATTTATCCAGCTACTTTAGGATCAATACAAAATTTTTATTTCCTTCTAAAGCTATTTTGTGGCCAATTATGTTTCGTGTCTTTTAAAATAGTTTCGGTTATTATTATGAGAATTTTACTTTGAATTTTATCAAGTTCCAAGCAAATTAATTTATCTTTTTCAAATTAATAAATATATTTTGTGTGAAAAATGAACTTTAAATTTACTTTATATTTGAAATGATAAATCCACATTTCGTAGATGAAATAAAGCTAATCACCTCTAATTTTTCTAATAGACTTTATCCTACCTTTCTTAGGAAATGTAAATTTGTAACTATAAATTGCTAGGAAAAAACGAAAACCAGAAATTAAATTTTCTAGTAAGAGAGTCAGCAGCAATTAAACCGCGTTCACTTAACAACCCTCTCATAAAATGCCGCTATCATCCTCGTTTGTCTTAGCGCTTCCGGCCAATTACAGAGATAACCAGATACCTCTAGAGATCCTCTGAGCACGGGTCGCTCTTTGAGTTCCGCATTCAACATTTTATATTTAATTATTTCCTGTATTTTATTATTTTCCTTATATAAAACGAAATAACTTATTAATATTTTAATTGCCGCCACTTAAAAAACAAATTAAATTAAATTTTCACAAAAACATAAAATTCCACGCTAACATAATTTCGTGCTATGTTTATGAGCCTAAGTAACGGTATCTTTCCATTAGTTTCTCATGTTTGCCTTCTAGAGTCATCGTTTAACTTCAGTAAACGACAGAGCCAATGCCATAAGTCCAATATTGCTAGTGTTATGGCTTTTACGTGCACGCGAATTTTAATATGCAATAGCAGGGCTTGAATGCTTACGTGCATTCAGAAGTTGCATCAAAGTGAAAGATCTATTATTAATAAATGTAGACGGGTACACTTTGATCATGACGCTGGCACAAAACGTAAATAAAGTACGTACAGCATATACGGTGAACTAGGCTAATTAAATTGCAGAAGAAACTTTGTTAAGTCACTTTAAATTAATTAAAAAAACAATCAATTAAACTACTTTTCGGAAACATTTTTTCAGTGTTAAAAAAATGTTTTCGTTTCGTTGCAATAATCGAAATACCTCGAGTTGACTACCACCTGCAGAATTTTGGAATGTTTCCAATGCGATCTCATTCATCTTCTAAAGTAGTTTAGACTTGAAGTGGTAACGTTATCGTTTAGTTTCAAATCGATTATTGCTTTCCTGTCAATCGAACTCATAATAAATCGCATTTCTGAAAGTAATTCAATTTAGTTTGACACATTCGATGTCTATTATATATATATACGAATGCCTCTCCAATGATTCTTCAAGGAACACTCAATTTTCATCATCATCATTCGTTATAGAACACATTCTATCTCTGTAAATCGTTGTCCGAGAGATTATCCGCAGTTAAGCTTTGAAATGCATCCTCGTCAACGCATCGTGTACACATAATTACCAGGGATTTCCCAACGTCTGCAATAATGAAAGCATCTAAATTCACAAAGCAAACATAGCGTAGGCCGTGGTGCTTTAATGCCGAAATTTGCGATGTGGTAATTATCCGGAAAATACTGAGCCGATGCCGCTTAGATTTATCTACGAGTAACACTCAACAGATTGACTTAATTACAGTTTTAGAGCACTGAAGTCAAAGAATTGCAGAAAATATTTCAGTTACTTCCATTTTAATGTTGCTTTCATCAACTTCTCGTCAATCCATTCATTTAGAGCTGAAATAATTCTTGACATGCTCATCCTTTTCTGAACGACAAAAAAGAGAAACACTTTCTCTCCCGACCCAAATGTAACTATGTTTTTGCAACCCTTAATTAACCCCACGTCCTTGACGCTTATAAATCAATCAAGCCGAACACCTACGGTTCAATATGCCACGCGTTAGCAATTAATCACTCTTTCGTATTTCTTTCAATATACCAATTTTCACCCTCTGCCTGACCGGAAAGGAAATGTTTGCCGTTTTTACGACTCTAGATGCCAGCCAGACAAATTTCTGTGAACTTCGTTTGCGACTCCGTAGTTTTATATTTTCTGCGCCTCGCTAAACTATTACAGCTTCCATTTAAAACGGCGCCGAATGAAAAAAGCTCATTATTCCTAGCGAGCTTTAATGCACACGGCACGCTTTAGAAATTAATCCGATGATTCGAAATGAAGCGCTCTGAGTTTCATTATCCGAGAGGTAATGCAACGCACAGTCGTTTTAATGATGTAAGTAAACCAATTATATTTCTTTATTCGTAATTTATTCGTTACAATTCCCTAGATTTACAATTACTTGGGTTGCGTTTATATTGAAAGTATGGACAAATAATTTACGAGAACCAACATCATTTATAAATACATCATTTTACACTAAAAACACTGCAACAAAAGTAAATGCTGAAATAACTATGGCTAAGCTAGAAAACTACAGCAGACTTGACTAAAATAATTATAATTGTATTTTGCTTTACTACCAACTCCAGTTTACGTTGTCGTTAGTTGTTTTCAGTATAAATACGGCTTTAATGTGTTATCCTAACGAGAATCAATTGGTTTCATACATCCCATGCGATGCACTTCCGCTGTAATAAATTTGGATAATAGATGCGGGAACAGTGCATTCAATTAAATTCAACCACTTAGCAGATTGAAATCAATCGTGAAATGAATTTCCGTTAGGTATTATCTTCTTCAATGCACTAGGTATTCTGACGTTTACTTTTAAATATAATTCTATTCGCCATCAATAAGATTAAAAGCTTTACACTTCTCCAGGGACTGTGGAAAAATAACGTTTCTAATTATATTTTTTTAAAGGATTCTAAGATCTTTTTATTTCAGGTCTTTTATTCTACTTCACACAATCTCTGTCCATTCGTCTCAGATGCTTGAACCATCTCCATTTATTCTCTTCTACATTGTCTAAGAGTGGCTTTACTCAGAAACAATTCCTTATTTCAATTTTTTTGATCCTTCTGCATTTATTTCATCTCATCAATTTTGATTTATGATTTAATATCCAGTTTTCAAACCACTGATACGTAATTGTTCATTCTTTAAAAATCTTTTATTCATTTCATATAACTTTCCAGCTTCTTAAAATATTCCCGTCTTTGTTTACTACGATACCCAAATACTAGTATTTGTCTGTTTTCACTATAGTTTTATTTCCTAGATTAATGTTTGGTGGTCATGTATTATTTGTTGCTTCTTAGTTATTTTCAAGTATCTTGTTTTTTCTATATTTATGTTCAGTTCAAATCTCGATGCTGCCTCATTCCATATTTCCAGGTTCTCTTTTTCAATATTATGCTAAAACAATGCTAACTTAAGCCATTTCATAAAGTAATAGTGCGGAAAAGTAAATCAGTTTTTAAGTTATTTGCCAAAATCTTATTTATTTACTTCGAAATTTGTTCGAACAAGAAAATAATTGGTTTTTATTTGTTGAGAACATCTCCTGAAAGAGATAGTATCTATATAGTTCTGATTTATTGTAAATGAAACATGTTTAAAAGTGAAAATGTTGGAACATTGTTATTACAATATTTTTTTAAGGAAATAAGAAAACTTTAGATCGAGCAAAAGTATATTAAACTACTTATGTTTCGGGATATGATTGATTCGGTTTATCACTTTTGTAGACCATTTCACGATGTGCTAAAATTTGAAGAAATAAGCTTAAGTCAGGATATCCCACAGGGTTCAATACTAGGCCCCGTAATTTGCATTTTATACATTAAACTTTTGTCAAATATTTTATCTCATAAAATGGAGTTGTTTGCTAATGATAATAATCAATCACACTAAAGGCAACAGATAATATTCAACGTTAGAATTTCGAGATTCTGTGAATTGTTTAGAAAACTAGGTCAGTTTAAAAAATATTGAAAAAGCTAAGATCTTAAAGATTAATTTAAACTAGGTCAGTTTAAAAAATATTGAAAAGGCTAAGATCTTAAAGATTAATTTAAGCCAATGTATTTATTCTATCAAAATTCGTTACTTACCTGTGTAAACTCTAGGAATTCCGCTTGACTCGTGTTTAAATTTAAAAGGCACACCTGTACATACGGAATTATCTTGTGAGGAAACTCACTATTTTATAAACTGAAAACTACTTACCGTTCCAAATATTTATATTTTTCATTGAAATTGCTTTGTAAGAAAACAACTACAACGAATTATTTAACAGGTGTATACGTGTATAACACGTGTGTGTGCTCCAATTTATTTCTAAATGTGCCGAAAGTAATGTTCGCGAGTGAACAAAGATACGCAGAAACTCCTCAACCTTTACGTAAATACAATCATTTGCTTCAAATTTATAAACTCCTACCAGAGAAAAAAAATCAAAGGAAACACTTACAAAGAACGTGGACTTTATCGAGTACCTCACATAAATATTTTTATATTTGTATATTTTAAAATGCTATTGTAAATTTTATCGTATATTATGTATTATGTTATATATGTTGAATAGCTTATGTTTTCTCCATTTTTTGACTGACGATTTATAAGCCGTTCCGCGGCTTAACTCCTTGAAAACATTTTATTATAAATATTTGTTTAATAGTTTTTTTTTGCTCTTATATAAATTATGATAAATACATTAATGAAGAAAGTATAAATCATTTCAATTAATTCTTTTATATCATATTTAAAAAAATACATTACAATCTATTTTAATGACAATACAATGGTTAAAAAATCTTTCATTATCTGACCTTATACAGAGTGTAAGCGATTAAGTTTAACTTATTAATATTGTAAGTTCTTCATCTCATATGAGAATTAACTCTGTAAATATCAATGGTCTAGCTCAAGAAAAAACTGACTTAGCACAAGAGTACAACATTGTACTTTGTTTGCTCGTTCGTGAGACATACGTACGTCTGTGGTTTCTATAAATGCATCGTAAAACAATAAAACTCCAACAACGCTGGCAGATGCTGTTGGGTAAATTTCGTGGAAAGCTCCTCCACAATTGATTAATTAATAGGAAGCAATTCTATTTCAGCGTTAATAATTTTTTTTACTTAATTTTGTGTCCGTATTCTCATCCTATAATCAGAATCGTATTTAACTAGTCGTCATTACAATTAACAAAAACCGATATAGGCCTTATGTCAATTTAATATGTTAAGAGAACGATAGACGAGCATCGCCATGCGAAATAAACACGTTATTAAATTAATCATAAGATGAGAATATGGGCCAATGACTTTAAAGGTAGTTTAATTACATTGCCCCTCATATTGTTGTGTTGAGGAAAATAAGAGGAATAATTAATAACAACAGAACATTATTAATAAAAGAAGTAGCGAGCAACAATACCAAACAAAAGTCAAAAATCAGTGTTGCCAACTATTGACACTCGTTTTTCCTTCACACTGGGACCAAAGATCTCTTTTATGCTTCTTTTTTCTCTCAAATTGCTATTTGAAGCATATTTGTCATGATTTGACTTAAAATTTAAGTTATTTTGTTTTCAAAAATTTCCTTTTTGCAATTTTGGAGTATAAAAATTACCATGAATCTGGATAATTCCCTCAAATTGGCAACACTGCTCAAAATTCAGTCACAGAATAACCAGAAGTGACAGTTGCTGTCGGCACTTTGATTTTTTTAAATATCGACTGGTGACCTTCGGCATGTTTTTGGTGGGACCTATAAGCGGGAATATTTAAAACAACTCGGACAAGTTAGATAAATAAAAAACGCTCCGTTTATTGCACAATATAGAACAATATAAGCTGAGTTGGAATTAATGGAAAGAAAATGTTACGCTTAAAAACTATTAAGTGTTCAATTATTTTATTAAATGCTTAGTATTTGAAATATTTTCATGATATTTTAATTATTTTGAAATGTATTAATTCATGACAGTTCAATTATGAAGTGTCATTTTAATGTTAAACTATGAATGTTTAATCACAAGATAATATACGATTACAAAATACGAAATATAGCTGAGATAAAATGGTAAACAAGATCATATGATCGAATTCTACGCCATATTTTCGGTGGGATCACCTATTCTCGCGCGCTTAACTCTTTTTTCGCGGTTATTCTGTGATTCAGTACTACATCATTATATGAGCAAATACCACCGTAAAATATGAACCCATTAACCCTGTCAATAATAATAATCACGAATCATAATTGAGACCATTATATAACGCAGCAGCGCAATCGGCGGTCATATTTTACGGCTATACAGCGTGTTTCATTGAAGATGCATCAAACTTGAGGGACACGTTTCTGACATTGTTTCAAACAAAATATCTTAATAAAAAATTTTAATCTGAGCAAGTTGAAATTTGCATAATTTGGAGTCGATGTTTTTTGAAATTCTGTAGCGCGCGGAATTGTGAAACAAAACCGGCGATCTAAATAGCATTTATGAATGGCACACAGCTGCAGGGAGTTAATAAATCCATAAACAGACTAGATTTTATTTTGCCCTTGACCGAAAACTCGGTGTATTGAACTTTGCCACTTTGTCGAATGCTGCAGCGTGAATGTGAAATCGCGTGGATGATATTTAGACTATTTCATTTAATATAATAAATTACAAATGTGCAAAAATATGCATTTAGTCTGTATGTTGTCGCGCATTACAAATTGTTATTAAAATAAAATTTGTCGAATCTTATAAATAAAAACATTTATTTATAATGTTCAAAAATGCCTCCTTCTTGCAGAATACACACATTATCCCACAAATTGCGTTCCCTGATGTGCGCAGCAGCTTCGAATATTCGGTCCTGTAATTCCATTCATTCTCATTTAAAGTCCATCCTAAAAATATGCGACTTTACTTTCCCCTCGATTTTCTCAAAAGATTTCTAACTTTAGTTTTCTTTTTACTTATTTAAAATGCAGACATGAGAGTAATCTTTTATATAATTTTTGAGAAAACACCTATTCCTTTAACTAAATTAAATCAATCAAGTTATTAAATGTAAACTTTGAAGTTGTAAAAATTATCGTTGAATCTGTTGTTAGATTAATACGCGCGTGATGCCTCTATCGTCAGATCGCCACCGACGATTCTTAGCATAATGCAGTTTTACAAATACTCACTCGATTCGATCCTCTCACTTTTCGATCTATCAAGATCTGTGTGCAGCAAGTTTTCGTATTTTTTCCGCAGGAAGTATCCCGAATTATGATCTCTGATAATAATCAATAGTTTAGGTTGCGAGAAATTTCAGTAATTATGCTTTATTAATGGTAAAAGAGTTTCTTTCTATGAGAGTTTAAAAAATCGCCACATTTAAAGGAAAAACATAAATTCTTCTTTCTCAACAAAAAAAAAATATATATACAAAATTCGTCACATTGGCGAAAAATTTTCATATTTGGCAACACTGAACTCCAACTAAAATTCCTGGTCACTCGGTCAATGTCGGCTCTATGGAATTCGACAACGGAAGAAAATTCTAAGTACCCGCTCGTGTTGATTATTGAATTAATAATTATAATCTAACTTTTACGTTTTGTTAACACAGTTTATGACATAAAAGTGTAGGAGTTTGCATAAATAAAACAAGATGGCGTGTTTTATTTCCAATAATACTTTAGAATGTGGCCTTTATAGTATTAATTATTATATAATTTGCTACTTATTGTTATGAATATATTACTGTTATCATTAAAAATTTTCTTGCAAGGCGGTTTGATTGCAATGGATTCCTCGAGTATCCTCGCTGCAGCTGTTTCGGCCCTATTTGGGGCCTCGTCAGCAGAAACGGCCTAGTTATTCGCAATTGCGATGTAATCGCGACATCCTGCGAACACACTAGCATCGCAACCAACATTTTTAAAACTTTCTTATTAAGTAGCAAACTGGGTGCAATTAGTCAATCCTAATGTAACGCTAGGTCAAAAAGTGATTGCAGGATGTCGCGATCTAAACTTTTCGTTATCATTAAAGTTAATTAATTAATTAAATTAATTAATATTATTATGTAAGAATTATTTTGTTATGTTGTTATCATTAAAGTTAATTAATTAAATAAATTAATATTATTATGTAAGAATTATTTTGTTATGTTGTTATCATTAAAGTTAATTAATTAATTAAATAAATTATTTTGTGAAAAATCTGCATTTCTATTACTTAAATACTAATAAAAAGAAACTAAAATGTAACGGTGGGTTTATGCAGTAACTAACACTAACAACTAACGTTAGGTAATTAACCATTAAAATGTTAAAATACATGCTTAAGCAGAAGTGGTTTACACTACTTCACTAATAACTAAGCATTAGTAAGTAACATTTAAGAAGTTGGCAACTTTTTAATTAAGTTGTTAAGTTGTGAGAATAGTAATAGCGCAAGTGTTTGAATTCGTTTACTGGAAAGCACGAGTCTCATAATCATCTGATGTACAATAACTTTTTAACTAAATATGAATGATGATTTACCTACTGTGTGTATTAATATACAACACAATGGTAACATTGCATGCACATGCGTAAAAAAAATTCTTGAAACTAACAATACAGCGCATGCGTGGGTAAGGACCCGGAAAAATGCTTTAGAGAATTTATTGAATTAATTTATTTTTATTTTATGTTAATCATTTGATTATTAGCCTGCTTATTCTTAGAAAGAATCCGGATGTTCGTATCGCTTTTATGAGCTTCAGATGCGTGTTCAAATCAGGACTAATATCAGGTTACGAGATAAAAATTTTCCTTTCCCATTGATTCAGCAAAAGTAAATCACGCCACTGTGCGTCTCTGCCCTTGAACGACCGACGTTGGTAAAACGCGGTAAAAGTGAGACATTTACGCCCTCTCGCAACGAAAAAAGTTTCGCTTGGAAGTTACTGTTTGGCCGTCTGAAATCAAATTCTTGCTGATCTCGCAGAATTCCCCTCCTCACTTTTTCAGGAGGTGACGAGCCTTTAAGTAGCTTAAGCGAGGGAGATAAGGCAGTTCCCGGTTTCCTTATGTTTGGCTCGCGTTAAATCTTGTCGAAATTGCAGTTCCCGGTTTCCTTATGTTTGGCTCGCGTTCAATCTCTCATCGAAATTGCAGTTCCCGGTTCCTTATGTTTGGCTCGCGTTAAATCTCTCGTCGAAATTTTAATTTAATTTCTTTTTTCTATGTTCGAGTTTTGATATTTTGTTATAAATTTTCCAAAAGTTTGTCATCGGTTTCGGTCAGCAAAAGCAGAAGCTTTTCCCGCGCAGTTTTAGTGTTTTACCTAAATTAAATTCGTCGTAATCGAAACAAGTCTCGCAAATCTAACTTTAGAGTGTATCTCCAAAAATTTCGGATACGAGAAAAATCTTTTGATTCGTCGCTGGTAAGCTCAATGTAATTGTTGTCAGAAAAGTTAATTAACTAAAAGCATTTTTCTATGTGAATTATACCTCTCTCCTTGTCGAATTATATATTTTTTTGTTGTTATAAATATTTTCAGATATTTTGTATTACCTTAAATTAATTCGTTATTGATTCTATAATTTTCTTGGTATCTGTTCTTGTTGTAGTTTCATGTGTTTTAATGGAAAATTTCGTTACGATTTGTTAATTTTAAAATTTGTTGTAAATTCTTTGTTCTCATAAAATTTTATTTTAATATATATTTTATTTGTTAAAACTTTCGATTTTTATTTCTCAAAGTAGTTTTTAGAGAGTCTTTAATAATAATTCGAACAAGAACTTGGAGGAGAAAGTTCCAACAAACCCAAAATAAGTAAGTCTGAGGGTAAAAAGGGCCAAAATTCAAACCAAGTCCGAAGAGAGCTGGCTAAAAATTGAGTAAAACTGGAAACGCTACTAACAAAGGAGTCGCTTCTTGCATCTTGATTTGGTTTGGAAAAGTTTTGGTAAAAAGGGTGATAACATTTTTAGAAATGGGATTTAGAGAAGTCAGAATTTGAGACTTCCAATCTCTTTTAATTTTCTCTGTAAAAGATTTTTATATTTAGAAATCTCGTGTTCTGGTTAAGAACGGCTTTGACAAAATGTAAATCACCCTTTCTCCCGTACTGATCAGGTCCTTGCATATTAATTAAAATATCTATGTAACCAGCTAACTTTGCTCTAATAGTTAGTTATTCCTGTTTAGTGTTAGTTGTTACTCTTAATTATCTCTTTAAACCCGCCATAAATATTTCATAATTATAAATATAGATTTTTCAGGAGCTATTATTGACCTTTGCCCTTTACGTATGTCGTACTTTTCTTTCTTTTTTTGTTTATTAATGGCGGTTACGGTAAGTGAAACGTATTCGATGACACACTGTATAATATTAATACATTTTTATTGAAATTATATATATGGTAAACGTTATGCTTTGAACGTCTCGCTGCAATAATTCAGGGCTTTTCAAAGATTTTAGTTCATGAAAAATCGATCTAAGCTTTCAAAGCTATCAACCCAAGACCGAAATATTTAATAGAAAGAGCTCTGAAAGCTGACTGAACATAACATTTATAATTTCATGCGAAATTTCAACGAACTAAAACCTATACAAAATTAATTGGAAAGTAATACCGGAGTTGAAACGGCATGTGAAATTTGTGAGTTGGTGATATTAATTCAAGAGAGAACCCAAATCAAAATCACTGACTTAATAATAGCAAAAGGCAAACTCCATCTTCGGTTTTAATGAATCTGTTACGAAACACGTCATAACACGTTCCCGCAGGCATAATTACATCAAGCCAGCTTTCTACCGTGCAATTCGTTATGCACGTAACCGAATCTCTTTCATCTGAAACCCTAACGGGTAATTAAAAACGCCAGCCCTGGACAACGGTGATATTCGCAATACAGAACTTTGTCAACACGAGCGAACGTGTCCTGAATCAAATATGGTCGATTTATGCTTGGCAAAAGGTCCCCAACAAAAATCGCACGAAATATCGCAGCTGCCTGCATTGGAGAGCTTTTCACTTCGTTGGCGCTATTTAATGCTTTTTATAATCACGTGCACTTGAGTTATGACTTGTAGAATTTTAATATGTGGCTTACAAAAAAATTAGTGGTTTTCAAATCAATATAAAAAAATCAATGGAGATTAGAGATATAGACAGTCAAATTGGCTGAAATTAATTAACGGGCGATTTTCTTCCCCTCGCTCATATATTAGTTTTCTTTTAGTGCCCTTAGTTTCAAACTTTGTAAACTTGTCGTAATGTCATATTTGGCCGGTTCTTTTTGCTAACTGCGACTGTATTACTGATTGTTACAAAATGAGAAAGCACAGTTTTAGCTTGCAAGAAATAATCGTGAAATTAATAGAAAATTTAAATAAATAATAAAATAAATGTACTTGTTATAAAATATGTTTTCTCATTTATTTATCTAAGACCACATGTGAAGCCTTGAAAACTTGTTGTTACGTTATTTTGACCACTGGCAAATGGGATTCTTTCGAAGCAATCCGAACAAAAATTGGCTATATTTTGGGATATTGTTTACAGCACTTACATTTGTTTGTTCTTTTCATATTTTGCCCAAATCCGCCGCCGCGCCGTCTGTGTTATAACCAGCGTATTTTCTTTTTGTTCCTGTCCAAACTCGTTCCATTTCGAAGTCCTTTTGTTTCAAAAAATGTGTATTTATTTTAGCCCGACTATGGAAAGATAAACTTTATTACCGCGCGAGAACATAAGGTTGCTCTTTAAATCCGCCTCGAACGGGCGGATTTAAATCCTGAATGAAAGACTGTGTTGATTTAAATGTTTCGGTCCTTAGAATAGAACGTAAATGTTCGTTGGGGTGGCCTGCGGCTTGGAATTGTTTATCGATATTAAGCTATCAAAAAGTTAAATATAGTTCGAAGGTTTGGGGAAAATAATCGAAGGGTTATTGTTATCAGGTTTCAATTTATATTTTTCGTACAAAAATGTATTTTCTCGGAACCTCTGTTACTGGAAACTTCATTTAACTTAAATGTAAGTATATCACATACATAGAAGCCCAATATCAATTTTTGAAGACCATAATGGGAATATAATGAATATTTTTTTCAAAATTCCCATATAATCTTCATTTATAATCCCTCTAGCGATCGTCTTCTTCTGAGATATCCATTAAATATCATCCCAAGTATTAAAAGAAATGCAATGAACGGTTTACTGTCAAATTCTCTTTTTTGCAAAGCGTTGAAAATGTCAAGAATTAATTTAGTGAAATCATCAAGTTGAAACATGTTTAATTTCCTCAGATTGTTAATCAATTGAATCCCTAATTTGATGAGTAAAAATTTTCAAGTGTTTCCCAATAAATTCTAATCGACCACTAAAGGAAATTAAAGCCAGTCTAAACAGCCTTGCTTATGAAGCCTTTCCTGTTTTTCACCTCGACCATAGAATCAATAAATTTTGAACAAAATACTCCGGAATTGGCGCCCCGGCTCGAATACCAGAACCATTATTAATGCACCCCCGATTTTCAAGTACAACAGGAGCAGTGAACTGTTTACAAATTATTCCTCAATGAAAAGAACTCGCCTTATCAGTGTTAGATTTCGCCTCGCCACGCCCCCGGAGCTTTTCATCCCCACCTCGCTGCAACGCATGGTCCTCGAAGCTCGGATTCGGAATTTCAGTGAATTTCGGATCTCAATGCAATGCGCTAACTGTCGCAATTCGAACGCATCACGTTATCGTTGTTGATGTTGTTGTTGTTGTTAGTTATTTAAACTTGTTCGCGCCCGTTGTAAAAAGCTTGAAACAGTGCCAAATATTAAACCCCAAGTCGTGCTTTAAACGTAAGTCGTAAATGTTGATGTTTTGAAGTTTTTTAAATCGACCGTTTTACTCTACGTGAAAGTTGTATTTTGCAAATTCTTTAAGTGTGCTTCGAAACAAGAGGATTCTTACTACTGTAAGGCACGCAGGTTTGAACTCTCTTATAATTAACGAAAAGCAAATTTAAAATTTGAATTTTTATGGTGAAATACAAGCTGTTCTCGTCAATATTATTCAAATACAATAGCCAAAATCATAAATATTAATTGGATATGTCATTGATGTTGATGTACGGATCCAATAATCCACACCATGTGTCAAATCCAATTAAATTGGGTATAATTGAAATCCTTTCTATTATTATTTATTATAGAAGTAAATCTACTCAGTATGATTCACACAAACAAACTATAGCTCTATTTTCAAAAGATCCATCCAGCGCTAGCCAATCTTCATTCCCTAAGACGTACACATCGAACGACCTACATTCCGTCCGGATCTTAGCTGGACTCGTAAAATCAACTCTTCCCACATCATCTCCTTTTTTCCGTCCATTATGTATTCCGAGATTTTTTAGCATAAAAATTCCTACATTCCTCCCAAAATAAAAACCCCAATGGAAATAAATAAGCTTTGAAATTCGTACTGCAATTAGGAACGAGCGCAGATGAAATTAAATATTCAGGTCTTGATCGCGAAACGACTTCTTCTGCTTTTCTTTTTAATTTTGCTAAAAGCTTGCGTCTGTAAGTCGTTTGTTAAGCAGAAGATGTAAGGCGCCCGAGGAATTGCTCATTATTTTTAGCTTCTGTGAATTAAGGACTTTCTAGGTAGTTCTACTTTCAAATTAGTTTTTAGTTTCGCTGTAATCAGGAAAATAATTTGTAGCTTAAACGCGTTGTTTTTATTAAAAGATCTTTCAGGCGAAATAGAATCAGTATAACTAATCAGTTTAATATCAAATTTTGTAAGTCGAGCTGTACTCGAAGAAAAATGAACAGGTCTTGGGTTTTAATTTATTCGTTTTAGTATGTAAAATAGAGCAGAAAAATCCCCATGTAGTTGTAGTTTATATTGTAGTTGTAAGAATTACAGAGTTGTCCTTAAATTATTTCCAAAACTTGTGGAATATAAAATATCCAGTGAATTAAGGAACATTTGCACGTTTACATTTTTTATACCTTTTTATTTTAAAGACTTTTTTCACAAATCCGTTTTCATTGCAGGATGTCGCGATTCAAGCTATTCTTTTTATTTTAAGTAATACATGACAATAGAATAAGCAATGTATGATGGGAGCATCTTTTAATAGGCATACCAAAATTTAAATCTTATTAATTGTTGATAACAATCGAAAGAGGAGATTTTAGAGAAATTTTGACTGTGTTAAAAACATTTCTCAAAACAGTGATCCTAATTGACTCTAGAGGTATGATCTTCAGTACCAGATATTGCTTTTTGAGAATATTTAAAAATCAAAGTACTCAAGAGTAAGCCTAGAACTTAGAGAAGAGCTCACAAGAAATATGCCAAGAAAATGAAGCCATTCCAGATGATGTGCTTCAACAAGTTATTCTTGACCTTATATATCGTTTGCAAAAGGAAGGAAGACATACGTTTTATTTAAAAAATAGAGCTGTGGGTATAACTTTTGAAGGTGCTACTTATGTAATTGATATGTTATTGCCTATTAAAGATGAATGAATAAATGAGCTGACTATTTAAAACAAATGTTCAATGCTATTAGTCAAAAATGCAGGAGTCCATACTAGGCCCTCTCTTATTTTCTACTTACATTTTCATTTTCCTAGCTTCTGAATACATTGTTCTCATATTTTGCTGAAGACGGTTCATAAATTTAATTAATTTTTTTATACTTTATATTTACGAAATTTAACAATCGTCTCGATGTTCTATTTAAATCCAACAGAAAATCAGATCCCATATTATAACAACGGGACAATAACGAATAACTTGTAAATTTTGAATAACACTGTCTAACTTTTAAATGTATTTAATTGTTGTCGCTCTTTATGTAGATCATGTTTTAGTACCTCCACTCTAATAATTATCACAAAATCAACTCAAATCAGACTTTTTTACACTAAAATATTACTTTGATATTGTTTGTATTGATTTAAGAGTACTGATTAAAGTTTACAAAACTTTTATTATTTATATTATTTTTCTTGATGCGCTTTCTTTTTTTTTCTTATGTTTCTATTTCAATCAAGGTTGCCGTCATTTTGTTCGAAGGAAATACTACCATTATTAAAACGTTGCCAATCCTGTTTTGGTTCTTTAGTTACAAAATGTGGCGGTGACTTAAATTTCATAATAAATAAATAACAAGTAATTCATTGAAAAATAAAGCCTGGTATCACTAAAAAATGTGCTGAAGCATGAAGACCTCCAGGTTTCGTTTTTAATTTTCTTAAATGTTCAATTTTCAAAACGTCCAATAAATTGAAAACATCTCAAAAGAAACAATTTTTCTCCACAAATGTACTTTTAGTTAAAGTCTACGATTAGAGTAACATCTCTTCCTGTCACATATTGTTGCCTTCATTTACGCAATTCAGCTTTTTTTTGCTTTACATTGACCTGCTTCTAAGTATATTTCAATTTGACAAAATTGTACAATATACTAGGTATAAATGAAATGTAGAGTAAAGAGTGTAAAGTGCGAATCATTCGATTTGTACACAGTAGGTTCTGACTAGTTCATAACCGTTAAAAGTCATACATTTATCAAAGTTGTATTCTTCGTTCCATTTAGATATCCATCTAAGTCATAAAATGTAAATTCGCAAATCCCGACACACAGAATAGGTTGCCCGGCATAGAAATTATGTGTAATATGTATAGTGTGTCTTCTCAACATAAGGGTTTTACGATTGAACGAACTATACCTACACTTGCTATTAAAATCGTCGAATGGGGGGGAGGGAGGCTGCAACCGACTTGATGTTATTTTCTCTGTCGGCATTTGCCTTACAAACTGGGGAAACACAGAAAACCCAAATCGAAAAAGCCAGTATGAATCCGATCACGGTCCGAGCCATAAGAATTCTATCTCTCACATAGAACCCACGCACTCTAGGATGGAATTCGAACCTGCACCTAATAATTGCCCCGCCAGGCATCAAGCCCGGTGCCAGCGGGCTGACCCATTCGGCTACCAACAATAACAATAAATAAAGCAAACAGAACTCTAAAAATAATCACAATTATAAATGAGAGCCAAAAGAATTCAACAAAAATAATTATTAATGACAATACGTAACTTTACGGGCAAAATGTGATAGCTCTCTATCACAAATAATCTATTTGTAAGGTAACGTTCTTAAGGTATTTAAGATATTTTAAATTATATTTTAAAAGAATGAATATGTCAAAAAAAGAAAGACGAAGGGCTGCTGTTTGTGCATATGCAATTCTTTCGCAAAAGCCGAAAAGATATCATAAATGTTGGATACGGGATTGAATCAAAAAAAGCCATAGTTGTTCAAAATTTTAACTGTATAAAGGAGGTATTCTGTAACTTTTTAGCAGGTTGTTAAAATTTAAGGATGCACTATGGCAACAAGTTTTAACAACCCTTTCAATTTAGCCTGTTTGATACAGAATAGGTTCTTAAAGGACCTATTCTGTATATAACGCTTTAAATTTAACGAGTTGTTAAAATTTGTTATCATGTTAACAAGCAATCAAGATTATATTTTGAATTTTAACATATCCTTCAATTTTAACGGCATGTTAGTAAGTTTGCCCCCTTTAAGAAGGTATTCTGTAACTTTTTAATAACTCTTTAAATTAACATGCTTCACGCAGAATACATCCTTAAATATTTTAAAGATATGAGGCGTTTAGAATACGAAGGGCGAACTCAACAAATGGTAGTTTTGAGAAAAATCCAATGTAAGTTTTTGGTGCATGTTTTGGTGCTAGGCGAACGCAACAATTTTATTAATTTTGAAAAGGAAAATAGGCGAAGTCATTTTATTTTGTAGGAACTACCTTGTAATCCTAAACAACGGAATGGTAAAAAAATTATTTTGGTCCCATGTTTAGTTCACCCTACCTATTTAAACGCCTCATATGTATTACCATACATACTACAATATAAAAATTACTTGATAAATTAATATCAGTCTGATTTTTACAAACAGCAAAAATGCATTTACTTATTACCAGAGCTTTTTACAGATTCGCCAAGATAAATGTTACATGAGAGCAAAAATTTACTTGCTGCAGCTGAAATTTATGTCTCGGACGAGATAAATCATGCATCACGTTAACACATCGAGACTTGTCGATGAATTTGACTCGTATGATATATATTATTCTGTGAAACTTTTGTGTTGTCTTATGTGTCTCGCAACTGTTTCCACTTAAAATTTAAGTTTTGCTGAGATTTTGTAATCGTGAAACAAAATTCTCATGTAAGTATCTCATAGTGGATTCGTACCTTTATACTTGAGTTAAATCTAGCATTATTAATACTTACGAAATAACATAAAAAACAGTGTTGTAAATTCTGGGAAACGGCAAAGATTTAATTTTTTAGAATTGTTAATAAAATTAGTAACATTTTTTATCAGGAAAATTACTCAAATACGCCACATTTTCTAATACAAGGTGCTGCCTTTGACGGTCCTATGCATTTACACGGGCCAGTAATCAGTATGGCGTACTTTTTGTGTCACATTTCATTTACACCCTGTATATTATTTTACATTTAGCGTTTGACTTATACACTGCTCAACGAAATTATCGCATCACCTTATCAAAATAGAATTATCTTTGTAAAGAACGGATTTAATTGTTTTTGATATAAGATCGGCATTTAATCTTGAATCTTCATTGTTTGAAATATAAAAAAAATATAAGAGGCATTAATGGTTTGCATATAAATATAAGATAATCAGTAACAAAGCCCATTCAAGCTAATTCTTGTGTCACTAATCGATTGGTTTGCGGTGATTTTTGTGTAAGGTGCATTTAATTTTTGTCAATAACGGATTCTCGTCGTCAACACAGACATTTAAGCACTAAAGAAGTGGTTCAAATTGTTACTCTCCTCCAAGAAGGCCGTAGTCATAGATATGTGGCTGAGGTGTGTGGAATTCAGCATTCTTCGGTATCTAGAGCAGCCAGAAGATATAGAGAGACTGGAGAATATGTACGCCGACGAAGACAAGGCCGAAAGAGGGCCACTTCCGAAAGAGGCGATAGATTTATTCGAATGAGTGCTCTTCGTCAACGTTTTGTGACGGCAAGACATATTCAAAATCAGCTTTCTGAAGTATGACGAGTAAGAATAAGTGATCAAACCGTTAAAAGACGTTTGAGGGAAGTGGGATTGAGGCCTAGGAAACCTGCTACTGTTAACCAGAACACACCGAGTGTCCAGGTTAAGGTTTTCCCGTGAACACATTAATTGGTTTATTAACGACTGGAGCAACGTGCTTTTCACAGCCGAGTCAAGATTTTGCCTAACATCGTCTGATGGACGTATTAATGTGTGGCGTCGTGTGGGAGAACGATACGATAAGTGGTTCAATAATGGTATAGGGCGGAATTTCTTTGAACGTGCGTACAGAGTTAGTGGTGGTGGATAGGGGTTTAATAACAGCGAACAGATATGTGGTTGGCATTTTAGAACCACTTGCCCCATTTATTGGGGATAACTTTGTACTAATGCAAGATAATGCCAGGCCCCACGTAGCTAGGGTTTCGCTCCAGTATCTTCGTGATACCGAAAGTCAAGTCATGGTCTGGCCAGCTTGTAGTCCAGATCTTAACATCATCGAGCATGTATGGGATGTGATTGAAGGCGAATCAGACAAAGAGAAGTCGCTCCTGCTTCAATTGCAGAACTTGGTAGGGCGTTGACTGAAGAACGGGACAAATTTCCGCAGGAGTCAGTAAGAAACTTATTTCACAGTTTACCGAGAAAAATGCAAGCTCTTATTAACACCAGAGGTGCTAACACGCGGTATTAGCTGTTTCTTGTCTTGTTTCTTTTTCGAGTAAAAACAAAATCGCGTTAGTATAATGTTTTCTTCTTTTTGTAAACTTTTCTTTTGTAAACTTGTTGCTGTTTGTTGTTTATTTTTAATAAAATTGCTATTTATTATTCTATTTTATATTTATAATAAAGAATCTAGCATTAGAATACGGAAGAAATAGTTGCAATATTTAAATATTGAGTGATGCGATAATTTTGTTGAGTAGTGTATACTGGTACATTTTTTGTAATTATTTTATTATTCTCTTCTTTACGTTTGTGACCTATTTTAAACATATCTTATTTATTTAAACTATAAATAAGACAAATATACATTTAATAGATATACTATATTGGTGGGAGTTTTGTTTCAAAAATAATATACTTTAAATGATCATCTTCTTCAGTAACATATTCTTCTAAGCGCCAATAATTTTGCTTAGCATTTATTATTCTTCTCAACTTTTCTAAATTCCAAAGCTTATTTACGTGGATTTTACTTTTCAAATAGTTTAGAAGAAAGAAATTTGAGACCGAAAGTACCGGTAATCTTAGAGGCCAGAAACTTGCACAGTTTTTTGAAACCAATCTGTTATGAAAACTTTTGTGTAAAACTCCAAACTGATTAGTAGTGTAACTAATTGCACCGTCTTCTTAAAAATAATACTTTTATCTAACAGTGGCATTTTTTTAAGTGTTTTTTATGTTAATACAACTATACAACTATCCATGACGACCCGACCATGACTGCTTGACTATGTTTTAAATAATGTCACTTCAAAAATATCTTTTCAAGATTCTTTGTTGTTAAAAAAAATGCAACTGTTGGACAAAACGTCGTATATCACACGTGAGCGAATTGCAATTATACACTCGTGAGAATTCTCACTCATGTATAATTTTGCATTTCTCTCACTTTGTGGAACAAGAATTTTTGAATCGTTTCAGAGTGTCGCGCTGCCGTCGGAATATTTATTTTCTTCAAGAAATGAAGGCGCAACTAATCGCGACAAACTACAATAAAACAAATTCTCCAAGGCTTACTCTTGCAAATATTACTGTAGCGATTACTTAGTTTTCATTTTATTAAAGGAATAAAACGAGTAATGCATTTTTCCGGACTTTGTATTCCAATTATCTCTTTATTTAATCGTTGTGCTTATTACATGATTTCATAATCCACGTACAGGAAATTAATTTTCCATGTAAAATAGAATTCTATTGAAAAGAAAAATAGAATAGAATCTTTGTTAACAACGAAGATATCCGCGAAGAATTTTTCAAAATTCAAACACATAAAGTATATATTTTTCTCTTCAATTATATTATTACTTCAAAAGTAAATACATTTGAAATGCCGATTGTCGCACTGGAACTTGAAAAATGGCAGAGATATTAAAAAATTACGAAACGTTTGCTTGATCCACTGTGCCACAATTACTTCACTATATAATCTAGATATCACGTTCATGTAAAATGCAAAGTCTTAAGACAAGAGCACGTAACTTAAAAATAAACACATGGTACATAAAAAAATATTGTTTAGTTAAATTTAAAATTAGCAAAGATATCGATATTGTACCGACATTATTATAAGAATGTACTATAAAATGTAGTAGTATCATAAGTATCGAAGTTTTCTTTTATGCACATAATCGACTGTAAATGGCTAACCTAAATATTTGTAGACTCACAAAGCAGATTAATCGTAAAATTTTACTCATACTTTTAGCCATTATATAACGGATGTGTACTGGATTTGTTTTCTAGTTAAGCGAAGAACGGTTATTGGCATATTTTTACGATACTCCGAGTTTAAATTTATTCAATGAAGTAAAATAATTGCTATCCTTGTTTCACATTTTGAATAAAGCGGGCTATATACGAACATTGCAATAAACGACAAGAAAATGATATTCTGTCAACATAGCAATAATTTAATATTCAATCTGAATACTGTGCACTTAAAACTTAATCTGCAGGGCAAAATTATGTTTTTCGTTATTAAAATTTCATGTTGGCAGTATCAAATATAATGTTAAAATTCCTAAAAATACTCTGCAATGCAACAAAAATTACAGCAGAATGTAAGGGATGCAATCTAATCCAAGAAATCTTGTTCCTACTGATCTTAAACTTTCATGGGCGCATACGCACAATAGAACATACATCTTGTTGCAGTACAAATTGCATCGTGTAAAGCTGCGTTCACACTGATGAAACAAAAACGTTTTGACTGCAACCTGCTTTTTGTTTTGATGTATCAGTGCGTGTCTGGTCCTATTTAAAGCATGAAAAAAGATTCTCTCTCTAACTAAATTATTCAAAAATGTTTTGTCTGAAAAGTTTTCTTTCGTCGGTGTGAACGCATCGACTGTGAGCATAAAGAAGAACATCTCGAGTAACATAATCTTTTAATTGAAGCACTTCCATGTTTGTTGAAAATTATCGTTACACGTTACCACTTCATTTGCAATTAACGAACGAAATGTAGAATTCCGATCCCGGCTTATAATTTTTAATATAATAAAAATTCTTATTAATTTACCTATGTTAAATCATTTCAGAATTGGAATATCTTTTTTTTTCTTTGTTTTGCGCAACCCGCACTTCATTGTCTTACGGCAATCACCATTTCAAACAATTTACGTCGTTATGTTATAGCTGAGTCTAAGTCATTAGACAGCACAAACATTCATGGCCCTGGTGGGATTTAAACCCGCGCCGCCGAACGATACAGCTTCCAAAGTCAGCTAGGCTAACCGCTAACCCACTCGACAGTCCAATTGGAATATCTAAAGACGACTCTAGTTTGTTACGTTTTACTTTTTTCTAGACTTTGTGATACTCATTCTTCAGTTATAGTCTGACAGTTAATAGGATATGAAACCTACATTAATTATATTTTTAGCGTAATTAACGATTGCTATAAAACAATTGTGCTTCCTAGTCATTGCGTAATGGGAACTATTAAGTTTGCATACAAATATCTGCAAATTACAATTTTGAAGGTATCAGAATTAGAAAAGAGCCTATAATAGAACACACTGGCACACTTAATATAGAAGATTTGGATGACTAATTTAACAAATTGTATACATTTTAAAAAGTTTCGACAAATTCCACGAGATCAATTAAAAGCAACATAACTAAAATAATATCGAAAGCTTTGCTAAGAACCAGAGAATTTACCTTTATTCTAATATTACTGGAATTTCATTCAAAGTAAATAAATAAAACTTGCAAACAGACGAAAGTTAAAATAAAGACTGTCTACAGTAAGATTCGTTTGTATTGATAATATACTGCGATATTTGTTCTAAGCGAAAGGCGAAGCTGCGAATCAGATGGAAAAGAAATAAAACAAAACTAAAGACTGACATTTACCTTAAATTTCAATGCAGATTTAGCTAATTCAAAACAAGTTCCCTTCACAAAGCAAACCGGAATTAACAAAAACGAAATGTTTCAGAAAGAGGTAAAGAGACGGAAGAACTCAATGAATTGTAAATGCAGCGAATAGAATTGTAAATTTCTCTTGTAAACGCCGACGAGATTTATTTCATTATTTTAATGCAGAGAGTTTAAAGTATTTCGAAAATAAAGCGTGATTTTATATGAATAAAGCTCGAGCAAAAAAGCTCAAGTATGTAGATTTTAATTTCGAAATTGGTTCTGTGATCATGTCAAGGTCTTCTGATAAGGAAGATTAATAGCACGTGATGAGCCGGTCTCGAACGTGACTGAAATAAATGTAAACCCACGTGTCGACCGACCCGGACGTTCCCGGTTATGAAAATCCTGAATCGGAAACTTTTTGCCCGCATCTGCCTCATCCGCCCGCGCCTAGGAAGCCGCGACAATGAAACTTTTTATCGCCAAGCGGAAAATTTCGCGTTCCTTCTTTTTCCATCGTTGGAGTCTCTCCTCCCTTGTTTGCGGCAAGCGCGGGGGTTTCAATAATTTTATAATGCCGTGCAGTCTCATTTGGGGGCGGCCATACTCCGCATATGCTTCCGGTCTAACTTTCTATTTAAGTGCAGCTAATATTTTATTCATTAAACAAGTTCGGCGGTGTTAAATAACTTATACTTTGCGACTTTGCATAAAGCGGAGGGTAGGATAAACCTCATTCATCATTTTGATTTAGGAGGACTCCGAAAGTCATTCTTGTGCGCAGAACTAAATTCGAATAATAGTTTAGTATTAATTTGGATTAATATTTAAGACAAAAGAGCAATTCATCAACTTCATTGTTTGTTTGTTTACTGGAGTTACGAAAAGCATTATAATTTGAAATTCTGATTTCCTGAAAAAAGATTATATTTCAGATTGGATTAAGAAAAGAATTCGATATTGTGCCACCAGCTCTTCACACTTAAATAAGTCGTAAAACATTACTCGCCCTTCTGTTATTTCTCATTCGCGCATTTATTGCGGGTATTATAACTTTTCCGACGTAACCCTCTGGTATTATCGTACCCCAGACGCCGTGCTTCAAATTCCTGTAACTCCCGCCTTCATTTCAGAACGTGAAAGCCTAATCGTGTCATCTGTTCGGAGGTGGGTACAAGGTAATTCGTCAACGGCAAACTCCTTTGAATTTGTCCCCATGGACGAATTTGTTTCGCAAAGAGAATAACACTCATTATTTTCGTCTTACATGTTTCCTGCTTATACTCATCACTCACCCCCTCGTGTGGAAAGGATTAATAATCCTTAAATTTCACCGTGTTTTTACCTCTGAAAATAAATACCTCAGGCAAAATATTTTTTTAAATTTATTTTGAGCTTTTAAAACTAAAACCTAAATAAACGAAACAATTGCATGCCTAATTTCGAAACATCCCCTTTGTATTCGTGACTCAATTATGGCACACTAGCATAACTTTCCTCCAGAGATCATATCGGCCTATTTTAATTTTAATTGTATTTGACAAAACGTAATCGATTGTTGTCCGGGAATTAAATCCGGTTGTGGTTTACAGCTTATGCAAATATCGAACAGGAAACAAAGTAACCATTCAACAATGGATTAATTCCGTACAACGAGGGAATAAAATGCGATGCAACAATAAACCCGGCTTGCAGGCGATCCCGAGCTTGCGAGTGAGTTAAAAAGCTCAATTCCGCGCACGTACTGCTTTGCTCGCCATCATCGTCATCCTAACACAAAGTCTTCAAATTGATGCCAGCAAATTCGTACGTACAAAGGCTGCACTTTCATCGTAATCGAGATACGGGACGAGTGGTAATGAAAGTTAATTTGGCTCAAGAGCTTCCCACTGGGCTCTAATAAATTACCCCGGCTGGTAGTGTAGTAGTACTCGAAAAGAATAGTTTCCATGGATACGCTGAACAACTGAGCAAATAGAAATTCCACAGGGTAGGGAATTGGCGTTCTTGGAATTCCGAACTTTGTATATGAGAGTTCATTTGAATTTTATTAGAAAAAGTGCATAATGCTGATGATGTGTTTAACGACTCGCTCGTTGTAGTCGAGAATTTAGTTGGAAGAGGAAATTGGCCGCAAACTTTCTTGACGTAGCGGAAGGGAGAGGAAGTTGAAAATAATTGAGGATGTCACTCAATGACAAGGCCTCCTTAATATTGCCGTCATAGATTCCCGCAAATGCACGATGATGGGTGCAAATTAATTATCATTTCCTCATAAATGCAAATTTTCTTTAACGCTTCTAAGCAATTCTAATTTAATTCTTTTCTAACTGATATTAATTTGTAATAAATAGTTTAACAAAATTGTGATTGCATTACAGAAGTTCAAACATCATTAAATAATTAAACAAACTTTACTTTGGTCACACTGCGAAAATTCGTGGACTAAGCAGCTCCAGCGTCGAAATAGATTCTACGATTAATGTCGATAGTTCCCTCTCTAACTATATATTTGGAGAGTTAAGTGGTAAAGTCCGGCCCTTATGTTGACCATGTGCACACAAAGCCCCAGCTCGAATTAACTTCTGTACTCAAAATGCAATATCATAATAAACAAAGTTGTTGTTATAGCTGACGTAACATTTAACAAATTTGTTATTCAAACAAATGTAATCCCTTCCGAGTGCATTTAATTAACGACGAAATAACATTTAACTTACTTCTGAAGCTTCTATATTGTTCAAAGTTATTGAACCCTGATATACCACTAGAAGCAGAGATGAGTTACATGAACAAAAAGCATATTACATTTGGATCACTTATTTAAGGCACAAGGCGGGCGAAACTTGAAGTGAACAAACCAAAGGCTTAAAAAATTAAATTAAGGAAATTTGCTGCTGAAAAGACTTGGGACAGAAGTTAATTACTGACGAGTGCGGCACCTCCACCAAAGTTTCGCGATTTAGGCGTAAAATGAGTTTAAAATTTAGCAAATGAATATCGCAGGGATTTTGCCGAAGAGGAAAGAACAGACCGTTGTCGATAAAACTGAACGTATTTTATGAAAAAGTTGTATACACTTCAAACTCTAAGACAAGCAAAACGTTAATTACTCTGAAAATGAAGTAAGTAAACTAGCGCTTTTCAAAACTTTGTAAAACTATGCGAACTAAAAAGAAAGTTATTTAATGATGTTAAAAACTGTTGAAATATTACGCGTTTGAGGTATTTGGAATTTTTAAAATTAATACGGTCTATTTCTTTTCTTTATTACTCCTACATCTTTTCGTAGAATTATTTACGCAACCAAAATTGATATAGAAACGTGTGCTGTCGCTCCCTTATTAACAAAAAGACCAGAAAATACCTGTGAACTCTGATGTATTGTAGTAATGGCTTTTGATACTGCATTTCCTTAAATAACTTTTTCTCTTTTTATTGTGCCCATTGACGTATTGGATTTAAATCACCGGCGTTGATCATTATTATTGTGATCTGTACGTAAAGGTGAGGGTTCACTTAACTGCAGAAAAAAAGACCTTGTATTGTCTTCTATTTTTTCGCTTTAGTAAATATAAATCTTCCAGTAAAATTTCGGGAAAGTTTCTTGAATCCTCCAAATAGATCATTTTTCATTCTATGTTTGTCGAAGAATGAATTTCTTTATCTAGAATCCTTTTATCATTTTTTTACATTGTTTACATTTCTCGATATTGAATAGATCGACCCGCAAGCATTAGTTTTTTTTCTTATCATCATTATAGTCACTGTATCTTCCGCTTTCCACATTTTAAGAATGCTTGGCAATATTTTTTTATATTTTCAACTAATATCTATTCGTGACGGAATCAGATATTGAATTTGAATTTTTTAAAAATAATTAAGAAATTGTGCAGAGGCAAACTCATACTCTCTCCTCCCTCCAAAGGACGAATTGGAAAAAAATGATCAGACTTAATAACATTTATTAGTAAAGTGCGTTCAAAAGCTCCCACGTTTGAAGTTGGCCATGACTTGATAGCGAGAAATATGGTATGTCTATGTCTTTACTTATTACATCAACATGCAGAAAAATAAACAGGTTAATTACTTTTAAAAAAGATAAGATAATTATATGGCAAGTTCATATAGAGAGATTTAATTGTTGTGGTAAGAGACGAACAAAAGTGCATCTTGGTTACTTCCACAAAGCTTTACCTGTAGGATCATATTTTTGGTTCTTCACCAACTTTCGTCATGAAATTTCGCACCACATCTGTTTTAAAATAATTCCAAACTTCGTTTACCTTTGTTCCGTAGCGAAAATAACTTTCACTTATGAAAACTTTTCCAAAAAGAAGTAACCTATTTACCTAAAAATAGCAGCTATTAGTAAATAAACCACTAACTTATATACAGAGGAAGAGTATTAGCTTTACAACAGAATTAAATTAAACTTAAAATATCAAAAGCACTGACATCAGCTGCAGTTATGGGTCAGTTATGACTAGAGCACCGAAGTTTACCGAACCAACGCCAACTGCAAACGTGGGAGTTTTAAACGAACAATACTATTATTTCAAAACGTTTACCTGATTCTATTGAGTGACATTTCCTCTTTTCCCCTTTGTTGTGTTCAGTAAATAGATTATAGATTTATGTTGCTTCTTTCCTTAAAAGTCGGATGAAGAAAAACTAACCAGATTCATCAGCATTAGGTATTAATGTCTTGGAAGACAATTCGTCCTGCTTTGGAAAACAGCTATTACTCTAAAATATTTAATCTTTTGCCTATTAGTTTAATAAATTTCCGAGAATGTAGATAATTAATTAGGCGTACAAACTATTTTTCTTTAATTCGTAGCATAAATGTCAGTCATTATCAGACTTCCGATATTCAGGTCGCTTTAGACTTGACAATATACAGGAGCAACGTATCCGTACTCCTTCAGATATGATATATTTTTTCCTGTATTTGTTAGTTTCCGTTTCTGCATGTTAGTTCATCTCTCAAAAATTGCCATACGGAAATAACTATTTCATATGTGGATGTAATTTTATTTCGCACACAGTAGATTAGTGTCATGTGCACATGTACTATTTATTCTTCAAGCGATCCCAAATTATATAAATTATGTGGACTATCAATAAAAGAATCCAATTTTTCACACCTTAGAGATTTCGGCTTTAAAATACAAACAATTGTTGACTGATTTGAACGTCAAAACTACATTAAACTTAAAAAAAAGTGCTTGCGAAATTCTGAAAACTATACCGTTGTACTATCAAAAAGTCTAGAGCTTTTTCTCTATGATAATCAGATTCTAATCGTCAGCGATTTTTGTTTCACAATAAAAGCAATTGATGACTGATTCGAGTCTGAAAACTATGTGAAATGTAAAGAAACGAAATAAATATTCGCGAAAATACTCAATACAGTACTGATCTATTCTCAAAAAATCTTGAGTTATTCCCTTGCGATTTTCAGATTCTAATCCTCAACGATTTTTGTTTCAAAATAAAAGCAATTGATGATTGATTCGAACCTCATAACTACATGAAATTAAAAAAAGAAACAAATGTTCGCGTATATATTCAACAATACTGATCTACTTTCAGAAATTCTTAAGCTTTTTCTCTGATACGATTATCAGATTCTAATCGTCATCGATTTTTATTTGAAAATAAATATAATTTATGAGTGATTAGAACCCAGAACTATGTGGAATTTAAATCCCCGCGGAAATACCTAAAATTGTACTAGATCTACTCAAAAAAGCTGAGCTTTTCTTCTGCGACTTGAGATTCTAATCATCTGCGATTTTTATTTCAAAGCAAAAACTGTCTATGAATGATTCGACGCTCAAAAGTGCGTGAATATAAAAATAAACAAATTCCTCCGAAAATATTCAAAACTTTACTGATCTATTCTAATCTGAGGTTCTCAAATTCTATTCCTCAGTTATTTTCGTCTCAAAGTAAAACACAATTGATGATTGAATCGAACCTTAAAATAACGATGAAATTAAATAAAATCTAATCTTGTTGAAAGTACTTAAAACTACTAATCTAAAAAAAATCATTTTCTTCTCTGCAATCATTCTCAAACGCAAACCTCAGAGTCTCTGCCTCAAGATAAAAACATCTAGATGCAGAAGTCCTCAAAATGAATAAAAGACAGTCTTGAATAACAAGACAAATAACATACAAAAATATTACTGCAATTGGCACCGCAACTTTTGTAGAAAACAACGTTACATTACAATTTTGACACCCCAACGTGGGGCACTTACAACATTACAATATTGGCGCACGAACGTGGGACTCGACGGAAATTTTAATTAAAAAGTTTGAGCAAAGAAAATGGCAGAAAGGAAATTAAGAACTCCAAGGACAAAAGTCCAAGAAATGGAGAGAGTAGCAGAAGAAAGAGAGGAAATTGGGGAAAAAGCGAGAGAAACCGAAGTAAAAGAAAAAGAAACAGGAGAGGACGTTAAGAGTATTTTAGCAATAATAATGGAAAACATGGAGCAGAATAACAAAAAAATTCATCAGAAAATACAGGAAAACAACAAGAAAATCCAGGAGAGTCAAGAAAAATTTGAGCAAACAAGCATGGAAATAAAAAAGAATAACAAAGAAAATCAAAAGGAAATACAGGAGAACAATAGAGAAATACAGGAAAACAACAAGAAAATACAGGAGAGTCAAGAAAAATTTGAGCAAACAAGTGTGGAAATAAAACAGAATTTTGAAGAAGTACATAAGAAAATAATGGAAAACAAGCAGGAAATGTGGAACATTCTGGAAGAGTTCAAAGTGGAGACCAGAAATGAAATAAATAAGAAATTCACGTTGGATATCTTTATATCCTGACTGAGAGACGAAATAAAGGAAGACCTGATCAACGTAAGTGAAATGATAAAAAATAGGAAACAAAACATGCACACTACAGATAGAGGAAAAGTTGACAAAAGCAGACCAAGAACTAAACCAGAACTGCAGGGAACGTCATGGTGATTTAGCAACAAAAATCGCAGAATACATGAATCAGCAGGAGAAAGAAAGAGAGGAAATCCGAAAGGTGATGAGAGAACAAGAGAGAGAACAGATTGACAGGTATGATAATTTAAGGATAGAGTACAATCAAAAGATAAGTGAAGCGAAGGGAAGAAATGTGGTTATAACGGAGTATCCGAACGTGTTATGGACATGCCACAATTTTATGGAAATGACGGAGTAAACCCGATAACCTACTTGCAAAATTTAAAGGAGTACATAAGCGAGATCCCTGACGAACGAAGAAAAATACTGATGGAAGGAATAGTCTGAAGGATGATGCACAAACATGGTACAACATGCAAGAGCAGATACAGACGTTCAGTAACTTCGAAGATCTCTTCAAAAAGCAATATTGGAGTGTGAATGAACAGAGGAAGGTGAGAGAAGATTTAATGTTTGGCAAATACAGATGCGGAACAAGGATGACGAGGGAAAAATACGTTATAAAGAAATATAGCGTGATAAAATATTTGACAACAAAACTCACCGAAGAGGATACCATAATGCAGTTGGTAAAACATTTTGATTCCGATGTCATGCAGGCAGTAGCACTTCACAATATCAACACAATCACTGAGTTTATCAATTTAATGAAAAGGATAGACATCGCCACAGAAAGAATGCATCAAGTAGGAAGGAACGTCAACACCATGCAGAGAAACGGAAATGGAGAAAGAAGGAACGGAGGAAGTCCGAGATACAGGAACGACCACCGACAATATGGTGACAGCAGACAACAAACAAAATTTTGTATTGTCGAAGGGCGCCTCTCTCTTGTGAAGGAGTTGAGGCACATGCATGATCGGCAAAACAAAGCGTCCCTCTTTTTAACAAAGATACAACATGTAGGGCAAGAGGTACACCTACCTTGTGAAGGGGGTGGTGTTCGCTTTGTACGGATCTGTATCGTCGAAGGGTGCCTCTCTCTTGTGAAGGAGATGAGGCACATGCATGATCGGCGATACAGAGCGTCTACTTTTAACAAAATATACATCTGATAGGACAAGAGGTCCACCGAACCTTGTGAAGGGCGAGGTGACACGTCCGACTTGTGCTAACCGGTGTACATTTTTGGGACAGACAACTTTTTCGATAATTTTTTTATTTCTTTTTCTGACACATACGGACGCATATACATTTAACACTGATACTCCCTTCCCCTCCCCCTCACATTTCTGTGTTTTGTCATTGTATGTGCCCACCATGGGGCCATAAAACGAGAAGTGGGTAATTCCGAGCAACCCAAAGAGAAACTTTGAGAGAAAGATAAAAAAGAAAATAGAAACGTACCCACAAACAACATACAAAAATATTACTGCAATTGGCACCGCAACTTGGAGAAAACAACGTTACATTACAGAATGTTGAAATTATCAAAAGCTTTCAAGAGAAATGATGAGAAAACTATTTAACATCTTATCAACTTCTTACTAATTCTTAGATCCGAATTCATAGTCGCAAAGTGAGCTGATCTCAATCTCATCTCAGTGAGATACTCATTTTTTCAGTTCATATTCAGAAAATATTCAACGACTGATCTCAACTGTATCTCACTTTAGTCGCTCATCTCGAGTTACTTATGAATACCAATTGACAGTGATTGACTCTATCTAAATCCAGTCTAACTTGAGACGAGATTGAGATGAATATTTCTGAATGCGCGCCTTAGATTCAAAATGCAGAAACTGAGAAGCGTCTGTCTCAAAATTTTTATAATCCACTTTAAGCAAAATTTCAATGTTTTGGCTATATTGGCACTTAGATTAGAGTCTTCTGCTTCAAAATTGAAACAACTCACGATTGGTTATTTTCAGATTACAAATTTTTCATTTTAAAATAAAAACTGGCAACTGTTTTAGACTTAAAATTATCGCTTTTTATTATCACAGAGGTTTCTTTGAGGCGTACTCAAAATTCGAGGAATTCTTGCCTATAAATTCAAAGCGATCGAAAAGAGTTTGCACCTCAAAATAATTCAGTTTTACATTTCTTAATGAACATGCCATTTCTTAAGATTTCTGCGGTAGGTTCAAAATTGAAAAACTCTCTACTTTAAAATTAAAACGATTCGCCTCAAAGAAGTGTACCAAATGGTTAACTTTTGCCAAAACGTATAAACCTTGTAGAACGAGAGAATGTCATTTAATAAGTTTACTACAGCAACACAGATTCACTGTGATCGTACTTTTAAAAGTTTTGCCTTTAAGTTCATTTAAAACCTATTATATTTTCTGTTGATCAAACGGCTTTTATGAATAAGAACAATGATTCAACTGAAATTTTAAATAAAATTGAGAATAAATATTTTTAGGAGTCGTTAAGAAAGAATCTATAATCTTAGAATAAGTATTATAACAAAACAGATTGTGCTTGCTTAAATTCCACGTAATTTCACTTTATGCCACTAAAACTCGACGAGAATTTCCACTTCTGCTTGGCTTTATTCTCCATCATCAAATTAAATTTTCTCGAGCATAAAATCCTCCTCAATTAACACGACCTGGTGCTAAATCGTGCCTAGAAGCCAAGCAAATTGAATTATTAACCTCAGATCTTACCGAGGCCTACAAAATATCCCGTAAACGCGTTTTTTTTCGGGCAAAGGTGATTACAAAACGAGGCATCAGAATTACATTCGAGAAAATTGGGTGCCTTGGGGAATCGCGGATTATGCGGAGCCATTTTTTTAAACACGAGTCGTAATTTATTGCATGTTGCGAGAACCGAAACGAATTTGATGTGCCGAGCATGATTAAATATTGGGCGTAATGTGTTTTCGGATATTTTTGCAATTAATGTATACATACATGGATACCGCATAGTAATCTGCGCTAAATCATTTCTAGTATTTCAAATGAATGTCCGCCAACATCCAGTAATTTTTCGTTGATATTTAAAGCTAATGGTGCATGAATGAATTTTCACAAATGCGATATTTTTTTTAGAGAAACTGTTTGATGTAATCATATTCATATTGTTTGGTTGTTTAGTATTTTTGCTGAAAATTAACGCTTTGTTTGAAAACAATATCCAAAATGAAATATTTACTTTTAAATTAACCACACAGTTTGCGCAGGCTTTAGTAACTCACAATCAGTTCTTTGATGATATCTTCCAAATCTCTTTCTGTCTTTTCCTAACCAGTCTATTTCCTTTCGAGCTTTGCCTCACACTTTCCTTTTTTTTTTTAATTTGCTTCCAAATATGTACTTCTTACTATTTCTCATTCTTTCATTTTTTTTACTTTATGTTCGGACTATCTCAGTTGAGTGTCTTCTTATCTGCTTGAATCGTCTGTTTTCCTCTGTATGTATTACATAGCTATTATCTTTAGCTACTAACCTTTATTATTTTAATTTCCTCTAATCTCTTTCATTTTCTTTCATTTTGTATATCTCTTTCTCACGTCTTCCAATGACGTTCTTCTGCTCTTCCTTTTTTCGAACTGTACTTCAAACTTTTCTGTTTTCTCTGTGCATGTCTGTGCCACCTGTTGACTTGGTCGAATGTCCTCTCCACCTATTTGGATAGATTTTGTCAGTTGACTTTCTTACTGCATGCTATTTTTTTTAGTTTAACCTGTTAACTGTTTGGACGTATTCAAGAAAGAGACCAGGCTCGATTTAAATTTTTCATGGAATTAATTAAAATTAATTTAAAATAAATTGAATCATTAAGTTTACTTCTGATGAAATATTAACAAAGGAATTAATTTCGCCAAGTAATTATAAACTCAAATGAAAGCGCAGAGTTCATTTATTTATTTGTTCGTTTATTAAGATTAGTTTGCGCTCAATAAATGCTAACAAAGGAGTTCGTTTCGTCAGGTAATTATAAATCAGGGAAAATAGGTCAAAATTTGTAATAATTAAAAGACCCCTTGCTCTGTTGCTTACAAGAAATTTCTTATTTGTTATTAAATTCACTCTTTGGGAATGTTTATCAAAATTTCTAATAATGAAACAAATGTGTAATTATTGTTCGTTGAAAAACTTTTTAAATCGATGTTTCATTGTACGCTATCAGTCATTTCAACATGGAATGGAATAATAATGAAGGAGCAAACCTCTTTTCATATTTCTTATTTATCCATCTATGCCCATTCCATGATAAGAATAAACTCATTTTCCCTTAATTTTTTTTCAATTATTTTATCACTTTACCCTATTTATTCAAATTTATATAAAACAAGTCCATTATTCCTTTTCTGGTAAATCTCAACCAAACAGGAAATGATATTCAAGCCCCTGCTCATATCAACATAATTTTCCACTTAGTTTACCTCTCCTACTATTAACAAAATTAGCAACAAGAATTCCCCCGTTTGCTCGAAGCGAAATAACATCTGTGAATGCTTCGAAAATAAATTAAATTGCGCGGAAAATTTCGAGCAATCGCGCTTAAATAATTCTTCCCTTGGCTAAGTGTTCGATGTAACCCAGCGAATGCATTCTGTAATTGGCCACAAAACAAGTCGCAGGTGTCATTATGTTTTGGTAATTGCCTGAGTACCATTACTCGCCCTTTCTTAAGTGGTTTTGGGGTTATTTATGTCGCGCAATTGATACCGCATTTCCTGGCAACTTTTCAAAAGGGGCAAGCAAACGTTCCTGCTGCAGCGGTAAACGTGTTCGACGCTTTGAGGTCATGGACGCATAAAAGTGATTTATCGCCATAATAAAATAGGTTATTGTTTTGTAATGTCAAGTACAAATGAAAGTTTGAAATTAAACTGGCTCTTTTTAATTGATATTTGGATTGTTAACGCCGCTATCTTTAACGGTCTAGCAGACCAGGGCCATTTGATAATTTGATAATCTTCATCCACGAAGTTTTTTTTTTAATGGCAAAATAGAATAGGTAATCGTAGAGAGCCAAGTCGGGGCTTTAGAGAGAGTGGCAAAACCTAAATGCTTTATGAAAATTAATTAAAATTGTATAACTGGCAGTATAGAAAGTGTTAGGAAAGAGTTTATACATGTATTTCGGCCTTATTGGGCTTCATCAGAACTCTGTACCTTCCTTGTATAATTTGCAAAAGAATTTCATATTTTTATCATTAATTCCTGTTCTTGTGTTTTGGGATTTTAGAAATTCAAAAAAGGGGTAAGTTTTTCTAAATTTTTCAATAAACCAAAATTTTTTAAGGTACAGAGTTCTGATGAAGCCCAATAAGGCCGAAATACATGTATAAACTCTTTCCTAACACTTTCTATACTGCCAGTTATACAATTTTAATTAATTTTCATAATTTTCATCTGGCAAGAAAACTTGATTTTATAATTGTCAATTTGTTGTCTTAGTAACATCAAACAAATATTTTAAAAATGTCACTTTTGTGGTTTTACTAGAGAATGCAATCGCTTCCTTGTATAATTTGCAAAAGAATTTCATATTTTTATCATTAATTCCTGTTCTTGTGTTTTGGGATTTTAGAAATTCAAAAAAGGGGTAAGTTTTTCTAAATTTTTCAATAAACCAAAATTTTTTAAGGTACAGAGTTCTGATGAAGCCCAATAAGGCCGAAATACATGTATAAACTCTTTCCTAACACTTTCTATACTGCCAGTTATACAATTTTAATTAATTTTCATAATTTTCATCTGGCAAGAAAACTTGATTTTCTAAATGCTTTAGGTAATCAGATCAGTGACAACCTTGTGCAAAATCAGAATTTTTTGCTCTGTTATTTCAGACCGATTTAGTTTGATAGGCTCCTGTAATTTTCGTAAAATGTTGCTATAATAAGCCCCTTTTAACGTGGTTTTGAGGGGAAGAAAATCTATCACCAAAACTTTTTTGAAATGCCAAAAAAATCGCAGCCATAACTTTACAAACCGTTGGTTGAACTTAAATTTCCTTGGTGTTGAAGAATGGGTGTGTTTTCATTGCATTGATCCTTGTTTACTCTAGAGGTCAAAGTGATGGATCCACGTTTCGTTCCTTGTCACAATTCCCTAAATAAAGTTCTCTTCTTGTTCTTGATAAGCAACCAAAAGTTGCTTAACAACTCTCCGTTGTTAAGGAAGTAAGCAGTTGGGGCACCCACCTTGCACTCATCCCTAGAAATGAAATTCTTTCTGCATATTATTTCAGCTTACATAAAAAATATTTTTATTCCAAAAGTACTACATAAGCCAATGCAACCATATCTTTTATTGAAATTCGATAAATGAACTGAATTTAATCAAGTTATCATTTTTTTTGTTAAACATGCGTTTAAAACTAACCGAAAACTTCTGGCAAAAAAACAAAGTTATACTTAAATAGTACAGATTTATTTTGAATTAAATTTTGAGCACACAGCCTACGCCAAATACTATGACCCTTCTCAAAAAAGTCCCTGTTGCACAATGATAGACTGCGGAGGACTCTTTGAGATTTCGTTTTTCAATATATTCAGAAGCTGCATACCAAACCTCCTCGATCCAGTATTACACAAACAAATTCGAGTTATCCTCGTTTAGGAAAATTAATTAGTCTTCGATGATGGAACTTTGGAATGTTCTTTGACTTTACAGGCAAGGCCATTTAACATTGTTGTGTGAAGTGTCTTGCTAAGCCCGAATACCTAAATAGAATAATACAAAGCGAACAATTTAAATACTTTGGACTCGCTAACAACTTCAAGTATCTTTGTTCATTAAGAACTTAAATATCCTATTCTTTCTTAACCTAAAGTGTAAATATAAAACATATATATAGTTAATAATGAAGTGTGTGGGAAATCTAAGAATACAATTTCACGAATAATAAGTAAGGCGTGCGTTTCAAATACTTTAAAGATACTTTAAGCACTGAGTTGCAGAAAAGATCTAAGTGGTGATGTGATTAATGCCTAAGTTAGAATGGGACAGACATTATGATGTACACTATTGTCTGTCACATTATAAATTAAACCGACCCATTAAATTCATTTCCAGTTAACTCGAGAAAGGCGACTTTAAAATGGTTTTGCAATTGAACTTAAAATTCGAATCCCCCAAGTATCAAGGTTTTGGTTAAATACAGAAAGACCATGATTCGAAAAGAATTCCTGTGGAAACTTGTTGGTTATTTAACCAAATACATCATTGGAGCAATTAAGAAATTTTTTTGAATTATGTATGTAAAAACGAAAAGACTCGCAACACTAATTTTAAATGATTTTTTTCCTCCTTATTTTCATGCAAAGAAACTTGTTTACAATTTGGCCCTATTTTTAGAACTCGATATAGATTTCTTACTAATTGTAAGTGATTTAGTGATTTTGTTATTTTGCTTCCACGAAATAAATTTATGAAATAATAAAATTATTAATTAGCTCTGAATATATTAAGTAATCAGAAACTTTTATTAAAAACCATTCTCTTAATTATGGTCTTTGCGACCTTAACTGGAGTGATTTCTTCTATTTTTACAACACAGTTGGTCACGCGTTAGCAGTTTGCTTACATTTCTCTTGATTCAATACAAAGTACTCCAAAACTATTACATAAAACGTTATATTCGAATAACATGTTTGTATTAGATATTAATATAAATAATAAATAAAAATAAAATACAAAAAAATGTAAGCAGCTTAGTCCATGGGATTCTTACTCAATAACACTCTGGACATCTGTAATGGGCACGTTGTCAACACATTGCTGTCAAAAGCAACATAACCTAAAGTAAACAGAATACAATAAAATGAAAATATAATAAAAGAAAAACCCATTTCTCGTGTAATGAGAGAAATACCCACAATCGTGACGCATCCATGACAACAGCACAGCTACCAGCAACAGAGAGTGCCCTACGATCTAGTAGAAGAAAATCTAAAAGTCAGCTAGAAACATATGCAACACGATATCTACCCATGTAGTATACTTACATAGCGTAACCACTCCCGGGTTAAATAAATTTTAAACATAGAAATAAGCCTCTGAATATAGCAAAAATAACAAAAAAAGGAAGGAACATTTAAAGTTTTTATTTCTGCTTCTGAGGCTTTATTGCTTTTGGAATATGGGAATGTATAAATTCACCATAATATTTTTATTATTATGGTGTAGTTAATAAAACAAATTGAACCATTCGATCTATTTGTCCCCGAATTTATGTTCAAATAAAATTACACTTTCTCGTAAAAAATGATGACAGATGCAATGATATGAAAAATTTTCTTACACACGTTTATAAGAAAATTATTGCAACTTTACCTGAAGTGTAATAAACTATACACTCACCGGCACGGAAAACGGAGCACCTGCTTTTTCTTAAAAAAAAATTTTACATTTTTATAAAGTTTTACTAGTATTATACTTTGAATACAAATATAACAAGTTGTTGTAAGTAATTTTAAAAACTTATTGAACATTGATTTAACATTTTTGGTACAATGGAAAAAAGGACGAAGAAAACATAATTTTGTTTTGTAGGCAAACGACGTAACATCAATTTCAATAACGTGTGTTGCCCCCACGTGCCCCAATTATTGCTTGCATTCTTCTTGGCATGCCTAAAATCCAAGTGTCGAATAGCATCTTGAGGAATATTTGCCCATTCCTCTAAAAGAGTTTGTTGTAACTCATTCAAAGCTAAAGGAGCGGGAACACAACTTCGAATTCTGCGCCCAAGCATGTCCTAAACGTGTTCTATTGGATTTACATCAGAACTCGCCGCTGCCCACTCCATAACGAGGTTGTTAACTTCGTTTAAATACTGTCGAGTAATTCCAGCGGTGTGAGGTCTTGCATTATCGTGCATCAATAGAAAGTTATCTCTAATAAAAGGAGCATACGGGACAACGAAATCTTGCAGAACTTCTTCGAAGTAACTGGAACCTCTTGGAGCGATATGCAGCTCTGTGTGGGCTTCTAGAGAAATTCCAGCCCACAACATAGCTGAACCTCCTTGGTAGCTGACTCTAGGGTTAAAGGTACAATCACCAAATCGCTCTCCTTGCCTTCGCCATACTCTTTCGCGACCATCTGGAGAATGCAGGCAAAACCTGGACTCGTCTGTAAGCAAAACGCGCCCCCATTCGTTTTCTTCCCAATGTGATTTCTGGCAAACTGAAGTCGCGCTACACGATGACGCCTGAGAAGTTCTGGGCCTGTTGCAGGTCTGTGACTTTTGAGATTTGCTTCCCCAAGTCTTCGTCTAATAGTCCGTTCGCTTACATTGACATCCCGGACGTGATGAAGTCGTTTTCTGATTTCTACAACTATAGCACGACGATCTCGCAAACTTTGTGAGGTGATAAAACGGTCATCACGGGCGTTAGTTTTGCCTTAGTTTTGCCAGGTCGTCTATTGTTACTTCCAGTTTCCAGAAAGCGTGTAAAAATACGATGGACTGTACTGTTGCTCCATATCGGCGGGCAACAAATCGCTTACTTCTTCCGTCTTGAAGTAATGCAGCTGCTGTTTCAGGATTTGCAGCCATAATCTTTGATACCAAACGGACGTAACACTTGACCGGATTTATTTATTTACTCAAAACAATTAAAACAAAAGAATACCCGTAGCTAACTTTACAGTTTACATTGCTTGGATTTGGACGGTTTTTGCATTTTTTTTTTAATTTTGATACAAAAAGAACTTTTTAGCTTTCATAATGGTACAATAATTTAAAAAAGTACTTAAAATAAATTGTTTTGTTTAGATGCGAACTATAAAAATAGTTGCACAGTATCAAACATTAAAATTTTAAGTCTGTTTTTTTAATGCAAGTGTTCCGTTTTTCGTGCCGGAGAGTTTATTAACCATTTTCTAATACCCGACAAAATAAAACGAGTACAAAAATCGATATCACAGATTATGATAAAAATGTTTAAAAATTCCTAATTAATAAATTAGATTAAATTAAATTTAAAATAAAAAGAACTTACTCTGAAGTCATGCTGCGACACTGTGTAAAAAATACAACGCGATGTTTTGTAAATCAAGCAGTAAAACTGCAATAAAGTTTTAGAATTATTACTCGTCCTACGCAGTTCCTAGCTATTACATTACGTAGGCATCAGCTGGTCCAAAAGAGTAAAATCGATATTTTTTAAGGAATGGTAATATCAGAATTTGCAACTGTTAGATGTGCGTTAAGATGCGTGATAATAAGATAATAAGTTTGTGTTTTGTTTTTATTAAACGTGTTCTGCAATAAGTAATTAATCAAATTTTCCAACATAGTCGAATTATCCAACATAAATCAATACATTTTTTTAAAAATACAGCTGTGGAATGCTTTCATTTTCATTCAACGTAATTGCCAGTGTCGTATCATAATTTTGGGTACAACTTTTAATCAGTTGTATTTAGAAGAATAAGAAACTTAGAATTGTTTTTATATTTTTCCTGCAAAGCATTGACATCTATTCTCTTAGTAGTTTTATTTTACCGGGTGTTTTTACACTCACCTATGCTATTTACATTTACGATTTAGGGCCAGTCTTACCATCTTCCCGTTAAAATTATCCGGCGAATACTTGATTTTTATGAATGGTTTATAAAGAGGTGGTAAGACCGGTCCTTAATCAATTTTGAACTGAAGAATAACTAACATAAAACCCACTTCTAGTGGGTGATTCATATGTCACCTAACAGTAGAAGATTGTTCGGGGAACTAAAAATTTTTAAAGCAAACTTCAGCCGCTCGGACTAAATTTACAAGCTCCAACTTACGGCCTAATAAATATCCACCGCTTTCTAACACTCCTTCGAAACGAATGGAAGAAATAAGTTAGAAACTCCGTGAAATTTATGTGTAAACTTTATTAGGAAATAATGTATAAACGTGGTTACTGCCCGGAATACAAAACGGAGACAAATCGAACGTTGAAATACATTTGCTGTATGACTTTTTTCTTAGACATTTTCCACCTTCATCAGCTTCTAATCAATTAATTATATAATATAAAATCTACTTCTACCGGACGTTGGATTTTTATGGCACAGATTATTCAGGAAATTAAAAATTCTTAGAGCAAACTTCAAATAAATTGGCAAGGTCAATAAATATCCATCGTTTCCAAGCACCGCCGCCCGGAATACAGAACGTACACAAACCGAGCGCTGTAACACAGGCCATTTCTTTGTTGCAAAGAAACAAGAACGAAATATAATGTGGATTTCGACGAAATACATATGTGCCACGTCGGAAATATAATATCGGAAAACAATACGTTGTTGAATCGGATGTGCGTAGTGGTTTGTAAGCGAAATGTGCTGAACTGTGACATCGCTGGATATACAACATAACATTTCAATGCAATAATTCAATCGTAATAATTAATAAATGTGTTGCAACAAATATAGTTAATTAGCTACAATTATTTTAACTTTTTCATTAGGGGAATCTCCTTCCTGACGTATCAGCAACCATTCGATCTCTATAACAGATTAAAAAGAGCTACAAAATAAAGCTGTGGCCTTAAGGAGTATTACAAATCGGAGAAAATCATTTGGAAAAGGGTCTACCTATCTAAATACTTCAGTAAAAGCACTGCTAATTTTCTTATGAGCTCTGATTACAATTAATTATCGAAAGGGTACGCAAGACGATGAGCCTAAGGCTACGCTTGCAAAATCCTGTGAACGACGCAGACTAAAGTCGGCTGCTACCTTTCAACAGGGAATATATTGGGGGCGCAAGCCGTTTACAGAATAAATATTTTCATTCGTTAGTCATCGAATCTCGTGCGCGTAAAACGCGAAGGCTCGTAGGACTAGTAAAAGGGAAGACGCCATCCCTGTCACGTGGCTTTTTATTTTATTGGAAGGGCGCATCGAAACTGGGTCACTTTCTATTAGGGATGCGAGACGTCGTCTGAATTCACCCTTCGAAGCCCCCCCCCCTAAATGGGATCAATTCAACGTCAACGTTTTACGTACGAATTTAGGATTGATATCCCCTAATACGAGTTGAGAGTTCTATCCCGGTGATTAATAAACTTTGCTGCGCTTAATATACTTCATTAAGATGATGAACTGAAATATTATTATTAAAGAAAATGATTTTAATGAAATTAGAAGGTGAAAGGATCATATTTTCCTGGATAATAATTAAGTTAGACATGCTACGAGATATATTTCGTTGTTTGTTAACTGTATCCTGAGAGGATAACTTCATTTATCAACGTTGCTGCTCTTCTCAGACGTCTCTGATAATGTTGATTTAATTGGCGACTGCCACAGGAACCAAAACACATTTGTTATGCTATAATGAAGAGCATACACAACATAATACAGTAAAATATGCGACCGGCCACATATCAACATATGCACATATACACACACGTCCAAACGGCGCTGTATGATAAATGAGTTCGAAATGACGAACACAAGGCGTCGTAAATCACGACCGCATTTGCAATTCGCGGTTTGCCCGTTTGCACAGCGGATAACGATCGGTAATTTGATTCCGATGGTGGTCAAAACCGAACGGCGTGCAGATTCAAGAGCCTCGGGCTTTGCTTCTGTCAACAGGGAGTTTTGAGGGTAATGGACCTGCGTGTTAATGTAGAGAGCAGTACGTTGAACACGAATTCTCTTTCACAGCTTTTTATTTTAAAACGATTTTTTCTGTTATCTAGCTAGCCATGAAAAACCACGTTTCACAATAACAACCCTTTATTTTTCTATGTAACTCCCTTCAACACTTATACTTTATTCCTTTTTTTTTCAATTATCTCATACTCTCAGAAAAAAATCCTTCGGCAGCTTTGCAAAATATTGTTCAAAGCTTCTTTAAGTGCATCATCAAATGTAAAACGTTAATATTGTGTTTATAGAGTGAAAGGTATCGTGAAAGATGTTTACACTAAAAGCTGATGTTTACAAGAATTAACATGTTTGCAAGAGAACGTGTGGCAGGAAGACAGAAAAGAATCAGCAAGAGAACAACTATTAAGTGACCGGAATTGAAACGATCGAAAAAGATCCGACGATCAGTGCAAAACGAGTTTCTGCTAGATTCTCATCAATTAAGAAATAAAATCTCTAATCCAGTGAAATAAGATCCGAGAAAAGATCCACTGGGAATCGGCACTGTCACACCTTTTTCAAGTGAGTCACTTCGACGATTTGTCTGCAACTTGTATACACTTTGAAATTAGTATGGTCCATCATAGCTCATATGGACAATACATGATAATAGGAAACGATCCTTTCGGTACGTCAAAGGAACTATTACATTTTGAATTCGATCACGACTGAAACTCCTAAGCTTCAGTCGTGATCTCGAGGTCGAAGAGTAGGTTACACGTCCATAATCAATTCGGGAAGGAATTAGAGAGTTGTAAAGGCCTTTCTATCCCTCTTCATTTAACGCGTGCCTTCATTTTCGGTATGTTTAGGATTTCACGATAAAGAGTCACAACGTCTTCTATATGGCATCTCTAATCGAAAATAATCCCCAGGAACGTGATGCAGAATGCGCACTGGATGGGCACAGAGTATGTATGGAATCGCCTAAGCTTACAGAAATGAACAGATGGCGTTTAAATAATACATTTGGAAAAATTAACGCATTAGTTTTAACATAGTTAGAAGTCCCACTGCACCAATCTTATAATTAGTTTATACTTGAATCGGAACTTAAATATCGTATCATCGGAGATATTAGACGTGAGTTCGAATGCCCTCCTGATGCAACAGATAAAGTACTTATGTGTCGGACTGTATTTTGGATTCATGCAGGCTCCTTCGAACTGGATTTTCTGCGTTCCACCAGTTTGTAAGAAGTCGGTCGCAGTCGCCAACACCCCTCTCTGACAAGCTCTGCGAGTTTGAGGAACGAAAGGTGGAAGAAAAAAAAATGGTTTGTCGAAACTGTTCGCGACATGTGAGAACGATAGACGTTAGTGATAAATATTTAGTGCAAAAAAGATATCCCTATATTGTACAGTGCATCGGAATTAAATGCAGTATAAACGTCATTTTTTTTCTTATGTCCTTGTATCAACGCGACTTCCGACTGCGAGAAGCATAGCTGTTCCACGAAAGCTAAGAGGAAATAGCTATATAAAAGTTCTTAATATCGATCAATTCATCGGCATATAATAAAAAAAATGACGTGTGTAAAATTTTGGACACATCATGTCGATTTTTATATTATGTAGCCGAAATAAACACGCAAAACTATTTTCCTAGCACGGTGCATTCAATTAAATTCTTACTTCTCAAAGTATTTCAATGTTTCAGTTTATAAAATTAGAACTACAACCCAAAATTTACTCTACACATTTTTTTGTGATGTCATGATCAGATAATATGACATTGACAACTCTTGTATTGCATGTCACTTACTTTATAAAAACAGTCGCAGCTTACTTTAATTAGGAATTCATTTGACACGGTATTTTCAACGCTAAACCATCAAACCCAGATTGGTGAAACTTTCCCTATGTTGAAACCCTCACATGAGATAGAAACAAATTCGAAAGCGGGCGAATTACAAAAACGGCAATTACCTTGCAACATGTGTTCAAATATGCCTCCTTCTGTTGAATACACAAAACCACCCGCCGTTCCAACGCACGCCACACATGATTCCACACATTGCGTTCCCTGATATGCTCATCAGCTTCAATAATTCGACCTCGAAGTTCTTGTGCAGTGTCCACGGGCTGATTATAAACGAGCTTCTTCATGTAGCCCTATACATGAAAATCAAGAGGATTCATGTCAGGAGAGCAGCCATGCTACTAGACCACCACGGCCAATCCATCGGTGAGGGAAAAGCTCATCTAGGCATCCTCGAACGACAGTACTAAAGTGGTGGCGCCCCATCGTACATGAACCACATGTCCCTTCTAGTGGCTAGCGGTACATCTTCCAGCAATGTTGGCAAACCGTTTTGCAAAAATGCGAGGTATGCATCGCCATTCATACGATCAGATAAAATGAATGGTCTTATTAAATGGTTACCAATTACTCCTGTCCACACATTAATTGCAAAACGGCGTTGAAAATTGTACCTCCTGGTTACATGTGGGTTTTCAGTGGCCCAGTAGTGGTAATTATGAAAATTCACTACCCCATTGCGTGTAAAAAGTGCCTAATCTGTGAAAACAATTCGACGCATGAAATTGTTATCATTAACGTGGTCTTCCTGCAGCCAGTTACAAAATTGCAGTCTAGCACCATAATCTCGCGACTCCAAAGCATGAACACGTTGGTAGTGGTACGGAGAAAGTTGTTGCTCCCTCCATATGCGCCACACCGTTGCATTTGCAAGACCTGTACGTCGAGCAGACTCCCGTGTGCTTATGTTGAGTTCATTCTCAATCATATTGAGAAGCTCTTCTTCTACGCTTTGCAACGTGAGGTGGCCGCACCGCGCCCCTAACTCCTTGTCCAGGTAAATGAGAGCCTGGGTCGCGTAGTTGCTGAGCTACCCTGATAAACGCATGATAATGCGGATGTCGTTCACGATTAGGAAACCGTTTCGCGTACAGACGTGCTGCCAATCGCGCGTTTCTCCGACATTCCTCATATAACAAATGCATATCTGCGTATTCTCGAAACGTGAAATCGCTCATCGCAAACTCACCATTACATACACTAAGAAACTTAAAAATGAAAAGTATAAACTAGACTAAATTAACGGAAATTATGCTTCGCTCCTGACTACAACGTTAATAAGAACGGACTAAATGTATTTCATCATATCATCTGAGGCGCGACATTTTATGGGGCAATAAAGCGATAAACCGATTCTTTGAACGAGGGTTAAGGTAGGTTAAGAATTCTGTTCGTCCTCATCTATTGCACGTTTTAAAAATATACGATTCTCCTCTCCCTTCATTTTACTCAAAATTTATTCGATTTAAAAAAAATTATAGAAAACTTTTATTTCTTTTCACGATATCTACCGTCATACCGAGTTTGGTGCATCTTCATTGAAACAGGCTGTACAGTAAGCACCTCAGTATCTCTTTGATGATTAAAATTTCTACATAAGGCTTTTCCTTTTTGATTTAGAGCTTGGAAAACTCAGATGATTAGGTTTTGTGGTTCTTCGTGCATTATATATTTAAGCATGAAGCATTTGCATACATGCCAGATTTTTTTTTTATAAAAGTTTACAGAATTTTCAAAGACTCCCCAAAGCTATGTTGCAATTTCAAGGGGTGTGTTGGATTCATATTGACGATCGTCCAGACTAGGCCATCGAAATCACGGCAACCCAACCCAGCTATTCACCAGAATGCCTACCAGCTAAAATGCATTCATCTTAGGAATGTCACGATTGCTGCGTCACTGGAATACCAAATGATGATACCGGTGCAGGCAGGCTCCCTTCACCTACGCCAGTATCTATCATCATTTGATCAACCATGTCATCAGGACATCGCGTCCTTCCTTTCGTCGATTTCCATTAGGTCTGGTCTCCTCTCGTCCTACTCTTTTCTCTCTTGCCATCTTGTTTATAATACCCCAGTTTATTGCTTTCAAACATAACTCCGATAATGTTCTCTGGAGTTAGTGGATTTAAAAAAATATTGAAAATTACATTACTGATTTCGGGTTCACTTAAGGAGAACTGAAAGGTTGAAAAAATTCAACCAGTTTCCCAGTTTGCAGTTTCTCTCTGTACCTGGGCATACCTAGGTATGCCTTAATTTAACGTAAGCCAATATTCTGTAGGTGTACGTATTGCCATAGACGTTGTATCGACGTCCATATTTTTTTTTTCTAAATTGCAGTTTGAAAATAGACTATTTTTAATGCTTCAAGCATCACTGCTAATCATGGCTGTACGCGTAGCTGTGCTACTAAACCCGGTAAATTAGGATTGAGTAAGAAACGTCAGTCGAGGGTTCACAGAAATAGTTATTAATTATAATTCTACCTAAATGAGCTTTTACTAGGTTTATTTCTGTCATTTTGCGTACATCCTGCGGTATCATGTAGTCAAATGAAAATGTTTTTGCCTGACGTGAAAAATGGCTTATTTTTGTGGATTTTACGGGTGTGGTTGAATTGCGGACTCTCGTTCGAGGGTATTTACTACCGATTAGAGAGGTATTGACATAAGAAGCCAGATTTTAGTCACGTTTTTCAGTAAAAGTAATTCTGGACGGCGATTTTCAAAAGAAAAAGTAGTCATGAGGAAAATTGATTGCCAAAGAACGTTTTAATTTACTGAATCTTTTGATGTGTACTTTTTCATTTTTTCTTAATTAAATGTCGTAACAACCATTTGTACCCTGGTTTTTGCTATTGTATCTCATCATTGGCTACAGAAAACACGAAACTCGTAATAATGTTTAAGTTCAAGTTACATTACAGATTTAATTCTCGAATAAATTAGGTTTTCTTAATTTTTATTTCATTGCCTGAACAGCAGGTATAAATTTGTTTAATTACGACAATATCGATCAAGTTTCAAATTGCTTTTCCAACCTTGAATATGAAGTTCAACCTTTATTATAATTGACAGCATAAATTTTTAATTACTTCCTTTTAATTAATGGCAAATTTAAATTGCTCTCGCGGAACGTCTTAAAATTACTCGGCGAATATAAATACGGCGCAAATTTGCATATAAATCTATTTGTTTTTAATCTTGAGTTCTTCCGCCGTTCCAGTTTTAATAAAATTAATGTGCGACGTTAACTCGAAAAAGAAATAAATAAATTTATTAAAACGAAGTGCCGACGCATGTGATGGTACGTACACATGGAGATTTTTGAGGGATTCCGGAACAACAAGATTTCGAAGCTCGGCCTCTCAAGGTTTCTTTCTCAATCTCTGTAAGTTTACATTTGTTATTATTACATACAAATAGTCGTGTAATTTTTTCTTGTGCATGTAGAACTTTTTATGTAGCGTTGATACTTCACCAGAACGGGTTATAAATAATGCATACTCCGCAGAACAGGGGAAAAAATACTCATATATTCTCCGACTGTCACAGGTTTGTGTTAAATATTGTAGTTTGCGAGTTGAAGACTAACCGAGCGTGCCAACATTGAAAAAGGGTCTCTTTCGGCACGCTGAATACAATTCTGAAACCTAATTTTCTTCGACAGTGCTAAAGAAACCCTTACAAGCAAAAACATTATGTATAAAAAAGACTATTACTGAATCATATTTCTACTGAACGAGTTTGTTTCAAATTGCATATTTGTAATGTTCTGAGGTTCGTAATTTTAATTAATATTTGTTATGTTTATTAAATTTTCTTTCCTTTAAGGAGCATTCCTGCCGCACATGTTAATAATATTTTGTTCGTTAATGTAAACAAATGTTAGCATGTTTTCACCTACTTAATTTAGTTGAGCTATTTAGTTGATGTATGTTCGCATTAAATTTGAAAGGAGTTTCATGATTCTGCGCCAAAACGAGGTATATGGCACATAGATTAGGTGAACGCGATGAAGAAGATGAATGCTCTGTTTATTTTCTCTTCCACGTATAATCCGGGTCAACAAACAGAACGCTCCGGAAAAATCCAAGCTGCTCGTTTACGTCATTCTTAATCTCTTCGGAAATCAGATCCCAACATCGCTCGGTTCGTTAAAATTGTCAAGCAATATCTGTCTCACTTCCATGTAACGTTACATCTATTCCTTCGATTCAGTTTCACAACAAGGCAAAATAATTTAGAAACATATAACGAACTAAAAGAATTTCCGTCAGTTCAAGTTGCCTTATAAAGTTAGAACTTCGGTAATAAAGAAGGCGAGTTTTCTTGAAACTTGAAAATTAAGTTTCAGCCTGTGGTCATTAAGATCTCACATATTCCCCGAAGAACATTATAAATGAATCCGTGTCATCTAAACTGAATGAAGTCGCTGCAAAGAAATTCTTGCAATCCGCTTCGACATGAAACAACGTTTTTATTTTACGAGGGCCAGATAAAATGTAATTTCGTTTCGATATCGTCGGCGAGAATGTTGCGAATAGTTTAGAACTATCGCAGACGCCAGCTGCAAGCGTGGATTTGCGAACGACAACGGGTTTAAGTAGTGCAGATAACTTCTTGGCAGAGGAATCGGCTGCAGAGGGTAACGTGATACGCAGTCCTGGTGGTGAGGGTTAAAAGTTTCGGATAATAACACTAGATCAACCCGAGCTAAACTCAAACCACATCACTTAAGCACAATCACCTCTTGTCTCCCCAAGGGGCGACAAGCTCTGGTGAAGTAAATTATTTAAGTGTAAAATGAGCGAGACATTTAACCTGCATTAAGCCTCTTAGTTTTATTTTTTTCACTAAATAGTAAAAGAGCTGAAGTCACTTGAGTACAACAATTACGAAACCGTCAGGTTTTACCAAAATTTTGGTAAAAAGAGTGAGAGAAAGGAAGGAAATTGTTGCTTATTCAGTAAAAATTTTATACGAAGTCAGAAATTCATTTGAACTTGGACCTCTCCTCTGCAATAACATCCGCCTTTACACAAAAAAAACATAACATAGATTGAAAACCATATACAAATTTACTAATAAATGAGAAATCACAGAGGAGGAAGAACTTTTCTAGAGCGTTGGACAAATTTTTGCAGAAAAGAGGTCACGCATTATCATTGAAATGCAGCCAGAGTATGGACGTTTCAACTGCATAAGAATTGTTCTTTCAGAATATTCTGGCCGCGATTGTTGTTCACGTTTCCAGATAGTACAAGGGCAATACGAGGTGGGTTCGCACTGCTCCAATAATAAACGATGACCTATTAGAAATGTTTTTAAAAAATGTTGATAACTAATTGATTACAATTTACGACGACACATTTGGTGGTTAATTCCCTTCATATGCTTTAAATAAGGTGAATCTTTCGTTGACGATGAAAAAAAAAACGTGAAAGCCTATTTCTGTCTCTATCCCACTATTCACGGCTTGATGTTATTGGACCGTCGAATTGGTTTGAAACGAATAGCTGAGACACTGAAGATTTCGTACGAGTGTATATAGCGCATTGTTTAGGGTCGAGCAAAAGTGGAAGCATCAATCTATGACAGTTTGAAAAAGACATCGACTTCCTTCGGCGTGTCACGACTATGGATGAAACCCAGGTGTATTTCTACGACTCAGATACAAAATATTGATTGATGGAATATGCAAATGATTCAGTAACAATTTATAAATTGCTATACTCTGCAATGAAAATTGATAAAATACTGACAAAATTCCAACAACATGCATTTACTTTAGATTAAATGAAAGCATAATTAATTTATCTTCACTATCTTTAACATTAAACTAAGATCTATTTTTTGAAATTTGATTTTCTTTTGTTGTAATCATTACTTTCTATTGAAACTACATTATCATTAAAACATTTTTTTTTGAAATTATTAAATGTTTAAAATAATTCATTTTTAACAATGAAAAAAAAGAGAGAAAGAGTGGAATTAATTTGGAAGAAAAATGGAACCAAAAAGGAGGAAAACCAAAGAGGAATCTACAAAGAGAGTAAAAAAGGCAATCATAAACGACGATACGAGAATAATAGAAATATGAGGGAATATTTTGAAGATAGACTTCGAATACCTAAGGAAATCGATGTAGAAAGAAGAGAATAGGCAAAAGAGGAGGAACAAAACCACCCAGAGGATATAATCGAGGAGGAAATTGCCCCAGCAGAATAAATTAAATTAAGTAAATTAGCTGGGTATAACAAGTTACCCAGAGGTAATCAAATTTCTGCCAAAAAAAGGAAGAGAGTAAACACGGATCTTAAAACAAGTGAAGGTGACTACCTTGATAGCAATTGTAAAGAAAGGAGACTAAGGGGATGAACTGAATCGACTAGAGAACGCGCAAGGAGGATTCACACCAAACAGAGGCACAGAGAGGTTCCTAGCATATGGCAGGAAGACAAACCTTTTATAGACCTGAAGAGTGCATTCGATGAAGTAGACAAGATGATAATTTGGATGGCACTACAGAATCTATTATAAATATGTCAAGATGATTAATTAGAGGAATTGAAAACCTGATGCTCAATTTTGTTACACAATATGATAAGTAAAGCAAGGATTAAATAGTCCCTGCCTCAGTTTACCAGTCATTGCGCCACACAATCCGCGCTACGAGTGAGACAATAATTACAGCGGTCCACTTTAAATTGTTTTATAGGCAATCTTTATTTTGGAAGGCTTGAATAATAATTACTTTTCCAAATTTTCTTCCGTAAATGAAGTTACTTTGGATGTTAAAATATCTTTAAATCTTGAAAAGGACCTTTCAACATCGCAACTGGTGACTGGGGCCAATTCAAACAATGAAATTAAATTGTAACATTTCGTCGAAATGAATTCATCATAAAAGATATTTGTTGCTATTAGTAGTAAGTTTAATATGTTGCGATTCCAGAAAGGTTATACATTCTGGTATTTTTTTTAATTTGACAGAATAAATTGCAACTACCCGTGCAAACTCTCTTTGGACAAAACCTGCTTACACTCCCTAATGCTCATTGCGTCTTCGGACAGATTTGAAACAAAATTAGAAATTGCGTGAAAATTATTTACATAAAAGAAGCAGCTTCCAGCTAAGTGCCCCATCGAGTAATTACTGGTTGTGATGCCAAAGGCAGATTAGGGCAAAATTCCTTGTATTTTGAAATTCGGAACTGTGCTTTCAACAATTTTTTTACATGTAGTTATCAAAGTGTTGACGTCGGAGAATTCTTCTCGAATTAATTCGCAAATTCGATGAAGCAAATGAGCAAAGCAAGTGATATGTAATGCAATGGGGAAATTGTTTTAAATGTTTCCCAGTTTTTAGCATAATTGCTCTGCATCGGACATAAAAAGTAATAATTTTTGGTGCGCACGATTTGAAACTTTAGCGATAACAGCTACAATAATCTGGCAGATTTCCTCAGCATTTACAGTGGCTCGAAATTGTGTGGACACTAAAAATGGTTTATATTGAACTTGGGGATTTAATTTACCTACTAATATATTAACAACACATCTGTCTTTAATATCCGTGGTTGCATCCGCACTTATCCATACTGGGTGTTTCTTAACTTCATACAAAAAATGAAACCAGTGAAAGTTTACATTAAAAGTGATAGAATGAAGCAGTTTCTGTATAACAATTGATTAATAAATATTAGAAATAATAAACGTTTTTGGTGAACGATGAAACCGTTTGATAGTCCCTGGTTTATTTTTATGACGTAATTACGTCCTCTGAGAAATTTGTTATTGTCAGCATCGGCAGTTAAGTGGGCCAGTTGTCAGCTGTACTTTGTCGCGTTGAGAACATGGCCGAATTTTCCCATACTGTTCTTGTGGACATGATTTTAGTTTACGGCGAATGTGGTCAAAATGCGTTGGCTGCAAGACGTTACGACGAATCAGTGTTTACAAGGGATGCAGTGTAGGCAGAAAAAATTCTCATGGTCTATTTGTTTTACCTAATCGCTTGGACGAAATGGTGTATTTATGTTTCTTGCAAACTAATTTGCCGGAACTCCTGAAGGATGTAAATTTAAATATTAGAAAATATTAAACCGTAATCCATTAGATCTAGTATACGCCGAAGAAGTAAATACAATAGACAAACTCAATGCACGCCTTAACGCAGCAGCGGAAAATATCCGAAAACAGAATCAATTCCGTAACGCATGTGAAGAATCCTAGCTTCGTCGAGCCGACCTCTGTTTACGTTTCGCGCAGGGGGGAAACTTCGAACACTTATTGTGAGTGAAGGTCACCGTCCGTTGCGTCCAACAGTAGTAATACCGGATGTCGGTATGAAGTTTTTTATTTCTTTTTCTTTTAACTTGATGCATTCGTGAGAATATCTCGTACCACATACGCCATTAATTTTGTTGTATCAAGTTGAAGAACACCCTGTATATAATTTTCATTTAGTATAGACTTTATTGTCGCCTCCGTTTTGTCATAGAGAGGTTCAACATAATTCTTTCGAAGTGTAGATGTATCGGGGATGTTCCGACCGGTATATTTTGTTAAAAATTCTTGAAAGCAAGGATTGTTTAATTTATGAAGAGGTATGTTTGCATCTATAAAAGCTTTGCACATATCTGCAAAAAATTCACGTTGTGACGATTTCTCCATATTTATTAAATGCTTTGCAGTATTAAGATGTTGTTGCAGTTTTTGTTTCTTACCTCGAAACGCGATAGTCTTATTGCAAAAATTGCAAGTTACTAGGTTCTTAACAATTAAAGTAAAGGTCTGACCAAATTCTTTTAAAATGTCAGCCATACCGATAAAAATAAAATAGATGCTAACGAAAGATGGGAGATTAAATTAAATTCTAGATAAAAAAGAATTCTCACGAAACTAGAAGAAATTCAAATGTAACAAAACTAACTAAAGAACAATTTTCAGTAAGCAAAATCTAAGTAATCACAGAAGAAAATTAAATAAAAATAATTCTTAATTAAAATAGAAAAGAAACAGTTCAGTTGAAGAATATAAATTGAAAGCAATCTAAATTCCTGGGGAAAATCAGTGGAAAACATTTTTAATGCCTGAGGAACGTAGATAACAGTAACCGTGCTACTACTTAGACGTAAGCGTAACGACTGACGAAGCCCATAATCTTTGTGTATCCCGATCGAAGTTAGATCATGCGCAGCGAGACTCCCTCCACATCTCTCTCACGAGACGCCACTGGGATGGTACTATTATATCCTTGCCATAATGATAAGATCAATTAGAAATTAAAAATGAAATGACCCCTACTGATTGAAGAAATAGTCATCAAAACTCTGACTTAAGCAGATGACTTAGTAGGAATCTACTCTGAACCAAAACATCAGCTCATGGGTAGATGCGCTCTACTGGAGAGGCTTTAACATCAATGTAAATAAATCGAAAACAATAATAATTTCGTGGAGACAATTTCAGATATCTGGGCGCGATAATCCTGTTGAACGGATAAATGGACCAAGAACATTCAGCAGAGTACGAAATGCAAAAAAATATTTCTTGTGCTAAGGTTCTTCTAAACTAAGAGGGAATATCCGAGACCACAGCAACCAACTGTAACTTAGAACAGTGAATCATGGATCTTTAATGATAAACTGAAATCCAGTCTGCATTCGTTTGCGATAAATACTTACGAAGAATTGAGGGCTTCCGTGAAAGAGATAGAATAGGAAACACAGAAATGAAAAGGACAACTGAGATAATCGCACTAACAGAAACTATTGCATGCGGACAGTTGAACTGGTTTGGACTATTAGTAAGAATGGAGCGGAATAGGTTATCGAAGAAAGTATGGAATACTAAAGTGATTATAAGAAGGTTAAGAGACAGACCTAGAAAGACTTTTAATGACAACATGCAGGATAATCTGAGGAAAAGAATTCTGGAATGGAAATAAGCTGTACAAATGAGTCTAAGAAGAGGAAATAAAAAATCAATAATCTTATACCATTGCATATTGTCGAAAGTTGTGGTCAGAAGTGATTGCAACACGTCAAAGGCTTGATTTGATTTTAAATCTATTTTACATACATAAAATTGTTGAGAGACCAGCACAAGGCCGATCTTTTATAGCAAATACTAAAGTACAGCAATACCTTAAGATAATTCGCAAGTATAATCACTCAAAATATTTGTCAATAAAATTAGGGCGTTCTGAAAGTATTCTATTACATAATATTTAGTATGTAGTTTTTTTATCTTATGGTGGGCGATTTTGTGTGAAAAGCTGAGTAGCTTCTAGGCGAGTAAACTATAAACATCTTAATGCTTTCCATCAATGTCTCACTAAAACCTGAATGTACGAAACCATTTGGCAGAGAACGCAGCTTCCGACAAATATGTACACACAAATTCCCGAAGTGTTCGGCAAACACACGCCGAGAACAACTTGTGTAGTAATCTCGTATTTCGCACTCAGTCATCATCATCATAAGACACACCGTGATTCAATTTGTGCACGCGTGTGTGCTCTCAGATTACAATTTAATCGCAGGGATTCTCCCTAATTTCTGGCAACTGTCGGCGACCGCCCAAGCGCAAAACACGTCCCGACAAGCAAATAAGCTCGTAAAGCCCTAAAACCAAGCTCAACTAGGCAATACTTGATGAATCAAAGGAAATTTGCTCGAAAATCGTATTTGTTCGCATAAATATACTTGCTGAAAAGTTTCAACGAAACAATGAATGATAATTGTGCAGAATAAACTATTTAAATCTATGCCAGGATATGGTAACAAAGAAACTTCAACCTCGTAAAAGCTTCAACTCGGAACTAATTTTTACTTTCCCGAGTACTCACGGGACAAATGATTATGTCAAATTAAGGAAAAAGGAACGGCAGGATTCACCTTTAAATTGCTATTTCGTACTCCGACTTATATAGTAACCCTCCCAGGATTATTTAATTTGCAAGTTCTCAGCCTTTGTTACGCTCGACTCGCTTTAATCCTGGCCGTACGTCTGGAAGCAGTTTCACTTCGGCCCCATTGCATAATTAATATGACAGCACCTGTTGAGCTCGTATTGAATACGAATTGCAGTCATAGTTGGCATAGTGCCTGCAGTCTTCATTAGACGATGAAGTTCAAATAAAATTGTTTTGTCGACGTGCCTGCCTTGTTAACAATGGATACGAAGTCTTCCTGAGCTAACTGCGTTGTGAAATCCATTACTGACGCTTAAATAAATCATGATGGAGAGTCTTGCCAGCTAAGTTTTCAACATGTGGTAGCAGCAGACTTCATTGATTACACTTCTGCACTTTAGATTTTCATTGCAGTTTCGTTAATCAACAAAAAATTCGCTTCATTGTTTCCAGCTTGAGAGCCAGTTCGCGTTTCATTTTTAATTTCGAAGCTCTTTGTTTCCGCATTTTTCAAAATTACAGTCGAATATAAATTCCTGTATTACAAAAATTTTAAATTAACGTAATTTCTTCTCGTTTAAAAATTTTGTAATCGAAAGCTCAAGGAGCTCGTAATTCTAAATTAGTTCTAATTATATTTTATTTCGATTTCCAAGTGACGACGTCAATATATTTTTTTTTCATATTGCTCGTTTTTTCTTTTCATATTACTCGATTACATGTGAAATATGAAATTTAGTGGCGACATTATGTGGTCGGGACGCTTTTATTTGACGTAATTTTACGGCTGAAAATTATTCGGAGCGTACGTCACGAAGCTATTTCGGCCCCCGATAAATCACGGCTAACGTTCGATGCGTCCAAAAGATAACCAATATAACGCGGATAACTCACCCCCTGAAATTTATCATCCGTCCGAATTGCAGACGCACGGAAGCGAAACGAAAGCTTCCATGCATCGGAGCGGGCGTCCCGACGCCAACAAAAAAAAAACGAACCGAAAAGTGCAGCTCGACTGAATGATTGCGGGAATTTTTCACGGGACGGGGTGCGCCATTAAAATTGACGTAAATAAAGTCACGTCCCGTTCGGGGATTGTTGAATATAGGGTTTTGATGAACTACGAGCGCTTCCGTGTTTGAGGAAAAATGGTGAACGCCGTGATGCGACATGGAGTACACATGCTGAAATTTATTTATTTACGAGTATGCAACGCACCGAAGCATTAGAAAAGAAATGAGTGTATGTTGTTGAAAAATTAGAATTAGTGGCACTGTTAATGTTTGTGGAAATTAGAATATTTTAATTTGTACTGTGATGCCAATAAAGGTATAGCGTATTCGTAGATAGTTTTTAAATACAACATGAACGAACAATGATTATTAGAAGATAACAATAACAGTAATGAAAAATTTAAGTCGTGACATCCTACGATTGTTTTTGACCTAACATTGCAACAAAATTTTTAATAACTGCAACATACAAAAAATATAAATTCGAAATACTAGTAATAAAATAATATTTGTATATGAATAAATAAAAATGAACGTAATTGTAAATGTTTCTCCGACGTTTTAATAATTTCTCATCGGCATGCTCCTCATGTTACAAATTGCCTAAAGTCTTCTAAGGACAGCTTATACTTATCAGCCTGTTCCAACTCAATTTATATCAGCCGGTATGGGCAGAGGATATTGGTTTAACTTTTTTTCTTGGAGACGATGGTAATGAGGAGATTGGCGATAGGCATGGTGAGCGCTGGAAGAACTTATTCAAAGCATCATAGAAATGACTACGTACTTTAAAGGCCTTTCATAATGACGTGAATTACGTGCCAAGGTTTCTTTTTTGTGTTTGGTATCACGTTGTCGTGGAAACTCTTTGGACGTCTTGATTCTTACTCTACTCAACGATGGACTTCGATAATGTTGGTAGAGTGTGAAGTGCGTGGGAACTATTTCAGCTCGATTTTATTCTTTTATTCTGTGTTCCTCTTCTCCATTGTGTGGAGTACGTGGGAACTCTTCAGGACGATTCTAATACTAATGTGTTCCTCTTCTCCTCTTCTCCAACACCTGACTTCGATGATGCTGATAAATGGAGCGTGAGTTATCACTCGACAATGTCTGCACTAGAGATGTGGTTGTGGTGAATACTTCTGACAATGGCTACACAAAAGGCTTATGTGTGCCTCCGACAAGACTACACACAAGGGTTTGGGTTGGTCCTAACAATGTCGGGAGACTTGGTGAGTGTTTCCCACTATGCCTACATGGAACGCACTGAGGTAGGAGCGGTTGGCGCTCTCATTTTTATAGGACTTTTTCGTAGCGGGGGTGAAGCAACTGCGACGATCGTCATCGTTGTTTTGTTACGTAAATGTCTACGTGACGCTTCATCTGTATTTGACTATACGACATTGCCTGATGTCTGTCATTTTTGACTATACGACATTGTATTTGACTATACGACATTGGCCGCGTTCACCAGAACAAATCACTTTGTGATGCGTTTGCGATTGCTGCTGCATGTCTGGTGAACGATTACTTCGATTTGTGATTTGTTTACGCTTGCGCAAATGTCAAGCGGAAGTAAAAACTAACGTCACTCATTTGAGACATGAGTTGAGAGTACGAAAGAGAAAAAGAAATCCTTTGAGCCGCGTTTAATTAATATTAATTCTTATAAAATATGGATTTAATACAAAATATATTATTATTTGAAGAAAATGTTCCAAATGTAGATGGCATTATTCATCTTGCTTTAGATTTAGCAGAACCTGTTTATAATGAAAATATTCAACGTGATAGGAAAGTACGAAATCTAAATTATTATGAATTAATCGTTCCAAACTATACAGATGTACAATTCAAGGAACATATCAGGATGTCTCGACAAACATTTCAGGTAACATACTTAACATACAAATTTAAAAAGCTTATCTATACACAACGTGTTACCTTCTGATAATTTATGCATATATTCTGTTTCAGTTATGTTATAAATTAGATTATTATATAAATAAGACCGTGTATTTTCCATGATGACGTTCTCACGTTTGACGTTTTCGTGACGTTTCCAACACGTTTGCTGCTGGCAGCGCTAATCCAGCGTTAAAATTTTACGCTTACAAAAATGGCGTCTGATAGCAATCATACACCAAACATGTTTGCAATATAAACAACCGTTCATCAGAGAAATTACTAACAGTTGGCCAACCGCTTGCAATCAATTACTTCTGGTGAACGCGGCCATTGCCTGATGTCTGTCATTTTGACGTTTGTCAATTTGACAGTTCTGACATCTGTCATTTTGACGTTTGTCATCATCTGCCATTTTGACGTGCTTCGTTGGTTGCTAAGTAATATGCGAGCCCCACAAAGCTAGAACAACTTTCTTCTACATGATACTTTTTCCTATTTGTTACAAAAAGTAAAACCGAGACCAACAGAAGAAAGCAGCTAATTGTTTTTTGGCGATTAAAATAGTTATTTAAGGTATTTAAAATGCTACACCAATTTGCATTTACATTTACATTTTCATTGTCGATTTTTTCTTTTCATTTTTGTATTATTTACCTCGAATGTGGACGTGAAATGAGAATATTAAATTCGTTTCAACATTGTATTGTAATCTGCGGTGGAGAGTTGTTCTTGTATAATTCACTTTATAACACGTGTGTAATTGAATTGGTTATTAAAAGATAATTTATTCACGTGTCAGTCATTTTGGACAACATGTTATAAATGGCCGGAAAACTGTATTTTTCGAGACTGTTTTTAAACAAATTATTCGCGTGCGCGCAAAGCTTATAATTGTAGTTTTCTAAAAAGTATTAATTTAACATTAATTTAAATAAGTAATGTAATATCGCATTTGTGTCTTTATTTTTGATTTTGACTAAATTCGTTGTGATGAATATACAGCGTAATTCGCTAATCTCTTTATACAGCTCTTTGTGTTGCGAGTTAGGTAATAATTCTAATGTGGGTTTCAAAACACGAAACAATGGACACAAACAAGCGCTTTTTCTTCATGGATTAAGACGCTATTTAGTATTATTCCAAAGGTGAAACATGGAAATCTTGTTATAACGGTTAAGTTGTAGACTTGTTAGACAAGTGTTGCAGGTCATTATTCTTGTGTTTTTTAATTATGTTAAGCGACTGTGGACATTAAAGTGTTTGAAATTTAAATGACAATTTTTCTGCGAACTCGAATTCATAGCCAAATTTATTTATTTTCATCATTTTTCGGCAGGTGATCCAAAAACAAAATTTACATCAACAAAACAAAACGAAGAAAAGGAAACGTATTGAACTTTTTTTCAATTGTTCATTTTTCACCTGAAACCATCAAACTGTGCACATTATTTTTTCACTAATTTTCAGCATTATTTTATTTAATTTTCAGAAAGATTCCCAAAGCAGGAATTGTTGCCTGACATCAACATTAGCGTGAAAAATAAAGATCTGGTTATCTTATAAGATTCTGATTTCGAAATAATCTTCAATTACTTCGTTTTATATTCAAAAGTACGGATGCACATAAATTTAAGCTAAATCCATACATAGAACTAAAAAATGAGTAAGAGAATGAACGATATAGATTACGAACGAAAAAATTCAATGGAACGGTTTATAATTATTAAAATTTTACCGTAAAACATGCTGCGTTTTATAAATGCAGCAGTAAAAATGAGTATAAAATTTTAAGATTATTATTTTATTGACTACACACAATGTAACCTTGACACATCCGAATTTCATTTTATTACATGTTTAACAGCTAGGAACGAAAGTATGGGTTATGTTTCTTTTACACGATCTAATGGTGTTTAAATTACTGGGGATGTTTGGAAATCGCAAAAGCGCACACAGAATTACTAGGAATTGATTGTAGGTAAAATTACGGACAAGGAATTATCGTGACGATCAAATTTTCAAGGAATCCTTGAAACATATAGGTTTTCTCCGAAGATATGAAACAGTTTATTATATCTACAATTCATCCCTGACAATTTAAGTTAGAATTAAAAAAAATACAACGAACTCTTAACACAGATATTTGAATTGTTTTAGTATTGACGAAGTTATTCAAAAAGGTAATTTCCTTAGAGATCTGTGTTATATGTGCAAAATCTCAGCTGACTTTACTTTAACGAAATTATACCGTACTAAAAAGCAAGAGTATCAAAAACTTATAAAAAAAACACAAAAATATCGTATAATAATAATAAAATTCTTAACGCTACGGCATGTAATAAAAGTAAAATTATTTGGAGCGTCATAAAGGACTCAACTACTTCTTTTGAGACACTCTCGAGCTTCGAATTTTGGTTTTAAGTTACAAGTCTAAGTCATTAAAGTTAATGGTGTATATATTACAGATCCCTATACCATAGCGAATCTTTTCAGTGAATACTTTATTCCAGACTATAATTCAACTCATTCATACAAAGCTGATACTTATGTAAGTTCACACCTGCAATCGAATTTCTTTCTCTTTCCCGCTGACCAAGTAGAAGTTAAAAATATTTTAACAAACTTCTCTTCAGAAAAAGCGTCAGGATATGATGGAATTCCTGGTACTATTCTTGCTGATGTTAGTGACCTAATATGCACAAAACTTGCAGAAGCTATTAATAATTCCTTTGTTGTTGGAACTTTTCCTGACTCTCAAACTAGCCAAGGTCATACTAGTCTTCAAAAATAAAGGTTCTGAACAGGACATAAGCAACTATCGCCCTATATCGCTGTTATCTATTTTCTCTAAAGTATTTGAAAAACTTATCTATGGTAGATTGTATTCATATTTGGTACGTTTCAATATTCTATCTAGATGTCAGTATGGTTTTATTAAAGGTCGTTCTACTGAGTCCGCAATCTTTGAATGTCTGCACAAAATAACTTCTTGTCTGGATAATGGTGGATCTCCCATTGGTATTTACTTCGATCTCCCTAAAGCATTCGATACTTTAGATCACAAAATTTTGTTAACGAAACTGTATACTATTGGTTTCAACGGAGCTGCTCTAGATTTGTTTCGATCCTATCTCTCCAGAAGGTCTCAACAAGTGTGTATCAGACACATGAAGAATGGTGTAATTGAGGATATTTTATCTGACCTCAGAGTAATAAGTAAAGGCGTATCACAAGGCTCAATTCTAGGCCCATTATTGTTTACAATCTATGTTAATGATTTAAAACAAAAATTTCCATCTGTGTCATTATGCCAATACGCTGATGATACTTCGTGTATAGTGACTGGGAATTCTCAGACCTCATCTTCCAAAATTGCCTCACTCTCTATCTCACAAATGTTTAAATGGTGTGAGAGTAATCATCTTCAGTTAAACTATAATAAAACTGTGGCCTTGCAATTTACAAATAGACCATTGCTATCTAACATACTTATCAAGCGTCATGGAAAATCAGTTCCAATCACATACAGCATAAAATTTTTGGGTCTACACATTGATGCCGCATTAAAGTTTAATATCCATACTGAATTTGTGTGCTCAAAATTGTCTCGTCTCTGCTATGTTATAAGGAGTCTTAGAAACTGTGTCTCTGTGGATATATTAAAAATATACTATACTTCATTTATTCAGTCTACACTATCTTATGGTTTAATTTTTTGGGGAGGGTCATCTAACTCTCGGCAAGTTCTCATCTTGCAAAAATCAATCTTAAGAACAATATTATGCAAAAAGTCCACTGATTCTTGTAAACCCCTATTTAAATTACTTGAGATTTTACCATTACCTTCTCTCTATATTTACAACCTTGCAGTTTTTGTTAAAACTAACCTAAACTTATTCCCGAAAAATAAAGATAAATATGGATCCGATTTGCTTCCAAAAACTAGATACTGTAATAATTTAATAATCCCTAAACATAGCACTTATCTTTTTGAACGCGGTGTCTATTATAAGGCACTAAAAGTGTATAATCAGTTGCCTGCACCATTAAGATTTTTGGATTCAAGTGCCAAGTTTAAAAAAGAACTAAAGACGTTTCTATTGAGTCACTGTTTTTACGACATTAAGGTGTTTGTATAACCATTTAGAAAGTTTTATACTTTGTCTTTTCTTGACGACACCTATATCTCTTTGAGATCCTTGGCAGAAATGTATAATAATAATAATTGTAATGCTGCAAAATCTTATTCTTATTTTATACAATTTAAACTTTAAAATTTACTTCAGATGATTTATATGCATTTGTCAATAATTTATATATAAGTTGTTTAAAGGTTAAGTTCACATCCAACGCCGTAACAATCGTAATCTCTTAATCATCTAAAGTCGCCAGTAACTTTGCAATATGACTATGTTTGGAAATAATTTACACATTTTTTAATGTTGTTCCGTAAAATGTAGTTATCAACATGCTTGGGTGTGGGGGGTTACTTTGGTCACAGCTTTTCGCAAATAGTGCAATTAATTTAATTGAAATATCGCTATAATATCGGAATGAATTGAATTATGCGTAAAAATTATCGCGAAATTTCAGTTTAAATTGAATACATTGTTTGCGAAAATTTTGCGACCAAAGTTTCCCCCGAGGATCAAAATAGCTGCATCTTATACAATGTGGAAGTTATTTATTATTAAGTTAATGCTTTTGGGGCAAAGGAAATTAAAAAATTAAAAGAATGTAATTAAAAAACTGAAAATATTGGTAAAAATTTCATATTAATTTCAAGCTTTTGAAAAAAAAAAATTGTTATGAAATTGAACTACAAATACTAAATTATCAATATTTTATTTAAACCGAATACATTGCTGTGAATTGTCAGAATATGAAATTCAACAAATGTATGAACACGCGAAAATTTCAATTCGACGTGATCACTTTGAAAGCCCCAGCCCGCAGGCGTACACATCACTTTTGAAATTTTAATCATTTTTTATTAACTCTGCTGTCGACAGACGCAGACAAAATTTCGAACCCATTCCAGCCCGGTTGGTTTCAATAAAATGCGATCGCGAAAGCTCGCCGATCGTGTAATTTCATCATGAGCTTTAATTACAGGCCTGACGAGTTAATCGCCGACGGAATGTCTAATGTGATTACGGTATCTGTGCAAACCTGGCCGTAATTTATACGTGTAAAACATAAAGGACCAAAAGCGGATGATTAAATTTATCTCTTTGATATTTGCTCGTCTGTGGAAGTGATGAATCGCTGTCATGACAACTGTACCAACCTTTTAAAGCCAGTTTTTCCTCGGTTTAATATTGAATAAGTTTTTGACAAAAATTATTACATTTAATAGAAAATGGCAGACCTTCGGTGTCTGGTCAACTTCAAACATATGAGTGATTCTCACCAAATCATAATTTATAGTGCGAGAGCGCAAGATTTATAAAAGCCATTAAATTTTGAGGTGAATTTGCCCGTAGTTTCACCGATGAAATATCTCGCACTTATGATACAGCTACAAAATTGGCTATAAATGCTAGGACTTGATTAAATTTATATATCTTAATAATTTCCATGGAAAATAATCTAGCGACTGCCATATAGTGAGCGATTAATTCTTTTATACAATAATTACTTTTGCAACAATAAAGAGGCTCTTACTAAAGACTGAATTAAGTTTGGAGCTTTCCCTTGATGTTAGTTTCTAACGTGTTAATCAAAACCTTTTCAACGTAAAACCCCGAGTAAGAACGACTTGGAAAACTCCAAATGAGATATTCCTTTTTTTCGGCTACTATGACTGCGTGAAAGTTTTACGGTGAAACTTACCTCACATCCTTTTTTCTTTCTTGATACGGATGGTATAAACAATAGCTGAGAGACTCCTGCTTAATATGTAATCCTTTCTTTCATAAGAGATACAGCAATTGGTTCGAAATTAGTTTTAAATAGGGAAGTAAAAATGGCAAAGAAACACTGATTCCAAATTTCTATCAAAATTTGTTATAAAAATGTAGCTTTGTTAAAAGAAGCAAGTGTGGACACTTTAAAGAAGATATAAACTGCCGGTTTGTCGTTTAATACAACTTATTTTCAAATCTTTTGCTCTGCCCCAAATAATAAGAAAGTTATGTCACCGCCGCCGGTGCTGTGTAACCCGGAAAACCAGACGCGCACACCGTCCGCTGGTACTGTACAGTCCTGGAAACCTCACCTTTGACGTGCACACATACTCATCAAGAGACTCTCTTTAAAAACTTCTTTCGCCGAACCCAGTTGCCTGCTCCTGACTCGCTTCTACCCTTTACACTGCCTCCAATCAAAAGATATACAGAGTGTATCGCATTAAAGGGGCCATAGTGATAGGCGTAACTGAAGGTTACATGTACAGTCCGAAAAAGTGTTGCAAGAAGATTTCTGCTGACATAATTTTTTATGAAAATTTTATAAAAATTCTGCACTGAGTACGAACTGTGCTTCTGAAAACGTATCTATATTTCGGATGAGGTCATCTCGTACAACTGGGATGACATAAAAAAGCGAACCAATTGTGTAAACAAGGCTGCTACACTATGAAATATATTTTAATACTTAAGAGGCCCACTATAACCATAAAAGTTGCTAGAAAAGCATTTACGACATGTACCATAAACGATGTCGTATTTGTGCGAACTAATTAGCATTTATTGGATGAATAAAGGAATAAATAAAATGAACGCTTCCTCACCAAGGCATTTATTTATAACAGGTGTTCGAAATGTCTTCCACCGGCACGTAAGCACTCGTCCACACGACGACCGACGAAAATTCTCCTGGACTCGCTCCAGACATTCTGGATCCTCCGATACTCGGCGAGCTGCAGCATGAATCCGCTGTAATAAATGTTCTTCTGTGTTGATTTGCACCGAATAGACTACCTGTTTTAAAGCCCCCAACAGAAAGAAATCCAGCGGATTCATAACGGGGTTACGAGCAGGCCACGACACTGGTCCGTACCTACCTATCCATCGGAGTTGAAATTGGTTATTCAGATAGTTTCGGACCGGGAGGGTAACGTACGGTGGTGCAACGTCGTGCATGAACCACATGTTTTGCCGTAGCTCTAAGGACCTTTCGTCCAAAACATCGGGCAATATTCTTTGTAAAAATTCTAAATAATTTCGGCCAGTAAGACGTTGGGGTAAAACAAAAGGCCCAAGCAGCACGTTCCCCAGGATGCCTGCCCATACATTGATGGAAAAACGCCATTGAAATTGGGTTTGTCGAATCGCATGCGGATTTTCATCGTCTCAGATGTGCGTATTATGATAATTCAAAATACCACCACATGTAAAACAGCACCCGTCCGTAAAAATTACCCTATCCATCGGAGTTGAAATTGGTTATTCAGATAGTTTCGGACCGGGAGGGTAACGTACGGTGGTGCAACGTCGTGCATGAACCACATGTTTTGCCGTAGCTCTAAGGACCTTTCGTTCAAAACATCGGGCAATATTCTTTGTAAAAATTCTAAATAATTTCGGCCAGTAAGACGTTGGGGTAAAACAAAAGGCCCAAGCAGCACGTTCCCCAGGATGCCTGCCCATACATTGATGGAAAAACGCCATTGAAATTGGGTTTGTCGAATCGCATGCGGATTTTCATCGTCTCAGATGTGCGTATTATGATAATTCAAAATACCACCACATGTAAAACAGCACCCGTCCGTAAAAATTACCCGAGCGCTAAAATTAGCGAAAGCTACTTCTTGTTGCAGCAACCACTGGCAAAACAAACGTCTAGGTTGAAAATCAGCTTCTACCAATTGCTGTACACGTTGAACATGATAGGGATGCAGCAAGTTTTCTCGTAATATTCTATCAACAGTCGAATGTGAAACACCACTTGCGCGTGCGATTTCACATGTGCAGCTACTGGGATGCGTTGCAACATAATATAAGACCTAATAAAGAAAAAAGAAATGACAACATTAGTAGTAAATGATTCGTATGCTATCGTGACCGGTGACAATTATAATTAGAAATGATTAAATTTTAAGCTCGAAGTCTAATACAACGGTCCGATCTTGAAATTTAATAATTTCTAATACTAGAGTCCGAGCTTGAAATTTAATCATTTCTAGGTAGTAATGCTTATTACTGACGCTAAATGCCTACCTGTTCTTCCATTGGTAGATTACGTCAATGCCGTCGTGGTCCACGACCTTCATATGAAGGTACCACTGTCCCACGTGGTCGCAGTCGCTGCAGAGCTTCCTAGATAGTTTTTTCGCAACGGTTGTCGTCACTGCGGATATCTCTCAGCATATAACCAACATGTGCGTCGAACGTTGTAATTACATTTGCTGTGCATTAAAACCATATCTGCACGTTCTTCAATTGAAACCATATTTCTGCGAATATTAACCGAGCTAGCAATGGTTTAATGAGTAATTAACCCCACGGTAATTGCACCCTATCCATTCGAAGTGTTCTCATGGTAAAATTACTTTTATTTATATGCCTGTAAAACAATATTTTCGCCCATTCTTAACCGCAGCATATCTGCGAGGTCAGGGTTAAGTATTTTACTGTGCTCTGACTTGGCAGCGCTAAGCGTAGTTTCGTACATACGGAGACGCGCCAGGGCCATACTCACTACTTCATAATTCGATTTCTCGAAAACTATGGCACTTTCTCTATCTTGTCAGAGGCAAAGTATTGTTTATAGAGCGTCATCGATCCACTGGTGACGTATGGCCCCTTATACCTAATAGACCCTGTAGAACAGCTTCGCGGGAGTGTCTAGAAGTGATCTTCCTCGAAATCGTCCTACAGCAGTTTTACCACTAGTAGACCCCTTTTCGGTTACAGGATCTTAGGCGCTTCTCACTGAGTGTATTGTAGATCCCAGTGTTAAAATTGTTATACAGACTGACTGGTAAAGCTATGCACAACTACCATAGTCACCGTGTATTACTTTCTTTGCCAGTTGTTATACTTTTTTTTTAATATATTTATATTTATTTAATAAAGTTTATGTTCTGATAAATAACCACTACGAACATACCCACGTATTGGCAATATGTGCGCGGTTCTTTAGAATAACGTAAACTGTATTAGATAAACATAAGAATAAGAAAAGTTAATATAAAATTTCAACAGAGACGTATGGTATACTCTTTTAACTAGCAAAGTCTCGGATTCCTTATTGATGCGAGAAATGCGTCCACTTCTTGGTAAATCTGCTGAGGGACAATCTTGACTAGGGCCACTTTGTATTCCAGCTTTTCTATTAACTCTAAACTAACTAAATCTTTTCTTCGGAGAAGTTATCGGCTGTAGAGGGAAGACGGGAGCAGATGGCTTGTCGAAAGAAGTTTTCAAAAGTATCTTACTGATGGCGTAGCTCCATGTTTCTTCCACCCATCAGTTATGGGACCTGGCTTCGACGAAGTATGTATGTGTATATGTATAAGGGGTGTGGTTTGACGGACTATTCAGCACCAGCGTCTAAGATGTATTGTTTGTCGGATTATGACAGCGCCAGCAGCGGTATGATTTGCCACACTATAGAGCACCCCTGCAGTGCATAGAATTAAGAAATGAGTAAGAGAATGAACGATATAGATTACGAACGAAAAAATTCAATGAAACGGTTTATAATTAATTAAAATTTTATCTTAAAGGAATGCTATATGAATGAGTATAAAATTTTAAGATTATTATATTATCGACTACACACAATGTAACCTTGACACATCCAAATTTCATTTTATTACATGTTCAACAGCTGGGAACGAAAGTATGGGTTATGTTTCTTTTACACGATCTAATTAAATGATGTTTAAATTACTGGAGATGTTTGGAAATCGCAAAAGCGTACACAAAATTACTAGGAATTGATTGTAGGAAAATTACGGACAAGGAATTATCGTGACGATCAAATTTTCAAGGAATACTTGAAACATATAGGTTTTCTCCGAAGATATGAAACACTTTATTATATCTATATTTATCCCTGACAATTTAAGTTAAAATTAAAAAAAATACTAGGAATTCTTAACACAGATATTTGAATTGTTTTAGTATAAGGGGTGTGGTTTGCCGGACTATTCAGCACCAGCGTCTAAGATGTATTGTTTGTCAGATTATGACAGCGCCAGCGGTATGATTTGCCACACTATACAGCACCCCTGCAGTGAGTACTGAGAAACTGTTCAGCACAAGCAATAGTGACTTAATCTGCTGCGCGTCTTGCATATTATTCTATTATTTTGAGGATTAAGAAATTCTGCATCATTGGTCTGTTTGCTTGTTCGAATTAGTGATAAGCAGTGGTTGTCTTAGCGATCAAATTGAGGTTGCAATCCTATTTGTCCAATCAAAAACGAATACCGTTGCGCTTTAATTAGTTAAGGGCCAGTTTTAATTTGTTTATTTGGACAGTTGTCGTCATGACCCTGTAGATGTTAACGTAACGTTTCGCTCGTATCTGCCAACGTGACATTGCTTGATGTTTGTCATTCTTACGTTTCTTGACGCATGTCATGTTTCTTGTCATCTGTTATCATAACATTATTTTGTTTATCGCTAAGCAACGTGTGAACCCTCACACTTTTATTAATTCTATTAATCTGAGATTATAAATGTAGAAGTCTCAGATTGTTCTGTCGTTTAATTACTGATGTGGTATTTTAAAATATTTTGCACAATCTTTATAATAAAATACTATTTTATAATGAAATATGTTTTAATATACGTAGGGCTAGATAGAATATTTTAAAATTTTTACATCAGTACCTTTAACACATGGTAGTTTGAAATGAGGTTATCCATATCATATATCTTATGAATTAAACATTTCATTCTTTTGAATAATAAAAAAAAGCTAATTCGAACTTCTTTTTGTTTCAGGTGAGTGATTTTTCTCTTATATCAAGGTGAACTGTTTCTTTTGAATGCGCAACGTAAGTAGGAATGTTTTTAGTAACATCTAAATTCTAAATATTTTATGAAAAATGGAATTTCTTCTCTTCAACACCGAGTAGTTGAAGCAGGCGGTTTGTAACGTAAAAGAAAATGAAAAACAAAAATTTGTGTTTGATATTAAATTATATATTAATTAAATTAAATAAAAAAATTGTTGCGAGTCGGTTTTGATTGCAATGGGTTTCTGGAGCATCCTCTATACAGCTGTTTCGGCACTATTTGGGGCCTCATCAGTAGAAGCATAGCTCGAGAATTCAACTGCAAACCAAAACGATGTGTCAATTCTTTGTCATATATTAAACTCTGTTCTTGAAATATTCTTTCTGGAATATTTGGAAGTAAGTTATAATTTTAAATGAAATTAACAGTAAACCATGAAAACTGTGTACAAAAACGAAACTATTATTTCGCAATTTGTTACATTTTACCTTTAAACATTGAAAATGTTTAAAAAGTATCCGCAAATACTGTTCTGTTTTTAAAAGGTATTTATTGCTTCATTGTCTTTGAAACTTTTTTTAACATACCATTCTTTCTGAGGATAACTTTTTAAAATCAGTTTTTGAAAATTTAAATATAGGGTAATTCAAAAATGACGCCTAAAGTCTCCACTACGTTGTTCTAGACATTCAATAGAGTGCCAAAGAAATATTAAGAAATCTAAATATGTGTTTTTTGTCATGAGCTATGCTTTAGGCACGAATTGATTATGTTCAGTTTCGGAATAAATAAAAAGCTATTTATTTTTATTAATTTTTTTTTAATATTTAACTAGCTTGAACTTCTCTACTTTAAGAACTGTTAGAAATGATTAAGAACGTAAAAACCTGCAACCACAAATTAACTTCTTGACATTTTTGGTTTATTTTCTTTTCTAATGTACTTTGTAATTTTCTTTATTTCGTCTTGTATTTTATTGTTTTTTTTTTCGAATTGAAATAACTTCTTGTCGGAAATTCATTATAATATAGAAATAGTTAGTACTAATGCGAGCCTTAATGGTAAAGTTTATCGATGTGTAAACAACTTGACTAATTTTGCAACACCATTATATAACAAGAAGTTAATATAATTCGTATCTAAATTTTTATGATGATAAGTTATTTCAAAGAAGCTGAAACTCGTTGTATTTTTCAGATATCGATTTGTATGTAAATCAAGTTGTTTCCACGATCAAAGCTATTATTTAAGACTCCAGTATTTGAAAAGTTTACAGCAATTGTAGAGTAAAGTACTGTACTCGTATTCTTTATGTCAATTTGCTTTTTAAAAGTTTTCAATGGTTCTTATCGTATCTGATAAAACATTACAAAGTTTAAGTTGATCTAGAAATTTCAAGACGTATATTTTCTAACAGTCATGTCTGTAACTTCGCTCTGCTGTAATTTTGACTATTTAAGAAAAATATTTTATCAACATTCTCAAGTCACTCTTTATTGCCAAAATTCAAAGAGGTAATTACCGTTTTCACGAAACTTTTATATGCTTGTTTTTCTGTTTGATATTTAATTGATATGTACATTCTCAAAGTGGGGAAGGCCTCCAAGTTTTGGGTACTGTATAAAGTTATAATAATACTGTTATTATTTCCTTAATAAAATAGTGAAAGACACCTGTACATAGGTAACGTAATTAACACAAATGTTCCAATTAAAATAATAAATATTTAAAACGCCACTGCTACAGCTATGATTAATATTAGCGCACAATAATTCTGTGAAATCACTGGCTTCCATTTATCAGTTTATATTTCGCTTTAATAAAATAACAAAATCATAACTAATAAAATTTGAATAAATAAATATCATGTCACTACAGTTTACGCTATATTGATTTTTCAGTGCTTATCATAATTGCAATTATTTTACATTGTGATCAATCATTTGGGGAAACAGCGCAGATACGTAGGAGAGCGATGTTTTGTGCTAACCTCCGAAACTCTACCTGTTTTTTTGTTGAAAGCCAGGAGGTTAATTAATATCGACTAAGTAAGCAAACACCCACCCCGTCGGTCTAAATTTGAATTATGATCAATTAAATTAAAACGTTTATGGCTAATGGTCTAAAGCAGGAATCAAATTTATTAAACTAACGGATAATTCAATTGTTAGGCAATTTATTTAGTCTGCAAAAGTTTGGATAAACTTGATGTACCGAGCTAGTTTTGGTCAGTGTTCAGAGTCTAATCTTACTCGAAACATTGTTCTTTTACTGTTCAATTTTAATTTTGTGTTCAGTTAGAATCTCCACCTAAAATGTGAATTTTGTCTTGATATGAAATTTTATTGAGAAGCCTAAGGCGCGACATCTTGCAATCGCTTTTTGAAATCTTATTATAAGATGTCAAATATTCGTTATAAAATTTTATACGACCTGGCAAAGCTACAACGTTGGCGAAACGAATCACGTGTAGTAAAGAAATAAAGTGGAAATAATAAAATTCTTTTATTACTGGATTTTATATTATAACTACAAAATGCAATTAAGTATACACGTCTTGTCAGTCATCTCTTGAGAGAGATAATTCATATGTACAGAATATTGCATAAGACAAAGCAAATTCACAAACATGATTGTCCCGACTAAATTAATCTCAAGATAATCCTGTTTCGTAGCAACTTCCTTGGAGAGAGGGCTGCACCCTGTTTACAAACAGCAGAGCCAAACTTACTCTCGTATTACAATAATCAATCAGGTGAAACCTGCCCTTCAAAATCGATTGTTAATCAAGTACTAGTCACTTTACTTCAACCCAAAGCTAATGTAATGTAAATTACAGATTAATTCTAAAGAAACATATACATTTAAAGATTCGATACATCACTTTTTTCTGGTTAATGGTTTGGCATGATTGATCGTAATACTTTTGACAGTTTAAAAGCCACGTAGCGCACTTGTGGTGAGAATGTACCACCGCCGTCTTTCACCGGCTGTTATGAATAAATATGAGTCCTAGACGGCGCCTTGCTGAAGGATGCTATAATTTTTTCTAATGCAGAAGCGCAAGGATTTACAGCTCGTGATTAATTATCTCCTCCAAGCTCCGAGCGAAATTTTTAATGAATCCGTCTGGCTCCGAAGTGTCTGATAGGCGGGACAAAAAAATATGGAATCGTAAAACGATAGAGTGTGGTAATATATCTCTCTGAATCGAGTGGATTGCTTTTTGTATTCGTGGAAAAAGTATATATCGAGATATATTGAAGTTGAAAATGCTATATTTCATCCGATTTATTAAAATCCACCATTGTATTGCTTTCATTTTGAAAAAAAAATGATAGACTCTATTAAATTAAGATATATATCTAAATTTTGTGCCAAATTGTTGATAGGAAACATGAGCAACTAAATAAGTTACTTTTTATAATTGGAACTACTTTCGAAGAAAAGCTCCTTTACATTATATGCTTTCCTTTCTCGGTTGCTCCAATGTCATGTTATTATAAGATACTTTTGTATATTAGATACATTAAATTTTGCTGTTCTAGTTTCAAAATTCTATACTTTTAACATAATCAAGTACGTAGAGTCCTTTCTAATTGAATTCATTTTAAATATCTAGTTTTCGATTTGTTTATTACAAAACATTTACATTCTTCAAAAGCAGAATTTGATTTTTTTGTAGGAGAAATTCAGAAGTACCACAGCTCGACAACAGAGACGAGCTTTAGCTATTGAAACTAGATAACAGATGGCCAATGTTTCAACAACCCAGCTTTCCCTGAGGAGAAATCAATAAACAAACACGGGCGCTTTAAACTTCAGCCCCTAGATGACGACGCAGTGTCAGGCGTCGCGGCGCTTCGCTCGTAAAACCCAATCTGTAACTCAAAGCTCTTGAAAGCAAGCCTGTTTCAATATTGAGCCCTCAGGTGGCGCACAACATGCATTTCAGCAGAGCTTTTACCGAAGCGACGAAGAGGTCGTCTACTTTATCAAAGTCTGGATGCGATGAGCTTCTACAGGAACATTTTAATTGATTATTTCGATCAATATAATTTTCGAAGTTTCCAGTTCCAAGTTCCTGAAGTTTTTTTTGTTTTCGAAAGGAGCCTGTAGATGGCGATATATTTCAGTAGAGCTTTTACCAAAGCGACTGAGAGGTCGCGTCCAAATATTTCAGGCGACAATTTTAATTGAATATTTAGATCAATATCGTTTTCGAAGCTCTGAAAACTCGCTTGTTTTCGAAACGAGCCTTTAGGTGGCGCTAAACATACATTTAAGCGGAGCCTTTACAGAAGCGTGTGAGATGTCGCCCGCTTTATCAAAGTCCGGACATTTCAAACACGACGAGCTTTTACAACGAAACTTTTAATTGATTATTTGGGTCCTGTCGGTCGCTAGCCGGTGAGAATTGATTAAATGCCCTGCCTCCGTGATTGACAAGCTCGATTTAGAGTTCTTTCTAATTTTCGGCCCGCCTCAAAACAATTAATTATGTTTAACGTTTCCTTTCTCTCGGAAATCAATTTTTCAGGCGGCGCGATAATCAGACGTCAAAAAAATGTATGCGCTGGAAATGGAGTTTTACTTTGTTAAAAATCGTTTTTGGAGAATGTATTTAAAGACGTTGGGGGAATTCTTGCGGATGACTAGACATCGTTGATGTGCTTGTTTGCGCGGAAATGCGTATTGATTTCTCGTCTAATTATAACGAAATACATAGTACGGTTCGATAGCATGGCTTGGAGTGGCCTTGACATTAATAACTCACAAGTAATTTCAACCAAATGCTTTATACAATAAAGACCACTTAAATATTCACTTTATTATTACAAGTACTGACTTGAAAGTTTACAAAATAATTCCTGCAATCAGAAAAGTTGGTCAGAATTTTTTTAAACCAATACAGTATAATATTGAAAGCTTTGACATTCAGATAAGGTCATCTTTTCAGTTTATCTCCTTGCTGGGCTCTTTTAAATAAACTGTTTATTTAAGTGCCCATAAAAGCTAACCGTCATTTGACATTCGTCTTAAATTCATTCTTATTGCTATATCATTGGATATTGTTCAGACAACAGAAGCTCTCAAATGTCGATATTGTGATTTGTTGCTTCAAGCGCAGTTTTATTTTGAATGGCACAATAAATCTCGCTCTTCTTCAACTTTATTTTAAATTTGTTCTGATTTAGATTAAGTGGCTTGAAATTTCTTTGTGGTATAAAGAGAAATGTTTTGCTCAAGTTTTGTAGTTAATTTGGTGGATATTTTATTAAATAATACAAATTTAAGAGATTTAATTTATTTTGAATCAGCGAGAACAAGTATCACAGTTATTTTTTTCCATTATCTTTGAAGCTCATAAAATTATTTGCAAAATGAAGCTTTACTGCACTACTTCAAGGTAAATAAAGTGTTGTTTTCTGATTTATTTATTTCCTTGTGTTTGCTAAATATCGGTGAAACATATTAACAATGCCGCAGTAAAATTCAAGGTAGGAATTTTTATACAACGAAACAATATGAAATCAACAAATTATTGTGCATCATAGTTATAAAATGTAAAATTTTACGCTCAAACTTTTGAATATTTATTTTAATTTTATTTAATTTTAATAATGTAATAATGTAATATATTAATTTAATTTAATTTATAATTTATTTATTTCATATTTTTATAATAATTTTCTTTTCCTCTTTTTCTTTTATTCTTCATATTGAACGGGGTTTGATTTTCGCTAAACTTAAGATACTGGTGGTACTTTTCTTGGAAATTACATTGGAAAAAGTATGTGAATTTGGGATCTGAGCTGTTTTTGTTTGAATATTTGCAATTCCCTGATGGAATTCGAATCTATACCACCGAACGACACGACTTCCAAAGTCGGCTAGACTATCTACTAAGCCACTCGACAGCCCCTTGTTTTCTCTACTTTTTTGTTCGAATTAGACTGTAAAATATTTTATCTACTTCTATGGCTTCACCTGTATTTTTTGTTAGAATTGGTAACAAATGTTTTGTGTTCCGTGGATTAATAAAGGTAAAATTGAATTCGATTTTATTTCACTCTTAAACGAGCTCTATCTATAAAAATCAGAGAAGCCACCACTGGTACTTACATATGTGATTTTTACATCACATGTTTACCCTTCTGTCTATAAAATCAAGTTTTCTTGCCAGATGAAAATTATGAAAATTAATTAAAATTGTGTAACTGGCAATATAGAAATTTTTTTAAGGTACAGAGTTCTGATGAGGCCCAATATACATGTATAAACTCTTTTCTATATTGCCAGTTACACAATTTTAATTAATTTTCTTCTGTCTATAGTTGAAATTATTTGTTAACCTACCTCCTTTCATTCATGCTTCGATAATTCAATAATAGTAATTAATTTTATAATTTGAACTATAGATAGGGGGTTCGAAGATATTGGATGTATCCAACTCGCATATAAGGTTGACTATCGTGACTCCCTATTTTTATGTCAACACCACATGCAAAATTCGAAATAGGTTACAATTTATAAATAACAGATAAGAAAACAGGTTGCATTTTCCGGATAACACATAAAAAGTAGGTAGCAGTTCTCAAATAACAGTTACCAGTTTATAGATAATAAGAAAAATAATACTTCGAATTCCTGTGGGCAACTTCTTCACTTTATAGTGCGTACCGCCATGGATCTTGCCCTCTTCTACGACATGTCACCGCCAACGTCTAGCAAAAGTTACGAAGGGCAACTATACATACGAATTCGATACATTCAAGTACAATCTCCACAAGGCCTAATTGAGAAAAGTATATCATCAGTATATATTTATTAAATCCACCATTATTCGTTAGAAATCGATTTTGAAAGTACGTTTCTTTAATTATTTGTAAACCTTCCTATCTGAATTAAAAAAAATATATACATGAAATGTACAGTATGTATTCTACTAATACACTAATTTCGCTTCTTTTGATGCGCATTGACAAAAGAAGAGATAGCATCCCTTCTTTTTTTACAAATATTTATAAAAACTCGTCAAATTTTTAATGACCTTCGAAGTTAATTTGGGAAGCAACGGAAAGTGGTTTTAAATTAAAAGAATTAAAATGTTAAGCATTATATACGGAAAAGCACACTTAATTGACCAAAAAATATATCTACCTTCAATGATTTCTTTATTACCAGAAATATATCAGTTAAATATTTTCAAATATGTGGAATTTTTGATAGGAATTCTCCAAAAATACGAACATTGAGAGGGAACATCATTCAAAGAGATAACAATGCGATATTGTCATTCGATAAATGGATCGAGAAAGTTTCAGACTAACGTAAAAATGAATATAAGGGTTACATTTCAAACTAAAGTACAAAATTCGACTTGGTAGAATTCCCCAAAATAATTATTACCAAACTTTATTGAACAATCTGACACAATAGTTAAAAAGAGAAATTAAGAAAACTAAAAGATGAGGCTATTAATGTCTACGCGAGACATTTAGCTAACGATAAGACTAGTAACTATTCTTTTTAGAAGGCAGCCAATAAAATTAAAAGATTATTAGAATAATAAATGGAAAATAGGTTCGAAATGATGAGTAAAAGATTCAGAGATTTGCGGAACATATTTCTACCATATGAATATTTCGATGAAGAAGAAATACACTGCTCAAAAAAATTAGCGTAACGAGATTTTAAATAGTTATTATTTTTGTCACAATTGTTAAATAAAAATTTTTATGGTAGTTGATAATATTCCAAATTTTCATTTTCAAATAGCTAAACAAAACTTTTGTCATTATTCGAACCTTTGCTTTTAAATTGATCAAAACGCAAAAGAAGTCATAAATCAAAGTGTCTCTAGACCATTTAGCAAATTAAAAAAAAAACAAGAGAGTAGCCCTTTATAAATATAAACGTTAATTTTTTATTGTGTTCATGTTCGGCGTTCACTCATAGAAGTTCAAGTAACTAGGACCGTAGCTTTGCTTGAGAATGGACGTTATATGCGCTACGTAGCAAATGAGCTCGAAGCTAGTCCATCCATTATCTGCAGACTTTAGTATATAGGTACCAAACAACAGGTACCCACTCCAGGAAGGCTGGACAAGCTCGTAAACAAAAAGGAACTCGTCAGGATGACAGGTATTTCCTAAAATCATTCATTCGCAAACGCACTGCTGTTAAAAATCGATTGAGAGGAGCTAACTTAATACCACGTAGACCTGTGAAAAGTCCTCATTTAACTAGGGATCATAAAATTAATCACCTAGTTTTTGCTCGTTAATACGTGCAGTGACAACTTCAACATTGGAGGTCCACGCTCTTTACCCGAGGAGTCGCGGTTTAGCCTTATTCGTTAAGATAATCGGGCATGAATATACAGATGTCCTAGAAAGCGTAACAGTGAATGAGTTGGTCGTGGTCCCCCAACGTCTAAACCTACGAATTTAATGTACATACGATCCTGCAAGAGCATGTTTTACCTTTTGCTCACAATTTCGTGAATGAATTTACTCTCCAACAAGACAATTATAGATTCCACACAGCAAATCATACGTTAAACTTCCTTTGAGAACACGAGATTCAGATGATGGTGTGGCCCACCATGAGCCGGGATCTCAATCCAATTGAGCACGCCTAGGATATACTTGACTAGGAACCGTCCTTTTGTACTCATACTCTACAACAGTTAGCTGAAGCTCTTCTACAAGATATGCTAAGACATCGTGTTCGAAGCATACCTCGACGATGTCGGGCTGGAGTTGATACTTGTAGAGGTCATGCACATTGTGAGAATGCAATATTCCCGGTGAGAAATGAATTTTCTTAATGCTTAATTGAACAGGAAAAAATGAAGAAAATAATCTTAATACATCAAAAGAAGTTAAAGACGAAATAAAGCGCAGGGGTTTGACTTAAAATATTACAACAGTTGCCAGTGAGAGCTATATTATAACTACTTTCAGATAATAGCTACGCCTAAACTCAGGAATGTGGCAGATACGTGGAATGGTTTATAGCGAGGTCGGAAGCAAAGGACTAAGAGTAAAGTGAACGTAAAGAATTTATTTTTTGACACTACTTTCGTGAAAAATAACATTGACAAAAGTTTTTTTCGCTCACTCGAATAATAATAATAATAATTCATTTTAAGACAAAAACATGAACTACATCGACACTACAGATATAATCATGATACGGATTTCCCTACTATCGGTTACATCGCATCTTTTTGCAAAATTATTGCTTAAGAGACTTATAAAAATAAGCCCAACAATAACAGAAAGAAATCTTACCCCAGAGTATCAATTTGGTTTCAACAACGGACCACATACACAGAATAACCAAAATTATTGAAAGATATTAGAAGAAAAGTAACAGATGAAAGTAGGGACTTTCGTGGGGCGGTGGCTATAGGTAAAGTGTGGCACGAAGCAATACACTGAAATGGTTACAAAACGATTACCAAACAAAGCTACATGGAGAACTCATTATTCTTGTTTCGCAAAGACTGCTGCACTGCAAACACACTGAGAAAAGTAAACTGTTCAATCAACCAAAAGCACGTTCAGTTAACAAAATTTATCGTTTACCAATTAGCAATCACACGTGGTCATTAAGCCAGCAGTGAAAAAATGTTAAATATTTTGGATTGAATCAACTCAATATTTCGTTTAAGGCAAACATACGATGAAGACATCATTTGTATTGCTTCAATGCACAAAAGGACTGATACAAGAACTTAGATTATTAAAATAGCTAAATATTTTATTTAACTGAACACTGTTAGTAAATTAAAATTATATTTTGATATATTTAAATGTTACTCTTTTCTGCATTGCAACAAAAGCGTTTGAATTAAATTTCAACCTAGATTATTATTTCGGGCTAAATCAATTAATTTTCACCTCCTTGCGTACGGCTAAAGAAAGCTATAAACCGTTAAACAAATTTTATAAAAACAAAAAGTCAGTCACATTTTAAATATGAATTACTTTTATCCATTTATAAAAAGCATAACGAACAAACTTGCATAGGATTACTTATGTTGGAACAAGTGGTAAATAACGTGAACTTTAGCAAGCACCATTTAGAAGTCAAAAGAATAATTTCTATAATGTTTATTTCTGGAAATGTAACATGTAAATCTATAATTTATTCGCTTTTACTTGACTAACATTTATTCTGTTAAGTAAAAAATCAAAACAGACGTATAATGCCAATAGCACTTTATTGATTTTACATACTAAACAGTTTCATTTAAATGCAAAACATTTACATCGTTAAGTGAAAAGCAATAGTTTAACATTTTCTTAGTATTATTTCAACAATTCCAAGATGTTCAGTTAAGAATATTTACGTTGAAACAAATACATTTTATTTAACTCGACGCACTACACGTTGACATTCAAAAAATTGTTGACTTACCTATTTCATTTTTTCAGCGCACAGACGAGAAACCAAAAATTCAAGGGATCACAGACAAATAAAGAAGTTACATTTGTGTTGTGTCAACAGCCTTTCGTCTGCGGTTTTTAATATTTACATTCATAGGAATATACAAGAACGTGTACACAAATCAAAAAAGAAAAAAATTACATACAGATGTTAGCATCACTTGTGAATTATGCATTCTGACTGGTCTTGTATAATGAAAGGTTTTTTTTTTAATGAACTCAAATCATTTATGAATACTGGAAAAATATTACTAGTCTAAGATTTGATCCTTGAGATACATCCGATTTACTCAAGTAACTTACTGAATTTACATAGTAGCTTGGAAAATCCAAATAGGAAGTAAAATTTACTTGAATAACTATTATGGTGATAATCAATTTCAGAAGAGCCTGAATGTCACATAGAGCCCCTACTCATTAGTTACAGGGAATGTGCGCAAAAATAATACTGCATTAAAATAAAACGAATTTCAGAGTAATTGCGGTTACGCCTATTACACAAAATTAATTGAAAGCAAATCCGCTTGGAAATAAAAGGCTCTTTTAATTGTATATCAGTAATTACCAGCCCCGGCTAATAACGAAACGATGCGTGTTTCCAGCGCTTTAACATCACCCCGCTCATTAGTTAATTACCCGCCCCTCCTCCTTCTTTCCAACAACTAAAATTTGCCGGAACATTAATTACATTTATTTCCACTCAGCGCCCCACAATTATTCGACTAGGGCGACATCTATTTTGCTCCGATGACTTTCTAATTATGAGACAATATCTTATCTGAGGCGGAGATGGAAAGAATTACGATGGAATCGAACAGAAGCGAAACGTTCGCAATCAGGGGCGGAAATAATTTTTAAGGCGGCACGAAGTTTCGGCGGCGACAAACTTCGAGAACAAAAGGGTTTCTATCAGGATTCGAAGAGGACCGATTCGCTTTCCACGTCGAGCTTTTTGGAAACGCTTCAATTATTCATTCGGTCCACACACTAGAAAGCTGGAGGTCGTCGGTGATTCCGTTCGACTTGTCGAAGGCGTAGAAATTTATAAATTCATTTCCTTTCTTTAGCAGAAGATGATATTGATGGAAAGATCTGGTTCTCTATGCGGAAATTACATATATTACCTAAACTCGAAATGATACTTTTTTTACGTCTAATTAAATAGCAACAAATTTATTTGATTTTATGTAAATTTAACTGAATGTGTACTTTCTAAAAAGTTAGTTCAGTATTTTATTGAATATTAAAATTCTTACCTACTTTTAAATATAAACAAAAGGGAGACATAGAAGGACAAGAGAGAAGGATAGGTAAAAATTTCGTCAATCTCGAAATTATTTATATGTAGTGTATGGCAAGGAGTCAAAATTTCATTCCATACAAAAAGGTGCCAAAAGTAATTCCTGGCTACCTAAAATATAATCCATAAACGCACAAAGAAAACTGCGACTTGGGTCTTTACGGTTTGACAAAAATTTGGTAAAAAGAGTGAGAAAGAACGAAAGGAAATAAATTATTAAATCTAACGCTTATTGCATAAAGTCAGAGCAATGAGCTTAGATATTGTATCTTTTTCTCAATCTTGTCGTGGTATCTAATACAGGAGAAAAGTGTCTCGACGAGTCCGAGTGAAATTGATAATATTGGAAATATAGATTTCTTTAGTCTTTTCAATTCCTACCATCCGTTACAAGACAAATTGGAGGAAAAGTAACTAGGAAAGTAGTGCTGTCATCTGATAAAAATGAAACAAGATACAAAGATAATATATAACTAAATCTAGAACTACTACTAGAGAAGAGACGGAAAACCTAGAAAGATGACTTCTTGTACTGGCATCAAGAATTGACCAAAGAGGAGAGAGAGAACTCAAAACTCACTAAACTCTTCAATCTAATGGTAGAAAGGTTCATTGTTTAAATAAGAGCGACGTTTAGAAAAGCGAAGAAATACATTATTTCCTGTTCTTATAGCCTTCTTCTATTTTTTTTAATACTTACGCTCTCCTTATGCTCTTTCTACTTATCTTTCTTGCCCCTCTGTTTTTTCCACCAATATCCTTTATCACAGGTTTTTTCTTCTATTTCTTCTTACAATCGCTATTTCCTTCCTCTTTATTGCATTTTTGACATCTCTTTTATTATTATAGCTGGTCTATGTATTATTGTTTCAAAATTAATTAAGTACTTTAGTAATGTATTTGGTATGTGCTTGGGTAACTCGAATGTGAATTCGATTTGTTCTTGCTACATAGAGGGTGATTCTTGAATAAACCGCCAAAAAAAAAACCTGTGAAAGGAATTAAATCATAGGTTATGAGAAAATGTTAAAAGAATTGCTTAGAGAAAATTTATAATCAATTAAAAATGACCCCAAAAAGCACGTTACGCCACGTTACGTACTGAGTTCGTCGCAATCGTAAGTTTCATGATATCGTGTTTTCGTACGTTTAATTATGTTTATTACCCAGAGCAATAAAACTATAAAAGTTAACCTGCCTCAAACGTTTAAATTCATCCAAACATTTATTAATTTATTAGCACGAAGACGATGACCTGCGAACGTCATTCCGCTGGGAGATTTAAATGAGATCCGACAAAAATCAATTTCAACAAAAGACAGTACCCCTGTAACAATTTAAAGCATGAAGCACTCTGCATTACGCTCGTAATGTTGAATGTTTTATGCTTTAAATTGTGTTTGTCGTACTATGTAACAAATAAAAAATAATTGTGATAAATAATTTAAAAATTCCGATTTTACCTACAGATGATCAAACTGAAGACCATTGCTATCAATGCAAGCTACAGACCGTTTTCTCAAATTTTTCCTTACACGTTCGAAAACATCAGGTGTATTTCGAATCACTTCAGTAGCATGTTAGTTGCGTTCATGCATCTCCCATACAGTATGCACTGGGATAGAATAGACAAGCTGTTTCATCCACCTCCACAAAAGTCACAGCGATTTAAATTTGGGGACCGCGGGGATCAAAATACTGGACCATAGCGTCCGATCTACCTATTATTGTAATTAGAGTTTAACCAGTCTCTCACAACACGAACTGCATGAGGGGGTGCTTCTTCGTATAAATACCACATATCGCGTCGTACAGCTAATAGTAGCTCAAGATCATTATTTAAAAAATCTAAATAATTTATGTCATTCAAATGTTGCGGTAAAATGTAAGGACAATTAGCAACAATACCAGCCTAAATATTTGCCGAAAATTGCTTCTGATGATGGAATTCCGCTGTAGCGTGTGGATTTTCGCCACTCCCGTGTGTGTTATAAGAGTTTCGAACACCGTCCCGAGTAAAATGAGCTTCATCGGTGAACAATATCACGTTTAAAAATTCGTTGTTTTATTTAACATCCACTGACAAAACCTAACACGATGATTTGCATCTTCCAGTTGTAATGTTTGTACTTTTTGTACACGGTACAGATGCAGTCCCTGTTGATGGAGAATTCTCCAAGCCGTCATTACCGGCATTATTAATTTCACAAATGCCTTAATTGATAATCTTGAAGACGGAAACATAACACTAGCTAGCTTTATGAATCTTTCAAAGGCGTTTGACTGTGTCGATCATACGATACTCCTACAAAAACTTTTTGCTGTTGGAATTAAGGGCCAAGCTTTTGAACTCGTCAAAAGTTTCTTGTCGAATAGAATTCAACAGGATACAATTAATGGGATTTTATCTGAGAAACGCGTTTCTAAAATAGGTGTGCCTCAAGGATCTGTATTAGGTCCTCTTCTATTTTCAGTTTATATAAACGATTTACCTTCTAATTTGGAATCGTCTGCAGTTTTTATGTATGTATGTAGTAAGTTCGTCTGCAAACAAATCTCAGCTGGTAATACATAGTTCAAATTCCCTCAATGTTGCTCATCAATGGCTTCTGGCAAATAAACTTGAACTTAATATAAGTAAAACAACTAATGTACTTTCTTGTCCATCATCTAAATTTGATTACGGAAGCCTTTTGATAAAAATAAACAAAATGCCGATAACTCAGGTCGATACAACTAAATTCCTAGGCATCCACTTCGACAGTCATCTTAAGTGGAATGTGCATATTGATCAGGTTTGTAAACGTCTCGGCACAATCTGCTATGCTATATATAGACTTCAAAAAATTATTCCCAAGGATGTATTTATGATGTAATACTATGGCTGTTTTCATTCAGTATTATCGTTTGGAATTATATGTTGGAGATCGGCAACGGATTCTTTAAAAGTCTTTCGAATGCAGAAAAGAGCCATACGCAATATTAAAGGCGCACGAAGATTAGAAAGTTGTAAAGAATATTTTAAAGAACTTCAAATTCTCACGGTTCCTTGCCTTTACTCCTATGATACATTGATTTATGTTGTTACTCATATTAATGACTATGACCTCTTGGTTTTAATCATTCTTATAATATTAGATATCGGGGCCTACTCGAGATTCCTCAGCATAACTTAGCTATTTTCAAAACAAGTCCCGAGTATCAGGGTATTATGTTATATAATAAGCTACCAGTTAGATTTAAGAACATTAACATAAGGCTGTTTAAGAGAGAATTAAGGAAACTGTTGATATCAAAAGCTTATTATTCCATAAATGAATAATGAATGTCTGATAATGCATGAATAATTTTTATGTATTAAGCAATTGCCTAAATATGTTTGTTATTTTGACGCATCCTATACCTTTATAAGACTTTATGGACAAATAAAATATTATTATTATTATTTAAAATATTTATCTCAGCAACCAACACTCGTAGAGTTGTCTTTGGACCACGATCATTTGCAGGACGAAAATGTCTGTGATCAAGCAAATGCTGCATCAACGAAACAAAAGTGCTCCTATGCGACACTTGTCGTATAGGAAATTTTTCGATCCACAAACGACAAGCGCGACGTGCATTTGCTAATGCTTCACCTCATAACAAAACCATATCGGTTTTTTCTGGTATTGAAAAGCGATTCATTTTGCGTTCTGCCAGTGTACACTTCCGTCTGATTGTAAGTAACTACTAAACTTCACAAGAACAAGGCCACTAAACAATGCTTAGGGGAGAAGTTTCTATTGGGTATAGGTACCATAAAATCACAAATTATAAATATCTGTGGCCATAATTGTAAAGCCATCCGTTTGTTGTTGCACATTTATTAATCTTACTTAAAAGCGTATGAAATTTGTTTATTTTTGCAAAAACTAACAGCCTATTTGAGACAAACAAATAATTTTTTTCGGACACAAAGGGGCAAACTTAACTAGAAACAAAGTGTGTAGTGCTAGTGAGAATAAACCTCTGCTATCCTTATTTTATAAAATTTGTACTAATAGTTTACTAGAGGTGATTTGCATTTGCATGCCTTTATCAATATTGTCGTAAATATTTTAAAGCTCTTCTTTCAGCTGGTTACATTGAATTCCGTTCTGGTTACATTGAATTCCGTTCGCCCGATTTCTCGCCGCAACAGCCATAAAACGTTTTTACTGTATTTATTTTCATCATTTAACTGCTGGTTCTTAACCAGACAAGTATCGTGCATTTGGACAAAATTTTTGATTAATTATGTTCCGAGAACTAAAGAACGCAATATATTTTTTAACTAGTTTAACTATAATCTGTGATCTCTATTCTTGTAAGGATTATTATTTGGCGATCTATTGAAGAATCATCCTGTATAATTATATAATTATTCGTTACCGACAAATTTATTTATTTATATTTCAATAACGTACATATTTGTCTTCACAGTTGATATTTCTTTAGATTCAGGGCGTAATGTTTTTTTTTTGGTTTTAAATTAAAAAAAATCTATGAACCCTTTTGGGTTCTTTACACGTTCGTACATAATACTTGCAAATAAATCAAAATAACCGCTGCTCAAATTAAATCTTTTTTAACAATTTCTTTATTTGCTACAATAGTGACTGTTTGTTTCTTTAGTTGAATTTAACATAAACTAGGTTCCTCTAGTGACCATTTGTTTATACTCAAATCACAAAACAGTTAATCACAATTGAATCCATAATTATTATTATTGTTATTTGAAAGCAAGTTCTGAATTGTTTATTTACAATCAAACTAATAATCTGTTTTACGTACACTAAACTAATATTTCCACACCTCACTTGCGTAATTCAATTTATCCGCGATCTTTGTACATTAATATTTAATGTCGCTTGGAAACATTCATATCCGTGAATTTTTTAGAATTCCACAATTTAATGTTGCTCGTATTTTTAAACTATTAAAAAATGGAAACTTGTCGTACAATAATGAATACGAAAAAACAATTTTTTGTGAAAACTCGAATTTAAGTCTAAGTAAAAAAAAACTTTTTGTAGTGTCCTTTGAAAATCTTGAATAAAAATAAGAGAATCAAAGCAACAACAAAAAATCGATTTGTAAAGTAGTTTGAGTCTTATTTTGAGTTTCAATGTATAAATCAGTTCAATATAAGTCAAGCCAATAGAAGAACAGATACTTTTTAATATATTGTCTCTCGCATTCGAACTTGGTCTTAAATGAATCTTCACGTTAATCTGATTTAAATTGTCAAACAATTGAAACCGTACACATTATTAAATCAGCCAAAATGGACTTATTCGTGGTCTAAGAAATTTGGCTTCGGAGGTGCCTTCAAAGAACTGTACAAAACCTCCACAATGTATCGTGTACATCGAAACTGCTTTGAGATTGGTGTATGTGTTATGGTGATGACGATTGCATCTTTTAAAATAAAAAAAATCAAAAAATTCAATTTTTATTATCATACAAAAGAACCATATTTATTATTTCTATTTCTCAAAACATTTTTATTATAAGCGTTTATTCTGGATTACGGGTAGCAAATTAGCTAAGAAATTTTCAGGCAATATAATAGCGCTTCTTCGTGAAATTAGGCCACACACTCATTAGTAAATGGATGTTTTATTCATTGTGAAAAACACAGGTTCGTTTGAACTTGAGTGATAAGAACCAGACTAATCTAGTCGAACAACAGGTTACAAACAATGCGATCCGTCACGCGATAATAAGACGGCATGTCATGAAGTTCGTTTCAGCTATCTTTTATTGTCACTCCCTTGTAGAGATAAGCGACATTGATACCATTAAGGACGTATGATACTTATTCTTCGAGGAGAACACTCCTAGTAACAATAACCAGGCATTAAAACCTTTAATAAGAGAATTAAGAAAGAATTCAAATGTGAAAACTGAAATGAATAATTTTCTGAAGAAACAATTAAGAGAAAATAAACATTTTCAAGACATAGTCATCTTAGAATATCGCAATTAGTACACCACATACATAAATAACAAGTTGCATGCGTTGCTTCGTGTATAAATGTTCAACTTAAGGGTCCTAAGGTGAACTGATTAAACGCATTCGGGTTAAGATCTGAAATCGATAATTACCTCTCTAATTATGCCAAACACGTGCTGACCCTCAATTGGACCTGAAACTAGTTGAGACGACAAATTCATGCCGCATTTGTACGAAAAGTGAACCTCGCCAGCCCATCCGTGGAACGGCGGAACTCTAATCGGGAATGCTAAACGTGCAAGCGACACGGGTTGGCAATTTCATACCGCCCCTGGCTGTTTACGAGTTGCTGGGGTGCTACGGTTTTTGTTAACAAATTCAGAGTGGAACCGAGAGGCGATGTTTCGAGCCAAATTCAAAACATCAAACTAAAAAGCTTTTCAAAATACCCGGCGATAGAAAAAAAATTAATTACATTTCGTATTTTTTTCATAATTTTCGAACTTGTATTAAACTAATGAAAGACATAACTCTATAAAATCTGGAACGCACGTTTATATTTGTACACAAAAGAACGAGCGAATATATCTTAAATTACTTACTCTGGAGTGAGGCGGGCGTTGCAAGGAACAAAGGATATTGCTGATAACTTCGTCTGTAACTGTCTGCGCCAAACTACCTGTAATGCAAGTAACAAGTGAAGCATTATGCACATGATGCAGGCAGAAGCTTTCAAGCCGTTTTCAAAGAGAAGACCTGAGCAGTGAAAACAGCCAGTTTAATGCAACGTTCTTTTCATCTTTTGATAGACTGCTTTGTATTCGCTTTACCAAATGGCTAACTTTATTTCTGTTTTATTTACTTTATTTGAGGTATTTAGACGAAGTCGATGCACTTGATTTTGAATTTTCTCAAATTTAAAACGTCTCGATCTTATACAGGGTGATGCAAGTTAAATATTTACCTGAAGCCTAGATCAAAATTTATGTATTTATAAATTCCAGTATCATTAAATGGTACTTAAAATACAATTCATATGAATAAGTATTCGAATTTGATTCTTTTATACGTTTATTAAAATCTAATAAGAACGATATAATTTGATATATTAAAGCAATTATAAAGAATAAAATTCAACAGAAAATAGTAATGGAAAATGAGAAGGAAATAAAATATATAACCATTAAAACATATAAATTAGAAAGTAAAGAAAAACAGAAAGAATACCAGGAGAGGATAAAAGAAAAATTACGTTCAAGAGAAAATATTTTAAAAGAAGCAGATCTAGAGAAAATGTGGGAAACATATAAATTAATAATCATGACAGCAGCAATGCAAGTTTGTGGAGTAAACAAAAGTACAAATAGAAAGAAGCTAACGCACTGGTGGAACGAAGAAATAAAAGAAGAAATAAAGAAGAAAAATTATTTATGTAAAAAGTATTTAGCAAATAATAAAAACGTAGGTGATTACCAGACATACAAAAATTAAATGGAAAAGGTAATAGTAAAGGTAAAAGAGGCCAAGACAAAGACATGGGGGAGTTCGGAACCGAGATGGAAGAAAATGCTTCAGAGAACGCTAAAATGCTGTACCATAGTTTAAAAGGACTGAGAAAAGGAAAGAAAAACCCTCTAAAAAATATAAAAAATAAAGAAAGAGAATAATTACAGAAGAAAGCAAAATAACCAAAAGATGGAAGGAATATTTCGAAGATCTACTAAGTAGAGGCCACACGGAATTACAAGAAGAGGAAAAATGGGTAAATTGGAAGAAGAACACGACGACGGAAAAGGACTAGACGAAGAAGACGAGGAAGCAGAAATAACAAGAAGCGAAATAGACAAAATAGTAAATAAAATCGAAACAGGGAAAGCGCCCGATATAGATGGGATAAGGCCGACTGTAACAATTACAGGGGTATATCGCTACTTTGGACTACTTATAAAGTATGTGAACGAATAATAGAAGAAAGACTAAAGAAAAAAATTGAGAAAGCATTAAGATCAACGCAGGATTGGATATTCGTGTTAAGACAAATTATAGAAAAGATAACATCGACGGTTAGTAAAATGTTAGTGGCAGCAATAGATTTTGAAAAAGCGTTTGACAGTATAAAAAAAGAGAGGAAATCTGGAAAATTTTAAAAGAGAGAAAAATAAATAAAAAACTCACTGATATAATCAAAAGCATATTTAAAAAAAACGGAAAATGTAGTACGCGTGGGAGGAAAGACAACAGAGAGCTTACAACAACCAGAGGAGTCAGGCAAGGAGGAGTACTTAGCTCCTTACTGTTTATCATTGTTATGGACCAAATATCAAAGCAAGTAAATGAAAAGACGAAGAAAATCCACATAGGATACAGAAAACTTAAACCAGCTAATGTATGCAGATGATTTTCTAATATTTGCCAACAGTAAAGAAAAATTACAGAGTGAAATTGAAAAATGGAGTAAGGAAATAGAGAAATACGATCTGCAAATAAACATGGAAAAGATGGTTCGGTCACATGGTTAGAATGAAAGAAGATAGGGCAGTGAAAGTGATATGGGGAATAGAATCGGGGAAGAAGAGAAGAGAGGAAGGCCAAGAAGAAGATGGAACGAGGATATTGCTGACATATTAAAAAAGAGAGGTTGGAGCGAAAGCGAAGAATGAGGCTAAAGACAGAAAAAAGTGGAGAAGAATCATCACCTCTACACCGACGGTAGAAGAGGTTGCAATTTGTTAAAAAAGAAGCGTAAAATCAGAAGGACTTTAAGTGTTGAGCGCATAATATTTTTTTTTCAAAGTGTTTCAGTGTTCTTTAATATTCTGTCTGGGTTTCCGTATTTTCCGAAAATCCAATGACGAATGAAAATAAATGTATTTAAATTTTATTTTAATTATCTCATTGTATAACAAGGTGGCACCACAGAAACTTTCCTCGATCAAATGAAGCTTTCGCATTCCCTTGGGAAGTGCATTGAGTTGTAGAGGAACTCTTCAGTGAATTGAATATTTCGTTCAAGCGAATGCCCGCGAGATATATAGGTATTCTGGAAATCGTTTTGCTTTTTGTTTCTCTTATTGTAACTAGTTTTGAGCGAATTCATTTTAAAAAACTTGGGTTGCGTTTTGCATATTATTAATCATGTAGAAAATACAAAAAAAAGACAACGGTAATGATCGTAGTATGCATTTTGATTTTATGGATTTAACAAATTATTATTATTATTATTATTATATGAAAAAGAAACAGATTATTAAGGAGTTAATAGTATTTTTAATTACCAGTGACGTTTCGCAAACAGCTTGTTAGGTTTTTCAAAGTAAATCTATTATTATTCTTTAGTCAGATACTGCTATGCTTTTAGTAAACATTTCATATACTCGCTGCTAATTAATTTTAAGAATAGCGTTTTAACTTTAATTACATTTTGCTAGTGCGAGCCGCGGACTTGATTAATGGCGCTTGAGAATTGTTGTCATGAATAAACCTCTGTATAATAACTCACACCGAGTCTCGCTTATAAGTATAATTAAAACATTTCAACTCATAAATGGCAGCGGTAATAAAGTCCGTCCCCTTCATTATCACGAAAAAAGTCATTACGCATAGCGGAAAATTACCAACTAACACTTAGGGGCAACTGCTCGCGCAAGAAAATAACTCCCCGTCTTATTTAAATCAGTGGCCAAAAGAAAAATCACGCGAATCCGCCTTTTCCCAGCCTAATATTTCACGACGTGCGTCCAAATTACCCTACTAAAAACTTTGCCTGTTACTTAATTACTTTTGCGTTAATTATTCCGCCATCGGGTTACCCCGGATCTGAGTAGCCAGTTATGTCAGAGGAGGAACTCCGGAAATTTTGTCGGCGTGCCTTTTATGTGTGAATCTCACGCACACGTACGCAAGCGAATTCTAATTAAATTCGAGGCGAATTAGTTTATGGTCCAAAAATGAACAGCCTCAAGTTCTTGTCGATATCAACAGCCCCCTCCTCATTTCGTTTTCGCCCCAATCAATCACATAAAATGTTCCATTAGCGTTCGATGGCACTCGTAGGCGTGAACTAAATTCAAAAAAAAATCATTGTCGGTTGAATTTATTAAATGGGGACACTCCTTTTAAATTTATTTTTCACCAAAAATATCTTAGTTGAAATATTTTTTATTCGAGGTCCCCGAAAATTTGTTTTCGCCGAATTTCTTGACCCGAACTCGTCTGGAAATATTTTAGTTCCGCAAATATCAGCTCGTCCTTTGAACGGGGTTCTGCTTTGATAATATACACGTCTTCGCGACCGTGTTTGCGTTGGAGAACGGCGAAAATAAACAGACGGGGTTGTATGTTTGAGGGTGGAGTTTACCGAACGGCGGTATCTCTAAGTATCCGTGGCTAGTCGCGCTGTTGCAACGGATAAAGTGGCTAGCAACTTGTTTATTGACAAATAGTTTACGAATTCCTTTTGGAAGCTGATTAAATTCATCCTGGCTTTGCCTGGATGAAAATTAGATGCATGAGAAGTTGCGTTTTCGTGTAACTATATTGACAACATTCTCATGGATGTAGTAAGGTAAATGGGGTGGTAACTGGGCCACGATTTTAGGCCCTCATAGTAATATTTTTTTGCAGAAAAAGTTATTGCTTTCGATTTAAAATAAACATAAAGCAGTTACTTCCGTTTCAGGTTGCCTTTATTGTGATTTCTTCTTTACACAATACTGGGTACTTTTATGTGTCACCTCTTTTTTTGGCATTCTTTGATGCAACTTTATTGCAAGGTTAATCTCAGTACCATGAACGCGAAGATGCAAACCGCTGTATCATTTATTTATATTGTGACGAACTAAAGCGACAAATTAGTCATACACTCGCCTAGCCGGCGGCGACACGCCGAAGTGTCGAGATAATTCCGCCGTCCAAATACTCTAGAGGAGAAGCTGCTGGAAAAGCTGCTCCGGTATAAATACACACGCCCGGGACAACAGAGACAGACTTCTTTAGTTCGACGTAGAGCTTAGTTACTGTTTAATCGCTCGGCTTATGAAAATAAATCATTCATATTCTGTTCTAAATAGAATCAGTATTAAGTTTTGTTAATGAATTAGTCATCGAGTATTTTATTTAAAAATAAATCAAAACGAACCCTAAATTCACTACAATATTAACTGTAGGTAGGTGTGATATCTGACATTGCGTACTGGTGACGTTCTGCGACGTATTTTAACTTACGAAATGAACTGAATGATTTACTACTGTACTACTGTAAGTGCTGGTTTCTTACACAATTATTGAAGCTTTCAGTTTTCTGCATCCAATTTAATTTTTCTGATAAGGGTGTTATTTACTGCATCTCGTCTCGTTCATATTTCAATACAAACATCTCCTTCTTTAATTAAAGTTCCACTTAATTTTCAATTTAAGTGACATGATTCAGCAATAATAAATGTTGTCACGTCCATCGCCTCCGCCGCTTATTACTTTTGATCAAGTTGAATTTAAAATCTCAAAAAAAAACCGCGCGCAAATTACAAAAGAAAATATGCAAATGTTATTTAATTTTCATTTCGGTTTTTCCCGTCCCGTCGCTTTGTAATTTGTCCCGTGTTTCTATAAATGTACAGGCTTTCCGAATCGTGGCGATGAGGATAAAAGTGGGGGTGGAAGGGGGGAAAAACGACGAGGCAAAAAGGCAAATTTCCATGAATATACATAATGTCGAAGTCACCAAGTTTTACATAAATTACAGCGCTCCAGGACGTGCATCATATAATCAGGACCATTCACAAAGGATTATGATGAAAGGCCGGCGAAGAATCGGGGTGAAATTATAAGCATGCATAATTACGAGCCCTGCACAAAGCGAATCGACGCGGGCAACCGTAAACCGGCGAATTGCGGAACTATTTGCGGAACGTTTCGACCTTCAGGGTTTCAGGGCTTTTTCTGCGATAAAGGAGACAGACGTCTCAATTTCGGCGAGATAGCTCTCGAGCCAGCAAAATACAAAGTTGGGGTGTCAGGTTTCATGAACTTCGCCTTACAGAACGCATTAATGGGGAAGCTCTGTTAAGCGATATCTCTGCAATTTGAAATCTAATATTTACAGTAAATGAGACGTGACGGGTCAATGACGAAGCCATTATTGTAGCAGAATGAAGAGACGAATTCATGAATATTTACTTGCTTTCTGTTACGTTTACATTCCTTGACAAGTCTAATGTAAATGTTTCAGAAATGTTACTTTCAACCTTACAAGTATTAAATTTAATAAATAAATATTTTTTTTATTAAAGATTTGCCGGAAGGTCACTACAAAAAAACGTTGAACAAATTTTGGCTATATTTCGCTCATGGGTTTAAAAACCATTATCAACTCTGAAATTACATAAGTTGACACTTAAATAGAATTAACTATTGATAAATAAATGTTTACTTACAACAAAGCTAAAAGCAGATAATTAATACAAGTTCACCAAGGTATTAAAGCAATTAATTTAAAATGTACAACTAACTACTACCGTGTATTAATTTCATTGTAAACTAAGAGCTTTGAAACTCCGAAGTGAGTGACTCCGGGCTTTAATGCACCGGAGGTTTATAATTGACCTGCAGAGTGCAGAAACCACTTGTTGAAGACATCCGACGTAATTAACGGACGTTTTCAACCCCGCTGAAACATTTGGGGCCGAGTCCCTTGGCACGCAACCGCAACGTCAAAATTCGGCCACGGACCAAAACAATTTTTTTGCGCCGCTCTCGCCGAGCAAATTTGCCTTTTTCTTCTTCCTATGGCGAGCCGCTGTTTATTATTATTCATGAGGTTGCGCATCGACGAAATTATGTTTGCAAACTTTTTTATTAGATTTCGATAACGCTGAAAGCGCTTCAGTTTCGCCTTTATAATTTACTTTGTTTTTGCGAAGTGTTTCGCAAGTATTTTTATGAGGCAATTTCGTTAATGCAATTTATTTAGCGGGAGGAAGGTTGTAAATGACTTCAGAAAATGCTACTTTAATTTAATACGACGTGATTCACCAATTCACAAATTAGACGTTCTTTTTGGATTATTTTTTAATTTCCTTAGTCATTGACGAATTAAATTAATTTGATTCTAAATTAATTCTTGCAGAAATTTATTTCAATTAGTCGTTTTTTTTTCATGCCCAATTAATATAACCAACAAGACTGTAGAATTTCTCTCAGAGGGCCAACCTGTGTCAATTTTGCAGCTGTTTTCACAGTCGCTCGTGAAATACACAGAACTTCAAAAATCAACAAAGACATTATTTGCCTTCCACTTTAGGACTCACCAACCTCGTGCAAATTTACATGGTTATATACGTACGACATTAATGTGCATTTTAACCGACCAAAAACCATGATTGTGTCATACGGATCTTTATGGACACGCTTGTTCCTGGTTATGTTCCGGTGCGACAATAAATGGAGCTGAAACGCCGCTCGTTCAAAAGTTGTTATCTCAGTTTTCGATGATGAATGGATTCGGGACAAACACGGACAACTATTGCCAGATAGAAGATAACAGATTGCGGAACTATTGTTGTGGTAGTTTTACGGCGTGTTATCTACCGTATGAGGGTGTGTGTGTGTGTGTTCACGGTGGAAAGTTTTCCAGCAACCCGAGGGCCTTGTATGCTCACCCCCGGAGCTAATGAAGTTATGACTGGGGATGTACTCTAAAAAAAACTGTGACTTATATTACGGTTGGAAACCAAATTCATGCAACACTAAAAGCGTTCGTTATACTTTAGACACTATGTTATTCATCATCTAGTAATAGCCAAAAGCCAAGAAAATGAAATAGTTAATTATCATTTGACAAACAAATACAAGGTTGTCTCAGCTGCTACTTTTAAAATCCGAAACATTCAATGGACAAGACACTTGTTAATTTTAGTTAGTAAATGCAAAGTCTATAAATTTAAAATTTGTTAAATAGATAGATAATGAAGATATAGCAGTTTCGCGTCCTTACATTCGTGCAGTTTTAAAATATGGTACAGCAAGTTCGTTTCGGAAACGTCAACGCAGATTCTCCTAACTTAAGAATGCAATACAAGGACGACAGAATGTAAAATTAAGTTTTATGTTATGATTTTATGGTCCATGTTTGGTAAACTACGTTTCCAAGCAGCGTTATTTCAGTTGTGGGAGTGCTTTAAATGAGAATGTGGCCCGAAAGCTCTACGGCATTCCTGCAGTGATCGATGGAATCGTATCTCTTTTTCTTCTGTAAACACAAATCCCTACACATTTGCTTTTGACGAATAGCTGGATTATTACACCGATTTGTTATCCTTGCCCTTGCCTACGCGTGTCCTGAATTTCCCGCCCGCATAATTATCTATCTCTCCCGACGTGAAACCCGAAAATGCAAATGTTTAACATGCGGTGACCTAAACAAGATCAAGGATTTATCCTGCGAGGACTCCGTCGCCGTATTGTCCTGAAGCTGGGGTAATTCAAGACCGTATGTATCAGTGTTCCTTTGATTCGTTCCGCATCTCAATAGGAACGCGCCTGCTGAGCGTGAGCGTTCGTCTTTGATAGGCTCGTCCTGCGGCTGCAGAGCACAGCCAACGTTGATGCTCAGTTTCAGTTCTATCCGGGATTCGCCCCTAAGTGCGAATTGCCCTAAAAGGCGGGTCGATTCCAGCGCGTGTTTTAAAACCAACGCGGCCCAATTAGACCCCGGTTTAAACAAGCGAATAAATGTAGCTGATTAAAAATGTATTATTTTATGACCGGCGTGATTAGTAATTGCGAACAAATTTTAAGGTAACACTCCTCTCTTTTTTACGAGACTTTTCTTATTCTAGCATTACATTCCGGGCCGAGAAAGCCCGGAATTTTAATTACACGCTTCCCAGTTTTGCTCTGCACATACGTTCTAGACCTTTTATTAGCGTCAATGTGTTTGTTGTATTCTTTGTATTTTCTTTTTGAGTTTGTTTTGCTTGAACGGTATTACATAAAAACTATGTACAATCGGTTTGCCAATTTGTCTTTTTTATAGCGGAGATTCATTACAATGGCTGAAACCTGAAACGTTTATTGCACGTGCATTTTTTTCGAAGGACGAAATAGTAACTAACCTTGCACTGATTAACCTCATTTTTATATTTTTTCTATTATGTAATAGTTTTTGTTATTGCCTCCCAAAAATTTTTATACTTAGTAGTACATAGTTAATTTTTGGTATGTTAATTTTAATTAAGTGTTTACATATATGTCCGAAATGACCATATATAAAGTGAATTACTTGTATGAATTCCCATGGGAGGAAAGAGCGTAATAATTGTCCGATTCGAACCGATCTGGAGACGAAAAGGGATATATGGACGAACAGCTAAATGACCTACTTTAGACTCGATCTATTTCACGATATTTTAGTGTCTCAATAATCAATAAACCGGGAAGTCTGGTGACTTTCATTAATTAATTCCTTCTACTAAAAGGGACATATTTAGAATAGTTTAAAGCTTGAAATTAAACATCTGGAACAAAATAATGTTATAGACTTCATTCGATAATATAATTAGAGCACATGGCGACGTAAACTTTAAAAAAATTATATTATAACAAAGCCAATCCACCCCTCAAAATTGCCTAATATTAGAATATATTTAACTTAAGCTTAACTCATCATATTTTTTGAACAAATGTGACAGTAGAAATTTGAAATAGTTTTACTGAAAAAGCTGAACACTTCTGATGAGGAATAGTTTTTACATCTGTTTGGACTGCAATGGAATCCTCGAGAATCCTTTGGACAACTATTTAGGCTCCATTTGGAGCCTCTTCAGTAGAATAGTAGCTCGAGAAATTCACTGCAATCTCACTGACCTGTCCTGTACATGCTCGGAACGAGCTTGCTTTAACCACATAATCACGGTTCAATAGATCAGAGTACATGTTACTTCAAGTAATTCCGCCATATTTCTCTTTACTATCTGATTAATTGTATTAGATTACAGCAATATATGTAATTTTTCAAAGAGAAAATAAAGTTGTTTATTATTGTTATTATTATCATTATATTGGGGGCCGTACAATAGGCACGTACAAACGCTTATACGAATATGTGATGTTCAATATGCAATAATATTATTATTATTATAAATTTTAGCATGTTGCATAAAAATTTATAACTATACGTCATTTTCTTTATTATATGCCTTTTTACGCTGATAAGTGATTGCCCGATATAGTAAACAACTTCGCCAAAGCTGTGTTTAGGCCTATGACTATGTCAATAGTCAATTCTAAAATTGACTAATCTGGTTTCCTCCTAAAATAGTCGGTTTAATCTTTCCTATAATTGATTAAAGGCCGTTTTACACTACCCATCCTCTGAGTTTATATTCAATGAATGTGACATTAGTAATAGTAATTATAAAAAACTTTTTCAAACCAATTAGGAGAATGATAATGAAGAATGATGCGATACCCAGATTACCCAGATGCTTAATCTACCTGAAATATTATTTCCTCGGTAGGAGTTTGGTTCAATTTCCTGAACAAGTTAATTTTTTTAATAAATTATATCAAAAATTAGACTAAATCAAAAGCTATCCGGAAACGGAACGTGTTCTATCTCCTAACCATATCTGCAGCCCATTGCATTTTTCGCTAGACTTTTCATATTGACGTATGAACTTCGCACAGTAAGCGTTAAAAGTAATATCTCTCCAATAAAATTTTCAGTCGCAATCTAAAAGGGTAAACAAACACGTGTTCCATTTCTATTTTGTGTTCGTTTACTTGTTTGCTCGTTTATTTATTACAGTGGTCAGAAAAGATTAAGCCGCAATTTAACATCTCCAGGGGAGACATTAATTTTGATTCTGACGGTACATTTCGCTGAATTCTGTGCCTAAGAAAATCGCTTACAAAAATGCAAGAAATTAAATGTTTTATTATCAGTACCATATTCCAGCTTTCATATTTTATTTCATTTCCTAGTATGCAGCACATTGCATATGCATTTCATAAAATATTTATAAAAGTATGAAGTGTAAAAATTAAGTGATATTAAATTTCCTCATAAAGCTTTGAAAAATTTTCCGTGGCAAAGTTTATTTTTCTCTGTCCCTCTCTGTATATATATAAAACACTGAAATAACACTGTTAATTACACAAATGAAATAAAAAGACGGAAAATAACTCGGCAAATGATTTCGACGATGAAATTGATGGCTGCATAATAAAAGCTACAACTAGAATTATCGTCCGACATGTTGTACAGCCACATATTACATTAAAGTGCTTTATTAGTCGGACAAATTCTATTGGATTGACTGCGAACATAAAATTTAATGCCATTTGTTTTGATGGTATTACTCTTTATATTGATCAAATGGACGAGTCGCATTTGTAAGGTTTATCCTTAACCTGCACCTGGCACTCGAGTTCTGCACTAAATTCCGGGCATTAAGAACTTTATATTCATTGTTTTAAAACAGATTATATTTTATTTTATTTCCTGTGCTTTTTGCAAATGAACGACAATATTTTGCTCAAGTAAAAATTTATTAAAATTAGAATTTGTTTGAATCAAGTCAGGTAATTGGTCCATTTCCTTCAGAATTGTTTCTATCTTTTCAAAAGTCCTTCTTCAAACTTTTAAATTTGAGCAACACAAGAAACATAAAATTCCTAAGTCCATCTTGTACCTCAAGGAACCACCCTCTTTTTGAATAGGAAATTGTTCAAAAATAAAATATTCAAACACAAATTTGACAGCTTTAATATTTATAGACCAAATTAGAGCTACACGCTCTAAACAATTAGGAGATATGTACCAAGGATTCTCGAATCGCCCTAATTTTAACATCTTCTAGTCAACAAATTTCCCAACATAATTCGTACTTCTGACAGGCATCTTCATTATTTATTAAAATGATTGATAGCTACAACGAAGCGCTGATTAAACTTTAACTAAAGTTTAGCTAATTTCTATGCCACCACATGAGCCGAGTAAGCATGACATTAATAAACTCGACGCGTTGACGAGCATCTAGATAAGAGTCGTTAATTAAACACTATTAACTTTTTGCCATTACTATGCCTAGCTCGTTTCATATTCACGATGTGTATGGGGCCGCGTCAAGCCACAGGTGCGCCTTTGTCTGTTACAAATTGTCCCAGCAGGAGAACAGGAGCGCGTGCCGCTTTCACCTAATAAAATTCCGAGAGGAAATCGATGGCATGACAAAGTCAGATGGCGTTTTTATTGATCAAACCCATCGTAAGGGAGAGGTCGCATTTATAATTTCAACTTTACACAAAAAAAAATGCCATGCACATAAAGTCACGACCACCCCTACAACATGTTCGAGTGTTTAGTTCCAATTTAAGTCAGTCTCCCTTATTGATCTCGTGTCACGGAACGGATTACACTGCTATTATTTTTTTGTCTGAAGAACATATTGCCTTCATCCGTTAAGTCCTCGGAATAAGTGTAGAGAGAAGCTTAAATAAGTAAACCGGCGACACTTAAAACGTTATTGGATAAATCCTTAGAGACAGAATTCTACTTCACAAAGTAAAGCAATTTTGACATATGATATACCCTCATGTTATTAATATAACAAAAGAAATTCCTAAGTACGCCAAAATATCATACTCTATGTACATAGAGTGTTTCAACACAATAAATATTTTCTTTTATGTGTTGATTTCGAATCTTTTAATCCAACTAATGTTATCGTTCGCTATTTACAATGTTGTTTTCAGAACTTCCCACTTGGTTCAAGTTTGTTAGAATTGATTTCTTGCGAAAAACCACTCTGTTTTGGGTATTAATACTTCAAGGAAGACGCTGGATTTTATGCGTTCGAATTCAATTTAAATGTCACAAATTTGTCTGAAAAAAATTGCCGACGGTCTTAACTTCTTCGGAAAGAAAAGCTGCACTTCGTTTGGAAAACGCCCAATCCGACAATTCTTTTCGGCCCAAAGCTTCGGGGTCCTGCCAAAAGAAAATATCACCTCGCTTAATGCCCCGTCGTGTTCGCGCGTAGATAACTCGAAAGGAAATGGAAAGAGCGGGCGATAAATTTCATCGAACGCCTTATAAAATATCCAAATATATGAAGCTATAATCGGACATTTGTCATGTTTCCAATCGGGCTGCTTAAAATTCCGATCCAACATCTAATAGACACGTTTTCAATCCATATTTCTAGTTTATAATCTCCCTCGAGCACGTTACATATTCATGCTATGTAAACTGGAATAGAATGAATCTCGTCGTTTCGACGAGACCCTGTATGTTTTTGATTTAGATGCTAATTTCCCAGTCGGGGTTTTCTCTTCCAATAACAATGGCTGACTTCGGCAGAATCGACTGAGCGGTTATTTCTTTTTTTCATTTTTATGGGTTCCTCGTGAAACTTAAGTGCTTTTTTATAACTTAATTTGAATTCTCTATTAACAGAAACCACACGACTGATAAAATTTAATTACTCTCTACGTCTCCGCTTTCTCTTCTTCCACTGTCGTGATTTATTTTCTTACGAATAAATAAAACGTCCCAGTCAATTTGCAAAGTTAGGAGGAAGCCTTCTGTTCGTGGAGCATTTGACCAAGTTAGTGACAGGTTGAGTGACGTTTTGTGTTCCATCAAATCCCAGGCTTGGTCACCTCGAACCGGACTGGTGACCTTTGTGAACCTCATTAAAACAACTGTCCAATCCGGTTTGAAAAATTGTGTGAGAAATTGCTGCTGAGAGTTCTCGTGTGTGTTCAGTTTATATTAGTTAGGGTAGGGTAGTTATATTCAGTTATCTGAGTTACTCCTCTGCTTAAATATTCATAGGTTTGCTGGTGATATCTTTTATTTCCCGAATTCTAATTAAGGTCCTTTTGGAATTTAGTTTTGGAAATGAAGGGAGTTATATGTCGATTTACATAATTGACGGTTTGGTTTCAATTTCTAGGGTCCACCGAAACTCATTTTAATTCAAAACATGGAGAATTAGTGCAGGGTGATTTTTTTACTTTGCGTTTCGAGCCTTTTTCATCAATCGGAAATTTTTTAAAAGTTTGACAATTTATAAAAACCTAGAGCTTAAAACAGTTTAGTTATCGTCAAATTCTATTTTATTTAAATTATCAGTTCAAAATAAACATTTTCACGCAATTATTTTCAATGTAATTTAGTATTTGAACTCATGCTTTTAAATTTATTAAAATTATGTTATTACTTGTTTCATGAAAACTACTATCTTTCTGGGTTAATTGAAATTAGTAATTTATTCTTTTTAATTGAGCTTTATCTTCTCAATTAATTCGCTTTTAGTGCATATAATTACTAGTGATAAGGTGATAACGTGCATGGCTATATCAGTATCAGCAATTACATTTCTAGATTATCTTTTTCATATTGGATAACTGTGGAATTATTGATCTAATATTTGAAAAAAAATTCGAATTATCAACTTTTATAATTTTTAGGTGTAACATTAATTCAAATGTTCAAGCTGCCAAAGCTTGTAATTGGATAACTACTTGACGTGCTGACTGCAGTTGCGATGGATTTACTAAATGTTTTTTTTTCTCCTGCGGAATTTGCCTTATAAACTCGGGAAATATATAAAACCTTCTTAAAGGAGTCAATAACTGCTGAAGATGATCTGAAACATAACAGGTGTTGTTGCTTAATCGAGTGGAATCCCAGCTTTCTGGCTCTGTAACAACAAACTGTGATTGAAATATTTTCCATAGAAGTTAGTGTGAACTGCAACTTTTTTGTAAAATCAAAAAAGTAAACTGTACTTATATCAAACTTAAAATTAAGTTTCATGACAAGACACGAAGATTTTAAATTACGTGTAGCGTGTTACGTATGGTTAAAACTAGTCAGGGGCTCAAATGGAGCCAAAAGCCCTAATTAGCGAAAACGAAAACGACTTATCGGCATCTTCTTGCAGACCTACAAAGCTGCAAAGAAAGAATCGAAGCAAGTCATCAAAAATCAAAAAGCTATAATGTAGGCCGAACTATGTGAAGACCTAAACAACGATACGTGGCGGAAGGGCTATCATTCACAATATCCGAAATGGAATATGCGATCAGAAAGATCAAAAAACGGAAATTCCCGGCACCAGATAAGCTGTCCCCAGGAGCTATTAATGCCATAGCCAAAGAAAACATAATTTCGTTCCTTCAGGTGATGAACGCCAGAAAGTTGGCGTTTTTCCGAACATCTTGAAAAATGCGACACTGGTATTGGTGAAAGAACCCAGGAAGGTACCCTTTCCTTCTGCTAGGTGTGATTTCAAACTGCTAGAGACTTTCATCAAGCTACGTCTATTTGAAGAACAGGACGAGAAGAATTTCTTGCACGAACGCCAGTAGGATTTCAGATGTACTGTAAATGTCCTGAGCAAGTTGGTTAATCAGTGAAACCAGGAAGGTCGCCTGAAAGGCACCCTTTGTTTCTGCTAGGTGTGGTTTAAAACTGCCAGAGACTCTCAACAAGCTACGAGTATTTGAAGAACAGGACGAGAAGAATTTCCTACACGAACGCCAGTAGGATTTCAGATGTACTGCAAATGTCCTGAACAAGTTGGTTAATCAGTGAAACCAGAAAGGTCGCCTACGAACATTAACAATTCTGTCGAATGGTGGAATTAGACATTGAAAATGCATTTAATGTAGTCTCTTGGCTACACAGTGTAGATGTATTAAATGACGCGGATATTAGCAAACACATAATCAGAATGATACAGTTTTACCTGACGAATCTAAAACACAACTAGACGAGGAGAAAGTCTGTCTCAAACCGACTCTGTACGCTATGGGTAGAGTACAAAACTGGCTACAGAAACATGAACTGAAACTAGCCACTGCCAAAACAGAGTTTATTGTCTTAGCAAGACTGAAAACACTAAAAGCATGATACTTTATTTACAAAACGATCCAATACAGAGCAAAAACGAGCTGAAATATTTTAGGCATGCATGTGCAAAAGCCAGGAAAACACTAATGGTACTGGCAAAACATCTGAGGCCGCAGACTAAAAAGAGAAAGGAGATGGCAGGAGTTCTACTGTCGACGAACCTGTAGGCGGCCCCCATACGGAGGAATGCTCTTAAGTACAAGTGTTGTGAGAGTCTTCTAGAATCTACCAATAGAAAAATAGCCATCTGAAAAACCTCTGCTTACAGAACTGTCGCCACTGGTACGATAAGGCTAGGCGGAAACGATACCAAGAGAGGATGACGCTTATCACAGAAGACGAAGTAGAACTTACTGGACAAATGGCAATTATCTTTGGATTGCTATCGAGGTTGAACCAATACCTTTATCAAAAATCTACACAAATGGTGTGGCAGAAAATTCAAAGACGTAGATCACTTCATCACCTAGGCGATAAAGTTCATGGTGTCCTCGCCAGCTATCTGCACAGGTTAGGAAGTACCTAGAGTGATTCTTGCTGGCATTGAGAATACACTCCAGAATACACAATAAAAAATTGTGTGAGGTGGAAAGATAACAGAAACAAAGTGAGAGGTAAATGTGGAACGACTATCACCACTGAAAACGTGGCCGAAGTTTTGTTGCAAGGTGAAGTACACTAGAACAACGAGACAAATCTTCTCAGAGACATTATAAGAGCAAAAGCTACGGAAAAAAATGAACTATTTAGAAATAGAAAAATAAAACACCTGAAAAGACAAAGCAGTACGAAATATTTGAAGAAATACCTTAGGGCAGATGCCTTATATCAGAAGCTTAGAGAAGAGGATAAGGAGTTAAGTTGAGAAGCGCCCGCGTTGTAGACCTAGGTAAAGGTGACAACCTCCAACCAAAATTAATGAAGGGACTTAGATGGAAAAGGAAACTTGACCTGCAGAGTTATGTATGGTGAGAACTAGTCAGGGGATCAAATTTTTTTATTCAAATTTAAAGCTCTTACTTAAAAACTGTTTACAATTACTTGAATATTTTAACAGAGAGAATAGAAAGAAAGGTAGTGCATTGATTAGTAGACAGGAAGCTGTCTATAAACATGAAGTGAGGTAGAACAAAAAAGAAGGCGTGCGTATTGATTACGAAACAACGAAGAAATAAACTAACATTAGTTGCGTAGCGGAATTGACTGGAACTCTTGATTAATGGATTTGACGCACCATTGGACAATTAATTTTCGTTTCAATCATGTTCTGATTCGTTCAATTTGAAAAACTCATCTGGTAACATGCTCAGAATATTATATCTTTTTTCAAATCAGGTTTTCTGCATTTCCCCGGCGTATAAGGGAAATACGTAGGAACCCACACATATCGATAACAGTAATAATCAGTACTAGCCAAATATTCATCCATGACAAGCAGAGAGCTTAAGGCATTAATATTGTATAAACAAAAACATGTGAATATGTTTAAAAAAATTAATGGTATTAAGAGACTTTAATGCAAGAGCAGAACAGAAAGAAAGAACCAAATAATTCTCCATTTGAAGAAGAGTTTTAAACAATAAAATATTAAGTGCTTTTAAAGTATGAAAACATATAATAAATGTGAGAAAATGAGAACACAATTGAATGAGGCTATTACTGTTTGCAGATGAAAATCAACCAAGATATTATATAATTATAGAAAGTGGAGATTACAAATGAATACATGTAAATGTATGTTTCTTTCACTAGGCAAAAATAGTGAAGAGAAGAAATAAAGGAAGTATATTAGCGAGCGAAGAAAGAAAAAAATATAACAACAAAACAATCACATAAATTATAAAGTAAATATATATTTTATATTTGAAACACGTTTCTAGAAATGATGATAATTGCATTAAAGAATAAATCTGTATTTTTAATTAATTAATTAGCGAAAAAAGACAAACACACAAATTATAAAGTAAATATTTTGTATTTGAGACACGTTTCTATAAATAATGATAATTGCATTAAATAATAAAATAGTGGCTTTATTTAATAAAATAATGAAAATACGACCTTAATTTGTTCCTGAATTACCTTCTGGAAAGTAATCGTATTAAAGAAAATGAACGCTAATGAACTAATAATGAAACAACGCCTAAAGTAATCAGCATTCAAAAAACGTACATCCCGAATTACTTAAGTATTAGGAAGTTACGAGCAAGAAATAGTAATTTTTATTATCGAGCTGTTAGTGAATCCAGGGCACAATTAAATCTTTGCGGATTATTTGCTTTAATGCTCATCCATAAATCAGTAAGTAGTGTTATAAATTCGAACAGATGCAAATTACTAACACCTGTGAGTACAAGGTTGTCGTACTAAAATAGAGCCAATAATTTCTAAAGCCCCGGGGATAAAACTTTAGAATAAAGTTTGAAGTAGAGGAGGTATGATTCATTGAAGTTATGCAAAATTTTGCCGTATTACTCTTTATGTAAAATAGCATCATTTTCTCTACGGTATTAAACCGGAATTTTATTTTATTTCATTTTTTAGCCTTCTTTTTGGTGAGTGTCTATTCTACCTACTATTATAATAAAAATATTTTTCTAATATAATTTATTTTTTGTTGATGATTTATCTTCTATTCTACTCAACTTGAAAGTGTTGAGGGCTTAATTGGAATGAGCAAACCTCTTATGCTAGATTTCTTAAACAATATAATTCGTGCCATAAATTGTATCAAAATTTAAATTGTCCAAAATGATTTCAAAAAATAGAATGTGTTCTGGTTTGAAACGCAGTCCAATGTACCTATAAAATTTCTAGAATTACATTAAAAACCAATCATTAATTTCCTCTGAAACAATATTTACAAAAAAATTGCCATTGGCAGTAATTGAAATAACATACAAACAAGAATACTTACGCTCATCAATTAAGTGAGCAATTCTAATGAAGTCAGCCTACTTATAAATTAAACTTATATAAATGAAACCCTCGTTTCTTCATCATCCGCTTAACATCCTGGTACTTCCGACTATATAAACTTTTACGCGAAAAAACTTTCGTCTCCGGAGTACCTCTCTGAACGGTCTCCGGAATTTCCGAAGAAGTGCGTCTCCGAGCTCGACGATATCGCGCCAGCGCATCTGAATAAATTATCCCAAGAACTCACGCACCGCTCGCAAAATTGGTATTCCAAATAGACTGGATGGAAAATAACCATAAAAACGAGCGGCTTCATTTAGACCGACCGTAATTGATTAATTCGGTCCCGTTGCGCCCTCGTACCCTAAACAACGAAAATTTTACGTGCCTCTTTAAAAGGCAACAGTTGAATTCGTTTCGTTCTGTGCTTATTTGCAAGTCAATGGTGTATGTGACGTACGTATGTATGTGTGTGTGTGTAACCGACGTAAAGTCATGAATACATTACTAAACAAAGCGTTCATAAACGTCAAAGTGCCACAACTATGCTGATAACATAGCCTCCGAGCGTGTCGCTATCGATTTTGCGCTCGTGCGAGATTGAAGCACTTCACTCGATGCTATACTCGATATTAATAATTATAATTAGTCGCTTAGATGATATTAAGGCAAACTTGGTTTACTCCGCGTGCAAGAAGAAGACCCTCTTACACGTCAAAACTAGTTAGTTTCGTAAGATGTTCGTCACGTTCAGATTTTGTGCGACTGCATTTGATAGGTAATTAGCTGTGGATTAACGGCGGAAAATTGGAGAATTAAATACTTCGAATTTAGGTCGAAAGATCAGGGAACTTTGCTGTAGGTCGTGAGAATGCAAATTAAATTGTCTTGTAAAATTGAAGTCTTATACGACATGAAAATTATTTGCCTTCATATCTCGCTTTATTTGGTGACAAGTTTTTATCATACGAACAGATCTCCACATTATGCGTTTTAATACCGCTACAGAAAGGGAAATTTTGATCTCAGGTTCTCTTTTCGGGAAAAAAAACTTCAGTTTATGAAATAAAAGAGTGGTAAAAAATCAATAACGAATTTATTATAGCAGGAAAAAACTACAAATCATGCTGAAGTACTTTTAATCACTTATACATTTCCGTGTCTGTAAGTGTATCGGCAGCATCAACATATAATGATGTAATGTTTGTTGTTATCTGATAATTTGTTCTAGTTTCTATTGACATTATAGCACTACTTTTATTACCAATACTTCCTGCTAATTTACCTAGTCAGTTATAGTTGTTTATAGAGAGATTATAATCCCTGTTTAGCACTTGTAACTCCAAATTTGATATTATTTTACTTACGTTTTGTATAAGAAATATGAAGCAAAAAGTTCACCGAACTGATCACTGGTTTATGAAAGTACCAAAATCGAAAAAAAAAAATTAATATTCAGTCTGCTTTATTTTTAAAACTACAAACCTAACAGTTTCAGTTAGCAGCTGGTAGTAAAAAATGTAAAAAATCTTCCCGATCAAAAATATAAATATCATTATTAACAATGCTGCTGTAATTTCATATAATATATCAAGCTATTTATTTAAGGAATAAAATCATTGCCGTTTACAAGAATTTGCAATCAGGCAGCAATATTTTTTGGTCCTTAGAAACGAATTCTTTTTTGTGTGGTGTCAGATTTTCTTTGCAAACTTACATAATTTCAGTAATCATTTAAATGATTTTTTTTTACTTATTTGGTGATAAAGGTTCGGTCTTTACAGTAGAAATCCTTTCCTTCTCGAATTTGGCAACAAACGTCTGAAACCATCTAGCATTCGACTAGAACAATCAATAGCGTGACCATACTAAATTTGAATCATCGATGGGTCGGACATAACACTATGAAAAAAAGACACATTATCTGATATCCACAAAATTTGGCAACTTTGACAGTCGGTAACAAGCGTTGTTAGTACTAACAGCGTCCAATCAAAACTTTGTGAAATCCTAATTAGAAGTGAAGCTAAACAGTGTTTTCAGATCTGAAATTCTTAAATAGCTTCATGTTCAAGGAAGCAGCAGCAGATAATGTTTCTAACTACTAGTTCCCCTTTTATCCATCCCAAAAAATAACTCCTGACAATTTTTGCGTTATATTTTATTAAAACCCTGTATACAGAGCTAAGGGAGGCAATTTCTAATTTATAATTATTAAAAAATTAATTTTCTATAAAAATTTTCCCCGCCTTTAAAATTTTACATAAATGCTCATACATCTAGATCGAGTTGTGCAACAGAAAGTGCAGAAACTTATGCCTGCATAAGAGCGAATTCGACTATAGCGTTTACCTGAAACTTGTGAATCATATTTTAAATTATTTGATTCTGGTATGCAGGGAGACTTCTAAATATTTTTTTTATAAACTTTTGTGAAATGTAGGAACCTGATCAGTACGGGAAAAAGGGTGGTTTATATTTTGTTAAAAGGTTCTTAACCAGAACACGAGATTTCTAAAATAGAAATCTTTTACAGGGAAAATTAAAAAAAAAAGATTGGAAGTCTCAAATTCTAACTTCTCTGAACCCTGTTTCTAAACTCTACCACCTTTTAACCAAAATTTTTCCAAACCAAATCGAGATGCAAGATACGACTCCTTTGTTAGTAACGTTTCCAGTTTTAGCCAATTTTATCCAGCAATCGTTCTTCCCGCTCTCTTCGGACTTGTTTGAATTTTGGCCCTTTTTATCCTCAGACTTACTTATTTTGGGTTTGTTGGATCTTTCTCCTCTCCTTGTTCGATTTATTGTTAAAGATTCTATAAAAACTACTTTGAGGTTTTAAATAAAATTATAAAGTTTTAACAAATAAAATATATATTAAAATAAAATTTTACGAGAACAAAGAAATCTACAACAAATTTTAAAATTAACAGATCGTAACGAAATTCTCCATTAAAACATATGAAACTACAACAAGAACAAATATCAAGAAAATTACAGAATCAATAATGAGTAATATATATATTTCAACAAGGAAGAAGAGAGGTATAATTCACATAGAAAAATGCTTTTAGTTAATTAACTTCCCTGACAACAATTACATGGAGCTTACCAGCGACGAATCAACAAGGATTTTTCTCGTATCCGAAACACTCTTTAGATTTGGGAGACTTATTTCGATTACGACGAATTTAATTTAAGTAACATATATAACTGCGCGGGAAAAGGTTCTGCTTTTCCTGACCGAAACCGACAACAAACTTTTGGAAAATTTATAACAAATAAAAACAAAATTAAAACCCGAACTTAGAAAAAAAAATTAAATTAAATCAAAATTTCGACGAGATTTAATGCGAACCAAACATAAGGAAACCGGGAACTGCCTTATCTCCCTCGCTTAAGCTACTTAAAGGCTCGTCATCTCCTGGAAAAGTGAGAAGGGAAATTCCGCGAGATCAGCAAGAATTTGAATTCAGACGGCCCAAACAGTAGCTTCCAAGCGAAATTTGTTTCGTTACGAGAGGGCGTAAACGTCTCGCTTTTACCGAGTTTTATCAACGTCGGTCGTTCAAGGGCAGAGACGCACAGTGACGTAATTTCCTATTGCTGAGTCAATGAGAAAAGAAAATTTTATCTCAGTAACCCGATATTAGTATTGATTTGAAAACGCATCCGAAGCTCATAAAAGGGATACGAACATCCGGTTTCTTTCTAGGAACAAGCAGAGCCGATAACGAAATGATAAAATTTTAAAAAAATTGATTCTAAAAATTCTCTAAAGCATTTTTCCGGGTCCTTACAAAAATGAAAAAATGAAGGAGTAGTCTGAACAATATATCTTTAATCTAAACATTCGCCCGTTAGTATGGATATTATTATGAATTACTCTCAATTAGCAAAACAAGAGTCTAAAGTGACTTTCTGCGTTCATCTTATGTGAATGAGCCTCTTTAGAGATATTTGAAGATGAGCACTTTTCCTAAGTTTTTTAATTAGTAGGAACTAAGTAAACTTCTTTAATTAATGAAGAGTTTAGAGTCCTTTCACATAAACGGCTTTTCCATTCTCGTAAGCAGCTTCATGTGAATGTGGTCTTATCCTCTAAAGTTCCCGTAATAAGAACAAAGAAGGTGTACACAATTTAAAAATAACGAAATATCCAACACGGGTTGATACAAAATTTTAAATCTTTGCCAAAACAGTGTAAGAATGAAATGTAATCGGCAAATATATTTTTTCAAAATTTAGTTGACTTCTAAACTACAAACTGAGTAGGATGTGGACAAGGCTGTACAACCATTTGAAAATTTCATTTTTGTACTTAATAAAAACATGAATACGCAATCAATGTAATGAATGTGCATATTAAAAACAATCGCAAGCAATATGAAGAGAAGCTCAGTGAGAAATAACAGGCAAGCAAAATGGATCACAACCGAAGTAAACAATTAAAAAAAAAACTGTTAGGATGATAAATGACTTAGCTGTTAGTAACCCCGACCTTAAAGAACTTAGAAATAATATTAACATCCAGTATAAAAATATATTAACTAATTCCAAACACAATATTTTTACTAACGTTATTTCGAATGCAGACAATAAGAATAAAGCTATGTGGAAAATTATTAATTACGTAACTGGAAATAAAAAATCTCGAATGAATAATATTGTCATCAGAGAGCAAGGTAAAATTCTACCCGTTCAGACTGCGGCAGACAAATTTAGCGACTATTTTGCATGAATGGTAAATGATCTAGGATCTCCCAATACTCCCGTTGACTACGAATTTTTACTCGCAAATGTGCCCGTACAAAATACATCATTTTCTGGAGTTATAGACTCCAGTGAACGAAGGTGAAGTTTTAGAGGCAATTAATAATTTAAAAAACTGAAATTCTTGTGGTGTAGATGAAGCGTCTAATGCATTGATTAAGGATTGCAAACATTGCAAACGGTTCTTTTGGAACCTGTAACTTACATCAAAAATTTATCATTCCAAATAGGTGTTTTTCCTAAACACTTAAAAACTGCATTGGTTAAGCCTATAAATAAGAAAGGGGACACAAATGTACTAGCTAATTATAGATCTATTAGTATCCTATCTTCCTTCTCAAAATTATTTGAGCACATAATGAATAACAGGTTAATTAGTTTCTTCAAAACAAATAAAGCACTTCTTCCATTTCAACATGGTTTTATGAAAAATAGAGATATTGATTCTGCTATATTTGAATTTATTGATAGAATTATTACCAATTTAGATCACAAAATCTCTGCTCTTGGCCTTTTCATAGATTAATCAAGGCATGTGACTACGTCAATCATAATCTTTTACTTGAAAAATTAAACCGCTATGGCGTTAGAGGAAGCACATTAGATCTCTTTTCATCTTATCTCTCACTTCGAACACAAAAAGTGGTAATAAATAATAGTAAATCAAAACTTGTTGATATCTGCTCTGGCGTACCTCAGGGTTCTATCCTGAGACCTACACTTTTTGTGATTTTTATTAATGACTTGGGATTCTTTCTACGAGACTACAATTGTACTCTAGTATGTTATGCGGACGATACCAATATAATGGTGACAGGTGATAACTTTTCTGATACTGAAAAGAAGCCTCGCGAATCTATGATAAGATTGAAATGTGGATGTCAAAGAATAAACTATATATCAACGACGACAAGGCTTCTTTAATTTTACTCAATAACAATAAATCGAATGCTGTCATTCCTCCTCATTCTTCAATTTACATAAAATAAATAATATTCCACTCGCTACTGATACTAAATTACTAGGCTTAACTTTAGACTGTCACTTGAAATGGTTCGACTACTTAAATTCGCTTTGCTCCAAATTATGCAGTGTTTGTTTTGCATTGAAACTTATATCTGAACACTGTAATCCACAAACGCTACGCACTCCATACTTTTCCAACTTTCATAGTCGCTTAAGATTTGGCGTGATACATTGAGGATTAAGTAGCAATTGGAACCGAGTCTTTGTAATACAAAAATATGCTGTGCGGGTTTTGACTCGGCTCAAACGCCGTGATTCGTGTAGAGAAGCTTTTAAAAAACATAAAATATTAACATTACCGTCTATTTGAATTTATGAACTTTGCTGCTTTATTTACAAACATCCAAAATTCCTTGCGCAAAATAATATTAATCATGCTTACCATACTAGATTCAAATCAAATCCTCGTTCTCACCCTCATTCTACTTCTTTATATCAAAAGGGGGCTTTCTTTAATGGCTGCAAAATTTTCAATGCTTTGCTAGCTCATCTTAAGCATGCACGTAACATCACCATACTCAGAAAAGAATTAAAGTTTCTTCTGCTTCAGAGGAACTGTTACTCCGTCGACGACTTTTTTCTTTAAAATCATACTTCCCTACTACGTTTATCGATATCATTTGTATAGTCATATTTGATAATAAATATTATTATTATTATTATTATTATTATGGGGACAGGGCACTGCAATATCTACGTATCACAAAAAGAATGAAACTATTCGTTTGCAAACAATACATAAAGCAATACACAAAGCAATATATAAAGATATATCATTCATACTCTTTCAAACTGACATGTCAGAGTTTGAAAAAGATCGGCCGCTGTACTTTATGGTTCCGCATATAAGCTTGCGAACTTATTCGTGCATGTGCATGCTCCTAAATTAAAATCTCTCTGTAATTTTATTGATATTAATTTATCAGTTATATTTGTGTTGAGTTCATAATGTAAAATATTAATTAAATTATTAAAATGCATTGTATACAACAAAGGGACAAATTTATGTTCAATTAATCCAACCAATCTGCATATGTAATAATCAAAATTATTGTGAAAAGGCAAAAACTTTTTCATTTTAAATTCCACACATATTTTACATTAATTTATTGCCATAGTAATATAGTAATAGAATTATCCAAATTTCGTGTTCGCTTTTGAAGATTAAAATGGACTAGTATGTGATGTACTTTCATTATATTAAATTACTACTCCTCTTTTAATAAAATATTAAAAGAAGCAGAAGAACTAAAGTTTAATTACTGGTTATGATGAAATATTTACTGAAATGTGTCGTCTCTGAATGATTAAAGAAAGATGATTCTTACACTACTCTTTATTATCACGTTCGAATTTACAGCACCCTGGTCTTCCTATTGCAATAACTCATAACATGAATCTTTAGTTAGTTGTATTTTTATTGTCTTTTAAGGCTAATTGTTCAAACATTTGAATCATGCTTCAGCTCTGAAGTTTGCTCTATTACCGTAGCAACATTTGTAAAGGCATAGGTTACCCAGTCCAGAGTTGAGCTATGTTTGAGCAATTGGCCCTAAAAAATCAAGAGAGAGAACTTTAGCCTAAACTAAACTAAAATTGTAAAATAATTTTTAATTATTTGCTATCTCAACAATGCATTTTACAAATAACGTTAATTATCAGCGTTGGATGCATACTAAAAATAATTTCATAGTCATTTATTCGTGAAAAGTAATTTTAATCGCGGTAATACATTTGCAATGGGCAAATTTACAACCTGCACTTTAAATAATGTTTTGCATAAATATGATTTTACACTCGGTAAACATTTATTGACGTTTGAACTGAATGTGTTTTTTTAACTGGACAATGTTTTTGATGATTTTCAGCTCATTTGATTTAATGCTCATTGACATTCGATTGGCTCTTTTGTGAATATTAACTCTTATGGTTTCAATTTACCGCTCCGATATGAAGCTTCAATTAGACAATATTTATTCAGGGTGACTTAGAATTGTTCCTCCAAAAAAAAAAAAATTAGAAGAGAATGATCGTTATAGGTTACGGGGAAATTGTTTCAAATACTCTATGGAACAGTTTATAATTATTAAAAATGTTACCCTAAAAGCATACTGCGTTTTATAAATGCAACAAATAAATTGGAGAATAAAAATTTATGATTATTATTTTGTTGACCACACACAATGTGACCTTGACTCATATCTGAATTTAGTTTTATTACATGTTAGCAGTTGGGAAGGACAATCTGAATAATCTTGGGCAGGATTACTAGAAATATATGTAGGTAAATTGAAATTAAAAATAGCCTCAAAACACGACGTTTTGTGTTAAGTAATTAAGATTTTAGTGCATCGTCATTACGTAGAAATGACGAATTTTTCCCTCCAGCACGCCCATCCACATTAACCTACTTTTTCAGCACCGTACATTACTTTTAACGACACTCTTCGAACAATATGAATTGCCGGAGAGTTCTGCTCCGTGGACGACGGTACAAAAGGAGCCCATAGAAATAGCTGGCAAAACGGCCTTAATTGGAAACCGGTGGAACGCCTAGCGTCTCGTCTACGTATTCAGTTTTGCGAACTTCATTTAACGCGCCCATTTGAGCCTAAGCTCTGTGGAAAGTACGTTTCGCAAAATTGCCTGCCCGAAGTTGCGAAATTATTTCCAGACAAACTTAGCGCTCCCCTGAAAAACTTTGGAATTGCTTTCTAATTCGAAGTAATAAGTAACTTGCTCGCATTTCTCGATTCCATTTTGTAAATAGTTTCAGATAAAAAGAGTTAAATAGCGACTTTAAAATCCACTTGGTTTTCTCAGACATAAAAGCTACTAATCTCAAACGTTTCAAAAAGAAAAATGTTCTGAATTTATTCGTGATTTCCATTCAATTCGTTCTTAAATATTCATCTAATATTGAACAAGAATAACGTTATATATTTACATTCAACTTTTAAGGACTAATACTTAATTTTTTATTTGAAAAATCTAAAAGTAAACTTTTGTATTTTAAACGTTTACATACATATTTTGGATTAGGTATATTTTATCTAAAACTATTTGACCGCGGCTTCTTGTTTTGCATAAAATTATTCAAAATAGAAGCCAACAATAACCGAATTCCTTTGTTAGAATATTTTAACTCCGGCATGTTATCGATTAATAAGCGGGCTATTAATTTAACGCGTAATTAAATTTTTGCCCTTTATACAGGGCGCGGGATTTACATCCAAAATTTAGCATGCCAGAAAGTTCACGTCCCTTCGACACTCCACTGAATGAGACAAGGAAATAGCCTAGCGACGTTGCATTGCCGCGTCAGCCCTTTCCTTTCATAATGTTCCACGTTAAATTAGCACTGAGGCATCGATAAATCACCCCGTTTTAAAATTACTGCCCCGCGTCGTAATAAATCGCCCTTGGTTTTCGCGAGACTGCGTTCGAGTTTTATCTGCGATTACGATAAATATTCATGAACAGGTATTAGACCCGACCGCGAAATAAATCATTCGTCGGAAAACTAAGAGTAAACAGTTTCCGACGCGTCACTTCGAGCTTTATCTAAATTGGGAAATGATTAAAACCCGTTCGGCTGTTCCTAACTCCCGCTTTTGTAGTTGTTTTAACGTGGAAGTTGAACTGGAAGGAAAATTTCCCAAGCGAGATACCTTCATAAATTTTGGAACTGTACGTCTGTGTGTATTCACTGGGAAGCAACTGAACATTCTTTAAGATATTTGAAATTAAAGTAAACAAAAAAACGTTAATTAAAGAAATCGTTTTCACAAAGATAATATGAACGAGCTTTTCAATTTTGGTGAGTTTCATGATATAATACAATACCCAGGAATATTTCAACAGTTCTAGTAAATAAAAAAAACTTAATAAGTGTGACTTGTGGAATATTGTTATCTTGCTACGTTGAACACAATCAGAAAATCCGCGGAACAGTCATAAAACATCTAAATTACAAATTCCGTCCGTATCATAACTTTGAAATTTACAATGCAAATCTGTATATTTACAATTTGATTACGCCAAGAAGTGAAAGACTCAGTGCAGATTTTGATTTTCTGCATAATGTGACTCTTGGTAATTTGTATTTTACGCGGTTAATTTTTAATGTATCTGTAACCAGCCATTTTGTCATGCATATGCAGATGTGATATTTTCACGTAATATATACCCATGCTGTCGAAGAAATTGTTGAAGTTTTAACTTTTCCTTGCGACTTGCCTTTATTGTAACACAGCTAATCAATTCCTTACAAAAACGTAAAGTTAAGATAATTAAACAAGGTCTTATGTATGTATGAATGGGGTGATATCTCATTTCTATTTGGTGACGTTCGTCTTCAGTTCATAATAAAATACTTTTATACTTAATGACTGTAAATGTACGTCAATAATGAAAATCATATGACCGGGCATCTGTTCAAAATATAATAAGTACTACTGTACATCCTCATCAGCAAAGCAGAATGACTCAATTAGTACCTTCGGGAATTCTCGAAAATTCGTTGTGGTTTACACACATTCCAGGAACGACGCGAATCATTCTCGTAAATTCGACCCTGGAACATTCCCTGAGAGATGTATGCACCTATAAAAATAAAACGGAGCGCGAAATTAAAACATTTTGTTTTAGTTTGGGGCACGGATTCTATGCTATTGTAGAACAGGAAACGTTAAACTAATTAGGCTCATTTTTCCAATCTCAAATTAATTCTAACCTTCTGTTTATTCCCTTAGTAATAATTATGAAAACAATTATTCTTGTGGCAACAAACTGGAGACTGGAAGCGTGCTATGGAAGTACCGATTACGAAAGAAAAGCAATCAATTCTTTTGGTGATCTTACGACCTGTATCATTGTTACCAGTCTTGTGCAAAATTCTTGAAAAACTTGTCGTGAATCAGTTCAGGACATATGTAAACTAATATAAATGACTACCACCCACTCAATCGGGGTTCAGAATGGGACATAGTACAAACATAGCTTTATTAAAGGTTACGCATGATATTTTCAAAGCTTGCGATAGTAGCGATTTAACTCTATTCGTTTTGATTGATTTTTCCAAAGCATTTGACACTATCAATCATAATCATACTACATTATTTTGGCTTCAGTGATAAAGTAATCAAATTTATTTCCTCTTATTTAAATAACAGGATGTAAGCAGTGGCGATAAACGGTGTTCTTTCCTCATTTCAAAGTATTGAATCGGGAGCGCCTCAGGGATCAATATTTGGACCCCTTTTGTAGTCTTTATATACTGCAGATTTCTATACTAAAATTAATTTTTGTAATACGCATTTCTATGCGGATGACACGCAGTAGTATTATAGTTTTAAGATCTCTGATAAATATTGCTACTAATTTAATTAATGATTCATCACGAGTAAGTATGATATCTGCCTCTCATTCATTGCATATTAACCCTCGAAAATTATCAGTTTTTGTATTTGGCAGTGCTAAAGATCGACAAAGAGCCATAGACGGTATGAGTATATTTGTCGATAATAATAAAATTCCATTTAGCGTATCAGTAAGAAATTTAGGTGTACTTTTTAATTGCACTTACGGTTCTCGTCTCATGTACGGAAATTAATTCAGAAATCTTATTCTTCATTAAAGCGACTGTACATGAACAGACACTTCCTTCCTATAAAATTAAAATTAAGGTAGATTCTTGTTCGGTGAAATTGATAATGATTTATCTCAAACGGACACTGAAAATAGCATAAGTGCTCAACGTTTCACTATCGCTTAATAGCTTTGTCAGGAGTGAAAATTATTTATTTATTTATTTTCACTCCTGATGAAGCTGTCAAGCAATAGTGAAATGTTGAGCATTTGTGCCATTTTCAGTGTCCGTTTGAGATAAATCATTATATAAAATTAAAAATTCAATTGTGCGAGTCACTTGTGTTTTCACATTTCAATTACTGTGATACTGTCTATGGCCCGTGCCTAGATTCCATATCTTCAATGAGAATACAGAAAGCCCAAAACACCTGTTTGCGGTTTGCCTATGATGTGAAAAGGAGAGACCACGTATCATGTAAGTTGGTGGAGGCTAAATGGTTAAATATGTCCAATAGAAGACAGTTACATATGGCCTGTTTAGTTCACAAAGTATATATTACTTCTTGTCCATTCTATCTCAGTGATTTACTCGTTCTCAGATTCATGTTACACGATAGAATATTACGACGAACTAACGCATTACATACACCATTGCATAAAACTGCCCTCTTCAAAAGGTCCTTCCCTTATAACTCGTCATATATTTATACAAAGATGTCTCATGAGCTGCGTCGTTTCGTTCATTTAAAGTAGTCTATCGGAATCAACTATTGATTGCGCAACAACGACTGTACTTATAATATATTCCGTCACGCATATATTTATTTAAATTAGTAATATAAATGAATTTGTTTTTCCTTTCAATATCATGTCAATATTATCACCGTTCGTTGGGTGGTAGAGCAGCTTAGGCTGAACCCCGCCAACAAAAAAATAATAAAGACATTTTATTAGTATTATTATTTATTATTATGTTAATTTGTAATTGAAAAACCTTGCTTTAATATGTTAGTTTATAACAAAATACTTTAATTGACTATTTTATACCCTCTGTGATTTATTTTCAATCTCAAATCATACCAATATGAATTTCCGGATAATTGAACTGCTAGGGCAGGCCAATAAGATGGTTTCCTTAGTCACTTAATTTTAGATGGGGATTATGTAAAAAAGGTTTTTTTTTTGTAAAAGCCTCCAAATATCAATCTTAATAATCTCTGCTTTATTACGTCTTAAAGCGGACAGAACACAACTCAAAATAAATATTAGATTAAAAGACCCTCAATATCTTCTTAAATACTAGTTCTAGTATAAAACGCTATTGACATTTTGATTAAAGCTACAAATAACTAAAAATTAAATCTAACCGAAAGAGAAAATATAGGAAGTTTTATTTGAATATTGAAAGGAAAACGTATGAGAAAATCGTCGATTGTGTTTGCACACAGTGTGGGATGTTACCGTTTGTTTTACAGAAATACATCTGAAACAACCCTCACATCTATCGATTTTGAATCAATAATATAAATATGAAAATATAATTTCTTGAAATATTAATTTAAATATTATTATATTATAACATGAGTTGTTGAAAACTGGCAGAGTTTCTTGAATAACTTAGCAAGGTTATATTTATTATTAAGAAAAGAAAAAACTAAATCTTAAAACGTAAAACTATTTAAATGCATAAACTAACCCACTCTCTTAATATTCGCGTCTGTAATTATATTTTTATGAATCCTGTAAATTTCCTGTAAAAATTCGAATCATCAGTACGGTTATAGAAGAAAGAAAGAAACAAAAACATTTAGAGTTTATCCTTTTGTATTCTGAATATAATCTTGTGCCCAACTTAACATGCTTACAAGCTATTGATCTCTTCTTGGAAAATATTTAGCCATATTTTCCTTAATTGAGCTGAAAGTTCGTCGACTGTTTCAACTAATCTTGGGTGCCTTTTTACCTTAAAATCCAGAACACCCCATAAATATCCTATAGTGTGTAAGATACTAATCCAGTCTGGTCTAACAATTACATCTTCTTTCATTCAATTTCTGACTATCTGTTATTATCAATCTTCTCTTGGAAAATACATAACCTGTCTTACCTTAATTAAAATGAAAAGTCTTCGAATGTTTCAGCTAATCTTTGATATCTTTTACGACCGATCACAACCAGTCTCTTATAGCCAGTCTCTGGCTTCCTGATTTGCATAGAATCTTACGTTGTAGAGGACACTTAAAGTTGATCTCTTCTCGAAAGCATTTAACTTAATATAACGTTTCCAATAAAAATACAAATTAATAATAGTCTGTTTTAAATAAAAATAATATTTAATAACGAGTTAAGAATTATTAAACAAACACTTATCTTATCGTATTTTATCTGTTTTTTATTCCGGCAGATCTGCAGATCAACTTCCGCTAGTCAGTATTCAATATTTTCGGTTAATATCTGCGTTTTGTAGAAGTGACAGTAAGCATGGTGGCACTGCCATTGATGCACATAATAGTTTAAAATGTAAACAAAATTCTGGGATCAATAACATTTCTATAGCACATGAAATTGAAATATGTGTGCGGATGTGGTGTTTAAAAGTAAAATTATTATCGTTGCCATTTACAGACCACCCAGTGGTAATTTGAAAATTTTTCTTGAAACATTTGAGAATTTGCTGGAAATTTTATCGTCTTTGCAATCTTCTTTCATTATCTCCGGTGATTTTGACATCAATGGAGTCCTACGCCTCAAAGGAGTTCACTCTTTTATTAAACTCTTATAATCTACAGCTTGAGATACAAAGTCCTACACAAGTAACTTTGACTAGTAAAACGTGCATTGATAATATTGTTGCAAACTTAAAAAATGTCCAGACTAGTCTACTACCTTCTCATATATCGGATCATTCCGCACAAATATTAAGTTTTTCTGAGTTACAATCAAAAGCCGAACGAATAAAAGCATGGAAACGTAATTTTATTAAGGACAATGTTGACAATTTCATTAAAGACTTAAACATTACTGATTGGTCTACTCTGGATTCCTGTGTGAATGTTAATGACAAATGGGATAATTTTACAAATTTAATAGCTGAACGTTTTAATCATCATTTTCCCATTGTTCTGAGAACTATTAATACCAAATCTGATAAAGTGTTAATGACCCCTGAGATTTTAAATTGTGAATTAGACATTTTATATGTTCTCAAAAATTTTGATTCGGCAGCTATGCTTACATATAACTATACCAAACGACGTCACAATGAGCTTCTGAAACTTGAACGCACTAGACAATACGATCGCTTAATTGCACATTCTGATAATAAATCGAAAACTATGTGGAGCATAATATCCAGATGCTTGGGAAAAAATTCAACCGGTAACGATACTTCTTCTAATATCTCTGCAGATGATTTCAATGAGTATTTCACTTCGTGTGTTCAAAATTTAATACATAACAACAAATTTAATAAGAATACGTATGAGTGCTATGAATGTTAGAACATTGTTTCTCTACCCTGTCACGGAAGGTTGCCCTTATAAAACCCACACTAAAGAAAGGAGATCCCTCATCTGCAGCCAATTACAAACCAATTACTCTTTCGTCGAATTTTGCCAAAATCTTTGAATATGTAATTCATGCTAGACTGTATGATTTTATGTCATCGTGTAAATTGTGGAACGCGAATCAACATGGTTTTCTCAAAAACTGCTTTATTCGACTTCACTACTAACTTCTTGAATAACTGGGAAGATAAAGATTTGACCTGTGGATTATTCTTAGATTTAACTAAAGCGTTCGATACAATGGACCACCATATTTTATATTCTAAATTAGAACACTATGGTATTCGTGGTCTTGGGCTGGATTGGATTAAGTCTTACCTATCTAGGAGATACCAAAAGATTGTTCTTAAGCAGGCTACGAAATCAAATGAACCTCTTTGATGGAAATTACCTGTGGAGTGCCTCAAGGGAGTCTTTTAGGACCACTACTTTTCGTTCTTTTTATGAATGATCTCTCCTCATCAATTAAAAATCTATTCTGTAAGATATTAAATTATGCCGATGACACTTGTATATTGGTCAAAAGTTATAATTTTTTAAATCTTACTGATTATGGACATTGCTGCTTAAAAGATGCTGATAAGTGGTTTTTTAATAACAATTTAGTTTTAAATGAAAATAAAAGCAGTTGTATTCTATTTCAAAGTATGGTTCACTGTGAAGCACCAACGTCTATATTCCTGAACGATAAAAAGTACTCCTTCGATAATTGTGTCCAATACTTAGGTTTATGGCTTGATGAAACAAAATTTTCAAAATGTCTACCCATAAACCATTTAAAGGTGTCTTTTAGCTGTCTATGCTATTTATATATACAAATGTTTATTATTTGTAATTAAAAATAAAAGAGTTTTCTCCAATTTTGAAAAGAAGTTTGAAAATGGTACTCTTTACACATGTATGAAACTTTTCAATAAATTGCCTATGAGCATAAAAACGTTTGACAAAGAAATTAGTTTCAAACAAAAGGTACATAAGTTTTTAGTTGAACTTGAACCGTACAATCTTTCTGATTATATAAATTAGATTAATTTTAGAAACATATTGTACTCTATTTTCTTTTTCTTTTGACGCTTTTCAAACCTGTGTAACATGTGTGCAGTTGTTTTGAAAATAAATTTATTATTGTTATTATCTACTAATACTTAACACTATTTATAACGCACGCAATTTATATACACTGCACACCATTAATGTCGTTCGAGGTAATTTGTCTCTGGCCTTCCAGGACGAGCCTTTATATCTAGTTCAGTTCTTCTGGAACTCATCTGGATGTTGCCCGGATGTTTTCGAAAATACCCATGATGTGGGCTAGCGTCGTCTAGGCGGTGACGTCACTTTGCCTCGCTATTCCGTCACATTAAGTATAACAAGCTGATATTGTTACAATATCAGTTTGTATTTCTTAAAAATAATAATAATGACTGAGTCCTCTTCTAATTTGAATTCAATCATGGGGATTTATTTTTTGGTTATTATAATACTGTATCAGAACAATTTAGGAAGGTCTCACAAAACATTCCATTAATGTATTTTCTTCTTAAACATTTTAGAGAGCACTCTTTCAATTTTCTTTAGAAGCAGTAAGTATGTACAGAGTTTCAAACTAGACGCAAAAAGTCAATTAATTCGTATTACAGTTATACATAAGGCTTTATGAGTTTATTATTACTATATTATCATAAACTAACTTATGTAAATCCCTCCTAGGAATCTTAAATGAATCTCACGCACAAGCAAAGTTATTTTTATAACAAACTCTAGGTTCGTTTTTACTTCTCGGTATTTACGATATTCATAAATTTAAAAAATCCCTTCATTTTGCTTATGAATATACATGAATGTATTTTAGTGCAACAGAATTACTGAAATTTTTATTAATAATGATGAAGAAAACAAAATATTTTACAATGATTTAAGAGAAATATGGTATAAGTTTGTTACTTTATTCCATTGTCCATTTCATAACAAAAACGTCCATATATTTTTTAAACACTTCTTTACAATATTTTCAGCTAATTTAGTGCACTCTATTTTTCCAGCCAGTCGAATTTGTGACATTCATTTATTCAAAATTAAATTTAGCTGCATGTGCACGATTACCCTCTAAATGATAGGTGCCAACTTCATTCACCGTCATACACACACAGACCTATATGAAAAACTATAATTTTCACGCCGGCATTATTCAAAACCGACAATATTTAATCGGGTCAAATTGCACGCAGATGACGGGCTTAATGCATGTCGACAGAATGGCAAACGTCATCATCACCGTCGGTTTTTGCTCAAATTCTCATCGCATTCGTCACTGTCGGTTGCAGTTTGTAAATACGGCCATTTTCCTACGTGTATTTCCATCACGTACGTTTTCCAATTTAATCGTGATTTCCACGGAACGTCTCTGAACGGTTATGCATTACCCAAAACTCGATTCGATAAGTTACTCGATGAAAGTCATCTATTTCATTCGATTCGCATTCGTAAGTATGTGACCACATACATGATGGCTTGAGCGACGGAACCCGAAAGTAAACAAAAGCTCATCGTTTTAAGCCTGTACAAACAAGGCCCGATAAAAATCGATACCGGAAAAGCTCTCTACAATGCGAACCCTCGACAGCAGTGCTTCTCCACTAAGTGGGAAGGCGATTAGTCACGATGACAGGGGCGTGAAAGGACTATGTGTCTCGCTAATCACTGTCAAAACTGAAACTTAATACCTAATGAGCAATTAAGGGATGTTTAAATTATACTGTGACTGTCGCTTTCTTTCTCGGAATATAAAAAAAAAACATTTCGCGCTTTCACAAGATGCTACGAATAAAAGGGGTTTAAGTTAATGACGACATACATAAAAAAAGCTTATAAACTCTTGAAATTACAGGTACTTCAAATTATACAACCACAGAAAGGCATATAATAACTATAAAGATGTTACCACCCTAAATAGGAACCAAATTTACAAGCAAATAAAACTACCTGTATTTAGAAAAACAAGATGGTATTTACTTTTTTTATTATTTCATTTAAATAAGCAAACCCAAGCAAGAGGAAATAATCAGGAGTCAAGGAATTGAACGGAAACTACGTATTACTCCAAAAACTTGTAGCTTATAAAAAATAAGTATCAAATTAGAATTTATGGAATAAGATAAGGGGAATTTTTATGTGTTTGCAATTTTTATATCGCATTTTAAATAATTTATTTTCAGATGTAATAATAAATAATTACTTACATTTTGTAGCAGTAAAAAAAGCAAAAATCGTTCAAGAAATAAAATTTGAACTTGACCTTGTTTCTGTAGCCTCTCCTCTCTCTACGTGTGTATTTTCTAAATGACGGTAAGGTAAGCTGTAAAAATTGCGTAACTTTTTGCCCAACTATTGATTTGGAAACTTTTGTCACTCAAACAGAACTAAACTTACTTATTTTTAAAGTATGGTCCGTCTGGAAAGTTTGCGGGATATCGAAATTTCTAGATATTTCTTTCACTGTATTGCTTTCCGACATCTTATGAGCGCAGTATTTTTAGCAAAAATCATATTTTTCAAAGAGTTTAACAAAAAAAGGTGAATGATAATAATTTTAAGCAAACTGAAAAATGAGAAAATGTGAGACAGATTCAAGAAAAGAGAATACTGGTAGAGCACATTTTCAATGGAGGGTTTCATTATTAAACAATTAGTAAAAGTGTTTCAATTAAAAAATGTTTGATATGCTCACTTGCTACTTTTGGGGCATTTATGGAAGGTAAAAAGAAAATGAAACCACGACTTCGCGAATTCCTACTTGTTTATAATTTACACAAAAATATGTGTTTTCTTCTTTTACTTCTTTGACTTTTATGCGTGAAATTGTCTTCGAGATTTTCTTAACATATCGCTGATGAAGTGGTCTTCGAGATTTTCTTAACATATCGCTGATGAAGTGGCCATTCACATGACGATTTTTGAGCAATTTGGTTGTCGCAATCCGATTGCACGAAAATCACAATTCAGTTGCTCGTCTATTTCTATTAGACTTCTAGTAAAACAGAGATATCAGAAAGCTGCTTGACGACCAAACCATTGCTTTCGGGTTGATTGCCACTGGCTACTAAGGGATCGATATTGTTCGAATATAATCATCTCGTGGGGCCAGATTACGTCAATATGGCTATGAAAATGGGTACTTTTATCCCCATGAGGCATGGATCGACAGCTTCAGAAATTCTAATAGAAAAAGTTCCGATTAAAAATGTGCAAAACAATAATTTATATAATTTTCTAAACACACACGAATTCGCTTAAATATTCGATGTCTTTTCTTGTTAAGGCTTTCTCAACAAAAATAAGCGATTTGATAAATAAAATATGACTTTTCTTTTAACTCTGCTCTTCCTTTTTTTATTACGTTTCTTCACGACTAATTTAAAAATAAATAGGCTAATTTAAGTAACGTTAAAATTAAATTTAAAGAACGTGGTGAAACAGAATGCATAAAAAATTCAAGCTTCCTTATAGAGGATGATAGAAATAATTTTCTCGTGGAAAGCCGTTTCTTCCTTACATATATTGAATGCTACAGCCTAATGTTATGGTGATATTCTATACAGGATGGCCTCAAAAATAATGGAAGCAACTACCGCATTTGTCACTTTCTTTCTAATACCCAAACTAGCTCCAAGCTTTCCAAAGCTTATTGGGGAGACAAGTTTGTAGTATCCACTTACTATATTTTTTCTTTCTTTGGTATTTGCTTTTCTAAAGGGGGTATTCTATAACTTATTAACAACTAGTTACAATTTAAGGATACTTTAGAATAGAAAATGTGATTGGCTATTTTTTTTCCTTCATGACCAGAACTCGTCTGCAAAGGATGCACTGGAGGCACCGCAAGCATTTAGACTTATTTTGCTGGCCCTGGTTCTCTTACCACAACCAATCAGTGAGACATGTCGCCTGTATTCGCTGGTACAGGTTTTTCAATGCATCACATCTACACAAAATGTGCATTGCTGTCTCTTGTTCTCCATTCCAGAATCTGCAGTTTAGATCCCCATTGAATTTACCCATCCTCCACAGATGCTCCTTAATAGTCAGGTGTCTTGTTAGTAACTCCGTGGTTGAGTTGTGCCTTGCTTAAAAGCAAAAATTCTGCAGCTCTCTTTTTGAAAGGACCTCTAAGGAAGGTCTTGCTGTGGCGATGTCCTGGTCTGCTTAGCCAGTATCTGTATGTTCATTGCTTATCCAGTCACTAAAAAACCCCCGAGTAGTGTTCTTGGTTATACCTAAGACAGGTTGAAGGCCAAGGTATGCCATACCCGCACCCTGCCTGGCTAGTTCATCGGCCCGTTCGTTGCTGATAATACCCCGATGACCTGGCGCCTACACCAGCGTAACGCAGTTGTATTCCGCCAGGTCATTGAACTCACTTAAGTATTCCCACACCAGTTTGGAAGAGGTCTTTGAGCTTACAAAGCCTTCAAAGCCGCCTGGCTATCGGTTAGGATAAAGATCCGCTTATTTGTGTAAGCCCTCCTTTTGTTTTCCCGCGCACATTGTAATATGGCATATATTTCTGTTTGGAATACGGAGGCAAATTGGTAACGGGAAGCATAACTTCTTCTTTGGTCTGTATGTATTGTCAAAGGTTCCTTCGATGTCTAGAAAGGCAGCTAAGAGGACCTCCTCATTTTCCAGAGATTTCTTCACCCTCCACCCACCCACCCCTTGTATACCCATCGAGTATTTTTCCATTGCCTTTAGTACAAAGGAGATAAGACTAATGGGCCTAAAAGCTTTTGCCTGAGTATAGTCCTCCCGACCAGTTTTTGATATGAATACCATTCTGATCAGTCTCCACACTCTTGGCAAATAGCCTAGAGCCAGACAGGTTCTTAGAATTATACAGATTCTGGTGAGCAGAAGGTCCGACCCCTTCTGCAGCATGGCAGGCATTACCCCGTCCGGACCCGGAGATTTGTAACGATCAAATGAGTTTATTGCCCAATTGGTACTAGAAAACGTTGACTCTCCTGGCAGAATTCCATTCCTCCCTTGATGGTCTGAAAACAGAGGCATCCGGAACCTAGCTATTCCAGCCAGCAGGCGCAACTTCAATGACAGTTGACCCAGGAAAATGAACCCGAAACATTTCAGTCATAGTTTCTTTTCCTGTTCCAGTGAATTCTCCGGTAGGTTTTAAAGAATATTTAGGTATCCTTGAGGGAACTTCGAGAGCATTTTATGCAGTCTGGCACATTCTGGAGTACTTTCAATTTCCTCACAGTGTCTCCTCCACGATACCCTCTTGGATTGATTGGGTGTTACTAAAGTCACAAAAATTAAGAACCTTTTAAATTGGACGTCTATTCGATGGAGAATACGCTCTTAACTGAGGAAGCGTAGAAAACCCTGTTTGAAGGAGCCAGTATCGAACCATCTTGTCGGATCTACTACAAGCTATCGTATTTTACTTTTTCGTTAATACAAAGTCCTTTACATTTATCCATTAGTGCAGACCAATAAAGGTATTCGATTGAACGTGATTCCTGAAGCTCGCGTTTTCCTTTTCAATATTATTGGAGGTTTATTTCTCATTTTTCTTTAATGCATTCTTATTTTGGAGTTACATTTTGTCATATTTAAATTTTTTTAATATAAAACCCTCTCCTTTATAATGGAGGTAGTTCAATGCTTGTCTTAATTTACAAGTGATAATAATGTTCGTTCGTAAGAGACAGGTCCTGAACTTTGATTGTTTTACTTGCCTTAATTCATTCGATGTTAATAAAAGGACAACACTAAAAACGGTTAAAACACACCAATTTTTTTAAATCTATCAAAGAATAGAAATTAAAATACTTTTAAACAATTTTTGGAAATTTTTAAAAGAAATGTTTATTAGTTTCTTAATTTGTATTTCGAAAATGTTAGTATTTTAGTTAATGCTTTGTTTTTTAAAATGTATGAACAGATTTTAACCAAAAATTTCAATAACATAGTTGCAAACAGCCAGACAAACATGAAATTATCTAAACTGCTTATTGTCGTTAGTTAATAACGCGATATTCAGTAAGCTATGATTTACGTGCTTTTCTCAAAAGCCTTGAAAACAACTGAAATGAACGTAAAGCAACACAAATAAATTCAGTTAGTCTTCTGCATCTGCATTAAACTGAAATATTATCAACCTACTGTGTTTTAACAGCAAATATTTCACCAATGGCGCATGTTGTAGCAGGTGGGATGGCAACGCATTCTTAAGAGTGGATTACTCTATGCCTCCTTAATATGAATAATGTCTGCACATTTATCTAATGCTCGGCAAAATATAATTATTAAATCATTTTTATTTGATAGGGGTATTATTTAAATTGTGGTGACTCTCTTTATATGTAAGTACTGCATTCCGTAATATAAAGGGTGAATTAATTCAAATTTTCCTTTCTCTCTACAGTTAATTAAGAGATTCAATCAACCGTCTCGCGTTCTGTACGATTATCTAAACTTCGAATCGCAATGCTTCATTATTATCAGCATAATTGCCAAGCGAGTGGAATCAATAGAGCAATTTAGTTGGTAGAAGGTTTGCCACACATCAATACAAGCTGCACAAGATTTCAATTTAATTCAGTGCTTCACATTCACATATCTTTATTTTTAGGGTTGTTTACTGTTGTTGCACAGCTAGTTTAGAGAGACCAAATTTTTCGATCAGTTCGATCAACCCGTCCCTCTTTAACCCCCCTAGTTCCGTGTGAAGAAATTTTCAATACCGTAACCGAGATGTTGTGCCGGATTAGCGAAATTACGTTTTCAATAACTCCGCAGATCGCGAATCCCCTTTTTAGGGACGCTCCCCTTTCGCCGGTTCGTCCTCGCTATATGGCGGCAGCGGCAGCGGCGTATATTTAATTTTAGAAAATCGATGATACATCGGGGTCAATATTTCCGGTTGAATATAAATTTTAGATGACACGTTATACGCCAGAAATATGTTGCCGGGGGGTGCTCTTTATGACTTATATTTTCAGGGCAAGTCACATAATTTAGGATTACGTGAGGAGATTTGAAAACGTTCTCATCCCGATGCGTACATGCCTATTAAATAACGTACTTTTGGAAAAAAGAATTGTCAGGAAAAAAGGACATTCACAATTTTGTTTCAAAAAAATGTTATAGAAAAACGAACTAAATAAGCCAGCAATGACATTTGTTGCTTTTTCTTTGAAACGAAGTGTACTGTGTACAGTATATGTTACTTAATTTGCTTCAATGCAGCACATGATGTTAATTAAAATTAAATACAAAGTACTAATCAATAATATAAAGTCTTGCGGTCGTCTAAGAAACCGGTAATAGTATTGTGGGAAACAGAAAGACCTCAAGTGCGAAGCGACGAGTTCCAATAATCAGGCGGTCACGTAATTGATAATTGGTGGAGCCGCTGGTATTTTAACGTAATTCCTGCGTGGGTTATTGCCAAAGCCTACCTTCATCATCGGGTAAACCGCATCCCAACCAAATACCTGCTCAGTTCACACACTCACAGCCAAAGCTTGTCCAGGTTCCAGGGTCTGATTGCCTTCTATACTATGCAAATTAAAATTACGTAATTCGCACAGTTGAATCATTATTACAACCGTTGTTATGCACACTGTATTGCGTGCATCTAGATACATTATAAATATTAATCGCTTGCATTTATACACGCACATATTCAACGCTCTAAATATAAAACAATTACGTACTTTACATTCACGGCACGTAAAAACTGGAAGCAACATAAAGAAGCCCTCGAATAATATTTGCATTTCAACTTTTTTTCTATTTCTTATAGTAATTAACGAAATGGCGTGTGCGTGCAGAATTTATCAAGCATATTGTTCGTTCGTATTATTAATTCACGTTAGGTGTAGCATAGATATGGGGCGGCTTCTTTTATATCAAGACGTGTCGATGTTAACACCTGTTCATGCTTGTCGACCTGCCCACTGTTTTCGTGGAAAATTATTAGCAACAGGTAACCCCGCTTGTCGGCGTTGTAATCAATTCTCCCGAACACATTTATTACACCCTCATTGTTCCTGTTGGCATGTGTTTGGTCGGTGCAGTTGTAAGGCAAAATTTATGAAAAATTAATGTGCATATTATTTAGAGCTAAAAACACAATGAGTTTTTCTAGCACCTCCACCATATTGAAATTTGAAATTTATACTTTACGAGTTTTCAACAAGAAAAGCTATGATTAATGTACTGCAAAAAAAAACTAAAAGCGTTTATCCCATTAATATAAGTTGCATATTAGTTCTATTTAATTTAATGTACGAGGGGCGTATATTTATGTTGACTTGGGACGGTTTATTTGTTAATAAAATTACAGTGGAACATCGCAGTTTGTTAAAGTTCCTTACAAAAGTAGGCAATGGCCCAAAAATTATTTAATTATCTTATGTTTTCAAGATAAATTTTTGCCCAAACTCTTTCGACGAACTAGAGAATTAATTAACAATGACCAAAAGTCCGGATGACCCGTGGAACTTGAAACAGAAGACACGGTGCGAAAAGTCCAAAACCTGATCCTGCAAAACGACGTATAAAAGTCTCTTTACTGTCAATGAAGTCTGTATATTCGAAACACGTGCCCTGAAAATTTTGCATGATGATTTGGATGTCTGCTGGGTGGATTGCTTACACCTGGGCAAAAACTTATCGGCAAGCAAAGTTTAAAAAAGGAACAGAAATATTCTTTCTTGAGTTACCATCGAGAATGAGATTTGAGGTATATCACTAGGACCCTGCCACTAACTAAACAGAAATCCTTGCAGTGGATTCATAAAGGCTCTCAAGCAGCAAAAAAAGACAAAATACAATTGTCCGGCAACAATCTATTAGAAAGGTGAAGGAGTCGCGTTTAATACGCCAAGAAGATCTCAAATAAATAGAGAGGTTTTTGGAAACACAGTTTAAAATTTAAAAGTTGCTCTGGAGGAAAAACTTCCAAATTCTTACTCGCGAGAAAACTTCATGCTCTTCGGGTTCATGCGGCAAACAAAGTTCAGCAGATAATTAGTGACTGTGGGTTCATAGAGTTGCGGCATCCGCCTTATAGCCTTAACTTAGCTTAGTCAAGTATCTTTTTATTCAAAAACTTCAAATACATATCAGGGGAAAGCGTTTTACATCTGATGAAGCACTTAAAAAGAAGCTGTTGTTTTCGCGAGGGTATGGGACAATTGGAAAAAGGATGGAATAAGTGTGCAAGAGCTTTTAGGTTTTTTTCTCCTTGGCATGAAATTATGCCCTCGTATATAAAATATGATAAACACAACTATGGAATTCTAAAGCGTTCTCTTGCCGTTTGATCGCTAATTATTCGCAAGATCATTCGCTCAGATTACGGTGACTCTATCAAAGTATCAAAGCGGCAAGACGACGTATAAAAGTCTCTTTCCTGTCAGTGAAGTCTGTATATCCGAAACACATGCCCTGAAAATTTTGCATGACGATTTGAATGCCTACTGGGTAGATTCCCAGATTGCTCACACCTGGGCAAAAACTAGTCGGCAAGGAAAGTTTAAAAAGAGAGAGAAATTTTCTTTTTCGAGTTACCGTCGAAGATGAGACTTGGGGCATCACTAAGACCCTGCCACTAAATAAACGGAATCCTTGCAGTGGGTTCATAAAGGCTCTCAAGCAGCAAAAAAAGACAAAATACAATTCTCTGGCAACAATCTATTAGGAAGCCAAGAGGATCTCAAATAAATAGAGAGGTTTTTGGAAATACAGTTTAAAATTTAAAAACTGCTGTGGAGGAAAAACTTCCAAATTTTTACTCGCGAGGAAAACTTCATGCTGCTCGGGTTCATAAGGCAAACAAAGTTTAGCAGATAATTAATGACTGGGTTCATAGAGTTGCGGCATCCGCCTTAACTTAGCTCCGTCAAATAGCTTTTTATTCAAAAACTTCAAAAACATATCAGGGGAAAACGTTTTACATCTGATGAAGCACTTAAAAAGGAACTGTTATGTTCACGAGGGTATGGGACAATTGGAAAAGGGGTGGAATAAGTGTGCAAATACTTTTATGTTTTTTTTTCCTTGGCATGAAATTATGCCCTCGTATATGAAACATCATAAACAAAACTATGGAATTCTAAAGCGTTCTCGTGCCATTTGATCACTAATTATTCGCAAGATCATTCGCTCAGATTACGGTGACTCTATCACAGTATCAAAGCGGCATTGTAAAGTGTGTGAAATCTTGATAATTTGACAGTGAAAAATTAACCCAATCATTAATTAGTTACTTGGCCTACATACATCACAATCATGTGATCTTGGTTCTTTGTTCTTTTGTGCTGTTACAAAATAGATCAATTATTTAATTTAAGGGGTATTTTCTTTACAAAAATATAAGCTTTTCATCTGCTCCTTTGAAAACTCCGAAGTTTTATTTATTACTTACCTTTAAATTAGTTGGTTTATTTTTATTTCAATTTAATGAATTAATACGAATATAATACGATATGAATACGAATTTAAATTTTCGGAGACATAGAAGTGTTCAATAATATTAGTTTACTTACAATTAAGCTAAAATGTTTATTATACATAGTACAGTTAAGAAGGAAATATGAAAATTTAGTTTACAAAGTCTAGCGTAAAACTTATGTATTGAAGGCATCGGTACAAAAAAGAGGAGTCCACAATTTATGAAATTTTGAATTTTCCAAATTTCGCTTATTTAAAATAAACTTTACTATGAGCTACAAAGGCAATGCAACTTCAAATTCATTAGCTTTATAATAAACATTATAAAATAGTTCACTAATTTCTCCTCAAACATTTAAATTTGGAATTATCTTCTTTGTGCACCAACGCAATCCGTGACGTATTCAATTCTATTATATTGAAATACGAACAAGAACGAAAGCCTAGAACCAGCACTGTTTCTACATAAATTAAATTCGTTCACTATAACTTCTAACAAAAAATTAATGTTAATGAAGAGTTTTCTCTTCGCTGGTGTTTATTTTGCAAGTTCCATTAACTCTTACCAAACTGATTGTGTTTATTATTGTAATCTTACAAGGGAAGTATCCCAACCCGAAAATTCAAAAAAATTTGAAACTTTATGGGTTAGTAGTTCACCTTAGGGTAAGCACGGAGCCATTTTTTTTATCTGCCCAAAAAAATTGAAATTACTAAGAAATATTTTAGAAAATTTTAATTTAGTAGGCGGGCGCTTATTGCCAACAATTGGTATACGACATTTGCATGTCAACACAGAACATTTTCATTTTTCAATTACATTAAACATAATTTTAGTTCTTAATATTTGTAAACATCCACCTACCAATTTCAAATTTTGTTTTTAAAACAAAAGCATAAGTGTGTCATATCGTCGTATACAGATTTTATTTTTGCATCACATGGTACGAAAATCTAAGATAGCGGCCGTAAACAAAAAAACAGTTGACAGTCGTATCTGTGAAATTGTGAATCCTAACCTATTTATTCTGACTGTATTAGATTGTCCATTGAATTTAATATAAAATTACAGAATTTTGTGACTCTATCTTGATAAATGAACAAGATATTCAAGATTTTCGAAATTGAGAGTTCTCAGTTTTTTGAAGATATTTCGGTAATGAATAAAGATAGAAGAGATTTCTTTGCACATTTTTATAGACCCCAAAATAGCGTAACTTTCTTGTAATTTAACCATCTTTGTATCTCATATAGTTTACGAGATCCCCATGGTGAGCCTTTAATTAGTTGTAACCCTGTATATAAATTGATCGAAAAGGAAATCTGTGCAGTTTATAATTTTTCAGTCTATTGGGTTTTCATATCGTACAAAATGGTAGTAATAAATCCAGTTAACATTTTTAATTTGTTGATGTTGACGTACAATTTTACTAATAATGAAAATAGAAGAATGGTACCATCACACCAGGAGCAGGAGTTACACGGTATTTTTTTGCGAATTAATCAGTAGAAGCATGGCAGATACGTCTTTTGAAGCGCAAACTGACATTACTTTAGAATTTTTAAATATGAACCGTCCACATACATCACAATATATTGATGAAGATGAACCACCTACATTTGAAGATCAGAGAGAGTTTATAGAGGAAGAACAAACACCCTGTACAGATGAAGAAAATATAGGAACTGTTACGTCTGATTACAAACAAGATGCTGTCAACTATTGGAAAAGTGGAAAAAGAGGTCGTTTATCTTTACCTACGGTACGCCATCGCTTTAGAAAAGTCCAGTCGCTTCCACAATTGTACAGGTGGGAAAAACGTTAGAACAAGGCGGTTCACGAAGGGAAAAGCTATTAAAAATAGCAGATTATGTATTTAATAAATTCGCAACAGCAATGGAATTGGGAGATATATTTCATATATTGCATTTACGAAAATAGGCAATAGAAGCTAATGACAATACTTTAAAGTATCAAAGAAATGGATATCGCATTTTAAAAAGACATATAGGATTGTATCACGAAAAATTAATAAATTTAGCAGCAGATCATACGTAACCAGTACAGAAAGACTACAGGAAATTGCGGGCGCTTTTGTAAATAAAATACAACAACATATAGAAACTTATGGTGTAGAGAATGTATATAATGCAGATGAAAGTGGATTTCAGCTAGAGTTACATTCAACTCACACTTTAGCTCCCCAAGGTTCTAAAACCGTCGAAGCAGTAGTGCAATCTGTACAATCAACCACTCACAGTTATACAATTCTTCCATTGATTTCTGCTGCAGGTAAACTTATGTCTCCTTTATATATCGCCTTTAAAGAAACAGGAGGAAGATTTGGACCCCGCGTTCAAGAGTCTTTATTTCATTCAACAAATGCAGTGGCTAAAGCTTCACCGTCTGGAAAGTTAACTAACGAATTATTCACAAGTTAGTTTTTGGATGTGTTTATACCAAACACAGGTTAGCGAAGTATTTGACTATTAGATTCGTGGACAGGTCATTGTCCCGCTACTTTACAGCAAAAAGTACCGCCAAATTAATATAAAGATATTCAAATATTTACAATGCCAAAAAAAAACTAGAGGGATGATTCAACCTTTGGATGTATATGGTTTTCGAGTTTGGAAAGGTTTCGTAAAAGCATTTTCCGATCAAGTACTTCTTGGACAATTTAACATAGATTTACGTGCAAGAAATAACGTCCTAAAATTACAATCACTTATATACAATCAACTCTCAGCTCCAAGATATATAAATTTGTTTGCCTATAGTTGGTACAAAAGTGGATATATTATCAACAAACCGAATAATAGTAATAGGTTTCTATGTTTCGAATACTTTTTCCAAGAATATCATTTTCATCACATGTAACTAGATTTATTACTACCTTTTGTATTTATTGTTAATCAAATAAATATTTTGCTCTGTTTGCCTTTTCAATTACATATGTACCTATTGGTGCGTTAGATTAGTAATATGATAAAGATATGCCTAGATTTCTGAACTGTAATCGAAGTTAATATTTAAATATGACTTTCATAAACCACTTCTAAATTAATAAATTTTCTAAATTAATACTTGGATAAGTAATATTAATATTTAAGTGCTCTGGTATTAAGATCACCAAGTACTCAAAATCATAGAAAGTATGAGACGTGTTTTCATCCCCTAAAAAATTTTTCCGAATGTTAAAAAAATTTAGCAGCGCTCCACCCGAAGTGGACTACTCACCCAGAGCAATGAATTATTTTTTTGACTTTTCAGATTGGGGTGGTAGGGGGTAAGTTTTGATTTTCAAACTATAAGGGGTGGCAGTTTTTACATATGTGATAGAGCATTGAAAGACAAATATTTTGCCATATAATTTTAATTTTTATCTTTGCTGGTTACCGAGTTATTCGCAGAAAACCGAAAATCGCAAAAATTTCGAAGGGTGCTTTTCCCCGCTTAAAGCGTTTTTGGGCAGATAAAAAAAATGGCTCCGTGCTAACCCTAAGGTGAACTACTAACCCACAAAGTTTCAAATTTTTTTGAATTTTCGGGTTGGGATACTTCCCTTGTTAGTCTGCTTCGTTGGTTTTTGAAACCCTGAAACTAAAAAAAAATATATGCAGGGATGCCACAAAGAAATGTACTTGAGCCAGACTATACTTGGACGGCATTTCAGAGCATAAAATTTCAAATTAATCAGCTTTCAGTACTAACGGAAGTACTACGGCACTCGTAATAGGAAACAACAAAGAGCAAACACTTGGACCTAAACCTAGACATTGACTTGAACGTGTCAAAAAGAAAACTGAAAAATCAAGACTGAAATATAAAAACATATGTTGATTGTTACTAACGAACTCGCATCTTTCTATACAAAATATTAGTCTATCAGCAAGTTTTTAAACCAGTAGGGCCTTTAACTGTAGGGGCTGTAACTAGACTTGTCTTCGAAAAGGGCGGACAATACTTTCATTGGAGATTTAGTGAGCAGATTATCCTCCGGTTATACCAGCCATGATGTGTTTATTTGTGTACTGAAGATGACAGATCATCTCTTGAAGAAGGTATATACATACATAAAAATTATATTTAGGGATGAAACTTTCACATTTTTCATTTAATATGTTAAAACAACATTCTCCTGTAATGTAGCTTAACGAAAACGCAAAACAAATTAAGCAAAATACTCTTAATGAAATGCGAGGTGTTTTGAAGTTTCCATCTTCTCTCTTTCGCGGTTTGATAACGCAGGGACGTATAAACACTAATACCGAGTATCAGTATCATGTCACAGATGGTGTTAACGCAAGACACGTAAGTAAAGTTAGCGAGCGGTTTCAGTTTGCAACAAAACAGAGAGAGCTTGTTACGCAAAACTAAAGTTGAAAGTAATTTCAGAGAGTCCTTTGATATTAAACTTGATAATAAAACATGGTCGAGGCGGCTCTTTTGTGTCTGCTGCTGAAACTTTTACTTTTAATTTCAACTAGTTTAAAAACAAAAAACTTCCAGTCAACATCAAATTGCCTTGCACTTGTATCAAATACAATATTTTTTTTAAGAAAACATTACCTAACTACATAATTATAAGTTTTCAGTTTGTTTTTGATGTTGTTTATTGCTTCTAGTATTGCAATGCCTACGTGGAGGTTTATATCGTCAAAGGAAACTATTTTTTGCATTCGTTATTGATAAAGTTTTTTTTTTTGAGAAATTCGAACATTAACAAGCACACTCTTTGTCTTTGCCTTTATTAATTCTTATTCTCACTTAAATAATCAATATAATTATTTTTAATATGTAAATAAATTCATTTTTATTTAGTCCTGCGTAAATTTATTGTATATTCTAAATGCCAATTAATTTTTCATTCAAATAAATGTCTCTTAAACAAAATAGTTCAAACAAATTACTGAATACTAGCTTTAAGCAATGTCTCTTTGTTTCTGTCAGATATATAATACAAGACACCTGCAGAAACACATTTCAAGTTATAGTTGCCGTAAATTGCATTGCGCTGCGCAAAACGAAGCAATGTTTACGAAAGAGAATTGAAATTGCAAACAAAACGTGATCTCTACTGTGTTCACGTTATGCTATAATAACTTACATTAAAACGGAAGCGATGCTATTGTTTACCCAATAGTTTTAGTTCTCCTTTTTTAAGAACGTTGCAGTTATCTCTTAATTATAGTGGCTAGCCAATTTTGTTAGCAGACATTAACTTAACAGAAGGCAGATTTTAAATTCGTAACTCATACTGCTTTTTTTCGCCGTAATAGTAAGTAGATCGTAACAAAATTGGTGGAGGCGCCAATTAGGGACTTAATATTTTAAATGCCATTCTCCCAAGAAACATTTACAGTAACATTTGCGAGTATGGCATTGAAATTTCGACGGTAATTTCATCAGAACAAGTTCAGAGTGGCCAAAGTTAGCCGGAAAGCTGCAGGCGTCGCGTTAAAATCAAAGTTTTTAACCTAATCCTGCTCGACCGGCTATCAAATTAACGGACATTTTACGAGAGATTGCAGCTACTAATTTAATACTGGCGCATATTGGTCGATAAAAACGCATACTGAGCGTCGATAATTTGCCGTTGATGCTCGGTTAATCAACTTCAACTCCATGCCAAAGCCCGGGGATTAGAGAGGCGTTAACTCTGACGTGGTTAAATAAATAGCCGGAGAACGGTACACCTGTGGGAAGTGCTTGATTAATTTGCCCGCAACACATGATGCGTTGTATAATTTTAGATTCAATTAAAAGTTGTAAAAATTTTATGGGTTTATCGATTTTGAAAGTCATTTCCACGCTGAAGAATATTTTGCAAACAAAACTTGTAACAGTTATAGGGGGAAATGTGCGACCCGAGAAGTGGTTGAGGGCTAGTAACTGTTAATTTTTAATTTACGTATGTTTTGTGTAAACTCCAATTAAGTCTAAAAAAAATTATAGAAAATTTTGCAAATGTTTCTTTACCCTATGTCTTATGGGGTCTGCCACAGAAGTCACCAAGTCGAAGTTTCAAACAAGTCCTTCGATTAATCTCAAAATTACCAACAACTTCCCTTTGGAAAGGAAGACTTTATAATGTAAACAAATACCATTTACAGTTCTAGCCGCTTAAGCCCCCCCGGCTCAAAAGTTTTTCGAGGGTCAGCGGAAGCCCTTTGGGAAGTAAAGTCACGTACACCGTCCCACTTGTGACACGACGACTTTCGTCGAGGGCGTAATCTCCTCGGATGGGAAAGTTACTTTGCCGCCTTTTGTTTACAAATTTAATTTGTTTTCTCGCACGGCTATAACAACGAACGCCAATCGAAGGCGTTCATCGTATTTGTCACGTAAGTGTTTCGGGGCAAGAGTGTTTTTATTCCTTTTTTTTTATTTCTTTTATAAAACCCGTCGATATAACAATTTTTATGGGCATAGACGTACATTAATGTAATTGCATTATAGTCTGCTATGAAAAATACGTAATGGTGTTCGAAAAGTCATAAAATCCATTTGATTATCTTTTGCCAGATTTTCAAACAGGAAAGAGACGTTTGCGCCACAAAGTATACGAAATCTCCTGTTATAGAGTTTTAGTGTTGTTTGAGCAACAGTTATGGCGTTAAAATGGTCATATTGCGACCGAGACCGAGTTGACACTCCGAGTTCATATCTGAATCGTCTATTTTATTTTACTACCAAATCGGTACTCTAATGGCCCTCGGCCCTCCTCATTTTGGGCGTAGCAAAGAAATTGATCCCTGATAAATATTGTTATATTGTCAGTAGTTGCGATGGTCAGAAACAATTGAAACTTCAGAATATCAAAAGTGAATAAGTATAACAACCAAGTCTCGAAGGATGGATAATTTTGAGAATATATTCATGGAAAGTAACATTTGGTTCAATAAATTTCAGCTCACAGGCAGCTATGCAATAAAATTTCATGTCTTACCTTAATACAGATCTTGTTGTCGACTTGACTCGGCTTTTATTTATCAATTTTGCACTGAATCTTTCTTAACTCAAAACCACTAGTTTAATTAAACTAATTTTTATTTTATATTTTGACAAAATTTAAACTTCACTATGTGCACACGTAGGATTTATGCAACTGTGAAAATGGTTTTTACAACTGAACAGGACGCTTACGTTGTGGAATCTTACTTTCGCACTGCACAAAAAGCGAAGGAATTTGGAGGTTGAGAATAGGGCTCGGACGAGAACTTCGAAACTGTTAATCAGATTGTAACTGAAACACCTATCTCTTCTATTCGCAGAATTTTACAAGAATCTAATCTTCCCTTCAGTACATGTCGAAGACGGGTTTATATTTAGTTTTTTTTTTCACAGCCACTTGTGATATGAAATTTATTGAACATACTGCAGTGTTAATTACCTTTTTAACAAAAATTAATTAACAATTACATTACGTGGGAAGATTTAAAACATATACAACAGTGCCACGGTCCAGAAGACGTTCAACAACACCTTTCGAAACAACTTGACGAGGTAGACGCAAGTGTGACGAGACGTTTCGAAAAAACGACATACATCTAAAACAAACAAACAGACTAATGACAAATACAAAACGAAAAGGGATACTTAGGAATGTAAAACGCAGCAGTTATAGAAAGCATAATTGCAACACTACGAATCAAATAAGCTTTCCTGAGGGGAGCTCAAAGGTGGTAGAACATTTTGAATGGGCGAGCAAACACTTGGATTTCATTGAAAGAAAGCAGCGGAGGTTTGGCTTATTCCGGGAGCCACTAACAGCCATACGTTATCCAGTGAATGGAAAAAAGCAAAGCAAGAATAAGAGGAGACTGGTCTATTTGGAAGACGGCCGACGAATGCGCCTTCATTGGGACCAGGTTCCGGACTTCTTAATAGACTATCAAGCATTGTGTAACGAACACTTATAGGGAAGTGCCAAAACTAAAAAAGACAAAGGTAATAAGAGTGTAGGTAATAAAAGTGTAGGACATGGGTTAAGTTTATTTGATTGGTAATACGTTGTGAATTATTTTAGATAAGTAAGGTTTTAGAGGTTAGATAATTAGAAAATAATGTATTTTAGATACTTACCTGTTGTTTAAAGTTAAGTTTGTTCCATTTTTAGTTTGATTTTCATAAAATGTAATCATATCTAAGGTAAACGCTAATTGTCAAAACGTGACGTTTATTTTCCAACTCAAATCTAATATGTAACTAGATCAGAACGCGGATGTTTCGGTAACCATGACAACGAGAAAATAAACAACGAAAAGCGCCATAAAAGGCAAGCGCTCCGCGATTTGGAGAATTCCTTCTTCGACCTCCGCAGGTAAAACTTCTATAAAGCAAGCAATTTTTATTAAAAAAGGTTTTTAAGTGCAACGTGGTATTTTCATTAAATGGAGAACATTTTACTGGATCCTGAATACCTGTATCCTTTTTCCTTGACCAACAACAAGGAAGACGTGACAACACGAACAAAATTTTTATATAAACACTGGACAACGGGAGACGTTTAGGTATTGTCGAAGGGCGTCTCTCTCTTGTGAAAGAGTTGAGGCACGTGCGTGATCGGCAGTGCAGAGCGTCCCCCTTTTGACAAGTATACATCGGGTAGGGCAAGAGGTCCACCGACTCTTGTGAAAGGCGAGGTGACATGGCCGACTTGTGATACCTGGTGTTCGCTTTGGATGGACGGTAACCTGTATCGTCGAAGGGCGCCTCTCTCTCTTGTGAAAGAATTGAGGCACATGCATGATCGACGGTACAGAGCGTCCCCCTTTTTACAAAATATACATCTGATAGGGCAAGAGGCCCCCGATCTTTGTGAAAGGCGAGGTGTTTTGGCCGACTTGTTCTAACAGGTATGATAAACCCTTTTCTTCATTTTCTTTTTCTAACGCACTGACGCATACACATTTGACACTGACACCCCCCCTCTCATTTTTTCTATGTTTGTCACTGTATGTGTCCGCCATGGGGCCATAAAACGAAAAGTGGGTAATTCCGAGCGACCCAAAGAAAACCCTGAGAGAAAGATAAAAAGAAAATAGACACATACCCACATACATAAAGACAGTAATTGACAAAAATAACCCAAAGCGACCACGAACATAACAATTTTGGCACCCAAAGGCCGTAGAAATATATAAAAGAAACTCTACAATTGACACCGTAACTTGGAGCTCTTACAATACGTTACAATAAAAGCTATTATTAATATAAAGCCCTAAACATCAATGTACAACAAACCATTGTCAAACTGTATTTTCGATATTTTAAACACAAAATTTTTTCCAATTCAAAATTCTTATGTGCAGTGTGTTTCACTTACTGTAATTACTATTTATACACAACTTTTTACTGTATTCACTAAGTGAAACTAAATCGATTACACCCTGTACATAAATAGATAATATAACGTAGCTATTTTTTTTTATCTATTTACGCGTCCTGTTGCACAAAATATTTCATTTTTAATCTGCTTTCGCAAAGCACAGCGGGATTAATATGCTTGAAGGCGCAAGTACTACAACAGTTTCCTGATAGAATATCAGACGGTGTATTTCAAAGTTCCCGTAAACTCCATAGTTCAATATCCGCCAGCTCATAAACTTGTTGTGCCATTTTTGTTCGCCTCCTACTTTAAAATAAGTTGCATCGAATCTGAATTAATCCGGAGACTATCCGGATGCATCTCCGGCATGCTCGATCGATTTCATAGGAAGCTTTTAAAAGAGTTACTAAGAAATTGGAAAGCGAGAAAACTTTTTTTTACTGTAGTGTGAAGAATAATAAATTTTAATTATGCATTGTTCTTTTCATTTTTTTTATAAAACTATAAGTACATTGTAATAGATTTATAGATATGTGATGTTCGGATTTTTAATTATTTTAACAGAGACATTTCAATCTGAAACTCATAAATGCATTTCAAATGAAAGGCAGTATTCGCTTCACCGCCATTAATTATTTAGAAACTACACGCCATTGTTGGAGTATTGATCGACCCACTTGTTTACCACCTCATGGCGAACTTTTCTAGACCAAAATAGAGAGCGACACAAATATAACTATTTAGGATGGATGAGTCGACAACAGCGGAATCATTTTCGAAACAACGCTGTTACAATCCCTGGATGTTATTCGCTTTAATATTCGCTGTATCCGCGAAAGCTCGAGGAAAAAAACGAGCTTTTTGAGTGCCACGAAAAAACTCTCTTCCCTTGTATCGCGCCTGTTTTTCAGCTTATCAACGCTTGGAAGTTTGCCCAAACTTTCTCTAGAGCAGAAACTATATGACAAATATATTTTCGGAAACGAGCGAACTTCGTCCTTGGACTTGCTACATCTAACAAAGGCGCTTTATTTCAGGATAATTTACTCTTTGACGTTATTACAATTTTTTACAGGCTATTTTCGTTAAATTGAATTCACATCTTTAAAAAGGATTTTAACCTGAGTTCCTCACTGGGACTACAATAGAACGCGCACACGTTTTAAAGTTATTTATTTCCTCGACGGCGTGCAGGACAAAAACAAGCACTAAAGCAGCTTGAGTGTACAGCAACAGGTTCGCGCCTGAATCAATATTGTACGGTGAGCTCTCGAAATCCTTTGTGATGGCAAATTATTATGTACTCAAGTTTCACGTACCTATTCGTTTCCTTCTCCCCCTCCTTCGTTTCCACGTCGTAACCAAATAAATTGAAAAAATTTTACCAGGGTAAAATGATAAATAACGGAAGCGAAACATCTGCGTGTCTTAATTGGAAATGTAAAAAGAAATTTAGTCTTGCTTTTACAAAAAGTAAGTTTAGCAAATCCTATTAGCAGAAATTCAATCTACTTTTGGGACCCAGGAATGACACACCACCCTTATTGCTTCAGAATGATTAATGGAGTTTGTTTAATAAACTTTGAAAGTGAACGAGGCGCAGCTTATTATATGTGATTAAAATATAAATTGTTATTTTAGTTAACCCAGATTATATGATACGTTCAACAATTGACAGTAGAAAACGAAATATAAATTACGGTGTAAATGTTTACGCAGTGTATCAAGCGATCTAATGGGAGCTTCTTATATGGCCCAAGGGGATAATAATCAGGAACAAACACAAGTCTCTTGCGGGGAAGGATTATGCAGTATTGAAGAGCTTTTCGGTCAGTATCTGTGTGCTACAAAGCATATGTTTTCCAGCATCTGAACTAGTATATGTGTTTTTTTATGATTTTATTTCGTGGATGGCGGTTAGTGATTACGTGCCGTTATATTTTAATTTCAATGTTATCTCAGAGCAATTCCCCGCCCGACGACAAGTTAGAACTCGTGAACTAATGATATACACGAACAATTTCCTTGGCTTACCGGTCCGAACGACATAAATTATTAGCGTGATTTCGTTCGAGCGCTTTACTAAACCTAATCTCCCGGTAAACTCCACGTTTAACAGTAAAGCATAATTTGAGCGGTTGCACAACGCCGAACGAATAAGTCATAAGCCGCGCTGATTACCGAGCCATTTCACTCCCTAACACGAATTTATGTCGGGCGTAGTTTTCGTAACAATTTCTACTTAAACTTCCAACGTTTATAATACGCGCATGTGTTGCACGAAAATAAACGTAAATTCTAATCTGCACGCCCCCACGGCAGGAAATAGATACGGTTCTGGTTACTTTATTATGCAATACTTTTCATTCCTCTTTCATTTGATTATTTTTTATACGGAGATCGATACTGTCTCCATTTTTATGACTCCAGTAACGCACGTATGTATGATGGATTTATTGATCTCGCTTTTCCAATTAAATTCACTATACTACACTTATTAACAATGTATTTTGCGTCCTATTTTTTTGGGAGTAAAACACACAGACTAAAGGCAGGATTATTTGAGGTAATAAGTAACATACTAATAAAACAGCACGTGCAAATCCGGTTGTTCCTTCAATGAGTTTTAGAATTTTCGTTTTAATTGCCATTAAATTTTATTTACTTATTTGTTTGTCATTATCGATCTGTATTGAAATTTATCTGCTTCTTATTAGGTAAACTAATTAAGATTTTATTTGGAATTTGTGGACTCGTACATGTCTGTAATGGACGAAAATAAGTTCGCAGGAACAGAAAAGTGTATCCAAAAAAGAAAAAAAGAAATTTTTGGAATTAAATCTTTTTCTTGCCCGCTGAAATTTATCATCAAATTTGTAAATATAATCGGTCAGTTGTAAATTCAATTTATAAGTCGATGTTTCGGCTATACATTGAAATCTTCTTCAAAATAAATAAAATAATTTAAAGAAACTAACAGCAAAAGAAAAGATTTTTTTTAAATAATTATTATGTATTTACATTTTATATAAAGAATCCAAGAAAGAGTGCGTGCAATAACAGAATTGAACAGGGTTGCAAGTTTTGAATTATAATTTTTCTGACTAGTACAGTGTCAGATACATTTGGGTTCGGGTTCGCAAATGTGCATGTCCATAATTGTCCTGGATATCGCCGACTGGCAGCTATACGCAGGAGTCAGGAGAAAAACTACTTCGTAGTTCTTAATTTTGTAAAATTAAGAGTTTCGCGACCGGTATTTATCTTCACCATAGCTTCCGATTGAACCACACACTAATTTATTATTCATTTACCAAAATTTCGTCCTTCATAGCAAAAGACCCAAGTTTGTTCCTCTTGTCGCTGTTACTACTTCGTAGAAATTACCGAGATGAGAATTGGTGACACAGTTCAACCAAAATCCCTGGTGAAAATTAACGAGCTTTTATTTTTTATTTTATTTTTAATAGATATCGCAACATGTGTTCATAAGCTACGTGTCAATGAAAACGGACCACCCACAAGGGTCAAGTTACAAGGTCGATGTTCTTACCAAATAATTATCCACATCTTAGGAGTCGATGATAAAAATGTTAGAATTAAAAAAACGAGAAACTTCGGTTTTTGTGAGAGTTGTCTTAAAAAGATATGCTGTTCTTATTGGTAATTTTTTAAACTGGTGTGTCAAAATAGTCTTAATTTTCTGCGAAAGCATAAAGTGTTGATCATTAACAATGCCTAGAATTTCCAGAAGACAACGTTTTCAACAACTATCCAACTTTGAAAGGGAGCGAATTGTCGGCATGTACGAAGCGGGTTTCTCGTTCCGTGAAATAGCGCGGCGTTTAAACCGAAGCCATTCTGCGGCGCTTCGAGCATGGACATCGTGGTCTGAGGAAGGCATGCAATACCGTCGAGCAGGAAGTGGACGTCCTAGAAGAACTAATGAACGCGAAGATCGGCGTCTCCGTCAACTGGCTATAAGAGGGAAGTTTCACCCTTCAGTTGCAATTGGAGTGGATTGGATGAGAGATCTACGACAAAGGGTGTCTAGTTGAACCATTTACTGACGTATTGCATCGTTTGGTCTTCACTTCTATCGGCCGTGTCGACGCCTTCCACTAACCAATTGCATAAGGCAGCCAGACTTCAATAGTGTCGCAAAAGGCAGCAGTGGGTCATTGAATGGGATCAAGTCATGTTCATTTTGTCTGTGGCATAATGACCGTCGAGTAATGGTGAGAAGGTTCCGTGGAGAAAGACGCAATGTGGAGTTTGCTGTACGAGGCCATGGCGGCATAATACCAGGTGTTATGGTATGGGGTTCCATAGGTATCCATAAATGCGCATCAATATATATACGAGATCTTAAGGCCCGTTCTGTTACCTCTGATAAATGAACACGCTGGACTAATTTTCCAGTAAGATAATGCCCGACCCCATATCGCACAAATTTGTAGGAACTTTTTGCAACAAGCAGAGGTAGAAGTTCTTCCTTGACCAGCTCGTTCTCCGGATTTGAATCCCATAGAACATGCGTGGGATATCATGAGTCGACGTTTAAGATGTATTCCTCAACAAGCTAACAATTTGGAGGAGCTGCGTCGTCACCTACAACTTTGGGATAAGATACGTCAAGAAGATATCGATCACCTTGTTCGGAGCATGCCCCAGCGAGTTAGGGAATGTATTGTTAACCATGGCGAAGTGACACATTATTAATTTTTTTCCCTTCATTTTTGTTATTTTTTTCCAAAGTGAAATCAATTGCGTCTTTATTTAAGAGAAATAAAAATTTGAACGTTTAACTTGACCCCTTCTGGGTGGTGCGTTTTTATTGACACGTAGTTTATAATAATCCTTTAAAAATCGTTACCTATGGAAATATTTTGTTTTGGAAAACGTGTATCGTAGTGCCATATTGTCGCGACTATTTTCTGATCTGTAATGACTGACCCGTATGTCGCAATGTTATAATAATCTATTAAATGTCAGCATAACATAAATCGTAAAATAACAATTACAACTCAATCGTATCTTAAATAATTGATTATGGATTTGTTCTTCATTAAAATCACTAGATCGAGCGGATTTTGTCATAAGCTCTGAACGCTCAAAGTTTATCTCGAATGCCACGAGTTTTAAAACGAAGTAGCAAATATGTGCCACAATGTACTGAGGAAACATGAAATAATGGATCCTGAAGTACAAATGATGATACTTCAGTCGTGATAATTTTTTCGATGAAGTTGACGACGAAAATATGATAGAACGGGAAGTCCATGCTATAATCGAAAATGTTGTTGAAGTAAGTAAATGCCTAGATTTAGCAATAACCAAAAAAAAACAGACATTCGAAATACTTTTGAAGTTGTTAGAAAATGAGTCCATGGGAAGTTCATGCTATAATCGAAAATGTTGTTGAAGTAAGTAAGTGCCTAGATTTAGCAATAACCAAAAAAAAACAGACATTTGAAATACTTTTGAAGTTGTTAGAAAATGAGTTGAAGTAGGCACTCCTGAAGTTAATCTAACAAAGAAATTACTATTACGACTAACATTGCGTGTTTACGGTAAATTGTTATTGAATATTGTTATTATAAGTATAAGAACCAATAATTATTTTAGGCTGTCTCGTAGATTTGGTGTGGCTAAATCCACAGCTTGGAAAATAGTGTTTGAGGCTTGTAAATTATTAATGAAACTTAACGTTAACACAAGGATTATATCTTGGTTTTCAATTAACCAGCCTCGAAATTACATAGACATTTCTGAAAATCGACATGGATATCTAGGTATTACTTTTTAATTTATAAAGAAATAAGTATATTTTTGCAAAGGCATTATTGGAGTTGTTGATGGGAGCCATATACCCATCAAAGCACCTGTTAAAAATCATATGTCGTATATGAATCGAAAAGGATTTGACAGCTTAATATTACGTACTATTTGTATCCTTCAACATCGTTTATGGATTGCTATATTGGTGAACTAGGCTCCGTACACGATGCAACTACATTCCGAAGATCAAATTTTTTTAACAGGGTAGAAGGCATTGCATTTCCGGATGATTGTTATATTATTGGGGATGCTACATACGCACTTACTGAATTTTGTATGGCCCCTTTTAACAAACAGACAAAGCAATTACAACACTAAATTAGCTAAAACTCGATGTTACTGAAAAGGCCTTTGCTTTATTTAAAGGCCGGTTTCACCGTTTAAAATTGTTAGAAATGAAAAGATTAGATATTGCTATAGCTGCAATTATGACAGCTCGTATATTGCATAGTGTATGACTCCGATATCAAGATGATTTTAATAATAAATTGAATCTCCGAAATGAAATACAGAAAATTTAATAAACGTGCATGTAGCCTATGTTGGACCAAATAACAACGAAGAGACCTTTAAGCACAAGCGTTAAGAAATTAGTTGGTTAATGTATACAGTTTTCACAAATAAATAAATCACACTGGTAAATTAGTGTCTATTCTTTCTTTATAAAAATACCTTACTCTAATGAACATGAATTGTAAAATTCTACTACTACATTCAAAAAAAAATCTAAAAAACAAACTTGCAAAAAAATTACAAAATTATCCTTAACAAATATATGTTCTGAGTTTAAATTGATAATTCAGAATATTAGACACTACTTTTTTTTCTGTAAGTTCTCTAAATAATTCCAGGAACTTGTCTTGCCTGTCCATCATTCAACATCGTCTTCTTTTCTCTTCCCTTTTCATAACTTTTTTCGCTTCATCACATGGCACTTTTATTTTCTTCAAGCCCTTAAATTTTGTATTACTATCTACACTGAATTCCTGAGATTTTTGTCTTTGCTACATTCCAAATTCTTTTGCAACTTCATCCCTTGCATCCCATTTTTGATATTCGCTTGAAATTTCTTGTCATTTTTTTCTACTAATCTAATTAATAACTCTTTAGTCCAATTATTTTTTTCAGCAACTTCATTTTCTTTTTGTTGATCGTTATCCTGCACCGAATGAACAGTTTGCAATGTGTCAAATTGTGTTTGCTGTAATCGTCAAACAAATACACTGTCTTTATGTAAAAATACAAGGCATGCCTCTGAAAACATACAGGAAATGTTGAACTAATAACTCTTGTCTATAATCTAATAACTAATCTAACTAATAACTCTTGTCTATAATCTAAATATATTAGACTTCTTTCATTATTATGTAAAAACGAATTGATACAATTCCATTATGATACAATTTAGACTTTAGACAGAGTTTTAAACGTTCTACACCTTTGTAGTCACTCGAACAGATGAGGTTATCTACTCAGTTGACGCTTGCTCGTTAATTTGATTTCTCGACTTTTAAAGTCGGCGTGTTTAGAGCGTTTTTGAATACTCTGATACTGCAATACTGAACGGTCAGTTTTGCTCTCAGATTGCAAAGTAAAAGGCAATTAAGAGCGCTCCGATTGCAATAAAAACATATCCTATATATATAAAATTCACAGGGAGACAATCTATGTATGTACATTTTCACAGAGAGACAATCTATGTATGTACATTTTCACAGAAAGCTCAATCTATTATAATAATTGGCGGATATTGATGCGAGAAGCATTTTTCATTATGTCTTGCAATTTCGATAACATCGGCAGTATGTTTTCTTTCACGAATGTCTTCTGTGTAAATTACAGGTGATGATAAAAGAAAGGGGATGAATTATCCATTACTTTCGAATTTATCAATTTTACAAAGCCTCGTCGAGACACTGCTCCTACAGATGGCACGACGAGCGTGAGAGGGAAATTCTATTATTAAACCCAAGCTTTATGACTTCATTCAAATTTTACTAAAATAATTACACTGAAAAAAATGAACAATTTCCACTTCTTCTTCTCACTCTTCTACCAGAATTTTAATCCAACCATGGTCGAGCCAAGTAACAACCTCTTTGTTAGTATGTGTCTGGTTTGAACTTTATTGTAGACAGAAATTGCTTTCGAATGCCCCATTTATATGGAGTGAGATTTTAACTCTTGCCTGCCACTACATATTTTTTCGGGATTGACGAAATTACACCTCTTCTATTTCTTTAGAATGCATTTTTAGAAGTAGATAAAAGAGAAAGTATATATAAAAGTATATACTCAAAGTAGCTAAAATTAATTAAAAATCAAATTACTGAATTTGGCATAAAGCGAAATTGAAATTGAAACAATGACTCGAAGTCATGTAGTATCCAAAAATAATTACGAAAATTTTAAGAAAGAAACAAACTAAATACATATAATAATTTAGTTCATGATATAAAACAAAGTCAAGACGATATCATTTGAAGCATTGCAAATTCAATTAAAAAATTAATCTCCGCCCACAATAATTTTTATATCCGTAGATACGTATTTCGGCAGCTAAGCTGCCATCGTCAGTACACACACTACCAATTTAACAGCACTTCATAAAACCTAAAAGCAACTAATCATAATCAAATAAAAGCAAATCAAATAATATAGAATAAGTATTGGTCCATTCTCCGGAAAAAAGTTCTCATTCTACCGAATAAAGAACTTTCATAAACATTTGATTCCCTGTTATTTCATACTGTCTTAAATATTTAAAAATATCCCTGAAAAATAATAAAATAAATATGCTGTGTTGTTCTTCCGGGTGTTCTTAAAAGAACCGTAGTTGTCTTGACAACAACACAGCATATAACACCTGCGGAAACCTACGTCGTAATATATATATAAATCGTGTCAAAAACAGCCTACAGATTAGAGGAGATCACACCCACTTATCACAAGTTAAGAGCACTTCAGGAAATCTATCTTGAAGAATCCTCTCCTTATCAAATATCCAGTACAAATGCGCTTAACTGTCTCTAGCACTCCCTTATATATATAATTTAGGTCGCGACATCTTGCGGCTGATTTTTGACCTAACAAAAACGACATATTGAGGTCGATTTTAATTTACACAAAAAAAAATCGTATATTTCTAAATATGGACCGTCAAAAAACAACCTACAAATTAGAGTAAATCAAATAATACGGAACTAGGTATTGGCCCATTATCTGAATTCATTAAATAATTTTTATTTTTTCGAATAAAAATACTTTCGTAAACATTTAATTCCCTGTTATTTGATACCTTTGATAAGTTTTAAATTATCCTTAATAATACTGTGTCCAGTATTGTAAATATGTTGGGCAACACTTGGTTTCTCAAACCTATTATACCGATAGTGACTTAAATGTTCCTTAAAGCGTGTTTTTTTTTTTCCACCAAATCATGTATTAGATGCAGAGAAACAGACGGATTTTCAGTATTTGATCACACACTATGACCTTATATGACTGCGATTCATGTTCTCAGACTTTAGGTAATTTGCATTAAGATCTACAGATAGTAGTCGTGTGGTGACTCTTTGATAATACAATAAGCAACTACTATTATCCGAATGTAATTTTAGTGCAAAGGTAATCGCGATCGGTCTAATGTAAACACCATTTTGTAATGTAATGACAAATAAAGCCAGTGAGAACGTAAATGAGTCCTGAAAATAAGTAATTTTTGTGTAAAACGAAAACAGTAGATTTACCAACCTATGTATTAACACTTTTGTGTTTATATTGATAAGATCTATGACTATGTGAAACATCTGAACACCACACTGTGTAAGTACTTACATGCACCTCGTGGAATGGATCTTTTTACGCATGTCATTGTGTTTTATCCATCTGAAACAAATCAATACTTTCAAGCCAAGTATTCAAACGTAAGTCTTACTTTAAAAACATTCATATAAAAAGACGTCCCCTTTTCAATCCGAACGAGTGATGTACTTAGATAATGTTTGGTAGTGCCGTTTGAAAATGACGTACGTAAAAAGATCCATTAATCAAGGTATATTTATCATGTTTCTGTGAAAAGCAATCAACAACCATTATAATTGAATATAAACGTGGTTGAAGACTTTAGTACACAACGGAATAATGCAGCTATTCATCTCAAGTTTTGAATGAAAAAACAATTAACTTTTAGATGAAATGTTGAACATAAGCAACTGACTTTTGACATCTGCCTTTAATTGTCTACATTTTGAAAGTTTGTTTGAATTCTTGAGTATGTTACAATATAACACTAATATAGAACGATATGGTCTTAAGCCATAAAAAATGAACATCTATTTCACTTAGCTTTAAAAAATATACTTTTTCGCATTTCATACAGTAACGTATCATATTAATATCCTCAAAATCGTACTGTAATCGGTTACTTTACGGCATAATAACCAGCACTGCATAGCAACGTATTAATTAGTATTATTTTTTATTTTCAATGCCCATTAATTGTGACAGTTATTAATGTGACAGTGGATAATGTTAATTCTATTAGACGTTAATAAAATCAATTATCGCATGAAATGCAAAAAAAGTATACGCGAACTCGTTAGAAAATTGTTCTCTAAACTCATGTGGCTTTTAAAGTTACTCGCTCGTACTCAAACAGATCAAAGTCGTTCAGTCAAATTTCACTTTTCTAAACTTGTTGCGTAATATACTATTAAAAAATAAGTATCATAATTTTAATGAGATTACTTATGTAATGTCAGTTTGGAGATTATTTTTGTAATTTGAAGTATCAGCTTATGCTACCGCTAACCTTGTAAAATAAATTTCCTTCTTTGTTATAATTGTGAACGCCTTCCTTTGTTTCGTGAAAGACGATAGGATTTATGGTTTGATTCGAAAAACATTGTATCGTTGATGTCATTTATTTTTTTTTTTACTAGAATTGTCATTAAAGCGTAGGAAACATCGCTAATTCTTTTTCGTTCTTAAAAATAATTGTACTACGAAATATGAAACTTCTGACGAAGCTGTCAAACGATAACAAATCGTTAACTACTCATTTGATTTCACGATTTGTCCGATCAATTATAATTACGTACCTTGTTATCATTTCAACGAGCAGTAAAACATTTCAATTATTTATTAATGACATTTATATTATTTTATTGTAAAATCAATATATTATTTTACTAAACTATTGCAAATTATATTATGGATCTATTAAAATGGTTAGGTAGGTTCTATTTTTGTTTTTTCATCATTTCTATTCATAATGTTCTGAAACGTTTATTCATTCAATTACGGTGCATTATGGACATTTATTCGCATGATACACGGCAACTTATTTACCCAGTTTTCACCCTTCGTTCCCGATGGAATCAACAGCGACACTCAGCGACAGTAAACAAAATGTCCTTGCCCTGAGTAATATGGTAATAACCGTCTGATAAAGTAATTTTGAATAATTTACCTCGAAATTACGTTAATAATATACATATGCATAAGAAACGGGGTTTTCCAGTTACTTATTCATTTTTTCTTACGTAAGACAAAAGCGAGCAATACAGAAAATTAAATACACTCACTTTATATTGATTCAAAGCTAAATAAGAACGAAGTTTTATATGGAATGTAAAAAATAAACTACTTAAAATATATTATTAACATTTTTATGTGTAATTCTTCAAAACTAGAAATTTAAAAGCAAATGATGCCTTCTGTTTTCAAACTTTTATTTTCTTGGATAAAGCAGCAAGTATTTATTCGTATCATGTTCACTCACATCTATCCCTGTCGTGGATGTTTACGAGTTCAACGTCCTAAATAAAAGGCAGTAAACTAGAGCTGCAAGAAAAAATTGCCAAGGCATGGCCCCGTCGCAACTTTTCTCTACTTCCGGTGGCGTCCGTGGAAAACCGGACCCACCACCGGAGGAGGTTCAAGGGCGCACACCTTGACACGTAGCGTCGGTCTTAGGCGGCGTAAAATGAAGCGTTAAAAGTAGCGTATAGCGCGAATACTATGTTTCTATGGTAATATCGATCGGGCCCCCGGCTGACCGAACGAATACTCTATCCCTATGCTGAATCCTGTAGTCTGCCATATCCTTACCCGTGCTACAAGTGGCTTCGCCAACCACGTCGTTCCATGCTACCCGCATTTCGTGTCCGGACTGTTCACCTGTAAATATTTAATTTGTGTGTGGCTCGTGTGTTTTTGATTAGTGCTGTATTAAATCGTAATCGCATTTTATATCAAACTGTAAGTTGACAATTTTTTTCTTTTGCCTTTTTTTTCTCATCGTAACACCTGTTGAGGAAAAAGATTTCTCACGTATTTAAAATAATAAATAATTAAAAAATTGAAAAAATGCTCCGAGCATCGAACACTCAGTAATTCAGTAACAAGCGAAATTAAAATTTAAAATTGAAATTAACAACTTTTCCTTAAATTAAAGTAAAACTTTTGCCTTCTTGGAATATGTGTTTAGGTATCTTTAGATTTCATTAAAGATATGAGAAGAAATTTTAAAACATGCACATACAAAAAAATTTTATTTCGATAGTAAAAACGAACATTTTAATTAAATATTTTAGCATCAACACATTTTTATATTAAAATAAATTATTCATACCTGAAATGAAATATTATTTTTAATTTTCTGTTTATAATTCTATTGACGTTAAGACAATTATGCTTTAAGGAAAAACTTTTTCCAACACATATGAATCTATAAGTGGCATTTTGTTAACATTTTGACAAAACTTGGAAAGCACTCAGCAGCATCGAGATCGTTCTGATAATTTGGCTATTTTTTGCGATTTTAAATAATATATTTAATTGTTTATTGAACCTGCGTTTTTGGTTTCGTGATTCAGAGATCACATTTCTTTTTTTATGTCTGGAATAAATATATTGCAAAGTGAGTGATATACTGTGCTATTCATAAAATTCGTAATTTATCGGAAAACTTTTCAATGATGATTTGTGGGAAAGGATTTTCCTAGGATCAGTTACTATGTGAATAAAAACAGGACGGATTTAGTTTGTCATTCACAAGAATGAAAAATTCCAATAAACTTTTCTTCCTATATTATGTTAATTTACAAACCCATATATGTAGGTGGATACTTTCCATTTGCGAATATAACGCGTATTCAATTGAAAAGTTTATCAAGTTGGTTTGGTTTTTTAATGAAAGGAGAAAAAGGGATAACTTCCCAAACCGATTGACGTTTGATGGATGGTAGTTGTCAAACAGTTGTTTAACATATTTGGTTTATTGTGTGACTTCATTTCTTGAATTAAGTTCGCGTTGCAGTGAGTTTATTACAAATTGGCAGTTTCAAAACTAAACGGAACATTTTTTTTTGTTTGGCGATAGCTTTCGCTATGGAACATAAAACTCTTCCAATCGAAAGTTATCTAATTCAAAACCTGTTTCACAATGTTACAAAAAATTCAAAGGCTGTTTGTTGAATTTTTCAATTGAACACATCATATTTGAGACTTTGTTGGCCAAGTGTTCAGTGTCCAAAAGCTGTTATTTCGTTGCGGCTTTTCGTGTATAATGTAATTTAATTTTCAGTCACATAGATTTTGTAACATACCTCAATTACTACCTAGCACATCTTTAGTATCTTGACGTTATTTAAATTGATAATGTAATGTGACAATTCCAAAATAATATCTTCACATTATTTAAATTGAGGATATCACAATATTAGACTATAAATAGTTAAATACAATTTGATTTTGTTTATTATTTTGCACACAAGGAACAAGACAAGACAATAAATAATATGCTTTTCTTCTGCAGAAATATGCTTTAGGACATATTAAATACATATCCACTCTAGGTCTTTTACAAATAATGTACATTATCATGTAACCATTGTTGAAATGTCATGATTATACAATTTTTTTGCTACAAGTCGGCTGGGTTGCAATGGGGCCTCCCGAGCATCCTCTGTATAGCTATTTCAGCCCTAATTAAGGCCTCATCAGCAGGAGAGTAGCTCGAGAACTCTATCGCAATCCCGACGATCAACAAGACTTACGCGAAGATAGCGCGTAAATGCAAACGTGCTATGGTAGCTTATGAGGCAAAGTTTAATTTCTTGAAGGTTTTTTTGTATAATTTTTTTACCATTAATTTCTTTTTTTACATATATTGCCGCGATTTTGCTATTCACAGCACAATTATATGTCAGAAAAGAGTCACGCGATGTCGCGACCGTGTAGCATGTCATGATTATGTTGAAATGACATATCCTAAGCTGTACAACGTTTAAAACTGGCGTTTAAAGCTATAAAGTAACGTCTCGTTTTCTGTGCTCGCGACTGTACAGGTCTTAACTTTTACTTTTATTCCAAAGAAATACGTATCTGCGAATATAAACTATTTGTAGTAACAGAGTTTACATTTTTTATTTATTTTATTTTTGTATAAGTTTTACTTAATTGAAAATAAAAGATTTACGTAGTTTCAATATTGTACAAATTCGGCGTACGTAAATAATAGTGCACAGTACTTTTAACATATTCGATACACAAAATAACGTACTAACAAATAATAATTGTATATGTGGCTCTCTAAATCTAATTTAAATCGTGCACCTGATTATGTTCATGCTCAGTCCTTCGAGAACATTGTGGAACAAGTTAAAAAAGTTCAAGTAAATTTAACATCATCTGGAGCGAACCTAGAAAATTTCAGAATCATCGAGTAGCTTGTACATGTCGCGATTAACACAAAAAAATTAATTTATCGGTGTCGCAATATCATTATTTCTTCACCAATTTTGCTATTAAATCACATTTCAAATTGAAGGAATGAACAGAAAAGAATAGTACTCGTAAATATCTAATTTTTTAGGTTCAAGTAGTTTTACAGTACTAATCCTTTGTGAATAGCTACATTTGAATTGCAGCATATTATGATATTTCATTCTGCGTTACAGAAAAGCTTCTTCGCCAATCAATATTTCTTTTGATTCCAAAAACACTCTCCCAATTGAAGTCAAGTTTGTCTTAATAGAACTTCCTACCCTCATCATAGATTTCATTCAATATGAAACAATTCCAACGAAAATTCTGTGATGGTAGTAACGACAAAAATATGGTATCACCCTGAAAAAGTTTTTCTGTAACGAAGAACCGCGATAGGAAAAGAATTCTGGCGCTGTTCGAACCAGAAGTCCCATTGAAGATGGACAAGAGAGAAGTTAACTTAAATGTGAGCGTACACTAGCGACACTGGTTAAATATGCTAAGCATATAAAAGTTGGATCAAAATAAATTATTATTATTAAAATACACTCCGCAAAAAAATTATCGCACCACCTAGAATTGTGATAAACAAAGCTACGTAGCGTTATTTTGTGTTATGTTGTGATAAAAGGGTGTAAGATAATCTGAAAGAGCAAGTTTAATAAAAAAAAAAGAATAACGATTTGACATTCTTGAACGGATTTAAAACAATGTAATAAATTGATTATGCACTATAACTAAATTAATAACGAGTTGTTCCACTCCTGGCTTGAATGACAGTTTCCATTCTACGCGGCATGATTTCGTAAAGGTTTACAATGTATTCTTGTGGTATGTTATGCCATTCTTCCACAAAAACTGCTTCCAACTGTTGGAGAGTTCTAAAAACCATTCTGCGCCCTGAAACACGCTGTTGAAGGGTGGCCCATGCACGCTCTATTGGATTCAAATCAGGGCTTCGAGCTGGCCACTCCATACCAAGTGTTTCAGTTTCTCTAAGGTATTCTTGAACTACCCGAGCTATGTGAGGTTGGGCGTTATCGTGCATATACACAAAATCGGGACCAATAAATGGGCCGTACGGTATAACATGTGGCTCTAGAATGTCAGTAATGTAACGCACAGCCGTCATACGAGCCCCATGCAAAAGCACTAATTCTGTACGACCTTCCAAAGAGATTGCACCCCAAACCATTACTGAACCTCCACCAAAATTCACTTTGGAAACAAAGTTACATTAAAGATATCGTTCCCCAGGTCTTCTATACACCGGCATTCGTCTGTCATTTGCATAAAGACAGAATCTTGATTCGTCAGAGAAAATCACATTCTACCAATCTCCAATATCCCAATTCACATGTTCCCTAGCAAAAGCTAAACGAGCTATCCAATGTCGTCTGGTGAGTAATGGTGCTCTTGCAGGGACACGAGCCCGAATATTGTCTTCACAAAGACGGTTTCTTACCGTTTGCAGCGAAATTTCCACATCTCTGGCAGGTAACATCTCCCTTTGAAGCAATCGAGCAGTGCAATGCCTAGTGTGGAGCGCTGTTAGACGCAGAAAGCGATCATCTCGGACCGATGTCACCCTTCCACGGCCTTGTCCTAGCCTTCTGTTAACACTGCCAGTTTCTTGGTGTTTTTGTGCCAGCCTAACAATGGTAGAATGGTTAACACCGAGAACTCTCGCCACATAACGCTGGCTATGACCATCCTGTAGCAAAGCAAATGCGCGGACAGCTTCCTCGTGGGTCAGGTGGTAGCTAACACGTTGAGAAACTTTCATTATGTCAAATTTATATTGAACAAGTGAAACTTCCAATAACAAACGCGATTAAAAATAAACTGAAACAAATGGATATAAGCAGCTTTTTCTTGGATTAAAAGAAAAGTTGCAAAAAAAATCTTATCAATGTTCGTGCTTGCAGATAAATAAATAAAATCTATTTCTACATGGTATAGATCAAGTATGCATATTCATTTTGGAAAACACCGATTTTTCAGGGTGGTGCGATAATTTTTGTGGGGTGTGTATTATAAATTATATCGAAAATGTCAAAATTTATAAGCATCAGTAGATGTTTTACGCACAAAGAATAAAAGAGGCAAAACGAACATTAATAAATTAGTATCAGATTGTCGACGGTCGGCTTCTTCTCCTTTGTCGCTAATTTTTGTAACCTTCCGAGAGTCAGGTGGATTTTGGTGTTTGACATGTTTATGCATTTTCTCGTTTCAACTTTCCTTCGTCATTTATTTCATTTCTTCGATCTTCCCTCTTTTCTCACCAGTTACTGTTGTTTCCTTGTTACCCATGTCTTGCTTCTTGCGCATTTGATTCTTCCCAGAATCTATTACTTTATCTGGTAATCTGTTTAGTCCATTCTAGCTGTCAAATTGTATCGTTCTACTTTGTTCGTCATTAACCCCCATTTAATTATTTATCAGGACGTCTTATTTCATGTTTGCTTTCCATTAGAGTTGATTTACTTACTCTTTTCCGTTATACTTTCATCTTCACTAACGTATAATAGTGTTAGTACTAAAATTGAGCTGTAGGTACTGATTCTTATCTTTTTGCCTATCTCTCACGTTCTTAAAACTGTCTTATATAGTAGCATTTTTTGTTCTATAACCTGCATCTGCTCCTTTATTTCTTTTTTCCCCTTTGTAGGTAGTTACATCTTTCGCTCTTGTCTTTCGTATGTTCTTGTTGTGTCACTCTCTTTCTTCCCTGTTCTCCTTCCATTACTTAAAAAGTTTTTCCTGTGTATGTCATTTACTTTTTAAATAACAATTTATAAAATTATTCTTCGCACATATACGTTTTTGTAATCAACGTTTCGCTGTTAAGATTTTTCTTGTTTTAGTCCTAAGAAATCCTACATCGCAACATGAATTGTACAGCGCATTAAAAGATGCTTGAAAAATAACATAAATTTGAAGTAAAAAAAAAAACCTTTTCTCTACGATTTTATTTTGAGACACGTTCGATTTTTTTAATAATAATAATAAGGAAGTAGTGACAGGATGAGAAAGTAAATTTAAAAATTTTAATTAAATAACCAATTACCAAATGTTTACAATCAATTTCCTGAATTAGAAGAGCAGAACAAAAACAGAAAACTAAAATTAAACAACTTGTGATTGAATTAAGATATTAACATTCAAAGCAGAGTCGAGTAAATTTTGATTTGTTTTGCTAAAATGTATATGCATTTCCAATTTACGGTCGAAACGTAAATAAACTCCTGTTTTAAGTGGTTTAAATTCCCTGAAAACTTTAGGTATTGCATGTTCGAATGCGGTGCACGCGCCAGTTCAGTTTTCAGCTCTGGTTTACGGTCGTGAGTGCAGCGCGTTTAATGTCGATTTTATCTGAAATGGAAATAGTAATGAAGGTATTTTAGCAAACTTGCAAAGGCTACAAATTCCAAAACACCATTCATTGCTACAAACAACCAGCCTTCGCAATACGTAATTATATTATTAAAACTTGCCTCCTTCGACTATAAAAACTATTTATAAACCTTCTACCTTCTACTTGCTCTGTTTAAGAAAGAAAGGAGAATTAGAATTCGGCGTAATTTCGATTGGTCGTATACAGGTAATGAATCGAAAATTACTACTTCAACTAAAACAATTCGTTTACCCCATGGCTCAACCCTTAATGAAAGTGTTTACGACGTATAAAATAGAAGACAGACACTAACCATAATGAATAAACCAATGATGACCGATAAAAAATTAGATTAATTGTAATGTTAATTTATCCTGGTGAAACTGTTCTTTTTTGATTCCACTGAATGTGACGCACATACGCAAAAGTATTCTTAATTAGGGGTTGGCAACTGCAGCAAACGCGGAACGCATTCTACATTAAAGCAGTCGTGCTGAATTAATTTTCCCCGTGGAGGCGACACGCACTGATTTGCTTTGGCGCTTTTCGTGAAAATGGGTCTGCCGTAAATAACAAATGATATCCATAAATTGCACGCAGATTTGTCTGTATTTGTTTGTATGTATTTAACTCACAAAGAAAAACGGGTTTATGTTTTTGTTAACAAATAATCTTATTTGGTGGCAATGGAAATTTAAATATAACTTTTTGGAAGACCTTAATGATGAGACAGTGGCAAAAATAGATTTGCAAAAACTTAATTGAGTTAAAAAACCTAAAATACCTAGTTTTAATTTAGACAAATCCAACCGGATTAAATTCTCTTTCCAAGCTCCACAAACCCATTTTACATAATTGGAGTCAGTCATAAACTCTATGCGAAAACAGTGCATATGTGGAAGAAGTAATGAAAATATTACTTTGGCTCGATTCCTACCCGCATTTTTGCCGCAGCTAAGTTGAAAACTTTACATAAAAGTTACATAAATATTTGCAAACCACCTCTCGAAAGCCACCGTGTTTCGCCCTGTCATAAATCACTTAACGCGCAACGTTGTACATGAACACATTCGCCGGCCCGAAATTGTCCAAAGGAACTCTATTTTGATATCATAAAACTTCTATGTTCGCATGCATTTTAACAGCCTTTTTACTGTTAACCACAAGTCATCCATTTTTGCTTGCCAAAACAATGTCCTGAAATAATACACGTTCTAAAACCATTCTTTTTTAACAATGATGAAATAATTGGTTCCTCAAGATATAATTTACATACATATAACAGAATTTCAATTAACTTTTTGTTTTAGATTTTCATTTATTTCACAATGGAAATCGCTAAAGTGTTTTCACGAACGAAATATTTTGTCCTTAATAAAATTAAATCCTCGTTTAAAATACATATAAGTTGCGAACAAAAGGTTTGGTTAAAAGCGATTCATCACGTCCTCTCATTTTTTTTAAACTAATCGAAACGCGCAATTTTCGAGAACGCGTGTCAGTTCCGATTAGCCCACGCCAAATTTGATGCCAGGAGCGACAGAAACGTGACAGTGGCGCAAAAGTTCAAATTACAACATCATTTGACACACGCCTGATTCTACCTCGCACATCCGAAAAAGCGAAAAAAAAAACTAAAAGCGAACGGATTCATCACCAATAATCAAGAATCGCATGTTTAGAAGCGATTATTTTCCTCATCCTATTTTAAAATTCTTTGCATAGTTGCTATGGATACTCTTGAATCTGCGGTTTTGTAATTTAGAATCTTGACGGGGATTTTCTATTAAAATCAGCTTTTTCCGCGAGATGTAAACCCATTGTAATGAGGTACTAAGGACTTAATTAAGAGGCTTTCAGTAATCTCCGAATTTCTTATGACAGAATGTTCTTTGCCTGCTAATAAGGACGTCCGATATGAATATGTAAATGGCTATAGAAGTTTATTTAAATGAAGTAAAAGCTTTCGCTGTAAGAAACTTTGTGAAGTATTGTACTTTTTACATGTAAATGTAGTCAACGTATTTAATACGTTTATTACTTTTTGAAGCTACTTTTAATCGATATCGAAAAGATTCTTTTATTAAACATAAACAGTTTCTGTTGAAGCAACATTTATTCGCACACAGTGCCAACGATAACACAAGATCTTCAGGGTTACTCCGATGAGAATACTTATCATAGGGCGTTACCAATACCTCAAAATAAAAATAAGTAAAAATATAGAACTTCAAAATCAATTTGTGATACAATTTATGCATTGGACAAAAAAAGTATATTAATGACAATGACTGCAATAGTTCCAATGGAGTTGGAAGAATTCCGTGTCGCGTATTGCCACACTTTGTGATTATAGTCCTTTGTTTTTACCACGTTTGCTTTTTGGCTTGGCAATTACAAAGTCTGTTACACGACACAAATTGGTTTTAAAGTTGTATAGGTTGTGATTTATTTAAAAGATGAAGAAGTAAATAAATTTTAATGTAAAATATCTAGTTTTCTGTAGAGTCAGTTTTCTCTTTCCTCGTTTTGTAAATATTTCTCTATACAGAATCATTCACGTAACGAGTAACAGTTAATACCTCAGTAAATACAAGTGCAAGTTGTTCATTTTTTCATATGGTATTAAAAGGTCTATTAAGTCACGGTATTAAATATGTCTTCTCACTTCCGGTTTAACAGGAAGTGTATGCAACTTTTGCTTTTTAAATTCCAATTGTTTTAATAGCTTTCTACAAACTTGGTTAATGTTAAGAAATAGTTATTGAACTTTAGTGTCATTTTCTTCAATTGAGGGTCCGGTAAATATAACAATTACTTGTAATACAGTTTTTTTTTTAATTCGACGTAGTTAACAAAGTTCTAATACTGATTTGGCCAGTCTCTAAATATTAGTTGTCTTAAATAAAGTTGATTTAATAAAATCTGAACGCTAAAGCAAAAGAAACTGGTAGGTTTTCATTTACTTGTTAGGATATAAATTTATTATCCACTCAGTTGCTAGGTATGTTCGCTTTATAATTAAACTGGAACAACATTAAGAACATAATTAATTAGTGTTCAGACCGTACAGGTGTTATTTGCTAGTGCTAGTCAATGTCTCTACAAATTATAGTTTTATGAAATTCACCTTTTTATACTCCTAAAATGATTTATTTTCTTAGAGTAAACTTTGTATTTAATTAGTAATTTATTAAAGTCAAATTTTAATTAAAATAAGTTGTGTAGCAGAGTAGCCGCGATCAGCTATGCGAAAAAGTGACGTCACAAGCGAGTTAATCCTTCTTAAAACATGACAACTTTAAAAGCCGTTATTTGCCGGTTAAAAAAAATTAATTAAAAAAAAATCACCAGTCAGATACTTTTGGTCCATATTTAAAATCAGAACCTTTTCAATAAAGTATTGTTTTACTCTCAATTTGTTAAATAAACAAACATTTTTATGCTATCGTTTAGAGGATATATTTTTACAAGAAAATATACAGAAGCTCCATTTTAAAAAAGCTATGCTGCATGCTATCATTACTCTACTTTTTCCTGTGAAATTTGTTGTTTTGAACTATCTTTGATAATTGATATTCGTGATGTGTAATTTCATACTGTTTAGTTTTTGTAATGATGACAATTTTGTCTGAGCAGTATATCTTTGATTGCCTATTTATGTCAGTCACGTGACTCTCAGTTTTTTATGAAGGCTCTCTTTTATTATTAAAGAAAAATTGATATAAATTAGCTGGCTTTTAAATTAATAATTTGTGTACCAAATGCTTTAATTACTTAAAACGTTATTGAGATGGTATTGGATTTTGCGAACTACTAAAAAAGGCGAACACTGAGTAGTTGTGTTTTCAGAGCTGCTTCGTTAAAATCACTACATTATTGTTTGTGTTGGTTTAAGTGCAGTAACTTCTGAAGAAAAGTACTTGTGCGATACAAACGAGGTATTAGTAAGAAAAGTTGAAGTTTTGAGTTATAAAGAACTGTGAAAAATGGGCTTTACACGTGCTGATATATCGGAAATTCGCGATCTCATGTGTGAGACGCTAACAACGTTACTTAAAAACGAATCTGTGGTAAAGAACATTTGCGAACATATATTGAATCAACTAAATATGAGATAACAAATAAATTTGAATCCGAAATTTTCAAATTAAAAAACGAAAACCACATGTTACGTGAACAAAATTGCGTTAAATTAAATATTAATAAAAACAAGTCTAGCTTTAAAATATCCTGCATTTACCGTTCTCCTTCAGGTAATACTGATAAGTTTCTTGATGAATTGAATGATTATTTAATTACATTGAATTTTAGTGGATGATATTAATATTGATATTTTAGCATGCAATAATGTGGTTACAAGCTACTTAAATACTATGTTTGGTTTTGTGAAAAGTATTTCTCAAGCTACTCGCGTTTCAGAAAGTTCTGCCACGTATATTGATCATATTTTTCTTAAATCTAATAATAATCGTTTGCATCACACTAAAGTACTGCAACCATTTATTACTGATCACTTCGCTTGTATAAGATTGAAAACTATTGTACTGATACGGAAAATAATTCTTATAAAGTTAAACGCTTAAATGAAACATTACTTATTAACAATGTAGAGAATATTGATTGGCAAATCTTATACAGTACTAGTGATCCTAATCTAGCCTATAATATATTCAAGGATAAACTCAAACTGGAAATTCAAAATGTGTCGGAAATGATAACTCACAATGCTAAATTAAAAAAATTGAAGTCATGGATAATAGCTGGGTTATTAATTCTCTTCGCTACAGAGATAAGCTTGCTAAGCAATTGTTGAATAAGCCAAATAATAATTAAGAAACTTTTATAAACACTACAGATATAACTTAACTACTCTTATTAGACAACAAAAAAATAATTATTATTCAAAGAAATTAGGAGAACTAAATGGAGAAACTTGGAGAATTTTATGTGACAGTTGCTATATTTCTAAACAAAAACATAATAACTTTATTTCAATCAACAATGAGAATAATGTAATAAATAGTGCTGAACAGCCTTTAGAACTTGCTAATTATTTTAATGAATACTTTACAGAAATTGGCATTATGCTTTCTGGCTTTCTGGCAAGATTCCCAAATCGAACGAATCTTTCTGTGTAAAACATGTAAATAAAAGTTTTTTTTTCTTACACCCATTACTAATAACGAAATCATCAATTATATCTCGAAATTAAAGAACAATTCAGCTAAAACTTTTGATGAAGTATCAAATAATATTGCTAAACTAGTAGCTCGGCATATTAGTTTTCCACTAAGTTATATATATAACATGTGTCTTAAAGAAGGTATATTTCCCAATGAATTCAAACGTTCGATTACTATTCCCATATTTAAAACGGGAGACAAATCTCTACTCGATAATTATAGACCGATTTCTTTAACATCAGTTTTTGCTAAATTATTAGAGAAATGTATAAAGAATAGGATGCTAAACTTCATTAAAGATAACGATATTTTGTCAGATTCACAGTTCGGTTTTCGTCAAAATCTGAGTAGTAATGATGCTGTTATTAATTTAACACATAATATTTATCATTCCTTGGATGATGGAAAAAAAAGTCATGGGTACTTTTCTTGATCTAAAAAAAGCGTTCGACACAGTTCTCCATAATCTTCTTTTAAATAAACTACAACATTACGACTTTAGGGGCAAAGTTTTAGAACTATTGAAGTGTTATCTTGTCAGTGTACAAAAATAGGTACTACAATGAATAATAAAAAAACTGTAAAAACGACTGTTCCACAAGGCACAGTATTGGGACCACTTCTTTTCTTATAATACGTTAATGACTTGTTCTCTTTGAAGATTCCAGGTTGTTTTACAGCGTTTGCCGATGATATCTCCATAGCTTTTACATCTGATACATGGAAAGCGGTGGCCAAATTAACAAGCGAGGGTTTAGTAAAAATTAAGAAGTGGTTAGATTTTAATTTATTATCCTTAAATTTAGACAATACTGTAGTTATTCCATTTTCTGTCCAGTATTGTGATTTTGACTGTATTCCTAAAGTTAAGGTTGGTAATACACCCTTGAAATATTCTAATAATACAAACTATTTAGGATTGGTAATTGATTCTAATTTGAGTTGGCATTTACACGTGCAAAAACTGGTAAACAAAATCCGAAAAATCTTATATTTCTTTAGGCAAATTAGAAATTTCTGTAAAATTAATTTACTTTTTTTGCATTGGTGCAAGCTGTAAATACCACGGAATTTCAGTATGGGGATCAGCAAATAAATTGGTTGTTAATCATGTAGATGTAACTCAGAAACTAATCCTAAAAATTTGCCTAAAGAAACCTAAAACTTTTTCTTCCCACATTTTATTCACAGCATCTAATGTGCTTACTATTAATCAATTACATAAAAAGGCTATGATCATTTATACTCACTTGAATAAATTTAAAATTCTCTTTGTACATTATGATAATTTCACAACTAGAGCTTGTAAACAGAGAATCTTAGCAATTCCATTTTGTAACACATCAAAAGGGCAAAGGCATAGGTCCTCAATATTACAATATGCTCCCGATTGATATTAGATCAACCTTCTATTTGCCTCATTTCAAAAAAAATTAGAATATTGGATAAAAGCTAACAACACAATCATTAACTGATTTAAAATTATATTATAATTTACCAGTTATAGGTTATGAATTTTCCTTACAGGTATTGTTTACTATATCGCTACTCAATGGTTCATATACTTTTGGTTAATTTATACTTGCAATCACGCACGAGGTCGGCTCATGTGGCTTACTTGGTTACATGTTGATGTTAAAGTAAAAAAATAACGTTGTTCTTCGCAACAGTTATATATTTTGATCTTATGATATTTACTATTATTTATTATTATTAGTGTAAGAATGAGAAAGTTAATTGTGGTAATTTATGTTATATTTTTTTATGTATGAAATTAATAACAATAATAATGATACTTTTTTCTTACTACTTACTGAATGAGAATGCCACTAAGTTTTACAACACTTATCACCCTTGCTAAGAAACCCAAATTGTATTTGGATTTTTAATTTTTTATTTCTTGTTCCGACGAATATTTTTCTTCCATGTTTTCTCAACTAGTTTCGGCTCGCACCATCCTTTAAAGAGTTCCCAGAAATTAACTTATTTTTTTCCAAAAATTCCAGAGATAAAAGTAAAAAGGATATTTTGTTGCCCTACAAAAATTTATTTAAAAAATGTTTTCGTCGAAAAATAAAAAATGGACAGTGATGAAAACAAATGTACGAAATAACGTGTCTTCAAATTTCATTTATTTCTGCCCTTTACATTCTCGAACGATGTAATTTCATCTTTTAATCTCGACTTGCGTCTAAAGAGCCAAACAAGTTTTGCTTTCATGAAGGTGTTATGTACTCTACTCAGACCCAGTTTGAAATTTGTCCCGTTATTGTCTGTAGACTATAACTTACAGTGCATTAGTTTAGTTGTACATGTTGGAATTAATTTTCTCATCTTGTCCAGTATAAGGGCTTAAATAGGAAAACCACCGCAATGAACCCTACGGTTCTCGTGCATTAGCTACACAGTTCTCAGCGGCGTGGGATTACCGTATACATCTTGGTTACATTTACAGATGTCATTTACGAGTGCAACAGTCTCATTAGGAGTTCTAATTCGAGGTCGCTGACTCGAAAGCTCTCTCAACTGACGTCGTTCTTCACTTTTAATACCGCCCCAAACTTCATGCAAAGACTTAATTATGACGCGCCTTAAATCAAAGCGAACAATTTTTATTATTGTTGCCCTCGAGCTGCGACTTTTCCCGGATTTATTCCGCAACTTTTACGAGCTCGCCTGTAAAATTTTACGGCATCGCGAAGAACGTGCTCTCTGGAATTAGCCAATTAAAAAAAGTTCGCGGTTACCGTCGTTATCTTTCATTTTTTAATCTTCGTCGGTAATTACGTCGACTTTACGATACAGCGAGAAAAATTAAAAATGTTCGTGTGACGTTCGCCTGACGGGATTAAATAATATCGGCCGGAATAAAGGAAGCTAAATTAAAGATTTATTCTGGTGTGGGTTGGGAGTTGGGAGTTAGGAGTTAATCGATTCGTGTTTTGTTCAAATGGAAAATGAGAGAGTGTGTTAAATTACTAAGATTTATTTATTTTTTTCCAAGCGATTTATGTATGTGCGAAAGTAGGACACGGATTCGAATAAACAACGCAGATATATGAGATACTCGAAGGTTTATTGAATTTTCTTTTATTTGAGCTATTTTATCAAATTTTCAATAAATTCTGAAAGAAGAGATTTCTAAGAAGACACATGTGTAGAACGGATACTAATAAAATAACTCGAATACTTTCAGAACACTGTTTTTCCGTGACATTCACTTTTGACAAAATCCTTTAATCAATGGTGACACACGTTTAAAATTTGGTTTTACTTCACTAGCATTTTGAAAAACAAATGGAAATCTACGACATAACAATGCAAATTTTATTAAAAAGCAAAATCCCTAAACTGCACAATTCTTACCCTGCCGACGGGCGTCGCATACATTACACAATATGAAAATTTCTGAAAAACAAAAAACGATGTTTTAAGCAGCAGAAGCGAGCGTCGTGAACGACGTTGTGCACCTTCATGTTTCCAGCGTTACAAGACATCTACCGCTGAAAGAAACAACGTTTGAATATTAAGCAGAAAACAAAAACACGTTTCAGACATCAATCATCGCGCCTTACAGCGCTTACACGTGTGAAAATATTATTTCGAGAAGACAAATAAGAGTATAGACGTCGCTCTTTTATTCCTGTTGAGAGGATCTCATCGTTATTTATTTAGAAATAAGTATCACAAAATAACGAACGCCTCATAGAATGGATTCGATTTCAAAAAGTTTATTCTAAGCTTCCTTGAATTGAAACAAATACATCTGCTTTAGTTTATTTATTCTTAATATACAGAATATTCTTTTATCTATCAAATTGTTGTAGTACTCTTTTATAGATGTTTGGTAAAACATTTTCTTTGTAATCAGGATCGCAACAGTGAAGCATTCCGTTTTCATAAGAGTAGTTAGTTGCCAAGAATGTGATCCGACCAGTTAAGGAATTCTTTTTTCGTTCTTTTAGTTGCTGGAAAGAATTACCACATTCTGCAATTTCTGTTCTTCTTCTCACTTTATTACAACTTAAAATAGAAATAATCGAGAAATTCATTGCGTACGTCAGTCTCTCAAGGCATTATCTTCTTTTGTGCCTCAACGTTTACTATTTAAATTTGAATATTTCCTTAATTACCAAATTCAGCAACCGCAATCAACCTCCACGTTCGTGCCGGTAGAGACCGAAGTTATCTATTCAGGCGTGGCGCCAAAACTTTCTCTTCCATAACCGTAACTGACGTAACTAGTTAAAATTAATATGAGCCGAGGGAGGCGACCGTGAAATGCGCCGGGGTGGGCTTTTAGTTTAAACCTGCTTACACGGGAATAGGTTTTCGCGATCATTTGGCGTGCTCGTGCCGGAAATGCGAACAGGTGCTCGACGGCTTCATTTCCGCAATTTCCAACGCTCCGAAGAGCCAGTTACCCTGTTAATGTATGCGCTCGCTGATTTCATATTAGTAAGCGATACCTTCGAGTAATTGCAAATATGCAAGGGCAACATCTTGTTATGCTCATTTTAAACATTCAATTTAAAATTTTTAATTAAATGAAGAAAAACCTAATTTAAATATCGCACAGCAAGGTGGGAAAGTAAATAAGCTGCAAAATTAATTAACTCTTTATCCTAGAGATCCGTTGTTCCTGTCTTAATTAACACGTAAAGATGCACTAGTTATCATCTTATCCATCTCACCCCTTAATTTTGTATCCTAAAAGCTCTACAATTTTCATGTAAACATTTCAGTATTTGGTTTATGCTGGGAGAAAGAAATTAAATTCAAATTAAAAAGTGTTATAAACCGAATTGAATGCAACTTACATTTATTATTTATGTTAAAAGCTTTACCAGACAAGAAAGCCAATTTCAGGCTCAATTGCAATTTTATTAGAATATTAAAATGGTCGTCAGATTTAATCTTTTGCAATATATTCCTGAAATTCATTCAAAATATGTCATGCGTTAAGCACAGCAAAGTAATAAAATTTTTACCAGTAATATATGCAGAATGAAATATGAGAATTTTCTAATATGAAGCACATCACAAGTAACCAATTTGTCCATTTATGCAACTGCTTTACAACCCTCATTACAGCAACTTCGAGGATCGTTTCGTGCGCTTTGAAAACTCGCCAACTCGAAATGAAATTTCTAAATGCATTTATTTCAGCATGCTAATTTTCTCGCAAAAAAAAGCTCAAAGCATAATTGCAACGTCCCTTTTGCAACTGCATATAAACCAGACCAGCTAAACCGATCAGTTAAATTCGATTAAACGGACACCGCGCATCGAATATGCAACAGTTTTCTAATGGGCAGTTCGATTAAATTAACTCACATGCTCATATTTGTTTTGGTTTTAATTTAATCTCCGAGTTTATTGAATAAATCTAAACGAGATTAAAATGCGACAAATAATTACACTAAACAAGAAAGCGTTTTATATTTCGTTTAATGCAAATTTGTTGCATGGAAATTAGAAGCATTGAGCATTCGCAAAAGAAGAAAAGCGCAAACAATTGTTTAAATGATGATGAATGAAATAAACAGCGGAGTTATTACAGGCAAAATTTTGCGTTCTGTATTTTTCTCGCAGCTATTAGGCTGACCTATAATAATTGACACAATAAATTTAGAGGACCCACGTGCTCACTTTTCCGTGTTTTTGTCCATTTAGTATCGTTTATCACGCGCCAAACCTTCAGCCGACACAGCAGCATTACAATCCTCCAGGGACGGCCTCGTTAACGCGTTCGCCCGACCACTCTCCACAAATTAACTCCCCATTTCGAGAAGGCAGACATACAGACGCCCGCCATAAATTCTGCCTTGGAGGTAACAAATTTTTCGATACAAATTCTGGGAGATACGACGCTATCCTTCGTAAACAGGACTCAAAATTTACATACATGAATTTAATAGAATTAACGTCAGGTTCGTGTATCTGGACTGTATTAGCTCAACGGATCCGCAGAGGTGAAATAATTTCGAGTTTCGTAGCAAATTAGAATGAAGTTATTGTTATTAGAGTATAAGGGTAGTTTTCTGACAAAATGGAATCGCTTAAGCTGGGGTCTCCTAGGACACTCGGCCGGACCGAAACCGATCGCGACTGACGTCTGCTCTAAAAGTGAAAAATTAAATGAGGGTGGTTTCCTAGACTTCTCTCATTTTTCATTGTTTTTGTTTATAACGAACGTCGGTCGCGGTCGGTTTCGAGCGGTCGACTTCCTAGGAAATCCCAGATTTAAACCTATCGGTTTGCTCCGAAATTGTGAAACGGATTATTATACCTGCAACTTATGGCTGGCATTGTTTTGCTTATTGACGGATGAACTTAATCCGTTGCCGCACAGAGACATAAATCAATAAAACTTTATTAGACACAGCTATAGAATGCACGAGTTTTAACCGTCGCTAGTGATATGCCTTGGATTTTCTCTAGTTTTGGATCATTACTTTCACAAAAAGAGCGCGTGAGTGACTGGTTATCACAGATTACGAGAAAATATTTTAAAAAATCCTATGAAATAGTTTATAATTAATTAATTATATTATTATATTATAATTATTCAAAGTCAAAATAATGCTTACGGTGAAACGAAGAACGATTTTAATAGATTTGTGTTAATACTTTGTCGTTCATAAACAACGAATTTCTTTCTCATTGAACGCCGCACACAAAACGATATTATAATAATTAACAAACCAAACAGGTTACGAATATATTTACTGATTATAATGTTTTAAGTTGTGCTTGAAAGAATAAACTTTATTTACAGTAAAGTAAATTTCAAGAAATATACTAGAAATTCTTAACACGCAGATTTGACTTGCTTTCGTATTGTAATTCATTATTTGATTACTTGTCAAAGCAGGTATTCAAGGAGGGACCATTGTTGCCCTCGTTTTATACAATTTGTGCTGAAAATTTACTTCAAGTGATTTGTGCATGCATTTGTCAATAATTTCTATTTCTCAAAAACTAAAGTACATGGTACATTTTTCTCATACTCTCGGACATAGCTTCTTTTCGTGTTGTTTGTTTATTGAACAATTGCCATTCACCTGGCATACTGTATTCATATACATAGCTTTCTTCTAGTCGGACACATACGAGGGTAGTCCGAGAAGTACCCAACCTGATGCATAGGTGGCGGTTGTTGGCCGAAAAAAATATTATTGTCGAAAGTACGAACCTTCTGAAACTCAAATTTCAAAGTTGAAGACGGTGCGTTGTTTAGTATTTGTTTGACAGCTGTCAACATGGAAAAAATTGGCCAACGTTACAAAATACAAAACTTTCATTTGATAGGTCTCCGTCCAACCAATATCAAAACCGAGTTAGATTCTACACTGGGGGACTCTGCTCCTTCGTTTACAACAGTAAAATATTGGTTGGCAGAGTTTAAACGAGGGCGTATGAACTGCCAAGACGAACATCGCAGTGGTCGGCCAAATGAAGTAACCACGCCAGAAATGGCCAAAAGAATCCAAAAAATTGTATTGGATGAAAGTGCACGAAATAGCAGAGATGGTAGGCATTTCAAGAAGTGCTGCACATCGCATATTGACCGAAAATTTGGGCATGAGAAAGCTGTGTGCAAGGTGGGTGCCGCGTTTACTCACAGTGGAAAAAGCTGCGTCGTGAAAATGTTTCAATGGAAGTTTGGTGATGTTTAAGAGCAATAAAGCCGAGTTTTTGCGTCGATTCATAATCATGGATGAAACATGGGTCCATCACTTCACATCTGAGACAAAAGAACAGTCGAAACCATGGACTCAAAAGGGAGAATCAGCTCCAAAGAAGGCGAAGACAGTTACGTCCGCTGGCAAAGTTATGGCGTCTGTTTTTGGGATGCGCATGGTATCATTTTCATTGGCTATCTTAAAAAAGGAGAAACACTCAACAGCGAGTACTATGTGAAGCGTTTGAGTGATGAAATCAAGAGAAAACGGCCGCATTTGGCGAAAGAGAAAATGTTGTTTCATCACGACAATGCACCAGTCCACACGTCCGTCATCACGAGGGCCAAAATCAATGAATTAAAGTTCGAATTACTTCTTCAGGCGCGCTACTCGCCAGATTTAGCCCCGTCATATTATTTTTTCTTTCCAAATTTGAAAAAATTTCTCGGTGGTAAAAGATTTGCCAATAATGAAGAGATGAAATCTGCGGTTGACGGCTATTTTGAAGAGCTCGACGCCTCTCATTATAAGAACGGTATCGAAGCTATTGAGCATCGTTGGGAAAAGTGCATCGCGTTGAAAGGAGACTATATTGAGAAATGAAGATGTTTTTTCCAAAATTTTTGTGTTTTCTTTGTTAGGTCGGGTACTTCTGGGACTATCCTCATAACTGTATAGGAATCGCAGAAGAAGCGAGGTACAGAAGTGATAAGCATGGCCATGGAATGGAGTGAATCGGATAGCAACAGGAAAACAACTAAGTTTTCTCGCATTTTGATTTGTAAAATTTTGTTTGGAAAAAATTAATTTTAAAGTAGGTATGTGAGAAAATAACAAATTGGGTTTAGTTCTTATGAAATGATCTATTTTTTTGACGCCTTCCGATTGCACCTTTGAAGACGACGATCAATTTTGAATTTCAATCAATTTTCAAGATTTAAGACATCATTCTTTCAGTATTTGCAACGATTAATTCGGAAGAAGACGCATCAAAACATTGGCGTTTTCAATTACGACGGGATGTTTCTTTTGTGGATTGCGCGGAGAAAACGAACGTTTACAACAAGCAAAACTAAAGGAAAATGGAATAGAGGAATTTTCGTGAATATAGAACAATTAACGAGAAAACACAAACTTCTACTAACTGTGATACGTTTAAAGAAAATTAATAAACGTAAAACTCAAAATGGGTACGCCAGGAGATATTGTAAAAAGAAATCAAAATATTACATCCGCTTCTCTTTTGAACCTAATTCAACATTCATTAATGATTAATTCACAGAAGGAAATATACAATATTTTGTTCGTATGACTGAGAGATTTGTTTTTATCGATCGAACTTTTGAAGAAATCATTCGATATTGAAAATAGCAACGCTAAAAAAGAAGATAATGATGTTGGTGATGACGACGATGAAGGCAACAAAGACAATTTGTAACATGGAAATTTTAATTTAATTTAATTTATTCTCTTTGATTTACATAGTAAATATCGACTAGTCAAATGTTTACAAAATAGGCATAAAAATATATATATGATATGTATTATGAACATACTAAACGTAAATGGTCAAAAAAATTTATAAACTAAAAACACTAAAAACTCCTATCTAACAAATACACAAGACAAAACAAAAATTATGCGAATTGTACAAACTGGTATTGCAGAAATTTTTCCACAGAGTAGAAAACTGAATCCAATAAAATAAGTTTAATTTTGGCTTTTAACCTTTTTGTGTTTAGCATTCTAAATTCTTTCGGTAAGTGATTGAAAATTTTTAGTGCTATGTAAACAGCATCATGATATAATTGAGTTCTGTGCTTTGGTAAATATATTAAGTTATTATCGGCCGCGCGTGTTTTGTAGGAAATATTTATATTTACGTTTGTCGTTGATGTAAATGTGTTTTTACATACATTATACAAGATAATATGTATATAGATGGAGAAGTTAATATCCGCAATTTTTTAAACAATAATCTGCAAGTATGTGTTTTGGATACACGCGACAAAGCTCTTATAATTAACTTTTGAGTAATAAACATCTGCAGCATGTGCAGAATTACCCTAGCATAATATGCCGTAGGAAAGACGAGAGTGGATATGTCCATAATATAATAGCTTAAGAGTGTCTAAATTCAATTCTCTCACTAACCTCCTCATTTGATAACAATAAGAATTGAGCTTTTTTATTAAATCAATGCAGTGACAACTCCAAGTTAATTTGTAGTCAAATTTTAATCATAGAAATTTTATACTACACCTAGAATAATAAATTATTTGTTTTAGAAATGTTCAATTCAAGGCCATTCTTCAGACACCATGATTTCATTTTAGAAATTACATTTAATGTTTCTAACTGTAGCTCATCATTTCATGATTTAGATAAAATTACTGATGTGTCATCAGCATAACAAAATATATTACTTTGAATTTCATTTGGAAGATCATTTACATAAACAGTGAATAAAAACGGACCCAAGATACTACCTTGCGCTACACCGCTTTTAAGAAGTTTCGTTTGATATTTTATCATTCCAACTGATTGCTTGCGATCTATTCCTTAAGTAACTTTCCAACCAAGTCAAAGCATTACCCCCTTACTCCGTTTATATGAAGTTTATTGAGTAATAAGGCGTAATTGACAGTATCGAATGCCTTGGTCAAGTCAAAGTAAATCCCCATAGCTTTTTTATACGTTTCTACACCAATAAGTATATTATTAAAAGAATTGACTAATGCATCATGAGTAGATAACCCTTTTCTAATACCAAACTGGGAATCACTTAACAATTTATTTTTATCAAAAAATTCATATAACCGAAGAAACATTACTTTCTCAATAATTTTAGAAAAAAACAGATAAAAGTGAGGTAGGCCTATAATTTCTTATATCATGAATGTTATTTTTTTATGAATTGGTATCACTTTGGCCTGTTTTAGCATATTAGGAAATTTACCTTCAGTAAAAGACTAATTAATAAGTACTACTAACGAAGTTGTGATGAAATCAGCTACATGGCCGACAATTTTACAGGGAATACCATCTACACCACAAGAATTTTTGGAAGAAACACTTTTGTATAATATTAGAAATTTCCAACTCATCAGTTGGCCTTAGATATCTACTATTCACTTGAATTCTCCTTGACCTTTGAATGTCAAAACTATCAAATTTAGAAGTTATTTGATCAACTGATTTAATAAAGTGTTCGTTATATGCATTAGCAATATTAATATTTTCCACTAATTTATTTCCATCCGAGTTTCATTACTCATGCGTTTTGCTGGTTGAATATTAAGTTTATGTTGCTTTCTTATATTGAGAGATAATTACAGAGTCGTTAGTAAATTTCATTATATTAAATATGTTACGGAGTTGAGCTCTTTCCTTAATAATATCACTAGTAATCCAACATTTGGTTTTGTGCGTTGACTGAATACATTTCTTAGAAAAAGCTATATTGAAATGGTAACTAAAAGTGATTAAAAACAATGGAAATTTTGCTACAGAGTCAATATTTGCATTTAAGAACGACCAATTATCTCCCTTTAACATTAACTTAAAATTATGAAGATTATCATCGCTAAGAATAGTTTGTGCAATTGTGTGTGGCTTTCTGTAATTTTTGCTGCTTGAGTTTAAATGGAAACAAAGCCATGATCTGAGAGACCAGGATGCTGTTCAAAATTCGATGTGAAGACAAATGCGGGCGTTAGAGTATGCACCGAACTAGTCTTTATTTTTATTCCGAGAAATCGAAGGTGTAATAAGATCATTTAACAGGAACGATGGATATAATATTGAAATAAAGTGGATCTTTGAATTTGAGGATACTTTTGCTGTCTTTTGAGAGGTGTCACTAAAAATCTTTGACTCAGCATTCTTAAAAACGGAAAAACTTTTTCCCGTACAGTTTTCTTGTTTGTTTTTTGAGGTACAAGTGCTTTCTTTGCTTTTGCAGCCTTCAGCAGTACTTTTTCTAAAAGATTAAACTATTTTTCAATTTTAATTAATTAACTGACAGCACTTAAATAAAAAGTCACAAAATTGAAAAACAAAAAGTGTTGCTTAAACACAACATTTCAAGAAAAAAAATCTTTGATTTCTAGTGATTTGATAGTTTTAATGAAATTATTATAAACTTAACGAAATACAAAACTAATCGCACATTAAACGTTGAAGGCACCACGGGCGTTATAAACCTTATGACATCCATAAGACCTTAATAACTATAATACAATATTTAAATTTACAGCTTGTTAACAGCTACTAAGATATATTGCGGAAGAGGGACGGCTTAGACATCGCTCTCCTTATTACTTGCTTTGCTTTAGTTCGTACGAGTAAGAAGAGCTTGATCTGAATAATTGTAACTGTTGCGTTACATTTATATTTGTACTCAATAATAATAATATTAAATATGTAAATATTTTTTGTTTTTGGTTTCAAAATTCACCAGTTATGGACATTTTTAACAAAAAATCACTAAATCAGGAAAATTGGGTCTATTTCAAAAAAAATTACAAACACTGTAACGAAGGAAATAGTGCCGCGTTTCTAAATAAAGAAAGAAGCATTTTCACAGATCGCCTACAACACATATTATTCGTGCATTGTGGTATATTAGCTTATTGAATTTAGGAGCCGTTCGCGACCTGTAGAGGTACCGACATTACCCGATTTAACTAAACTGAAGGAGTGTATTTGTTATCACTTCAGGACTCAGCCCTCTTATTTGTCCATTTGTCGGAATATAATCGCAAGTTAATTCTATTTTATATTTTTATTTGGTTTCAAAGTTTTTTTACTTGGTTATTTCTAACCTCTACACTTTTCGTAGCTGGTTAATAGTATCTGATCAATTGAATTGTCTCTGTAGTCTCTGTAATAAAAGGAAACATTATTTCGTGACGCTTTTTAGGCTTTTCGTCCGAACCTGTTTTTATATTTAACATTTTCAAGCCACTTTCTAGAAATTGTTTCGTTTTCAAGGATCAGGTTTCTGCAAACTTTTTCTTTTTATTAAGAACATAGTCTTTCTTTATTTAACCGTTATTTAAATAAAGTTTATTTAGTTAATTTTAGACTTTTTTTAATCATGTATTTGACAGAAACAGAAGAAAAAATATTTTGGAAAAGTTTAAGGAAAGAAATAAAGAAATAAATGTTACTAGAATCGAAAACGAAGGATCAACAGGTATTGACTCAAACGACGGCGACGCGACGTTTTAAAATAAAGACGTATGCTCATTTCATTGTTGTATGTATCAGAACTGATTCTCAAAAATTTTTTAAATATGTTTGAATGAATGAAAGTTCACTAGGACGAGTAACATCCATTCCAGATGCGTTCATTTTTGTGAGCGATTTCGGCTGGCTTAATATTTTTCGCAGTTCTCCGTTTTACATACGTCCTGTATATTTAACTCGCTTCGTGTTCATATCAAAATTTATACAATTTTACATAAACGATTTTAAACGTAACAGAAAACTTCAGTTTTTTTCGAAGATTCAAGCGAGCTTCGATATTTTCGCATAAAACTTTTATTTTATTTATTATTTTTTGAAAGGCTTCAGTGAGAGGAATTCAAGCAAATTTCTGTTCTTGTCGAGTATACGATTTAAAAAAAAAAATTACTTCCATTATTTAGTTTTTTTTTATTTTAGTCTTGCTTCGTACAACTTTTGAACAAGATTACGTAAATTTTACCAAAACTGTGGAGTTTCCTTTATATAAATCTCCATTTTCTCTGCCCTTAACATATCAATAAATTTTTTTTTTCTATATGTCGCCATCAATAACGCGGATTTCTGCCTCGCAGAAGTTTTTACGTTCCACTCTTAGCCGGATCTATAATATGTAAATACAAAGCGAGTCTGAGTCACCCCAGCGTAAAAAGAAAACAACCCACTCAGCTCGATACCCCAACGGCATCCACACTCATATGCTTTCTTTAAAACAGAAAAAAAAAATTATTTGGCCGGCGAATTCAAAACGTCGTCGATTCGGAGCCCTCGAACTGGCCCAGGCGAATTTTCGGCGACGTCCGCACCTAATTTCCTCGAGTCGCGCCAGACGAGGATGAAAACAAGCCAAGCCCGAGGCCCTGGGCAGGATCGATGGAGTCTGAATAACATTGGGAGGCAGCTTTGGGCACCTTGCCTCGCGCTTTCGCGCCGAAAAATTCCTACTTGCAGGGGTGAGGGTGTAATTAAAGGGACGACGTGTTTAGTCGGCACAAGTGTTTGCGTTTGAGGGTTGAACGCGTGAAATTAAATTAAGCGGGCGAAACGGTTTCAGATATGCTCTCATAAGAGGTTTACTTCAAAGATCGTGTAATTATATTACGACCAACTTGAACCTGCTTATTAGTTATTTTAAACAGTTATTTACATGTATAATTTTATACAATTGCCAATTTTAAATGAAGATCGAAACAGTTCTAATCCATCAGCTCTGAAAACTTTCCAGGATCCGACGTGTTTTCTCTCTTTATTTATTTCGGAATCATTGTGGAAGTTTTAAGACGTTGAGAAATAAAACTCCTGCAAAGTAGTCGTAACCTACATTTTTATTGAGATGTCGGTTTAAGATCTCTTGAAATTTAGCGGAGTGTAACCTGAAAGTTTAATTGATTCATGAACTTTAAACGCCGGGACGTCGTCGTCGTAGGGTTTGATTGGCCGGAAACTCTGTAGCGTTCCTTTGGCTCGAAGTCATTTCCGCAAGTCATGCTGGCCTAGAAAGTAAAAGTGCCGCTTAATTTTAAATAGGAAGGAAAGGTTTTAAAAGTGAAAGCTTTTTAAGTCGGTTTCAGTTTTATTCAGTCTCTGTTATATTGAGTTTGTACATCTGTACCATCAAATAATTAAGTTAAATCTTTGTCGTACTAAGAAACAATCAGATGAAATTTATGTATAAAATAATCACCTTTAATTAATACAAATTTGAAACTACTACTGAAGTTGAAATTTGACAAACAGAGGATATCTCGAATTAATTATCGTGAAAAATGTTGAATCAATTAATTGATCCTAATTATTTTCACACAAAAAGCATTTGGCCGTACAAGATACAGGCTTTCTCAAGAATAACTCACATTAAATGTGCCCCCCAGATATAATTAAAATATTTTCAAATCTAATTTTGTTTTAGATTTCTTATTAACAAATTCTATTTTTTTCTCAACCTTTCTAGCTTTCTTTTATAAAATGCATGCTGTAGAATTTTTCGCTTGGCAACTTAAATTTTCGTAGCAGTTTTGTTAGCCGATAGCATATTGAGCTTGCTTGCATGTGCATTCATGGCAATGCAATCGAACTTTCACGGATTTGTGTATACCTACTTACATGTAATGCATCACCTAACTTTTTCCTCTGCATTGCCTCAATAGTTTTTTTCTTTTTTGAGTCTTTTTCATTTTAGATTCCATTTACATACATCCTTTTTCTTCTAGCATCCTCTTCATATGTCCTAAATTTGGATTTCTTCTGAATCTTCTAAAATATAACCTCTTTCTATTGTTGAATATTTCATTTTCACCTGCGTGGGTAGGCAGTTAAAACCAGAGCGTTTCATCACGAGAAGTCAGCCTGCTTCTTGATAGATATCATAAGAAATATACTGGGTGTCTCAAAACCTATGTCTTTAATTGAAACCACAGATAGTAGTCAAAAAAAGAAGCAAAATTTGTCATACAACAATAGGGAAAAAGTAAATAATAACTCTGGTAAAAATCAGTTTTCGTTTTCTAAGAAATTGTTTTAGTAACGCTGGTGGGCGATTTAAATGGATTTAAATGTCTCAGCTGTGCAGAATTGGTGTTTTTGTGGCCCTAAACGAATAAACGCCGAGATGTGTCTGTTAGGTTAGGTCATGTTTGTCTTTCGCAAAAAACTTTCGCCAAGATTTTAAATAAAAACGTCTTCACGCGCGCTACCAAGAGGTTTCCTACAACAATTGCAACTACTTATTACTTCTTTATTTACGCTTATTTATTCAGAGTGAAATTTAAAAGCAAACTGAATTCGTAGCACAATTGTGCACTTCAGTTTTATTTGTTTCATTTTCATGACAGTTCAAAATGTTGTCCTGCGGTATTAACACATAATTCGGCACGTCGTATCCAATTATTTGTTACTATTGGAAAATTATTTCGAAGTTATGTACACAGACATTTACACAAATTAAAGTAACACAAAACAAACTACACTACGTTAATTTGATAAATAATACTAATAATGTTTTTAAAAATTTATTTTAATCTCAGTCTTTTATAAAATACAAACGCACTCGCTCGGACTGAATTTTCTCAAAAACAATTACTCAGCACTACGTCTTTCATTCTAGCCCCCTCCCAAATGTAAACATCTGTAAATTTATGACAGCGTGATAATAATAATAAAAACAAATAATAAAGTACGAGGAACAAAACTGAGCCAGTTGAATTTTATTTTATGGCACTGCAATTCTTACCAATAAATCGCCAAGGCAAACGTAGGTAAACGTTTCTGAAAATTCCGAATTATTTTAACCCTTTGAGGACAAATGGTTAGTGTTGTAAACCAGCTATTTAAAATTCTATCCTTATTTTTCTAGTGGCTACTCATATAAACCATGTTGTGTTGAAGGTGATATAACTTTTACTGAAAACATATTACATACCCCGCGTCTTTAAAATTTGGTTTAGTTGGTAAATTTTGAGCGTGAAAAGTAGGTGTGAGTAGATGTTAGGTACATTACACAAAAGACGAGTTTCTTTGCAGTTTTCAAACAAATTTATGTAGAAATGTCCCGTAAGTAATTGTTATACATACTCTAGTTTCTGTAGAAAGGTCTAGTTTCGTAATATTACATTGTGAGGCAGTTTTATTCTGCGTCAAATGTTATGGTTATCATTTATAACCACTAGGCCTATTTGTACGCAATGCTTCTAATTCATAAATATTATCTGGAAGTTATTGTTGCATTTTAGAAGCCAAGAAATTATGGAGCTTGAGGGAGTTAGAAAGTATGAGTAAGAATGACATTGAAACACTATTAGATGAAATACCTAGTGATGTTGAGTCTATAGAATCTGATGTAGGCAGCATTATGGGGGATAGATAAATGTTGAAAATGAAACCGTGCAAGAACTATTTGATATAGAAAACATGGAAATTGTTTTTGAGGATTCATCCGGCGGGCAAACAGGTATAAATGAATTATATGAAAAGTGGGATAGTGATGATGAACTAACTTTAGCTGAAATACGTAAAATAGAACTGAGAAAGCAAAATATTTTGTGGACAAACAATACTACATATACTACTTCGGTAATTTCGTTCCAGAGAGAAGCAGGTCCTAATGTTCCAAATAACTTGGAAACACGAACAGATATGTTTTTGCATTTGTTTCCTGAAAGGCTCATTCATGATATCGTGTTTCAAACAAATCTTTATGCATTGCAAGAAAATGGTGGAAGTAAAAATTTTGTGCCAACTTCATTTGATGAAATCAAAGCATTTTTAGGTCTAAACTTACTGATGAGTCTAAAAAAATGTCAAGGTACTAAGATTACTGGTCGTCTAGGGAAGAGATGCGGGATGCATTCGTTAGTTCCGTTATGCCACGTGACAGATTTTCATGGCTGTTGAGTAATTTAACAAACCAAACAGATTACGAATATATTTATTGATTATAATGTTTTAAATTCTGCCTGAGGGAATAAACTTTATTTACAGTAAACTAAAATTAAAGAAATATACTTAACACGGAGATTTGAATTGTTTTCGTATTGTAGTGCATTATTTGATTACTTGCCAAAGCAGGTGTTCAAGGTGGAGCCACTGTTCTCATTTTATACAACTTGTATTGAGTAATTTACTTCAAGTGATTTGTGCATGCATTTGTCAACTTCATTTGATGAAATCAAAGCATTTTTAGGTCTAAACTTACTGATGAGTCTAAAAAAAATGCCAAGGTACTAAGATTACTGGTCGTCTAGGGAAGAGATGCGGGATGCATTCGTTAGTTCCGTTATGCCACGTGACACATTTTCATGGTTGTTGAGTAATTTACATGTAAATGATAATTCACTACAACAGAATTATGATAAGCTATATAAAGTTAGACCTCTTCTCACAGAGCTTGGGCAAACCTTTCTTTCGTCTCTGAGGCCCAGTGAATTTAAATCCATAGACGAATCAATGATTAAATTTAAGTGCAGAAGCAGTCTACGCCAATATATGCCAATGAAACCTACAAAAAGAGGTTACAAGGTTTGGGTGCGCGCCGATGCTACTGGATATATGTGCGAATTCCAGTTATATACGGGAAAAATTAGAGAAGCCGCTGAAAAAAGTTTGGGTGTTAGAGTCGTCAAAGATCTTACCAGAACTCTGTTGGCCATAGACATAAAGTATTTTTCAACAATTATTTTAATTCTGTAGATTTGCAAAGAGATCTGTTAGCTGATGGAATATACGCATGTGGAACTATAAGAAAAGGAAGAATAAATTATCCTGAGTTGGCGGCAGATAAATCTTTGAAGAGAGGAGAAGCTGAAGAGTATCTACTGAAGGATTGATGGCTTTGAAGTGGATGGATCGTCGAAGTGTGTTGTTTTTAGGCAACTTTCATGACCCTTGAAAACTGCTGATAGAAAAAGAAAAGACAGTTCCATCGAACATATAGAATGTCCGGTAATGATAAAAGAATATAACACCCACATGGGCTATGTAGATAGGTTTGATATGTTAAAAAGTATCCACGAAGTTGACCGAAAATCACACAAATGGTGGCATCGCATTTTCTTTTATTTTCTTGACGCAAGTGTAGTAAATGCTTTTATTTTATTTGATCTGCGCTCAAAATCAAGGGGATTAAATCTCAAAAATTTTCGCTTGACAATAGCACGAGGGCATTTGGCAGTTCAAAAAGGGGTGCCAAAAGAACCCTAGAATACCCAGCCAACAAGTTCAAAAAAATTATTCCCCTTGAAATAAGGCACGACAAATGCTTACATATGCCTGCACGATGTGGTTCACTTAGATGTGCACACTGTAGCACTGTCAAAGATGTCCACAGGTCCATATGGAAATGTTCCACTTGCGATGTCGGTTTATGCTTGAATAAGGAAAGGAATTGTTTCACTCAATTCCACAAAAAATAATTATTTATTAGTTAATCCTATAATAATGTTCCTACTGGTTAACACCGGTAACCACATCCTACAGGACCATGCAGGACAATAAAATTTGTCAACAAGTCTTTTTGTATTGCAATATATTATAATAAACTTTTCTGAGCCACTATTTTTTATTATCTTTAAAAAATATAATTTAGGCCTCAAAGGGTTAAACCAGGATCAAATTTTCATCACGAAAACTGATTGAGCCACTCGTTTCATTTTGCAGTTTGCTGCGTTAAGGTTGATGAACCTTAACGCAGCAAACTGCAAAATGTTATATGTTTATGTTCATTAATAAGACGAAAATAAATGTTTACTAAAAATGTTGATAAATATTAATTAAATCCAAGAAACGAGTGGCTCAATCAGTTTTCGTGATGAAAATTTGATCCTGGTTTAAAATAATTCGGAATTTTCAGAAACGTTTACCTAGGTTCGCCTTGGCGATTTATTGGTAACAATTGCACTGCCATAAAATAAAATTCAACTGGCTCAGTTTCGTTCCTCGTACTTTATTGTTTGTTTTTATTATTATTACCACGAGGTCATAAATTTACAGATGTTTACATTTGGGAGGGGGCATAGACGTAGTGCTGAATAAAAAGTTTTTGAGAAAATTCAGTCCGAACGAGTACGTTTGTATTTTATAAAAGACTGAGATTAAAATAAATTTTTAAAAACATTATTAGTATTATTTATCAAATTAACGTAGTGTAGTTTATTTTGTGTTACTTTAATTTGTGTAAATGTCTGTGTACATAACTTCGAAATAATTTTCCAATAGTAACATGTAACTGGATACGACCTGCCGAATTTTGTGTTAATACCGCAGGACAACATTTTGAACATTTATTGTAATTACAAATATCAGTGCCAAGAAGAAGAAGTGAACTTTACTCAAATTCTAGTCATAATGAATGCACAGGTATGGCAACACGTTTGATATGCATTTGCGTTTTGCTAGTAGACGTACTGTTTCAATTTCTAAATTAAGATCTGTTAAATTTAATTTAATACAACAATGCTTGTCACATTGTACCTACTTCCTTAAGAAAGCTGCAATTTATTTTTTCATAAGCTGCACAAACACCGTGATATGAACAAAGTAAACTACAAACTTTTCAATTAAATAAGTTAAAGTTTGTGTTTAAAATACAAATTATGACTGTTGATTATGTCGTCTCTTTAATAAGCTATTAAAAGAATTGCTGAACAAGCGAGAAATAAATATCATGTAACACAACGAAAAACGCATTTCGCTATGCCAGTAATTGTCGGTGAAATACAGATGGATATAAAGAAAATTGCCGATGACGCGCGCGCGCCATCTGAGACGTTGACCTAATTCTTTAAAACGTAAATAAAAAATTTATTGCAGTTTTTGCTTTTTATTGAAAGCGGACTTGCCTCAACAAGTCATAAAGTAAGCAGAGGTTTCAAAACAAAGGAACTGCATGCGCTTGTGCTAGGTCAGTTTCTCATTTTTCAGCAATACCGTTCAGATTTGGAGAATAAATCTCTTTTATAATGAGATACCTACAGTTTTAATTAACGACTTAGATTTTGAGACAGCCTGTATTTGCCGTACCTTAAATAATAAGAACTTTATTCGCAATCGCGATTCTCTCAAAAAAATTAGGATAATTTCTTGATAACTAAATAAGAAGCCGTCTTCATCATTTCTTTCAAACTAGTTCTGCTGCTCTTCAAGAGATTTTTAACAGATGAAAAATCATACATGCGCTGCTGAATATTTCGATTTACTCTATAAACAATAAAATACATAATACTGTGAGTAGTAAGCTTCATTAATGGCGTCGTCACTATTTCTGCTTTAGCTCATTATCTTTAAGATAAATAAACACTAATTTATGTTTTACTATAATAATAATCGCTGTTTTAACTTAAAACGATAGCTTTAGGCTTAATACCTTATAAAACATCAATATTAAAAGCTTCGGGAAGTACGAAAACAACAGATCATCATTCTTTTGAGAACCCAATAAAAAATTTATGACGTCTCGAATTCGTCGCGTAAATATTTTACGCCGTTCGCGTACGACACCCACCTTGCGCAACTCGTCGGGCAGATAACTTTTTAGTTTCAAGCTCACGGCTCATTATGTATGTAGCGCCAGCTGTTTCACATGCACACTACAATTTACTTGGTGACCCGCATGTCACAACCGAGTACACACAGCGTGAAATTTAATTTAGCTTTTGTATTTTTCAGCGCGTCGTTTAGTTTTTCAGTCGGAGAAGATTTCACATTTCAGCCGCTTATTAAATTTTAATTCTACGCTATTTTTTTTTAAGAAACCTTTTAGAATTTCGCTCTGGTGGCAAACAAAAGTGCGCCAGTGACACTAGGTACGAACGTGCTCCAAGAAATGTTATCCGAAAGGTCATCACACGATGGGGAAATTTAAATATATATTAGAAATTTCACGCCGTATATCTCTTTATGAATTTCGCCTGCATCTTTTCGATGCATTCACAGGTTGTTATTTTACGGCGTACGTAAAGGTAAAATTGCAATTTTTACGGCGACAAGACGTGGACGTGTAAGATAGCGAAAGGAGACCGTCGGGACTTTATTGTTCAATTTTTATTGGAAGAAATACACTGATTTTTGAAACATTTAAAATCCTAAGGCATCCGCCTAAAAAAAAACTCAAGCGTCGAATATTTAATTTTATTAATTACCTACGTAATAATTCTTCTTATAAAAAAAGACGGTAATAAAATAATAAGTTTTCAAAGAGAAACACGAGATTTCTTCCTCAAACACACAAAAGATTAAATGTAATAAAAAAAGCGTCAGCGAAATAAACTCAATTCAAGGATGTGCAGGGGAGTTAATCCGGGACAAACGAGGCTTGATTTGACTTTGCCTGTTCTGCCAAAAAAAGAATAATGAAAACTCAACACCGCGCATATGCAGCAAAAAATCGCCTTTCTTTACCCTGCATGAAGGGAATTACGCCCCAAATAAATTCCAGTTCGCAGCCCCCATAGCCGAATAAATAAAAAAATAAAATAGCAGAGCAAATCCTTCAAAGGACCCGGTAAATGCATTATCATTTTATGCAGTGAAGGCCTTCAATAGTGCAACGGAGCGTAATTCCTTGTGTAGATCAGACATTCCCTCTTTTTAGGGGGGGGGGGGGGGGGAATTACAAAATAAGAAGTAAAATAGCTATTGTTGCTAATTTCGATGCGACTAGGAAAAACGGCAGCTAGCGGATTCAATCAATACTCAAAGTCTTACTGCCTTGAAACAAACGTCTTTGCACGATGGTGATATATTGAGCTTAGTGACGAAAAAGCGCGACGGCTTCGGAAGAATGTGCCGGATTGATTTATTGTCAAGCTTAGAGACTGATTTGCTTCGATTATGTTGCTGTTGCAGAACGAATGTTCCTTCTAACTTATTTGGTTAACCCATGACATTTTTAAAGCAATAGTTTATGAGAAAAATGTAACTATAAAAAAAAAACTCTAAAGAAAATAACTGGAATGTTTTAGTTATATGCTATCGTTAGAGACTTTTAAATTAGTTTAGTGTGAAGTCCTCATGTTAGGTATTTACGTTCTTCAAAAATAGTAAACATAAAATTAGGGATAAATCTTAAACCCCATCCACTTATCTAAATTACAAAAAAAAAATTGTTTTGGTCCTAACAGACTTGATCTTTGAATCACTACCTTTCCTCCGAAACATCAATACCAATGAGTTACTGTTTCCAATCCACTTACTTCTACAACCTCTTAGTTTTGTTACGTTTTAACTTCTTTTCCTGCTTTTTCCTGGTTTAATGCCGAACAGTAACCCGCGTTTTCTTTCGTTTCATATATATGTATTAACACTCATCAAAATTTGGGGGAGAAATTTGTTCAACTATTAGATTCTTCTTATGTTTTAATTTTATCAAGCATGCAAAGCGAGCTTAAGAGACACCAATTCATTCTATTCTTCGATGTCCGGATGTTTACTTAAAAATTCGTTCCTCTGATGTTATTGTCGACGAAATTGTTACAAATTAATTTTTCCCTCACACATCGTTTCCGGAAAATCTAAAAAAAAAACAATAACACGATCCAAACAATCCGAGATTAATTACTATATTACTTCACCTTCCATCTACTGTTGGTTTCTGTAAAGCATTGACAACTACAATTTATCACTGTAATCTCGATAAGATCCGCTCTAATTAAAGATAATCCCTTCTTTGGAAATGAACACTTTGATTAAAATCAATTAAGAAAGAAGGAAGGAAGGAGAAAATGAATAGCGTCTAAGCTTTAGACGAAGCCTTAATCCCGCACACCCCGAACAATTTGTTAAATAGATGATGCCGAACACGAACTGATGGGGCGCACTTTCAATGAGGCGACGAAGTACACTCAAAACCCGATTACCTCACTTGAGGTGTCCTCAATCTGCGGTTACTGTTGGCACAAATACAAGCGAAAGGCGGAGAGAAAACTAGTAGTTCTTGCAGTTGCAAGAATTAATTTCCTTGAGCTACACTAGCTTTACTACGAACTATTGCAATTACACGATTTACAATCATTACTTCGAATTATTATTATGTTCTGAATTCGGTTACTGTTCATATTTAACGTCATTTAATTTCATTAAAATACAGAAAGGGAACAAGTAAATACGTATATCAATAAAGCTCTTCATTAAATACATGTTTATTTAAAAGTGCAGATATGTGATATTGTTTGATTTGTTGCGTAAACATGTTTTTTAAACACGATTGCTACGCGCAAATATTCCCCGGCAAAATTCTCTGTAAACAATTGTGTTATTGCCAGCATTATTTTTTGCTTAATTTCATGTGTGATGCACAGCAAATAAACGATTTAAATAAACAGTGATGTATGTACGTTGTTCTTTGAATTTAATTAATTTACGTTTGTATTGCATCTGTCTACTTCGCATTGCTTATAAAAATAAAATTTAATAATGTCAGTTGAAAGGTGAAGAATTTAATTTTCTGATATATTAGTTAACTTCGAGAACAGAGTAAAAAACGAAATAAATTTGTAATTTTTACTTTATTTATGCTTTTATTCTAGAGATGAAAATGTTAGATGTTCTAAATGCTAAACGAAAACAGGAAATTCTCTAAGCGCCTATACGATACCTTCGAGACTACCTGATTTTATCAGTAAAAAGTCCAATGCATTTCAGAAGTGTTGTATTTCAAGGTGCTCGTGAAATGAAAAGTCATCTTAACTTTCAAAATATTTTTTTACAGAATAACTTGTGACCTAGTTTATGGAGATTAAATCAAAAAATCTGCATAGAATTGATAATTAATTAATAATCGCCAATTGAAAAAAGATGTAAACTACCTAAATAAATTGAAGATGAAAATCAATTTCGGTTATTGTTGAACGTCTGAAGACAGCTGGTGAAAAGATCGCAGATACATTGCTTGTATCAAAACTCATAACAGATCGACCATCAAAATTCAATTCGTTTCGTGAGCAGTATCTTCTACAGACAGCACAAGGACCAAACGTTCAAATTCAATGAATTACGGGAGCAATTGCTACTGTTGGAAGCTTCGCGAAATAATACGACCGAAGATGAAGTGAAGAAGGATAATATGCTGTACACTAAGGCAAAAGGCGGTCAAACAGAGAAACCAAATCCTAAAAGAAATTCTCGCTGCTATAATTGTGATGAACTTGGCCACTTCAGTCGTGATTGTCCAAAGATCAAAGCCAAGACACGAAGTAAATACAACTCAGTAGCTCGTTGATGTTTGCAAGTGAAAAAAGCTTGTCAGTTTGTTGTGTCAAAGACGTTTGGATCGGTGACAGTGGTGCGACACATCACATGACATTTCATCGTTCCTTATTTTTGGCAATGGATGAAATTGAAGACGGTACTTCTCCGATTACTGTCGGCAATGAGGACACGATTTACGCAAGAGGTCGAAGTCTTGTAAAAGTCCATTCGTTATCTGGAGAACCAGTTACCTTGACAGATGTTCTTTTCGTTCCAAAATTGAGTCGAAATTTATTGTCACTAGGCTCCGCAACTACGAAGAATACCGAAATTAAATTTGTAAAGAATTCGCTGACGATGTTCCAGAATGGTAGAAAAATTCCAAAAGGTCAAAGACAGTCAAATAATCTTTATGAGATGGATTTTGTAAAGAATATTGACAGTACTGAATATGAATATGCAAATAATGTCACTTCTGAATTAACTTTACAAACATGGCATGAACGTCTTGGACAATTGAATTATCGTTCGGTACGTGAATTGGCAAAAGGAACTGCAGTTGCTGGAATGAATGTTGTGAAGCAATTGAGCGGTGAAACTGATAATTGTTGGTGTGAAGTTTGTATTCGAGCAAAAATGTCACAGCCATCTTTTATTAAGAATAAAAAACGTATAACGAAACCTGGAGAATTGGCCCACTACGATATTTGCGGTCCAGTGAAAGTGGAATCATTCGTAGGTGCGAGAGTAATGGCAGTCTTTGGTTGATGATTACTCTGAAATGTTGCATGTTAAACCACTGAAGCAAAAATCACAAATTCTGGAAGCTGTTCATGACTCATTACGGAGTATAAGTCAGCAGCTCACGAAATTCTTCATTTTCTTTCAGATAATGCAAAAGAATTTAAATCTGTGGCAATGGTTGATCTTATGCCGAGAAATATGATCAAGAATGAGTTCAGTGCATCATATGCACCTCAATAAATGAGTCGAGTAGAGCGACAGAATCGAACAATTGTGGAAATGGCCACAGCGATACTGGAAGGAGCTAATTTGCCTCGAGGTTTATGGGCAGAAGCTTGTTCAACAGCAGCACAGATTTGAAATGTAATTCCATTAAAAAGGCTCCATGATCGAACTTCATATGAGATGTTTTATGGAAATAAGCGGGATCTCAGACACTTAAGAATTTATGGGAGCAAAGCATTTCTTCTAATTTATAGTTCAAAACGACATAAATTTGAACCGAAGTCTGAAAAATTTGTTGTTGTTGGCTACGACGGTGCTGGTTACAGATTATGGCAACCGCAAACAGGATGCTTTGTAATAAGTAGAAATGTAATTCAAGAATCAATACCGTTGAAAATGGTCAGAATTGTCACTTCTAGTAATGAAGCAGAGAAAAATCTGATGGATGATAAGGTATCTAAAGAAATTAGCAGCGATGACAAAAATGATACTTCTGATATTGTTATGAAAGAGTCCCATGATGATTTGTGAAATAAAAATTCAGTAGAAGCTGAATCTACTGATTGTATTGTTCAACGAACTAGATCAAAACATCAAGCTGGATTAATTGTCACTGGTAGTGCATTTATTGCTAATGTTACTATTCCAACGACAGTTCAAGAGACAAGAGCTTCCGATGATGCTAATCAGTGAGAGTATACCATGGAAGACGAGATGAAATCACTTGTTTATAATAACACCTGGACATTGGAGGATCGTCCGAAAAGCCGGAATATTATTCGTAATAAATGGGTGTTTCGACTTAAAATTAAACATGATGGTACGAGTGACCGATATAAGGCACGATTAGTCGTCAAGGGATGTTCTCAGAAGTTCGGAGTTGATTATTCTGAAACATTTTCGCCTGTTGTAAGGTTTGATTCAGTTCGAGCAGTGGCAGCCGTAAAGGATTATGAAATCTTTCAATTAGATGTAAAAACTGCTTTCCTTTATGGTGATCTTGATGAAATAATTTATATGGAACAACCTGAAGATTTTAGTGATGACACAGATCGGGTATGACGCTTGAATAAAAGTCTTTATGGTCTTAAACAAGCTCCTCGACAGTGGAATTCAAAAATCGATGCATTTATGCAAAAATTTGGCTTAACACCAACGAAAACTGATCCTTGTATTTATACATCGAAAGAAGGAAAGCTAATGGTGGGATTGTATGTTGACGATGGATTAGTCATTGGTGAATCAAAAGAAGACACAATTGATTGACACCATGCGTAAGGAATTTGAAATCACAAGTTGTGAAGCAATATGTTATATTGGCATAGAAATCATTCGAAATCGCAAGAATAAAACAATTCGACTTGTACAGAACGCATATGTAAAAACTATTCATGAGAAGTTTGGTATGTCTGAAGCACATTCAGTTGCAACACCCTCAGTATCTGGAATAACATTAGTTACAGAAGGAAAGAGAGTTCCTTACAGACAACTTGTTGGGTCTCTAATGTATTTGGCAATAGCTACATGACCTGTCTTGGCATATTCAGTTACACAGTTATCCAAATACTTGGATACACCAACTCAACAGCATTGGGAAGCTAGTGGGTACTGCAGACATTGGAATTATGTATGGTTGTGAAACTACAAATAAATTAGTAGCATATTCCGATACTGATCATGCATCATGTCAGGATACTAGACGAAGTATCAATGGTGCTGAAGTTTTTCGAACAGCTATGGAACTCTCAGCAACCAAAGAGTCGAGTGGGAGTGTTAAAAATTGATAAGATGTGGCTCTTTGTGTAAGAAATCAAGTGCGTAAAATAAAAAAAGTGATAAGTGACAGTAAATAAGTTTCCGAAAAACTTTCAAGTTAATTTTCAATTTATTCAATAGTAGCTTTTACTGAATTGTATTTTCCTGAAATAAACTGCAAAAAAACAAGCATAATTTCTGAAGAACTGCAAAAAAGGAATAAAAGCCGCAAATTTTGCATTTTGCAATGAGACGCTAATTGTCCGCACTGGCCATCTCGCACGTGATGACTTATGCGGCAACGATATTTCTCCGATTTTTCTATTCATTGCACAATTTACCGTTTGCAAATTGAAGAAACATTCAGTTCAAATGGAATGAAGACTGACCTAATTGTATCTAGGGAATGTTCTCAACAATGGTTACACAAATCCGGCTATGGTTTTTACGAAGTAAATATCATTTATTGCACTCAGTCCTCATTTGAGAACCTAAATTTTAAAACATTTTATTTTTAAAAAGACGAAATAAAAACCACTAATGCACAAAAGAAAAAACGTCTTGACTAGGCAAAATCTAAAGTTACATGGGCCAAAGAAATATGAAGTCAAATAATTTTTTGTGATGAATTTCGATTTGATGTCTATATTGGTGATTGTTAGAAGAGAGTGATCAGAACAAAATTCGGGGGTTTCTGTAAAAACTGTTTTAATAAACCACAGGGGGTTATGATTTGGAGATGCATGTTCAGCAAAGGAGTTTATGGTATCATAAATGTAGAAAAATATGAAGATATTTTTCAAAGAAACTTGCAGATTGGAAGGTTGTAATTCGGAATAAATAAATAATTTCATTTGCCTACAAAACCATGGTCAAATATACAAAAGAATTGTTCAGGGACCACCATATTAGTGTCAGCTTGGTACTCAAATAGCCCCGACTGAAACGTCAACGAAACCCTGAAACATGACAAGACATGAAAAAGATCTTAGAAAAAGTCCCCAACGAACAATTCCCGGACTAAAGGCTCAAATGCAGGAAATAGAGGAATTCTTTCGCCCCACAATATTATGAATTAACATTATGGACATTATGCCATGAATTCGGGGTACGATAAAAGCCAAAAGTGTCTTAATTTATTAAATTCGTCCGAACATTAAATTGTCGGCACAATTTATAACTTTTTGTCAAAAATCTAATTTCTAATTTCATTGTTAGAATAAAATTTGTTTTAAATAAATTATTAGGTACTGTTAATCAATTTTTTTTGTTCAATTAAAAGAAAAAGTTTTAAATATTTTCATATGAGTTAGGTCTCGTCCGAATATTTAGTTAGTAGGGCTCGTACTTTTTTGCTGATGAGGTCCCAGTTAGCGGATTAACGGACACGCTAGTTGTCCGCACCAGTCATCTCGTGCGTGGTAGTTTATAAAGCAATAATATTGCTGCATTTTTTTTATTCGCAGCATAATTGTAGGTCAGAAAATAGTTGTGATTTGACACTCTTCTTATCTTTAGAGTTTTACATAGGCGCAGGTGTTTTCATTTCAAATGAAAAAAGAATATTATTTGAGGTTACTTATGAAACACAATGTTTAAGTGTAGTGCTAAAGAAATAATAGAAGACGATGCTAGAGAAAACAAAAATGAAATTTCAAAGCTGCCTAAAGCGATAATTAAATTAAAAAGAGCTTTTGAGAATCACGAAAAGAAAATTATTGCCACTGTATTTTTTTTACTAATTGTAAGTTACTAAATTAGAAAGATTAAAATATAGTGCGTTGTTTTATAAGTGACCTCGAAGACAAAAACATTATGTACGAGTTACGTATAATATTTTGTGTGAGATTGCTTTAGATACTTCTAATTCAGTATATTAAAAAAAGTTTGAAATATATCTCGTAATTTGCTTTTATTGTTCCACGGCCGACAGATTCATCTAGTTTAGAACAGCACTGTGGTCGTAAATACTGTTTTCATATTTCCGAAAGGAAGTATTCTCGGATACGAATTTTTTATGCCAAAACATCCTCCGAAATTTATTAAAACTAAATATAGGCTCTGATGTAATGAATTCTTGTATTAAAATATAATTAATCAGCATGTTCATCAAAATTAATTCCAAGTGGCAACGAATAAGGCGATCGATTGCCTAAAGGTGAACACAAAGCAAGTAGATCTTAACAAGCTAACTGGATTTCGTTAGGAAGAAAACAGATGCTATTTCGAACATTAATGTCAGTGAACTTCCTGTATCAGAAATTTATGGATACGAAACAAGAATTACCTTCCTGTTGAATTATCGGCTGACCTTGTACAAACACAACGATTATCTGAAATAGAATGATGTTTGCATTAGAAAAAAAATTAATAAAAAAAGTATTACGACTCTCAATTATTACTTTAAAAAAGAGGTTCATGAAACTGCTGAGCGCCATTTAACTACTCTATCTCAAAAACACAAATGCTTTGATTAAGAAGAAAAAACAATTAAATCGAGAATGCAGAGGACAATGAAAAATATTGAAGCTTTACTACTTGACCAAGTAATCATTATGTAAAAAGCTTCAGATTCCAGTCAAGATCTTGAAAACCAGTGATTTGTACTTCAAGAACTGTTTTATGGGAGAGTAATGCTATATAATCTGTACATTTAGATTTAAGGGGGCGGGGGCCATGCTGTAATTATTCGAAACATTACATACATTCTATCTGTTCTGTTAATTTGTCAGATCAATTTAATGAATCAGTAAACTTACTACTTAATCAATATTTTTGTCATATTGTCAGGAAGTTTACTTTTTTATTATTAAATGTCAGATCTGATCTGAGAAATGTTAAGAAACTGTAATCCAAAATATTGTGCAAAGCTGCTTTCTATCCTTAACCTGAGACCAAAACCATCCTACACTTTTTTTCTCTTTTAAGAGTTTTATAGGTGCTTTGAAATTTATTAAGGATGGCTTTTAGTTCAGTCATAAATTTTATATACTTTGCTGCACAGTATTTCACAGAGAATCTTTTGAAACCTCGAGGGTGAAGCGCATATGGCGTTTATTTCACAATTTATATAAAGTGAGTTTTTAAGAATCATAAAATTACTTGCGGTACTTACATTTAACACAAGACTAATTTCTATGCGTTTCATAACAATTACTTCAATGAAACAATTCTTTACAAGTCTATTTAATCATAAATCGCTGATAAAAATAGTTCATTGCTTATCCAGGCGAATAACAGTTTGCTATTTCAAACTTGCAAGTACATTTAATCTAAATTTTCATAACTATCATTATATCAGTACAACACTAATGATGTGGAAGCAATAGACTTTTGTAAGTTTATTAACGAACGTTTTTTTTCCTTAACGTAAAAGTCATAATTGTCGCGTGCTTTCTGCTTGAATAAAGTTTCATTTCCTGAAGTTAATTAACTTCGACTATTAGCGCGCCGTAAATGCATTCGAGTTACATACTAGTTACTCCAGAAATGCAATCCGTGAAAGTTCCTTAATAACAGTCCAACAGGTTTGCAATGATAACTTCTTGTTCGCAGAATTTACACAAACTTTGTTACTGAATTACTGAAGTAATTTCGAACGTAGTGAGTGCACTGCCTCATGCAAATCTCTATTAAATCCGAATAATTAACTCCGCGCCGAGCAATAAATAAAATCCGTCCTGAAGAAGTCTATGGAGAACCAAGATGCCCTTCGGTGCGACGCGACGCCGGACACAACGCGTCTTCCGAGGAGTGCACCGGAGTGAGTGTAAACGGTGCGATAAAAATGCGGCCTTGAGTGAGCCATGATGAACAATGTGGGCCGCTTTCTCAAGGTCACTAGAAATATTGGTCGCTTTCTTCGAATATTACAGTGCCAGGTAAAGTTTTTCTCTGTGTGTGCTTTTTATGGTTGCTCTTGTTTTGTTATTGTTATTTCGTCATCGAGTTCCCTTCAGAATATGAAATAGTACATATATATTTTTTATCTTCGTCATAACAGCCGGCCGCAAGTGCACACGTTATTGGGCTTGCTCTGCCTGGTGTAATAAAAGGGTTTATATTCAGTCCGTTTTTATTTCGTACGGCCCCTATACAATTTTGATTTTCTTTTTATTAAGGACCACAATCCTGACAACTCAATAACGATGAGAGTTTTGGAACCTTCTAAATTAATTCTATTGTGTCCAGGTATCGTTATAATAAGAGAACTAGATTTTCATTCTCATTACACAGAATATTTTTTTTTAATTTCAAATATAGAATCCTGAGAAATATTTGCTAACACTGGATGTATGGCATAGCTTGAACGCAACCTACATTTCACTTCGCTAATTATTTTCTCAGTTATCAAACATTAGTCTTTTCTAAGACTAAAATTACATTTGTGATTTGATCAAACTTTTTTTGAAGCAAACTTAAATGTTGATTAAATAAATTATATCAAAGCAAATAAAGGTCATTTTGCGTAGTAAGCAGCCAGCTAGATGTGAAATTTAAAAATCACTCTGTACACACTCCGTCTCTCATCAATTCATTAAAGTTCACTCTCTTGGAGTAATTTCAAAAAACTGAGTTCAAATGAAGTAAGCTTTAACTTTTGCAATATAATTGGCATCACTGGGTTAACATCAAGTGTGAATAAATTTATACAATTTTATAACATTTGACTTGGAAGAACATTCAATCTTTCTCGTTGAAAATTATTTTGAAAATAGAGAGTGCCACTTATAGTAATTTAAAGTACCACGCGAATGAAAATAAGAAGATTCAAAGTAGGTCATAAATATTTAAAAAAAAGAAATTAGAGTCTATCAGTTTTATTTTATTCTCGAAAGCGTGGTACTTTCGAAACACGTATTCTTACCTCGAAGATGGGGTATTATTTATTCTTAATTCCTTCTTCAGTGCTACCAACTCTACAGCAAATACCAAGGCCTACTAATTATAAATGAGGGATGCAAAGCCCGTGCTCTACTTAAAATTGTACCTGAAAGCGTCAGCTTATATTTAATGCCATTTTAAACGGTAGAGCTTCAAGCTAAATATCATTGAAATGAAGCCTACGCTAACCACTACCTTAGCATGTCTAAATAAATCTAAATTTCACAGTACAGCTTTGAATCTAATCAAGTTTGAAGATCCAAATTTATTTTTCTTAAATAAACAGATATATATTTTCCAGTTTAAGACACATGATCGATTTCCTTATTTATTTCTTTTGGTTTTCAGTTATTTGTATTTCTTTTGCATTTTACTGAAATTAATATTTTTACAAAAAGTAGATACTGACATTCCACGATGCAGATTCTATTTTTAGACTGTCTATGCCACCTATGGAATCCGTGGTTCTAGTACTTTCCAGACTCGCCCCAGGTGGCGATAGAATTTGCCGGAACATTCGCTACTTCTTCCATAGAGGACATTTCCTATATGAACCAGCAGCGCCGCGCGATTCAAAACAGTTGTATTTTAGCAAGCGATGTATGAATATAGCGATTGGTAGAACAATTAAGTTATAGAAGTATTACTTGATAGACAAGTGTTGTAACTCGTTATTATTATGAATTCAATTGTGTTAAGCCATCGACGATTATAATTTGTGAACCCCGAAGTTGTAACAAATTGGTGTCAGAAGAGGAAATGTTTCGAAATCTAAAATGGAGCTTTAGGAATTCAAAGTGAAGGACCAGCGTATTGAATTGGACAAGAGAGGATTGGAAACTTTTGAAAAGAAAACTGCTTAAACAAGCATTTACAGATGAAGGAAAGAACCCGGAAACATTTTATTTCGAAATTGAAAATATCTCAGCATTACTGGAAAAAGTGAATCAAAATATAACGAGAGAAATCAAGGAAGAAATGAAAGATCAAGTGGAACTTTCAAGAAAACAAATAGAAAGCTTGGAGATAAAAATTAAAACTTCTAATTTAAAAACGATCTAAAAATAGAATGTAACAATTCAAATTCATAATAAAATTAAGAAGATGAAATTTGAATTTGATAACAAAGTCGATGAGGAAAATTGTAGGGATAAAAATTCAATTGCAACATAAATTAGAAGACATTTTTAAACAATTGCATTGCATAAGATAGAACTTGGCGGTTCTATTGCACTCTGCGTCATCGAGTCATAAGTTGAAACCACCCAAATTTGAAGGTGATGGTCTACGTTTATTAAACAGTTTAAAATTGCTGCTGATGTGAATGGCTGGAATGATTGTGATAAAGCTGCAGCACTTGCGTTGACTTTGCGAGGCCCAGCACTGAGTCCATTACAATCCATTCCCGAAGAAATTCAGAACGACTTTGATGACCTGGTAGAACACTTGGACATGCGTTTTGGCGATGCACACATGAAGCAACTCCATACTATCCAACTAAAAAGCCGTACCTAGAAGAATGGAGAGTCACTTCAAGAATTTGAACTCGATATTGAGAAATTGATGCGGATGGCATACAGCGATTTCTTGCCTAAATCATTGTTTCATCGTTTCATCGACCAAGATATACATCAAGTGTTGCAATTGGAAAATTTCTCCAAATGCATAGATTACTGGCCCGTGCATTGAAATTCTACGCAGCTAAGTAAGCCTCTAGAAGTTTAATTCGTGTGTGAGGAATACAATCGGTCGATGATGATGCTCTAATACAATTTGGCGATAGATTGAAGCAACTGGAAGAGAAGATATGTAATACTCGGCGAGTTATGACTTGTTGGTAATGTGGTCAGCAAGGTCATCTGCGATCCAGCTGTTCACGCAAGCGACCGCGCCACTGTGACGACAATGAATCGTTAAACTAAAACAAGTCGGCAAGAATGGGCGCATACTGACTTGTTTCCATTTCCAGAATAAGAAATAATGAAAATAGCTTGATAGCAGATGGACAAATTGGCAAAAGATCCCTCCAATTCACGATATTGGAACGAATGTGTCCATTCTAAGTGCAAATCTTCTACCAAAATGGAAACTGTCATATACCGGGAGAAGGTATAACATCCAGACAGCTACTGGAGAGGTTACTCGTATTTGTGATGAAGCCGAAATTGATATGAAGGTTGGAATAATGAAATTTAGTCATAAGGTCTTGGTGGCTGACATCGCTAATGACTTCATATTTGGCGTAAATTCCATGAAGAAAAAAGATCTAAAAGATAAAGTTCTACGCATTGGAACAGAAGGGATACCTCTCCATATACCTGGAAATTTATCTACCATATTGAAAATAAAGCTGAAGGAATGTGTAAACGTTCCAGCCTTAACTGACAAGATAATCTTGACAAAAATTGAAGATAATCTTGGTAGCTATCCTGCTGGGATCATCGAACCAATTGAAACAAACTACTGGTTAGAACTCTGGTGAAGATTCAAGAAACAGTTCCTATCCGTCTTGCGAATGTCAATAGCTACCCAGTTACCATACCCGGCAGAACAGTAGTGGGCAAATATGAAGCGATTGATATTATAAATAATATTGAAGTAAGCGGTATCAGTCTACCACCACTGGTAGAGAAATTGCTGGCAGGTACATCAATATTGTTGAAATCCAAAGAAACAGAAGACATACGAGGGCTGTTTCGAAGTTTCAAAGGAATCTTAGTTTATACTGGTGATGATTTAACCCAGACAGACATTGTACAGCACGGAATAAACACTGGCAACTCGATTCCAATTCGACAATCCGCACGACGACTGCTGTTGACAAAAAGAGAGAAGACGCCGACAACTTAATTAAGAAGATGCACCACCAAGGTATTATAGAACCATCACAAACTCCATGGGCATCTCCTGTTGTATTAGAACTAAGAAGGATTGCAACACACGTTTCTGTGTGTCACAAAAAAGAATAATTATCCCTTGCCTAGGATTGATGACACAATAGATACGTTATCTGGTGCAAAATGGTTTTCTATATTAGACTTGAGAAGTGGCTATTGGCAAGTTGGCATGTATCCCGAAGTCAAGGAAAAGACAGCCTTCACTGCAGGAAATGGTTTATGGCAATTCAAAGTGATGCCTTCTGGTCTGTGCAACGCCCCAGCCACTTTTGAACGACTTATGGAATTTATATTGCGCGGACTTAGCTTGAAAACTTACATCGTAAACTTAGATGATGTAATTGTTGTCGGAAGGACCTTTAATGAACACCTTGTAAATTTAACAAATGTCTTCCACAGGATAAAAGAGGCGAAATTGAAGCTGAATCCTGCTAAATGTGAAGAATTCTTCCAAAGAGAACTGAAATATCTTGGGTACGTCTTATCAGGAGCAGGAGTCGCAACGGATCCAGACAAAATTTCAGCCGTTAAGAACTGGCCTCCACCAAAAAGTGTGCATGAATTGAGAAGTTTCCTCGGACTATGCACATATTATAGACGATTTGTGAAAGGTTTTGCAAAGACAGCGAAACTTCTGCATGAGATGACCGAAGGAAAAACCACATTTTTCTAGAGTGAAGACTTTCAAGAAGCTTTTGACAACCCGAAAAATCATCTAATGTGAGCACCGATACTGTCCTATGCATGACCAAAGTGCCAGTTCATCGTTAACAGTGATGCTAGCAGCTACGGAATTGGGGGCAAGCTATTACAACTGCAGGAGAAGAACGTTTAGTAGTTTACCAGAAAGGGAGCTTCTTACTGTGGCGAAAACGATAGAACATTGTCACAAGTATCTTTATGGTCGACAGTTTCATCTTCGCTCAGATTATGCAGCATTGGAGTGATTGTTGCAGTTCAAAAATATAAAAAGCCAGCTTGCCAGATGGATCGAAAGACTGCAGGAATATGATTTTACAATCGAACATCGCTCAGGTTGTGTCCATAACAATGCAGTTGCACACTCCAGAAGACTGTCCTAAAGATTGTCGGCATTGCTTAAAATTGAAAGGCAAAGAAGGAATAATAAGAACGCGCGTCAGAAACAATCAATGGTAACCAGAGATTATAAGGCACTAAAAGCGTCAAGGGAAAGACATAGGGGATATAATCGCTTGGAAAGAAAAAGCACAACGTCCAACTTGGGCTGAAATATCAGACAAAGTCCAATTTTCAGAAGCTATTGGTCATAAAGTTAGACGACGGACTTCTTAAAAGAGAATAGAAGTCACCCGATGGCAGTGAAATTAAAGAGCAGTTAGCCCTTCCAAAAGTTAGAATTGTCAAAGTTTTGGAAGAAATACATGGTGGTACGTCAGGTGGGCACTTGGACATCAACAAAACGAGAGAGATTTTACTGGGTTGAATGTAGGATCGGTGTAGAAAATTGGTGTGCCCGATGTATTACCTGCAAGGTAGTGTCTGGCCATGTGATGTAGACTCGAGGTAAATTTCATCTGTACAATGTCGGTGGCCCCTTCCAAAAATCGCCGATTCCTGAAACCGATCGCGTAAATAAGTATATCATGGTGATAAACGATTAGTTCACTAAATGGCCAGAAAGTTACGCGTTATCTAATCAGGAAGCAACAACTATCGACATTGCCCTCGTGGAGAATTAGATAACTAGATTTGGAGTACGAATGGTGTTTCATTCTGATCAAGGTAGAAATTTCGAAGCCGGATGCTTGAAAACTTTTAATACTCACATACCCCGTCGGACAGCATAGTGGAGCGATTCATCAGAACTATCGCGTATCGAGTTTTGTTTGGAGAAGAAATACGTCTGTTATGTGACTTCCACGAGTTAGGAGGTCTGAATGTACGAGTATCTACAGGATCTCGAGAATCGCTTGCCGAGTACAAACCAATATGTGCGAAAAACATCAATCTGGTCACTGACAGAATGAAGACCCGGTATGATAGACGAGCCAATTAAATGGGATTCTAACGAGAGGACCAGGTGTGACTATACAACTCCAGAATAACTGCAGGCGCCTTAGGATGGACCATAGGAACAAATTAAGACAACTAATGATGTAGTGTACAGAATACGGAAGTTACCCCGTGGGAAGATGAAAGTGATTCATATAGACCGTCTGCTCTATATCCTGCTCGGGACGAACAGAACTAAGGAGGAGGTAATTTTTAGACTGGCTATGCAACAGTCGTTCTAGTACTTTCCAAACTCGCCCGAGGTGGCGATAGAATTTGCCGGAACCTTCGCTATTTCTCCCACACTATTCTCGAAAGAGTACATTTCCTATATAAACCAGTAGCGACGCGCGATTCAATTGAGTTATATTTTACCAAGCGAAGTGTGAATATAGCGATTGGTAGAACAGTTAAGTTATAGAAGTGTTACTTGATATACAAGTGCTTTAGCTAGTTATTATTGTGAATTCAATTGTGTTAAGCGATCGTAGACATCAAAGTGCTTTTAAAATTCATCGACGATTACGCATATAAATTGTGAACCCCGAAGTTGTGACAATACTTTCTAGCTTTTACTGAACTGTCATACGATTTGATTATCTTGTCATGTGCTATTAAATATAATCTTCAGATTGTCATTGTAAATTAATATATCAGTTAAAGAGGCTACTCACGGCTTCCGTGAATCACCCTATATATTTCCAAAATGCACTAAATATATCGATAATGAAATTATAATCCATGATTCAAAAAACTTCGTTCGAAGGGTGCTATGTTAAATAAAAATAGATATAAAGTGCATGTCTGAGATACCACAATTGTAACATTTCAAAATTACGTTTATCATTTCTGTCAGATTTAAATTTTAATTATCCTCTCGCATTTCAACTGATCACCAAAAACGCTGTATATTAGAAATATGTTTTAGAAACAGTGAAATAATTGATATTTTGTGAACTTATTTAACACGTAACGCATTTGACGGTTTGGTATAATTCCAGCATTTAAATCACACATACTAAATCATTAATCACAGTCTCATATAATTTAGAAGTCTGTAAAATTAGAAAACAAATTCGAAAAATGAAAAGCACGGAAATATAACTTGGGTCATGATTGGAATAAGGTGTAAATGTATGGTGGCTTGCAAAAAAATCGGGTACACCTAATTTTTGTTGTATTAACTCGGCCTTCATTTATAATCTATAAGTGTTTTGGGATTTTAGAAATTCAAAAAAAAAATTTTCTAAATTTTTCAATAAACCAAATTCTTTTAAGGTACAGAGTTCTGATGAGGCCCAATAAGGCCGAAATACATGTTAAACTCTTTCCTAACACTTTCTATATTGCCAATTACACGATTTTAATTAATTTTCATAAAATTATGGTAATAAAAATAAGTTACAAAACAAATAATTGCTTTTAAAATAACAAATAACAAATTAATTACTTACTCAATTACTTAATTTTGTTTTAATTTATATCATATTGTATATTTTAATGTGTCAAAGGAAAACAAATTTATATCGAGTAAGTGTATATGTACTTATTTGACGTTTTGCATTATCATAAGTGTATATATATGTATATATATATTTTTAACATTTTTGTCGTTTATTTTTTACATAAAATCAATAAAGCTTTAATAGGTGCCATGAAATGTGATTTCAACATTGAAATGCACATTATAGACGTCTGCATAAATTTTAATAGTAATAATGATGGCAGTTTTAGTAAATGGACCACTGACACTGATGATAAAATACGATCACTAATGAATATTGCTTGACACAAATTGCGAATTATATGTTCATTGTAACTTTAAAGTCCATAAAATATTGTGCACGATGTGTTGATTTTATTAACAAAGATAACAAAAAATTCCAATGTTCAAACACCTAAAAATTTAATAATTTGTTATTGTAGCGTTGTGTGTATTAGAGATATGACTTTTCAACATAGCTCTTTTTCAGAAATATAACCGGACAGTGCTTATTTATTTCCTTATTCCTTCTAGTGACATAACTTTGGTGACGTTTTGAAAATTCAACAGTTTTTCCCACGAAAATTCTAAATTAAAAGAATTCAAAGAAATGCAAAAAATAAATTGTTTCTCGCTTATTTTTGGACTTTTTTTATTGTTCAATTCTTTTTATTTTAAAATTCTATTCATTTCATTTCTTATTTTTATTTACCACGTTTTCTTGGCTTTCGAGCTGGAACCGCATCGAAGTTGTGGCGATGCCAACGTTACGTACAGTATGCATTAGACTTCTTCAGGGCCAATGTTAGTGCTGTTGCTTTTTTTTATTGGTGCCTCGGAGCGACCGAGGTTCTATCAATACTTCTTGATCTGCTACAATTCGAACATCGGTTGCTAATATGCATTTTAAAGAAATGTAGTCTCAATTTCCACAAAAAAAATAATATCTATTTGCTCTTTATCTCCTAATTGGGTTCCTCGAGTTTCCTTCCAATTGTCCTCAGCTTCTTGCAGAACCAAACAATGGCTTATGGCTTATGATAATATAAAAAAATTGTAAAATGGCGGCATTCGACTAGAGACTGCTATTACTTTCCGCACTTGCTACTAAATGAAGCACTTTTAATTGTAGCGATGTTGTTATCGTTTATAGAATCTCCAACGGAATTAATGTTTTTACCTTGCATACCTCTAAGTACTCAACTAACTTACTTTTATTTAACATTACATGTTATATACTGTATAAATCTCGTGAAGCTAATGAGAGCGTAGCTAATCCCGCAAATTTCTTATTTCTTTTTCCTTTTCCAAGGAAAAGTTCGAGCAAAATTCGTTAATCCCGAATATACTTCAGCGAGCTTCCTTCCGGAAACGAATCTCGTTCAAATATTTGCCCCGCATTTGCATCTGTTGGCCGAAATTGAGCCCGGCGCGCAACGCAGTGTAAGTAACTTGGAAATGCAAACCAAATTGCCACCACCGGAAGTTCACGGTTCAGTACCACTGCACCCAACTTTATCATATCCGTTCGCATCCCCTAAACCAAGGTACATATTTAATTAAATGAGATTTGCCTCCTGCAGATTTAATTGCAAGATGATTCCGACAATTTTCTACTCTTGTTTGAAGTTACCATTAAATTTTGAATATGAAGAGGCGTTTTCTTCTCGTTTGAATGCAGGCAGATTTCAATTATGTCAGGAATGGGAAATGCATTGAAACCGAGTTTCCAGCCCGACGAACGCGAGATAGCGCTCTCCGAAGACACCTGAATGCCCTGTTCACAATGAAGTCCTGACGATCTACATAGGCGTATGCCGCTTGCTGTTTTTCAATTAGCTCTAATGAACAAAGCGGTGAATACTAAAAATAAAGGCTAATGAACAGAGTTGACGACTTAAAAGACGATGTTATTAAGGAAGTTCTTTAATGATTTTCATTATAACTTCTGAATTAAGACTTTTCAGAAGAAAACGAGGGTATTTAAAAGTTTGTATGTAATTAAAACTGTGTGTTATGTCGGAAACTGAAGGCAATCAAACCGTTGAAGTTAAATTGTTCGTTTTCCGCTTATAAACAGGATTCTATATGAATTCTGTTTTTTTTTTGCTCGCTTAAGAAGAAACTATGTCAAGGGTCAGATTCTCTATAATCTTAACGTGATGAAACAAAACAGAAGAAATTTCTTAACCCACAAATACAAAACGTTTTGCAATACAACTTTAAATCTATAAATTACTAAAAAGATTTTAATTTACCGGAGAACAAGGTCTGCAAATAAATATCAATTTCATGAACGCGATTAAGTCACGCTTAATCGGAACAAATTTTCAGGAGCGCCTGCCAAACGGCCAAATCGTTATCAGTTTTTGATAAATTCGTAGATCGGCGTCGTTTTGATTTGCGAGCGAATCGGGGATGACTGATCGTTATTGTTTTTTCGCTCGACACGTGGGGGATTACGCCGTTATTTATCGGGGGCGTCTCTATTCAAATGCGTCTGTTTTGTTCCTAAATTGAATTTTGCCGCATAAACGTATCGCTCAAATTAACAGCAAGCCATTAAGGCCGTCGTAATACATGAAACGAAGTCCGTAATGACTACAAAAATGATCGCCATATCCCATTATGAAGGAGAGCATGCACTTACACTTTCGGCACGATATTCTTTACCTAATTAATATTTCCTGAGTCTTCACACAATACGTGCAACTTTTGCTACCCCCCTTTTGGTACATTGGCTGTGTTCACACATTTTTGACTAATTTAGTTAAAAAGCATTTTTTCAATGACCAGGCACGTTTTTACTCAAAATATTTCACAATACAGTGAAACGTTTTGTCCGAAAACATTTTTGGTTCATCAGTGAACGCAGATTTAGAAGTAGTAGACCTCGACTAAGTTCTTATTAATCTTTTCTGTTAAAATTTTCATTATGTAGCAGAAACTGGCTAATCATTATTACTGATACCACAACTAAGGGAATCGTTTAGGGGATAATTCGATCTGTTTTACATAACTCTTACTGAGTCAACGAGGTAGTTGAGCAACCGACCAAGATTTGATCGAGTTTGAAGGAGTACTCCAGCTGTCCTTATTATAAGAGCGTGCCTAAAAACTTTTGGTAAGAGAGAGAAGACTGTAAGTTCATTAAAGCTTTTCCTTAAAATGATCTTTAGCCCAGAAAAAAATGGTTCATTTCTGGGGACAGAAGTAATAAGATTCAAAAGAACGCCCTCGGAATTAATAAAATGGCAAAAGTCTGGTTGTAAAAATTTCAACTAATCTTGCCTTATAATGTCAGAATTATATATATTATATACTCACACCCAGGCATAGGGGTGGTATTATTCAGTTTGAAAAGACAGATGTCTTAAAAATTCGTTATTTTTCCGTCCTCAAGTTACTATTTTCCAGAAATCGCTAAGATATTTGTCATGGAATCTTGGGTACCAAAAGGGATTAGTCGAGCGAAGTTTTAACTTGTGATGCAATAACAAGAAAAATAGCTACAGTTGACCCTTTCTCTGATAACCTGAAATAGTTGGCGTCATACATCTCGCCTTTACCATTAAATATTCTTGCTAATCGTTCCAATAAAGTCCGGCGTACATCAACTTAATATTGGGATAAGAAGGACAAGGAATAGTTTGTTAGTTTAATGAAAACCAGCGCTTCAAGGGCTCGTCATAGTCATCTCTAAATTGGGTAGGTCAATTCATCAAACGAGATGGGATCAGATCAACCGATTCAATCCCTCTAGTCCAATGCTTTGGTTAACTTTATAAAACATACCTAGGTAAAGAATCTGGCTGTAAAGTTTTTGGGCCACAGGCATATCGTTTTTGACCGATATGTTAAATTCTCTTAAATGACGGGCCCGAGTGACGGGCATTTTGAGTGAATTTAAGGCATTCACTGATAAGATGACTTTCTTAGATGCTGTCGCCGTGTATTTAACAAACTCGATGCCATACCAAAAGATGGTTAAATTAGACCTACCCCGCACAGGTCTAAGCAAGACCTTTTCGCCACTGCATCTCCAATCGTTTCTGACAATATTATTATTATTATTGCACTGTCAATTCGATTTGTGTAAGAAATCTCACTCTAGAAACTTCAGTTCTTTTAAAATAGGGTAGTATGTCTACATATGACCACCCAGAGGATGTAATCAAACCAGTTACCTCTGGCATGCACCATGTTTCTTGCTTATAAAGATTGATCCACTAAATACTCTACCTCTGGATCAAAAAATTCTTTGACCTTTTACAAATGCAATTACAAAATGTGATACTCATTAGACTCTCGTGACGGTCCTTTTGTTGTCAATTATCTCGCCATTATTTGGCGTTTGAAGATTTAATTGTCCTCCAAATTGCCTTCGTTTAACTCTCTTAAGTTTCGTTGTTAAGATCTTTGCGTAGCTTTGCAGTTAATTTCATAATTGTCATATTTTCAAAGAAGTTCTGTTCGGTTTTTTAATATTTCTTACATATATGTTTTTACTTGCTGACACGTTTGGAATCTGAAGTAAAACTAAATTTGATTTGTATTTAATTTCTTTTTATTTATTTATTTTTCAGTTATAGACATACTTTCATATACTTGTCATTCATACTCTTATACCTCTCTCCATTTAATTTATTTATTATTGACCTCATATATTTGTAATTACTTTTCAAAATATTCGTTACAGATTACTAAATTTGTTAAATAAAAGAAGTGATATGGATCGTCCTTGTTTTAGTCATTTCATGGTATGTTTACCTATTTTTATTTTTACTGCATTATTCTTGTATAACTGTTTTGCTATATTTATCCATTTATTCATGGAAAAGTAGACACAGGTGCAATAAATGAAACAAGATTAGAAGAAACAGCTATTAGAACACTATACGGAATAATTTGGAATAAAGACCTGAGTAAAAAGAAGATATTCAATAGCATAGTGAAAAATATTGTGTAATACGGAAGCGAAAGTGGCTAATAACAGAAAATTAAAAATAAATGCTCACAATGGAACTAAAAAAGAAACCTACAGATACCAGAAATAGACAAATGGAGAACCGTAAAAATTATGAAAGGAAATTAATGAAGGAACATCAATAACGAAGAAGATAGGTGACCAAAAAAATATTAGACTGGTCCCCTAGAGGTAAAAGAAGACGGAGAAGATCATCAACATACATAAATGAATGAAAATGATTTAAAGGCAGAAGATTGAGAGAATCGCAATTTACGGAAGCTTTAAATAAATAACGAGCTCAAAATCATCAAAAGATAAATGAGGAAAGTTCAAATTAAACAAATTCAAAAGATTTCGCTATTTTCTTTACACCGACACCAACTTTTTTGTAAGTTCAAAATTAACATTATCGTTACGAATTCCGGGATCGCAGAAAAATGGTGGTTTCATTTAAAAACATTTTATTGCCCCTAGTTGTTTAACACAATAAAAACACAAGACTAACGAGCTGCAATAACACTTCTTTAACTTAAACGTTCTATTAAACGTTAAATTCACACTCACCGCATTTGGAATAGTAACGGACCCTTTCCTTCTTGACTGTTATAGGAACCATCTAGCATTTGATTCACTGGAATAATCAGAAAGATAGATGTCGTGACTAAGCCAAAATTGAATCATCGGCAGCACAGACTTAACATTATAATTAAATTAAAACATCTTCAAGCTTTCTTCACGAAGGAACAAAAAAATTTTAAGCTTCTAACCATAAAGACAAATATCTATTCTAAAATACCAACAACTATTTAGAAACGAATCTGTTCTAAAAGGGACAAAGAATGGAAAATCAATCGATTCTGAAGGAATACAAATTGAGTTAATTAAACATTAAATTATAGAATTTTAATAAGTTAGACAAACAATTTCTACGAGGTAATAATAAAAATACAAATAAAATAACCTCATGAGCTCAATCAGCAGGCTGTATGGACGAAAAATGCACCTTTTGTAATATATACACCCTCACAAAATCCCAAGCTCTGTAAGCTTATCGGAAGACGTACATGACTTGTTGCCATTTAAAGGTCACTGCAGCTATGATCGTTGTTGCTTTTCTTCGGCATTTGTCTTACAAACGCGAAAACTCAATCTCTCACAGTTGAGCAGCAAATCCAGGGGACTCGACAAATTCGACACTCTGCAATGACTTGATAATATCGGCCGTTATTTACTTAAACATCTGTTTGCAGCAAATGTTAATAACCTGCAATAAAAAAACTCAGTCAATGTGCAACTGATAGTCGACTAGCCAACACAAGAAGTTTAAGACATGCTTCCTACATCCGAACCTGTTCAAATTCCACTTAACAGAATTGTAAAAGAAATCGAAATGGATGCAGAGTAAAATAAAAAGAGTAAATTCCATTCTAAACATATTTGACTTCTATTTATTATCGCACAAGACAAGCTCAAGAGCGCTCTGACTGTATCATTTAGAAAATGAAGAGAAAGCTCGAGTAGTGATTCGACTCTGAAGAAATCAGCGAGATAACCTGAATCAACTTTTGAAATTCTCAACAAAAAATTAGAAGTCGGTTTATAGAGCAATAATAAAATAAAGTTTCAGATTAAGAATTTCCTAAGAGCTAAGATTTCGAAAATCATCCTATTCAAAATGAAGAGAAAAACGTGAAGAAAAGATATAACTTTTTCTAAATCTCAAATTTATTTAATCGCGTGACATCATGACCTTTTAGCTTGCAAATACGACATCCTCGTTTCATATGCCTGTGCCTTTCAGGCATTTAAAATAAATTCACAATTCATGTAACGCACATTATTATACTCAATCGATTATTGATGAATTCAATTACCAGAAGCGATATCCGCCTACATCCCGCGCCTAAATGTCTGGTAGATATTCAGTTCCCCATTACAATTACTTTGATGTACAACTAATATTGTATGTATTAAGTTCTCTCATATTTGTTCTGGAGAAATTCGTAAGAGCCAAGATTGTTGAGGTTTGGTTTGTGTGTATTTTGGAACTAGGACTACAGCGGAATGTCAACAAACGAAACTAAGACCGCTCCGCGTAAATTTAATTATGGAATAATTAATCCTCAGTTTGAACATAAATCTAAAAGCCGATAGTGGAGGAATTCTAAGCCAAGCAAAAAGCAACTCGCTACTATAAATTTTTAACATTCTTTTGCACATACCTTCGCTTAATTGCTTGAAATCTCAAGCAAAGTAATTGAGTTGAATATTTAAACAAAGAATTTGTTAGCAGATGCAGTTGCATAATTCATATAACTTCGTTTACAGTGTCTAACACAACAATGTAATCATCTATCAATTAAATTCATTTTATAATATTGTACTATGTGATCAAATAAAGAATGATACATGAATAAAATTTATTAAGAGTTGACAGCACTGATAACAGACTATCATTGGTGGCAGAAATAACTAGGTAAGTTACAGTGAACTTAACTGTCACATACGATTATAAGAAAGAAATTGTAGTTTTAATGAAAAACAAAAAAAAATACGATCTACGAGCTAAAAACGCAACATCACTAGCACATCCCAATGTTTGTTCTGATTCTAATGACGTTCTGGTGTCAGTGCTGCCAACTGTGAATTTGAATCAAGTTTTATTTGATTGTCTGATATTTTGTAAGCACTTTGCTCTTAGTTCTTTTAAAACGAGAACCCTATCCCTGCAACATTATAATTTTAAAGTAATTTTCCGTGTCCGTTCAATTCCATCCAGGGTGAATTGAAATTTATTCGAAGTTTTTATTGCATCAGCGACGATTCGACAAAGGGCTTACCGACGACAAATTGAAATACAGCTCCTCCGTGTCGCCTGTGCATACAAGTTCGCGCTTTAACACCGTCGAACACAATTGTTTGCCTCTCCGACGCACAAAGACGCCCGGAGTTTCATCTCACAACGGCGCATTACTCACGCGTCGATTCACGCTTTTTATCACGCCCTACTTACTTACCTTTTTGTCCTCGAAACTCGACGCTGAGATTAATTAAATCGCCGTCATTTCATCTAAAACGCTCATTCAATTACTTCGAACTTAATTCATTTTTACGTTTTTCAACTGAAACTAGAAAACAAAGTGCGCGGTGCTTCCCCCTGAAAAGCTCCGAAAGAAACAAGGCGAGCTTATTTTATGATCTCGTGTTTTTACGACTCATCGCACATCTTCACTGCTTATGTAAAAACGTCTTTAGAAACTTCATGGTAAACAAGCTTCTATTTTCAGTCAGAAGCTCTATTGCATGCTCCGTAGCTTAACAACCCTGAAACTTTCAGCAGTGACCCGGTTTTCATATCGCGGGGTCGAGATTGATAAACTTCTATAAATAACCGAGGACTTGGCAAGGAAGCTTTGTTAATGACCTTGTGTACGAACCAGAGGATTTTGGACAAGCGACAACAAATTAAAAGGGATGAAATCGCGTTTAACTTTGTTATTGTTATGGAAAGAAATAAAGTTTTGAATGTTCTAAATGCAATCCAAATATACGACAGAATTACTTCTTTCCCCCGTTTTTTCGGACGAGGCGCATAACATTAAGGGGATTTAGATCACATAACAATAAGGGGAGTTAGATTTCCATTTGCAAAATTTCCTCAATTACCTGTACCAACCCTTGTTGTTCCGTGTCGATAACAATTCACACTTATTAATCGCCATCATAATTTTGCGGCAGTACTCCGTTTCCGTTACTTTAACGGTCTCTTCGGACATGTAATTCGTGTAATAAATTCAGAACATTGAAGGACAAATGTGACTGTTAAATGTGTTATTTTCCCTGTTATTGCCAATATATTTCATTCTTGTATATTACGTTTCGTAATAAAATGGCATGTACAGTTATGAACAAAATCGAAATGATTGCGTCTATCTTGAAAATATTTTCCTTTCGATGAATAAAAAAAGAACACTAAAGGAACATTGTATTCTACACGGTAAAAAAAGTGTTAACTCTAATGATACTCTGAACGTCTCTAATAGCCTCACAGCAGGTCCACTCGGTGTTAGAATTAGATTTATACTTTAAGTGAAGAGTCAGAATTAGAGTAAACTTCACTCTATAAAAGAGTTCTAAAAATATTAACACTTTCAATGTAAAACAAATACTCTAAACACGATTACCGTGACAACTCTAATAGAGGTAATTAATTGTACTCTTTTAGTGTAAATGATAACTCAACATACTCTAACAGAGTAGAATTAAAGAGTATAATTTTATGATTTTTAGAGCGTTATAGTTACTCTACATAGAGTTTTTGTTAACCTTTTTTGGGGTATTTTGTTACCCGTATAGAGTGAACTTATTTTTGAAAATTTTTAGGTAAAAATAAAAATATACAGTATGCGTATAAAATTATATATTTAAAAAATAAATATTTGAACAAACAAACTCTGCCTATAACTAACTAAAAGTAAAACAATATTTGGGAACTAAATACCACTCAACAGTAGAACAACTTTGAGCTAAATTGTAAGGTTCTTTGTAAATCAAAAAGCTTAAATCTACTACATTAAATAAAACATGTGTGTCTTCTATCAAACGAATTTTGTATGCATGTTTTAAACAATCAAATTCCAAAGTTGTCCATCTTTGTGTTACAAAGAAAATTTGATTCTCAACGCGGACTATTTCTATAATTTGCTCAAACTGAGGCAAATTACTATTGACGTCAAAACAAGTGCAAATCATTGCATTAATTTTATAAAGATATCCGAATTTTATCCAATTGCTTATTAAAATTGGTAAATTATCGTCAAATTCTGCAACATGTTGCGAAAATAATTGTCTTTGAGCATAATCTTTGAACAATTTTGTATGTGAAGGTCCTGATTCTAATGCAATGGAATACTCAAAACCACTGGTTGTTTGCTGATATCTAATTGCTACAGTTTTCGCTAAATTTTTAAAGTTTTTGTAATTAGTTGCCAACGTTTTTAAAATTGAATGTTTTGCTTCATACCTCATAGTCCACAAGTTTAGTATAGGTCCCATTCTCTTAATTACTTCAGCGTAATGAATCATGTGATGTAATTTGGGTGTAAGAGGATGCGCAAATTCTTTTTGTAATTGTTGATGATGTTCCATTACCAATGTGTTCAATTTATTTAACATACTATTTGAAATTTGTGGAGAAAATACAATAGACATAATTTCCAAGAGAAGTGTTATCACTTTCCATTTTAAGTAAAATTCAGGTGTAATTTTATCACTCAAGATTAATGGAAGGTATCTAACAAGACACCAAGATTGACCTGCTCGTTGATTTAAATTCATTTTATCTAATACAATAGGACTGGGTTTCACTTTTTGGTTTAAATTTCCATAATTAAATAATTTTACTCTCAAGTTTAGCTGTTCCAAAGATATTTGTTTTTTAGTTACAATAATGTAATTTAGAAAAAGTTTGAGATCTATATGTACTGCACCTTCCAAAATATCATGCATGATATCTACACTTGATGAGTCACAAAGCTTAAAAAAAAATAAATCGTTTAATACACTGCGATGTTTAATTCCATATACATGGTTTTTGTTGGTCTCTGTAAGTTGGGAACAATGGCGTTCATATAAATCACTTGATCTCCACATATTGACAGAATCTAAACAGGTAATTCTTGTTTCCTCTTTCGAAAGGAGACATATTCTACAAAAATAATTGGCACTAAACGACTGGACCATGCCATGCAAAGCATTAGCGGCAAGATTATCGTGAGCCAACGATGTAATTGTACCAAAAACTGGTTGTTCGAAACCTTCTACAATAATGCCCTCAGTTTCTAATATTCTAACATCATCAACAATTGGTTGCAAAATTGTATTCAATGAAATGTTATCAGTATTAAGGTCAGACGTGAAGAACAATGCTAGAAGATGAATATGTTTTAAATGAGAATTGTATATTGGTGGTAAATTACTAATGGTAAAGTAAATTCCTCCTAATTTGTTACCTCCGGCTTTACTACCAATAGGATTAGTAGTTTCAAAATCGTCGTAATATATCTGAAGCCGCAAAAAATATTTTTTAGTTTTATATAAAGTATTGTTCTTAACGTATGATCCTACAGTAGTAACATATTCATTCTCTTGGCTGTCTTTTTTGGAAATATGAGTTTTAAAAAATATGCAATGTTTTGTTAATAAAAACTTTAAAGTTTCGAGTATTGGAATATACTGAAAGGTTCGTGGTACTTTTGTTTCGATTCCTACATTTAACTTTTTGTTCTTAAGCACATTTTCTGTTCTGGTTCCTATATTGATTTCTTTTGGTAGGATAATGTCATTATTAAATATCCTATTACGTTTGTAAGTTGTTTTATATTTGGCTAAAGAATCCTTAATTTTATTTTCATGAATACTGAGAAAATCAACAGTTTCTTTATACTTATTGCTTTCATTTTTCAAACGATAAAACATATTTTCAACTAGTTCTATGGTTGAATCAACTACTTTTTGATTTACTGAATGGGGCAAAGAAAGTGACATGATTTGTGAAAAAAATATTTTTGATATTAAATCAAAATCTAGGCTGTTGTCTATGGCATAAACAGCTTCGTCATCATTTTCACAATCGTTCGAAGACATTGAATTCAGATCGTCATCAAAAATAACTGGACCGTTCACATTATTATATTCCGTTTCAGAACGTTTATTCAAAATGTCATTAGATGGCACTTTAAAATTTGAACTCTTATCTAAATGTTTAGCCAAGTGTTTTCTTAGCCCGCTAAAGGTACCATAGACTTGTGGACAATTATTAACGCAACATGGTAAAACTAATTGTCTGTGTTCAAATAATGCATGGAAAATTCGCAAATGTCTAATTATAGAATTTACTTCTTTGACTGACAGTTTACAAATATGGCACGTAAACATACTGAAAAATTTTAATTCTCCAATCTTGACCTTAAGATGGACATTTTGGAAGTATAATTTATATCATTTCGATCAAGTTTAAAATAATATGTTTGAATGAATTCATAAAAATATTTAAGGCATTTGTCATACTTTACATCAAAAACAAAATGGCACATAAATAGTAGTTCAAAAGCTTTTAAAGGTAAACAAAGACGTGGGCACTCAATAACTTTCCCATCCAATAAAATATTAAATTGAGTAATAGCTTTTTTGTTACTACCTTGAGCTACCAGCACTGGTTGCACAGTGGGCTTTGTTACCATTACTTCTGCTAGGGGAATATTTGCCTGAAAGCACATATTTCTACATTTAATTCATTTATAGAAACGTTTTGAACTTACATGTTTAAATATTATTAATTTATTTTCACTCTTTCCTTTAGAGGGTAGCATCTGGGCGAGAGCCAAAAGCGAACGAGTTGTTTTATCCCAATCTGGTGCAATTAATATATTTTTTTACATTAATATGGAAGCACACATAAAAAGGACTTACTCGGAGTTGCTGCTGTGTCATTTATTATTTCATCTTCAGGTTTTGGAAATGTTAATGTATAAATGTTCAATATTTTGTCAATATCTTGGGTAAAACTTTCGATAAAATTTACTATTGGTGAGTCAACATATTTCATCCGATAAAATTCTTCTTCAATCTAAAAAGCATACAAAACCAAAAGAATGAACATAGAGTCATATATATTTATGCTATCACCAGAGGTGAAGTTCGAGTTTTAAAATTATTGTTTTTATACAAAAAGATAGTGAGTGGATATACACATACCAATACTGGAGTATCCAAGAACCTTGGAAATGCATTTAAAATTTCCGTTCCTAATAATGTTCGTCTGTAATTATACGTTAAATCCATTTTTATTTTGATGGCCTCATAGTCAGCAACAGGGCAAGCATGTTTTAAAAATTCAAGTGCTTCATCAATTTCCGTTGTAAGGGTTGCCTCAGGCATCAATTTAAGACGCTTTCCTAGTTTGCATTGTTCGTTATCAAGTTCATCGATCTTACGTAAATCAGAAAATCTTTTTCGACATCTTAACAGTTTGGCCATTTCTGGATCATCTTTTTTTAGCCTTTTTGCCATGTTTTTGAAATGCCAGGCTATATAGCCTTGTCCTCCATTAACATTTCGGTAAAAGGCCCACTGAAATTAACAAGTCATTTACTTATTGGAAACACTGATTTCATACGAGAAATTTTAATCAAATCTTGAAGCTTACATATTCTGTTGTAGCATGTCTGTCCTTTAAATTTGGGAACATCTCCACAATAGATTTTGCCAAATTGATTTTGTGAAATTCTGGTGTTTTAATTGTGAAGCGGTCTCTCAAGTATGTGCAAGTTACTCTAATTAATGTATGTCGCAAGGTTTCATTCAAAGTCTTATATTTTTCATAAAATTCAAAAATTTCGTGACACCCCTTTTCTAATAAAATAGCTCTCCAATCCTGAAATCAGAGGTTATAGTATATCTGCACCTGATATGGAAATAAATTGGACTTGTGTTAAACTTACACTGGTGGTGATTTCATTATAAAGAAAGGAACAAGTTGAGTTTGAAGAACCTGGTACGACAGATATTGGTGAAGAGCTTTCACTAACAGACGTGTCATCTGATTCAGAAGCGTCAAAAAATACGTTTTGGTATACTTCAAGTCCTTCTACATCTGATGATGTTGGGCTCAAAATACTGATTGTCGATTGTGACTCTGTGACACACGAGGTTACACATAAATTGAAGTGATCTATATATTTCCTATTCAAAAGACGGCTTACTTTCGTGAGTCACTGAGTGTAATTTGGAAATGTATAACGTCATGGTGGAATCCATTGATCGGATGTAGTCAATTAAAATATCTTCGTCAATTATGGTACCATCCGGTTGGCAAAAGCAAAATATATCTGTTCCCAATTCAGGAAACTTTTTACAAGCTGAATACATTGACAACATGTTAAAAAATATTATTAGGTATGTGACAATTTTAAATTTAAAAAAAATTATAGCTTAGCGCGCCGAGCGATATAGAAAGTCCATGTACAGAAAGTTCCAAAGTATCTTATTTGTAAATTAATAACACACGTGTGTTATACAAAATTCCTAACCCGGTCGTTATCATTTTGAAAAATCAAGATCGGTAGTCATTTTGATTTAACACTCACAAACACCGATTCAATTAAATAAATGTTTATAGATTTGTAAAAATTGAGGGATCTCATATCATCTTACCAATTTCGGTCAGGTCTACCGCACTCTGGTGCTCTTCCAATTTTATCAATTTTGTCACGTGCAAGTGTTTCAATTTTAGAAATATGAATGCCATTTTTCGTTTTTACTCCAAATCTATAAAATAAAGGTAATAAATACGTACATACATAATACAAATACAACAGTTACAGCACACTTGTACTGCGTTATAAGGCGAATTTGTTGTGTGAAACAAAAAAGATATAAAAATAGATGGATATTACATAGTAACATATTACCCCGGATTAATTAATCACGTACAGCGTACCTCAAGTCTAATTAATAATTTGATATAAGTGCACCCTTTGATTGTGCATGTCCACCTCTTTATTTTTTATTAAAATAATAAAACTCGAAAATCAAACTAAATACTGATGATAGACACTTACCTGGGCCTCTAATAACCTTAAAACCACGCAGCATACACCATTCACACACTGATGAAATTTTCAACTTGTCTCATTTGCTAAAACGCATCAAGTGCAATTTTTTCACGGGTACGACGCAAAAGCATAACCTCACCACAGCCAATTGGCGCCAAACATGCGACTCTGTTTGAGTTAACCATATGACTAATAGAGTAGCAAAGGTAATAAATTAGTCTTCACCGAGTAAACGATATAATAATTACTCTGGAAGCTTGCCTTGTTGTAGAATTTGAACTCTCTTTGAGTACAATTGCGGTAATTCCCCTAATAGAGATACTAGAATAGATATAAACTTTGAAAGTCATACAGAGTTAAGATAGTGTAAACGTTTACTTCGTTTTTTTAACTCTAACTTTTTACTCCCTACTCTGAAAATTTAACTCTTTTGAAATTTTTTACCGTGTACCAATTACTTGCATTGTTGTAATGTATTAAACTTATGTTCACTTCGTATTATACAGATTTATATTCTTAATGATAAAAACGAAATTGATTCAGATTCCTTATGTCAATTACAAAAAAGCAATTTAGCAATAAAACATTTTAAATAGAAAAGAATTAATTCCGCAACTTCTTTTATTACCACTAAGTTACTATTTTCTAATTTACTAAACCTGAAATAGAAATACATTTTTTTATTCAATTGTAAGTAATATAAAAAAAGAAACAAAAAACAACTTATGAATAGACTAAGTTTTTAAAATTTACAAAATTGTTATAAATGTGAAAAACTGCTGGAAGTAATATGTTATACATTTTGTTACTAGATTTTGAACTGTGGGTCGAATTTCACCATTTTTCTTTTCCTTTTTATTCTTAATTCCGATCACTTCCCCTTTTACTTTCTGATTTAATCCTCCTAAGTTTAACTCAATCTTTCCTTATTCTTCTTATTGTTCCAAAATGTCCAAATTAATTTCTATTATTATTATTTTCAATTAGATAGTTGCGTAGCCCAGTTGGTCGAGTCCCCTGGCAATGTACTTGACGCTTGGTGGGGCAACTATTAGGTAACGGTTCGAATCCCCTCCTCGTACATGTGAGTTCTATGCGAGAGATAGAATTCTCATGTCCGGGATTATGTTCGAATTCATACAGGTTCCTTCGAACTAAATTTTCTGCGTTTTCCCAATTTGTAAGGCGATTGCTGCATCTGTCTGTGCCAATAGCTAACGGCAATACAGAACGCCTCCCCGACAAGGTTCCAGAAAACTTGGGGAACTATGATGGAAGAAAGAGATAATTCAAGCACTATACCTTACAAGGAGGATACACGAAGTCAGGGAGGGTGCGGGAAATAAGAATACTGTCATTTTAGGATATCAAGGACGTTGAGTCTAAACCTGAAGTCTTTTGATTTTTATTTATTTTCTTATTTTGAACAACTTTTAATAAATTTAAAACATTGTTACTGTTGACTTCAAAAGATTCGGATTCAGCGTTCTCGAATCCCTGAGATGGTAATGTTGAAATCAAACGGTACTAAAGATTGAAATTATGAAGTGCTAAAGAGAATGCATTTTAATTCATGTTTTTATTTTGTATTTCTTTATTTGCTTGCTCGTTTGCTTGTCCACTTACTCATTATACTGGTCCAGAAGGGATTAGGCCGCAACTGAACTTTCATAGGGGAGACATTACTTTTCTTCTTCTGTGTACAAATTTAGATATGTACCCATCTAATTTTGTTATTATTCTTATATTTTTATGAATTATGTATTATGTAGGTTCGTTCCAAATTTTAATTCTTATTTCAATAATTTATTTCTATTTTCTTTAAATACATATGTCTTTTTCACTGATTCATCAATTTCTGTTCTATTGCGAGCCTTTATTGATTAAATAGTTCTATTTTCATGATTTTTAGCCTGTACGCGAACTTAAAATCAGAATTACTTGAATATCTGAGTCAGTTTTTTTACGTTTGCGAATTTTAGAACAATCTGTGAAAAGTTATTGCGATTTTTTGCAATTTCATAAATTTTCTGGTTTTAAATCTAACCACATATACACTTGTTGAGTTTAACGCGAAACATACGTGAATCCGGTCTATAAATAACTTGTTCAGGGTCTTAAGTGGCAAGCTTTCCAAGCTTCACAATATCTAACAGCTTACATTTGTCTTTTCATATTCAACAACATTTTTCAGGAAAATAATAAGAAAATAGTAATTTTAAAACAAGATCTGAGCCACGTCTTTTTCATGGTGTGATGATTCCTATACTTATGATTAATTGTAATAAACGTACTGAAACTGCTTTCCCTAGTTTACAAAACTGGAATTGTAGAATATTCGCATTTCTTTGCTATTTTAACGAACAAAGATTCTCGAATTAAAAATTAAATTAAATTAATTCTCGAATTAAAAATCTATCACATGACTTGCATCGGTGTCTCTAGAAAGTGACTTAGAATAAGTCTTTTACGTAATACATTTAATTAAAAAAAGTATTATATAGAGTGTCTACTTTAAATCGTAACCGCTGAAGCTTTTGGAATAGGCAACCCATCAGTGAAATGTATTGAATATACAGATAGGTTAGAGCGAGTTCTCTCAAAGTATCTCTACCTTCTAATGTTAAATGCGGCTAAAATAAAACAAGAGAGTGCTGTAGAATCGAAAGTCGAAAACGCTATTAGTTTAAAATAAATATCAATTTCTCATGGTGCAGTGATTCATTTGCACAAATAATTATATTCATGTAATGCTCAGATGCACGGCCTTTCAAAGATATATTATTATCATACTACTTTTTTTACTAAGAATGTCTGTCTTTTATACTTACTTATGCTTTTAAAAGCAAATGAACATTAGGTTTGGAATTACTTAATTTACCTTTGCAGATATATAACGTATCTGTCACATTCCAAAACACCATCAATCGCCCCTTGTTATATAAGTATGTAAAGCAAGAGAGAAATATAAACCACTCTTTCATGCGTGTAGACATTCTAAATCCGTCACAAAATATAAACTGTGCCATTAAGAAAAATTACAATAATTGACCAGTTCGAAACAAATGAAGATGGACGTTTTTGTTCTATCTACAATAATAAGAAAAGTATTTAAAAATATGGAAAAACGCATTGCCATTGCAGATTGGAAAACTTTAATGATTAGTAATTTCTAGATTTCTAAATACATATATAAAAGAGAATTTAAGCATATTTTAAAAAGAGTTAGTGGCGGTCTGCTTACACTCGTAAAGAACAGTCTCAATTCCCATTTGATAGAGCACTCCTCATACTGACTAGTCACACTTGTTCAATATGATGAGACTGAATTAATAATTAGTAATGTCTATTTTAATATGATGCGGCTGTTAACACTAAAGTTGTAACACTTATGGAGTTTATGTCTGATAATTCGTTGTGCATATTAAATGGTAGAACAATCGGTGATTCCCCGGGGCAATATACTTTTTGTAATTCCCTTGGAAACTCTGTGAATGATCTTGCTTGGTTCTCTAATACTGTTTTAAATTCAGATCCAGTTATGTCTCCACACTTTCCCACTTTGGTAGAGATTAAACGAAAAATAGAACCTTTAAACTTATGGATGACTCCAAACATTACTTTTCATGTTAGACTAGCTTGGAACGATAACCTTGCACTCGATTACAAACACCATCTGCAAACTTCCGATTTAGTAGTCCCCCTCATTGACGTTCTGACTTGTTACCATAATCTTGTTAGTGCAATTAATCATGCTGCCCATGGCTGTGGTATGTTAAAATAATTACCATAATTTTGTTAGTGCAATTAATCATACTGCCCATAGCTGCGGTATGTTAAAATTTGTCCCCTACAGCTCGTCGAAACAAACTCATATCAACAAGATGTGGTTTGATAGTGAATGTTATGAATTGAAAAAACAACTTAAGCACAAACTAACGTTCTGCAAATCAAACAATTTCTCTGTTGAATCTAAAACCGAATATTTGCAAACCAAGAAATTATTTAGAAAAACCTGCAATCATAAAAGGACTGGCTTTGAAAAAAACATTATATTATCTCTAAGTAATACCAAAGACTCTAAAACCTTCTGGCAAACTTTAAAATTTTTTCATGGTACTAGAAATACCGGCGCTTTATCAGCTGATTGCTGGGAGTCTTATTACGACAGTTTGGTGATTCAGAAGTCTCCTTACCCTGTGAAACTTTTTGATATAAGCCATCCTTTTTTAGAGAAGCCCATAGATATCGAAGAATTAGAATTTCTATTATCTGCCTGCAAAAACAACAAATCACCTGGCCCTGATGGGATATCTTTCGAATTTTTTAAGCATCTTCCATAAAACTGGATCATTTTCCTCTTTAACAAAGTGCTGGAATCGGAAAGTATCCCCAACGAATTTTGAGAACCCATTATTTTCCATTTTAAGAATTTTTAGAAACCAATTTAAGCAGTGTTTTACAATAAGGTAGTCAAGTTTAACCAGGACGATATAGATGATGAGCTGGATTGGGTTTGACTGAGAAAAACTTATAGAATGCGGAAAACTCTGAGAGTTTAAGTCTTTCCAAATCTTCCTCAAAAAGTTTATATCGATAAAGGGATAAAATTCTATTAAAAAATATCTTAAGGTGTCCAACAGAGAGAGTATTCCAGGTAACCAGACAATTAATTTTTGTAAAGATACCTTTCATTTGTAAGGCCCAGTTGAATTTAACGAAATTAGTGTCTTGTAACTTTAACAGTTGGTTGAAAACGATTTTTGAGAATCCATTATTTTCCATTTTAAGAATTTTTAGAAGCCAGTTTAAGCAGTGTTTTACAATAAAGTAGTCAAGTTTAACCAGACTTCTAAGCGAACTAAATTATTAGGGAAATTTTTTGGCAACAAGAGTAATCTTTTAAAGAATCCAACTTGTGCTCTCTCAATAATGTTTAAATAACGCAGACCCCAAACAGGGATACAATTAGATAGAGTATTAATTATAAGAGTGTTGTGTAAAGTTATGCGTGCATCCCAAGAGTTTGTTTGTGATTGCGATAACAGTGACATAACTGCTCCAATTGACTGTTTTGACTTAGAAAGGCATATTTCTGCGTGATTACGAAATAGAGATGAAGAAGTAAGAGAGACCCTTAGGTACACATAATTATTCATTTGTTCGATTTCGGCACGATTAAAGAGGAAGCGGTGCTCTCGGTTGATTCTCAAATTTCCTCTGGAGAAGCAAATTATTTTTGATTTGGCGACGTTTACAGAAAGTTTATTTTCTCTAATGTACTTTTCCAAAAGGATTAGTTTCCGTGCCAAATCAATGTCCGAGGCACCGAGAAACACCAAATAATCATCCGCGTACAACAACAGTAGTAAATCGTGTCTACATGAACATACATATGTGAACATTTAGCTTTGGAATTACTTAATTTACCTTTGCAGATATATAACATATCTGTCACATTCCAAAACACCATCAATCGCCCCTTGTTCTGTATGTAGAGCAAGAGAGAAAAGTAAACCTTTCTTTCATGCATGTAGACATTCTAATATGATGTATATTAAAAAATATTTTTAAAAAGAAGAAATAAAAATTTGAAGCTACAATTCTCAATATATGATACAAGCAATCTATTCTTATTGCCATATAATTTATAAAACGTTTTCGCCTTTTATTTTAACCATTGTGTTATTCTTCAAAATTACATTGCAACTTTCAATGATAATATAAAACCTGTAACATAACTTCGAGAAAATGAAACTTCAGTTTTACGCGATCAATCAGTTTCCTAAATCCCTTGTGGCAGGTTGAACGGTTTGAAACATCGATAAAAGTATTACATTGTACATCAGCAACTTCGCAGGCCCTCATAAATATGATAATATTAGAACAAGAACTTTATTTAAATTACGTTAGAACTACCACCATCTTACAAATTACTCAAATAAATTCAGGCCATTTTGCGCAAGCATCTAAAACCTAATTTAAAATAATTACAGATTGAGTAATGACCCAAGGAAATAAACCAACGACAAACTGAGGTCGCTTCCGCAAATTATTATCCTAATCTTTCTCCGGCAAAGACCGCGAGTTAGTCGATTGTGCGTTTAATGAACGCTTTCAATGGAATTGTTTTAACCAAAGAATGGGGGCGAAAGCGAAAATCGCTTTATGCCTGGCCGTGATCTTCGAGCTTGATGCTATTGTCCTTGCGTTCTGAAACGCCGCCCTCGTTTTTAAAATCGCCCGGATTTTTTCCTTTCAGCACGCGAATTTCAGGTTCGCATCTTATTAATTGCGGCGTTATTATTGTTTTCTTTTTTCTTTGTTCGTCGGCACCCGCCTTCGGGGGGAGTTTATCGCCGCTACTTATTTTACTGAACCCCCCTATCTCAACTCGCGGTGATTTTAAATTCAAATAGCCATATATTTACATTAAGCGACAGTATAGATAAAGCTGCTTTTGTGATACCATTGAAGAAAAAAGTCGACGCCTTTATGGGGAAAGGCAACGGTTTTTGTGTGGGTGTTCTCGTGGCTTCTTGTCAAGCAAAAAATAGCGTTCAGTCTTTATCGGGTGGATTGGAATTTTATCAGACTTATGTATTATTCCGTGAAGTATTAAAGTTTCGTTTCTTATATAAAACCTTCACGATATTGTGTGTTTTTTTTTTCTTAAATTGTGACGCCGATCCTCCTACTAACATGTACTTTTTGTTTCATGTTTTCTCTTTGGATTCCATCACCAGAGCACAGTTAGAGTAAGTATATTTTTCTTCTTCTTCTTCTGCTGTAAAATCTCAGTAAGTTAGATAATATAAAACTGTTGTTGAAAACATAACGACAAAAGCTTTAACTTAAATAAAAACAATAATAAAATTATATTTCACTAACTGAACTAATTTTTAGAACAATAATAAACTATCAAATATAAAGTTTAACAAATAATAAAAACTTAAAGACGATATTGTATATAATTTATGAAGTTTTTGAAGAAATTACGACAAAATATTTCAAGTCTAAGTTGGTGGTTTTTTTATTATTTTACTGTAACGTTCACAATATATATATATATTTGTTAAATTTTACGTAGAACTTTACGTAATGAATAAATTTTTAATATTTAGATTTATTTGATTTAATTTTTCAAACGAAAATATAAAAGTAAATAACCTAGAGCAAATATTTCTGAGTGAAAATCCAAATAAAATAATGAGTCGTTTCTTTAAATGTAAACATTATGAAACAAAATAAAATCATTTAAATCGAAATAAAGAAAATTAAAACTGAAGGTCCTTTGTAACGCAAAAATAATGATAAATTACATAACGAGAGCAGTAAATAGCATATTACGTACGAGTGGAAAAGTTGCGCACGAGCTGCGCAGCAGCAAGAGCAAGTAATTCCGCAAGTGCATAATTGAATATAATTAAATCTAATAGAGGTAGCTTACGAATTAACTAAACAAATTTGTAATCGACATTCACTTGCATAGGACATCCAAAATAACGAAAACAAACAGGTTAAAAACTGTAATAGAATGAAACAATAAATAGAACGTAGAGAGAGATCAGTTTAGTGCCGAATATAGAGGAAAGACTAGTTATAAATATGTTCACCACAAATAATAGTCGAAACAGGGTTTTAATGTTGGAAGATGTTTAAGTTGTATAAGCTTCAGGCAACCCCTTGTTGCGGCCTTGGATATTGTTAAATTGGATTTGGTGTTGAGCTGCAATTAGTCTTAGCTAAATTTGAATACATTAGGATGTCACGAAGTTGCGATTTATGGTTGCAGTTAACAGGTTTTAGAAACTATGCGCTTGTTTCCGGAATTATGCATTAATCTGCCTGCGTGTAAGCGTCAGCGTAAAACATGATGGTAACTTTACATGCGTCTAACGAAGCAAGTAAGATTGTGTCACCAACATGCTTAAGTAAACAAACAAATCAGATTTTTTTTATTATCAAAATAGTTCCTGTTATAGAAACGCATAAATACTCAACCAACAAATTATTAATTCGTCCTCGAGATTATCCTTGGCCGCAAGAACCTCGGCGACAATATTTCTTTCGGTACGTTAAAGAATGATTGGTATACAAATAACTATATGAAGTAAGAAAATATTTCAGAGTTTTCTTCCAAAACAGTTTAGAAGCAATACAAGTGAAAAAACTGTTTGTAGCATCATCATACAGCGAAAATAATTCATCCTTCCACTCTCTCTTTGATTTCCCTTGTCTTTTGCTTCCTCCTCATGCTTTTTACTTAATTTCAAGTTTTGTCTTTTTACTTAACTTTTGCTTCTGATTCGGCTTGTTCTTCTCTCTTCTGCAATCGAATTCCTTAATTTTTTTAAATATTTTCTTCTTCCTTGTGCTCGATTATTTTTGATCCATCCATTTGTCTTTTTTTCCAGATCTATGATCAAAACAATCAACTTAATCACTACCACTAACTTCTAAAATTAAAAACAAAACATGTCGTGCACATTTTGATTAATTTACTTTATACAGGCTGATTCAAAATACCCACAAATACATGAAAAAACAAAACAAAAAACTATAGTCATGGAGGTCTGTTATGAATAGTTTTTGAGATAAAATTAGTTGAAGATTCAGATGTATATTGATTGGTGTCCACTGGAGTAACTGTATTGCATCACGAAAGCAATAATCTCTCGCAAAAATAAAACGAAACACGTGCGTTCACCCTCCACTGAAACTAAAAACGTTTTTATTTATGACCTTATTTATGCGGAAAGAATTTAAAACGGGCAATTCATTTATTGCGAAAGACGAAAGAAATGAATCACAATTTTTACGACATACGTAGAGGTACAATTATGATTCATTTTACCCATATCACTATCAACGCGTGCATGTGCTTGAACCACCTGATTATCCCCAACGATTAATTTTTTGTTGGTGGTTATTAGACAAAATCATCGAGGAACCGTTATTTTACTCGTGATGGAATCTTTAATTCACGAAACAGGCATGTCTGGGCAACAGAAAATCTACATGTGCGCCATAGTAGTTATTTTCAAAGACAATTTTCTATTAACCTGTGGGTGGGAATAATTGGGGATTTTTTAATTGGGCCGTATGTATTAACACAGCTTTTGACTGGAGATGGGTATTTGGAATTTATTCGTAATACAGCCCGAACAGATCGATGAAGTGCCTCTGAACGTACGATGTGATATGTGGTGGTTACACGATGGTACACCGCCACATTTTCAATGTGATGTGCGGAATATTTTAACAGTTCAGTTTGGAAATCGGTGGATCAGGCGCGGTGGCCCAGTAGCTTGGCCTCCTCGCTCGCCCGATATGAATCCCTTAGACTTTTATTTGTGGGGCCACAAGAAAAGTTTGGTTTATAAAGACCCCATTAACACAGTTGAAGAACAATCGCATTTTTGGCGCAGCAGAAATAATTCGAAACAATGCGAATCGAATGTTTCGAATCGAATCGAATCGAAACGTGCGACTAATATCATACAACAAGAAGGGGATCATAACGAGCATCTGTTATAAAAACCGTAAGTTTCACTTTAATATTAATATGAAACTCACAAAAAACTTGACCTTAACTTTTATAACGGCGTCAAATTCAATGTCGATTATAATAAATTTGCAGTCAAAATAGTTCATTCCTTTTTACTACAGTTGCTGACTGTGCCAATAAAATTTATTATCGTTATAAAAAGATATCTCGGGGGAGGGGGGGTTTTCTTAGGTAATTTTATAAGCGCCGCACGTATCTCATTCTAATAGTCATATTTAAACAGTTTCGACTTAGGATTCACATGCGGTTTATTTTTCAAATGCCTCCGATAAATTTATTTCTTACAAATTCGTACTTACATGACCTTAGTAAGTACGCCCCCAACGGGTCGGACCCTTATTTTGAATCATCCTGTTTCCTGATTCTTTTCTCGCTTCGCTAGTTTTGCACCCGTTAGCTGGGTCCTCTGGAGTTCTCTCTTTTTTGCCATGTTTCTCGATTCTTCTTGTATGTTACACTCTATTTTCGCTATTCCTAAAGACTAGTTTCATCCTCTACTCCCACAATCTTCCTTTGGAACCAATTCATCAATCATTTCCTTCGATCTATCCTTTGAAATTCTCCCAGTCATCTTCCTTGATCTTTCCTTTGGAATTCTTTTAGTCATCTTCCTCGGTGTAATATCTTTCTTATCAAATGTACAAATTCACAGCAATTCACCTGTTCTTCTTTCTATTGCCTGGATTGTTATGCTTTCCTGATTTTCATTGTTCTCGTCTTTCCTGCCAACTTTTCTATAAACATTTTTGCAAAATTATTTTTCGTCTCCTCTTCCTCCCTTTGCTACATTTATTATAAAGATTTAACCGAGTCCTTTCCTGTCTAAAATAATTTTCGATATTTAATTTATCTAGGCCAGGCATTGTCTTCTCTTTTTTCTTTGAAATCCCTTGAATTCCATGTACATACATTTCTTTAAGCTTAAGTTTTATTTGAACAACCTTACTTTACTATTTTACGGTTTATATCGAAGTATGCTCTTATTTTACCTTCGTGTTTCCTTTGCCCTACAATTCTGAACTAGCTCAGCCTACCACTTTAAGTTTGTTTTAGCCTTGCTGCCAGAATTTTGTCAAACATATCAGTATACAAGACTGAATATCTCCAGGAAAGTGTTTATTTAAAAACCGCTGAAACGCATCGATTTATACTTCAAGGGGAACAGTTTTTTTATCCTATACCTCATCCCTCATCATCCTAATAGTAGTTCATAAGTTGCTATGCAGTAATGGTTGCTATGCTATAAAGTAGCCCATTACTTTACGATTTTAAAGATATTAATAAGATACATTTTTATGTTTAAGTATTACTACTTTGTTTTCGTAAGTATACAGGGTGTTCTTCAACTTGATGCAAAAAAATTAATGGCGTATGTGGTACGAGATATTCTCATGAATGCATCAAAATTAAAAGGAAAAAAAATAAAAAAATTCATATCGACATCCGGCAATTCCCTGTGAAATGTTTAGAACCGATTGACACAACAGACGGTAACATTCACTCACAATAAGTGTTCGAAGTTCTCCCCCATACGTCTGCTCGACGAACTAGGGATTCACATGCGTTACGGAATTGGTTCTGTTTTCGGATATTTTCCACTGCGTGCGTTGAGTTCGTCTATTGTAATTACTTCTTCGGCGTACACTAGATTTTTTAAATGTCCCCACAGATAAAAATTTAATGGATTAAGGTTTAATATTTTCCAATATTTAAATTTACTTCCTCTAGGAGTTCCGGCAAATTAATTTGCAAGAAACGTAAATACACTATTTCGTCCAAGCGATTAGGTAAAACAAATAGACCGATTTAACATACCTGCACACAGATTGACCGAAAAGCATTGTTGAAAACTACGGCGCCGCATTGCATGAGGATTTTTTCCTGCCCACACTGCATGCCTGGTAAACACTGATTCGTCGTAACGCTGTACATACAAACGTCTTGCAGCCAACGCATTTTGATCACATTCGCCGCAAATTAAAATCATATCCACAAGAACAATATTGGAAAATTCGGCCATGTTTTCAACGCGACAAAGTACAGCTGACAACTGACCCACTTAACAGCCGATGCTGACGTCAACAAATTTCTCTGAGGACGTAATTACGTCATAATAATAAACCAGGGACTACCAAACTGTTTCATCGTTCGCCAAAAACTTTTATTGTCTCTAATATTTATTAATCAATTGTTATGCAAAAACTGCTTCATTCTATCAATTTTAATGTAAACTTTTACTGGTTTCATTTTTTGTATAAAGTTAAGAAACACCCAGTATATGGAACTAATTTTTGATTGATTCATTTTTTTTATAAGATTAATAATAAAAAAGTGTATTTATCGACAATATGGCCATATAATCAGCATACTTTTGGTAATATGGCCAATTTCCATTTTTTTAAGTGCATGTCAATCATTTATATGTTTCTAGTTTATATTTATTTGTATTACAAAGGCAATCAAGGAGGCTTGAATAATATAATTTTAGATGCATCATCGATATATATTATTTATTAGTAACGTGTTATGAATTTTATCCTTAGAATAGCCATATTACCTACAGGTACCTTAACACATACATTGTACTACGTGTAATTGTGATAAGCCTTTATCCTATATACAAATTCATTAAAATTACAAAGTAAGCTGATGCTACAAAACGTTGAAAATATAAGTTACTGAAAAGTGGAAACAAGTGTAAACAAGACAGATGCACCTCGCCTTTGATTCCGCATAAAACTTTAAATTGCATCGCGAAATGTAAATAATCGCGCTTCCACACTTAATCCTGAAGTTGCCGCGCCAAACTAAACCCGAAGAGTTTCAATTCCTGTCTTCGAATATTTGATTACTTATGCAACAATTCTGAAACGAGCAAACACTAATGAGACGTGTTATTATAACCGAGGAATTCGCAATTCCTCTATGCATCTGCATCGTATACATTTACACCTCGCTTCAAGCACGTTCGCTTTGTGTTTCGCCGACGTAATTAAACTGCAATTACTACTGAAATCGAGTGATAAATTGCTGAGACTGAGAACCCAAAGGGACGAGTGTCATGCAATAATTATGTAATATAACTTATGTCTTAATTGCTACAGTTTATGGTCGTCCTGCATAATTAAAATATCACATTTACATAATTAAAATATCACAGTTACATAATTAAAATATCACAGTTACATAATTAAAATATCACAGTTACAGTGACTTGAAAATGCTTTAAACTGGAAAGACAACACTAAAAGTTCCTGTATATGAAATAATGAATACTTTTAGAGGAATGAAATTGTATTGTTAACCATAATAATAATCCTTGAGTAATTAATTTTAGTTAGGATGTCCTGGTGTGAGTTTAATGAAATTAATAAGGGATGATGAATGTAATCATGACCTTCAAGGTCTTCCTGAGCCCTAAACAGAACAGTCATTAAAAACATGAAGTTTAATTTCGATTTTGTATTTCCTGTAGAATTATATTCAATTTGTAAGCAGTCTGTAATTACTTTATAATTCATTTACAATAGCTTTGTGATTTTAAAATGAAAGCCAGCGAAGTAGAAAATCCAAGAGCAAAAGCAGATTTGTGCCATTACCCTAATTAGAGAAGAGGAATTTATATGAAATATTGTTAACTGTAATCAGAGGCGAGTTATAATGGAAACTTTAGCCATTGCAATCTACGAGAAGAAGACTATTAGAACAAAGTTGAGAAGTTAAGTAATGGAAAGCTAAATTTGAGTTTAAACCTGGAATACGATTGTGCAAAATAGAACGTGTTCTAAATACGGAACGTAACACATTTATACTTGTGGAAATCATAAGCAATTACTTTCAGAGTCCGGAAATACACAGTAGTACTACGGGGGCACATTAGAGCGTGGGAAGCGAGGACGCCGGTTGCATTTAATTTCAGGACGCCGCGTCGCGTCGCCGACGTCGTCCCCGTAACCCTGCTGGCTTTCGCTGAAATTAAATTTTACGCAGCTCAATTTAATAAGGTGGATGCTCCAGACAGTCGTCATAATGACACTGCAGAATATTTAATTTACGTTCGCTGCTTTTGACTCGCGAATTTATCGCCGGCGTTCTCTTTGTTCCGACTACGTCTGCTCGTTTCAGTTTAAATTGCAACCGTGACTTGACTGCTTCGCGAACATTAATAGAGCATTAGGGCTTCCACCGGTTGAAATATGCGACGTTAATAACCGACCCGCATAATTTTTGGCGGTGGAAAAACATCTAGAGTAAAATACGACCACGCATAAAAAAATACAGATTTTTTTTTTGTGTTGAGCACTGAAACGTAGACATGATTTTTCTTTTTGAATAATACAATCACATTCAATTTAATATGGATAATTAATTTTAAAAGTGATAATGAAAGTAGTTCAATGGCCTCGGCTTAGATTCTATTGAAATGTGAATGTGAGCAAACTCATTAAGGACTCCACCCACTAGACCTGTCCATAACCGGGTCGACACATACGGTTTTATATGAGAGAACGCCCTATTACGATCAGGTCTAGTGGGCGGAGTTCTTTAGAGTCAAAAATAGCGTTTTCGATTCGAGTACCGCAGTCATTTAATTAAGTCATTGGGCAGGCCATGTTTTAAATGGTGAATTGAAGAGATTTGATAATTTTGGTGTCACATATCTAGAACCAGGAAAGTGATTCCAGTAATATCGTAGATTTCATGGAATCCTGTTGTTATAAAGAAAGATGATCCGTATACGGCATCTCCAATAGTGAGTGGGGTCTCAGTGCTCCAGATTCTAGAGCACCCTCAGAATATCTCCACGTTTACATGTGGTTATATAAAGATAATAATACTCCGAGAGTACTCTAGAACAGTGAATCTAAAACTTAAGATAGGTACCTATGCAATACCTATGCAATATTTTAATCCTGAGTTGGACCCTGCTGTGAGAAAGTATGTTCACTAATTCACGTAAATTGAAGAAAAGTGAAATTTTCAACTCTCTTAGACTAGGCAAAAAATTAACAATAGGTATTTTGTGCCAAATTTAATTATGGATTTTGAAAAATCAGAACACTATATTTTTCATAAAAAAAATATTATTGATGTTCAAGAAATTTATCGCACAAAATTTTCTTGTAAAATTTACATTAACTTTATGTGCACTTTACAGTAGAGTCTCGATACAGTGAACTAATTGAGGAACGGCTTTGTCTCTCCACCGAGGTTGTTCACTATTTAGAGTGCAGGTAAAAATACACATTAGTGATACTTATAGTGTGGTTATTACATTAACAACTTAACATTTAAAGTTTTAAAGGCAGTTCACTCTAGCGAGGCATAATATGTTCACTATTCAGAGGTTCATGTAAATATTTTTGTGTTCACTGTAGTAGATAGTTCATTATGTGGTATGTTCACTGCATCGAAACTCTAGTGTAATACTTACTTGTATGTTATAAGTTCTATTTGCTTGACTTGTTCTGAAAGATCACCTTAAATAAAACCTTAATTTACTAAATAAAAACTTTACAAAGAGATGAAAGGAACCGGTCTTTTAACTTATTTGTAAGACAGGTTTATTACACACGCTTTAATGACTTTTATCATTGACATTTACGATTTGTCCAGCTTTTCACTGACGACACTATAATTTAAAAGAAACTTTGGGTTACTCACAATTTACAAATCAGATGAAGTTCCTTTTAACGAATTATTATTATTATTACGATTATAAAATCGGACCTTAGAGAGCTTCTAACTTACAAGCACTGAATTATATTTTGTAGTCATTTTTGAAATTCTTGAAGTTAATGTTTAAAAAAAGAAATGATAAAACAAACTGTAGCGCTAAGTGGGACAAAATTCTCTTAATAAAGGTAATCTTAATAAAAGTGGACTAAAAATGACCAAAAACCAGAAATAAGCAAATAGAGTTTATTCAAATGAATTAACCAAAACTCAAAAATTCCGAAATATCATAATATGTGGGGATCTAAATATAGATTATTTATCGATACTGCAGCCAAGAATACTTTAAATGACTTGCTAACCGCAAATAATTTAAAAATGACAATAAAAGAGCGAATAACGGAACAACTCCTTCATCTCAGTCGTGTTTAGACTATATCATTACTAACATCAATTTCGATTTATTTAATGCCAAAGTTGTGGACCCTGATATATCTGATTATTTAGGCCAAGTGATTGAAGTAAAGTATGCACAGACATCCAACCAAAAGCAGTATAAACTTCACCGATCAATGAATAAACGGAACGTAGATTTATTTAAAAGCTTATCGCAATTACAATTACAGCAACTAAAGTATAGTGATTTCCACAAACTTTTTCTAGAAACATATAACACAGTTTTCCCTTTAACGTACAAGTATATAAGAATCAACGCAACAGACAAATGATACAGCAACGATTTACAGCAAATTAGAGAGACACTACTTTTGATAAAATCATCATTAAGGAAAAATCCTGAAATAGCGGATATATATAAAACTTATAGGCACTATTATAGAATAGAATTAAAAATTGCAAAATCCAATTTCAATACCAAACATATAAGGAATTCCGATAATGTTTCTAAATCAGCTTGGAATCTAATAAATAAAGAAACTGGTCGAAAAATACAAAATACTGACGTAGGTGAATAATTAACGGCAACACAACTCAATGACTATTATGTGAATATAGGAAACAGGAAAGCTACAGGTAATGCCATGGGCAAGCACCCATGTGCTCATTATATTTATGGCTGGTCGATGACAATGAAATGACAAACATTCTCAAAGAATTGCGGAAAAGCTGTGTTTAAGGATTCGATGTTCATTAGTAAAATCGCACCTGAATTAATAACCATCTTCTCCAATCTCATAAACAACTCCTTCATCTCAGGAAGGTTTCCGGACGAGTTAAAAATTGCCAAAATCATGCCAATTTTCAAAAAAGGAGAGAAGTCGCAGCCAAGCAACTATTGACCAATATCTATTTTACCAGTATTCTCGAAAATATACGAAAAAGCAATAAAAAACAGTATTGTTTCTTTCCTTGAAAAATATGCAGTCTTAAATAATTCCCAATTTGGTTTTAGAAAAAAGAAGTCAACAATACAAGCCATTACCACCTTAATAGATGACGTACTAACAGTGTAACAAGGTAGTACTACGTCAAGGCTGAATAGTGTGGCAGAACAGACGAGGATGAAGTAAACAGCACAGCCTGACAGCCGTACTTATTCCAATGTATTTCTTGTGTTAATAAAACATTTAATTAACCTAAAAGTGTTATAATGTTATAATAATAATAATTCAGGGCCTTCGACACTATGAACCGTAACATTCTTTTGGAAAAGTTGTGGTCTTATGGAATACGCGGAATGGCTCATGATCTTTTCCAATCTTATCTAGAAAATAGATACCAAAATACCACTTCTATTTGTAATATATGTTAATGATCTTCCATCGAATATACCAAGAAGTGTCAGAACCATACAATTTGCCGATGATACCACCTTTCTATTTGAATTGAGTAATAACCTGACAGAAGTAAACATATTAGAAGCTGCAGGAAAATGGTTTGAAGTGAATAATTTATCATTGAACACAGAGAAGAATCAAGTTATCAGATTTAAGTCAAGAAGAAGTATTGAGAACGACATTTCGGCAACACTTCTTGATATTCGCAAAGAGGAGATTTGTACTTTAGAAGAAAGCAATCAGAACAATTGAAAAAACAAACTCACAAGCGCATTGTAAACCGCTTTTCCTAAAACCTAATGTGTCTATATACTGCACAATTTTATCTACTTAATATCACTTCACAGTTTTTTTTCCTCGTGACCAAAACCCGTCTGCAAAGGATGCACCGGAGGCACCGCAACCATTTAGGCTTATTGTGCTCGCCCTGGTTGTCTTACCGCAACCATTCAGTGAGGCATGTCCCCTGCACCAGCTGGTACAGATTTTTCACTGATTGCGTGTTGAAATTTTCAGGAACTATCCTGAGATGTCCGAATATACGCTGTCTGCGATTTGCCAGCGCATCACATCTACACAAAATGTGCATTACTGTCTCTGATTCTCCATTGCAGAGTCTGCAGTTTAGATCCCCATTGAATTTACCGATCCTCCTTAACAAACAGTCAGGTGTCTTGTTAGTAATCCCGTGGTGATCTTGAATTGTGCCCTGCTTAAAAGCAAAAGTTCTGCAGCTCTCTTTTTGCAAGGATCTCTAAGGAAGGTATTGCTGTGGCGATGTCCTGGTCTGCTTAGCCAGTATCTGTTAAGTTCCTCGTTTATCCAGTCACTAAAAAAGCCCCGAATAGTGTTCTTGGTTATACCTAGAACAGGTTCAGGGCCAAGGTATGCCATCCCCGCACCCTGCCTGGTAAGTTCATCGGCCCGTTTGTTGCCGATAATACCTCGATGACCTGGCACCCACACCACCGTGACGCAGTTGTTTTCCGCCAGGTCATTGAGCTCACTTAAGTATTCCCACACCAGTTTGGCAGAGATCTTACTAAAGCCTTCAAAGCCGCCTGGCTATCGGTTAGGATAAAGATCCGCTTATTTGTGTAAGCCCTCCTTTTGTTTTCCCGCGCACATTGTAATATGGCGTATATTTCTGTTTGGAATACGGAGGCAAATTGGCTCAACGGCAAACGGTCTATGCCCGTATATTTCAGACCCGGCACCAGTCTCAGTTCTGGAGCCGTCCGTATACCAGATCAACTTCACAGTGTTACAAAAAAGACTGAACTATATTCGCAACAAAGAAGACATAGATCCGCCACCTGTAAAACTGAAAATAGGTCAAAATGGAACCCGCTATTGGGGATATCGACTATACAACAAATTGTCCAACATCATTAGGACCCTACCGACTACTAAATTTAAAACAAGGATTAAAAAATGCTTCAACATTGGAAATTACTTCTCTATATGTACTTGTTAACACTAATCGTAAATATATTTGCCAATGCTTTGATATGTATCGATTGGCAATAAACATTTCTTTCTTCTTTCTCACGATCTACTAGATTTCACGAGACAAAGCTCTTTTCTGGCCTGGACAATATTTTATTCGACGCAAATTTTCCCCTTTTTAGCACTAATTACCCAAACAGGAGAGACCATAAATAACGAAAGTAAAAATTACAAGGAAACTATATTTGAACAAGAAAATACAATTGTACATCCTATAAACCGCGCGAATTAATTTAGAATAACTTTCCGGATATAATCCGCTTCCGATATTTTTTTGACAAGTGGCGCTAGCGGGGAAACGCTTGAAATAATAAATTGCGCAGACCGGATAAAGACACACTGTCTCGTCAAATCTAATAGATCATGATTCAAAGAATACAAACAAAAACTAATATTAAAGAAAAAGTATCCAATGGGGCCATTTGAGCCCTGAACATTTAAAAGTGTAATACATTAAAATAAAAGAAGCAATTAAAAGATTAACAAAAAAAACAAAAGAAAACTACAAACGTGGTAAAGCGACACCAAAAATTAGTTTGATAAATAACGACAAGATACAATTGAGACAAAAATGCGATTACGTAAAAGAACAAAACAAAATATCGACTATTCTTTCGCAGTGTGTTTAAAAATCATGAAACTGATAGAAATTGTAAAAAAATGGATGAAAATCGTTGATCTTCTTTTATTTTTTCTTTTAACATTTAATATTGCATAACCTTCACTTTTAGTTCTTTTTGTGCCTTCTCATCGAATTATATACTTTTTTACTGCTCTCCTTTAGTTTTCGAACATAAATTGTTTGAGAATGGGAAAATTAATTTGACAAAATAAAATCATTGAAACAAAATGACGAGTGTCAAGTAAAAAAGAAAACAAAAGGTCGACCATTCATCTGCTGTGTGCTTAAAAACTACAAAACTGATAGAAAATGAAGAAACCATGAAGAAACAAAGAAACATTTGAAAATATTTGACAATAAAATCACCCTTACGTGATTCTTTTCAATTATAACTTTAATCAAATAAATATTACAGGCAAAAATCCCAAGTGTCTATTTTCTGAATATGTAAAAAATGATTTTAGTCAAAAAATGATCTGCGACAAAAAATAGGACAACCAAAAAAAACTGTAGTCTTTAAAATATTCTTTTTGATTTTCTGTTACGTATGCAAAATATAAAAATATTTAAAAGCTTTAAACAATAGTCATTAGTTTATCTTGAATGGATCGATCAATTGTCAAAAAGGTGTTAGGAATTGCGTTTTAAAATCCATTCAAGAGAAAGAAATTAATTTCCATTAAAAAATAATTCAATTTTTTTAATCAATACGATAATAGGGAATATGCAATAAGTAAAATACCTATTTTACTTATTGCATAAATCAATCATACAAGTCGTTACATATTTAATAATATTAATTTTAGATTTTTATTACCGCAATTTAGAACTTTTACTCATTTTTTACGCTTGTCAGTGTCCAGATTTACTTGTTTGTGCTGGTTTGGTGGCTTTTATAATGGAGTTCACTAGAAAGTTCGTGTATAAATATCATACTGTGCCAATGTGCACAAATACTAGTGTAACCGCCCCGAATAAACTCTTTTTTCACAAACCAAAACATATCAACTGACGTCCCGATTTTAATGGAAAAATCCTTTATTGAAAAAAAAGATAATAAACTATAAGAAATAAAACTTCTACCAATAAGTTTCTAGTTCGTTATACAGCGTATAAAAATATGTTTCAGATATATCTCGTTCACATGCATATTCCCTATTTTTCATTGAAATTAATTGCTTTTGCAGTAAATCCAAAGTTTGCGTGTATTTGAAAAATGATGTTTATTGCATAAAATTATGCGTTAATAACTTTCATTACTCCATTTAAATGCACTAAAAACTCCAGTAAGCTTAATTTTAATTTAATTCAATTATGTAAAGCTTTCCTACCACGAAATTTCAAATGTCACAAGCAGGAAAAAAAAATCCCCGGGTTTTATTTCATTGTAGACGTAATTAAATTCACCTCTAATTAAAAGAGAAACAGTCCTCGTTTTCGAATTAGAAACGCGCGGTTTGTAAATCTGAAAATCTTCAATAAATTAAAGCCTCCACAGGCGGGTTCGTTTGTAATTTAACAAAGAGCTATATTTGTAGGCGGGCGGGCAGCAGGCATCCTTAATCCTTTACAAACACGAATGTATGTTTCAGGACGACCGGAAGTCCCCAAGCGAAATCCCCGGCAGGCAGCAGCGCCGGAGCTCTTCCTCCAGAAGCGCGGACGCCCACTGCTCCCAACAAAGTTCTCCAAAATGTCAAAGGGGACCATCCCTCGGTGCGTATTGATATTCACAGTACAACATTCTACAGGTAGTCCTTGAATGCGAAAGAGGCGCATTATAAATGCCGGGATCCACCGCAGATTTTTAATTCATGAAAACACACCGCACAAAGAGAACCGCTAGTTCTATTTGCACAAGCCTTATTTCATACCGACGCGACGAAGCGCTCAAAACTCGGCAAAACCGAAAAAAAAATCCTCGGTGAATGGAACGTTAATTTAGTGCACGGATGAGTCGAAATTGGCAGACGAAATTGGAACGAAAAATCCTTCTTCCACACCCCTTCCGGAGCAATTTGCTTTCAATAAGCGATTTCGCAAAAAACGCGTAATGAAGCAGCGCCAGATGCGTTGTGATGTGTCGTCCATCAAGAATGTTAATCAAAAGAGAAATTCGCGTCGGTCCCTAAACGAAAATATATCATCGTGTTCGGAAAACCGGAGATATTTTCCGTAACTGTTTTCGCTTCGGTGAACGGCGCCACGTAATTTTGTTACAGTTACTGATTTATCTGCTAAAAAGAGCAATAAAAATGAAATCATCCATCTTCTTATATCACTCCCAAACATATAACCGAAATTTGTACAAAAGTATACAGCCGAGCTTTCAGAATTAATTCTGATCGTTAAAGTTTCTTTGTTCTTGCATAAATCAAAGGAGGTTCACGTAATAATTATAGAAGTTCTATTATAGCCCAAAACATCTGCTCCTCTAATTAATTCTAGGCTGCGTGCAAGAAAATAATCCCGATTCAAAGGCCTCGTCTTTGTAGTACATTCAAAACCATACTGTCATTATTTGTTATTTCCTGTTATTATAAACTTGGATTTCGTTTTGAACTATTTAGTAGATTTGAGGCAAATAAATCGTTTATTACATCCCTTCGAATTGTTAATTACTTCCACATAATTTTAGATAACATGAAACAGAAAAATCCTTTTGTAAATTCAAACTTAAACTCTTGAAGATAAGTTGTACTGTAACTGTTAAATTAATCAAGTTTTAATTTTTGAAATTTTTGTAGATGCGCTGGACCACTTTGAAATAATAAAAGTCCGGTTAATAGCACACTTTGCAAATTTTTTTTAAACTGTGTGAATAACCCAAGACGGATAAAACAACGCAATGCAAATGAAATAAAGAGAAATGCACTTTAAAATCAGATTATATTTTAACTATCTATCTTTGTTTCTTTTTTGTTAATCTTTTCTGTCATAATTCTTAAATATTATCAGATTTGGGTTCTGGATTCTGGATTTGGTGGGGCGGTGAATAAGAATTCAAGTGTACTTAGGCCACAATTGGGCCCATTGTACCACCCCAGGTTCAGCAGTGTTTGATTGTAAGCGTTCCTCGAGCCTTTCGATGAAGCCAAGAACGTCCGACAGAGGGGCACTGCGAATTCCAGCCATGTCAGGCCAGAACTTCCCTAACATGGGACCTCTGATCGAAGCGAGTGCGGGGCAATCACAAAGGATATGCTCAGCTGTTTCTTCCTCTAAATTACAGCCTCTACAGATTGGGCTATCTGCTAAACCAATGCGATGCATATATTTGTTTAGTTTAAATGTCCTGAAAGTATTCCTACGAGTAGACTTAGTCTTCTTCTAGGTAGTTGCATGCAGAATCGTGTCAGGTTGAGTGAGGGGGGCGTTATAGCCTTTTTTTGCTTAATGACACTTGTCTAGATTTACGCATCTGTCGATATGTCGGTCCTGGGATCTTCGTTTCAGTAAGACATTGAATAGACTTGATGACTGTGTTATGGCAGGTTCGGGGCCCCAAAAGGGCTGCCCCAAGCCCTATCTAGTCTGTTCGTTTGCCTACTCGTTGCCAAATGTTCCAGCGTGTCCTTTAACTCAAATGACTTGCAGATATTGTATTTGGCCACTTATTCTAGTGTGCCGTAGCATTGGAGTGTTAATCCTGAGGATACTTTGTTGCTATTTAGAGCCAAGAGTGCCGCCCTACTATCGCTAGCTATCTTAACGATTTTATTCTGGACACCCCTATCCAAAATTGCTCTTGCACTTTCTATAATGGCAACTAGCTGTGCTTGGAAAACAGTTGTCAGTTGGCCAAGTGCTATAATCATGTGAAGGTCCAAATTCCTGCGCCTGTTCCTTCCAAAGTCTTAGACCCATCAGTGAAGATGGATATATCGAGTTTAGGTGCTTCTTCAGCGTTCAAGAGAACATTGAAGTGGTTCTTGAATATATATATAGGTGCGAGGGAGTCAACCGCCGCCCCAAAAAGAGGAGTTTTTTGTAGAGCCTCCTCCAGGATGAGGTGGTGTCTACCTCCGAGACCTTTATTATTCCACACCTTTTTTGCCCGATTCCAGTGCCATCTCCTCCACATGTTCAGTGGCGGGAGGCCAAGGATGGCCTCTAAGGCGGCGATAGGGGTGGATTTCAGCGCACCGGTATCACTCGTGCATGCCAGCCTCTGAACGTACGAAAGCTCCGATGCTGTTGTCGATAGTCGGGCTCTAAGCCACAAGACTATTATTACCAGGCATGCCTCTATTTATCTTTTTTTTTTTATTAGACAATACTTTTCTCAGGTTCTTAAATGTATCTGGAATTCTTTTTTACTTACTTTATCCCTTTATCACGATTTTCTCTTATAGCGTTGAATTTTTCATGAAAAGAGTTACAAACATAGCTCTCTGAGAAATGTGAACCCCTTTCTGATATGAAGTTACAGTACAACTGACTAAAGGTCAAATCAGTATCACTGCTATACGCCCCTTTGAAATCCAGCTACTCTTGTTTCAACAAGAATTGTTCACATAATTAACACGTTCCACCGTTACTTTGTGATATTCCATGATAGCAAAACACTTAGTAATTACTTTGTTAATGTCATATTTATTTCTCACACAGAGACTAAAGTATAGTCTAAAATATTTTAAACTAGGTTTGGGTTAAATTATTTATTTATTAATTAAATGGACAAAAGTAATTCATATTTAAAATGTGTCCGAATTTTCTTTTTAATAAAAGTCGTTTAGGGGCTTGTTCAGTTCCATCGCCCAAGAGTTGAAGGGTTACAATCTTACTTTTGGCATTGATGCAATGAGGCGAAAATTTAATTGATTTCGTTCCCAAACTATAGTGTAGATTGAATTGAATCTCCGCATTTGTGAAATAAAATAAAATATTTAGCTGTTTTAACAATGTAAAGTTCTTATATCAATCTTTTTGTACATTAAAGCAACATGCATGGTGCCTTCATTGTATGCTTGCCTGAAACGATATAATGGGTTGATTCAATCTAAAATATTTAACATTTTTTGAGTGTTAGCCCAATGACCACGTTTGATTGCTAATAGGTAAACGAAAAATTTTATTAACGGAACGTGTTTTTGGTTGACTGAACAGTTTATTTTTCGGAGTGCGATGTAAGTAAAAAGCATATAAATTTCTTGTATCGATATGTGGATGATGTCTAGTGGCACAACTATTTAAACTTTTTAAACTATATTAACTCACTACATCCTAAAATTAAATTTACAGTTGAAATAGAGGAAGATAATAATTTAAACTCTTTAGACCTAGCAATAACCAAAAGCAACAATATATTAACATTTGATATTTTCCATAAACCTACTTCTACAGACTCAGTAATTCCCATAGATTCATCGCACACAGGCAAAACGAAAAAAAACTTTCAGCAATTAATTCTATGATACACAGAGCTATATCTTCCACTTTCACAAAATAATTTCCAAAAAGAAATAACTATTAATAATGACTACAATAACAACATGTTTGACAAAATCGTAAAAAAGAAACTAGAAAAACGAACACTAAACACAATATATCCCAAGGTAAATTCAGCTCACAACAAACAACACGTTTCACTGACATATTTTGGTAGAATATCCAAAGAAATATGTAGGTAGAGTAATCAGTAAAAATGAAGATGTATTAATTGCTTATAAACATACAATAAAATCTCAAATTTGATTTTTCACACTAAAGACAAAATAGAAAAATTTAGAAAATCTGGGGTATATAAACTAAAATGTAATCATTGTAAAATTGTTTACATAGGTCAGACTGGAAGAAATTTCTCCACACGCATTCAAGAACACATTCAGTCTTTTAATTTACAAAAAAAAACGGTCTCAAATTTTGCCAACCATTTAATTGCAGGAAAACATTCTTTCTCTTCAGATAATGCACACATAATACATTAGGCAGAAGAAAGGTTTAAATTAAACCTTTTGGAGTCACTAGAAATTCGTAACGTGGCGAGTAACTCCGAAGAAATTTTATTAAACGACCAAACTGACCTAATCCCTCTAGATGTAAGGCAGTTAATGTTAATAGAATTAGGATTTAGTTTTCTCGGTGTATACATTTTAGACAAGGTTTCGGTTTAAAAATGACAATATAATATTGAAACTGCAGTCACTGTGAGAAAAATAAATATGATATTAACAAAGTAAGAATTGTTCAAATTTTATTTCATTTTTTAAACGTAGTTATGAAAACGTAATTAAAAATACCCTTTCAAAATGAAACCATTTTGTTCTTTGTTGTGTTTTTAAGTTTCCATTTATTTTAAAATCGACCGCTTTTAATTGTATTATGTTTCAATTTATTTGATCGTGTCGGATGTGTTTTAGGCAATCATTTATAAACACAATTTTATTCCCATGTGACACCCAATCGATATCGATATGTCTACTTCATGAAAATTTCATTTTCTTTCGGTAGTAAAAGACCTTCTCGTACCCTTTTAGTCCCTTGAGATACTTTCGATAATATTACAAAGCACTTTCTAAACAGGCATTCAATGATATTTAGAACAAATTCTTTTTAATCTTTAACGGACGCTTTAAAAATCTCACAATCGCTCAAGGTTTCACCCTTGACGAAGCTATCAATCGATACTGAAACGTTAAGCGATTATAAGTGCCTGTTAAAGATTACAAAGAATTTTTTATACAAATTTTCGTCTTACCGAAGTCTACTCTAATTAATATACAGTGTGTTTAGTAATTCGTAGTTTCTTGGTCTTCTAAATGAATTCACAAATTCCATTTCTTACTCGATTTACGTAAGCAAGTTTACTATCCAATAAGCACACCAAATCCCCCTTTCTCATGCACAAAGCAAATCTCTAAGGTTTAAATTAAACCTTTTGGAGTCACTAGAAATTCGTAACGTGGCGAGTAACTCCGAAGAAATTTTATTAAACGACCAAACTGACCTAATCCCTCTAGATGTAAGGCAGTTAATGTTAATAGAATTAGGATTTAGTTTTCTCGGTGTATACATTTTAGACAAGGTTTCGGTTTAAAAATGACAATATAATATTGAAACTGCAGTCACTGTGAGAAAAATAAATATGATATTAACAAAGTAAGAATTGTTCAAATTTTATTTCATTTTTTAAACGTAGTTATGAAAACGTAATTAAAAATACCCTTTCAAAATGAAACCATTTTGTTCTTTGTTGTGTTTTTAAGTTTCCATTTATTTTAAAATCGACCGCTTTTAATTGTATTATGTTTCAATTTATTTGATCGTGTCGGATGTGTTTTAGGCAATCATTTATAAACACAATTTTATTCCCATGTGACACCCAATCGATATCGATATGTCTACTTCATGAAAATTTCATTTTCTTTCGGTAGTAAAAGACCTTCTCGTACCCTTTTAGTCCCTTGAGATACTTTCGATAATATTACAAAGCACTTTCTAAACAGGCATTCAATGATATTTAGAACAAATTCTTTTTAATCTTTAACGGACGCTTTAAAAATCTCACAATCGCTCAAGGTTTCACCCTTGACGAAGCTATCAATCGATACTGAAACGTTAAGCGATTATAAGTGCCTGTTAAAGATTACAAAGAATTTTTTATACAAATTTTCGTCTTACCGAAGTCTACTCTAATTAATATACAGTGTGTTTAGTAATTCGTAGTTTCTTGGTCTTCTAAATGAATTCACAAATTCCATTTCTTACTCGATTTACGTAAGCAAGTTTACTATCCAATAAGCACACCAAATCCCCCTTTCTCATGCACAAAGCAAATCTCTAAGTAATTTAACGTTTAATTTTGTTAATTAATTAGTAATTCCGAGCAGCTCTTGCTGTGCAATTCACTTGATTAATTTGATATTGCGAAACACCAAGCGTCGTACTTTAACAAAAAAGTTTTCAGTGATACTGTTGCGCGCTTGGTTACAACAACTCCAGAAATGGTAAGCGAATTCGTTGATCCCTTAAGCCCCAATTGCAGGGGTGAGTTCGAGTTCGAGGTTTAACGCGAAATCGCCGATTTGCACTCCGGAAATATTTAAATAAGTTGGCAAAAGGCGGCCGAAAATGATGTGGCTTAACTGCCGCAAATTGCCCTCTAACCGATTTGTGCTTGCTTTGCAGATGGCGTTCCTCCAGAACCGCTCCATTTCCTTGGTCGATATGTACATTGACAATTCTGAGCCGTCTGAAAATGTTGGCCAGATACATTTCTCCTTGGAGTACGACTTTCAGAATACCACTTTAATATTGAGGATAATTCAGGTGAGAGTTGTAAAATTTTATTTCGCTTATCAGAATGTACGATAAATATTTAATGTTTTCGAATGTTAGTAAGCACCAGAAATAGAAATAGTTCTGAACTTTTAAGTTAATCAAGAAGATGCAACGGAGTTCCATCATCGATGCACCTGTAGTTTTATTTATTCAGTAGATCGAGGAACAAAGTTTTTCCGTTCGTGTTTCCCGACCGTGGAAATCTAATTTTGGCCAAATCGATGAGCTTTACGGTCTACCTGGTGGAGCAGATCCAACTAAGTGCTAATCAAATTAGCAGTTGCTCTGCTGGCGGGATAATTAAATGTCGAAGCAGTGACGTGTACTCAAATATGGACTTCCATTTGAACTGCGTATGTTGTTACGTCAGTATAACGACCCAAAATTCACATAAAATGTCGATTTTATCTCTTTCTTTGTCTTAGCCATCGTTTATGTACATCTGCAATCAGTTTTCACACTGTATAACAAAGAGCAATTAAAAATTTGTTGTGCCTTTAACATAACTGACGAATTTCTTTACAGGGAAAGGAATTACCAGCAAAGGATCTTTCGGGAACGAGCGATCCGTATGTAAGGGTGACGCTGTTGCCCGACAAGAAGCACCGTCTGGAGACGAAAATCAAAAGACGCACGCTGAACCCTCGCTGGAACGAGACCTTCTACTTCGAAGGTTTTCCCATACAGAAGTTGCAATCTAGGGTGTTGCACCTGCACGTCTTCGACTACGACAGGTTCTCGAGGGACGACTCCATCGGCGAAGTTTTTCTTCCCCTATGTCAGGTACTAGCAACTTGACGATTAGTTGTGCTTTAAATTCATTAAACAAACAAAGTTTCCGTTATACTGCTACCCTCACGAGGCATTTAGTAACTAAACTGGTATTAAGGTCATAGGAAGTTTCATGCATTACAGAAACAAAGTGATCGTAAATGTAAATTGCTAGTGCAGTACTATCGAAATTAAAGCATTGACCATTTGCTTAGAATGGGAATTAAAAACAAACAAAAGTAATAACTGAAGTTAAGTAATTTCAATAAAGTTTAATAACAACCTACTACATCCAACAAATTATTGTTGGACAATAATAAAAGCACGAGTTTAGTTTTCCTTATTATGATTTTTCAGTCTATGTATATGTCGCTTGTTCAAAAATACGATAAAAATTTTGATTCCAATAACAATTAATCGATTCAAAATGTATCGCTTCTACTTTTCCTTTCATTCGACGCACGTAATGGAAATTTCGCCCTCACCTTTGCGGTTATCAATGCTACATGATCTCCATTCCGTTGCGTCGGCAAGGGGTTAAAACAGTGAGCTCGAGGGAACTCTATAACCCTTATTTTATCTATGCCCTCTTCGTTTTGCGGCAGTTACAGCATCATAAACGCACCCCCGCAGGTTTTATCAATTGTGAAATGAGATAATAGAACAAGGTCGCCACTGAATAAACGTAAACTCGGAGATATATTTTACTTTTGACTTGTATTCATTGCTACAGCGATCACATTTTATGTTATACAAATTAAATTATTTACTATTTCAATAGACAGCTGTATTATTATTTACTAGAGCATCATACATAACAAGTTCAATTCGACTGATGACTTATCGCCATCTCATCGACGTTTTAAATGTCCAACTTCATTCAAATTCACCTGCGCTTAAAGTACCTCAATTTACTTAAAATTCTGTTTTAACCTGTGATGGAGCCGTCTATAGGAAATTGTAATTGTTTGAGCTACTATCAAAGGTTATAGTAGTGACTTTGCACATGTGTATCAATTTCGGTCAACGTATCAACTGATAGGGATGAGTCACCACGGTCATTGAAGTAAAAAATGCAGAGTAATTTCGGACTATTTTCTAACTTCTCTGTTAGAAATCCAATTTCCATAGGAGTTGATCCTGGCCTTGGCTCCAGCATACCACATTCTTCAAGTATTCTCGCTATCTTCGTTTTCTGACTAAGAAGATAAGACCCATCTGTTTCATGTTTCACTTCAATTCCAAGATAATGTGCGACATTTCCCATATCCTTAATATCAATTTCACTGCTTACTTCTGCGGTTAATTCTGAGGACACTCCCGCCACCAACATATCATCAACATAAAGCAGTACATAAGTAATGCTATCATCTTTTTCTTTTCGATCATAAAGACATTGATCGGCATTTCCACGTTGAAATCCTAGATAACTGAGTACCTCGGTTGCTTTTCTATTCAACACTCGTGCGGACTGCTTCAACTGTAAAGACTCTTGTGCAATCTCAACATCCTCGTTTCAAACCCAGTTTTCTCGAAGCCTGGGGGCTATTCCATGTAGACTTCCTCGTCTAATTCGCCATGTAAATATGCACTCTTCACATCCAATTGGCGTATATGCAAATTCTTCTTAGCCGCTACAACAAACAGAGCTCGATAATCTCATGTTTTACTACTGGTGCAAAAGTGCAGTCATAATCCTCGCCAAAACGTTGAGAAAATGATTTGGCAACTAAACGAGCTTTACGAGTGTGGATCTTACCTTCACTATCCAATTTAGTCTTGAAAACCCACTTACACGTAACTGCTCTTTTTCCTTGCGGAAGATCAGATAATTCCCATACCTTATGTTTCTCGAGGGATTTCATTTCTTCTTCTACAGCAGTAATCCCCAGCTGCCGCTTTCTTTCTGGCAATTTAAGCATCTCACTCCAAGAGTTTGGTTCTGGTGAAACCTTCGTTAATTTTATAAATTAATCTTTTCGGTTGTACTCCTTTGTTTTTACGATTTGAAACACGTCTTTTAGGAACAGCAGATAAATTTTATATAGAAACTTCGCGATATTCATCTTCAGAAGCGTTGCTCTGAATTTCTTCATCCATTTCATCATCTTTAGCCTCTTCTTGCTCTGTAATCTGTTGAGTATTTGGCTGTCTGATGTCGTTTTCGATTATTCGCACTGAACGACTAATCCAGATTCGATTCGTATTTGGATTTAATATTCGATATCTCTTGCTGTTTTCGTAAAATCCAACAAGTACACCTTATTCAGCTTTAACGTTCCACTTTCTTCGTCTTTGTTTGGGAATAAAAGCGTAGACTTTCGATCCAAAAATTCGTACATGACTCAAATCCGGCTTCCCACCTGTAAATAACTCCAACGGAATCTTCTCTATTACACGACTGAGAGCACGATTCTGAAAATATGTCCCATACAGGACAGCTTCTCCCCAAAAACGGTTGTCCAATCCAGCATCTAATAACATACATTTCGCAGATTCTGTCAAAGTCCGGTTTTTCCGCTCTGCCACACACGCAGAAAAACCTCTAATTCACGTGAAACATATTCTTTTCCATTATCTGTGCGTAAGATCACTGGTTACCTGCCGAATCTATTTGACATTGCAGAAACATATTCCTTCACGACAGCTGACACTTCATCTTTTATTCAGATCAGCCTTCCTACTGTAAAACGAGAATAATCATCAATGAATGTTAATATATACAATGAATGTTAATATATACTGTCTCAGTTTACATTGGACCACATAAATCAGAATGGATAAGTTTCATCGACTCCTTTTCTTTATGACCACTTTCTGAAAATTTTCTCTGAGCTAATTTTCCTTTAATGCAGGCTTCTCTGACAATGTCTTTCGAAAATGAAATAATTTTAATCCCTGTAGCCTGGTTTTCCTTGATCAAACGCTGAATTCCAGATAGATGTTTGTGACCTAAGAAGCGATGCCAGTGAAAAAAACTTGCTAATTGCACTTGCCACTCGAGCCGTTTCCTGAAATTCAATAGTTTCAACAATACGTTGACCTGGATAGATAATACATGTATCATCTTCAAACAATATCCGATGCCCACATCTAGTTATCTTTTGCACTGACAGCAATCTATCATCAAGTTGTGGAACATAAAGTACATTTTTCAACTCTGTTGAACTTGGTCATTAGGAAGTTTACATTTTAGCCAACCACTTCCAGTTCCTGCTCCCTTGACCGACGATCCATCTGCAAGAAACACCGAAGTATCCGTATTGTGCAGAACTGAGAAAAATTATGTGTCATTTGTCATGTGATTTGACGTGCCGGAATCTATACACCATCCTCTAAAATTTACATTCTGTGCTTTGCCACATACTTTAAAGGTTACGTGTCCATTAACAGAATTGTCTTTTATTGCCACAGAGGAGACTGACTCTGTGCTCGTTGGTTTTTGGAGTGTTATTTTAAAATAGAAACAATTTGCCTTCAAATGACCTGGCTTTCTACAAAAGAATCAAACTCGCGTCTCTTTGTTTTTCTCAACTTTTTCAATTCTTCTTCCCTTCCCGCTCTTTCCAGGACCACCTTTTTGACTGAAACTGCTCTTGCATTATGTAGAAGATGATGACTGCAGCGCCAACTCGGAATTATTCTTGCTTAGTTCATCTGCCTCTATTCTTCTTTGATAATCATTCATCATTTTCCCGATTACGTATTCTACTGTCAAGTCAGCTTCATCTCTACCCTCAAGCGCTGTAACTAGTCCAGAATAAGATTCTGGCAAGCTTACAAGTAGAATCGCAACAACTTCCTCGTCTTCAAGTGGCTTTCCTGATCCCCGAAGTAAACTCATTTTCATGATAGCATCAATATGTTCACTCATTGACCCATTGAGGTAATGAATACCGTACAGCTTCCTTCGTAAATACAGATGACTGCCAAATGTAGAACGTTCATATTTCTTTTTGAGTGCCTCCCATATTTCATGAGCTTCGTCGAGATGTGCAAAATTAATCAGTTGATTATCTTCAACGTTCAACGTGATGTATGCCATAGCTTTATTGTTCCGTTTTTGCCAGTCAGCATTCACTACTTTCGGCTTTGCTTCACTTACGACGTTCCACAAATTATCACGAATAAAAACTGCTCGCGGCTTCGTCTTCTAGAAAACATAATTTCCGCCGCTTAAAAGGGGAATGTTCATTTTGACACTTTCCTGAGTCATATTTTTCGTCCGTCACGAAATGATTGTCGAATCTCAATACTTAAACTTTCGAATAGTTTTAAATGTTACTTGCTAGGCCCATAACCTGGAATACTGGAATGCAGTATGATGAATGCAATTTAATATGATGGAATGCAATTTTATTTCAATTTCAATATTATTTCTATAATTGTATCAACATAGTTACAGAGCATATAATAAATATTCACAGCCGTCTAAACTCATTTTGTCTTTTCAAACACACATACACGCGCACTATAAATTAGTTGAAACGGATTGAAACGCCATATTATTTCAACAACCTCAAACACGAACTCTTACATCAACCCAAATATTTTTTTTTCTCTATGTGTTAATTATAACATTTTTTAAATTTATTTAATACGTGGCTTTATAACAAGAAAAAAGGTCAAAGAATTTGATGAAACCGTGCTTCTTAAATACATTTTTTTTTCTTAATTAGGTGGATTTAAGTGAGAAGCCTTCGTTTTGGAAAGCCCTAAAGCCACCGGCGAAGGACAAATGCGGAGAACTGCTGACCTCCCTCTGCTATCACCCAAGTAATAGCATCTTAACACTAAGTTTGCTCAAAGCTAGGAATCTGAAAGCCAAAGATATCAACGGAAAATCAGGTGAAGTTTTCATGCTTTTGTAAAAGCAACTGGAACTACTTTGGTGTTGTCGTTCCAGATCCCTACGTGAAGGTTTGGCTGCAATTCGGCGAGAAACGCATTGAAAAACGCAAGACTGCAATTTTCAAGTGCACCCTCAATCCCATCTTCAACGAGACGTTTTCCTTCAACGTCCCCTGGGAGAAAATCCGCGAATGCTCGCTGGATGTCATGGTCATGGACTTCGACAATATAGGACGGAATGAACTAATAGGAAGGATTTTATTAGCAGGTAAAAGTATAGTTTTCGACGGTTTTTAGCACAACCTTTAAAACTTGCACCACAAATCGAATTGCGCTTTTGAAATACGCGTCCAGGCTGCTTCAAAATTGTTTATTTTCACGCAGGTAAAAATGGTTCCGGTGCCTCGGAAACGAAACACTGGCAAGATATGATCACGAAGCCGCGGCAAACGATCGTGCAGTGGCATAGATTAAAGCCGGAATAGACACAGGAACTTAGGTAAATAGGATAGAGAAAGAATGGTTAAATGGTCACATAAATTTTCCGCTGTTCTAAAAAGTAGCCCTTTTGTTTCAAATCTTCCAAGCCTTTCTCCCCCAAGCTATGTCGAACCTTTCCGATTAGTTTCGATTCCAGACACGCGAAGTACAAATAATTTCTGAACCTCCAGACAATAATTTTCCCCTAGTTTCCCTGATTTGAATAGAAACAACAGAACGATCGCACAAACCCCCGCGGTTTCTCTTCGAAAAGAAGCCGCAGATTTATCGTACAGGGCGGCGCCATTTTACCATTTCGTTTTTGGAATGATATCACACAGAGAGATGAAGAAAACCTAGTTAATATTAACCTTACAATAGCCTTATTTCGTTGTGTATAAATATATATTTACTCTGAGATGTGTTAGTTTTGTTAAAACGAGATTCTAACCAAAAAGTATTTTTTGTGATACCTTGACATGTAATGTTAAATACATTGTTACATATGGAATAAATATAATAGTTGTAGGTTAAGGATTAAAAAAAGAAATGTGGTTGCCAAGTTGAGTCTGACATGGTTAGTGATTTGAAACAGAAAGATATACCACTCAACATAACTTTTCTTTAGATTTCCTAAAGTAACAGGAAGCTTAAAGGATTCAACTTGGTCAACAACGTCATAGCACTAGAAATAAGTCAATGTTTTGAAGTATAACGAACCGCGCTTTCAAGGGTTGCAATAGTCAATTTCAGTTCGAGTTTTAGAGCGGGTTGTAGGTCCAAATATAATAATGTACCCTGTCGATTTGACTTCTGCGATTTATGATCCGCTCTACGACTGGGAAGAAGTGTGCAAATCGCATGGAAACGGCCATCAGCGTACACATTTCTGAAAACTGCAAAGTACAAGCTGTAGAATACGTATTTTTAAGAGGCGCCGGCGTTTCTTTGCGACTTAACCACGTATCCCGAACGTTTTTTTGGGACGATGTTAAAAACTTTTCGCCAAGCCCTCGTATGGAATAAAATTGAAAATCCCCTGGGTAGGGTCAGAATTAATCCGAATTAATTCATTTCACTTTTGTTATTTACTTAACAGACAACATGGTTTGTACTCTATTAGATTGGATAACAAACTTTTGCTCCGAATTATTGTATCATTCTCTTTATCTACGGTCGTACTTTATATCACTTAAAATTACTTTCTTTTTTGTATTGACAGACATTTTTGAAACCGTAAGAAAGCTAATTATTTTTGGTACTTTTAACTTAAATACGAGGGTTGATAAAAAAAACCTTTATAATGTTGTTGAATGAAATAAATTTTATTTCTGCACAGTTTCTTTCAAATATATAACAATCGAGCGAGGGTAAAAGTGTAAGACTGTTATTTTGAATGTACTGAGTGAGTTTTTAATATTGTGCCTAGAAAACATACCCTTCCTGTAACCACGTGTTTATGTTTGCGAGAGTTTTTGTGTGTAGCTTTCCTCAAGTTGTTGAATTTTACTAGTCAGTGTCATGTTAACAGAAAATTTAGTCCGCGTACACAAACGTATATAGGTTGAAGTTTAATGTGTTTGTTTCCCAGTTTTATATGGAGGTTGTTGGTATGTTTCAGTGTTTTCGACGTAATTCTATTGTATAATATTTCAATTTTTGGTACACGTGTGCTTTGGCGCGTTTCGAAACGGGGCTCATCTTCGCTTAGATGGATCGTTGTGACCTTCTTCGAAACGCGCCAAACATAAAATAATAATGTAGGTAAACTTTAAAAAATGAAACTGTAGTGCCTGATGAAACGTATCGATATTGTGCGTACCTATGAAAATTGATTTTCGGTTCTCTGAAACGAATCATCTGGCTTGTTACGCATTTATGCTTTTAGCAGTAAAAAGGAAGAGTTTAGTTTCTTTTTATATACATACATATATAAAAAAATATTGTAAATGTTAACCAGTTATACGTAGAAAATAATGTCTAAAAGTGGATAAGTCGTGAGATGTACTTATTTATATATTTTCAATATTTGTTTGTACTTGAAATGTTGCTGATGTTATATTTAAAAGAAAAAAAATGAATAAGCTAATATTATCAACCATGTATGTTTCTTGTAAACTCGAGTAAATGTTGTTCAACAACATGATATATGTCTGTAAATACATGTTAGTAACTAGATATTCAATTAGAATACATTGTAGAGGAATACCGTAATAAACTATTTAATTTCAATTTGAATATTAACTGTTTAACCCCCTCACGGAGAACAATCAATATTAATATTTTATTTTTATTTTTAGTACGTCCCCTCCCCTATTCAAGAACGTCCGGCGCACTTTCAAAAAATTACAAACAAAATTTGGCTCCTTTTTTTTAAACGTACTTAACCGAATTCTAAGGTAAAATAAAAACAAGAAGACAGAATTTCAGGTAAGTAAAATCATTCAAAAATTATCGAAAATTGGTTTATTGAAATATACTCGGTGAGATTCATGCTTTAATTTTTTAATTAAATTAAATTTTATAAGTAGGCTGACCATACGTCCCGTTTTTATCTGGACAGTCCCGTTTCTTTCGTATGTATTGATCGTCTCGTTTTTTCGCAAATATCCCATTGTCCCATTTTTTTATTAAAAAAAACGCGTTAATGAAACTGCTCAATGATTATTACTATCCATCACGATTACAAAAACTCCCACGTTTGGAATTGGCGTTGACTTGGTAAACATATGTTATAGCCAGCCGATCTCACTTATTTTATTTTATTTGACGTTTAATAAAATATACCGTGTTTCTTGCTATCTCAAATCATGGCAAACTTCATACGTGGGAATTTTTAATGCATGATAAAGAAAACCCTCGGCATAACGCTTTTACCCAACGTTAATATTTTGTAAACAAATTCAAGTAATTTTGAAATGAAATTTGGAAAATTGTTTACTTTAATTAATATAAATTGAAGGGAAATTGCTAACGATGTTGCTTTCTTTCATTTATTTGTTGTTTATGTGTTTTCTGTTCATTTGTCAGTTATTTGATTTTATCATTTTAAAAAGATTTTTTTTTAATTATTATTAATCATTATTTTGCAAGTAAATTTAAGAAATTTTGGTATCGCTGTAAAGAAATAAAATCTACTGAATGAATGAGAATTTTTTTTTAAATACAAATGTTGAAATATTTTGACAATTAGCAATGCAATTGTTCTTTTTTTATTAGAAATTCAATCAAGCTTTGCTAATTTAACGAATTTATAACTTTTAAAATAAAAGAAATAAGAAATGGTCCAAATTGAACACCCGATGTAATATACAGGCTATTCTCGAGAAGCCGCTACAGTAGCTAACTTTTTTATTTCAATTTTTTGAAAGTGTTTGAAATTATAAAAGTTTTAGGGCTTTTCCTGCTCGATTTTATGGCAACATTGGAAAATCAAATGATTGTCAGGTTTTCTAGATTTTCAATTGTTTTTAACTTTTTTAAATGGAATATTACGTTTTTTTATCATCGCATTATGTCTCTAAAGTATTATCAGCTAGCCTTGAATTAAAGTTGTAATGATAGCATTTTACAATATCCCTCTTTGCAATATTTTACACATTTTTTTTAATATTAACTAAATTTAAGGAAATGATTAATCAAAATATTTATCATTTTGACAGTTTGAAAACAATTTCTATGTTCTCTTGTTTCAACGCACACCATATTGCGTTCGTAAACAAAAGGATTCTTGTAACTTGATTGTAATTGTGCACTTCCCGGGAATATCGATCAAGACTTATTTACTAAATAATTTATAAAATACGAAGTAGATATTTGTTTTTCTGATCTGCTATTGATAAATCGAGCGTAACTTTTCTAATTTAAATTCAAATAAAAAAAATTAGCTATTGCTTCCCGTGAACACCTGTATATACAATTCTGTTATACTGTTTGAACAGTAATTTCTTTGTTTTGCCATGATTATCTTCAAATCGTTTTTATAAAATTTATTATTAATCAACTGAATTACGCTGTAAAATCGACCGTCTCTTGTTTGTTTTCTGAATTTTTACGCTTTTTTTTTTTAATTTACTGCTGAATCGAGTAACAAATTGAGGAATTTTTCTTTATTGAAAAGGGATTTTCTTTGACAACTGGAACGCGTTTAGGGATAACGCTCCGACTGAAAAGAGCGCTCTGGGTAATATTCTTTCTCCCTCATATAAGTGATTCTTGCTTTTCATTTTAAGCGCTCAGAGTGTTCTCGTGATACACTCTCTGAACGCGCCCCTGTTGAGGGATTTCTGCTTTTTGCGCGTTGGTAACTCTGCCTGTATCAGATGCAAGTGTGAACCGAGCTTAACCAGTTTGAATTTGACAGTTGATATTTATTGTAAAGTGCTTTAAAATACCACTAAATTTAGTGTAAATTGTGCTTTCCTTCGCATAGAAGTGTCCATATTTGTTTAATTCTTGAAACGCAAGTCATCTCTGATGTTTATTTTAAGGTAGACACTAAATATTAACTAAATAAAAGATTGAGGTTATGTCACTTTGTTAAAAGTATTTAAAACTAATAAAAATAGATTTTTTTGACTGAAAGAAATTTGGTACAAACTCAGAATGAAAGTTTCTAAATATAAAAGCATCTTTCACATCAATTAATCAAGAAATAATTTACAGGATGATGCTTATATGTGCCTGCTTATTTTTCACTTTGATTTCTTTCTTATTTTGGAGCCTTTTACCTACAAGTGTCAAATCTTTGCTTTGTCGACCTCTCTCTTTAATTCGTTTGTCATGCTCATTTATGCACTTTCTTGTCACTTGTCTACTTTTCCTTGTCTTGTTGTGTATTGCATTCTTCTTCTTTTACAGACTAGCTACCGAGTGACTTTTAATGATTGAGGCAAATATAGTATGTTGGGAACACTGAGGAATTGGCAGTATTTGTTAAGTTCGTTAATTTTGCGTGGTTGTGTAGTTATAGGTTAAAATTGATGTTTACAGTAATGACGAAGAATGTTGTAACAGATTATTATTATTCAGGAACTAAAAATATTGGCTCCCTTTGCGTAAGCAGCACTGAATCCTTTGAGATAAGTTATTGAAGGCATTATTAAAGTTTCAGGTGGTCCCATATTTGCAATTCCCTGCTGCAATTCTTCCAAATTGTTTAATACATGTTCTGAACACCACATTATTTAAATAAGGAAATAAGAAGTTCGGTAATGGATTACAGCAAATGTTCAAAATGTTGGCCTCCTTCACGTAAGCAGCACTGAATCCTTTGTGATAAATTATTGAATACATTAATCAACGTTTCAGGTCTGATATTTACAATTGCTTGTTCAATTGCGTGCTGTAATTCTTCCAAATTGTTAAGATGATTACGGAACACCACATTTTTTAAATGCGGAAATAAAAAGAAATCCAGTGTTGTCAAATCGGGTGATCTACTAGGCCACAAACCAGCACTAATTAAACGCCCTGGGAAAAACTCCTCTAAATAATTTATTGTGGTTCGTGCTGTGTGGGCAGTGGCGGAATCTTGTTGAAAGTAGCCATTTGCTAATTCAATATCATCTAATTGGTTTATAAATGGTTCCAATATAAGTCTCTGATATCTGCGGGCATTAATTGTTTCCCGGAAGAATATTGGTCCAACAATTCTTCTCCGAGACATTGCCACCCAAACACCAATTTTAAGTGGGTGTAAAGGCACTTCAATCAAATTATGAGGATTATGTTCTGACCAAGTCCTGTAATTTTGTGAATTGATGAACCCAGAGAGATGAAACCAGGCTTCATCGGAGAAGAAAGTAATATCCTGTTGGTCAATATTATTTAGCAAGTTATTGTTGTACCACTGACAAAACTGAATGCGTTGAAGAAAATCGGGTGGGTGAAGTTGTTGAACCATCGAAAATTTGTACGGTCGGAAACGAAGGTGTTTTTTCAAGATCTTCCGAGTACATTCATAAGAAACTCCTAAATACAGGAAATTGAAATAGAAAAGCTTAAAAGAACCAAATTTATTGCTAATCCATACCTATTTGTTGAGACGCGCGACGTACGGAAACATGAGGATTCTGTTGTACAATATCATTAACATTTTGTACAACATCGGGTGTTATTATAGTGGGGTGACCAGTGGATTTTCCTTTTCCTACATTACCGGTTTGCAAGAAACGTTCAATTATTCTTGCACAATGTTGTGAAAAAAGACGAAACTCAATTTGTTGTTCAGGGTATATTTCAATAAATTCGTCATAGGCCTGCTGCTGTGAATAAATCCAATTACCATTGTCATTTTGCACTCTGCTTCGAAAATAAGCCATTACTAAAAATGTATTTTGTTCTGTGCTCAAAACCATTTTGATAATAAATTTAAAAATCTGATTTATTTAGTTTTCTTGTTTGACACTTGACAATTTGACAATTTAGTGACTAATTTAAATTTTGAATTTGAAAATCCAGTACACCAACATAAACATTGAAAAGTGTTGCCAATTTAATAAAATAATTTTCAATCATTAAAAGTCACTCGGTATATTTGCTTACTTCTTTATTCTATTATTCCCACTCTTGTCCCGCTCACATAAGCTACACTTAGAGCCTTTATAATGGCACGTCTCTTTTAACTTTATTATGTCTTGGGACTAGTCTCTTTTATGTGCCCATTAAAGTTGTTCGGTGAATAACTTAATTTGTTTGAATTGTTGATAAATTTTTGTGAATTGCTTCCATGTGATAGTCATTCATCTAAAAATCATTAGTCAGTTTATTAAGAGATGGAAAGGATCTTAGTTATGTAAGAACAAAATATAAATTAAATTGCAAATTTATTAAATGACAGTACTGATAATATAAGAAAAAAATTACAGAGTCAAAATTTCTGATGCTTTCTCTTCAAGCAATGTCTCCATTGTGTTCACATGCTTGCACCAATCATTGAGACGTTCGATCATGCTCGTAATCTGACTTCTATCGAGCACACGCGGTTGAACCCAAGTCATATTCACAGTGTTCGCCACCTAAAATACAAAACGACTCTACATGCAGGTTCAGCAACTAGGCAATTCGTGTAATACCTGATCAATGGCCCCCTTCACAAGTCCCTGTGACAGAGCCTTCATTACAAGCAATTCAATCTCATATACAGGCAACTTTGTTTCACTGGCAATCTCAGCAAAAGTTAACTGACGATTGTGTGAGGGCCTTTTAAAAGTCATCTGAAAATAGAAAAAACTACAACCATGCTAAAAACAAATAAATCTGTGCGTACTTCCATTAAACACAGAAGTGAAATCTTCTGCCTCAGAAACAATTCTTGGGCGGCTAAATCGGCAATTGACGACCACTTACTACGCATGGTCTCGAATTTATTGATGTCACCTGAATTGAATGCGTATAACAAATCTACGAGCCATGCGTTTTCCGTGGTCTTCAGTGTTTGAAGAACCGAGTGCGCGAGAAGCTCGCCCAAGTTGTAAACGCCTTCACCAAGCAAGGCAGCAAGACCCAAGTAAAATGCATGCTGCTGTTGGAGTTCTAGGGTTAATGTGGTGACGTCTATACACCCCAGGTATCTAAGAGCAGTTCTGTAATACTGTGCATGATCTCCTTGTATTCTGAAATAGAAATGTACATCACAAGTAGTTATTACCAACATCAGTAAAACTACACTTTAAGTTTCTAAATATCAATGCCATTGTTTGCTTGTTCAGCGCTATCAGTCATCTCTGTGACAGCCATTGCAATATATGTAAGTGATTATCAATTACCAATATCTGCAAATTCCATCTTTCTTGTCTTAATTGTTTATCATTTCAAATAGTGTTTTCGTTTACAATGAAAATTGTGGTTGTCATCCCCCGAGCCATTTTTGTATTATGAAAAGAATTATAAAATAACACTAATAAACTTTATAACAGAGAGAAATAAATAAAATACAAATTAATAAATCTAATCTTATATTCAACTACATGATCAGTTGGCAGTTCTGAGTATGCACAAATTTAGGAACCTAAAGTGCAGTTTCACTCTAATATCAAACAATAATAAATTCAAAAATTATTGCAAATACTCCATTCTGCAATCTTTTTTTGTTTACTACTTCAAATAAGCTTGTAGAATGAATTTACCTGTAATAGTGAGAAGCGAGTAGATAAAAACGCCCATGAACTGCAGTAACACCATCAGCATTATCTAAACTTGCCTCAACTTCTTCAATAATTTTTTTCGTGGCTTCCAAATCGTTTAATTTCTCTAGGTAAATCTGCCCGGCAAGTACCTGCAACATAATAAAACTTTAAGGACCTACCCCAACAACATATTCGACTGTTGATACCTTGCATAGGTTTTCAGCATCTGAATTCGACTTGACCTTAACCTGTACCTTTTCCAGAAAAACGACGGCATCCTTCTTGTTTTTAAATTGTTCGATAACGAATGCCACAATCTCCACTAGAGAAAGGGGATTTATCCTACAATAACTCGAAGAGTAAATTTTAAGGTTATGTTACTCGCAATGACTTACTTGTTTTCAAATGTGGCAATAAAATTGTTGTATAGCTGAATTAGGTTATCACCCTTCTGTAGGGTGGGGTTCTTGACGAATTCCAATAATTTCAGTGTTAATTGATGCCATAATCTATAGAATAGCTCGTTTAATTAAAAGGTTGAAGAGTAAGTAGAATTTGCTTACTTTTTGTTGTGCAGCTCTTCCATTTGGCTCCATTCCGTTGCTATATCCTTGGGGCTTTCTTTCTGCTTTTTGGCGAGGTAATCGCTCACGTTTCCGTATTGCACAGCAGCCGCTGCCATTTCTTGTATTTGATTTTTAACAGTGAACGATGACGGACGAATAATTTTGTTGCGACGTTCACTTCAGAGAAATGCCAACTTCTATACAGTGTCGCCAACAACATAAAAATAATTAACCCCTAAGAGAAATTTAGAATTTACAAACTTCGAATGTAACCGTAGCAGATATCCAAAAATAAAAAGGATTCTATTTGGTAAGTTTTGTAATTTGTTGATTAATAATTTATTATAGTTATGTTATATTATATTGTTATAGCTATATATCGAAATGGTCTGCACTGATTAAAAAAATGTATTAAATTTATTTTACAGAACAAATATCAGGGTGAAAGGCTGGCAGTTGGCGTCTTCTATCACTTCGAAGATTACACCTAACAGCCGTCTAGACATAAATATTAAAATATTATCATGTGATCATCTATAACTATACAGCGCCAGCTCTTCATTCGGTCTGGGCCTTAACCGGCGTAGGGCTACTCTGCGATAGAGAGCCAATCTCTTGCCGTAATAAATGAAGTGGCGGTAGTTTCCAATCAAACCAATTTATTTTTATTTCCTTGTCTCTAATGTTAGTATGTAATAAACAGTGTTGCCAACCCATTGATAACGATTTCCCCCATCTAAGGTTTAAAAATCCCCCAAATGAAAGACACGTTCCCCTAAAATTTGTTTTTATTCACAAATCTGCAGGTGTATATTTCTATTTCTTTTTTAAATCATTTTTGATTTCGTTTACTTTAATGTAACTAAAAAATTAGTTCTAAATATTATAGCGTTTTCGTTTCACGTGCACTCAAAGTATTTGCATTTTATTTTAATTTTAATTTAACGTAACAATGCGAGATGTTAGTGTTAGTGTTAAAAAAACCCTGAAAAATCCCCTAAAGAACGTTATCCCCTAAATTCACCCTTTGACACTTAAAATCCCCTAAATTCAGGGGGAAATCCCCTAGGTTCGCAACACTGGTATAGGAGAGGCAACTTAACAAGCGGTGCACGTCATCTACGATTTCATGACATCACATCACAGAAAAGTTACTAGGAGAAATGAAAGGTTAATGTAAAACATTGGCAACAAAGATCAACGTGCCATCTGTTGTGGGGATGGCAGAACTAATATTTTAGCGGGACATTTGAACGTTGCCACCCAGGCCATCCAATGCTATTAATTATTATGAATAAGAAATTTATTTTTAAACAGTTTCTATTATATTTTATTTAACGTGCACATACGTTTCACAATTTGTATTTGATTTGTTCAATTATTTGAACTAATAAGAAGATAAATTTTCATATTACAAATCAATAAATTGTGAAGCGGATACAAATGTTACATAACAAAATACAACAGAACTATTTAAAAATAAATCCTTGTTTAAAAAAATAACTATAAAAATTAGTAAAGTTGAATGTCATTAAATTGCTGGTTTATTTAAAATTTGTCAACTTATATTTTATAATGTTTATAAGTAACTACATATAATATGATTACAACTTTCTACATCACAGAAAAGGCAAAAACAAAACGTATACTTATAAGCAGACAATAGCTGTATACATACACATACAATGTATTAAAATTACTAAGCCCTTCTCCTTTTTCTGGGCTTGGGTCCGGCAGTTGTACAACACAAGTTGAATTAATGATGATCTTGATCTGAAATAATATTGTGTAGTATTTCATCACTCTGTGATTGTAAAGAAGAACTTGTTAATTCACAACTACATTTTGTAGTAGATGTTGAAGCTGTAATTCTACAAGTACAAAAAGTAACTTCTTTTTCATTAAATGCAGCTGAAGGCTCTTCAATCAAATTTAAAACAAAGGATGATTCTACTATGTTCTTAGAAATTACTTTTTCACCAAGAAGAAATGACTGGGGTGCAGCACTTTTCTCGTTTTACATTCACAAAGTCCTTTTCAACAAAATGATCTTCCTTCTACATTAGTTTCCATTCTACATGCATTTTTTCACAATTTGCAACGTGGGGAACCCAAAAAAACTCTTATTTTTATAATTACCTTGCACTCCTGTGTAATACCAGTTTTTACATCCCGGATAATTACATCGATACTTTTTCCGTCCAATGAGCCCCAAAAAACAAGTAGCAGATATTGTAATCAGAAGTACCAGGTTTAAAATGAAAACTACAAAAGAAAAATTCATTATTTTAGTGTAGATAAATTTGTGAAAGTAATACTTAACTTTTAATTTTGCCAAAAGTTTTCCACTCCAAGTTTCTAACCTCTCACGTTACAATAACCCAAGCGTTTAGCCGTCTAGCGTGTTCAAAAATTCCTGTAAAAATATAGCTTCATAAAAGATGTGTAGTTTTGTACAGTTATCAAAAATTATATGAGTATTATTGTACACTTACACTACCGAACGTGAACCACACAACACTACAAAACGAAGCTAATTCTATAACATGGCCATAGATAAACATGGCGAACTCCTTTTAGCGGGAAACAGATGTGAAGTTGGTAATCAGACCTGAAGTTGGAACATTTCCCCTTACCTCAGACCCCCCTTGGATGGACGCCTCACCCTATCCTTGTCTACTTTGCTGCGAGGTCATCCTATAAAGCTTCACCCCCGTGCGTCACATTATGCGTTGCTGCCGGATGGCAGGATTTGATATATCAGCTGACATACGTAATTTAAGGTTATATGTTGTCAATATCATTCATCTGTTGTAAACATGTATATAAATAAAAATATTCAGGGTAGAGTGAAGAGAAGTGGAAGTTAAAATCATAAAATAAGTTTGGAATCTACTGTTAGATAACAAATTCGTAATCATTTCTCCTTGACAGTCATATTCATCGACTTCTCAATGCTTCTTCGGGCACTAATACAATGAACCATTAATAAACATTTGTAATTTTGAAGGTATTTATTGCACAACTTTCATCAAATAAGAATCTAGTTTAATTTATTATAATCTTTATTACATAAATTTGGGTAAGTAATGCAAAATAAACATACTTAAGACAATCTGGGTGAGTTATGTTTTTTGTTAAATTACTTTGCCTCAATTATTACCTACAAATACTAAACTGAGTCCATAAGTTTCAGTCTTTCTGTTAATAACTGTAATTCTAATTTGTATATCGAATCTTTGAAGGAAAGAATCCACTTGTTTTATTTTCGTGTGATTACGATAATGATATTCCATTTTCTAAATTAGATTTTTCACATTGCCATACTCATTTTCATAGCAAATTAATGTCACTCAAAAAAGTGCCAGTCAATACTTAAAGATTTTATCATAATTTTACACAATATTAATTGCCACCAAATTTTTAACATAGTTCCGTTCTTCCTTCTCACGTATAAATACTAAAAAAATTTAAAAACTTTAATCAGCATCACTGTCACTAGCAGGAGCTAGTCTTCCTCCAAATTTATAATAAGGGGGCACACATCTTCATGTTCCCACCATCTGATTATTTCTGCCTCTGTATGCTCAATAACCCAAGTTTGAGCAGTAATCGTTTGCAAGGCTTCTTCCTACATTTTCAAACAATTTCCTATACCAAACCATATCGTCCAATATGTTTATTATAATAATTTTTTTGAGACCCCAAATATTCTCGATCAGATTAAATATGCAGTGGTATGGGGGCAATCGAAGAATTTTATGACCATGTTGTGCTGCGATATTGTCAATTACATATTCTTTTGGAGGTTTATGCCTAAAACATTAATAAAAAATCAAGTTTTCTTGCCAGATGAAAATTATGAAAATTAATTAAAATTGTGTAACTGGCAGTATAGCAAGTGTTAGGAAAGAGTTTATACATGTATTTCGGCCTTATTGGGCTTCATCAGAACTCTGTACCTTAAAAAATTTTTGGTTTATGGAAAAATTTAGAAAAACTTACCCCTTTTTTGAATATCTAAAATCCCAAAACAATTATTTTAAAAATGTCACTTTTGTGGTTTTACTAGAGAATGCAATCGCTTCCTTGTATAATTTGCAAAAAATTTCATATTTTTATCATTAATTTGTGTTTTGGGATTTTAGAAATTCAAAAAAGGGGTAAGTTTTTCTAAATTTTTCCATAAACCAAAAATTTTTTAAGGTACAGAGTTCTGATGAAGCCCAATAAGGCCAAAATACATGTATAAACTCTTTCCTAACACTTGCTATACTGCCAGTTACACAATTTTAATTAATTTTCATAAAACATTAATGTATTATAGTTTGTTGTTTCTATTTAACTTTTCACTGAAAAACTTACAAGGAGACCAGAGCAGCAACTGAGGTTTTAACATACCATTATCAAACAAAAAGTTTCTTTGTGATAGCCACTTTTACAAAAAGTCAACCCGTGCTAACGCTATATGCTGCAGTTCCATCAACCCTCTTCGGCAGTCATCTTTTCTCCAACGAAAAGCAATTTTTTTTAATGCTCTGCCAAGTGAAGATAAGCTTCCGCTGTACAATTCTCTTTCTTTTAACAAACTCAGCAAACTTTTACTTGTAACATGCTGACAAGTTTACATACAAAGAAATTATTCGTAAATGCTAGTAGTTGCTATACATTTCATAAATAACATTGGATATTGCAACTTGAGTTGCATCATCCACATCAACAGTAGGCTTAGCTCTGGTTCGTTTCCTTTTAAGTGAAGACAAGGGTTGATTTTCTTTTGATGCCGTTGAAATTCTACTAATAGTAGCAATACTTAAGCCACATGCTTCAGCAGCACGCTAAAATAAAATCGTGTTTTATATAACTCATATTATGTATACATCTGTAATACCTCTCGAACAGCGCATAATGGTAATAATGAACCACCATTGTCACGTTCTGTTTCTGATGAGACACCTAACAACTTCCTTTGTCTGTTTACATAAACTTTTAGGCATACTGAAGGAAATTTAGTGTACTATAGAACGCAAAATAAAAGTAACTAAAACCACCACAAAACTTGTTGACATACCAAATTGGCAACAACGATAAATTTTGAGGTATACCAACTCTCAAAACAAAAATTCATCAGAATTTTACGGCTATTAATAAAATATATGGAGCATATTTACTTTACACTTATTACTCAGATTTCTTAAGTTTTTATAGAAGAAGTATTTCATTGTGATTTTACAACGTTAATACATTACTATGTTACTTTCAAAAATTATTTTTTCTTTTGTTACATGGCAGACATAGCTACCTTCTGACGACACGTCTGACGTCATTAATGACGTGCACCGCTTGTTAAGTTGCCTCTCCTATAACAAAATCCACAATGTGAAATGACGTCGGGAGACTCCATTCATTTATTTAGGCTTCGTTCAGAAACTACATATGCAAGTACATACCTTAACGGCCGGTGTTACCAACATTTTAAGAAGACCTTGAGGGCCATTTGAATAAAATGTAGTTAACCAAACGATCAGTTAATTGTGTGGTTAAGCAATATCATTGGACTAAACTTAAAGTTAACTACACAATTTTATACAGCTGGGCCCTTAATTTAAGTCGTGTTTAGAATGTGACATTTATGGTCTGTATAATGTCAATCACATCTGATTGGCACTTAAGCCTCACTTTAAACGTCAGTTAGAATGTGAATGACATTTTTTCGAACTTACATAAAATATTGCATTCCAAACACAACTTAAATTTAAGGTCTCCTTAAAATGCTAGTAATTCCAATCGGTAAGGTATGTACTTGAATATATTGTTTCTGAGCGAAGTCTAAAGCTACTACGTTCATTTATTTAACTTTAATTCTTGAAGCATATAATCGCATCTTTCTCACTCACGATTTTTAACATATTCTGTATCTCGCTCATCCGTTTGAAGAATCTTGTTTTATATTATTTCCATGACAACAGGCAATCTATTCTCACCCTACTTAAATATAGGACGTGAAAAGGTCGCCTGAAGTAATATAAACACAAGATTTTTCAAACAGATGAGCGAGGTACAACATAGGTTAAAAATCGTGAGTGAGAAAGATGCGATCATACGCTCCAAGAATGAACAGAGTTGATTAAACGAACGCAACTTAAATAATTGAGGGGAGTCTCCTGACGCCTGACATTTTGAATAATTCCAAGTTTGTCACTCATAATTTTTAACATATCTGTTACTTCCATAATGGTGATACGTTCAGAAACTTTCAAAGCTGAAACTGGCAGTGTTGCCATAATAAGTAGTCACCTTCTTTTTTTTCATTGTAAAGAAATTCCACCTTCTAAAGGTGGAAAACGAGGAGCTTGGTGGCCGTAGTGTTTGAGCTGTGTTCAATAAGCGTAAGATTGCAGGATCGAATCCTGCAAGGAAAGACGCGTTTTTTTTATCAAATTTTCGATATAAATAATAAAATTGTTAGAATTGAAGATTGTTTTATTTATAAACAAGAAAAATATTTGAGAAATGTTTTTACTTAAAATGGCTATAATTCCGCTTCCCAATCTATAAAAATTGTAAACTAGGTAAATAGTAAACATTCCGCTGTGTGCAGAAAAATTGGTCAGAAGAGTGAAAAATACAAAAAGTTAGGAATTTACGCACTTGTGACGTCATACCTCTCATAAACTATTGCACCCGTAGAAGCTATATAAGAACGACAAGCTTCCGCGGTGATGGTTAGGGTGGGCATTGTATGAATACTGCACGTGAGTTCCACGCATTCAAAAATGATAATTGTAGTTTTAGATTGAGAGTCATTTATTTGTGTATAGATTGTACCTGCCTTACAGATTTCTGTAATCTCAAGTTTGGCTATTAAGAAAGAGATAGCGCCACTGTATGTCCACGTTCAAATAAAATATTAATTTTCAATAATTGTGTTTCCGAAGTTAAAAAAGAAACGTTTTAGGTTGAACTTAAAGATCAACGCAGATTCGACCCTGTGACCCCTAAGCTAGAAGACTAACACGTACCTTGGTAGTCTACGAGATTCGCTCTTACACTTCTAAATACTATGTAAAGTATAATTTTAATAAAACAAATCAACTTATGCATAATAAATGTTTACTTATTATTACTACATTAAAATAAAACACTTGATTGTATTAAGTAAAATTTATTTTTCATATTCATTTTACAGAGTTCCTCCATGTTTATGGTTTACTTTGGGGTCACCAGAAGTTATAAACACAACAGTGGTGAAAATATACTTTATTTTGATAAAGTGACTTCTAAGTTACATCGAATGCTACAATTAGTTATTTTTTTCAACAAAGAGTTTGATGCATGTGCAACGCAACATTTGCACATGCAGCACACCCTCGTACATCATATATATACAGTGTGGTGCAAACAGTTGACAGATTAGTGATCAAAATAAAATCATTTGAACTTGTGTATCGTCAACACACTGTATTTACTCTACATTAGAATTTATGAATATATGATTTTCACCGTAGAAAAAAAGTATACATGTAAAATATGGCATGTTTGGATTTGGATCAATTCCATCTCCAAATATACCGCACCAAGATGTGTTAATTCCAAAAATTATATTTTTCATACAAACAGAACAATTTACTTGGAAATGAATTTGTTTTAGGATTGTATGCAGCCTTAACTGAACCAAATGAACAAGTGGAATCTTAAATACGTATATCTGAACACAAAAGTACAAAATAAAGAAAAACAAAAAGACTAAGAAATAAAGCACTACGGTGATGAACTAAACTACAAGTGAAATACTCTGAATTGTATAAAATAAAATGCTTACTTAACACTAGATTCTTCTTTGAAAAATGCGAATTTCTTTTTGGGTTTTCCGCTCAGATTTTCTTGGTAAGGGAAAATACTATATACAGGGTATTGCTAAATTACGTGGATATGGCTTAACCACGGCTTCCTGGGCTCAAATGAGACGAACGAACCCAACATATCTATATCTAAAAGTGCTTTGTTAAGCCAGTATTTTACTTCAAGCTTCTTGAAAAAAAAAAGTAATTTTTCACGTAACAAAAGGACACTTGAACCAAATTGGATGATATTTGGTATGAGGACCCACAGGAAGGCAAGACACCTTTCTAGATGGTTATAGTAATTTATAGTGAACAGCCAGTGCGGTAAACAGGGTTACCACAACACAGATTTTGCAATAACTTTTGAGGTTAAGAAAATAACTATAATTAATAAGTTTTTCGCAAGGAGCATTCATTAGGAAATTTTTTCGTGTCTTTGTAATTGTTGATAATTGTTGATAATTGTGTTTAGTCACAAAATAAAAAGTGTTTATTTGAAAAAGTAGGAAATACTCATTAGAGTTTTTACTAAGGAATGACCCTTTCTAAAAATAAATTAATTACGTACATAAGAGGCATTTGTTCTTCGTGGATTCCAAATTTTTCTATTTTGTGACTAAACTGTAAAAATTATCAACAATTACAAAAACACAAGTTCCAAATGAATGCTACTTTCTAAAAATATATTAATTGTAGTGATTTTCTTAACCACAAAGTTATTGTAAAATCTGTGTTGTGGTAACCGTTTTTCGCACTAGCTATTCACTTCAAATTACTAAAACCATCTGGAAAGGTAACTTACTTACTTGTGGGTCCTCTTACCAAATATCACCAAATTGATTCAGGCATTATTTTGTTATTAAAAAAATTACTTTTTTTTCAAGACGTTTGAAGCAGAATACTGAGTTAAGGGTTATGTTAAGCCTTACATCTTATTTTGAACCAAGGAATCCGTGGTTAAGCCACGTCCACGTAATTTAGCTGCAGCCACGTATATGAAGTTTAAAGGAAAGAATTAGAAGATATTTCACACACAAAAATGCACAAAATAAATTGTAAAATATTGTAATTCGATTTTTAAAAGTAGTATTTTCCCTGACCAATTTTATTAATTAATATTGCTCACAAGATGAAGAGCTTGTTGATATTTATATAAAAAGCAAGTGCTTTTTAGCTGTAAATAATGTAAAAAGTCTATAAATTCTGAGCAATATTATATGTGATTCTGCAAAATTGTTTTAAATAAAATATTTATAGTGCAAAAAAAAGAGCATGAACTGCAAAAGTTTTACCAAATCTGAACAGAAAGACCTAGATATATTAGGTGTACAAAAAAATAAACTTATTAATGTTAGGAAAAAAATTTGTTAGAACATATAGGAGTCAATTCCTTCTAAGGTTTTTAGACAGTTTATTTAAAATTACAATACATGAGGTCAGTATTACTGTCAAAAAATCTTAAATTACGCTCTCGCCCTGGAAATTTAGTAACGTTCACCAGCGTTAATAGAAAGAAAAAAGGACTTTTTGAAAGTACAAGTAAAACCAAGCAAATTTTCACTTTTCATTTTGAATCTGCGGAAATATTGCACATTACTCGTATAATAAAAGAAAGGAATTTCTAATTTGAACCAAAATTTAAATTCAGTGGTTTTGACTTTGTGCTGCCCACAACGCTACCAAATTTCAAACGAGATTGAAGACCTAAAATGTATTAGAACCAACCTCCTTAAAATTTAAGCTTAAACTAAACTAATTAGTACCTCACATAATTTTACACTTTTCTTCGCCTTGAGGGTCTCCTTGTTGGTGGTGAAGTTCTTCGGCGCTTAGGTAACCTCCTGACATTTCCCTGTGTCGCGATGACATACTCGACAGCTGTCTTCGTACTCTGTAATTAAAAAAGATTATTTTAAAAAGCACTTAATATTTCTTAATTAAATTCACAATCTACATGAAGGGAATATATAGTTTCCAGTATAAGGATTACAAGTAATTAATTGATGCAATAAATATCATTAAACCAATATCTTTCCGGTTAAAACGATTATTGTTATTTGTTTTTGGTATGATTTCACATTACTTTTACGTGAATCATCGCTGATAATAAGCACGTTGCGTCCTTACGAGTAAATATAAAATCCTGGGAACGAGTTACAATTTCATTAATTTGTTGTAACAGTGAATTACGTCATTCTTCAAACAATTCGTTCTTAACTGGTTCATGCAATATCTTTTTCTGCTATGTGAAGAAGGTGTGAAGCATTTCGTGACGTTTACTGGCGCACAAAAAATAGAAATCGATGGACCTTCGGTGTGAATGGTCGGAGGGCACGAAAACATGCTAATCCGGCATTTGTGGCATCATCGGCGATCGTTAATTCATAAAACCGGTGCTATGACATCATAACCGGTCGGTTTTACGCGAACCTCCTCGCAAACGAAACGACTGATTAGCATAAGTATGCTTCTCCCATCACCGTGTGTTTTCATAGTTATTTTTGGCAAAGAACAGACAACAAGTTACTTTATATTTCGATTTTTTTAATTACTTTTCAATGTCGGTTTTCCACTTTCTAATTTTTATTTGGCTAGAGAAATTTAACTATATTTTATTGTAGTTTTGTATTAGCTGTAACATTTGCAATCTTATTTGAATTGAATGAAGTAGAAACGACTAAAAACGAAGGAAAAGAAAGGGAAAGGAAGCATGTCGAAATTGGCTACAGAAATATTATAATAAATGCAGAAACCTAGAAATAGAATATTCAAGAAGACAAGTTAGAAATCCTACAGCAAAAATTTGGTGACGAATTTTGTAACGAAAAGCTAAGACAATTAAAACGACAGCAACACAAAACGTAACATATAAGAATGTTATGAAATACTGTGATCGAATTATTTTAGAATCGATTACTAATTTTAAGCAAACACGTAAAACATAATTTTCCACTTTACAAATTGTTGACAAAGTAAATGTACATAAAAAATTCAAGACATAAAATAAGCTTGAATTTGAAAATTCCATTGCAGAAGATCTTCTTTATTACAACTAATTATAACCAGCTTGCGAATTATATTAAAACTAGCCAGTTTTTGTACTGGTGAAACTGCGTCCCAAACTCAGTGCTTAAATAAAGTTATCAGATAAAATTACACAAATATTTATAGCTTTAGTATTAAAATAGAAATTACATCAAGGTAAAATTATGCAGCACGCCGCTGTACATAAATGGTACGGGTGTAAACTGCCAAGCTATTTTTAGTTCTCACATCCAAGAAAAGGACCCGTACGCCACTGTCAATTTTACAAAGTAAAGCACTCATGTGTATAAACTACTTATATTCAAAAATATAAATTACGTCAGTTTAAAAATATCCTGCACGCCACTGTGTGAACGCTATGTTGTTGCGTTTTGCAATGTGCGAGTTACTACAGGCAACGAAACCGTAAACGTAAACTCTATTTTTAGAACATAACGTTATGCGTTAGCAGCAAAAGAGCGCGTACGCCACTGAATATAATTAGGCGCGCCAAAAATACAATTACGTGTTACATATAAAATGAAAATGCATTACGACACTGTAAATTAACCGGTAATAGTGTTTTGCGAACGCTAAAAATCATGTATTACAGAACACGTTCTGAACCGCAACACAATTCTTTACATCGATTTCTATTTATAAGTGTTACGGCGCGTAGAAAAGTTTGCTCAATATTACCAAGCATATTCATATTTTAATAATAACGTAGCTCCAGGTCGTCGAAAAAAAAACAATAATTTACGATAACATTGCAACATGATTGAAAGATAATCAAGACAAGTGTAAACACGAACGATTTTACATCAAAGTAATCGCTTCAAATTACAGAATTACAGTTTATATTTTATATGTTTGCTGCTGGTTTACGTTTATTGGTGTTGTAGATGATTTTTAGCCGTTAAAAGCAGTTAATTCTACGTGCCATGTAGAGGATGTGTAGCAGATGTGTGTGAACTCCTGTTTACACAAAAGAATCTCCCACCGTGTGTAAAGCTTCTAAATCAAACAATTTCCCAAATATTTACTAAAATTGGCCATGCGGGCTCAAAAGCAAACAATAAATCCACCGTGATCAAAGTAAGCAGAGAATTTGATGAATATTTAAATTTTAGAGTACTTATAAATTAATTTTAAAAATACGTTTTTATTTTTAAATTCTTTTTGCTTAAATTTGGTATCTTTTCAATTCTTTCAGCAATTCTGCAGCACTTCTTTGATTTTTGAATTTTTTTAATTAAGAGTAAAAATAGCAAACACGGGCAAAGCATTAACAAAGTTTAAAACTTTAATACAACGAAAAATTTAAATACAAAAAACTAAAAGAGAAAAATAATAACTGAACTGAAACTTCCAATACAATGAAGATATAATTGTAAAAAAAATGGCTTACCGTTCTGAAACTGCAACTTCATCTCCATTTGCATTTAAAATCGTTGTGCTCATGTTATCCGCGACAAACCATTTCTGTGCTTTCATGACGAGATTCGTAGGTGGTTCATGGTCTTTGCCCTGATCTGACGACCAAATGGTAATGAAGGCATTGGGATCAATCTTAATGGACCGATGGAATTTGTACAAGGTCTCAAGCTCCCCAGCTTTTCTAATAACTTGCCATCCACTCAAGCTAAGTTCCTTGTTGCTCTTATTGTGGATTTTAACATATTTGCCATCTGGACAGGCGTCACCCACCTCGATGTCGCCCTTCGAAGAACTTGTCACGCTATAGTCTGATAGAGACGACTCCTGACTTTCCTCCAAGAGCGTGCGCTTGCGTTTTGCTCCAACCTTAACGGGGGTACGCCTCTGAGAACTGCCTCGTACACTGCGAGTAGTTGTGTGTTGCTCCGCGCTTCCTGGAGGAGTGATGTTCAATCTGACCTCCTCGGATTCGAGCAGTTTGCGGTAAGCAGAGATCTCCAGATCCAAGGAAACTTTGATGTCCATCAGATCTTGGTATTCTTGTAACTGCTGGGCCATTTCGTCGCGCAAACGCGACAATTCGCTCTCGAGGAGGGCCAAATCTTCTGCGTGGCGCAAACGTTCGTTTTCTAACATCTTTTCCAAGTCCCTGGCTCGAGTGGTCAAGTGAGCATTTTGGCCTTCGAGCTCGGCAATTCTGTTGGACAACGTATCGATCCTAGTACGGACCTGGCGAAGCTCATCTATGGCGGCTGATGCTGCACCTGAATTTCTGTTAGCAGCTGTTTGCAGGTTTTTGATTTTGTTTTCATATAAAAGCTCGATCTCCTGGCGATTGTTGGCCATCTGGCTTTCATATTGGTCGCGAAGATCTTGCAGAGCTTGCTGGAGTTTTGCCTCGTATTGCTCAGCTAAACGACCGTCTATTTCACTGATTTCCACCTGACGACGAGTACGAGTTTCGGAGAGTTGTTGTTGATGTACCTAAAACAAGACACCTTTCTCATAAAGAGGTAACACTCGTATGATTGAAAATTAGAGAATTTGCAAAAATATCCAGATAAATATAACTAAGTTACACGTTAATACTCTTTCAATTCAAAATACTCTGAAGCAGAGAAGAACAGACTGAAACAAAGGGGCCTTCGGCAAGTAAAACTTCACGAAAGAATAATTCATGAAAAAGTTTAGTTAAATGCTGAAATTTAAAAAAATTTGATATTTTCATGTTTTTAAATCGATTATTTACACTAAAGTTATCGTCGGTTAAAATTTTATTAGATTCATTCAAGGTTGTGTAATATCTTTGTCACAATATCCTACAAATGTTCAACATAATTTGTAATGTAAATTTCGTTTTGGGATGGAGAAAGAATGAAAAGGTTATACACAAGATTCTTGTTTATAATTTAAATGGTACCTACACATTTTATTATTAGACATATCAAATAATGTTAAATATAAAAGTTTTAGGAATTTATCTGAATTGCCAGAATTTGCCAAAATAGAAACAAATGACAATAACTTTATTATTTTAAATGGAACTTCAATATATTCTCTTAAATTAAGAAAGATATTTGTTTCCTAATTCCAAAAATATCTAGTTTGTCTATATTTGGTTCAATACTTTTTGCAACATTTAAGTTTGAAATTATTATTGGTTTTGTATATTTTTATTAATTTATTTTTGCTGTATGTAAATGTTAATTTGTCTTGTTGTTAGCATTCTTCTTATATATGTCCCAGATAAGCAGTCTTTAAATTAAATTTAAATTTAAGTTACAGTTAACTATTATCACATAATAAATTAATATTAATCAAAGTAAATGCATTTTCTTTAATTTAAATTTCGCAAAAAATATTAAACCAAATATAGACAAACTGGAATTAAGAAAAAGATATCTTTCTTAGATAGACAAGATATACTGAGTGTTCCATTTAAAATAACAAAATTGATACTCATATGTTAGGTGTCCGATCGTCATTTGTTTCTGTTTATAGCAAATTTTGGGGTAAATTCCTAAAACTTTAGTTTTTAACATTATTTAATATGTCTAATAGTAAAGTGGGAAGGTATTGTTCAAAATATAAATAAAAACTCTGTACATAAAAGGTTGTATACATTTAAGACTCGTGCAACAAAATAGAGCATTTGATAATTCTTAATTTCCCATTCCTATTTTCTATTCGCCTGTAAAAATATTAAATTAGTCTTAATTCTTCAATGTTTCTTTATCATAAGAAATAATACATTAATTAGAGCAAATAATGAAATTGAAATAATGATCAACAATTATGCAAATTATGAACTACAAAAGAATAATTTTAAAGCAAAACCTTTAAAGAAGTGTGTAGGTAAATTTAACCCATTTTAATTAACATATTTATGCAAATTTAAGAAGTTGTAATATTGCGATTCGATCAGTAGAATACATTTCTCAACTGAACGACACATGTAGAAATGCCTCGATTAAAAAAGTATTTTTATTAAGAATTTGTTGATTTGATAAACATAATTAGGTCATTAACAAACATGCTAATGAGAAAAGACTACATTTTTCTTAGTTACTGTTTTAATTCCTTACTCAAAAAAGGATATATGTACTGAGTGACTATAAATGATTGAGATTTATTTTATTAGATTGACAGCACTTTTCAAAGTTTATGTCCTTTTCTAACTCAACTTTAAGCCAAAGCTTAAAACCTTAACATCAATTGTTATAATAATCGTTGCTATGGGTTGCTTTATACAACTGGACATTAGAGAATCAAATATTAAGGCAATTCAAAAAATAATATGTAAAACAATTAAGCCCCCTCATAACATATACCCCGTTATACTCAATTAGCTTTTAGGACATGTATACATAAAAAAAAAACCTAAAACTTTCGCAATTACATGTTTATATAGTAACGTATCTACAACTACATACACGTATGATTCCAGAAGACTCATAAATAACATACTCTGATATTACACAAAACTTCGGGAAGTCCCGAGAATACAAATAAGCTGCTAAAAAAAAGGCGGATTGATAAGAGAAATAGATGTTATTTTTGTACGTTCTTTACTTATTTCAGGCGCAATTTTATGAAAAAAAAGCAGTCTTCAATTGCTTTCTGGTCTAAACTGTTAAAAAAAAAAAATTTCTACTGTTTGTAAAATTTCCAAAGTTCTTAATAATAGGACAGAAAAATTCAATTTCTTACTTGTATTCAACTATTATAAATTGTAAACTAAATCTAGCATTGAAATCTTGTATTAATACTAGTTTTGTACAGTAATATAGAGAGATAAAAAAAATTATCCAAAAGGAACTACTTTTTAAGACACACCAAACTTAAATGCTTATTTCATTACCGTATATTTCAAGACTATGTAATGTAAGAAAAGCTTTCAACATTCAAATTGTCTCTGTCAATTTAGATTTTATTCCCATGTTTACAACTTTATTTGAACACTTAACACATTACATGTGCAACAAATAGTGAACGATTTCACATCATGGTAAGAACTATTTTATTGCAATCTTTAATGATGTCCCTATACATATGAAAAATCCTTAAGCTTTTTGAAAATAAAACAACTTATTTATATCATAAAAGTATGCGTGTTGGCATCCTGCATTTTATTCGCACACCCACCATAAACTGTTTTGTTTACACAAGGTTGGCAATGATTGCCTACTCTAACATCTCTTAAGTAACCTAGAAGTAGGTCACCATGATTTACTGCATTTTACATCAATAAATGCCAAGTTCTTTGCACTTGGCCTGATTATAACATGAGGCAAGCAAATAACTCACCTGGTCTTTAAACGATAATTCTTCACGTAAGCTCTGGTTATTATTTTCCACGTCCACACGTGCTAAAGACTCCTCCTCAAGTTGTTTGCGAAGCTCCTCAACTTGTTTTCGCAGCTTATCCCTTTCTTTCTCGAGGTCTTTAAGATCACCGATGGCTTTCTTGGCATCGGCCTGGGCTTGGTTGTACTTGTGGGTAAGGTCGTTGGTGCGCGTTTCCAAGACACGGACGCTGTTTTCAGCGATGACCAGGTCTTTGCTTTTCTTGGCGAGGGTTGCTTTTAGCTCCTCGTTTTCATCCCACAAACGTTTGGTGTCTATCTCCAACTTGGCTTTCTCGCGGTGGGTTTCATCCAGTAATCTACGTGCGTCCGATAATTCGTGGTCGTACATAGATTTTATGTTGGAGACTTCGCGGGTGACCGTCTCCTGCGTGGTCTGCACCTCACGTGTGAGCCGGGTGTTTTCGGCTTCTAGATATCGCACCTTGTCGATGTAGCAAGCGAGCCGGTCGTTTAAGTTTTGTAGGTCGGCTTTCTCCTGCAGGCGGGAATGCCTCGTAGGGCTTAATGGACTTGCCGGACGCGGCGTCGATTGAGACGGCGTCGTCGATTTTTTGCTTCTCGCCGACATTTTCGGGCACTTTCAGAATTACCGGTCCGTCACTACACCTTTTTCTAACACTTGACACAAACACACTGGACGACACGGCACAATGCGGTAAGGCGGTCGAGGTCTTCGAGAGGTAACCAAACTATTTTCGGATATGATGCACTAGGAGCGGTTGCTTGTAACGGTCTCGTTAGGAATTGATGTAGGTGGGGCATTTTCAAATAAGAACGCTACACAACAGAAGCCATTTGCATTGTAACATATCTGACTACACACAGATGGCGCAACATAATCTCGCTGTTATGTCGCTATTGCCAACCTTATTTGTGGTTACATTCGTTGATTACGTTTTGAAATTTAAATAATAATTAAAAATTATAAACTTTTACAAATATAAATAAATTAAATGCAAAATATACTTTATATTTAAAAATAAATCTTGGTAACGAGAGAGTACATTTTAATTTTGAAACATTTATGCTGCGCGCTATCTGCGAACATAAAACTTTTAAAAATTTGAAGCAAAATTGTGTGAAAAACGAAAAATAGCAACCAATTTTCTGCTAATAAATTATTATTAAAATTATGTTTGAGGCTTTATTATGCGAGTTGAAAATAGTACAGTGGCGAACATAAATAACAGGACACTATTTTTCCATAGATAGTATCCAATGTTGCCAGTCGCTTGGTTTGAAATTTCGCCGAGGTCAGAAATAAAAGTCGTTATTTCCACTGCCAAAACATAAAATTCGCCAAATTATCGATGTTTAACTGAATAAAAATTCACAAATATAGGTTTTTAGCACTTAATTTAAAGATAGCATAGCGTCATTCGATTCACTGATTTGGATCGATTTTTATAAAGAATTTACACGTTCGATTAGCGCAGAATACATTGTAAACGAAACGTAACGAAAAGGATTCAAATAACTTCTGTGATCAATTAATAAAAACGAATTGACTCTGATCTGATCACTCTACATGTAAAATAGCTGATTCGATTCATAGTCGAAGTCAGAGACCAATTCAACTGATGGGGTGATATCTAAGAGTGTTGCCAACTTACGGATAAATTTTTTTTCAAAAGTTTTCTCAAATGATCCATGGTGGGTTTCTATACCCCTGGCATATGGTATGCGCAACCCGGAACTTATTCGTGATTGGTTCGTTTAAAATTTCTTATTCAGAATCATGAATAGTTTATTAGTTTAAAAGTGGGATTATGCCATTTCATACGTCTGATCGATTGAGGCTAATTCACAACTAACAATTCACGGCCAACTAGTAGGAAAAATTTTCAGTGAAAGGCAAATTATTCTTTGTTTCTCCACTGTTAGTTTTCAATTGTTCCTTTTTTTAATTTATGAACCTCTGCTGCAATTTACTCTAAAATCAATTACCTTTTAATTTTTTTTAATATATTGTTACATATTTTGTAAATTCTTGTTCATTTTTTTTTGTTTTGTCGCCGTTCCTCCAAAACCACGACGCTGATGTAATTGTCTAAGTCGGTGACTCCCCTGAATTAAAATTATTAAAAAATGATTACAATTTACAATTAAAATTTAATTGTAAAAATTAATAAATGTACGAGTATAATAAAAAAAATAATAGTGTGACTTTAAATCAGAGTACCATGTTTATATCAGCTTCATATTCAACCAGCTTTACTTCTTCCCTCAAATTTTCCAATGTTTTCCCCAGTCTCAAGTCAATTTTTTTCGTTTCACTCCTAAACTCACTTTTGGCCTTAAGGATATCATCGTGAAACTGCTGCCTGAGAGCGTGGATGTATCCTCTGGTTTGGTCTGCAAATTCTTTCTTGGTCTTGGAAATATCTTCATCAAATTGTCGCTTTAAAGATTGTATTTCCGACTCATACTCTGAGCCATTTAACTGTTGCTTCAAATGTGCCAGCTCTCTTTCTTTCGCTTTTGTGATTTCCTCAAACTTACGTTCTTTAGAGGCCAGTTCTGCCCGTGCCTCTTCCAGTTTGCTTGTCGTTTGTTTGGACAGGTTTTGGTACTTGTCACGTTCCGCCTGGATAATTCTACTTTGTTCCTTTTCACTTTCGTTTTCTTCTTTTAAGTGAAATATCAGGGCCTTTAACTGTTCCATAGTCATACTGTTGATTGCGTCGGTTTTCAAACCATTTTGCTTCGGAGCTTTCTTAATTAACTTTTTGCTTGACATGATTGACAAAATATAAATAGAAGGTAATTAATGTGGTCAAAGATCACTTGTTTTTTATTTTTATTTATATGTTAATGAGAAACTCCCAGCAAAATAAATACGTGTATTCACATAGTAAAGATATTTTACAAAAAAAAGAAATAAAATTATGTACATTAGATGCGTAGTTCCTCTAATTTAAAATACAGCGCGATTATATTGTGCATTTTTCTTCGCTGAATCTTAAAGAATACACAATAACATCGGAATATTTTCTACTTTAAACAATTTCATTCACAACATACACCAACTATTTACCAGACTACAATATGGAATAGAATTCGTCTTTAATATTTTTGTTTCTTGACATGACTATAAATACATACATTTAAAAATCACTTATTTCTTTTTTGTACAATAATCTCACACACAGAAAATTATAAGTAAATCTGACTACTGATGGATTTATTTTCAGCCTTTACTGATTAATCTGATTATAGATTTTTTTTAATTACACGTTATCACACAGTGTTCAAATACAAAAATCGTGTTTCTACATCTAACACACAATCGCACCGATCACTTACAATTTAAACTAGGTTTATGTATGTACAAATTAAAAAGACTGGTGTACAAATACTACGGGAATGGCATTATACCGGAATATCTTACCACACACACTGTTACCCACAGAAAAATGCAAAATAAAATTACCTAGGAGTAAATTTGACACGAACAAAAATCACCTAAATTTCTTACGGAACATTATAACCTATGTTAACTTTTTCTTCTTGTGTAATCTCTTATGATAACTTTGTGCTAATGAATGCACTAAAGATATTACAAAATACAAGATCATGGCAATGACAAACTTTTCAAAAATAGAGCCCAAAATACTTCCCTTTTCAACTACGTCGGCGCTACCTTTTTTGCCATGTAGTTTCAATTTTTGGCCATCAAGAAACGCCTTAAATGGCACTTGAAGGCTGGTGCCCACAAATGGGATTAGTACCAGCCAGGACAAAGCAGTTTGAATGAGCGCTTCGTTAAAGGCGATTATGACAAACAACTTCTGAATATGCATTTTGATGATTGCCTTGCCTATCAAAGTGGCACCGAAAAACGTCCAGAATGGAACTAGGAAGTGTCCGCAGGTTATACCTGCCAAGTCAAACAAAGGATTTGGAATCTAAAATAAATAAAATCAAAAAGAAATCGCAAAAACAAGGTTCTAGGAGAACTTACGCTTGCACAAGCTAATATTCCTAAAAATCCTACTTTCTGTACTATTTCTTCTATGAATAATTTTCCTTGTTCTATTAGTGTTAATTCGTCTTTTCGTTTTCTTTGTAATTGTTCAAATTCTGCCAAGTCATCATCACCATCATCAGGATCAATTCTATAACGTTCAATAAATAAAATGACAACATAAATTGAGTGTTACAATACATTTATTTAAAAAAAATTGAAAGCAATCGTAAAATATAAACAGAAGTAACCTACCCAGACAACCTAGCAGCTCGCGCCATGAAATACGGTGGTAATTCCCCTAAGGCAGTTCCAGCGCCCCAACACATGGCTTCCAGACGTACTTTAGACATAATTGATAGTATTGACACCGTCAAGAGATCGCTCTCCGGCGGACAAACAATTCTACAAAAGAATTACTTTTGAAGACGGGTTGATACTAGAACAAAAAAACTTACTCATCTGGATAAGGTGGTTCAGGGAATTTCAGTGATCCACATTCGTAAGCAGCGAGTGTCACTTGGGCTATATGCGGCCCCAAATACAACAAAAATGTATGCAGACCTGTCCCTAAACCTACTGATGATAATATACCTAAAACGATAGCTTTAATGAACCAGGTCTTAATTAATGGTGGTTAGAGGCCTACCTAAACCAGTCCAATATAGACACCACAACAATTTATTATATACATCCCTAATTAATTTTTGATGTGGACCACCCAGTTTGACGGTGGCGATTAAAGCTAATACTGAGATCACTACTAGTAACACAGTTGTCTTAAATTCATGCAGTCTGCAAAAAAAAAACAGGTTTCAAGCACTGGAGGGTTGCATGTTTTAAAGACTTACTTTCTGCCGTACGTAACCAGTAACAGGAACACCTCTTTGGTAAAATATTCTAAAGTGACTAACGGCCGCTTCCACAGTACTAAATTCTGACGTTCCTCCTTTTCCATTTGCTTGTACCTTTGTAGGACAACCGCTTCGGCCTGCTGGTGTGTGGATTGATTTTCCACCATTGCACTTCCATTCGATGTGCTCACGCTTCTTTTATTTGTCGACATCTTGTGGCCCAATCTTTGCAGCTGAAATAAATTAAAATCAGAAGGACATCACCGCGTTGCTGGTGGTCATGCATCTGAAGCAATCGCAGAACGAATAAAACGGGGATTACCAAGCAGAACGAAATTTGTAACTTGCGCAAAATAATAAAAGCAAAACTACAAGAAGTACTGTCGCGTAAGCATTGGACTAAAAAAAGAAAAAGAAAAAATATGTATACATAGCGTGTCCAAATAATATGGAACGTTATGTATTTGTTTTGGAATTATTTTCCATTACTGAACTAAACATTTCTTAATGTATTTCGCAAGGATAATGGACAGCTGAGAAATAAATTGAGTAGAAATAGATTGTAACAATTAAAATTCAGATTATGAGATGAAAGTGATATGGACTTTGAAAAATTTGACAGCATGAAAGTCGAACGAAGAATAAAGAAACCATCAGGAAAAATGAAACGAAAGCTTTGCTCTCGAGAAATATTACACAAAATTAAGAGAACTAGAACACCTATTTAAAAAGAAAAAAATATGTTTTCTAAAGTTAAGGAAAGAACTTTCAGGTCTTACAGAAATTCATTGAATGAAATTAAAAATACCAACTTAACGCAGCACGCAATCACACAAACAAACGTTGTTGTTTACTGGATTTAAAAATAAAACTTGTAAATGCCATTAAAATTTACATAGGTTATCGTTGGAACAATAAAGTCGGCGACAGTGCAATTTACAATCACTTTAAATGAAATAAATTTGCAGTAGAATATGAAATGGCTTTAGAATTGAGTTTTCCTGGTCAGTAGACTTTAAAGATCCAAACAAAGCTATTTCCCAATTAAAACATGACAATATCCCGTTTGGGTTATAATAGGAATGTTTCATAATTAAATAAATAATTGCAAAATTTTACTGCTTTGACTTAGGGCAGCTTTCATAAAGAGCCTAAAGGAGAGTACCAAAAAAGTACTTTTTAAAGAAACGTTAAATTAAAGACCTATTATGAAAACGACCCTTAATCAAAAATAACTTTTGTTTGAGAATATATAAAATTCAATTTAAAGGCCATTTAAGACTTCCCTACTACTCGTATATGATTTTGTTCAATAAAAATTAGAACAAAAAATTCTTAGGTTTAGATATAAAACATGTTGTATTTCTCCAGATAGTTTCTAAGTCAATTTAAATTTTAATGTAATTTACTGCACCAATGAAATTGTTTAAGAAATGGAACCAAATCTAGTACAAGAAATAAGTCTCTTTACTCTATTAGGGAAGCAAATTTATTTTAAAAATAAAAAACCCTTAAAATTGAAGTAACGTGTTCCAAGTTGAGATTCCTTTCGATTCCAGTTTTATGAACAATAACTTGACATTTGAATTTTTATATTGCTGATGAAAGGGATACTTTCATTCGCAATTTTTACTTCCGGTTTTAAAGAAAGTCTTCTATAAGCTAAAGAGACAAAAACTTCTAAATTTTCTTAAAGGTCTTGGCCTTAAATCAATCATTTACCTACGTATTCATAGAAGAAAAATTAGTTTTTCACATAAAGAAAATTCTCACCCAAATTTTCTGCAATATTTTTGTATTTTTTTAAATAAAATAACATACCTGGCAATCAATATATTTACGTTGATGCCACGTTGATGAATTAAATTACACCAGTACACGATTAGCAACCGATAACAACTGGCGAGATTGTTGCTTCCAAACAATAGAACAATTTCACATTAACGCTCCTATAAATATTTAAAACTTGGACGTCGTACCGACGAGACCGACACACGAACGTAAACCAGCACGACTTCGTCTCCATTTCCTTAGTTTGCAACCTGACTGGTCTTATAGATAGAAGACAAGTAGACTGGCGAGTTTTTATTTTGTTGTTTTTGAATGCCACCAATGAGAATCAAGTACCGTTTCATTTAGGAAAAAATGATGAATGAAACCTATAGGAATCTTCCCTAATAAAAAGTTTAAAAGCGAAATAAAATTCATTTAAGTACACGCGCACTTTCACCAGCCAGAAAAAATTAGCAAAACCAGTGAAAGTGTTCATCAAGAAGAAAGTATGAAAAAAGAAATCATTGAGACATTTTAATTTTAGATTAGCATTACATGGAATCATTTTCGAATTCTCTTTCAATCCTTTCAAAGTAACTTTGGGGTTCACGGAAAAACTCGCTGGAGGCGTTCTAAATATACCCTGAGTACACTGAAGTGAAAGGTTTTCAAGAAAGCTTAGTAAGAAACAATAAATAAAAAGTCCCAACACGTGTTGAACGATTCAGTCGCGTGCCAGCGTAAGATTAATCTTGGCCACAATCCAGTATAAACGACTTTCAAATTCACAATGCGGTAAGTCAGAGAACTTCTCTGCTTTTGACCTTGAGAGTGAACGGTATCCATCCGATTTATTAAAAAAAACGCGATTTTCCAAGTTGTAGGTGCAAAGAGATTAAAAAAAAATTCAAGCCAAAGAACTACTCTAAAACACACAGTTTGTCTAGAGCCTAAAATCAGAGGGCATACCATGCATGCGTACCAGTTCGCTTTTAGTGCCTGTCGTTTTTTGGCCCCTTTTTCGGCACTCGACTTTTAATTGTTCTTTAGTGAGAGCGAGCAGGTCATCGGGGTCTTTTGGTCGGCTCGCTAAATTGTTGACGGTGGTTACTGGACGGTTTGTTAAATTTGTTACGGGCACGGAATTTTGCGACGTTCTTGAACGGATACGTTTGCCTGCCATTATCTAAATTATCCATGCCATTAGCTTTTCCGGTAAATTAGACGAAGGAACGTGCAAAATTTCGACACAAAAGAATTGGTTCAGTCAGTCATATACAGCAAAATGAGTAATATTTATGGGCGCGCGAAAGAGGAAAGTAGGCATGAATTTGGTGCATAATTCCTGTTACAAACTTTTAAGACTTTTCTACAAGAAGAGAAGAGGATCGTAAAGTAATAGCCAACTCCCAATTTCTTTTCTAACATGGTCATTAACGTCAATCGTCAATAGAAGATTAATCTAAACCAAAAACTTTAAAATTGGCAGAAGACTTTTTAAATATCGACTTCTTAGAAGAAAATAATTTTTTCATCGATCCCCTTTTCATTACTATTAATTACTACCCAAACTGTAGAACGATATGCGTATACTATGAGTAGTGCTAAATTTAGATTTTTCAGATCCACCAACAATCTGCATATGACTAGAATTTTCAATCTTCTTGTCTTTAATATGAACTGGTTTGTTTTCTTTTAACAACTAATTATATCAGAGGTAACAAACAGGATTTAAGAGGAGGACATTGTCATTCTATCAGCGTTGGGCACAATTAAATTATTTTGAAATTTAACTAAAATTGTGTAACTGGCAATATAGAAAGTGTTAGGAAAGAGTTTATACATATATTTCGGCCTTATTGGGCCTCATCAGAACTCTGTACCTTAAAAAAATTTAGTTTATTGAAAAACTTACTCCTTTTTGAATTTCTAAAATCCCTAAAAAAACAAGAACCAGAATTAATGATGATTTTAGTTCAATTTTATAATTTTCATCTGGCAAGAAAATTTGATTTTTTAAATTATTTTGGCAATTAACTAATTAATTTTCAAGTCTTTACACAATTACAAGTAAAAATTAATCGGTAGTTGTGAGTTCCTGCCATTACAATTAATTAGAAATTAGAATTAGAAATCTGAATACCCCTTGTTAAATACCGAGGAGGTTAAAATACATATAGCAAAGTATTTTTATTTTTCAAGAAACACGAAAATATTATTTGGAAAATTTATTCAGAATTGTTCTGACATTTCAAAAAAGTGATTTTTTATGGGGTGTATGTCATTGAACATAATTTCTATTTGGTAGATATGCGAAAAGCAAATCCCAGAGTAAATTCATGTCACATCTGGAGAAACGTCCAGCTCTATACATGCTAGAAAAATTGAAAAGAATATGATTTTTTTTTCTTTTCCGTCGTAGATAGTCATATATTGAAAAATAAAGATACTTTACTCTTATGACGATTTCAAATAAGTATATGACAAAAGGTATTCAAATTTTGATATGTGCATTTTGAGTATGGGAAGATGAAAGAGCGTTTATGAAGAATACATTTTTCTGAGAAATCCATAATAAAATAACTTTCCAAAAGTGTCCAAGTTTCTGCCGGTCACTGCACATACAGCGTGTTCTCGGGCGATATCTCGAAAACTAATGAAGGTACAAAAAAAATTTCAATGCAATTTTTTTAATTTTAAAGATCTACAACACAAAATTATTTTCATTTATACAAAGTGAATCCAAAACAGTGTTGCCGGACACAACTTTTTTATTTCAAATGGCACATTCTATATTTGAAACTAAATCTGGATTGTTCAAATTCTACACATTCACTGTATACCACTATTTACAGCTAAACCTAACCGTTCTTGAGATATTTAACATTTTGGCTAAAAACTGCCATTTACAGCCACTATTTTATTTATTCATATTTTACTTATTTTTGACTCTAAACAAAAGATTTTTTGTACAGATATATAAGTTTATTTATAAGCCATTATTAAATGTACGATTACCGCTACAGGCTGGTCCTGGTAATAAGCAAAATACTGGGTGTTTCATTGAAGATGCATCAAACTTGGTATGCGGGTAGATGTCGGGAAAAGAAAGAAAAATACCTCTGTAAAATTTTCTCCGTAATGAATAAATTTAGAGAAAATCGAAGAGAAAGCAAAGTCGCATATTTTTAGGATGGACTTTAAATGAGAATGAATGGATTGTTACTCATTCACATACGAAATCGGTTTATTGGTTAATTGACTCTAGAATGTCGCCCCGGTTGATTCGGCAAAACACATTTAAAACATCATGGTTGTTGGCAATCAATAAAAATAGTAATTAGTCGTTTATTTTCTGTTCTCCATTTAATACGAACTTTCTAATTGTTAGTTGAAGAATTTTACGATTGTTCAAACATTTAGTAGTTTGCGCTTATTTAAGAATTTATTATTCACATTCACCGTTTCATGAAATCGTTCGTAGAAATTTAGCGCCCAAGTACCTGGTTTTACCCAAAACATTTCGTTCGCCATACTACCCCAATCAAGAACTTTATGGTATTAGATTTTCCATGAACGCAAAATTTACTAATTTCCTTTTCTCAGTACTGTCTCACTTCTCACTCTTCTCAACCAATAACAATTTGTAATGTGCGACAACATACATACAAAATGCATATTTTTGAGCTCCACATTTGTAATTTATTATTAAATTAAATAAGTTTAAATATCCTCGCGATTTCACATTGCTGCTGCATTCGACGTGTGGCAAAGTTGAATGCACAGAGCTTTCGGTCAAGAGCAAAATAAAATCTAGTCATAAATTTCTTCGCTGTTTATGGATTTATTACCCCCTGCAGCTGTGTGCCATTCATAAATGCAATTTAGATCGTCGGTTTTGTTTCACGATTCCGCGCGCTACAGTATTTAAAAAAAACATCGACTCCAAATTATGCAAATTTCAATTTGCTCCGATTAAAATTTTTTATTAAGATATTTTGTTTGAAATAATGTCAGAAACATGTCCCTCAAGTTTGATGCATCTTCAATGAAACACGCTGTATAAAAGATTTTAAAATAATAAAACTCAATTTTCTTAAATAGCATGTCCTATAATTTTATATCCTAAATTCTTCGATTGGTAAAATACTTTCATTTTTATTAAGCATGTCTTATACCGATCTGCGATATTTTTTAAGATTTGTAGATCTATTTGAATTATTTATTTATATTTATTTGAATTGCCTAAGAGAGCCGCGGAAAACTGTAAACAAATGAACCGGTTGACATTAATAATTAATTTTCAAAGTATTAGACTGTTGGGAACTTTTAGTTGTAAACTTGTTATAAGATGAATATTTAGATTTGTTGAATTATTTCTTTATTAAATGATTGCATAGACAAGTTGTTTGGGTCCGCTGGCAACGGGTTTGACGCTTGATCGGGCAACTGTAGGTGTGGGTTCGAATCCCCTCCTGGTAGATATGGATCTTATGTAGGAGATGGAGCATTTATGTGTTGTATTGGATTTATGTCGGCCTCTTCGAACTGGGTTTTCTGTGTTTCTTCAGTTTGTAAGTAAAACGAGTGCCCAGGCAATATTAAAATAACTAGCGTAATCCCTCTTTAACAAGCTCATAGAAAGCTCGGGCATGAATGTTGTAAATACAAGAAAAACGTACAATTGTCTAAAGAAGACATGTAATTAAAATATCTAACGTATGGACATTATCGTTTGAAAAATTAATTATTAATGTCAACCGGTTCATTTCTTTAGAGAATTATTTCTTTTAAAAGAAAAATTGTTATGAATCAAAATCGATTGATTATTTGAGGTCAAATCCATGACATACTTGAGTAATCAGTGTATTGATCAAGCATTTGATTAATCGATTAATCGAATTACTTCATTCAGCAGAGTTTAAAATATAGTAAGAATTTCAAAAAGAAAACTTCAGTGCTAAATTAACAAAAATTAACAAAAATGAATAGTATCCATAGTAACGAAGCACACATACGTATTATACAATCCAAGTTCGATTAAAAAAAAAACCTCACTTTTACTATTGTAGCAAAGATTTCCCGTGACGTCAGGTTTCCCGTGACGTAATGTCACCACTTCATCTACGTGATAACCAATTCAAACTAAGTAAAAAACTCTAATAAAGTTTTGTTCTAACCGTTTCGAAAATATCCGCTCACCTAATAATCAATTCAAACTAAAAAACAACTTTGTCTCAAAAAGGTGTTCAAAATGACCCCCCTTGTTTGTTAAACACATTATAGTACACTTCAAAAGAGATCCAATTTTCCTTTTGTAACATGTCATTGTTATTTTTCATTAATTGTTCGGCCTTAAAAATAAGTTTTTTACTCAGTTTGAATTGATTATCACGTAGGTGAAGTGGTAACATTATGTCACGGGACAGCCTGTATATGATTTATGCGAAAAAATTCTCACTGTATTTTAAACTCTTCTTAATGGAATAATTCGATTAACCGATTAATTAAATGTTTGATCAATAGTATAGCAAATGATTATACTGATTACTCAAGTATGTCATGGATTTGATCTCAAATAATCAATCGATTTTGATTCATAACAATTTTTCTTCTTTTTTCATTGTTCATAAAATCTAAAAATCAATAATCGTTAGTTTTAAAAATTTATTGCAAGTCGGTTTTGATTACAATTGATTTCTCGAGCATCCTCTGTGACGCAGCTGTTTCGGCCTTATTTGGATCCTCTTCAGCAGAAGAGTAGCTCGAGAATTAGGTCAAAAATTGTCCGCAGGATGTCGCGACCAAAACTATTGACTAATAATAGTAAAATTGTGCTTACAATTACATCAGGTATATTTTGATATTTTATCAATTAAAAATCTATTGAATCAGAGGAATGATCTAAAAAATTGATTAATCGAAATGTAAATGTTGTAATAGCTCAAAATTGCCAACTTTCCTCATAATGTTACCGCCACGTATTACTAGATGAATCGTTTGAAAATATCGATTAAATTCTTTAAAATTGGCAAATGTCAATGTTTTCTTTCAATTTTATTCTTGTACAATTTTACCAGGCAAATTCTTAAGACTGAAATGTGCCAACTTCCTTTACAATGTCACTCTTACCCACTTGAATCAGTTACCAACAGCACAATACTGCCAAATTTCACTTCAATTACTGAATTCAGTCAAATGAATCTCGTCGAATTTTCGCAGGTCCTCCGTCCAAAATCAAATTTCAAAATGAATCAACGCCGTAAGCAAAACATTTCTTTCATAAACAGCGAAAACGCTGACGTGTTCTTTCACCTCGAACCGCGCAATTGCTGCGTTCAAATCCACTTGCACTCGGCCAAGAAATATTTTGCAGCCGACTTACGAAAGAGTTCACACTTTCTAATCTCACGTGAGGAGCGTGGAAGTGATAAGCGACGGCTATAAAAAATAGTCACAGTCAGCGTTAATTACAACAGCGTCTAATCAACCAGTTAAACGAAGTCGACGTTACAAACAATGAGCGTCAAGCTGTCAAAACTGAAGCGCTTTTTTCGTAAAAATTAATTCACACGGAAGCATCAGCAATGATGGGGGCGTGAGGAAATGGGAGCCCATCTGCACCAGCGGCCTGCTTGGACCGCCGCCGATGAAAATAAAAAAAAAACATCGATAAAAACGAACATAACCTACAATCTGCAGCAAGCGTATTCGTTTTCGGATGGATGAAAGAGGCGATGCAAGATCTTGCATGTGAAAGCGGATTACGTTAAAAGAAACTGATAAAGTACTTACTTGTGTTAGAAAATCGAAAAATACGTTGTGCACATCGTCTTTTAGGGAAATGAATTTTTAACACTGATATGTTCCAGGTGGCGTGACATTCTCCCATGCGTTGCCAAATTTACTAATTTACATTATTATCAATACAATTATCTTGGCTTCAAAAATGCAAATACATCAAACTCTTGTTTAACAGGATGCTTAGATAAAATTATAAATTAAAGCAAACGTCAAGTTGTACGCTATTTATAGGTGATATTAATTAAAAAATACAATCTTTTCATAAGTCTGGCAATGCAGCATTGAATTCACGTGCAATTTTCGCCACCTTCAAAACATTCAATCGTCGTCTGTCTTTGTCTACACATAGAATATAATTGCAATAAATTGTAGGCGTATGTCTGGAATAGGCATCGCACGTGGCTCCTTTGTGCGACCTTACCGACGCGTCAACATAACTTTTGGCACCCGGAAAGTCCGCAGTATTTTTATCGTACTTTACAATGAGTAATCAACAGTCTGCCGAAACTATAATAATCACGTGAATCTTGTTTCTAATTTATTTGGGCGTCTACTTCTAGGACCAATTCACAAAACTCAGATTCAGAGAAAGTGTAATGAATATTGTTACAAAATACCACAGCTTATATTTTTATTTTCTATCAGCTCTTGAGATGGGAAACTCTTTTAATTGATTAGAAATATGGAAGTGCATTGAAACAAGATTTTTTTACATTTACCGCCGTTACACAAGTGCTTTACACTACTAAGCGTTGGTGACATTTGATGTCTTAAGTTGGTATGCTGCTCCATCCCGCCCAATAGTGTTGCCAATAATGCAACTATGAAATGACTTTGAAGTTAAAATTATTTTCTGATTATTTATTATATGAAATATATAAACACATTGAATATTAGAACAAATTGTTCTTGTTAGCGTTAACGAAAATATCAAAATTACTCAACAAGGACAACAATAAACGCTAAACTTAGGTTGGTATCCCTGTCGAAATAAGACGCGTTGAGGTTAAGTTCCAGTAATTGGCTGGTCGCGTTTCACCATTTTCAAAGTTTGTGAAAAGCTGTTGGACTATAGTGTATATTGTATTTATAACGCTTCCTGCGGCCATTATTCCACGATAACGACCATCATCTAGAATTAGTGTTATCCAGTATATAGAAGCTAAAACACAATGGGTGATGAAAAAAAATCGGAATCTGAACATATTAACTTGAAGGTGCTCGGTCAGGATAATGCCGTCGTTCAATTCAAGATAAAGAAGCACACCCAGCTGAAGAAACTTATGAGCGCCTACTGCGATAGAGCAGGCCTGAGCATGCAAGTGGTGCGCTTTCGATTCGATGGAAATCCCATCAACGAGACAGATACTCCGGCCACGTTGGACATGGAAGAAGGAGACACAATCGAAGTATTCCAACAACAGACCGGCGGTTGCAGTTTTTTTTAAGTTCTAGTTTTAAGTGATTACATTGCGTTTAAACCTGGTAATTCCGATACTGTATTAGGTTCATAGTTTCTAAGTCTGCAGTTTGTTAAAAAAAAGTGTTCTCTTAAGCCGGAATATTTTTCCTTTTGTTTTGTTTATCTACATGATTACATAGTTTTGTGAACAAATAAACAAATTCTTTAAAACGAGGGTTTTATTTATTAATATAACAATGCTTTGTAAATATTTGAAAATAAAAGCTCAGTTGTTTGCGCTGTTAATGCTTGAAAGCATTTTACTAACACATCTTACTGCAATGACAAGATTCATATCTGTGTTGGAGGAAATATATTATTTTAAGACTTTACTTATTTATTTTCTTTTAGAAGTCATTTATCTCTCTACGCGTCATAATCCCCATTTTATAGATCATCTCGGAAGGTCAAAATACCATTTTTCTGAAAGCAATATTCCTTATTATATAAACAAGGAACACTGAAACATACTTATCTAATATAACCGGCATACTTTCTGTTCTCATTTCTTTTAACTGTAAGCGGACTTCTACTAAGTAATTCTTTGATTAGAATATTCAAGATGTCCGAACACTTTCTAGGTTATGTGTGCAGAACGCTGTCAAGTTGAAGATAAAATGCTTCTGCAAATAAATATTAAAAAGCGTACTTTTATAATTCTCATGTGATTTGAAAGTAATTCTCAATTATAAATAATGAAAAACAAGAAGCGTGAATTAATAAAATAATATCTGTCGATCAGGTATACCAACATGACACACCTCAAAGCATTTATTACAATTGAGAAATATTTATAAAATTAATAATAATCAAATAGTTAAATAGTATTTTTCGCTTAATTAAAACATTTAAAAAATTCAGTTTTGATTTAAGTTCTATACGTTACAGCGAATTTCAATATTAGTCAACAGATGGCAGCGCGAATCATACTTGATTAAAGTCCCTAGATAAGAAGTGCTTTTCCTTTTATCACAAACCTTATTCTCAACCTGTTCGAAAAAATTCGTATGCCAAAATGACGCACTTTTCGAACGATTTGTGTAGTTTTGTACAAGAGTCTACATCATTTTGATGTCAATTACGCGTACGATTCTTTTCGAGAGTTGAGAATATGGCCCCAGATCACACAAACGTCATTTCCGTTAGCAGGAACAAGTGAGTTCTAATTGAGATTTCGATCTCCCACCTTGCCGCTCAAACACTCCCATTAGTTGTTGCTATGCTAAATTATCCATTCAAATTTACTTGTTCGTGCTAACGGAAATGACATTTATGTGATCTGAGGTTAGAATTGTGGCAGAAAGTACCGCATATTAGCCTCCATTTTGGCGCCAAATTAGAGGCAAATTTAAAAATTGCTTACAAACGTCATTTCGTGAAAGGTAACTTAGGAAAACCTAAGTAATTTATTCCAAATTTCAACTTGGATTGTCAAGTAATGTATTCTCTCATCCAAATTAATCTATTTTAGTTGGTTTCCGAGTCTCACTTCTACGCACTTAAATTAAAAACTCGGCAATCTTTTTCAGGACGACCAGAGCAATTTGGAATCCCATAACTTGGCACTTTGTTGAATTAATTCTGACACTTTGACTTTTCAAATTTTTAATCCGCCGTTACACAGGCTTAATGCAGGGCGGTACTTTTATTATCTAGAGACTTCATACTTGATTTAAAATGAAATTAAATTTCCAAGACCTTTTACAACTTCTGCAGCATTGCAAACTGTTTCTTGTTGAATATGAATGTCAGCAGCAAATTTTGAAATTCATAGCGTTTTCAGCTCACCGCTTTAGAACACTCTCACATTATTCTCATCTTATTTTAACCTCATGTAATAATAAGGGATTCTGAGAGTGCTCTAGAGCAGTCAATCGGAAACGCTGTTAACAAAGTGACATACATAAATTAGCATTATACAGTAGAATCCCTGTAAATCGCTGCAATCACACGATTTGGAATTCAAATCTATGGCAATTTGTTACTCTTTGCCAAAATGGTATAGTGTGTTTTCCAAGAAATAAGGTGTTTTTCTTCAGCCACAAATCTTACCTCAGATTATATAAACATCATTTCCGTTAGCACGAACAAGTAAGTTTGAATGGATATTTCAAGCTAGCAGCTAATGGAAGTGTTCGAGTTGTAAGGTGGGAGGTCGAAATCTCAGTTTAAACTCACTTGTTCGTGCTAACGGAAATAATGCGTATGTGATATGAGGTAAGATTTGTTGCAAAAGGAACGCAGCATAGACGCATTGCATAAGTATTTTATGGTAATTTAAATGTATTTTTAACGATGACTTAGACCATTTGCCAGAGAAGGGTGTACAAAATATTTGGAACTAGATTTTTAAGTAATTTTGAATAGATATTGAATTAAAATCGACAGATCTACAGATGTCCCAACAGTGTGTTCTCGGACAATAAACTACTGAAGATACAAAAAAGTTTAACGCAATTATTCTTTTCATTTAGAGGTTGACAATATAAAATTATTTTCATCTATATAGACTGAATCAAGTCAGTGGCTTTTAAATGACAACCTACTATACATACAATTTGGATTGCTCATAAAATTCTACACATTTTCTGTATACCACTGTTTACACGTAAACTTAACCGTTCTTGAGATATTTAACATTTTATCTAAACACTGCCATTTGTAGTCTCTAATTTATTTATTTATTTATTATAAGAAAGAGATTTTTGGTACAGATACACTTGATAAATAATTTGATTATAAGCCATTATTAAATTAAAACTACTTTTATCGCTACAGGATGGTCATGGTAATAAACAAAATTCATTATGGTCACCGTGCTTTAGTTTGTACTTTTCAAATTGGTTCGTTATAACCAAAAGTTCTTTTTTTAAGAGTATGCCCTATATTTTTCTAACCTAAATTCTTCGTTTAATAAAGTACTTTCATTTTTGTTAAACATGTCTCATACCTATTCTTTTAAAACGAACAATTGTTTAAGGGGGCCGTGTACCATCATTACTTATTTTAAGTACGTGTCTTTTTTAGACAATTATACACTTTTTCATTACTTGTACGATACGTGCCCCAAACTCTTCATGAGCGTGTCAGGAAGGCGGTAGGCTAGCTTTTCTGATATTGTCCGCTGCGGCTGCGACCAATTTTACTAGGAGTTGTCTTTTGGGATTCGTCGAAATGAATCCGAAACACAATCCGTCAAATAAGTGCTCCAATTTTCACATAGGACCCATATGCACCAGAGGGATTTGAACCCACACCTCCGGTTACCTGACCAAGCGTGAAGCTCGTTTCCAATGGACCCAACCAAGTGGGCTATGCAACCATTTAATAAAGAAATCATTCAATAAAATTAAAAATTCATATCTTTATAAGTTCACAACAAGAGTTTAGGCGTATTCGTTTTAGCGTGTTTTAACTGATCTGATTGCTTATAGCTGACTGTAATGAACCTTATATCTTCACATTAGATTGATTGCTTTGAGTTTGGTCAGTTAGGTCAAGTAAAACGAATACAGCTAACTGTTAAATTGGTGAAATGGAGTGATGTCCGAAATTTGTTTCCATAACTGTGCATGTTTGTCCAAAATTAAATTTTATTAACAAACGTACGGATTTACTAATTTGTAGTTTTCCGGATTCATTCAATCAGTTTTGATTCAATATTTATTCAAATTCCTTAAAAATTAAATAGTATTTGTAAAGAAAAGACTTTCAAATTATTTAAAAATGAAAAGATCAAATTTCTTTTACGTTTTGACTTCAGCAAATTTCTTGATCGAGAAATGACATTAAAAATAAAGTTCTTTTTAAAACGAGCACAAATACATGTATGTTTTATGTAATATACAAATTTAAATGCGAATGACGATAAAAATTGAACATAAACAATTTATTTACTAAGTTTGAAGTAAATTTACGAAAAAGTTTGACGAAAATTTCGTTTCATAAATAGTTTCTCGATTAACATGTTTCATGTTATTCATTATTTATACATAATTCCACTTTACACAAACAAATTTGGATTTATTCGAGTGGACTTTCGAAAATGATTCTATTGATATATAGTGTGACCCACTTAGAATAGAATTATCGTTTTAAAAGTTGTATTAATTGTTGTTTGATTCAACATACTTTTCCCGCATGCTAGAAAAACGCCTTAATTTTACCTGTTCCTAAAATCAATAATCCAGTGGAAGTCAAAGATTTAAGGCCCATTAGCATTCTTCCGATTTTTTTCTAAAATTTTAGAAAGGGTAATTAACAATCAACTGAGAGCCTATCTAGCAGTTAACAACATTCTACCAGAATGCCAATCAGGTCTTTCGTCCTAGTTATAGTTGTACCACAGCACTAATGAATATAACTGACGACTTGCTTTCAGCTACAGACAAATGTCTGGTGTCAGTGCTCGTACTGCTTGATTACAGTAAGGCCTTTGACACTCTGAACCATTCGTTACTATTTTCTATTCTTAAATACATTGGTCTTTCTAAAAATTCTATTCGGTTATTCAAATCTTATTTGAGTGATAGCGTAAGCGCGATGTCCTTCGGTTTGGTACTTCTAACCAAAGCACTATAAGCAAAGGTGTACGGCAGGGATCCATTCTTGGACCACTGTTATACATAATTTACACATCTACCTTTCACAAAGTTGTCAAATACTGTAATGTTCATATGTACGCTGATGACACTCAGTAACAACATTGTCTAGCTAACAATGCAGTAAAATTTGGAAAAGTGAATGATTGCAATAGTTTACGTCATTATGTAAACTTGAGTGTTAATGGCGTTGACATTCCCTTACAGGAACAATCCAGAAATTTAGGTCTTATTATGGACAACTCCTTCAGATACAGAACACAAATTCAGAGTTATGTTAAAGAAGCCTATTGTAATCTAAAGCTTATTTACCCACATCGTCATGTTTTGGATACCAAAATTAAAATATTGCTTTGTGACTCCCTGGTTTTGTCTCAATTTTCCTATTGTTCGGCAATTTATGGCCCATGTATAACTCAGGACACCAGTAGACAAATTCAGCGAGATCAAACTCTTGTTTAAGATTGGTCTTTGGTATACGTAAATATGATCGCATCTCATATAAATTGGCTGAAGCTGGATGGCTTAATATGGCTAATAGAAGAGAGTTGCTTTCGACCTGTCTTTATCACAAAATTATTGTTAATCAAACTCCTAGTTACTTATACAGAAAAATAAGATTTCGTACAGACACACATAATCTAAATATTAGATATAAGGGTACACTGACTCCTCCTGTTCACAGAATTGCATTATTTGAGCGTTCTTTCACATACCAAATATCTCATGTTATCAACAAATTACTATTATCAGCAAGAGCTCTTCCACGAACCTCGTTTAAAAAATATTTAGATGTTAAATTGTTTTTTGGTCAAACTTAGGAAATTAAAATTATTATTATTTGCGTTATTATCTATCAAGAAATATCTTGTTTATTTTCATTTCATTATTGATTGTGTGCGCAATTGTGTGTGTATACTTTAATTTATTTAAGTGTAGTCGTTGCAGGAATTAGCAACTCTCACGGGAATTAATTAGTTTTAGTTATATCTAGTTGGGTTAATTTCAACTGAGATTTACTTTTAGGCATTTAGAAAAACTTGCGGAAGTTAATTAAAAAAGTAATGTTAAAGTATGTCTTCGTCAACCCACGATATACGTTTTTTTAATCCTTCGTTTCGGATTAGAAACTTAACGTGACGTTAAATCTCCTACATGAATTCCATCGTACTTGGGTGGACAAAGATATCGACCACTGATTAATATTTAAGGCAAAGCGATTTTGTTATTTAAAGAATGTGTGTAAGTGTTACAAGCGATTTAATTTTAGAACTTTGATATTTTTTTACAAACGAGTAAATACTAGCAAAAAGTAAATAAATAAAGAACTTCACACAAAGAAAATCATGTAAAAGTAGAATAATTGAAATATATTGATATTTTTTTAGATTAGAATAGATTTATTTAATGATTACATTTTCGGTTACAAATTAATCGAATTGAGGAAGCTGGGAAAAAAGGAAGTTATTCGATTTAGTAGGAGAAAAAAAGGAGACGATATCGAGATTAGGGGATGATTGTGCTTAAGGAAAGTTCGATTTTAAGTTTACTAGAAAAGTTAAGACAATAATAAGTAAAAAATCGAGTTTTATGCCCCTAAGTATACTCTGTCTTTCTGGATGCATTCTGCCAACTTTCTTTGCCTTCTTAATGGACTAAATGATCAACGTGTTCAATGTTGGCTTTATTCATAACATAACACAAGGAGATAACGTCACGCAGCAATTTTGAAAGCATAATTATAACTTGTGATTTTTACACTCATTTTTCACTAAAACTTTTTACAAATAACAACTTTCTAATTAAAAAAGCTATTAATTTTTTTGCCCAATAAAACTTGAAACGTCCATATTTAACAAAACCGATTTATCAAACAAGGAAAGAAGTTTTGTAATTTTCAAATTATTAATGTTTCTCGTTTTTGTTATGGGTGAAACCACAGAGAGGAAAGAAGTTGTGCTTTCTTCACAGATAATATTATATATATTAAATCAAACAAGGACGACATTTAAATAGGAAGCAAGTTCTGTTATTTTCAAGTAATTCCAATTTAGTTTTTGTTGTGGACGGAACCAAAAAAGAGGTTCTTTCCTCTTCAATTAAAATCGATCTTCCTTTCTAATATAATTCTAATCTTAATCCCAATTCGTCCTTGTTCCGAAAAATTCGCAGCACATCCCATTTTCGTTGCGAGGTGAACGTTCCATCAACTTGTCCATCGCAAAGAAAGAGCTCGAGCGGCAAAACGTACGCTTGGGTAACCTAAATAAACCATTGGCCGCACCTCACGATTGGATTAGAACTACACCTGTTCGGCGGAGCTTACCTGTGCGATAGAGTTCAGACGGTGAACGTTTGCCATACTTCGAACAACTGTCGAAGACGGTCGCTTAACACAAGGGTTTCGGGGGACATTCTGTGCTCTTTTTTAACTGATGTGTGACTCTGCGTGTGGCCGGAAACGCAAAACGCGCACAGTTTTTTGTTAACTTCTTGCATAGAAACCCGTGGGCGAAGTGAATTTGTTTATTTTGTTGTGGATGTGCGAAGGAAGTCGAAGAAGGAGCGACCAGTGGCCGTAAGTTAGTCGAGAGCTTATTTTTGTAATAAGTGCTACAGTTAGTTACATGAAACACCCAGCAAACGAAGCTAATAAAACCATCGATGATCGCAAATGCTAACGAAAATATTGCTTTGGACAACTTTTGTTTAACTGTATTTGGGACGCGATCTACATAAATGGTAATGAATGGGATTTCTCGTATTTTGTATTCAAACGGCGAAATGTTCATTACAGGTCGATATTTATTGTTAATACCCGACGATTATAATGTCGGCGGCAATAATAAAACCCAAAAGAGAAAGAAAGCGATCTTTTGCGCCGTGACATTTAGAGCGGCATTGAAATTAAGTTCAATAAAAATGCCTCGGCTTTATTATAAATAATCGCACCTGAACACACTTACCCATTTTTCGAAATGAAATCTAAATTTGATGAATCATTAAATAATATATTTACTTACTTAAGTTTAATGAAAATGGTGAAAAATAAAAAAAGTTAATTGCTAGTATGTTCTAATGAATTTGTCAAAAAAATTGAGTCAGAATTAATACTGCAAAAATTAATTTAAATTTAAATTTCAGTAATCGTTAACCTTACATTAAGTTAAAAGAAGTAGGAAGTACTCAGTGTAAGACAGAGTGAGCAAGAAAAGGAAGCAGAAAAAAATCGAAACTGTTCTTTGATAGTAGTTCAAATTTTACTCCCGAATAGTGTAGTGGTGATTTTTATTTAAACAGTGAAGAAGAGGTTCAGACAAGACTGTTTTATTCATTTGGCACACTGCCTAGTGTCAAAATGAATAAAATTCTTTACTAAAAATAGAAAGGCAAACAAAATTTCAAAATATTTATTCACAAAATTTAATTTTTTTTAGAGTTGAAAACAGATATATATCCTGCACTTTTTGGGTTTCATAGAAGTCTGTCATCTTTAAATAATATCTGTTCATTTCAAGTGATACGTTGTGACGAAACAAGAAGAACATAGGGAATAGAAATAAGACGATTCTTTCTAAAAAGATGAATGATAAACGCATTTAAATAAAAGCTAAAGGAGTTACTATTTGTATTAAACATAACTTAAGTATAACTCCATACTCCAGCCAAAATCAATGATTATTATTTTTTAAAACTATACCAAAGAAATCTGCAGTTTCTTTGTGAATTCACATCATTAATTAACAACAAACACTTCTCATAGGAAGTCAAGTTGTATATCTTTTTGCCAATTGTAAATAAACATTTTGTTACCAGGTACATAATAACAGCAATTAGTTTTAAGAGGGCTACTACCTTTCACTAGGATCTGTGCTACAATTACTATGTTTTGTAATAACTAACGCTAATTTGATTGCAATATTCAGATTAGAATTTAATTTAAAAGCAATAGAACCAAAAAGAAAAGTAGATGTGTGATGACGTAATAGAAGAATAAAACAAATTAACGATAAAGTATAACACAAATGGAAATTAGAAAATAATGTAATAAATTTCATTTATTACAGAAAATTGTTGCACTTTTCGAAAAAAAAGTTAAACTGAATCAACGATTAGTCACAATTTATTTATCCAGAAGACATGTATCAAACAAGCCAAAAAAATATTGTAAAATTCTTGTAAGGCAATAGTAAAATACGTGCTACTGTAAACAAAATCATATAAAAATAAAACTGACTCCTTGAGAGAACAAAGATCACTCTAAAATTTCAAAGTCTAGCGTTATTTCTCAGGATGAATTAATGTAGAATAAATATTTTGCTGTGTTTGATTGCTTCCAATTTAGTTAAAACAGCTTCCTCTGTCTCAGACACTTTGATTGAAAAGAATTTTCAAACTTTACTTACTCAACGATAACAAAGAAAATAAGAAGAGCGAAAAATAATTCTGGAAGACATGTATAGAAGGCAGTGCATAAATTAATATAATGCTCTAAATTTAGAGTTTTCTATTTTTTATTTTTGACTCGAATTTGAAAGTTGCAAAGTGGAAAGAAATATTGACTAGATTGAACTAATCACTGATTTAATATAATTTGAAGTTTCTTTTTAATAAAGCCTAAGTCATTGATTGATTTCAGTTGATACAAATCAATTTTTATTGTTTATAAGTTTGGGTAAATAATAAAGCTGAACTAAAAAGCTTATAAAACTGAAATAAAAAAGCAAGTTTTAACGATTGATATTTTCTCTATTTTTCAATGCAGGGTCAATTGTAGCGCTCTTCTTTGTGTCTTCTGAAGATAAAATCTAAATAATCTTAATTTTTTTCCCAATTCGATTTGTTTGATATTTTCATCTTAAATGTCAGCTATAGTCTGACTTTTAAACAATAATTTGTTGTCATGGATTACTTGATTGCAAAACAACTTATAAATGTAAACTGATTTCAAAGATATTTCTAAATTTCGTATTATTTTTGCCGTGGCAATAGCGCTATGTGCGGACGTGTATTCTTCTAGTAAAGAATCCTCATTGAATCAGTTTCTCCTATTTTTGATTTAGGTGATTCACTTACAATGGTTTGACTGTTTGAAAGTTAACAGAATGCGTTTTTATTTATAATAAATTTTTTGCTAATGAAGCAGCTTTTGGTTTTCTTGGTGACGAGAAACGGCTCTGCCTTCACTGCTTGGACTGTTCTTTAATTTGGAGTGATGGATCCATGTTTCATCAACATCAAAACTCCATCAAATTATTTTTACTGCGTTGAGAAGTATGCAATTGAATGAATTTCAGATCAATCGTTGCAACCAACTTGCCGATAGTTTTTTCATCCCCAAAATTGTGTTTAAAATGTAAATCACATATTTCTTGGAAGCATAACTTCAGTTATCTTTTGTCTTAACTGGATGATTCCTAGCAGTTTTCCAAAGATTTCGTGGGAATTTTGGGCGTCCACTGCCAAGTAGGTCTTGAAAACTGATACCCAGGCATAACTTTATGTAACGGCGAAAAATGTAGAACTCTCAAGATCCTTTTCAGTTCATCTTGAATATAGGAAGAAGGTTTTTAATCACAACCTGAATGTCCATATGGAATATATTTCAGAACATTTTCACTTACAATTAGATAGTTGTCAGGAGTACTTTACAAATTTACTTTCAATTTGGCAGATGATTACGACGACTCATCGTAGAAGGAATTCGGTTAAAACGTCATTTATTTTTCAGTCCATTCTCGTAAAATGCATTTCCGGTTTCGAGATTTTTTCTAAAACTCTATGACTATTGTAACTCGAAAAATCGTAAACTAAAAATGGGATTTTACAAAAGACCCATAAAACTTTAACCTTTACTCTTACACAATCAGAAATTTGTTCAGCATAACACAATCGCTCTAAAAACCGGATGGCATGGACACATAAGTTTATTAGTGTTATGTTAATGTGTTGTTGGATCTTTTATGAGATATCCACACGTGTTACTAACTATGCGGAATGAAAACATAAAATTTAAAACAACTCAAAAAAAGAAGCAAAAAGTATATTAATGCACAAAGAAAATGTAAATTATTTAATTTATTTAACCATAAAATGATGGGAACTGAAGAAGGACATATACCTTCAAGAATTAGTAAACAGTTTATTGAAGGAAAACCAAAATCTAGCAGTACTTAGAAAGTCAAAGTAAAGAACAAGATTTTTTTGAGTAATAAAAGCGAAAGTTTTGAAAGTAGCTTCATCCAAAGGTAATTTCTTCGAAAGGAACTGGTATGTGTAAAATAAACCCAAAAAGAAGAACAGGAACAAAAAAGGAAATTTTTAAATTTTTTTACAAAAGTAATTTAATAAATGTGGATATTTCAGAGTTTTTATAAATCCTAGCTTTCTAACTAATAAAAAAATAATGGTAATGTAATAACACTAGAAAGTTTTTGAAAAATGCAATTTTAGATTATTTTATCGATTAAAGTCATGACGTTGTAGCATGACTTTGTAACTAACAATAAGGTGCTGAAAAAGTATAATGCGTTATCGATAATCAAAAATTCGTGTTTCTTGTCCGACCACTCGTATTTTAGATTACAATAACTTTCAATAAGAGTGGATGTAAGATTGTTGTTACAGCTTTCATTAATTAACACAACCATTCAGCGTACGACTCTTTCTCCTTTACTTTTACATTCTGCTAATAACTTACTAAAAGCACCTCAAATATTTAGTTATGTTATATACAGAAACTTGTTGTAATTAATGATATAGTTCTCCAGAGGAAGGAAATGATATAACTAAAGAAAATTGTACTTTTCCGCACCTTTTCCTTCTCTTGCTTCCTTTGACCTCCACATAGTCTCTCCACTTTACTTTTTCTTTACTTCATTTAATAAAAATAATTTATTTCATATGTAAAAGGCAATATCCATTAACACCTTGAAATGAATAGATGATAATGCGTTAATAATAATTCCTACAATTAGGAAGAAATGAGCCAAGGTAAAAACGCACCTTTCAAGATCTCGATTAAGAAAAGTTCCCAGCCAAGAATGCACAAAAGTCATGTCAGGGTCCGAAAGAAATAAAACAAATAAAAATGGACGGTCAATTTACATGAGTACAAGAAAAACTCAAGGTGAAATGTAATTGCTCTCGGTCACATGAACAAATTGCACACTGCAAGGTACACCGTAATTAAGCCAATTAAAATACAGTTAATTATGCAAGGCCTATGGAGAAAAACGAATTCAAAGCAAATGAAATTAATTTCACACGTACGTCATCTTAATGAGACGTCGATTTTGATGAAACTGACTGGAACAATCTTATTTTGCAAAACTTAGCCTTGTTAACAAGTATAATTTGATAGATTATAAGATTATTCAAAGAATTTTCTTCTTGTTCTGTTGATTAAAAGCCACGCATCACAAGAAATTAAATTAATTTACTTCGAATCCTTTTTAATTATTTTGATGTTTATTTATAAATGCACTTCTTTAGACACAAACGTAGTCTAATAATATATTTTTTTATTTAAATATTCAAAGAAAATGACTAAAAAATATTCTCGTTCCAATAAAACGTGCCACGTGTAGGACAATTGAAGAATTGGCTTTAATGTTAAATAAATCTGCAACTCTGTTTTAGTTATGGACTTCTTGTGCTTTATGTTACTCCCTCATCAAGTTCATATAACAGTAAACTAGAAGGAACGGGTAAATGTTTCTAGACTAGTAATTTTAACGCTACGTCACGAATGTATCCTTAGTATGTAAAATTCGACCAAGTTCTAAAGCTTGATGGATTGCAAAACCTACAGTTTTATATACAGTATGATTCAAAAGGATGCCTGATTTTCTAGACATAAATGTTTAAAGAAATCAAATAGGCAACAATGCACCTTGTAGATGCGCTTACTAATTTGAAATCATAGGTCCTTCATTTTTGTTGACATCTGAATAGGCACTGAGTGGTTTGGACATCAAATTTGATACAATAATAATTGTCACTTCTTAATACCTTATTTCAATCATATTCCCAAGTTTCTTAAATAAAAATTTGATGAAGAACTAGGTAGAGGCGTGTTGCAAAAAGAAACCACTTTAAACTTGCAAAGAGTTTAGAAAAATCCGAAAGTAAAAGAAGCAAAGCGAGCTCATTTATCATCATATATTGCTACGTTATTGTTTATTATTAAATTGTTATGGGCGCTATTTGTTGTTAATCAATAACTATTATATAAATATTAACATGAAACTCTTCTTAGGTTCAGGTTCTAAAACCTTTTCTTATTTGTTTATAACAACTACGGGGTTCTTTGTAATTGTTTAAAACTACGTGCTCTTTTGCTTATGAATGAAATTCTGTTTAATAAAATTATCTATTTTCAACTATAGGCTTTTATTTACAAATTCTGTTTTGCAACAATAATGATTTGGTTTTGTTTAACGGTATAATTTCTAAACTAAAATCTGAAATGGCTGAAATTGTTTTGGCTGCTCTGAGTTTGTTAACTTTACACGTAAATTTTTATGTGATATTCGTTGTTTTTTTTTTTGCTACGAGTGCAAAATTTAATTGTTGTAATTATTATTAATAATCTGTTCAATTCTTACGGTTTTTCACTTTAACGTTTCTTTATTTTTCACAGGACATTTAGTTCAATTCGGTTTAGTTGAATCGTATTTAGACGAGAAGTATTTTTTTAAACTTTTCAAACGCGCTTTTCCGTGTGTTTTAACGTAGACCTTTTAAATTTCCGACTTTCTTGCTTTTATAGTGTGTTATAGTGTATCTCCTTCTCCAATTACGGTGCCACAAACGCGTCACAAAAATTTGGAATAACAATTTTTTATTGACATGCGAAATTAGTTTGATCCATAAAAATAACTTATTTGATGTTCAAACAAAATCTCAAAGTGAAATTATTTACAATGTAATAAAAAAAAAATAACTAAAACTTATTAATATCATTAAATCAAAATCTAAATTCAAAATAACATAGCAATATGTCATGTTAACAATTCCAAAGATTTTTCCAACTTTATTACTTAATATTAATTATGTTTGTTAAGAAGGAAAACTTTACACAAAATTACATTATCTGATTATCAAATTCGTATCTTTGAAGGCCTATATCTACGTAAAGGAAGTTTGTAGAAACGTTTTCTTTACATTTTCGACAAAAAATATATGGTTCTAAAGACTACCCAAGTGATGGTGAGTTACTTTTGAATTATACTGTATATTAAATTATTTTATATTTTCTTTGTACTCAATTGTAGAATTATCATCTTGTAATTTCAGATTTTTGTTCAAACATCTCGATTCCCGAGAGACTACAGTTTTAAACAATTGCTATTTTTCTTGAAAGTTTTGAAGGATTGGAAAACCGTTTGAAAATCTTCAATTCATGTCGAATTGTACAAAAAACGATAATTTCTTTAAAATTGTAGACCTGAGGAGAGGAAATACGACAAGCGTTTCAGACGTGAAATAACATTATTTATAAATTTATTAGTTTTTTCTTTAATTTTAACATGAATAATTTAGTCTGAAAAAAACTTGTTATTAATTAGGAGATTCTTTGAGTTTCCCTCTTCTAATTAAACACGAGTTCAATTTTAAAGTCAAGTTTTATATTTAATTTAAATTATCGTCAAACAACATTAATTTTTCTTTAATTCAGGTAGACTTTTGTCTGATAAAAATTCGTATAACAAATTCTTAATCTTTAAGGGACACTTTAAAAATCGCTTAACGATTCACTGTCGGTTGATAGGAGTGAAACATAATTTTTTCAGTCCGCTACTAAAGTGTCCGTTAAAAGATTAAAAAGAATTGTGTGACAAATATTAAATAACAACCAATGTGCTGTCTAATAAGTAATCCCATACAAAGCGGCTACAGCAATTTGAAAATTTAGAAATTTGTTGCAAGTGGGTTTTGATTGCAATGGATTTCTCGAGGATTTTTTGGACATCTATGTCGGTCCTTTTTGGGGCCTCGCTAGCAGAATAACATCTCGACAATCGTGCATATTAGTAACCATCAGTGGATGCTGGAGGAATCCAGACGATTAAAACCGATTTTTTTCTGTTTTTCGTATTCCAATTTCATTTTTTTCAAAATTTTATATTTACATATATACCTTGTTTAATTAATTCTAAATTTCTTTTGTTAATTAAAATATTGAATATTTTCCTTTATTTCCGATGAGTGAATAAACCGAAATGATTTAAATTGAATGTAGAAAATTGCTAGACCTTGAAAATTTTGACTTTAACCTTTTGGAACTAGCAACAAACTTCTTTACCAGTCTTCTGTTCCATATATTAATCTATTCTTTACTTTTTGAACCAATTGAAACTGGTTGCTTTCATACAAACATTTAAATGCAAAAATACAATAATAAATGATTGATACTAGTATTTTAATATTTTTTATTTGTTACATGTTCTAATGTTATGGCTTTGCGTTAACTTTCTTCTGTGAACACCACATATAAGGCGATAGGTTTTACTCGTTATAGAAAACGGGATTTTTTATAATACATAAAAAAAAGAGTCTGTACAAAGGACGAGGGGTAACCGAATAATTTTCAAAAATTTCAGGAATAATAATTTGGAGAATCCAAGGGACATTCTAAAATTAAAGTTTGAGACCATTTGCTTATATCCTTTCCATTACCTTTCCTTCTTACATCCTTTTTATATGGCCTCTACCTTCATATGGTCTATCTATAAATATTCTCTACTATTCTTTCTATTATTCGTTGTCTAAAAGTTTCATTTCTTATCATGTTCATCACGGTCTTATCTTCAATTTTTATTGACTACCTCATTTTTATTAACTTAAATTATTTTTTCAATGTGAGTTTACAGTTCAAAGTCGTAATAGAGTGATTATTTTTCAAAAAATATATATTCACTCACATAATGGGTGTTATGGCTGTTAAGCATATGTTGCAATGTGGTTTTCTAGGCTATTTGTTAAGCCGAATAACTTAGCACCCGTTATATACAGGTATTATTTAATTGCACACGTAATTGAATTAATTAATTACGATTTAATTGCATTATTAATTGTTGACAAATTGAAAACGGGAATTTGCCTCAAGAGACTGATTTAGAAGCATAATTTATATTATTAATATTAAGTACTAAATTATTAATAAAAAATTTAAAACGATACTATTTCATTGGAATATTTCCTTTATTTTTTATTCAATAAGTGAAGATAATTTTTTGCCAAGAAACAAAATATTTTTATGCATTTAAGTCAATTTAGTCAATAGATTTCGAACAGATTTACTAAATTAAAAAAAAAACTGGCTTATTTCTTGTACAATAAAAGTTTAAAACAAGAAATTTTTGGGCTGTAGATACGGTTTAGAGATAGAACATGTTCTATTTTTTCAGATAGTTTTTAAATCAATTTAAATTTTGATACAATTCACTGTACAAATTAACAAGAAATTTTAGTTTTGTTCATCTACGATAATTAATAAAAAAATGATTTTTTTGTTTTTTAACTTTTAGTTCAATGGAACAAATTCAAATTTAGTGATGTGTGAAGTGTTTTGAGTTTATTACAACTTTCCACCACTTCATTCTGCAATGAATTAAACAAACCTGGTTAATAAGCACACCACAGAAAAGAAAGTAATGCCTAATACGTTCTACTTACTCTAAGTAAGCAGCCTTTACAGTGATAATAACAATAATAACAACATTTTATCACTTCGGTTTACGACTCGAGAACGAGAGAAATTATGCAAATCGGACGAGCTTTTCCGCTGGAAATTTTACAACCGCTTAGCTAACATACGCGAATGTTACAAGTTTAATCCTTACCAACCGATTATATTATTATTACATTCTAGGCTTTAATTTCTATTGACGAAGTCGAAGAATTCTGTAGCACACTTTGTTTTCAGGTCATACACCAGTTGGACGATTAATTCACAAACAGCGTTTGACATATTTGCGGTTGCAAGTGATTACTCCAACGATATTTATTTATTTTCTGCGAAATTTCTCTGAGGAATTTGCGACAATTATCCCAGCAAATGTTTCCGCGTTACGAGATGAAATTAATATACGTCCGCAATCTTGATACTGAAGAAATATTTAAATGAATATTTTAGCGAATATTTTACCGTCGTCGGTTATTAGCAGATGTTGAAAGCAATTTTTGCGTTTCGCTGCAAGTTATTTACGATTATTAATTACAGTTGTTTTATCCTACGTAAACATGTGATGATTTCAGTAGGTTGCACATACGACATCAGACAATGAAATATCCGTAATAGGTCGGAATGTTTGTAACACACATAAATCATCTTTTAGGTCAACTACACACTTGCAGAACCTTTTTAAAAAACCACAGAATTCAGTCATTTCAAATTTTAAACTATAAGAAAGAAGCGAATACACTTTCTGTCTTAAAATTTAAAGTTGGATTTAAAATGGTTTTTCGATTATTCAAATAACTAAACAAAAAATTCAAAAAATAATAAATTAGAAATCTTATCCAAATTTTCAATAATTAACTTCAACCTTTTAAATGTTAGATCTTTGGAATTCATTGTTACTGATTTAAAAATGTTGTTTAGTTCGGAAATTTTACTAAACTTTTTTTCATTTACATTGAACCAAGAGACTTCAACAATAAGTTAAGAGAGAAACTCCAAATTTAATGCCCATACACATGAAGAAATTCCCTGCTTCGCGCTAAACTTTTTTGCTTGCTTATTCTCTGTTCTTAGAGAATTACAAAAGCACAAAGAAGTTTAACACGCGTGAAATTAAATCGTCAGACTAATGCTGACTGAAAATGCATTTGTGTGAGCAAAAATTAAAATTCCGTCACGGTTTCGGCTTTGCACGATCAAATCTCGAGGTGCGGACGTCCTAAAACTGTTCTGTAACCTCATCGTTCACGGTGGATCGTCTTGATCAATGCGGAAGGTGTTGCAGTTCTTTTTGCAGTGTGGTGTGGATCAAAGGATATTGTACAGTGAGGTGAAAAATGCGGATATAGTCATTGTTTGTTGCAACTGTTACTTTTGAGCTACGCAAACGAAAAGGCAAGAATAATGTGCTTACTTCTGAAAATAAGAAGTTAAATGACACGCAAGTTTATAATAATCAATTAAAATAAAAGAACATTCTGCAAGTTATAATGTTATAGATAAGACTTGCTCAAACAGTTACCCCAAGAAGCAAGGATTCAATAATAACATTCCGTTTATAGAAGTGTATTAATAATGACGTCAATGAAACTTATAAAGGCCCTGCTAATTTACATAATTTTACATAAATGCGACTTACATGAAACAAATTAATCGGGTGTCTTTGTTTTAAGCCTTGTTAATCCGAATGAACCTCACGTGCAGGTTCGTGATTGATTTTTCTTTAATGTGAACATAGGAAGACAGGTTTAGTCTTTTAAGTTTATTTAAACATTACATTCTTCATATAAAAACACAATCAAAATTAAGAGATAAAATTTGAAGGAATTCGAATCCATGTTTCCCTTGGGAAAGAAATGGCAATAAAAATTAAAAAGAACAAAAGTTTATAAATTATTAAATATAGCTCCGGTTTTCTCACTTTTTTCTTCAGCTCTTACGATCATTAACTCCTTTTTTTATGGTTATTCTTTTCTTTTCCTATTTTCAAATCTTCATTTAGGAGGTTTTCTAATTACTGGTTATTGCTCACTCGGTCTATATAACTTATGTATCTTCTTCACTGGTCTCGAATAATTTAGGTGACTCTAACTTGTAAGAAAGTCTCTCGAACTTTTGTTTGTCGTTCAATTTGATTGTTTCAAAAATTTCTTAAAATTTATTTATTTTTTTTTAACTTTCTTTTATGTTTAAAAGTTTTAACTTTTCCCTCTCGTGGGAAAACTGCCTAAAATCACAGAGAAAATACGTCAGAGCTCTAGAGGAGGATTTTCTATTTTTAATTCTTTCCTTCTTTTCAACTGTTCACGAATTGTTATCTTTAATGTAATGGTGAGTGCAATGAATTTTTATATCTCGATTAGTATTTCTATTTTCATTTTTATTATTATTTTTATTTACAACACTCAAATAACTGTTACTTGAATTGTTACACATCTGGAGATATTAACTAATTAGAATGGATTTTTTCATGACTCTATTTCCTCTTCCGACTTTGCTCTTATGATGACTCTTACAGTACTTGAATATTTCAACTTTTTTCTTATTCCTCCTTCACCCTATTTCATTTTCCTCTTGCAACTTAAAACCAATAGTTAACTTTTTCTTTCAGAATTTTCTTTTTAATTTCATTTATAGAAGGCCCAAATTTGTTTGCCCTTTCAGTAAAAAGAAAATCTATTTAATTCAATCGCTCCAGAATGTAATGTATTTCCTTCTTTTTTTTCACCACCGAAAATCGATCGTTAATGTCTTTGTATATGGTTTTCAAGTTTCTTGTTTTATTGCCATCGAAGCTGCTTTTTGAAAGCAAGAACTTTGAGACAAAACTGCATACTGGTGAGGATTTAACAAATCCATATGACTATAATGATCGTCAACGAATTCTACTGGCGAAAACTCTATCATCTATAAAGAGATAACATTATGCCATCCATTGGCGGCCTAATTTAGGCACGGGGCCTAGTTTTAAAGCTAAATTAGTATTTGCAAGTACAGATAAGTCCTTTTATCTTCTTAGCGTTTTTACTTGCGCAAAAGTGAAAGACAACATTGACGTTGGGTTCCCCTGCTTTTTAATTTGGAATTTACTAAAAACATTTTTCTTACAAAGTTTTTCGTAAAGTGTATACATGCTTCTACTGCTATTTTCTACAAAATTGATTAATTATTTTTAGAAATTCTAAATTACTTCCTCTTTGCACTTCTTTTGCATGGTTTGTTCTTTCCTTAGATCAGGACTTGAATAAAAGCAATTTTATTTTTTGTTGTCTATAGAAGTCACTCTACTTTTAGATGTTTTTGTTGCGGTGGATCTATGGACTATTTCCTTGCAGCGTTCCTTCAGTCTTTTAAAAATGGTTGAATGGCTCCGTGAATCTTAAAATCTTAAAATATTGCTATAGCCAAAAATATTGAACAAATACATAAAGTAAATATGAAAGCCTTTTACAACTGATTTCTTTAATTTTTTTAAAATTTATTGATTATTAGTTAATTAACTTTATTAATATAATGATTGGATAAGAAATAAAAGTAAGTAAAATGAACATTCATATTTGATCCAGTAACTACAAGGTATTTCAAAAATTGTGCGAATTGCTAACGGTCATTTTATATGATACTCTTAATGAAACCACAGTTATTTAAAACAACGAAAAGGAAATGAATTTATTTAACTAATGAAAAAGCAAATCTTGATCGTTTCAAATAAATTAAGGCAGGTAAATTTGAAATCTACGCATAAAAGTTAATGTTTATGCATTCATTATTTTAGTGCTCGTTTCCTGATTTCAAGTGAATGCAAATTGAATCTATCTCTTACAGTAAATACTGAAATGCTCAGCTTGAAACTCAACTTAACGGTAATCTTAGTTAAGATTACAATAACGTTTGTTTCTTATCTTTGGAGACTAAACAGTTAGATAGAGTTAAAAGTATTTTTGCTCTTTAATTAATATTTTTGGGCACATATTCAACAATCAAAATATAAAGCTCAGATAACAAGTTTAGTATTAATTCTTTCTTCCCTTGCAATATCTTTCTCTTTCCATCTAGTAATTTTCAGCACCTTTATGTCGACAGATTCGTTTTCATTTTGCTTTTGGTGTTAGTTTTCTTTCTGCTTTTATTATTTCTGTTGTAATAAGATTTGTTCCTTATACTACTGCTTTCCTTTACTTCAAATGTCTATCCTAATGTTTTACTTTCCCTTTCGATTTTTGTCCAAAGCTCATGGTCACCTATACATACGATTGTCAGTGTGATCGTCTTACGCAACCATATATTTGTTTCTTTGGAAGTATTCTCTTTAATAATCTATTGAAAGTGTAGATGGTTTCATTTCAATAATTACCAATTTTTGTGTTAATTTCGTTATACTGTTCATTACAGTGTATGGCTTGAAAGTTGGTAAGCTTTTATTTTCTTACCAGGGCAAAGAAAAAAGCAATTTCTCTTAAATTTAAAAGGCGGTTCCTTTGCGTTGCGAGCTCTTCAATTATCTGGGAGCTTTTTATTACGCGTTGACTTTTTCAGTCATATTTCCTGAATCATGAATAGATAAAATTGAAAAAATGGCAAAGTGGGTACTCAGAATCTCTTGTTGATGGAATGTTAAACGTGGCCGGCGATGATGTAATCCACCTATAGAAAACAAAATATCAAATCATTGGTCGAACACGACCCTGGCCTATTGTTGGCTGCGGTGTTCATTACAACATTGCACAAGCCAAACGAAAAACCAACAACCAACAGCGAGCGACCTCAACGGCTTCTACGGTCGCGCAAGAAACCAAGAGAGACGCCGATGGCCAGTTTCTGTTCGCGTTGTTTACGTCCGCGGCGCTCGGGCGCACACATACATTAACGTCTTTATCGTTATCATTAATTTCGATTTATTGTCAAGGTTGGCAACGGCACTGGAAGGCGGCCTGCTCCCTTGCATTCTACCGGTTTTCCTTGCTTGGGCTTTAAACTGAGCATAGCGATTAAGAGAGGCGCTCTGCAAGTTTATCGTCGAGCTTGACATTTAGAGGATCGTTAGAGTTAATTTCCACTCGTCCTGGTCGAGGGGAATTTACATTGTTGTTGACTAGGAGGGGATCCTTTCGATAGGATTGTTTGGAATTTTATTGCATAAGTTCTGCTATTTTTAGAAGTAAAGGCAATGCGTTTTTAGAGAAATGAGAAAAATATAACTATTTCAGAATCTTTCTTCTTCATTAATCATCTATCATACGTCCTAAAGTTTTAATAGAAGAAAGCTGATTGCTATAGTAGATAAAAGTTGGTTACTTTTCATCAAATACTCTAAAGTTTAGTTGAGGACATTCTCCTTTTTCCTACTCTGGATATTTTCATACTTTTTCATCGAATTATTATTATCGCATTATTCCTATTATGTTACGAAATGAAATATGATGCAACTCCATTAGGTTTAGTAATAATAGTAATAACAACTCATCAACGGTGAGTACAATCACCTAACCGCGACTCCTACGTCCTATTTGAAGAGCCCACTTAATGCGATTTTAATTACAAAATTCTTCGACTACACACATACCGTGTATGCGGATGATGAGCTCGGATTTTTTCTTGAAGCGGAAGTCTCCTCCAGAGTCCGCCATGATGATCTCAGGCGTGTAAAAATGCGAAAAGGGAAAGGTGTTTCGCAGCATCTTTGTGGTGTTTTTGCTATTTTGAGCGGTGATCGGTCGACAAGAACACAATAAATAATCAGCTACTTTTACAGCTACGTGAAACCACAACGGAGCATCTAAAAATAAAGCTCCGAGGTATGCGAGATGTACTTTTTCTTTTCTCTGTGGTTGTGATATTGGGGTGTGGACAATTTAGAACCTGTTCGCGAGGTGAAACCGCCAATTTAAATTGCTTGGATTTATTGCTTTTAATGGACAATGCCGGACCTTGGTTTGTCGAGTTTGTTGTGTCGAAAAAGGCCAAAAACGACAATGAAAAGGCAATCGTCGATTGAAGTAGGTAAACATCAACTGAGTTCATTAGTATTTTGAAACGGATCTGACCTTAGCCATTATTTACTTTTTGGTCATCCCAAAGATGACGTCGGAAAGGTTTTATTGCATCATGAGCTTTAATTAACATTTATGGATAAACAAATCCAAAAACGAATACAAGGAGTAATATTGCGAAAAATAAAAGCTTAAATAAAAAAAGAAAGAAAAATTAAAGCAGTTTTATACAATGAAGAACTTAGGAAGTAGAATTTAAAACAATTTATTCTTCTGTTTCAACTAAATAAAATTATTATTTGAAGAAAAATGAAATTGACTATTTCTACTGAGACTAGTCGCTGTGCTTTCGGTTTGAACGGCGTTTTTTTAATAAAAAATGTTCCTTGTATTCGCCGACTTAATCTCCATGAAGCAGCAAACTAAATCTAAGTCACTTTGAAATTTTAAATTTAAAATTTAATCAAATCTGAAGAGAAATAGATTTGAAATTCCGTGTGTCTACAGTGCGCTGCGCCGTGGTCCGCCCGGCATAGTTTGCGCCGACCTTTACTCGTAAATTTACTAGTATTTCCTTGACACCTTCTGAAAAAGTAATTAAATGACAATATGTTTAACATCTGCTACATAGAAAACGTAGCTTACTACCACATAAAACATATCATTAACTTATTTAATAAATAAAACTTTACAGACTTCTGCACGATGTGCATAAACGAATCATAAAGAGGAAATTAAGCAATCGGGAGGTAATTAAAACGCCAAACAAAATAATTACAAAAACTTAATAATAACTAAAAAAATGTAATTATAAAAACATTTGTATTTGATTAGTTCCATCGTTTATTGGCGTGAGTGTAATGAAAAAAGTATTTTTATTAATAAGTTAATAACTTAAACAAATGGTTACTAAAGGTCGGTTTAATGATAATAGTTAAGACTAACAGTCCATAATTAACAGGAACAGTTTTGGTGAGCACTGCATTCAGGTTGAGTATAAACGGTAAATTTTGATTGATCAATCAATTCTAGATGTAATTAAATCGCAAAGCAATTGAGTTTAAATAACCAAACTGTTACAGGGATTTTTGTACAAAAATATTTTTATAAAACTGTTTGAAAAACTTGCTTGCTTGCGTTCTTTAGCTTGCGCAGCATTCGCACATTATTATTGCCTTTCGGGCCTAGCCTTTTCAGGCATTTACTAAATATAATATGTAGCTGATGCACAAATATCCATAGCTGAAATGGGATTCGAACCCAAATCGCCGAACGACACGACTTACAAAGTCGGCTATGTTAACCGCTAAGCCCTTCGACAGTCCAAATTTCGGAAAACTTAAATATACTGACAAATAATATGGATATACTTATTATATAAAAAAATGTTCTTAATTTTAGAAAGAGATTTCAACGCTGCCTTATGCACTTTCACACTGAAATTGATAATAAGTATAAATAATGATATTACTTTTATTGTAATTGTATGTAATTTCTGATTTGTTGACATGACATACACGGTATGATTATTCCATTGGTTTAATTCAACAAAAAAAATTAATTACGCATGCAAGGAGATTTCTCAACGGTAAAACAAACATCATAGGTGTAAACGTCGTACTGTTTCTCTTGTGTACCCGCTATTTAAACATTAATTGACAACTTTCGTTCCTCCCAAGAAAGAAGAAAGAAAAAAAAACGCCCGAGCCTTTTCCACGTGGACAGATCGCACCTGCAACTTTCACAGTTTTCTTTTCGGGGAAGGCCTGACATAAAATAAATCGACGGATCATAAGTGCGTTGTTCTAATTTTCTATGTCTCAGGGCGAGGTTCGTTCCAGTAGAAAGTTATCCGTAACTAAATTTGTATTACATTCTCTCTAGAAAATGCCGCCGACGATTAAATTCTTGCAACGCTCGTGTTTGTCTGCAGCTTTCCTATTTTTTATGTCTACAAGTTGACAATGAGCTGGGAAAAGCTCTATTGCAAGGTTTTAAAATTATGAAATGCAATTAAATACATCAATATCTAAAATTTCTAAAAGCGCGTTTTATTTTATTAGCAACATTGTTTTAGTTAAAATGTAGAGAACCATTACCTTAAAAATTAGAAGTCAGTGAAACATAATTAGGGCACTGACATCAATTATTTTTTATTGTTATTTTATGACCACAATGTGTAACGTCATAACAAAAGACAAAACAAATAATAGTTTAAGTAAAGCACTCCATAAGTTAAAGCCATTCATCTGAAATAGTTAATTTATTTTTTGGTATTTTATTTATTTTAGGAGTATTCTTATTGGCAAAAGTAATACAGTGAGAAATTTAAAATAACAATTAATAGTTATATTGTTTACAGTGGCAGATTAGCTAGAATGTCGGTTTCCCCGATGGCAAGTGGGCTGCCTGAGCCCCTAATGAAGTGCCCTCCTTAGTTCACCACTATTTGTTTATCAAATCACATTTACCTGGTAATTAAAAATTGAATGTTATCATAAAGAAATCTATCCTAAATTAAAAGTAACTTAAGAAGGTAAAATAAATTGTCGCTAATAAATTCTCCTGATCATCCAAATCCCAAAAAGGAACAAAAAACTAAGTTGGCAGTTATTTTTGTCCCTCTGATAAAGAAATATTTAATGTAGTTTATGGTTGTATCACGTTAACGACAAAAATAAAAAGGGAATCTTTAGCGGTTTTTGTGACGTAAGCTATGTGTTTTTGTATCCAAAAATAGCTAGGTTTCACTTTCGCCTGCGACCTTGAATAACACCTTAAGAAGAGATCCCAAATCAGGTAAAATTTTGCTTAAATATAAATAAATTATTATCGTGTATATAATTTTAATCTTAATGTCTTTCAATAAAATTACTTTTCGTTTTTGACATGTTTCACATTCACATTTTTTTGACTTTAATACCTTTCGTTTATTTAATGTCTCTGGAAGTGTCTTTATACCTTGTATCATTTTCTCATGGCCTTTTAAATTTACCTACTAGTTTAGTTTAATTGATTTCTGTAACTTCGTCTTGAAGTACACACTAATATCTGTTTTTAATTTCACTTTACAGTTTCTTTTATTTCAGTTTTATTAATTCAATTCATTTAATTTCTGCAATAATTGTATAACTTTATAATTATTAAGTCTCTAGGAGACAAAAATATTTATAAATTCGATTAGATACTGACACTATTAATTTATGTATCGTATGTTTCATTTGATTTAGAAGTGGACGCGTACTTGTGTTAGATTTTCAAAATTAAATATATAGTTTGCGAATGGCTTCCTAGATCAGTAAGTGATTATTCTATCTCACATGAACAATACATATTACGGCGATGATCAAAATTTTCATTTTTAAAGACTTAGATAAAAAGCTACATCGTTATACTAGTTGCAATAAAAAAAAAACGCAGTACTGTTTTCTTTGCTACAATGTTTGTGTTCCTTGTTTATGTGAAACAGTGCCCGTAACTGGTAAATATTAAAACAGATATCAAAATAGAATAAAATAATTCAGTATTATTTAAGGAAAGAAAATAATGTAAATATTCAAAGAAGTTGTAAAGATACAATGAAGAAGAGGAAGCAAGAATTACATCTACACAAATCAAGCTCTCCATAATCCAAATCGTCCACATTGTACGTGTATGGCCAAAACAGCGATTCGCAAGCTGTATATCACTTTTTACAAAATAAAATGTTGCCGAACAGTTACAAATTTGATTGTAAAAGTTGATGTTTCGTTATAAGTTCGATTTATCCCAAAGAAGTTGTCAATTTACGCGAAACGTGGCCTTTTAAATAGTGTTAAATTAATTAATCTTCTTGGCATATTCTTGAGGATTTTATTAATTTTAATCGAGAATTTAGCGCTCACCGTTAGCTCTATTTACAAAAGTAATTAACAATTTTGTTAAAGCTATTGCTAAATTTGGAATAATTAATAACAAATAAATTTAAATAAACTCTAATGAGTTCTGTAATGCTAGTTAAAAAAAAATTAAAGTTTTGTCATGACGGTGCCCTTTTGCAACTAATTCCATTATGCTTTACATATGTTCTATCGGCGCTCTTTCGAGTAAAGTAAATATAATTATGGCATAAATTGTCAAATGTGTATAAATATAATACTAATCAAAAAATTCAAATTTTTCATAGTTTTTTAATTCCATTTAATATTTATTCGATCTACGTGGAATCCTTGATAAAATCACGCATTTATTGTCTCGCTATTTAACGGCCATCTTTGAGTACTAAAGTTAATTACATTTACAAGGAGTTTGAATTGTATAAACAGCTTTACTTTCTCGTATATTATTTTACCTGATTCATAATTAAATTAAAAATAAATTAACGAAGTTTGCTGTTTAAACATAAAGTAAATTATTGAGTAACATTTAAATTAAATCTGACGTATTTCTATAAAAAGAATTTTCTCGCCGCAGATTAAGTTTACAACTTAAGTTAATAACTTACAGCGTTACCAAAAGCCACTCCTCCGAATTTTTGTTCGGACATATAAAAATAATTTTACGGCCGGTCTTTGTACCCGGCATAAATTACGCTTGTCGTTTAATGTCAGTTAATTTAATTCAATTCAAGGTGGAACTTTCGACTGCAAGTAATTGTCCTGTAACTTTACTGATATGAAGCAGATGATGAAAAAAAATGAGTCAACGTAAGCGCGAACTCATGCGGGCGTGCACATGCAATTTGCGTGTGAGAGATTTCAATGCTGCGTCACCTTTGTAACCTGCTCGGCTTACTGTAAAAAGTGGGTCTCGTATTAATGGATTGAAATGAGTTAACTGTGTTAAATCTTATTCATAATCGCAGGCTGTTATTTTGAGAGTCACTGCGAGTGGGAATTTGTGAGTTAACTTGTCAGAGAGGCCGATTTTTTTCACACTTGAGCCGACGGTATTTCGAAATAATTTGATTAATGGCTGGAATGAAAATTTAATACTTATAATTATTTTGTCAATATTCAATCAAATAAATTGCAAGAAATTGAAAGATTCAGCAACACGAGATATAAATCCCAAGTTATTATAAAACTATAATCTTGAGCTTTTGAATTAAAGATTGATTTAGCAGAAGCACATCTTTAATTTTACCATTAACTACAATTCATTAATTTCAACAACTGAACAAACTAAAACGTAAAATTTATTTTGTATTTTCTTGACACTAGAAGAAGGAATTGCATTGAGCTTCACAACTGCAACGTGGAAACAAAACTGGGAAATTTTAATTGAGCAACTGTGACTTAATTAAAACCTCAAATATTAAATTAAAGTTAAAACAATTAAAAAATACCCGAGCAAGTAATAAGTATAAAAATATGTATTTATAAAAATATTCGAATTTAAATATCTATCTGAAGTAACCCGTCGATCGAATTTTGCAAAAAAAACGATTTACAATACTAATTAGTACATTAAATGATATACCGGGTGTCCAGCAAGTATAATATTCTTCTCCGGCGTCTACAATACACACCATTCATATTTCCCTACTCATATCTAGGGATACTTTAAGGAATTTGTCTTAAATTTAGGTAATCTATCCGAATATGTAATAATATAAAAGGTATTCCGTTGGAAATAAGAGCGTTGTATTCTGATCCCAAAAAGCTGAATACTTAACTTGAAGAAAAGCTTGAGATTCTTGCACTTATTGAATATTTTAGACGTTAAAGACAAAACCACTTCCAGTGGGAACGCCTAATTTTTTTTGCTTAGGGGCCATGACTTTGTCATAAGGTTACCATTAGAGTAAAATGAATATTAAGATAATATAGTTGGCAAGATTAAAGCAACTTGCGACATTACCTTCTTCTTTAGTTAATACCTTATAGCGCCAACTGAGGTAGAGAATCCACCAAGTTCTTCCACTTTTTCCTGATTTCCCCCTTTACTTGGTCTAGTTCTTAAAATCTTTGTTATTTCTTATACTTCCTATTTGCCGCTTCCCGTACCCATTTGATTTTGTTACTCTCTTGAGACATTCTCTGCACGTGCCCATACCGACAAACAATAAAAATTGTATAGGTCCCAAGTCAAATCCTTGCGGAACCTCCAGTATCTCGTAGTACCTTAATCACTTGTTACTAGTTTCATACATTTATTAATAGAGACATGTAAGGGTTCAGTGAGTAAATTTTTTTCAAAAGTACAAAAATTAATAAGATCAACATCAGTGAGTTAAAATTTTCGGAAAACAATTTCCTTCGAACAAATTTTGAATAACGAGAAGACTAGGCACATCATATTTCCTCGAAAATATCTTAAGTATGTCAAACAAAAATTCACATACAGAGATTAGAGGTAAATTCAATTAGCCTCTTCGGTAATCATTGGAACTAAGCTGAATAAATAATGAGAATAGCAAAGGTCCCAAGTGGGAACCTTGGGGTGCTTCGCGATACGTTGTTAATTATTTAGGTAAACGCGTTTATTAATATAAAGTTGGTTAAGTGAAAGTAATTTTTCTTCGTATGGCTAAAAATTCTTTCATTCGAATACATTTCAAATATAAGAAAAAGGTCTTATATGACTGACTATGATGCCATATAAGAGGACATAATTTCTTCACAGGGCCAATTAGAATTAAGGTAATATTCTGAAGTAAGAGTTACCTGGAATTTGCTTGAAAAGCACAGCAAACAGAAATTCCTTAATTGGTTTGTAGATTTAGAGTTAAATTCAATTAGCCAAAAGTTCCCAGCATTCACTGAATGCAAAGTCGACGAAATCTTAAGTGATTGTGTAAAGGATTCTTAAAATTCCACTCATATAACTGCAACTCCTTGCGAATGACCACAGTCTTCAGGACGAGGACGTAGTGTTGCAGTATCACGACGTAACCGGCTCGGGCCAGTTTTCTTCCATATGTAGAATCAACAATGGACGTCCGCGATTCGGGCTGCATCTCAACGAGAGAACGTCGTTACGAAATTTGGGTTTAATTCTGCCATTGTTTCGGCGCTAATTAAAATGGTGCTGAGGTAACGCGGGCGAAGAACGCGGTGATCTGCGTGACTGTAAGCGTCTCCTTGGCATTAATAGAAAGGAGAGGAATTTTTGTTTGGAATTAAAATTTACATGATTTTACATAATTATGTAAGGTGTTTTGTTGAGTTTTTGCAAAAGGTGTTCAGTGGAAGGAAGGAGAAACTTTAAATGGCCTATAAAATCCCATGACGAGAATCACAGTGAATTGACGAAATTAATATTATTTATTATTAATTTGCGTTCTTTTCTTATTAATTGTTTTATATTCACAGAAGTCGTTTATTAGGAAATTTAATTATTCTTCACAAAGCAATTTTATTTCTACCTGGAATGTTGCAAAAAAATTCTTCTGGAGATTCTGAGATCCTTGGACTTTAAATCCGTTTCAGTTTCTACAAAAATCGATTAATATCTGCTAACTATTATAAAATCTGGTATTGTAATTTTAAAGAACTCCAATTAGTGTGTTTTAGACGCGAGTCACGATCTAAATTAAATGCGATATTCCGTCATTATAACTTGACATCTCATTTTATAGTTACATTGAAACGAAGCCATCGAATAAAGTAAAAGTGCCGTCGTTACAACATTCCTTGAATAACACAATAATTTGAAATGCCGTCGCCATGAAATTATACCTGCCTCTTCGTGACATTTGCTAACTTGAGATTAGAATAGTTTAGACAAGGTGATCGCCTTAGTACAATACGAGAAACCGAAGAAAGAATGAAACTGGCAGGTTGCTTTACTTTCTTCTTCCATCAGGTGTTCAGGTGCAATGCTAATGTAATTAATATTTACGGTTATTTACGCGAGCGGAAAAAAATGCCTCTTGGGTGTGATTTACTACGTGGAATATAGACTAAGGTCATTCGGTGTTGTATGTCACATTCTTTACATAAGCCAGTCGATTAGTTCGAGGAAATAGGCAGATTTTCTGATACGTTATGGACAGTTACTTTTGAGATATAGATGCAGTGGGAAGCCTCCGTGGTCGTAATTTGTGGGTTTTATGATAATCACCTGCTAATAAAATGATACAACCTAACCGTAAACATCGTAGAGGAATTTGTTAGTTTTAGAACAGCATCCTGATTCTAAATCAATTCCTGTTCTTTTTTTAAATAAATCTTTTAACTTTCACTTTTTTGCATTTATTTTTTTGTGAAATGCTTTCTAAGTGTACGGCTATCTTATTTTGCTTTGATCTGATTTATATAAACACTGTGAATTGAAAACGAATACGGTTTCTTTAATGGTAAACACGAAACGAATAGTTTATGTAACGTGAACCGACAATTAAAACAGTTACGTCGCAATGACGGTGTCTAATTGAGGAAATATTACGTCTAACAGCGAAACGTTTTTTTTGTCTTTAGTAGTAAAATGCATTCATGCAGCTGGGTTTATGTAATTAACCTGAATATGTACTTAAAAATAGGTCGTTTCGGATTCGACCGGAAATTTGAGTTTGATAGCCTAGAATGGTCGAACTTAAAATGTGTTGACTTTTTGATTATTACAACAGACTTTCACATAGTTTTATGAATGAATTAATATTGGTAGTAAAAAGTCTGGACAAAATTCCATTAATTTATTCAACCAATTTTCTAAAGTTTTAATAAAAAGTTATATAATGTTTAGGTTTCAGTTTTCAGTTCGATTTGTATCGCATATTTCAGTTGTAACCATAGCACGTAAAAATAACAATAATAAAAAAGTTGAAAAGTCAACACAGTTCTTTAATATCATATAAAAATATTCAATTAAAAATTCCGCAATTGAAAAATCCGTTTTATAGTCCGCGGACCGGATAGAAAGATATGAAAAATACCTGGTCCTTCAAACCGGACTTGGTTGTAGTTTTTTAGTCGAATATTTTTGTGAAGTGTTAAAAAACTGTTGACTTTTATACTTGTTTATTATTACTTTTTACATGCTATGGTTACAGTTGAAAATATTTGTAATTAAAACCCTCTTTTGTATTCGTCTTTGTAAAAATAATTTAAATATTAATTAAATTATCAAATTATTCCTCATATAAGTTAATATTCTTAAAACTTCCTATAATGTAATGTAGTTATTATTTACATAATTGTACCAAACGGATAAAACTGTTATATTACTAAACAGCTCATTATAATTATGTGACAAGAACAGTAAGTATTATAATTACAAAACAGACGCAGAATTAATAATACACAGCAACATATAAGAAATATATAAGAAAAAGAAATTACTATTAATTCATTTTTTTAAATATGATGCAGAAACAATTTTATTACTTAATCGTTTCAAAACCTCTCACTAGTAATGTCAATATTGGATCTGCTTCTTTAGTCATTGTAAATGTTTCAAATGACGTTAACATTTTTTTTATTTAACCTTCATTATTCTTTACGAGTATACTCGTCGAATTTTTACGTTTCTATTGTGCCCAAGACGAGTCAACTCGCATTTGCTTTTTAAAGATGATATCAATTTTTTCAATTTATGAAATCTAAAAGTATTTGAAAAAAAACTAAATAATAAACGCAGATTTTCTAACATAATCATCTAGTTCCACTTTTATTATATTTTCAAATATTTTTTAAGTAAAATGATTCATGTTCACCAAATTAATGTATATTTTTAGCGGAAATGTAAAATGTGAAAGTCTAACTTCTGGCTCAAATCCAAACTATCTTCACTAGAGTTCATATACCTATCTTTTTTAATTCAGTGTAAATTTTAGAATGAAAAGTACTAGTTCGATATTATTTGTTATTAATACTAACATATTCCTTTGTATTTATTTTTTTAGATTTTGTTATCTCGTACGTTTTCACTTTCTGTTTTTCGTTTGCAACATTATCTTAGACATTCTAATTCTCGAATTTAAAGGAAAATTGAATCTAGACATTTAATAAAATGAGAGATTTGTATTAATGCGCAGAAGTTATTAATTTCTTTTGAGAACATAATTATGGCTAGTGACAAATTTATCCTTTTTAATTTGAGTTTATTACATATTTTAATAAAGTTTGTTTATACGTTAAGTACTTTTTATATTAAAAAAAATCTGATTATGCTTTTCGTCAATTTTTTTTTCTGTGAGTTATATTAATTTCTAATTAAATTCCTCAATCTTGAACACATACACAGTATTATCATCATTAGATTCTGAAAATTGCCTTAACTTTGAAGTGAAATCATTTTAATTTTAATCATTAATTAGATGACGATAAACTAACTTTTTATTCAGAATCATTTCACAACCGACCGGCCATTGTCAAGTGGAGAGTGTCTCTAAAATTCTTTTACCCTTAAAAGGGCTTTAATATAAAGTACTAGCAATATTTTTAAATTCACCATAAACATAAATAAACGTCAGTCATGTTTTTAATGTATTACAAAAAAAATGACATTATTTATTTACAATCGAGGATGTAACTCTAGAAAGTCACATACTTATAAATTAACAAATAAATTTATACTTGACGTTTCGCAGGCTTGATTAGTAAGTTATTTTACTGTTATTCATGTATGACAATGTGAAATCAACGAAACGTGTATAAGTATAAATATTTTGATATATTTTATTCAATTTAAAAGGTGTTTAATTTTCTAGACTTAATAAAAGTGGACAAGGTTGGTTTTAAACTGTATGACTCAACTGTATTTATTTTGCTTGTTTTTAATAAACCTCTGTTTATCGTACCATTCTCGAAGAATATATTAAAACGATAAATTTTACTAAAATCAAACTTTTGAAAAAATCCTCTTGGCAGTCTAAATAAAAAAAAAACTATTTCATTTAACTCAGTTAAGTAAGTTATAATAATTATAATATTAATTACTTATAATAAGTTATAATAAATTAATAATAAGTATAATGAAAATTAATTTTCTCTTTTTAGGTTTCATTAACAACCTTTTTTATTTATTTTTTATCTCTAGTTTTGGGCTAATTTCAAGTGAGTTATAAGAATATTGCAGTATAAATTTAACCGTTAATAATTTGCGAACATTTTTCATTTATTTCTTACTTATTGTTAGTAGTTAAAGTTTACAAAAAAAAGAACTTCGGTGCAGCTTTGTGCGGTGTATTCAATTAGGAAGTCTAACTTATAAATGGATTACAAAAACCATGACAATAAATGGTAACCAATAGCCTTGAACTAGATTCCATAAGAAACTACAAGAAAAGTCAATACAAATGTAAAACAAGGGCAACTTTTAAATGCTCAGTAATGATTATAGATTAATTAATCTCTAACTCTCAGAAGGCAATCTGTGACATTGCGACCTATAATTACAAATTTTGCGATAAGAAAAGTACAGAACTTGGAGGGTGTTAATGTTCTATGCTGAAATGTAGAAAAAATTGATGTTAATCTAAAAAGGAAACCGATTCTGCATCATAGTCAATATACAGGATCATTTATGTAACATATAACATTTAATTTTTCAGTAAGATATATTTGACACCGTGACTTAATAGAGGTTTCGATTCTGTTTGATTATAAGGGCGTAAAACTGTAACTCATTCATTTTTGATTAAATACCAAAAAAAGTATATATATTCTTAAACGAGACGTTCTTCTCTTGAGAATCAAGTACAAAAATATTTTTTCTCTGCATTGTATAGGAGTAATGACATGACAATTTTTTTAAATGGCAATGTAGTCAAAAAATATTTTTATACTTCATTCTCAAGAGAACAACGTCCCAATTAAGAATATACAGGCTGTTTCATTAAAGATGTATCAAACTTGAGGGGCACGTTTCTAACATTTCAAACAAAATATCTTAATAAAAAATTTTAATCGGAACAAGTTGAAATTTGCATAATTTGGAGTCGATGTTTTTTGAAATACTGTAGCGTGCGGAATCGTGAAACAAAACTGGCGATTTAAATTGCATTTATTAATTGCACAGACCTGCAGGGGGGTAATAAGTCCATAAACAGCGAAAAAATTTATGACGAGATTTTATTTTACCCTTGACCGAAAGCTCGGTGTATTCAACTTTGCCACTCGTCGAATGCAGCAGCGATGTGAAATCGCGTGGATATTTAAACTTATTTCATTTAATAATAAATTAGAAATGTGGGGCTATGCAAAAATATGCATTTAGTGTGTATGTTGTCGAACATTACAAATTGTTATTGGTTAAGAAGAAAGTGAGACAGTACTAAGAAAAGGAAGTTAGTAAATTTTGCGTTCATGGAAAATCTAATAGCATAAAGTCCTTAATTGGGGTAGTATGGCGAGCGAAATGTTTTGGGTAAAACCAGGTACTTGGGCGCTAAATTTCTACGAACGATTTCATGAAACAGTGAACGTGAATAATAAATTCTTAAATAAGTGCAAACTACTAAATGTTTGAACAATCCTAAAATTCTTCAACTAACAATTAGAAAATTCGTATTAAATGGAGAACAGAAAATAAACGACTAATTATTATTTTTATTGATTGCCAACAACCATGGTGTTTTAAATGTGTTTTGCCGAATCGACTGGGGCGGCATTCTAGAGACAATTAACCAATAAACCGATTTCGTATGTGAATGAGTAACAATTCATTCATTCTCATTTAAAGCCTATCCTAAAAATATGCGACTTCTTTCCTTTCGATTTTCTCTAAATGTATTCATTACAGAGAAAATTTTACAAAGAAACTTTTCTTTCTTTTCCCGACATCTACCCGCATATCAAGTTTGATGCATCTTTAATGAAATACCCAGTATATAGTTTACTAGGTATTTGAAAACAAAAATAAATGAGTTACAGCTTGGGGCCTTTATAATCAAATAGATTTTATATAAAAAAATATAATATCAGTCCAACAACTGATATTCAGTAAGTACAACACTTGTACTTACTGAGATATTAACTGTTACATGTTATGTGAATGGTTCTGTACACTTACTTTAAAATTATCTAAGAAGAATTCTATGTTTTAGGTAAAAAGCATTGAATTAGTTAACAAATTAAAATTGCCACTGCAATTAACAAGGCAATAGAAAATAATTCCACATACTTATTAAAGATGTGTTATATGATTGCGTTTTAAATGGTAAAATTAAAGGCGCACTTAAACTCAAATCAATTTATTTTTGCGCCACATTAATTCATCATAACACTCATTACATTTTGGAGTTATTTAATCACAAAATCATGAAAATTACCGCTATGTTCTATTATTAATGATAGCGTTATCTTTTTATAACTTTTTAATTAGCAAACATTCCAGTCAGCCTATAAAATAAATATTATTATTTTGGTTTGTTTTTGGCATAATTAATTTGCAATGCAGATTCCTGCGTGGGACACGAATACTAATACCGCACATTTCGTTTACAGTTAAAGGATGTCTCGTAAAATATTTCCGCTGACATTTTCTTCGACGATTTAAAAGCAAAATAAAAATAGAAACGTCGCGAAACGCGAATTCTTTAAAATTGTTTGAAAAAAGACTTCTTCTACGCTGTTAACACGCTATAGTTGGCGAGCATTTTATTGCCAGATAAATGATAAGTGCAAATACGTGAAACTATTCCAATGTGAATGTTATAAGTAGAGAAAAATGAACAATAAGAGCGAAGGTCGGGCACTTTTTTTTAATTGCATAGAAAGTGCGTCGCAGTTAACTGTTTTTAATCTCAAATGTAGAAGGAAAAATGAAGAACTCAAAGCAAAGCTACGGTATATTAAGATCTGAACGTGTGATTAACTTTGTGGTGTTAACAGCGATATCATCGAGACAATATTTATAAGCCGAAGCAACTGTATTATAATAGTTATTGGTATTTAGTACACACAACAGACGTAATACTTGCACTAATAATTACCTTCAAAGAACTGTCCTTTTGGATGAGAACAGTTGGAATGGTCTAAAAATAATTCATAGTACTATACTCAGCTTATACTACAATTATTGGCGTACTCATGATACACTTCAAGTGATATTGGTTATACGCTTTGTAACATTTTATCAAACATCCTGTTATACCAGATTCCTCCGCTTGGTTAGCTAAGTTTTTACTTTTACTGATTTAATGATTTAATAGTGGAATTGTCTTTGTATTTACTTACGTCGCTCTGCAACTTGAAAGGTTAATTATAGCTATAACTAATTCAGCATGCGTCTTGCTTCTTCAGAGAGTAGTTGGAGAAAACATGTTGTACATTGCCTCCCGGTCAACATTCTCAACTCGACGGTGCTCAGCGTCATTGCAATCGGCGATTTATTTACAATCATCATCACAGGACGCGTGTGGAAGCCTGAAGGCAAATATTTTAACACCGGCAGGAAATATTTGTACGTGTTCTTTCGTAATGCTGGAAATGCAACGTTGTTTACGTGAAGTCTTCGCACATTTGCATCTGTTGTGTCGAAGAACTTTCTCAACCAGTTCTATAGCATTTACTTTTCTTAAACTGAGATTTTTTAACTTGTTAACACGTGTTTAGGGCACGTTTCTATTTATAACAAACGCATACGTAATTGTGTTTCGTACTTTCACTCTTAAGAAAAAAAAAAAAAAATAAATTCATAAAATGAAGTCTGCAGAATAAGTTGGGACGTAAGTTGTAAGTGAAGGTGTTGTGTGAGAATTTGTTTAAATATAGCGGTGTTCTTAAGCAATTAACGGTAAACACACATACATACGTCGTCGTTGTGTGGACACAGATGACCGAGTATTGTTGTAAGATGTCGACTTTGTAAAATAAATACGAATGTGACAACAGTTTAAGATTACATACATTCTATATTAATATTATATTTAGTTCTTTGAATACATAAATGGTAGGTAAATAAACAAGTGGAATATTGTAAAAAAAGCAGCAACGATAATTTTTAATTTATCAGCAAATCAAATGAAAAACTAGTCAAAGAGATAGATGTGGAACGAGGAATATTATTTACAGAGTGAATGAATGACTGAAATGTTATTAAAAGTACCTACATTTTAGAGGAATAAAATCAAAAGAGTACTACAAAAAAAAACAAAATAGTTGGATTATTTCGTCAAATTTAAGACTCTAGAGTTGAAAAGAGGGAGCTCTAGAAAAGAAAATGTAGATGTAGCTGGAGAAAAAATTGTAAGATTCAAAAGTAAAATCCAAGAGAAAAACTCGGTTGGGAAATATAATCAATATAAATTGAAAAAATATGTTGGAAATAGTGAGAGAATTTACGTTTTAAGAAAAATCACTTTTATACATTGTAAGACGTTTCAACTGGAAGTCAATTCAATTATGGAAGCCTTCAAGTTAAATCAATAAATAAAAAAAATAAAAAAATGTTTTCTTAAAATATAAAAATAAAGCGAATGTTTAAATTCAACCGAAAAGATTGTGCGGAGAAATTTGTTAAGTTAAAAGACAAAAATGTAATAGAAAATCTAAGTAGTACTTCTATAAAAATATAAAGAACTCATTAGAGAAAGGAAAGAACATTTTATCAAACAAAGTAGAGTACAACCAAGAAACACGGGTTAATATATCCAAGAATTCTGTATCAAAAAATATAAGGTATAGATTTTAAAGCCAGCATAGTGACATTTGTACCAAAATTACAATTTTCACTTAGAAATGTTTGTTTTCCAAAAAATAACAAATATCTATACACTTAGAAATGTTTGTTTTCCAAAAAATAACAAATATCTATACTACACGAGCTTTTTGCATTGTGTTAGGGTGACATTTTGTTGGTACCACAAAAAAATATACTTGTCAGAAATTTGATTGACGTTCGTTTTTAAGTTTGTGGTTGCGTTTTTGAAAACTGCTACTGCCAATGTTGCCAGTTCAATTGTGCTGTACTAAGTATTCCATGAAAACGAGAAATATCGTCTCGAACAAACGTTTAATGATTAATTATTTTTTTCATTGAGAAAGTTTGGGGTGAGGTGTGTTGTTTGCGTGTTCTTAGTCAACAATTGTGCCACAAAGCGAAGAAGTGTTTCTTTATTAACAAATGTGACTCCAGATATGATAATAAACAATTATAACAGAATGTTTGTTTGTGTTTTCATAGAATCTTGTGCACAGTGGTGTGGCTAAATCGATCTTGCTACTTGTGCAGCGGGTGGAGAGGTGTATCGGCTTATGCAACCCCGTGAGGATGGCTTGTTCCGCCAAGAATTTTTTGTCTTGTTCAGACCGAAGAACTGTTGTTCTCAGGCCTTGGATGGTTTTATTATAGGGCTCGCGGCCATTTTCGCCTCGCTGTCACAGAAGGGGTAAATACTCGAGGCCGGGATGAATTTCTAAAGGGGATTTGAGTTTGGTGCCTGACAATGGTGTAGAGGTGCGCTGCAGGTGGCGCAAGAGCATTATATGAAGGGGTATTTAAATAACAGGATCCTCTTGCTGTTGCCGGTGTCTCAGAACCTTTTCCATGGCCATATTTATGTAAAATATCTTATCATTTTTCCTGAGAAGACCATAAGCTAGATCTCCTTTAAAATTCTGTCTACTTTCACTACCTCCTCCAACACGCACACCATCAGATTCTTCTGCTAACACTAGAATTCTGCAAATCTGCTGATATTTGTGCATATTCGTGGCTATGAGTTTTGATTGCTAAAAGGATCGTCACAGTCTATTTATAAGTTTTACAGATATAATGCGTTTTCTACACTATAAAATTTTGATGCCAAATTAAATGTTCCCTATTCCCCTTCCATTGATTCCATAGAAGAATCTGATTCATCATCAATTTCTGATTCTGAATCAGATTCTCCTAATGTAATAATTAAAGGAGGAATATTTTCAAATGAAAAATTTCCCATATGTTTCGTCCAGTCTTCCGAAATTAATTTCTCACAACGATTACAAAAATTTTGCCACATGTCACGCCATAAATTTGCAACCCTATCTTTCGATACTGGTTGCGAATTTATGTGCTTATTGTAAAAGCCTTTGCACTGTCCTCATGCAATCTCAATAGGATTGTATTGACAATGGTATGGAGGTAATCTAAGAACTCATAACCGTGCTCCTTCAAAATTACTTACAAGGGAAGTATCCCAACCCGAAAATTCAAAAAAATTTGAAACTTTGTGGGTTAGTAGTTCACCTTAGGGTAAGCACAGAGCCATTTCTTTTATCTGCCCAAAAACGCTTTAAGTGGGGAAAATCACCCTTCGAAATTTTTTCGATTTTCGGTTTTCTGCGAATAACTCGGTAACCAGCAAAGATAAAAATTAAAATTATATGGCAAAATATTTGCCTTTCAATGCTCTATCACATATGTAAAAATTCCCACCCCTTATAGTTTGAAAATCAAAACTTACCCCCTACCTCCCCAATCTGAAAAGTCAAAACAATAATTCATTGCTCTGGGTGAGTAGTCCACTTCGGGTGGAGTGCACCTAAATTTTTTAAAAACTCGGAAAAAATTTTTAGGGGATGAAAACTTGTCTCATACTTTCTTCGATTTTTAGTTCTTGGATCGGAACCTTCCTGTGCGGCTTCATATTTTTCACAATTGTCTAGTTTGATAAGGTTCTAATTAAAAATTAACACCAAAATTTTGGCATTGAAATTAATTCATTAACAAGAAAATGATTTAAGTAATGACAGTATCCTGAAGTCATTTGTGCAGTATCAGGTTTCATTCATTTTGCGCGTGATTTGTCTTATTTTTTGTAATTAAAATTATCAATAAGTTAATCAATACACTCATTGTCAATCGATAAACGCGTGTTAATTAATGAAATTGATAAGAGATATTTATATAAGTGCATGTACGTAATTATGAATACTTCAAGATATCATGTGACTGATAACGAATCTTTGCCGTTATATATAAATTGATCGAAAAGGAAAACTGTGCAGTTTGTGGTTTTTCAGTCTATTGGGTTTTCATCTCGTACATAACGGTAGTAATAAATCCAATTAACATTATTCATGTTGATGTTGACGTACAATTTTACTTATAATGAAAATAGAAGAATGATACCATCACCTCAGGAGCAGGAGTTACACGATATTTTTTGCGAATTAATCAGTAGAAGTATGGCAGATACGTCTTTTGAGGCGCAAACCGACACTACTTTAGAATTTTTAAACATAAACCGTCCACATACACCACAATATATTGATGAAGATGAACCACCTACATTTGAAGATCAGAGAGAGTTTATAGAGGAAGGACAGACACCCTGTACAGATGAAGAAAATATAGGAACCATTACGTCTGATTACAAACAAGATGTCAACAATTGGAAAAGTGGAAAAAGAGGTCGTTTATCTTTACCTACGGTACGTCATCGCTTTAGAAAAGTCCAGTCGCTTCCACAATTGTACAGATGGGAAAAATCGTTAGAACAAGGCGGTTCACGAAGGAAAAAGCTTTTAAAAATAGCAGATTATGTATTTAATAAATTCGCAACTGCAATGGAATTGGGAGCTATAGTTCATGACGTACACTTACGAAAATGGGCAATAGAAGCTAATGACAATGTTCAATTAAAAGACTTTAAAGCATCAAAGAAATGGATATCGCATTTTAAAAGGACATATAGGATTGTATCACGAAAAATTAATAAATTTATCAGCAGATCATACGGAACCAGTACAGAAAGACTACAAGAAATTGCGGGCACTTTTGTAAATGAAATACAACAACGTATAGAAACTTATGGTGTAGAGAATATATATAATGCAGATGAAAGTGGATTTCAGCTAGAGTTACATTGAACTCGCACTTTAGCTCCCCAAAGTTCTAAAACCGTCGAAGCAGTAGTGCAATCTGTACAATCAACCACTCACAGTTATGCAATTCTTCCATTAATTTCTGCTGCAGGTAAACTTACGTCTCCTTTATATATCGTCTTTAAAGAAACAGGAGGAAGATTTGGACCCCGCGTTTAAGAGTCTTTATTTCATTCAACAAATGGCTAAAGCATCATCGTCTGAGGTTATACCAAACACAGGTCAGCGAAGTATTCTACTATTAGATTCGTGGACAGGTCATTGTCCCGCTACTTTACAGCAAAAAGTACCGCCAAATGAATATAAAGATATTCAAATATTTACAATACCAAAAAAAAACTACAGGGATGATCCAACCTTTGGATATATATGGTTTTCGAGTTTGAAAGGTTTCGAAAAAGCATTTTCCGATCAAGTAGTTCTTGCACAATTTGACATAGATTTACATGCAAGAAATAACGTCCTAAAATTACAATCACTTATACACAATCAACTCTCAGCTCCAAGATATATAAATTTCTTTGTCTACAGTTGGTACAAAAGTGGATATTAATATATCCACATATATCCAACTAACCTAAATTAGATCATCCCGTTAGTTTTGCATTTTCAAATTCAGATAGTTCAGTTCGACCTCGATGTTTAGTTTGTGGAGCTGAAGCTTTAATACGTTGTGCATGGTGTAATAGGTTTCTATGCTTCGAATACTTTTTCCAAGGATATCATTTTCATCACATGCAACTGGATTTATCACTACCTTTTGTGTTTATTGATTTATTGTTAATCAAATAAATATTTTACTCTGTTTGCCTTTTCAATTACATATGTACCTATACGTGCGTTAGCTTAGTACTATGATGAAGATATGCCTAGATTTCTGAACTGTAATCGGAGTTAATATTTAAATATGACTTTCATAAACCACTTCTAAATTAATACTTTGATATGTAATATTAATATTTAAGCGCTCTGGTATTAAGATCACCTAGTACTTAAAATCATAGAAAGTATCAGACGTGCTTTCATCCCCTAAAAATTTTTTCCGAGTTTTAAAAAAATTTAGGTGCACTTCACCCGAAGTGGACTACTCACCCAGAGCAATGAATTATTTTTTTGACTGCTCGGATTGGGGTGGTAGGGGGTAAGTTTTGATTTTCAAACTATAAGGGGTGGCAATTTTTACATATGTGATAGAGCATTGAAAGACAAATATTTTGCCATATAATTTTAATTTTTATCTTTGCTGGTTACCGAGTTATTCGCAGAAAACCGAAAATCGCAAAAACTTCGAAGGGTGATTTTCCCCACTTAAAGCGTTTTTGGGCAGATAAAAAAAAATGGGTCTGTGCTTACCCTAAGGTGAACTACTAACCCACAAAGTTTCAAATTTTTTTGAATTTTCAGGTTGGGATACTTCCCTTGTTAGTCGTGTATCGTTTTGTTGTTCCGTCTATTCTAAAAGGCTTAATTAATTCCCATAATTGTTTTTTTGTAATTTTGCCCTCAATTTCGACATTGTGTTTAACAACCACTCCTGCATTTCACTTTTTTTTTACAGAAAAATGTGGGTGGTTTGTCCAACTGCACCGAGTGACATTGTAGTTCAAGTTTGTTTAAGTATTGGCAACATAGTCAATACAACTGACGTGACAATCTCATAACTTTCTACCTTCAAAATACATGCACATAACATAACGAAAAAAACATGGCCTATTAGAATGCGAAAAAATCGTGAATGGATATCATTTTGTAGAACCTCAAGTTCTAATTAGTGCTTTTTTTTAAATACCAGCCAAGTACAGCAGATATTCGTCGTTAAAATTTACACGTCCAAAACGACTGTACATGCTATCTTGTATTGCTTTTGTCGTAAGTGACGAAAAGTAGAAAGATTGCAGACAATTTGCCATAGAAGCTCTACGAAAATAAAAACTGAAAGAATCTGCGTTATTGGAAGATCATTCTGGAAATACCAAATTCTATAACTGTAGAATTTATTAGTGCTCACAGAACTCTCGTTTAAACTTTTTTCGATATTCAAAATTGACGTCGATTTAATTTACTGATTTTAGATCTTAAACGCCTTAAGCCTAGAAAGCTCCATTATAGACGTAAATAAACTCAGAAACTAGAGAAGAAGCAAAAAGTAACACAATAATGAATAGAGGAAATTGATATTAGTTCAGATTTTTAAAATAGAGATTAGAGTTTCTAAATTAATTAACAATAAGTCACGTACATGTTTCATTACATTGATTGATAGGTGCTATGTAAGTTGAAACTGTCAATCAATATAGTGAAACGCTGTGAGATTTTGAAGATGTTTCTAAGTAAGTCATTTAACGCAAAAGAATTACTAAAGTAAAACTATCCACGTAAAAATAAAAGTATTTTCCAAGACAATAATATAATTGCAACATATTTTAGTAATGAAATATATCAAGGTAACAAGGGAAAGTGTAACCACGAATAAGAAATCCCCGAATTTTGCCATTTTGGTATTTTTATGGATTAGTGCAATCTGGGAGTAAAAATTTACAGAAAATGGTAAAATCTAAAACTGAATTAACAATATTAAACTTCGTACTTTTGCTAATTAGACTACATAATTACAATAATAATTTTATAGTATTTTTCACTTGAATTTTATAAATCATCGAATATCAGTGTAATTCATGCTTTGGAGGTCGGCAAGAAAGGAATATTATTGCCATACATTGCAAGCAAATGACTAATGGCATTTAAATATTTAATTGAATGCCAAAAAATATCAAAATTTCCGCATGCGTTTCTAGTAAATTTTGAACTTCTCTCCTCCTCCCTTACCTTAAATGTTTATAAAGCTGTTTCAAAGATGCAGTAAATCAAAATAGATTTTACTATCACTACTATATAAAACCTGTTATTACTCAAAATCACGATACGTTCCTGGTTAAGAAAGAGTCTGGCGTGAACTTGACCTTTAAACGGAATTAACATATTCTTCATTTTGAATCTCCTGGTATTTTCTGTTTAGATTTTAAAATTTATTAATTTTTTTCGCCAAATTTGCTATGCTTTAGTTCAAAGAGAAACCTATTAGAACACGCCTTGCTTTATTAATAGTACATACAAGATAATCTATAACAGGAGAATTGAAGGTAAAAAGAATAATTTCCCTTTTAAATGCCTTATATCTCTACCTGCAGTAATAATAACACTTATTAAAGACAATCGTCATTTGCATTTTTTTCTTACGTGACATTTACACGCCCGCGTTATTCCACCGTGTCCTTTTCCGCGCACGTGATCCAAACGCAAAAGCTGAAAGAAAGTCGTCGAATAGAGACAGGGACACGGCATTGTTCGTCCGCAAATCAACGGTTTATTAACCGCCGGTGTAACAAACTTTAAAAAAATTATTTACGAGCAGCAAACGGCGGTCATTACACGATGCAATGAAAAAAAAGTGAAATATGTAACCTTGGCTTGCGTGTTTCGAACATATCTAAATGTTAGTGAATGCAACCAAGGCTAGGTCTTGTCGAACATATGTCATTATCATTCTACCAGAAAATATGTATCTCTGTTTGCACGTGACTGACGTAATTACGTTTGCATTCGTTTTCGGTTTGGAGTAATGATAATCAGTTTCTTCAGTTTTCAATCAATCGCGGAATTATCGGTGCGAAACTGATGTAATCACGTATCCTTGACTTGGCTTAATTATACAAAATAAAAAGTATTAATTAAAAAAAATTTACATAAAATCTAGAATAAATTCAAACATATGTATGGCCGAGAAAGCAACTCGTTAGATAATTGCTTTACTTTTACTAGGTGGACTGAATGGCTGGTATATGTATGTTTATAAAAAAAAATCAGTTTAGAGAAACTCCGGGCTTCACTTCTTATTATACGAATTATCTACGCCTAATTTTCAGTTTTCTAAATTGCCTGTTTTTGCTTTTAATGAATGTTGAGATTATAGTTGTTAGCATAATTACTTTTCACTTTTAACATAAATATTATTTAGTATTTGAAGGTTAGTAAAATTTCTTATTAGTAATTTGTACTGAAAAACAACGACTAAAAAAAAACCTATTTTGTTTATGTTTTATTCAGTTTCTGTCATTTTCTTTCAGGTCAAAATCACACTGTAAATGCTTAAACAAATCGAGCTCATCTGTGTTCTATTTGCAAATAATTTGTATTCCGTGGGCGTCACTGTTACGTATTTAACAATTCCAATATTGACCATGTGCAAAGAGTTTGACCCACATAAACTCCCTTGGCAGTAATTCCGTTGTTTAACAGTTTGGAAAGTATTAACACGTTAATGACATTTTAATCCAAGACTTTGTCAATCCCGCATAGAAACCATCAAATTGATTTCAAAATTCTATTAAGCAACATCCTCAAATTAATAAATAATGACTGAAACCTCTTGTTGTCGTCGCGGCAGAAATTCTTTGACACATTTACTGGTTGGCCGACGTTTGATAATTAATTGGGAAACTCATAATGGAGACGTCGAAAATTGTTGTTATATAACAAAACGTGCATGCGTGCGCGTTAGATTATCAAAGCCATTGAAAATCTGAGGTTTTAGATTGGAAATCTCTCGACGAAGAGGCGACCTCGATTTTTAACAATCGCCTAGAGCTATTGTCTAATAAAGCCGATGTATGTTTATTAGCTTCGTTTACAAACCTGTACTGAAGTTGGTAACTCTCTCTTAAGGTGATGACGTGAGGCAATCGCCTGAGAATCTGACTAGGGAGACTCTGACGAATCTTAATTGGCCTTCATTAAATGATTGCAATTTTGGTACAATCTGGCACAGGATCTGCACAAGTAACTAAAGATGACAGTTACCAATTAAAATCAGCTGTGAACGTTAATTATCAATTAAGTGTATCCAAAGTTTTTGTCCTAGCCATCAGCTTCAAATGTTTATTTTTATTTATTTTACATGCTTAGTTTACTCGTTACTTGGTTTCAGATCTTGCAGTACTTGGATTGTGTACAAACGCGTGTAACAAAATAACAGCAAGAAAATGTCTTAAGGAAGCACAAAATGGCCCTAAAATTACGCAAAGATATAAAAAAGTCCTCCTACTACGTATGGTTTCTGGGGGCGAAAGAATCCAAGGGCCTTCGCGGTACCGAATTCATAATCCCCGTGATAAAACACTTGGAGGACCGCGAAAAAGACGTCGAGCCCTTCAAGGTCACCTTGCAAGTATCTCACAAGGGCCTGAAGATTATACAAAACATCGTATCGCAGGGGCCAAAATCGAAGCCGAAAAATGAGACGATCAAGCACTTTATTCCGCACAATACGATCACGTGCGTGTACCAGAAGGAGGATATAATCGCGTGCATCCTGCTGTTGTTCAATCCAGTTACGAAGTGTCCCCTGCACGTGCACGCGTATAGGTGCGACAGTTTGGAGACTGCCGGCTTGTTGAAGCAGCAGCTGCAGATGCTGATCGAAAGGCCGGAAAATCAGAAGAAATTCGCCGACATCGAGAGCCGCCTTTTGGCTCCGAAAGAAACGAAGAAGTTTGACTCTTCAATTGGGAGTGACACGGGGACATCGACCAGAGAAAGCGAATCAAGTGAAGAAAGGTAAGATACACTTCCAAAGATTAAATAAAACATCAACAAAGGTGTAAGTATCTGATTTTTTTTGTATATATTCTAGGTTTAGTGGCGAAAACACGAGGGTGACGACCCTCTATGATTCGGTTGCTGCGGAACTTCGTGCCAAACTTTGCAAGAAAGACGTGCCCATTCTGTTACCTCCTAGGGATTATGACACGGTGCACAGGCAGAAGGGAAACTTAACGGGGATTGAGCTTCGAAGATGCCTCAATGCGAATATTGTTGGACAGAATGTGAAAAATGGAAGGAGAATCGAAAGTAGCGGAGGAAGTTCCGGTATTGGTTCGGATCATCCACCTTCTCCGGATTCCCCAGACGCCAGCGATAGTAGATTTAACACGATAGACAACCATAGCACGAGTGGTAAGTACATTTTCTAATTTGAGAATGAAACAAACTCTGACTCTGACAGTTCGAATTGTTTCCACTATTTTTGACACAAAACCCAATCATGGTATACTGTATTACACGTTATTAATCAGTGGAGGCTGCGGGCAGAGGCGATTTTTGGATCGCGTCTACTTTTACGTTTGCCTTTTTTACTTATCCCATTTAAGTGCAATATTTTGATCATATCAAGCACTTTCGGTTTACTAATATTGTTGAAAATTCACATAGATATCTCAATTATGATAGAGTGTATCTTTATAAATTTATATTGCTAAAATTAAAATAAATGTGTATTTTTATTAGAAATAATTTAGCTTCTAAAACCGTTCAAATTCTGAAAGCAGTACAAACTGTTTCTAAGAAAGAAAGGTGATTGTAAATGATTGGTTCTTAAGATCCAAAACTCCTCACCATTTGTCCAACAAATGCTTTCTGCAACACTTCCTTATCTCATATTTTCTCTTCTGGTTCAGTTCTCTTCTCTACATAACTGACCTTTTTATGGTATTATAGAATTCTGCTTAAGCATTTAAGAATATGTTTTCGATTCTAGCGTGAGCATTAGCGCTTCAATAGATCCAATAAAAAGTAATTAATTTCGAATTCTTTTGAGTATATCAAGATTGTATTCGTTAAATAAATGAATTAATGTTGATAAAATAATTTTCTCCACTACTAGTTAAAACAATAGCCTAAAGTTTTTCAAAATAAGTAAGACTGCAAATAGAGAAGATATCTTGAATTATGTTTACAATATAATTACACTTTATGTTTGTAGAAATTTTCAAATTACTACGGAACATTATAGTTAATAAGAAGTATATATGTGTGTCTGTCAATTTCAAGAAGATGGCAACCTTGAAATCTGTTTACTTATGTGTGAAATTAAGGAAAGTGATTTCCAATGCAAACTTTCAGATTTCATGTGAATTTATTAATAGGTGTTCTTTTTTTAGTTAAAAGGAATTAATATTTCAAGTCCAATTTCTCTGTACTTCCGGTCAATGATGTATTCGTGAAATTGTTATTACGATTCTACTTGCAATGAAATTAATTAAGTCATCGTTGTCAATTTTTTTTTCGAGTTTTAATTCAAATAAATTTTTTCTCCGATTTAAAGCAGTAGACTCTTAATGATTGCTGGTGTCTTTAAATCATTACCAAACATAATTCACATTGTTAGTTCATATATACATTTAATTCTAATATTCTGCGTTTTCTTTACTGAATTTCTCTCTGTTCTGTTTCGGTTATCCCAATTCATTCTCATTATGTTTTCTTTGTTTGTTTCTTATCCTAATTCATTCTCATTATGTTTTCTGTGTTTGTTTTTTACACATCTGGTTTGTTTTTTCTTCCTGTTGCAAAATATTTTGTACGTCATTCCTTCTTAATCTGTTATCAAATCGTCATCCTTAGGTGCTTCCTATCCATTACACAGGGTGTTTCGCAACTTTGAAAAAAATAATGGCGTGTTGGACATGAGATGTGTGCATAAATGCATCTAAATAAAAACGGAAATAAAAACAAAATAAAACTTATCCTCAACTGATAACGCATTGACAAATGTTTAGAATCTCTGGCTCAGTGTCGGCTGAGTCACAATAAGTGTTCAAAATTCCTTCCCTCGGCCGCTCGTAAACACAAATCTGCCCGACGAAGTAATGATTCACAAGCGTTATGAAACATGTTTTGTTGTCGAACAGAGAGAAATACGGTGTTAATACGATCGTTCAATTCTTGGAACGTGTTAATTTCTTCTTCGTACACCAACGCTTTTACGTGTCCCCACAGATAATAATCTAGCGGATTTAGATCAGATGAACGTACAGGTCACCTGATCGGCCCGTTTCTTCCAATCCATCTACCAGGAAAAAATTCGTCGAGATGAGCACGTACTTCTCGTCGAAAATGAGGTGAAGCCCCAAAGTGCATAAACAACATCGTTGCTCTAAGATTTAAGTACACATTCACGAGAAGTTCCGGTAGATTAGTTCGTAGAAAATTTAATTATTGGAGACCATCTAAACGGTTCGGCAAAACGAACGGGCCGATTAAATTGCCGTTTAGAATACCTGCCCACACGTTAACAGAAAACCGTTGTTGCCCACAAATGCATTTTGCGAAAATTGCACACCTCATCTCAGATAAAAATAGCTTCGTCGGTAAACAGGACATTATGAACAACATTCGCATTTGGGTGTTGTTTATGCAGTAACCAACGACAAAATCGTATGCGTAGAGCATAGTCGGCTGGTAGCAAAGCCTGAACTCTTTGAATATGGTAAGGATGTAATTGTTCACGAAGAATGCGCCAAACAACGGAGGACGATAAACGCGTTTGCCTTGAGATATCACGTCACTTAACGAAGGATGTTCCTCGATAAGTTGTAGTATTTCTTCTTCTCTGTTTAGGATGCGTTGTGGACGCTGTCGTCCTCCACCTCTTCCGCGACGTGCCCTTAAAGTTCCAGTATCCCCCGCTCTTTGCACAACAGAGAGAAATGTGGAACAGGTTGGCAAATGTCGGTTTGGAAAATGCTGTACATACAAACGCTTTGCCGCTAATGCGTTTTGCCCACTTTTACCGTACACTAGAATCATGTCAACAATCTCACTATTTGTAAATTCTGCCATTTTTTTCTGTAAATTTCCGTGCAACCACCTCAACGTACACCTTCGAACTACCCGGCTCGCCCGGCGATGATTAACAATAAATTCAATAAATTACTCATATTCTTCGTAAACATCATAAACTTAAACCAGAGACGTTCAAACGGTTTACCCGTTCGACGAAATTATTAATTTTCTCGAAAATTTAATAATACTTTGTTCAACAAAAAACGGTACATTCTATTCATTTTCATGCAACCTTTCATTATTTAATTGATTTTCATGAAGTTACGAAACACCCTGTATTTATTTTCGTTTCATATTTTTTTTTGTTGTTTTGCCTATATTGTTACAGCATTTTATGAAATAAAGTAGTTTAGTGTTCCAGTTCGATATCTATTCTTCAAACATAGTTTAGAATAACACTATTACATGTTATTGTATTCTGGTGTTATTGTTTGATATTTTTGAGTGACATGTCTATTATTATAATAAATGTTAAATCGTGTAATTAGATACACTTAAATAATTAACACATTTCGCCATTACTTTCTGATAATCATTGATAAGAAAACACTTAATAATTACTTTGTTAATATCACATTTATTTCTCACATGGTGACTGACAGTTTTAACATTATTATGTCATTTTTATGTTGATCAGTTTGAAATGCCATCGTAATGTTGAAACTGCAGTCACTTTGTGAAAAATACATGTGATATTAACAAAGTAATTAGATTAAGTGCTTTTCTAACTACACTTACCGTACTAATTTCTTTGTCAGTAAAAATAAAATTTTTAAAGGATCACCATTAAGTAAACATTTTAGTTGCTAGGTTGTTTATTTGTTACTGGCTTTAATATTACTTAATTAAAAAATGCGGAAGAATGTAAATAATAAAGCTCAAGAGTAGAACCTTGAGACATGCCTGAAATTATGATTAAATCTTTGGAGACACACGACCTGGTTCATTTGATTCGCTTCAATTCAAAACTATACATAATTAAAATAACAAATCGTGTCTCGCTCACTTTTTGAAAGTGTGTATTATAAAAACACACATTGTTACCAAGAAGTAGGGGTTTTATTTTAATTATGGCGCAAATATAATTCGAATAATAAAGCCCCGCTTCTAATTTGGGGTAAAAACTTCTCTTTCTCTATTAGTAAATTTTAATTACCACGTTTGAAAACTAATTAGTGTAAATAAACTAAAACGTAAATGTTGAAATATAACTTTCTGTAACGCAAGATACAAGAGATAAGAGCATATGTATAAAGGTTTAAGTGTTTTTAACGTAAACTTCTGCTTATGAAACAAGAGAAGTTGCACTGAGTATCAAGAGATTACAATCTTGTGAGATCATATGTCATATCATATAAAAATAACGGCCCAAATAAAAGGCCTTGAGGAATGTTTTCAAGAAATTTTCAGGAATAATTACTCAAAGAGTGTAAAATGAAAAGAAAACTATCGGTATTTAATTATATAACCAACTTTAAAGTGAATAATATAAGAAAGTCTTGAAGGTACTAAAAGTCCACTCAGCCTAGATGAGGTCATCTCTTGTTAATTATGCGGTCTATTAAATGTTTAGGTTTCTAGTCTAAGATGAATCGATTACATGATGCGGGATTGTCGTGCGTTTCAGAAGAGGAATGCAGATGGTATCGACTTTCATCGCGTGTCGTAATTTATCAGCCAGTAATCTCTATAATCGTCGTCGAAAGTTAAGCATTCGTTCCCACCGATTGCCCGCGCTAAAAATATTCTTCTCCCGTTGATGACCGGGTGCAGAGTGAACGGATAGCATTTCAATTTCTATACACACACACACGAATGTAAAAATTGAAATCCTTCCGACGAAGTAGTGCATGACTTCTGTAACTCTAGGTGCACATGCAAGAGGTGTTAGCAACTCGCCTGTTCATCGGCCAGATGCGCGAGCCCACTCATTCTTCGTATGATAATCCTACTCGTTTATTAAATTAAAACTCTCTATGTCCGTAATTAGCGTTTAATTTTAATTTTAAAAGCCCCCACCAGCTCAAATTAGCCAGTAATTGTAACAATTGATCTCAGCTTTCGAGTAGAATTTTCTTAATTAAACATTGTTTGGGATTAACAAGAATTTCTTTTGTGCTTACGCGGTTAATTAACCGTGAAACAATGAGTTTCCTCTTTTTTCCTAGCTGTTACCACACCCGTCATATCAGCGTTATCTCATACTATCTTTTTTTCAGAGTGTTATTTCTTAATCTTGTACGATCGTTTGGAAACGAGGAAGATGGACCATTGTGCATTTTTTTAAATAGAAATAGTATTATGGTTACATCAATAAAAACAATTAATTTCTTTATAAATATAGAAAATATTTACTTAGAATGAATCCGAAGTATTACTTCTGAAGATAATACGACCTTCGCTGGTGAAGCATAATGTATGTGATTGAGAACAAGGCAGACGATAATTATGTCTTTGGAAAGTGAAAGGATTAAAACTGCACAATTACAAATTGATTTAAAGTGTAATAAATTCGATAAAACTGAAAGTGGGCGTCAAGCAGTAAGTATTATTTACAAAAGAATCCATTTATAGAAATTCTAAATTTATCTGTAGATTGTTTGGAAATATTTTCAAGAGAAGAAATGGAAAGTATAATGACATTAAAGGTGATGAACAGGAAAAAGGCATGTTCTTAAAATAGGTAAAACATAGTCCTTGAACTCCCTGTTAATTACTCGTAAGCCAAAATGACAGTGAGACTTGAGACTAGTGAAAAAAATCTGCAGAAAGATTTTACTTTTGATAAGCAATTCTAGCAGTAATCTCTTTAAAACGGGAAAGCTTTGATGTATTCCACGTTGCTTAAGCTAAAGTCACGTTTAACTTCAATGAGATGTGGTTAAAGATAAAAACAATAAACCTTTCGTTTTACGTACGTTCACTTTTCGTTTGTAAAATTCTGCGACACAATTATTTTTTGACAATAAATATAAAACCTAATCTGAATGTTTAGTTGTGACATACTTGGTTTCTTCTTAATAATACAATTGTAAACCAATCCCCCGGAGAGCGTAATAAATTAATAAACAATAAATATAAGAACAGCTTTTAAAATCAACTTACAAGTTTACATTTCGTTATGACTTGATATCTTGAGAGCTTTTTCAGGATAAATAACATTCTCAGAAGTTGTCGCTCGTTGTCGACCTTTAAATTAGTTTTAAAACCTGTCTAACAAAAACTTATTACAAATTGTTTAATAAATTTCAACTGATAGGAAAGACACTGTTTTAATTAACTAATATATAAAATATTCTATTATCCAATTTCTTCACTTTCAAGAAATTTAGAAAACCAAAAACATTAGCGATTAGTAATTGTTTTTAAATATTTTTTCGCTTTCGTCTATATATGTTTTGAAGGACTATTTGAAGAATAAACTATATCCGTACAGAAACAAATGTGAAAAATGAAGGAAAATAGATTTAACTTCTCTTTAAAAACTAATTAGAAATAGGATAATGAAAAGAGAAAAAAGAAAGAAACCAGTTAATATACGAGGTCTATCCACCCATTTTGAATAACTCGAGAATTGATTGTGCGGCCATGTTGTAATTTGATAGAAAGTCAGAAGTTACTACTCAGACATTTAAAGTTACTGTCCTGCAGGCTTACGCAGGTGTTAGTAAAGGTGCATCAAGTTTTACTTCAAACTTGAACAGGCTGGAGAACTGGTGACTGGAAACTCTGCTTTTTGTCAAAACATCATATCTATCATCCAGGTTTCTCCGTCCTCTACAGTCCAGATACGTTTCCTGCGACTTTTGGCTTTTGCCGAAGCAAAAACTAAAAGGGAAGAGTTTTCAGTTCAAGGAAAATGAGACGAAAAATTAATGGCGATCTCGAAAGCGAACTTTGCAGATTGTTTTCAAAAATAGAAGAAGCGCTGGGATAAACATGTGGAGATCCAAGGAGAGGAAGCCGCCATATCCCCAGACAATTACTTTTGTTTGGCGAGATGAAATGACTGAAAGGTTTTCGAATAGCCCTCGTATTTAGTTTGAAAAGTCTGAATTTAACAATAATAATAATGGGTTAATTCTTGAAGCTCTACTTCGTTGTAATGAATTAAATTTGCTTTCGGAATTTGGTTTGACTTCTGACTTGTTTCAGCTTTCGTAAACTAATCAGTTTCATGTAGATGACGAAAGCTGGAACCAGTTTAGACTTAGATCATAGTAATGTTATTAGAATAGATAAGAGAGATCACGATGATTAAACAAAATTAAACGATTGTAACAAATCTGTAAAATAATTCACTTGATACGAATTTTTTCCTACAATCCAATGGATTGACTATATGAATTGACATTTCATTGAATGGGTTGACAGCGAAACGTCGACTATAACCCGAATTGAAAGATGTGTCCAGATGCCTCTTAATTAATAAAACATTTAAACAAAATATGTTCAAGAAAAGAATAATTAGAAAATAGTAAATTTAATTATTTTGAGGTTCTAAAAAGAGATCCTAAATATCTTCTGGTCCTCTTTTTCCTTTTTTTTTGTCTTTAGTCTTTTAGATATTAACTATTTCTATCAAATATCATTTTTGTTTTTTCTCATCTTTAATTTTCTAAATAAACGAGTTCCTTGGAAATTGATAAGAGAAGCAGTAGTAGGACATAAAAGATATAATTCCAATGAACTAAAAAAAAATAGTAAAGGAGACTGTGGTTTAAGAAATAATTAAAAAAATAATCTCAGCCCACAATAATTTTTATATCCATAGATACGTATTTCGGCAGCTAAGCTGCCATCTTCAGTACACACACTACCAATTTAAAGCACTCCATAAAATCTAAAATAATCAAATAAGAGCAAATCAAAAAATACGGAATAAGTATTGGCCCATTCTTCTGAAAAAAGTTCTCATTCTGCCGAATAAAGAACTTTCATAAACATTTGATACTGCCTTAAATATTAAAAAGAATCACTAAAAATAATAAAATATATAAATATATATATAAATAAATCGTGTCAAAAAACAACCTACAGATTAGAGGAGATCACACCCCACTCATCACAAGTTAAGAGCACTTCAGGAAACCTACCTTGGATAATCCTCTCCTTATCAAATATCCAGTGCAAATGCACCCCTTTATATATAATTTAGGTCGCGACATCTTGCGGCTAATTTTTGACCTAACAAAAGCGACATATTGCGGTCGATTTTAATTTACATTAAAAAATTTCATATATTTCTAAATATGGCCCGTCAAAAAGCAACCTACAAATTAGAGTAAATAAAATAATACGGAATTAGGTATTGGTCCATTATCTGAATTCATTAAATAATTTTTATTTTTTTGAATAAAAATACTTTAAGCATTTATTTCCTATTATTTGATACCTCCTTAATGAGTTTTAAATGATCCTTAATAACACTGTGTCCAGTATTGTAAATATGTTGGGTAACACTTCGATTTCTCAAACCTATTATACCGGTAGTGATTTAAATGTTCCTTAAAGCGTGATAATATATTTATTTTTGTTTGTCCAATATATTTATTAGCACATTCATAACATTTAATTTAATAAACTCCAGATTTCTGCTCAACTTTATTTTTCGAGTTTCCCAATAAATTATGGTATTGTTAGTGCAAAAAGCTAATCGTAAGTTTTGAATTTTAAAAATATGATTTAAACCTTTAGTGCAAACCGCTCGAAAGGCATTTTTACAAATTTTCCTAGAGATAAAATTGAAGTTAGAGTGCTAGAATTTGGGACCTGTTTCCTGTAGCTAATCTTCCTAATTATATTATCTACTATTTGCGGAGTATAACCGCATCATTCTTAATATACTTAAGTTCTTTATCATATCGGGCTTTAGTGAGTGGAAATGAGAGTAATCTATTTACTAAGAAATTTAGAGCCGCGAGTTTGTGTTGTACTGAATGTTGTGATTCGTTAATTATAAACCGGCTAGTATTTGTATCTTTACGATAAATCTCAATTTCTAATTCATTTTTCTGTATCTAATTATACGAGTAGCTAAAAAGGGAATCGCACCATTTTCTTCCTTTTCGTATGTAAATTTAATGCTATCAAATTTTGAATTTAATTTATCCAAAAAAATCTTTCAAATTACATTTCTTCGTATCAAAAATAACAAAAATGTCATCAACATAACGCAACCAAATTCTTGGAAAATACTGATTATCTTCTCTTACGTTATTTTCGAATTTACTCATAAATAAATTGGCCAAAAACGGAGACAAACAGTTTCCCATTTCGGTCTCTTGAACTTGTTCAAAAAACTCACCATTTATTTGAAAACAATTTTGAGACATGCAAAGAGATGTAAGCCTGACGTATTCTTCCAACCTATCTTTATTTACATTATTAAGTGTCAGTAGTTCCCGCAAATAAGTTAGTGTTTCAGGTATGGGCACGTTGGGAAATAACGATTGAACATCAAAAGAGACCAGGTATGGGCACGCTGGGAAATAACGATTGAACATCGAAAGAGACTAGAATTTCTCCTTCTTCTAAATACGTATCTACGGATATAAAAATTATTGTTGACCGAGATTAATTTTTTAATTAATTCCAATGAAATCATAGAAAACTTGGGTCTTGTATAGGGGACAAAAAATATTTTTTTTGATGAAAATTTTGTTCTAAATTTTACTTTCGTTTTTTGTAAAGAAACAAAGTTGAAGTATTAATACAAAAACGGAATTTCGGATTAAAAAATATTATCTGTACAAGCCAGAAGATTGGACTGAGTGCCCTAAAAAAATTTAAAACATCTAATGGTAAAAATATGAATGCCATCTTCCTGCTTGGTGCTGTCCAACTCTGCGCACCTCATCTTGTTCTTCTTTGTGTTATCTTGTAAAATTTGCCTTGGGCCACTCTGTTGCTCTCCATTTGTTACACAAAGCATGCCAATATTCATTGCTTTGCGTATCACGTTTCAATCTTTGCCCAGAAGAGGAACTACCATGCAATCTTCCATAAGTGATGGTGAGCCGCATAATGCCAAAATGCGTAAAGCGATCAAAGTCGAGAGAATTAAGAGTCAGGCATCCTCTATTTGACGTGGACGGATTACAAGTATCGTGGAATTTCGGAATGCCTCATCCAAATAGGGCCCTGCTGAGGCAACAAGACTCCGTCAACACGGCAAATCAAATTCCTCATGCTGGAAGAGAATCAGTACTTTCCAGGTTAAGTCAACCTTCACCGTATTCTTCCTCAATCTGTTATTGTCTTTGTGGTTCATGTGTTTCTTTGGTTATAGCACCTCAGTGCTCGCCTCCAACATGTCTTGGCTTCACCAACTATAATACCTACCGGAATCTGATCACTATTGTAAATGTAATTGAATTATCCAAACATAAAAAAGGAGATTTGTGCGAATTTAGACCGTCCATTAACGAAATTGTTATTAAATAAGTCGTTAGCAAGGAGAAAAAAAGTATCATCAAATCTGTCAAAATATGGGAAGAAGGGTCAAAGAATAACATGTTGGTGTGTGCAGAAGAAGATACCATGCAACACCAAAGAAAGAAAAAGTTGTTTTTGTAATTTTTTTTCAATTTTTTAATATTCTACTTTCAAGTTTCTCTTAAAAGTTTTGACAATTTAAATTTCTTTTTTGAATATTAAATCATGATTTAATTTATGATTGCGTATTACATATGCACTGAAGGAAAAGCGAAAGTCATCATAACCAACATTTTTTATAGCCAGACTTGAAATCAACTTTCCAAAATTAATAAAGAATTGTGAATCTTTATGTTACCCAAAGAAATTTAATTTAATTTAATGAAATTGGCATTCAATTTAAAAGGAAAAATATTAGCTCTGAAGTAATATAGCACCTATAATTCTAGCAATCGTTTCGAATTTTAAATTTGATGATTTTTTTTTATTAGAAAGTGTGAGTTCACGAACTCATAAAAACAATTCCTTATAAATCTATCCTGCTCCTGACAAGACAACTTGCCTGGGACTTTTACTTTTCAAAGCGATTGTTCGGCGCTGTCGATCTTTAACCTCAGTTAAATCGCTCGCCAGGAGAAAAAATTCCGACACGCACGTCAGTCACAGTTTTGCGTACTTGGTTCCTCAAATTAATTTACGACTCGCCAAAAGGTGTAATAGAAAAATCAAGTGAAAGGCTTAATCAATTTCGAATCGGAGGAAAATTTATGCATGTGGGAAGGTTGCGCAAAAACCGATAGGATGTGCGGATCAGCGAAGAAGTAAAAGCAGATCCAGCTCGTTTACGCAGACGACGGGGTCTAGGGGGAGCGAGAGAAACGTGTCGTTTTTAAAAACACGACATCGCAATTAATTTAATGGTGTATCGAAACTTCCTTGCGCGAAGATTCATGTTATTTGACAAGGAGGAAACGGCAGTGACGATTAAGAATTAAATTGCGGTGTTCGTGTGCGCGTCTTCCGTGGCGTGCTCAAAGTAAAGTCATCGCAACGCTTGCTTATTTCGTTTCATACTAATTACGATCAAAGAGAGCGTGTTTTTCTGTTAGGTAGTAGCTCGCTCTTTAAATCTATAACACGTAACAATTTTTTATATAACTAACTTCTCTATCAACAAAACCAAAGTAACTGTAAACGATTAGTTTTTCTATTTTTTTTTAATTTGGGTATTATTACTTTTAACCATTTAATCTATGGCATCTATGGCTCCTCTTCAAAACTTATATGCGGATACCTTAACGTAGTGGTCTCAAATCTAAATTACATGCGGGCCGAATGTGCACGATCTGAAAGCAGTTGACTGGCCGGAAAGATATATTTTTCTCCTTCTTTCCTTGGCTAAAATTATGAGCCTCTTTCTTTCAGCTAAATTTTGCACAATCACTTATTAAGTATTTAAAATTGATATGTATTCGGGGCGCCATTTTGAGACTACTGCTTTAACGCATACCAGAAAATTCAATTTAGCATTCTAAAAGAATTCTAAAATACAGGGCATTACAAAAGAATCTTTCATATTTCATAAGCAATTTAATTGCGTCAAAACAATACCTTTAGCATATTCATCGCGTTATTGTCGTAATACTTACGTTCAACGCAATCGTATGCAAAATGAAACGCAGCCATCTGCGATTCATTGATATGTGAAGTGTAACTGGCAAGCGACGGTTGAGGAAGTGAATCTTAAACAGTTTGTAATCAAATAGTTTTCCCATAGGAGGATGGCTGTGAATTCGTTCATTCTCATAATCTAATAATAACAACAAAATTAAGGATTACACAATGCCACTCACACTAATTATCCTTTGTCGTAAGTGGGTTTCAAGCTGCGTGTGTTCACCTGAACAATGAGTGTTACAGTTATCGGGTGACTTTACGCGAGCACATGATACCGTAGAGAAGCAAATTGTGTTACAAGTTAACGGGTTAGGAAATGAAAATCGCCCGACATTTCCAAAAAATATTCAAATCAACTTTTTTCTGTCGAGATCTTAACGGAACAACGCCAAACTTAAAGCGCTTCTTCTAAAATACACACGTCCGAAAATAACTGTTTAGCTACGCGATCCGATGAAATTTTTCTAAAAGGTTGAGGTCAAAGAATTTATTACTGGAATAAATTGAAGGTAAGACCCGTTCCTGCGGGTATAACATGCGGTCATCGGTAATTTTGTTACAAGGAATTTATTTAAATTGTCTAATCGTACAAGAAACGATGATTGAAGAAAGCAAACTTGTGAGATCATATTTAAACCTAAACATGTAATTATTAAACTTTGAACCTTCTTGGTCTAACATTTACCATCATACGTCTCAAAGAGACAACGGGACAAGCAAAATTGAAATATCAAGGATTATTTTTTTTTCTTGGTGATTGTTCGTCTGAGATTATGTTTTTAATTAACTGTATAAGATGTGAAACCTTTCATATGCAAATTGAATCATAGAGTTAATGAAATTGTCACGATGGTTTCAACTACTTGGGAAAATGATTATTACACATTCTTGTTATTTGCGAAATAAGTGAAAACATCTAAAACCAGAGATTTCTAACACATTTCTGATTTTATGGTTTCTAAAATAATTCGTTTTTAACGAATAAGGTATCAATAACTTTAGGCAGAGAAAAACATTAACTGCAACCGTCGTTGTTTCTTTTGATTTTCAAGTTTTTGGGCAATCTTGAGCTACTTGAGGTCTCTTGTTGATGCCGCTCCCTGTTGCTACAGCAACAGTAAGCTCACATCATACAACTGGGCCTACCACTATTTGAATTGTTTGTGACTATACTAGTTATCATAATTTCGACGTTATGCATTGATGAATTAATAAACTATCTCCGAAAGAATGTTTAAGACTCCTACCTAGGTAGAAGTCTTTTTCTTTCGCCTGTAATTCATTCCTTGGTGAATGTAAATGAATCTCCTCTGAAAACGGTTGTGATAAATTTCAGCCAGTTTAAGACAGGAGCGATAAATATTGCAAAGAGACTGTGTATTCACGGAGAAAGTTTCGCGGTACAATTATCAACTTGTATGGAGAAATTTTAATTGTCGTCGTACACGGCCAATTTAATGCGGCGTATTCTTGCCCGCAAGCAATTCAAGATACCACCGAAGACCGAAGCGGCTGATTTTATTACGCGTCTCGTAATTACAAAACCGTTTTAGAAAAAGCTATTACTTACGAACGATGTCGAAATCTCTTTCACCGTTGAACATTTATGTCATGTCTTTCTTAATTTGGGGGACACGCATAGACGTAAACGCGAATTTATGCTAATGAGACGCACGCTTTGGCGGGGGGTACCGTAAAAAATCCGCGTAACTGATTTAACGCAGTTCCGACTTGTCTCGGGGACTGGTTCGAGATGTTGAAGTTGGTCGCAAGACCCAGATACGAACAAGTTGCTAACCTAAATAGCGATGGAGATAAACGACGTTTACTGAATCGAATTGATTGCCATCATTTGTACGGGTTTCGACCGATTTTATTGTAACACCAACCCACTTTACCTAATTGAAAAGAAACACTCTTCTTATTGTCAGGAAGATCGTAAACAAATTTCATGCGTGCCAACAAGACTTTTTGAGAAAGGATTCAAGCCATTAATATTGACAAAGCATGACGAAAATTTCAGCAGATTTATGTAATTCAGATCACAAAATAAACAATTCTTCTAGAACAAGGAAAAAAAATACGAGTTTTTTTCCAAGAAACAAAAGATGTTATGATTTGAAAACGTGTCTCTTGTAATGTAACCAACATCCGACAAATTCCAATATACTTAGAGACTTAAACGCGATAGTAAGACACAAACCTAGCAAGGCTTTGTCAACCACTAATAACTATAAATTCTTTGATAATATTTCGCATAAAGTTTTATTCGTTTATTAAAAACCATCGAATGCAATAAAAAAAGTTCAAAAATCGTGAACGAACGGAATTTTATAAGTTCGTGCGCTCGTAAACTTGGCTTTGAAGTGGAGGAGAGCTAAGTTGAAAAAGCGCCGTTAGAGAACAAGCAAAACTTTACCGTAACGATAAATTACTTCTATTACGGGCTGTTACTTTGGCCGCAGAGGAAGAGGCGCATTTTCGTCATTGATAATTTCTGCGGCCGTAACCAATGGCTTGCGTAACATGTGGGGTAATGGTATTCCAGCACGATGCCAAGAGCGATTTGTTAAGCACATTTAGGTGCGGTTACGTAACGTGGCGATAGTTGGATACCACTTTAGAAGCGTTCACGTATATCAAAACGAGACTCGAAAGCCACACTCAGGTGAAGGTTCAGACAAGCCTTGATTATTTTCAGCATGTTTGGCGGTGACGCAATTTCATAAATCAGATTTTTTAATTACTGGAAGCAGTCCTATTTCACTTCATTCAATTCTGAAATATGATTGCAATGAAACTACTTCACATTTACATGTGCGAGAGTACGTGTGTTCAAAAAAGAAACAAGCTGCCTAGATTAATTCATTACATTACACATCATCCTTCGAGGACAAAAAAATAAAACTAGCTCTGCTGCAAGGAGCAGAGCAGTCGAGCCTTTAGTTTAATCGCAGCCTATAATAAGCGTTTACGCCGACGAACCGAAGATAACTGTCGCCAGGCGGAGTGTTGAACTCGCAGAGGTAAACAAACTAATATCTTAGCTATCTGTAATTAAATATTAATAAAAATCGTTCTTCGCTTCTATAGGCACAGTCGAGGGCGCTCGATTATAATTGAGGGGGACTCGACATTAATGCGCGCACATTAAATGATCGTTTTGGTCGACACGTAACTGGTTTCTTCTTAACAGATTACGGTCGTAATTATTAACTAATTATGATTATATTATAGCTGAATCATTTGCGTTAACTAGCGGTGTATATTTTTGAACTAAAAATAAAAGAAAAACAACAATCGTCATCTTTAAATCAAAAGACGCTAATAATAATTAGCCGTGAATTAACTGAGAGAAAGCTGACTATATTTCGTTTTTTTAACAGAAGGTGTGATTGTAACCGTAAAAAGAAATGCAAAAATTTCAAAATGTCCACAAATGCTACTTAGATCCCTTCAATAATAATCATTATACCATTTTTTGGTCTTATTCTAATGATGTTGGCTCTTGCTTCCATTTTTAATGTTTTTTTCCACATCCATCTCTTCTGTTTTTTTCTATCTATTGCTATTTCCTATCTTAGTTTTCTTGCTACTACGTCTACGTCTTACTATCTTCCACGTGCTCGCCCTTCACCTTTCACCGCTCTAACACTTTTCGGCGTTGTTCTTGGTTCTTCGTATTCCAGTTCTTCACTTGCTTCTGTACTCCTCTTTCTGAATTGCGTTTATTATTTCTTTATATTCCCTTTGCATTGACCGTGCGTCCATCTGTTAAGTTGTAGAAATATCTAATTGGCTACAAATACTCGTAGTACTTAAACTTGCTGCTCTTCCACTTCCTTCTTACTTTTTCTTGTATTACGTGCACGTGTTTCTATGTTTTTCACGCTCTCGTCCTTTACCGCCTTTCTTTTTTTTTATTGAAATTGTGTTTGCTTCATTTCTTGCCCTGCCAATTTTCCATTTCCATACTGGGTGTTTCATCAAAGATGCATCAAATTTGGTATGCGAGTAGATGTCGGGAAAAGAAAGAAAAGTTTCTTTTTAAAATTTTCTCTGTAATGAATAAATTTAGAGAAAATCGAAGGGAAAGCAATGTCGCATATTTTTAGGATGGACTTTAAACGAGAATGAATGAATTGTTACTCATTCACATACGAAGATTCGACAAATTTTATTTTAATAACAATTTGTAATGTGCGACAACGTACATACTAAATGTATACTTTTGCGTAGCCCCACATTTGTAATTTATTATTAATTTAAATAAGTTTAAATATCTACGCGATTTCACATCGCTGCTGCATTCGACGTGTGGCAAAGTTGAATACACCGAGCTTTCTGTCAAGGGCAAAATAAAATCTAGTCATAAATTTCTTCGCTGGTTATGGATTTATTACCCCCTGCAGCTGTGTGCCATTCATAAATGCAATTTCGATTACCGGTTTTGTTTCACAGTATTTCAAAAAACATCGACTCCAAATTATGCAAATTTCAACTTGCTCCGATTAAAATTTTTTATTAAGATATTTTGTTTGAAATAATGTCAGAAACGTGTCCCTCAAGTTTGATGCATCGTGAATGAAACAGCCTGTATCATTTCATTTCTTCCCTTTTTTCTTAAATACTATCCTGTTGGTTCATTTACTTATTTATTTTTAATTGGTTCCCATTTCACGTAGAAAATGACGATTTTCTATCTCTTCTTCTATTTTAATTTTTCGTCTTAAATCAGCTGGTCCTGTGCTGTGCATCTGCTTTTTCCGTATTGTAAAATCTATATACCTTCCATTCAGAATAGTTGTGATAACTATAGAAGTGTCTTTGTTCATCCACAGGCTTCTTTTTTTCCAAGGATTATCTTGGATATCGTATCTTGTGTCTATGTTGATTGCTTATCGATTTGTAATTTTTTTATAGTGCAAGAATTTTTAAATTTGCGACTCATAACTAGAGATAAGATTTTTAGGTAAAAACAACTTTTCATTATAAATTATGTTTTTCTAGGTTTTTGATATGAACATTCTAATTATACTGAAATAAATCTTTCTTTGTTTTGTATAATTTGTATAATGTGCACGATAATATCGAAAAAAGATACTTTATAATAAAGTTTTGTTTTCACCTAAAAATCTCGTCTCTACTCATAACCCAACATCCAGGGTTCTTTTGGTATTCTCCAATAACCTGTCCGTCATTATTTTGAAGAATTGGGGATTGAGGTTATTCTCCATTTAATGCTTGTAGGAAGCTGCCTGTTTTTCTTCTACCTAGCTTTTCAATTTTGCATTCTATAGCTGTAATAAACGATTTGGCTTGAATTTTCGCATTTCTTTTGATTCGAAATTTTGTTATATTTTCGTCAAATTCTATCGTTTCTTCTACTCACGTCCACCACCATATTATCTCCTCACTATCGTTTAAATATTTGCCTTATCTACACCAGTTATTTTACTAGTCGTCACCTTTTAATTGCATTCTTAGCATTCCTTTCACATGAAATGTTTGGTAGAGTGTTTATTTTCATGCTTCCAATCGTGTTTCTTTATTGCTTGTGATTCTTTTAATAATGCTCCAAAATTTTTTTATTCTTCACTTTCCAGTTCTTTGCTTACTCCTCCCTTTTAATTTTTCTTTTGCCCCATTTCACCATTTAACTTTTCTTTCTTGTTATATTCGTGTTTTTAATCTTGTTTCTATAAATCTTTTCCTGATTTTGATTCTCTTGCGAGTGTCCGGTTTTTTCGAACTCTTATTTCATCGTTTTTAGTTTCTTAATTCGTGGATGTTTCTGGATATTGTTCCTCCTCATTTCGACTTTTATTCTACTTGACTTGTTAAGTATGTAATATTTTTTTAAAGCTGCCCTACTAACAAATGAATTAAAAATAGATACAAAATTAAAAAAGTATAAATAAAAGAGAAAATAGGGCCATTTACTCTTTTATTTTTTAAGTTTAGTTTTTAATTTTGTGTCTATTTTCAATTCTTTTGTTAGTAGGGCAGCTTTAAAACAGTCCTTTTTAGAAATTCTATCAGCTTTTCAGAAATTTTGTACTCAGCAACGAAAACCTTTAAAGTGGAGTAAGCTTAAAATAAATAACGAATTAATTTGTTTCTATTTTATTCGTCTTTTTACCGAGTTGTGTTTTCTGTCTCTACTTTTGCTTCTTTTTTGATCGAAAGCTTATAGGCGTCGAACAAATCACCTTAATTTAATAATTTAACAATTTTCGTTAAAATAAAAAAAGCTTTCAAATGCTTGGACAGCACGATTGGCCGCCTTGTATGGGATGACTTATTAAGTAGCAAACTGGCTGCAGTTTGTCAATTCTAATGCAATGACAGCTCAAAAAGCGATCGTAGGAAAAAATCAAAGCAAAAATGATCAATTTTTGAGTAATGATTTTTTGGAAAATAAAAATATTCCCAAAAAATGAAAATCAATTTAACTCGATTTTCTATATTTTTTATAATTTTTATTATTTTTTCAGATTTCCATCGTTTATATTTTATTTATTTATTTAATTTAATTATGACGAAGATGTGGTATGTTTTTATAAAATAAAAAATTTGACCAATCGTCATTTACTTTCCTTTATTAATTGAATGCCATTCATCATACTCGATCGTCGTCATTCTTTACCTTCTTTAATTGAACGTCGTTTGTTTTTTTTTTCTAGTAACCAATCGTCATTTGTTTTTTTATTTACCGATTCACATTTATTTTTCCTATTTGATCAACTGTCATTTCTATTCATTAGCTTTTTCTTCTGTTGATTTTTCAGGATTTTCAGTTTTTAACAAGAGCTTCTTTTCTGTAATGTAATCGGTTCTCTTCTGTTTTATTTTAAATGGTCGATTTATTCTTACCATTAATCAGTTGTTGTTTATTTTAATTTATTATACGATTGTCATTTAATAGATTTATTAATTTTTTTGTACTCATCGATTATTATCATTTATTTTTATTCGTTGGTCGATTTTCTTTTGATTTCTGTTTCAATATTTTCTATTTTTTGATATTTCTTAACTTTTAGGGGATCCTCTTTTGTTTTTGGATTATTTATTTTTCCTCGTTGATTGACTGTCAGTTACTTCCTTTTATCAGTCGATTGTTATTTATTTTACTTAACCACTCGATTTTGTTCTATTTTAAAAAAGAAAATACTTTTTTTCGACTAAATACTCCGTAGCAGTTTCTTTCGTTCGTCAAAATATATTTTGGTAAAAAACTACACAATATAAAGAAAAAACGTCTAGAATAGTAATTATATAGAACATGTTCTAAGAAGGTCAGCCGTAGAACAGTTCGAAACTAGATTTTTCTATTTCGCCGTCTTACGAATGACCGCATGCACCTCATTAAATTAAATTGAAATTACAGAGCAACACCTCTCTTTTACATTTCAATTATTTCATAGCGAACGAACGAATATTCGCACGTAATTTTATGGCGATGCAAGAATGTGGGTCGCCGTAGCAATATGAAAGTTTCATCGCGTAACAATGAACGGGTCTCGTCTTCAGGTTGTCATCATCAACGCCTTGAGAGATAAAAACCGATTGACTCGATCGAGTGAACTGCGTTTCAGACTGGGTGAGGCCTCGAGATTACAGGTGAAGCCCCCAGGCAGTAGGCCACCGTCGGAATGCGGAAGTCCCGCTCTCATCTCCAAGCTAAATCAAACACATCTTGAATTAATCAACGAACAATTGCGGTGGCGGCGACCGGCGCGGCCACCATTTATTATTTGGTTATCTGTTGTGTGTTTAAGAAAGTGCAGTTTTCTCTTCTTGTAGCTTCGAGGCTATGTATGTTTTCTTTTTGTGTTTTTGTTTGACAAATTTTTTAAATGGCAACTTTCGTTCGGTGGAATTTGCCAAGGCGGATTACGGTGGCTAATTAGGAGATGCTTTCTTTGTCCGTCGCGTCGTTAATTAAGGTCAACATTTTTTTTTGGTAATGAGATTAGATTTTAATCTGGCAAATAAAATTAACTATAAACTGAACTTGTTTATGCATACTTGTTGAATCAATTTAGCATTAGGCTAAGGCACCGTGTAACACTTCCATATATATCATGTAAAAATGTAGGTTTCTTGGAGACGACAGTAAACCAACTTTCATCGCATATTTATGAAACGCTGCCATAACAATATCAACGTGAGATAATACCGTAATCTCCGTGAAATGAGATTCGCGATTGCATCTGACGCGCTCGAAAGCGGTTGCGATTGATATTCGAGGAATTTGGTTATTAGCGTCGACGTATCTTTTGTTTGTTTCAGACGCTGAGAATATTCTTAATAACTATGTCGTAAAACGAAGACACGCTTACCCAATGACCTTTAACCACTGACACACAAGAGAAGGTATCTTGCACCTAATTCGATTCTTGTTTGCAGATCGATAAACGAAGAGCTTTACGAGCAGAGAAATTTATTTATCACGATAAATATGTACTACTACTATAACTATCTTTGTTCGATTTGAAAGCGTTTTCCATTCACTCCTCCAAAGCACTCTCAGAGTAGCCTCATTTTGTTTTAACCTCGTGTAAAAATAGATGAGAGTGCTCTAGAACGTAAACAAACAGCAAAAATTTTATTTTAATGATTGTTTAAATTTCAGATGAGGAATGGAATCAAGATCAACCAGATGCATCCCTTTATCTGATGAACGGCCAAACCAACGTGACCCTTCCAAGACCCACCCGCCTGATAGAGTCCGAAAAAGCCATAGTAGAGCCAGTAGTCAAATCTGAACGCTTCCAACGATACCAAGAATCGAAATCGTCCAAATACGAAGACGACGTCCACGACTACAAAAAATCTAAGGACGACGAAAAGATCCTGCACAGCAAATTCCTATTCACCGACCGAGAACGGGAACAACAACAACAACACAAAATGGTAGATCGTCAAAAATCACTGGATCGTAGCGAAAAGTATTTCGACAGTGGACGATACAACTTCGAAGAACGGAGGAAGCAAATCAAAGATGACTTGAAGTTCTTCGAAAGCAATAGAAACGAAAGGAATAACAAATATTCTAAATATCCGGACGACGATGATGGTTTTGAGGAAAATATAAAATATAGAGCCCGTTCAAAATATGATGACGACAGTGAGAGACTTGCCAGATTAAGGTACGAGTACGATGACCGCCAAGACTTTGAATACAGTGAATACGAGCGTAGATACAAAGAAGATATAGTACCAGTCCCGAAGACTAGACAGAAGTACTCGCCGGACGACTCACGCTTTTACACGGAAGAGAAAAAGTCCGACAGTTTCCGGCGACATTACGCCGAGGACATCAAATCACGGCAGAAATTTAACCCCGAGGATCCTCGCTTTTACGACCCGGAACCCATCAAGCCCAAACTGCAGCAGAAGTATTCAAGATCGGACGCAGAATCGAAACCGTCCGAGCGATCCTCGCGTTCTAAATGCTCGCAGGATGAGTACTTCGAAGACACGATGAGGAGGAGAGCCGCAGAAATGAGACAACGAAGTCCAACTCCCGAAGATAGCGTTTCACCGCGTGATAGATTCAAGGACGCCAAGGAAAAATTCCTGCTCTTGGAACGCGAGAGGTTGGAACAAGAACGGAAATTGAGGCAAGAAGCTATGATGACCCCCACACAAAAAGATAAATACTCGAAGAAGAAAGAGAAATACGATCGCTATGACTACGACGATAGAGAACTTAAGGAGAGATACTTTGAAGATAGGGGATACGAATTCGACGATGTTAAACCCAAGCCTGCTCCGAGGAGCACCGGCGAAGAAGTGAAGTACAGGAAAGAACCCCTGGAACGGTACAGAAACCCTGAAAAGTACGAGCCCAAAAGGCGTTCGATGTTCAACTTAATCGAAGAAGAACACAAAAAGAATTCCAATGAAATTGCAAAGGAGTTGAAGAGACGGTCGTACTTAGAATCGAGTGTGGATGATGATTATTACAGGGACAGGTCTTACACTGAATTGCCCGAATCCGAGAGATATCCAGGCCTGGATAGAGATGTGTATAAATACTCAAAGTCCTCTGTGGAGTTAGATAAAGTAGGTGAGATGAAATACGACGGTAAATTTGTCAAGAACCAGAAGAATAGTAAAAATAACGCTGGTTACAGGCATAGCTACGCTGAACCGAAATTGAAGATGGAAAAGGGCAGTAAGAAGCACTTTTCGGAGATGTTGCACAGGACGAATAGTTCTGTTTCGAATTCCGGACGCGTCGGAATTGCCAGTGTCCATCCTTATTGATTTTTGACCTACTGTTAGTACTGACTTTTAATCTTCACCTGAATTCAAATGGTGGAAGTAATTTCATTGTTTTTAGATAAGTATAAACAATCATGGAATGGAGTTTTTCTTCAATCAGAACCTAAAAATTAAAAAAAGGGTTTATTACTAACTTCGAAATGGAGCTCGAAATATCTTGCTGCAAACTTAAGTACTCTCAAATTTGAATTTGTATTTGCAAAATAAAAAGAAATAGAATAATTGGCAAGATCACTTTTAAACTCAAATAAATACATTATTTTCTGTTGGCCAAAATGTGAGCTGAGTTTGTTTATGTTTGGTTTCATAAAAGAATCTTGATTGTTGTCCTCCCTTGTAAGGAAAGCAGAAGATGAGATTCCAAACCAATAAAATTAGGAATTATTTTTTAATTATTTAGGAAATTTATAATTTAGGAATAATAATGCACTTTACATGGGAAAATATATTTCCTCTTACTTGCTCTTCTTATTCAGTTATTGTTGTCTTTGTAAATTTAGGAAAACTGTTGCGCGAATTTGTTTCTTCTTTAATGAAATTATTGTTGAGACTGACGATGAGAGAGTACTTAAATTTTTATGGCTTGAAAACATGATCGAGGATAAGACGTCTAAATGATTTCTTTACTATCCACTTCAGTTCGATACCGAACGAAAATAATAAAACGGTTGAATTGCGAAATCACTGCGTGTAATTAACTTCAACCTGAAAAAATCTTGAGGGCATTGTCGCTCGTTTCAAGGTCAAAATTCTTGACAAAGTAAAAGGTGTACACTTCAACTGAACTAAAACGTTTTTTAATGGCAGAAAATAAAAGAATTCAATTACTACTTTGTTGATGACTTTGTTTAGCATTTGAATGAAACATATACTAATGTGGGGGCGGTAAGAACCCTACATATTTTGATTATCCGTCGGCTAAAGTATTAATACGCGTTTTAGTATCAAATGTATTCTATATGCGGTAAGTCTTTAAATTTTTATAAATATGTTTATATGACAAACCCGTTTTTTTTTGTACATAGACAGCTTATTATGTACTTCTAAAGTAATAAATTCTATTTTTGTTATACATCTTTAAATTTTTATAATGCTAATTTACATTCACAAAAATAATAATTAATTAAAAACCTGAGTGTTTTTTATGACATCAAACCAAGAGAAAGGGACGGGCAATGTTTTAGTCATTTTATAGGAATTATGATACTAGCACGAGAAGTTATTTATTTTTGCGAGTGCCTTATATCTGATAGAATGTAAGAATACAATTTACGTTAGCAAGAGGAATTAAATGATTGTAAACGAGCGGGGTAGAATTTCTATTCGCGAACAGAATTAAAATTGATAATAGGTGCGTTCTCATAACGAATAGGAATTGACGCCCCGGAGTTTTGTAAATTAAAAGGAAATTGTATTATTAACTTGCTCATGTAATAAAAATAATATTAATAAATTTAAGATATTACGCTGTAACAATTACTATTAATTATGTACGATTTAAAGAGGATATTGTGTAAATTAATTTTTGGATACGCACAAAATTCTAGCGAAATTTTTGTTCTTTGTTTCGTTATGTGAAATGTATTTAATACTTTAATATTAATAAATTTTTTAATATACTGCTTATTGAATTATTCTCAGATTTTAAATAGCAATTTATTTTAAATTGTTTTTATCAAGGGAAAACCTTATTCTTTCTATTTGTGACGTGTTTAGGCGTAAAGGCCTTTTTAGTCTACCATACAAGATATAGTTCAATTTCCACAATAAATATTTAGAATAGAAATTTTTGGGCTTCAGATATGGTTTAGAGATAAGGAGAAATTCTTGAAGTTAAACCAAATCTTGTACGAGAAATAAAGTATAAAGATGATGGTACAGAGCTATTCGTTTCCTCTTCCCGTGAAGAAACCATTTCATTCACTTTACGGGTCAATCCTCGATCATTTGGTAGCAAATTTCTAAAATCCGTGAGGAACTCTTGACCTTCCATAGCCCCAAAAACAGTGTGCAATAATGCAAAAGAAAATATAAAACAATTATTAAGAAAATACAAAACAACTATTTAAGTGTTTACTACATGATAATGGGTATGTCTACTATCGTAGTTAAAAGCTCTGACCCCTAATTTTGAAGGTCTATATCTCAAAAGCAAACTGTTTATGTTTAAAATGTGTAAATTTCATAATCGGTATGAGTCTTATAATGGCTTAGTCTAATCGTACCTAGCAAGGACGGTGCCTTATTAGCACCTGCAGAAGCTGCAATCTGTAAATCTGTAAAGTTCGGTGTAAAAGGGCATAATGTCCTGCAGTCTCGATAATGTTCGGAAGTAGATATCAATTTGAAACTTCTATCCCCTTATGGGGTTAATCTTAATCAGAGGTCATTTATCATCTAGGAGAAGATGGTTTCTCCTTAGAAACGAGGTAAGTAGCTGCAATTTCGACAATCCGCGGTAGTGGCAAGATACAGCATTGTGTAACCTCTTAAGTATTAAGATGCCATGTTATGCCATGAACTTGGATTAGAATAACCCCCTTAGGGGGGCGGATTTGCGTCCTAGTAACGAGGCAACTTTGGTAGTAGCAGAATATGACATAGTGTAACCTCAGCAATACTCGGCAGTATCAAGATATCATCAAGATTCTAATGTAAATTTTCTAGAAGAATCACGTGCCAAAAACGACACCATTAATCTGTTTCTTGAATATAATATTAAACAGAGTACATATGATCCAACAAGGGTAACAATACATTCTGCCACTCTAATTGATAATATTTTCACTGATGTAACACATTTGCCAAATAGTGTACGTGTGATCAATACACATCTATTTGACCATTCGTTTCAAATCTTAGGTACACCAATTGTAATACAGAATACTACTGAACAACGTTTGTGTAGATCCTTTTCGGTAGCCAATATTAAACACTTTCAGTACTTATTACAAAACGAAAATTGGGAGGAAATGTATGATGCAACTGATTTCCAAAATAAATTTTCTTGTTTTTATAATCATTTCATAGAGTATATCAACTCCGCTTTTCCAGTTCGCAGTAAAAAAATGAATATTAGAAATAGTCAACCTTGGTATACAAACGAACTCAGAGACTTGTCCAATCTACTAAAAGAATTAAACAACATGTGCAAATATTACAAAACTAATGCAGTGAAATTCAGATTAATTCTTATAAGAAATGCATACAAACAGAAAATTGCCGAATCAAAAAGATCCCACTACAATAACAAAATTATTACTATAAGTAACATGTCAAAAACCTGTTGCAAATAATCAATGATGCTCCGGCAGGGTTCCGTGCGACACACCTAAAAAGCTACATGATAATAACGACAGCATTAAAGACTGCTTTCAAATTGGTAACGCTTTCAATGAAGCATTTTTAAACATACCCACAACAACTCAAACACCACCCTCCGAAATTTGTAAGTCATTCACAAATATCCGACAACATCCCACGAAATTTCAAAACTTATTAATAAATTCTCATCTCAACAATCAAGTGGCTCCGACAATGTTCCTGGTTGTATATTAAGTAAAGTTAATAAACTCATATCAGTACCACTAGCATATTTAATCAATCTATCGTTTGAAGGACATTTCCCCTCTTTATTAAAACAATCCAAAATAATACTGATCTACAAAAACAAAGGCGAAATAACTGCCTGCTCCAATTATCGGTCTATTGCCTTACAATGCTCCATTGCAAAAATATTTGAATCTGCCTTTAGCGATCGACTGATTAATTTTTTAAAAAAGAATAATTTTCTTACTCCATACCAACATGGCTTCCGGAAAGGCCGATCGACGGATACTGCTATTTGTAATGCCCTCTACATCATTTTAGACTCCTTGAACAATAAAAATGAAGTTGCAGCTATTTTTTTCGATATGTCAAGAGCTTTCGACACTATAGAACACTCATTGCTAATAAACAAACTAAACAATATTGGCATCCGCAGACCAGTATTAGCCTGACTAACAGAATATTTAAGTAACCGTACTCAATATGTACAAATCAAAAGCAGAATTTAGTGGGCGTGCCGCAGGGATCATTGCTGGGTCCACTATTGTTTATTACCTTTGTTAATGATATGACGCGTTCACTCTTCTTGTCTGATAAAATCACTTTATACGCCGATGATTCTACTATGTTAACTTCCGCTAAGGATCTTGGAACACTAATCCATAATTTAAACAACATCGTTAATGAGATGCATTTATATTGCTGTAACAATGCACTAGTTTTGAATCTATTTAAAACAAATTTCATAAATTTTATAACTAAAAACGTTCATGTCTGTAGTAGCCTCCTAATTAGATTATAAGGCAAATCCATATCACAGGTACATAACACAAAATTTTTAGGAATATACATAGACGAAAAACTAACATGGAACAAACACATTGAATACTTATGTTCCAAAATGAGTTCGGTATGCTTCCTACTGAGAAGATTACACGGACTAGTTAATTTTAATGTTTTGCGTCTGGCCTATTTCGGTCTTATCCAATCTATCATATCATATGGAATTATTTTCTGGGGATCTTCTTCCACAGTTAACATGCAAACATTATTTGCCATCCAAAAAAAAGCAGCTATCCGTATTATCTGCGGAGAAAACTACAACGCTCACTGCAAACCTTTATTTTCTAAAACAAGAATATTAACTTTACCGTGTTTCTACATCCTTAATTTAGTAATTTATGTTAGGCAAAATATCTCAAGTTTTCCAACGAACTGCTCCATACACGATCACAATACACGGAGTAGCAATGATCTACACATACCGTATTCTCGTCTGCCACTATGTTGCGCCGGTCCCTTGCACAGTGGCATTAAATTCTAGAACTTCCCACAAATTTAAAATATGCTACAAACCTTGGTACCTTCAAGGGAAAAGTAAAGGCATTTTTATTTTCTCAACAGGATTATGACGTAGAAGAATTTTTGGACCACACAACGCTATGATACTTTGTAATGTCCCCTTTTTTCTTTTTGGTTGTTTGTTTCGTTTTATTATATTATGACATATTCACATACCTTGTAAATACATTCTACTGTAGCTTGCAATGGTGATGAATAAAAGATATTATTCATATTATTATGCTGTAATTTGTAACTCTGATTAGAATGACCCCCCCCCCCCTCCATCTTATACAGCAGTGTTCCGCTCCTTACCTCATCTCAATCCACATTGCATCCATTTGTTCTCGAAATATATTAATTCGTACAAACTATAAAAACTAATACTCTTTGTAACCGGTTACATTAAGTTACATTTTTACTCCCTCCCCCCCCTCCACAAAAAAGGTAGTAAAAATAATTTTATACCAGCGAATTGGTATAAATTGAATTATTTTAATTATAACTTTTCTATTAATTAAAGAAAAATTATAAAAATTTTATGAAACAATAGTATAAAGTTTTATTTATCACGTAACGCTTGTTTTAAAGATATTTGTAAAAACGTAACAGTGGGACAGAAGTGGCCACGTTGTAAAATAATAAACGCCTATATTTCAAAATACTTTGTGCTATAGACTTCCCCATCATCGCATAGGGGCGACTTAAACTATTTTGAAGATCACATTGAACAAAAAGACTACATTGGACTGCATTTGTGGATTGTAGTGTAACATTATTGCGTCAACTTCTCCCGATTCCCTTAATACCTAATTCGTTCTTAGTTTACGTTACCTGTAACTTTGAAAGTTCCTAAAATTGTTCTCATTATTTTTCTTTCTATTATTCTGAGTTCTTCTGTTTCTTTCCTGATAATTTCCGCTGCATATTTTAATATCGTCCTGGACATTGTGTTGTATTTGGCATTTTGGTTATCTTTGTAAGTATTTTATTTTTTATTAGCTTTACTCCTTACGTTCTTTTATTGTATTTTTTAATCTAATTCTAAAGTTTGTCCACCAATTGCTTAATAAATGCTTCATCATTCAATATGTTCTTTTCCATTTTTATTTATATCTCTATATTTACTGTAGTCTATCTCTTCCTGGGCTTCTAAGACTTCCTGCTCATCTTCTTTTGACCGCTTTATTATTCTGCCTGTTCTCGCTCCACAGCAGGTGTTATCCTATCATAGAATATTGTGGGTTTCCTAAAAACCCTAATCACTTATCAACTAGCAAAAATAGTTGAATATAATAATAACTTTTATTCTTAATGATATCAATTTAAATGAAATTTGCTAGAATAAACTCTAGCATGCCTATTTTTTAAGCGTGCACGTGAATCTACCTCAAACCTGTATTAAATTTCGTATAGTTTGGCCGCCGAACAGACGGAGTGATCATGCGGCACCCTCGTTGCAGGAATACGAAAAGACGTATTTAGCCAAACAGAAACAAAATCTGTTGGCAATATTGAGTTAGCTTTTAAAATATGGAGAAATGTTAAAAGACATTTTCAATCGAATTACTAACGGCTATCTTTCTCGTGAAGGTACTAAATAAATTGCTCGTAACTCAATTATACATTCAATTGTTTTTAAAAATAATACTAATATTGTAGTCTAGTGTAAACAGCTAGTTATCAGTGTGTTCGTTCTAGCAGGATAGCAGCAAACTATCCTGCTAGAATAGCTCATAGAAACGATAGTCACATGTGGATCACACAACTTTATTACTCTGTGAATTCGGCGGCCAGACTACAGCGGGAAGGTTGCACCGTTCTTACAATAATAATATTTATTTGGAAAAATAAAATTATGTCTTTTTGGTGAACCCTTGTACACGCTAAAGCACTAAAGGAGCAGAAAAAGGAGTGTCAAGCAGATAATAAATGACCAAATTGATGACTCAATGTTAGATATATTATCTTTGATAGTTTCCGTGTGTTTGCTACTGTCCTGCAAGAATGGTAGCAAATACTGTTATTCTGCTAGAACGAACTCACTGGTTCCTGAACTTCGCAGTCGCGATCAGAAGCACTTTTAAACTTTTATAAAAATTAACTAAAATTGTGTAACTGGCGATATAGAAAGTATTAGGAAAGAGTTTGTACAATTTTTTTTAAGGTTCAGAGTTTTGATGAGGCCCAATAAGGCCGAAATACATGTATAAACTCTTTCCTAACACTTTCTATATTGTCAGTTACACAATTTTAGTTAATTTTCATAATTTTCATCTGGCAAGAAAACTTGATTTTATAATAAACTTTTATAGTTATTATCAAATGATTAATTATAAATAAATTAAAAGTTAAAAAGAGTCCGAAGAAAGTAATTAATTCAAATTCTATTGTAATGAGTCATCCAGGAAATAAGGTCAACAATTTTGTGGTCCGGAAAATTACAAAATGGATGTCATCTTATCGTGAAAAACGAAAAAAAAGAAGACCAAGAAATTTTCGCAAAAACTACAATCATTACTATACATCTTAGCGAAAATTAAAGATATTAGAAATTGTATGTTAATTCAATAATCTGCACACTAAAATGGACCAAAAATGAAAAAGGTTAAATTTTACTTTAGTTTGATGATTGCTTCCATTATTCTTTATGATGGATGAAACACATGCCAGGGATTAGTGGTAGGTGTTAGCTTCAAACAAAAGTTTTCGTTTCACATTCACGAGTTTAAATCCTTAGTGTCTCATTTGTTCCACAGATGGCGTTCCAAGTTCCGTTTCTTTTAAAGTTCTAACAATCACACACTCTCAATTATATATTTTTACAACCCGTGCAATGTACTTTCACTGCATCTGCAAAGCGTCTTCTTTTTCAGTCAATATTTGCAACTTTCGATTAGGTCCACTGACGAAACCCAAAAATTGCATAAATCACGTAACATTTGCAGGTAACATCGAGAGTTTCCTCGTAGAAATCGATCGCTTTCTTGCCTATATTTTGCCCATAAAGGTGATAATAGCGGTTCATAATACCCACGTAGACGTTGCGAGCTGACCGCTACTTTTACCCGCATGTTAACTATAATTATCCGATTTGTTTGAATTAATTGTGAGTAGTTATAATGCGTGCGAATTATTATTAATGAGGTTTCTCTATGGGTAAAAGATATGGGAATTAATTTTTATCAGAAAGGTGATTTTGGACTATTTCCACAAACTGGTCATTTTTTCTCTTTGAAATGTGAATCAGAAAATTTAGTTGTGAAAATGCAAAAGAGGCAATAGAAAACTGAACGTTGGTAACTTGAAAAAAATTGATACGAACTGTAGATTTGATTCTAATATAATTTTCAGACAATGATTCTTAAAGTCAGCAAAATTTTCCCAAATACGTGCGCTTTTTCAAAAATGTGAAATCGTCTCTTATTTTCCCTCTACTGAAATTCTAGTTTGTTCTAAATACTCCCCAAATTCTTTGAAGAACTCTACAAGTAGTGAATTTCTATATTTTTTTTAGAAAATCGCTCATTCTTCGAAACAATGTAAATCGTCTTTGGAGGAGTTAATGAATTTCAGTTTTAGAATTAAATTTTCTATTTTAAGTTTTAGACATAAAATTCTATATCCATTAACTTCTGCATGGTTTGGATAAGCCATCAATTCGTAAAGACTAGTGGAGAAAACTTTCAAGCATTTCCTCCTATGCACGCAACATAAAGTTTAAACTAACATGCGTGCATCTTACCGTTCATGATTAATTTCACTTATAAATCCGGTCTTTGATGCATCTGTGCTTCAGAGATGTATGTTCGTGGCAGTGTTTAATGTTCCTGATTGGATGCGCCTAACAAGTATCGGGTTCAAGGTTAACACTGGAACGCCTGCCTCAAATTAGGCTTCATAACAACGTTACCTGTTAACAACTTTTGATTGATATTTCTCGTAGGTACAGGTGCATTTACATACAAATTGTTACAATTGTCGCTTGTTTATTACTTCAATCTTACATTGGATCCGTCTTTGATAATCGAAACCGCCGATGAAGAGATAGAGAGGAGAGGTTTTGGGTGCGCGGTGTTTCGTGAATGGTGTCTATAGATAATGTAGGTCATCGGCCGTCTAGAGAACTTTTTACGTGAACGGCTCGAATATTTTGGACCGACTTTCTTTTACATCTGTGTGTGTGTTCTCCTCCGAAAGAAAGCTGCTGTCAGTGCACCTATAATTGCCTCTAATCGATGATACTAACAACAATTGCTTTTACGCTTAATTTTGAAGACAAAGCAAATTTGTTTGTGATAGTACGAATATTTGTTAAGGAAAAAGATTAGATTCTAATATTTTTTCCATTTTCTTCCAGTAGCAGATTTGGGTGCGTTGGACAAATAAGGATGTTTATATTATGAATTGGCAATTACTAGATTTATAAACTACATGAGACCGAGTTAAAGTATAATAGAATTGAGCTCTTTTAGACACTACAAAATTTACTGCCGATTAAACTATGCGATTTGTTCCAGTTTAGTTTACTTCATACGCTCAAGATGCTCAGCAAACTTATAACAGTCTGTATATCACGTACTTACTGCTCCATTAATTTAAATAAGTTCTCAGGAATTCTCACGGAAATATCCGTTTTTCTGCCGGCAAATTACACTCTGTCCCGCGATAATAATGCGTGTTTATACACGTAGAAGTTAATTAATAAGTGCACTTTATGTATATGCTCGACGGGTTGGGCTTTTTACAAGCTGCCGCATGAGAACATCGACTTTTACACGTACGTACAACAACATACATACGGGGAATTAAGTGCGCACAAGAAATCAAAGTAATTGTTTCCATTCGAAAGTTGAAGCGATTGTGTTTTTTCCAATAACCTGCGAGATATTTTCATTTAATTATGTGAGAAGATCTTTTGCCTCTTCATGCGGATGTGTTATGGCGATTTATTTATTTTTTTGTCATCACTTTCTAATTCTTTTATTGAAATAGATGCTTTGGAAACATGTTTATATGCTATTATATAAGAAAACTTAAAGAAATATTACGGATGTTTCATAACCAGGAATTAAAAGTCCTTTCTTTTCAATTACTGCTCCAACTTTATGCATTCTTTTTTAAATTCTCCCCAATTTCTATTCCTTGTTGTTGTTTCATTTCCTTCTAATATCTAATCTCAGGTTTCTATTGTTCTAATATTTTTATTTCTGTTTGTTTCTAGCTGTATTATTTTTTAATATTTATAAAATTTGTTTTAGTCGTGTGCAGTTGTTCTATTTTTAAAGAGATTATTGATTTTCCTTTTGTTTTTTGATTTTTCTGTTTTTCTTATGGTACACGGAACAAAAACCAATTCTAAATACCACAATATAGACTTCAAGTTACCCAGCAAAATGGACTACTGGGGTCCTAGATTATATAATGACCTTCCGGATAATATAATGACACTGTAAGAAAGTCATGTACTGCTAAATAAAACCATCTATTTCCCATAAGAACTTTCTTGGCACATACATTTTGATCTAAATGCTTATCTCATATTTATTGTTTGTAACTAATAATACATATGACTTGTTTTTTATTTTTGTATTTGGACATGTCATGTATTTGTTGATGACAATGAATGTCATATGAAAAATTCCATGCGAAGCTGTAAAAGTTCATTTCAGTCAAAAGAAAGCTGTAGAAAATGTGAACAAGAGATGATGAAAGGACAGAATAAAACTACCCCATGTGGATACCCATACTATTCTTTTATAAGCAAGGCGTGCAATCATAAACGGCTTCAAAAAAAGATTAATTTAAATTTGTCTTGAAAAAAACGTTTACTTTGTATAATTATAATAGTAATTAATACATTTTTTTTTGTAATGGTGTTACATGATAAATAAAATCTTATTAAAAGTAAAATGTAGCTAATAAGTGATAAGACACAGCTGGGATAAAATGAACATGTACTGTAATACAGGGTGACTGAGAATTGTTACGCAAAAAGAACAACGGAATGGATGTCAACAGTTCACGGGAAAATGTTTAAAACATTCTTTTCAATAGTCTAATTAATATATCACCCCAAAATCACGTTGCGGCACTGTATAGGAAATATGATGCCATGTTCTATAAATGCGGCGGTTTAACAGGAGTATAAATTTTTTTATTGATTATTCGCTTGCGCACAATGCGACCTTGAGACATGCTTATTTTATTACATGTGTAACACCTGGGAACGGAAGTCGGAGTTATTTCTTTTAAACGACGTAATTATTAGTAATTTGTAAAATAACTGGAATTGCGTATGAAACAATTGTATATATATATATATATATGTTACGACGTAGGTTTCCGCGGGTGTTATATGTTGTGATGTTCTTCCGGGTATTCTTCCGCGTTGGGTTCTCAAAAGAACCTTTGTTGTCTTGACGACGTTTCGGCAGAATCACATCTGCCATCTTCAGGTCTTCTCGGCTGCTTTCTTCGTTCTGCTCCTCGTTGTTATGCGAGTGGAACTGCATAACAACGAGGAGCAGAACGAAGAAAGCAGCCGAGAAGACCTGAAGATGGCAGATGTGATTCTGCCGAAACGTCGTCAAGACAACAAAGGTTCTTTTGAGAATCCAACGCGGAAGAATACCCGGAAGAACATCACAACATATATATATATATATATATATATATATATATGTATATAATCATGTTCCCTTATACCGAACTCACGGTGTCGGGAATACATCGATGTTTAAACATCATACACAAATTTACGCCACTCTTGTTTATTGCCGTTAACTTAGCTTAGATTAACTTCCATGTTGTTCCTTTTTCTTCTAGAATTTTCTTTATTGCTTCGTCCCACGTTTCCCTCGGTCTTCCTCTTCCTCTTCTCATTTGTATGTTGGCCTCCCATACTTTTTTCACTGTTCGAGTTTCCTTCATTCTTACCAGATGTCCCCACCAACCGAATTGTCGCTGTTGGATAAATTCCTCGATAGAGTTGACTCTTAATTGGTTTCTTATTTGCTCGTTTCTAAATCTATCTTCTTTGGTTACACCCAGTACTCTTCTAAGATATTTCATTTCCACTGCTTGGATTTTACTACGTTGTTGTCTTGGTAAAGTCCACAATTCGCAACCAAAAGTAAGTATAGGTTTATATATTGTGCTGTCTATCTGCAGTTTTGTTTTCCTTGATATTTCTTTTTTATTAATGAAACTCTTATTTATTGCGTAAAAGGTTTTAATTGCTTTCTCTACTCTTTTATTAATTTCCATGTCTTGTTTTCCTGATTTCTCTATTATTACACCTAGGTACTCAAAATGCTGTACATGATCCAATTGTTCGCTATCTTTTCTTGAGTTACTGCCATTATTTTTGTTTTCCGTACATTTATCTTCATGGAGTATTCTTCTAGTATTTCTCTCCACACATTTATATTAGTTTGTAAATCTCTTTCACTTCTAGCCATTATTACTACATCATCAAAAAGCGCATTCTGTTATTTCTAATCTTTGTAGTTTTGTGTGCCCGACGTGTAGATGCTTTACTTTTTCCTGACAGTTCTTAATTATGTCGTCCATGTAAATTGTGAAAGGTGTAGGACTCATTCCGCCGCCTTGTCTTATTCCGTCAATCGTTTCAAAAGTTTCAGATACTCTATTTTTGGTAATAACAAAATTTAGGATTCTCTTGTATAGGCTTCTTATTACTCTTCTTATTGCTCTTCTGCTTACTCCTCGCTGTGCTAGTATTTCCCAGACGATTGCCCGTGGTACTTTATCGAAAGCCTTTTCCAGATCAATAAAAGCGAAGTAAGCTTCTTCTCGCTTTAGTATCGTTTTGTCGATTATTTGTTTAATTGTAAAAAAATGATCCTGGATATTTCTTCTTTTTCTAAGGCCGCTTTGTGATTCTGACAATGTAGGTTCCGTGGTAGTCCTTAATTTTTCATCTATTATTAATTCGTATACCTTCATTACCATGCTTGAAAGTGTTATTCTTCTATAGTTGCTACAGTCTTTCGGATCTCCACCCTTAAAAAGTGGAACTATTAATCCTATTTCCCATTCTCTTGGTATTATTTCGTTCTTCCACGCCTTATTCAAGATCCTTTGCAGGAGTTGTGCTCCTCTCTGACCCACATTTTTAATCATTTCCGGTGTTATTTTGTCACTTCCTGGAGCCTTTCTGTTTTTTAGTTTCTTGATAGCTTATGCCAGTTCTTCTTCTGATATTGCATTTTCTTCTTCCTCGTGGCCGTTCTCCGTGGCATTTCTTTTCTTCTGTGTTTCGCCTTCTTCTTTTGCACCTAATAAGTCCTGGAAATGTTCTCTCCATCTTGCCATTACTTCCTCTTCCTTTGCAAGTGTCTCTCCGTTTTTATTTTTAATCGTTATTGAGTGTTTCGTTGTATTCGTTCTGAGCCGTTTCAGTGTCTTTTACTATCTTCTTCTAATTTTTCGCCAAATTCTTTCCAAGTTGCTTCTTTTGCCTTTTTAACCATATTTTTAACAATTCTCCTCTGTTGCTTGTATTCTTCATACTTTTACTTTGTTGTGTTTGTTTGTTTGTTTGTTCCATTTATTTTTCTTTATTTTAACTTCGTTTTTGATTTCTTGCTTCCACCATGTAGTTTGCTTTTTGTTGCAATCTCTTCTGTAAACACCATACACTTGCTTGGCTGCTTCCTTCGCAATTCCTTTAAAGTTGGTCCACAGTTCTTCAATATCTGCTCCTTGTAGATTGTCTATTACTTTTTCTATTTCTTCGCTCACTATTCTTCCAAATTTTACCTTTATATTTTCATCATTTAGTTTCGCCCCTAATATTAATAATTAGTCTGCTTCATCCACGGCTCGTAACGTCCGATTTGGATTACAAATAAATGACTATTGGTGTAATTAGTATTTAACCAATCCGGCAAACAGATAGCTGATTATAAAATCTTTCACTTCGATGCATAACAAAACTTTATAGTCGCTTGCTCCTGTTACGCGTACAATTTTTAATCAAATTACGTACGTGAATGCATGTCATACATTAATTGGGAAAATGTAAATTGCTGGGGTTGCGATTTATTAAACCTGAAATTCATCGCCGACAAGTTTTTTTTTTGTTTATTAGACTATAAAATAGGTATTTATGAAACTAGTGTATAAAGTAAGTCTTTTTAGTCGAGTGCGAAAATTTTTGCATGAGGTGAGAAATTGTAAAAAATAGTTTTGAAAAAATCACTATTAATAATGAAATGACAATTCAACAAATTTTTATGTTGGAATTGACAGTTTGGCGACTGAACTGTATGCAGTCAACAAATTCTTGGTCACAGCCGATTTGACAAGATTTATATTTAGACACTATTACACGCAAAAAGTCTTTTTTATGCTCTATTTACATTAGTAATTACATTCTTTTTGGTTTTTTTACATTACTTTAATCTAAATTTAGGCCATAGCGTATTTTGAAAACATTAATGAAACCCATTTTCCATCTTACTTTACGCACTAGAGCGTGAAAAGAACTTTTCACGCACTGGTTTTTAAAAAGTGACATATTACAAACTAAAATTAACCTTTAAAGTATCTACTTTAGGGATGGTTGTAGAAAAACTTATGTACAGCTGTTTTAAATGTAGGTAGTGATATGCGTAGTTTTAATCAAATTGCGTGCATGAGTAACTAAACAGATTACGGGATCATATTTTAAGAAGTTCTATGAAACAGTTTATAATTAATTATGAATTTAATTTAAAATTGAACAAATTACTCAAAATGAAAAGAATGCTCACGGTGTAACGAGGAGCAATTTACAACCAGCAGCAGTGCGTCAAAAACACAGCTGTTTCGGCTCTATTTGAGGCTTCTGCTGACGTGGCCCCAAATAGGGCAGAAACAGCTGTAATGAAGATGCTCGAGGGATCCACTGCAATCAGAACTGATTTGCAACAAAATTTTTTAAAACTTTCAATATGCTTTGACAGCACGATTGGCCACCTTGTATAGGAGGACTTATTAAGTAGTGAACCAGCTGCAATTTGTCATTTCCTGCACAAAATTGTGTAAAAAAGTGATCGCAGGATGTCGTGATTCAAACTATTGAATACAACTTTTGGTTCACCTGCTACTCTATTTTTTAACCAGAAGCGCATCGTCGTTTTGGGGCTAATTTTTGATCAATTATTTCTTGAAAACCAAAGTAGAAAGAATTTTTTAACATCGCTTCTTACGTGGTTTTTCTTTGACGGAACAATTGTCAGTCACACTGTATACAGCACGTACATAAACAAAATATTAATCTATCTAGAATTTCATTTACCTTTCCAGAAAGTTTGGGCGTCTTTTAGTCGACATAAGGTCGTTTGAGGCGACGAATCCGATTGTAAAATTAAGACCACGATAAATTTATGCTAGAGTGCGATTATTGTAGCAGAGTAAGAAATTTTCTCCACACTTTTAGGAATCTTTTTGTTTGTTTGTTCTTTTCTACCAATATGAGGAACATAAAACAGTTACAATAATAAAAATAGTTAGCATATTATTAAGTGGTTCATATAGATAAACGTCATAAAATTCAAGTTTGAAAATCCATAACATTTTAATAACGATTTTTTCACGATTATGAACGGAAATAAATTGCAATTAATTCTTAATAAATGTCCCTAATTACACAGAAATCAAATCTCATTAGCTCACCTACGATACAATTTTTGTTTCATGAATCTTCTTATAAACCAACATAACTCATCACGTCAAACTTATAATCACCTTATAATTAGGTGTTGTGTTTGGGCTTGTTTCGAAACGTAATTCCTTTTCTTTCGTTTTTACGTGAGAGTAAAATTTGACGAGCGTTAATTAAGTAGTCGGTCGTGGGCCTGATTGTAGGCTAATGCAGTGATTTAGGCGTTTTCTAGACTTACTTAATCCAAGACTTAATGGGATACAAAAGAAGTGAAAACAATTTAGTTTTAATTTACTAGCAAATTTAACCAGAAATGAATACGTTAGAGTTATAAGCTTACATGAGACCATATCATAATAGAAAAAGTATGTCTTAATATGATCAGAGAAGGCCAACTAAGCAAAAGATAACCGTTCATAAATTGATTAAGGTCCTGTTTTTATAATCGAAATGAAACAGTGCCTATATTATATATATTAAATTATTATATCAAAACTTTTAAGATAGTTATTAAAATTTTTATATTTAGTTGATTTACCTTATGTTATTTTTACGAGCTTCTTAAATATACCAATTCCAAACTAAACTAGTATGATATGCAAAAGAAACAGATTATTATCATATATATAAACTAGTATAAGTTTAATAACTTCTAAGATATCAAAATATCAACCACTTAACGAAAGTTCATAAACCTCAACGTGAGCTAATCGAAGTCCTAAATATTGGCGATAGCAAAAAAGCACATGTAGTGCAACGGCACCATAAAAAAATTAATTAATAATTCGGGCCAAAGCCGAATTTAATCATAAAAATTTATCTCTGCGAGTCAGTCCTCGTCAATTTGTTAATTAATTAATTAACTCGAACGTAATCGTCGTAAGGATGACGTGCCCAATAAGTCATATGAAATGGCGTTAGATAAGGTTGACGGCAGTTAAGGTGAGCAGGTGACTTTTACATAATCGAATTAACGCAACTTACAAAGCCGCGATTTATCGTCGTAAATATTCAAATGAACTTTCTTCGCCGCACATGCGGTCGCAATTTCTAATCCACTTAATATTATAATCGGATTCCCGTTCGTTTCTCCCATTTTCCGTTTCAGATTCGCATCATTTATACATACATGAGAAAATCAAGAAAGCGCATGCAATTTATGGATTTTCGCGTCGATGGTATGTAGGCCATCAAGTCTTCGGGATTTTGTAGATAATAAGCGGACGAAAAAGTTGGAAATCCGCGGACGCATTAATTGCCGTATTTTTTCAGAGAAAGCTCGGCGAACGTTCGAGAATTATTCGCCGATGGTTTGTCTTTGTTAAGGATCGCTGGCCTTTTACTTTATTTTGACGAGAAGTCTGAATCAAAAAAGATTTGCATCGGCAACTGTAAAATTTAATTTATTATGAGTATGCTGCACACAACCTTTATCTATGTGTGCAATAACTCACTTTATGCAGAAACCAATGCCAAACGCGTAAATTGAATATATACATAGGTATGTATAAATATGTATTAGAAGCATTATGCAATTTGAAGTTTATATCTGTTTGTCTTGCCTGCGAGTAAATAATTTCACATAACAGATGCAATCACACTTCGTTCTATTCGTGTTCATTTTGATACCTAACATCAGATAAAACATTGTTTGTATCAGCGCTGTATGTGTAAGTACTTACGGTTATAAGTATTAAGTCCTTTTAGGACTTATACTTACTTGTATTTAAGTACATGCGACAGGTGACATTACTTGTATTTGTATTTAAATACTCAAAGACCTTAAACACTTATATTTGTACTTGTAAAATAAGTACTATTTACTGTTAACCTTTACAAAATAATACAAAAGTAAATGAAAATGGATGGTTTGTTCTACGTTTGGGTACTTGCAATTAGGGTTAGAATCAACACATTCACATAATAGATCGTCGAGTTTCTTGATCATTGAAGCTTTACTATTTACTTCTAACTTCATTTATTTTCTTGTTGCAAGTTAAAGTCAGTCCTTATAGCTGTGTACAGTCGCAAGTTTTCTTTCAGGAAGATGTATTTGCTATTACTATTTTTTTCCAAGCAGGATTTCTCTAGTTTAAATTTTACAGATTATGCAAATATACAACTCTGTCAAAAAAGATGACGACATCTTATATTTAATGTCAGATCCCATGCAGCTGTGATCCAAGCGATGTGTTTAAACAAGAACACGTAATATTCAAATTTTGGCCATAATCTTTTATTTATTTTCGCTTGATCTTATACGTCTTGCATATAAGCGGTTCCTAATGGTTAGTAAAGTTTAAGGACGTGGAGAGGTTAACGCTATCGATTGCATTGAGGCATCAATTGTTGCAGTCTTATCACATTTGCGACTACTTTCAAAAACAATTCTAAAATCAATCGTGCTACTTCGTTGCTATAAAGGATGACGAATAATTCGCATTGTTACCTCAGTGACTAAATCAAATTTCGGTAGTCGATTTTGATCACGTTTTTGATCTAAACGTAGTAGCTATAACAATAGTCGATGAAACAAGATTTTCGTGAATGGAATACAACACAAAAGCGAAGGAAGGACGCAGACGCGACAACCTTTGATAATACCTTTTTTTTTTTCGTATTTTTGTTAATCAAAGCAAGTTTTTGCACATACGTGAAGACGTGACATCGCTTCGTTGTCGCAGCGCGATGAGCAACCTTCTAAAATAGGTACACATTCAAATTAATAGGCGCGCTCTAATCTCCTCTGCTAACAGTCGACGTGCACGTTCGCGCATGTTAATCAAATTTACATACGATTATCTGTTAAGCCCCGGAACGCCGGACAACGCAAATGACATCGTAACGAGAGAGTTATCATGAATATTAAAGCGGCGGCTTACGTGAAACGCTTGCGTTTCACGATTTCTCAATTGCATCCGGAAAGAAGGAGTACGTCCTGTTATAGTACCATCAGTCACGTTTCAGTCAAATTCGAAGAAAAACTGAAGGAATTTATTATTACTTTTACTAGGAATTTGGAATGTTATTAAACACAGGAGAGTTTTGTTGGAACTTTCAAGGAACTTAGCTATTTGTTAACATGACATTTTTGAAATGCCTAAAATTAAACCTATTTGTTTGTATTGCAAACCTCTCCGAATATGAGTATTAATATACTTTTTTCACGATATTTTTGTATTCAGAGTAGGCTGTGTTAGGGTGACATTTTTGTTGGTACCACAAAAAAATATACTTGTCAGAAATTTGATTGACGTTCGTTTTTAATTTTGTGGTTACGTTTTTGAAAACTGCCACTGCCAATGTTGCTAGTTCAATTGTGCTGTACAAAGTATTCCATGAAAACGAGAAATATCGTCTCGAACAAACGTTTAATGATTAATTATTTTTTTCATTGAGAAAGTTTGGGGTGAGGTGTGTTGTTTGCGTGTTCTTAGTCAACAATTGTGCCACAAAGCGAAAAAGTGTTTGTTAACAGATGTGATTCCAGATATGATAATAAATAATAATGACAGAATGTTTGTGTGTGTTTTCGTAAAATCTTGTGCACAGTGGTGTGGCTAAATAGATCGTCCATCACCACCACACATTTTTGTTGCAACTTGCCTAGTGCAGGAATAAGCTAATTAACCACCCAATTTTGAAAAATTTCTGCTTTCATGTTTTTATGGTACTCTTTATCATTGTTCGTAGAGTCAAGTAACAAGTCACACCCTTCCAAAAAGCCAAGTTTTGTTCCCGCATGCAAAATTGTAGAACGTTTGCCTTCACTTTTAATTTTGGCTGGGTTACTTTTCAAATCTGTGTCGTATATCCATCGACGAACCGCAGACCCATTTTGGTAGATCCACGTTTCATCGAGGTACACGAATATTATATTTTCACTAGAATTTTTTAAGAATTAGCTCAAACAAGAAATCTTGGATGCACCGATGTGTTTTTGTTCACATAAAATTTTGCGTCCGTTAACCATTTCGTGTTTGTAACCCATAGATTTCATAATTTTTAATAAAGTTGATCTTCTCCCTTTAAATTCCAAAGTATCGCGAGCGTCTATAAGTAATTTGTCCAAAGTGAAATATTCATTTCCCAAATTATATTGCCAAATTAGTAGTTGCAGATCTTTCCGAAACATGTAATTTGTAAAAATATTCGTCTTTTTACGTCTGGCAGATGAAGATGTTTTCAAATTGTTAGGTCCTGCTTTCAGAATTTTAGTTAATGTTCTTTGCGAAATCTAAAACATACTTATACCTACATTAGAAAATGGGGCCCATTTAATTTATGTAAGCCTTACTCCATGTATGTCTATCAATCTGCTTATAATTTCATTTTGTGTGAAATCAGGACGATCCTTTTTATAATAATCGTAGGCTTTTTTTATGGCTTGTTTGGTTTGCCCGCTTATAATTTTCGGCATTTTGACAGGATTAGAAAATATAATTAAATAATTAGTTATTTGTTTTAAGTTACTTTGATCATGGCATTGTAGTACAAGTTTATTTAAGTATTGTCAACATAGTCAGTACAGCTGACGTGACAATGTCATAACTTTTTTCACGTCAGATTTTGACTACTTTCAAAATACATTCACGTAACATAATGAAAAAAAAACATGGCCTACTAGAATGCAAAAAGATCGTGAATGGATATTACGAATATATTTTTATTTATTGAAATATTTTAATTCGATGTTGCTTGTAATTTACTGGGGAAAATTTAAAGAAGAATAAGAGAAATTCTTTTCAAATACTTTTAGAAGAATTTTAGTTGAGTATTGAGAAGAAAAAAAGATTATCTCTAATTTTAAGATCAAAATCAAAGCAAATTAATATATTTCTGACTTTATTAAATTGCTATATCATTTCCAATGTCAAAATACTCCACTCAATCTCATTTCAACAACCATTAATAACTTCCATTAATTAAATAATGATGAGTGACGCATGACGATGCTAGGAGGGCCTAATCGAAACATCCATGCAAACGTATTAAAGGATTGTTATTGTAGCTAACCACGGTTTAAGTAACAATAATAGAAGCCTTAAAATTAAAGAAGAATTTCGTTCAAACTATATTGTCGATCCTTGGTTTTTGAACTGGATCGTTCTTTCTTGTACGGAGTGGACGTCACTGCCAGTGATGTAACAAGATAATAGTTGCAGTATACAACAGTAGCAATACAACCAAAGACAATAAAAATCTCGAAGATGTTTCGCGCCAAAACAAAGACGATTAACGTAGTTCCATCCCAAAAATCAACATGTACCGGACAACGGTTACAAAAGCCCTCGAGTGACAGCTCATGTAAGTTTATAGCTTGGTCACGACTTTCCATTGCTTTCATTGTTTCGGTTTCTTTTTCTAACCCATAATCTTCCTCCTCTCTTGTGAAATTAATAGTACCATCTATATCTACTATTTTTATCTGTTTTTCTTTTTTATCATTTAGTACTTCCAGGCTATTCGTTTGGCAACTTGTCATATTTCATTCTCTGTGAGTATCTCACTCAGTGTAATCTTCTTGCGTTCACCACTTCTATACTTGAATTCTGTTAAATTTCTATATTATTTTTTGCTCGTCTTTCAAAGAATACATTTCCTACATGTTTTTTTTTTTTAATTTTTAAAAAGTAGTTTCTTGCTCTGGTAATCCATTTCCTTTGATCAATTTAACTTTTACACTTTGTTTCTTAATTACCTTTCCGAAATATAAAAACTCTTTTTTACTGTCTGTGTACTATTACTCCCAATTTGTTTGTTCTGTTTTCCTATTCTCATGAACTCTTACTTTGTTTGGAATTGGTTTTGTGTTGCTTCGATTAATTTTTTCTTATGATTAAATGATTATAATACTATTAGCTGATTCAATTTAAAGTCACTTTCAGAAGTTCATGGGATAAATCATGTCTAGGCTATTTTAGAAAATTTAAGATTCCAAAATTTTGGCAGATCTAGAATATAGTTAATTACAAATTAAATACGAAAATGTTAAAGGTAACATTTTCGTATTTAATTTGTAATGCGAAATTATAACTATTTCGTTCATATTTAACGCACGACATGTACTAAGAGTAATCGCCCAGACATTATCGATGTTACTGATAAATTAATATTATCAACTTTATCTTCGTAGTGATATTATCGATGTTACAGGTACCATGCCATCCATGTTAAAAGACATCGATCATTGAGATTAACATTAAGATATCGCAAAGCCTACAGACGATGTAATTAATAAGATCATTAAACGAAAACACTGCGCAGATACGCGATTAAAAAGTTGTTTCTTTTTGTGTTCTACACGTGACCTCAATAATTTAAATATTCAACCTAGAACCTATTCAGAAGTGGAAAAGGCAAGATCGATTTTTACCGAGGAAACTTTTATTTAATAATTTTCAATAAGAAGGAAGTTACATTCCAGCATACATACTCTCGATAATTGAAATTACATAACATCGAGTCCACCGCACCGCACCGGTGCAATTTAACATTCCTTTCCGTGGTACCCGCAGAAATTTATCGGGTAAGATTTCGTTTTACTTTTTGTGTGGTCGAATACTATCACAGTTAAGTGCAAGAATTTGCGCTTTTTGTTCACTTGCACAATGCAGAGAGATTCGCTGAAAATGGGGAGGATTGCATAATGCATCGGGGAAATTTTGAAGTGTCGTAACAACCATAAAAAAAGATGGTACCTTCAATGTTCCTCGTACCGTTTACGATGTGATTTCTTTTACGTTAGTATTCGGTTGGAATGAAAGAAAATTACGGGTCAGAACTGTTGACACGATAGCCGGTGTCGCAAGAAATTTAGGCGTATCACAACAGGTGCAGCATCGACACAGATTTATTCAACGTACTGTATGCTTTACGTAATTCAATACTAAACAAACATAAAAAATAAATAGGAGCTTGCATCAGTTGGTTTCGTTATAAATTTAAAGTTTTTTAATTTTAAACCACATCCTCGTAGTAATTCTTCGTATTTTATGAAATAAATTAATTAAGACAATATGAAAATAAAAAATGAGTTTGAAATAGCTTGTTGCTTAATAATTAAAAAGACTGACAGATGATAGTGCATTGCGTGACTAGGTATATTCGTCACACAGATAGAGTTTAATGGTGTATATAACTTTTAAATCGTAAACTGCTGGTCACATGTTAATGTTTACATAGGTCACTTACGGTTATTGTTACTGTTAAATTTGTGTCATTGGCGGTTGTTGACACATCGATAAATGTATCAGTGATGTTAATCGGGCAAATTGTACATACAGTTTGACTTATTTTTATCGTTCACAAACATTACTTCATCTTGTTTAATTTTAATTCCTTCAGAATCTTATACTTTTTAATAACTTTAATAATTCAACAAATGTGAAAGATATATAGATATATTTTGTTTTAACTGCAACTACTTTGTATTCTCTGTTTTACATGAAAATAGAATTAAAAAGAATTCGCAACTTCTACAAATAAAGAAGCACTTAAAAGAGGAACTGCTAATAATTAAGGAGACACAAATTAGAAATGATCTCAGAACCGTTGATTACGTCTAATTACCTTCAATTCATTCAATTGTTTTAATTATATAATTATTTTAATTAAATTTTAGAATTTTATACGTAAGAATCCATTTTATACGTAAGAATCAGACAGCAAAAGTTTATATTTACATTGTACTTGAGTAAAATAAATTTAAAGATCAATCCAGAAAAGAGAGTCCTTAGAGAACCTCCTTCGTGAAATATTTCGTAGTGTTAACTAAATGGTTCACCCTGTGTATATGGAGTAATTTAACCAATTTAATATTTTTCTGAAAGGTAGTCACGATAATTATTTAGACAATTCCCTCAAAAATTTTTTTCATGGATCGAGGAAACAGTGTCGATTTGTACTATGTTTCGCGTGAGTTTATGATTAAACTACAGCTTCGAAAACCTGTAAGCATATTAGTAAAAGAAATTTCAAACAAGGTTTACTTTACTAAATTTCGATACTTGTCCATAATTGTGAGTGAGGCTAATAATATCTGAGGAGTCCGCATTAGTCCAAAAACTAATTAATAATAATAAAACATACATAAAAAGTAATTTCAGAAAAGAATAAAAGTAGGCAAAATACAGTATATTAAAAAAAAAACTAAATTCATGTTTTTGGAGAAGGAAAAACCTTACAGCTTCTCGACTTTAATTCTTTTTGCGATTTCCTCTACTTCTCTTCTTCTCATTACTTGCTGATTTTCAAACCTAAGTTTCTTATCTCATCCTTAAATGTATCTAATCACCTTTTTAAATGGGTCTTCCCTTTTTATTTTTATTTAAAGACTTAATTTTTTAATGCCTATTTTTATTTTCAACCTTCCAAAGGTGTCCCAATCACCTCATTCTTTGTGCCTATTCATTTATATCTTGAAGTTTCTTCTTTGCCTTTCCTTTCAACCCTTCCTCGTCTGTTTTCAAATTTATTTTAGGATCTTTCTCTTCCAAATACCTAATTTATTATCTGTTTATTTATTTATATGCTATGCTTTAGTGACAACAACATAGCTATGAAGTTCAGTAACCGTCATTGTTCTAAATGCTGTGACACTATTTGTTCTTTAAAGATATTAGATTTCTTAATTTTCTTACTGTTTCGTTTTTTTCTCATTCCTCTTTACCAACTTGCACGTCCTCTTCGTACTCTCAAGTATTCAGATTACGTTTTTGAAAATGGTATTCTCTACAACAGTTTTGACTCCGAATGAGTTTGCATGAACAGACTTGTCTTTTTTAATTTCTTTTTACTTATTTCTCTAAATCTTTCTTCCTACTTTGACTACCATATGATCTGAGTTTACTAGATACAGGACGTACTCAATTATAACTTATTCCTTCCTCTTCATTGTATTTAGCCTTTTCTCGACATTGTCTCCAACAGAGGACTGTTCGGTGACGCTGAAGTGCCCTGCTTCTTATTTCGAACCTATGCGAGGGTATCCTTTTATTATTAGATTCTTTATTTCTTCACTTAAAGAGGACTATCGACTGGCATTTTAGGAAATCTCAACTTTTTCATTCTTCTAATAATCGCACGCGTGCTTGAAATTAATGAAAAGTTCAATGTTTTTTACATACATTATTTGCTTTATTGTAAAAACTCGATTTATAATAGACAAGTTCTTATTAAAACCTCCTTGACACCTTCGCATTGCTTCTCATTACTCTTTGCTTAACAATCTTCTTTCTGCTATCCGAAATACCCGATTATGTGATTCCATTTCATTGTTAGACTTGTTCCGCTTTTCGCATGTGGGCGTTATTCTTCTTTTGGCTTCCAGAATACCGCATTAATTGCTTCGTTTTCTGACGTTTCGCCTTATTTGCAAGACTGAGAACTTTCCATCGAATAGTACAAGCAGAAAAAAGAGCAGTAGTGAAGAACATCAGTACTAGTAGCCCACAAGAAATATTTTGCAAGAAAGACGAAACGTGGGCAAAACAAGAAATTAACCTTTAAACCGGAAGCCAGAAGAGATGGACAACACCTGCGGAATCCTACAAGATTATCCAGCATTTGTTGCTAGTATTTCATAATTAGTTCCAGCATTTTGTTTTTATTCCTACACTTTTTTCTTTTAAGAATTCAGCTGGTATTCAATACTGTCCTTATTTTTTTAGCTTCATTTTAATCTCTATTTTGCCCTAAATTTTGTTTTCTATTCTCTTCTTCAATCTTCGCAAACTTGTTTTTTTTCCCTCGTGAAGCTGAAGAACGGCATATTTCTGATTCTTTTCGTTTCTGCTACCAGTATTTCGTAATTAATTCTACCCTCATGTTATGCAGTTCTTCACCTTCAGGACTCAGTAAGAATACTATATTCTTCTATGCTAATCCGAGTTTCCAATTTCACTCTAATTACTCGTATTTTTCTTTTCAATGGCACGCACCTCCTCATCTTTCATATTTAGTGATACTCCAAAGTGCCATTCCCACTTTTTCTCTCTTCTATCAATAAACCATTTTATCCTCTACAGATTTTGCCTTCGTATGCAAGCTGTCTTTTTTTTCTTGCTACGATTTTTTGTAATCATCCAGCGTTCTGCTATTGTTTTAAGAGTCCTCCTCATTATTCGTATTTAGTGATACCTCGAAGTGTCATTCCCACTTGCTTTACCTTCTATCAATAATTCATCTTGCCCTCTGCAGAATCTTGATTTTATATGCACACCTTCTCTTTTTTCTTTGTTTCTTAATAAACGTTCCTTTTTTGTATTTTACTAATTTAAGAGTCTTTTCTAAATGTTGCCTCTATTAATTTTATGTATTTGACAGACTTCTTTCTTAACTTTTCATGCCCCTTCTTACTTTCTTCTTACTTACTTCTTACTTTCCTTTCTTTATCATCAAATCAATAAATTCTTGTTTGATGTTTCAAATTTCACATACTTAACTATTTTTGTATTTTTATTTATTCTTCTCAAATTTTATTTTTAACTCCTCTTTAATTGTCTTATATTTTCATTTTATTCCATTTTTTCTTTCTTCTTGATGACTGGTGTGATTACTAATACATGAACTTCATGGCTCCTCATAACATGTATATTACCAAATAAGGGTTCAACTTTATCTGATGAATTCAAGAAGGAATAATTGTATTTTATCCAGACTGGAACCATCTCACCGAAAGTAATTAAGTTGACATTTTAGTAGGAGTGTATACATATAAAGGCAAAATTCCGTAGATGATAAGTTGGATTATTGATAGAAGGAAGAAAACAACTTGGAAGAAATACTAAATGCGAATGATGAGGAGCTAGAGCAAGAAGTTGCGAAGGTTGAGGAAGAGAAAGCAAATATAATGAAAGTTCAGGAAATGGTTCTACAGTTCGAAGATAAACATTTGTAAAAAATGCAACGATTATATTGATCATATTTCTTCCAATCAAATTTTATACTTTTTTGTATCGTTCTAAATTCGTATATTTACTAGGAGAAGCAAAATAATTCTAATTTAATAAAATTTTACATTTCATTTAGGTTCGAAATAAGAAGAATAAGAAGTTAGGTTCTTCAAATCAAGTATTAAGAGTTTCAAGGCTTATGTTTTGAAAGACCGAGAATAAGGAAATAATTTTGTATTAGGAAATTTACAAAGGTGTAAATGAAGTACGTTCTTGAGTTAGCATTAAAAAAAATTAACGAAGTTAAGGAAGTCGTGCTTTTGCGGAAAAGGAGTCGATATAATCATATAATATTGGTACGGAAATCCCACCGATGGCTATTACGAAATCGATCGTTAAATTGGTCGACTTAATTTCACATGAACACGGAAAGAAGAAGATTCGCGTCTTTCTTTCGTGCCCGGCGTGCACTCACATGCCGCAACCGACCATCACCAGAGGAATTATGTAAGACGTAGAAGATCGTTCCCGTTGTGGCCGGAACGTTGCGATCTGCACCAATATTAAAATGCATAATAAATGTGAAAGCATGATCGCTGCGGCGATTCCTTCCCTTTCTAAGCAAATATTTCACAGCACCGGCGGACAGTAAATCCAAATTACCGCTCTGCTCTACCACGCAAGTGGTGAACTCACGACGTCGGAAGTCGACGATTGGAATCCTGGAAGTTTTTCGTCGACGAGGTCAGCTCTGGGTCGACGGAAAGCCGAACAAATTACTGGGTGCTGCTTCTTCCTTGCTGCTCAATTAATTTCGTTCGGAAGATGAAAGTAGATAACTATTTTCGTCGTCCGTTAAACATTTACGACGCTCGACCCGTTCATTTTCAAACTTGAAGTCAGTTTTCAGTTCGTAGAAACTACTAATTAAATTTTGAAATATGTGATTAGGCACGATATATATCATTGGACATCTGACTTGGGATTACTGCAATTAAATTGAAATACTATTTGATAGGTTTAGAGAAGTACCCAATCAATGATTTTATGTCTCAATCAGAGAAGACAGAAATTAATGAAACTTACTGCTCGCTCGTTTAATAAAATTTATTTAATTTCGAAGCAATTTATTTACCAATGGAAACATGAGATGCTCAGAAAATATTGTAATAGAAAATGCGTTTCCATAATCATGAAAAGATAATGAACTTACATAGCGACATAAAATATAATTTGCCAATAAATTTTAAATAAATAATTGATATTATTGGTTATTTTAATTAACTAACAGTCATTGATCCCTCAAACGACAATGACGACAGTGTGGTGTTTGGTAATAAATTACTTAAACATTTAATTCGTCTACAATCTCTCATTAAATAATAACCATTTATTTAAAAAATCCCAGCTTTAAATATCACCAGTAATTATCTTAGATTTAAATTATTAATTATTTGTTTTAAACCAATTTTGAACAAAGAAAGGGAAACATATCTTTCGCTTAAAAAATAAAATTAATGGATAAAAATGTAGAAAGTTACGAGTGATATAATTTTTAATAATATTTTGCAAATAAGCAGCATTGAAGTCGTTTAGAGTAGACATAAAGGGGTACTTTAATTGCACTAGGAAGCAGTAAACGAGGAACTAAAACTACTGAACTTGTTCACACAGTGCGAGTTTTTCGCTCGTTCGTCATTACGTGCGGCTCATTGTTTTTGTTGCAAATTCGATCTGCGAGGCTTCACTAAAGGCTCTTAACACATGTTTTATAACAATAATTACACCTTTTTAATTATAGCCTAGCGAGACAATCCTGCCTGCAGTCCTTCGCTACGGATAAAAATTTCCTGCCTTAACGATGCCATTGCGTAATTATTATTCTCCCGGTCGTCGGTCGGATTTACTCGCCGGACAAATACAAGAAAAGGAATGTCATGCATATTTATTTCAGTGGTAATTAGTTGATTAACATTCCCGCCGACCGATGGTATTTGCGAAGTTATGTAATCAGAAGAAACATTAACACGGCAGCAGATCTGTTACGGTTTTGCTTTGAATTTTATCTAGGAATTAAGACTGGCTTTAATATGTACTATTAGTCGTTTTTGTTTCCTCTTTTGTAGTAGAATTTGTAACAGTAATATCATGGACAGTTCTTCGTGCTTTTAAACTAGACTTCGCATTAATTATATTCGTCGAGCAATGCAAACTGCACGGGGCAAACAGGAAATGAAAAACTGTAATTGTTTATAATTAGAATACAAATGTCGATTGCGTACTGGATAAATATTATAAAAATTATTATTGTTCTCAATGCTTTGTTTTTCTGCGATTATTAACAGAGTACGAGTATTTAGGTTAATTTCGCGCGCACTATCTTAATTATCTTAAATATCAAACAGAACATGACTTAACTAGAATTAAAATTAATTAAAATGAGGTACACCACCAAACACATCTGTGACATCTTTATAGTATTTCCGTTTGTTAAGCAAAATGGCAGATATACTGAGATTTAATCAATGTAACTTGTTTTCCTTTTAGCTTTGTCTATTCTTCTCCTATTCTTTCGAATAATTTTATAAAAACTGTCCTAAAGCATTTCTCTGCATTTCCATTTTAGTATCTTCCTGGAATAATGAACCAACAACTTTTATGTCAATAAATCTGCTCCTAATTATAGGAATTCGTTTTCATGTCTCACCAGCAACGCTTTCCTTTTAAGACAAAACTGTACGCATCCTCCACAATTCTTTCCGTTACGCAACAATTTCTAAAAAGGAATACGACATCGTCAGTACGACTCTCGGACTTAACACTCTAATTAAGGCTCTCCGGACGTTAATATATAAATCAGGTCTGACGTTAATTGTCAGCTTTTTTACGGCGTCGTTTCTGCCCCGCCTAAATCCCGCGACCTTTCGGGTATCAAATTCCCCCGTGCGCGTAATTCCACGGGCGGCCTTCAGGTTTCTTTCTACTAGGCGAATTTTATGGTTCCTGTGCCATCTATAAATTGTGGTAAATGAAACGAAAATATTTTTACGGCGGACTGGTTCTGAGAGGCGACTTGAATTCCGAAGTTAGAAAATAACGCGAATACCTGACGAACATCTGTTTGTGTTCGTGTTACCAGGAGTAATTAAATTCATTGCCTGATTTCAGTTTCTATCAAAGATGCTTGTCGTTTTATGAATAGTTGAAATTAGATTGTGAGGCAAAAATTGTAGGGTCATCAAAATGAAGCTATTCTATTTTTCAAAAATATTTAAATGTCACGAGCTCTATCTCGTGTTAATTACTTCGAAGAGAAATTCATTGTTTTTTGATGATGCGCTTCGAAGATAGCCTCAAGTTGAAGCGGCGCGCAGTGTAGTTTTTCGCCAGGAATTGTCCCATTGAGTTGTAAAAACGAGAGGTCAGCCATTTCTCACGAACCTTTCTTAACTTTCACAGAAAATCTTCAAGGAACAAAGAGTCCCCCATGCTTTATTAAGAAAGTTAATTGCGCCTGCTTTAAATGTGCTTTATGTTAATTCGCAGACAATATTTCTCCCACTGTGCCACATTAGTCTTCAGCTTCTCTTTTTATTTCATTTATAATAATGGTGAATTAGCGCGGCTGCGGTCGGTAATTAAAACAATGCTTAATAAATACTTAATTGTAGTAACGTTAATGAACTGGAAACAGGTTAAATATTAAATTAAGTTTGAAGCTGCTATACAGAAACTTAATTCGTACAGAAATTTTTAAAAGCAACCAAGAAATTTATTTTTAATTGCATCTGCCACCTCTTCATATTTTGAATGCAATTTATTCTATAGTTGGAAAAATTTAGCAACAATGTCGACATTGAATTAAAATTCTGAAGTACTTCAATCGTACATTTCAAAATATTAATCTTTTCACTTTAATACATAATGAATGTTTTATATTTTTGATTTAGTCTGCACTAGGGACTTAGGGGTTTACTTTTAGCTTAAAATTAGATTTACATTGCAAAGAGTATTATAGTATCCAACGTACCAATTTCCATAAATTTCTAACAGCCTGTGAGTATAAGTGAGAAACGTTTACCTTTGACGATTTAAATAAATCAGCACCTTTTTAATTTAAAGACTGTGTTAAAGTGAATACGCTTTCTATACATGTAAAGAATTACTTAGATATTTAAAATTTAGCGTAAGAAACAAAGAACATAGAAAGATTTTAATTGATTGTAGTTTGAATTTACCGCCTAATAATATTATTTCTGTATTGGCAATGGAGGACTGCATTAGATCAGATATATTTAAAATTACGAAATATATATGTTTTTAATGTAAAGCAATATTACAATCAGCTGATTGGTTTAAAATAATTTTGCATAACAACGAAGCAAATAAACAAATACTGGGTGTTTCACTGAAGATGCGTCAAACTTGAGGCACACGTTTCTGACATTATTTCAAACAAAATATCTTAATAAAATTTTTAATCGGAGCAAGTTGAAATTTGCACAATTTGGAGTCGATGTTTTTTGAAATACTGTAGCGCGCGGAATCGTGAAACAAAACCGGCGATCTAAGTTGCATTTATGATTGGCACACAGCTGCAGGTGGTTAATAATTCCGTAAACAGCGAAGAAATCTATGACTAGATTTTATTTTGCCCTTGACCGAAAGCTCGGTGTATTCAACTTTGCCACACGTCGAATGCAGCAGTGATGTGAAATCGCGTGGATATTCGAACTTATTTAATTTAATTGAACTCGTACAACTTCTAAGTTCTAAGTTAAAAATAAATTGAAAAAGAAAATTTCTGCTTTGATTTAATCTGTGTTACAGATGAAAAATGAAACGGTACTGATTTTAGTTTTTCATTTCTTTTCGAAGATAATTATTCAGACAACTACAAGAGAGGGATGAACCAAAAAAAATTCCTGTAAATTCCGCTGACAAATTGTCATTGGTTGAGAAGAAAGTGAGACAGTACGAAGAAAAGGAAATTAATAAATTTGGCGTTCATGGAAAATCTAATACCATAAAGTCCTTAATTGGGGTAGTACGGCGAACGAAATGTTTTGGGTAAAACCAGGCACTTGGGCGCTAAATTTCTATGAACGATTTCATGAAATGGTGAATGTGAATAATAAATTCTTATATAAGCGCAAACTACTAAATGTTTGAACAATCCTAAAATTCTTCAACTAACAATTAGAAAATTCGTATTAAATGGAGAACAGAAAATAAACGACTAATTATTATTTTTATAGATTGCCAACAACCATGATGTTTTAAATGTGTTTTGCCGAATCGACTGGGGCGACATTCTAGAGGCAATTAACCAATAAACAGATTTCGTATGTGAATAGTGATGTAAGTTCGTTAAATGACGCCGGTCATGACAGTGGTCACAATAAAAATGACGGTTACGTTACTATGATTGGTCATTTTAAAAATGACGCTGTGAATTATACCTGACCAACATTTTAATAAATGACTGTCATTTTAATAGATGACTGTCATTTAAACAAATGACCGTCACAGATATGACTTTTTAGAAGAAGTTGCAAGTACAAGCAGAACAAATACGAGAGTTTTTACAGACGAGAGAAAAGAGGAGTCAACAAGTTCAATTACAGACAGTAATGAAAAAATGTATCAGTAAATGGAAAGCGAAATTGAAATAAGTGAAGAAGGTGTACATACAAATACAGATACTGATGCCGAAGAGAAATAAAATTATAAAATTTAAATAATACGATTTACTAAATACTCCTAGCTATTTTTATTTACAAATTTCTGCAGCTATCTTTTTTTAAATAAATATTTCTTTAATCTTGAATTTTTATTGCTTATGTTTATAAAATCAAGTTTTCTTGGCAGATGAAAATTATGTTGTCTTAGTAACATCAAACAAATATTTTAAAAATGTCACTTTTGTGGTTTTACTAGAGAATGCAATCGCTTCCTTGTATAATTTTCAAAAGATTTTCATATTTTTATCATTAATTCCTGTTCTTGTGTTTTGGGATTTTAGAAATTCAAAAAAGGGGTAAGTTTTTCTAAATTTTTCAATAAACCAAAATTTTTTTAAGGTACAGAGTTCTGATGAGGCCCAATAAGGCCGAAATACATGTATAAACTCTTTCCTAACACTTTCTTATTGCCAGTTACACAATTTTAATTAATTTTCTTTTGTTTATAGTATTTTTTACAGAATTTTAATAAGTTTATTTAGCTATCAAAATTTTTTTAATTTCATTATGTTGTATGCCTTAGCTCTAAAATGTAAAATTTATGAAACTAAGAGTATTATCTTTGTTGTCTTGATTTAAATACATATATATGTTTTGTAAAAATATATATTTATTTCGTTTAATATACGTATACATAAAATGTGTGACAGTCTAAAATTAAACGGTTCATGACGACCCCAAAATGACTCATTTATGCTTAAATGAGCAAAATGACTCACGATTTTAAATGATCGTCATTTTACATCACTATATGCGAATGAGTAACAATCCATTCATTCTCATTTAAAGTCCATCCTAAAAATATGCGACTTTGCTTTCCCTTCGATTTTCTCTAAATTTATTCATTACAGAGAAAATTTTACAAAGAAACTTTTCTTTCTTTTCCCGACATTTACCCGCATACCAAGTTTGCTGCATCTTCAATGAAACACCCAGTATAATCATTTTCATAAGAGACGAGTTCTGTCTCATAAGTTGACGTTGAAGTAAAAGACATAACTTTATCCTTTTCTTACTGGCCTTTGAAAAGGAAACAATACTGAAATATTTGTCGGCTTTTACTTCGGTGGTTGATGACGCAGAGCTCATTTCTTATGGAAAGGATAATATAAAAATATCCTTAGCGATTGCCAAAGAACAGAAAATGAATTAAGTTCTAATTCAGGTTATACACTTGACGTAACTCGGAGCTGAATATTGATGTAATTATTTTTGGAAAGTAGTTATTTCAAGCAGTCTTGATCAATTGTATAAACAAGTTATAAGTTATCCCTGCTTTTTATTTCAGTCTAGCCACAATCATTCGTCACTTTATTAGTATCACAATTTAAAAGAGTTATACCCACAGGGATCGAATTCAGTCCTTTTCTGTTTTGATTTTACTTATGATCTACCAGAGCCTAAAGGACATCCCAAATATTTTTATAGGTCGCTTACGGTATTCGTAGTCCCGTCAAGTTTCACTTAAGTTCGAAGTGTAACTTTCTGCTGGGGTTTTTTTTATAAACAACTTGTCGGTTATTCTCGGTTATTTTTAATAATAATAATAATAATAACCACTGGTGCCGTACGTCTATTAATAACAGGACTTGATGTGTTGGTGTGTCTCGTAACTTCATGAAAATAAATTAAACAATGAAAGCTGCATGAAAATGAATAGAATGAACCATTTTTAAATTTTCGAGAAAATAAATAATTTTGACGAACGGGTAAATGATTTGAACGTCTCTGGTTTAAGTTTATGACGTTTACGAAGAATATGAGTGATGTAATTTATTGTTAGTCATCGCCGGCCGGGCCGGGTAGTTTGAAAGTGTACGTTGAAGTGGTTGCACGGAAATTTACTGAAAAAAATGGCAGAATTTACAAATAGTGAGATTGTTGACATTCTAGTGTACGGTGAAAGTGGGCAAAACGCGTTAGTGGCAAGGCGTTTGTATATACAGTATTTTCCAAACCGATATTTGCCAACCTGTGCCACATTTCTCTTTGTTGTGCAAAGAGCAAGGGATACTGGAACTTTAAGGGCTATGCTCTATGCTTACGATTTTGTCGTTGGTAAACAACAGGCAAATGCGAATTTTGTTCATAATGTCCTGTTTATCGACGAAGCTATTTTTACCAGATGGGCTGTGCAATTTTCGTAACATTCATTTGTGGGCTGAGGAAAACCTTCACGCAATTCGTCGCGGCCATTTCCAACAACGGTTTTCTGTTAACGTGTGGGCAGGTATTTTAAACGGCAATTTAATCGGCCCGTTCGTCTTGCCGAACCGTTTAGATGGTCTCCAATACTTAAATTTTCTACGAACTAATCTACCGGAACTTCTCGAGAATGTGAACTTAAATCTTAGAGCAACGATGTGGTTTATGCACGATGGGGCTCCACCTCATTTTCGACGAGAAGTACGTGCTCACCTCGACGAAATTTTTCCTGGTAGATGGATTGGAAGAAACGGACCGATCATGTGGCCTGCACGTTCACCTGATCTAAATCTGCTAGATTATTATCTGTGGGGACACGTAAAAACGTTGGTATACGAAGAAGAAATCAACACGGTTCCAAGAATTTTTCTCTGTTCGACAGCAAAACATGTTTCATAACGCTTGTGAATCATTGCTTCGCCGGGCAGATTTATGTTTATGAGCGGCCGAGGGAAGGAATTTTGAACACTTATTGTAACTTAGCCGGCACTGAGCTAGAGATTCTAAACATTTGTCAATGCGTTATCAGTTGGACGTAAGGCTTGTTTTGTTTTGCAGTCATTAAAATTCACACTGTATGTTTCAACATTGGAAAACACTTTAAAATGTTTATTGCTGTATAATATTTCAAAAAGAAACTCTCGTTACTATGTGATAATTTTAATAATATACAGAGTATTCAGTAAAGAATGGATGATACTTCCGCAAGGCTACTTTCGGACTAATTTATTTTAATACAATTTTGCTTCGGCCTTCAATTTTCTTTAAAAAGTATACCCACTAGTATTACTAAAATGCATTCTATTTTATAAAAATGACTTTAAAGTCAATGAATGAAAGTGCTATTAAATCTGAGATTTACAGAAGCCATGTCTATTTAATTTCTAGTCTAATCCAATAATAAGGATTATATTATTCAGACATAATTATGTTTATATTATAATAATATTTAGATAGTTTTATATTAGTGTACAGGGTTTTCCAAATCTCAGAAACAGTGCAAAAATATTATTTCTTCGATAACATGTACATAAATGTTATCAAAAAAATTTCTTAATAAAAGTTGTGTAGATTTCCATTTAGCAAAATTAATTTTTTAAATATACATTAAGTTAAGTTATATGCTTAACTTGTGATTTTTTAAAAGTACAGTGACAAGGGGCAACCTTTGCCAGGAGAAGGATTTTAATGCAAGAAATTGCAGCACTTTCAACACAAGCTTAAAATAAATATTTGGTGTTGCATAGTTGTACAATCTTGTAGGATCTTTTGAACTATCAGCGACGCTAAATTATTAAATCTTTCTACCAGATCATCCGCTTTCTGATAATAGGTGAAGACAAGTCATACCAACGACGTGTCAAACCTTTTATTCAAGTGTGAAATTGTCTGAGCAATTTTAGTACAAATTTTCTATTTTTAATCATTTTTTACCTGTATTTTTCTATTTATAACTGCTTTCATCATTCTTTGTTCTCATCAAAAACTTAATAAGATTTGTTATACTCCTATTACTTTATTTGTTACTTCAGTTAATCATTGAGATTGAAACTTTGGTTTTCTGTTTTTAGCGTTTTATGTCTATCCAATCGCCTTCGACCAAAATTATATTACAATATTTACGTTGGCATGTTTGATCTGTATACATATAAAAGGATCTGAAGAGTGTACGCATTAAGCAACAACATTAATGGACAAATTAAAACGTCAAATATTGAACCAAAGTCAACCTATGTTGATTTAATGGGAAACGAGAAATTGAGAGGCGAGCAGTCCGTGGATCTCTCTTAAATAAATAAAACATCAGATGTTATTTTCTAGTCACGGCGAGGTAACTCTCTTGCCCGCAGGCTCCGACTCGGTATCAAATACTCTGGGCTTTCTTATTGCCTCTCCCATCAGCAACTCGAGAAGTTTGATGCACGCATTTGCGTTTTCTTATTATTACTTTAATTGTTGCAGAATCATTTCGTAATCACGCCAAGGCCAACGCGCCATCAACTCCGCAAACCGAATTTTCACTGGGAAAGATCGTATTACCCGCTCACCGATCGTGTTTGCAATTCTTTTTTCTTTCTTTAGACCGCAGCGTCATCAATCGCAAATTACGTAAGTAAATACACAGCGCACGGTAATAAACACATGCAGTGTCGTAATTTATAGATGTGTTAGTTTTGCCACAGACGTGCCAAAATATAATTTCTGAATAAGTAAAGACTTAACTTACACCCACCATTGCGTCGCTTCTACGCGTTTTAGTACGTATTTAAAAGTAGCTGATTTTTACCTCATTTTTTGTTTTAAAAGTAAATGCTTAATGTGAGTGCTCTTATTCAATCTCCACCGATCTTGTAGAATGCAATTCACAGGTGTTTTTCTTTTCTTAAATAGTAATAAACGTAAATCATTTGAAGCGCAACATTCCGGGCATACGGTTCCTACGTTTCTCACATTAATTGTTCGTTGTTTAAGGCACTACACCCATGTGCCCAACACCAATATTTCTTATTAATGATCTCGTTTAAAAAAATAATTAAGAGCGACTGCAATTATGAGCCCCTGTTTTCTTTCTAACGTCTCCGCCAACAATAATTGTGTAATAATTTGCATGTCATTAAATATCTAAAAATGAATGTTAATATTATGAAAAGAATAATTTTACATTAAATGAAAAATATTCTAATATGTATTAACGGTATAATTTTATTATAATGTTTGTATTTTCAATTTTTAATAATATAACTCGGAGACTTCAATGCGAAGTTGGGAAAGAAACCCGAAATGTCTCAATGGTTCTGTTATTATTTACGTCTAAGATTGAGGATAAAATCAAGCGTTATTTCCTTGGACCCATTCGCTTGTTGTTTTCATGTCCAAATCAACTATACGTGTTTGATATTAACAATGACATGACATTGCTTCGTTCAACCTTCGTTTTCTTTTGAAATTACCGTCTCGGTAAATTCTAAGGCTTTTAACTTAACCTCGGCCTTAAATTTTGTTTATTACTAATTTTTTTACCATACAATCAAGTGTAGATGATTTCAAGAATTATATTAATTAGTTAATTATTCCTTGTGCTATATATATGTATATACTATAATTTTCTCTACAAATATTTGTTTAAACTGACGACACGTCTCTTTCTTATTAGCATATAATTGATGGTTGCTTGACCAGGTATACTCGGGGTATCGGCCTTTCAAGTCCAAATGTAGGTTAAAACGGGTTGAAAGTTTCATCGGCGATTCGGGTTTTGTAAACACAGACACCGGCATAATATTTACTATTATGGTCTAATTGTGGTTTTGGAAACTGGCTGGAATGACTAATAAATTAGCAACCAATTAGTGTTCGACATTTTTTACTTTACCTCTTGCTTTAAATACGATAATATTTACAAATTATAGAAGTTTTGATTTAATATGGAGAATTTTGACATCCAAAAATTTACGGACCTTATCTATGGCCTCTGTAAATTGTGTATGATTGAATAGAAAGTTTTAGTAGATGATTAGTGGATATGTATATTTTCTGCGTCTAACTGAATCTATTTATTTTACAGTTCCATCGATTAACGTCTTCTAAATTAAATTAGACCAGTCCTGCTAATAAGTCTTCACATCAGCATCCCAATTAAATCTGGTAGGTAAATGTTTTTGGCAAACTAAAGTCATCCAAAAGGAAAAGCTAACCTTGATTCTTAGATTTTTATGATGACCATTAATCCAGAACACATGCAGCTGTTTAAAAAAGGTACGTTGAATAGGGGCATTTTAATAGAATTAACCGATTAATATCGGCCTCTCCAGAACGACTCCGGTGTGGTTGATCTTTCTATGGCGTGCTCTGTTCGGCGGATATTGCCTTACTAGAGACTGGTTTTTGCCGCATTTTCTTGAAGGGAATGTTACACGGAGACGAGCATCCGGTCGAGCATTAGATGCCACTTTTGTTGCGTTTGTTGTGTTCACCGCATGCCGGGACTAATGTGCATTCGCGGCTTTGTCCCGCAGGAAACTCGGACACCAACTAAGACGCTAATATATGTGCAATTAAGATTCTTTCTTATTCGGTTCGCACGCATGTGTGAGGTAAAGATTTGCCTTTACTTCTGCTAATTCCGCTTTAACACAATTTGTTATTATTATAAATAAGAAATAATTATGGGAACAGATGTGGCGATAAATTAAAAAAAATCGAGAAGTTCTCAACTTCCTTGGACTTCCTTTGCGATATTTTATGGTAACTACGGCAGCTTTCTTAAATAAACTTCTTTAATCTGAATATAATATATTTTTTCATGGGAATTACTTTACTAATCTTAAGATAATTGAATTTTATGGAGTTCCACATTCGGTACATTAAAATCGCTATTTTAGTTCATTTCTGTTACGTTATTATGTTGCGAGACATCAGTATAAAAATATACTATTTTGATAAATATCTTTCTAGTATCACTTTCTATATGATAGTCCAATTCAGCTCGTGGAAATAAGTTCGTTAGTGTGTTGGCAGGTTGGTCAACATGTTCACAAGTCCATAGCCAAAAGCCTGCACGAACATGTTGCCAAGTATGTTGCACAACATGTTCCATAGTGAGTGGCCTGCTGAAGATTTATTGACGAAAACTTTGTCGAGCATGTTGCACTACATGTTCCCTAGTGAGTGGAAATTAGAAATTTGTGCAAAAATGGTTCGGACTACTGTGTTCAGACTCTGAGAGGAATTGGTAATTATATATACAGTGTGTTTCCAAAATAAGTGCAGAAATTTAAACCTGTAATACATCACTATAAATGAGAGCATTGAACTTACATGTCCTTAGCAAAAGTTTTACACATTTCGAGAAAATCGCAGTTGAAAATCGGGCAAGAATTAATCGTGCGTCTATGTTTTTGAGGTAGGTCAAGAAAAGGAATTTTTATTGCGACCAAAAACGCAAAGGCAATCGAGCAGTGATCTTTGCTGAAGTCGGGAGGCCAATAAAAGCATTTTTCCTTCACGTCGCAATAAGTCGTATCACAGCTGAGCGAAAGAATTTGCTTCATTTTTTATGATTATAATACAATTTATTGCTCCGTATCTTTTGGGATCAACAGTTTAGTTTGTGAAAAGTGGTTGAACGAATTAAAGCTAAAGTTCCGCAATTCACGAACGGCGAGAGAATATATATGCTATTCATCTACGGTGAAGCTCGAGGAAATACTGAAGAAGCACGGCACAAATTTCCGAACTGAGTACTTCTCACTGCAAGAACATTTACAGCTAATGTGCAGCATTTACGCGATTACGGAACGTTTCGACCGCAAGGTGCAAACCGAGGACGTAACCGTGATGCAGCTATTCTGGAACTGGAATCAGAAATTTTGGACGTTGTTGCGGAAAATCCGGGAATAAGTATACGACGCTTGACTGCCAGAATGGGTGTTTCAGCGAAGGCTGTTTGGAGACGTTACATGAACAGGGATTGCATCTCTACCGTGTTCAACGCGTACAAAAATTATACCTCCAGGAAAATGGATTGGTCGAAACGGATCCATGTGGTGGCCTGCCCGATCTCCTGATCCATGTGATTTCTTTTTTTTCTTTCTATAAACATATTAAATGAGTTGACAATGAGTATTCATAACGCCGCCGACAGTATTCGCGCTAATCTTGACACGCAAATACAAATACAAAAATCGTTTTTTCGCCGAGCTCGCTTGTATGTCGCTAATGATGGACGCCACTTCGAACAATTGTTATAAACACTCCTAAATGCCTATAGAGAAATGCCTATAGAGAACGTTTGTTTGAATGTGATCCTCAACACAGATAATATTCGGTGAGTGTGCTTTGCATATTAATCATTCTCACGATGTTTACTGCCTACGATGAAGGAAGCAGTTCCGTAAGTTTTTTTTTGTTATTACATAAGTGCCGAATAAGGGACGGATAAAGGAATTTTCTTTCTGTTATACGATTTTTTAAATATTTTTTTGTATTGTTTGTGCTATCAGGGTACTGTGGTTAAAATTTCTGCATTTATTTTGGAAACCCCCGGTATTTGTTGAAGAATAGAGCTCCGTAAGTTGTAAATACACAGAAAGTTTTTTTTTAGAAACATTTTCGCAATTTATGTTTTCTTCATCTTTCCTGCTGTGTGAAGAAAGGCAGACAATCAAGTTTCATAGTTCTGCCAGCATCATTACGGAGACTATAGTTGAGCCAATAGATTGAATGATTGATTTTACACGAAAGAAAATATCTATACATTTATGATGTATAATAATAATGTTTGCGGATAATTAGCAATCCGGATTTCTTAACAAAAGCAATTAGCCAGAAGATTAATTAATTTTCGTTACGTTAACGTAAACAACTTATAAATAACTTTACCTTCATTTACTCATATTGAATAAAGTTATGAATCATAAAAAACTCTGACCTTAACTGATTTTGATACACTCGCCATTTGATATCTACATTTATTATTGCTGCAATGTTAGTAAATTAAAGTTATTATTTATTTAGGTTATTAAAAAGCAAACTATAATCTTTTTTTTCTGTAGTGAGCAGTCAGCAGAAGTTCTCACAAGTTTTCGATTCATTTATTTATTGACTTTTCAGATAAACACTTGAATAATTCAGCTGACAAATTTTCAGGACTCTACCATTTTCCCTTGAAATGAGTAGAGTTTGCATTGAATCTACTTAATTTCTGTCTTACGTTCTTCAACTTTGACCGCTACTTTCATTTACTTCTTCTTGAAAGTGTTCTTTACATTACTATATACTAATAACTGATATGCTTCTTCTTTGTCTCTTGTCTAATGCATGAGATTGCATTTTTCGCATGGAAGAATAGAACAGAATGAATCTGAGACAGTTGCGCACCTGCATGTATTAAAGGAATATGGAAAACAGAGCAATATTCATGAGATTTCGTTAATAAATTGAAATATCACACTTGAGATATCAGATATTGTAATGGCTATGGAAGTATAATTTTATCATGTACAAAAATGAAAATACAAATTATAAATAGAAAAAAATGAGTAGCTATAAAATAATGTTGTATGAGAAAAATAGAATGACAGACTTGGAAAAATCTTTGTTAAGGTAAGAAGATCTAAATTAAGGGATATTCTAGAAGAATGTGGAGTTAATAAAAAAAAATGCGATTATATTGAAAGTAGTAAAGAGAGACTGAGTGGCGTACTAGAGGGGGTCAGCGCTACTTCTAACATTCGTGCATGGGAATCAAAGTAAGAATAAATATGGTAGAGTCATTTCATTTTGTAAAGAGTAGAAATTTTTGATTGAGAAGAATTTGCAGAACTTAGACGTATGGAATACAACAAAAACGAAACTGAAAAGAAACAAACAAACAAAAACTAAATTTCAGAAGAAGGAAAAAAGAAAAGTGGAATCGATTCAATACCTCAGAGTTACATTTGATAAAAGAGGAATGCAAGAGCAGAATAATAATAAGAAAAACGTTAAACTTGTATTACAATAGGAATAATAAATTCATAAATAAAACAGAAATCACATGGATAACGAAGATGAATGGAATATGGAAATAAGACTACAATAAATAATTTTTTTATAGCGAACGTTAAAATGTGCTTTGTTCAACTCAAAACAGTCGATAAAAAGGAATTTTAACAGCAAGGGTAGATAAAGTAACACTTTAACAGCAAGGGTAGATAAAGTATTTCAATTTTGTTATTTGAATTCATAAATATTACAACTTAACCATAGCAACAACCCACACACAAAATTGAAACTATTTCGCAGAAAAATAAAGAGAGCATTATATGATCATGATCATGATCCCAGTAACGATCATGATCATGATCATACAATGCTCTCTTTATTTTTCTGCGAAATAGTTTCAATTTTGTCTTTAACGTTCTCTAGAAAAAAAAAGAATGTTACACACGACAGTAAAATTTAATTATCGACTCGTGAAAATTAATTCACCCACTCCTTCGTCGTTCGTGAATTAAACGTTTTCACTCATCGATAAAAATCAATTTTACCGTCTTGTATAACAAATAACTATTACTCTAGATTATATAGAAGAACTGGGTACGGCCACTTACCCCGAATGGAAAGGAGATTAGTCAGGCAGGTATGGAAAGCGAAACTTGATAAAATCGTGGGTACTTGAAGCAAACGGAAAAAGGTAGTGAAAAGTAAATAAGTTAACGAAAGACAGCGTAAAAAAATTAATTATTTTTGGACATGATTCTCGATTGCTATACTTTCCCCTTTTGCTAATAAATTCGCATTTTTTCCAAACATTACGAAATAACTTTTCAAATAGCCAATCACGTTGACCTAGTTCAATCTATTGTTTGTTGCAACGTTCAAACAGACTAGAATTTAAATTTGTGCAAATTATCAGCGATCTACTATAACCAAATTGAAAATCCTACCGAAGTTGGACGACATTAAAAGAGACAGTGTGAACGGCAAAATTAAATCACGAACTGTGCTGCATCTGAAAGGTTATCGAGTGTTTATTAAAGTCTTGCAGCAGTCGAGAGCGACCGGCAGAGCATTTTACATTCTCTCGTATTCCGTCTGAGAGCGAGTCAGTGGACTCGGAACGGGGAAAGTTGCAAACCCTCAGGCGGCTACCTACTTATGAGTAGTAAGATGTCAGCTCGCTCGCGAATGCGTTTTTACAAACGTGTTAGAAGAAACTTGCCGCGATTTCAAATACTCGTTTGCTCAATAGCTATTCAAAGAAAAAAGCACGATACAAAACGTACGCGTTTATTTTTTGATTTGTCCCTGTTTAGTCACTGTTGCAATTGCCTTCTTGACGGTTTCTTCATCGCCCAAAAATTTCATGCTACCATCGGCAATCGGTTTCATGTCATTATCTAAAATGTAAATGAATGGAATTCCAGTGGGCAAGTTAACACCCATTATCTGTTCGTCTGTCATGTTGTCTAGACTTTTCACGATTCCTCTTAGGCTGTTACCATGCGCAGCGATCAACACTTGCTTTCCGGCCTTCACTTCCGGTACTATTTTAGATTCCCAAAATGGTAAAGTTCTTTCCAAAGTCATCTTTAGGGATTCACCCATGGGAAACTCTTTTATTTTTGGATCATCTTTATATCTTGCGTCCTTTACGATGTGGTTGTAATAAGGATGATCTTCTTTCATCATAGGAGGTGGTATATCGTAGCTTCGCCTCCAGATCTTCACCTGCTCTTCTCCGTACTTCTTCGCCGTTTCTTCTTTATTTAAGCCAGTGAGGCTACCATAGTGTCTTTCGTTCAATCTCCAAGAGTGAATCGTCTTCAAATCAGTTTGATTCAACTTCTTCAATATGACGTGGAGTGTTTGAATAGCCCTCGTTAACACCGAGCAAAAGGCCAAATCAAAGTGGTACTTCTCTCTTTTTAGCGTGTCCCCTGCCTGTACTGCTTCTTTTTCTCCTTGGGGCGAAAGTTTTGTGTCGTACCAACCGGTGAACAAGTTCTTTGCGTTCCACTCAGACTCGCCATGCCTTACCATCACCACTGTATAGACGTTTTTGTTGATTAAACGCATGACTCCAACGCGTCTCGATAAAAGCGGTGTAAATCTGAACAAAGAGGAAACGAGGGATAATTTTAAAAAGCAATAATCAGTGTCAAAGTGACATTCAAGTGAATCGAAGTGAGCTTTTCAAAGTTACTTGTAGCAGTTTTACAACTAAAAGGTGGTTTTACACTATCCTATTTGTTATACAAGATTTGGATCAATTTTTTAAACGACTTAATTTATGCTGTGAATTATAACAAAATTTCAATTGAATCAAAAACTATCTGGAAATATAGAACGTGTTGCATCTCCAAACCGTATTTGCAGCCCAAAAATTTCATGTTTTAAATATTTTTTGTAGAAGTTGAACCAAATCTTGAGCAAGAAATAGAATAGTCTAAAACGGCTTTAAGACAAGAATGCTAAAATAAAATAAAAATAATTATGAATTATTCCCGTCTTACAAACATTCCCCAGTTAACGATCTAATCTCCGCCGCAAACAAGTTGTCTTACAATTGCGCAAATAAGTTTGGTCATGGTCATAATTTCAACTAAAATACATAAAGCGTACTTTAATTTACAACTTCCTGAAATGTTAAGTGAAAAAAATCTGAAAGTGTACATTTAGGAAAGGCTGAAGAATTAATAGCATCCGATTAGTGGGATTTAATTGACGAAGAAAGTGAGCAGTGAGGGTTTTGCTTTAAAAAGAAAGCTATGCTGACTCCGTGGTTAAATCATAAAAAGACAGAGACACAAGCCGAAGTGCGCGCGAACCTTTCCGGGAAAGGATATATATTTGATTTTATGGCTTGGCGTTTTTCTCCGGAAATCGCTCTCCTAATAAAATTCAGATCAGGCGTTGCGAGGAGAAGAGTAAATTGAGCCGAACGGTAAAAATGATCTTTTGCAAAAAACGAGATGGAATGTCTTCCTTTACATTCTAGAAAATTAGGTAAATTGAATGGAAATACGTTTGATAAAGGTAAATTTAATGTTAGAACGATTACATTACGAAGTGGTGATCTTCTAGCTAGATTTAATCAAAAGAATAATTGAAAAAATTGCCTTTTGTTTTCCGTTATCCTGCGAAGCTAGAACTCTATTTAATTGGAGGAGGTGGAGTACTCTCATTTTAATGTCGGAATCTACATTGACAAAACCTTTCATACGCCTTAGATTGGATCCAAAGATCAATCCAAAATCAATGGTTTCCTTTAAATTGCGTTCTGCAGCTGTCTAATGTGCTTTGTTGGTGTGGTCTTTGCATGAACCCAGTAATTGGCTGCAAAGTAATATTCGGTCTTGTTATTCTTGGTAAATATTTTTATATCAAAAGCACCAATGAGGTTTTGGTAAGGCAAGTTGTGGGAACATGTTTTCTTCAACTTTGTTCTACCAACAACGATTGTGGTAATAGCTTTTGAATCACCATACCTTCTCTGTTGCCATTGCCGAAGGTCTTTGCCATTGCAAAGAAATTTTGCTAGTGGAGATATATATTGTAATGATTTTTATGTGTACGGCCCCACGTTGGGGTGCCAATATTGTAATGGTGAGTAAGACTCCCACCATTTGCAGTTTTTGTATATTGTGGGTACGTATCTACTTTCTCTTTATCTTTCTCTCAGGGTTTCTTTTTGGGTCGCTCGGAATTACCCACTTCTCGATTTACAGCCCCATGGTGGGCACATACAATGACAAACACAAACAAAATTTTTTGTTTGAACATCGGATAACGGGAGACGTTTAGGTATTGTCGAAGGGTGCCTCTGTCTTTAGAAAGAGTTGAGGCAAATGCGAGATTGGCAGTTCAGAGCGTCTCCCTTTTGATAAGTATACATCGGATAGGACAAGAGGTTCACCGGCCCCTGTGAAAGACGAAGTGACATGACCGACTTGTGATACCTGGTGTTCGTTTTGTACGGATCTGTATCGTCGAAGGGCGCCTCTTTCTTGTGAAAGAATTGAGGCACATGCGTGATCGGCTTCCATTTCAAACAAAATATATATATGATAGGGCAAGAGGCCCACCCACCCTTGTGAAAGGCAAGGTGATTTGACCGACTTGTGCTAACCGGTGTACATTTTGGGACAGACAACAAGCCTTCAAACCAAGACAACAACCTTTTCGATCATTTTTTTTAATTTCTTTTTCTGACACATACGGACGCATTTACATTTAACACTTACACTACCTTCCCCTCCACCTCAATTTCTGTGTTTGTCATTGTATGTGCCCACCATGGGGCTATAAAACGAGAAGTGGGTAATTCCGAGCGACCCAAAGAGAAACCCTGAGAGAAAGATAAAAAAAAGTAGATACGTGGGGTCTTACTCAACATTACAATATTGGCACCCCAACGTGGGACCGTACACATAAAGATCATTACAATATGTAGGTTGCAAAATATTTCTGATACTTGATTATTAGAACCAGCATATATAAGCCAATGTTATATAGCTTGCACATCGCTGCTAAGGCCATTCGCAGAACTTCCATCTGTAGTGAGTCAGCAATGTCATTACCTACTGTTAACATACAACATACGACTTGACATTTCTGATCCGAATATTTTATGGAGGTCCTCGGAAGGCAGTCGTTATAATTTATTAAACATGTAGGGTGCTAAGGAAAATTTTTTGTCGTGGTGTTTCTCCAACAGTCTGATAGAAGAGTCTTTTGGACCTATACTATTTGGTTATTAACTTTAAAAAAAAACAGGTGTTTTTGTGGCCTCAAGAGTAATTGCCCTCGTACTATAGTGTTTCTCAAATCCTTTCTAAGTTTAATGCTTTGGTATTAACTTGGAAAGGATTTGATTTGACCTGACCCTAGGACGTCTGCGTTACGTTCTTTTCTGTTTCCTTGGTTTTCTTCGCAGCTAAAATTTAAACCGTTTGTCTTTCACATTTTTTTAAGTCCACTAGTTTGATATCGCCAAATTGTTCCACTTCACAAAAGACATCAGCATGATCTAAAACTCTTTTTTCGGCTTTTGCTTCACGTCGTCCATTACCTTATACATTTCAGCTTCCATGGCCTCTTTTCCTACATTTCTTGTTCGATCTTTCCTGCGTCTTCGGCCAATGACTTTTTCAGTTCTGAAGGACGGATTTCATTTGTTTTTAATTACGAGTCTCTACTGTATCTCTTTCATTAATTATTAGGCTATTAAATCACATTTTTTGTCTTTTAGTTTAGGCTCAGCGGCCATTCAACCATTGGTTTCTTTTTTTTTAGTGACTTGGATGTTTGATTTAAAGATTTTTCTGTTGACTTTGATTTAGCTACTATTCCGCCTTCAGTTTTGAGTTCCTTGTCTTTAACTTCGAGTTTCTGCCCACTCTATTTGTTTTCGATTGAGATAATTCTCAGGTTCTTGGCCTTCAGATTTTTCTTTTGATTTGGATTTAGGCGATTGCAAAAGTGCTGCTAAAGGAATTCGTGGTGAATCGGATTTTGCTTGGACTTCCTTGGATTCAATGAAACACTTTTTTAAGTAAAATGCGTAACTAAAGACATATGACAAAAACCGCCTTAAGTGAAACAGCATGTGTGGATATGAGGTAGCTTTTTAACTGTGGTGTATGAAAGCGAACAAGAAGAAAATATAGACAGAAGAGAGAAAAGAAAGAAAAGACTGAGAAAAATAGAAGCAACGAAAAGAAAGTATGAAAACAATGAGAAGTAAGAGTAAAGGAAATAAGAGAAAAAAGTACACTGCAACCGAGTGGCGCGTGTGTATAAGCAAGATGAAAGACAACAAAACACTGGACGAAATAATAGGTAAGATAATAAGATGTCAAAAGAAAAAAGAAACGAATGGGCTGAGTTTTGTTGAGCTTAATCCCGTTGAATTATATAAGGAGGTACCCCAGGGTTTTATTCTGAGTTCATCGTTCTTTTTTATATATGCATTGGATTTTTGTTTAAAATTTAAGTACCCTACTTTACCTGCCTCAATTTAATTTCTCTTAAACAACGAGTACGTTATTTTTTTACCTTCGATTGACACTATGAAAATCATTGATTTTTCTTCGCATGAAAACGGCTAATAAAGTAAAATTTGAAAAACAATTTAAATAGAATATGTATCCACAGTTAAATTTGCATATTAGATTATTATTATTATTAAAGTAAATGAAGTCTTATTATTAAAGTAAGTAAATGAAGTTTTTACACTTCTGAAAGGTCACTTTTTATTAAAGGCAAAACAAGAGAAACAAAAGAAGAAAGTTGTTACTTACTTACCTTGCATTATTTCCTCGGACCTTGTTAACACACTACTCACTGAATGTAATTTGTTATTGTTTTTATGACTCGTTTTACTTCACGCTTTTTGTATAACCTACACGCATGTATGTAAGTGTATGAATAAATCAGTATCATTAATGAATCGTTTGAGTCATTCATTGAGGTTTCTGTTGCAACAAAGAAACAAGTTTAAAAATTTATTTTATTTAATAGATGCTATAAATTTTACATATATACATGTTTTTTACAGATATTTTGCTACACTCTATGTATATTTCGTTTACATATACATTTAGTAACACTTACGTTAAGTTACATATACAATAACAAAATTCGTATTTCCCGCGAAAATACGAAATTAATGTAAAAATAACAAGAAAATAATTCTGATAATCATGCGATATATTTGGTCTTTATGTTTTGCGTTTTGGAAAAGTCTTCATACAAACAACGGTGTGACCGGACACTCCGGGCGATTAATTCTTCGAGCAGGATCAAATTATTCTGAAATTCTAACGTGACCCCCTTGACGTGGGCAAACCCGTTCGTCGCGATAAAAATTGCGAAATATCGCCGGCTATAAAAATTAATTATGCCGTAAGAACTCCTCGAAACGTATATTCAAATCACCGACGTGCATCCAAACCGTGTTACTTAGTAGCTGCTGTTTAGAGCGACTCGAATTCCGTGACCTTCTTATAGCCAGCCTCCAGGCACGATTTTGAATCTTTAAAACTTAATGTAAAATTAGCACTCGTTTGATCGGGGCCGTCAAGGTGATCTTCATTACGGAAAAGGTGAATCGAAACGCGAAATGTCAAATTTTCGTCAGTTACTAATTAATTAAGATATAAGCGTTCCCAGCACGAAGGATACTACAACGCAAAACAAACTAAACCACTTGGACTGTGGTGTATGCACTAAACGTGACCTTCTTCTCGTTTTTCCTCTTGTTCTCGTCCTTCTTGATGACGCTCTTCAGACTGCTGTCTGCGTTATTGATCTTGTGACTCAACTCACCTAGACTGCTCCACCTACCATCATTCTTAATGTCTACATTATCGGGTTTGCCCCCGCCGTTTTGCACTGCACTGAAGTCCTTTAATTTCGACGACATCCCGAACAATCTATTCGAAATTTGGGCGTTGGATACCATCGGAAGATTCTGAGGTGGATACCGGCGGTTGTAAATGGGGGAGTTACTCACCATCTGCGTCGTGTCTATATACCTATAGGCCATGGGGGTGAAATTTCGACCCTCAGCTCGAGGTTTCAACAGTCTAGGAACTGAACTCGTCCACGATTCTAAATTCAGTTTGTTTCTGTTGAGGGTCGCGGTGTCCACCACTTTCTTAATCTCTGCGGACTTGAACTGCTGATAAGTCGTCAATTTAGGTACGGGAACCCCTAAATTAGTAAACGATTTAGGATTGGTGGTTTTATCTAGGGACATTGGGTCGAATTTAGGCACGCTGACCCTAACGTATTCCCCCTTCAGTACGTTTTGGTTCTGCTCGACCGGGGGTGGAGGAGCTTTACCTTTTAGCTTCCGCCGTCTTTCAGGTTTTTTGGGGGAGTCTAGTAAATTCTCTGTCGAGTTCCAGACTTTCCGTAGGACCTCCCCCGTTTCTTGAGCAGGTTCAGCATCGAGTATATTTTCTATTGACGCTGATTTTTTGTTGTTCTGACGCGTCTTGCTTAAAACCACGGTTTCCTTCGGCAGGGCAAGCGCGTTGTTCCCCTCCTTCGCCTTGCGTTCTCTGAATTCATTGAAAACAAGCTTCACATTCATTTTGCTTAAAATCCGCTCGTCTATGTAATTGTCTGGGGTGTTTATGCTGATTATACTGGTCGGTTCGTAGTTATCGGGTAGGAGGATGTTACCATGAGGTTCTCTTGAGATTTCTATATGGGTGATGCCGTTATTATCGGTTCTGTGTAATAAATTGAATTTTGTGCGGATGTTTTTGCCGTAAGCTTTTTGATTGGCGATTGCCTTGAATGTGTTGAAGGTCGTGTAGAATTTTTGAAGGTTGTCAAGGTTGGTGAATTTGAAGACCAATGCTTCTTTCTTGATGACGAACACCAGTAAATCGGGAAATTTTACGTCTGCGTAGCATATGCAGTTGACTAGATTGTGAGTTTCGTTCGTTAAGGTATGTACAGGTAGGTTTGAAGTTGATGGTGTTGTTGTCGAGGTGATGGGAACATCTATGACGGTTTTGGCAGAAGTCGAGTCTGTTTCGTCAGAATCCGAGCAGGCCGAGCCGTTGGCGCTGTCGGTTTCTGTTGTTGTCTTCGACGCATTCTCGACGGCATTCGTTGTCGTGAAGCTATCATCACTAGAGACTATGGATAGGCTATCTATGTCAGACTCGAATCCTTCATCGGAAGATGTCGATTTAATAACAGCTGAAGGTGGGGTGGTTAATATTAAATCCAGTTGGCACGAGTGTACTTGCAGGTCGTACTCAGGTAACGGAGGCTTTTGACGCTGGGATTTCTCTACGATAGATGTTAATGACGTCGATGTGCTTTCTCTGAGTAGAAGCGTGGCTATTGGCATTTTCGTATGGCATTATCTGTAACAAAGGTGAACATGTTTTCTCGTGTGAGGAGAGACAGCTGTATCAGATGTTGTGTCACATTTTTCAACGAAACAGGTATACGATCGCCGAGGTAAGGAAAAAAAAGTAATGCAATATTGTGTACATAAACACGAGGCGAGATAGTCGGATATTTAGTTTCACTTTTTAATATTGTAAACCGGTCGGAATGCGGGTATTTCATTCTGTCTATAATATTAAAAGCAGGTCTCGAGCTAACACTCATATCTGCCGACATAAACAACTTCATCATTTTTATAATACTGACTTTCTGCCTGCTTCTTCTGCAACTTAGATGGTCGTAATAATTTTCTTTTTACCTGTCCATAATTTATTAATTTTATTTGCATTTGCGTTTAATTTATAACTTTTTGTTTCTATTTTAATTAGCTTATTATTCATTCGGTCAAATCTTTGCATATATTAACAGTTCGATCAAATCTCAAGGAGGTTTTAAGGTGCTATTTATTTATTGGTTGGTGTAAACTAAATATGTACGGCATAGACAAACAACACCAACCAATTTGTCTGGTACATACAAAGTTGGAGAAAACAACATTTTCAAAGAGAAAAAAAATCTAGGTACACTTTCAAAAGGGATGCACAAAAGAAATGGGCGTCAACGTTAACAAAAAGTTCAAAACATTCTAAGTCAAAGTGAGCTTGGCTTCACATTTCGACCAATTCAATATCGACAAAACCAACATGTGAGAAAATACTACTATTTCTTTGAACTAACTTAGAGATAATGTATAATAACAAGTAGAAGTGGATTGCATCAGTCTTTATTATTGTTTCTTATAGTTAAGTTATGAATATTTTACTAGTTACTATAGATACAGTTGTCTCGAAACAATCATAATTAGTATCAATTATTTCAATGTGCAAATATCTAAAGACCTTGACTGTATACAATGATAGCGTTTCCTGAAAGACTTTGAAGGAAAGTATAGATAAATTGCAGAAACATTGCTTCGGAAATTGCAGACTGTTTTATCCCGATCACAAAGTACTATGAAAAATAGACTTCAATTAAAGAAGAGTCATTATAGAATTATAAAAGAACCTAAATAGATGAGAATCTCCTTTTCGTAAATAAGATTCTCCCGGATGTTTGTTACCTGAAGCAAATTAAGGTGAGCAGTCAGTCTGGCATAGCACGAAATAATAACCCAATTTCTTACGTAACATGTGATATGTTCTCGTATGTTGTACGTGACTCATGTAGACAGACAACCTGATACCCCGACGGCATTTAATAACCTCCGTAATATATGGACTTGCTTGGCGAAGAAACCTCGATGGTTGAGTGCGCGCAGAGCTCACACAGGAAGTAAGTAGGCTGTGGGACAACGCGACAACCTTTTTACCCAGTTACAAACTTAATAATACCACACAGTCCGACCGGCACGTCCATTGTTACGTTTTTTAGGCGAACCGTGGGACCCAAATTCGAGAATTAATCACGTGCAGGTGCAAATCTTAAAAGCGCTCGATTGCATTTGCATTTGTGCTCGGCAGTAATAAAAGCGTTAATTACGACGTGAATTGCAAAGCAGGTACAAAGTATGTATCCTGAATAACAACAAATAATTATAATAGGCCTTGACCATTATAATTTCTGTTTGTGGAAAATAAATGAGTTATCTCTGCTGATTAACGAAACGTCTTCCGTCTGTTCGTCGGTGAACATCTGATTAAAATGAGGTAGGTACTCGTGTTCGAGAACCGTAAAATTCTAATAACCGCTAGTGGTGGTGGTGGTGCATCCTCGGTGTGAATCATCATTGCGAATGGATTTTGCAATTTCTCGGATAATTAAATAAAAATGAGAGAATATGAAACAATAAGAACAAGTGCGGCTTCCTTTTCTATGAAACGTTTCCTGTGTGTTCCGTGTTCAAGTATAGAATCGATTCTTTTATGATAAATTCATTTCATTTGCCTTTTTAAATCTTCATTTAGAAAGCAGGAACTCTATTCATATTTATTAGAATAAAAGAAAATATTAGGTGATAAATATATTTTTATACGATTTAAAAAAATATATACAAAAGGTATCGTTACGAGTGATATTAGGTAAATATTTTGCAAAGTGACCCGATTATTGTTATAATTAATTAAAGATTTTCAGGAATGTTAATGTAATAAGAATTTTTTAAATTCATTTCTTAAGCAGCTCACTCACTAGGCAACTTGGCTCGTGGAAACAAGTTCGCTAGTGTGTTGGTAGGTTGGTCAACATGTTGCAGGCTCCTGGAGAAATATCCAAAACCTTCCACAAACATGTTTCCGAGCATGTTGCCCAACATGTTCTCTAGTAAGTTGCCTGCTTCAAGCGTGCCGATTGTGAGCAGGTGAAGGATAAATCAATTCATTGCCTGAATACCTTTAAAATTATATTTAGCTGAGATAGTTTGTCATTACGCAAAATTCCATTACGTAAATGTGTATAAAAAAGCCTCGGAAGAAATATTTTTGAACTTACACTTTTTTATTCAATCTTTAAAGTTTTAAAAAAGGTCTCAGAATATTTGCTACGTAGAAACATACAAAATGTTTACATACCTTAAAATCTACAGAATTTGCGTTGACTTCAATGTTATGAAATGCAAGAAATCTATTACCATAAAAGGGCTTAGTCGAGATGCATACAAAAAAAAAACAAATTCAAGGTTGTTTATTGGGGCGTTTATGCAACAAACGCTGACCTAACAGCAAAATAAAATACAAGTTTTATGAGGAGTCATAAACATACGTAACATACGTAAAGACTAAGAAGTAGTAAATGGAGACGTAAAACGTGACTGAACAACAAATATTAATTGGCAAATTCTTTTGGAAAAGTAGTTATAAACATTAATGGAGAAATTAGGGACGATACGTGTTCAGAATAATAAATGAATTTTTAGACACAGGGAGACCACTAATTACAATGGAAACAAAGAGGTGGAAAATTTATTGAGATCAAAAAACAACCAAAGAAATAAAAAGGTAGAAGAGGATTAAAACAATTGAAGACAGATAGAAATTAGAGGACAGGAAACGATTATTTTCCCAGCCAGCTTATAAAGTGAGTTACTTCAAAAATCTTCGGATAAAATATTATTTTGGGAAGATGAAAAGACAATGGGAAAAGTACATAAGAAATAAGAACGCTGTTGAAAGTAGTTAAAGATTAAGATGAGCGAAGTAAACGGGGCATCATAAGGCACGACAAAAGCGTGGAAAGAACGATAAAAAATGCAAATATGAGAAATTTAGGAAAGAAATTTCAGAAATACATATAATAACGCTAGCTCTAAGGATAAAGTCTAAAGAAACATGATAATTTATAAGAAATTTTATAATAATGAAACCAGAGTAATTTTATACTTTATAATTTAGTGAATAACATCCCAAAAAAATAGAAATATCTTAAAACATCATTAACAGAGAACAAAAAATAAATACATAAGTGGATAATAAGAGAATATAACCCCCGAAAAAGGGGTGGAAAATATCGTTTTTTGGCAATTCCTTCTGGATCCTTTAAGTTATCAAACTAATATTTTAAACGCGGGTACAAAGAAGCTAACTGCGTATTTACAACCTATTTATTATATCCTCCTTCCTTTTCAAAGGGTGATTTCTCAATACTTTATCTCTATTTTTAAATTTTTTGTATATTTCTGAATAATAAAATAAAATAATAATAAAATACCGAAAGTGACCCCTCAAACTACCCCTTAAAAGGGAGGAAGGATCTGACAAATACGTTGTAAATGTTTAGTATATAATCAATGTCCACTTCTACCAGTTATGGTGTGAGGATATACATATACAATCATTGGTATACGAATTTGGACCATTCTTTTTTGTCTTGCGCTTTTCGTTTAGCTTCTTCCCATGTATTTCCTTTCTTCATCAGCAACTCAATTATAGTATTGTCCCATGTTTTTTTAGGTTCACCTTTCTTCCTGTTCTTGTATAATTTTGCTTTCCATATCTCTACCACCTGTCTTTTCCCTCTCATACGTTGCAGGTACGTCCACCAACTTGTTGTTTTTTCTCGATGTATGTATTTAGCGATTCTATGTTCAGTTCTTCTCGTATTTATGTATTTCTAATTTTGTCTTTTTTTGTGACATCTTTAGTCTTCCTTGAGGAAGACTAAAGATGTCACAGTAAATTACAAGCAGCAGAAATGAAGGACTTGAGTCCTTCATTTCTGCTGCTTGTAATTTACTTTTTTGTCTATTTGTCAGTACCCATGTCTCACAACTGAAAGTCAATATTGGCCTGTATATTGTTTTATAGACGCTTATCTTTGTTTCTGTGACACTTCCTTCTTTCCTATCAAACCTTTATTCATAGCACAATAGGTTTTAATTGCTTTATCTATTCTGTTATTAATTTCCGCATCTTGTGTTCCCGTATTCTCAATCATATTGAAACATCCACTTGTTCGATTTATGTGCCTTCTAATTGTATATTCATTTCTCGTTGATCTCCTATTCTCATATATTTCGTTTTGTCCTTGTTCATTTCCATTCCATATTCTTTCAGGATTTTATTCCAAATATTTACGTTAGCTTGCAGGTTCTGTTCGTTGTCTGTAATTACCATCACGTCGTCTACAAATGCTCTTTCAGATATTTTAACCATTTGTAAGTTGTTGTATCCTACATTTAGTTTGTGTGCTTTATCTGACCATCTTCTGATTATGTCATCCATAAATATAATAAAAAGGGACTTAAGCCTCCTTCTTGTCTCAGTCCTACCTTTGTCAAAAACACGTCTGATTTGTTGTTTTTCCATATTATACAATTTTTGTTCTTTTTGTATAGACATTTTATGGCTTGTATTGTTTTCTCATTTATTTGTCGTCGTCGCAGTGACTCCCAAATTTTCCTTCTTGGTACTTTATCAAAAGCCTTCTCTAAGTCTATAAATGCAAGTGAGGCAATTTTGTTCTGCGCTAATACTTTCTCTGTTACTTGCTTTATTGTCAATATATGATCCTGGATACTTCTTCCTCTACGAAAACCACTTTATGTGTCGCTTAATGTTATATCTATTTCTGCTCTTAATCTATTGCCTAATATTATTTCTTATATTTTCATAGGTGTACTCAGGAGTGAAATGCCCCTGTAGTTTTTACGACATTTACTATTTCCTTTTTTGTAGATTGGTAGTATCTGTCCCATTTTCCAATCGGCTGGAATAATCTCCATATTCCAGACTTTATTATAAATATCCAGTAATACCTCAATCCCTCTTTCTCCCAACATTTCAGATATAATTTTATCATATCATGGAGCTTTTCCATTTTTAAGCCTTCTAATAGCGTCCAATAGTTCTTCTTGCCTAATTTCTTGTGTGTTGCTGTTCTCATCTATTCTATTTTTGTCTGTTTCATCTTCTACAAATGTGTTGTATTTTGCAGTAGTTCTTGAAAATATTCGCTCCATCGTATCATTATATCCTTTTTGTCAGTCAGAGTCTCTTCTCTTTTGTTTTTTATATATAAACTGGTTTCTTCTTTTTTTCCTTTTCTGAACGATTTTAAAATCCTATAAAACAGTTTCTGATTACCCTACTGTCTTCCTCCAACTTATGTCCAAATTCGGTCCAACTATTTTTCTTTCCTGTGCAACTAATTCTTTTACACTTTTCCTAAGTTTCTTGTATTCTTCATAATTATTATTATTTCTATTTGCATGGTATTTCTTCCACGCCACTTTCTTCTTTAAATGTTTAGTTAGGTGTCTTATATCTGAGTTTCAAATATTAGTTTGATAACTTAAAGAATTCAGAAGATGTTGCCAAAATAATATATTTCACCCCTTTTTCAGGGGTTTATAACTCCCTTATTATTGATTTTTGGAAACAAATTTATATAAAAAGGTGACCTTATTTTTTGATATTCTATTCACCCTCAAGATATTGGGAGACAATTCTGAATCATCGTGTATAAAATAAGAATTTCAAGTAAAACATAGCAAATTTACTGCACAATGTCTTTTTAAGACGATTTTATTTTCTTATAAAAGTTTTTAAAGAACTATTTATGTCATAAATTAAAAAAATAATTATGTTCATATTTTTTCAGCACTGCGGTATTAGTTTGATTCGTTAATGTGATTAACTAATTGTAAGTTACTTTCCTAGTTAATAATTCAAATATATGTTTAATTATGTCAAATAGGAATAATTTAGCGTAATTTAATTTGGAAGGAATTTAATTTCAGTTTACAAGATAAAGATAAGTTATATTAGAAAGAAGAGACTAAATAGAACAGAAGAAACTAAATAGAACAGAAATCCTATCTAAATTAAAATATTACAAAGAAGACCAAAGAAGATGAGGTTAATTACAGGTATGATTACAATTTGTAATGAACAAGAAATACTAATACATAAAAGAGCAGAAGAAAAGATTTGTTTAAAGCGAGCAACAATAGACAGATAATGGCCATAAAGAACATGTATAACTTAATCTTTAAGAATTTAAATATGAGAAGGATCTGCCAATTATCAACGTGATGATAAATACATAAGTTTGGAAAAATCTACATCAAAGTTCTTGATGATATGTGGAAAGAACAATGTCAATGTAGAGAGGGGGAAGAAAAGCAAAACAAACAAAACAAATTTGTCTTTTAGGTCGTTTCTATCAAAATGTAGGGCAGAAATTATGTGGTAAATTAGGAGGTATGCGAGTCGAACTATTCGACTCGCATAATAACGAGAAACAGAATCAAGCAAGCAGCAGAGAAGACCTGAAAACGGAAGATGTTATTTTGCCGAAACGTCGTCAAGACAAAAATGATTCTCTTGAAAACCCTACGCGGAGAAAGACCCAGAAGAACATTATAACACGACGGAGGGAATAATAATTGTATAGAAATAGTGATTTGGTTTCTCAAGAAAAAGTATGGCAGTATCTTCGATCAAATAATCTTAAGACAAATGAAGAACAGGAGGAGATCAAAAAACGCTTAAAAGACCAAGATGGCAACAGAAAAATAAACGCAATTTTGAGCGAGAAAAGAAGAAAACCCGAATAATCTGATATTCAAGAGTTTAACCTGAAGAAGAAGATAATATCAAAAATCGGAAGAAATTTTTGAAAAAATTGAAAAGGAAAAGTGCTGGAATTTGGAGAAACATTAAAGGATCGAGTGTTTTCTTCCTCTGAAAAGGAGGTTGAACAAAATCTAGAATTTAATCCCATACAAATCAAATTTGGAAAAGAAAATTTCTGTGTCTAGTATTTCCTCCTGCGAACGATATTTCTCTGGTTTTCTCGCCACTTCTTAAAATAGAGGTCTCTTGATAGATTTTTTGTTTAAGCAATAATAATTAAATCAATAGCCTTGTTATATTTTTTACAGTTACATTGTACGTTAACCTTTATAACACTTTTGTTAGACTAAAAATATCTATTTTTTGTTGAAACAAACTTAAATACTTTATTAAAAAAAAAATCGGTTTTGATTGCAGTGAATCCCTCGAGCACCCTCTGTACAGCTGCTTCGGCCCTATTTGACGCCTCGTCAGCAGAAGCGTAGCTCGAGACTTCCTCTGCAAACCAAACTGACCCAAGAAAAAGTGATCGCAGGATGTCGCGATTCAAACTATTCATTAAATACTTTAATGGCAATACTAAGCATATTTAAGATCTGTGAAAAAAGTTTTGAAATAATTAAATTATTTTAGGTTTATTTTGTTAAATTGAAAATCAACCAAGCAAATTAGGGCAAGATAGTTAATATTTTTTTGCGAAGAAATTGAAGGTACATATACCGATTGTTCCATTGAACCTGGAAAGCGGAAACAGGGCTGAAATGAATACATCGTAAAATAAAGGATGCAAATCACAAACGCTTGTTTATTCATTAAGCCATACCTGCTTCACTATATTTTTCGAGATTTCTTCATTTCTAAAGCAATGCCAATCGACCGTACACATAACTTCACGAACACTACAGAAGTAATAACATTTATTTTATTAAATTTGTATTATATTTACACTCGTTGAACGCAATAAAATAATAACAAAACGAGCTACAATACTTTACTAAACACTAAAAGAAAGTTTCTTATATTAACAATAATTCATAGTTCTTCTTTCGCTATTTTACACGCACATGCACTGCTGCCTTTTTAATAGAATCGTCTCAAACGATCTAGATTCAACGAGAACGCCCACGGAATTTCTAGAATGTGGCGGCAATTATAAACAGATCATTCATTTGTGATTGAGTTGGAATCATTCATTTGTTTTCCAGGGTGTAACTAATTAAACTTCAATGTAATTCAATGACTGGACATGTCAATCATTTTTACAATCTTATACTCGATTTTGCATATCCTTTATTAATTCAATTGCTTCAGAAAAATCTCTGTGTTTCTATCGTATAATATATTCAGAATAATGAGGATGATTTTTTTTTAATAATTATATTACACTTTAACTAGTTCGCTACTTGTTAAGCAAATTGATTTTTTTTAATTTTGCGTATCCAATTGATTGCGCGTGTGCTACGTTTATTTGCTTAATGCAAACGATTAATCACAAGAAAGCATGTTTTTAAAGAATTTCCAATGAATGTTTGCGTTTCACTACGTTACAGTAATAAAATATTAATGTAGGTTAAACCTGCATGCATGAAAATCAATACCTTTGCGACATTCTAAGGTTAGCAAATGCATGTAATGTAATACATATCGGCTAATCTAGTTCATAGCTGTGAATGGCTTTGACATTACAAACAGACAGACGGACAATCCTCGCCTTCCAATTCAACGCAATCCTTTAGATAAATTATGTAAAGCGTGCGACGTGAAAGCTTACGCAATATTAATTCAGTTATAATTATGAAATTATGCGCCTCGGCATGGGTTCGAAGCCGTTGGGAACGGACGTTAATGTAATAATCTGGAGCACTTAGCGCGCTCGTCTTTCATTAGCTTGCTGCACTTAAACACAACAAACGTGCGCAACTGTAAATTTATTTGAAATGCAAATTAAAGCAAGCACCTGAATTTCTGTGTTAGAGCTCGGCGATTGTCCTGCGTTTACAGTAAACTCCTCGGTGCGTCCGAGGATTGTTGTTGTACTTTTTCGATTTGTTTCTACTGCGAAATAATGTGGCCGCAATCTTTCGCAATTATTAACGCATTAGCACGGAGAGAATGCACCTTTTGTTCCTTGTCCGAGCGACGTTTCAACTCCGGAGATTTTTATTGTGGATTCCGAGGATGAATTTTTCAGTGGAGGTTTCAACGAGTGGTTTCCTAGATTTCGAATTTTCGATCCCCACGGCGAAGTTCGAGGAATCATACTGCTGTGTTCTTGCATTATTATCCTTAATTAGGCAAAAAAATTGAAGTCTTATTTTCTGCGGCCTTGATTTAAGAGGCACAGTACGTTACAGTGCATAAAGAGAATGTTCAATGCTTGAAAACTAGCATTCTTGGAATTTATAAGTCGGCTCAATTCCAGGCAAGGTAGGCAAGATGTATGAAAGATCAAATAAAAAAATTGGAGAAAAAATAATAAAAAAAATTGTTGGAATCTAGACATTATAGGTGCACCGAATTAATACATTTTAAAATAGCAAGCCATTTCGAAAGAAAATAAGAAAACAGAATCCATTCTTCATTTTAAGTCACAATGGTTCTGCAAAGAAACTTTATTAAACTTATTAAAATTTAAAGTTGTTTTTTCTCTCCACTATTTACAATATTGCAGTGGTAATGTGTTTAATGTATTTAATGTACACTATAAAATGTCACTATAAAATCGTGATATATAATCGTGATTTAATAGAACACGCTGTATATATCTTTTGACTTTTTTAACACTAAATATCCAGAAATATCCGCAAGAAAATTCTTTTATTATACATATATTTCTGTAATATTATAGATTTAAAATAAAACAATTTACATCACTCAACAGAATCTGATGATGCATTGAATGTGATAAAAATTTGTATTCCAATTTTTTTGTGAAGCAAAATGTATTTCATACGAGTTCTTAGTCTTCTTTCTTAAATTTTGGCAGATCTCTTTTATGGTTTCCTGTTGTAAACGCGTCACATTCCTTTCTGCTGACGTTCCGACCTAACGACAGAAAGAAGAAAGAACACACCACCAATTAGATTACGTAGATTGCATAATTGACCAACTATCTATTAGGCTGCTTATCTCTCATCAATCGCGATTGGAGTAGAAGGAAACGATAAATTATGGATCAGATTTACTTTCGATTCAAGGATCAGTGCAGCAAACACGGAAATAGGCCAAGGATTTAAAGTAATTTAAAATCAGAAGAGAAACGAAGCAAATCCTAGGGGGAGGGACGTGAGGGAAATTGCTCGAATTGTAAATAATTATAAATTAATAGGTATGACTCTACTTTTAGAAACATTAGAAAACTGGGAACGAGTGGGAATGTCAAATAATATTATATTTGTTTGGATCTTTACAACTTTAACAAAATTTAAAAAAATGGGCATTAAGCAGCTCAGTGATTGGTCTAAGTAATTTATTATAATCAGCTTGAAAGAGCTGCCCAGTTGTCAGCTTAACTTGAAGAATAATTAAGCTGACTTTTGATGTTATTTCGTTGCTAGAAGCATTAAAGTGTCAGTAGGAAAATGTTCACGAGTAAAATCATTAGCAGAAGAAAAAAGTTTACGATTTGGGTTTTGGGAAATATAAGCTTTTGTCAGCGTCGTTCAATCACATATGATGTTGTGATTTGTTTTCTCTTTTCGTATTTAGAAGATAATGATTTATCACAGGAGCATTCAAAGGTTGCTTTTTGATGAAATCTTGAGGGTAAATCCGAAGTACTTACTCAGTTTAACGGATGAAAATCTTATAGATGAGAAAAACGCTCTATATTTTGATTTTTCAATGTTTCTTTTACATCATTGAATGGAGGGTCATTAATTCCTTGGCTTATTTTGCTTGGGATAGTCAGGGCAATTTCTATAAGGAGGTGACGACTTTATTTCAATCTTTCAATTTTATATTTTGAGCTGTGTCTGTAAAGCAGATATTAATAATAATAATTAACTTTAGTATCCAATAGAACACAACGTATTACAAGGATGACTAAATTAATGTATTACTAATTACAATAATAAAGACAAGCGTTGCGTGACAGGAAATTTCATAGCGCTTGAGTAAAGTATAATATAGAGAGATCGTAAACGATTGAAAAACATTTAAACTTCCCACTCTGCAGCTTGTTTTCAAAAGTTGGTACCTAAATGCCATGGGAAAATTTATAAAAGGTAATTTAATGAACCTTTGATAAAACAATTTATTAAAAACTACAATTATACATTACAGTACATTATCTTTTGTTTTCTAGAGAAATTTTGTTACATTAATATTTTGAAAGAAAAAGAAATAGTTTAAGAAAGTTTATTGTTGATTAACGAAAGTATGGAATTATATAGAAGTGTAAATAACGGCACGCTACTGATGAATGGTCGAGTGCTTCGTGCATGGCAGAATACCAATTGTAAAATGAAAGTTACTAACTCGACAGGGCGCTAAATTCAAACACCTTTCAATCATTTATGAACGCTCTATGTAAGAGTACCTTCATCGGCACCACAGTATCTTCAAAGGTAAGAACAACTGATTACATTACGATATATTAATGATCATCTTCAAAATCAATCATTCTATTAAGTTTTTTGTTGTAAGGAGGTCTTGAATGAAACTATGAATCAATCAACTGAGAAAACTCTAGAAAAGTCTAGGTTTGAAACTTCTGAAACTTATCGTGAACTACAAGATGAAGTATTATGTGGTAAACTTCCAGATGCCTTCAGTTCCTTGTTTCCTACCCTCTCAAACTATTACAAATTCAGTGCCAATATCAACACAAAACGAAAATATTAATTTTTTCATTTCTTACGCAAATTAGCACGTGGAAGTTCAATATGGCGCTGACAAGTTAGGACCAAGCCTCCTAAAAACTTGGTATAATTGATTTCTGTTTGCCTTTCAGATGTAAATATTATTTCATCTGTCTTTTGTGCATGTAATGTAAATTTGTATACATTAAACCATTCCTATACTTTTTCTTTTAAGGATGACACAACTTTGAACAGGAAATGACAAATTGCAGCTAGTTTGCTACTTAATAAGTCTTCCCATACAAGGCGGCCAATCGTGCCATCAAAAGCATATTGAAAGATTTAAAACAATTTTTGTTGCAAATCCATTTTGATTAAGTAGCAAACTAGCTGCAATTTGTCATTTCCTATACAAAGTTTTGTCAAAAAGTGATCGCTGGATATCGCGATTCAAACTATTGATTATTTATTATTTCATCGCATTGGCGAATAACCTTAGACGGGTCGGTTTGGTTTGAAGTGGAAGTCTCGAGCTACGCTTCTCCCAAATAGAGCTGAAACAGCTGTACAGAGGATGCTCGAGAGTTTCACTGCAATCAAAACCGATTTGCAACAAAATTTGTTAATATTAGATATTGTGCATCTGGTAGCTAATGTTGTGTCATCAGCAGATAGGTTGGCATGGAATGTTAACCAACTTGGTAAATAATTTATAAAAATAATGAAAAGTAGAGGTTTTAGAATCGATTTTTGACGGATACGTTCTCGAATTCTTACAGTTCCACAAATAGATTCTGTCAGCAAGGTAGGTTCTGAATTCGTAACATTCTAGTTCTTGCAACAGAATAATAGTATAATGAATAGAATTATTTTACTTACTGGTATCGCCAATATTTTTCAATTCTGTAATTAGAAGAAGGAACACAAAAGGTTCAGTGACTAATTAATGAAGATCTTAGAAGATCGAAACCGGAAACCAAATAGAAAAATAATAATTAGGAAGTGATATCCATTCAAAATATTCTTTTAACAGACGCGATACAAGAAGGTTTTCATTTCAAAATTAATACGAAAGATAAAAAAAAACATTCTAATTCTTAATCTGGAAAAGCGAAATTAGAGAAATAAATGCCTTTCCGAAGATTCTCCAAGTCTTATTATTACAAAAACCACTAATTAGTATAATGTTAAGTAATTCAAGTGGAACATTAAATTGCATAAGTCTCCATGATGTAAGACGTCTAATTAGTCAACCGATACATAAGCCACATAATTTAAATGCCATAAATTTAAATAACTAATCAACTTCACCGCTTACTTTCAATGCCAGTTACGACGATTTCATGTCAAAAACACGTTAACAGAAAAAAGAAGATAACGTCGACGTTCAATTAACAACGAATATAAGTAAACATAAAAGACACCAGGTCAGGTCTAATAAAGAACAAGAAAACGCACAAGAAACGTAGATTTAAATTGCTAATAAATCCAATTTAAAAAACCAGTAGTTTATGACAAAAAATTAAAACCTAAATTGCATTAATTAAATTATTCTAGTGAACCACTTTACGCTTCTACTCTTTTTTAAATTGGCGTCTTCTTGTCTCCATATATTTATTCTAAAATCTCAGTTTTCTTTTTAATTCACCAGTGAGAAAATGGATGACTTTTTATGTAATATTCAATGACTCAAGTGGTGCCATTGGCTAACTCATACACGAATGACACGTTCAGAATGACACGTTGAATATTAAATCATTGTCATTGTTTCAAACTAACTTCCGCGTTTTCTTTTAAACCAGGTCCATTTCCCTATTGCGACAGAACCACACGAGAGTTAACATATCACATTTTCCTAGTCTATTGGCCTGCATTCTGGGCAATCAAAAACACCACAAATTAATAATAATAACACACCGCGAGAACCAAATGCGACCCTGATCTTGCATTTACGGTCAATTAGTTGCGACATATCTTATTGAAAACGGTTATTAATTGCACTTTAGTTATACAGACCGTTTCTTACAAGCGATTAAGTCCGATTATCAAGTGCAAAGGAGCCTATTAGTATGCATTCCGTGTTTTTGTTGATGTTTTCAAAGTGTGTCTAAAAAATATGCAGTTGAATATGAATCCGGCTTGTAATTGCTATTGACATATTGCTTCTGGATTAAGTCAGTTAACTAGAATTCAGTGGAATCATTTAGAATACCTAATTTTTGACTTCGTAGCATGTATCTACTTATTGAATTACTTTTTCATTCTCAGGTTATCGGGTAATTTTAATCCGATAAAAGATTGATGAAATAATAATAATAAATTAGTTTCTGATCAAGAAACTGTGAGGGGAAAGGTGCAAGAATAAAAGGTGTGCAGGATAACATTTTTGGGCCAATACTCTTGCTTTTCGCAAATTAGCTGCAAATCTGTTAAAACACTGTAATTTTTTTCCGTTTCCACACTTCTCCTAACCGTAAACAATTCGCTTTCCTATTGACTTTACGGTTAAGACAATTACCCGTGCACAGTTTCTTTTACGAGCGTTTCACGTATTGCGAGCGAAGAAGCTCATTGTTTGCACATCGTTCCTTGCAGTTATGCCAACTGCAGGTGATTTTTATGCACATCAGAGGTTACAGTTATCGAGTGCGAGAACGTTATGTAACGACGATATTCGCAGCGTTCACGGCAACACCTGTAATATAATGAAATAAACATCGCGCTCGCGCGACGAAGAAAGAATTTATAAATTTCAATTAAAAACGGCGAGCAAATACCGTCGTTATGCAAGGCACTTGCGCAACAAAATGAGCCAAGTTAATGGCTCCGTGTGCATAATCCGATCGGCCGTTATTAATAATCGTACAGTTTTATCAATTAAAAGTTATTTTCTTTCGCTCACTGGTTTTAGTTGAGTTATTCTTACGGAATGTTGAAATAAGACATAAAATAGAAAACTCGAAATGTATGCCGAAATTAAATGAATTAATTGAAATCAGTATATCGAACAAAATAATCTTATAGAATTAGGGCAAAATCAGTTAGACGGAAACTGTTTCAAGCAGTTGTTGAACAAATAATAAAGCATACAACAGAAGTTAAGATAAAAAATGACAATTATTTTTTGCTAATGTTAAATACTAAATACTGATACTGAAGAAGATAGATTTAATTAAACGAGTAGTTTTCAAGTTCGCTGTTCTTGAAACTAAGACTTTCTAAACTCCAAGGAGAAAGTGACCGTGGCAATAAATAAATGAGTCTCAAGTTTAAACGAAGATAAATATTGACAATGATACGAACACATGTCGGAAATAACACTTCACCGGTTGATTGGTCATCAAAAGTTTAAAATGAATGCTAACAGCGCAGACGTGCACCGGTTTAATATCAATTTCACCACTGCAGATAAGAATGTTGAAGCATTTACTTAACTCTTACGCCACTTATAGACTATTTCGGAATTAGAAAGCTAATCTTGAAATTAATACTTGTTAAGTTCGGGAAAGTAAAATTTGCAAAATATTACAAGCGATAAGTGTAAAAAAAAACTCTATTCTATAATAAGAAAATAAATAAATTGATTTTCTTAGCTAAATCCACTTGTCTAGTGATACAGAAAAGTTTATGTGCAGATTATGCAAAACTGATTCATCCACTTTTTAAAAGTTGGCAAAGAAATAGACCAGCTAGAACCCTTAGCGCATGTGAACGACGTTAACGCGAGGCAAGAAGCAATCGTCGAAATTGACTAATACTATTCTATGAGTAGGCAGCTTATTGCACCCCCAAGATCTTTTTGGATGGACCATCAGGGAAAAGACCAAAGAGGATAGCATCTTACCGAGAAGGGGTGGCTTCATATCTTTTGAATGTAAATAATAGCCCTTGTGGTTTCGGAGTGATTTCAAAACCCTTCGCCGAGGAAGGAAACACTAAGAAAAGAGGTCCTCTGCTGCTAAGCTTGTAGTCTACCCTATATTCCGTAATGTCTGTTTTTACTACTTGATTTAAATGCCTATTAACGGCCCTTATTTATAATAGAATGTTTCCCAATATATTCCTTGCGCGAACTTTAATTTACTTGCACAGTTCCATAAGCCCGGAAACCCCTCCCCCCGGTTGTCTTATTAAAGTGATCCTGTAACAGTGATAATATTTTAAAAGGAACCGGAGCCCTTCCCTAATTCTGGCGGTGACATCGACAAATAACAAAATTTCTTTATTTTATTCAGTCCTTTAATAAATCTATTTACTTTTCTCTATAAAATTCATGGTCACTTTCGAAGGGTTAATTATGGGGTAACTCTTTAATTTTTATCTTCACGACTTCCTATATTTCACTCCTTACCATATTAAATAAGAGAGCCAGAAGAAATCGTAGACACGAGAGCAAGATGATGAACTATAAGAAGAAAGACAAGTGTTTCTATTTAAGGCAAATTTCAAACGAAATTTCCGTAAAAAAAATTCAGTAATGAGAAAGTTCACCACGTTCACAAATGCATCCTTGCATCTTGTAGGCATACTTTCTATTTGATTAATGATGAATTCTTGAGGTACAGCTCTTCTACAGAAAGTAGTAGTTCCTCCAGTGTCATTGAAAAACGTTCCAAATTTTTAATAAAGTGACCCATCTTATCTCATTATTTTTCAATTGGCGGTAAATTCGGAGGTTGTGGTGACCATGGTAATTTCGCTATCTCTTCCTAATCTAAGAATCTCGGAGATGTTCTAGCAACGTGGGGCGTGCGTTGTCTTGTTGAAATATGCCTTCTTCGATATACCTCTAACATAAGATAAAACTATTGGTTTAACATGTTTTTGTCATTATTTATCGTTGAGTTGTCATTGTGCCACGAATCACAAATAAAGGGGATCTGCTTCCATAAGCAATGACACCCCAAATCATTAGACCATGACGTTCCGCAGCCAATGCTAAATTTCGTCGTTTGATTAATTGTCGTCCATCATGGGTTTCTAAATAAAATCTTGACCCTTCGCCGAGGAGGGAAACGCTAAGAAAAGAGGTCTTCTGCTGCTAAGCTTATAGTCTATATAGTCTGTTTTTACTAGTTGATTTAAATGCCTATTGACGGCCCTTATGTATAATAGAATGTTTCCCAATATATTCCTTGCTTCCTTCCTTTTCTTCATTTTATTCTATCCATTAATAAATTACTTTTCTCTGTAAAATTCGTGGCCACTGTACGAAGGGTTAATTATGGGGTAACTTTTTATTTTTTATCCCCCGACCCTTCCTAATTTCACTCCTTACCAAATTCAATAAGAGAGTCAGTTATTTCCTGAAGAAATCGTAGACACGAGAGCAAGATGATGAACTATAAGGAGAAAGGCAAAATATTAAGTGAAAGACAAGTGTTTAAATGCAAATTTCAAACGAAATTTCCGAAAAAAATTGACGATAAATCCGGAGGTTGTGGTAATCATGGTAATATCTCTTTCTAATCTAAGAACCTCCAAGATGTTCTAGCAACGTGGGGCGTACGTTGTCTTGTTGAATTATTCCTTCTTCGATGCCTCTAACATAAGATCAAACTATTGGTATTAACATGTCATTATCATTAATGTATCGTTGAGCTGTCATTGTGCCGCGAATCAGAAATAAGGGTGATCTGCTTCCATAAGCAATGACACCCCAAATTATCAGACCATGACGTTTCTAAACAAAATCTTGACTCACCAGAAAAGGCAATCTAGTATAACTCATCACCCCAATTATGATGTTCTCTACACCATTCCAGATGCTGACGGCGGTGACTGGATGTCAGTGGAAGCACCAAATACGGATGGTAAAATGTCATGCGAGTGGTAGTCAACCGATTGTACGCTAACGCCTATCTATTACTTCAAACCAAGCATCAGCTTCTTCTCTTTGTGTGGTTCTTCTTGTACTACCAGAATCTCTAGCTCACTGTTTTCGCAACTCTTCTTTCGATACCTGATATGCTGCCACCACACTAGCTATACTTCGTTTAACACGTACGGAAACTTGCCGGGACGAGCAACTCTACAATACGCCCTCCTGCCAGTGGGATTAGTTGAATAAAATTGGCTCATTTTCATATGTCAGGGTTTTTTTTTTAGTGGTTTTCCGTCTACAATTGTTGTCTGATGCAAACAACTGATGTTTGTTAAAAAAAGATATCTCCATTATTTTAGGAGTGGTCTTGGTTAAAATTAAGTAATTAGATGCTCAATAGACTTGAAACTTTCATCAATTATTGTTCATTAAATTCTGAATATCTGAATAAAATTCAATTGCTATTAGTATAAGGATTATATTATTATCAGTCAATCCTTTCTGAAAAGAACGCTGTCACCTTTTTTTTCCCACGCAGCTACGAATTTTACATTTCTATTAATCTCCGTCTTCAACTCAATCATTCTGAGGGCTGGTATTATAAAAGCAAGTTACTTTAACTTCCAGTTTATTGCCATAACAACAATTGTGAACACAATTACCATGGGAATAAACTGTTAGCTAAAACTAACTTGACTCTATAATACCGGGCCTGAATGTCAGATTTAATCGTTTCTTTATCGTTTGTGCTTCTTTGATACTTAGCATATCTTTTATCAGAAATTTATTTCTTAGTCTTCTTCTTCATCTTGAATTTTGTCGTCTTCTCTGATTTTTTTTAATGGGTTAAAAAAATCCACATCAAACATCATTTGAGAATAAATCACTGTACTTTTGCTTACAGAATTCTCTAAATAATTAGTCCTGACATTAAATACCTCAACTAAAGCAGAGAACTATGAATATATACATATATAATCTTAACATTTTCTACAGAATCGACCTAATGTATTAAATTTGTTTTTGGTTTGTGAGTCAGGATGAAAATGTTAAGGAACCATCCATAATTAAGATAATAACGTTGAAGAAGCAAGGAAAACGTTATTTGTTTTCACATTCATGTTGAGAACATCACCAGAACAATTCTGACGAGAAAACATTAATTGGATTTATTTAGGTTGGGTCGATCAAAAAAAATTTACAATTTACTTCCTCCGTTATCTTACGCGAAAGAATGATTCATGCATAATTATTGCGAGCATTTAAGTAAACAACCGATCGAACATTACAGCATGCCTACAATTTAAAAATGATGACAAGTTTGGCATGTGAGTCATCGCTTGGAATGAATAAGATGGCAGAAATGAAATGCGTTCTCATTCGAAGTAACTTTAAAGGTCAAGTTGTCATGAACAGGGACAACAGGAGGTAGGCGTGATGCAATTCGATTAAATAAGATTAATATTCAATGTTCGCGCGAAAACTGTGTTTATGGACTTCAGGCTCGCGCGAAAAATCACCCGATTTGGATTATGGTACCAGTATGTCATAACGTGACTTTTTTCCCTGGTTTTGCGTAACTAATCCAAATCGAATCCATTCACGTCCGATCGCCGCGAACGCACTTCAAATAAATGTAATTGTATAACAACGACCGGCATAATATATTACGTTGTATGTACGGTTGATCATTGTAATGTAATTCACGTAGAACGTCCAGTTTTATTCAGGTTAAGCAGTATTGTATAACGTGTAATTTCCTTCAGTTATGCGACCTTCGACAAGAGACAGAAACCTTTTCGAATGCGGCTGCTTCCATATCGTACAGCGCCTATAGTAAATAGTAAAATACAATCAACGACGTAGTTTCACGCGAATGTAAAAAAAGAGAACTGTTGGTTGGCAGAATGTACTACGACCTTAACGGATCACGTATCAAAGAGAAAAGATATCAACGGTGGTGCCAAGGAACATTTGACGAGTTCACTTCGGTAAACAACTGTAGTTGGTAAATCCCGCTCATCTCGATGTTAACATAAGAAAGCATTAAGGCTGCATTGTTAATTTGATAATGGCATGTGTCGAGGTGTAGAAGTAATGATAATTTACGGTTGGTTCATGTCGGGATGTGAACCGTCTTCTAACTGTTTAGCACTATATCGGATCTGTTGTGTCAATGTTGAGTTGTTTGGTTTTGCTTTGAAAGTGACAAATGTTAAAAAAGAAACATATTTTAAGTAGAATTGTAAAAAATGAGATTTCTTGTAAACTCTGTACCTTTGTACAGGTCAGAGCATTTAAGGTCTCGACCTTACACATAGCATCATGTTATGAAGAAAAGCAGATTTTATGTTTATATTCGCCATAGACTTTACAGTTCCCTTGAATTTTAAATTTGTTTTAATCTGCACCAATTGATTTCCGAAATATTACTGGTAAATCAAAATCAATTAGACATCAGTTTACTAATTTCTTGTCCTGCTACAAGGAAATATTGTCAATTTCATTAACTTACAACTGAATGGTTTTATTAATATTAATATATTCACAATATAAATGAGAGAGATTTGATTTATCGGTCAACATCATTAATTTTATATCCCATTGCTATATTGAATGTAGTGAAGAGCTTTGTCTATAATGGAAATTTAAACAGGATACAGGATATCGCAGAAAATATTGCAAATATAAAAGTTGATTTCTTTAAATAAAAAAACTTATATATACTGCTCATTCTTATTGGCTGACGTTTGTTTAGCGTGACTAGAAATGTTTAAATAATGAACAAATAAAAATTTAAAAAAATATGGAATTAGTAAACGATGTTTCTTCCGACGACATCTAAAATCAATTTATGAAATGTCGACGTTTCACTGTACGGTGATAACTTCGCCAGGATAAATGAAAAATAAGCAAAGTAATTTTTTAATAATGTTACAAACTTAATTATTTTTCTTAATAAAGAACTAAACTAAAATTCATTGTGGAAATACATTCTGGTTAAAGAATTTAAATCTGCTAACATTTACAGATAGTTATCCTTTACAAATTATTTGATTTAAATTTCAACAGAAAAGAAGGTGCTTTTAAAAATTATAAAAGAAAAAAAATATATGGGATTGTTTCGAAGAACCTACACCTTGAACACTTACGGATACGGAGACTTTAATGATACGTCTGCATGCAAGTCTCACATTTTATTGATTGCTTTGTAGTAATTTTCTGTTAATTGAACGTTTCCTCTTAAGATTATTTCTTAAACATCTGTTACCGATGATTTAAGCAAGCTTGTAAGTTGGTTTTTGTTTAAAAAGAAAAGAATTGTCAGGTGTGGGGTTCGAACCCACGCTCCCTACCGGGAACCAGAGCTTAAATCTGGCGCCTTAGACCGCTCGGCCAACCTGACACATGAGAGCTTTTCAAACTAGTAAAACTCGTCTTGCAGAGACGAGATTAATTGTTTTTTCAACAGTTGTTTCCAGCTTTCAACTAAACAAAGCAAGAGACAATGCACGACATCATGAAAACCGCTAGCAACTTCATAACAATAAAGTATTATCGAGTCATCGCGACTTTCTTTAGTAAAACGAGAATAGCAAACTCATTTTGTATAAAAATATCGAAGATTAGATCTTTTAGCCGGCCATAGTAAGTCAGCCGAACTGGGTGCCCCACAAATTGCCAAATTAACAAGCTGCGTTAATTAAAATATCTAGGTTGAGCCCCGACATTGTTACGACAAGTAATAATCGAGACAATGTGATTTGCGTGCGCGTAGAATAATGATTCTGCTATTTTATTACCACACGGTCGTAATCTAAAATCGAAAAGCCCCGTCAACATTCTCCTCGCGCCGCCCGATTTCAATTTGCTGTTAGCCACAGCAATAATGCTTTTTCCTCGAGTATCTATTAGAGACAATCATCCGCTTGCTGCGTAATTAACGCACGCAAGTTCGTTTCAATTTGGTCTCGAGACGTCTGTTCGTTCTCAGAGGCGATTAAAGAAAGAAATTTAAGTGCCAATTAGAATACAGTTAACGACTACAATGAATAATTTCTTCGGAGAGAGAAAGCGCGCCGTCCTTTTCATTGAGATTTAAGATGTAAAAAAGCTCATTGTCAAATCGACGTGAAAGAAAACATTCATTTGAGGAGATGTGAAAGTGTCGTTGAATTATAAACAATCAATCAAAAGTAATTACTTGAATTATATTGGAAAAAATGTATAATTGATGTTAACAGTTGTTAATAAACGATTAGACGCGAGTCATAAATTTTGTAATTAAGCTGGCGTTAAAAGATCTAGATGGCTGAAATAGAATTTTTGAAGTTGTTCTTAAATAATTATAGATAAAAAAAATGGCGTGGGAAGTACTCGTCTAGGATGATGCCGAACAAAATGAAAGTGAAAGAATGAAAACGTTGCCTGGTTGTGCGAGAATTTTCAAAGCACGATACAAAATGAATTCCGAGTCCATTATGAGCGTTGCTATTGTGATTTTCCGTCGTAAAAACCCGCGTCCAAAGGCGAAACAAAAACGAACTCCATCCGCGACATTTCTCGCGCTCCGCTCGTTCTCAATACGGTACATCAAAAGGCGGAGAATCGAAAGCTATTTGAATCCCGCCGAGTTCCAATAAACGCAAAACGTCCACTAAACTTTGCTCAATTCCGGCCGGTAAAGACCGATACAGTTAACGCCGGCCTGCTGGGTTCAAGATCCACAGAAAGTTCAATTGTAGGAGGCGGATTCATCCGCATTGCGCTCGGGCTCATGCCAGGAGAAAATCATTTTATATAGCCTTGAGTTTTAAATTGCTCATGTATGATTTAATGGAAGCCCACACGAAATGTGAGACGACCGCGCGCATGTAGGAGAGCCCCGAGAGCTGGAATTGGTTTCACGCTGTTTCCTTATTCACAAAACAGAACATAATTATGTTTAAACCAAACAAACACTTCATATTTAACATTAAACTTAGCTTCAACATTAAAGTTTTAAATCTCTGAAGTCCACGACGTGACTACTCCATTACCTCATAGTAAATTTATACGTTCGGTAATAATCTTGATTACTTGTTTAATTTTTATTCAGTGTTCATTATAACTCAAGCTTTTCATTTATTTTGTAGTTTCAGGGGCATTTCTTTAATTCTGTTCACGTCGTTCCATTTAGTTTCAAATGAGGACATAAGTCTCAATTTGAAGATATGTATATCGGCGATTGCAAGTGAAGACGAGCTTTGCTATGGTTTAAAAAGTTATTGTGTGTCAGGTTGGCCGAGCGGTCTAAGGCGCCAGATTTAAGCTCTGGTTCCCGATAGGGAGCGTGGGTTCGAACCCCACACCTGACAGCGTTTTTTTGACTTATGAGAAGAAGAAAAAATTCACTGCTTCTTAAAAATAAATAACGTTCATAATGATGATGATGAAACAAAAAGAAGAGTTCCAATCAATAAATTATATTATTTTGATACTTTCATTTTAAAAATAGAAAATAAATTCTTCCTTAGAGTGAACTGATTACTTCACAATTTCGTCTTATTTGCTTTTTGGAAGGATACTTTCGCCAACTAGCGTACATACATACGACTCACGTAGAGATATTGAAGCAATCTGATTCTTTGGTGTTGATGGTTTTCGATGGAATTCGTTTAAATGTTGCTTAGTTATATTGAAAACAATATTTTAATTTTCTAATTATAAAAGAACTTTAAAAAATTGTCCAGTGCTATCGAAGAAATTGCCTCGTCAATGAGCTCTAATAATCAGATTGCAATAACCAGATTATTTGAAAATAACGTTGCCATTCGCGTGGAAATTCGGTGATATCAGATATAGCGATTATATTCATTACTCCAGAACTAATGAGAAGTTAACAATAAAGTTCCAGCAACAAAATGATAAAATTTCAAAACTTTGTCGCCGCTGAAATAACGATCAATAATATTTAATTCATTCGAAAGAGTATAATGTGTACATTCTCCTTGCACCAAGAAATTGAAAAAATATTTGATAAAAGTGACGTTCAGAGCAATTGAATAATACAAAGTTCAAACGCTCATATCTCATTATCCAGCATTTGCATAAACATTCTCACTACAGTATATGAAAGTACACATCGAGATCTTTCGTTTCAAGTGATCCCTGAGTTTTAGCCGGTTGATTAATTAAAAGTCATTTTAATTGCAAAAAAAAAACAGTAATAACTTTAAACGCTCAGAGATCACTTAAAACGAAAGATCTCTATGTGTACTTTCATATTCTGTAAAGAAAATATTTATGCAAATACGAGCGTTTGAACTTTGTATTATTCAATTGCTCCGAACGTCACTTTTATCAAATATTTTTTCAATTTCTTGGTGCAAGGAGAATGTACACATGATACTCTTTGCAATGGATTAAATATTATTGATTGGTGACCGTTATTTTAGCGGCGACAGCGTTTTGAAATTTGATAACTTTGTTACTGGATCTTTATTGCTAACTTCTCATCGGTTACTTTTGACTTTTTAAATGTTTTTCTTAATAAGGGGCCAGAATGACTTCCATGGAGACAATATTTTAGAAATTCCAAACCATTAAGTGAATGAGTCCCTTTAGTTGAGTACAATGGAATTTTTTTTCAGATACAAAGCTTCGTCATTTCTCTACAAATAAACTCAAAAACAATTAAGAGTACCCATGACTGATTTGAATAAGAACGTATCATTAAATACTTTAGTTATTCGCGCATAAGTCTTGTCTGTTTCAAAGGTGGCAACTGCTTTTAAAATATTTTAAAAAAATATGATTTTGTTTATATGATTAATTGACTGCCTCACATTGATTGGCGTAGCTAGTTACTTGGGGCCTTCAGGCAGACAACTTTAGCACACCTTTATTTATATAATTTATTGATTATGCTAAAAATATTCATGACGTAATAAAGGCCCCTAATATTCTAGCGCCCCTACGCTTTGCTTACTTTACCTTCACTGTTGCGCCGCTGTTTGCAACGAGATCATTATTAAATTTTCTGAAGATGACAGAGATTTTTTTTGCTTGGCCACCTTACATGAAAATTTGAACAATTTTCATGTAAGGTGGCCAAGCATCATAAAAATAGATTTTTCTGTTTTTTTATAGTTTACTAAATGAGTTTCTCATATTTGTGAAATCATGAGAATCGAGTTTAAAATAATTGCAACTTAAAATGATTTACGTCTTGGTGAATTGATTACCATAAGAAAACAAAATAAGAATCTAGTAGCTTCGCAAGAATTCTCGAAGATTTGTGATGATTGCGTGCCTTCCAGTATTCCCGTCAATTCTTCTATCTTTCCTGACAAGGGGATCCGCCTATAAGAACAGAATTGAAAGTGAAATTTAAACTTTGTAAAATGATACGTTTACGCTAATACATACAGAATACGGAAGAATAAATTATTTGTTGCTCGTTTGTGGTTACCATGGAAATAAGTACCACAAAATTAAAAGCATTTTCGTTTCGTTTCTCATTTTCTTTTAACTTCATATAATTATAAAAAAATGCTACAAGTTTGCTGATTTATGATCTGCATATTTTTTAACAGAGTATGTCCGAGCAAAGCTTGAGTTTTATAAAACTGAGTATCGGTCGAACTTAAAAGGGAAAGAACTGATGTTAAAGATCATTTTTATGACCACCCCGGAAAACATCAATGTTGTTCACCACCTGACTCTAAAAGAGCGAAGAATTGGAATAAAATAAATTGCTTCCACTTTAGGAATGTTTCTAAAACGAGTTTTCCATGTTGTTCATCAAGACTTGTGCAGAAAGAGCTAATAGCCAAGTGGATTCCAACATGCCTCGATACAGATCAGAAATAATGGACAAAACTTGGATTCATCACTACGATCCAGAGGCGAAATAGCAGAGCAAACAATGGGAGTATTCTCCATGTCCTAAGAGCCCTGGAAATGTTCTTGCCTATATTTTAGGGACAAGGATATTTTGTTGGGGAGTATTTTAAATGAGGAAAAATGAAAATAAGAGTATTTTTTCCACTATATTCTCCAAGCTCCTAGAGCTTGTCGGTGAGGGGGGTGGGTTGGCAGCTGTGCACCGACTTTGATGTTGTTTTCTCCTTTGGCATTCGCTTTACAAACTGGGGAAACGCAGAAAACCCAGTTTGAAGGAGCCAGTATGAATCCGAACACGGTCCGAGCCTTTATAATAATATTTCTAACTCGGAGGATTCGAACCTACACCTCCTAATAATAATTCCCTTACCAAGCGTCAAGCCCGTTGCCAGAGGACTGAACCATCCCGCTTCCAACTACCTGTTCTTTCAGTTGTTAACCAAACTCCGCGAGAAAATGTTGGAAAAACGTCGTGGAAAAAATTCCAAATTTGTATTTTTTTTGTAAGACACCTCACCTCTCAGAAATCGTTAGTCTTATTCGCCACATCTGGCCCCATCCGATTATTTTCTCTTCCCTGAATTAAAAAAAATGTAGCTAGTTACCTAGGCTCTTAAGTAGGAGATCGTTTTACACCTTCAATTTGTATTAGATTAAATTTATTTGGAATAGTAAGAACCTCTATTTTTTCCTACTATTAATTAATACACTTACACCTACTACAATGACGTCAGTCAGAATTCTGCTTTAAATGAATATATTAATTAATTTATATTTCATAAATTTACATTTTAACTGTGAATCGATTTGAACCGTTTGCATATTAACGCATCGCTGAAGTCTCTAAACATAATCGGCATTCATATAGAAATATTTGAAAGCTGCAAAAGATCCCTTAGAAAATTAATGTTTTTTTTACATTAATAATAATTAGATTTTTCAGTTTTGAGTTATTCTTACTTGTTAAATGTGCGTCTCTATCAAAACTTTTGGTCATTTTAATAAGTATAAAGTATATTTTGATTTTACAAATTAAACTGAATCTAAGGTAAATATTTTTGAGTACTACAAGACATAAAAATTATTAAGAGAAAACTAATGAATAATTCCCGAGTTAAACGTAAAATTGATATTCATCGATAATTACAAGACATATTTCATCTTAATTTTCCTTTGTTCAGTAAGCATATTGTAGAGGATTGCAAATTAAATTTGAGTAAAAAAGCCAGGTGTGCTTTTTCATTCGAATCAATGGAAGTTCATTTGCGGACAAACGTTTTGTTAGAAGCTGCAGCGCGTAACACAACCTCCAGTTTCTAAAATCAAGCTTTTACATTTAATTTTCAGCTTTATGAGCTGTAAAACAATTTGATACTGTAATTACTGTAATAACTAAGTAAATAATTGAATAATTATTCAGAGGAAGTTCATTATCACGTGACTAAGAGGTAAGGAATTAATGAAGCTTCTACTGACTAATAATAATAAATAATTAATAAATCGATTAGTCATGTCGACTGATTTTTTGTACCTAAACATCGTACGTATTTAAAAATTGATGACTTATGTTATTTATTTATTTAAACATAACACTTGGAGACATGTGATTGGCAAAATTTTGCTATAGACAATTTTCTGCATGAGATACAAAAAGAAAAAATTGATTGTTGTGTTTTGTTTGAAGAAGAATCCATGATTACCAAAAATACATTAATTAATTAAGCAAATAATTAAACATAATTGAGTGTGTATTGTTTAAATAACAACAATAAGAATAACTTGAATAACTTATGTATTCATAAAATATTTTTCATTAGTCTTGACAATTATATTCTGAGTGTGAAATTGTTTATTTTATGTAGTAGCTCTCACACTTAAAAGTCTTTTAATTGAGATAGAAATGTAGAAATGCAGTAATGCTTACCCGTTTTAAGGCAAAATGATTTGTGTTTGTATTCAAACACAGCGTTGAAGTCACCAAGAGTGAAGTATGTATACTAGAATAATATTTGGCATAAATAATAAATGTTAATTTGAATAATGTGCGTTAGTCAGTAGGCATTGTGTCGTTCTATGCTAATTGTAACCGTTTTCCTGCAGTAAAACCTCTCGTCTTATCTATGATTGTAGTTTTGAATCGGACGTGCTGTATAATAACAGTTATAAAGTAAATGGAAGAATACAGTTGTGCCGAGACGCATCGCAAAAATCCGCTCCCAGTTCTAGTTAACGTAGGTGATTGTGCATTCATTACGACTCACAATATACGCGAATAGAGGTGAAAAAAATAGGAACAGTTATATAACAGAAATAGCCGCGCACAAATATTACACGCGGTCTTCCTGCTGCCGCGGATCTTCTGGCTTACATCTCCACATTGTTTATAAGGTTTCAATGAAAGAGAAATTACAAAAGACGACGCGCATCAGACCATGAGGTTATCCTGCAACGGACAGGAAACGCGGCTTCCTTTCGGCTGAATCGAAAAAAAGAGGGCCCGTTCCACACATTATTATCATACTGGAAGCCCGCTGGATGTGTGCGTGTCTACAAACACACGCTTGAAGGTTCACAACTAACTCGCACGATACTTTCAATTTTAACACGTCGAAAAAAATTTAATTAAATTTTGAATACATAAAGAAAAGATGAAATAATTCACATCACCGCTTGCGAAGAAATAAAGCCACTGAAAAATGGAACTTTCACACGGCGCGGCGCGCGGCGTGCGGCGTTAATAATGCACACTTTGATATTTAGCAACCGTATTGTTAAAATTCCTTTAAGATTGCTCGTAAATCCGAAACGGCTGGCTTTTGTGTCCGATTTATTCAAATCGATTTTGCCGGAGAATTTCATCGACTTGAGTTTCTAATTTAATTGCGTTCTACTTGGTAATTTAGTACAAGAAAGTAATTCTAACGAAGAAATTTTAATTGAACGATGTATGTATGTACATAAATTAATTGCCCGGGCAATTTGTTTTGCCTGCTGGAAAAATTTGCATTTTTATACTCGTCGTTAGATAAATGTTAAATTGAACGTTAACTATCGCCATTTGCATAATTTTGTGTTTCAAGCTACGAGTACGTATTGAGTAATTTGTTTTAAATACGCAATGCAAATGATGTTAAGTCGTTATTAGAAAAGATTTATTTTAATATTATTCTACAAATTTTAACATTTATTAATTCAGAAACACTTAAATGGTGGTTCTTATTTTTATGATTTGATTAATTACAGTGCACCAACGTAGGTTTCATTGTTATTACATTGAAAGATTAAAAAACACGCACAGGCATATTTTTCAGAGAAATTTAATCAAGAGAGTTAGAAAAAGAAATCAATTTACAGGGTCATTCAAGTAATATATAATAGTTAATATCTCAGTAAATGCAAATGTAATCAGTTCGTTCAGTTAAATTGCCAATTTATTAAATGATATCAGACACTTACTGTCAGTTTCGATTTAATCAAAAATACTCCTAGTTACTTTACAGACGAAAGTATTTCACCATAATAAAAAAACTTCTTTTTGAAAAGGTCGAAAATCAAAATTTGGTCATTTTCTAAAAGTTAAAGTTAAAGTTAAAGTTCAACTGTCCGTAATAGAAGCGGACAAATGTATTTATAAATTATAAATAAATAAAATTAAAAGAAATATTAAAAATCCATTTAGTAATATGTTTTTTGCATTGTTCTTTCTGTTAACTGATTTTCATTTAAATAATCTTAAAAAAATTAAGTAATTTTCCTTTATTTTCGTATTTGTATTGTTTTTTTTAATGAAAATATATATGAAAAGTTTAAATCGCAACATCCTGCGATTACTTTTTGACCTAATATTGTATTAGAAATAACAAATTGCAGCCAGTTTGCTACTTAATAAGTCATCCCATACAAAGCAGCCAAGCTTGCTGTCAAAGCATATTGAAAGTTTTAAAAATTTTGTTGCAAATCGGTTTTGATTGTAATGGATTCCTCGAGCATCTTCTGTACAGCAGTTTTGGCTGTTTCAGAAGCTGACGAATCCTCAAATAGGGCCGAAATAGCTGTACAGAGTATGTTCGAGGAATCCACTGCAATCAAAACCGATTTGCAACCAAATTTTTGAAAATATATACGTCATAAATAATTCAAGAATAGATATAATCATATGTAGTCATTCATAATATTCGTCCATTAAATAAACGAACGTAATTTATAGACTAAAAATTAGTCAAATTTTCATGTGCATGTTGAGGAAGCAGGCGTTAAAGTTTCAATAATAAATAAATTAAAAAATTTAGTAATGCTTTAAACCTTGAAAATTACCGAGAAATTTATTACAACACTTACAATATGAAGTGACTATAATATGAAGTGATTCGCACTTGCAACGATTACACAAGCAAACGTTAAGTATTAAGCAACAACCGTCGTACAACTTAATATGATGTTTCGTTGTATATTGATAGCATTTTCAATATTGACTAATTGCTTGACGTTAATTTAAAAAGTTCGGAGAAGAATCACAAGCATTTTACATACATTTTTAGTATTAATTAAATTAAATAACTCTTTTAGGGTTGGTTTCGTCGATGTGTTGAACAAGCTAGTGTTCGTTCCAGCTTTTTCTGATATTGAAAATTATTCAGTTCTTATAAAACTGGTAAGAGGGCGATACTCATTGTAAACAGAAACGTAATACGAACTTTTTACTTATATTAAGCTTAAAGTATGTTTCCTTATTTCATGAACATTCTGTATATTTGAAACTACATGTTTCGGAATTTGGGTTTACATCAAGATCTGAAAAATATGTAGAATTTTTACATAAGCTAAGTGTTTGATTTATATAGGTTTGCAAAAATTAACTAAAGAAAAAACTGTATAGTGAAGGAGATAGTGGTCTTACGTTATATCTATAATTACGCATTTCGGCAGTTATGCTTCAATCTTCAGTACATACGCATGCACTGACAAGTTAAAAGCACTGCATGGAATCTCAGAGAATACTTTCCTCACCAAATTTCCAACTGAAAATTGTCCTTTTCTCCGAGATTTCATGAAGTGCTTTTAATTTGTGAGTGTGTGTACTGAAGGCGGAAACGCAGCCACTGAAAGACTTATCCAACATATAAAATAATTATGGAAACAGATCTCTTTTTAAATGAATTTTTCTTTTCCAATAAAAAACTTTTAGGTTTTCACAAACCATTTGTATATGAGCACCAATTTCATGGCTTTCAAACTACGTGCGTATAGAACGAAAACTGTTCTTGAATCAATTGTATGAAACTTCCTCTTCATCTTTATTTGAGTTCTATATTTGAAATCTTCTGTGTCGTTAATGTTTATATAGTTTCCAAATTTCAATATATTTTTTCTCCATTTGATAATTCAATTGTAAATCAGAATAGTCACTTTAATTCTTTCTTTAACGGAGATGAATGATTATCTTAATTTTACACACTCTAAGCTCAATTTCCTCTCGACGTCAATTTTAATTTAAACTCTTGAAAGTAAATAGCGAGATTCACTTTGCAAAAGTCTGAAAGTACGTTCGTTTTTCTATCCATTTGCTTTTTTTTAATTTCGCATTCGAAAATATAGCTAAATTTTTTACCAATAAATCGAGAAGCGCAGCTATTTTTAGAACGTACCAAGGATTCGATTCACGTTCAATCCTTGTTCTTATGATGTACAGCCAGGTATTAAAAAGAAGTTTCCCAATAAAATGTAAAGCGGAGCACGTGCCTTCCTTCCATTCGATTGTCCGCCTACTCGGCATAGTGGTTAACAATACTATTTTATTGGGGAGACGTCTTTTTATTTATGTTCTTGCCGGTACGTCGTTTTGTGATTTCACTTAATTTTGAAAAAAAATTTCGTTCATCAGTTTATTGAACCCAAAACTCGCGACTATCTCGTTGATATTTTTGTTTAAACTGCGAGCCTTTATATTTATTTTTGATTTATTTTTGAATAGGGTCATTCCACTCCTTATAGTTAGAATTTTAAATCCCAAAAGATTTTCTCGTACTTATATAATTTCACGTTACTATTTGATTTTTTCTTGGACACTTAGATTCATATAGTTACTGCGTTGACAAATTATTGGATTTGACCAATTTGAAGCACCAACAATGAATAATCATATAAGTAGAGATATTTTAATGTTAAAATAAAAAAAAAATGGATTTCGCTAAATCATAACTTAAAAAGAAGATACAGGGATGTTCTTTTCTGACGTTTAACTCAAAGTGAACATATAAGTTGCAGGTAATACCATCGATTTGTTTCGTTGAAAAATGTGAACAACGCTTAGATACGTAAGGGGATGGATAGATTGGGGGTGCTTACCTCAATAATATCCAAGAAATATAATCCATGCGTGGTAGCACAATAAAAACAGCACAACTAATTAATTCTCACATAGTTTTAATAGACATCATCAACTGTGGTCACGAACAAAAAAAGAATCGAGTGATACTTGGCAGGAGTAATTATTCTTGAGCGATCTAGTCGCCGGAATAACACATGCGACGTTGAGCTCACGGAACACCTGTTGATACTGACATTAGTAAGTAGGCTGGATCTTCTACAGGTGAATGGTCGCCGGGATGCGTGTTTACATACCCTACCAGAATGTTCTCGCAGCTTCGAGTAGAAAGTGACTAAAGTAACAAGACGGCGTTGTTCGTGCCGAGGAGAGAATTACGACGATTTTCATCGGTTTTAAATACCGGACCCGTTGAATGGTCACTTCTATTTACTTACTTAAATGGATTCAGCCGCGTTGTATTTACGGCAAGTTGAGTGATGATTTCATTGTTTTATTGCCTGAGACTCGACTGAGTTTTAATTAAAAAAACTTCCAGACCGAAGTTACTTTACCTGCATACGTTTAGAATCTAGAGACTTTGTTAATACTAGGAATGTAAAAGGGTAAAAATTAAAAGAGTAAAGTATTAAGGAGTATAGGGTTTTCTGAAACTAGATGTGACATCATCTTTAAAGATTACTTCATTTAGATAAATTGTTACAGCGCTAAAAATAATAATGAAACGAAGCAATTAAAGACACATAATAAAAAAAAGAGTTTGTGTTCTAACGTTTCGTTGAGCTTTCCATTTTACTCGAACTCAATAAAGAGTAATAGCAGGTATTAATATTATCTGGTCACTGGTTTCTGTGCAAATTTTTTTCACCTTTTTTTCTTCCAGCTATTTGTCTTGAGTTCTTATCCGTAGTTCAGCTACATCTTTTTTAATTGCTTTTTCCCTTCTTCGTCTTCCCTCTACTGCACCAATTAGTTTAACTGCTCTTTGAAATTATGGCCTACAGAAGCATGGGTCTCAGTCATCTAGTCTGTTGTACTCTGAAGTTGTTGTTGTTGGTTCTTTTTAAAGAGTGTCCAAAAGTTTTACACCTTCTGTGTTTCTTTCTGATTCAATTATCAAAAATCCCGTTCATTACTGCTGCTGGTCTTAATAGAGTTTTACAGTTTTTGGTATTGTTTATTTAATAAAGTGATTGCAACGGTTTGCCGGCCATCGGACGCTTATAATGGAGAAGTTTACTTTCTTTTTTTTTTTAGAAAGAAAAGACAAGTAAAGCAATGTAAGTCTGTGGAAGAATTATTAAAAGACCTTAAAAAATGACTCAATTATAAGAGTTCAAAGTTGTGTTTTGTGGCAATAGTTTCCGAGTGGTGTGACGTCATTTCTCCTATTCGACAAATTATCGCTTTAACCTTCGACAAATCCTACTTCCATTTTAAAGCAAATGCACAGGTAATAAACACGAAACAATGTAAAACACGTGTCAAATTGAATGAATATTAATTCTTCTTAGTTGCGTAATACAGCAGCCGCGATCAGCTAGCGAGTCATTCTTGCTTAAAACACGATAACTTTAAAAGTTGTTTGTTGATGATTGGTGAATTTAAAAAATTGTCACCAATCAGACACTTTCGGTCTATATTTTACTATTATTTAAGAAAATATTCTATTTCGCAGATGAGGAAACTTCTTCATCGTGGGAGCTAACATGTTGCTTAGTGGCCAACAAATCAAGTCACGATGACAAATAACAGCAAACGTCAAAATGCACAGACGTCAAGAAACGTCAAAATGACAGACGTCAAAATAACAGACGTAAGAAACGTGAGAATAACAGACGTCAAGAAACGTCAATTTGACAAATGGCAAGCAATGTCAGATCTGCACGAAATGTCACGTTGACATATGAGAAGCTCCAAATCAAAACGCAGTTTTTGGTATTGTTTTTAAGGTATTTAATAGTGTTTGCCAGCCTTGGACGCTTACAATGGAGAAGTTTAGTATTTTTTTTTAAGAAAAGACAGTTAAAGCAATGTAATCTGTGCGGATTTAAAGGGGGGCCGCGGGGGCGCGCGCCGCTCCCTAGAGCTGTGAAACCTTTTTTCAATGATCCTTAAAATTAAATATTTTTAAGTGATCTCGATTTGAATCGTCAATCAGATCTCTTTCCTAACTATTAAAAAGTGCAATAAAATGTTAAATTGAATGTATCACATTTGAAGCCATTTATGTTTTGGCTGTTAACTTGCAGCGCAGAAAAACTTAGTTATGGCTCTTGTTTGCACCATTTCTATTTTGAAAAAGCTTCACAGTCGTAACTGGGGCCTAAGCAAAACTCAACGTCTGGTGGATATCTTCAGCCACTGGTTTAATTACATATTAAGGGCCGGTTTATTCTCTTTCAATTAACTTTATCTTCTGATTTATTCTCATAGTAACAATTGTACAAATAATTGTTACTATGGGAATAAACTGAAGGTTAAAGTTACTTGAAATTGAATAAACAAGGTCTAAATGATAGATAAGTGAAACACGACATACCATCTGTCAAAATTGAAACGTCAATATACATTTGACGACAGCAGAAAAAATTTCCTAAATTTTCTAATTGAGTATATAAGAATTTGTTAAAACTCTTTAATATGACAACGACTAATTTCAAATTCCGCGGAATTGCTTGCTGACAGTGCTCGAGAGCGTTTAAACGATTAACAGATTTGACACTAAGCAAATGACAAACTAAATGTGCTGAAGACCATAGATTAAAGAGTATACATAGATGTTTATGTTAAGATACCATGGTTTCAAACGCATTTATAATTCACCCCAGGCCGATAGATGACACTATATTAGAAACTTAAAGTAATCTGTAATGCTTGCACGTTTTGTAATTTGCTATGGTTACTTTTTTATTCAAATTTTTATTTAAAGCGGCAATCAGAAGTGAAACTGTCAATTCAGTTTTTCCTTGAATTTATTATTAATTAATGTGCGGATTTGTGTTCACTTACTCTATTTAATTTTTCTGTTTTCTTGATTACTAAGTTTCTGTTGATTTGTGAGTTGAAAGAGAAATTTCAGAGCTCATGATTTTATGTTTTTGAAAAACGTTTCAGCTTTTCTGTTGTGTACAGTGTTTTATTTGTCTGGATTACAAGGTAAGATTTCTTCTCTAAAAAATATATGGGCATTGTTACACAAAGCTACACGCAATTTTTGACAAGTGATTGTAGGTATGATTTCACATAGTTTTTTACCAAATTTACTGGATCAATTCAACATAGGACTTGCAAATGTATTAAAGAAATAAATTTCCTAGCAGCACATTTCTCTTGCATATCATTATCAAGCTTATAGCTTTGTGATATCATTTAAAACGAAAAATGTAAATAATTTTTTAGATGGGTGGTTCTGAATGTGCAGTGGTTACTTGTTGGGGGTCAAAACAAAGCAAGTATCGTTTTCCCAGTCCCAAGAAAAACATGTTTCTTTTTAAAAAATGGATTGAATTATGCGCTAATAATTACTTATCAATATGATCCCCGACAAAGTATATACTTTGGTCCAAATAGAGTTCTTAAAAATTACAGCATATCCCAGGTAAGCTTTAATTTTGTATGAGTTATTGTAAGTATGTACACTGATAAAAATGGTAGTAACATTACATCATTTTTACATTAAAATTCGATATTATTTTTAATGAATTTTTAATATTATAGAGAATTATATGTATGATTACTTAATAATAGTAAAATAACATGAACTTTGATGTAAAAATGATATAATTTTACTACCACTTTCAGCAGTGCACTGTTGTCGCCCAAAACACCAATACAACAAATTTGTAATGTAATAGTATTTTCTTTAGTTTTCATTAATGTGTAGAAAGAGATATATGCTACCTCATTTAATTAAATTAGAAAACAATTAATTTTCGAATGATTACACAAAACCTGAATGATCCATTTGAAAATATAAAATTTCATGGGTTAAATTTCATGAATTTTAAGCCTTATACCGATTTTTTTCGGCGGTAATCCTACATACAACATACATTATGTTCAAATTTGGTTTACTTTAAAGTTTTCTTTATCTTGGCTTTGGTTTCGCCTAATATGGGATTTTCAAATTAACTTCTAATAAGGGATTTTCAAATTAACTTCTAATAATTATATAATAGATATATAAAATTATAAAATAGATATTTTAGATAATATTTTTAATTGATGTCAAAAGTTTATGTAAATTTTTATAAATTGAAATTATTATGTTAATAAGTTTTTTGAGTACAGGGGTGTGAGATATTCAAATTTCTGAATTTGTAGTAATAACCAAAGAAGCTTTTTATTATTGATTTTACGCAATTGCATTCTGTATAAAAACTTTTCGAAAAATATTAGAAACCATATTCAAATTTAAGTAATGAAAAATAGAGTCTCTGAAAATTTCATGTTTTTGAATTTAATGTTGTAGAAAACAAAGCAACAACTTTTTCAAACAAAGAAACTTTTTATTTTTAATTTTATCCAAACTCTTTTTTTTATCAAAAAAAAATGCTCTTGATTTCAATTTAATTTGAATATATCGGATACCATATAGTCAAAAAACTTGAATTATATGTGGTGTCTGAATTTATTTTTTGTCTAAAATCAATAATATACATATTCATTTGATTCTGCAACATGAAATTAAGAAATTTGAATTTTTTAATCAGACTAGTTCAAAATTTAAATTCAAGCATTGCTTATGAAGTTTTTTAAGACTGATTTTTTTGTAAAGAATAATTTTTAAAAATAGATATTAAAAAATAATTTCCACTCGTCAAATCAATACTTGGACACACTGCATATGATTATTGAAAAGTGAAGGAAACAAATTTCCAATAAATATTTTTTTTTAATATTTATTATTTTTTAGATCTCCAAAGAGTAGTTGTTGAAAAGATCAAACCGAGTTCGTCCACTTATTCAGCAATTAAGCCTACAAATGTCGAACATTTGGAAGCAAATGTGTTTGTGTTTCACCTGAAATATGCGCAGCATCATCCAGTGATATACTCTGGTACCTCTTCCAATATTCTAGTTTCACCAAGTTGTTCTTCTAAAAGGAAGTAAAAATAAATCGTTATGTACATATTTTAATACATAGTTTCCCTTCGATAAATCAAACAATTTAATTAAGAAAAATAATAATGAGATTAAATGATCTTCCAAAAAAGTTGGGCAAATACAGTTTAAATTTTAAAAATTTATTCATTTATTTTTACAGATCCATTACCGAGATCTAAATTATTCGCTTCAATTGGATGTACAACTAAGAAATGTTTGTCGCCAAGAAAACACGTTATGTATCGTCAAACTCTAAACCTCAGGAAAGAAGCTTATAATTATAAATTACGAAAATCAAAGAAGACTTTTCAACAGAGGCTAAAGAAGGCTGAGAAATTGCTCGCTACAAATTCTTTTCAAAATTTACATAAAAGATTTTTCGAATGCCAAATTGAAAATAGAAACAAGAAACCAAAAGGACGAACATTTACAAATGTATGCGCATTGGCATTGTATAAACAGAGTATAAACAACGTTTTTGTATTACCTTCTAAACAAATTTTCCAATAGGGTACCTATCAAACCAGGTTTTAACGAGGACAAGAAGTTAAAAATTAAAAAATAACCAGGAAATGGACATTTCAGAATTTCATTTTGAAGTTGATGGGCAAACAGTTATATCTTTATTTGACCCACCTCATTTAATCAAAGGCATAAGAAACAATTTGTTAGAAAAGAATTTGATATATTATACTGACGGAATTAAAAAAACTGCAAAATGGTCTGATTTGGATATGGCGTATCAAATGGGAGGTTAAGATTGCTTCCAAGTTTGAGAGACGATCATATTAAACCATCAGCGAGTAAGAAGATGAAGGTTTCCTTATGCACGCAAGCGATAAGCAGAACTTCTGCAGTTGCTATAAATACTATGGCCACTACTGGTATATTTTCAAATGATTGTAAGTTTTAGAGTACTTTACTTTTAAATCGTTTTTATAGGTCATTCTGTTGAAATAGAAGGAAAAATTTATAACTTAGAAAATCGGGCCCAGGATAAATGTGTATACTTTTTTCCGAATCTTGTAATGATTTGTCTTGTATTTGTAAATAATTAAATATAGATAATGTTAACTATATCTTTAATATTTTATTGCTGAAGATATTAAATTATCTTATTTTTGAATATATAAAAATGTTCGTCATGTAAATATATTTATTTCAGGAAACTAAACTATTTAGTATCTTAGGCATACAAGAATGTTGCTCAAGTACTAAATTATTTAATTTCTTGAACAAAACATATGTAATTTAGTTACCGTAGAAATAGTTTCAAATTACGCGCCATTTTTGATTTTAATTCCCCCCAGGCCGCGTGAGGCGCAGTTTGTTGCTCCACATATACAACGTTGGCTTTGACATCTAATTCATCTTTCATCTATGCTGAAGACTCTGATTTTATTTTTAATAGTCTTTAATAGATTTTTTAAAATTTTATTTACCCGTTAGTTCTTTTATGTTTTGCCACACACTTTAGTTATTACTTCTATAATGTTTATTTTATGTTATTTACTTATTTAGTGTCGCAGTGAATTTATAAAAGTTCTAGTTTTTGTTAAATTATTCTACTGTTTTTTCATACATTAAAAAATATATAAGTAAAATATATTGTTGTGTTAATTATTACAATAAATACTTAAATTTATTCTCGTTTCGAATAAATTTCAGATTTTGCGGCCTAACGTGTAACAATAATTTTGTTTTGTAAGCCACATTCTAGAATTAAATGCCTGTTTCACTACTACTAGGTACTAGCATCAACACCTCTTAAATAAGATATTATTGCGCCCCCTCCCCTCCCCCCTCAGAAAAGATCCTAAATCCGCCGCTGAATGTAAGTCTGTGGAAGGATTATTAAAAGATCTTTAAAAAATGACCCAATTATAAGAGTTCAGAGTTGCGTTTTGTGGGAATAGTTTCCGAGTGGCGAGACGTCATTCCTTCTACTCGGATAATTATCACTTTGACACTTCACAAATTCTACTTCTAATTTAATGCAAATAAAAAGGTAATAAACAAGAAACAATGTAAAACACGTGTCAAATTGAATGAATATTAACTCTTCTTAGCTGTGTAACAGAGCAGCCGTGATGAGCTTGTGAGCTGTTCTTGTTTAAAACATGATAACTTTAAATGCCTATTTCTGCGTGATAGTAGTAACCAAAATTAATAAAAGATTAAAGATTTGTCAATCTTTAATTTTTTATGAATCTTATTTATTAATCTTAGTTACTATAGTCTTCAATTCTATCATGTTCCTCAATGTTCCAGTACATCTAAAACCTAAACCTAACTAATTTTTTTGGTTTCTATATATCTCCAAGATTTTTGCTTTGTGATTCGTTAGGTACACGTTGTCTGCGTTGTTTAGTTTCTATTAGATTTTTTTGTGTTCTCACTATTCATTTTTCTAATCATTCGCATTATCATTAGCCTTTAAAGTTCAAAAGTGTTCTTATATACGTTATCTAGAATGTGCACAAATATGATCTGTTTGAGCGAATCTCATTCAACTTATTTATCGAGCAGCAATGGCACAATGATAAAAATAAATAACAATAAGAATGATAATTATGTGAGGTAATCGTAATCCAAAGTATTCAAGTGATTGACGCATTTCAAATATTGTTGAGTTTACACTCTATCTAATGTTTCATTGAAATCGCTGAAGTACGCGAAGTTCGGAATGCAATAAATATATTTTACCTTAGACGCCAAATGCTAAATGATTTGCTAAAAAGGAAGAAGTATTTTAACAACGAATATTTATACACAAATGATGTTTATAGAAATCGTTTTCTTGTCGGAAATAGATAAGGAAGTTTCACGAATTTTAAACGAATTTAAAATATTTTTAAGCGTAGAATGAAACAGTTGTTTTGAAGAAAACGATATAAGTGATTTATTTAAACTGGATTAGTTACTGCAAAAACGTATAAGAACTTGTGTAAAAAGCTTTCCTCGAACATTAAGAATTATAGGAAAAGTTAAGATGCACAATGAAGAAGTGAGTATAAGATATACAGGCCGAACCACGAAGCTTAAGTGTCGCAAGGCAAATGCCCTATATTAAACTATTAAATATTACAAAATAAATAGCTCTTAACTTTTATGTTATCATTAAAATGCTTGAATAAATACTTTGACAAAAAATTGAGTAAGTATATTTTAACTCACTGACCCGCCCACTCACACAAATAATCTTTAATAATTATTCACGTCTAAACATGCATACAATATTTTGTCATTTTTCACATCACGCGCGCTCATCACAATATGCACAGAACTCACGCACACGCACACGCACTCCATTCCTCCTTTATTCACGTACACTTTCTTTCAACTAATCATAGGTATCCAAATATTTATATAGCGAATAATAGACATTTGAAAATAATAAATAAGAAGAAAGAAATACCTGTAAAAACTAGTCTTTTACATCAAAGTCTTATAAAAAAAAAGAAGGTTTTTAAATAGAGAAACGAAAACACTCTTTGGTTTGGAGACTATATTAAGAAAGTAAATTAAAAATTCTGATGTAAAAATATATGATATTTTACTGTTGCAATTCATGTAATTACATATAACAATGTGTATACATCTTATTATTACATAGTCAAATTAATAAAAATAAAGTTGCGGAATAAACCTAATCACGCCCACTCACGAATAATTTAAAGCAACATTCGCACACTCACGTCGCGAATGTGGTTTAAGCCCGTTCGCGTAGGGTCACAGCGTGACACAGTGAACTCACGTCACGCGCCCAACACTAATTTCAACGTAGATACGTATTTCAACACCTAAACTGTCATCCTTAGTACACAAGCACTTCATGGAACCTTTGGCTGGTAAAACCGGCGGATATTCTCTTCACCAAATCTTAAATAGTAGTCGAAAAGTAATAAAGTATCGATTAATATCAGAAGCACTAAGCAAAAGATGTGCATGAACGAGAAACAAGAAACAACTTTCAAAAGGGCGTCAAGATACAACAGCGGACATTAACTCTTGCCATATAATTTTGACGACATATCTTAGCTTTACTGGGAAACAGCATCAAAGAGTGCAAGGACGAACTTTTAACTTAAGCTATTATATTCTCAGTCAAAGTGCAAAAGGTCTTAAAAGTAGCATTTTTCAGGAGAGCAAAGAAAAGTAATTTGTACCTTCTGATTTGATTCTAGTATAATATTATAATTACAATATTATTATATTATAATTATGATAATAAGGTCAAATCAGAAGGAACAAATTCGTTTTTTTTGCTCTCCTGAAAAATGCTGCTTTTAAGACGTACGATTTTTTTCACTTTGACGAAATGCCGTCCAGATTTCATGGCAAAAGTTGATGAAAAAATTTAAAAAATCACTCGGTATAAGCATGTTTGTGAACGTTTCGTGGTGAAGTAAGATGTCTTATGATCGACAGAGACATTCCCGCCCTGTAAGTTCTATGGCAAGAAAATAACACGCACTTACGTAATTAATGCATCGGTTTCAGTCTACAAAGTCGTTTTGTTGTATAACTCGAGCATGTGCATGTGAGACGGTGAACAAGACGCAACGTGTGTGTCCTCATTAAAAAAAAAAACTACGTGTATATCATAAAGAACAATCCTGTTCAAGATGCTTCTCGTTATCCTTGACTTTTTGCGTTTTTTTTTACGCTAGTTTGATTATCACCGGTCAGTACACACGTTTCTCTGGTTTTAAACAAACAAATTTCAACAACGTTCTCTCTCCGTTCGCCTCCGTGACAAAAACGCGATCCGTTCGATTTGGAGGCAAACCAAGCGGAATAGAGCTAATTTCTGGCGTGCATATTTTTAAAGGCGTCCCCCTCGTCGCTCAACCTCTTGTAGCTGTTACTTTCTACAGGTAATTGTGTGGAAATGCGAGCGTAGCATGCTCCGGTCAATTATTCGCCATAAATAAAAAATATACCGCATTCTTTGATAATTGATGTAAGCTAGTAAATTCCGAGCATGTGCAGCTTTTTGCTCGTATTAGATTCTAATTTGAATTCTTGCATCACGGGCTGTTAACGAGAAACCGCGCGCTTTTTTCGTACTCGTTGGTCGTTAATTGTTGAAGCGAGAGCACACACAGCGTTGTCCAAAATTCAGTCACGACTTTGAACGAAACGACAGCTCCGTTTTCCTATTCGATGGGTGGCTGGCTACCTTTCACATCGTCATGTAAGACGAAGTATCAAATTAACTTGCTAAGACTAAGAAAAATTGAAAAATTTCGTTACGAAAAGACAATTTCACGAGCGATCTTCCAATAAACTGAGAACGATTGGAAAGTTTCAATCTAGACAATGTCATAGTAAAAAGAGTTAGAATTTAGAAACTAATATCAATAATTTAGGTTTTATCAATAAAGAACCAATTGGTTTTACTACAAAACACTCTCAGAAAAATCTAATTATTTCAAGACCACAATCTCCATGTAAAAGAATTATATTCTTAAAAGCGATTAAATTTTAAATTAGTAGAATCTGTTCTATTATAGAATAATGTGAAGAAATATTTTAAAAGAAATAGACAGTCAGACAAAAAAATAATTTAATTTAATTACGTTTTTAGCTTCCAATACAAAGGTAACTCCTTTGATTTCAGAACTAATAACAGATCAATGCATAAATCAGAAAAGAATCGATTATTTCCATGTTTAAAAAGGGGATGGAAGTCTGTAGAGGATAAATAATCAGTGAATGACGAACAAATGAAAATGTGGAGAATGTTTGAGAAATTGTTATCGATGACGATCACTAGACTATTTGTTCACCAGACTTGATACATTTTGGCATAATTAAGAAAACTATTTATAATATTCCGAATAAAAAAAATTGTTATTAAAATAAATACTCACATATAATTTGAACAATTAGAATCTCATACAAAAATATTTTAAGAAATAGTTTAATGGTGATGAATCTCTTTTCTTGAAGAGATAAGAATTTTAATTTTCTAGAGAAATAGGTTTTCAGTATTCCTCATGAACATTAATCAAAGCATCAAGAAATTGTTAATTTCTTCAATTTCATGAGAGTTAATAAACTTTTATTAATGCAAGAGCGTAATTCAAAATAAATTAGAAGATGAATTTAAAAATTTAAAACGGCATTTATTTATAGGATAAAATTAATGTAGTCAACATAAACTTTCCCGTTTGCGGTATTTTATTGCGTTATGAGCGTTAAGTGTTACGAAAATTAAGAAATCATGTACTGATTTGAATAACAGAAAAACAATGCAGGAAGAAATAAAAAAATAATAAGCAATTTCTTCACAAGAGAAAAATATTTTGGTTGGGAGTAGAGCACAATAATCAACTAGTAAAATTGACTAACAAACTTTTTATAGATAGACGATTGCAGAAAAAGAGAGAAGCTGTATTAATCTGAAAAAGATTTAACGACATATGTATGTATAAGTTAAATAAACAAAATAATAAGCAACTACACATATGAATTTAACACTGCATTTTCGAGGAGTTGCATGGGATAGCGTCAGTTTTGTAAATTCAATTTATGTAATGGTGACAAGATGAAGCAAGAAAGAAGACATCTTCCTTCATTGATTATTAATTATTAGGCTCAATCTGTTACAATTTAGACGGGTCATCCAAATTGATCCTAGTCTTCTTTTTTTATAAACGACTGACTGCAAATGGTCATTGGTCCACTTCAGGATATGCAGGCAAACGAAGCAGTAGTTGCAAGGCGGGCTGCCGTCCGTGTCAGCAATCTCGTTTCCTTGAATGCTTCATAGCCGGGGACCCAAATAAAGACAATTTGGGTGGAGGTTTCGGTTAATCTATGTAGTGTCGCTTGAACAAGTGGGTCGTCTGTGAAGGAATTGGAGAGTCCTTGTGTTGCATTGAGAGACTTAGCGGAAATTAATAATATATATATACTGCTAGTGGATGGAGGTGAGAACAGATGGGGTACATCCTCATAGACAAAGCAGCATTCCACTCCTACCTTGGATTTCGCAGCATCTTTGAATATCATTTTTTGCCTCGCTTATTACCCACTTGTGAAAAATATTTGGTGAAATTTTTATTTTCATTTTAATTGACTAGGTTATTCAAATCAAGGCGGTTTTCATTTAAGGGTAATCACTACGGGGGTGTCTGGTTACGAGCGGGGGAGAAAACCTTCAGAATGGAGTAGTCCAGTTTAGAAAGTAGGAGTTGTAATCGAACAATAGCTGATTTCTTTAGAGGTCTTCTTTGTCGGTATGAGATACGCAGAGTTGAAGATGATACCAAAATTGGTATGAGGGGGGTTAGCCCTGATTTTCATAGCATATTCCTTTGATAAAAGAGGGAAAGAAATCCGTTACTAATGACACTGGAGACGGGGCTGGTAAAGGCACCTGTTGCCAACCGGACTGCTGCGATATATAAGCGATCGAGTGGTTGTAAACGAGATCCGAGTATGATGCGGAACTATAGTCTATTTTGGAGCGAATTAGTGATTCGTATAGAATCAACATAGTTTCCCCCCAATTAAAATTTCTAAGAGATTTTAAGATAATTAGAACTTTCCGGTAGTGAGCTGTTAGGTGGTCAATATGCGGTTTCCAAGTTAATAACTGATCGAAGGGAAGCCCTAGGAATCTGACCTGTGAAAGTCATCTAAAGAGTTGAGAGTTAATGAACAGACAAGTCGACTCGATCCTGCCTGTGGAGACGTAAGAATGTAAGCAAAAGGTTTTTGAAGTTGGAAAAACTGAAACCACATGCTTAGGCGTTTACTGCAATAGTGATTATTGTGTCTTCAAGCTTGTGATTAGAGGAATGTATGGGGGGATCCAGATGCCTTCCATTAGACCGTCAACAGCTATAAGACAAAGTGTAGCACTAATTCAAAATAGTTATTTTTTCTCCTAGGTGTCTAACATGATTTTACTCTCACATTTCTGGATTATTTTAGTTGAATAGTCAATTCAAGTGAAGCTCAGTTCTTTTCTAATTATATTCCATTTCCCTTCCTTCTCTGTTCTGATTCTTTTCATGTTTATCGCTTAGATTCAAATATCTTTGCTATTCTCTAAGTTTCACTTCCATGTGTTACCTAAACGCACTTGGATGATTTAAAAGTTAGCAAAGACCTTTGATACGATGCTTATTTTGTAAAATACAAAAGAAAAATGCGTGAGAGATTGGATGTATCACAGGAAAAATGTAAAAAATTCTGTGGAACTGGATTCTGGATTTGGTGAGGGGGGTGAATAAGAATTCACGTGCACTTAGGCCACAATTGGGCCCATTGTACTACCCCTAGGTTCAGCGATGTTTGACCTTTTTGATGAAGCCAGAGAGGCATTGCGAATTCCAGCCAGAACTCCCCTAATATGGGACCTCTGATCGAGGCAAGTGCGGGGCAATTTTTCCTCTAAGTCACAGTTTCTACAGATTGGGCTGTCTGCTAAACCAATGCAATGCATATGTTTGTTTAGTTTGAAAGTATTCCTACGAGCAAATGTAGTCTTCTTCTTGGTAGTTGCATGCAGAATCGTGTCAGTTTGAGCGAGGCGGCCGTTTTAGCCTTTTTTGCTTGGTGACACTTATCTAGATTTACCCATCTGTCGATATGTCGGTCCTGGGATCTTTGTTTCAGTAAGGCAGTAAATAGGCTTGATGACGGTGCGATGGCAGGTTCGGGGCCCCAAAAGGGCTGCCCCGAGCCCTGTCTAGCCAGTTCGTCTGCCTACTTGTGACCAAAAGTTCCAACGATTCAGTTAATTGAAAATTTGCCCAAAAAGTATTTTTATCTGTAAACTAAGATGTGTGTTATGGGATCACAGAGCTATAAAAAGCTATAAAACTTGACAGCGATACATAATAGATATAAATGCTTGTTACATTGGCATAATGGCAGTTGATAAAGAAGCAATACCATACTCGTTCGAATGAACTATGAAATTAATTAAAATAACTCATATTTTTCAAAAAACAGAATAACGTAAATTAAAGATTTTGTCGGGTTAATTAATAATCACTCTGTATAGTTGATGTTAACTGGACAATATATGCCGTACCATAGATGTATATTACGTAGCAAATATTAGAGGCTAAAGGGGTCTTAAAATCGAAACATTTCGATTAACTTCGATGGACAGGACTCTGATCCCCTAAAGGGAGGGTTCTACGAATTACTAGTAACCCGTTTGGATGTAGAAGTAACATCAACCACAAATAAAAGTAAGAAATTTAATTAGTATAAAATAGGTGCTTAGACGAAATGTGACAGGAAAATCATGTTAGATACCGAAGAGAAAAAATTAAACAAAACTATTATGAATTAGTGCTACACTTTTTTTTATAGCTGTTAACGGCCTAAAGGAAGGCATCTGGACCCCCCACACATCCATCTAATCGCATAATCGCAAGACATAATAACTACTATTGCAGTAAATCCCTAAGCATGTGATTTCAGTTCTTCAAACTTTAATAATTTAGAAATTTATTTCAAGTCGGTTTTGAATGCAATAGATTCCTCGATTATCCTTTGAACAGTTTTTCGGCCCTATTTGGGGCCTCTTCAGTAGAAGAGTAGCTGGAAAACTCAATCTCACCGACTTGTCCTAGTTATCTCAAGTTTGGGTTGTAAGACGTGATGACCTCTTGCTTTCAATAGTGCTTCAAGATAGAGTCTTTCTGAAATTTGAGAAATTTATACCAATTTTAACAATTTCGTACCTACAGAGACCGGTAAACTGTGAGATCAGTTTGATTGAAAGTAGGATTTTATTAATTAATCATTAAGCAACGTCTTAATTGCGACTAACAGCCTAACGAAAAAATAAATTTAATTAAAGAACTGGCGATGAGACGACGTTTTCACAAAATGTCCCGAACCAACCAAAGTGTGTCGAAGGTAATCGGACACAGACAAAAATAGAACACCGCGCGTTATTAAGCCCTGAAACATATTATTCGAGATCAAGTTTAATCGCGAGCCGGTATCACATAAGCCGTCGGTCTCTTTTTTTATGGCACAAGGCAAGATCTTCAAATAAAGTAAACGACCTACATAAGCCGGGGCTTTTTTCTGCGGCTCGCTAATTTTCTTATTTGCGATACCTCCGGCGGATAGCGCAAAAAACCGTCATCTACTCGCGAGATTACCGCACGTCTCGGTCGCCTCGGATCATAATAATACTTTCTACGGCGAGCTGCGATTTTCGTTTTGCTCCCGATCGGGATTCGCTAATTATGCTTTAAGTAGGTGAGTTCTATACAATTTTTTTTTATTCAAGGTTTCAATTAACTAGGGAGATTCACCTGTAATAGCCAAGGAAGGTAATTATCGTTGAATAAACGACAGGAAAATGGAGGTAAGAGGAGAACATTTTGTGTTATTAAAAGAGTCAAGTAATTTACTCTGACTGGGTAGCATAAAAGATTCAAGTCAGGGTTAAATTTATGCCTGTGACATACATTAAGTCGTGCAGTATATTAGTACCATCACATTCTAACTTAGGTTTTTAATACTTTATGCAACCCAGCCTAAGATTTTCATAAATAAACTGATAAAATAGGAATAAAAAATACTTAAAGTTTTAATTCTAAGATACACATCATTTGTCCCCAAAACTTAATTCGTCTTTTAAAGTACATATACAGGTGTCCCGAAATTAGATCGCATCCTTAAAAGGCAATACAAGTTATTTGTGTTATAGTGAAGTATTATTACGAACGTTCAAAACTTAAAACCTTTGCGGTCCTATGTCCATTGTAATTGGATAATGGTTCTATTAAATCCATTGTGCAGTCTACCTGGACAACAATTTCACCAAAAATCATGTACAACACTTTGTAAATGATTACCAATTGCAAAGGGCTAACCTTGTCTCGCAAATTCAAGTTTGATTGATTGAATTTGTTTTTACACAACGAGTCAAATCAAATCAAATCAAATTTATTGGTGTTAAAACATTTGTTCACAATGTTTAATCAAGTCACTTAACGGTTAGGAGTTGTACTTAATTAAAAATCTATTAAGCTATTGTTTGTAATATCTATGATACTACAAAAGACCTTTTCTAGAAAGCATTCTTTGATACATATTTTAAAGGCATTAAATAGTAATTATTTTATTTCCATTGGCAATCGATTGAAAACCTTAGAGCCAAAATAGTTTATTCCGTGGCAAGTTTTATTAATTATATGTTGTTCAATACATAAGTTAGATTTATTTCCATGTAGTGTCATGGTTATGTTTATTTTCATGCGTTATGTAATCCGCGACTCTAATAAATAGCGAGCTTTGCCAAATATAGAGACAAGGTAGTGTTAAAATACGCAGTCGAATAAACGAATTTTTATAATTCTCTCTAAATCAAAGGCTCGCTATAATTCTAAAAGCTCGCCTATGATGCATGCCCCCATACAAATAAGTTATAAGATAATCTGAATCGAATTAATCGGTGGTAAATAGATGAGAGTACTTTTTCTGAAACCACACTGGAGAGATTTCTTAACAGATATGTATGTATTTGCTGCCATTTTCGTCGCTATGTGTTTGGTATGATGATAATTTCGGATCAAGATACACCCTTGGAAATTTTACATTTTCAGTATTTTCAATGTGATTAGCATATCGTCCGTTTTGTTTGCATTTAGTTTTAATTTATTGGACTCCTTCAGTTCAAGCTTAGCGGATTCTATTTTAGTGTTTAATCCTTCCAGGTTTCCACCAATGTTTATTAACCAAGTATCGCTAGCAAAAAGGATTTTGTCAGTCTCGGGAACTGCACGTGGTAGGTCAGGTAGACAGGACCTAATACTGAGCCTTGGGGAACACCGTGCAGGATTTCACTACAGCTCGATTTCACATTATTCAAAATTACCTGCTGATTTCTTTCTCACAAGTAGATGTTTAGCCTTCTCAAAAAACCCGAAAATTTTCAGTTTTTGGAGAAGTTTAATACCTTTTTTTAAGAGAGAAAATAAAGTTAAAAGGAGTTGATTAAGATTGTGAAAGAATTCTTAAAATATCTTTAAAAAGGGTCGAATTATAAGAGTTTAAAGCTTCGTGACGTCATTTTTCTATTCACTTTGACGCTTTATAAATCCCACTTCCATTTTAATGCAAATACAGGTAATAAGCAACAAACAATGTAAAAGACGTATCAAATTGAATGAATATTAACTTTACGTAGCTGTCTAACAGAGTAGCCGCTTTCAGCTATGCGAAGAAGTAACGTCACAAGCGAATCGTTCCTGCTTAAAACATGACAACTTTAAAAGTCTATTTTTCCGTTATTTATCGATGAGTTTAAAAAAAAATTTCACCAGTCAAATACTTTTGGTGTATATTTTACTATTATTTAAGAAAATATTTTACTTCGAAGATGTGTAAACTTCTCCATTGATTACTGTAATAACTATTTCTTCACAGGAAAGCAGTTATTTAAAAAGAAAGAAAAATCATAATTCACTAAAATTGTCACCTATTTGTTGCAGAAATTCCTCTTTGCCGTAGAAACAGTTTCTTGTTAAATAACTTTTTAGTCTTTGATTGAAACTAGGCATAAGTAACGATCTCCAACTCACAGGTAAGTCTTAATACCGCTCCCAGCAAATTCGCAGTCATAAGTGTAAGAGTGCAAATGTTTGCAATCATATGTCATTTGTCAAAGCGAGTCGGTTTTTACAATCGTTTGCGCACATGAGTAAGAGCAACTTTATGCTACTCCTACACATATGCGCAAATTCGCAAACTCGCAAACTCGCAAACTCACAAGTGTAGGAGAACATTCGCATAGGCAAGTGTAAATGTTTGAGATCAAACGCAATTTGTCGAAAGCAAGTTCATTTTGCATAAACTTTGTACAATTGTTTGCACACAAGTATAGGAGCGATATTCAATAATTTCAGGCCCATTGTTAGCGAATAGTAGTACAGTAGAGTGTAGTCTCAGGTAAAGCACTATAGATTTTGACCTCTGCGTAGGTTATAATTCTGAGCTTCTTGCCCAGAACTAAATTCACTTAAATTATGATACACTTGAATTATTTGCTTATAAATATAAACACCCGGTAGAGACATTATTTTATGCACTAGAAATAAAAGTATACTATGAGCATCCACTGGCGAGTTCGATAAAATTCGCACAACCTTTTTTTGGAGGAGGAAAACTTTATCTAGATGTGAAGAGTGTCTCACACTTCTAGGACATAAGTTGCTTTTAAGTGATAAACGGCATAGTAGACCATTCTCGTAGCTTGGGTATTTATAATAATTTTAATTCTCCTTATGGCAGTGAGTGGAAAAGGTCTTCTATATGTTGTTGCCAGGTAAATTTTGAATCAGAATGAATTCACAAGAATCTTGATGAAGTTAAATTCCTAATGGCAGTAAATATATTTATTATAGTTTTCTCATTGTTTAAGGTGACTTTGTTGCAACTAAACCAATCATTTGTTAATTGTAATCTCAAACTGAACTTAAATTTAAGTGATGTTTATAATGTGATATTTCAGGTTGTGTAAGTTATATACATAAACTTTGGCTTAAAGTTATTGTACAACTGGGCCTTACAATAATTGTTGAAAGAATTGTTGTTATGGGTTCAAGCTTCACCTTAAATTAAACTGGCATTGCGCAACTGGGCCTAGGTGACGGTTAAAGTTAAACTGAGCTTGAGTGCTTGGTGCAATTGGCCATGACGATTTTATTTAATCTTAGAGTCAAAGTCAAGTGGAATGCAATTCATTGCTTTAGAAAAATCTACTTCAAAAATTGACGCTGTCAAAACTAAAACGTGCAGCGCCTTGCAATTTTTCGCATAAACTTTAACGAATAGTTTTTGTATTCTTCGAAAGACGACTTCATAATTTCTTTAAAAAATGTAAGCTTCATTTGTAAACAATGTTCAGGGTAGATCATCTGTAACCAAAGAATCACCAATAGGTTTAGGATACCTCTCCACATATGAGTCTCTTTCTCTACTATTTTTTACATTTCCATAAATCAAATGCATATCTATCTATAAGAACTTAGAAATATTTTTCCATTTCAAAATTCTGAATGGAACACAAATACTTCTTGAACTTCACTTGCACTTGCAAAATTTGGTCAAACCGCTATCTTTCTTGAAGCCTACTATTTGCCAGATCAAGTAATTAAATTGCAAAACTGCTTAATTTCGCTAGATCGTACTGAAATTTGAGTTTACTACTTTCTCAATTCATTTTTACACTTATATGTAGTATATCAAGATTTTTGATTCATTCATATTTGTTTCAAAATTACATTTGCACGATGTGAAGTAAAGCAAATTTGTTTAAAGAATTAAAAATGCACGAAACAATAGAACAACGAAGTAATATCAAATTCTACGTAAAGTTGGGAAAACACCAAGCAGCCAAGCGTGAGAGAATTGAAACGTGTCAGAATCATTCATAGATTCTCCACCATGACAACGCTTTGATATTTGCCTCTCAATTTCTTAGATTTGATATACGGGTCTTAATTTCTCGATATTTCGTTATGGACCATCCGCCATATTTTTTTTTTATTTTGGGCTATCCCCTAAACTAAAAGAGGAACTAGAACGACACAGATTCCGGGACATCGAGGCTATTAGAGAAACAGGAATGGTATTTTGAAAGGATTCGCTTTAGAGGACTTTTCAACCAATGGTCGAGAAGCTGGATGAAATTCGTTGAATTAGGTGGTGACTACATTAAAAAATAGTTTTTATTATTCCTAAAAAAAATTATTAACAAGTTTCTAAACTTGATTATTTTGCCTTGCGAAATATATGTCTAATGATTGTATCTTAAAATGAAAAGCACATTAGAGTTAGTCCATGTCTTGCACAGAAATTTTTTTTGCTTTAAAATTATGTTTATACATTCTCAATTTCTTTTACAATAATAAATTAAACGCAATTTCCTAGAGACCTTCCTCTACATACCTTTCAAGATTGGTGAGTAAAAGCAAAAATAATCGTTTTACTGACGACGTTTAGTTAATGTTGATCTCTTGAACCAAAAAATGTCAGCAAAATTACGAAACCTTCTTGATGTGAATAGGAAAATTTAAGAATTTATTTGATTTAAAGTAAATACAGCTAAAGAATTTTAGAATTAAGTGCCCTTAAAAAAGATATTAATGGTCATTTTAAACTTGATTTTGTTTGTTTAACAGTAATGAGTCGAAATGTCGTTAAAAGACGATTAAGTATTTACTGATTTCAGCAATGCTAACAAACTTGGTATGTTGTACTTGCAACATTGAAACTAATAACAGTGGTAGCTGCAAATGTGTGGGAACTCAAATTAAATGATCCTTGATTTACAAGTATTACTTTAATTGACAATAAATATTTAAATTGCTTTTAAATAGACTGGAGGAACAAAAGTGGACATCTAGTTTGTGAAAGGTAAACTAAGAAGTATTACGACTCACTGTTGAATTTTTATTTTAATGCAGTTAAAGGAACCTTAGCACGTTACTTAGATATATATACTTCATAATGTACGAGAGCTGTAATGGTTGTCTGTTAATCAGGCAGTGTTCTTAATGGATCTTTACATTTCAAGCTCCTTTAAAATAAAAACTATATTCTTAAAGCGACTTTAAATTAAAGTCTTCTTTGTCCTATTTTACAAAAACGGCCACAAGTAAAATTTCAAATTTGCAAAAAATAAAAAAATAAATTCAAAGTTTAAGAAATAATTTTGAATAAATAATCAAAGAGATTTTAAATGTGAAATTGTCAAGTACACACGTTTTGTATAATAAGTTTGTGTTTTTATTATTCATTATTTTAGGAACAAAATACACAATATAGAAACAATAACATTATAATTTATGAAAATAATAATATAATAAGAACGAAGAGAAATATGTAAAATTACTGCTTATTGAAGCACAAAAATATCTAACATAAAAAACAAACAGAATGATAAAAATTAGTTAAAAAACAAAAGAAAATGAAGTGGATTAAAATAGAAATCTAAAATAATGTTAAAATAATAAAGAAGATAAATAAACAAAAATATAAACAATAAAAACGTCTTTATGAAAGTGAACAAATAAAATTAAACTTTGTAGATACATTTATTGATAATCATTTGTTCAAAATGTGGATTAATTACAAAGAAAACCAAAAACAAAAGTATTCTTTAAAGATTGATAAAAGAAAATAAACACAGATCTTTACAAATATATTCCAAACAAAACAAAGCAAAAATAACACCATTTGATGCCTCATAAGCAAAAGAGTAAGTTTCACTGCAATCAAACCGACCTGTTCGAATTATTTGCAATTGCGATATATTAATAATGAATAAAGCCCGGATGTTTAGGCACTTAAAAATAATAGAAAAAAATATTAATGGTTATTTTAGTTACATGGTCATTTATTAAGAAGTCGAGAGGGAGGCAGGCTTATGAAACTATACATACAAGGAATGAAACATAATTCCGCGTGAGGAATGTACATGTTGTGAAAACACGCTTTAAATTGGGGGCATAAATTGGGTGTTTAAATAAAATATCCAGACGGTACATAATAAGGTAGCCGGAGGACTCACCAGCAGAGGATCTCTTTACAACTTTCTCTTTTAGGGCTTTTCTATTTCTCTATAGGTCCTTTAGGCGAAGGGTCTTCGTTTCGTACTCTATCATGTCACCCACACCAGGATTATTTAAATTGGAATACCCAAGTCGACGATAAAGTTAAAAAAAAGCAAAAATAACAATTTTTAAATTTGAACAAAGATATAAAAATAAAATAATAAGGGGCAAACTTCTGTTCACGAAAAGGGTTCGACTAACTTTTTATAATAATTACATAAATTTGAATGTGAAAATTGGAAACTCAACCATTCGCAAAAATGATTCAGTGAACATTAGTTTTTTCAATCTTCCCTATCTGCGGGATGGCGGCATCTATACGAGTTTCCCCCCCTTTTGGTTCCGATCATTTTGCTCCTAGAGTGACTTAAGTTGCCTACCCCCATAGGATTGCGAGGTGTCTTTGGATCGGCTCCGCCACCTTGCCTGGGTAAGGTTTTCCCGCATTCAGGATCTTTATCGCATGGCTTATTTAGTTTAACGTATCTTAAAGGTCACTTATCGTAAAGAGAAAAAACCACAAATATAAAATTTGATTAATATTCTACTATCGGTAATCTGTTGAAACCACATGATGGAACAATCACCTACAGTGTGCTTTATGGGATGCGCGCTCAAGTTACTACTGAATTTTATATTTTTTGGTGAGAGCAACCACCAAATTGACGCAAATTGAATTTTCTTGAATGTAAACCTTGTAAAGTTTTTTTTTTGTTTTTGTTATGTTAGGTACGTTTACTTTTTGAAATTATAAACTATTAATAAAGTAAAAGTAATTGATGTCATATTTGGTATGAAGATATAAGTACTTTGACATTTTTTTTCTAAAAAGCTGAAGGATATGAAAGAAAAAGATTTTCTCATTCTTATTGACGAGATACCTTCAGATATCGAATCTGGTTGTGATAGTACTGCTGATGAATTGGATGAGAATGTTATTGGAAATAATGACTTATTTGATATAAATTCGCTACCTATTGTTTTTACTGATTGTGATTTGGACCAGGCTGCCAGTAACGTACGGGATGAATTACCACTTTCGATAGTGCAATCCAAAGAACTAACTGCAAAAATCATTTGGACAAACTCAGTACAAAACTGCCTGAAGTACAAGAGGGTTTACAATGAACATACTGGTCCAAATATTACAGATGAATCCTATCGACATTTTTCTTCATATTTTTCTAAATGATGTAATCGATAAATTGCTTTTCATACAAATCTCTATGTTTTTTATCATTTTAATGTTTTGATGGTTCATAATGAAATGTTCATGGCCAATTTTGAAGTCAGATTTTAAAAAACAACCGTTATATATTTTCATATTTTGTTTCCTAGTGGTCTCTTACTAAAACCACGGCGTAAGAGTAAAATGAAAATTTTGAAAAAAAAATTGAGACTAAAGTTACGTTCTAATGACCCAAAATAAAGAAATTTAGGTATTTTTGACACAATACATTTAAATTTAAATTTTTCGGGAACAAAGTGTTACAGAACCGTTGCAGCGCCGAGTTCAGTTAAACACGTCCAGTGTCTTTAAAATGTTTTGGCAAGCAAATATGAATTTCCATACACAAAACAAGTAATTCATAAAAAATAATTTTACATTAATTATCCATTTTAGCCAACAAAAAATTTTGCAGTTATAAAACTAGGCAAATTCTTAAAATGGCATAAAAATAGGCACGTAGGCACAAAAACATAGATCCCATTCTAATTAAGATTGTAATTTAAATGTTTGAAACTCAATTAAGTTTTTTCTTAAATAAAATTTTAGGCAATTGCTTAAAGATCTGGGCTTTAGTAATGAATAATTTAGGTTGCGATCAATTTTTGTCCTAACATTGTTGCTTTCATTGCAGTGAAGTTCTCGAGCTACGCTTCTGCTGACGAGGCCCCGAATAGGGCCGAAACAGCTGTACAGTAGATGCTTGAGGAATCCATTACTATCAAACCGACTTGCAACAAAAGTTTTAATACTTTCAAATATGTTATGATAGCAAGCTTGGCCGCCTTGTGTGGAAAGACTTATTAAGAAGAAAACAGCAATGTTACGTCAAAAATCAGACACAGGATGTCGCAACCTAAACTATTCATTGTAAATATAATATTAGAAAAACATAATAAAAATTTAAAGCTCACTTATATTTAATTACTAAGAAATTTAGTGTTTTCATAAAATTATAAACATTTTAAAAAGATGCTATATTGAGATATTTCTTAAAGCTTTTGAATGCATTTTTTTCATTATCATAACTTGAGATATATAAAATTATGAAAAAATTAAATTTGCCTTCCTCTCAAATAGTAATAAATAATAAAACCAAGTGATACATTATTAACATTGACGTCACTGTGGTAACTTCTAGAAGTTTTCTTCATGATATGTTGGTACTAGTCGTATTTAGAAGTCTAACCGTCGCCAGATGGCGACCGCGCGGAAGTTTCATAAAATAATTACAAATTAACTTTAACAACATACTTTGTTAAAAGAAAATTGTACTGTGAGAATATAAAAACAGTAACAGAATAAAATAATGAATTATTTTTCTTTGCATTTCAATGTAATAAATAAACCTGTTAGTAAAAATGCTTGTTTTAATTAAATACATCATTCATTTTTGGAAATAATAAATAAACAAGGGCTGTCTAATTTTAATATTTGTTTAAGTTTGCCAATCTCAGTGAACGTCTAACATTTCCATTGCTGCCAATTTCTAGAAAAAAAAAGCAAATAAACTTATAAATTAAACGTTTTGTACTCGTTAAAAAAAATGTTTATACCGTTCATGCAACCTGGACGATTGTATGTGATTCTTTGCAACGTGTCTCTCTTTCTTGTTTTTCGTCGACAAATTGTTTGATTCGAACCTCTTCCACTGTCGTTGTCATCACTTAAGCTGGCAAGAGATAGACTTGATCTGCGTTCTTCAAAAACTTAAGATTTTATACCCAGAATGAGTTTAAAAATCAATTAACAAACAACAATAACATTATAATCACCTTCGCTGGGTGGAAGAGAGAATAAATCGCTGTTACTATTTGATCCACTTGAAAGGAGTCCTAAAATATATCAACACTTATTTGTCAAAGTATCGTGCCATTTTTTTTGAAAATGAGATTTTGGTTATGTATGTCATAAGCACTATATGGCAAAATATTATAGGCTTCCTTTTGGTAAAAGAGATAAGTCCGAGTTTACTTTATCATAACACATGAGTGGTAATATAATTCATTTACACAAAAAGTCCTCTCCTGTAAAATTTACGAAATGTGCCTTACGATACTTTGGCGGAAAAGTATCGATATGTTATGTTAGCAGAGTTTAACTGATCGAGAAATTTTATCAAATTTCCTAAAGCATGCATAAATTGGGTATGAATTGTAAAAGTAGAATTTCAATGTCAAAATTGACGTATTTCTTACCTTTTCGTGAATTATCATAATTAAACTGCACAAGGGGCCTACGAAATTCTTCCACTATGATTAATATTGCGTACAATATTATTAACGTAACAAATAAGAATGTCAAGATATTTAAATTATCTGCCATCTTGGAGTTGAAACTCATGTTTCCTTCCTTCTTGGAGATAAATAGTTATTATAATTAGCGTTTAAAATTCACATCATACCAAAGCAAAGCTTACTTTGATATATTTATCTTTTTTATAGCATTTTCTTCCTGAAGGAAATAGAGAACTAAGTCTCGGTAATCAAGACGACTGATAATTTCTGAAGCAGCGAATGGGCCATAACGTCACCTTACTTTTAACACCTTCTAAGTACATACTTACATTTTTACAAACATGAGGTTTTAAAAATTTTGGAATGAATAGACTTCTTATTTCCGCCTGTTATAAAGCCGCATGTCTGAAAAAAATTGTGCATCTTGTTCACTATTACAATCTAATAAAGGGCTTTAATAAATTATTTGTTGGACTTTATTTATCCAAAATTTGTAAAGAACTTCTTAGACTTAGAAAGTTTTGAATGTAAGGTGACGATAAGGTACACACTTGAGGACGTTCATAAGACGAAGCTGGAAAGATATGGCACTAGACTTTACAAAACGGTCTAGAATTTAGTGTTTAGTGTTTTTCTTTTGGTTTTCCTCTTTTGTCAATTGTATTTCACTATTTCTCAAAACTATTTCCTATCTCTATTAAACAGAATGCTGTGTTTGTCAAACAATTTCGTTTTTTGGCAGAAGTGTTTCCTTATTTGTCAAATCAATTTCACGTTATTATTATGTAAATTATAATGAATGCTGATAGAAGACAAAATACCAAAATCTCCAACGAGGTACGTATTCTTATTATCAGAGTATGAATGATGGTACTTCGGCAGTCCAAATAGGACGGCAATGTAATGTATTGCCAAACACTGTAAGAAAAATTTACCTGGCGTACAAAATAACCAACGAGGTGAATAAGAGAAGGGTCGGGCATCGCCCCAAAAAATTTACTCAAGAGGAGCAAGAAGAAATCTGCAACTTGATTGATGAGGATTGCACCATGACACTAAAACAAATAAAAACCAAATTATTAGAACAAACAACAAGTGGTAACCTTATCGACCATTGACAGAGCGATAAAGGAACTTCACCATTCTGTATAACGTGTTTCGTTTGTGCCAGAAAGGCGTAACACTCCAGATATTATCCAAAATAGATTCGACTATGCCGTTCAATATAACAGAATGATGATTCACAGAGAACAAATATTTTTTATAGATGAATTTGGAATTCAAGTAAATTCTAGAAAATCATACGGAAGATCACAGAAAAATACAAGAACCAACAAAGTTAAGGTCCAATTAAGAGGCCGTAATTATTCGGTTGCTGCTGCAATCTGTATTAATTCATTATATGTATTTATTCACCGTTCAAGATAGGTCATACAATGCAGACCACTTTGGAGAATTCTTGACTATTTTCATTGGCCACTTAGGCGAAGATCATATAAGAGGCGCATATTTTATAATGGACAATGTCAGATTTCATAGAACGGACGAAATTCAACATCTGATAAGAGCTCATGGATATGTTCCAGTTTTTCTGCCCCCGTACAGTCCTTTCTTAAATCCCATTGAAGAGCTGTTTAGCCAATGGAAAAATTACATAAAGAGAAGTCAGTCCACGAATGAAGAATAACTGTAAGCAAAAATTCATGATGTTTCTGAAGGTATAACGCAAGAACATTGCCAAAATTATATTCGACATATTTAGACATATTTGGGAGATTGCAGAAATGAAATTTTGAACTAATTGAATTTTTTTATACATAACTATTGTGTTACATAGTATTAGTGTAGTTAGTATTGTTGTTTTTCTAATAAATTGTGTTTTCAACTATTTGTGTTCTTGTTAATTTAAATTTTTAAAAAGGAAGAAAATCATTTGCAATAACGTGAAAGCGTTTTCGCAAATAGTGAATTTCATTTGTCATATTAATGTCAACGTGACGTAAACACGAAATAGTTTTGAGAAATAGTGAAATATAACTGACAAAAGAGAAAAACCAAAAGAAAAACACTGTATTAAGAAAAAAATTAGTTAATTAGTGAATAGAAAATAGAACCCAAGATTTAAATACCCAAGTACTCTACGAAATCAATAATAAGCACCGGTTTTTACGCTTGCATTAAATGCATAAAAATCTTTAGTTGCAAGGAATTTTATAAAATAAAAAAATTCGATTTAATTTAATTAACTTTATCAGGCGTCGTTGCGTTTAGGGTATAATCAAACCAATCAAAAACATTCGTTCATTCGCGGTATACTGTTTTTGAAGTTACGTGACGTTAAAAGACTTAATTACAGGCTCGTGACTCAACTTTTTATTGCAAAATTACTAGTTCTGAATTTTTATAACTACATGTAATTATGCTGGCATTTTACGTAATTGTCAATTACAGTAAAATTCCCAATCGGTCGATGCGTATAGAAATGATTTCTAGATGCTAATTAAAACAGAAATGAATTTAGAAATTCATTCCCCAAACAAATTGTAGCATACACTTTTTGAAAATTTTGAAAATTTTAGGTTTCCATTTCTTTTTTCTTTCTCAGTGTCCTTTTGTTGTAATATAAACAGCGATTTTTTTACTTAATGAATTCTATTAGAATGATTTCGTTCTACACGTGTATGTAAACGAAACACTTTTCTCTTCATAAAATACATCTACTAGTTATTGAACGACATTAAGTCTTCTGTACAATGCATTAACTCCGGCAATATTCAATAAATTGAATAAGTTGGATATGCATAACAAAAAATGCACAATGGCGACGGCAATTACGCTACACAAGTGACGTTATTTAATACTAATTGAGACTAATTGAGAAAGCATTATTGAATTATACAGCAGACATGGGAAGTGGACGATGATGACCCCAACGACATCAAGTATATCGTACGACGACGGTATTCTTTCTAATTAGAAACGTAAGTCGGACTACCCTCTTTTTAAGTGAATGAATGCTCCTCAGCCGGAAACGGGATGTATGAGTCAGTGAAAGAAAATTACACGGGCTGTACTCTGGGTCTCTATAACAAATTGTTCTCACACATAAATAATTCAAAGACGTATCTGCTACATGTATTTCTCATAAACGGTAAATATACTTAATTGGAGAAACTTAAAACGCATTTTTATTTAATTATTATCGACGCTGTAATTTGTGGCAAAGAAATTAGGGTGTTTTATGATTGATTTCATTTTAATGTATGTACATATCTAAATAATGTACATTCTTCTTAATTAAGGTCGATTCTTGTCCAGTGAAATTGTGTAATAAATTACCTTAAATGGACACTAAAATTGGTACTAATGCTCTACGTTTTACTATCGTTTGACGAAGCTAACAAACGATAGTGAAACGTAGAGCGTTAGTGCACATTTTTTATTCCTCTTAATATTCATTTTTCGGTATGTGCTTGTAAATTGCAAATCATTTGCATTTTTCACACAATTTAACAATGATCTCGCATTTCTGACGAGGCTCTCTATGAATATGCAAACAAATCTCTGTTTCAAAGTGCGCGTTTGATATTGTACTTCGTGCAGAATTAATTTTCATTGGCTATGGCTCACAATACGCGGTAGGTACAAAGGTTGACAAAGTAATTTGCTAAAAATATCGCAGGGACAATAATCTGTGACATTGAAACGAATCATCTGCAACGGTTTTTTTTATATTTTTGACTAACGAATTACAGTCATTAAGGTAGGTCGCTGCAGGAGGAAAACGGAAACTCAAAGATCTGAAAAAAATATACTTTGTTTTATGTTTATATTTGATTATATACAGTATGAAGAGAGTAATATCAGCGTCAAATTCAAGTCCTTACATTTCATTGCATGAGTCGTGTAATGACTGCTGAAATCTAGGATGGATCTCTCCGACCACTAGAATTTTTTTTTAAAGAAAGAGAAGAATCTGTATCAAAGATATTGGAAAGAAAACATCTTACAATAAGATACAAAAATTCAAAGTGAAAAATTATGCAAATTTTCACGTCATTATTAAAAAAAAACACTTCATTAAAACAACGTCAGCACAATTAATGGGAGCATAATCGAAAAAAAAACGCAAATTAATGACCGAATGTAAATTTCTTAAATTTTTAATGTTTTGTATTTTATGCTAAGTAGAAATTAATAACTGATATCTCTCTTACAATTTAAATTTAACCCAACTGACATTGACATCGTTATTTATTTTATCTCTATTTTGCTTACAATTGAAATGAATGCAATCGGAACTTTATTGGTATTCAGGGAATTGTAATTTAGATATCGACTGTTTAATTGCTGTTGATTCCGTTGTTAACAACTGAATTCTGACGATTACAAGCATTCGTTCTAAACACTTTAATTATAAAATAGTTACTTTTAGAGATACATAAAAATAAAAATAATAAGAAATATTCAAGAGGAAATCCGGAATTTAAAATACAGCAATTTTATGTCAATTATTATTAAAACCTCTTAATGTAGTTATAAATAAACACTAATAAGATGTTAGATAACACTTTTCTTGTTCATTAAATTAAATTTATTCGTATTGTAAAACCATTGCTTAAAATTAAAACTGCAATAGGGGAAATTTATTTTAGTTTTTTGTATTAAAGAAATTTTCAATTAAATTAACCTGAATTGAAAAAAGAACTTGATGTGGCACGTGAGGATTTAATTTCTAACACAATACGTACACTATTTTGTCAAAAATAAATAAGCCTACTTTACTGCGAAAAGTTCGCGATATATGTACAGTCGCAATCATAATTTATGACGCTTACAAAAAGCTTAAAGAATTCGCACCCATTTCCTTCAAAACTATGAACGTCGAATGCATCTAAATCTTACTACTCAAAAGTGAATCCGGGATGTCGTAAATAATTTTTTTTGCTTGAAAACCACAAATAAAATGTCCATTATGAGTTTTTTTTGTTAAGGTTATGTCATGAATTATGATTCTAATTGTACCTACACTTTGCGAGGGATTAAAATCTCCGGGTGTTTGTAATGTTGAGCAGATTACGCTAATCAAAAACGGTACTCAACAGACGTATTTATATGACAAATAAGTGCTGATTGTGCCAAATATGAGTGCTGATAGTTGAACTTGTTTAGTAAGTGAACGCAAATTTTCCTTCATTTAAAGTTTACGTAATATGAACAATTTTTCAGTACATTTTACAGCGAAACGTCAACATTTATACTGATTTTCTGAATCCGTCCGATCAATTTTAATTTTATTCATTAGGTCATGTTATTGTATCGTAATATTTTTCTTTTTTTAATTCTAAATCAATAATATGAGTGTTAAAAATTTTCTCTCTCCAGTTCGATTTTCGTTTTCAGTACTAGGAGTTCCCTTCGGACGGCTTTATATATTTCTTGGAATGTCAGTTGACTGATGATTATTTCTTGTAATTTTTGATTTTTTGATTCATTTTGTTCAACAGCGATAGAATCTCTTATTTGCCGTAATTATTAATTTTTGTTTTAAAGCGGTACTCTTCAGTTTCAGTTTTTTTTTATTTTTTTTATTCTACTTAGATTTTTTAATAGGAAATTTTGTTTGATCGGATCTCTTTACCAGCTTATCTCGATCTGGGATGGATCTCTGTAACCGAAAAAACGGAAACACCTCTTTTTGTACTTTGTAATAATGGTTTTTCGAGTCAAACAATATGAGTTCGGTTGGAATAGTGTATCAATCATTATTTGCTACTAATTCTATTCTTGAGAATAGTTAATATTAGTTACAGAGTTCTACCCCCGATTCTACCATTTGCTCTAAACTTTTGATGATATTCACAAATTTCATAACTGACAGATATACTATTATAGACCTTTAACATATGTGTTCTCATGTACGCGGTAATCAGATGATTAGCTCTCGGTAAATGTACCACAAGCCGAATTTTAGGTAGATATAAGCGCAGTCATATGACATTTTCCTTAATCAGCAGTACAAGAATATCTATATAAAAGGCAATCCGTTTAAAAAAAAAGAATGATCAATAATTTGAGTATTACAATTCTTTAAAAAATATTTTCTTGAACTAAAAGTAAACACACGGATGTTTTTATTTTATTCTCTACGCAATTTCTACATCGGCGACAGAAGTCATATCTTGTTGTGATTTAATGCCAAATACGTTTCAGCATTTTTATCATAGACTTGAAATGCAAATGTTATTCATCTTTACACATAATGTACAGTCGCAAACTATATATTTTGATCGTCATTGCAGTCAAAGTTTTCACCTGGCTTGTACTTTATTAAATTAAGGATGTTGATGTCTTAATTTTGACCTTTGGAAATAATCTCTTAAAAACTTAATTTATTTTCGACACTTTTTGGTAAAAGGTAGGATATTTACTTATCTGAAATGTTTTAATTTCTGGAATTAAAATTGACGTTGACAGTGACGACCAAAATTTATTGCTCACAACTCTGCACACATAAAAATTTTTGGAATAAATTGTTATATTATGGATAAAGTTTTTCCTGAAAAGTTGTAATGCTTAACAAATTGATGTTTTTTCCCGATTAAAATGCGTCTAAAAATAAGTGTTAAAAAAAGGTAAAATAATTTTATTCCACCAAGGATAAGCAACTCCTGTGTAATACCGTACACTAAACATATTATCCATAATTCGTTAATTCAATAAATAGGAGATAAGTTACACTAAATAGTAAAATATTATATCTGCATTGCTGAAAGTAATTACCGCATTTAATAGAAAAAAGTAAAAATATTATCCTAAAGATGTTAGCTGACTTATTTACTTTTCGTTGATTGGTAAATTCTGATGTACGATTAATGTATGCCCCCTATCAATTGCGGTAAATGCTTGCTCCAGAATGGAATCGTCATTTTATATGCGCATTAAATAGTGGGTAAAAAATAGTAATATAATAACAAGTGACACATAGATGATATAACCTTTATTTACCGCGGAATGTTGGCTAGGCCTTATGAACACCTTTATTCTACTTCCTCCAGATAAGCTTAATATTCTAGTGCTATAAGGAATTTTATTATTTTCACACATAAGAACAAGGGATAAAAGATGCAATACTAAAGAAAGTGTATTCCTCTTTGGAGTAGTTAAAATATAAGTTAAGATACAAGTGACTGTCGCAACAGTAACTATTCTTTCAATTTGTGGATAACACTAATTCGTTTAAGCATAGAAATGCTTGACACTTTCTAGATAATACTAATTCCTTTAGGGATACAAACTACTTCCTCAGAAGTTAAGTCTCTCTTTTTTCCTGGATAATATTAACTCCTTACCGCAAGGATTAAACTGCTATTTCTGAAGACAACATTACGTCAGTTGTATAATGTCTGTAGACAATATTTTTTACGCTTTTGAGAGAGGAACGCTGTCAAATATGTTCTTCTCGGTGGGTAGGAAGGTGTCTCATGTATACCATAAAAGTGTCTAAAAACAGAAAATCACTGCATACTGTTGATAACATTAAACGAACGAGTCTGTATATTTAACGTAAAATATACAAACACTGAAATAATTGAATGCATTAACACCATTTAAGACAAAAAACTTTCTGGGTGCGTAAGATTTCGAAGTTTCTAATTTACGGAAAAATATCTACTCAGAGGTGGAACTCTATAACTAATATCAATAGCTATTTTCCGCTAGCTCCAATCTATAGAGTAGGATTAGTGGAAAATACCGATTGACGTTAATTACAGAGTTCCACCCCAGATATCAAATCCAGAAATCGTACACTAGCGGACAATAAAATTCGGTCACTTTATTTATATAATGTAAACTTCACTTTAATATTTTTGTTGTTTAGGTATTGCTATACCACACCTATACAAGGTGTAATTAGTAATTTTGACGCTTAATACAAATTTTGACAGAAATATAACTTCAATAGGTGGGAGAAGAAAAAAGGAAAAAAAAGCCTAATTTACTAAATTTGTCTGAAAACGAACGACAAGTGAAACTCTTGCCCGGATTTTATTGTCCGCTACTATACATATCGCGGTTTGTTTATCGCTCCAAATACCGAAAATGCCAATATGTGAGTGCGATAAACAATAGTTGGAAATAGTGCGATAAACAGCGCAAGAAAGATATGCCTACATTCTGCAGGGCACTTGGGCATAAAACTAGCAACATAATTAAATTTTTTACACTTTATGGTTATTTTTATATTATGTAAGCATATCAAAAGCATAAAACTAATTTCCTAATAAGTGCCAGGGGTAAATTCGTTCTTCTTGAAACCTTCATCTTTCTACCTATAATCAGTCAATACTACGTCAATGATGGATAACGTAGCATAACACATGTTTGCATTGGTAGATTTTTTTCTAACTTAACTAACTTATACAATTTCTCATGTAATACATCTGCGGCATATCCTACCCTTCAATCGCTTTCTTCTTTTCTTCATTTTATTTTATAATATCGTCAAAGAATTTCACTGTTTTTTTTGTCTCTTGCAGCTTATGCATGCAGACTACCTCTAATTCTTCATTAGTAATTGTACTTTTACACGCTTATTCCGTGTACCGGTTCAAATAACTTATTTCGCTCACATTTCCTCCGACATTCTATAATTTCTTGTTCCGAAATATAGTGCGGATTTCCCTTAGAAATTGGACTGATTCTTTTCCTAATGAGAGACAGTAATTTGATTGCAAGTACTGAACGAGTTTTGGTGTCAAACGTCATCTTTTGATGTGTATCGATATTGAACGATTCATGTTATGTTCTACTATTAGGCGCTTTCCAATTACGAATTCAAGCACCTGAACTGATCTGATCCGAGCTACACTTTAGAAATCGTAATGGGAACACTAGCAAGCGTCAGTTGTGACGTATATGTCAAACTGATCATGTGCCACATGTATTCCCTTTCCTCACCTTTTTGGTGCTCAAAACGCAAACAATATAACAGGTGCTCGAGGGGAAGAGGGAAATCAAAACTGATTAGTTCAGGTGCTTCACGCTCTTACAATTGGAACGCTTCGGATCATCTCCGGACTAGTCCCGAGTAGCACAAATGTATAATTGGAAAACGCCTATTATGTATTAAAAAAATAATGTCAAAAGTTGTCAAAATTTGACACCCATATTTCAAACTGGATCCATTTTCGATTTAACCTCAGACCAGAAAAAGTGAAAAGCGAATTTAAATTCTGATTTTTTCTAATTCGGAGCAAGGTTTTGTAATCTTCAGTTTTATACCACGAGAAAAACCATTAAAATTTCCAAAGGAGAAGGGAAGTTTTACTTTAAACCTAAGGAATCTCAATCCGAACACGAAACAATAGAAAGTAGGTACTCAAATTTGAGTTTATATAAAAGCAAAGTTTGAGTTTGGTATTTTTAAATTTAATTAACACTGAAGATATACCTAACTGAAGAACTTATTCTAGGGAGTGTTAACTGACGTTGTTGCATAGCATCCTTAATGTCCATAAGTACCGAAATACATAGTGTGGAACTCGACAGAGCCATAGTACGAGGTTCTAAGTGCAAGAAAATTGCCGCCAATTGACGAAGCGGTGCATTTTTCAGGTCTGAAACTGAAAAAATCATTAGCCGACGACGCGCTATGCGCATGTGACGTCAGGTTTTGCTATTGGGGCGTCGCGTGTTTTCGAGTGGGGGGTTGAATAAACTACCTCCGCAAAGCTCCGTTTCGACGCATACGTTCTACCGCCAAAACGCGCGCCGGATACCGGTATAACCAGACGACAACGACCGCAAAGACAACCACAATAAAGTGCCTTACCAGAGTGCTCTTCGTTAATCGATATTGAATAAAGCAAAGTAAGTTTTAGCAAAAGTGTACTTCTTGTTTTTTGGTTCTACTGCAAAAAGAGTGGCCGACCTTCATTTAACCGGTCGCAATTTAGATTTATCTGCCGGTATGTCGTGCAGAGGAAGTCGTGGGTGCTATATTTCTCTGTTGTGTTAATAAATTCCGACAAAACTTTTTTGATTAAATTTAACCTTCGCCGAAGATTATTATCTAAATCCACGTTAATTCAGTCGTTGAATATTGCCGTTTAAGATTTGTCAGTTACAAACGAAGCTCTGGTTTAACTAAATTGTTGATTTTTCAGATATCAATATCAAAATGGTCGATATATACATCGGAAAGAAATACAAGCTAGCGAATAGTGAGAACTTCGACGAACTCATGAAAGCTTTAGGTAAGTTTTGAATTTTATATTTTTTTTTAATTTAACACTTCAAAAAAAACTTAGCTTCTGATAATTTTCATTATTTAAGAGCATTTGCAAACTAAATTCGAAAATTATTGTATATTTGTAGCATTTCTTTTTTCTGCAAAATCGGTTTATATTATGTAGGGTGGCCATTTATCAAACCTCAGCGCAGCAATTTCCGTTATCTTTAAGAGGAGTACTGAGGACGCTTTTCTATCTCCATCTTCTCAGTTAAAGATATTTCTTTTCAATTTTAGTAGATGTTCTCCATGCTTGGAAGAACATTTTTACATAATACGACCATCAAAATCTTAAAGTTACTTAATTATTATTGTTTATATAATTTTGACCTTTAAAAAAACTTAGAAAAACAAAAATCTCATGTTAAGGCGTGCAGTAGAAATCTAAGTTCTCAAGAAAATAAACCAAATAGAAAACTTCTTTTTTAATTCCCGAGAAAAAAGTACGAAGTTAAGCAAGTCTCTTAAGAGATAAGAAGCCAATTAAATTGACCGGTGTATAAGTAATTAATTAATTCTTAATTACACAATTAATAAAAAAAATCATAATTTTTTGCTTTACTTTTACTTTGACTCAACTAAATTATAAATAAAAAAGAAAAAAATAATTTTGTTCTGTTATTCTCTTTCTAGATATTATCCTTTGCCTTTCTCGCATTCGGCAACTATCCATATGTTTTTTAAGAACGAAAATTATAACTAGAAAATTGTATGAAAATAATTTTATTATTTGCTTCTAGGAGCGCTTAAGTGGAAACAGTTTCTTGAATTTTTAAGTAGAATTTTTTCCTGAAATGTAAATATATTCAATCATTTTCGAATTTAATTAAATTAAATTCAATAATTGAAATTAAATACCTAAACAATGCTAACTATATTTCGTCAAGTAAATATGTATTATTCGAATTATTTTTTTTTAGTTACTTCAATTTTCATAACCTTTTTTATTAGAATTTGAAATCGTAGAAAGAATATGAGACATCTTGAATATAAAGTAGAGACTTTTAGAACGGGAAAACCCCTGCGTCATAGTTAATTAATAATAAGAAAATTCTGTAGTTATATTTGAGGGCTCTATGGTTAAGGTAAAAGCAGAGCGGGTCTTCATAAGTGCGAATAAAATGAACGGTGATTTTTTACGTATTACCGCGGCCTTAAAATTTCGCACGAATCAATATTCCGTTAAAAAATAGTAATGAGACTGTGGTTTAAGAACTAATTAAAAAATTAATTTTCGCCCGCAATAATTTTATATCCGTAGATACGTATTTCGACAGCTAAGTTGCCAAATTCAGTACACACACTATAAAAACTAACAATCACCTAAAATTAGGTCCTAATAATTATTAAAAATAAATTATATACATACATATGAATCTATTTTTTAATAATTATTACTACGTTTAGGTGGTAGTTAGTTTTCATGGATTGCTTTTAACTTGGTAGTGTGTGTACTGAATATGACAGCTTAGCTGCCGAAATACGTATCTACGGATATAAAATTATTGTGGGTGGAGATTAATTTTTTCAATATTCCACTGTAAATATGACTTTTTTAACAGCTTGTCAAAAATAATCATTTGAAACGTCAGATTTCAAATGTAATGCTAAAGTTGTAGCATCACAATGCCAAATCACGTGCTTTCTGAAGGAGAGAAGGGTTTTGCAATAAACAAAATTAGAGGATGGTGCTTTATTACCTTGCTATTCTCAAAATATAACCAATCTGGAAACCATATGATTTTTGATTAACCCCCCTATTCTGTAATTCATAACGACGTCGTTAAATAACGAAAATCATTAAGGGACATATTTTGACCAACCAGTGCTTAGATGCAACGCATTTCTAAGTACTGATTGGTCAAAATATTTCGCTTAACGATATTTGTTATTTAACGATGTCGTTATGAGTTACAGAAAAGGGGGGTAAATGTCTTTAGTGTCCAAATTGAGGAAAAAAACCTAAAAACTATAATTTAGAAAAATTCTAGTTACTGGATAAAAAATCGTGCGAAATTATAAGGCCGCGGTAGTACACATTAAAAATACTCGATCAATTACAATTAGAAAAGATTAATGGACCTTTTGAAAGTACTTTCCAGACAAATCAATAAAGAAATAAATTAACCAGTCAAGAATAAACTTGATGTATCGCATCGACGCTCCGTATACACGTTTTGGAAGAGGAAGAGCAACATCGCAATTATATGCATTTCTGTTTTACATGTAGAAAATCTCAGTACATTTTATTCACCTCGTTAAGAGCCGCATGCAAGAATTACTTTTACTTAGCTTGTAAAGCTTTCCAGGAATATTCAAGAAATGTAAACGCAAGAAACTTTGACCTTGTATTTATGTAATACTTATTTGTAATACCTACACAAAGAAAAATTTTAGAGAGTTAAATTCATTTCCTCCATAATTTGCAATTAACATCTGTTTTTTTGTTAGTTCTAACTAAAAATTAATGTATTTTTCAACTTTTTGGATAGACATTCATCTACTGGTAGTAGTTAAAATTAAGGTGTAATTATTTGACTCCGACGAAATGAAAAATTCCACCACACTAACACCGTAAGGAGTTTAGCTTCACATACTCCATTTTTACATACATAAAGTGGAAGTATATTCCTAAATTTGTTAAGCACCTTTATTATTATTAGAATTTTTCGTGATGAAGTAACATCTTCTTTTACCAAAGAGTTAAAATGATCTTAAAATTTGTTACGTTAGAATACCTCCTTCTTAGCGCATGCGTGTTTCCTATAAAATTGCATTTAATTACGGAACAAATACTATATTTTCGAATTAAATATCACAACTATAAAAGTGAGAATTACCTATTTTGTCTCCTTCTTGGAGTTAAGAAAAGTAACTATTTTAAATCTAACACCTAGCACGGATGGTCTCTAGGGAACTACCAAAATGAGTTAAAGAGGAATTACATTGAGTCCGTATTTTTCACCATCTAGGGACATTTGCCTAGGGACATATTATTATGTATTATTATTATTATATTATTTTCAAAAATTAGATACTCGTGGACAGAGATGAGATAATTATAGTGGTGTTTGAAAAGCTGAAGTTTTTGGAGTTAAAGAGATTGCAGTTAAATACAATGTGAAGGGAGCATCAGTAAATTTCGACTTACAGAAAATTTCAAGTTGTGGAGGTTCGAGTTATAGAGGCGCGACAATTTCGTCGTATGTGATTTTCATTATAAAACTATTTCCCAACCTTTTGCTAAAATTAAAGAATTCGTGCCCAATTCTTTGATGATCAGCAACCAAAAGTTTATTATTCAATTGTTTCTTTTTAATGAAATGTGACTGGGAGGTTTTTTGTAATTGGAAAGTAAATCCGTTGGTCTCTTTTATGTATTAATCAATGAGATACACCCTTAACCACATAAATTTACTGATAGCGAATACGTAACAACGTTACCATCTTCAGCGCTAAACTGATATTAAAACTAGGAAAAATTAAACTAAACTAGAACTCTCCCACCCCATGCAAGTGAACCCGAATTCCATGAAAACTAAAAAGGTCGAACGGGCTGGAAGTGACCGGCCCTGCTTTCTCTGAATTCATCAATCTGTTTCTGTTTCTATGTATCTCTAAGCTTTCATAAGAATCTTTATTATTAATTTGTTTGATTAATTCTATTTTATTTACCGAATGTTCGTTTTCAAGCATATGTAAGGCAACACTGGATTTATCGAACCGTTTGAACTTTAAATGGGTTAAGGGTTCCTTTGAATCTAATTTTTAATGAACTTCTTGTTTGCCCTACATAAATTTGATTACAATTTTTGCAACTAATTTTATATATACCGAATTTATCCTCCGAATTCACTTTACCTTTTGGATTTTCTAACAAAGAATTTATGCTATTATTGTTTGTGTAAACTATTTTTAAATCTAATTTTTTCAAAATTTTATCTTAACCTTTAGTTATTGAGGATATGACGGCATTTTTACAATTTTCTTTTAATCTATTTCTCCTATTTTATCAGAATTTAGTGTGGTTATTTTCTTAATATCTAATTTTTGTTTTTGTTTTCTAATATGCAATGATTTGAATCTACGGGAATAAATATATTAACATTAGTGGATTTCCTATAAATATTAAAATCTAATTTATTATTATTTTTAGTTACTAAAATGTCTAAAAAGGGTAGTTTATTGTTACTTTCTATTTAATAGGTAAATTTGATTGTTGTGAATTTATTGTACATTTACTTTTGTCAAAAACACAAACCTCAACCAGACTTTATGAAAATAATCCCATGAGGCTTTAAGGTCACTTTCAAATTTACCCATGAACGGATTCGCCATAAACGTGATAAGCTACTTCCCATGGCCGCTCCTTTCAATTGTTGATAAAACCCATTATTAAATTTAAAGAAATTTTGGTTCATACATAAACCAGTTAATTTTATTAATTCTTCCACTTCTTCATTATCGAAGTTATTCTCTAATAATAGTTCTTTTAAGTATTCTAAGGTGGTTTTTACAGGTATACTAGGAAATAACGAAGTTACATCAAAGGATAAAATTTCATTCGATTTTATTTCTAGGGCTTTTAATTTTTCAATAAATTTAAACGAATTAACAGAAAAATCGGGTAATTTGACTGGGAGGTTATTAAATTTATCACTTAACCATTTCGATAATAACGAAGACGGTGAATTTATTATCGAAATTCGCTCAGTGAATTTATGTGGTTAAGGGTGTACCTCATTCATTACATAATTTAGATTACAGCCACAGGTTGCGTGTTGCTTTGTGATCATTTATGTATATTTCTTTTTAGTTTTTTATCAATTTTGAAAATGCAAAAAAATAGCTAAAGAGACTAATTATCAAAACACATAATAATTCAATGAATTTTCGATTTCATATTAAAAATTTTAATTTAGCATATGAATATTTAATTAAATTTGATTTCTCAAAACATTCAGAAGATTCAAATAATGTTAGTAATTTCACAGTCACAGTAAATCTATGCATATTTATTTAGTAAACCTTCAAATTATAAAGAAATCAAATATGTCATCGCAAAATAACAAATAATTTTCTTCGAAACGAAGAAATTTTACTTAATAGTAAAATAATGAAATAAGACTTCTGATTTATTTTAAACCTTAATTTTTTCACTATCATACTCCGCGCTAAATATATTAATATATTAATAGCCAGTATTCGGTATCGTCGAGATAGCAAAAATGTGGCGGGACAGCCAAATAATTGGATAGTCGCCAGATATCCGCTGCACCTCTAGTGCACAGTGTATTTTTTAAACAATCTAAATAGTTATAAATATTACGACAAAAAAGTTCAATTTTAATAGAAAATTTTTGACAGAATAACCAAACAAGCCGTGAAAGTTTTCAAAAAGCATTCTGATTAATCTTGAAATTTTATGAAAAAAAAGCAGAGCAACCAAGCTCTTTAAGTTAATTTTTGTTAACAATAACGATGTGTTCATCTAAACCATTAGTGTCATTATTAAACAATCAGTTACACTTAATTTAGCATTTTTCATTGTAAATGACTGCGATTTACTACCATGAATATGTCACAGATAATCTATTTCACATGCAGATAAAACAAATTCTATATATATTTATTCTGTATCTTGATGAAGGTCTTATCCTAACGACGATAATTTCGAGTACAATACCCCGTTGTCGGTTCGAATATAATTCAATGAGCTTAACATTTACGTTTCATTTATTTTAATTCAGAAAACAACAATGACCGTAGGCAGTACGATTTATGTGCTTGTCAATTACAATTCAAAACAGGAATGTCGTGGATACAAATAATTCAAACGCATATGTTGTGTGTATGACATGCGGACCGCTTTAATTTATAATCGTTGTGAAATTAATTAGTAAGCTGGAACTTACGCGATTGATTTATTAATAGGAATGTACAGTTACTTGCAAATATTATCTGCTGCGAGTTTCAAATGACTAGTCAATCACTCATGTTTAATGTTAAATGTGAAGGAAGGAATGAGACGACATTTATGAAAACTACGTGCGGTGAGTTTTAATTATTTTCCGTAAAAGTACGTCCGGTGGAATTTGAGTGAATGTTCGTTATTAAATTGAAGTAGTTATTACAAATCAGAGAAAATGTTTATTCGTAGATTGCTCGGAAATTATTTTATGAATCAAATTTAAATCTCGGAGTTTAAATTTAAAGTCTCCGAATAAGGTGCAGCTTTGATAGCGCCGTTGGATAGTGGAGTTAATTCCGCACAACTTTATTATTATTATTATCGTATCGTCATTAAGAATATCTCAAAATATTATAAAATATAAGAAGTTAAAGTTTTATTTTAATGTTTTAGAATTTACAAAAAAAGCTTGAATAATGAACTTCTATAAAGATTATTGCATTTATGATTTGTTCCATACAAAATTGAAGAAGAAACTCATGAAATTAAGAAACTTAAAAAAATTAAACTTACAAAAGTTGCTTATAACTACAAAAAATAGTAAATTTAGAATTTCACCCTCTAGCTATAAATATAAGTTATAATATTTTTCAAAGTAATTTTAGAAATTTAAATTAATATTTCATTAATTTAACGTATTTTTTTTTAGTTGAAAACTTTTATCTGCAATAAAATATTTGGTTTGAGATACTTTCCTGAATTTTAATGATTTTTTCATTCTATTTCATGCGGACCCGGTAATTAATTAATCGAAAAGTGATGGTTATAAGCACTCACCCCCCTGCAACCAAACTGCACACCGTCCTGTATCTGAAATAATACAATTAACTTATCAAGTCAAGTTGCAATTATTTTATTTATGTAAACATCGTATTGTAAAACCGCTCTGCTACAACACTAGAATTGTAATTAATCTGACTTGAAAATAACGAATTGGCACAAAATTAATTTGTATTTTATAATAACAATGTAAAGTAAACAATGGTATTAGAACTAACAAAAATGATCTCTTACCACAATTATTTTATATTCGTAAATACGTATTTCGCTGTCATCTTCAGTACACACACACTCACTTAAAAATCACGTAATGAAATCTTTGGTTGGTATACCGGAGGATGTTCTTTTCGCCTAATTTCTAGTGGAAAATGTGAGTGCGAATGTGTACTGAAGATGGTAGTGTTACTGCCGAAATACGTATTTACGATTATGAACTAATTCTGGCAAGAGATCATTTTCTAACTTTTTTCTAACTAACTAACAAAATAACTAATATGTTATGATAAATATTTATACGGTATCGATTACAATTGTCGATGTTGAAACAACACGATTTATCTGAAGAACAAAATACTAATTTCAACTTCATTTGAATTGAAGAGCAATAATCTTCAACGAATATACGAATATTATATTCGTATTTGGAGTTAAAATATCCATAATAAATATAAACACATTTCAATCTACTTTTGTTTCACACGGACAAGAATTTCAAGGTTTAAATTACCGAGTAGAAAGTTTGGGGAGAATATTTTGTAAAGTCACTTTGCTATGATTAATTATATTCCTTCTTCCATTGAATTTCTCCCCCTTTTAATAAACAAAAAGATGTATACGATAAAAACATAACATTAGTCATGTAGGCATTGCATTACATAAAAACTGACTCATTCGTACTAATATCAAAGAAAAAATCGACAGCAATCGACGAGGATAAATATGTACTTATTGAATATAATTGCCATACTTTTAAATGAATCTCACCTCACAATGATTCATTATTGATTATTAATTGCAGTTATGAAAAGATGGTTATTAATCACACCGACATAATCTTAATCAGATAACAGGGAGTTTAAGTGTATGATCACTGTTCGTGATTTTTTCAAGATATTTACATTTTGAAGCTGTGTTCAATCAAGTTCTACTTAGCAATTTTCGGATAACAAACCCCAAACTATTCTTACCCTTATATGGTGTATGCATCTTGTTCTCGAGTGCAATGAGGAACACACACAGTTTATTAATGTACGTGGAATTACTTAAAAATAATTAATTTGACACATTTTATTAAACGTACTAAAATTTATGAGCTCCGACAAGCACCACCGTTTGCTTAAGACTGAATTTCTTGTGTTACCTACTGATATGAAGCATACATCGCCAAAGTGACAAAAAAGTACCTTGCATTTCTTTCGTCATTTTTTGTCGTTCGGGATAAAGAATACGTAACATAAAGCTTTGATTTAAAAATAGTTTTAATTTTATGTGATTAGTGATTATTGATTATACAATTGTTTATAATCAATAATGAGATATTTAAACTTAGAATACAGAGGGTTGTTTAGAATATTTTTGAGTTCCTAAAAGGTCATTTATTTTCTGTAACAAATTATTTAAAATGGACACTAAAATTGGCACTAACGCTTTACGTTTCACTATCGTTTGATAGCTTCGTCAGGAGTGAAAATAAATAAACAAAGTTGACAAGTGAAACGGTTGTCAAGTAAGTAAGTTGTCAAGGGAAACTGAAGTTATCAAATCATTTTAATTTTTTTGTTTTAATTAATATTAAAGTTGACCGACCTATATCTAACTTAACGAATCTAGAAAACTACAAAATATGTCATTTAAATTAGCAAAATCCGTACGTTTATTAACAGAGCTCGATGACATTTTTATTTTACACATTTCTATAAGACGTCTTTTGAAAACATTATACTCACAATATAAACTATTAGTATTTTCAAAATCAAAATTATGGTTATTTTCTAATGAATGAAAGCATTGAATGATTTTGATTATTTTTTGTATATAATATTTAACGTTTTTTTTTTCAATTTTGGCTAGTTTCTCCTATACGAAGATTGTTCAACAAAAAAGGTGACTTTTTGTTTCTAACGAAAAATATTTATTTATTCATCAATATCTATTTTGTCCCCTTCAAAGTAATCCCCCTCAGATATAATACACTTGAGCCAGCGCTGTTTCCAATCCTCAAAGCACTTCTGATATGCGCTTTTTGGTATGGCCTTCAGCTCTTCCAGCGATGCGGTCTTTATTTCCTCAATCGTGGCAAACCTCCGTCCTTTCATGGGTCTTTTCAGTTTTGGGAATAGGAAAAAGTCGCAAGAGGCTAAGTCCGGTGAATACGGTGGCTGAGGCATGATTACGGGGTTGTTTTTGGCCAAAAAATCACGAAGAAGTAACGATATGTGAACAGGTGCATTATCGTGAAGCAAAAGCCATGAATTGTTTTGCCACAAATTCGGGGGTTTTCTTCGTAATGCTTCACGCAAATGGCGCATACTTTCAAGGTAATAGCCCTTGTTGACCGTACGACCTTCTGACAAGAACTCACGATTCACCATGCCATTGTAATCGAAGAAAACAGTGAGCAAAACCTTCACATTTGACCGAACTTGGCGTGCTTTTTTCGGTCTGGGCTCTTTTGCCCGCTTCCATTGGAATGATTGGGCTTTGATTTCGACGTCATAACCGTATATCCATGTTTCGTCACCAGTTATGACCCTTTTGAGCAAATCTGGATCGTCATTGACGTCATTCAACAGCGATGCTCATGCGACGGTTCTTTTGGTCACAATTTAGCAATTTCGGAACAAACTTCGCTGATGGCAGCGATGTTTTGGACATGAAACGTATGGACGTTTCATGCCCAAAACATCCGAAAAAATTTCATGAGATGAGCCAACCGATATGCCGACATCCTCAGCAACTTCTCTAATAGTGATTTGACGATTCTCCATAACAATTTTATTCACTGCTTCAATATTTTCATCGGTTGTTGCCATGCTGGGGCGTCCAGGGCGGGCATCGTCATTAACGAAGCTGTCAAATGTTAGTGAAACGTAGAGCGTTAGTGCCAATGTTAGTGTCCATTTAAAATAATTTATTACACTATTTTACCCGACAAGAATCTACTTTAATCATTTATTTTCGTTGAAACTGTTTCAAAGAAAATTTCGAAACAAGAAGATTTCCCTTAATATGATTTAAAAATTTTTATTTGGAATTGAGCAGCTGCGAATAGTTAGGTTATTAATTATGGATTCTGTATTAATAATTCAAAACTATAAATGAGGTCAATTCGATTTATCATCGCTGTTTAATTCAGTTTGCCCACACTCACCAATTTTTTACAAACACTTACTTGCATATGTATATACGTCAATTTTATCGTAAGTGTGCAGTTATTTATGAACGAAATTAAGCCTTGCGCAAACATCATTTAATGTGATACTTAAATCGGCGTAATGGCCCCCCATTGCAAATTCAAAGGTTTAATTTATCTAAAAATATAGAATCGATAAAAACAAAACTTTCATAATGTTAAGCGATAAAGAAAATAAAATATTTATATATTCACTTGAATGAAAGAAAATAAAATATTTATATATTCACTTGAATGTAACTTACATAAGTCGAATTGCTTTTTTTAAATTAGTAAATAATAACAGCTTTTAATTTGTTAATTATGTAATTAAAAGCATTAAGAGAGGAAAAAATGTGAAGTTTAGACTGGTTTTAATTAATGCACGAACCTTGTTTAACAATTATTTTGTTTGTGGATACCATGATGTAATACTTATGGGTTTTCGGTTCGTTGCTCTAGAGCACTCTTCCTCTTCTATGAGGTTAAAACAAGATGAAAATTCTCTGCAACTACTCTAGAGCAGCGAATCAAAAGCGCTACTAATTAATCATGAAGCGCATAACTTTCCTTCAGTAACTTTTACTAAACCTATTCTCCCATATTCAATTTTTTTCCATATTTTCTAAATTCAATAAACGAAAAATATTAAGTGCTCTACTAAAACTTTACTTACTTTAATAAAATAGAAAAACAATGAATGTTTAATTACATATAGTCTTTGTGTTTCTTAAGCAAAGTAATTAAATATATGTATATACGTGACCTATAACGCAAAGTAAGTGTAAATCATTATGAAATCGCAACTGCATTAAAATGTACAAACAAACTACACATTAACATTACAAAATTATGGTTATATTTCATTTTCAGAAGTCCTAAACAGAAATGAATTAACATTTAAATATATATCATAAGATTTATAAGTAGCACAAAATAAAGACAATAAAAGAATTATAATGAGAAATAAATAGTGTGTGAACGTGAATAGGCAGTTTACTAAAAGGGGCGTCTAATAATGTTACTTTACTAGGGGTGAGTTCTGCTTGTTTGCTTTCGTGAATCTTGAAACAATACATTTTTGTTCCTACAACTCCAAACATATAATTGAATAATACTTTTGTCAACTTTTATATAATGTTTTTCTTTGTTTGGAAAACGGAAAAGTTAAAATTGAATTTCGTTTTGCTTTAAATTTAAATCAAATTATTGTACTTTAATTAAACTATTTATGAGTCTCTCTTGGTCTTAGTGAATGCCTTTTATCATTGAACCTATTGTGTTATAGTTTGTAACACCTAGTTGGTATATTTCTCTTTACGCTCTTGACCACTACTTTACTTGTATTATAATCAACATTTCTTGTTCACATAATAATTTCTGCGCATGACGTTCAAGAACCTCGAATGATCTATTTCTTTAAATAAATAATTAATTAATTAAATTTGCATGGAAAATCAATTAACTGACGTCTTGTTTTACGTTTTCAGGTTTATTGCATAAGAACTTGTTTGCCTGTTTACATATTTGACAGAGTAAACTGTAATCCTGTGAAATGATGACCTGACCACCAGGTAGTTGGTTACACGTTGTATTTTGAGTCACGCAAACGTCAAGCCCTAATCGATAAAGAAATAAATTATTGTTCCACTTAATTGTTGCTCCGCTTAGTTAGTCACGGTCTAAGTTAGCGATTAATTTTATCAGTTGTTTGTCTCGACTATTTCTCTGGGTGTACTTGCGTACCGTTGGGAAAAAAGTGCATTTAGCAACGCGCGTTCAACGTCCACTATCATTTCTTCATATAAATCTAAGTTCGAACGCAAGGCTATCAGTATTCAACGCTGTTGTGTCTGGATTGTATCTAGAGAGTTGTGTGTGATTTTTACATCTTAGGTAAAACGTTTCCATCATGGTTCTAGAGCAATTCTTTGGCAAACAATACAAGCTGACCACCAGCGACAAGTTTGATGAATATATGAAAGCTGTTGGTAAGATTTCTTTTTTTTTTGGTATGAACCCGGAAGTTTGTGAGGATTGCACGACCTTGAGGTCAACGATGTTAGCAGCTGCTTAAACTTCTAGTTTTTCCCTCTTTTTTTCAAGTAGTATCCAAATTAATTCAAATTTTGGTTATTCAAACTAACTTAGATGATTGACTTATTTGACTTACTTAATAAAAGAAAAGAAATGTCGCTAGTCCTATTTATTAATGATTATTAATCTGGGCTGGCAGGTGGTTAAAAATATTACTAAGACCGATGTACAGTCAAAGCGTAAAGTAATGAACTTGTAGAGATGAGACGCGGCCGAGCGTCCGAGTGAGATAAATGCCGAAGTACCGGCACTCCTTCGGCATTTATCGCTCTTGGACAATCGGCCGGCGTATTGTACTCGTCTCCAGACATTCATTACTTTCTGCTGTGACTGTACCTACACATGTATAAAGATGAAATCCTGCTTGAACAAGGTCAAGTGTTAAATTATAGGCACTCTTGAGTAATTAATTGATGAAGAGTGTATTTTTCAGTTCCAGGTGACCATGAGCAAATAAAAATCGAAAATCATTGGTTTCTTGTGTTTTCAGTTACTTGCGATAAATACATTCTAGAATCTATAGTACCTACACTCAACCTTCCATTTTATTGCTTTCAAAAATCTACTTTTATAACTTTATATTCAGTCAAGAAACATCAAATAAAAAAAGAAGTCCATATAATAGAAACTAAAATAAATATTATATTGTTATTCAATTACGAAATTTCTCAAAATTGCAGTCTTTTTACATTTTAATTAAGAAATCACATCGCAGGGAATATATCAAATTTTAATTACATCTCAAGTATTCGGACATCTTTTATAACGCTTTCACTATACATTTTCTTTCTTAATATTTTTAGGTATTTTATGAATATGAACTTTTTTTAGATTCATCTTGAGAAACACAAATAATAAATAAATTTTATGTTAAATAATAATAAAAGTGTTGACAGAAATTTTGAAAAACCAAAATTTAAATTTTCTGTTAGAGAAATATCTAAAGAAAGCGTTTCATGTACTACAACGACATGTCAATTTTAAAAGTATGATATAAGTTGCATAGTAATTATGATTATATAAATTTTATTTTTTTTGCTTTAATTTAATCGTATTTTCTTCTACAATCAATACAAAATAAACGTAGAACGAGAAAGTTATAATAAGATAATAAAGTGTTTTTTATTGACTGATTTTATTTAAAAATGAATATGAAGATTTAATTGGTATTCTTGCGAAAAATATATAAATTAATAATGTAAATTCAAATATTAATAGAAATGAGAGGCCCATTTTTAAATTGCAATTTTAAGTTCTCCGGACTGATTGGGTTCTTCTGAATAAATAACCTTTCGTTTCTTCTAATTTTTGCTACTTATTATTATTATTTAATGAATTATCTCAAACGGACACCGAAAAATAGCACAAATACTCAATGTTTCACTATCGCGTGATAGCTTCGTCAATTTCACCGGACAAGAATCTACCTTAATTATTATTATTATTATTGTTTGAAAAATTAATTTTTACGTTATTTCCAATTATTCTGACTTAAATTTTTATGAACTATCTATATTATATATTTTGAAAATAAAAAAAAAAACACAAATTAACTTCAAGTCAGTTTATATTTAGATTCTATAATTTGATAATGAAAATTAACTAAAATTGTATAACTGGCAATATAGAAAGTATTAGGAAGAGTTTATATATGTATTTCGGCCTTATTGGGCCTCATCAGAACTCTGTACCTTAAAAAAATTGTTTTATTGAAAAATTTAGAAAAACTTACCCTTTTTTTGAATTTCTAAAATTCCAAAACGCAAGAGTAAAGTAAAGTTTATTATATTTCAAAACAAACTGTACAATAATTATACTTAGACTAAAGTGCAGGTTTGAAAACGTCAGTTCAGTGTTCAGCAGTACAGAAATAGCAAAAGAATTTTTAAGCATTGTAATAATCCGATATCGTATAAGGCTCAATATTTATCAACAGGTTGAAAACGTTTCGTTTAAATTCCACAGGATATTTATAGTTCTAATATTTCTGGGCAGTTTATTGTATAGCTTCATACAGCTATACAGTATTATATTTGTTAATATTCTTATTTTTAAAATTCGTGAATAATTGTCTGTTTTTCAGCAAAAAGATTAAACATTTGTAGATATATATGCCATGAACAGTTAGCATACGATTTTGTCTGAAAATTCCCCTACAAGACTCACGACATGACAGTTTATTTATACTCCGTATAGCTTTTTTTTGTACATTAAATTTTTATTTATGTTGTCGCACTTACCCCAAAAAATTATTCCATACTGAAGATATGAATAGAAATTTGCAAAGTAAGTGGTTCTTAAAGTTTGAGAATTGACATGGTGGCTTAAAGTCCTTAAGGCAAAACAGACCGTGCCGAGTTTGTTGCATAACCAACCAATATGGTCGATCCAGATGTATATCCAGGTAACGGACACTGTTCACCAGAGATTCTTGCTTATTGTTTATAGTTATTGAGGATGGTGTTTCACAAAAATTTATGGTTTTGAACAGTAAGCACTTGGTTTTTGTTTCATTTAACACTAGATTGTTTTGAGAAAGCCTTTGTTCCAAGTTGTGCAGGCAATGTTGGCCGTGTTTTGGAATATCAACAAACGTGTTCCCCTTTATTAAGACACAGGTGTCGTCTGCGTAAATAAAAACAGTACAGTTGCCGTTTTGTGTTCTTTTTGGCAAGTCATTCATGTATAATACGAACAACAGTGGTCCTAGGACGCTTACCTGAGGTACTCCTCTGGTGATTTTATTCTAACTTGATTGCGATGTTTCAGTTTTAGACTTAATAACCATCAATTCATGCCTGCAGGTAAGGCCAGTCCACGGATACCATACTGATGTAATTTTGTAAGATGTTATGGTCAAGGGTATCAAAAGCCTTACTTAGGTCTAAAAATAAATCGCAGGCAAGACTTCTTTCTTCCCAATTGTTAAAAATGTAATTTGTAAAGTCAAAGAGGGCAGTTTCGATGGTTTTCCCTATTAAGAAACCGTGTTGCCTAGTGTTCCATAGATTGCACTTTGAAATAAAGTCGTATATCCTGACATACATGATTTGTTCGAAGACTTTCGCGATAGCAAACTAATCGGTCTGTAATTCGCTAGTTCTGCAGAGTTTTCTTTTTTTAATATTGGTATGATGATTGCAGTTTTGAGACTAGTAGGAAAGATACCACCCAGCAAAGAGGCGTTTATTATGTTTGTTAGAGGTTTTATAATAAGAAGAATAGATTTCTTCAACAAAAATAGCGGAAAGTTATCAAGACCTGAGCTTTTCTTGCTTTTAAATTTATGTACTACTTCTAAAATTTCCTCTTCAGTAACTGGGCGAAGGAATAAAACCAGAATTAATGATAAAAATATGAAATTCTTTTGCAAAATATAGGAAAGCGATTGCAATCTCTAGCAAAATCACAAATGTGACATTTTTAAAAATTGTTTGATGTTATTAAGGCAACAAATTGACAATTATAAATTATAAATTATTTTTTGCCAGATGAAAATTATGAAAATTAACTAAAATTGTGTAACTGGCAATATAACACTATCTATATTGGCAGTTACATAATTTTAGTTAATTTTCATAATTTTCATCTGGCAGAAAAACTTGATTTTATAATTTGATAATTCTTAAAAAAAACCTTTTAGTGTAAATGTTTTATACAATCATTAAGATCGTGAAATTCTAGGTAATTCTGAGTAAACATAATTATCAAATCAAATCAAATGATCGTTGTCAATGTTTACTTGATGCATTACACAGCAATTAAAGTGAGTAAATTTATTTTTGAATTTACAACAATCAGAGAATGCAGATTGGATGTACAATACGTATACGTATGTTGTGAACCTTAATTTTCACTATTTTGGTCCTACCACTAAATTCATTAAATATTCATTTAATTGAGATATTTTTTTTTTTTTTAATTTTTGTCAATTCTGTAATGAAGCCAAAATTCAATTAAGATTAAATTTTCTAATTTTGTATTAGTCATTTTAAACTAACTATAAATTAATTGAATAACTCTACTTAAATCTACTTCGTGTATAAAGGCGTTCGTTAAACATCTGCTGCTGTCCTCACATTATATGAATTTACATTCACAGTTGTGTGCAAATGACACATGTGTTAGACAAAAAAAAAATAATGTCCGGACATTCCTCGAGCCCACCACAGACCGGTTCTTTGCTTCGTTAACAGAGTGCGATAGTGCATTTGACAAGGTTTGCCCTCGTTTTAATAATTACCGGTTATAAGTTCGTTGCTTTCCACCCAACAGCGAACCGAATTCAATTCCCTAACGCTCGCGGATCAAAATTCGCAGGTATTTTTACCTTGAACGTTTATTTTCGAAAACATCGTCTCCGCTAGGCTAAAGTGCGCCTGGTATTAAACTTTGAACGGCACGTATTATTTGTTTCGCTGCTCTCTGATGGTTCAAAGTCTCACGAAAGTATGTGAAACCCTAGTTATTTTCGAAGTAGATCTATTCAAGTTAGGCACAAGATAAAATATAGTTGGCTAATGCAAATTTACACTACTTAATTCTGTACTTGCAAAATTCTGTTTCATAACCAACCATAAGTTGATGTAATGAAAGCAGGCAAAATTAAAATAATGTTTTAATGATTTTTTGGTTTATTACTTAAAAGGTGTTCACATATAATTAAGCCAGTTGTGTAACATACGAAGGCCAAAAAATAAATCTACTGGTACTGTATGTTCTATAATATTTCATAAACTCCTAAGCTCGATTAATATGGCCGGTAATAATTTTCTAGTGGAACTTCGAAATACTGCACGCAATCATTTTTAATACAGCTGAATGCAACAGTAAATATATCCACGTCGATATGTCCAGTCTCTTTTATATATAACTTTAGCCTTTACATTTACATATTTACAACATCAAAATTGTCTGGTATTTACTGATTAGTGATTACTGATTATTTCATCAAATAAATATCTGTCAAAATTTCTATTTTAAAGACAGAGTCTCCTATGAAAAGATTTCACTTCACTCTGTTCGTTTTACTAATTTTTTCTAAAAGAATTCTTTTCTTTTCTGTTTTAAAGGAGTGGGACTAGTGACTCGTAAAATGGGTGGTGCAGTTTCCCCAGTTGTCGAATTGAACAAAGACGGTGATGGTTACGTATTGACGTCGAATTCTACCTTCAAGAACGTCGTCACCAAGTTCAAGCCCGGTGAAGAATTCGACGACGAGACTCCTGACGGCCGCAAAGTGAAATCAGTCATCAACATCGACGGAAACGTCATAAATGAAGTCCAAAAAGACACCAACGGCAAAACTACTACCATAGAGAGGGTTTTCTCCGACGATGAAATCAAAATGGTAAACCTCTGTGCCCAACCTGATTTTAAAAATTACATCCTCGTTTTGTTTCAGGTCCTGAAAGTGGACGACGTCGTCTGCACAAGAATCTACAAGTTACAAGCATAAGTTTTTAATTATTATAATAATATTATTTCTTGGTTCATATGAGCAAACTGTATTTGAGAGACTTGTTAGGTTAAATGTGTATTTTGTACGAATTTGTTTAGATTTTTCACTTTTTCCTATTTGCGATTTATTTTATTTCATATAATGTGTATCACAAGAATAAATTGGTTGTCTTAATTTGATTTTGTTTTACTGCCGGACTTACGCTCGAAAGATATCTTATTTACGCATACATTAGTTCTGGTTTATTATGAAATGTTAATTAATTAAGATAAGAAACTCACGATGTTGTGTACAAAAAAGTCAGCTTATTTTAGAACGTACCTCATAAGATTGAAAAAAGAATCGAACAAATAATAAATTGTAAGCACCCCTTCCTAAATAAATTTGATACAGCCGATCTCTAATTTTCTAAGAGAAGGTGAAAATTAAATTTTGATTTCAAAATAATAAAGAATTTAACGCAAACATTTGCAATTTCTGCCTAAAATTTCCTATTGAAGTAGACTGTTACAAGCGTTTACGTAAAGTAAATATTTAGTAAATTATTTCTGTAAATTGTTTGTAAATTATTGCAAAAAGCATGCGCTGTTTGTTAAATTTAGAACACGTTCTATTTCTACGCAATCTAGTTCTACTTACTTCATCAATAAATAATAACATACATATATTGGCAAGGGTAGACTGTGTTATGTCACAAAAGTAAAATTTTTAAGGAGAGCAATTTTTCTAACATTTTATAAAATGTTAAATTAGTATAACTGTCCAGAAACAAACGATTTTGGCAAGGGTACTTTTTGTTTTTTCCATAGGTGCATTTTTCATCTTTCAAATCAATATTTAAGAAATAGGTCTTTGATGTGACTTGTGTGTAGTTTTTCAAGAAAATGAGACTTGACAACACTTTACCTTTGGGGTGCTGATACACACCAAATTTAAAAAAAATTCCGAAATAATATTCGGCATCTTATCATTCTTAGCGAAATCAGAGAAAATAAATCACCGGCGTAATAATAAATAATTACAATAAAAACCGAGTTAATTTTAATTGCCAACGGAATTATAATCTGCATTAAACGCAACGACCTCATTAGTTTAGACCGTATAAGATACATTCTACAGGCGGATTCTTAAATATCGACAAAATAAAACCAGAGTATGAAGTTGAGATTTTGCCTCTGCTGATGTACTACCATTAGTTGCTAGTTGGAAATATCCGTTTAAACTCACTTGCTCGTGCCATTTATGTGATCTAAACTGAGACCTGTGACAAACAGAAAGCAACTAATGTCTACTCTTCTATTTCCAACTGATAAATGTATAATATATTCGAAAATGTAATGTGTATCAAGGTTACGCTACTGTATTGTATTTCGCAGACAGTAACTTGCTTTTAGAGTTCGTTTTTAATTTAATTCTAATTGATTATACCGAATGTTTTAATCCTGTAATCTGTGGTATCCACTCTTTAACGGTTTTAGTTAATTTAGAATCACCTGTATGTTTTGGCTGCTATATATAAATATATTCAATGCTTATTCATTCGTAAATCTTTGGACTTCGCTTAAATTTCGCTGGCGCAAATGTTGAACTGTGCAACACTTGCGAAATAATTTTTTCTAGGTGCAGTAAAAATAGGCATTTTCAAAATATATTTGTGAAATGAAGTAAATAAGTTGCATCCGTTTTAGCGTCAGTTGAAAGTTTTTCTAATATTTTTTAGCTTTTAAATATTTTCGGTTAAAAATAAACACGCTCGTAACAACATAAATTGTGTAAAAATTCTACAGCATTTTCTAAATACTGTTTGAAAAAGTATTCATTTTATTTGATTAGGAAAAATTAATTTTTTTGCTGAAAACAGAGGAATAGTTCCGCCGTTGTTGCTTACTAGTACATACTTTCTTTCATAACGCAATTGTAAAATCATTCGATCTTTTTTAATTAACGGCAAAGTAATTTTTTCATACAAAATATTTATTTTATTTTAAATTCTTGTACGTTTTTATAATAGGTAAGAGATTTTTCTGTGCTTGTAAAAGCCTTCAAACTTAGTATGAATCAGTTTTCTCTAAGCATTTGGAAGCATACATTATTGACTACAATTCATAAGAGAGTCTTTTGCAATCATCTTTCCTTTGAAAGAAAACATTTACATCACTGAATAAATATTTACGAAATATTCTGATTACATTACAGTCATTCCGATTAGATCTCATCACATATAAAAGAAATACTTTCCATTGCCTTCTTTCACGGATTGTACGGTCTTCATGTCCAGTATAAATTTTATCCACAGTAACATAATAGTCCAGAGTCCAATATTCTTGAAACTATTTCAAGATTCCTCAAGAGGCATGCTTCATCTAAACTGTGAAGCAAAACTGTTTCATTTGTAGGCATGGGAATAAACCAAAGGTTAAAGTTAATCGGTGAACAAAGTACCGGCTTTAATAATATTAAACATTGGGTAAGTAAACGTGGTATCAAATATAATCTAAGAAGTTCTATTAAGTTAATTAATAAGTCGAATTGTCAGTCGATTATTAATGAAACTGCAACTGTACATACATTATTTTTCAAATAAAAACTTATAAACACATTGTATGCAGAGCTATTCGATTCAAATATGCGATTCCTTCTGCTGCAGCTAAAAAAAATAGCAATCGGGGCTAAAAATACGTTGAGGTGATCATCTGGGCTTTAAATTTTTTTTTTAGTATTAAAGGGGACATCGACTGCGATAGTCATTTGCCCAGGGTATCATGAGATCAATATGTTCCACAGAATATGGTTAGATGGCACATCAAGTAAAATATCACAGAGGGAGTATCACAGAGCAATTTATCACAGATAGTGTAAGTATCACAAGCTATGAGTAATAACGCTAATACGGGTTATATAATCAGTAGTGAGGATGAGGGCCGTTTTGATAAAGGAGAGAACCGATCTTACTCGTTCAGACGAATTTTCAAAGATCTTCGAGAGTATCCCCCTAATGTGGTACACTCTACGGAGTCGGTCGAGGGAAGGGCATTGTAAAAAGATGTGCTCAACAGTATAGGGAAGTCCACATGTGGTACAGTGTTTGGGGCTCACCAGTCAACAAGTGAGTAGATGAAAATTTAGTGTGGCCGATTCTAAGACGTGTGATTGTGACTTGTTCTCTTCTTGTTAGTGTTAAGGGAAAGTACCAGGTTCTCGTAGATGGTTTAATTAGTCGGAAGGCGTTCACAACATTGTCCCACTGTCTCTGCCAGGATTGTACAATATGGGTTTTTAGATATGCTCCTATGTTTTCTCGCTTGACTGGGAGATTTGTCGGAGGTTGGGTAGTAGCTTGATGGGTAGTTATGTCAGCCAGCTCATTTCCCGGAATGTCCTTATGGCCCGGAACCCAAATGAACAGACATTTTCGAGTGTATTGACTCAAGATAAATAATATCCTTCGAGCTAGTGGATCAAGCGAGAAAGGATTAGAAATCCCTTGAATTTAGCTTAAAGAATCTGTGCAGATAATGATCTCCCGTCGAGAATCAGGAGTATTGTTTTCAAGCGCATGGAGGATAGCATACATCTCTGCAGTGTATATCGATGCAATTTTTGGGATTGCGATAGCATGTTGTTCCTTTGGTGTAACAAACGCTGCACCCACACCTATATATAAATTTTTTTTATATATTAAAATTATAAATTAAAATCAATTTAAACTGTGTTTAATTGGTTTATTTTTATTCAAAGATTAATGTCCGGTTGCCCAACGATCATCAAAACTAGTCATAATTTAATTTCAAATCATGATGATTTGATTGCCTATTAACGACGGATGAACGTTAGTGCAGCTGAACATTTAAATTCTATGTCGGACAATCTATTTAAAAAAAACCGCCTCACCGGAATAGTTGCAGACAAGCTATATAGGTCGGGTTAATTTGATGCTACTTCATAGCATTGATGTTGCCTATCTCCCTGTTTGTTATCTCTGTGCGTAGCTTAAGTGTTACAGCTTGACAATTCTGCGAGCCTTATAGCACAAGGTTTTAAGGGTGAGAATTGCATGCAGGAGGTGCATTTTGGATGCACATGATGACTGTACATACATCAAAGACGTGCTTAGTGTGGACGTAAACTTGAGGAATTTATTCCTTTTTTGAAATTTTTTATGGCCAAAAGGATTAAGGGTGGACTTTAATGTTGGGTTTCACGGAAGACGATTAAATTTAACCACCCGTTAAAATAAAGGTTACAATGTTTAGGTAAAGGAATGATTTTGTTCTTAATCAAATGAAAATTAACTAAAATTGTGTAACTGGCAATATAGAAAGTGTTAGGAAAGAGTTTATACATATTTCGGCCTTATTGGGCCTCATCAGAATTCCTGTTTTTGTTTTTTTGGGATTTTAGAAATTCAAAAAAGGGGTAAGTTTTTTTAAATTTTTCATTAAACCAAATTTTTTAAGGTACAGAGTTCAGATGAGGCCCAATAAGGCCGAAATACATGTATAAACTCTTGCCTAACGCCTTCTATATTGCCAGTTACACAATTTTAGTTAATTTTCATAATTTTCATCTGGCAAGAAAACTTGATTTTATTTCTTAATCAAATGATTAGATTTAATTCTTTCGTGAACCCCAGCACAACAGGAGTAATTTCTACAGGCAATTTTTTAAAGGTAACTTTTAATTAAATAACTGATATTAGTTAATAACATATTTTTGTTGAAAAAATTTGATTCAAATGTCAAATGAAATGACTGTTTCATGAATCATAAATGAAATTAATTTTGTGCGGTTTTTGTTTGACACATTCACGTTCGTGCTCAAGTCTGTACGCAGCTGTACCTGTTAGTTCCTTAGTTATTTTTCGTAATAACTTCCTTAGTATTTATCACTACAATACATACGAAATTCAAGATTTAACTGCACTGAAGAGTGATAAATGGATGTCTCGAGATGACAGTGTTCGAATCGGGGGGTGTAATAAACCGGAAATAAACTAATACTATTGATTACTTTTGAACAATACTATTTCGGAAAAGAATCATTTTAGAATTCATTTTCCAAATTCTTTTATATTTGGATATTTTGGTGCCATATTCTACGAATTCATCCATCTATTCTCCTTAATTCGGATTTTTAATATCTTTCCGGTTTAGCTTTCAGGGCTTACATCCACTTGTAAATCTCAAAACTTTAGTTTTCAGAAAATGATTGTCTTTTTGGATTTTGATCAAATTTATGAATTTTTGACAATATTTGAATGATTTTGTAGAATGGTAGGCAACATTATTTACAACTTAAATATCTCCAGCCACATTCATATTTTTGCACTGAATTTTTAAATAATCTTCCACGCTATAATCTAAGAGAATTTTTATGTTTTGATGCAGAGTGCACAGGTGCTTCGTTGTCAGATAAGTTTCTACAGAATAAAACCATATTTTTCAATTTAATTTCTTGGAAAATTCATCAAAGTTCTTTTCGGAATATTTCATGTATTTTAACGAGAATTCCAAATTCTTAAACAGATTTCTAAATTGATATAATCAGACAGAATATCTCCAGTTATACTTCCGGACAGCTTTTAGAAGTTTTTCCGGAAATCTTTCAGGTTTTTCTGCAATTGATATTTCTCGGTAACGAATTTCTTAGAATTAATTAAATTAAATTAATCAGCCTCATTTCATGACATTTTTCCGTAATAATTACAGCTAAATATCTGAATATTGAATTTCTTAAGACTATCATAATTTTTCCACGGACTTAAATGGTACATTATTTTCCAGGAACTTTCTTTCTATTGAATTACTTGGAATGCTCTTTAAGTATTTCTCGAATTATTTCCATTATTTTTTTTACAATAGTTTCTTTTCTATTTCTTATCGTATTCTCGGAAGTTTTGCCTGGATTGGATTATTAATTTTCTTGGAATTTCCTTAAGATCTAGATTCCTGGAAATGCGAAGATGGTGGGTTGTCTACCTGTCAGGCGTAAGGCAGTATTGGTTCTCTTTCAAGTTCCCGTCGTCACTACGCGCCATCTAGTCGTAGGCACGCGACCTTAACGGTACTAACGGTACATTCACAGCTGCAATAGCTCGTCCTTGTCTGTCGCACTAGGATAATTGCCCTAGGAGAAAGATACAGAACACATGTTAGTGTTTTCCATTAGCGTTAACGTAAAGACAGAACGCGAGCAGGAGCAGTAACATTTTACGCGAAGAGTTTACGTAGCTGTCAAAATTTCGATTAAAACTGCGATTGCTACGGGGTGTTCGGCGGTACACTGGCGAAATTTGGGCGGGCCATGGCGTGAGGTGCGTGTGCTCCCTTCGGGACCGTTTTCGGTGAGGTTATGTGCGGCCGTGCCGTGGAATGTTTTAATAAAACTCCTGTAATCAATAGATTGTAGTAAGTATTTTTATCGGGTGTTTTTACCAGATACGCTCGTATCTAGTCAGTTGTGCATTGTTTGTGCGTTTCGAACGGTTTTTTCGCTTTATGTAACCGCGGGTGCGAGTGTGTGTGTATGCACCAAGGTGCAGACGGACCCATCGCATTATTGATTTTAAGTCATCCGTCTTAGAAAATCCCTCTGCCTTCGCCACGACCATAGGAAAGGAAGGTAAATCTAGCTCCTTTCGGGCTCGTTCTCTGGTAAAAGTAAGTTTTTCACAGACGTCACGTCCGTGCGTTTGCAATTGTTTTGGTTTTTGTTTGGTTGCGAAATGGGTTAGGTTATAGGAGTTTCTCTTTACGTTTCCGTGAAATTGTAAAAACGATCTGTATCCGAGAAATTAAACCGTTCTCACACACCACAGATCATACTAATTTGGCTAGCGGTTCCAAAGGACCTCAAATTTTGATGTAACCTGATAAGGAACTTAATTGGTGCTTCTCAAAATGTGTTCCATGGTACTGGACATGGTACTGGACAAGTTGTATTTTAAAGAAATCATTGGATGTTTTATTAAAATTAAGGCGTCGGAGTTACCTATAAAAGGCAAGGGCCCTGTAATCTTTAAAAGAATGAGTAGGGCCCCCGCTACAAGACAAGTTTGAGAACCACTGGTTGCATGATCAAAACTCGAAGTAATTGCTTACGTGGGTGCATTCTTAATTTAAGTTCAATTAAACTGCAGTTTTTGGGTAATGGTGTCATGGATGAGTTAGTCATAAAATCTTACTCTTTATTATGTTGATTAATCTTCTGTTCATTTTATCATTTAAAATAAAATAAAAAAGTCCTACGCCAGAAGAGCCAAGGAAAAAAAGTTTATTCATTTCTTTAATACTTATTATAGCAGTCGTCAAAATTGTTTAATTATTATCGGAGCAATTTTCTTTAAACTTAGGACTTTGCAATAGGTCTCTTACAGTAATTTCTTTTGCAATGAAGTTTTCGCAAGTCATTTCGCCCTGTTTTGTCTTCTGGTAAAATAATCTCTTTTATGTAAAAGTTTTTAATTCAAAATCGCATGGGTTTGCAGTAAGGGTTGTTGCTTTTGAGATGAATTTAAAGGAATCTATTTTACACGCGTCTATGACATCGTGAAATTACTTTCACTGGTAAAAATTAAGCCCTATTCCCCATACACCTTGCTTTTCCAAAAGAACCTTAAGTTCTGATCTGTGCTGATACGGAACTCAAGTTTTAAGTATTTCCTTAAATAACCCCAAAAATCGTAGAGGGTTACCTAATAGGGACTACTGAAGAATATCGTGCTATGTTTTATTCCCTGTTAGAACTTTGCTAAGTAGACTAGTTAGAATAACATTTTTTTTTGTTTTCCGATAAATTGTGATCGAATTTAGTAATTTCCAAAGGTTCTTCCAAAGCTTTGATATCGGTTGATAAAGAACTCGATAAGATATTAATTAAGCTAATTGATGAAGTGGTGTTTCAGGTTGAATAAGGAGATAATGAAAATTTAAAACACTTATCTGAGTATTTGATAATTGTTATTCTCAGTATTTGCAGTTTTGCACGACAGTGTTATAGATATAAAAAATGCAACTTCATTACATCGATTAATCAAATAAATATGCATAAATAAATCTGCTTCTCGCCTAAAAACCTAGGATATGGCTTACCAATTAAGGGTAGAGGGATGGTAGCCTGGCGTATTGATTCAGGATTCAGTAGATACACAACTGTAGAGAGGTGAACTTTGAGATATCTAAAAAAAATTGGTACAAGTTATGTACTTGAAATAAATTTGGAATAAAACATTTGTCGGGATCAAAACAGCTTCACCATCCTCTGTAGTAATATATTTTACAGCTGACTTGACCACGTATTTAATTGAACGCATACCACTTTTTAATTGAAGGAATTGTCATTACCATTTTCATGTAAATAGCTCTTATTTACTTGACCATCTATTTTTTTTGTAAATAACAAAATTCCATAGTTGTCACCATCAAGGGTAGATGAGGATTATAGGATTTTTGTTGATGCTGACGAAAAATGAACCCAGTGGTTGAAATATTACCATGATACAGACGAGCAACCAGGCGTGACTTTAGTCTGGAACATGTTCAGAATGTTCAAACAGATGGATGTTACTCTGTCAAACATCTTTTAATTGAAAACCATGACTCCAAAAAGTACAAAAAGTTGTTTGATTGTTGGAAGCTTATGGTTGTTGGTGTTGATGTTTTAGGAATATTCATATCCTTTTGATTTTAGATTTTGGTGGTACTTCTCTCTATTGTAATTTGTATTCTTGAGACTACAAGTTTTTCTCCTTTTTCTTTCGTTTTTAACACTTTCTATAACACGCACGCGTCTTTTTTTTAGGCACACCATTGTGAACTTTACTTTTATTGAATGGAATTAATAGTTTTCTCTACCACAAGTTGACAACGACAGCTTACACAGCTTACACCTTTTTGACGTTTCTGGGTTATATGTATAGAAATAGCCATCTAATAATCTAATAATTCTGCTTTCCATTCATACATGGACCCTTCCGACCTTCCGAAGATCACTGCACACGGTTTGTAGACCCATTTGATGAAAAAATTCGTTATTGCCAGATCTGGTACTTAGTCCCTTTTGAAGTTATAGTCTTCAATTAATTTTCGATTTTCTTTGGTCTTTATGCAAAACTTTTTAGGTCACTCCTTTTTTTTTTACTAACAGATCGGCGATTATTTAGTTGTGTCAAAATAAACTCCTGGGGGTGCGCTTATATATATATACGTGGAAGTTTTAACAAACAGTTAGTTTAGTGTATTTGAGAATTGTGAAATCATGAAGAATACACGTTTGAAATATTTAAGTTTCGAAAATCGAATATGGAACATTTATAAAATACTTATTTTTGAAAGGACTCTTCCAGAATAAAATTACAATGTCGGTTTACCATTAATTATACCTCATATGCTACAGTAAAAATGAGTAGATGAGTTTAAGTGGTGAAAACAGAAGTCAAGAACGTATACAGTGTAGGAAGATTCATTTTGGCTTGCAGTCTATAATAGTATGATTTTTGAAGCTCGGTATACAATTCACAAACGAACAAACGTATACAAACGTATTAATTTTTGGGATGCAGTCTATAATAGTATGATTTTTGAAGCTCGGTATACAATTCACAAACGAATTGCAGGAGCTTTAAACTTGTGAACGTCTATTTTATATCATTTGGACAAATGATTCTGTTCACAAAAAAGAGGAAAGTTGAGATCCGTAGTCCCCAAACTTTTCCAAACTGAACTAACCTTTTCAGACGAAGTCAAATATCTGGGAGTCATTTTTGACCGGAAACTGAATTGGGGTAAACATGTTAATGTAAAAATAGCAAACGCATGCGTCGCTTTTTGGCAGTTTCGCCATGCAGTGGGTGGAATTTGGGGACCATCACCAAAAGATGCCCTATGGCTGTACACTGCAGTAATTAGACCCATACTTTGCTATGGAGCTTTGGTCTGATGCGGGCAAAAAAGGTGTGGAATAATAAAGGTCTCGGAGGTAGACACCACCTCATCCTAGAGGAGGCTCTGGATGAAACTCCTCTTTTTGGGGCGGTGGACGACTCCCTCGAATCTACATATATATTCAAGAAGCACTTCAACGTTCTCTTGAACGCTGAAGAAACACCTAAACTCGACATATCCATCTTCACTGATGGATCTAAGAGTTTGTAAGGAACAGGTGCAGGAATTTTCTCCGACGACCTGGACCTTCACATGAGTATAGCACTTGGCCATCTGACAACTGTTTTCCAAGCAGAGCTAGTTGCCATTATAGAAGGTGCAAGAGGAATTCTGGATAGGGGTGTCCAGAATAAAATCGTTAGGATAGCTAGCGGTAGTAGAGCGGTATTCTTGGCTGTAAATAGCAACAAAATATCCTCAGGATTAACACTCCAATGTCACGGCACACAAGAACAAGTGGCCAAATAAAACACCCTGCAACTCATTTGGGTTAAAGGACACGCTGGAACATTTGGCAACGAGCAGGCAGACGAACTGACTAGACAGGGCTCGGGGCAGCCCTTTTGGGGCACCATAGCACCGTTATCAAGTCTGTTTAATGCCTTACTGAAACAAAGATCCCAGGACCGACATATCTACAGACGGGTAAATCTAGACAAGTGTCACCAAGCAAAAACTGACACGATTCTGTATGGAACTACCTAGAAGAAGACTACTCGTAGGAATGATTTCAGGACATTGTAAACTAAACAAACATATGCATCGCATTGGTTTAGCAGACAGTCTAATCTGTACAGGCTGTAACTTAGAGAAAGAAACAGCTGAGCATATCCTCTGTGTTTGCCCCGCACTCCTCTCGATCAGAGGTGCCATGTTAGGGGAGTTCTGGCCTGACATGGCTGGAATTCGCAGTGCTCCTCTGTCAGACGTTCTTGGCTTCATCGAAAGGGTGAGATGACTCGAGGAACGCTGACAGTCAAACATTGCTAAACCTGGTAGTAGTACAATGGGCCCAATTGTGGTCTAAGTGCAAGTGAATTCTTATTCACCTCCTCACCAAATCCAGAATCCAGAAATCATTTGGGCAAGTGAATTCCGACAGGGCTGAATGCTGATCAAAAATGCTTGCGAATGACGGTGTTCATACCCTTTTAAAACCGCTTTAACGAAGATTCTTCCAAATTTTTAAGCTCTGTAGTGATATTAGATAAAACATGGATCTATTACTACAGCACTAAGAAAAATGACAAAGAAAAATGTTCATTTGATCTAATTTTATTAATGGATAAATTGTGGTTATGTTATAAAAACAAAAAGAAATTTATTTTATATTAAATATCTAAATTGTAATGGGTAATGTTAAAATCCTTTGGTGATATGAACATGCAGATATACATCATACTTGTTCAGCTATTCTGTATTCTTGTGGCTAATATAGCTTTTCAAACCATGAAAGTACATCTTAATGATTACAGAATACTGGCTTTTATATATTAATAATAAATTTCTTGAATATATGTTAACATCGTAATGATTTGCTCAAATTTAAGTAGATAACTTATGAGCTTTTAAACGTTAATACTATCAAGAAATTTCTTTAGACGCCTTCCAAGTAAATCCATATAAATGGTTCAAAGTAAATCATTCGTTTAACTCAATGAAGGAACCTTGAAGTGTCAAGGAAAGTTTTTCAAATTTTTGCAAAATTTTTATGCTAATTGCTTTGCAAAAAGTAAATGAATTAGGATTTGAATTGATAATGAGCAAACTTATCAAGGTACAGTCCAAACTATCATAAAAAAAAGATACTAAGTCTATTAATTGAGTATGTCTTGATTTTTCAAATGTATGGGGAAATCTGACTGCTTATCAAACGATTAATATATAAATAAAAATCTGAATATTGCATATTCGTTACGTACTTATTTAGCTATAATTTCAGTTACTAAAGAGGTTTCCTTTTTAATTGCTTTCCAAACTTCATAATAATATTATTTTTATGACGAAGAAAGCCTTGTCTATAAGTGTTCACCAAATTGTGCATTGTAGTTATTTTGTCTACTTTTTCAGTTTCATCTTAAGCATTCCTTTCTACACTATAATAGTTACTCTGTAATTCGCTAGGCATAGTTGTTGAGTAAATAAATTTACTATTATTATTATAAGATCATGACATAGAATTTAGTAGCTGGTTATTGCATCTAAATTTTGAAAATTCCAATTTGATTTGGTATATTTTATAGTTCAGTGAAGTTGGGTTTACTATCGACAATTCATGAGGGTTTTGTGTTGACTATTAACAATCCGCATATTTTTTTCTTACGTATTATAATGGAATGAATGCTCGCTCCTTTATTATGAATAGATTTACAATACATCAGAAAATATTTCTCGTAACCAAAGTAACGTGCCTGATAATATGAATTCAGTTTAAACCAACGTTCTCGTGTTTGTTTGGAATTTTGAATGTTTGTTGGAAATTTAGTGGATCATTTGAATATGTAACGATTTGAGCATTTTTTTTAAATAAATCGTCTGTATAAAATCACCGAAGTAGTTCTGTTGGGGAGTCGTTGTGAAACGATGTGATTTCAACACAACGGAGCAGCACCACATCCTTAAGGAAGACAAGTCGACAATGGTTGTGTATCCCGGAAGGACATATGCCACAATTGGTATGCCTACACTATTGAAATTGATACATATGAACAACTGTCACCAATGAAATTTGCAACGATGATCAAACAGCTAAAATGCACGAATTTTTTTAATAAAAACTTGAGCTTGAGAATTTAATTATTGTTTGCACAGAATTGATTCGAATTTGTATGCATTACTTTCCACGGAGAGTATATTAAATTAATTCCACTTAAAAAAAAGTTTAGGGCATAGATTTACGGAACCTTTTCTACTATTTTGTTTTTCAGGAAAGTTTAATTCATATGCTATAACTCATTCTGTATGTCTGGTTATAGACTGTTATTGTAAATATCCGGAAAAACATAAGATAATAAATATTGAACTAATTTACTGTAATAATTTCCGTGTAACTTTCTCACGGCATAATTTTTATGCACACAAAACTTGAAGAAATGAGTTGGAATGTGCACAAATGTTCTGCCTGTACTCTAAATATCTCCCAGATTGATTACCATCTCTTTCGATTCATTAAATTTCAGGAAAAAAATTGGGAAGAAAGGAGGAGTGCTTTTGACATATCTTCATTTAATTATATTTGTTTGGATACTTCCATAGTGTTCTTCTCGACGTGCAATGGCAAAGAACTATTACAAGAATACTTTTCATTAATTTACTTTTTACGTAATTACTAATTCTGTTTTATTCGATTAATCTTTGATGAGACGACAAGAAAAAAAACAAGGCGCACTGAATTTGTTTAGTAAATGCATATAATTTTGTTCTACGTTTTCTCGTTGTAACCGTAGAGCTGGTTTATTATCTGGCAAACAAAGATTTCAAAAATTATTGCAGATAACCATACTTTTGAGTCACGCTTCATAAACCGGAGTAAATATAATATAACGGTGAGGGGTTTTACGAAAGTCTAAATGATACTGGAAATGGATACTGGAATGGAAATGTCTATGGCTTTATTAAACGAAATTAGATTTTTTTAGGGAAGAATAAATGATAAGCTGAAGATTGTTAAATTTGAAGTCAGTTGCTGTTGAATTTTAAAATAAAGAAAATGAAATAAATTTATTTATTTCATTTAATTTTTAAAAATTTTTATTTAACAATCTTCAGCTTATCACTTTTTCTTCCCCTAAAAAAATAGGTAAATAAATTAATTCCTTAATTTTTATTGAAATAAATAAATCTATTTATTGAAATTAATTAAAAGGGCTTTCTTATTAATCGATTTAAGATTAAATGCCATAGATACATCTAATTAAGATAATTTTTTATTACGAACATGATTAAATTTCGGTATCTCAAAAATAATAAATTCATGCTGATCATATTAGGCATTGAAGTAATTCGCTTGTATTCTTGGCATTTCAAAAGTTCTTTTTCCTAAAATTTCGATCAACATTTTAGTACTCGTATTTAGTTAAATGCATCCATTTCCTATAAAAAGTGTCTCTCATCACCATGCCTGATGCGGAAAATTCGACGTGAAATTACATACACCGTAATGAAATTTAGATAGAACGCGATCTGAAAGCTGTTGCAATTCTATCCTCATTTCAAAGACGTGCATCTTAAGAAGACGTATCCTTGGATGTACTTCAATCTGTTGGTTTTCTCACAGCAAGTTAATTAAAAATTGTAAATAAGAACAGAATATTGTAGATCTGTGTTCTTTTATTCGATGCATTAGTATTAAAGAAGAACTTCTGAGTGTGTTGGTTCACTTAACGTAGTCTTTTCAAATTTGGATTAAACGAACAAAATCCGAATGTTCTGGCTTTGGATTTAGAACTCTGTGCTTTTCCGCTGCTTCCAATCCTTTGTATTCCTAAATATATTCATCTAGTCCGATCATACAACATCCCTCCACCATTTAATTCCTTTTCCTTATCTTTGTAAAAGTAAGATGCTCATAACAGAAATCGTTCATTTTTATTGAAACACTTTTAAATATTCTTTTTACTTGTGATGAGAATTCATAATGCGCAGAACACTCCAGTTTGTTATCATCAGTTATCACAGTACTCATGCAAACCTTTATCAGACATTAGCATGCTTCAAGGAATTGGTTGCGTTATCTTTAATTATTTAAAAAAGATGGCTCATTAAGACATGATATAACAAGAACTGGGAACAAAAGTCTTCTTTTGTAGTTCATAGCACGAGCAGTTGAGAAGTCAGAGTAGAATCGGTTAGAATGAGAAAAAATTGTTAGATTTGTGTCGAACCTAAACAATGATTACTCAACATTTATTCTATTGGGATTGTATCTGCGCATTTCAAAGAGGAAAGTATCAAAACGGCGCCGTAAAAATATGGCAAATAGATAAATAGTGTCGAGCAAACAGATTGACGGCGCTGCTAAACGCGCAATCAACAAAAACATAAACGAGTAATTAGTACCAGTTATCTCATTGCCTTCACGGTTTATGAAATTATCGGTTCTGTCGGCGTTTGCCAATTAGCTATGACGAAAGTGAGTGTAAAAATAGGTTTCATTGTCTGCGAATTTATTTATTAACAACGCCAAGAGCCCGCCTTTCACTTCGCTCGCTTTGAAATTACGCACACACACACATACGTGTCGATTCAGGAATACCATTATTGTTATGATAATCAAACGGCATCTAATAAGAGGTAGCGGTTTTCGAACATCTTGGAACTGCGCCTTCCGAGGATAATAGCTGTTAATTTACGAGAAAACCGGCGTTTTAACGACTTTTAGGTACCACGGTCCGCTATTAACGTTTATTTATAATCGAATTTCACGGACAGGCTAAAGAACTTACCGTTACATTGTTTTGATTGCGAAGAATTCTACCTGGGTTATTTTTGTTACCAGGAGAAAACGTCTGCTGCATAACAAGAAGGAATTTTTAGGTCCTCGGAAGGACACAATTTCGCACAGAATTTTAATATTGGTTGCGCAAACTTTGAGATTTTCATTCAAAGTCCAATGAAGATAAGTCAGTTTTAGTTCTTATATTCACTTTCTATCTCCTTTGAAAAATTAAAAGCTTAAAAGAACACCCAAATGCTTTAATCGTTTTAGTTGTATTAATGCAAGACTTAATTTACCTACCATAAATTAGATTAATGCGATGTCTTGCCGATGAATGCGAAATTTACGTTTTTGTTGTTATCAAAGAAAAGATTTAGATGGATTATTGATTATTATCAATGAGGGTTTTTGCTGTATTCTGACAGCATTTATATCATTATTTACAAGTGCAAGCGGGGCCTTGTATTGTTCAATTGTTTACAAAAGAATGGGTGTTATATCTGCACACCTTCGGTAAATAATTGAAGTTTACACGCTGTAATACTTTTATGAAAGAATGATGAATGCATGGAAAATAAAAGTGGACTTAAAATGGTACCTTACGGGGCACTTCAGGAGATTAATGTCATCGTAATTACATAATTATGTAACCGAACATATGCTCTGTCTTATTAAAGCAATATTGTAGATCGCGAAAAACCTAAGAACAATAACTAGTAATATAAATCTGCCTATTAGGTAAATGGCCTTAAATCTTTATAAAAATAGTTATTAAATCTTATAACTTTCACTTCTTTTTCTCTAATTTCTTCCTCTACTGAAAGTATTTTTAGATCACTTTCAAGCCTTGTTTGGCACATACTGCGGGTGCATTCATAATAAATTTCAGGACTTTGTTCTTCTCTTCTTTGTTTTTTCCAAACAATAAACCTTATCAGTTGGATCTGAAATACAAAATTGGGGACATTTTCTAATGTCGAATTTTATCGCCTTGGTTTGAGATGTTTCAGTCCACTACCAAAATGTAAATATTGTTTTTATGTAAAAAAATCTGATAGATACATCCGGAATTATGACAATAAATTACAGGGGTTTAAAGAGAGCCTTGGCAATTATAAAAGTCCATGAACTTTGTTTTTCAGGTTTATCCTTTAAAGGTTAAAACAAATTTCGAGGATTGGTAAAATTTAACTCATCAGATACCGTTTTACAACTTTCATTAATTCTTTTCATATGGCATTAGACGTTCGTGTTTTACTTTGTTCTGTTTTTAAACTAACTCGAATTTCATTGTGAAAGCTGGAAGACGATTATAGTTATAAAATTCCGAATATATAAATCTTTTTTTAGTATAACTAGAACAAAATAAATAGATTTCGCATAATTCAGTAGCTATTTTATAACAGCAAGAACGAAATGGTGTGCACTAACACAAAATACAAGACTGGAATTAAGTAGAAGAAATATAAAGATTTTCTCCAATCTAAAAATGAACACCAAGTATGCCCTGATCCACTTACCTCTGGTTTACCAAATGAAAAAAAAATGATATATTCAATAAAGTGAATAACTTTCTGATTTGCTCTAATCAATAGAATGATTTATTTAGAACTGAATTAATTATGAAACACTTTCTAATATTTCATAAATTTGTTTTAATTTTGCATTATTATTTAGCATAATTTTAAGTTTCCAGTACAATAGGAGATTTGTTAGCAGCAATTCTAGCGAGAATTGTACTGATGAAATAACGGCGTAGATTTGGAAAGTATTTATTATTTATAATTTGTAAGACAATTTTTTACGATGGAGGAATCAAAACAGAATCCCATGGATTGAGGCTAATTTAATAATTCTTATCTAATTCAATTTGTTTGAACAAAGTTTAAAAAAATATGGATTGCTACTAAAAGTAAAAAAGTTATAAACACAGACAAAAGATTTTGCTTGACTTGTTTACCTAACATACAATTCGACTATTGTATCGTCATTGTATAACTACATATATTTTCAAGAACATTCAGTTACGAATATTTGTGATAAAACCACGACATAGTTGTCTTTAAGTGAAGAAGAATAAAAAAAACGACATACTGATGCTTGGGAAGAACTTTTGCCACGGTATGAAGCAGAAAGAGATGTCTTTCTGGCAAGGATTGTGATTGGGGATGAGTCCTGGATGCACTAACCAAGAGAGCAAGCAAAAAATGGTGTCACGCCACTTTACGAAAACCCAAAAAGGTTTGCACACAACTCTCGGCAGGAAAGATTACGTTGATCCTTTGTTTGATACAAGAAGATTAATTTTGAAAGATTACATGTCTAATGGGGTTATTGTTACTGGAGTCACATACTCCTAAAAACAGCCTACAGAAGCAAAACAGTGGCAACCATTCAAGATTTGAGTGTTTGAGTGCCTCCTTACTTCCTTGATCTCACCTCAAACGATTACCATGTCTCTGATCCACTTAAAGAGGCATTAATTGGAAAAAAATATTAGTGCAATGATGAAGTGAAATAACTGAATTATTTTATGGAAAAAAATAACCCAAAGGGAAAATTGCTCATGGGGCGCTTCTTCATTTCGTTTTGTTTGCTTTTTTCTTTTTGTTATTATTCGAATAAGTAGATTTCCAGTCAGTTTGAGGAGTGTTGTTAACATAAATTTTATTTGTTTGTTAGAAAAACTTTAACCTCTATGGACTTTGTTGAAGGTAAAATTAAATTAAGTTTATTCATGATATCAGGCGATAAGGACGAAAGGATAAGATAATTAAAACCAATCATAATTTCTTTCAATCGTTATTAATAAAATCGATAATAATTTATTTTATTTTTTTGTGTTACTATTAAGGCCGGTCCACACCCAACGTTTTATACTCGGTTTCGATTAACGCTTTTATACTCAGTTTCGATTACTACTACTTTTCCCACTCAGTCCCGCAGATGATCCAAACATTGGTTAATGAAATTTGCTTAAGATTATTTCTATTTTAAACTTTACTAAAGTTATTATAAACTAATACAAAAAAATGGACGTACAATGGAACTTAAAACAAAAATAAACTAATCTAAAATTTAACAACGCTTTTATACCTATGTCGAAAGAAAGGGTAGTAAAGACGGAGGCAAACGACATGCCTGTGCAAGTCTTGGATAAATATGCTTTCGGCTTCAGGAGGAGACCTCAGCAATTGCCATAATTGTTTTCCAGTCCACAAGCACTCTGCAACGTCTTTAACATTGCAAACAAAATGTACAGAACCTAGCGTGTGGACCGTACTTTAAAGTGCTTTCTCTCTGATGATTATGATTCATTAGTGTCATAATGCAATTTGAGTGAATTAAAATAGGAACGTGTGCGTGTGTAACTCACTAATTTACGTAATACTACACAGGGTTCCCCACTGTTTATTTTAGAGTGCCATCCAGATGCATTAATTAAGTTAATCGAGTTTACTTTAGGCATCGATCGTTGTACACACATGCATGCACCTTAAAATATTCGGTCTTCCGGACCGCTAATTAAGCGCGCATTCGTTTGTCCGAACCGGACATTCTATTCCGTTTCGCTCCGTTCTTCGCGTTCCTTGGTGCGTTACACTTCATCCTAATCAACTCCGTAGACAATGTTTGTCTTTGTTACAGATAACGAGTCATGTTTAACTTCATGAAGAAGGGCGTCATTGATAAGGATGACAAGGAGCGCAGGAAGAGAGACAAGAAAGACAGGAAGGACAAACAGAAGCGGGACCGAGCGAGCATGTCGGCGGAAGAACTTCTCAGATTGGACGAGGTAGGTCTTTTTTTTTGAGTTCCTGTCGCTTTTTTTCTGAGATTTGATTGTGATTAACAGAATTTTATTGAGTGGCGCCTTTGATGTTTGCTGAAACGATTGTGCTTAATCGCGCTTCCTTGCTCTGTCGTAACTATGGCAGGAAGAGATGAAATGATGTCGTAGAAAAATGTGCATTGCATCGTAATCACATTCTGTGATTGTATTTATGTTGCTATTGCGGTTACAGTTTCTTGAATTCCCTTGCAAGTTTGTTTATCTTTAGAATTTACACAAGGAACATCTGTTTTAAAGCTGATATAGGGATGCGATGTAAGGGGGAATTACAGTTTTCGGAGAATAATTGCTCGTCAGTTTATCATGATGTATAACTTATCGATTAGTAATTTATCTTTATGTAGTGGTTAAAATGAATTTAAATACTTCTCAGATAACGAATAAACAATATTAAAACGGTAGTTTTTGAAAAAACCGAAGAATCTACAAATTGAGGACAAAAATGTGTGAATGGGTACATTTCTATTAGCATTAATTAAAATTTAGTAGTGGTCATATTATAAATGAGGAAGAGGCAGTGAACTGCTGTAACATGATACAAGATAAAAAAAAATCATAGAGTTCATATTGTATTAGTCTCCTTTATTTTTCATTTCTGAAGAAACTGTCGATCGATTGCGAAATGATGAGGTTTGTGCGGTTTTTAAGAATTTTACAATCAAAACAATAGATGAACAGAAAACAGAAGACTACGATTATAACAATTTGTGAAAGTCATTGTGTAATATAACAAATTAATTCTCTAAAAATAACTGGAACAGAACTGTAAAAGGATAAAAAAAAAACAAAATATGAAGACTAAGACAAACACCAACGTAATACGAAAAATAATTCCACACGAGGGAATTGAAATAACCAACAACTATAAAATGCCTAGATGATATAAAGAAGTTAGCTTTAAAAAAACGTATGTCATAGCTTATATAATTAAATTATGTCAAAATTGGGTAAACATTTGAACATTTAACTTCAAAATGTTCGTATGTGGACAAGATCTAGCTCTTAATCTTTAGTTTCAGTTGTTGCACGACTCATATTCATTAGTGGAAGTAGCCAACGTAAAAAGATATTTTCAAAGTAATATGTACGTTCTTAAAAGAACATATTAAAATAAATTGTCTTGCATAACCTAAAATTCCAATTTTAACAGTTATTGATAATCTCAGATAATCTCACATAGAAATACCTGACACAAATAGGATGACAGCGAAAGTAGTAGGCACAAGCTTGCTTGTTCCTCAAGGGGATGGATTTTATAAGATTTCCCCAACTGAACGAATGGTGAGTTCCGTTACCTGAACATGCGCAGAAGTATCCAAAACATACACGACTGCATCTGCTACATCCTTGCTTTTCAAAACTGGGATATCTTTAAGCCATTATTCGTTTTCCTGGGTGTCAGATACCCCCCCCCCCCCCAGCAACGCTCATTTCTGTTTCAACTCTACCTGGACTCAAACTGGTGATTTTAATTTTGCTTCCCAAACGAATCGCTTCCAGTCTAAAGCCGTCACTGCAAATTTTGATGCCGAGTATATATTCGAACCAGGAAAATTAAGAACATAATGTCCAGCAACGCCGTTGATGTTAATTATATGTCCGTTGATAATTTTGATGGCCTCGCAGGGCGCGCTGGTAAGACCCAGCACGTTCGTATCCAGAACTTCTTTCCATTGCTGGGAGTTGCCGTCAACCAAGCTATTTTTTCTTCCGAAGCCTGCGTTGTTGATCAGCTCATGGATTGGGCCAACGTTTTTCAAGGTCCACTCGAATGCCTTTGATGATGTCGTCTTCGACGGAGATGTCTGTTTGGAGGAAGTACATCTTGCCCTCTTTGCCTTAGAGTTCCTTGGCTAGTTGTTCCAAACGGTCTTTTCTTCTGACTAGGCCAACCATCTTCAGTCCAAGCCCGACTAAGGTTTTGGCTGTAGCTGCTCCTATACCCGAGCTGTACAATTTAGGATAGGTACTTTTGTTTTCAAGACTACTTTTTTGTTGAAGACTCGATATGAAAATATATTTGAGAAAGAGAATGCAATAATTAACAATAAAATACAGAAAACAAGAGATCATCCGGCAAAGAATGGATACAAAAATAAAGGAAGAAGAAAAAAATTCGAAAGAAAACAAATAGAAACAAACGTCGAAAAACTTTCCGCCAGAAAACCGTCTCATTCAATTTTTCTTTTTTTTTTTAAATTGGATGTTTCGTGCAGTCTCTTCTTTTAAAGTCTTTTGGTTTTTAATGTTCATACACTCCATTAGAGAGTCTTTTTAGAATCACCATATTCTTCATATTTCCTCGGCGTTTGTTTCGCTCTTCTTTTGCTTCTTCTAGTTGAATTACTTTTTTTTGTATTTCACTGATTTACGAATTACATTTTTTTAACAATCCACGTGAGGATCATCGTTTTTCTTTTGTTTTTCGAACATGTTTTTGTTCGTTTTTTGTTATGTCTATGCAAGAGTACAAGTTTTATAATTTCGATTTCGCATATGTATTATAAAAAATATTTTTCAACTTTCCAAAGACGAAAACATTACCCGAAGGGTTTAATTAATTCTAACAACTCTCTTACACATAGGGTCCCATTCACTTCTTGCTGCGCCACTGACGGTTACACCTGAGATAGTGAAAGGATAATGTGTAATGTGTAAATTTCCGTTTTGATTATGTTTGTGTATACTAATTATTTCTTCAGTATTTGCATTATTTTGTTATAATTTTTTGATATTTTATTAGAGGTTAAGCTGTCTTTGATAAAATTAAGAAACTGGTGTAAACAAGAGTAATTGTCATTTTAGCTCTTTTTTTAAATCTAAATTGTTAAATTAACAAAAATTTTCTAACGCAACAATTAATTCAGAATTGCAGCTCAAATTGTGACAGATATCTGATTTGTCAAATTGTTTTTAATTGAAAGCAGTTCAAATTGGTCAATCATTTTTTGCCATCTCAATTGTGCTCTTGTGTTTTTTTCTGCTCGTAATTTGTACTTAATCATTAGTATTAAGGACGAGTAATTTCCACGTTCGCGAGGTGATAAATTATCCTTAATCACCACCGTAATTATGAAAGTCAAGTCAGAGTCGTCTGGTTTTTCATTTTATTTTGCAACAAAATGTAAATTATGCCTTGTGATCATCAAGTACTGCAATTCATGTTCGACACATTTCGTTTTGTTTAATCGATTTATTAGAGCTGTCAATCTAAGTGAAAAATATTTTTGACCTAAATTAGTTGTTTTGGCTACTTTCATTCTAAATTTACTTGTTTTTTAATTGATCTTTTCTTTACGGTTTGTAACATGCTCAAAGTTGAGCAAATATTTGTTCCAAGTTTTAAATATTCAATGTTATATTATAACTTCACATTTTCTTAATAAATGATAAACATATTAATTAATGTAAAAATATTATTTAAATAAAGTTAATAACAAGTGAAAGCAATGTCGAGTATGAGTAAGAAGAAAATGTCATCTATTGCTGTTCTCTAATACGAAATAAGTTTAGAGTCTGAGTCACTTTGATATGGCCATTATTTTTTATATTTTTGGTCAATTTCATCTTTTAGTTCAAGGGCACATAATTTGCATACCCATGCACTTATAAATTATTTTGTTTTCTTGTTATGGAAACCAAGTCATAGTCGTCTTACTATAAATAAGTTATTTGTTATCTAAAAGGAATTCATTCTTATCCTAACAAACTTATAATTTTTTAAAAATTAATTTCATTATTGACATGTTTTATTTTAACACGTCAGTGTAAATTGGAACCATCAATATTAAAAGTTCCAAAATCGTGACCACCAATTATGTCACTCTCAAAATGATTAATCTGCTTTGTCTTATAATAAAAGCCTTCGATTAATAAATTTTTTTTAAACAATTTCCCGTACTGGAAGGTCAGAACTCCAGCATCCGCCGTTCTTTTCTCTATTCCTCTCCGACAGGAAAGCACGCCACTGTAATTAACACCGGAGGCAAAATTGAAAAATGTTAATTGTGACATAAAAAAGCAGATTTTGCAACCTTGACAGCAGACTAAAGTTATGAGTCTTCAGTTATGAAATGATTTAATCATTTACCTAACACGCCATCAAGACTGAAACGCAGATCTCCGGTTTTAGTCACTTCTAAGATTTTACGAGCTGAGGACGTCGTCAGAATGAGCCCCGGTTTCCTTTTGTGTTTGTTTGTCACGGTTCTGCTCAATTACACCCCTGGTAAGTCTCTGATAATTTGCTGACAAACGAGGTGCTACGAACATTTCTACCATTTTTAGCCTTGGCAGAGAAAATTTCGTCCAAATTGGATTTTGGTTTGGATTCGAGTGATAAAATCGAAATCAAATCCGACAGCCAGATTTTAGAATCTAGAAACTTGCCAACCAGAAGCCCCGATGATGGTAATAATCACGTGGTATGTTCGGAAACTGGTTGCAACAAAACTGAGGTGCAAACGAAAACAAACGGAATTTTAACTGATGTGTTAGTGCACGTTCAAACAAGTGGAGGAGCAACTTCAACAACAGTCAATAACGACACAATACCAGATGTTCCAGTTATAGTCGGCTATGGAGGTACGTCACCTCCAAATATTAACTCAGACAGCCTTCAAAACTCCAGACCTCTGATCGTTACTAACATCGAGGAAGTATATCCAAATTTGAACAGACGGGTGGACCAAGATACCTTCTATTCAACTTCAAACCCCAGTTTTAATAGACGGGTGGATCAAGACAACACCTTCTACTCAACCTCAAACCCCAGTTTTAATAGTAAGGTAGACCAAGACAATACGTTCTACTCAACCTCGAACCCCAGTTTTGGTGGTACCACCCAAACATTCGTGGCCATACCCGGTGCTAATCGTGTCGTCCCAAGCAGCTACAATAACAAACAAGTAAGCAATGACAATGACTTTCTCTTTGTACCTTACTTCGACTCGTCACGTAACTTTGGTGAATCTCCTCCGCAGGCTGTGTGGTATCCAAAGAACGGTGTCAGTTTCAATCCCATCGAATTCAAGCGTTTTAACAGCAGACCAGTTTGGAATAAACAACCACCGGGTAGTTATCGTTCTTACGCAACCACGACACCTTCAACGGGGTACACCACGTGCATGTGCCAGAATTCGGGGTTGAATTGGTATCCGACGACACCTACGTGGCGTGTTGGTAATCAAAAAGTTGGATATGCGAGACCGTTCGTTCAAAGCAGAGAAAATGAGGCCCATATTGATGACAAGCTTGGATCTTTCAACTAGTACTATTTTGCCAGTAATTTGTTATTTTGAATTTAATAAATAAATGAGTGAGCTTTTTCCTTGTTTGTATGTAAACATTATACTTTATTTGAAGTGAATCACGAATCAGTCCAATACAATCAATTAATTCTTCTTTAAAATGAATGATTGTTTACATTTAAATGTTTGGAACGCAGACATTCTAAACATATTCTTCTGTAATTACTTTTGTTTTCCAAGAAAGAAATTTGAAAATTGCGTTCGTCGATAACAGCTCTGAATAAATGAAGGATGAAAGAAAGATAAGGAAACTCATAAAGAACTATTATTTATATATTTTGCATTCACTTATGTATTAATTGGCACTTAATGTAACAAAATGAAATATTGAAGATGTCAATAATAAACCTGTAAAAAGTATAACAAAGGCAAATTTAATTTTATTGCGAAAAAGTGGAGTACTTATCAACAATTGCCCTTTATGAGATAACGCGATCTATTTTAAGACGATTTGTTTCAATACTATAACATCGGCTATTGTGTGAAACATTCTTCTTTAATTCTTTCTTGTTGCGACTATTTTTTTCAAATGTGGCCTCTTATTTTAAATGCAAATAATAATTAAGTAGAAATTTATGGTGTTAATATTTGGAATAAAGATTTAAACACGATAAATTGAGCAATATTTGTAAAATGATAAACTATAAGAACTAGAAGTATCAAGTACCTAAACTATAATTCAATAAAGTACAATAAACCAAAATTCACACTGAATTGAAATTGAAATTAACGCATGTCGGCAAAAACAAAGAAAAATATCGAAAATATTAAACAAAGAGAACTTGCTTGTTCCTATAAACAACTAAAATTTAATTAACTTCATGTATAAAAATAATACATCGTTCACTAGTTTTATGTATCCTCCTAGTCATGATTAAAAATAAACCGAGCAGAATTATAAATAAGACAAAATATATACGTGCAAAACAACACAGAAGACGCTGATCACAAAACTTAGTCACCATCCGTGGTTTAAAATAGGAAACTTTCAACAATATTTAGGTTCATGAGAAGCGCACGAAATTGTTGAGAGAAAATGAAAGTCATATAAAAAGTCCGTTTTATTTCAAATAAAAACCGATTATATTTTTTTGTTTATTGTACATGAATGAATTTTAACAGAAAACAATATTTTGTTGCCATAAATAATATTTTTTATTAAATGACTTTCGTTCGTCGAAATAATATCACGAATATACAATTTAATTTGTCGGAGAGTTATAAATCAATTTAAAAGCCGACGTTTCACTTTATGTTGACAGACATTTTCTTCAGGAAAAATAATAAATAACCAAAGCTATCAAGAGAAGTTAAAAGCGAAAAAAGTTATAGGAGTACTTATATCTTATAAATTGAATAAATTTTCTTATGCATTGGAATCAGTAGCGCTTCTTTCCATTTTTCGGCATCTTCTCTTCTTTCTATATTTAACAGATTACTTTTTGTACTTTTTTGCACCCTTACTTTCCACCCTCTTTCAAAATTTCCCCTGGGGTTTAGTTATTCCTTAACTTGAAAATAATATTTTTTATTTCCTCTATGATAGGCTGGGTCAATATTAGATACTTCCTTTTATTGATTCTCACCATTTAATACCTCTCGGTAATAATTCCTCCAACGTTCTATTCTTTTCTTTAGTTTCACCAATCAACACATTCTCTTTTGATTCTTCTGCGTTTGTTTTCCATTATGAATTTTCTCCCTTGTCTTTCTTTGACAACAAATCTTCTTCTTTAAAAGCTCTCTCATTGTGCTGGGTATCCTGTTGTTTTTCTTTCTCTTAATTTCTTTTCGCAAGCTTCATCGAATCATATTTTCTTTTTTGTTCCTTTTTTATCTTTCCATATTTGCGCTTGTTTCCATTTTGTTCTATTTTTCTTCAATATTATTAACTCCTCTTCGCAAATCTCTATGTATAATTTTTTTAAATTTTGCCTTTACCTTTTCTTTGCTAAGATTTGCAATATTAATTCTCCACCTTAATAAATTAATTTTCGTTTCTTTTGTTTTAGCTCTAACTAGCATTTTATTCGCATCTTCTCCTCTACATATAATTTTTTGCATCCCTTATATTTTATTTTCTATTAATGCCATCTGTATGAATGTAACTATGTGCCTTTACGTTTCTGTTTATGTTGTTTTATTTATGTTCTTTCATTTTCGTTGATCTCTTGATGCGCTTGCCTGTTCATTGATTTGATTTGAGCGTTTAGGTCTCTAAAAATAGTAAAAATATTCACATTTTTACAATCTGTCCGACAAATTATAATTTTCGTTAGAATTTTATTTTATTATTAGAGTTTGGATCTATCTGTATGGATGTCAATGTACTGGGTTATTTTCAAAATTCTTAATTGGAGTTAGCCATGATTTTTCAAAGGTTGTTGGCAATCCTGACTTAGACAACTTAAATTTTGAATTAAGTCATAAAATTGTCAAATAATTCGAATTTTCTCAATTTTATTTTTAAAAATGTTCTCTTTGGAGCAAAAAGTTTTTTTTTTGCCGAAAAGCTATTTTAAAAATGCCGAAAAAGATGAAAATGGTGAATAGAAATATTCTATTGCGGCTTGCTTCAAAGATTTTAGAGCAAAATTTCCAGAATTCCATGTAAATTCCAATGATCTTGCTGCACTATACAGTTTCTGCATTCCGAACCAGAGGTAATGTTGCTCGTAAACTAGGAAGTGGTCCTCCTTTGAAGAAAACTCCCGAAGTAGTAAAAGACGTTCGGATTCGAATACAGCAAGGTCCTAAAAAGTCTATTGCAAGATTGGCCCAAGAAACAAATATATCATATTCAACTTGCCAGAAAGTTTTAAAGAAAGATTTAAATTTATTCCACTATAAAATAACTATTGTTCAAGAACTTTTACCAGTAGACATTCCTAGACGACTGAACTATTGCCACTGGTTTCAAGACAACTTGAACTACAACGAAGCATTGAACCTGACCTTTTTTCCTGATGAAGCATGGTTTCATTTGTCAGGATACGTTAACAAACAAAACATAAGGATTTGGTTAAGTGAAAAGCCTAAAGAATTCATTCAGCATCCGCTTCATTCAGAAAAAATTGGAGTCTCGATGGCTGTATCTCGGAGGCGCATATTTGGTCCAATATTTTTTGATCGAATAATAAATGCTCAGAGATATCATGGCGAATTGCTTCAGCCTTTTGTCAATAGTCTGCATGATGATGAGATCCAGTATGGTTTTTTTCCAACAAGAAAATGCAACGCCTTATAAAGCACTTGAAAGCATGACATATCTGCGAAAATTTAATGATGATCACTTAGTAGATTTTCCAGCGAAATCTCTAGATTTAACAATCATGGATTACTTTATTTTCCCGTACCTGAAAAACACGATTTTTAAAAATAACCCACAAAATTTCCATGAACTCACACAAGCAATTGTGAAGGCTTGCAATTTAACATTGGGAAACCCACGAGGAATACACATAATGATGTGGACAATTAAATCAAAAACATGTGACACAAATCTTCTTCATAAAATTTTAATCTTCAGGCTGTAATCAGTGTTAGGTAAGTTCCGTTTTCTTTTTGTCTTTAACAAACTAAGTGGTAAAAGTTAAATTATTGTAAGAACTACATGTGGTATGGTGAAAAACAAAGAGGCTTGCTGGGAGGCAAAAGTGGAAAATTGTTAGTTAGACTCCTAAATACACCCATGGAAAATCCGGACTTTATATCTGAATTGACTAACATTAAACACATAGCTACTCAAAACGGTAGACAACAAATTTTACATAAAAAATTAAAGAAAAGGGAAATACGTAATCTCACCTCCTTGGTTCCTGAGGAACTTAATACTGAACCAAAAACATATCATAAAAATTAACTAAAATTGTGTAAGTGGCAACAAAGAAAGTGTTCATAAACATATCATTCCATCATCTTCTTTGGTCCGCTCTCTCAAAAGATCAAATCAATTTTAGAAAAAGAACTCGATTCAAAGATCTCTTTCAAAACCCCTTTCTCTTTAAACACACTATTATGCAACAATAAAGACAAAATCCCCAATTTAGAAAAAAGTGGCGTCTATAAATTGACTTGCAGTTGCATAAACTTCTACATTGGTAGAACCTGCCGTAGTGTCATGTGGTATGTCGAAAAACAAAGAGGCCTGCTGGGAGGCAAAAGTGGAAAATTGTGGTTATAAATCAGACAAATGTCTGGAATATTAAAATTCACAAATAAGTCATCTCACATGGAGTGCAAAGAAATGACTGACAGGCCAAAGGGTGAAGCGCCAAGTCGGTAAAGAAGAGTGACAGGTCACCTTCAGAAAGCTGGCGAAAGTGTAATATTATGAATTAGTGAAATTGTTAGCAAAGTTTAATTTACTAAATTCTGACTGATCGTTCAGACAAAAAGGTTTCGTATTTTTGTTATTTAAAGCCTTGAAATTTCAGATTGTTCCAAGATTATATTATCTTTGAAATTATTAGTTTGGTGTAAGATTGTTATAGAATCGGAATTAATGTTGAAATTGTGACCGAAGAGAGTAACATGTTTCGCGAACATTGATTTAAATTTGTATAGAAGCGGTAGAAACTGTGAAGTCTTGTTAATTTCACTTAGATGTTCCTTAAACCTAACCATGTGAGTTCTATCAATGTAAAAGCTTCTGCAAATGCAAGTCAATTTATAGACGCCACTTTTTACTAAATTGGGGATTTTGTCTTTATTGTTGCATGATAGTGTGTTTAAAGAGAAAGGGGTTTTGAAAGAGATCTTTGAATCGAGTTCTTTTTCTAAAATTGATTTGATCTTTTGAGAGAGCGGACCAAAGGTGATGGAATGATATGTTTTTGATTCAGTATTAAGTTCTTAGGTACCGAGGAGGTGAGATAACGTATTTCCCTTTTCTTTAGTTTTCTATGTAAAATTTTTTGTCCATTAAATTGTCTTGAAAACTGTTTTAGTAGCTGTATGTTTAAAGTTAGTCAATTCAGAAATAAAGTCCTAATTTTCCATGGATGTGTTTAGGAGTCTAACTAACAATTTTCCACTTTTGCCTCCCAGCATGCCTCTTTGTTTTTCAACATACCACATGTAGTACTTACAATAATTTAACTTTTACCACTTGTTAGGTAAGTTCGGTTTTCTTTTGTCTACAACAAACTAAGTTGCGCACTGATTACAGCCTGAAGATGGTCATCCTTATTGTAACTGGCCGAAACATATTGATTAAAAAAAAATTTATTGAATAAAAAGAAATATGAAGAAGATTTGTGTCACATGTTTTTGATTTATTTGCAATTTAATTACGCCACAATGTTTGGAAAATGCTTTCGAAAACTGCGTGTATCGATGCAGGTGGTAGTCAGTTTGAATACAGACTGTGAGCTAGTCCAGTAGTATTTAATTTTTCAATTCTAAAATTCTTTCTCTTTTTCAAAAAAATTTATTAACCTCAACATTTATTTTTGACATTATGATCTTATAATTAAATGCCACTCATTCAATATTGCCAACTAAATTAAAGTCATGGCTCACTCCAATTAAGAATTTTAAAAATGACCCGTTGTGTTTTAGCCAAAATTTCTAGTCTTATGAGAAGTCTAACCTAACTGGAACCAAAAAATAACTTGCTCTAATTTTAGCGATCTTCTATTCCACATAGCATTTTCGAATCCACCAGGTACAATACGAATTTGTGAGTCTTTTTGTAACGAGACTAGGAAGGAACCGATATTGAGGATGATGAGATGTTGATTACCTACTGCTCTATAAGAAAATAAAGAAAGAAAACGCATTTACTTGAACAAATAATTTTAGTAGAACTTCAAATGAAATTGTTAACGTGAGATCCAGAATTTGAAGAAGCGATTTAGAATTTAAAAAATATTTTTTTCAATACACGAAATCTGAAACTACAAAAAAATTCCCAATGAACGATAAGCAATTTCATAAAGATCACTTCACTATCAAAAAAACATTACAGAGCAACGAAATAATAAAATATTGATTATTCATTCCACTCGGAAAGTTCTAAGCTCAAGAACAATTGAAGTGAAAGTCTTTTTGATGACATTATAATAGCGTATATTTAAGATAAATTATGTTCTTCATTTATTTTATTTATTATTTCCCAAGGTCAGTGTTGTTTGTTGGGCTGTTCCCATGATTTGTTGAATTGTCGCAACTTTTGCGAGGATGCCGTATTAAAGTTGCAATTTTTATATATGTTCAATGCTCAATTAATTTTTGGCTTATATAAACTGACAACTCTCTTAAGACGTCACCTCTGAAAATTACTAGCGATTATAATAACCTAACGAATGACGGAAATAATTCAAAAGTAACTCTTAACTTTGTTAACACTCTCCCATTAACAATCGCCATGAACGATTCTGTTTTTGTTCTGTTGCACGTGTTTAAAGTACAGATTGATACAAACTTGATCTGACCTGACTCAAAATATATATTTTTTAAATTAAATGCTGAGAACTTGGACTTGTCTGATACTAAAAGTTACTGATCTGTAGGTACATGTTTATTTGGAATCTAAAATTATAAAATTTTCAAAAACATACATTTCGATGGTAATTAGTTGCAAAATATATTCAATAAAAAATTCACGTAGCAGCTTTTACTAATCAATCTCTTTTCGAAATAGGCCGAAATCCGTCACCTTTTACGCTCGCGTGCGTTCAAAAAACGACCGCGTGGGCAATTGAACAATTTCATGTGAATGTATTTTGGTTTAATTATTGCAAACAAACACGCAGCTCGCCACTTTTTACAGGACAAACGAACGCATTTTGCATGGTTTTTATAGCGCGCTTGGCAACAATAAAACAAGGCTATAGTATTCACACAGGTATATTCGTTTCGATCAGTTGTATCATGTTACATAATAATTATATTTGCATTAATCAATGCTGTAGTTGCAGAAAAAATGCATTAGAACAAGCGCAGCATAATTAGTGTACATCGCATGACTGGCTGACGCCATATACTTCTGATTGCGTGAGATTTTTCCATTTATTGTTTGTATTTCATTCCAGGTTCGAAAGTCTTTGAAAATAACAAGAAAAAGAAAGGAGAAAGTGAAATTACCGTCGGGTATAACAGCGGATTACACCGCCGATTTTTTGGCCAGCCTCGAGATGGTTGACACTCAATCTGTTGTTCCGAGCTCACCCTCAATCCTCAACCACGTTCATGACGGTTATACACAATCAGATAGTTCAGAAACTAGTTTAAATTCCCTTAACAACCCCAACCAAAAAATCCTACCTCCTGTACCACCGAAACCTCCCAAGCGAGGTATTTTAAAGACCCCAAAGGTCAATGTGACGACGGAAAACGGCCATGACGATGACCTGGCCAAAAATACCATACGTAATGAAATACTATCGTACCAAAATCTGCCCCAAAACGGTTTGGGAGGGAAAAATTTAGGCAATAACCTCCTCGTAATAACTTCGCCGTCGCCCAGCGCAGATTCCCTTACCGACACGACGAATTCGTCGTTTGCGACGCCACCGTTTTCTTTAAGCCCGGTCGGAGAATCCCAGGGCTTTCATAGGTGGTCACGTACGTCGAATTTCGACGATTTTAACCTACCCTTACCCCCCATCACGACTCTAGTTTTACCTAAACCTAGAATATTGACTATACAGAGGCAGAAACCGCCCAGGAATGATTTTGGATTTTCTTTGAGAAGAGGAATGATTTTGGAAAGGGGTTCTAACGGATTCAGTATGAAGGCCGTCGTTTTCGCCGAGCCAGGGACGATGGTGCAGCACCACAACGAGACGGGGTTGTTACCAGGTGATAAACTACTAGAAGTCAATGGTGTTAAAGTGGAGGAAAAGGGGAGGGAAGACATAATTGATCTCATCAAGGCGTCTGGGGAAAGCGTCACTTTAAAGGTAAGATTTTATTTTTTATGCGGATGCGAATGAGGAAGTCGCGGTTGAAATTCTAATCGCGGAAGAAGAATTTCGCAAGCTGGAAGTGAAACCACCGCACCGGTCGGTCTTTTGTGGTTGTAGAAATGCCAGAAATAAAATCGATTAACGCTTTATCAGACTTGAACGCACGTCCGGCTCGCGCCTTGAAGTAACTGTTTCATGTTTTTGTTTGGAACGCGTTAAGATTTACTAACGCGTGCTTTACGGTTTTGGCATTTACTGTTAGGAAATCGGTTTGTTATCTTTTGTTTATCAACATTTTCCGTAATGAATTCATTTAATATTACACGGACAATTTGCTATCAGCGGTGATAAAGTAGATATTAGTAAAAAGAAACATTGATAAGATTAAAAAATCAAGTTTTCTTGCCAGATGAAAATTATGAAAATTAATTAAAATTGTGTAACTGGCAGTATAGAAAATGATAGGAAAGAGTTCTGATGAAGCCCAATAAGGCCGAAATACATGTATAAACTCTTTCCTATCATTTTCTATACTGCCAGTTACACAATTTTAATTAATTTTCATTGATAAGATTGTATAAACATTGAAATAAATTATCAAAAATCTCGTGGTGGTTTCAAGAGCATGTTTACCTAACGATGTTGATTTAAGAAAAATAGCTGAACATCTAATTATTTTTTTTATTTTGAGTGTAATGTTTATTGTTCTATTGTTTGCTGTGTTTTATCATTTTAAATTTTTTTACGAAAAAGTAATTCAAATCAAAGTCTTCCTCGATCTTACTCCTCTTCTTGTTTCAGATATTTCTTTTGTGAAATTTTCCTTTGACATCCAACATGCATCTCAACCATTCCAATTGCTTCTCTTCAATTCTTGATCCTACTGTCCAATATCGTCTCCTTAATTTCATTCGTTTAATACGACTTTGGAGTTTCATTGGCAGCGCAATTTATTCACTTTCATATTCTGAGTTAGCATCGTTATTTTCTTTACCATTTTCAATTTTGCCTTTTATGATATGCTGCCCTAAAGAAGTTATTCATTTCTCCGACTTTTCGTTTTACTTTATTTTATTTCCTTATCCACCTTTCCATAGCTATAAGAAATGAAAAATAGTATTTTATTGACTGCGTGGGAACTTGAAGTTGTATTCACACGTAAAAATGATGTGATACGCCTCTGTTAGCGTGTAATTAAACAGCCCAACGAAAAAAGCAATGACACGAAAAAGACCTTCGCGGTTCACACGTAATGTGAGCCAAATCAAATTTAGTCAAAAATAATTGACCACATCCTGCCCCTTACACGCAATCGTTTACAGCCGATCACTTTCGTCCTTTTTTACGCGAGCGACGGGCAAAAACTTGCCCAAATCTCGTGTTCGCAAACAAAAACAGCAATTTCAGGGAGCAATGTATTAATAAAGAGAGTTTTCGCGAAGGCGCCGCATCACATTAACGAAAATAGCGCCGCCTCTTCAAAAACAGTTCCACAAGTCGGTATTATTTTGCGCGAGGTCAGGGCTCTCCTTTCTGCTATTTATAACGCCCCTAAAAATATGTATTACATGTCGAGATCTTAAAAATATCGCGAAAGGCAACCTGTTCCTTGCCCTCGCGCGAGCGACATGGTCTAAAAATTCGTCTTTGTGGCTGAAACAATACGTGTTTCGCTCTGCTTCCACGAAATAATGAATTCTGCGGGGCCTAAATTGGACGAACGAACGAACGGGCGGAAATGGAGAAAAAATACGGGCGAGTGATATGCGTGCAATTATGCTCAATTAACGACACGCCGCTAAATATTTATTAAGTAAATTAACTTTTGTCGTTTAAGTTGGCCCGATATTTATTTATCTAATTAGCACAATTTGAATAACAAATTCCTTCTTTCCCCTTATCGATGTTTTCTGTTTGAGTTTGAGGAAGCAATCTTTTTTTACTTTCATTAATAAGATGTAGAATTCTATTTGGTTTTTAAACTTGAACCAACAAATATAACTACTTTCTGGAAAACAACGTTAAATAGAATGTGTTATGTTAATTCATTTTTGGTGTAGAATCTTTAAGAAAAAGATTATGAATACTTAAAGCTAAAATTATTATTATCATTTGTAGCCGGATTCACATATTAAGTGTTTTCCTAAAAACTTAAGTTTCTAAATTTCGAATATTTCTAAGAGGTTTTGTTTAAGTTCGTCAAGCATCAAATTGTCACTGCTTAAGATGAAATGATTCTTGCCTTTCGGCCTATGTCTTTATCTACTTTCTCTACGGTACCTGGGTAAATCTCTTAAGGACGAGTTACCCTTTGCAGCACTATTCTCTCAATAACGAGAAAATTGAAGAGCATTAAAAATAGCAGAAATTCGGAAATAAATCGTTTATTTCCTTATCTATTTACGAGGGGATATTGATATCTAGTTACGCAGGACCTTGCTAAAAAAAAACGGAAACGGTTGCCGTAACAAAAAGACAAATAGTTCTTCTAATTTTCCACATTGTGTATTTTTCAAGAAAATATGTCAGACTTTTGATAAAATTGAGTATCGGTTGGTGACAAAGTATTTAATTTTGAAAGGGTTGTCCAGCAAGAAAATTTATACGGATGATGGATACAATGAATGATATTGTCCTTGATGTGTTGCTATAAAGAATTGAACTGCAGAAATTAAGAGGAGAAGAACAGAGGTGAAAGATGAACACAGTGCTGAAAACCCATTCCAGAAAATGTCAATGTCATGTATGAAAGATCGAAGAATTGGGCTCAAACGTATATCAGATACATTGATACATGAACGTGAGTTTCATACAATATGTACATCATGATTTGGGCATGAGAAAAAACGGCTCAGAGTGACAACTTCGACGTTGCTTTGCCGCCGTTTTGAAGATATTCTTTTTGGGTCGAATTGTAACTATGGACGAAACATGGATCTAAATGAAAGGACAATCAAAAGAATGCAAATATACTGGTTTTCCTCACCTAAAAAAAAATCGTGTCCAAAATGTTGCAGAAAGGTCATCGCATCAGTTTTTTGGGCAGAATAGTTGTGACAGACTACTTAGAACATCGTAAAACTGTAACGGGAAAGCAACGTTAAATAGAATATGTTCTGTTGATTCATGTTTGGTGTAGAATCCTTAAGAAATTGATTTTGAATACCTAAAGCTAAAATTATTATTATTATTCGTGGCCGGATTCACATATTAAGTATTTTCCTAAAAACTTAAGTTTCCAAATTTCGAATATTTGTAAGAGGTTTTCTTTAAGTTCGTCAAGCATCAAATTGTCGCTGATGAAGATGAAATGATTCTTGTCTTTCGGCCTATGTCTTTATCCATTTTTTCTAAGGTATCAACGGTAAATCTCTTAAGGACGGGTTACTCTTTAGAGCAGTATTCTCTCAATAACGAGAAAATAGAAGAGCATTAAAGATAGTAGATATTCGGAAATAAATCGTTTATTTTCTTACCTATTTACGAGGGGGTATTGATATCTAGTTAACCCAGGACCTTGCCAATAAAAAATCGGAAACGGTTACCGTGACAAATAGTTCTTTTAATTTTCTACACTGTACATTTTTAAAGAAAAGAAAATCTGTTTGGTTGGTGATAAAGTATTTAATTTTGAAAGGGTTTTTCAGCAAGCAAATTTATACGGATGTGGTGGATACAATGATATAGTCCTTGGTGTGTCACCATAAAGAATTGAGTTGCAGAAATTAAGCAGAGGTGAGAGATGAACACAGTGCTGGAAACCCATTGCAGAAAATGTCGATGTCGTATATAAAAGATCGAAGAATTGGGCTCAAACGTATACCAGATACATTGATACAAGAACTTGAGTTTCAGTATGTACATCAATCAAGATTTGGGCATGAGAAAAATGTGGATTCTCAAATGTAAGGTGATTATGTTGAAAAAAAATTGTTTTGAAATACAACGTTTTGCATATTAGGCTAAGATTTTATCATCGTAGTTCAAAGTTTTTTTAATTTTGAGTGTATGACTGTGGGATTTAGAGATTCTGATCTTTCATTTGACATCCATTCTTCTCTCATGCTACCTTCTTTAAGTCTTCGTACCAGTGCTTTTTCCTCGTTATCTTGTTTCAAGTACTTTTTTTTGTCAGGTCTTCCTTTGACATCCTGCATGACCATCCCAGTTGCTTCTCTTCAGTTTTTGTTTCTAGAAGGAAATCAAGTGTTCCAGTGTCTATGGTTTGTTGACTGCCTAATATTTTCTCCTTTTGATATACTTTGTTGTTTCTTTATGAGTGTCCATGAATCACTTCCGTATTCCGAGTTAGCGTCACCAACTTCTTTACAATCTTACAGATTGGTGTTGAGGCGTGGTTCACCTTCTTTCTTTTGTTAGGACAAAGTTCTTATAAATCAGCGAAATAAAGACAGAGTCTGGCATATTTATATTTTTTCTTTTTTTACTCAAAGAAATATGATTTAATTGATAATTAAAAATAGTGTTATGTAAAAAAATTACATAGAACTTGCATTTTCCTCTTTTCTCAACGCTTCTTCATCTGATGATGAATACTAACAGTCTTCACAGAAAATCTGGCTAATACTGCCTGAGGATGCGAATTTTATTTAGTATGTGAGTGAAGGTTGATCTTGTCAGCTTTTGACCTCTTTCAGTTTCATACATTAGTATAGATTCTTTTTATGATGTTGACACTGGTCAGTCTCTTTATTTGACTCTTTTAAGGGTGTGGCGTAAATTTGAATATTCATCGCACGAGAAGTAATTGCGGGTCCTGCGTGTAAGAGGAAGCTTAATAAAATCAGAGATCGCTTGATGTTCGGAGTTCGCACATGCTGTTCTATCCTGATTCAGTTTATTTTTATAGGTCAGGTGATGAAATTAAATCAACCAGAGTATTAATAGTCCACTATATCTACATCATTTGGTGTATTTGTAAATAAGCTATAATAAAGAGGCTTTGCTCGTTTCTTTGTTTGATAACAATCTACCCCTTGCTGTTAGTCGACTGTTATATTTCTCGTTAGGAAATTGTACATTTCGTTTTGACACCAGACTATATACCTATTATGTTGGTTTCTCTTCTGGCTAATCACCTTACGTTATTAATCGGCGCTGATTCACCCGTGACTGGACAACCATATAGTATTTATTGCCTTTGAGGGATAGTCTCAATAACACTTACTTTAAATTAATTTTTTTCGTAATATATATTTTTTAAATTGATTCTACAATGCTTACTGAAACTTAATTAAGCCGCGCAATTATTACAATAATATTAATATCGTCTCGTTGACTTATAGCTCCATTTAACAATTCTGAAAACTTTCTAATTGTTAGTTTAAAGATAAAGAAACATTACCGACAGGAAGCTTGAATCATGCTTTACTTAGTTTCTAGGAAAATGCATAAAAGAAACTAATTTCAGAGATTTGTTTGAAGACACTTTTAAATGTCGTTTCTCGCGTGGATTGGAAACATTTTAAAATTATTAAAACTCTTAACTTTAATAATTTCATCTTAATTGTTAAGGATGATAGATTGCAATTTTTAGGTACAACCGGTGGCAGAGCTCAGTGAATTAAGTAGGAGATCAGGTCACGATGGACGAGAAGTCATTCTGGACGATGCTAACATCAAAGGAGGGACCTTAAGGCGATCGGGTAGCAGACGTTTTGTCAACTCGACCAAGGTAAGCCCTCCGAATTTTCGATGTTGTTTTGCATCGCGTTTCATTGGGTGAATGGCAAGGACATAGCCGGCATCCAAAATAAACAAAAATGACACAGACGCGTTTATTGGTGGCGGTGACGATTCCAAGAATCATGACGTCAACTCTTTATTATATGCACGTACATATCCTGCTGGTATTTTAAATATGCAATTATAACACTCCTACGCCGTTACACTCTGCATAATGTACTGTTACGCCTTAAGCAAAAACATTAATAAGAATACTGTTTGATTGCTGTTAATTGAGTTTGCGTTGGTGCAACGACGATGAGATTGTGTTCGGTGAAAATAAAAGCAAAATAAAGCCGGTAGCCAACACGAAGCAGATTAGTAAATTTTCACATCCTGTACATGTGTGTTTTCCTTTAAAATGGTTTGTTTGCTTTTTATGCTGACGATCGACTTTCTAGCGGTGCTGGTTGTGCATAGATCTACATAAAATGCGCGTAAGCGGCGGCATCAGAATAGTGACCCCCTTGCGTGAGTGGTCACGCTCTAATAGCTGCCGAAGAAATGCATGTTTTGGCACGGTTGGCTAACGAGTGTTTCTGTTCCTCGTCGAAGAAAACGATTGTGGGCGTTTTGTTACTTTCCTAATAGGTACACACAATTTCGTCGTTTTGATTTGGAATACGAAAGCCTAACCATGAGTATCAAATCAATACAGTATCGAGGTCAGAAACTAGATTAATCGAGCGGTTTTGCTCTGAAACTGATTTGGTTTACTACTCTTCTCTAAAACCAGAACACTTTGCAATAATTCAGAAATAAAATGCATTGGAGACTGTTCATTTTTATGTTCGAACTTTTTTATTTTTTCCTTTTTTTTGAGTAAGCTTTTGATTCTGACAAAATGTTAGAAAACGATTTTACTTCTTACTTATTAACAGTAACGAGTCGCATATTAACATGGTCTAATTATCATGCATCTCATTATCAAAGTATGATTGTAATCAGGCATTCACGTCAGATTTTTATGGCATTTGACGAGGTTATATCAATCCGTTATTACTTCGAAGGTTATCCCAGCGACATTAAACGCTTCAACGCAGTCTGTCAGTCTGATACGGTCCAGATTCTTTAGCCGTGGAAAAGGCCACTGTATCAAGGTTCCTCCAGTTTTTCCTTGTGGGCTAGGTTTAGCAAAAACTACTTTTCGTGCCACGACAATAATCGATGTTTCTGTCTCAGGCTCTCGATGGAATTTCCAAACGTTTGCATGTCAAATGGAACCTAATGCAGAGGGCAGTTTCTCAAAATATATAATTACAATTGATCAAACACTTTGGCATTTACATCGGTAAATATCGACGTTTCGGTGTACGTTTGACAGCTGCTTCGGAATAAATAGTATTTAAGTTGCATAGGAGAATAATAATCGTTAAGTTACTTGAGTCATAAGGGATTCAAATTCAAACCAAAGATTAAAAAAAATATTCTTGATGATTTTGAATTGATCCTTGCATTGTAAGTTTCTGTTGTGAAAGTTCAACTTCAAGGCTAATGAAGGTTTTCCTGCAAGTATTTTTTTGCAAATAGTTTGTAGTATAGAATCCTTTCCGAAATTCATCATTCATTAATGATGATCATGTTAACTTTTAGAATTATTAATTGTAAGTATTTATTAGTTTTCCTGGGCTTCTAATTTATTTCAGATCAGAAAAAACGAAGTGAAAACAGATTATATGCTGTTGATAGTCACCTTCGAGTTACTAATACATACGAGGGGAGTTCAAAGTATTCTCGGTATCGGGGTGATTTGTGACTGATGTGGGTAATTTATTTAGTGCATTGCCATTATTTGAAGTTATACAAACAAAATGTCAAATAATTGTGATCATTAGTTTTCTACTAACCCTTAATGAAAGACGACCATAATGACTGACGCGACAATGTTGAAGAAAATCGAGCACCGCGCTGTGATTAAGTTCCTTACAAAACAAAGAAAAAGTCAAAAAATTATTCACGAAGAGATGGTGGCCGTTTACCAAGAATCTGCGCCTTCATTATCTACTGTTCAAAAGTGGTCAAGTGAATTTAAAAGGGGCAGAGAGAGCATTGAAGACGACCCCCGCTCGGGCGGGCCGGTTACTGCCACTACGGAAGAAAAAGTGAAAAAAATTGAGAAGCTTGTATTGGAAGATGCCCGAATAAAAATGAAAATGTTAGCAGAGATGACTAACTTATCGTTTGGTACAATATTTACTGTTCTGCATGATTACCTTAAACTTTCAAAGATCAGTGCAAGATGGGTCCTGCGAATGCTTACTGCACCTCAGAAACAGGTGCGAGTCGTGTGCCGTAGGGAGTTTTTAGAGCTCTGTGGTGACAATCCATCCAATATTTTCGACCGAATTGTGACTGGAGATGAAACTTGGGTTCATCACTACGACCCTGAAAGTAAACAGGAATCCATACAGTGGCATAAAAAGGGTGCTGACCCTCCGAAGAAATTTAAAGTCACTCCATCGGCCGGAAAAATCATGGCCACAATGTTTTGGGACTCAAAGGGAATTTTATTGATCGAGTACACGAAAAAAGGTGAAACCATAAACGCAGCATCTTACGCAACCACTTTGCATAATTTAAGGGAAGCAATTAAAGAAAAAAGGCGAGGAAAACTGACCGCAGGTGTGTTGGTTCTTCACGACAACGCGCCCGTTCACAAGGTGCGTGTTTCGAAGTTATTATTTCTTTTCCTTAGTGCTGATACCGAGAATACTTTGAACTCCCCTCGTATTATGTCTAGGAGCCAGCTTCGTGTGGAAAGACTTGTAGATCTATTTGCGTCAACCATTTTTCTTCTGCGCTTTTCTAAAATTCTGATATTCTTCTTGCATTAGGCATTTGCTTAAGTAAAAACCTCAATTATTCTTGAGGGTGCATACTCTAATAAGCGATTCATTACGTTTTCATATATTGAAGAAAATATCTTATTTCTAATGAAGTTAGTTCATTCTGATCTTCTGAGTTTCTAGTTTTACATAACACGTAGTTACCGATTTTTTCGTTTTCATGATTTTTAGTTTTCCTTTGACTTATTTTGATCTCAAAACTCATGTTCTTGTTATTCTTAATAGTTTCTTGTAGAGTTTGTTCCATTTTTTAAGCTGCTTGATCTATCCAATTTGTTTTTCTCTGCGAATTGCACATTTCTTTCTTAATGTTATTATTCAATTCTCAGGTTTATTTATTTTTTCTTATTTTAATACAAATTTTCATTGCAAATTATTCGAAAGCTATTTTATATGTCTTCGTTGCAATACTGTCAGTGGTTCCAACTTCTTTTCTAATTCTTTTCGAATTTTTCTTTATTACTTTTTTTGACTAGTAGGTAATTCTTTTAGCTGTTAATTTGGGATCATAACATAGATGTAATAAATTGATTAAGCACTATAACTAAATTAATAAGAGGTTGTTCCACCCCTGGCTTGAATGACAGCTTCCATTCTACGCGGCATGCTTTCGTAAAGGTTTACAATGCATTCTTGTGGTATGTTATGCCATTCTTCCACAAGAACTGTTGGAGAGTTCTAAAAACCATTCTGCGCCCTGAAACACGCTGTTGAAGGGTTGGATTCAAATCAGGGCTTCGAGCTGGCGACTCCATACCAGGTGTTTCAGTTTCTCTAAGGCATTCTTGAACTACCCGAGCTATGTGCGGTCGAGCGTTTTCGTGCATATGCACAAAATCTGGACCAATAAATGTCCGTATGGTATAACATGTCAGTAATGTAACGCACAGCCGTCATACGGGCCCCATGCAAAGGCACTAATTCTGTACGACCTTCCAAAGAGATTGCACCCCAAACCATTAGAGAACCTCCACCAAAATTCATTTTGAGAACAAAGTTACATTGAAGATATCGTTCCCCAGGTCTTTTATATACCGGAATTCGTCTGTCATTTGCATCAAGACAGAATCTTGATTCGTCAGAGAACATCACATTCTGCCAATCTCCAATATCTCAATTCACATGTTCCCTAGCAAAAGCTAAACGAGCTACCCGATGTCGTCTGGTGAGTAGTGATGCTCTTGCAGGGACACGAGCCCGAATATTGTCTTCACGAAGACGGTTTCTTATCGTTTGCAGCGAAATTTCCATATCTCTGGCAGCTAATATCTCCCTTTGAAGCAATCGAGCAGTGCAATGCCTAGTGCGGAGCGCTGTTAGACGCAGAAAGCGATCATCTCGGACCGATGTCACCCTTCCACGGCCTTGTCCTAGCCTTCTGTTAACACTGCCAGTTTCTTGGTGTTTTTGTGCCAGCCTAACAATGGTAGAATGGTTAACACCGAGGACTCTCGCCACATAACGCTGACTACGACCATCCTGTATCAAAGCAAATGCGCGGACAGCTTCCTCGTGGGTCAGGTGGTAGCTAACACGTTGAGGAACATTCATTATGTCAAATTTATATTGAACAAGCGAAACATCCAATAACAAACGCGATTAAAAATAAACTGAAATAAATGGGTATAAGCAGCTTTTCCTTGCATTAAAAGAAAAGTCAAAAAAATCTTATCGATGTTCGTGCTTGCAGATAAGTAAATAAAATCTATTTCTACATGATGTAGATCAAGTATATTGCCCTCATGCATATTCATTTTGCAAAAACACCGATTTTTCTGGGTGGTGCGATAATTTTTGTGGGGTGTGTATTTAACAATTTTCAGAAGCTTTAATTCTAATTTTTTTCCTCATAATTTTGTGATATTTCAATTAGGTTCAGCAAGAAAAAAGTTCATTAAACTTTATCGTTTAATCAGTTTAATAATAATCTATGCATTTCTAACGATCGAGACTGTTAAATACATTACTTCGAGATTAATTTTCAATTTATTTATAATAAGTTCTATGTGCATATATCGTTTGAAGTGTTTTATGAACTATTTAAGTCTGGCGCTAATTACACCGGAATTAATTTCCCGAGGAATTTATACGTTATTGTAATGTAATATACTGTTCAATGTGATTTATATTTAATTAAACGAAACAATAGAGACTGTGTTTACGATATGTTACTTCAGGCGGAACACATTTGCGCCATAAGAATTGTTAAATGTTAAATTGGACAACTTTTCTTCTTTCTCTTTTCCATTATACATACTTTTCACACAAATTTCATGCAACTTGAATTTAATTGGGACACTGTGACATGACATGGAATTTATTGCAGTGTTAATTATTGTTGTTGACTCTCCTATCTCGCTGACAAAGGCTGCTTTAATAATCGCTGTTTCTTTATAAAATAAATGATTAAATTCTGTCGTGTTTTTCTGGATTCACATTCCACTAAACGCGACGAAACTCATCGTATTGCTTTACCATAGTCCTCGTCTTGAATAAAAAATAAATAAATTGTTGGTAATGCCAGATGTGTGTCATCGTGAAACACCCGGTGTTCTATGGACTGTAAATGTCAAGTATAAACGACGGCAAAACTTACGTAATTGCGTTACTCGTACACACCATAAATAAATGCGTTTTTTTAATGCATCGCTAAGGTCTAGAAAAAACCGAGGCATTAGAATCTGAGGAAGCTTGTTTACAAGAAGCGCATGGTTGGAAGAAATAGAAACAGAACGGCTACGACGCGAAAGCAATACGAGGAGGAGTAGGAGAAGGAATCATAACTGACCTGAATTCTTGACATTCCCCGTTTTTTACTTGCACTAGCAGAGATCGACGATTAACGGCTAACCGGTCGCCGGCTTCGATTGTGAACGGCGCTTAATTTTCAATTGTGTGTTGGGTGGGCCCGGAAATTACGACGACTTTAAATGCCGTTGAAAAGTGTCACCACCGCGAAGAATTTACGTCACTCGGTGATTGTCAGGAATGTAAATGCGTTAGGTATTCTTAGCAAAACCGATAAAACATTAGCTGGAAATAAATTCTAGTTAATTACCTAGGCCGTGTTAAATTGCTCTTGTTCGTAAATGACTGTCTTGTTTTGCATTATTGGAATATGAGTGTACTAAATCTAATAATACCGTTTCGCAAACCTTTCTCCTCCGTTAATTACTTTGCATACGTAAACGTTTCCTCTTGAGGCCACTGATACAATAAGAATTAATTCATCTTTAACTTTTGCTAGAAATTTAAAGAATTTAGAATTTTCGAACGAGCAACTAGAAAAACTTGTTGCCAAAGTAGTTGGTTTAGAATGTAGGTTAGTGGCGAGCCCATTTTAATTTCAATCACGTTTCTTTTTGTAAATTCCAGTAAATGTTAGATTCAATCGGTTAGCATACCGAAGAAATGTCTTACAGAACGGTATGGTTGCAGTTTGCATTTAAGAAATGTTCGCGTTCAACTGAATCAGAATTTTAATTACGTTTTGTGTTAAAATACATGAGTTTGTTGGATTTGTTGTTTAAGGCGTGACACTTCAAAAATAATTTAAAGCAAAATCTCTATTTAATATTAAAAAAAAGAAGGATTGAAGACGGCAGCGGGGATTTAAAATTTATGTAATTCTAAGTGCATTGCTTATCAAATAAACGATTCAATATCTTCATAATTTTAAAACAATAAAAAACTTTAAATATTGTTATTTGAACAATATTAAACTAGATTATTGTCTGAAGAAAATTGTATAACATTTTATAGCATAAATCTCAACGTCTTGGTATCCTCTGATAGCTCTTCATTACATGCAATCAACGAACAGCAAAACGTCGACACTTAAATTGAGTTTATATCCTGTCCAACGAATTACAATAACAAATTCTGTGGTAATTTACAACAGACACAAAAGTACCTACTTAATTAATAACGTTAACACATTTAATATTATTCTTATTACACCAGGAATAAAATATTTTTCCAAAGAGAAGTTTCTTTAACAGTTCATAAATTGCGATTCCAATAACTCTTGGTTCTCGTGGTTCTGGTTGGGTCAAAATCACCATCCTTTATTTTGAATTTGAAATGTTGTATATTATGGACAAACTAAGAACTAGATAAACTAGGAACATCAATTTGTTTTGCTGCTTATTCTAGTATGCAATATAGAAACAAATAAAACGTTTCATATAATCTGAAATTTAAGTATTGACAATTTCAAAGCGTTTTAAGAAATCAATTTATAAAAGGAAGGCAAAAGAGAGCTCGAACTTTTTTAAAAGAGTTACTCCGGTTGCTTTTAGTATTTATTAACAAATGTAGAAACATAGAATATAAAAAAAAATTTAAACATACTCTGTATGATACACATCTGAAGATGTTGATTTGTAAAACTGATTGGAAACCGATTTTGTGACAATTCTGTAACTCAAACGTTCTACTAATTGCTTGATTCACGAATAGTGTGGAACAAGTAGCAAACGTGCTAGCAAATTCTGGAATCTTTGACTGTCTGTAGATGAGATGACTGGTGTAAAAATAGTTAGCTGCATCACGGGATGCAACAATATGTAGCAAGTGTGTTATGATAAAAACTGTATGATTTTAGTGTGGCTTATAAAATTAACAGAAAGGGACTACACTGCTTGCGCATCGTCTCATGATTGTAGAATATTTATGTATATTGTAAACCAGAACTGCAGGGAACGTCATGGTGATTTAACAAAAATAACAACAAAAATCACAGAATACATGAATCAGCAGGAGAAAGAAATAGAGGAAATCCGAAAGGTGATGAGAGAATAAGAGAGACAACAGATTGACAGGTATGAGTAAATTCTCATAACCTCATAGGTTAGAGTACGAGCAAAAGATAAACGAAGCAAAGGGAAGAAATGTGGTTATAATGGAGTATCCGAACGTGTTACGGACGAAGGACAACATGCCACAACTTGCAAATTTAAAGGAGTGCATAAGCGAGATCCTTAACGAACGAAGAAAAATACTGATGGCAAGGAATAGTCTGAAGGACGGTCTGCAAACTTGGTACAACATGATGCAAGAAGAGATACAGACGTTCAGTGACTTCGAAGATCTCTTCAAAAAGCAATATTGGAGTGTGAATGAACAGAGGAAGGTGAGAGAAGATTTAATGTTTGGCAAATACAGATGCAGAACAAGGATGACGAGGGAAAAATACGTTATAAAGAAATATAGTGTGATAAAATATTTAACACCAAAACTCACCGAAGAGGATATCATAATGCAGTTGGTAAAACATTTTGATTCCGATGTCATGCAGGCAGTAGCACTTCATAATATCAACACAATCACTGAGTTTATCAATTTAATGAAAAGAATAGACATCGCCACAGAAAGAATGCATCAAGTAGAAAGGAATGTCAACGCCATACAGAAAAACGGAAATGGAGAAAGAAGGAACAGAGGAAGTCCGAGGTACAGGAACGACCACCAAGAGTAACATTCCTGCTCCGACCACCGAGAACAAGATTCCTGCTACGACCACCGAGAGTAAGATTCCTGCTCCGACCACCGAGAGTAACATTCCTGCTGCGACCACCTAGAGTAACATTCCTGCTCCGACCACCGAGAGTAACATTCCTGCTCCGACCACCGAGAGTAACATTCCTTCTCCGCCCACCAGATAAGAAATTTTTATTAAAAGGGTTATGAAATATAACAAGCTATTTTAATGAAGAATTAAACCTTCTATCGGATCTCGAATACCTATATCCTTTTTTTTAACGACATGGACGACTCTTCAAGGTAGGCGCATACGTGACAAACAAACAAAATTTTCATTTAAACAGCTGACAGCGGGAGATGTTTGGTATTGTCGAAGGGCGCCTGTCTCTTGTGAAGGAGTTGAGGCATATACGTGATCGGCAATACAGAGCATCCCTCTTTTGAACAAGGATACATCAGAGAGGACAAGAGGTACACCTGCCTTGTGAAGGGTGTGGTGATATTACCGACTTGTGATACCTGGTGTTCGCTGTGTACGGATCTGTATCGTCGAAGGCCACCTCTCTCTTGTGAAGGAGTTGAGGCACAGGCATGATCGGCGATACAGGGTGTCCACTTTTAACAAGATATACATCGGATAGGGCAAGAGGTATGCCTGCCTTGTGAAAGGTGTGGTGACACGACCGACTTGTGCTAGCCGGTGTACATTTTTGGGACAACAACTTTTTCGATAATTTTTTATATATATTTTTTTGACACTTACGGACGCATACATTTAACACTGTTCTGTGTTTTGTCATTGTATGTGCCCACCATGGGGCCATAAAAACAAGAAGTGGGTAATTCCGAGCAACCCAAAGAGAACCCTGAGAGAAAGATAAAGAGAGAGTGGACACGTACCCACAAACAACATACATAAATACTGCAATTGACACCCCAAAGTGGGGCACTTACAAAATCATTACAATATGTTTTCTGTTTATTTCGACTGCTATCCAAATTGATTTCAGACCTGTATAAAAAACATTTTACTGAAAATACTACTTTCAATTTGTAGTTTAATATCAAAGATGAGTTTTGTGTAAGCAGTTATTCCTCGTGATATTGTAATATGGAAAGGGAAATAAATTTATATCAAGCAAAAGTATATTAAAGAACTTACTTATCGTGAAATGGACTGTTCGCAGATTAAGAAACATAGTCTCTTATCGAATTAAAAGTGAATGCCATGTCAAATAAAATGAGTAAACGAAACTTAATTAAAAACTTTCTTAAATTATGTAATCAGGAAAAGTAGATTCTTTGAAAGACGGTAATAACTTAATTAAAATATTTTCACTTGAATTTTAAACAATTTATTATACAAGGGGAATATAAACATCAAAATATTATCCAATTGTGTTTTTAATTTTTCAAAAATTTTATTTAATTGGTTTAAATTTATTGTAAAATGAATGTGAAACTTTTATGAATTTTTAATACTCAAGATTTTTCAATAAATGTAGCACGAGCAAGTTTACTAATGATTATTATTATTTACCTCGCATTTTGTGAAGCTATATTGATAGTTAAAGAAAAAGTATCTTTTCTATTTTAAACAGTTTCGTATTTTCTGTTATCCTTTGTATCAGGATCAAATCTAGAGAAGTACCGAAGCAGTGTATGTGCTTACACTAAAGTGAAAATTCTAAGAAACATGAGGGGTCCTTAATGTCTAATTTATAGTCTGAACGACTTTCTGTCGAATTCAAAGTGGTAACACGATAGGTACTCAATCAAATATTTTATATATTTTGAATTCTATGTTTACATGCAACGAATGTTAATTTTGAATGAATATGAAAACTTCCGAAATCTAGTAAAAGCCAATGTTTTATTCTTCACATAATTGCCCGATCTTTTAAACGTAGAACAAATTTTAAAGTTGGTTTTATTGAAATTAGTTTGATCTTTAAATTGTTATTCTTTAAGGAACCTTCCCTCTTTTGTATTTAATAGGCAATCGAATTCTGTTGAAATTAACAATGTAACTAACAATCTTCAACATTCAATCAAGATTGTGTGTTAAAATTACACGTTATGTAACATTCTATCTTTATAGAAGTGATGATTTCGATTTGGTAACCAGGCCATAAGTGCGAGGCAAATGATGGTAATCGCATTAAATTGAAAAACGAGCGAGTTGCATGTAACAACACACCATCAAGCTAAGGAAAAAAACTGAAACTGCTAATCCAATGCATGAAATAATATAATTTGGATCCCATTCGCTGTTGGATTAATTAACATATAAACACAGTGCCCCGGGCTGGCCGAATGCGTTTGCATATTATATTTGACATTTCACTTCCTCGTCACGAACTCGCCTTTAAATCGCGGCACTCCTCACACCGTTCTGCACGGCTCTCGAGAACCTTTGAAGACAGCGATTCGATATCAATACCTGTAAATGTTAGAGTTGTGAGCGATTTTCAGAATTTCGTTATGTAATTATTTTGTACTTACGAGCTATCGCCCTTAGCTTGCAAGATTTCTTAGGAACAAACAATTTCATCTGCCTGTTACAGGCAGATTGAAAGATTATTAATGTGTGACCTTCGTATGTGTAGGTGTGCCATTGTCACGTTGTCCATCATTTCAGATCATTCGCCGTATGGCCAATATAAACTTGTTTACTGTATACAAACGGGCTTGTTTATAGTTATGTTTTCTTTGTATTTTTTTTCTGTTCGATTTATTGTGATCTGGGCAATGCATAGGAATAAATATTGTAAATTGTAGATGTTGTTTGTTGATATTTATTCATTTCTAATCAATGACAAATAGCAAAATTGAAAATGGCCTTCAAATATGTCGTTGCTTTCGTGCTATTGAACCTCCGAAATGACTCACTCATCAATTTCGTTAATATGCATGTAGTCATTTATTTCCTTAAAATTATTGTCTTTGTATTTTTTACTTTTATCATTCTTATTATAATTTTTTCTCAGTTCTAAAATTTGTATAGAATATTAATATGTTTCAGGACGATAGAATTTATTTATTTTTGATATATTTTTTAAAATTTTATGTGCCTGTCATTCTCTCGTCAATCCAACGCAACAGTTTGATTTTTGAAGTCAAAATCAGAGCAAATGAGAATTTTTTAACCCTTAATTTCAAACTCGAACATAATTCTTTTCTTGGGGCAATTAAAACATTTCGCTGTAATATCTCATTTTGTAAGAATAGTTACTTTTCTTAGAACTCAAACACTTATAAAGTTACGGGGGTGAGGATAGGGGTAAGCAAGTGAGCAACAACGAATGCAATTGAATATAACAAAAAGAATTACGCGTCGTATAGAATTGAATTATTATTTCATCATATTCCATTTAACTGGGTCTGCCTTAAAATTTGTCCCCACCTTAAAAAAATTAATATTCTTAAGCAAGGCAAGTTTAAATAAATTATAGTGGTTTTATGCTGCTAGAATTTTCCAAGGAATGTTTAATTAAAACGCAGAATCAAACGAAAAGAAAAATTCAAGGCTGAGTTCGACACTTTCTCTGTGAGTAAAATAGGTATTATTTTGCACTTTGTATCTTGGCATTATCTGTAAAACCCCAGCTAAGGAGGAAACGCACACTCTTGAGTTTGCTTGGTTGCATATGTTGCTGGTAAATAATCGCAGGATAATCAAGCAAGAAGCGAAATAGAATCCAGCTCGTGTCTTGCGGATGGGACGGCGCGGCGTATTTTCAGCTAAATTGAAGGTGCAGGTAAAAAAGTCGAAACAGCAATAAAAATAGTAATAACAAACGAGGCACTCAGAGTTTTTTTTGAGAAAGAATGTGGTTGTATAAAAAGGATATAAATTGGACGCCAAACTATTTTGTGGAATAAATTTACAATAAAAAACTTGCTTTATGTTCTATCTTGAAATTTTTAGCACGTTGGCAAGTTTTTATTTGCACTTTTCTCAAAAAAGAATTTTTGTTAGTTCACTCATACCTAAGTACAAATAAATATCCACGCTTATACAGCCTTGGCCAAAAATATTAGGCACCCTTAATTTTCTAATTTATCTCCGAAAATACTAATCAGAAATCTTTAGAATTTTATTATCTTATAGTCGGCAACAATAAACGATAATTTAAATAATGCACAATACTTTACAGCGGTTGTAAAACATGTGGCAGATGATAGTTTGCTATTGTAGTTTCATGAATAGGTAGTCAGTCTTGTATAAGCGCTTATAGTAAGAACGATCTTTCCAGTATAATGTTTATTTTATTATAATTTTGAATATCGTCATTTTTGCTGTAAAAAATGCTTAAAAAGAACGAACTTAGTGAGCATTTACGTTTACGAATTCAGTTCTTGCACGAACAAGGCAACACACAGACAGAAATAGCCAAAAGTATTAAACGTTCGCGTTGTGCGGTGCAATCTGCCACGAAACGTTACGCGAATACTGGATCACATGCGAACCGAGCAAGAACAGGAAGAAAACGGATAACTTCGGACCGTGAGGATCGAAATTTAATTCGAGAGTCACTTAAAAATCGAAAGAAAACTTTCTCCGAGCTCGCTGCCAGATTGATCCGAGGAAATCGGGAGACCGATCGAACAATGCCAGAATGACCAGAAGAAGACTTAATGAAGCTGGCTGGCCTGAAAAGCTGTAAAGCAAGAAAGAAGTCTTGGCGTTCAGAAAAAAATAAAAGTCTCGTTTGGAATGGGCTATAAAGTACCAACACTTTACAGAGAAGGATTGGGCAAATGTTGTGTGGTCCGACGAATCAAATTTTGAGGTAATATTTGCTTTATATCACTTGTAATTTTGATTTCGTTTGCATCTTCTACACTTGCGATTAAAAAGTTATACGGTGTGTTTAAAATCTACGTTTTTTTAATTAATTGTAAAGTATTTGGAACTCTTGGTTAACTTACGTGAGGCGGAGAATCGGTGAAGAATACCTTCCGGAGCGCGGGTACCAACAGTGAAACACGGAAGAGGCAGTGTAATAATCTGAGGTTGTATGACAGCCGACAGTGTAGGCGAAATGTTTGTTTGTGAAGGTTGAATGAACTCCCACACTTAGATAGACGTATTGGAAATGACATTGCGGCAATCATTTTCCAAGATGTTTGGTGATGCAAATATGGAAGAAATGCTGTATCAACAAGATAATGCACCCTGCCACAAATCTGCAGTTACCATGAAGTGCTTTCAAGAAAACAATATTAACCTCCTGGATTGGCCTGCACAATCCCTAGACCTAAATCCCATAGAACATTTGTGGGGGATTCTAAACCGTAATATTAGAAAGCATCCAATTACGTCTAAAGCAATTTTAAAAAACATGTTATTGAAAGAATGGAATAATTTCGCAGAGGAATGTCATAAACTTGTAAGTACTCTGCCGAAAAGAATAGCTGCAGTGATTAAGGCTAGAGGTGGCCCAACAAAATACTAATTACTTTAATAAATTGTTATTATTTTGTACCTAGGAAATTTTATTTTACCACACTCCAACAGATTTTCATGATATAGGAGTTAATGTAAAGTGTCTAATACTTTTGGCCAAGGCTGTGCGTGACTGACGATCTTGCTCGTCCAGATTTATTCAACAACCTTATTTTATTTTTGATTTTTGTTAGCTCTTAGTCAGCAGAAATTTGATATATGTAAATTAATGCCTAAGTCTTCGAGTGTGATTGTTCTGGAACACTATAGTCATCTTTGCCGGTCTTGTATCCGTCCATCATCGACGATATTAACAAGCTAATAACGAATTCCCACCTGTTTTCGGCCGACTCTTTCCCGAAATCCTTGCTTTCCCTGAGGATTTCCTTTTTAATGGCGTTCGTGAGCAAATACTTTTTCCGGTCGTCCGTTGCCTTTTCCTTTTGGTTGTTCTTCTCCTCTAAGAAATAGGCCGCCTCGCGGAAGAACGCGGCCCCAGTAAAAAAGTCTGAAGGGGGCAAAGGAGGCGGAGGGGGTGGATTTTGTAGAATACTTAGGGCGGCTTCGTCGTCGTCAAGAAATTCGGCATTCGGGTGCTCTATGTCATCGATTAGATGAGGGAGGTCTATGGAGGCGAGGTATCTGGCTAGGACTCGGTCTCGATGGCGACCCGGAATGAGTCGAAACGGGTATTCTTGGGGCATCATACTATAAAAATTAAGAAAATTTTAAATCTCGACATCTTTGACCTAAAAATCTAATTTTTTACTCAATCTAAGTATCGGGAATGATTTTTTTTTAAATTTTGGATTTTGTAGATTTGTACGTAGAGAAAAATTCAATTTGCAGATCAAATTACGTAACAAGATCCTGTATAATCTAATCATTGTGTTGGTAAACAAACTAAATATAAGATGATATGCCGCAAGAGATGAAATTACTAAGTTAGATTGTAGGAGGAATAGTGGAAACTATACTGAGGAGGGTAAAAATCAATGGAAGACTTTGAAATGAATGGAGAGATGAAGCATGCAACTCATTGTTTTCCAAAACTGATAAAAAGACCTGCGAAAGAAAAAAAAACAGCATTTGATATGTTATTTGCGGAAACCCTAGAAAAACTTCAACATATGGTAAAAGAACGAGATCTGACAGACCAAAAGAAATTAGGTGCATAAGAGAAAACTAAAAGAAGTTCGACATATTTGGAATTAAGATTGATAAGACATTGAGGGAAGGGGGCATTGAATACTTTATGCAGGATAATAGATAAATAGTCTCTATCTCTGGAATGAAAGAAGTTTCAACTTGAACACAAACGAAAGTCTTCTGAACATAACCAATTAAATTACATAAATTAAACCGATAGAAAGGAAACACTGAAAAGTTAATAGCTCGACTTAAGTGAACTAAAGAAAAACAAGAGCAAAATCAATTAAGTTGATACTGAAGGATGAATAAGTAACTAAAACGGTGGGGATATAAATCGAAGAGATAAGTGGAGGAATGAGGAGAAGTAGGAGTAAGAGTTGTTGACGTAAAAATTGGAGGACAAGTAATTAAAATCTAAGAAAAATGGACTCAGAATAATAATAGAAAATCAACACGAGGATTGGGGAGACTAAAGATGAACTACGCTCAAATAATAGTTGAGATCGGACGATCCAGAAGGAGAAGGTTAAGGGATGAGATTATCGCCCAGAGAAAGAAATTGAAAATTGAAATTTATAACTTTAAAAAATGTTCAATAGCAAATGACAGCGCTAAAATATAAGTGACTTACTGATTGTCTTGGAATTTTCTCGAGTTTCTCAAATATTCGTTAGTTTTCACGTTGTTTGTGAGAGCTTTTTGGACAGCTTAGTTAAATTATTCGTTGACAGGTGATTTTTGTGAATTTCGTCTACTTTAACATCAAATTAGAAAAGTATTCTGTCACTTCCCTTAGCGACATCTGTAGGAGTTTTTTTTAAGGGGAGTAATCTTTATTTAATTTGACTTATTTTTTGATTCAAGCTTAACTATTCGCCTGATTTTTGAAATAACGGCCGCCTGAAAAATATTAATTTCGGTTAGCTAGTAAAACGTACACATATCTTGAAACTGACATGCTTCTTAATACAATAGGAAAAATATTTTGCTATTTTTCTTTTTAATTTTGTGTTGCTTTCAATAGTAGAAAGACTTAAATCTTCAGTTTACTTTAAGTGGATGATTAAAAATTATGTAACGATTCATTCATTCATGTTAAACGACTATAAACTTTTATTTGACAGAAATTAATTTTAAGAATTGGAACCAATTGACTAATTTTATTACTGAAATTCTTCAGAGTTAGAAAGGTTTTGCAGGAATTTACACGCAAGCGTTGGTAGGGCCGGTTCTTGAAACGAATTTACTGGATCCGACCATTGTTAACCTAAGCTAGAATGTGACAAATATTAATTAATTAATTCAATCCACACTCGATTTTTTTCTGCAACCCAGCCTACAATCTTATAACAAAAACAAAGTCATCTTATTTGTCTTTTTTAGTTTCTTTTGAACCAAAAAGTCCCACATGAATATTGAGAATGTTATAAATGGGAGACATTCACTATCATCAAGAATCGCCGTTAGATTTTAATTAATGTTATTAATTTTATGGACGGAATTTTACAGATTTCAAACATCTTTAGCATTTTACATAACGGATTTTCAGCATGAACTTAGTGAACTTCTTTCTCTATTAATTAGTTCTTAATTTAACGGTGTTAGAGCATCGATTTATTTGTATATAATATTTTTGTATCGATTGGATTGCGAAACGTACATCTTCAGTAATTTAAATGGGGTAGGGGGATTGTTACAAAGAAGCAATGCTTTATTGAAATTAGGTTTTAAAGAGTTTTTAGATTCATATTAGAACTGCTTACCTTCCAAAATTTCTGCTCCCGTTCATGCAATTAAAATTGATTCTTCTGCGTGTGTGGATAAATGATAATAATAAAATAAATAAAGATTATTTAATTGCGGTGATTGAATATATTTATGAAGGAGTTAAAAAAATTAAAAGAATTATTGCGCAATTTTACGTCTTCCTATTGTATAATTGATTGAAGAATAATCGATTAATTGTTGTATTATTTCGATATTATCGATGATGCACTAAATTATTAATTTTAGTTTCAAGAAACTATTATTAAATCTTAAGTTTCTTCTAAAAACATTTTAAGAGTGGTTGAATTGTGTTCATCATAAAATTTTCCGGGAGAGGATTAAATAAAATACAATAAGTTCTTAATTGACAGAAAATCAACGAATTTATCTGAGAATTAAACTTATATTTAAGATTCTCGAAACGCTTCATAATATTTAGAATCGTTTATTACGAAATTGGAAGAAAAAGAATAAAATACATTTAGGAAATGTAATTATACTGTAAGTACAATTATAAAACAATAAACCATGAAAAGAATGGAAGAAAATGATTAATAATTTAAATGTAATGGCCTATGATTAAAATTAATTAATATCGCAGTCGTACGTGGTTTAATTAAATATACTACAATCATAAGAGATTTAATTAAATACACTACAATCAATTTAAAAGCGTTAATGAGTCATATCTTGCAATTTCTTTTAATACATCGGCAACTCATAGTTTCAAAGAACGGAATCCCATAAACTTTACACAATGTGTAGTAAGTTATACATCATTGACTCAATCTGCAAACAAAAAATTCATTCTGATTCTCTATGCTTTAGTTATTTATCCATTGACATTTTTAATTTTTGAATGCCTTTGATCTTTTGCCTTCACTGTAAGTTGATTTCTTGTTATCTACCTGTTCTTGAAGCTGTTGTTTCTCTTGTTAAAACATTCCCAACGTGCGCGTCGAGATCTTTTTAACCCCTTCCTAAGTTTAAAAATTTTACTTTTCAGATTTGAAATCTATTCCCCCAGTTTTAAATTCTTTTCCAATTTCAGACTCTTGTTTCCATTTAGCTAGAGTTTAATTTTTCCAAGAAAATCTCAGTCCTTTTGATAAATGCTGTTCTTGATTTTCGCTGTCAAACTACTTGTTGAAACTGAAACTGAAATAATGGGTAAATTCAGTTACTTTGTATTATTATTATAGGCATCGGTTTTCAATTATTATGCGACGGAATCGTTTACAGAAACTTTAATTAACAGAATGTGGGACTTAATTAACGAACTGCCATCGTTCCCATGCGATTCGATTCGAATGATTTATTCTCCGCATCTTTGATTCTCTTAATCTTCTGCGCCACACACAGGCGAAGACGGCGGCGACGGCGACGGCGGAGATCCTATCAGGCCCTCCGAGTTAATTATTAATTTAATAAACTGTAATTATTGTTTGCCGACCGAATTTCGAAATGCGCCGGCTATATTGTGGCAGGCTTAATCGGTTGGCTTGAAACTAATCATCGTCGTGATCTAAACAGGTAAGTATCCGCTTAATATTCATCTATTCAAGGACGCGTCGCCCAGTATTTCCAATGAAAAAAGAACCTCCATTTGTATTTTATGAATGGCACAGATGGAATGCACACACAATTGGTGAAAGAATTTATGTACAGCACGGCGCAAAATCGTTGGTGAAGGGAATTTTTAATAGGTGTAAATTTCTCTTTGGCCTTCCTTCATTGACTGTTCCTTAATTAGTCTGAATAGATTCTGTGCAACGTAATTCACTAATATAACAATTCAGAAAGAATTCTCACAGAATTTGGTTTATAAAGGAAAAGTAGAGAATTGCGCAAGTTAATCAAAAATATAGGGTATATGATTACTACATGCGACGTCCTTTCAAATAATAAAATGTAAAGAATTTACGGAAAAAAGAAGAGAGTTAAGTAGTCTGCTGCATCTTTCAAGTAATTTTGAGTGGTATTTGTCACACTTTATTAAATCAGCACTTAATTTGTAACTTACAGTAATTTCATAACCAGTGAGTTCAAATGAAAATGGTATTATAATTTTCAGTGCAATTTTTAACGTAGAATGGCGCCCTGTTAATATTTGTTGCAGGTTGTACATTCTGTATATCTAGTTTAAATTTTTGAATGTCACTTTCTAAACCATTGTTATTAATTATTTACTTCAGATTTTTCGTAAGTAATTGATATTTCTTTTCATGTTTCATGTTTCATGTTTGTTTGTAGTCATTAATGTTCATTTATATTCATCATTTTGTATGATTGCTCACGTACAGCGTTCATAAATTCTCCACTAGGAAATTCCGCTTCATTATAATGTTACACGTGCATGCGTAGAATCTTTCCATGAAATCCTAGTTTCTATTCACAGCTGTGAGCATTAAACTGCCGTCTGCTTCATTAAATTATTTTATTAATTAATTTTTTATAATCACCGTACATTTTAATTACTTAATTATTTTTTTTTGTATTGCTGGAGTTTGAACTTGCATTGTTTTTATTAGAAACTGTTAGGGATTGTTTTTATACTGTTTTCTTATTTTCGATTTTTTTTTCTTTTTGAAGAACCAAACAAATATTATTTGGAATCTTACTTTGGCTATTTTATTAAAGATTTTTAATTTTTAGACCTTACATTTTCATTATAATTCTCTGTCATTTAATTGGTCGTTATGTATTTTGTTTCTTTATAAGACCTTTTTAAATTACCTGTTTTTCTTTTCGTCCCTTCTTCTTTTGTATTTTACATTAATTTAATCTAAAAGTTGCATTATTTTATTTATTTACAATTTCAAAACGAAGGCGACAGCAATTTTTGATGTAACTTTGGAATTTAAATCAAATGAAATTGGGAAATTCGTATAAAAAGTAAGTTCTGCATTGTTTAAGGTTTTCTCGTCATTGTTTCACAATTACAAGAAATTGTAGGATAAATATCCATCGAATTCTCCGCTTTCCAATATGTGATTCCCTTGAATATATTTCGGTAAGCTGAGATAATAATGAATGGGGTCTTAATCAGTTTAACAAACCTATTAAAATGAAATTGAATTTGTTTCGTCCTTGTTGTCCTTCTCATGCCCTTAAAATCGTGCACCTACTCGAATACAGTGTTGATTTGAAGTGTTGTTCACGTGAGTTCCACTATATTAACATAATAGTGAAATAAAAGTATGAGTTTACTCTTTGATGATTAATTAAATTGCAGGTCTCATTCGATTCCGTTGCATTAGTGCTGCAAATCACGTACGAATACGAATGCTTCACATCCGCGACTTCCTCGTTTTGGTTTGTGAATCGAACATCAAATAAATCCATCAAAGTTTTAAAATAAAAAATGGGTATTTAAATGAAAGATAAGTGACTGATCGAAATTAATAAAATTTGGAAAATGTATTTGCCTTAAGTCACTTTAATCGCTGTTATAAAAACTTTTTGTTTGACGCTCATTAAAGTCGATATAGAAATGACATGTTTCGGTAAACCACCATTTTCAGATCTTTAACAGAGTCTTAAAAACACATGAAGGAAGATATTTTAGTTAAGATTTAAGATTCTTTAATCTCCTCATCGTCTTCTTTCTCTGTATCCTCCTGAATCATTTTATCTTCTTTAATCTTAATTTCATAATTACCACACTTCTAATATCTTAATTGTCTTGGATCGCTGGTTATTTTTGTTGTTGTTAATTGCGATTAATTGTCTCTTTATTTTCCTTCACAGACCTTACTACAATTAATTTTTTTCTTTTAAACGTTTTTACAAGGAAAGGAAGCTTTACAATTTGTTAGGAGAAGAATTACCACAAAATCGCGAGGAAAGTCATGAGAAATGTAAGGAAACACTATAATGAAACACACTCGCATTGAATGGTATAACATATACAGCGTGATTCAAAAGGGTTGCACCATCGCTGACACTGACACTGCTACAGAAACCTGTAATACCTACTGTAATAAACGTCAAAAAAAACTTCAAATCAAATTTATTCTTAGTCGTAATTGTGCGTAATCAAACTGTAATCAAGAGTCGTAAAGTGTTGTTCGTAATTCTTGTAAAGTTTTGTCGTTTTTCTTGTTCGTAATTCTTTTAAAAAATTTCGTTGTTGTTTCTTGTTCAAATTTGTTGTTCTCCTTGTTCCGAAAATGCCAAGATATTGTTATCTATGTTTACCATCTAAAAGAGATAAGCAAGATTTAACTTTATTTGCTGCACCCAAGGTAAATTTCTTTCCAAATCCTTCTTTTTGATTTAAAAATTGGGTCATTCCAGAGTAAAAAAGCATGGGGAATCTTTTTTGGAAAACCAATTCCAGCAACCGGTTTTGTCTGAAATAAACATATTTCAGACAAATATTTGAAGAAAATTCAACTAGATCACTTCTTCATAAATCTTTCACAAGCGACTGGTAAGTTTTACCACTATTTCAAAAGTCAAAGTCGTCAAACGTCAATATGTGTCAAATAAAGTGATGCCAAAAAAGGATAAAACGTGTGCAGGCCTCTATTTTTTCGTTTTCCATCTAGCGGAGAGTCTTCGAACTCTGTTGCTACGGGTTGAATGATTTTGCGTGTAAAATATTGGGAGTGGAGACACCATTCTTTCCTAACATCACCGTCAAAACCTTTGGAAATAAAATTTGACATAATAATAAAAGTCAATTCTTAACTGTAGTTCTTAATATCCTACTTTCTTAAGCTATTCTAAAGTTCTCAAGTAAAAAAAAATAATGAAAGAGTTGGTTAAGGCGTGCTTTCAAAAAGAAAAAAAACACGGTAAACTTAGAATTTAGAAAAATTAGAAATGAAAAGAAGCAAACATGAAGACTGCAAGAGCAAGGACAATAAGGTTCACTTCAAAATGTAACGTTTTAATAAATAAAAACTAACTGAAGATTAAATAAAAACAATCTAAATTCTAAACTAAAAATTAAATAACTCTAATAAATGTTCGAAATTTTACCCATTCGCCTCAATACATTTTTCTAACCTTCTTCTGATGCTCTCTTGAACATTTTTTAATATTTGAGGCGTTATTGTATGTGAACCATCTAGAATTTTCTGACGAAGTTCTTGTTCAATGTTGGAGACAATGCGATAAACAATTTGTTTAATATGTCTCCATAAAAAAAATCTAGCGAAATAATATCACAAGACCGCGAAGGCCAAACGATATTACCTCCGCGTCCGATCCACCTTCCTGGATAGTTTACCTTTAACCATCGCCTTACAGGTCTAGCAAAATGTGCAGGTGCACCGTCTAATTGCAACCATATTGGGTTGACTAGAACCGCCAAGGGAATATTTTCTAGCACTTCTTGAAAATTGCCTCTCAAGAAATTCAAAAAATTATGCCCATTGAGGCGATTTGGTAAAAAGTATGAACCCATCAATGTGTCGTTGATAATGTCAGCCCAGACATTGACGGAGAAACGTTGTTCAAATGCTCGTCGATGTATTACATGGGGGTTTTCTATTGTCCAATAATGAAAATTGTGCATGTTAAATACACCGTCACGAGTGAAGGTACATTCATCCGTCCACAAAATCAGATTTTGAAAATTTGGATTCAAATTGATTTGATCCAGGATCCAATGGCAATAGTTAATATGAAGAGGAAAATCAGTTTCATACAGAGCTTGCACTTTTGTATAGTGGAAAGAATGGTAACCTTCTGTTTTTAATACACGCTGAACAACATTGTAATTTACGTTTAAATTTCGTCTGATATCTCGAATATTGACGTTATGATTGTCTTCAACAAGTTGTAGAACAGCTTCCTCGACTTGGGGAGTTCTGGCGGAGCGTGGCCTACCTATCACTTCATGGATTACATCCAATCGACCTGTTTCCCTCAAACGCAGATCAAGCCGTTGAAAAACATTTTTGTCTGGATGTCTACGTTCACCGTATCGTTCAACATAAACTGCTGGAGCGCGTCGAAAGTTTCCTCCACTCTCCCAGAAGAAGATACATATCACAGTATTCATTTAAAGTAAACATTTTGAATTTGAATAAATTCTTCAAATCAATCAAAAAATTCGATTTTCAGAATGTGACTCTCATTGCTAAATTTTACTTGTCAGGTCACACTATGGTAACCATTGTAAAACCGAATTTTCAGTGCACCGTTGCCGGCTTTACTTCTAAAATAATGTTAACATTTCCAAAGACTTTTCCTGCTTAATAAATATTATGTTTTATTAGCAAGGATAATTTTACAGGTGTTTATCTACACCTCTCATTAATAAAAACATAAAGTTACTACTTTAATACTATATAATCAACATCAGTTTCGTAACTTTGAAGGCCTATATCTTCGTAAAAAAATCATCTAGAAAATTTTTATTTGCACTTTTGAGAACAAATAAGTGGGTCTAAAAACTACCTAAGTGATGGTGCGGTCCTTTTGAATCACGGTGTATTTAAAAGGAGATTTCATTAGGAACATAAATTTAATTTTGGGTCTGCGCTGTCAGTCCACCGCTGTAACCTGTTTTAAAAAGCCCATTTAATTTGTGTTATTCAAATATAGCAACAATTCTTTGTTTATTTAGTCATTGGTTAAAAGGTCGATCGTTAGGACCCCTGCTATTCGGCATTAAACGAAGGCGACGGGCGAATTGTTTGAAAAGTACCTCTCAATATCCGCAATGCCGTTTGCGTACCCGTGCAAAGGTCGCCAACGAAAACCTATTACAAATAAATTAGCTTTAATTGGCGGTTTTCTGTCGTTAATTGGCAGTCGAACGTCTACGTATTAGCTGTCACGTAGCCTAAATTAATTAATGTCGATTTCAGGGCAGTCAAAAAATAATATTTGATCAATATAATTCGCAAACAAAAGCGAACGGAACGCGCAGAGCAAAAAAAAAACGGCCGCCATTTCGTAATGAACTGATCGTGTATGTAAGTGTGTGTTTTGATCGCCTTATAGAAAGTTACACACTTGCATTCGAAATTAAGCTAAACACGTAATGCATATTAGCGTTATTAACGCCCACTTGAACGTGAACACGACTTCAAATCAGCACTGAATTCGAGTGGGTGAACGATTTTAAGACCATGAGAAAGAAACCATCAGGGACGAGACAAATTCAATTTTGTTTTAATCGCGTTGTTAAACTGATTAAATCAACTTTTTAAGTTTTACGATGACGCACGGGTCAAAAAAGTTGTACTTACATTGTAGCTTTCTTTAATTGTTCTTTATGTGTTGTAGATTTCTGACTAAAAATGAGAATTTTTTGGAAATTAAAAACATTGCCCAAACCGACCAATTAATTTCAATCCGTTTTAATTTTAGGATTTTATTTTAAGTGCACTTTCCGTGTTGCTATATTTATCAAGTCACCGATCGCACACGCATTATAAGAGCTTTCGGCTGAAGAATTTGTTTCTTCTTAGCGGATGCTAAGTCAAAATTTACTTCCTGTGTGCGTGTGTGTTTGGTGAATCATTATTGCACCGGGACGTGCTCACGTGCATGGGAGGAACAGTTAGATATATCGAGTTACCTGTTCTGCTTGGCCTACTCGATTTTGCAAAGGCCATTTTAAAAACGGGCTTGTGGGCCGGCTGACGCGTGGGTGTACCACCTTAACCTTGCGACACTTGCTGGGGAAGGAGAAAAAACCGACGAAATAAAAGTCGGTATAAAAATAGCGGCTGCAGGTTTTCTACTTTTCTATTTTTAAGTGCTTTTTTTTTGGGGACGATGCAGCTGCATCAAACTGGCGCCTTGGTTTTTCTAATTGAGGAAGGATTAGATTAGAACGATTTCTGAAGTGATACGTTCGCTGCCTTGAATAAATATGAAATGCTTTTAGGTATACACGTTATTGTGTTTCAAAAGTCTACAGCTCATTTGCGAAAACCATGCCAGAAAACTAAAATTGGTTTTTAATCTAATAATTTTCAACGATTTCAAAAAGAAATGTATTTGAATTCTTAAAATAAATAATTTAATTGAGAAGTGAATTAGAATTAAAATAAATGTGTAAATAGACTGAGTTTTCGAAATCCAAGGCCATTCCATTTTGATGTTCCGCTAAGTCTCCCAAGTGCTTGGAAATTGTTTTATAAAGTAATTATAAGTATAGTTCAAATTGACCGAGTTGTCAATAAGAAAATCAAAGTTTCATGAATAATTTTTAGTGTGAAAAAGTTTCTGAACCTCTGATTCCAAATATATAAAAAAAAGATTGACATGACGTGACCACAAACGACTATTCTGAAGAAGTCCTGAAGTTTTAAGTACTGAGAACTTGGAAAATGTGATCAAGAGAGACCGACTCATCAATAAAAAATTAAAGTTTCATGAAGAATTTTTAGTGTGAACGAGTTTCCGAAGCCCCGATTTATAAAAAAAAAAGGGTGACATGATAAGACCACAAACGACTGTTGTGAAAAAGTCCTTCTGAGAATTCAGAAAATATGGTGAAAAGGAAAAATTTATCAAATTTTCCACAGGGCTTTATGCAAACAAAAATTCAATTAAAAAATGCCCTGATCTAGATTTTCAAAAAGATTAAAACTGTCATATTCGCATGGATATATTTTCTTTCTAATTATTCTGCTGACTAATCCTATTGATGTGGTTATAAAATGTTGACTTTAGAATTTTTTTAAATACCTATTGATTTTGAGTCAGTCACACCTTTCTTTAAACAATCTCAAACAATCTCATTTTCCTTATTTTTTTCTCTTTATTTTCACACAGTAAAGAACGAGAGAGCTTATTTGTTAGTGCCACCAATTTGTGGATGTAGCCCATGTCATAACGTTAACAGGTTTTCCCAGTCTCTTGTGTTTTTTGGTTTTCTTTTAGGTCTTCTAGTAAGTGGTTTCGTTTTATGATAATTACGCTACTTGATTTTGTCTACCTGCTCTTTTAACTCTCGTTTTCTGCCTTGAATATAACTTACAGTGTAAGCTATAATGTCAATTCAATGTAATTATTGCCCATAAGGGCTGTCTACTACTACTATTCTCTCCGTTTCCATATAAATATTAGATAAAATCGGTTATTACTTGATGACAATTCCTCAGACTCTAGTTACAAATTCATTGCTCACAAACAGACTGTACTCTGTCTATTTTTCGCTTCTTGGTTGGTTTGAATTGCATACGTTTTCCGGTACTAGATTAGTTCTCTTTGAGGTCAGCTTCAGAGTTTCACCCATGAGAAGCTCTTCTATTTTCAATGTTATCCTTGTACCAACGTTTCGGTTTTAGAAAGGGTGATCTGCTTTCATTAAAAGAGTTTTTAACTGTTCTCGTCCATACTTTTTCATCGTCCTTTTTTTTATTTAGTCCATCCATTGCCCTAGTGCCTTTTACTCAACTTCCTAGACAAATGACTAGTTTGAAAAGAAAAAAAAATAACTACCCTTAGCTGAATCATACTGTATACAGGTAAATATAAAAAACGAAAGAACTATGAAAAAGTTTCAATTCTGTTTTAATAATCTTTGTTTTTAAAGGCACATGTCTTTTTGAGTAAAAACTAATATTAAATTCTGTCTTCTCTCTTAACTAAACCAAAATGCTTGTGTAAATATTTTAAATTTGATAAAATTACCGCCCGAGTCCTTGAACCCGAGAAGTCCGATTTCATTTTACTTTATCCAAACAATAAGATCGAGCTGCGGCTGTTCATTCTAAGCACTTCTTCTTATTTATTACATATTATATTGTTCTTTTTGCCTCTACAAATACGCAATAAATAATGGTAAGTACGCACCATCAAATAATTATCTCGAAAATTACGTGCTTGTGCTATTAAGTCCATCCTTGGTTTTCATGCCGCGGTTTAATGACGGGAAACCAATTTCCTTGCGAAAATTTGCGCGAGGACGATACAATATTGACTTGCGGTATTGTCTGTGTGTAGAATGAGATCGAAGAAAGTAAATTTCAGAGGAAATTGCATGAATTTGTCTTCGTAATTGCAACGACTTCGGAGAATACGTGAATGGATTGAATTATAATCGATATCACAGGTGTTTATTTTCCTCCTGGCTTAGAATTGCGTTTTATTAGATCAAGATGATGCAGGTGATGCAAGTGATTCATTGAAGTGAATCTATCATTGTTACTCAACACTATAATCAAAGTAGATTGTAGATTCGAAGAAAAAATTGTTATTTGCTTGCTGTATAGTAGTTACGCATTATCATCTAACGAAAGTGAACTTTTCAGTTAAGGATTTTCAATTGAATGAATGACTGAATCATTTTAGTGAAATACACAGGACATGTTTATCTTCTGATGTTTTTAAGGACACTTTCAAATTTAACGGAAATTCGAATGAATTCTTTTACAATTCTATTTTTTTTTCTTTTCATACAAGTTTAGGTACAGGTTGTCTTTCAGGTAAAATAAAAGTGCGCAGCACGTGAATTATTTCATAATTAATAATGTTAGTTTTGTTCTAATTTTGTTCTACGCGTAATTTTGTTCTACGCGAGTCCTAATTGAATTGAACTTTCAGAACCTCTGACGTAATTTCACAGAGTAAATTGGGCAGGACACTTTCATCTTCCGCGCAGGTGATTACGTGATTACCTTATCTACGTATGTAGTGGTTACCAAGACACACATACACATACAGGCAACAGCGGCATTAATTCAAATCAAATGACGACTGAAACAGAACCACGTCTCGGTGCGCCGTAAGTAGAAGGAGTAGAGAACCTGCGTTCAGTTAGTTGTTGCTGGTTTCTCTTGTGGACGACGCGTTCGGACGTTTTAGGACTCGTTTTTTTTTTGCGTGATGCCGGAATTAAAAATGCACGTCGACCGTCGTCGTCGGTCGTTCGCTTCAGCGACAACGGCAGTTGCGTGCGTCGAAATTTAATAAATAAATCCGAAGACGCTCTCTTCTTGGTACCTGCTCGCGGTGCTAATGTCGAGGAGGATCGCGGTAGTGCGGTAAAAGCGCCGGAAAATGCGGTTGCAATGATGAGCGTGATTGTAAGGAAAATGGCAGAGAAGGTGTGAGACTCGTGCCCGTGTTGTCGTTGTTGTTTGTGCGCTTTTCAAGGCGAGTCGGTGATGTTGCATAATTAATTTGGTGCTAAATTCCAGTGCCACAATCTACGGGAATATCTGGAAAAATTAACTAATTTTTTAACGCCTACTGCGTGGAACTCGAGGCGCCTCTTGAATCAGCGGTGTTAAATAAATTAGGAGAATTAGAGGCTTCGTTTATAATTCGTTACTTTAGGTGTAAATGATGCGGAAGTTAGAATTGTGAGCATAATATAATAAAAAGAGAAGTTGATATTCTCGAAGGCCTAATTTAAGTATGGAATTTGTATTTTCCATCATATAAAAATAATATTAACCTACATCCTTAGAATTAATCTTATGTAAAGTTGTTGATTTCTTAAAGAATTTCTTGTCATGTTATACAAGAAATTAAGCAAATGTTTTTGTTTCTCAAAATCAGAATATGTAAAAACAGAAAAGGGAGGATGTTTATATATTAACACAAAGGGCGAAGTGACATAGAACGTATAAATAATATTAATTAATTAATTAGGTATAAGTCATAACGTCGTAACAAACACTAAAAGATTACGTCCCTCTAATTGACAGGAATTGGAATTTGTTTGTCATTACATCATAATTAAATTTAATCCTCTTTTCTCTTTGATGGTTCACCAGTCATTTGAAATGTCCTGTTTTTGATAAGGAAGATATGTTTTTTTTTTTGAAGAAGAAGAAAGTGGAGCATTTTTATTTAACCACAATTTCTAAACTGCTTTGATTGAAACATTTTGAAACAAGTGTCTCATAAAAATTAAAAATTAAAACGTTGTTTATTCAATGTTTTATGAAAAATGAAATTTTGTCTGTAAAATCTAACGATTCGAACGATGAATTTTTCAAGAAACAGTTTATTTGCAATGTTAATCCCTCAAAAGTTTAAAAATAATAAAAATTTTGCGAAAATTTGTGTGGTTCTTCATGTAACAAAGTTGGACAACTTTTAACTCGCTTTGTAGTCAATGTTTCACTATGGGTTGATAGCTTTAAGTGTAGTTAATTAACAATTAAAACTTAATAATTATTTAGGTGTTTTGTTCTTGACCATTAAACAATAGTCGACAACAAAACACGATTGATCATTTTGTTTTCTAATCTTAGGTCTTTTGTTTTTTCAACAGAAAGTATTTGCAAGTTTTTATTACATTCCATGCAAGAAAAAAAAAACAAATGAAAATGCTCCTCGAAACTTTTCCTATGCATATTTCATCGATGGTCTTTTTCCTTTTCATTTTTTCTTTTCAATTTTTTTGTTTTAGAAAAAGTCAAACCTGAATCACTTTTTGTTATCGACTTTTTTAGATAGGTACAAACTTTATTTCATGTTTTGTTTTTTTGATCTTTTATTTTTAAAAAGATGGATCATTTTTTTTATTAAAAAAAGGCTAGGAATTTTAACACTTGCTCATTTTGTTTTTCAAAAAAAAAAAACCAAAATCAAAAGTCTAATTTCTGTACAATTTTATCAATCGCCTTTTGTAAAAACGTATAAAATAATATTCCTTTCCTTTTTGTCTTTCGACGAATAAAGTCATTTTTACACAGACGATCGTCAATTAATATTAATGTTTTCTTTTTTTTGTGTAAAAAAGAATTAATAATCGACGTCAACCTTTTGTTTTTTATAATTTTCAACATTCAATTATTATGTAATTTCGGTAATTTCGAATATTCCCGAAAATGCGACGCCTCGAGGTTAAAGCTTGAAGCAGTTCCATGGAACGGTTTGTTAAGCCCAATTGACACGTACAGTAGTGTGAAGCTTAAATGCTACAACTTGACGACAGTTCTGTGAACCTAGTACCACATGGTTTTAAGTTTTAAGAGTAAGCTTTACGTGCCGGAGGTGCATTTTAGGTGCGCATGATATAAGAAAAACTGGCACAAGTTTATTCTCTCATAAATTTAGAACATACTATAAAAAGTTCGTTACATTATATAGGTTGATGGTCTTCTCAAGATTAAGTTAATTAATCAAAAATTAAAAGTTAAGATTTACTTAAACTTTAAAAACTCTGTACAGTGAAGCATTGACTACAGAACGGATTAAAAGATATGGGGGAATTACATTACATTTTTTAAAATAAATTTTAAACATACTACTAGAAACTGTATATTTTATTTATTTAATTAATGGTTGTGAAAGATAATGCTTTATTATTAAACTTTTTGTATTTTTTTAAAATAATTTAAAAAAATTAATCTCCGCCCACAATAATTTTTATATCCGTAGATACGTATTTCGGCAGCTAAACTGCCATCTTCAGTATACACACTGCGAATTTAAAAGCACTTCACAAAACCTAAAAGCAACTAATCATAATCATAATAATAAATAATTTAGGTTTTATGAAGTGCTTTCAAATTAGTAGTGTGTGTACTGAAGGTGGCAGCTTAGCTGCCGAAATACGCATCTACAGATATAAAAATTATTGTGGGTGGAGTTTAATTTTTTTAAAATTATTTCTTAAACCACGGCCTCCTTACTATATTTAATTTTTTTAGAATATAATAGCATTTACGTTTTGTTGAAGTTAATACATCTAATTAACCGTTTATTTTAAAAGTCCTAAGTATACAGTGTGTCCCCGGATTGAGATCGTGTTACGTATAATGGTGCAAAAATGTTGGAATTCAGATTTCACGCTTTGCAGTTCAAATCTTCTTGACGCGAAATGAATTTGCACGAAATTTTACGTCGGGTCTTCAAGGGGGTGGACTTAATGCAAGAAGAAATAATTGTGTAAAGTAAAGTGGTCTTCTTTATAAATTTAGGAGAAAATTTAAGTAAGATAAAATGTTTCTCGTTTAAAATTGGGGAGATATACCAATTTCCAATATAGTATTTATTGATCAAAAAACAAATGAAATATGACTATTCAAGTTATGTACCACCCATATTATTTTTTGATCAAGAAATAGAGGGAGTTAACGTTTTATAACTCTATGAAATATTTATAATTAGTAATTTTCCGTAATTCTATTTTAGTTCCAAACGACGTTGGAATACCTCCCTAATTTTAAATGAGAAACATTTTATTTTATTAGTATTTTCTCCTAAATTTAAAACAAAGACTGCTTTACCTTACACAGATTTATTTCTTGCATTATTAATTCCACCCCCTTGAAGACTTTCGTCGTCAAATTTGGCACAAATTCATTTCGCGTCAAGCAGACCTGAACTGCAAATCGTGAAATCTGAATTTCAAAATTTTTCCTCCATTACACGTAACGTGAACTCAATCCGGGAGCACACTGTACGTATAAGTGCAACAATTATAAATTCCAATAAAAACTTAGAAGTAGTATAAAGTGTCCATCTAGTTTTTTCTTTTTTATGTAATTTGCGAACCCATCTTTTGCATAATATCGGAATTCGTATTTTGTTATTAAAATTCTATTTTTACACTCCTAATATTTTTATAAATGATTTAAAAACTTCTGAAAGGTGAAAATTATATTTTTCTATAACGTATGTTAAAGTGTGCTTTGTCCAACTCAGAACAGTCGATAAAACGGAAGGGTAAATAAAGTAAGACTTTAACAGCAAGGATATATAAAGTACTTTAATTTTTTATTTGAATTAATAAATATTACAACTTAACCATAGCAACAACCCACACTAGTTACTGGGATCATGATCATACAACGCGATTTTGAGACGTGATTGCTCTCTTTATTTTTTTGCCAAATTGTTTACATTTTGTCTTTAATGTTCGCTATAAAAAAATAGAATGTTACACACGATGGTAAAATTTAATTATCGACTCGTGAAAATTAATTTATTTATCTTTGTTTTACTTTTCTTATACATTTTGTCCTACATTTTATTTAATTAATACTAAAAAAATTAAGAAACTGAGTTCCAAAAAGTAATTAAAATTGGTCATGGGGAATACAATCCCGGAATCTATACTGTTTTTCAATTTTGAAAATCTCCTTATTTGAAATTACTAATCTCGAGATTTTCGGGATTGTCAAGAAGTGTATTAAAAACGTTATTTACAGGCAAATCAATTACAAATAATATTTTCAGTTTACATTCTAACTGAACTATTTACGAAACAACATATTTTTAATAAAACCTTTAATTTTGCATAAAAATATATACTTTATTCATTGATGTTACTCTCGTCTAATCCCGGGATCCCTGAATGTCTTTCAAAAATTCTGAAATCTGAAATTATGAAAATATGATCCAGGATTGTATTCCTTAGTTGGCCAGTATTGAGAACTTGAGCCAGTGTGCGTTAGTTGGACGTTTTGAATCTCATAGTTTCATGGTTAATTTTTTATTCGATCATACTGTATGATAGAAATAATCAATTGAAGTTTGTAAAAATCTATTCACAGACTACGAGAAAAAAAATATAAACTTTTTTCTTCTTGTTATTTTTTAAAATTGCCATTAAATTGTCAGAGACTAACAAATGTCCTTGTTCTGTTCGCTCTAAAACTACAAAAAAAGTTAAATTACCTTTTTTAAATAAATATTAAATAAGCAAAAAGAAACTACAAATATACTGATGAATATTAATAGTAAATTAAACATTACTTTTAGATATTACTGTCAATATTGTTATACAGGTTATCAAGTATCTAAAGTTCACTTCAAGTTTGACTTCGTCGAACGTCTCTCAAAACAGATTGATCACAACGTGTAAGCTAAAATCACAAAGGATTTTAGCTTACACGTTTCAGATATTTGCCTCAATAGCACTTTTTTTGGCAAATTTTATTTATTGGGCCATTTTTTCGTTATGCATTTCAAATAAATAGTAAATATAGTAAAGAAGACTGTGGTTTAAGAAATAATTAAAAAATTAATCTCCGCCTACAATAATTTTTATATCATTAGATACGTATTTCGGCAGCTAATCTGCCATCTTCAATACACACACTACCAATTTAAAAGCACTTCATGAAGCTGCCGAAATACGTATGTACGGATATAAAAATTATTGTGGGCGGAGATTAATTTTTAATTAAATAAATATTGGTTATAAATAAATTTGCATCTTAGTATTAATTTAAATAATTGTCTGATGTAACTTTACTTACTTAATCCTAAGCCATTTTACTTCCTTCATCATATTGAAGACTTTTAACTTTTTGCTTGGTCTATTTATTTGTTTTCCGTGTAGTTGTATAGTGCGATTTTTATTCACTCGAAGAGTATCAAGCTCTTTATGTCTTCGTATATATGTTTGTAAGTTCTAGATCCAGCGTTTCTAAGCTTTGTAAGTTGTAAGTTTTTATCTATATCGTCTGCGTACTTTCCCACTTGCCGATATCTTAATTTTCATCTACCTTTTCCTTCGGTTCTTTCATGGCTTCGTCCAATAATATTGAAACTGGCAGTAGGTTCGAAACATTTGTTTTACTCCAATATTCATTAGAATTGTATGCTTCTCTCACTTCTGAATCTGTGTATCTTCTATTTATTGTTCTTTGTTCTTCACATTCTTCTTTGACTTTAACATATCGATGCTAAGCAATGAAAACCTCGTAAATCCATTATTTAAAATTATACAGAATTAACAATTAATCTGTATAGAATGATAAAAAAATAGTTGCTGCAGATTTTTCTACAAAGTTTAACTTGGTTATTATTGTTTGGTTATTATTGTTTGTTTAAATTTTTGCTTCGCTAGATGGTGAACTAACGTAGTTTTCACGGATTGATGGGGTTACGAGGTTTTCATTGCATAGCACCGATATTCATGTGAATTTTCGCTCTTCAATAATCAATCAATATTCACTCTTATATCTGCATTTGGTTTTTCCATTTCCTTTCATCTTTTTTATATCGTCTATTAGTTGGTAGTTCCGTCGATTTTTGGTCTTCTTTTTAATAGATTCTCACCTTCATAATTGGTCTCTTATTTTCTATATCTGACCGATTAAATGAAATTTTATTATTTTCACTAGGATCCGTTTTTCAGGATTTTATGCCTTGATATGTTCTTCTATTTTCTTCTATTTTCCATTTCCTTTCATCTTTTTTATATCGTCTATTAGTTGGTAGTTCCGTCGATTTTTGGTCTTCTTTTTAATAGATTCTCACCTTCATAATTGGTCTCTTATTTTCTATATCTGACCGATTAAATGAAATTTTATTATTTTCACTAGGATCCGTTTTTCAGGATTTTATGCCTTGATATGTTCTTCTATTTTTTTGTCCGTAAACCTATTTTACAATATTCCTTCTAAGTATTCATGTTCTCGGTTGATTTTCCATATCTTTGTCAGTCACGTTGTTTCAAATGCATATAAAATGTGGCCAATACTTTCATTTTTCTCTTGTTATTTTATTTTATAAAAACATCTTATACCTCTTCCTGTATTCGTCGCGTTAATTTATATCTCTGAATAAGAAATAATTAAAGCTGCACAACTGCAAAATGTGTTACTGTAATTATTCAAAATACTCAGTAAACATAATTGGCATTTCTAAAGTATGCTTTATGCATTTTTAACTCTGACTTAATCATATGTCGTAAATAATTTGTTATTGCTTGCCACTCATTCTTCTGTAATTATTAAGTTTGAAAATTGTCACCTTATCTACTTTTGATCATACACGCTAATTATTTATACAATTATACAAGATATTTTTCGATAAAATGGGACATTTGAAGGTTACTTCAAAAATGTACTTTTAAAAGAAATGTAAATTATATCTGACACATAAAAATGTAACGGCAAAAACAGAAATTTTCAAACCATTCTTACTATAGTGATCGTCAGATAAAATTATTAAAATTTTTTTTTTAAATTTAGTGAAATACGATAAAACTCTTTCACATAACTATCAGTGCAAAATCCCTAATCCAACACGTCAGTGTAAATTCTTATCGCAATGGAGAAAATGCATCTGCAAAGTCCTTTTGAACAGTCCCTCAGGAAAAGTTATTTTTTCGCGCCAAATAGCCCTCGTAATGGCTCATTCTCTGAAAAACACAAGAAATGCAGAGGTGTCCTCCACGGTTCAGGCGTGTACAGGAGTGTAACTGAAGAATTTCTGGCCAAAAGAAATACGGATTTTCCCTCAACTCCCACTACTACTTCACCAGCTTCATCCGTGACGTCGCTTTCAACTAAATGTTCGTCGCTTCAAAGAAACGGCTCCTTGAGGAGACCCAAAGTATCCTTGTCGTTATGCCCCAAGTGCGCCGTTCCTAGACCAACTGGATTAAGCAGATCGGGCTCGTTGGTACTTCGTCGTAGACTGTCAGAAGCAGAGAAGGTTTTACCTGGAAATTTAGGGAATTTGTGTGAATTGTCCTGCACACCCGAATCAAATTTACCAAAGGAATCCAGCGAAGTCCCTTCTAACGGCCAAGATGTCAAATCAAATGGACATGACGTAATCAATTTGGAAGGACCTGGAGATGCAAAAATTTGTTCTTTATGTGGAACTAGATATTACGATGATTTTTTAATAGATAAAGTGGATAATTCATCGGAAAAGGGCAGCGTCACCAGCCAAAGGTTATACATGCAACCCACTAGAGCATCAAGTGCCAAGAATGCGAAATTAAGGCACCTCGACGTCTGCGATCTCGGTGTACCTTCGGAAGAATCAAGAAATTTTTCTCGTTCCAACTCATTTAGGAGGAAACCCACGCCCGAATCTAACGAGGAAAAAGTAGATAAGATTAAAATGGGAAATCCTGAAGTTAAAACCAAGAAACATAGCGATAAAACCAGAAGATTTAAGCGAAGGGAAAACATGAAGAAAATGATCAGTGATGGTTTGCTCGAGAGATTAAAATCCAGAAGTCAGTTAGATTTGAATAGTCTAGAAGCTGAGAATTTGAAACAACAGGAAAACGGTCTCGGAAAAAAGTTTAATGGCAATGAAGGAGTGCCAATCGCAAAAAAGTGTAATGGAGAACTGAAAAAAGGTGCTACACCCTGCCCACCTAAGTCAGTGCTCCGCAAGACCAATTTAAGTTTGAGTAGCTCAAGCTCTGGGTCTGAAAGACCAAAGACTTGGGCCGTGGCGAACAAAAGCGAAGTTCCAAATCAAAACTTACGTCGTAGTTTCCGCGGTCCATCCCGACGAAGCAGCAGTAAAAACTTTAAATATTTAAAACAGGCCGTGCCCATAATATACGATGAAATTATGGAATTAGCGAATAACGCAAAACCTAATTGTATGGGTGCGCTTTCTAAAAATAACTGTTTCAAAAATTTGGGAGAATTATTGGAACGCCGGTGCATTTCTAACGGCCACGTAGACGACGAGACGGTAAGTTTTATTTAACTATCGGCTTATATAATTCAGGATTGCGTCAAAACCCATGCGGCGAATTTGCATTAAAAAACGATAAAGCTCGTTTGAATTTATTACACCAGACTCTTGTTTATCTTATGTTGCCAGGTGTGGTCATTTTGATTCTTTTTTTTTTCAGGCGAAAACAGACGAACAAATAGCCAAGGAAAAACAGTGGTTGGACACGCAGAAAGTTTGGTTGATGCACAGGGGCGGCTTTGCGCTTGCGAGGAAGTGCCCCGGATCAGAATCGGAGCCTGGCAAGCTACGTATACAGCTGGAGCACACAGGAGATCTACTGAACGTCGACGAAGATGACGTCGAAAGCGTTAGTTTAAAAAAACTCCAAGTATCTTGCATGATGGATAACAAAAAATATTGTTTTAGGCTAATCCCTCCCAATTCGATAGAGCAGAAGACCTCAGCACTTTACGCCATCTGAATGAATCAAGTATTTTGCACACCTTGAGACAGAGATATGCATCCAATCTTATTCATACAAACGCTGCTTCGACGACCTTATTGGTTGTCAATCCAATGGCACCTTTGGCTATTTATTCCGAAAAAGTAAGTTAAACTAAATACCATTCGAAAACTGTACTATTTTTAAAAGCAGTTAAATTTCAACGTCTAAATTTGTTACTAACAACTATAATCGTGGTCCTTAGAATTAGTCTCAAATGGTTGTCATTTTATTAATTAAGCTGAGCTCAACCCATAAACCAAACATGTTGCATTTCAGATCGTTGCATTATTCAAGGGTTGCAAATGTGAAGATATGCCACCCCATATATACTCAATAGCCCAATCTGCTTACCACAATATGCTGTCTACCAGAAAGGATCAATCCGTACTGTTTTTGGGGCGTTCTGGCTCTGGCAAGACGACCAATTTCAGGCACTGCCTCCAGTACCTACTGACTGCAGCGGGAGCTTTGAACAAAATTTTGACAGTCGAAAAACTGACAGCCATTTGGAACATCCTGGAAAACTTCGGCAATTGCAAAACCGTAATGAACACGAACGCCACCCGCTTCACCCAGATCTTTAGTTTGGATTTCGATCAAAGTGGCGTCATAGCTTCGTCGAGCATCCAGGTTTTGATGCTGGAGAAGAGCAGGATTACGAAGCGGATAGAGGGCGAGAGCAGCTTTCACATAATGCAGAAGCTTTTGCTCGGAGCTGAAGGTAGCTTGCGCAAAGATTTGCTCCTGGATGGACTGACCGGAAGCGAACCGAACGCCTTCTTTAGCTTACATCAGAGACACGAGGACAGACAACGCTTGCAGAACGAGTTTGCCAAAATTTGCTCCGCATTTACGGTTTTGGGCGTGTCCGAGCAAGAGCAGAAGGTAATCTGGAGCGTCTTAGCCGCACTTTATCACCTGGGAAATTCCGGCGCGAGCAAAGGTAAAACCTGTTCAATTTTGTCCAACTTGAGAAATCAAGGAATTAATTGCAGCAGGAAATTCTAATCGATACCAATTTTCAAACCCCCAATCCGCACAAAAAGCATCGGCATTATTGGGGACATCGGTCGAGGAGCTTTCCCGGGTTATTTTTGGCCTTTCTTCTGGAGGAATGGTCACTCCGAATGCCCCAAGGCAGCCCTTTAGGACACCTTCCCCAACAGATCGAGGTTTCGAGAGGGAAGTTTCTGGTTTAGAAGCCGTGGAGGGCATCATCATTGGATTCTACGCGGAAGTATTTAACGCGGTCACATCTCTGATTAACAAGTAAGTAATCCACTCCGTTTTGCAATGCTTCGTAATTCATTGAGTGTTTTCTTTTTCTTAGGTCAATTTCCGCTTCTACTCACACAGTGTCTTCGTTATTATTGGTGGACACGCCTGGTTTCCAAAATCCGGCTACTTGCGGTCGACAAACTGGAGCAACGTTTGAAGACCTTTGCCACAATTACCTGCAGGAGCGCCTTCAGCTCTTGTATCACCATACGAATTTGGTAGCCCCTAAAGATCGTTACCTTCAGGAGAATATCGAAATCGATTTAGACGAGCATGAACACGAAAACTTAATTAACCCAACACCCTTGGTTAGTTTGCTGGATAAAACCGCGCAGAATACTGTGCTGAGAACTTCTCAGAATGACTTACACGAAGCAGATCGCAGAGGACTGTTATGGCTTTTGGACGAGGAAGCGATATATCCTGGCTCAAGTGACGAGTCGTTTTTAGAAAGGCTCTTCACGCACTACGGCGATCGGGATCATCAATTGTTACTAAGGAAAGCTCCGGGAAATCACCAGTTTATTCTTCAGCACTTGCAAGGAACTAATCCCGTTCTCTACACGTGCGCTGGATGGTTGAAGTTTAGCAGAGAAAATCCAGTGTCAAGGGCTGCGGTGACGATTCTCCAAGACAGTCATAAGTAAATGAGTTGCTATTTATTGTTAAGCTTTTGTTAATTATATGATCGCTTCAGGGAAGATATCAATAAGTTGTTTGTAACCGCTCGAGGACTCGGTGCTTCCAGTTTTAGCGGGTCTTTGGTTGGTATTGAAGGCACGCAGTCTTTGCGGAGGGCATCCAGCATTCGTAGGACTTTCACTGCGGGAACGGCGGCGATAAAGAGGAAATCCATCTGCTTACAGGTATTTATTATAACGTGTCTCCCTACAGTTCCTTTATTCAAAGTTCCTAGGACTTTTTCTTCTTAAAGTAATTTAGAAGAGCCTTTAGAATGTACAAATATCTGGGTTGTCGCTTAACTTTCATTAAATTTATTTATTTTATGTCAAGTTTTTTAAAAAGAGAATGCCATGAAAATATTTATTTCTACCATAATTTCCTTTTTAGACTAAATTTACCATCGATGGTCTCATAGAAACGCTGCGTCGCACGAAGTTACGTTTCGTACAGTGCATTCTTCCTCAGCACAATGCAGGCATGTGTGAGGTCAGTAGCACGATCTTGCCGCTGAAATCGACGTCGGGGCACAGCGACGACGTAATCCTGAACGTTCCTCTGCTTCGATCACAAGTAAGTTTAAACAAATTTTCATTTTATCTTAAGACCACAAGTACACTATATGCTAGAAGTAGATTGATTGCCTGCAGAATGGGTATTCCCTGAATTCCCAGCCTGTCAGAGTATTTGGGGTAATACATTTGGTAATTTCATCTAAAGTGGGAATTAGTTGAGATTATCTTAGGTTAAACAATACAATAAAGCAGAACGACTAGGATGATTGAGATTCCACTGTACTACGACATTCGTTTCTAGAATTCTTAAAAATTTTACTTTCCTGCAATATATTGGAATCTTTAAATAATATTTTAATTAATTCTTGTCTGGTGAAAATTGTAGGAGTAGGAGTGAACTGCTGATAAAGCTACCAATCTATAGTGAAACATAGAGCGATAGTGCTAATTTAAGTGTCCGTTAAAATAATTTATTATACTTTAATATATTAATATTAATATATATTAATATATATTAATACTTAATAGTTGATTAATGCAATCAAGTCATAGTTTAAAAAATCTTATATTTTCGTCCTTCATTTTGTAGATAAGGGGCGGGCAAATTTTGGACGTCGTGAGGCTACATAAGCAGGGTTTTCCCAGCTTTCTTCCCCTTGCCGAATTTCGCAGGCGTTTCCGTCTGCTCGCCGAAGATTTTAAGCCAACGAGCCCTGTGTTGGATGAGAGAAAGGCCGTCGAAGAGATGCTGCTCAGTATGGACCTGGAGCTGTCTAGTTACCGAATTGGATTGAGTCAGGTAGGAAAAAAAAATTAAAGTCGCGTCTCCAATAGTGTGCCTTCTTCAGAATTCTGTGAAATAAAGTCAGTTGAATTTAATCTCTGCTGTGATTTAGAAGAGAAGTCACACGTTTGGAAACATTTTCTTTTCAGAAATATTGGCTGCTTTTGTGCGTCTCTTAGAGTTTATATTGGTGTTAATAATTTAATAATTCAGTCAATCATCAAGTCACGAAGAAGAGTATTAAGAATTAAAAAAAGATACGCTTTAATTTTGAAGAAAATCAAAATACTATTGCAGTGTTTTATTTGAAATTATATTTATTTGTCTCTCATAATTATTTGAATTGTCTGGAGGAGTTCGTAATCTTCAAATCATTGAATTTATTCCGGAGATTTCAATGCTACGTCGGAAAAGAATTTTTTTTCGTCGTGTGATTTTTTTTTAGATATTTATTCACACATCATCAAGCCGTTCTCATTCAAGCTCGACATTTTCGTTAAATCATCCAATGAATACACATTTATTAATTAAATTCTAACTTAATACCATAATCATTTGACATTAGGCAACCGTAATTACTACTATGAAGTCTGGAAGTAAACTTCTCTTATATTTGCAAGTAAATATTTATTGCTTTTTCTGGATAATTTAAATTATCGTTAAATTTATATGAAAAATGAGAAAAATTAGCGATTCGTTGCTTTCGCAGAGGCTTTTCCGTAATATGTACTTATACGTAATAGTAAGTAATTTTGATTAACTGCTTTTAGAACTTTCTTAAAGATGTTGAAAAAAAAACAAATTACGCAAGAGTAATCTAACTATTATAATTTGATTGACATATTTTCTTTCTCCTTCTTTATAGGAAGACGACCCCTGTTATTTCACTTGCAATTTCTTTAACTAGGACACACCTTTATCTTAATCTCTGCTAATTTGAACAGTGAATATATTGTATTGAATTATAATGCCAGGTTTCCTCAACAATCTAAACAGGTTTCAATTTTTTTCTTACCACTCACTACCAATATCGAAACCTATACATATATAGGGTGACTGACAATTATTCCGCTAAAAAAAGTGAAGAGGAGCGATATCCGAGAGCATTTATGGAAAAATGTTAAAAAAATGCTATGTACTTTAGTTTTAATAAAAGTGTTTCATAGTTTTATGCTTTTTCCGGCGTCGGATGTGAACTTGACTTTTAAAAGTAATTGATATGATCAGCTGAAATACGAGCTCTAAAATATTTACATAATTATTGACAAATGCATGCAAGTCACCAGATGTAAATCATTCCGTGCAAATTGGAATATAAAATAAGGATAATAAATCGCAATATAAAATAAGGATAATAAATCGCAATATAAAATAAGGATATCTGCGCTTTGAAGACCCTGTCTTGATAATTAAGCAAATAAGCACAAAAACAATTCAAATCTCCATGTTAAGGATTCATAGTATTTGTATTTAATTTTAATCAGTTACACAATTTTAATTAATTTTCCTAAATTGTATAGTAGAAAAAAATGTGTTCTCACGAGGACGTTTTAATAATAATAGACTTTGCTAATAACAAAAGTTTCATAATATATTCGTATTGCGAATAGCGATCCCGACGCATCGCTTTTTCATCAGTTGAATTAACAACATAACAGCATTCACGGTCAAGTTTTAAAGCTTTTTATATCCTCTGCAATATTATAGAAGCCAACTTTCGAAAACCCTTACAGCTGGAAACTCGGTGTTTTAGCCTACACACACTGGATAAGTTTTTAATTAATTATAAACTACTTCATAGATTTTTTTTAAACATTTTTTCTGTAATTTGTGACATCCATCCTGTTATTCTTCTTTTGGCGGAACAAGTGTCAGTCACCCTGTAGCTACGTACATGCGTGTATAATTATTTCGTTATCTGTTGTACTGCTGCTCTTTATTTTACATTGTCTATAGAATTGTAAATTAGTTGGGATCATCGAGGTTACACTCTATTGCCTATTGTTGATTTATGAAATCAAGTTCATGATTTATATTTAAGTGATCATTGTGATGTTCTTTTGCGTGAGCATCTGAAGTAGTTCAACGTCTTTTTACTCAATGTACTTGCATCTTAAATTGCGTATGTATATCGCATTTTTCCGTTATACAATCGATTTCTGTGTCCTTATTTCTGCTTCATCTTAACAGGCTCAGATCTTGTTTCATATATGGCAAAATTGTGCAGATGAGAGTCTTGTATTATGTTTTACCTTTTCTTGTTCTTGTATAAATTTGTTTGAAAATTTCTACAGATTAATTCAGAGCTTTTGCTGATGGTCACAGAAAAATAAATAGACATCGCATAAGCAAGTTATAAACTGAACATTTATTATTTTTTTTTTAATCGAAACAAAGAATTTAATTATACATACTTGGATTCTTTAAATCATGAGTTAAGTCTCCACTGTTTGCAAAACTAATTTGCCGCTTTTTTAAATAAGGTAACTGTTATTTGTTATTGTATTATACTGAATTCCATTGCATTTTTAAAATTGGAACGCACAGTGGTAAATATGTGTTCTGACGTTGCTTCGGTGCCGGCAGTCCAACGTAAGAGTTAGTATGAGAGTGAGATAGGTAATACTTTAGGTACGGTAGACGGGGCATCATTTTATCAGCAACTACCGCAATTAACACAACAAATATGCCTATTGTTGACAGAAATCACAAACTTTTTTAAATAAAACTATTAAGCTGATTGCTCTCATTCTTATTATTATTAAGAGTAATTAATAGTGATATGTTTTTCATTTTCTTAGCTCTTATGGCCTGTTTTGCACATAAGCACACAACACCCCATATTGCACCGAGACTGCCTAAAAGCGAAAATTCATAAACTTACGTAAGAAATAATTTATTGACGCGCTTCTACTCTGCGCTGCGCACAATCCTCTGTGTTTCTTTCCTTTATACCATTCTCTTTCTCGCATTGCACGCAGTCGAATTCCCCGATCGAATGTAAATAATAATAATATATTTTTCATCAAACAAGTAGGTTTTTAAGTTTTTGATTTATTTATTTATTATTTATTGTATTAGTAAAAAATCTAATATACAAATATTAATCTCTATTGGTATAAATGGTAATATATCCTTAACCAAAAGGTAATAGAGAAAATTGCAGTTGAAAATTGAAAAAAAAATCATGGTAGTTACGTTGATAACTCATGCATTCGGCAACTGTATATACTTATTAAATTATATTGTTTTATATCTCAGATTGCGACGACCTTCACATCGGTGCGGAAGTCTAGCCTTTTCATTAAAGTAAAACATTTCCCATCTATGAAACAGAAATGTGATTGTTACGTCTTGTGACAATTTTCAAAAATCCTTAGCAATTTAAGCACTATTGTCTCTGATATAATTAGCAGTTTATCTTAATTCTTATTTTGTAATAATTCTATTAGTATGCTTAAAAATTCGTTTATTTACTTACGGTTTACACGTACCCCTTACTGCAGAAGTAATTAATAATTTAGCGCACTTAAGGCGATCCTAATTTATATGAATTTTGATGCACATTTATCGGTTGTAAATTCTACTAAAAATATCAATTTATCACATGGATTTTCTTAGAGGTTTTATTTTAACAATCACCCAGTAGGCATATGAGATAAAACCACAAATAGAAATTTGAAACACTTAAGAACTGGCAAATTTAAACTTGTAGTATAACTCTATAATATTAGGTCTGTATTATAAATATGTATACAGCGTGATTCAAAAGGGTCGCACCATCGCTTAGGTGTAAATACAGACCATTAACAGGAGCACAAATATGTTTTTAGAATTTTTTTTTCCATGGTTAGTTTTGAAGGTATGAATGTTTAAAAATAACGCAAGTAGGCAACGCTGCACCTTGTAGATGGACTTACAAATTTGAAATCATAGATCATAGGTACACTCTTTTTTGTTGACAATAGTACATGCGCTGGTTTGTCAAAACCTTTGGAAATAAAATTTGACATAATAATTAATGTCAATTCTTAACTGTGGTTCCTTAATATCCTACTTTCTTCAGCTATTCTAAAGTTCTCAAGTAAAAAAAAAATAATGAAAGAGTTGGTTCAGGCGTGCTTTCAAAAAAAAAAAACACGGTAAACTTATAATTTAGAAAAATCAGAAATTAAAAGAAGCAAACATGCAGACTGCAAGAGCAAGGACAGTAAGATTCACTTCAAAATGTTACGTTTTAATAAATAAATAAAACTAACTGAAGATCAAACAAAAACAATCTAAATTCTAAACTAGAAATTAAATAGCTACAATAAATGTTCGAAATTTTGCCCATTCGCCTCAATACATTTTTCTAACCTTCTTCTGATGCTCTCTTGAACATTTTTTAATATTTGAGGCGTTATTGTATGTGAAGCATCTAGAATTCTCTGACGAAGTTCTTGCTCAGTGTTGGGGATAGTGTGATAAACAATTTGTTTAATATGTCCCCATAAAAAAAATCTAGCAGAGTAATATCAAAAGACCGCTGAGGCCACCTTCCTGGATAGTTTACATTTAACCACCGCCTTACAGTTCTAGCAAAATGCGCAGGTGCACCGTCTAATTGCAACCATATTGGGTTGACTAAAACCGCCAAGGAAATATTTTCTAGCAGTTCTTGAAAATCGCTTCTCAAGAAATTCAAAAAATTATGCCCATTGAGGCAATTTGGTAAAAAGTCGTTGATAATGCCAGCACAGACATTGACGGAGAAAGGTTTTTCAAATGCTCGTCGATGTATTACATGGGGGTTTTCTATTGTCCAATAATGAAGATTGTGCATGTTAAACACACCGTCACGAATGAAGGTACATTCATCCGTCCACAAAATCAGATTTTGAAAATTTGGATTCAAATTCATTTGATCCAGGATCCAATGGCAATAGTTAATATGAAGAGGAAAATCAGCTTCACACAGAGCTTGCACTTTTGTATAGTGGAAAGAATGGTAACCTTCTGTTTTTAATACACGCTGAACAACATTGTAATTTACGTTTAAATTTCGTCTGATATCTCGAATATTGACGTTATGATTGTCTTCAACAAGTTGTAGAACAGCTTCCTCGACTTGGGGAGTTCTGGCGGAGCGTGGCCTACCTATCACTTCATGGATTACATCCAATCGACCTGTTTCCCTCAAACGCAGATCAAGCCGTTGAAAAACATTTTTGTCTGGATGTCTACGTTCACCGTATCGTTCAACATAAACTGCTGGAGCGCGTCGAAAGTTTCCTCCACTCTCCCAGAAGAAGATACATATCACAGTATTCATTTAAAGTAAACATTTTGAATTTGAATAAATTCTTCAAATCAATCAAAAAATTTGATTTTCAGAATGTGACTCTCATTGCTAAATTTTACTTGTCAGGTCACACTATGGTAACCATTGTAAAACCGAATTTTCAGTGCACCGTTGCCGGCTTTACTTCTAAAATAATGTTAACATTTCCAAAGACTTTTCCTGCTTTATTACTTAATAAATATTATGTTTTATTAGAAAGAATAATTTTACAGGCGTTTATTTACACCTTTCATTAATGAAAACATAAAGTTACCTTATCTAATTACTATAAAATCAACATCAGTTTCGTAACTTTGAAGGTCTATATCATCTAGAAAATTTTTATTTACACTTTTGGGAACAAATAAGTGGGTCTAAAAATCACCTGGTGCGGTCCTTTTGAATCACGGTGTATATTTCAATACATCTATACTCCTTTAAAATGTGTAAAGTAATTGAAGCCATCCAGAAATAAGTACGTTTTAAAATTCATCCGGATTACACAACTGTCAGTGTTTAGTCCTACCATTTTACGAATAACTATATTGCAATTAGCAGGACGTTCAAAATTAAGCATTAAATTAATTTGTAATCTTTTCACTTAATCGACAGTATAAATTTCTCCTGAATCTAAAACTTGAGTGCTTTGACAAATAAAGTCAGGTTCTTTATCAACTTGCATTGGTTTTACGGTTGTTTCGGGATGTGGATCCAAAATAATTTAAATGACAAAGAAAAAATATAGTGAAAGTCTGAATATTGTAAATGCAAATCCAATTAACGACAATACTTTATTTGCTTTCAGGAATTTCTAATTACTTTCTAAGTTTTTGTCATTCCTTGAAATAATTTTTATGACCTACAGGACTATCAATCTTATTTAGCGAAGTTTTTAGCGGAATGTTTTAATCTACCGGTTTTTGCGAATCAATATTAATGAATTAATAAAAAACAAAAAACTTTGCACATGGTTTTCATTAGAACTGCTCTGAATATCATTGAGACTGAAGCAGTGAATTTCCACGTGCGCGAGTTTTATGCACTTCATACATTTTTCATTGAATTATAAGACATTCGAACCAGTTCCGTGCTCGCCGTCCGTCCGTTCGTTGAACATAAATAAACAAAAACGCCCCTTTACGGTAACGGGTGCCGCTTTAATTTCAATAATAACGGCACGTTGATACGGTCATGAAAAAATGGAGATCCCGCGGTGTTTTTCGGAATGGATTTCATGGAGGTTAAAGTTGAAGCACATCCGAAAAGTGGGTCAGGAACAAGTAACTGTTCCGAGCACAACAGCAATTTAACTCACTGCTTTGTTGCCGCGTTTTAATTGTTTATTAATTTGTCGACGTTTACGGTCGTTGTAACCTACTTGTTCAGTTGGTAGCCCACAAAAATTAATAACAATAACTGCACTTGAATATCGAAACGATGCTACCCAGAAGTACTTTTATGGAAAAAATGCATTTAGGACGACTTCTATAACTATAGACTTAGACTTAGCTTATTTTGCGTTATGGTCTACGGTGATTTGGTTAATATCTTTTGGTAGTCATGGTGTATTTAGGAGGAAAGTAAAATAACACTTTTGGGCGGCCACGCATGGTTGTCAGAAGCTGTAGTCACGTATCCTAGTCACCGAAGTAAGCTTTTCTTGGAAAACTAGTTCAGCAAATTATAAGTACCACTAAAATGTGGCTCGTTTAGGACGGCTAAACTTTGTTTCAATAACAGTAGCTACCTAAAATTAGTATTGATTTAGAAAGTTTTTTTCAAGTGAAATTTTTATTACTACCATTTTCTTCCAACACTCCAAAAACAGAACCAATTACCGACTTATTGCAATTAAACCTGTTGCACTGAGGCCTAGATATACATCGCATTTTAGGTATTAATGACACTCTTAACTGCCTGTCCGACAAATCGCGTAACGTTATCGGTGATCTAAAATTTGTCGAAGCAATGTGGTCAAATTCCTCACACGGAATGCAGCATGAAATGCTACGTGGAAGCATTCGTCATTGTTTTTGCCGGGCCTCGCGTGGTCAACCGAAGAAGTCGAAACCGTACTACGTGTTTGTAGTAAGTTGCCTTAAACTTTTTTGATGGACGGGCGTCTTCAGAAAGGTTCGTCGACACCGGAAATCGGTTTCTATTTTTATTTCGCCCGCCGCATAACGAAGCGGCCGTAATTTTTCTGATTGACCTTTCACAATTTCAAACTGATTGTTGTCAGACACTTTCTAAGCATGACTTCATATGTTCATGGCTTACAACAATCGGCGTCGTTAATTTCATTTTTGGATTTAAGAGTTTCCGGCCTTGAATTTGAATATTCATTGGAACTTATTAAATACACGATTGTTTTTGTGTAGTAAGTTGGGTTTTTGAAGTATATATTGCATCAAGATTAACAAAATAATCCAATTTAAACATTATTTCTTTCTAAACATTTCGGTACAGTTGATTTACGCCGAGATTGATGGTTAACGTTAGTGGTGTAATAAACCTAATTTAAATATGTTATTTTTAGGACAAGCGAAAATATCCGACCCGTGCATTATTTCAGATGATTATAATTATGTAAATAAATATTATAAAACGTTAAATCAATTGTCAATCTCTCTCAAAGAATGTATGGAATTTTGCATTAAATATTATTAACATGTTAAATATGTATATATCTTCTCTGTCACGAAGCTATTTCGGTCAGCATATAAGTGTTTTAGAATTTGCATATTATTTAACAAGCAATCGTCTTAATATAAATCGTCTATTTTAATACCGTCAGTAAAAACTATGTCGATCTACTCTAAACCAACCAAAAATCGATGTCTTTTATGACGCCATCAGAATGAAAGTGACTGCAAAATAAAACATTTTTATCATTCTATTCGACGCTTTGGGATCGCCCAAATATTTTACAAAAAAAATACAATCGAGCTCAAGCCCCTTAAAAGTGAAAGCGCGCAATTAAATTTTGTTTAAAGTGAAATCAAAGCGCAATTTCACTCGCCTAACGAATGCAGATGCGCATTTCGCGAATCGAGAAAGTTTGGCCTTAGAAAAGGCATATACACACACACCCAACTCCCACATAGAGTAAATTGGACACTCCTTGAAATCCGAAAAAAAATCGAAATCGTGTTTGTGATGTCCAAGTGAAAGAAAGATTTCTTGGCTGGCAGGGTCAGGCAGGCGGAAGTGATGCTGTTTAAATAAATATTTTTTTTTCTAAATTAACACCGCGATAAAAATATAAGTTTGAGTAAACATATCGTTTGCTTGGCCCCGTTTGTCTTCGTCGAACACTCCTTCGATCAATTAGTGAAGGAGGTTGATTGATTGCTGTTTGTGATTCTTGTTGAATGAAAATATGCAAATTAACATTGATTCCTCTTAAGTTACAACTCGAAACTCCAAGGAACCGGAAAATTACTTCGAGTTAAAGAGATAGATTTCAGTTATATTCAAAGTGAAGTCAGTATATTTAGATTTACCGAAAAGTTAGAGTTATAGAAGTATTTAAGATAAAGTTAATACTCGAGGACTTCCGTGGTTCAGAGCCTTATCTACAACTTCAAATATAGTTATTAAAAAGGATAGTGATTCCATTGAAGCTGAAGAGAAAATTTAATTTCTTCTACTTGCTGTAACCCATTTGAATGAATCTTTCGTAGGTTCTTTGTCTTTAAGTCTTCATACACGGCTTTCACCTTTGAGTTCTCATTTTAGCTGCGCCTTCCAAAACAACGCAATTTCGCCCTAAGTTTGGATGAATATTTTGCTATGTTCTTTTCTCATATACCTCCAAATAGGGCATCCATTTTCCACCTTTGAATTCCAAGTCTAGCGCCACCACCTTTCCACCTTATCTTAGTTTAGGTCGCCACCTACGACGCTCTTTCAAAAGAGGAATAGTAACGTGGTTCCAATGAAGCTAGAAGAGTTTTTTTTATTCTGAAACCGCACGAACGAATTTTCTCATAAGTCCTTCTTCCATGTCACCATATCTAGTTACCAACCATCTTCTTTCTTTAAGTTCTCAATTTTCTTGTGCCTTCCAAAACACCGTCTTTTTTTCCAAAATTTAGATTGCCGTTTACAATATACCATATATCGTTAATTTGAACTGCAAAATAAATCTTTTTGCTTGCTGTAAGTATTTATATAGCGGAGATTCTTGAACCATTTTTAAAGGACTGTAAAATTTCGCGAGAGGTCTTTTGTTTGAATATTTCTAGACAAATTTATCTGCTTGGCTCAGTTTCTGTGATAAACAACTGAAGATCTAGCTTACAAACTTTGCCACATCCTACATTTTTGTCATCAAATCTTTCTAGTAAATCATTCTTCTTCCTCGATAGTTTTGCCTGTCACGATTTTATCTTTCCATGGGCACTGTAAGTAGACCTCTTCTTCTTCTACTTTCTGGCGTGTATCTCATTGTTTTCTTTGAATAACTTTTGTCTTCTTTCTCGTCACATGAGCATACACATCATACCGTCTGGTCTCCACGCTGGCATAAACTCTTCTTGTTCTTTTCCTTATTTCCTCATCTCGTGAGTGTAGGAGCCTAGCTCTTCTTAACAAATACAATTCAACTGCATCGAAGGTCTTTTTATCTTTCTTCAAAAATCACCATCATTTAGGACCGGTCATTTCACCTCCTTGTAAACTCCCCTTTTACTAAAGTGAACTTTAAATTAGGTTGTCATAGCAACTGTATTATGCATCGCTTTCAGACTACCTAAGCAAATACATCTATCTCAATCACATTTTAGTTTAGTGTTCACTTTAGCAAAAGGGGGGTTTACAAAGAGGTGAAAAGAGCGACCCTTAAACCTTTAAGTTAAAATCGATTGATTCAATTGGTATTTAATATCATGTTGTTTGACCAAAGTATAACGGGTTTAGAATGGCAGATAATAGCTCTCTTTGCGTCTCTTTTTAATGTTTCTTCTTCTGAAAAGATGCTTTCCAAATGTTTATGTGTATTCGATCTTTTGATTTCGTGGATTTGTAATTCTAAGTCTTTTTGCCTTTCTCCAAAATTGTCTAGTCAATATCTCCGTCATTAAAAGCAACTCTTGCTTGATCGTCAGCAAATAAGAGGGGCGTCTGATACTCGTTTCTTACTCCTGATATAGTTCTTCAGTATTGTGAGATATATTTGAAACAAATCAAGTGAACAACATCATTTCGTCCCAGTCCCTTCTTATGAGGAAAGATTCTGAAATTAACATTTGCAAGCTTAATTGTTTCTTTGACTTTGCATAAAAGTGTCAGATGCAATGAAGTCGCTAATTACTTAAAGATTTCCACGTTAAATTCTTTTATCCATAGCAAATTACCCTTCCAAGTTTTCTGGAATGTTAACTTGGGTTTTAATTTGTGTGGATAAGTAAATACTATTGGATAACAAAAAGATCAGTTGAGTGACTGGTAGGATATATCTGTTACATCTAATGTCGGTTGTTTGCTGAAGGATTGCTTCTTCAAGCCAAACCACCAATATACCAAAGTGTATTTCCACCTTCTAGTATATTTTTCGCCATTACTTACTCTTATCAACGTATGAAGTTCCTTTTCATTACTTCCGCTTGCAACGAATCGTAGAAAGTCTTCATAAAACTTTTTTTAGATAAAAATTTTACTGGAGACACGTAACTTTAATATCTTTTTCTATTCTCTTTTTCTTCTAGAAGAAATATATACCTATATATATAAACTTGGGACTTGGGATAAGTGTGCTTGGACATTTCTATTGTTTATTGTAATGCTTGATTTGCATTCTCTGAGAATAGTATTGTAACGCTTCGCCGGTTACCAATACACCTGTTGATAAAACGGAAATTAAGTTGCAAATTCTTGCGAGCTCATGGCTTATAAAGTCTTAGTTTTTTTCTACCGGTAATTACTATCGCAAATTTAACGGTCCAACTCGTAAATCCTTACGTTACCTGAACCGGCTCGTTCAACTTCATCGGCGAATGCAAAAAATAAACAACAAAAACAATCCTCAACGAAAAACGAGCGGCTCGACGACCGTATAATGCATTCACATTAATCGATGCGCTCCTCTGATGTACGGCAATACGTAAGATGTCAGGTACCGTTCGTTTTCACGCATGAGGATACCTGTTAGCTCCGTTCTTGGGTGAAGCTACAGGTAGAGAGAGCTACACGTCTTCGATCGAATCTCGAAGTACTGTTATGTTGCAGCACGTGTAAGGCGCACATACGCGGAAGGTGCTATGCAATGCAATGCAGTTGCAAAGAGAGAGGTTTGAAGGCGAAGAATGCGGTGTTCCTGAGATCGTGAGTGTCGACATCTAATTAGGAAGCAGTAAATTTGGGGTTTAATTAGAGCTTCCATGAAACTGCCGCATGCCAGATGTATAACAATTAAAAAACTAAATAAGGACCGAGTCGCAGTTAATTATCGTTAATTTATTACCACACAGCTTTTGGACAACATCAGCTGCGATTTTTCAACGAAATGAGGTGTCTGGTATATTCCAAGAGATAACATTCCAGTTATTTTGGAGAAATGTCTTCGTGTAGAATTAACAAAAAATAGAAATTTACATTGGAATAAAAAGAATAGATAATTAATTAAAGCTTGTTTTTGTAAGTCGAAATTTATATACCTCATAATTCTAAGAAATACTCTAACTTTGCCTTATTTTTTTATGAACTTTGACTTTATCTACATTGAGGAAACTCACGAAGAAAAAATGAATCTACTATCTATCTAATGATAATTTTTTTTGTGTAAAACTTGATAAGCTTAAAGCCAAAATTTTGAGTTGTAATGATAAGGTTTAAAAGTTTAAAATTTTATCAAAGAATGAAAAATTCAGGACATGAAAGAGATATGAAAAAATACTGACAGAGACTAAATCTAAATATTTATATTCCAGTTGCGTTAATTGTTTCCTACCTATAATTATCTTAGAAAATTGAGCAGAAAATTTTTCCGGAAATTCCAATAATACGAACTAAAGTATTTCTGGTCATTTAAGTAAAAGTAAGTTAAATACTTTCTTCTGAACAAAAGCATTTGTTTAAAATAAATAAATAAAATAAAAATATTAACATAAATATTAATTATGTGATGGCCACTGAAAACCCAAACAAAAAGGTTAACGCACCCAAAAAAGTAATGCTGGTAGAGAAAAGAAGAATACCTCAAATTACTATGAGAGTAAATGAGATTAAGGAAAATCAAATAATCCCTACAATCATTATATCGGTGGAGACAGTGATGTAACGAAAAGGTAAATATCCAAATGAAAGGAAAATCTAACTATTGCCAATTCTAACATCAGCTCACAATACTGAGAGATGAAGAAAAATTATGAGGAGATTAAATAAAATTCAAATATTATTTGTATTATATTTTTTTTCATAACTTGATAAATATTTATACTGAAATTTAAAGGATACATTAATAAAACGAAGCTTGCGTGACATCACTCCATCCATATTCGAATGCATTCTTGTTTGCACGCCATCCTCAACTTTTCAATTATAAAACAACTTCGAATTCGAATAACTTTTATTTAATTTTAATTTTTAATAAAAGGAATGTATCGGTTTTGTTTTGCTATTCTGATTTGTTATTACATGATTTGAGTTATTTTATACAGTTTTAATTAATAATTAAAGGTATGTAGTTGTCTCAGATTGTTTGATAGGACTTGTCTTCGCAAAGAAATAGCGCAAGAATATTATTAATTGGCTTCATTTATTATTTAAAACCAGGTCGACAGTTTCTTCAGTTTAATCCTGGAGTAACTGTCGACATAACGAAACGTCACTTGTTACATTCCAAACGTTTTTAAAAACTACTCGACGAATATCTTTAAGAATTGCTTATTTGAAATTAATATTTTTGCAATGCTTAGGTATGGTTTTAACTAGTTAGTTGAAATTGATATACAAATTGTATAAATAGAGAGTTTGTGCCACCCATTCTTATGTTATAAATGCAATCGTTATAAATTAGAAATTGTAATTGCTTGTCGAAATTTAGGCGTATATTTTTAAATTTTCTGCTTTTACCTTCTGGTTTGAAATATCAACTACCTTTTTTATTGTATAACTGTGCATCTATAATGTAATGATGTGTTTGCGCAAACTCTCTAAAAACCTAACATAATAATTATATAAAAAGAAGTCGCGCCTTAGACTTTTCATAATAATTATAGTAAACATTCTAACAGCTAAAAAGCCGTCTGGAGATCTTATGTATCTTCCTTAAATCCTACTTCACCCTTATCAGAGATCTGGAGAAAGATCAGAGCCATCACGGGGAAAGCGACCCCCTTTAAAGAAATCCACCTTAGAAACGCGGACCAAATCATTATCGACCCTGCTCAGGTTTCCGAACTTTTTGCGTCCCATTTTCAAAACCAGAGTAGCTCCCAGAACTACTCGCCCATTTTCAGGGAAATTAAGGACAGAGAAGAGCACTGGTTAAACTTCATCGGTGATATGGCCCCGGAGTATAAGGAGCCCTTTTTCATGGGTGAATATAATTATGCCTTAAGCTGCTGTACCGACACCTATCCGGGAATTGACGATATACCCTATGCTTTTATTAAACAACTCCCAGATGCGTATCATCAAGAACTATTGGCCTTCTTTAATGATATCTGGCTGACTGGTGTCTATCCTGACACATGGCGTGAAGCCGTAATTTGCCCTATACTTAAGAATGGGAAAGATCCTTCGATCTCCTCTAGCTTTCGGCCAATTTCTCTGACCTGTGGAATTCGTAAAATATTAGAAAGGATGGTAAATTACCGATTGCTGTGGTTTCTTGAGTCCAACAATCTGATTACCGAACGTCAAATGGGTTTCAGAAGGTTTCGCTCAACAACAGACCGTCTGGTCTACTTGGAGAGCGCAATTCAGGACACTCTCTTTTCCAATAAGTATCTTACTGCTGTTTTTTTCGACTTAGAAAAAGCTTTTGACATGACCTGGCGTTACCCAATTTTAAATCAAATGTACAACTGGGGTTTGAGAGGCAACCTATCTATTTTTATTCAATCTTTTCTAAGTAATCGCTCGTTTAGAGTTCGAGTTGGTGCTACTCTCTCCTCTAATAGACCAATGGAAAACGGCGTTCTACAAGACTCAGTCCTCAGTGTTTCTCTGTTTATGATTGCCGTCAATAGATTAACAGATGATCTCTCTCCGGCTGTAAATAAATGTTTATATGTCGATGATTTAGTCATTTTCGTAACGGCTAACCCTAGCAGCCGTATAATCGGTCAATACAGTCTGCCATCGATAAAATTGCTGCTAATGCCGAAGAACGCGGTTTTCGATTCAACTCCACAAAAACATGCTGTGTACACTTCTGTACACTACGAAGAGATCATCTGCCTCATCTGACGCTGTATGGGACCCCTATAGTATGCGTACCTGAAATTAAATTTCTTGGCGTTAAATTCGACCATAAACTAACTTGGAAACATCATATTAATGACTTACTTATCCAAATACGGAAAGTCCTTAATCTCATGCGACCATTGGCTAATATAAACTCCTCTATCCATATAAAACCCTAATACTGCCTACCGAAATCTACACTGCGCCTCCTTCAAGTTCTCCAGAACGTTGCGATCCGCCTGGCAACTGGGGCCTTCCCCACGAGCCCGGTCTTTAGCCTCTGAAATGAGGCTGGTATCCCGCCGCTTTCTTACCGAAGGGATATATCCCTCGTATTATACCCCACCAATATACGAACCCAGCCCTCCATAGGAATTATAAAATTCTCTTTAGCCCTCCTCGCCTCGACGTATATCGGCGCAGACGTCCCCTTAAAAAAACCATTGGAATACGGTTGGATGAACTACTGCAAAGAATAACCTATGCTTTCCCGAAGTATTATATTTCTGTTTCAATAACCTATCGCCCTGGAAGCTACCACAAATCCAATCCAGACTAGACTTTTTAAAAATTCCCTAGGAACTAAGGAATTTAGATATCCTTCGTAAGGGTCTCCCCTCTATACTTGCCCCCTTCCCGAACGCCGACGTCATCTACACGGATGGGTCCAAGACAAATATAGGTGTGGGTGCGGCGTTTGTTACAACGAAGGAACAATATGCTATCGCAATTCCAAAAATTACATCGATATACACTGCAGAGATGTATGCTATCCTCCATGCGTTTGAAAACAATACTCCTGATTCTCGACGGGAGGTCATTATCTGCACAGATTCTTTAAGCTCAATTCAAGGGATTTCCAATCCTTTCTCGCTTGATCCACTAGCTCGAAGGATATTACTTATCTTGAGTCAATACACCCGGAAATGTCTGTTCATTTGGTTCCGGGCCATATGGGCATTCCGGGAAATGAGCTGGCTGACGTAACTGCCCATCAAGCTATTACCCAACCTCCGGCAAACCTCCCAGTCAAGCGAGAAGACTTAAGAGCACATCTAAAAACCCAGATTATACAATCCTGGCAGAGACACTAGGACAATGTTGTGAACACCTTCCGACTAATTAAACCATCTACGAGATCCTGGTATTTTCCCTTAACACTAGCAAGAAGAAAGCACAATCACACGTCTTAGAATCGGCCACACTAATTATTCATCTACTCACTTGCTGACCGGTGAGCCTCAAACACTCTGTACCACATGTGAACTTCCCTATACTGTTGAGCACATCTTTTGACAATGCCCTTTCCTCGACCGACTCGAAATTCGGCTGAACGAGTAAGATCAGTTCTCTCCTTCATCAAAGCGGCCCTCATCCCCACCTGAATGATAGACTCATCTAGTCATCATACACCTCTACTGATTATATAACCCATATCAGCGTTATTACTCATAACTTGTGATGCTTACACTATCTGTGATAAATTGCTCTGTGATACTCCCTCTGTGATATATTACTTGATATGCCATCTAACTATATTCTGTGGAACATATTGACCCCATGATACCCTGCCCATTAAATTAGAAAAAAAATATAGTAAAAAATAAATGTAGTCCTTCGTTATTTCAGTGTTCATAGAATAAAATAGCTTCAAGAAATTTAAAAATGGACTATAGAAAAAAAAGTCGATTAGAATGTGCTGTTCCTTTAAAATTAATAATAAAATGGATGTAAAAAAACAGTTAAATAACTCTGAAGGAATATCCATTCTCTTAATAATTTTTTAATGTCTTCTTCTGACTTTTACAATTTTTTTTTTTGCAAAGAAAAGACGTAAACCTCGGCGAAATTTGACATTTTGTTGGATGCGAAACATTCTTTGGTTTTAAAATATTCAACATAAAAGTGTTAAGAATTTAATGAGATTCTATTTTTACCTTGCCTTTTTTCATTTATTCGTGTTAGTCGCCTGTTCATATTTGTCTTTAATTTATTATAATATATTATTTTTATTTATTGTTTTTTTTGCTTGTTTCTGTTCAAATAGGTAACTCAGGGCTCTCTTTTTAATAATTTAATTTTATTAAAGGAAATTTGATTCTATTTTAATTCTATTTACTTTGTTTTGCGTATTTTGAGCTTTTTCGAACTTAAGAAATCGTCCCAAGTTTAGAAAAAAATGTCAGCGTACAGCAAAACATTGAAATTTTTTATTTGTTCACATTCAAAATTTATATCTGCGAACTTTGATTTAAATTATTATTTATTTAAAGCTCACTGCTTTTCAGAAAAAAATTCCATTATTCTTCTCTTTAAAAAATTATTGGTTACCTTGTGCAATTACGAGGAGAGTTTGGTGCACCTTCATTTTGTGCCTTTATTTTTATTTTTATGATGCCCGGAATTCATTACTTTACGGAATTTCATTTCATTCCTTAGATAATATAATTTGAGGTTTTAATTAAAAAAAACTAAAGAAAATATTCTACAAAAAAAGTAAAAAATGTGAAAGAAATCGTTGACCTCCTTCACACATAAAATATTTAATAGAATGTAGTTTGTAATAAATAAAATTTTGAATACTTATGATAGATTAATTATTTCACTTAAGTGCGTTATAAAAATGTAATTTTATTCATCATTGTAATTTACACAAAGGAACTGAAACGCAAACCTTATTCTCATTATCAATGTCAAAGCGATTCGATTTCTCAGCGGAATTTTTTCTTTTTCTCTTTTTTTTTCTTGATTGTGGTTTCGGTATCGCGTTCTTAGGGCCGAAGAGGCGGCTACCGCCACCCGTTCTCGGCCCCAGAAGACAACAACATAATAATCTGATATCCCCCCGATTAATGGAGAGCTCAGTGAACTACATCGAGGTCTCAAGCTGCCTGCCTAGTCAAGTGCAAGACGGGTATAATTTTTTGCTCCTTTTTCTTTTCTACAACCTGAATTTTGATTTGTATGCACCTGTAGTACGCAGTTCTTCGCCGACCGCCGGTGGCTTCGCCGCGATCAGGAGGAACGATAGCGTTGCTCGGCACCGTGCCCACGCCATTGTCATATTCATAGAAAATTCGATTTTGTGCGTGATCGAAACGTGCGCGGATTTTGCAAAACAAAGTGCGTTCTAAAATAATTCTGTTTTTTTTTTGTTTGCTTGCTTGGCTTAAACGTGAATATAAAAAATATTTTTAAATGCTCTGAAAACGGGCGACCATAAACTAGGGTCGGGTTTTATGATGTGCTTTATATATTTTTTTGGCAAATATTTGCGCTTTGGATGGAGGCGGTTCAGGTTGCCCAAGCACATGTTTATACATGTGCTGAGTTACATTAGCAAATTCTTGATTTTATTTGGACTGTGATCTATTTACTAGTACTTATTTTTGTACCGTACTTGCCGTAAGTAGCTTTTAATATTTATTATTCAGAAAAATGAAACGCGATTTAAATTGAAATGGTGGAATTAGAATACATTTTTCAACCTTATACAATTTTCTATGTTTTATTAGCAACGCCATACATATAAATCAGAGAACCAATTAAGAAATTAAATTTAAAAATATAATAAAACAAGTTTGTAATGTAAAGTAGAACAACTGTCGAATGATTTAGCAATTTATGTTATCAGTTTCTATCAACTCTGCTTAATTTTTTACTGATTTGTTTTAAAAATTCATTAATATTTATATTTTTTTGAAAAGCAACCGACGAAGCCAATCGAATTAAAAAAAAGTACGACAGGGATGAAGTCAACAATAACAAGAGTTCACAAAACGAACTGAAATAAATAAAAAGGGGAAAACCAGTTTAAGTAGTAATTACAGCTGACTGTTCCTGCTTACGCTTCAACGTTTTGGATTTTTGAAGACCTTGTTGAAATAATTAGTTCTTGTTTTCACGTTCCTTGAATTAAATAAAAAAATATTGCGGATTTTCAAATATTCGAAGCTCTAAAGACAGAGCAGCTTTTTTGAAACAACAAAGGGAAATGCAAACTTAACCGAAGCTTAATTTTCAATAAAGTTCGATTACAGTAGAGGAAGACAAAATTTATCTTAAAGTTTATACTTTGCAGAGAAGTTAATAGATAAAATAAAATGGAACAACAGTTCTAAACTCATGATTTCTCAAATTTTTATTTGATTAAGATGAATGCAGAAGTCTTGTCTTGTTTCGCAAAGCGTAACTTTGTTTAAAAAGTATTTGTTGTGTGAAACGTGAGGTTTGCAAACGGGAAGTTAACGATCAGAAAAACGAAAGCTTTCACTTTGCGCTTCTTTATCGTTCAATAAAGTGCCACTGCCTCAGAAAACACAAAATGTGACAAATAATTGTTTTAAAACTTGCTTTGCGTTTTAAAATTTGTTTTGCGTTATGTATTTTGAAACATGTTCTTAAAATTAAAGCGTAATATTTATTCAGTATTAGATATTCTAGAATTTATCAAAATTTTATTAAAGCGTAATATTTATTCAGTATTAGATATTCTAGAATTTATCAAAATTTTTGCTTGAGTAAGACACTTGTATTTGTTAGACCTGCAAAATAAGAAACAATAAGAAGCAATATGTAAATATAATATTCTGAGTTTTAGGATAAAACAGAAAATAAAAACTCAGATTTTGTGATGGGTACAATCAACTAAATTTAAATTAATATTAATTTTAATTAAATTTTACTCCCATAACCAAAAATAATAATTATAACGAGGAGAAGGACGAGACTGCAGCAAACTATCGTTTTTTTTATTTTCTTGGTTTTAGACATGATTAGTTGATTTCGGCTGGTTTTCCAACTGACACTCTAAAAAACCAGGACGATAATGGTGATGTTTCGCTGCAATCTGTTTGTACCTAAATTGTTAAGAAGCATTTGTATTGTACAAGGAAGCCGGTAATATTTTAAAAGTTTGATTCCTTAAGTATTGTGCCGTCAAACAGAAAACCAATCTGCGTAGCCTATTGTGAAACGAAAAACTTCTGCTGGTGCTAGAAAACAGAGTAGAAAAAAGATCCTAAATTGTCAATGACAGATAAACTTACAGCGTTATCGTTTCACTGCTCTAAAGCATTCTTAAAATATCTATCTTGTTTCAATCTCATGTAATAATAGTAGATATAAATACTCTTAGAGCGGTGAATCGTAAACGCCATTGGCAACTTTCAGAAAAGGCGAGAAATTTGGAAACGGAAGATGGAGAAACTCTGTTCCATCGCTATTTGAAAAATTTAAAGAAAATAACTGACAAGATCAGAAATCAACGCAGATTTTGTCGTAGGACTACATAGGTGTACGACATAAAAAATTTACGTCGGTGATAGAATTGTTTACTTGTAATAGCATTTTATTAATCTTTTACACCGTGAGTTCTAAAAGTAATTACACAAGGCATGGCCATGGTGAACAAAAAAGTTATGTCTGCAGTAAGTTGAGTTCTATTGTAAAAATTATTGTAATTGTAGCTTGATTGAATTTTCAAAATACCTAAATTTATCACAACTGTAATGAGAGGTCTTGCAGAAGACTCCGCTTTTCTTTCCATAGGTAGGCCTTATGTAATATTTTTTGAGCACTTGATGCACTGCAATAACCATAATTCGTAAGGCCCTAATTTTGTCTAGTGGACTTTATCCAAAGGCTTTAATTTTGCGACCTCTTTAATAGTGTATCCCCAACGATAAAATCGGGAGTTACCTGCTCCAGTACTTGCACTTTCTTTCGTTAGAATCAGTAATTAGGTGGATTTATGTTATATGGGTTAAGTTCTGATAACCCTCCTAAGCGAATTTTAATCCTTTTAACCATCCTTCAATTCTCAAAAGAATATGGCCCGATATTTTGAAACATGAAAAGTGCGTACCACACGATTACTTGTCAAAAGTGTCAAGAATCCTCGGTAGATCAATATTGTGAATTAATCTTCTACGAATAAAAATGAGTTTCGTCACTTTCGAACAGTTGATTTGAAGATCTGGGAAATTAATTTCTCTAATTTATTAAAACTTATAAAATGAATTCCTATCAGATGTTATCAAAGTTGCTGCATGAATACTTTGAAAGTCCTGGCTCGAATGTACTTAATATTTTTTGATTAGAAAGGAACCACAATTTTTTCTAATATATTTATTCGATGGTATTAATAAAGCAACTCTTTAATAGCTTGTACTGAGATGCAATAACTAGAACGGACTACTGCTACAGTTAGGTATGTTCAGAACTTTACTAAACAATAAGGAAGACGATAGTCTTAAGACAATGATTGTGTAAGAAAGACCGTATGTTATGCGCATTCATAAAGGCGTACAGACACAACTACTTTGCTGACAGAGGACGTGCTGAGTAAAAAATAGCACGCAAACGTGAAGCCACAAACGAGTAGGAAGGCTTTGCAAGCTAACATGTTATTAGAAGTATACTGCGTCGAACCGCAGCACGAAAACACTCTCGAAGACTTTGAAGATATCATGGAGACTAATATATAACTACAGGATCCTAAAGAAACTCAAACTCTTCGGTTAAAAATAGTCAACCAAAAGAAAACAGGAAAAAAACACCGAGCTATGAAACAACGTTGCTTTGATTCATCTCGAATCTACGTAGGAATCAATTTTTCAGAAAGATTGTAACTTTGAAACAAATACGTAGAAAGAGAACCTCAAAGAGTTCCATTAAGTTATTATTTTATTATTTATAGTTATTACAAATTACTTTTCATTATGAAGATATAAACATCTTATTTCCCGCATATCAAGCGATGAAAAATATATTGCGATATTTGTATCAATCCCTGAAGAAAGGTGATTTTGTTTGAAGTAATACATGAAAGTTCCTGACAAACAAGAGTTCGATCCTTAAAAAGGTTAGAAAAAGGATTCGTTGACTATGCTAAATATAATTGTAGTATTTTTAGTAGAATATAAAATAGAAGCTGTATATTTGCGTACTTACTACAATTGAATTTTCAGACGGTTTTTATTTTATGAAAAAGTTGCAAATCCAAAATTATTTTAGGTTTAATGACGTTGTTCTCTTTCACATTCGCATACCTTTCTTTTCCGTATTTATTGTTTTGTAAATGGCCATTCAAATTACATCTGGTTTTGTCCATTCTCCCAAGATCAACAACCTACTTACTTACGAACGTACCTAATTATACATTTAATGAAAAAACGAATGCCGTCATCCGTGTTCACATTTCTTGTTTCTTGTGGCGCTTTAAAAGCTGAGCTTGTTCCTCAGTTTTGTTTTTACGAAGAATGTAACGGTTTACATAAATTTGATTTAACTGAAACTTTTTTGTAGAAAATATGAATGGTTAACTACAATTTCAAATACGATTTTTTAAATCCAGAGTGATTCAATGCTTTCAGCGGTTGGGTTGAATCTCATTTGCACGCTGAAAACATCCATTATTTTTTAAGCTGGTCGCAAAAAAAGCTTATCTATTTTAATTGTTTCATTTTCGTATACACTATTTTTCACTAAGGCAGTGAGCAGTGAGGTGTTTAAAGAACTGTATCGAACCTTTTAACACAAACGTGTGACATATTTTTATTGCCGCCTGCGGTGAGAGAGCTTCCATACATTACATCGACCGACCGTATCAATTTTCATCGCACTTTCTAATTGCTTCTCAGAATACTACTTTACAAGTGTCGATTTTCTCTGTCGCGCCATTGTAGGATTCATCTGTAAATGAAAAAAGTTGGTCGTACGGATTTTCTCTCCTCGATTTCCCATCTTGGAAACTTATTCGTTAAAGGAAACTAATGGAACAATCCGTTCCGGTGTAAGTGCGTTATTCTGAAGAGAAACTACGTCAACTTGCTGCTTTATTGTTTACCATGGTCTCATATAGCACGTGCGTATTAATTACAAAATGTTTACGTCTTTTATGAGAGATGCTTGATTAATTTCGTGCGTGCAATTTAGAAAACAATGAAATTAATAAGATTGTTTCACATTACAAAATAATGTAGGTATAATTAATTCTTTTATTGTTCTAAATTAATAATAATTGTAAACCAGGTTAAATTTGCTATTTAGCCCAGGTAAATACCCTGAACCTAAACGAATCGGCAAAAAATCCAATTCGGCTTAATTCCGTCAAGTGCGGGCACCTCCATTCATCGTTTGCTTCAACAACAAACAGTACATCGATAAAGAATGTTCTTGGATTGCGGTGTTTCGCACCAGTCACGGTCTACTTATTGCTAAATTAACAATTATAACACGGCCGTCTCGCTTCGCCTTTGAGTGATTTTACAGTTAAGAGGGCAGGCAGGCAGCCAAGGAGACCAAATCGCGTTGGATTAATGCAAATTTGCGACTCAGTTGAACGCGCCTGTATCTTTGGCAGTCGTTTATTCATTTTGAGAAAGTCTCGTTAATCTTCTGCAGATAAATATACGTTAGATGCTTCTCGTGACGTTAGTAAATAGATCTGATGATTGATGTTTCGAAACGTTAGTTGGCACGCTTCACTTTATCTATTTTTGTATTTTAATCGAAACGGATATTCCAAGATCTTAAACTAATTAGGTGCAGCATAGAAGGTATTACTATTCAAAAAAATCTTCACATTAGCAAAGGAATTGTATTGAAACTTTATATTATAGATTCGTCTGTTTGCCTGGAAGCATCCTCTTTAAAGAATTTCTTGACTTTTATAATTGGAAGCAATAGTAATAATTTGGTATATAATAATCTCTGGTTTTAGCCTGGAAGTATCAGGCTATCCAAAAAATGACACGGCAATTATTTCCTATTTCAGAAGGTGTTGATTGAAGTTTATTTTAATTTTTACTTTTTAACATGAACATTATGTATCAAAGACGGCGGCATTATTAAAAGAAAAAAAATTGATTTGTCATCTGTGACATTTGTCGAACCCCTTTGCGATCAAGAAAAAAAAATACAGTTAATTTGAACCCTCCTTAATCTACTTTTAAGACAAGTTCTATGAACCGACCCCATTTAAATTGTTTTTACTAAATTTATGGTGTTAGTCCTCAGGAAGCAGGCATCTGAAAGTGTTTTGAACTCTAAGACTATTTAAAATGTGTGAGAAACATTTGTAAAACTAGTGTCAAAATGCCTTCCGACAAGTTCAAGTTCAATGCGAGAAAAGGAGTGACGCCTGTCATTAAGAAGCTGTACAATAGTCACGTGAAATTACTTGGTGGAAAGAGCAGCGAGAAGTTAGACGAAGAAAAGAAGCCGACTACCAAACAAGTCCAGAAATCTAATGGATTACGAACTCTTAAATCTCAAGATGATACATTACAAGCGAAAACTAAACCAAGCACTCCATGCGTTGACAATCATGAGTATGAGAATGTTGAATTTGGCCATCCAAAACCAAAAGAGTTGGAACAGACCAGCACCAATTTTGGCGGTCTCTTCGTCAACAACAGTTTTTCCGAGGAAGTTTTCGCCAATGTAAACCTGTCTTTAAACGGAAATATTTTAGACAAGGACCTGGTTGACCACGCGAATATATCTGTGGTCGCCGTAGAAGAATCTGGCTCTAGGTATTACGAGAACGTGTTTCTTCCTTCATCAAACGCCATCAAAACATCCTCGCCTTTAAACGAGGATCACTCAATCGAAACGGAAAATAGTATAATTCTTGATTCATCGACGGAAAGCAATGTCACCGTCATCGAAGTATCCGAGCAGAATTCCGATGACAATAAACTCAAGGCTGTGATAGATAACTTCGACAAAATCATAAACGAATACAGTGCACCGAAGAAGGAAAAGCCGAAGCTGCAAAAATCAAAGACTTGCAGCATCATCGAATCTAAGTGTATATTAAAAAAGCAGTTTAGCTCTCCCGCAGATGAGAAGGCTTTCAGAAGCTTGGAGCTGAACGTGAGCAAAACCAAAAGCTTATTTAATTTAGATAGTGATTGGCTTTACAATGCGAGTCATCACTCGGGAGAGGGTGATTTTTGGAGTCTTGAATTTAAAGGGACCCGCAAATCAGAAGAGCGAAAAGTTAAAGAGACTGATGATAAAAAAAAGAAAGAAAACACTGTGGAAACAAAAAAGAATGAGTGCACTACGACTGACACTATCAAGCCAAAAGTTGCAAAAAAATCAGAATCTGTCCAGAAGCAACAGTTTCATGTAAAAGTTGAAAAAGAGAAACCTCGCTTAACTCTTCCAAAAGGTGACGGTAAAGATCGCTTGGATGAAGGCGGATCGAAATCAGTGGAGAATGTCAAACAACAAAGTCCTGTTAGTGTTAAGGACGTAATAAAGAAGCTAAATAGCTTAGGAGACGAAGTCAAAAGTATTCAACGAAAGAATCCTGTTCCAGACAAGCTAAACGTAACTCCAGTTACAATCAAGTCAAATATTACTAAAGACAAAACTGCAGAGAAGACAGACCAAGTCAACAAACAGGAAATCTCTGTCAGATCTGCTTCAATAAAGCAGGTCTTCGAATTTGACAAAGATCTAACAGTCGCTGCTCCTTGTGGTAAGTCGAATGGAAAGATACCAACGATATCACGTGCTATAAGCTGCGCCGATATAACAAGTGGAAGTAAAAAGCTCATGCAAAGCAAAATTCCCGTCAAGAAATCCTTGTCCAAGATATTTCCAAGTACTCCAAGCGATCTAAATTGCTTAGATCGTACCTTGAGATGTACGCCGATTGAGTTCGATGACGAACAAATGCAAAAATCCATAAGCATGCAGAATATACTTAAAAGTTTTGAGCAAAATTCTTCTAACAACACAGAAAATAAAAGCAGACTTGGTCTTAAACCAAACCCAAATACAGTACAGGGAAAATTTGGAAATAACAAATCCTTGAGTTCGCAGAATTTGCAAAAGGTCGGAATTGCAAAGAAGAATTCTCTTGAGGCGGTTCAAAAATCCAAAGCTTCTATTGAAAAATGTAAGAGCGTTCAGAACATACACAAACCCCTCGAGAAAGTGTCAGTATATCGAGGTTGTATTGAAAAATCATCTAGTGTTCAGAACTTGAATAAAACGAACGTAGATAAGGGAAAGAGTTCTAACAAATCTGATAGCACTACACTAGTGAAAAAGGCCGATCAAACTCATGTAAAGGCCAAAACCCCACAAACAGTTGCCATCAGTAAGGGTCCTAGCATACAGGAAGGACCAAGAACACAGAAAAACGTTTTGGGAAAAAGTGACAACTCGGAGAAAAGTAAGCTTGAGCGCACCTTGGTTTACAACAAAGATCCTCCGGAAAAAATTACTAAAACCAAAAGTAACATGTCAGCGTGCTGTCGCGATTACGTCAACGTATCCAAAGTTGTTAGTAAGGAAGAACAGGAATTAATCAGGAAGTTTGTAGAAAACTTAAAGAGCAATCCCAACTTGCTTGAGGACGACAAGAATCTAGATTTCGTTTTGGAAATTGGCAAAAAGAAGGAGCAAACTGCAGTAAATAATTTAACCTACATGAAACCGAGCAAGATTCCTGAAGTCACAAATAAATCACACGATGATGTAACAGCAAATAAATTCCAGCCTCGCCCAAGTACTTTCGGTTCCCAAAAATCTGCTTTAGAACCCAAATTCGGCGGACCTACATCAATAAAACCTACCTCGCGTAAAGTAATATTAAAAAGAACAGGCACGTACAACAAGAACGATCGCATCAGGGAGTTTCAGCAAATTGAAAAAATTGAACAGAACCTGAAGACGGCCAAAGAAATCTTCATGACCACCAACTTGCTCTCGTGTGAGTACTTCAACAATCCTTGTGTGCGAGCAAATTGCGAGCTGAAAATCGAGAGCTTCATGAATATTCTCAAGACTAATGAGGTGCAAGAAGCGGATGTCCGAAACGACGGCGAGGTTTACCGCAGTTACCTCAAGTATGACTTCGACCTGAATAACTTCGATAAATTGAAGAAGATCGGCGATTTCGACAAGGATATATTTGCAGCCGAAAACAAACTGGACAATCTGCAAATTAAGGATTATGGATCTGACGATAACTCCGATGATTCGGGAAATATTTCAAACGAGTTGGAGTTGGAATTTGACGAAGGCAACGTGGCCACATCCGAACAAATTTTCTCAAGCTCCGAGTCCTTGGAGCAGAATTTAAGCAAGGATGATTTTAGAAGCGACGAAAGCAAAACCACAACTCCAACTGCTCCGGATTCATGTGAGGGCAAAAGTGATGACGAAAAGGTTTGTCTCTAATTGAAAGCACGCACGAAAGCAGCAAATTTTATTTGTTTTGTTTAAATTTCACTGCCGTATTAATTATTTTACGTTCTTTTTTTTAGATATTCTTCCGTAGTGGTGTTTTAACACAACTGGAATCGCAGAGGGATGAACGCCTTGGTGGAATGGTGGTTAGCCTTCAAGCGCATTTTCGAGGATATCTGGCTAGGAAGAAGCTATCTCAAAGAAAGCTGCAAGATTTAGCGGTGAGGTGCATTCAGAGAAATGTGAGGAAGTTCCTTTTGGTGAGGGATTGGCCTTGGTGGAGGTTGCTGGTTAGGGTGACTCCACTTCTCAACGTGCATAGGACTGAAGAGGAATTGAAGAGTAAAACGGTGAGTCTCACTTTTGCAAAATTATGTATTCCATATGACATTTTCAAAGCAGTCACAATAATTTTATTGATATCCTGAACTATTATGGTGCATGCACGTCAGTATTTATGCAGAAACGACCAGCTTAAAAGGAAACACGCTCCATTAACATGAGATTTTTAATAATGACTTTCTATGGAAACGTAACACAAGGCTACCTGTGTTATTATTCGACTTACATAACTAGATTATAATTATCTATAGAGATAAAGGTCGCAAAAGATTTAATGGCGTGTGTTTTGATGCATGTGGGAAGGCGAGCGCGCGTTGTTAGTAATAATTGTGCGATTTTTACAGGAAGAACTGGAATTACTGAAAGCGAAACTCGAGAAACTGGAAACCGAGAGGACAACATTGAAACATGATAACGACAAACTCGAAGCTAAGGTGAGTGTTTTTCTCTGCATTATTAAAGACAGAATCACTCTTTAGAGAGGTGTTTAATTAACTCGAAATGAAGATTTATTTGATCGATGGAAGCAAGTTATGGTTAGCGTTAGAACTTGGCATATTTGTCGAATTCTTTTTTTCTTGGAAAGCAAGGTTGATGTATCGTTGACAGTTAGCCAAGAATGCGCTTTACCATACGAACAAACAAGTTTTGGAACTGCAGTCGCATTTCATTTTAATGTACTTCGTGCTTAACTCTTTTGGGTTAACCGACGAGGAAAGTTTGTTTGAACATTGTTCAAACACCAGAATCGCTTGACGTAATACAATGGATAATGTTATTTATGTTATTTAGGTGGGCTAAATTAAATAACGTTGAATTAAATAAACAAATTTAAATTAAATATTTAAGCTCGTAAGCGTCATTCATTCTCTGATTTTATTCTGTGCAGTTCGTTATCTTTACTTGATTAATTCTGTAAGCTTATTGGGAATGCGAAGGTCCAGTTAGTCATGGCGGTTACAATAAATTTCTTTGACGTGCAGAAAGAATTTCATTCTATGCCATTGTTTTTTTTTCTGCACAAGGTGAGAAATTCTTGCTGCAAAGAGAATCAATTTGAGTAGAAAGCTTTATAAAAAAATCTCTATTGAACTGAACGCACAACAAAAGAGTAGGTAGCACAAGATATTTTGGGTAGCAATAAATTCATTCAGATTTCACTTGAATTCGCTCTTCGTGACCGGAGTAACAATGCTAGAAGGTAATTTATTCCATTCAGACACAACTCGATTTGTAAAGAAGTGTCTTCTTGTATTGAAAGAACATCTTTCTTCCATAAGTTAAGTTCGTAACCTCTTAAATGGATATTGTAATTTTTCATTAAATGTTTATCCATCTTGCAAGTGAAACTATTTGCTTTTGACACTAATTGCCAAATATAATTTCACTTGTAAATATTAGTAAAGTTCTTTAAAGATTCGGCAAAATTATCTTTTATATTCAACTGACAGATGGATTTGTGCAGCAGTAATTTTATTCCGAAAATTTATTGCCAATCTACATATTTTCGGACGATCTATGAAGTAAATGAAATTTATTTGGTATTTAAAACGCACTCGTTAGTATCTGAATCCTTGTAATAAATTACGACTAAGTATTCATCAGGTTAAATTTCGCGAGGAATTTTGCTCTCGCTGACACGTTTACGTGTCTGTAATATAAAATGTAAATATTCGAGAAATGTTTACGTATTCATCAGATTAGTTTCGTCCACAAACTGTTGCTTTTACAATCTTTGTTTGTGTGAAAAAATAAGGTTAAAAGTAAGACAGAAAATTTATTGAATCAAGTGTCGAAGAAAAACGAAAGTTTAAAACCTTTGAGAAAAATCGTTTAAGTTCGATAAAAAAATATTAATACCACAATTGTTTTACTTTATTTAAAAAGAAAATTTGTTGCAAATCGGTTTTGTGTCAAAAAGTGATCGCTGGATGTCGCGATTCAAACTATTGATTTTATTTTTAAAATTTATGTAACGGTTGGATTGACAAAGAATGAAAAAATTCTCGGCTGAGGTTATTGATACCTTTCTTGTGAACTCATTCCTTCATGAGAGCAGATATTATGGATCAGTCGATGACACTTGTTAAGATCGACACCAGATTTTATAGTCTTACACGTTTTTTCGCTGGCAAATTAAAAATCCAATGACCCCTCCTCAGCATCCGCTTCGACCGCTGTTAAACTCACCCGGTATCCGCTACCTGCCTACGTCTTATGACGTAACCCGTAGGCAAAAGAATTCCGCAACTAATGCCTGATAATTTCATCCGGCTAATCAACTATAAATAAATTAAACGCAGACTAAAATAAAGAAATTCTGCGAAGAAGAAAATTATATTTAGAGGTGCCCTAAGGTCACATTTAGATAAGTTTAGATTATCATTTGAGGTTATAAAATTTGGCTTTATAGAACAAATTTGCCCACTTGGGGAGGAAGTGATATTTGGAGTTTCGAACTTAAAGGGACTCGCAAATTTGAAGAGGGGAAAGTTAAAGCGATTGATAATAAAAAACAGAAAGAAGACGTGGAAACAAAAAGGTATGGGTTTACTGCGACAGACATTCTCAAGCCAAAAGTTACCCAAAAATTAGAATCTGTCCAAAAGCAGCAACTTAGTGTAAAAGTTGAGAAAGAAAAACCCCTTCCAAAAGATGATGGTCAAGGTCGCTTGGATGAAGGCGGATCGAAATAATTGGATAACGTCAAACAACAAAATCCTGTTAGTATTGAAGCAGATTTTAACAAAGATATAACTTGAAAATTCAACTCCGTCCAACCCCTTGTTTGATTCTGAAAAGATTATGCAAAAATCGACAGAAAGAGCTAAGCGTGCCTATAACATCATTATTTTTGGCTTAAATGAAGATCAAGTTGCAAGTAATGCTGATCAGCTAAATATCGATGCCATCACTGCACCTAATATCTTGCGTAAACTTGACATAAATGACCAAGATTTTTATGCTGTTCGCTTCGGTAAATTTGATGGCACTAAGACAGATCGTTGTCATCCTCTCAAAATTTGTCTGTCTTCAGTTAGCTTTGCTATGAGGGCCCTACGTAATGCTCTGCAAAATTTTCTAACTGCATTGTTTCTTCTGACCATACTCCTCTACAAAGGAAGAATTGCAGCGTCGTGTCTCAGGTGGAGAAAGAAATTTGATAATTAAATACAAGAATGGTCTCCCAACTATTGTATCTGGATCTCAAGCTAATTTAAACTAATTTCGCCCAACAAAGTTCCCAATTTGTTATCAGAATACTCGTGGTCTTCGTTCTAAAACACATACATTTTTTCTTAATTCATGTGAGCATCCTTTTGATATTGTAGTTGTAACAGAATCCTGGTTAAACAACTCTATTAATAATAGTGAATTATTTTGACGTTGTAAGATAGAAATTATGATGCTTTAAATAAGTTAATCGGTGGAGGTGTCATTGTTGGCATTTCCAAACCTCACATTTGAGTTGATTGATGCATCAGACTTTTTTCAATCTGTCGCATCTATAGATTACATTATTTATAAATATCAGCTTTCCACAGGTGAACTTTATCTGACAGCATTTTATATATCACCAAATATGCCGGTTAGTGATTATGAAGTCTTTCTTGATGCACTGGAAGTCTTTTCAACTAACAAATTGATTATTATAATCGGTGATTTTAATCTTCCAAGATATGTTGAATTAAATACCACCTGTCCGAAAGTACGATTGCTCCGTAACTTCTGTGCCTCTCAAGAATTGACACAATTCGTAATGGTGATAACAGATTACCAGATCTAATTTTTTCAAATCTTGTGACTGAATTTGTAGTTACCCATGAAGGACTACCCTTCATCACTGAGGACGCCTTCCACCCGGCTTTTGTCCTGTCCATTAAGTGCTCGCCAGTAGCTGACTCCTCTTTTCCCTTTGCACCAGTTAAGAAGTACAATTTTCGCAAAACTAATTTTATTGGCCTTTATAATAAACTTCTAGATGTTGATTGGGCTCCCGTTGAATACAATACTGATGTCAATTCATGCGTTGAAATTCTATATAATATTTTGTACAATGTTTTTGATACCTTTGTTCCGCAACATATTATTCGTAAGTCGGCTTATCCACCTTGGTTTACAGCATCCATTATTGCTAATTTAAAGTTAAAGAACAATTATCGAATAAAATGGTTGACTACTAACAACTAATCTTTTTATAGTGAATTTAAACGCTTGCGTACTCTGTGTAAATTACAAATTTCTTCTGCCTATAAAATGTATTTGCGTCGAACGGAAGAGTCTATATTGTCCAATCCTAAACAAATCTTCCAATGTGTTCATTCGAGACAAGGCACTTCTAGGATTTCAAATAAATCATCTTCTATAGATAATAAATCTTATAATTCTCCTCAGGATATTGTTGATGGCTTTGCAGACCTTTTTAACTAATTCTAATGATACTGCTTCGGAAGATGTTTATTCCAATTTATCTCCTTTTCATTTTGTTCCTGTTATTGAGGATGAGTTATTGGAAATGATGGTTAGGTGTCCGGTCAAAATCACTGCTGGTGAAGATCTAATACCTAGTTTTTTAATGCATGATGCGAGATTTGTGCTTGTCAAACCTCCCTTGTCTATTATAAATCTGGCTATTACTTCAATATCTTCATTTCCAGATGTTTGGAAACGTGCTAGAGTTACTCCTGTCTACAAAAAGGACGATAAAGTTGAGTTAAAGAACTATCGGCCTATTTCCATATTAAATAATTTTGCTAAGATCCTTGAGCAAGTTGTGTGCAGACAAGTTTATAATCACGTTCGTTCTTATATTGCTCCTTCTCAGCATGGTTTTGTCTCTGGTAGATCTACAACAACCAATTTGATCACCATAACGGAATTAATATCTGAACTTCTGGATAAACGAGGACAAGTTGATGTTATACAACAGATCTCATTAGTACCTTTGATACTGTTCACCACGCCATTCTCTTAAGAAATTAAGTTTAAATTTAATGAAGTCGTATTTGACAAACAGAGTAAACTAAGTGTCCTATAATGGTTACAACTCGTTTGAATGTCACGCAACATCTGGTGTCCCACAGGGCTCCAATTTGGGTCCTATACTTTTTGCGTTATTTATCAATGAATTGTTGGAATCTCTAGAAGGTCGAGCGCTTGCTTTTGCGGATAATGTCAAAATCTATGCCTCAGTTGCGAATGTTCTTGAAGCTAGACTTGACACTTGTTTTATGGTGTTCAAACAATTATTTAAATTTAAATGTTAGTAAATGTTGTGTGGTGACCTACACCAGAAAGCTTCGTCCCATCAATGTCAATTATTTTATTAATGGTCAGCCGTTAAAACGAAAGGATGTCACTCTTGATCTAGGAGTTACTTTTGATTCTACGCTTAGCTTTTTTAATATATAAATAATATTGTTACAATTGCTTCAAAAATGTACGGTTTTGTCTTACGTACAGTTATATATTTCAGTAACATAGATGTTTTAAAATGTCTTTTTAATTCGTTGGTTGTTAGCAAGCTAGAATATGCTTCGCAAGTATGGTCACCCCTATATATGTGCTACCGTTTAGATATTGAACGCGTACAACGTAGGTTCCTGAAATTCCTTACTTTTAAAATCAGTGGGCAATATCCCCCTAGGCGCATTAACTATGACTGCTTACTACTTAGGCACAATTTTCAATCTCTCAGTCAACGTCGCGATATCCATGGAGCCAGATTTATCTGGAAGGTTCTCTACAACCAAGTTGATTGTGCTGAAATCCTGGAATTGGTGAATCTTCTAGTGCCACGTTTTAACTCTAGATGGACCACAACATTTCACCTATCAACTGCTAGCACCAATATTTGCTTAAAATCTCCCCTTTACTCTATGTGACGTAATGCCGACGTTATCTACAGCGACATATTTTATGATAAGTCTTAGTTGCGTTTTAATTGTTGTTTGCGTTATTTGCATTTCTTAGTTTAGTTACCTTTAATATTTCTATTTCGTCCTATAATTGAGAATTTTCCTGTTGGGCGACAACAACATAATAATAATAATAATAATAGTTGCTGCTCCTTGTGAAAAGTCAAATGGAAATATACCAACGATATCAGGTGCTATAAGCTGTGCCGATATAACAAGTGGAAGCAAGAAACTTACGCAAAGCAAAATTCCCGTCAATAAATCCTTATCCAAGATATTCTGAAGTACTACAAGCGATCTAAATTGCTTAGATCATGCCTTGAGATGTACGCCGATTGAGTTCGATGACGAACAAATTCAAAAATCCATAAATATGCAGAATATATTTAAAAGCTTTGAGAAAATTGCTTCTACTAATATAGAAAATATAACTAGACTTGGTTCTAACCCAAACCCAACTATCATGCTGCAAAAGGAAAATCGGAAACAACAAATAGCTGACTTCGCAAAATTTGCAAAAGGGCGACTCACTCTGTATCTCGTACATGCCTACATCTTATGACATAACTCCTAGGCAAAAGAAATTTGCAACTAATACTTGATAATTTCATCCGGCTAATCGACTATAAATAAATTAAACCCGGACTAAAACAACGTAATTCTGTGCAATAAAGAAAATTATATGTTGAAGCCCCTTGAGGTCAGATTCGGAAAAACATTTTATAGGTTTAGATTATTTGACGTTATAAAAATTTCGCTGTTTTGAAAAGGCTAATTTTAAAGGCAGTAAAATCTGAAATTCACAGAACGTGACTCCCTCTTATAACATTAGTTATTCGCACGAAAATCTTAAATATTAATTTATTTACATTTAAACTGGCATGATATTGAGTTCTTTTCTGATCCTTAAGTTATTTAAGTCGAATTTTTGAATTCATTAACAAAGTTCTTGCCTTTGAAGCACTTTTTCCATGCCATTCTTTAGTTTGTTGATCAGCAACTTTGATGTTACTTTGTATATTGGTGACATTCGAGACAGTCTTATCTTCTGCGTATATTTTATGTAGAGTCAGCTGTAGATTTTAGGTAGGTAGTTTAGGTAAGTTGTTAAGTAAATGAGGAAAAGTAAGAGGCCTAGCATTGATCCTTGCGGTATTCCAGTTTGCAGAATTTTAGATGATTTTAGATTTTAAGAAGCTCTAAGAATTATATACAGCCAAATGCTTTGGTTGAGTCGATATAGTATAATGATTAGGTAATAACATGTGTTCATAAAAGAATCCGGTCCCAGTAGGCTTAGCTATAAAAAACGTATGTCGTAACTTACGCTTGCGCCTGACATCTCTTCTGACGTTCCACAACTGTCATGTTATAAATGCAGTTAGACGACGTGTATTAAAGTGTTATGAAGAACGTGGTGGACATGTCCAGCACTTAGTGTAGGAAATATTTTAATTTTAATTTGTGTTTAATAAATTGTGATGTTTTAAATTAAAAGTAAGGTTACAGAAGTGTCAGTGGGTATATTAAGTAAAGACATGCCTTTTCGAAAACAAATGATTTTCATAGGTGAGTTGACCAGATTCAATAATGAACACCTGATATTTTATCTCAAAATTTTCGACTAATTTTAAGCTGCCTGCCTGTATACAGGGAGTTTCGTAACTTCATGAAAATAAATTAAACAATGAAAGTTTGCATGAAAATGAATAGAATGAACCATTTTTGTTGAACAAAATATTATTAAATTTTCGAGAAAATAAATAATTTTGTCGAACGGGTAAACCGTTTGAACGTCTCTGGTTTAAGTTTATGAGTTTAGGAAGAGTATAAGTGATGTAATTTATAGTTAGTGATTGCCGGCCGGGCTGGGTAGTTTGAAATAAATGTGATATTAACAAAGTAATTATTAAGTGTTTTCTTATCAATGATTATCAGAAAGTAATGGCGAAATGTGTTAATTATTTAAGTGTATCTAATTACACGATTTAACATTTATTATAATAATAGACATGTCACTCAAAAATATCAAACAATAACACCAGAATACAATAACATGTAATAGTGTTATTCTAAACTATGTTTGAAGAATAGATATCGAACTGGAACACTAAACTACTTTATTTCATAAAATGCTGTAACAATATAGGCAAAACAACAAAAAAAAATATGAAACGAAAATAAATACAGGGTGTTTCGTAACTTCATGAAAATCAATTAAATAATGAAAGGTTGCATGAAAATGAATAGAATGTACCGTTTTTTGTTGAACAAAGTATTATTAAATTTTCGAGAAAATTAATAATTTCGTCGAACGGGTAAACCGTTTGAACGTCTCTGGTTTAAGTTTATGATGTTTACGAAGAATATGAGTAATTTATTGAATTTATTGTTAATCATCGCCGGGCGAGCCGGGTAGTTCGAAGGTGTACGTTGAGGTGGTTGCACGGAAATTTACTGAAAAAAATGGCAGAATTTACAAATAGTAAGATTGTTGACATGATTTTTGTGTACGGTGAAAATGGGCAAAACGCATTAGCGGCAAGGCGTTTGTATGTACAGCATTTTCCAATCCGACATTTGCCAACCAGTGCCACATTTCTCTCTGTTGTGCAAAGAACGAGGGATATTGGAACTTTAAGGGCATGTCGCGGAAGAGCTGGAGGATGGCAGCGTTCACAACGCATCCTAAACAGAGAAGAAGAAATACTACAACTTATCGAGGAACATCCTTCGTTAAGTATACGTGATATCTCAAGACAAACGCGTTTATCGTCCTTCGTTGTTTGGCGCATTCTTCGCGAACAACAATTACATCCGTACCATATTCAAAGAGTTCAGGCTTTGCTACCAGCCGACTATGATCTACGCATACAATTTTGTCGTTGGTTACTCCATAAACTACAGGCAAATGCGAATTTTGTTCATAATATCCTGTTTACCGACGAAGCTATTTTTACCAGAGATGGAGTGTTCAATTTTCGCAACATGCATTTGTGGTCTGAGGAAAACCCTCACGCAATTCGTCGCGGCCATTTCCAACAACGGTTTTCTGTTTACATGTGGCCAGGTATTCTAAACGGCAATTTAATCGCCCCGTTCGTCTTACCGAACCGTTTAGATGGTCTCCAATATTTAAATTTTCTACGAACTAATCTACCGGAACTTCTCGAGAATGTGAACTTCATTCTTAGAGCAACGATATGGTTTATGCACGATGAGGCTCCACCTCATTTGCGACGAGAAGTACGTGCTCACCTCGACGAAATTTTTCCTGATAGATGGATTGGAAGAAACGGGTCGATCAGGTGGCCTGCATGTTCACCTGATCTAAATCCGCTAGATTATTATCTGTGGGAACACGTAAAAGCGTTGGTATACGAAGAAGAAATCAACACGTTCCAAAAATTGAACGATCGCATTGTTCGACAACAAAACATGTTTCATAACGCTTGTGAATCATTACTTCGTCGGGCAGATTTGTGTTTACGAGCGGCCCAGGGAAGGAATTTTGAACACTTATTGTGACTCAGCCGCCATTGAGGCAGAGATTCTGAACATTTGTCAATGCGTTATCAGTTGAGGGTAAGTTTTATTTTGTTTTTGTGTCCGTTTTTATTTAGATGCATTTATGCACACATCTCGTGTCAAACACGCCATTATTTTTTTTTTCACGAAGTTGCGAAACACCATGTATTTACTGAGTCGAAACTCAAGTATCTCCAGGATATCCAACAAAATAAACTTACCAAAATCAAAATAATTAAACCAAAAAAAAGAAAATTATAAAATCTCTTCCTCTATTTATCGTTTCAAGGATCTCTCCTTTTAGACTAATAGCCAGTGGATAAAGTTTCTTTTCTTTTTCCATTTTTCTTGTTTGCTCAGGCAATCTCTTTGCCGATTACCGCCTTTATTGAGCAAATTTTCATTGAAACAAAACCAAACAAATGTAATTTCGAAAATTCTCAAGTGAAGAAATCAAAAAATAATTTGAAGGCTCTTCTAACGTGTCGACGTTCGAGTTATCCGCGCGTGAAATTTCCGCTTTCTGGAATCCTGAAACGAGGCAAACAATTTGAAGGTCTTTTCAGCGTCGATCAGGTCAGTTATCGGTGCGTTAAATTTACAGCAACCTTGAGGACCGGCGGCGGCAAAGGTAATCCGACACGGCAATTTGTACATTGTGCGGCATCAATCGCTGGTTACTATTGCAGTTCGCTTCAAAATAGAACGGCTATGTGGCTTTCTGCCAGGAGTTTTCTGGTTTTATTTGCGTACATCCTTGTTACGACCGGATAATATCCGATATGACATAAAAACGTGCGCTAATGTGTGTTTGCGAATTAAAATATGAAACGCAGTCGAAATGTTTCTATTTTTTATCGTTTGCAAATCTAAACGCGTCCTGTGGACTCGACGACGGATTTATTGGGAACAAATTATTTTTAGCAGGATTTAGATTAGTTTATAATACGCCAGCTAATGCATCAGATTCTCAGATGATTATGTTTGATGATGCAGCAGTGATTCAGTGAATCCAAAAAAATACGCATTTTGCGTATTTTCTGTTGTCTGTCTTACTTCTGACGTCTTTAGTTTTGGCAATGCAGGTTATTGTGTACGAAGCTGAGCTAAATTTTTTCTGTGACGACAATGTTTGAAACAAATGCAAAGTTCGTGAAGCATTTGCCAGGGCAATCGGTAGTAATTTATTTTGATCAATTTTTTAAGCTAGTGCCAAAAAGCCCCTTTGTTTTCTTTATCGCGATTAAAGTTAGAATTTAAAATTAAAATGGCCTGGATATTTGGCTCAGCTGCATAAAATAAACCTTTTTCTTCATGAAAACAAAACATTTGTCCTCATTTTTCCTTATTACATGAATCAAAAGTTTTCATTACTGCCTTTACTATTGTCATTTACATCTTTCGATTATTGTGCAACGTGTGTTACAAAATAATTTTAAAAATAGAACCGGAAATGGAAAATGTGAAATTTGAAATTACATCTAAATGCTAAACGCTCGGCGCTTTCACAAAATTAACGGCTAAGCACTTTTTCTGTTCGATTTTATGGTCGTGATTGTGTTGGAATGGAAAAATTAAAATGCAAATTAGAATATTGGAAAACCTCATCTGAACTTCTTTGCCCATTCTCCGACAAAATCATGGTAATTTAACGCCAATTAAACACCTCAAGTTCCATCTGGTCTTTGGTAAAGCTAAATTAAGAAAAAAATATGTACGAAATTGATGGAAGAGAATCGAATGTAATTACTTGAAGTTTAATTACTAAGAACCTGTAATATTTAAATCTGGTAATAATGTACAGAAATTAATTATAAAGAACAGTTACGCAAATAATTGACAAAAAACTTTGGACTTATCTATAATTATAAGCAAAATTGAATCGTAATGAAATCGAATGTGTGAGAACGTGATTAATGTCTATCGGCCGTATAATACCTGTCCGCAAAAAAATAAAATAAAATAAAATAAAGGCACTCATTGCAGGCGAAGTTAAAAATAAGCACAACAGAGACGGCCGGGCTCAGTCCATCCTTCTCGTCGAAACTGGACAGCCTTTACCGATTTAAATGTATTTCAGTGTTTTGCATCGGTTTGACTTGTCCTGTCCCACTTTTTTCGGCGGCCGGCGCCGCGGTGCATCCGACGCTTTTCTTTTTCCGGCCGATTTTTCCGCGTTCCGGGCTTTAAATCACCACACTCATACTCTATAGAATAGTGCACAACGGTTTGTTTAATTCGAAGGTGAAGTGATATGAGATAATTTAATAGTGTCGATTGAATTTAGAAAAAGATACGCAAAATTTATTTGCAAAATCGAAACTGTTCTAATATTTTTTTTAATATTTGCAAGCAGAAATTTCTTCCGCTTTTATCCTCCTCCATATAATTTGGATCATTTATTTTACACTCAATTTTGATTAAACAAAAAATTGTGGAAATTGAAATTATTTTTGTGTTGCTGGTCATTCACAAACAAATCTCCCTAAATATAATAATTTAAATGGTCAAGGTCATCTTACATAACTTCTATTCTATATTCCGTCGCAATAATTCTGAATACTGTAATCGTCGACATGTATGTATGTAAAATCTAACGTCACGCTTTAAGCTATCGCCATGCTCTAAGCTTTCGTGTTCATGAATGGTATTATGGTGAATAGATTTCTCTATAAAATATATTGCGTGCGTAATCGTAATGGACTGAACGGTTCATCGCTTGTGCCTGCAAATAGAATTAGAAATGAATAGCGCAATTTATTTCACGATAAACTGTGTTTTCATTGCAATTATAGGAACGTTAAACCAACGGTACAACATATTAAAATGTTTACAGAATTTAATGTTATTATCACATAACATATCGTTCAAAGAAAAAGAGGAAGAAGTATAAGGCTTCAAATTACTGCAATTACGTTCTTTCAGCTTCAATCAAAAGTTTTTTTTTTATATTATGATGCTATATTATAATACTGTACACCCAAGATTTTTAACTACTCTAATGAACGCTCTCAAAGTAAAAGAGGAAAACTAATTCTGCATGCAAATATTTTTCTTTAGATCAAATTTCAAATTCAATTGGAATTTAAACAGAGACTTAAGATATGTACTAGCAGTGCTATCGTAAGGAAGGATGCCTCTGCCGACTTCAGCTTTCTCGAGCAAAACTACCCCGCCGAAGATATTCACTTCTAAATACGTCACTGATTCAGACGAAGATGACGACGACACCGACTATAAACCACGCACTAATCTCACCTCAACCTCCGGTTTTCATAGCACTACTCGTCCAAGCTATGGTCACACACCTTACGCCAACGGCCACTCACCATCCCCAAGTTTGAGCAGCTACAGCAGTTCCACAGCTTACCCAAACATCAGCACCACTTCAACTTATAATTCCCCCGGTTTCGCCCGGAGCTATCCATACTTATCAAGTTCCTACGCCACACTTGGTACCTCAATTTCTTCCTCAATCGGTTCTTATTCTCCTCTGTCGCACACCACAAGACAAACCGGCCTTCCATACACCCCACAGAATTTGTACAATAAATACAGCACGAGTGGTCAAAATAACGTAGCTGAAGAACGAATAGGTTTGAAACACTTACCGCCTCCAATTCCCACCAGCCAAAGAAGAACGACCCCGGTTAGAAGACCCGGTTTGGGGTACGATGAGGCAATTCCGGATAAACTCGTAAAGAAACCGCCCATAGCTTTCCAATCCAGGCCCCTAACGAATCTCACCGTCGTTTCCCGTTCCTTAACACCAGTCAGGAGTTTCACCAAATCACCAAGCCCGAGTCTTTCGCACTCGCTCAGCACGCCCGGTCCAAGACGGGTTTTCCCCCAAACCAGTGCGGCAGTTGATTTGGATGAACTGCCTGAGAAAGAGGAAGCCCCCGTCGTCTTCGATGCGAATTTGACCTTCGTTTTGGGATGCAAAACGCCCGTCAGGCAGAACTTCAAGCCGATCCCGGCGCATCAGGAAGACACGACTGCTTCTAGTTATTTGACGGATAAAATCGCAGATTTTTTGAAGAGGACCGACCATGTGATGGATGAATGGAAGGGCATGGGGCATAAAGATGAGAGAGATGAATACCCGAGAAGTCTGAGTCAGGCGGGCGATCGTAAAATACTTGGCAGGTCCAAGAGTGCCACTAATATTATGATTAAGGGGTTTCAGCTATACAGTAGGGCTAATAGCTGTCGATCTTCGACTGCGAGAGATGCGAGGGACGTATCTGAAGATTGCACTGAAGCAGAAGCCGATGAGGTATTATGGAGGCGCTGTTTTCTCGGTTTTATTTGACCGAAAATCAGTTAAGAAACTCTAAATTGAATCTTGTTAAAAGTTGCGCCGCTATTTTAGTAACGCAACTCCTACCACAATTGTTATTTATATATTAAATAACTTTTGAATGAATAAGCAGACTTTTTATAATATAAAATCGCGTGGGAATTTAGTTGTAAAAATATTAAGATTATTTTCTCCGGAGGTCTTTAAATTATGTAAATAAGAAATGAATCTGATGATAAACTTAACTTCATCTGTGAATACTTTGTTAATGCTTTCGAATATGTTCGAAACCCATTTATTTCAAATATTTGTTCCAAAATAATTCTAATACAATTTTTTTTGATGATTTTCGTGTATCAAAACTATGCATGTTGTACAAGCAACAGACGTGCTTGGTGTATTCATTAGGCACGTTAATTCTTCTTGGAAGATGTCTCAATACACGAACAATAACAAATTATAATTAATGTTACGTGAGAAACCATTTCGCTGTAAACAATCATTTCGGGTATTCACAGTTTCTAAACTTTCATGGGAAAATAAACGAATTATTCCGTGACTGTTTCTATTCGGTTGCAGTTGAGCGAGATGACTGCAGACCTGGCCGAAGAACACTCGACGTCGACGCTGGCAGCTGAGCGTCTGGACGCCGAACAATCAGAGCGTGTAAGGCTGGAACGCGAGTTGTCCGAAGTGCAACAAAAAAACAAAGACCTTCAGAATTCGTCTGAGCGTCTAGAAATGGAACTGCTATACGCACGCTCCGACCTCAACGGAATCTCCGAGGACGACGAAGACGCCGACGGCGAAGCCGTCTACAAACAACGCTACGAAAGAGTCGTACGAGAACTCGAGTTCACCAAAAGACGTCTGCAACAACAGCACGAAGATGATCTCGAGCAACTGGTCGGGCTCAAAAAACAACTCGAGAAAAAGGTTAGTATTCATTAACCACCCCTATTTAATAATCGTAAGTCCTTCAATTTCACAGTTGACGGACGCGTATGAAGAAGTTGAGGAACAGCGCCAGGTCGTCGGCCAATGGAAGCGTAAGGTGCAAAAACTAAACGGCGAAATGAATGACCTCAAGCTACTACTGGAGGAACAGAGCAGCAGAAACAACTTGCTAGAGAAGAAGCAGAGAAAGTTTGACTCGGAAATTCAATTATTACAGGATGAATTAAAAAAGGAGAAGCAGACCAGGGATCGTTTTAGCAGAGAAAAAGAAGTGGTAATGGCGGAAAAGTACACCCTTGAGAGTAACTTGGCGGTGAGTACCACCAATATCGTCCAAAACAACAATTTCATATTTTTTTTGTTTCATGTAGGATGTGCGTTTAGAACTGGACCTAAAGGAAGAAAAACTTTCTGCCTTACAAAGAGAATTTGACGAGTTGACTTACGGTGGTAAAACCGAGGAAGAGGTTACCATTTTGAGAAAACAAAAAATAGACTGCGAGCGAAAGATGCACGATCAAGAAGAAGAACTGGACGAGCTCGCCGGCCAAGTCCAACTACTCGAGCAGGCCAAGTTAAAACTGGAAATGACTCTGGAACAACAGAGGAAGACCTCAAAGAAAGAAACCCAGCAACACGACGAAGAACTGGAGGAAGTGAGGTGTAACACGCAGAAGAAAGTCAAAGGTTTACCGCGTTGCCTCCTCTCCCCTTAATTGATCATTTATTAAATTTTGTGTTATTACAGCGCTGGAAGCTCAACTTGAAAACGAACACGAGGAACGAACTTTATTGTTACGAGAAAAGCACGAACTTGAGAGGAGACTCACCGCCGCTTTGGAAAACGATCGCTCGGAAAAGGCTTGCGACGAAGCTGTTTTGCAAAGACTAAAGCGAGATTTGAAGAGGACGAAAGCTTTGCTTAGAGACACACAAGCCCAACTGGAAAGGCAGAAAGCAGAAACCCCAAGTAAGCAAAACGAAATCTCAATCGTCCCACGTGTATGCCATTTTTCTTTTGCAGACAAAGCCTTGATACGTCAACTGCGTAACCAAATCGAAGACCTCGATTGTGCCAGGTCGATTGCAGTGAAGGCCAAACAAACAACCGAGTCGGAGCTTTCGGAAACTCAAGCCCAATTAGAGGAGGCATTGCGTCAGAAAAGCGAAGCCGAAGACCGAGCTAATGCCATCAGTCGTGAAAAAACCGACCTTCAAACTCAGGTTGAGGAAAACGAAGAGGAACTCGCCGAGGTCCTAAAGAAGTACAAAACCACAATTCAGCAAATGTCTTTGGATCAAATCGCCTTGCAAGAACAAGTGGCGCTCGTCTCAGAATTGGAAATCGAAAGGAATACCCTCAAAGAGCAACTGTCAGAGATGACGAGCAAATTAGAGTCTGTAGAAAGTATGGGAGATGCATCGTCGCATATGCTAGTAAAGAGGTTCGTCAATTGGAGCGCCCGCCACTTCATTTTCTTTAAGCGATTTTTATTTTTCAGAACTGAACTGAAAGTTAAAGAATTAGAATCGAAGTTGGATTTGGAGCAGACGACGAGATCGAGGTTGGAGGTCCAAATCTCCAGGTTGAAGGAAGCGGTTGAAAAAATTCAGCATGACCTTGCAACGTCCAGAACGAAAGAACAACAGGCCCAGGATCAAATTAGGAAGTTACAGAGAAGTTTGAGGTATGCGCACCCTTCTTGTTGAATGAATAAATTAATGGCGTTTGCTTTTGGTTTTTATAGAGAATTGAGGGACGAGCACAACACTACCTTAACAAAGGAAAGCGAGTCACTTCTGAAACGTAAGGAATTGGAAAAACGGTGCGAGACTTTAGAAGGGGAAACATCCACGGCCAGAGCTGATCTTAGGATAGCGCTGAAGAGAATTGAAGACCTTCAGGCCGTTATACAAAACGAATTGGAGGACAGCACAGAAAATTCAGAAAGGTATAATTTTTGGCTTGTTTCTTAGGAAGATTTTGAACTTCAACTGTTTTCAGTGATCATGATAGTTACAGTTCCGATGATTCCGTCAACACATTCTTAGTCAATCACAAGATGAGCACATCGAAGTCGAGCTCAATGCAATTTGACGGCCAGAGAAGGTGAGAAATTCGTTTTATTTTAGTTCCATTTTCAGTCTATTCTTTGTATCTCGTAGACTATCAAATACAAGTCGATCCAGCACATCCAGCAACTTAGCAAAAGATTCATCGTATGCATGAGTAGCGCTGAACATCTGCAAGACGATCTCGATGACGTTTTGCAGACAGGAGGCGGAAATCGTAGAGCCGCAGTACGTGTAACCGCAGGACGATGTTAACAATAATTTTGCGGAAGAAACTTATGTGATAAGACTGAACTGTTAGAGAAAATTGTGTTCTTTCCTGCGCTCTCCTCGCACAACCTACCCTTAATTATTTATTGTAACGATTCGATATCGCTTCGCTTCCTTCCTTGCGTTTAGATAGTTTTGTCTTAACTTTTCATTTTCCCTCAGTTCTCAGTCAATTTTAACTAAAAGACCTATTGTATTATAACAAATTTATTTTATTTTTTAGAAGTAAGATGTACATTTGATGATCAGTGTTTACGCTTTTGTATATTAAACTTGCGAAAGGTGGAACTTTTTTGCCCTAACATGTGCAACGAATGTTGTAAAATATAAAAAAAGGGATAGAAAACGAGTTTGTTTATTTAAAAAAATAAATCTGTGGGTTTAAAGTTACCAGGGTTGTGAAGTTTCAAAGGAGTGAAATATTCGATTTTCTGTCTCTTTTAAGGTTCGTACTTTTTATTGATAAATAAATATAATCAAAACACAACATATTTGGGTTATACTTAGCACTTTGTCCGCCGCTTAACTTTTTATACGACATGTACTTTATGTATATTTTTAACCGACATATTTGTAATTAGACTTTTAATATTTAAAAATTTTGTAAGTATGTAGCTTGTATTGATATAGACATTTTCCCTGTATTTAAACGTAATAAGTATAAGTATATAAATGTTGTGGTTAAATAAATGAGTTGTTAAGATGAAAGAGTTTTATTTGACATGAACTGATTTAGAAACCTCTAATTCTATTTAACCAAAAAGTCGACGCAATATTTTCTAAAAAAAAAAGCAACGCTTACAACAAATATAAAAAAATAACGAAATTATATTCTTTATGTTCTTTAAACCAGACTTTTGTTTGATGAAACTTTGTTTAACAATTTGTAATCTTACAGACAACTTAAAAATCTGGTAAATTTTATTTGACAGCTTTTTCAGGGATAAAAATAAATAAAAAGGTTCTTAAAAGAAACTAAAGAAAAGAGACACCTAAATTTAATTTTAAAGTATTGATTTAGACAAATTATAAAAACAAATTAAAACAAAATATTCCGAATGCGTCTATCAAAAATTGCTTTGAAAATGGTTTCACAGATTAAAAGAAATATTAACAAAAAAATCTATGAGGTAAAAATAAAATTACATATTTTCGGTTCTATAAAAATATTTCCTAAACTGAATTAAATGTCTCAAGTTTGTGACCTGATGAGATTTAACCCAAATCGTATCTCATAAAATAACGAACTTGCTTAAGTTTGGGCGATCACTGTCTATGCCTCAAATAGGACATTAATATTCGTTCTTTTTTCTGTTGCTTCGTCAGCGTTAGCAGCCTAAAGAAGACAGCAGTAAATAACAACAACCCTAGAGAAACCTTTTGCAACGAGAAACGAAGTGTTTAGGAATGAAACTTACGAGATTCGAGAATACTATTGAAGATGGAAAAGAGCCTTAATGACATTCACATAGAAAGCCAGGTGGTGAAGGTGGCCAACGGCCGCGAAAAACTTGAAGCTAGTCACCTTGAAGGCGGGCGGCCACTGAACGCGAAACTAAACTAAGCTAAGCGAAACTATATTTTGTATAAATTAGCTCCCATGCTATCTTATGCACACGCGGCCATTAGGGCTAAACTAAGCGAAAATAGGCGAGCGACAAAAACAAATGTCGCTTAGTTTAGTTCTCTTTAGCGCCTGTCGGAAGTCAACGAAGTTTTCGCTGGGATAGTTGAACGATAAAAATTCAACAAAATGTCATCTAAGATACATATCCTAGAAAAAATAATAGAATGTGTTAGAACACATGAAGTATTATATAATTCGGATATGAAAGAGTACAGGGATGCTAGTGTTAAATTGAAAATATGGCGTCAAATTGCAGAAGAATGCGCTCATCCACATTTTTTCTTATATTTGTTAGTTGTCATTACTATATCTTCCCAAAAATCCGATTCTTCAGATTCTGAACTTAAATCGAGTAATACGAGTAATACATCTTTGTGTTTTCAACGCTTGCACTTACTAAACTGACAGCAATATTTCGCTGATTTTTGCTTTCAGTGGCCGCACAAGTTTAGTTTCACTTCGATTAGTATAGCTCGGATTAGTTTAGCTTAGCTTAGTTTCGTGCTCAGTGGCCGCCCGCCTTTATAGTCGAACATTTTAGTTCAATAACATAATCAATGCCTTTGAAAACTTGAAAATGGTTGAGTTTATCTAATGGTCCGTGCGTCAATCGTTGACTAAAAAAATCACTTACCATATCTTTTTTTAAACTTTCTATTTCATATGTTTTTGATACCCCCTCTAAAAGTCTTGTATACGATGAAGAAAGGTATTAAAAAAATTCAATGCTGAAGACTATGTACAACATAGATTGTAATAAAAATTGAACTCCAAGAGAGAACGCGTATCAAAATTTAAAATAATAAAATTAAAAAAAAACAAATGACTGATATTCGATACATAAAAAGCATGTTATAAAAATTAAAAAAAAGAAACAAGAGACGAACAGCAGAAATTCTACGTGGAATGGACAAATTGAGAAAAGATAAGAAAAATTCCAAAGTAAGAATACATATACAGCCTTGGCCAAAAGCATTAGGCACCCTTAATTTTCTAATTTATCTCCGAAAATATTACTCAGAAATCTTTAGAATTTTATTATCATATAATCGGCAATAATAAACGATAATTTAAATAATGCACAGTACTTTACAGCAGTTGTAAAACATGTGGCAGATGATAGTTCGCAATTGTAGTTTCGAAAATAGGTAGTCAGTCTTGTATAAGCGCTTGTAGAACGATCTTTCTAGTATAGTGTTTATTTCATTATAATTTTGAATATCGTCATTTGAAAAAAAATGCCTTTTTAGGCATTTTTAGAACGAACTTAGTGAGCATTTACGTTTACGAATTCAGTTCTTGCACGAACAAGCCAACACACAGACAGAAATAGCCAAAAGTATTAAACGTTCGCGTTGTGCGGCGCAATCTGTCTTGAAACGTTACGCGGATACTGGATCACATGCAAACCGAACAAGAACAGGTAGAAAACGGATAACTTCCGACCGTGAGGATCGAAATTTATTCGAGAATCACTTAAAAATCTAAAGAAAACTTCCTCCGAGCTCGCTGCTAGTTTATCCAAGAAAGTCGAGAGACCGATCAGTGCCAGAACGATCAGAAGAAGACCTAATGAAGCTGGCCTGAAAGGCTGTAAAGTAAGAGAAAAGCCTTGGCTTTCAGAAAAAAAAAATAAAAAGTCTCGTTTGGAATGGGCTATAAAGTACCAACACTTTACAGAGAAGGATTTGGGCAAATGGTGTATGGTCTGACGAATCAAATTTTGAGGTAACATTTGCTTTATATCACTTGTAATTTTGAATTCGTTTGCATCTTCTACACTTCGCCAGTAAAAAGTTATACGGTGTGTTTAAAATCTACGTTTTTTTAATTAATTGTAAGGTAATTGGAACTCCTGGTTTAGCTTACGTGAGGGGGAAATCGGTGAAGAATACCTTCCGGAATGTGGGTACCAACTGCGAAACACGGAGGAGGCAGTGTAATGATCTGGGATTGTATGACAGTCGATAGTGTAGGCGAAATGTTTGTTTGTGAAGGTCGAAAGAACTCTCACACTAACATAAATGAATTGGAAACGACATTGCGGCAATCATTTTCCAAGATGTTTGGTGATACAAATATGGAAGAAATGCTGTATCAACAAGATAATGCACCCTGCCACAAATCTGCAGTTACCATGAAATGGTTTCAAGAAAACAATATTAACCTTCTGGATTGGCCTGCACAATCCCCAGACCTAAATCCCATAGAACATTTGTGGGGGATTCTAAAGCGTAACATTAGAAAGCATCCAATTACATCTAAAGCAATTTTAAGAAACGTGTTATTGAAAGAATGGAATAATATTATCGCAGAGGAATGGTATAAACTTATAAGTACTCTGCCGAAAAGAATAGCTGCAGTGCTTAAGGCTAGATGTGGCCCAACAAAATTCTAATTACTTTAATAAATTGTTATTATTTTGTACCTAGGAAATTTTATTTTACCCCACTCCAACAAATTTTCATGATATAAGAGTTAATGTAAGGTGCCTAATACTTTTGGCCAAGGCTGTAGGTACATAAAATTAAAAAAGAAAACAAGTGAACGATAGATATGCTGTTACAGAAAAAATAAAGAACAAAAATGAAGAATGAGAGAAAATTTCCACAAAAAAATAAATAACGAAAGAAGTTAAAGTAAAAAATTAAAATAAAAAAACAAAAGACTAACGATGTTTAAAAATAAAAGAAGAATTTTAAAAATAATTTTTGGTGAGTAGAACACGCTACGGGATAAACGAACCAAATGCAAACTTTAAATCATTCAAATCGACGCTTTATGGGAAAATTAAAAAAAATCAAATAAGAGAAAGAAAATAAAGAGAAATTCCTATGTTTTAGAAAATTATCAAGAAACAGTATCTTGAATTAAAAATGTATGCAACAAAACGGAAAGATGTTGCAGTTGCAGATATTTGTAACACCACCTGGAGCCTTGGTATCCTGCACGGTTGTCTTCAACTCTGTCTTATACTGGGTGTTTCATTGAAGATGCTTCAAACTTAGTATGCGGGTAGATGTCGAGAAAAGAAAGAAAAGTTTGTAAAATTTTCTCTGTAATGAATAAATTTAGAGAAAATCGAAGTAAAAATAAAGTCGCATATTTTTAAGATGGACTTTAAATGAGAATGAATGGATTGTTACTCATTTACATACAAAATCGGTTTATTGGTTAATTGCCTCTAGAAAGTCGCCCCAGTCGATTCGGCAAAACACATTTAAAACATCATGATTGTTGGCAATCAATAAAAATAATAATTATTCGTTTATTTTCTTTTCTCCATTTAATACGAATTTTCTAATTGTTAGTTGGAGAATTTTAGGATTGTTTAGTAATTTTTGCTTATTTAAGAATTTATTATTCACATTCACCATTTCATGAAATCGTTCGTAGAAATTTAGCGCCCAAGTTTTACCTAAAACATTTCGTTCACCGTACAACCCCAATTAAGAACTTTATGGTATTAGATTTTCCATGAACGCAAAATTTATAATTTCCTTTTCTTAGTACTGTCTCACTTTCTTCTCAACCAATGGGATTTCACATCGCTACTGCATTCGACGTCTGGCAAAATTGAATACACCGAGCTTTCGGTCAAGGGCGAAATAAAATTAGTCATAAAATTCTTCTCTGTTTATGGATTTATTACCACCCATGCAGCTGTATGCCATTCATAAATGCAATAGAGATCGCCGGTTTTGTTTCACGATTCCGCGCGCTACAGTATTTCCAAAAACATCGACTCCAAATTATGCAAATTTCAACTTGCTCCGATTAACATTTTTTATTAAGATATTTTGCTTGAAATAATGTTCGAAACGTGTCCCTCAAGTTTGATGCATCTTCAATGAAACAGTCTGTATAGTTGACTCCGTCATCCTCCTGACTACATTCGAAAAAGTAAAAATGAAGGCAGGCTACTATTTCAAAAATATGAGTTAAACTTGTTTCCGGTTAAACCGAAAAAAACTTGGATTATCATTAAATCTCTATTTTTCATAATATGCGTATTCATACTAAACTTGAGGAAAAACCTTTTAGCAAATATCAAAAATATTTGACCTTCTGGTACTTTTGCATAATCCTCTCTCTATCTAGCTAACTAATTTAACAGTACTCACAAAAAATTTCAAACTTTAATTTTTAACTTTAACAGTCCAGGCGGAAAGTTGTTAACCAAAATAATGACTCTCCTTCAGATAGGTGACTTTAAGATGTGTTAAAGTAAATAAAAATAAATGTCGATAAAGAACCCTTAACGCGTAAGAACGACTAATTGGAGCCCACGCGTGGCAAGAAGCAATACGATTCTGTACAGTAGGCAATTTAAGACACACAAATGTGCGGGACCACAAGGAGGATTTGCACAGATGTCACCAGTCACTACTACAAGTTATAAGAAAGGGCGGACCCTCTGGTTTTTGAAAATATGCACAGTACAAAATTAATTAATGTTCACGTGAACGGTTGCGGCTTTTTCTTTTCTTACATTCAATATTCATTGTCAAAAGTTGTTATAGGTTGAGAGATATAAGAAGTCCACGATCGGATTAAGTCCCCGTGTCATTAGCATTTGCCCATGGTAACGCTGCTAGTATGAAACGGCACTACCCTTAAGAATACAGAGAAAAGGTTTACCTGGTATCTTTATCTTACAAACAAGTAAAACAGACTAAGAGAGTGTAAAACAGAGACTCTCTGTCTCCCGGGACGGGACTATGTCTACACCAGAGCCTCTCAACACTTTGAAATGCAATTTCCGTAAACAAAACTCATGAGCGTGGCCGGAAGTATAAGATAGATTATATTGAATTTATACTCGTGTATTTATAATTGATCTAAACTATAGTTACCGAATCTCGGCGCTTCTTTCAATTCATTTTTTTCGGCAACAATAACTCTAATGACTTTCTCCGATATTTTTAATGCGAGGGAAGTACGACCAATATATGATGTAAATGATTTTAGGGGACCCAAGTTATTCTTTTCAGCCTCCATAAATTTCGTCAAGGGTAAATTTATCTGACATGAAATGCAAACTCTGATTGACCGAAATTCATTAAATTTTAAATATTTCATTTTCTAATTGCTCCTATTCGTTAACATTTTATTTTACATTAGCAGTCACTCGAAATGTTGAGAGTTCCTGGTACAGCTTAATGCTAGAGGCTCGGCCCATTCCTAGAAGGAAACGGGTATACTTAATCCGATCGTGGACTTCTTATATCTCTTAGCTTATATTAAAATTAATCATCAACCTTGTAAGGTGAGTTCTAGTTCTAAAATTATTGGTATGGGTGAAATGAGGGATGAAGACCCTTTACCTAGAGCCCAGGGGACGCTTAGTAAGCCCAGAGGAATCACTACTATCACGTCTTGTCCTCCTTGAATATAGGAATCATTTATATTGTTTACCTAGTTAATATACTCGATTATTGTCTTCAATATCATTCTTTTATTTTGTGTATATTTTTGTTTTTTAATTTACTTTCGACAGCTTTTAAGCCCAATAACAACGCTCTCCGATAATGAAATTGTGAATAAATGAATGAGGTTAATCTTTAGCAAATATATAAGGGTTCGGTGTCCTTTAAAACTTATGTGGTAGCATTTCTATTTCTACGAAACAATAAACATTTTTATTTAGGAAATAGTTCCACTACATTAAATGGTGTTGACTACGTATTTATTTTATTTTTTCTGGTAAATTTCTGTAATGTTACCATACTTTAACAAGCTTATTTAAATTTCTTTGTAAATTCCGCGATCAAAGTAAAAAGGGTTGATTACGGGGAGAGTCTTTATCTTTCACCCACATCGACCCTTCCTACAAATCCATAAAAAAATACTGCATGTTCCATGTGATCATGGTTCTAGGACTTCATTTATCACTATTTGATCATAACAGATTTTTTTCTATAACAAATAACTTCGTCAAGCGATAGTGAAACGTAGAGATTTGTGTAATTTTTAAGCTGTCCATTAGCGACTTACAAGAATCTATTGCAGATTTATCGTTCTGAATTGCATTGCAGATATTTGTAAAAATTTTGCTGCAAGCCGGTTTTGATTGCAGTGGATTCCTTGAGCATCACCTGTAAAGCATCAGCAAAAGCGTATCTCGAGAATTCTAATTGCAGTATTAGGTCAAAAAGCGATCGTAGGATGTCACGATGTAACTTTTGCAGATCTTTTTGTTCCCAAGCTCTTTTCTTTGTGTTTTCTTTCAAAACACGTGTGTTTGCTAACATTTTATGTAACATTGTTGCCGTATCGTGTGAACTATTACCATCTTTGGTGAAAAATACACACTCCTTTCTTAACTGCACATTCTTCTGGCGTTGTTGAAGAAACTATTCCCTTAAGAAGAGTTTAAATATTAAATAGCGAGGTAAGTACATTATTTTACAATTTATGGAAAACTAAAAAATTTTGAGTTCTTTTTTTGTTATATTCGCTCAATATATTTTAACCGTTTGGCGTCATTTAATAGACATTTTTGTGCAATTAACTTTGCGATACACAGAGGCACCCATAAATTTGTGGACGCACATTTCTGCCCTCGCTGTTTATGAACAATCTAAAAATGCTGACCAAAACGGGCTTATAAATCATCGCGAAAATATTACGTCCGGCGATACGTCGAGCTGTTTCCGGCGTTGGCCTATTTTTCCCCGTAATTTGTGCGACGCAGACCACGTTACAAATGCGCCCGGCGATTAGTTCGCCGATTAGTCTCCGCGGGAAAACGCATAAAACATAGTCGGGGTTTCGCTTAAAAATGGTATCTGGAAGTACCTCTAAGCTGATATACAAATTTGGGTAGATACTGATTTCTATTTTAAGGTTCCATCGACAAAATTCCAGCGATGTCGATTTACCATAATCGTAGTAACTGGGAGTAACTGAAAAAATGATGAAAAAATGATGAAAAAAAGGGTCCTTGCAATTGCATTTTTTATTTGGCCTTTACTTTAATACTAGTAAAGAAGAGTATGCCTGGATTTGACCCTGAGTTGTTACTTTTTACCTTCAGGTATAAGAGGTTGTTTTGGCTCGCTCTAATTTTGAACCTGAACAAATTTCTTTAGATAAGAAGCAAATTAGGTACGCCTATGACTAAGGCATTTGAACCTTATCGCTGAGTCTATTTGTCTATCAAATCGTTCAGTCCTAAAAATGATGGCCTTCTATGTGGTTGTAGTGGTGGTATTGGCAAATGTTTTCTTGTGCGATGTAAGTGAGGATTTTAGAATGAATTAAAAAAAAAACACATTTGTTTTTGTTTTCGCAGGCCAGAATGCACAAGAAAATTGGCCCACCCCCAATTGGACCACCGAATACAAGGGCTGTCGCACCAGAATGGGGCACAATTACTCAAAGGGTTGATCACTTTAATCCCACCGATTTACGAACTTGGGAAATGGTAAGAGAAAGGAAACCTTAGTTTATTTTATTGTTTGAAGATGTTTCATAAAAAAAATTACAAAACAAGTAAAGCATACGATTCAAGTATCACTTGAATTTGCACCTTTAATCAAAACTCAAACAATGTAATGTTTCCTTTCCACTTTAAAATTTGTTTTTTTCTTTTAAATTTACTAGATTGTCTTTAAATTAAAAATATTAGTGGAGGCAATGGCTTTAGAGAAATACTTCTTTCCACAAATAGTTCGAAAATGAAACGTAACAAATAAATCAACACATTTAACCAAAGTAAATTTAGATTACGGGAAAGTTTTACGGCAAATAACACTAATTAGTTAATTAATAAATTTAGAACGACACTTTGAAACAATTAAGTAGAAGTGTCTTGCACTTAATACATCTTATCTTTAATTAATTGTTCAATAAATTTTGGCCGAACTAAATATAAACGTATTCTCCTTCTCATAAAAGAAGCTTGAAAGAATAAAAAAGTGTTTTCTCATTTCCCCAAATCAAAATCACCTCATCTTCTCAAACATTATGAATCTTTAAATTTCACAAACACTTAAAAATTTTAATCTTCAACATTGTTCTACATAAGTGGACTTAAATCATAAGAGATATCTATAATTTAGTTATTTTTACTTTCTATAATTATAGAATACTTTCTGCACATTCCTGGAGAATTAAATATTGAATTTTTCAGAGGTACATCAACAATAGTCAGTTTTTCCAAGAGGGTGGTCCTATCTTCATTTTCTTAGGTGGTGAATGGGCGATAAGTGTTGGGCGTCTGATGACTGGTCAAATGTTCGATATGGCAGAAGAACATAACGGCTACATGTTCTACACCGAACATCGATATTATGGCACCAGCTTTCCAACTGAGTAAGATTCCTTCATTGGCTAGATAATGTATATCGTTTATTGTTGAGCCAGAATGATTTTATGCAAAAGAAATTTGCTTTACACAATTCTCACTCAATTACAAAACCAAGACTTACTGTACTCTGTGCTCTAATCTATCGTCTTTAAAAATTGAATACAAGCAGAGAAGAGAATTTTACGAATCTCAAAGATAAAACTTTGCAGAGATTTATCATCAGCTAATCTCCAGTTCCTTAACATTGATCAATCGCTGGCGGACTTAGCTTATTTTATTCAGTACAAGAAGAAGACAATACCTGGCTTAGAAAACAGTAAGGTAAGAAAAAAGTGACACCAAGCAGAACTACCAAATTATTTTTTGAAATCTTAAGAATCTTCAAACTTTTCTCCTTCTACCATAAGCATCAACCAAGTTTTTAGGTAGTAGTTGTTGGTGGTTCGTATTCAGCCTCTATGGCAACTTGGGCGCGCCTAAAATATCCTCACCTCATCGACATCGGCTACGCTTCCAGCGCCCCAGTGCGTGCAGTGGCCGATTTCTTAGGTAATTCACATAATATTGTTCCAAACTTAACTCAAATTCAATAAATTTCCTTCAGAGTATTACGAAGTGGTAAACGATAACATCGGCCTAGTCTCTCAACAATGTTTAGATACCGTAAGGGACGCCATCGTGCAATTGGAAGAACAACTAGAAACAGAAGAAGGCATCACATTAATCTCAGAAACCTTCAAGTAAACTCTGATAATTGCCTTGGATTTTTTCTCACGGTTTCGTTTCAGTACATGCTCGAGGTTTAGAAACGAAGAACCGTACAGAGCGTATTTCTTCAACGTGATAATCGCCGAAATTTTCGCCGGTTTGGTACAGTACGCTGGGCAGTACTCAATTCAGAACGATTGCAATTTTATTTTGGGACAAAACGGTTCTGCGCTTGACCAACTCACGGCGTACGTTCGGGATTATTTTGGAAATGAATGCATCGATGACTACGATGATTTCATTGCAATTTATTCATCAGCAAATTTAACTTCAGACGCCTGTAAGTGCAGAAGCGAAGTTTTTAAGTCAAATCTAAACAAGCTATTTTGGTTTTAGATCGGCAATGGTTATATCAAACCTGCACCGAATATGGATACTACCAGACAACCACTTCGGAAAGGCAACCGTTTGGAGATACGTTTCCTCTGAGTTTCTTTGTAAATATGTGTCCCGATCTCTTTGGACCGACGTGAGTTAATCCCCAATATTTCCCAAAAGTATTTAGCAAATTTCGTTTTTTGATAGTGTCGACGAAACAGTGCTCAACATCGCAACCAATAGGACCAACCTCATTTACGGCTCACTAGAGCCAGAACTTACTAAGGTGGTGTCTGTGCATGGAACGGTAGATCCTTGGCACGCGCTGGGAATCCTTGAAGACCTCAATCCATTGGCACCCGCCATCTTAATTAACGGTAGAAGCGTCTCAAAACCACTTAATCCACGGAGTTAAACGATGGTTTTAATTTTTAGGGACTTCACATTGTGCGGATCTAACTTCTGTCAGTGATTACGACATTCCGGCTTTGAGGGATGCAAAAATAAGAGTGAAGCAGCTAATAGCGGAATGGTTAACTTTGTAAATGACCAACTCAAAAATAAAGCACATTATGTTCTAGTTTCGTTTATTGATTTAAATATTAATCAGAATTCAACCTGATATAAAAAAAAAAACTTGAGGCACTAGATAATTTGTTCGAATAAGAAATGAAGGCTTGTAGATTGGAAAGAAAATCATTAACTTTGAGAGTAGATGAATGGGTGTTACCATTGGTATAATAAATAAGAGGTTGAATGCCTAAAAAGAAACGAAGGTGAATCTAGTTATCCTGGCACATTTTGGTTAATTGGTTATTCTTTAGTCTTCGTAAAAATTTTCAGAAACCCAAAAAATTACTTATTTCAGACAACAGTTGTTTTAAAATCAAATTGAATTGTGGTTATTAATTTACCGTAAAAATCGGGATGATTTTCTGAATCTGCTGTTGCTCGAATATTCATTAGGCGAATGAATTCTATTATCCCGTCTCGTTGACAGTGTAACGAATGAACGGCGTTAACGCAGGAATTTCGGACCGGTAACCGATGGTCTATTACGGATCCGCAGGGCCGAACGTAAGTATCAATAAATTAGGCGGTGGGATTGGCCCGGAACTAATAAACCGCTCTTACCCTTTCTGCCCTAAGTCGGGGCGCCTGTAATCCGCAAACGGATTGCCTGCCCGTCGTCGTCGTCGTGTTAGTCGCCGAACTGCTCCAGAAGTCCGGGGACGGATTAGTCAAAGGGTTGACCGTTTCCGAGCCGCCGGTCTGAGATGTTGGACGAATTAAGCGCGCTCTCAGAAACAATAACTATCACTGCTCGATGACTGCTCAGGATCGTATTAAATTAGATAAGACAATGGGAATGCTATTAGTTACCACTGAATGGAGGAGAGTTAGTTTTTCATTGCCAGACAATTCGGTTGTGATTGAATGAACCAAATAATGTATTTGTTCTTAATCAAATAGAAGGTACAATTATATCTTATTTAAATCTTAATTAAAATCCCGTAATTAATTCAAGAATCTCTTGCTCGTAATGTTAACTATTTCCATTCCTCCTTATTTGTTCGGCTTCTCCATTGTCCCTCCTTATCTTTTATTTTAAGACTTACTTCTTCAAATTTAAAAATACAGAATAGTAATAACTTTCTTATGTAGAAATTATATCAAATTTGAATGTATGGTTGCCTATGCTCTGCCCACGTCACCGCGCCTTTCAGAGCGACGATAGGCAACCATACACACTCATATATTTGATACAAAATCTAATTTCTTCTTAAACTGTTTTGGATGGTAATAAAATATACTTCGTGGGCATTAATTTCTTGAAAATATAATTATTACTTAAAATAGAATTAAGAATTTACGGTGTTAAGATCAAGTTTATTATATATTAATGAAAGGGGTTCTTAAATAAGAAGGACCAACTGGAAATAAAACTATGAAAGTTAAAGATATTTCGGATAAAACTAAGAGACAAGAAAGCAAAGTTAAATAGGTAAAGGGTCTCGAAACCTGAAACTTATGAGTACCTAGTGTGATCAGTCAAGCTTCGAAGCACTGATAAAAGCAAAACAGGAAGAAATAGACATGAAGAATGTAAAAGAAAGAGACATAAGAAATAAGAGGACAAAAGCAAATAGTTGATAATTTAAGCAATGACTCTAAAGCAATGTCCTTATGAATACAATGCAGACCATGAATACTCGATTAAGAGTGTATTAATTTAATAAAGGCATTTGTGTTAAAAAGAACTTATTAGGAATGCATTTTTAATTCAACAAAAGCTTTAAACAGAAAATGCAGTAGAAATGAAAGTTTTGTATAAAATTTGGAATGGATAATTGAGATATGCATCAAGGTTTGTTTTTCTAGTTCATTCAATTGCCAAGTTGAAAACGATTGTATTTATCTACGATAATATTTGCAATGTAAAAATGAAAACAAAAATGCACAATTTAATCAAAAATTTGTAATTTTATCGTTATCTTAATTGAGTGCGCATTATTTTATCGTTCTGTTACTTACCGGAATTTCTCCACAAGTAAACTTGCAGAAACTAGCATCGAACATGAAGTTACTAATCCTGTTAATGTTATTTGTTTTTCTTCAGTATTGTTCTGTAAGTACAGTTAAGAACTGAATTGATTGTTTGATCTTTCGTTATCTTCTAATTTTCTTCGATTTAGACTCAACATTTTTTGAAATTTCGGCATGGTATTCCCCCAGCAGACGAACCAAGATCCAATGTAATGATGCCTGATTGGGGATCGATTACCCAAAAATTAGACCATTTCAATCCAACAGACGGAAGGACCTGGCAGATGGTACCACTCATTATTCTTTCAAATTTTCCACGCAATTGACCAAACGTTTCAGAGATACATGAACAACAGTTACTTCTTCCAAACCGGAGGACCAATGTTCGTCTTCATTGGAGGAGAATGGGAAATTGGACCTGGCTATCTAAAGACCGGGCAGATGTTTGACATGGCCGAGGAACATCACGGTTACATGTTCTATACAGAACACAGGTATTACGGAAAAAGCTACCCTACAGAGTAAGTGCTTTTACATGAGATTTTGCAAGAGATTAGAAAATGGATTGAACTTTTTCAGGGATCTTAGCACTGAAAATTTGCAATACCTAAGTGCGGATCAAGCCTTAGCTGATTTGGCTTATTTTATTGAGTCGAAAAAGAAAACAATTCCTGGATTACTGCACAGCAAAGTAAATGATTTTATTTAGCCTTCAGATTTTACCATTCGTTTAATATTCTATTGGCAGGTTGTAGTCTTCGGTGGCTCTTACTCAGGCACCTTAGCAACTTGGGCTCGCCTAAAATATCCTCACTTAATCGACGCGGCCGTTTCCTCGAGTGCGCCATTAAGAGCAGTAGCAGATTTTTACGGTACCTTTGTTACATATAACTACTCTGGATATAATCAATAATAATTTTTGCACAGAATACTTTGAAGTCGTATCCGATAATCTTGGGAAGGTCTCTCAAGAATGCGTAGATATAATCAAAGAAGGAATGGTTGAAATAGACAAACTACTAGATACGCCCGAAGGCATCGACTATGTATCAGAAAAGTTTATGTATGTTTTTTATCTTTACTTGAACAAATAATTTCACTGGAATTCTCAGGACATGCCAGCAGCTTAAAACTAGTGAACCCGAAAAGTCCTACTTCTTCGACTCCTTAGCTTCGCCTTTCGCCTCCATCGTGCAATATGCAAAAGGATCAGACTTAAATAAAACATGCGAAACAGTTTTGTCTTCTCCTGGTAATTCCGTTGAAAAACTTTCTGCCAGCCTTGAGGCGTTCTATGGCAATTACTGCATTAACAGTTACGACTACTTCGTCAACTACCACAGTACCAAGAATTTTACCAAAAATATACGTGGGTATACACTTTTAACTAGTCTAACTCTCTAGAATTTAACGTCTCTAAGTAGATCGCCAATGGATGTATCAGACCTGTACGGAATTTGGATTTTTCCAAACCTCATCTTCTCCTAAGCAACCGTTCATCAATTTTGGATTAGATTTGTTCGTGCGTCGTTGTCAGGATCTATTTGGGTAAGGACCTGTTCTAAATTGTATACAAAAATTCGTTAGCTTAATTGTTGCAGTTTCGGCGAAGACGTCTTGAACGACGGTATTAAAAGAACTAATATTTTGTACGGCTCCATTCATCCAAAGGTGACGCGCGTTATTTCCATTCATGGAACTGTAGATCCTTGGCATGCAGCTGGCGTTCTTGAAGATATTGGGTCAGAATCACCGGTTATCGTGATTAAAGGTAAGTTAGCGTTCAAAAAATAAAGGAAGAGGTGGACGGATAATGTTTCAGGAACGTCTCATTGCGAGGATTTAGCTTCCATCAGAGATACTGATAGTGAAGAATTAAAAAACGCAAAATTAAAGGTCAAGAAGGTAGTAGCTGATTGGTTAAAATAATTTTGCGTTAAATACTGGTTTATGAGTACGGTCTGTTCAATAAAGATGTTCTCTTTTATAGTTGTGTTTCAATTCTTATGCCAAACGAAACTCTATCAGCCGTTCAGTAAAATTTTCTCCGTGAAAATATGTTATTTCAATCAAGTACTGAACCACTTGAGGTATTATCTAGCAAAAAGGAAAAATAGGTTGCGTCGAGTTATTAGTATTGCGTTTTGTTATTCGCCTATCGTTCTCAAAGATGACAAAATTTTTGAAAAAATAAATCAAGCATTTGGCCTGAAAGGAATGGTCAGATGAATTCGTCGTTTACTGGTTGTGGCGTAATAGATGGGCAATCGTGTTAAACTGGGTTCATTTGACCTAAATTAGGATCATTAGAATTATTTGTACTTTTGGAAAATTCTGCTAAGAGGATTCAATTTCATTAATGAGATAAAGATAATCAAATATTAAAATAATGAGAGATCAGACAGCGGATTAACTCGAATGGTAAAGATTTTCTTGATAAATTTATAACTAAAAAGACATTCCATCTTGTCAGAAAGGCTATCTTCTTCTCCTTAATAGTTCCATTAGTTTCAATCAATCACTCTGACCACTTAATATCCTATCTTGGCGAAAAGGAAACGCAGATTACATCGAACAATTAAGAACCTTCATTGTTCCTTCAAGTCGTTATCAAATATGATAAAGCTTCTTAAAAGTATATATCCTATTTTTCGTGAGAGTAGTTCACTTGCAAAAATGAAGTGGGTGATAGTGTTTATTTGTTTAGTCGTCTACGCAAGTTGTGTAAGTATGCATAAGTACTTAATTGATAGAAAATTAATTAATTTGTTTTCGTCAAGGGTAAACACTTCTTAAAATACAAGAAGGGTTTACCACCGGCGGGTACTCCGAAGGCTCGTGCTGTCCAACCGGACATAGGATGGATTACGCAAAGACTTGATAACTTCAACCCCACCGATCTAAGAACTTGGCAGATGGTACCAACCAATTTATTCATTCCTATTCTTTTCATATTTTATCACTTCGTACTTTAGAGGTACATGAACAACAGTCAGTTCTTCCAACCAGGAGGGCCCATATTCATTTTCCTCGGAGGGGAATGGGAAATTTCGTCGGGTTACTTGATGACTGGACAGATGTTCGACATGGCCGAAGAACATCACGGTTATATGTTCTACACTGAGCATAGATATTACGGAGTTAGTTTTCCCCTTCCGTAAGTAATTTTTTATCACTTAAATTTTTTTTAATCCAAGCGTCAAGGATACCATTCATGATGTTTTAAATTTTTTTAGAGATCTTACTACACGTAGTTTGCAATATCTCAATGTAGATCAGGCTTTAGTAGACGTCGCCCACTTCATTGAATACCAAAAGCAGGCCATTCCAGGTTTGGAGAACAGCAAGGTAAGGGCCATTTTAGTTGTGACTGGCGAAATCACTTCATACTCCTCAATGACTTGTTTTTGTTATCGATAAGATTATCGCTGATGTAATTTTAGAAGGTTGCGCAAAGATTTCATGAAGTACTTGTGGTGACGACCAATTTGAAATTTGCATAATTTAGAGACCAATTTGACGCCATGTTTAACTATTTTCAATAGACCGACATAACGTGTACTTTGGAATAACGTAACTTTATAATTAAAGTCGATTCTTGAAAATTGTATAATAAATTATTTTAAGGCACACTTAAAATTGGCACTATCACTCTACGTTTCACTATCGATTGATGGCTTCGTCAGGAGTGAAAACAAATAAAAAAAGTTATCAAATAAAACGGTTGTCAAGTAAATAAAGTTGTTAAGGGAAACTAAAATAGTAAAACGATCATTTTTATTTTTTTATTATTTCATTATAAGAACCGAAAATCGTAATTTTACAGAGGCGTTATTCATTTGTTGATATCGTTTTCGGAAAAATATTCCGAATTAAAGAGTTCCTATCTTGGACATAAATATTCGAGATAAACCAAGTATATTTTATATTTGATTAAGTGAAACAAAAAAAATGTTTGAGAATTTCATAAAAAAACTTCAACGGCAGAAAAGGGCACAAGAAAAATTATAAACAGTTAAACAATGAATTTTAAAACAGCAACAAAATGACAGTATTTGAAGATAGTTGTCTCACTTCCTGGCTTAAAACGTTTAGCAGAAACTTGATATATAATAATTAAAATAGTGGAATTATCTATAGAGAACAACTAGAAATTAGATACCAAAATATCAGGACGAAAAACTAGATACAGAACCTTTGGATGAAATTAAAGAAACTCTGTAAATGAAAAAAAAAACAAAGTTTAAAACTAAAAAGTATATTAAAAAATTTTAATTAAAAAAAAATAAATCCCGATCATCATGATTCACAGAAGAAGCTTTTTCAATTGCAATAGAAAGCAAATCAATGATGGGGAGTACTTTTCCGTATTACGAAAATTAACACCTCGTTTGTTAAAGAAAACTCATTAATTAAAAACTATGGTGTTTTTCTTCTTAAAAACTTACTTAGTTTTACTTTCCATTAATCATTACATGACCCCCATCAGACGTGGTGGAATTATTCTCTGTACTAATCTACAGGTTGTTTCTTGACTACTTTTATATACAGGATGAATTTTAAAAATAGGTGGATAGAAGTAAATTCGGACAAAGTCGTGTAGAGTAGAGGAAGTTCTTGCGCTAGCATGTATCAATTCACGCCTCCAGTTCGAAGCGTGCAGGTTTTAGAGTTGTTTTTGAGCTACAAATATATATTTTTTATTATAATATAATATTTATTTTAATTCTTCTTTATTTTTCTTTAGTACAAAAATTCAGAATGAATTATAGTGTACCTGAGAAAGTACAAATTATAAAATGGTATTACCAGAGTTTTTCAGTCGAACGAATAATTAATTTATTCAGAGAAAAATTTGTAAATTGTCCAATTCCTTTTGCTACAACCATCCGCAGAATTAATAAAAATTTTGAAAGATATGGATGTGTAAATCCAATGAAACATAAAAAACATCAATTAAATGATAATATAAACGAGGTAAGAGACGGGATGATATATGCTGCTCTTCAGGAAAACCCTCGTTCTTCAAGTAGAGATATTGCTGGATATTTCCCAAAGCACAGTTTGCAAAACGTTAAAAAAATATAAATATAAATCATATAAAATTCATAAGAATATTGAGATTTTCCCTGTAGACTCAGATCGCAGAATGGCATCTTGTGAAATAGTGATGGAGATTGCAAATAATGACAATAACTTCATAAGGAACATTTTATTTATCGACGAATCGACTTTTTCCTTACATGCACGCCAGAACCCTTCAGTAAAACGTTATTGGTCAAGACATAACGAACATTTAAATTATGATGCACGGATTCAGTACCCACAAAAATTGAAAGTTTGGATCGGCATAGTATTTGATCACATTATTGGACCACTTTTTATAGAAGGAAATCTGAATAGTGAAAAATATATTGATTTACTTCAAGGGTAAATTATCCCCGCACTAACTGCAATACCCACTTTAAATGTTGCTGATATATGGTTTCAGCAAAATGGATGCCCTGCTCATAACTCTGCAAACGTAATGCAGTTCTTACGTACAAGATTTCCCAATAAAATAATTAGCAAGCAGGGAGATATCCAGTGGCCTGCCAGATCTCCAGATCTAACACCATGTGATTACTTCTTGTGGGGATTTCTTAAGTCAACCATTTATGGTTTTAGGGAAGATAGACCCGAAAATTTGGAAGAATTACAATACATTATTATTAATGCTGTTCTACAAATAACTCCGGAAATATTGGAAAATGTACAACGAGTTTTTTATAATAGATTAGGATATTGTTTGGCGGCAGGGGAGGCCGAGTTGAACATTTGTTAAATTAATCATTTGTTTGCAGTTATACTTTATTATTCTTGTTAGTAAATAAGAGTTTAGTTTCTTTTTGTTTTTTCATCAGAATTAGTTTGATTTAATATATTTATTATTTCTTGACCAGAATTACTTTAAGTTTATTTTATTTTTATCTTTATTCTATAAAATCTTTCATTCAATTTGAGAAATCGTTTTTCTGTTACAAGAGAATCTTTTATTATGTTTTTATATTTTCGTTGTGAATTCTTTTTAATTTAACCATTATCAGAGAAGATTTTTCATTTATTAATTTCTGTAACGTTTATGGAAGTATTGTTTAATTACACACAATAATAATTGCGTTATGCAAATGTATTGCGGCAATTATAACAATATTGTAACAAGAATTATTGAAACCCTAGTTAAAATAAAATTATTAAATACGCGCTCATCGTTTCGCTTCCCAATGCGAAACAAGGCGGCCGTTTCGAATACATCCGAAACACGCGTTGCCAACTTACTTGCTTCAATCAAGCTGTATACAGATTGATTCAGCCAAGTAAGTTGGCGGGCGCGTACCTCGAGTATATTCGGGACGGCCGTGAGCAATGCAAGCACTAGATAGCACTAGCGAGCGCATATTTAATAAATTAATAATTCTTAAAATGTACTACTAGTACAAATTTTAATGATAAAGAAAATGTATTTATAGTGTCAAAAAATTATTTTCAACAAAACGTTTCAATATAAATTTTTATAAATTGCGTAAAAAAATCATTACCTGTTTTGTATTCAAGAAGATAGAATTTTAATAAATAATTAATTTACAATATCGTTTGCTAACAGTGAAGTAGATAAACTATCAAACAAACAATCATTTCAAATAAACAATCATTTCTAATAAAAAAAAAGAGTTCGGTATATATTATAAAAATAAATAAAGAATTACTCTGATAATAGTAAAATTAAAAAGAATTCTCAATAAGCTTCACGGTTTTTTTGGTTTGATAAAATTTTGAATTTAATATAAAAACATAACGAAAGATTCTAAAATAACAGAAAAACAATTTCTCAAAATATCATTTCGGTTATAAAACGTGAATAATTTTTTATAAAATGAAAGTAAACTAAACTCAAAGTAATTCTAGTGAAAAACGAATTATGAGGTTAGTTGAATAGGATATAAATGATTAATGTAACAGATGCTCAAATCGGGCCCCGGCTTCTGCTAAACAATATCTTAGCCTATCATAAAATGCGCGTTGTACATTTTGCAAAATTTCCGGAGTTATTTCTTGAACGGAATTAATAATAACCTCCTGTAATTCCGCCAAGTTTTCTGGCCTGCTTTCTCTAAAACCATAGATTTTAGACTTAATAAATCCCCACAAGAAGTAATCATATGGTGTTAGATCTGGAGATCTAACAAGCCAGTGAATGTTTCCTGCCTGCTAATTATTTTATTGGAAAACCTTGTACGCAAGAACTGCATTACATTAACAGAATTATGAGCAGGACAACCACCTTGTTGAAACCATAACGAAATTAAAACTGCACGCTTCGAATTGAACGTGTAAACGGTGATGTCAGCTATGCGTGTGCTAGGAACCCCCACTATTGTAAACGATTTCATAAATGTTTTGCAAAGCATTTAGAACCATCATTATAGTTTATCTGCTTCACTGTTAGCAAACAATATTGTAAATTAATTATTAATAAAAATCCTATCTTCTTGAATACAGAACAGGTAATGATTTTTTTACGCAATTTATAAGAATTTATATTGAAACATTTTATTGAAAATAATTTTTTGACACTATAAATACATTTTCTTTATCATTAAAATTTGTACTAGGAATACATTTTAAGAATTATTAATTTATTAAATATGCGCTCGTTAGTGCGAATATGCTCGAGGTAAGCGCCCGCAAACCTACTTGGCTGAATCAATCTGTATATAGCGAAGTATGATCATGACTGATCAGTGAAGGAAGATTAAAAAAACTTAGCTTTTTCAGGAGAATGGACCTATACTTATATCTGAATTATTTGATTTGTTCTTATTTATAGGTTGTTCTTGACGGTCTAATTTTAGATAATTACATATTATTTTCTTTAAGTTATTATTTTCATTACTTTAATGGTATTTTTTAATTATGGGTATCATTAGGTGGTTGTTAGAATTCATGAAGTGCTTTTAACTTGGTAGTCTGCGTACTGAAGATGGTGGCTTAGCTGCCAAAATACGTATCTACGGATATAAAAATTATTGTGGGCGGAGATTAATTTTTAATTAAATTTTTAAATTTAAGTAGTTACAATTTCAGAAAAGCAAAGAATAATCCACACGAAATCACGAAATCATATCAACAACATAGATTTTCAATGAACATCTGGTCTGGAATTATCAATAACATGCCCATTGGTTCATTCGTTTTTGAGAACCATTGAATTTTTTAGATTTAATCAGGGAGATATGTTAGAACATATCCCTTTGTTGAATGGTGCCCCTGCGAACTACGGTGGTCATTTTGAGCAATACTTCTGTGAAATTAAAAAACTTTTAAAATAATAGTTTAACACTGTGTATTTTGAAAACGATTTACATTAGGGCATAACTGTATCAAACATATTTGGTCCAAAGGCCACATACACGAAGTAGGGACAGAGCATGTATAGGTTCTAATTTATAGAAAACGTCATATAAAATGTTATTCACTAAATAAGACGATGGGATTTTCACTAATTTATATTAATATTGCTGATTCTGGTTGTGTAATTGGTTACTATGTTCTGCTGAAACCAAAAGCACCTTCAAGCTATTTATAAATAGATTTATTCTTAAAACACTGACCACATATTCGTGAAATTACACTGAAGAAACTAGCAGAACAAATTTCGAAAAGAAGCTTATTCTTCAATTTCGCACTTCCTTAACTGGAATTCTGTTCATTAATAGTGGTTTATGGTTTCAATATTTCCCGGTTCGTTGTCCTCGTAAAAATTTGGAACAAAAAATGTCTGCGAATTTTAATAACTAACGAGTTACATGGCAAAAACCCACATACACATGTTTTCAAGGCGTTCACTCTCTTGATTTAATACTTTGTTTTAAGGGGCTCTCGAAAATAGCAAGTGTTTAAAAATATGCCTTGTATTACTGCACAATATGAGAACAAAAAGCAACAAAATTCACCAATGTTGCTAATCAGAGTTATAAATGAATTCATTACATGCTTAGAAGATTGCATAACAATAGAAGGAGACCAAACACTTAAATTCTTAAACAGACAATTATTTAAAACTTAAATTGCACTTCTATATTAAAAACTGTTTTGCAACTTCTCTTGAAATAGTTCCACAATTGAGTAATCGAGCAGTAATGAAAAGGCAGACAGGTACTTGTATGCTCTTGAAGCTGGTGATTCATATCTTCTCTTAAATTGAGAAGATTTCTAATGACAATCGCTTTCTAAAGTTGCACAATCTTTAACCTACTCTCTGATTCTAAAATAGTTATTTTTATATTGAGTGCGCAAAGCAAAGGTTTTTTGAGCTTGAGAATGTTAGAATACATTCGAAAGCTCAAAAAACTGGCTTTGCGTACATAATATAAACAACTTTTTTTTTGCACAGCTTTAAACAGCAAGTTTATTATTAAAAAGTACTGAATTCATAAAAAACGGCAGCATTATTTTTTAAGTTACCGTTGCACGGGTTTCCGTAGTTACTAATGGAAATAAAAATTGAAAAAAATTCTGTGGTCTGAATAAGTGTCGCTTTCCAAGTGTTTTCTATATATTCTCTGAAAATGGACACCAGCAGACTCATATAACAAAATAAGTATGTCGACTTGTAATTGCCTGTTATAATTGTTTCAATAAAATTTTCTTCTTAGTTTATTCTCAATTTTAGAAATGTCAGAAATTATTTTTTTCACAATGCGCTAAATTCTTTTTTAACGGTGAAAAAGGCGCGTGTTTTGCGCACTGAAATTAATGCGTAAACACCCATTTTATGCTTTTAAAATCATTATCACACTGCTTTTAGGACAATTTTGAAAAATTAAAGAAAGCATAGTAAATAGCATTTGTTTAAAATACATTTCAGGTTGTTGTCGTTGGTGGCTCATATTCCGCTACCATGGCAACTTGGTTAAGAATAAAATATCCCCATCTGGTAGACGCTGGACTTGCGTCTAGTGCACCGCTTAGGGCAGTTGATGACTTCTATGGTAATTTTTACTGACATTGAAACCTGAAAATTCTCAAAACCATCTCCCTCTATTTTAGAGTACTTTGAAGTCGTGGGCCACAATTTAGGACTATCATCTCAAGAATGCGTTGACACCATCAGCGAGGCGATCGCAGAAATTGAAACTCATCTAGAAGATCCGGGATTTGGAGTGTTTTTTATATCAGCGCTTTTTAAGTGAGGACTTTGAAATCAGCTCATTCTTTCATATTTACCTTTTCTTTGTTCTAAGCACCTGCAACCTGATTAACACAGAAGAACCAGATAGAGGCTATTTCTTCACTTCTTTGGCAAACCCATTCGCTGGTTTGGTTCAGTATGCTGCCCCTGGCCAAATAGATTACGAGTGTAGCAGACTGCTGTCTTTCGAAGGAAGCTCCCTCTTGAAATTTGCAAGTTACATCAATGATTACTATGGGGGTTGGTGTCTGGCCGACTACCAAGAATTCATTGATTGGTATAACCAAACAGAATTAACGTCGGATATTTGTAAGTTTTATATCCGCCATGAATTTCATGTTTATTCTCGTTCTTGTTTTAGACCGACAGTGGGTTTATCAGACATGCACGGAATACGGATTTTACCAAACGGCAAACTCGCCAAATCAACCATTTGGGGATAACTTCGGACTGTACGTGTACACTGTTGTATGCAGAGATCTCTTCAAGTAAGTTATTTAAGTAGCGTGAAGCAAAATTCTTGACTCAATTTTTCTAGCTTTGGAACAGATATATTAGATACTGGAATTGAAAGGACTAACTTAGTTTATGGATCGATTTACCCTGAGGTGACTCATTTGGTTTCTGTGCATGGCACAGTTGATCCTTGGCACGCGATTGGTGTGTTGGAAGACATCAATCCTTTAGCACCAGTCATTGTTGTCAATGGTGGGTGCTTCGCTATTTGAATTATATTTAGTTTTGAGTATTAATTACTTGCAGGCACCTCACATTGTGCTGATTTGAGTTCCATCAGCCCTTACGACCCACCACAATTGACCGAAGCCAAGTTGAGAGTGAGAAGCTTAATTGCCGAATGGATACAATAGGCTCAACCAAAACGTTGCCTTACTAATTTGTAAATAAATTTGATTTGAAGAATGTATGTCTTTATTTTTATACACTAATACTTAAGAGAGCACCTAATTTGTCATGTTACACAAAATAATGATTTTGGAAATATCTTTTTGAAAGTAGATTAGTAGATTCTATTGGGCAGTTATAAAGATCTTGATAGGACTTCATTCATCGTTCCTTCGAGTCGTTATCAAAAATGATAAAGCTTCTTTAAAATATATATCCTATTGTTTTTGTGAGAGTAGTTCATTTTCAAAAATGAAGTGTGCGATAGTGTTTATTTGTTTAATCGTCTACGCAAGTAGTTCAGTAAGTATGGACGAATACTTAATTGATAAAAATGAGTTAATTTGTTTTTTTTAAGGGAAAATACCTCTTAAAATATAAGCATGGTTTACCGCCGATGGGTACTCCGAAGACCCGAGCTGTTCAACCAGACGTAGGATGGATTACGCAAAGACTTGATAACTTCAACCCCACTGATCTAAGAACTTATCAAATGGTACCAACGAATTTATTAATTCCTAGGTTTTTCATATTTTACTATTTCATACTCTAGAGATACATGAACAACAGCCAATTCTTCCAACCAGGAGGGCCCATGTTCATTTTTCTCGGAGGAGAATGGGAAATTACGGCGGACCTGTTAATGACTGGACAGATGTTCGACATGGCAGAGGAACATAATGGTTATATGTTCTACACTGAACATAGATATTATGGAATTAGTTTTCCTGTTCCGTAAGTAATTTTTTCAACCTCTTATTACTTATTTTTTTAAATATATGTTTCAAAGATGAAATGGAAGTTTATTTTAATTTTTAGCGATTTCAGCACACGGAGTTTGCAATATCTCAATATAGATCAGGCATTGGTAGACGTCGCCCATTTCATTGAGTACCAAAAACAGGCGATTCCAGGTTTGGAGAATAGTAAGGTAAGGATCACTGTGGTCGTGATTTAATAACTGACGAATATAACATTACATTATCAACATTATTTTGGTAATCAACTTGGTATTGTTGATTTAGAGAAAACAAAAACAGAAGAATTCTAGAAATCGTAATAACGAAGTAATTGTTGAAATAAAATAATTCTTTCCGGTTTTTATACAAGAAAATCTAAAATTTACCAAGGTTTTTGCCACTGACTAATACATTGTTGGTTGAATAAATATAGAGTGGTGATAAAGTCCCCCACGAAGCTCATAATTTGTTTATTTAATGGTTTCTTGCAAAATCCTGAAACTGGTAATTTTTTAATTTTAAAAAGGCATAATTTAGTGCAAACTCGATCGGCAGTTATTTTTCCACCACAACGTTATTATTAATTTTTTTAAATGGCAAATGATTACGAGAATTATTTTTATAGACTCAAATTTATAGAAAACGCCATAAAGATTTCTGCAACGTTAAATCAAGCAATCAAGCTTGATTCTTTATCAGGCAATGAACGTTCCAAGCACGTCACGTCTTGGTCTTCGACGAATATTTTCTTACGTATTTCAATGAATGTGTCATATCTGGCGGAGCCTTGACTTTATCACCTTTCGGATGTAATTGAGCGTCAATTTCTTCGAAACAATTTGTACCAAACGCAAACGTTATTATTTATTTATTATATGCCGATCTGATTAATCTGAGTTAAGAGTACAACGTGACCTCAGGCTACAAGTGGCAGAGCTGATTCACGAAACTTAAGAGGAGATAGCTATCCAAAAGTTCTTAAAATTATCAATCGATCTATTGGAATATAATTAAAAAATGACGTGTAATTTTGTTTATCAGTGTTTACTGTCTCTAATACACTAGTAACATAAATTGGTCAACTTGGTTGATTTATTGAAGGACCAGATTTTTTATGCGATTTTTGAAAATTCATTCTATAAAGATAAGCTTCTTATTACTAAAGACCTAAAATGAAATCATAATTAATTATGCGATATCATATCAGATTGTAAGAAAAAGGGCACAAGTAGGTACCTACGTATGTGCTTTTGAAGGGATGACTCATATCCAATCTTTGAACATTCTTTTAAATAATGGTCATGAAAGATGCAAACCTTTTCTGATTTTAAGAAAACGAATGCTTTAATAAAATCGTTGTCACCGAAACTTCAAGATAATTTCTGAGAAATTAAGTCAGGAAGGCAAAAAACATAAAGAATTCTGCTTTTGTCAAAGGTTGAATTAGCGTCGATAAATTTTAGGTAGTCGTCGTTGGCGGCTCATACTCGGCTACCATGGCAACTTGGTTAAGAATAAAATATCCCCATCTGGTAGATGCTGGAGTTGCCTCGAGTGCACCGCTCAGAGCAGTTGATGACTTCTACGGTAATTCTTTTATATTACTTAATTTTTCACATCGAAATTCATGTCCATTTGTTTTAGAATATTTTGAAATCGTGGCCCATAATTTAGGACTATCATCTCAAGAATGTGTCGACACCATCAGCGAGGCGATCGCAGAAATCGAAAGTCACTTAGAAGACCCGGGCTTTGGAGTGTTTTTCATATCAGCCCTATTTAAGTGAGCACTTTTAAATCAACTACTTCTTTCATACTATTTTTTCTTTGTTTTAAGCACCTGCAATTTGCTTAACACAGAAGAACCGTATAGAAGTTACTTCTTTATCGTCTTGTCAAACCCTTTCGCAAGTTTAGTTCAATATGCTGTCCCTGGCCAAATAGATTACGAGTGTAACAGACTGTTATCCTTCGAAGGAAGGCCCCTTTTGAAATTTGCAAGCTACGTCAATGCTTTCTATGGAGGTTGGTGTCTGGCCGACTACCGAGAATACATTGATTGGTACAACCAAACAGAGTTGACAACGGATTTTTGTATGTTGTCCCAAATTTGATAGGCATTACGCTTATTTTCGTTTTTTTTAGACCGACCGTGGACCTATCAGACATGCACGGAATACGGATTTTTCCGAACGTCGAGTTCTCCTAATCAGCCATTTGGAAACAACTTTGGACTGGACGTGCACAATACAGTTTGCAGAGATCTCTTCAAGTTAGTTATTCATACAGAATGAAGCAAAATACTTCATCACATTTTTTAGTTTTGGAACAGATATATTAAACACTGGAATTGAAAGGACTAACTTAATGTACGGATCAGTTTACCCTGAGGTGACACATTTGGTTTCTGTGCATGGCACAGTTGATCCTTGGCATGCAATCGGCGTGTTGGAAGACATTAATCCTTTGGCACCAGTTATTGTCATCAATGGTGGGTGCTTTGCTATTTTGAATTGCATTTAATTACATTAAGTACCTGTAGGAACCTCACATGGTGCTGATTTGACTTCTATTAGCCCCAATGACCCTCCACAATTGATCGAAGCCAAGTTGAGGGTGAGAAGCTTAATTGCTGAATGGATACAATAAGTCGATACCAAAACGTTGCCTTACTTTTAAATAAATATGATTTGAACAATGTGTGCCTTTATTTACGTACAGTAACACTTAAAAGAATACCTAATTCGTCATGTTACACGAAATTTATTAATATTTTTTGAGAAAATTATGACCTAACATCTTAACTTGTTTTTGAAAGTAGTTTAGCAGATTGCATCAAACATTTAATAATCTTGATAGGGCTTCATTGTTCTTTCAAGTCGTTATCAAATATGATAAAGCTCCTTCAAATTAAAGGTGTGTTTTTTGCGAAAGTAATTCATTTACGAAAATGAAGTGGGTGATAGTGTTTATTTGTGCAATCATCTACGCAAGTTCTGCAAGTATGCACAACTAATTAATGGATATTATTAAAATTAATTAATTTGTTTTTGTCAAAGAGAAATACTTGCTAAAATATAAGCATGGTTTACCACGGGCGGGTACTCCGAATACACGAGCTGTTCAACCAGACGTAGGATGGATCACACAAAGACTTGATAACTTTAACCCCACCGATCTAAGAACTTGGCAAATGGTACAAACGAATTTACTAATTCCTAGATTCTTCATATTTTATTATTTCATACGCTAGAGGTACATGAACAACAGTCAGTTCTTCCAACCAGGAGGACCCATGTTCATTTTTCTAGGAGGAGAATGGGAAATTTTGGCAGACCACTTGATGACTGGACAAATATTCGACATGGCAGAGGAACATAGCGGTTATATGTTCTACACGGAACATAGATACTACGGAATTAGTTTTCCTGTTCCGTAGGTATTTTTTTTTCAATCTTTCATTACTTATATTTTTTTAAATGTATGTTTAAGGAATAAAATTTAAGTATTTTGTTTTAATTTGTAGCGATTTCAGTATACAGAACTTGCAATATCTCAATATTGATCAGGCATTGGTGGACGTCGCACATTTCATTGAATACCAGAAGCAAGCGATTCCAGGTTTGGAGAATAGTAAGGTAAAGGATCACTTTCGAAATTATATATCATCGTGATCATAAAAAACGAAGTGATATAGACACTTTTACTTTTAAAACATTTAGTTGTGTAACATTAATTTTGACAATGTTTGGCATGTATATGTCAACTTATAAAATATCATGCATCTCATACGACTTTCGTTTCAATAAAATGTAGGTTGTTGTTGTCGGTGGCTCATATTCCGCCACCATGGCAACTTGGTTAAGAATAAAATATCCCCATCTGGTAGATGCTGGACTTGCCTCGAGTGGACCGCTCAGAGCAGTTGATGACTTCTACGGTAATTTTTTATTTTACTTAATTTTTATATCGAAATTTATCTCCATCTGCTTTAGAATACTACGAAGTCGTGGGCCATAATTTAGGATTATCATCTCAAGAATGCGTCGACACTATTAGCGAGGCGATCGCAGAAATTGAAACTCAATTAGAAGACCCGGGCTTTGGAGTGTTTTTCATCTCAGCGCTTTTTAAGTGAGCACATTTCAATCAAATCTTTTTTCCATTTTATTTGCTCTTTGGTTTAAGTACATGCAACTTGTTGAACATAGAAGAACCAGATAGAAGCTACTTCTTTATTCTCTTGGCAAATCCATTTGCCTCTTTAGTTCAGTACGCAGCCCCTGGCCAAATAGATTACGAGTGCAATAGGCTGCTGTCCTTCGAAGGAAGGCCCCTATTGAAATTTGCAAGTTACGTCAGTGATTATTATGGGGGTTGGTGCCTGAGTGACTACCAACTATACCTTGATTGGTACAACCAAACAGAGTTGACGACGGATTTTTGTAAATTTTACAAAATTTGCCTTAGTTTATGCTCATTTTCGTTTTTGCTTTAGACAGGCAGTGGATCTATCAGACATGCACAGAGTTTGCCTTTTTCCAAACGACGAATTCGCCGAATCAACCATTTGGAAACAACTTCGGGCTAGACATATACACTACAGTTTGTAGAGATTTCTTCAAGTTAGTTATTCGTGTAAGGTGAAGCAAAATATTTCACCATATTTTTTAGCTTTGGAACAGATATATTGTACACTGGAATTGAAAGGACTAACTTATTGTACGGATCAGTTTACCCTGAGGTGACACATTTGGTTTCTGTGCATGGCACAGTGGACCCTTGGCATGCAATCGGCGTGTTGGAAGATATCAATCCTTTGGCACCAGTTATAGTTATCAATGGTTGTCATTTTGCTACTTTGAATTGTATTTAATTCTATGCATAAATTACTTGCAGGAACCTCACATGGCGCTGATTTGAATTCTATTAGCCCCAATGACCCTCCACAGTTGATTGAAGCCAAGTTGAGGGTAAAAAGCTTAATTGCTGAATGGATACGATAAGCTGACACCAAAACTTCTCCTTACCAATTTGTAAATAAATGCAACTTGAAAAATTATTGTCTTTAATTATTCACAGTTACTCTTAAGAGAACGTCTAATTTGTCATATAATATAAATTAATGATTTTGGATATATTTTCTGAATAAATGGTGGCTTGATATCTTTACATATTTTTGAAACTAGATTACCAGATTACATCGAATAAATAAAAATCTTGATAGAACTTCATTGTTCCTTCAATCATATATGATAAAGCTTCATAAATATATTTGTATTCTATTTTTGTAAAAATGGTTCATTCGTAAAAAATGAAGTGGGTACTAGTGTTTATTTGTTTAATTTACGCAAGTTCTGTAAGTATGCACAAACATTTGATTGACACAAAATTAACTAATTAGTTTTTGTCAAGGGGAAACACTTCTTAAAATACAAGAAGGGTATACCACCGGCGGGTACTCCGAAAGCCCGGGCTATTCAACCAGACGTAGGATGGATCACTCAAAGACTTGATAACTTCAACCCCACCGATCTAAGAACTTGGCAAATGGTACCAACGAATTTATTAATTCCTGGTCTTTTTATATTTTACCATTTCGTACTTTAGAGATACATGAACAACAGCCAATTCTTTCAACCAGGAGGGCCCATGTTTATTTTCCTTGGAGGAGAATGGGAAATTTCGGCAGACTATTTGATGACCGGACAGATGTTCGACATGGCAGAGGAACATAATGGTTATATGTTCTACACGGAACATAGATACTACGGAGTTAGTTTTCCTGTTCCGTAAGTAATTTTTTTCAATTTTTAATACTTATGCATTTTTATTCTATGTTGCAAAAATGAAATTGATGTTTTTCTTTTGATTTTTAGCGATTTCAGCACACGGAGCTTACAGTATCTCAACATAGATCAGGCATTAGTGGACATCGCCCATTTCATTGAGTACCAGAAACAGACGGTTCCAGGTTTGGAGAATAGTAAGGTACGAAACTACTTCATACGCTCGTATATTTATGTTAGTCTCTTACTAGCAGCACTTTAGCGGCGGGCGCGGGCGTAGCGGTTAGTATTTTAGTATTAGGCTAATGCCACACCGAAGGTGGTAAGCTTAGATGCAAGATGTAAGATAGGCACTTCGATAACTAATCTAGTGAATATATATATACGTACGGTAAACAATCAGAGCGTTCAAATCGCGGACTTAGCAGTTTGCTAAGCACTTTGGTGATTACCTAGCGCATATCCTAGTAAAGAAACATGTCTGCTTTTTTTATGTGCCATCACGTGTTTAATTATTAATAGCCGCAGTTTTTAAAAGGGATACTCTATGGAATCCCTCTGATGAACAATACAGAAATGTAGGTGTTTTGAAAAAGCTTTGGCAAGAAGTAACAAAGAAAATAAATAAAGATGGCAAGTTGTAACTATGTCATTTCTTTATTTAAATTTCAATATCATGCAGAGATGTAGATAATGTAAAATAATATTTTTAGAACAGACGATTATTTAATAAACATATCCAATGAGCGTCCTAAATATAATGTAGTCCTGGGTGGCCGTGGAAGCAAATATTTTTAACAAATTATTGTTTCAAAATGCAAATTATTGTTTCAAACTGCAATAAAACATAGAATTCGTAATGAAGAATTTGTTTGTTGTTGATCAAGATGTCTATTCAATGATGCGAAGTGAGAATCGACAAAAAAGTTTGCTTCCACTGCCATCCAGGACTACAATAAATTTTGGGCGCTTGTTATATTCAAATTTAAATGTTATTATGATGTAATGTGATGTTGAATTATGTGTTCGGTTAAAGCCAAATCATTTTGTCATAGTACTGCTCCAACTCCGTTAAAATAGTTTACTAATGTTTCTCTAGTTTACAATGCGTTAGATATAAATCTGTATTGCTTTTTTGTGATCGATTTAAGTATATTGCACCCGTATTGTTATTTTCGGAACGATATTCATTACATATCCGAGAATGTTCATGAGTCATTTCGAGATTGTATAAAACGCAGACAGATTTAGTAATATTTTTAGCTGTGATTAATTTCAATCGCTTTCATCAAAACTCTCCATTTTTGTGCCATTCTACACTTTACGTGCTCTTGAAAGCCGATAATTGTAAAGTCTCTTAAAAGTAACAAGATTTCTTTGTCCAAAAGGTCTCGTTAAATAGTTTAATAATTGATAACTACTATCTCCCAATATTACGAAAGGAATTTTGATATTTGTGCCAGGAATTTCTCTTTCCTGTGGAATATTGAATTGACCTGCTTTTAATAGATGAAATAAAGAAATCTTCTAAAATTTCCCGAATTACAATTTCGACCTTCAACACCAATATCTACAAAAATAAGTTTTCCAGCTGCATCAACCAAAACTTGTAATAAAATTCAAATATATTGTTTATAATTGAAGTACAACTATTCACTGTAAGTTGGACTTTTCAGTCGGTAAAATTCCATTGGTCATAAAATTTTTGTGAAATTGTATACCATTTTTCAGTAGTGGGCAGAGCCAAGTATTCATCATTTAAAGTGTCCCATAAAACAGTACATGTTTTATTTATAACATCCCATCCTAAAATGAAATGCCAGAGTACGAAACGATTCCCCCATATATAAGTTACCTAAAATTCAAAAATCATTAAATTTTTTTTTGAAAAAATGGAAAGGCCAAAAAGTGATGATTGAGCTGAAATAATAAATCAGAAATTAATGTTTTTAAAAATTAAGACTTCAGTTTTAGAAGGGAATCATTTTTATCTCAGTATAGCGACGAAGTTTACTTTATTTTTCAATTACTAGTAGAAAAGGCTTCACTATTTGATGATGAACAATATACACTGCCTCCAATTGAACAACAGGTTCTGTCTACCACACCATCAGATTCAATGCATAGTAATCAAGCTCAACGAAAAAAGAAAATCAAATCCATGACAACGTAATGAGCAACTTTTAGAACTTGAAAGAAAAAAGTTGAAACCATAGAAAAAAAAGTCCTACAGAATCAAACGATGATATATTATTCTTTCAAAACCTTTTGCCATTTATGAAGGAAATTCCCATAAGACGCAAGCTTCGACTACGGTCAAATATTCAAGAATTTATTTTAAAGGAACTTGATGCTTCCGAATAGTGTTGTAAATACTCGGATGATTTTGATATTCGAATACTGTGCATTCGAATGAACGAAATTCTCGGTTCATTCGAATTCGAATTCGAATGCAACTGTGAAAGTTAATTCGAATGCGCTAGCTACGTCGCATTCGAATACCAGAAATCCTCGGATCACACGAATTCGAATGCAACATCGAGAAAACCATTAACTTGGTTACACACAACGTTCATTATCTATTATCTATTATCTATTATCTATTATCTATTATCTTCATCAGTAATAATATGGCGTAACTTTGAAATTTCTCAGTAAAATGTGACATTCATTACAGAAAATTATATAGGACACACATTTTTTTACCATTTTTTAAAATTTTGTACTACAATTTATACTTGTCCCTATTTGTGTAATTTTTGTAGCAAATAATTCTACAATTATGCATAAAACATTTTACTTTCGCCTACTAAACACGTCTTCGATTATTTCGAACAAATAAATAAAAGGTACAGCAATAGGAAATTCCATTTTACTGTTTCTTACTTTTATTGAGACTATATAAATAAAAAAAACTGGGAATTGTGTGCAATTCGTTTAATGCATAGAGAGTCATTGGAGATTTGCGATTTTAGACTCTATTGCTGCTGTTGCGTATGCCAATGTAAACTTCGGAAGAATTCATCCAAGTATCCGAATACTCGGATTAATTTTAATCCGAATATCCGAGTACTCGGTTTGAAGGGAAATTGATTCGAATTCCATTCTGAATTCGTGCGAGAGAAAATAATGGGATTAATTTTAATCCGAGTATCCGAGTACTTGGATGCAACGAATATTTTAATTCGAATTATTTACATGACTACTTCCGAAACACCCCAATTCAACAAAACATTCAATCACATATCCCCCAAACATTACCAGCTTTATTACTTGATAGTATTCCAGGCACATCACAACAGCTAGGAGATTAAATTAATGTTGGAGATATAATTTCTTTCAATTCCTATACAGAGAATTATAACGCTAATTAAATTATGAATATATACCTATTAGTTCTAGTGTTATTTATTACATACTGCATGTTTCATTGAAGATGCAACAAACTTGAGGGACAATACTGTAGCGCGCGAAATCGTGGAACAAAACCGGCGATCTAAAATGCATTTATGAATGGCATACAGCTGCAGGGGGGTAATAAATCCATAAACAGCGAAGAAATTTATGACTAGATTTTATTTTGCCCTTGACCGAATGCTCGGTGTATTGAACTTTGCCACGAATGCAGCAGCGATGTGAAATCGCGTGGATATTTAAACTTATTTAATTTAATTGAGCTCGTACAACTGAACTTATTCCAAGTTAAAAATAAATTGAAAAAGAAAATTTCTGCATTGATTTAATCTGTGTTTCAGATGAAAAATGAAACGGTACTGATTTTAGTTTTTCGTTTATTCTCGAAGATAATTATTCCGACAACTACAAGAGAGGGATGCACTAATCAAAAAATTCCTGTAAATTGCGCTGAAAAATTGTTATTGGTTGAGAAGAAAGTGAGACAGTACTAAGAAAAGGAAATTAGTAAATTTTGCGTTCATGGAAAATCTAATATCATAAAGTCCTTAATTCGGCGGGTAGTACGGTGAACGAAATGTTTTGGGTAAAGCCAGGTACTTGGGTGCTAAATTTCTACGAACGATTTCATGAAACGGTGAATGTGAATAATAAATTCTTAAATAAGCTCAAACTACTTAATATTTGAACAATCCTAAAATTATTCAACTAACAATTACAAAATTCGTATTAAATAGAGAACAGAAAATAAACGACTAATCATTATTTTTATTGATTGCCAATAACCATGATGTTTTAAATGTGTTTTGCCGAATCGAGTGGGGCAACATTCTAAAGGCAATTAACCAATAAACCGATTTCGTATGTGAATGAGTAACAATCCATTCATTCTGATTTAAAGTCCATCCTAATAATATGCGACTTTGCTTTCCCTTCGATTTTCTCTAAATTTATTCATTACAGAGAAAATTTTACAAAGAAACTTTTCTTTCTTTTCCCGACATCTACCCGCATACCAAGTTTAATGCATCTTCAATGAAACAACCAGTACTATATATTTACTTAATAAATATTTATGATTTGATAAACATGTTTCACTTACCTTAGTATCGTTACCAATCGTTCTTCTGGATGTATACAGTGCCTATAGTTTATATCTGATTTTTGTAAATGTTCTTTGATTTTAGAAAGTAGTAAATTTAAGGTTTCCTTTTTCATACGTAAATAAGCATTTTTTTATCGTAATTGCGTAGTTGCTTATAAAAAAGATTAAACTCTCCATGTGCAGATCTCAAAACGTTAATATCATGCATCCAACGTGATCGATTAGATTGATCTAGCAAATCAAATTTTAACTCCGAGTTTTCAGAAATATTTCTAAATCGCCATTATTGCTAAACTTAGTGCTTAGCTTACGGTGTAGCCTCATATATCTTAGTAACTAAATAAAGCTCTTATCCTTATAATTTTGTCACTAAACTCTCGCCTACAGTGAGCCTTAGCCTAGAGTATTTCACAAGCAATAATAAGAAATAAAATTTATTACGATTGCGCGGATTATTTTATTATACCAGACTTCTATTTTGGCCAGACTTGCCATTCGTAAACATATTATTAATTGGTATAAAAAAATCCACTGAATTTGTAAAAACAGATAAAACTCTCCCAACTGTCCTGAGTTACTCTTCAAAACTTTATAGTGTATTTAAGATAATATCTGAAAAATTAAGTGAAACAAGCAGAAAGTATTATGAAACATTGGTTTGGTTTCAATAAATTTTAGATTGTCGTCGTTGGTGGCTCATACTCCGCTACCATGGCAACATGGTTACGAATAAAATATCCTCATCTGGTAGACGCTGGACTTGCGTCGAGTGCACCGCTCAGAGCAGTTGATGACTTCTACGGTAATCTTTTATTTTACTTAATTTTTCACTTTATTTCCATTTGTTTAGAATACTTTGAAGTTGTCGGCCACAATTTAGGATTATCATCTCAAGAATGCGTTAACACCATTAGCGAGGCGATCGCAGAAATTGAAACTCAATTAGAAGACCCGGACTTTGGAGTGTTTTTCATCTCAGTTCTTTTTAAGTAAGCACCTTTCAATCCCTTTTTTTTATTTTTAGTACTTCTTTGTTTTAAGTACGTGCAACTTGTTAAACACAGAAGAACCAGATAGAAGCTACTTCTTTCTTTCCTTGGTAAGTCCATTCGGAGGTTTGGTTCAATATGCAGCTCCTGGCCAAATAGATTACGAATGTAATAGGCTACTCTCCTTCGAAGGAAGGCCCTTGTTGAAATTTGCAAGTTACGTCAATTATTATTATGGGGGCTGGTGTTTGAGTGACTATCAAGTATTCGTTGATTGGTATAATCAAACAGAGTTGACGTCGGATTTTTGTATGTTTTGCTCAAATTCGTCATGGTTTACGTTTACTTTCGTTTTTGCTTTAGACCGACAGTGGGTCTATCAGACATGCACGGAATTCGGATTTTTCCAAACGACGAACTCGCCAAACCAGCCATTTGGAAACAACTTCGGAATGGACATTTATACTATAGTTTGTAGAGATTTCTTCAAGTAAATCTTTTGGGCTCGGTGAAACAAATTATTTCATTACATTTTTCTAGCTTTGGAGCAGATATATTAAATACTGGAATTGAAAGGACTAACTTAGTGTACGGATCAGTTTACCCTGAGGTGACTCATGTGGTTTCTGTGCATGGCACAGTGGATCCTTGGCATGCAATCGGCGTGTTGGAAGACATCAACCCCTTAGCTCCAGTTATTGTTATTAATGGTGGGTGCTTAGCTGTTTTTAACTCCATTTAACTCTATGCATTAATTACTTGCAGGAACCTCACATGGTGCTGATTTGACTTCCATTAGCCCAGATGACCCTACGCAATTGACTGAAGCCAAGCTCAAGGTAAGAAGCTTAATTGCTGAATGGATACAATGAACGCCTAAGGGTTGTATTACTAATTTGTAAATAAACGTGATTTTAAGAATGCCTATCTATTTATACACAATATCTCCCAAGAAAGAATTTTATTTATCATGTTACACAAAGAATGATATACGGAGCAAATGATGTTTACATATTTTTGAAAATATATTAATGAAGTGTTGTGTGCAATGTGTAAACTTCAAAGAACAAAATATTTAGTAAACAGTGATAAAAAGCTCGGAACTGCTCGACTTGAGTACGAAGAAAAACAAACCAAAGCGCGAACATGAATAATAACCAGCTCGGAAAATTTGACGCAGCAGAACGTGCAAAAACGTTGCATTGTGTATCAGCATCGGGATCAAGTTGGCCTGAAGAGAGCATCGCGCCACTTTGCGGCGTACCGACGTTCCGGAGAGGATACACGAGCTTGACGCAAGCTGCAGTAGTTGGCCAGCTTTTGGACAGAGCGCTCCACCGTGTATGCGAGCTTTCGCGCACCGCCTCCTTCGATGGAACGACAGTCACGCGCGTTGCCTGGCAACGAAAGTTTGTTAGTTTTCGGGGCATTTTTAAAACGACGCGGAGTGCCTGAAGTTTCCAGATAATAAACTACGCGCACAGACTCGGTAAAAGTTGGATTCGGAAAGTTTTCCTTTTTTTTTCGAGTTGCAAGAGTCATCAAATTTGCAAAAAGTTAATCTCGGAAGACGGCGAAAAGTTAGAAAAGTCTCAAAATATTACCCTGCTTGTCTGTCTTAATGTAGGAAGAAAATTTGCCTGTAATTATTAATTTAGCGAACGTGTTTTCGTCGGTCACGGTGGACGTAAACCGGCGTAACATCGTTTAAATTTCATCCGCCCTCAATTCCCGACGTGAATTTAATATCGAAACTGTTGCCTGTTAATTTCGGCCAGACTAAATTAGTTTACGTCCAGTCACAGCTTGTCCATTATTTCTTTGGACGATAACGTCAGTTACTTTTGTTATAGTTCACACCAAGGGGTACAAATTAATACGCTTTATTAATTATTAATTTATTAAATTTTCAGAAAAAAAAACACTTACGTTACTTTCGTGGGAAATTCAGGAAAATTACCGTTTCGGCTTTTTGGTTTCGTTCATAATTTTTTTTTTTAATTTCAACCTAAGTTTACATTATAAAATTTTATTTCACGTGGTCGTTGGCTACTGTAACAGAAAAATTTCAATTAAGTATGTAATGTTTGAGCTTCCAAGTAATTGGTAAGTTTTCTGCTTTTATTCTCACCCGAGCTTCTTTCCATAAGTGCACTTCATAGCATCTCCATCCTGCCTTGCTTGGTGTTAAATATTGATATTACAAGGCTCAGATTTGCCCTGTACGTTTCAAAAATCTTACACATCAAATTTTTTGAAATCTTGATTAAATTTCTTGTTAAGCATCAGCAATGTTTTAAATTAAAGATCGTATTTTTCATGAAATCATTAACTATTTACTATAAGAATCAGAGTTTATTGACATATCTTCGAATGTTTACCTCCAGAAAATTTCTTTATTGCAGTTAATTTCATCGTCTTATGTATGTTGTAAGAAATTTTGTTGGTCATATCTTCATGCATTTTGAGTAACTTTATTTTTGTGCTGTTATTTTGAACAAATTTTGCTACAACTAACTGTTCGATTGAATAGCGGTTTCTGTATGTTTCAAATTTGGAATTATATTAAAATATGCACCGCTGCCGACATAAAAATCTAGGACAATATTTTTTTAGCCGTGTAAAACTGCTACCGGCCAAAAATGTAAAATTATTTGAAATTGTCTCTTTCAATCATGCCTAAGGTAACGTTTCAATAGTTTTATAATTTTTTTTGTTATTACGGTTTATTGATATAAAATTTGACATGACATAAATATTAATTACTGACTTGACAATAAAGTAAGATTCAATATAATAAAATAATGGAATTAATTTCTACTGGATTTTAAAGGTTGTCCTAGTTTTGTTAGGATATCGATAGTACGTTTAAAGCTATTAAAAAAATCTTTTCGTAAATTCATTGCGTCAATGTGTTTATTTATCGACAAAATTGCAATTCAAGTTTTGAATTTTTATGATTTTTTTACGCTTAAGAGGAAGAGGAAGTATAGATAAATAATTTGATATCTCCTCCTGAATTCTTCTCTTGATTTATTCCCTTTTTTTAGTTCTTGAATGCTGTTACAGTAGGTTCCATTATCCAAAATTTATAAAATTGTGAACTTTTCTTAAACATAATAAAATTACCCCAATTTGTTACCAAACTTCTTAAATGTTAAACATATTTACATACATTTTCGAATGTAATTGTAATGTAATCTTTTAAAGCAATGAATAATATACAAACTTAGCTAAACTCGTATAAAAATTAGAATTTATTCTTTTATCTTCATTTTTATTGGTTAGAAAGGTCCGTCTTGCCATCGGTCTTCCTGCTCGTTTACTTCCTATTCTCCTTATTGTCACTGATTACTTTTGTTATACACTTCTCTTGCATGCTGCCTACTATATTTCATAATACATGCGTTTTAGAGACCTCCAGTTGTTTTTCGTGTCTACTCTTGTCTCTGCTGTATATGTGAGTAAAGACTCTTAAAGCTATTCTTAATATTCACACAATTTCCTCGACGCAACTCTTTGTAAAATTAAAGCAACAGGACTAGTGATTCGAGAAAATACGAAGGAAAAAACGTTAAGTTTACCATGAGCAAAAATTTCTTTGTGCTTTTCTTATTCTTCAAAATAGAAGAAGGTTATTCAGGCGAGGTGAAGACTTATGTAAAGACTATGTAAAGACCACATTCGCTAATTGTTTCCTAATCTTTTTGAACTTTATTCAAAAATTATCTGGAAAAGCAGAACGTGTTCTATATCCACACCGGATCTGCAGCCAAAACTAAAGTTTTATCATGGAAATTGAAGATTGCTTGTAATGAGCATCACCTATGAATCCAATGTCTCTGTCCTTGTTTCATGAAAAGGGATTCCAGTTATAAACTCAAGTCTCATCTAACGATATTCGAAAAGAAGTCGTCTTATCTGACGATTTTCAAAAGTCGTCTAAATAACCAAATTTCTTCGAAAAATGACGACAATCCAATTTTTCTTTCATGCTAATAAATAACTAATTCCCAAATCTTTCATGTAAAACTTTTAAATTGGTTTCTGGTCTCCCTTCATTTGCAGTTTCTTATGTTTTTTTTAAATCCGTTATGTTTTTTCTTAATCTGTCAAAAACAAATATGTTTTCCTTCATTCTTCTTCGACAGACCTTCCGTACTTTGAGTCACGTTCCAGTGATTACCTGGTCAATCCAAATTGCTTTCATGAATATCTTTTTCTCCATTACCATTTTCTTTTATTCAAACTTCGCTCTACTTATTATGAGACTATAAAATTCTTCTTAATTTTGAATCACACATGTAAGTAAGAAAATAGTTGTCATAATAACTTGATTGTAAAAGATTACGTGTATCATTTGCTATGTCATGGTTTTCTAAATTACATACATCTTCCACTATATTATAATATTCAATAGATGTTTGGATTTTCAATATCAAATTACACGACAATTATTCTACAATATTCACAATATACAATCTATCGCTTTCTTTGCATCTATTTCTATTATTCTTATTCGTTTCTTCTTTGATCTGAGCCGCTTATACAAATTTATTATTTCCAAGTGTTTGAATTTTTTGCTATATTACCTCTATACAGGGTGCCACATCACAAAGCAGCCATAGCTTAAGCGTGTGCTGCTTATGTCATTTCAAGTTAAAAAAGTCTTATCAACATGTGCTGTAAGCTTGGTGGTAACGAAGTTACAGTAATTTTAAGTAAAACGTCAGATAGAAAGAAGAGTTAATTTTTTAAAATTTAATTAAAACAACCAAATAAATTAATGTATTAAGGAGAGAGTTAATTTGGTATTGAATTTGAGCTTATTAGGAGAGAAGTTGCTGAAAGTGTCGACCTAATTTATGTGTACCTACACATTTTAACTCTTCTGATAATTAAAGAAGTAACTCTCCCAAAAATATCGAGATCAGCACGAATAACAATAAGCTCTTCTCTAGTGTAATAATTTTTTTGGCTTAAACGAGACGTTTCAGATGTCCCCAAAGGAAGTAGTCAAGAGGATTTAGATCACCATTTAGATCATGTGACCACTTCCCCTCTTCCAATCTAATAAATAAGAACTATTCTTAGTACAAGTATATCCGCTTACAAAGTTTTTAGACGTAAAAATGGTTGTATATCCGTTACGAATGAGTTTTTACATACGTTTTTGACATTTTGATTTAAAATGATCTGAGCAACACGCTCTTAAGCTTTGGCTGTCATGTCATGGGACAGCCTGTATGTAGATACTTTTTGTATGTTCCCGCTTTTTCTAGCTTTTTTTTAATTAAGTGCCGTTTGTTAAAAAATTCTTATGATATTATCGTTTGGTCTCTGCGTTCCAACCCACAATATTTCCTTTTATTATGTGAATATTCAATATAAATATTGAACTGGGCGTGAATCTGTTGTGGAATGATTTTGATAACCTAAATGTTATATCTATTTTTTCTTAAATTCCTTTAGTTTTATTTATAATACATAATCTCCTTTGAGCTTTGACCTAAAACAGTACACTGAAAGACACTATTAGTTTAAAGATATCTGTTTTCTAGGTATTCGAATTCGTTTAATTTTAGAAAAAAATTAAATCAAAATTTTTTATTAAAATAATATTTATCTTCATTATTATTACATAACCGATATAAAATTTAATAAAGTTTAAACTGGTATAAAATTCAAGAAAAATTCAATTAATTAATTAAAATTAAATGCTTTTTTTATTGGACACACAGGCAGGACTATAATTAAATAATAAAAGACAGCTGCTGCAACAATTACTGTTTTAATTAAAAAATATATTTACTGCAGACATAAATGGACCTGGTTGTAATTGTATAACAACAAATATATTAATCAAAGCAAGAGCGTACATATATAATACCAAATAAAAAGAAATGTGTACCTGATGAAGAGGCTTACTTGAGTTTATTTATTTGCACCGTATGTTTTTTACGAAAAAAAAATACTGTCAGAAGCAATAATCATGTGTTTAGTGTCTTAATTTCCGAAAGACAATGAACAACGTCTACCACACAGTAGTGAATTTGAAAGTTATATCCGCCCTGATAATCTTCATCTACATCACCCAACATTTTCCCAGAGGCTTGGCTATTTTAAATTCAGGTAAGTACAGCCCATGTTTTATTTTTATTTGTCGTTTAAATCGTCCAAACGTTAAAAGCGCTGGACAAAATAAAACTAGCATTTCATTGTATTTAAATCAACAAATGCGTAAATTAAAAATTATTTATCTGACGATCTGCAATGCACATGAGTGCAAAAGACAACAAACATTTTAATTACGTCGTCCCACTTTCGATTGCCCAGCAAATATTTCACGTGTGAAAAATTTTGCCCGCACCGAACGTACAACGTTCATATACAGTTCAATCATCCAAAAAAAAAAAGGATTTTAATGAGAGGCACGGTACTATCATGTGGGTACCGGCATTTAATTGAATCGTTCTACAAGCACTGGTCGATGCGATTTGCGGTAACGTTTCGATAAAAACTGAAAATTTGTTGTGTTTTTACATAGCGAAAACAATCCAACATTGTAAAATTTATTGAATGATTTACCGAAATGTTACGAGAGCTTCTTTTGATGGAAATACATATTTTTATTTTTTTTCACTTTACATGAACTTTGCAGAGTTAAATGCTTTTCTACAATTGTTTAATATACGAATACTTTTTGTAATACTCTCTTCTTATGAGCAAGAACCTCCCTAAAGTTTGAAATAAAATGAACAGTACAGTATTGTGTGTGATTCTAAAACTTAATTAAAATCTGAGCAGATGTGGTTATACTTGCCAATATCATTTTCACAATTATGTTGCCCAAATTAACGATACGGGTACTTTAGAAAAAACAAATTACTAGCACAGACTCGTCAGTATTATTGAAACCCGTCAGAGGAGACTGACGCAAGTTTAATAATATCGACAATTAATTAATTTCCAGCGTCCGTTGTAAATTTCGCGGCCTCGTTCGTCGAACGAACGAAGAAGGGCGCAAGTTCTAATCGCGTCGGTGTAGCTGTCATAGCCAGGTAGTTCGTGTCGGTTTTAAAGCAAACGCCCCGTGCAGAGAATCGAGCTCGATCAACGCAGCCCTCGATAATTTTGTTATTCAGTCGGCCTTTGTTCTGTAATGTCTCCGTTAAAGCAATTTGCGTCGGTGAATTCTGGCAGAGGGCAAAATAATATTCTTTGCAAATCGAACACAAACGCGAAACCCTGATATTATACAAATTTTATTTTACATTTTAATTTTGTTTTGAGTATTCACAAGTATTCCTTCTGGACAAAATGCAATATCACATTCTTCACGCGTTTGTAATAAACTTCTTGATTTTTAGATATAAAATCCAGTGATTCCAAATAAGTTTTCCCACTGCCAGCCGATTCATCAAAGTCCGGGTATTCGTATCTTTCGCAAGTCATCCCATGCAAAGTTGCCAAAGCCATAACGAAACCGAACTTACCACACTTCTTCCAAAACTTCGCGCGGAAGAACGCAGTTTGGGTCGAGTTCGAAAGTCCTCAGGTCATCACAAAGACGTTCGTAACAGTAGCCTAAGTAAAGCATTGATGCAGCCACATAGAAAAATAGGACAAATCCTAAGCAAACAAAGAGAGTCTCAAAGCATGCCGATCAAGACTCGCCAAGTCTGCACAAACGTTTTTGATTCTTTATTTATTTTGTTATTAAATCAAAAGAATCTCACTTCGTATTTAAATTTAAAAATTGTTGCTCCACATGTCTCCGTGGACTAAAATAAAATGCGGATCATGAGCTTGAATCATTTCTGCCATGAACGTCTTCTGTTCTTCCTCTCTGAACGTAACAAACTTCTTGAGGATGGTTTTGTGTTGAACTGGATTGAATATTACGTCCAGCTTCCCCGCCCTCTTAATCAGTGAATCCACGTAGGTCGTAGCTTCACCAAAAAAATCGCTCTGGACTTCGTTCACGAGCCAAAAGTTGCGGTTTCTTTTGCCTTAAAGCGAATGAGACGGCGTAAAATCGAGCGCACGCAGTAAAAACCATGCGAATCTGTCGATCATCTGCTATTTTCTTGCACTCCCACATTCTGTATCCTTTCATTTTGAGGTCCTCCAAACACAAGGTATTCACTTTCGTACTCCAAGTTCGTTGCGTAGCAAACCTGTGTGTTGATGAATTTTGTCTTCGACTGCACAGACTTTCGCATTTCAGGTAAAACCAACTCGTAGGCACGTATATTTTGGAGACGGGCATGTTTTGATGAATCACGTCGATCGTGGAGAGCAATTTCAGAACGAATTCGAAACGTTTCTCTTAGCCATTGATGGTGGGACCTTGAATTATTATGTTGGAAATCAACGCGCTTAGGACGTCTTTCTTTTTTCAGTCAACGGCGGATTTGATCGTTGATTTTACCAGATTTTCTTTCGTAGCGATCTTTTTTCTTATAGTTTCTAAAAGGCTTTCGTTGAACATGTTCAGTCTTGTGTTTACGATTTCGAAATTCTAGCGTAACTGTGCTCGTTATCGCGATTTCGAAATTATGGTGTAACTGTGCTCGTTGAATTTCGATGCCTTGATTCATCTTTTAGATTACATGTAGATGCAATAAAAAATCTTATCACTGATTGAAATTGGTATAGATAAATCGGTTTTGGTATAGGGTGAGTCAAGAATAGTTGTATAAGGTAAGAATAAAGTCTTTTAGACTGATGAATAAAACGAAATGCTTTTGCTTCAAATTTTTTAATGAAAACTACAAATATATGAAGAAAAATTAAAGTCTAAATAATTCTCCCAGTAACATAGTAATTTTTTTATAAAAGTATTTGTATAATGATTTGTAAATGATTTTTTGCAAGTAGCTGAGCTTCAAAAAATGTATAACAGTAGGTTTGTTCGTAGAGCAGTTTGGAACCGCCAGAACCAATCGTCCATCGAAGTAATGATCAGTTTCGACAGTTACATTATACGAGTATGTAAAACGTTCATTGGTGCATATTTCCAACGGCTCCAAACTAGTCAGAAATGCTCTACGAAAAGACCTAGAAGTAAAAGCATATGCTTCATTTTATTCACTTGGCTTATAGATTCGCTTGTGAGATGCGCTTAATGTAACCAAATTTTTATATGCGCCTTCAAACCTTAAATCAATTACTTCACTTATCATCTATGTACGTAAGAATATAAGTTTAAACGTGTTCTGGTTTGTCACCTAAAAATATACATATCATGTAGCACAAAAGCGTTTGTATATATTTCTGATGACATTCGATGAAAGTTTCGCTTGAACTATTTAAATACATCCGAGTCTAAGCAGAGTGTTTCTCGCGACTTTCAAAACAAGTACGACTGAAATGTTAAAAAAAACTGACGAAAGACATCGCAGCAAAGAAAATCTGGTGATTTCAACGACTGAGTAGGATGTAAACCTGGAAAAGGGATCGGCACACTGTGATTCCGTTCCGTGTAAGCGTTTGCCAAAATTACATTTTGGGAATATCGCAAATTATTTATATAATAAGGTAGATAGACTGAGGTTTTGTTTAACCAAATATTTTACGATTTGAAGCTCTAACAGTTAAGTTACATACTCTTAATGTTGGCCGTTTCGGTTACCGGTGAAAGATCCCCAAGCGTATGCCTCGCTAATGCAATGAAATGTACCTATATTGCGTTAACTTTTGCAAAGTATTTTATAGAATTAAAGTAGGTACTCTTTCTACTATGTAATAATAATAATAAACTGTCTTTATTGTCCATACAAGAAATTATTAGGAATTATAAATTATTAGAAATAATAAGTAAATAATGGACAAATATTACATAACATTTAAGGCAGCATTAAGAAGTAAATAGACAATAAATGATACATAATCACAAGTATTTGGGCATGTTAACATTATTAACAGCAATAAGTTGTTGAAAATAGAGAAGAGAAAATTAAAAAATAAACAAATAAATAAATAAATTCGATAATAATATCAGTACATCCAACATATTAAATTTTTTTTTTCTGTTTGATACATATTAATTCATTTGATATAATTATTTAATTAAACTCATTATTAAAATTAAAAAAATAACTTCGACTAAACTTTTAACTATTAGCAGGGTTTGTCCCAGCCAATTTTTTAGCACATAGGAAGCTAGTTTTCTGTCTATAAAATACAATAAAATTTATACTGCATTTCGCTGCATTTCTCTGTGAAAACGGGAAAAGTTTGATGAAGGGTTGGATTACTGTTTTTTAAAGCGGAACGAACGAATTGTTCGTAATTTACAGTTTTAAACATTTATACGTAATCATATATGTTCTAATGATAAGGACACAGTTTTTTTTTAGAAGTGACCAATTATTTAAGCAATTGTATTCCTCAATATTCTACAAACACTATACATTTACGCATCTATTTAAATAGGATACAGTTTGGGAGTGGAATAGAGAACATGAAGAGGCATTTAAAAGACTGAAAAAGTATACTAAAATAACAAAAAATTAGACGAATAAAGTGTAAGAATAGAAATGAATGGAATATTTAATTCGTCTTGTCAATTGATTAGCCAAGAAGATGGAGCAAATTGGAGAAAGCTCAAACAGCAATTTGAAATATTTTTAAAAGCTATTGGTTATGATAAGAAAAACGACGAATGTAAGGTAGCTATTTTCCTTAATGTTGTTGGTGAAGATGCTTTAGATATCTTCAATACTTTTGACCTATTTGACAGTGATCGTAAAAAATACGACATTGTTATAGACAAATTAAAAAAAAATTGATTCCACGTAAAAATTTAGTTTATGAACTTTTTTTTACGAAACGTAATAGCTTCATTAGTACTTGAGTTGCTAAATTTTTCACATATATAGCATTAGTGACTAATTATATTTCAGCAAATCCTTTTTTCCTTTTCATATATTATTCATATTTCATCAAAATTTTAATGTGTTATTCAACTGTCTTCCATGAGGGTAAGGAGTTTTTAATTTTAGAAGACCTTAAGACTACCGCCATTGCGACTCCAGCAAAATAATGGACGACCGCCGTATTATGCTAATTTTGATATCGTGTGCCAATTTACATTCGAAGTCTCTTGTAATGAAAGTTCAGCAGCCGTCCTGGATTGTTTGCGAGAACCAATTTGTTGAAAAATTAACTAAATTTAAGGACAGCTCCTTAGTCAATATTTTCTCTTCAATTTTTGCAAAGATACATGCTTACTGAGGATGAATCAAAATCAAAATTTCGTATCAGATAAGAAATACTATAAGTAAGGATTTAGATGTTCGTTATCTTACATGGATGACTTGCAAAGTTGAGGAGATTCCTACTTACGTTGAAGTTGAGAAGAATGTTTTGAATTTGAATTTAATTTCTAAAAAAGAAACATGTACAGGGTGTGGCATTTAAACGGGTCTCTTCGATAACATGATTTCTGTTAAATTTATGAAAAAATGTTTTATATGAAAGTTTTTACTTTTTAAGCTTCACAGAATTAAAAATTTTTTCTGTCTCAATTTGTCTGTATGATATGAAATTTCGTTATTTGAAATGGAGTATCCTTGATTTTATAACGAATTAATTAATTAATTGGTAGTTGGTAGCCGAGTGGTTCATACCTCTGGCAACGGACTTGACGTTTGGCGGACAATTATTTAGGCGTAGGTTTGAATCTCTCTTGGTGCGTGTGGGTTCTATGTGGGAGATAGAATTCTCAAAGCTCAGACCGTGTTCAGATTCATGCCGGCTCCTTCGAACTGGGTTTTCTGCATTTCCCCAGCTTGTAAGGTGAATGCCGAAGGAGAAATTATAACATCAAGTCGGTCGCAACCGCTAACCCCCCCCCCCCACTCTCCAACAAACTCTAGAAGCTTGGGGAATTTGTAGGATGAAAAAACAAATATTTTGATTATTTTAAGGTAAGTTTGGTAAGGGTTCCCTGTACCTAAATCCAATAGTTTTTAAGATATTAGACTTTTTGCAAAATACAGGTGTAACTGTTGTAATTATTGTCTCATTAATGAAGAAAATTAGAAAGCAGATAAGCTAGATGGAAGATATCTACCGCAGTAATAAAAACAGGCATCTGGTAAAACTATTTCCATTTCGACAATAATTGAAGGGCAATAACTGTTATTTTTATGTGGTCGCTAGATATTTCCTCAACGGTTGATATTATTTCATAATTTCTACGTTTCTTGTGAACTAATTACAATTAGGACTGAGTATTTATTCACCGAAACATTTTACTTGTTTGGAGAAAAACGTCGATTTCGAAGTTTATTTAAAAGAATATTTTTTTATCTAAAATGTCATGGAATAAATGCATGCAATTTATATAATTCGGGTTTAGTAAACTTAGAAATTATTTGTAAATAAATTTGTAAAAATAATATTTCATATAGAAGCCCATCTACAATTGGTCCTAAATTGTTCAATTTGCTGCCGCCTAATTTAAAAGCTTTATCTAATTATAATTGTTTTAAAATCAGATTAAAAGAAAAGCTACTCGATAATTCTATTTATTCTCTAGAAGAATACGAAATTTTAATGGCATCTCTGTGATTTCTGTCTCCCCAAACATAAAACAATGTAAAATGTAGCTGTACTTTAATGTTCAAAATTGTAAATTTTCAAATTTTAATATGCATTAAATTATAACCACCTTTTGATATGTCCTTTATGCAATGTATACATGGGATCAATAAAAATTATTATTATGATTATTAAAGACTATTGGAAATTAATTATAGGCAATCGAATGTATTTATAATTGGGTAATACCGAAATAACCTATAATACATATATTTTTAGCTGGGCTAACATTTTAGAGACGTCTTGAGAAAAACGAATAATATGGTTACTAAAAATGATGCATAACAGAATCATCCTGAAGCATTTTTTATGTGGAAATTAAGTGATGAACTTGAAAAGATGCTAAAATCAAAACACACATAATTAAAGGTGCTTATAAGTTAAGAAAGGGAAAAAGAAAGGAAAAATAGGAAATTAACAGTTAAAAGATAAAATCGAAGCAAAGATAAGTTGTCTTAGAGAAGTTGTTCTTAAGTAATAGAAACGTAAATAAAAATAAAGCTGAAAATAGAGAAATTAATTAAGAAATAATATTCTATGCATTACCAAATCGCCGATAATTAGTAATTAATTCATTAGTGAATGGAATTAAAAGTTAATATTTTTCTGGAAATTTGTTGTCTTAATCAAATCAGTTTTTAAATAATAAGGTTGAAAAAATCATAATTTCATAGACAATCAGGTTTCGATGGCAAACAAACAGGAATATATTTCTCGTTCTTGTCTTGTTTCACATTTACTGTTTACAGTTGATTGCTGTTGATATTCTCATTCCTTATCTCTAGATCACTGGTAAGATTTTCTCATCTCAACATATCCTTTTCTTTTATTAAATTCTTCCATTACTTTTTACATATTAGGTTTGTAGACCTGTTTTTTCCTTTTTATCAATTTTTCTTTCTGATTATTATATTTGAATTTTGCATTATCCTGCTAGCTGGCTCACTCAAGTGTCTCTTTTTATCGCTACTAAATCCTTTTCTTGCCTTTCTTGTAACAGTAATGATTTGCTGCCATAAACAATAACCTTGTTTTAATTTATCTTTACTTATTACATTCTTCATTATATAATACAGCTTTTTTTTTTTCAAAGTAGATTTGAGTCATTGGTGTAATTTATTTATTTAATATTGGTAGTACTGATTCCAAGTAAGAAATAAACGCCAAATGTGAGAACAAGACTTACTGGGAAAAGCGACCGTATTTTCTGCAATTTCCCGTAACTCGGGTGGAGTACACGAAGAATCTTCACAATCCATTATATTCGTTTTATAAAAAGTGAAAAACAAAATTTAACGTTTAAAATTGAATTTCCCATCGTCTACATAAATGATGTTAAATAAATGTTATCAGCTAGCGCAAAATTAAAAAAAAAATTAAAATATCGCATTTTTCTTTAAAAAGGACATTAAAGACGCAAAATAGAAAAAAACAGTATAAAATACTCGTTGCAGAAGGCTATTCAAGCACTTAGGACTAATACTGTTACACGAATCAATAAAATTAGAAATATTTATTTTATCCATTAGTTTATGACCATTGATTCTCTAATTTTGTATTTTAATATTCTGACGTCCACTCTAGCATCATACTGGTCTATAATTTTCTTGCTTGTTGGTTTCATTCACAAAATATGTATTACTAAACTATTCTTTCAGTCATCCTGTTGGTTTCTTTCATGGTTACTACGCCGTGTTATTAACGTTCATCTTTCTCTCTCTGCGTTCTAAATATTTCTCATTTCATTATCTATTTTACCCACCGCTCTTGTTTTTACGCCTTTCTATTCCAAGGAGTACTCGTGAATTTTTCTGTAGTGATTCACTTTGCTTTTAAATTTCTTTTCGTAGGGAATCACTTGTAGTTCCATTGCGCCTCCAGTTTTAATTATGTCTTTACGTTCTTCATAGAATGAAATATGGTAATTTATTTGCCATGTAAAGTTTTCAGAATAGAGAAGTTATTTAGATTCTAAATAAAAAAGCAAAGCCTCTTTAATATTTCTAGTAATATAATTAAACTTTGGCGTTACGTTTCAAATGAGCTATCTCACATGAATCGACTGCGACGAAAGGCAAAAGTTAACTTCTCGAAGAAGAACGTAAAGTGGAATGAATTCTAAGGAACTTAAATCCATTCATTGAATTAAATGACATTTCTTAACACATTCTCCGGCGCAGACCACGCTGAAATTCAGTTCAAAGTAAGCAAAAGATCGAATGTTCATAGCTGGAAGACAAAGCTTGTTTTTACAATGGAAATGCTCTAGCGAGAATTGTTTTGCCTTTTCGTACTCATTAAAAGGGCAGAGCTAAAACCGAAATAATTTTGGCCTCTAGCGTGAAATTATAGGGTCGTTTTTTTCTATGCCTAAATTGACGGGAAACATGAGCATGCAAATCGTGCGTGTTAAATCGACCAAACGCGGCGTAACGCGGCGTAACGCGCCCAAATTGTCTCTAATGCGTAACTAACAATTATCGCGTTCAGGACTTGACAGGCCCCTGGAAATATTTCCGATACGCCAATTGAACACCCATTAATCTAGCTCTTATTAGGCAGCTGTCTTCGTGGAGTCACGCAAACCCCCGTTGTTTACAGGAGCCCTAAAAATTTACTCCCGCATCTACGCGAACGCGTAAAATATTTTTAAGATCAGATTTTTACGTTCGGCTTAATAAAGTTGCGCTTTCGCTATAAAAAAAAGCTCCATGGAAGGAATCCCGAGCTGCATGTAATAACCGGCTGAAATGAGAAATGGTAATTCCAGGGTGTTTTTACAAACGTGCTTCGGGACGGCTCGTAAAATCCGTGCGTTTGTATTGAAATTACATTGTTTACGATACGCGACTCTTACGGTTCGGGAAGCTCCTGAATATTCGGGGCTTATTATCGTTTGAAAATTTGGCACCGGTTCAGATTTTATCCAGAACCGGAATGTTACTATAGTTACGGACGAAACACATGTGAAACTAATTTTGATAATGAAAACCCCCGGAATAATCCAGGAAACTAGCTCTGAATAAATGAGGCACGCATAAGCGTGACGAATGAAGTCGCTTAAAATAGGGGGTGTACGTAACCTGGAGACCTGGTCCCTGAGTATCCGTAACGATTAAACAATTTGGAACTTGTCAGAACTTCCGGATTAGACCGGAACAAAGCCCTACAATGAAATTATATTCGTTTTTATTACTATTAAATAAATTAAACTCACGACATACAATTATTAACGAGTACTGGTCGAGAAAATGTTAAATATTTGAAAGTTGGAAATTTCTGTTGCATACTGCAATCGCCTCCAGGTGCTTTAGGTATTAATTAGAGACTCCTCTCATTTAGAAAATCCGAGGAGCAGCAACATGATATTAAAATATAAAGTGATAAAGACTCAAAGAAGATTTTTATATGTGAATAAGCTACACATTGTCTCCATACTAAATCCTATTGAATATATGAATGTGTGATATCCCTCAAGAAATTATTGCTGAAGCAGTCTTTCTACAACGATGATAGAATGTACACAGATTAAGAAAGGACTGCAGTTGTTGTTAAACCCAAGGAAGTGAGATTAATTTTTGAAGCCACGAAAGAAATTTAACTAATTAATTTTTCTATTTTCTCTAAAGTAAAGCTGCGGAATCATAAAGCGGGACAGTATGTCAGTTTAAATATTATTTCTTAATTTTGGTAACTATATGGTAACTTAGAAACCTTTGTGGTTCATAATATAATGAAATAATATAAAATGGTAAAAATCTTATCGTATAAATAAGAAAAAAATTAACACTATCGAAATAATACAAAATTTTGCTGTAAGACTTGTCCCGCTTTATGATTCCGCAGCTGTACATTTTCACCATTATTGATATATAGTTTTCGAAATAAAATAGATATACACAAAACTTTTTAAAATATAATTTTTATTGGGATCACCAAATAAACTCTTTCCTTGAAATACGAGAGGAGCTTCAATAATTATTTACCTAGAATGGAATACTAGAATGTCCAGAGCTTTTGCCGAGTTCGTAGAGGTTGGTGGAATACAAAATAAACATTTTCTGCTTATTTATTTTTGTTCCTAAACGAGTTTAGGCTTTCTACAGAATTCAACATGAATATAAAATATCTTGAAGAACTAAAACGGAAATCTGTTCGTTTATTGTTGATAAGTTTATTTTTTTAGGAAAACCAATAATTTTATATTTTCGGTTTAATAAAACTTAATCAGTATTATCGAAAACATAATGCCAGTGATAAGAGTAATCTAATCACTGCATAGATTTAAAAATTGCAAACAAGGAAATGGAAATTTACTCCTCTTTCACTATTTGTATAGAGTTATAAGGGCGATTATTACTCCTTCGTCACCACTTAACTAACAGATTATAGGAAATTCAGACACATTCACAAATTTATTTACTTATTTGAGAACCAACTAAATTTCTCTCCCGGAGCGACTCTCGACGTCTCTGATAGTTGCTAGATCCATCTAGCAATGAAGAAACCTTATTCTCCTTCTTCAAGGGAGTAAGCTCCATTCTATTGTTATCTTAGGTATTGTTAGGGAGGGATAGTTAAAAATGATAAAAGAAAGGGGATGAATTACCTTTTACTTTAAAATTTATCAATTTTACAAGGCCTCGTCGAGACACTATGCTTCTCTAGATGTCACGACGAGAGTAAGAAATTCTAAATTTCAAATTCTATGTTTGCGTCTTAAATCACTTTACAGAAACAATCAACAATTGTCACTTCTCTACTCTTTTACCAAAATTTTAATCAAACCATCTCTTTGTTTGTACGAGTCTGTTTGTCTTTATTATAGTCAGAAATTGTTCTCGAATAACCCTTTTATATGGAATAAGATTTTAGCCCTTGCCTGCCACTACATATATTTTTCGGGATTAACGAAATTACATCTCTTCTTCTTGTTTTACAGATTCTTTCTCAGATAAAAATAAAATATATATAAATGTATACAGGAATATTTACAGTGAGTGGTCTATTAGAATATATTGGAAACTATGTCTTACAGATCGTTGAAAATTTGCACACGGGCGAACTATTTAAATATTACAAAATCAATTATGGCGTACGTCGGCTTCTACCGGAAGTCGATACTAACTTTCCTATTTCAAAAAGGAACATTTCGTTTATTAATACAATTTTGGATTCCCCGTTCAATTCTAGATCTTTTGTTTTCACGTATATGAGGGCTTTGGATAGATTATTTTGACGATATTAATTTTTTTGTAAAAATTTTAACGATTGCAGTGATTACAATAAATTGGAATAATTTCCAAAAATAAAAAAAAATTGAACTACAATTTTAAGCAAGAAACAAAATAAATACATATAGTTTAGTCATATGGTAGAAGAGCATAATTTACACACATGTCAAATTCAAATGCAATTATCTATTTAATATCACATAAAGTCAAGATCTTATCATACGAAACAATACAAATTTACATTCAAAATAATTTCATGACAAGAAACAAAACAGCATTTCGCATATCAAATAAAATTGTTAGTTTGTTATAACATAATTAATTGGCAAATAATTAATGTTCTAGATGCAGAGAACCAGATGGATTTTCGGAATTTGATCACACACTATGACATTCTTTGACTGCAATTCACACACTATGACATTCTTTAACTGCGATTCACGCTCTATGATTCTGAATGATTTGCATGACCACACGACTACTGTCTGTATGATATCTAATCATGGAAGTAACCCTCTTTTATATGGTTTATAACGGAAATTCCGATTACGAAAGACCTTGCATGTGGGATTTAAGTTTCACAATGAGTCGTCGAGGCTTTCCTTGGATCGACTGCTGTTTCTAATTTAAAAGAAACAAATCTTTTTACATAAGGGTGGAATTCCCTATGAGTCACTTCGGCGACTCTTTGATAATGCAATATGCAGCTGCTATTCTCCGAAAGCAATTTTATTGCAATGGTCTGTCTTGATGGCACAGCAAGTCACTTGTTTATATAATTTTTAGGTGGGCCAATTTTTCACGATTATGTAGACGTTTTTCTATCAAACTCAACGTACACAATGTTTTTGATGATTTACAAAAATACCGGTTTGTTACAGTATATTAAACATTTTGTTTATCAACTATAATAGATCAGTAAAGTTTTCATCTTATTTTGAAAATTCTTCTTTCTTAATTTTTAAACAATTAACGTTTAATATATTTTATTTAAAATATTTATAGAAGATTACAACTCATAGTTACTATTTTCGTTTTTACCCTGCAGTTTTAAAAATTTAAATCCTGATCGTTAGTTGAAGAATTAATTTCATTTCAATAAAGTTTGAAAACGTCTTCAGGTGACTAATATAACAATTAACTGTAAGATTCAAAATTAAGCAAAACTTATTTTGAGGAGTATTTAAAGAGAACATTAGTTGTTTGAATTTAAAATACGTTTACTTTATGTATCGCTTTTAACTCAAATAAGAAAGTACTAATTAATTAGATATATTTGCTGTAAATTGACAATAAAGAAATTGATGATTTTACGCTGCATACACTAAACTTCTTACTTCTAATGTCTGGATTACAGGTTTTGTTTACTTTAATAAATAGAGTTTATTCCAAGTTAAGATATGTGTTTTCTTTTCATGGCTTCTCGAAGTCTGAGATTTATTGAATCGTATGTTACGTTGCCATCAAATCCAATAGAGTATCTATCTTTCTTTTAAATCACATTTTTAAAGGCTAAATGACAATACCTAATTTCAAATTTTTCATTTATAGGGAAGCCTCATGATACTACGTAAATATTAATCTGTTCATTTAAATCTACAGATTTTAATTTATCAGCACTTACAGTAAAGACCATTTTAAACAATACTATTTTTGAACAAGATTTGGCTGAATTTCTTAAATAGTTTACATAAATTGCGCCGTGAATTCGAACAAAAATTAGATTTAGTCAAAAATGGTCTAAAAATTAGAATGTGTACTATATTTCTAAACAAGCTTTTGTAACTATAATTTTGGAAATTTACACAAGAAAAAGGGCCTAAATAAGTCTAAACTGGCCTTAAGGAGCATATATTTTGTTTATATTTTATATAACTCGTTTAAACTTGGCTGAATTATAGCCGAAATTTAAATTACGTATATTTACTTAGGTATATTTTATTTCTATCCTATTTCAATATTCAATACAACATCAAATTTCTTTAAAGGGAACGACGAATTTATTTGAAAATAATTATTTGCAACGGCTTGCCTTTTGTTTGTTAAGTACCATTAATGAGCTTTACGTGTCTCATTGTCTGTATCAGCCCTAAGTCAGTCATTACAACTAAAGCTAACTTTGGTCATTACTAGCTAAAATCGCTGTCTTTGTCTGAGGTAAACGAAGAGCCGAAGCATTATCATGAAATCGAACGGCACGTAGGTAAAGTCGGTTTTGATCGCTTCGCTAATTAATACTCGACCTCGTAAATAACGTTTATTATTATGAATTTCCGAGCTACCTGCACACGTTGTGATTCACGCGCATAAATTTCGATATCGTAATCTCTCCGTCTGATAGCAATTATGACAACGCGAGCATTATTGTTATGAGGTAAATGAATTTATCGCATTTAATCAATTAGGGCGAGGGCATGAAGTCGCTTTTGTTGTTGTTCTATGTGGTAGTATTCGTCCTCACTTTGGTAAGTTCATTTATTTGGTTATTGATCAGATCAACAATTGAACAAAAAATTGTCATTCTGTTTCAAAGAATATTTTTTTGTTCTAAATTTTGAAAAAATTATTAAAAAATCTTGTTTTTTGATATTTGAGTCTATGTTCTTCTTTAATTTTAATAGTTTTTGGCCTGGTTAGATTTATTCTCTTTTGGTTGGTACCTTTTTTCCACAAAGTTGTTTTGTTTTCTTTAATGTCTTCAATGTCGTTCACTTAAAGTTATAATATAAGAATTCGAATAACTAATAGCCTTTTCTAAAACCAGCGATTCTCAAACGTTTTCGATTTGTAGATTCATGTTACATATCATTTCGTTGTAGTTGTTGCATTTGGAAGGTGTAAGATAATTAGGTCTCATCTATTATTTCTATAGTTGAAGACGAATTCTGCTTTACCACAAGAGTGCACTTGGCGTACGCCAGACGAAAACGAAGACAGTTTCATAGAGTTCATGAACGTCCTTGAAAGTTACACCTTCCCAAGGTGTGAAAACGGAAACATACTCGACGACATCGAGATTGAAAATACCATTTGGGACGAGAGGTAACCGGGACAGAATTTGCGTTCCAAGTTTAAACTTTTTATTGTCTTTTTAGGTTCGCTCTTTACGACAGCCACATGAATCAAACTGATGAATGTCTCTGTAAAATAGAGGGAGCCGATTTTCAGACCTGCATGGCCCAGGTTAGGCAATCAATGAGGGAAAGGGTGGAAGAGCTCATCGACGAAATCAAGGTCGACATCGTCGAAAGATGCGCCGCATAACGAAAATTATTTTAATATATGCTCAAATATGTGTTAGTTATTGTCGTAAGTGATTGGCAATAAAAGCCTGTCTTGTTTCGGTAATGGCATTGTGACGTTCCCTACACTGATAGATTTCAGATAAAGATCCAATCTCGTGGGTATGGGAGGCGAACGCGAGACGAGGAACACATGATCGGCATAAATCTGCAATGTGTCCGTTGGAATAACAATGCACCCCGGCATTAGTCTTTATGACAACGATTAATGGTTATTGGTGGGGAAGTGGACGTTGCAATTTTGGGACTTGGTCGTGGTGTGCGATGTCAAATCCAACGGTGAATATAATCAGACCGCATTTGTAATCCTAACAATATGACAAATATGCCGCACGAATTCAAAATAAGTTAACGAAAATAAATATTTCAGCTTTTTGCACTCTTATTTCATAAATCCTTTTGATGGTGTATTTCTTAAGCAAACACAAACAATTTCTGCACTTTTATAATAAGATTGAAATATCGCAAACCGGATTATCTCAATTTGAGAACTACATACAAATACAGTAAATGTGACAGGATGAGAAGGATGCTAGGATAATAGATGCAATTTGCACTCTAGAATAAAAGACCGGTTTCACAACTTGTTATTTATCATAATACTGATTACCATATTAGAGGATAAAATATTTCTTGTTGTTCGTCATCATTTGACCGTTACATTTTCAAAGTAATTCAATCCAACACCTGCTATCAGACAAACAGCACCACTACCCTTCCATAGTCCAGCCAAATGTTTACTTATGAAACAATTGCGTTCACACAATGGCACCACAAATCGGATTTTTTAAGCGCTGGGATCTGCATATACCCGATGGTGACCTTTTACAGCACCCCCGGACTCCAAGTGCCCCCGTTCGAATTAGGACAGGGGGAAAACAGATACGTATCGAATAATCACAGCTCGGAGCCTTCTGTCGCTCTGCACACATTAATTCAGGTCGCAAGGAGATTATAAAACCGGCTCCGTGAATAGAGTTAAATGCATATCACACTTCGCCGCTAAAAGGGGTTGATTTGTACCCTTTTAGCGGAGGCATCGAGTTACGAGTTATTTTCGATCGAGCTACATGTGCGCCTTTCAAACAAATCATGAAATTTTAGAAGCTGTTAGGACGTATTGTTTCTTGCAACGAACGGAGAGGTTTAATGGAAAACATTAAACAATCGCACTTAGATTGCAATACTTTTAAGTTTATTTAGAAAGAAGTCTTTTTAAAATATATCACAGTTGGAGGACAACGAAATTATTTGGTCATAGGCACTGAGTATTTACGTTATCCGCGATGTTTTTCACAACCCCTTTGATTTCGACGTCTAAATTGTTGAAGGCCGTCTTCATTTCAGACACGAGATCATCTAGACAGGCTTCATATCTTGATATAGTTTCTTCACATTGGCATTCTTCAATCGGATCGACATATTCCTCATATAAACTGTATCTAAAAATATCGTACAACTTTCAGTAGTTATATGTTCAAAAATACTGTGCAAGAATTGTTCTTTTCGAAATTTTTTGTTAGGAGAAACATTTATAGGAAATCTATTTATTTGAGACGTGTTTTTCTTTAAACTTGGAAATTTAAAAGACTTGGCAAAAAATGTTGTTAAAACGCTACATTAATACTTAATTTATGTTCTATTTGTTTTGAATTGATAAAGAATAGAAGAGGAAATTGATTATTGCTAAGAATAAAATTAGCTTGAATGTATATCTCAAAAACTTGAAAGCAATTTGGAGCTAAATTAAATGAGCTAAATAAAATATATAAATAATAAATCTGAAAAAAGAAGAAATAGAAACATTTACACCGACTTAATAATAATAATAAAGTCTTGTTCTTTGTAAACCCTAACAATGAAAATCCATAGCATTTGTCCCAAAAGCTCTACTTTTTGAACTTGGAATCTCATAAATAATCAATTCAAACCTAAGGCGATTACCTGAAGTCCCACATTAAGTAGTCGAACTCGAACGTGTCTTCGATTATCGTTCCGTTCACGCAATGTTTCGTCACGGTAATGCTTTTTATCTGAGTGTACTTCACCAAATCGTTCACCAGTGATTCGAGGTACTCGTACAGTTCGTCCTCTTCAAGCACAAAATTAATCGTGCAGTTTATACCGTTAACCTGGAAGATGTTTAATATTTATTTAATTTTTTGTTAAAACAATTCTTGGCTTTAGAATCATGAAATTTATTTGGTAAGTAACATTTGCTCGGCACCTACACCAAAAATTGTTATATTGTTATGTTGAGAGAAAAGGAGAAGTTTATAGATTAATTAATATACAGCAACTATCCACGTTGTATACCGTGTGAGCTCAAGTAAAGGGATGATTTACTTATGCAGAATTAAGGGGCAGAGTTTGGCCATCTTAAAGGTGGCCAAACTCTGCCCCTTAATTCTAAGTACTAAGAGCTTAATAATCAATACGAACTCACAACTTATTAAATAAAAACAATAATCCCCCTGATGCCATTAATAGTTTATTGAAGACCATAAAGATAATATATGTTGTCTTTCTAGATTTCGTTTTCGATTAAACTTTATTTTATAAAGCTTTGCTATTAATTTTATGCATTATTCGAAGTGTAATACTTGGTTTTGTCTTCATTGCTGTAAAAGTACAATTACATAAATATAAAAGGCATTGGCTTTAAAGATAGTTTTATTACCTCACTTTTAAATGAAGGCTGTGCGAATTAGGTTCGTTTCAGAAACCAAAACCTATCGTAGACAAATAACCAAAGAAGAAGAAAAGCGTTTTTCTAACTTGTAAATCTATGTACAAGTAGTTTACACTAATACGTTACGGAGTATCCTATCATAAACCTACAAAAAAGTATTTGCCAGAGAAAGAGGCAAGGAAAATATATAAAATTACTAAAACAAATATGTAGAAAGACGTGAGAGATGTAAGTATAAAAATAAATTCTAAAGAATGAGATGAAACACAAGAGGTCATACCAAAATGTCAAATCGATTTTAATGTAAAGGTGTTCCCTAAAATAAAATATTCCTAATTTAGGATACGCAGATGTTCCTCCATTCCATTTTTGTCTATATAATAATAATAATAATAATAATAAATTTATTAGTCAGACTTTACAGAAGTAGTACAAGAGGCCTCTTCGCAGGTTCGTGACAAGTCAGAAAAATAGACAAAATTAACAGACCACATTATCAATCAACAGAGGACAGTACACAGAAGCGAAAACTAAATTAAATCCTACTAAATTAGAATACGTGTCTAATAACATAATATTGATAATAATACCTACTAACATAATAAATATAATACCTAATAATGACACAGAGACATAGATCTTTAATCTCCCAAAAATTCACTCATTCTATAAAAGGCCTTAGATATTAAAAAATCTTTAATTTTGGATTTAAAAAGTCTCAAACTTTGAGGTATAGCACCATTCTAAACAGAAGTAATCCTGTTAAGACATAGAGCACCCATGAACACACAGCCTTTTTGCCCGACAATTAAATGGTTAAAAGACTCGTATCTCTGGCTTGCCTAGTATCATAATCATGGTAATAATTGTTTTTTTCGTATTCATAGAACTTAGCAAACATCATTAACTCATAAATGTAAAGCGATATAATAGTTATTATACGGAAACGAACGAACAAATTCTTACAACTATGTCGTAAAGGTACAAAGGCCATAGTTCCAATTATTTTTTCTGAATTCGAAAAACATCTGTCAGAATGTCAGAGGAGTTACCCACATGATAAAGCGGAATGGATGAGCCCGAAGTAAATAGTTCGTAACTCCTCTAAGGAGACAAAGTTTCTAAAACTATAAAATAAAAAAGAGTTCGCACTTAACTTTTTAACTAAACTATGTACATGGTTCTTCCAAGTCAGTTTAGAATCTGCTTCGATACCTAAAAATTTAAAGCAATCAACAGCTACGATTGACTTGGAATCATAGAAGATAAGAGGCGAAGTGTCAATTTTTATGTTTTTCGTGACAAATTGCATCATACGCGTTTTAGCAACATTTAACACGAGACGGTTTCCTTCACACCATTTTTTCATTTCACCAATGGCGACATTGCACTGTTGAAAAACATCTTCAAACCCATTCTCGGAAAGTAAAAAACTGGTGTCATCGGCATACATTAAAGTTTTTAATGAAGACACACAGTAGTTAGGTAAATCGTTTACAAATAGCGAGAACAGGATGGGGCCGAGAATTGAACCCTGAGGAACACCAACCTTCACCTCAAGGGCACTGGATTGTGAATTCTTGATAGTCACGCGCTGCGAATAACCAATAAGATATGAATTTATCCATCGATTTGGGATACCACGGATACCCATCACGTCCAATTTGTAGCAAAGTATGTCATGATTAATAGAGTCGAACGCCCGACTCAAGTCAAAGAATAGCGCACAAACTTTCTTTTTGTTGATGAACTTTTCTAGTACACAATTTACTGCTTGAAGTGCGGCTGTAGTGGTTGATTTTCCTCTTTTAAAACCATGTTGAGCTTCACTAAGTAGTTGGTGTTTGTCCAAAAAAAAAAACTTAAACGCTTAATCAAGATACTTTCAAAGACTTTCCCAAACTGACTTTGTACAGCTATTGGTCTATACGAAGCAGGATCGTTGGTAATTCCGTTTTTTTTTATAAACTGGCACAATTTTTGAAGATTTCAATGCCTCTGGGTATTTTCCTTCAGCAAACGATTCATTAATGATGTGACAAAATGGGTCGAATATCAAGTCGGCCACTGCCTTTAAAGCTATTCCGGGTACACCATCCAGGCCAGAACTATGTTTTACACATTTTTCTTTAATTGTTTCTATTACCTCTTTCGTGTCGGTGAGTGAAAGGAACTATTATACTATTCGTCACTTGCAATACAGGTAATTTTTTTCTCTTCTTCTTCTTTTCTCCACGTTTCTTTCGCTTCCTGAAAATTCCACAGTAAAACTTCCGTATTTACTTTTGCAAAAGAGACAAAGAGCATTTTCAATCATTCAGATGTAAAGAATACAAACATAGTGGATTTTAAAATTACGGTAATTAGAGATGCCCGCGGAGGTTGAAACTCCTCCAGCTTTTCCTGCCTTTTTACAGTATTCTCGTTGTTATCTTAACATATTCATTACCTTCAGTATGACTATGTTGGTTTCCTTCGTTAAATTCACTTTTCCTTTATTTAATTGTTCTCTTTCAGCAAAACGCTAGTTACTCCAGCTTTCTTTTCCTTATCTTTTACCCTATCCACTCTTATCTATCAAGAATGAGTAAAAATAGGAGTTTCCACAAATATCGATGACCAATCGATAGAGATGCGGCATTTTCCCTGTTTTCAGGATGGTTATCTCTGTAATAATTTCGTTACTTTTGGAAGTTCAACTTTTCCTTCCCTCTAAGGATTTCACAATAAGACCTTTATGCACTTACTATTATCTTTTTCCTGCAATATGTACACTATTTTAATTTTTTTCTTGGATGTGTTTTCATTTTTCCCTTATCCATCAGTAAAAAAAAATAAAGAAAATAAGCTTCATCGAAAATTTTCGTAGTTTGTAGTCTTTCATCTGCACTAAATACATTTCCTTTTCCTTTTACTTCCTTGATCGTCCTTTTATATGTTTGCTTCCAAAATTCTTCATTATTGCTGTATCTTTACGTTAATGTATTTTAGCACGTTAATGTATTTTAAAAAACACATGTTAAGAACCGTCTCCACGGATTCTTATTATCTCAAGTCTCTTCAAAATATTTTAATTTCGCCTAGGAGCGTTAATTTCTCATCCATTGTGCAGAGCGCCCAATTATATTTGGATCTGCTTCAGACGGTTACAATTAGATAATTACTCAAAATACAAGTTGCCTTCTCTCCTTCTTTTCTTCATGTAAAAATATATGTTTTTCTGGAATAGATCCTACACCTGCGTTTTTTCCCTTATATCGGAAACAAAAACATTATTTTTTAAGGTTGGCAAGATTACTATTTCAGTAAATAATTAGTTCTAATTATTTATTATTTTAGTTACAAATCTTGTTTCCCTAAAATATTTTGAATACTCTTTAATTGAAATTAATATTTTTCTATTTTTACTTTTACTTTTACTAATATTTTGCGTTTAAATTTTTTTTGCTTTCGAGTTTGTCTTTGATTTCATCCGTTACCTTTCTAGGGGAAGTATGGGGAATATCGACCACTTAAGAAAAACCGCTTAGAACTGCCCTTCTAATTACAATTTACGATCGTGTTTTATGTACAGTTTATTAAATACATCCAAATGCACAATAGCAAGGGAGAAAAATGCTTAAATTTAACTAAACAAAACTTTTATTGTGTGAAATAAAATAAAATCAATTGATTTGTATTACCCTACCTTTTCGGATAATTCCGACCACAATATCTTGTAATACCAACCAAGTAAAAAAATAAACTTAGGTTTACAAACTCTTGAAAAAATGAAGGTAAATTAACAGTAGACATAAAAAAACAATGGTTGACAAAAATGACAAATATACCCCTCACTAATTTTCATTGCCGCACATTCTGCATGAGATGATTGTCCACAATCATTATCCTTACCAAATTCCATATATACGATGCATGGCTCCGTAGCCTCTTGCAACGATTTTTTCTTTGCCTTCCGTTTGGCTTCATTCGGTTTATCGTCTGCCAAAAGTTTTCGCTTGGTTACTTTTGATTTTTCTAGATCCATCTTTCTCTTTTTTAAATTTTCTTTAGCTTCTAAATCTTTTTTATTAGGTATTAAGGTAAACAGTTTAGAATGTAACTTCTTGGCATTTTCTTTACTACTACCAGGTCTTAAGAACCGAGGAATCGGTTGAATATCTTCAAATGACACGTTAGCACTCAAACTTTTGTTCTGGTCATCTGTATGGTAAACTACACTAGTATCGGAGTCGCTGTCGTTTTTGCCATTATGGTTTGTCAACAGCCTTTTTCGTCCTGTTGATCCCGAAGAACCTGCTTGTGCGAGGTCTTTGTTTGAAATATTGTTGAAAATCTTATATCTCTCATCGTTGGTCTGATCTGTTGTTTCTTTACCCTTATCAAGTGTTTTGCCTCTTTTTTCTTTGGTGTAATTTTTTCTTTCGATTGTTTTCTATCTGAATCAATTTCTGCGATAATAATAAACTCTTCCTCGTTAATAACATATCTATTTAGTGGGAAAATTCCTGTCGCCTCAAATCCCTTTACACTCTTTCCAATTGTTGCATTTTTGAACAGCTCTGCTATGTCAGTCTGGTCTATTCTTTGGTAGTTTTTGGACTTCATAAAAGAATCACATTCATGATTGTACGCTGTTTTTAGAGGACCATAGAAACTAACGTCGAGTGGCTGTAGCCGGTGGGAAGTGTGCGGTGGTAATGTCACTATGGTTATGCCATTTTCCTTGCAAAAATTGTACACTTGTAATGTACAATGACTACTGTGGTTATCTATAACTAATAATACTCTATCATCGAATGAGCATTTCGTATGCTTGGGGAAGTGCTGAATCCATTCAAAGAAGAGATCCTCGTTGATCCAGCCATTCTTTGAAGTTTTACGGGGTCATTTTTTGTGAGCTCGTATTTCATTCTCATCCTTCCGAAGACGAACATGGGAGGAACGTAATCTCCTGCAGCACTAACTGCACGAACGTATATGTCCTTCCTCTTCGTTATTTCCATATGGTTATTTTACAAATGAGATTATGTGTCCTTATTGTTATAAAATAACAAAGGCCTGAACTAACTAATGTGATAAGCAAATCAAGAAAGGAGCACTTTTTTCAGATTACTCACCTATTTTTAAGTGGCGAATACTTGCATTAATCGTGGCTTAAAACAACTTTTATGCACAAAAGGCGGAAAATTATAACCACTACATCGTCGCTCAGTATACTGTTCAGTATGTTTTAGTACTCACAGATGACACTGTTAAAACGGCAGTTTGCGCAATTTTTTAAATAAAAAGAGGGTGATCGGTTTTACCTGTCTGGTCGATATTCCCATATTTCCCCTATACTCACTAACGTCATGTTATTGTTTTGCCCCGTTTTGCAATTATTTTACTTTTAGATTTTTTAAAATATTTCTATGCTCAATGTTTTTCATGCATCTTCACGCATCTCTAGCTTCTTCCTATTCGTACTGTATTAGAGGTGTTTCTAGTAATTTCAGTGAAAGCACTTGTACAAAATTTCCATGCGGCTTGTGCTCGTCAAAATCTGTTTCTTAGGAAGCTTTCTTCAATAAAAAAGTGTTCGAAGGCCATCCTTGGATTCATCAAAAACTTGCTTAACTTTTTGATTTTTGACAGTAAAAAAATATTACCGCCAAAAATCAAAAGACTTTGTACTTATCGAAATTTGTGACTTTCCTTTCTTTCTTAATCTTTTCAAGTTAATTGATATTGCTAATCTTGAATACATTTTTATAAGAAAGAAAACTAACGAAGAAACTGATTTTCAGATTCTGTATATTCATTTATGAAATTAGTTGTCTTTTACTACCAAAATTCAAAAAGTTAAGCAAGCTTCTGAGGAATATAAGGACGCCCTTCGAATCCTTTTTTATTGAAAAAATTTTCCAACGATGTTCTAATGATAAATAATAATTTATCGAACAGCTGTAAATTCAATTTAAACTGTCACGTTTCGCTCTCAACCTTTAAATTAAATTTACAACTGAGTGATAAATTACATTTACAATTGTTCTGTTAATTTTCAACGAACAAGAAAGAATTTTTATCATGTTCTAATGATAAGAGATGAGAAAAGTTTTTATTATACCACCTGCATTTTTTACACAAATAACTTATAATTATCATGTACTTCCTTAATGAAGTGTAAAGAACAAAACTTTCACTGTTTTATTTATAAATTTCATGTGAATGAACAGACACATTTTTTTGAGAAGGCTGCAGTGACATGACTAAAACGTTTAGTCAAAAAAGACGTCTGCAAGGATGTTAGGTTTTAGCAGAGATTTCACCTAGCGTTTTACTAATTGGCAAAAAGCTGGGGATGAAGCTATTCGTCTTCGTAGGATTATATTGTAAACGTAATAATGTTAAAATCAAAGGAGACTAGCTGCTTAAACCAAAAGGATTTAAAATATTTGTGATCTATAATTAATACCGTTTCAATTTTATAGAGGCACACTTCAAAAAAAATTGTCGCATTGTTTATTAATTAAAAAAAAGTAACATGTAATCATTCCTTTATACTCTTGGATTTCACTGTGATATTTGGAGAAACGAGCGACAATATTTGTCGACGCTTTCAAATCAACAACCGCGTAAATTGTGTTTATATTCAACAAATCAAATACCAACAAATATTGACGTCACTAATTGATAACATGAAGTTATTGTTTATTTGAACTAAAAAAGAGTTTCTACTTACCGTGTTCGCACATACAATAAAATACAAGACGAAGAGGAACAACTGTTTCATGCTGGAAGTACCTGGTGTCGTGGCAGAGTAATTTCGACATTGTTTGCCAAATATCAACGGCGATAGCGATCGTTGTGTTTCATTTGATAAGGCATTCACGTGTTTCACGTTATCAGTATTTAAGGTCGGACGTGGCCTAGAGAGTTAGGCGAGCAAGAGGGAGAGATAAGATGTGAGGTCGAGAAATATTTTGGAGAAAACGCGTTATCGCTTATTTACTAACGATGTGCAGTACGAATTATTTTATTTGCACAGTAAATTTTTATTATAATTCTGTATCTGTAATGAGTAGTACCTAATCAGTACCGAATTGTTAAAATTCAATCAAAAATTTATTTCTTATTTATATATTGAGGACACAAGACAAAATGTATGCCACTGAGAAAACAACAAATAAAATATCTGAAACACTAATCACGAACAGAAAAAAGTTTGCGGCAAAAGCAAATCCTGAATTGCGAAACTATAAGAGGGCGATTTTAAAACGTCTGGCCAATTTTAATTGCTAACGAATTCGCTGATGTTAAATTCATCCAAACTTTTTGACAAGTTAAGCTTTGCTCGCCTGCATTCACAATACACAAGGGATGTCTTCCAAACCCAATAAAACTTAACGCCAAACTTAAAATGATATGAGAATGGAATTATTTTAATTTCAAAGGGAAACTAGTAACTATATTAGCATAGACCAGAGTTTTTTTAACATAGTCGCCCTGTACAGATTGAAAAAGTTGGATGTTTTTTTAATTGATTTCAGTACAAAGCAATAACAGTTTGTTTTGTGTTCTGTATTTGTTTAGTTCAAAACTGTATACTATAAGTATTCTAAAATGAAATTGAATTCTATTTTATTTTTCTCTTTCACATTTAATTTCGAAATTAATGATACTTTAAAGTAGGTAATTTATCAGACAAACCAGAGCACGAGCAACAGCGACACCTCATTTAATTAAGGAAACCTGAAACACCTTTTTGGCGAATGTAAAATTCATTGTTTTTTTTTATTATTTCAGGGTCGGCATTTACGGGCGGCGAAGCGTCGCTCCCGCCGAGGTTTATCTCGAGGGGTAACACGTTCAGGGTCGTCACCGGAGACACCGTATCTCTGCCGTGCGAAGTACAAAACTTAGGTGAGTTTTATTTTTCCGCCCCCACCCCACGTTGTTCCGCATTTAATTTGGGCGTCCCTCCGCGACAATAAAGCGAAGTTATTATCTGGGCTGATAACGACGAAAATAACGGCAATTCGAAACAAGAACTAATGCGGCATTAGCGGCGCAGACGGGAGTTCATTTTATATCGGCAAAGGGTTGTAAAAGTTTCAAAGGGACGAGCGCCTAAGCGACCCTTAGCGGTTAAAGCGGCGAAATTGATCCTTCCGGCAAATCGTGCCGTTTCCGTTATTTCCCTCTTCCGAGACCGCCCTCCTACACGACTCGAGCTCTCTTCGTCTCAGATAGTTCTAATTTGACTTCGTCGCATTCAAACTGCTTTAAAAAAGAACGAATTCAATTCTAACAAAAGAAGTTCTTTTCCTGAGAAATAATTATGGAATATTTTCGAACATTTTAGTTTTTTGCCGTATTAAAATAACAATGGTAAAATTATTTGCATATTTTACTCCGAAATCGTTAGTTGAAATCTTGCATGAAGAAAAGAAAGCTTTCATGTACTAAAGCGATACTTTCTTGTACTCAATTTGTAGCTTTAAGCAGTAATGTAAGTTATTATACTTTCTGATATGAAAATATTACATTTACATTCCTGGAATACACTCGATATCACTGAAAACAGAAAATAAAATAATGTATAAAAGAAAGAGGAAACACTGAATAAGAAAGTAATAATATAATAAAAATAAATGCTATAAATTTAGCTCCATAATTTTAGCTGCAATTGTGAACTAATAAAACCGTTTTAAAACTACTCAAACAGAGGTTTAAATAGTCTGAAGCCACCACAGTTCTACGAGCCAATGAACAAATTTTTCTTAGTACACAGAAGGAAGTCGTGCGATCGCGATCCAATGAAATCGTTGAAACAGTACTCGAACGGAGGTTTAAATAGATCAATTCGAAATCACACATCTCTAAGAGCCAATGAACGAGTTTTTCTCAGTACACGGACCGAGGTTGAAAAGAAATTTGCAAGGAATAGTACGCATTCTTTTAGAAATCTTTTTGGACTCAAATTTTTTGTTTTCTGATTTTGACAATTTGTAAGATAATTAAATTGTTGTTTTGCATGTACTAGTAGTAACAACAATTTGGACCAGGTTTTTCATTTTTAAAATTACCCATAGAAAAAAGAACTGTTGGAAGTAAAGTTCAGTTAGTATAGTTAAGTTTTCTTTCTTTTATTTAACGAATGAATTAAAAATAGATCAGAATTAAACCAGGGAATTAAAAATAGAATTAGGCTCTTGTAATCCTTATGGCTATAATTCTTACACGGTAAAAAAAAAACTGGTCAAGTTTTAATTAACCCCTCTGCAGGCGTACCGGACTTTTCATTAAAAAGGGGGGCGCTCCACACGTAAAATTTTTACGCACGCCGCAACTCTTTCTACGTTTCGGCTTTACGTGTCCGCCGGTCGCAATGTTTTAACCATTGTATTTGCATACAAATTGAAATACGAACCGGAGGGAAGTTCCGCTTTATTCGCGCGGAATCCGCCGGCCACGCCAATCTCGTGTTTTAAGTTTCGCTGCGTTGGCAAAAACTGCACTCTGCGGCCATCGCCTAAATGCTTTTAGCTTTTGTTGCAGTTTTAATTCATTAGTTTGTGGTTTTTTTTTTAGTGGACGAACGGAAAACTTCCCTATCTCGAATTCAATTGTAAAAGAACTACATCACTGACATCGAAACCGGAAATAAATTTTATTGTTGAAAAAGCTTCGGCCCTTTCTATTCCAGGCAGAAAGCAATATGTCTACTGTCTGCAATTTGAATTTATGGGCAGTGACAGAGCATAACATTTAATCGCCAAACAAATGGTAGTAACATTTAAATTTTTTATAAAAATATGTAATTCTAGTTTTCTGGTGATGATCATAAAGACCATGTCTCCCAAAAAACTCCTTCCACTTGATACAAAGTTGAAAGTCTTAATTCCTGTACCTCTCAAACTGAACAATCGTTCTAGAACCTTTGAGTAATTTTTTAATTAATATAGTTCTTGTTTGGTGAAGATTTTTGTAATTATAATTTTGATAGTTTCCAGAACACTTTCTGACATACGACTTCCTTTTCTGAATTTTAATGAATAAAGAGTAAGTAAATTGCTGGCAAACTATATAATTAAGTCACGTGTACTTTCGTCCTTTCATCCGTATAAACGCTCCACGCGTCCTCAACCACCGTAACTTCACATCCGATGATATTTGCGCGTTCTTGTTTTCCTGGCGACCTTTATTTTCGGTTGTCTCGTCGCCCCCTCTGCGCCATAATTTCAACGGGATCGATCCTACCGAATTAAATGTCGGCTTAATCTCGGGGATAATTCCTACCGGCCCTCGGTGTTTGATTATTGAAACAAAAAAAAGTTCGGACGCGTTCGGAATTCGGTGATTTTTCCGGCCTAAATTAAACGAAGGTGCGAGGGCTTTTAATGGGGTTGGGTTTTACGATCGCGTGGGGGAGATTTGGGATGGTGGTGGTGTAATGAAATAAAAAAAATCTTTCCTGGCATGGCTAATGGTGATTTTGATGCGCGCTAATTAGGCTGATGTGAGGCTTAATTTCGGTAAAAAAAAGGCCAGCAAGGTTTGCATGTATTTTCCAGAGGATTAACAAAGAGGCATAATCTAATCATTTGTTCATATTTCTTGCTTTCCTTTCGATTTTATTTTGATAAGATAGCAGCGCCTCCACCAAAACTACACACATTTCCTCATTTCAAACAAGTTTTCATATAAAAGAATCGAACAAATTTTCAGACCTATATTTTTTTTAATTAAATTTGAACACTCAGCAATGTTGTTATCTTATAAAACATACTTCGTAAATATACGAGCAGTTTATATCAATTTTCTCGTTTCATTATTATGCAAGGCATCATCTTTCAGTTGTTTCCTATTGCATCCGCTCAGTGCATAACGTCCAAATAGTTCAGTGCAATGCATTCTTGGAACTTTAGAGAATAATTTAATGTAAATGAGGTGTCACTGTTTATTCAAGAAATACAATTTTGTTCCGTCAGTTCTTTTAACGTTGAATTCTTGAAAGAGAATTAAAATAGAACATGGATCTGAGCAAATTTTGCGTGTTCTTATCAATTGTTCAAATAATTGGTGGATGCGCCAGCTAATGCCATTCTGAAATTGTAAATGTATGGCTATGAAGGAAAAATATGGGAAAAAACAGAGAAACTAATCTGAGCACTCTTTCAAAATTAAATTATAATATATGGTTTATGTGCTTGGAAATAAAATGCCAGGCAGGAATCTCGACTCATGTGCTAGAAGCTAATAATAGATGACGACTGCAGAAACCTCTCATTATTAATAAATGACCTGAAACGTGTTTTATTAGGCCCTCGGGAAATATTTGGTTGATGCAACGGGTGAAATATAAATTTTGAGCCAAAGCGCAAAATTTGCGTCGCTAGTTTGCGTTATTTCTTTAAAATATATTCGCACAATGCTTATATTTAATTCATGTCAAATGAATACAACCACTGATAATACATTATTTAAATTATTATAATATTCATGAGGAAAAACTTCATCCTTTAATTTATTATTATTTCCAGATTTTTTAGTCATCTATATATGAGTATACTTTAATAAATACCAGGCGGTTCAATACATTTCTATTCTAGATTGCCTGTAGAAAAAAGTCAATTCTTTGATTATACCTAAAATATACGCAAATGTAAAATGACTGCTAGCCGATTCACGGCGTTTGAACATACATTCCATGGCCTGCCTACGATGGAAATAAATAAATTGCATTTTATAAAATAAAAGGAACTGTAATAGTAGAAAATTATCGAATTCTAAGGAAAAGCAAATAATGAGGATAACACCAAAAAGTAAAATAGAAGAAAAGTAAAAGGAAAGAAAAATTAATAAATACAGTTCTTAATTATAAGTAGAAGAATGTCCAGAAGTAGTACAAGTACATACAATAAGAATAATAGTCTGTAGAAGTAGTACAAGCGAATACAATATAAATAACAGTCTATAGAAGTAGTACAAGTAAATATAACAATAAGTTTTAGCGTGTAGTATAATACAATATCAGTACAAGCAAATATAAATAAAAAATAATAGTCTGTAGAAGTTACAATACAATATAAAATAATAGCCTTTAGAAGTAGAACAAGTAAATATAATAAAACAATAAATTCTTTACAAAAGTTTCAAAGGTGCTAAGTGTTTTCGCTTTTTCTCTTTAATGCGATCTATGTGTCATCGCCAACGTCTCATGAAACGGTCTAAGTGCCAGACTTAGAAATAATAGTTTACATCCAGATGCAAAGATGGCGTTGGAATTATGTCCATGTTTCATTTCCCGGATGCTAAGTACCGTTTAACATCCATTTAGCCATTTAACACAAAAAAAAACAGGCGTTGTAACTCGGACATTGGATCTGTTTGTACAGGTATCTGTGATAACAATTTTGATAAAAATGGATACACAACGTCGGAAAAGTGGTACTGGTTCTTTTGTTGCTGAGCAGAGAAAGTTAAAAACTACGGGAAAAGCTTATGTTGCTCGAAGTAGCAAACAAGTGATGGGAAAATAGCAACCTAACCTAGAGGTAATTTTGTATCTTTCCTATGCAGGATGAGTCCAAGTTGAGTCTCTTTTTTAATAAAACTCGTTAAAAGAAACATTTATTTTCACAATTAAAAAAAAATTAAAAATAGAAAACTTATTATATTACTTTTGCAAATAAAATTTATTAATTGTTTTATTGATTATAATTTATTTATAAAATTAAGTTTTCTTGCCAGATGAAAATTATAAAAATTAACTAAAATTGTGTAACTGGCAATATAGAAAGTGTTAGTGTATTTCGTATATTTTGCAAAAGAATTTCGTACTTTTATCATTAATTCTACAAAATTTTGATGAGGTCTAAATACATGTATAAGCCGAAATACATGTATAAACTCTTTCCTAACACTTTCTATATTGCCAGTTACACAATTTTAGTTAATTGTTATAATTTATTTGAAGAAAAGGTTCAAAGTGGTTGCCATTCTGATTTATACAAAGTTGAACTTGACTCACCCAAAAGTAAATAAGTAAAATCAAAATGACCTGAATGATTTTATTTACAAAAATAATATAAGCTTTCTATTTTTAATTTTTTTAATGTTTCCTTTAAAGAGTTCTACACGCTATTAAAAGTTTTTCTCATCTTAGGAATCACAATGTCTTGTTTGTAATAAGTAGAATGTATTTTTAGTTTAAATGTAAATTTGCATGCAAATTTGAATAATTTTTTTAACATTCAAGCGTCTGCTGATTCACTTCTGAATACGAAGGAAGTACAAATAAGTAAAACTGTCCATACCAAAGTTGACTCCAGGTACCAGAATACCAGATACCAGAATGCTTTTGTTCAAAGACAGTTTTACTGAATCAGGACGTTTCTTAGAATCCCCATTTAAAAAAAAAGGTAAAACCCTGCAGGATGAGAAAAACATAAGAATTGAAGAACTACCACATGTAAACCACATCGGTGCAAATAAGAAAAAACACTTAGAGTCAATGATAAACTTCTTAGGACAGGAACAGCACAAGAACTTCTACAGAGAGATATTGCAAAATTGTCAATTGGCACTTAGCACTAAGACTTCCTGTTCGGCACTTAGCACATTTCCAAATTTTTTTTTCAAAATAATTGTTATATTTTTCAGTGTTTACTCGTAATTTTGAGAATTTTGTTCAGAGTAATATAAGGAATCTCCAAGCGTTAAAACTGTGGTGTATGTTTGATAATTTTTGTTTGTTTGTTTGTTTTTTCTAAATATCTTTGTTTCATGTTTTTGGCACTTAGCACCTTTGAAATTTTCACTCTTCAATTATACATATACAAACAGGAATATTTCCAATTCATATGAAAGTGTACAAATCTAATATACAAAAAATGTAAGTAAAAATCGTTAAATATTTACAGCTAAGTAAATCCACATGCAAATGCCTTTGTCATGATACACTTCTCAGTTGAGTTTTAAAATTATTAGAAACAATGCTGTAGCTGTGACAAATTACATATACTGTTAATAAAATGTCTTTAAAAATATTTCATCTAGCTAAGAAATAAATTCTAATACAGAAAGTAAGATTTCAGATGAATTTGTACTTTTGGATTCTTGTAACTCCCTTGTAAACAGTTGATACTAGTTTATATTGTGAATGGCACAATATTAGAAAATGTTCACATTCAGATTTAAAAATTTGCCTTCACTTTTGATGTAGTTAAACGAAAATAATTTAGTGTATGCAGAGGCCAATGTCACATTGTAGAGGCTAACAATAGATGACTATTGCAGAAGCTTCTGATTATTAATGAGTAATCGGAGACTTGTTCTACTACTATCCCCAGGGAACCATTTGGTAAATGCGACCGACAATAAGTAAAACATAACTGGATAGAAATACATATCACATCAGAACTTGCTTAGTTTGTAATGTTCTAACGTTTATCTAATAACTTACTACACTACTTAAAATATAAAAATAGTAATTGTACTTTATAGGCGTATTTCATTTTTAAGTAAAACCTGCCACATTTATAAAGTTTAAAAAGTACCTCTTTATTGTACAAAAATTAATTTACATTTTGGCCCGATCTTTCCATCTCCTGATAAATTTATTCAGTGAATAACTTTACGAATCACCATGGAAACCATTCATAAAAATCAAGTTATTTGCCAAATAACGTTATCCAGAACTTTATTAGGAGGTGGAAAGATCGGGCCTTAATCAAGTTAATTTAATAAAATGTTTTACATGTTAACAAATGAAGTTACTACTTTTATTTTTGGGATAGTGTATAATAATAGAACAAAAATATTCAAATTTTGTCACAGAATATGTTACGGTATTTAACATATAGGTTGTGTTTTTCCTGCGAACATACAGCATACAGCTATGCGGCTGTGCGATATAGAGGTTGTTCTTCCATCCCATCATCAATAATCATATCTTCCCCCCACGCTCACGCATTTAAGATACAATCGTTCAGTTAAATATTTTACAGTGTAGTTACTGATATTTACTCTAGCACGCCATTGAAAAATTTGGAGCAGAATGCATTCGAATTAAATGGAACATAAAGTTAGAAATTTGAAATAACATTTGTGGTGGTGCATATTTCATGATGGAATCTCGGCTCCTCTACAGTTTGTGGAAATGCTGTTGATTAACATTTTCAACTTGAATAAAATTTATTAAGGAGGGAATGATGAAGACGCGTAAAACCAGTAAAAAGTTTTCGGCCTCGGGTCGGTATGTCCGGAATTCGGTCTAAAAACGAGGCGAACTTCAGATGAACAATGCCCATTGGCGTGGCGAAACTTGGCACAAACATTCCAACAATCGATTCCGACTGCGAGCAAACAGGTTAACTGTGGCAAATTAAATAATTCGCGCATCAGCTGCGAGCCGGTGCCACTTTGGAATGCAGCTCATATTTTAAAATGATTACGCGTATTAGCGCGGCAAATCCGGCGTCGAATTGATGCCGGCGTCCGCTAATTTCATAACGCCGAGTTTTAAAGCGTCGGTGGCTCCGAAATTGCTGTTTCGCCGAATATTGCGTCATTACAAAGGCCGCGCCCCATCGGCCTTAATTAATATCGGCCGCGGATTGCCGATTTTAATTACAAAAATGATTTAATCACGTTAACGTCTCGTGCCCTCACAAATTAAGACATCCATTTCATAATCTTAGGGAAACGTTATAAAGTTATCATATCCAGAGAGCGAATAACGTTAAGTTTTTGTTATCACAATTAGGCAACTTACCTTGAATAGGCCATTTACAAAATGCTAAATAAGTTTGAATTAGTAAATATAAAATAAATGTACAAGCTTCCGTAAGTTCAATAGTTATGGTTTAGGTAAAACCTAAGGTCATCCTCTCTGATCATATCCTTGTAAGTCTTAATTGTTTCTACCTATATTTGTTACAAAATATCAGTTTACAAAAAATATTTTCTTCTTTAAAATATTTGTTTACGTTTAATGTTTATTTAAAATACCTATTTCATTTAAATATATGTTGATTTCAATGTACCGAGTGAGCAAAATAAAAATGAGTTTCAGTAATCCTTGCAACTTTTAACTTTTATCAAAATAGCGCCACATTAAAGATAAATGTTGAGTTTCAATAAATAAGTTAAAAATGCAGTTGCTAAAAAGAATCAGTGACATCTCCCTTAATTTCATAAGTAAAATTCAAATATTTCCTTCCTATTTATCTTGTGCTTTATTAGTCTGTCCAAAGAGATGAAAGGAATCAGAGAAGTACATGAATTAAATACAGACGTGTACGACTGAATGCATACCCAGATGTTATTCATTTTTATATTGCGGATCTTTTATTAGACATACGAAAGAACTCTCATTCGTTCAGGAAAACAAGTATCAGAAGAAGTGGTCCTTATATTATACAACCTGTTTAATAAATCTATGACGGCAAAAGATTTACAAAACTTTTTACACATTTTTACGAACTGAAGTACTTAGGCAAAAAGTCTTTTATTATTATTAGGTTAATCTGCCTTAAAATTTACACTGCCAACAATATTATACGAGCTTATGAACTTCTACTAAGGTCGTACCCATACCTCGTCCTCTAATACGAAGACACCTCCTTCTGTACTACAGAAGTGTAAGCAGGAAGAATGTTTTTAATTAATTACGAAGGCTAGTATTTGATAAGGCGAAGCAAAGACAGTTATTGTTTATCCTGTGCCATTTTTCTTGCTTCATTCCATGTCTTATCTTTATTCAACAGTATTTTGTTCAATGTATTCTGTGGTCGTCCTCTGTTTCTTTTTTCCGTCGTCCTCGTTTCCCATATTTGTTTCATTTGTTGTTGTCATCCATTCTCTGCAGGTGACCCCACTAGCTTAGCTGTCATCTTTCGACGAATTCTGTGACTGATGTTATTTCTAATTCTTCTCTGATTTGTATGTTTCCTATCCGATCTTTTAATGTGACTCCTCCAACTTTCCTCATGTATTTCATTTCAGTAGCTTCCAGTCTTTGTTTCAACCTCTTGTTTAGTGTCCATGTCTCACATCCGTATGTCATTATTGGCCTAGAAATTGTCTTGTATACATTTAATTTTGTTTTCTGTGTTATTTGTTTTTTACTAGTAAATTTCTTATTCATGACATAGTACAGTTTGTTAACTTTTTCTATCCTTTCGTTTATTTCTGTTTTTTGATTAAGTTTGTTTGTAAGCCATTTTCAATCTCTGTCAGAATAATCACATCGTCTGCAAAGGCGTTTATCTTGTTTTTTCTGGGGATTATCTGTGTTTTCCTTAATTCTATATCTTTCTTCTCAGTTCTCGTGTTTGATGTATTTATTTTTGTGCGCGATATAGCCGTACTTATGGGAGCAGCGTGCTGCGCGACCTAACACACCAACAAGCAAATCGATAATGATTTATAGATAAATAATAATATTGATGAGAATTGATTAATATCACTTCAGAAAAGGTCTAAGTATGCTTCGTCACAGTCAGGTAAAATACTTTACTTACCTAGGCAGATAAAGTACCGATTTCTCTCCTTGAATGGATGTGATAAAATTGTACTTTCGAATGTGGTACTCCAAAAAAAAATGACACCGAAATTAATCGTCCGTTAACATAAAATATAAACGAACTAAAATAAAATCTTGGGAAGATTTGAAAAGGCAAGGGGCACAAAAAAAGAAGATACTTAGAAAGTACATTTCAAAATATGCATTATGAAAGAATCCAAATTAGACAATCTCTAATAATATCAAAATAATTAATTATATCAGGGATCGGGCTGGAAAATACTTCCATTGCCTTCAAAGGGTTCAGTTTAGAACTTCGCATACGGTCATTATAACCGAGCGCAAATATTGGAACTGAAAGCAATTAATTATAAAATGTGGCTGGGTAAACACATCTCCAATTATAGGCTCATTACAAAGAGGCAAGCAAAATATAATCGCCGCCATTCCGTTTCGTATTTTCATTAGTACCGTCTGGAAGTTCGAATAATCGTTAGCACTAGCTTTAGCATTAACATTTGTTGCGGTTGATTCGTGATTCTCTTTCATTTGGTTTTAATAACGCTATTGGAAAACATTATAATAGAACTACAATAAATAATATCTAGTGTTTAGTAGACTTAAATAATATAATAGTAACATTCGATTTTACAGATGTGAACTATTTCTGTTGTTAAAGTAATTCATAATAGTTACTGTTAAAAATTTGCTACGCTGAGTGACACTAAATTACGTGGACATGGCTTAACCACAGATTTTAGGGCTCAAAATAAGACGATTGAACCCAACATATCTCTATCTAAAAGTGCTTCGTTAAGCTAGTATTCTGCTAAAAATTTCTTGAAGGCAAATCACTTTTCTAGATAGTTTTAGTAATTTGAAGTAAATAGTAAATAAAAAACCACAACACAGATTTTGCAATAACTTTGTTGAGGATAAGAAAATAACTATAATTAATAAGTTTTTACAAAGGAGCATTCATTACGAAACTTTTTCTTGTCTTTCTAATTATTAATGCTTCTTAGGGTTTAGTCACAAAATAGAAAAATCTAACTGCTTATTGAAAAAAAGTAGGTAGTACATGAAGAACAAATGCCTCTTACAATCATAACTAATTTATTTTTAGAAAGAGTGATTCCCTAACAAATTGTTGTTCTGTACTTAGCAAATTTTCATACCCGTTATTATTAGTCAAAAGTAGATAAACTTAAATGACTGTAAAGTATTTTTTGCAAACAGTTTCTCAATTAAACCGAAAAGTATACTAAGAAATGACCCTTTGTAAATAAATTACTAATGTATGTAAGAGACATTTATTCTTGTTCAAAATTGCTAATAAATTTCTTAATGTAGAGACAACTCATGAAAATATAAATACAGGTAAGAGTCAGAACAGACTTATCAGTAAGCTTAGGATAATTAATTATGCCTTTGCATATTTGCATATGCAAATGCATATTTTAACATTTTTATAAATAAATGCATATTTTAATTCTTTAGGGCATTAATGCATAATTTGTTGCATTTTTTGTTTTAATTGTAAATTTTTCATTATTTCTTGTTGCCAAGTGAAAACCGACACTTTATAGCAGACAATCTGGAAATTCCATAAATAGTGTTTTAAAATTAGAACTCTTGGAAATAATAAGAGGATTACCAGGGTATGGGGTACCCCTCTTATGTTACAAGGAAATCCTACAGAAAATTTCATCAACCTTCATTAGTTGTGTGCTGATTGCAATAGTATTAACATCCCTCAAGATGCCAAAAGAAAAAAAGTGTGTAAGTGCAATGTTAAATCAGTTTGTGAAGGACTACGATGATTTTACAACAGATGGGTGTGTGTTATTTTGTAAATACTGCGAAGTTTATGTTACGGCAACCAAAAAAGTTTCAAGTCACGCAGCATTTTCGAACCGGAAAACATGCAAGTAATAAAAATCATAAAAGGGGAAATAACGAATGGAAAGTGTTAATTTCTAATTTACCAAGGCCTGGACCTAAACGCTCAGAATTCAATGAAGAACTTTGTAAGGCTTTTATTTGTGCAGACATTAATTAAAGAATGAAGCTCTTTGCTATTTTTTGGAAAAATATACAAAGCAAAATATTCCAGATGAATAGACATTAAGAAAAAATTATGTTTCCGAGTTCTGTACAACAACATTGGACAAATTAAGGGCAAAAGTAAAGGATCATTCTATTTGGGTATCGTTGGATGAAACAACAGATCAAGAACAAAGATGCATAGCAAATTTTGTGTTTGGTATATGGTCAATGAAGAAAAAAATAAATAATATCTGCTGACTTTAAAAGTATTGGACAAAGTGAATCATTCAATAGTCGCTGCTTTTTTCAACGACTATCTAAGTTTATTGTGGCTGTCTGGGATTTTGTGTGAAAAAGTTCTAGCGGTTTGTAGTGATGCTGCACCATATATGTGCAAAGCAATGCGGGGACTACAGATTTTATACCCAAACATGATGCATGTGACCTGTTTGACACATGGTTTATATCGAGTAGCTGATTTAGTTCGTAATCTTTATTTAAACGCTAATGTGCTAATACCATCTGTGAAAGAGATTTTTTTTAAAGCACCAAGTCGTGTTCAGAAGTTTCGAGAAATTTCGGGAGACGTTCCACTTCCACCTGCGCCAATCATTACAAGATGGGGAACTTAGATCGACGCTGCTGTGTATTTTACGCTGAAAATTTTGAAATTGTGAAGAAAATTGTTGATGAATTCGACTCTACGGAAGCGTATTGCATTAAAGAAGCACAGAGTATTCTGAGAAAAAAAGTATTCGAGAAGATCTAATTTTCATTCGAGCTAATCTGGAATGCATTTCGATTGCAATTTCTAAGCTAGAAGCTAAGGGATTATCTTTACAAGATGGCATTGAAATGGTAGAACATTAGCTAAACTCAAGAAAAATGTTTTCATCAATAAATTAAACGAAGTGCTGTCAAGAAATAGATATCAACAACTGAAGAATATAAGTGAGGTATTGCAAAATGAATCGACCCTTAATAAAAAAAAAATAAACATTTAAGTGCCAGTGACGTTGTAAAATACGAATTTGTGCCAATAGTGTCAGTACAAAAATATTCCTGCAGACAATAGGCGCAAATTTACTTTTGATAATTTGTTACGCCATGTTGTAGTTAAATGTAATTATAATTTATTTCTATAATGTAATTAATTTTCATATAAAGATATTATGTTTTTAATTATTCTTTACTAAATAATTTAGAATTAAAAAAATTGTTTGTGTTTTTTAACAAAAAAATAAATGTGTTAATATAAAAAAATACTATTTATTCTATAAAAGTGAATTCTTAGTGCATATTTAAATGCATATTTTTGATCATTTTGGAGCATATTTAAGTGCATATTTTTGATAATTTTGGTGCATATTTGCATGCATAATTATCCTAAGTTTACTTATCAGCAAATATCCTTCTACATGATTCCCTAGGTTGTAATTCGAACATAAGGCGCAGAATGCGTTTTTGATGTACAAACAGGTGATTTATACTTGTTGACTGCCCCATAAGACTATATTGTAGCTTAGATGGGAATACACAATTGCGTAATAGATCTGGGGCAGGACGTCCACGGTCACTACACTTTTCATTTTAGTAATAGCAAAATAGGAGGTTAACAGTTTTTTTGCAAATAAAGTCCACGTGATCTTCCCACGATAAGTTACGGTCCATTACAAGTCCTAAAAACTTTACATTTGAGGTACAGTCCAGTTCAGCCAGAGGCAATGAAACATTGTTTATCAAGTGGAGACACTGTGTTTTATTGATATTCAAGATTAATTTATTTGTGTAACACCAGTTCTTGAATTGTTTCATGATTTGTTCAACTGTTAACGTCAGCGTTTCTATAGAAAAGGATGAGACAGCGATTGAGGAATCGTCTGCGTAGTTAATTAGAAGTCCTTGAGTTATTGCTTATCATCATTTATAAATAAAATAAATATCAAAGGACCCAAAACTGAGCCTTGAACAACTCCCTCATTTAAACTGAAATTTTGTGATATAGGGTCTCCAATCTTGACTGTTATTTTTCGGTTTGTTAAATAGGATTACATTCGATGAAGTATGTATTTCCAAACAGAATAACTTCTCTATAATAAATTTGTGATCTATACCATCGAAAGCTCTTGATGAATAAAATTTAGAAAGTTCACTGAAGCCGTTTCCGTAGATCGGTTAATACGAAAACCATGTTGAAAATCATTCAGATGTTTGAATTTTTCTAAGAAGTGTAGAATACGGTTCAGCATTATTTTTTCTATTACTTTAGAAAAGGTACTTAATAAACTTATTGGTCAGTAATTCTCAACGTGATGTGAATCACCTTTTTTTAGTATAGGAACAACACCAGCGATTTTCAGTATAACTGCAAATGCTCCTTCTACTACAGATTGATTGATGAGAGTTGCAAAAGGATGGATAATAAAATTGGTTACATATTTAATAACTTTTGAAGATATTCGGTTGGAGTCACAACTGGTTTTACTTTTCAGATTGGAAATTATCGCTGCAACTTCCTCTGGGAAAACAGGATGGAAAAACATCGTGTTTTTCATTACTTCTCCAGTAGCACATGCTTTGGATATGTTGTCTTCGAAATGCTCTGATAATTTGACCGCTGTCACTGTAGAAAAATACTTTCCAAACTCGATTGCTGCATCTACGGGATTAACTATCTTTTCATCACCATTGTGTAATACTACCTTGTCTTTCCTGGAGGGTAGTTTTCCAAAGTTATTGTTAATAATTTGCCACGTTGCCTTAGTTTTATTATTTGCCCTTTCGATCTTTTTTGAGTAATATCGGGCTTTAGTTTCTGTTATTAATTTCTTATAATCCTTTTTGGCTTCTCTGTACTGATATTTACTTTGTTCATCGTTCATAAGGAAATAAAAATGTTTTAAATTTTCACTGTATTTTATAATTTCAGATGTGACCCAATTTTTTTCTTTTTTGTAGATCCCATTATTTACTGGTTTTCTGCATGCTTTTTCATAGTTATCAGTACATTTTTTTTAAAAAACGTTCAAATTTAAAATCAATGGACAGCTAGGAATTTATAATTGACAAAGTTTATATTATTTTTTATATTAATCTTAACGGTTCTATTACTTCAAATCTTATCGGCTTCACTTATTCTGAAGTTGGTAAAAGAAGTATAAATATAAATGAACTTTGTATAAATTACAATAGCCGGCTTTCACAATTTTTGTTCAAGATCCAGTGTGTAATCGAATAAGTTTCACTTATTGTAATCACTATTAATACATATGAAAGTATAATAACTTCGAAAAATCTACGTTGACTTTTTATAAAAGAACGTTTGAGAAGCAGTGGATGTGATTTAAATGCTCCAACTGAGGGAAATTTACTATTATGTGCAATAAATGATGGAACAGTAATCCTGTAAGAAAGGATAAGGAGATTAACAGCTTTTTTTAATACTATAGATACTCATATTGGTTTATAAAATATAAGGCAGCATGTTGTTGATCTAATTAAAAACAGATTACCTTTAATGTCTAAGATCTTCATCATAATTATTTAACATATAACAATAATAAAAGTATTGAACTTTATCGAATTCATTTTCTTCGTTATTTATTCCTATAATAAAATTTTTCTGTGGTAAATACATAAAGTTAGAAAAAAATTAGATATTCCTTGCATGACTTCTTTCGAAATCTGGAAAACGAACGTGTTCCACTTCGCTCCTAAAGGTTGAGGGGCACTCAAGAAAATTTAAATCTGTAGGTGGTAAATCTTTCATACGCAATGCTCAGAAAAACTGTGCGCCCTACATAAATAAATGATTCCTTCCTTTATTTCCGGCGGAGTTAAACTTCCAGGAGTTGCAGAGTTTATCATCTAAATTCAACTTTAATAATAGATTCGCCCCGCGAGGTGGCCGTTCCTGTTTTTCCCCGGCGAAACAGAAACAAAGGCAGTAAAGACGGTCACCGGCATAATAGAATGATATAATTTTAATTAGGAAATTAACCCAGCGCGGGAAAACATCTCCCTAACACGGTTTGTAGTTCGCGTGCGCGCGCTAATTCAGAGACAGCCAATTCTCTCATGTGCAATAATATTAATTCGCGGCAACAAAATTTAACTGCTTCATGCAAATGTTGTCGGGGTCGCTTAATAATTTAGGATTAATTGCACGTCAGAGATGTTCATCTCTTTCCGGGGTGCATGAGAGAGAAGGAGAGGGTGGGTGCTTGAAGCCGGTGATAAATTAACGTGGAATTCCGCGCGCTGCTTTCTGCAGATAACTTCCTTAAGATTTTGCCGGTGTCGTCTAAATATATTATTGTTCTTAACACGTGCTTAATCGCGTCGCTCTGCATTTGCTGCAGGGAACCGCGAATGGAAAAGCGTCGGAGTTCGTGCCGACGTCTTCGCAAAACTAATTAAACTCGTCGATGGTGTTCGAAATTTGTAGTCCTGCGACGCTATGTGTGGTCGTACGAGCGTGAATTTGATGGGGGACCTGGCAAACTTCGAAGGAATCAAGGCGACGACGGCGACGACGTCTTCTCGTAAAACTAATTAAGTTCAATGATGGCTCGATTTTCTAAAGCTCGACGCACGGCCGACTGGCTTGAGGCAAACATCCGTGACACTGCATAACTAATTCCGATCTGTCGCTTAAGAGAACGCCTATCTGTGTGATTTTACACTTAACGAACTACAAACATGTTATCTATCGAACAACCACTCCACCGGTTGACCTTAACGCTGCACGCGCTGAAAGCAACCAGCGGAATTCATACGTACCCTCTACAAAGGGGTATTTGTATTAGGGCTTAATTTGCATACGCCCTATTGAAAGAACTGCTCGCAAACAAGTATAATGATGAGCGTACAGCTGTACACATAGACCGCCCCTTTGTTGTGTGTGATATATACGGTAACAAATTTCATTTTTGTGCCTTTTGTTGGCGGAATCGGGTTAACGCGGACGGCGGAATTAATTTCCAAGTTCAAAAGTTAAAAATTGCTGACGGCGCTCGTACAAAAGTCATTCGTCGAGGGCAGGCGGTTTTATTTTGTTGTTTTAAATCATTTTAATTATGTACGTCGTAAAACTCCATTGTTTGTCCGAGAATGCCTTCATTTATCACTTTTCGCGTATATAATTTGCCAAGATTATATTCATTGCGTGACGTCTGCGGATTTGAAATTATAAATTGTGATAATTTTTTTTGCTCGCGTTTCAAAAGTTGCCAAATAAGTCAAAAATTCATTCGCGATCTACCCGTTCCAGTTAGCCACTAGTTACTAATTACTGGAGTTCTGTTAAACTAGTTAAAATCTATGGTATTATGCACAGTGAAGTTGATTTTAATTAATCCTCATATGTCATAAATTTGTAATCCGTTTCCCACTTTACAGAAATCTTGAAGAAATTTTTTTAGAAATTTTACCTCCTTAAAAACTATGTACGTCGAATGCATCCAAACTTAAAAGTGAATCCAGGTTGTGGTAAGTATCTTTGCTTAAAAACAACAAATAAAATGTCCACATGATGAGTTTCTCTGTAAATGTTATATTATGAATTCCAGACTCTAGAGTAACACCTACAATTTTGACAAATTAGTTTTGTTTACGTCACAAGTTCTTCTTATAGTGAAAATGAATCTAGAAGTTTTAGTTTCATTTAGACTCAGTTTATTTACAACAAACCAGCATTAAAAAAATAATCATGAAATTTTTTTGTGTAGATGGCTAATATATTATTTTTAAAAATAATAAACTATAATGCTCACACAAATCACTTGTTAAAAAAAACTGAAAAATTGGTCGATGACATCATAGCTTTTCCTGTATATTTAATGTCAATGACATATTATGCTTATAATTAAATAGTCTCTGACTGTAAGAACTTTTAAAATTGAATAATTAAATTATAGCATAACGAAACTAGTTTGGAGTTTTGGTTTAGAGCACGAAAAACTAATGAATTTATAGATTAAAATAACGGGGTATTAAAACTTCTCTTCAATTGCCCGAATATTAAAACTCAAATCGTAATTGTTATAAAGTGTTTATACCGTATGGACATAAAAGCATTTAAAAAAGCTTTTAAAAATGCTTAAAATCAGAGGAATATGCACAATTTTAATTTAGGAAAATCAGACACGTACAAAGCAAGAAACAATTTACAATGCAAGTTTCCAGCACAAAATTCAAAATTAAGCTCACCAACTACAGTCCCAACTAATTTTCCATTCACTATGTTCATGTACCAAAAATATTTTCTTCCACATAGGTAATGAAGATTAGCAAAATTTTACTTTGCAATTTCACAATTATTCGAAGTTGTAGAAGTTACATTCTCGGTATTCAACTTTATGCAAAATTCGGCGTCTATCTAGTAATGCATAATAATGAGTGCAATATCCATGCACGACCTATTTAAGTCGCACGATATTAAAGTGACACGTATTTACCTCGTATTTACCAACAGAAATGAGACCAACACTGAGTACTATAATCTACTGATTATGAATACATTTCATATATATACTTTATAAGCGAAAACTCTAAATGGACGTTAATGAAAGTCTGAAACGATAAGCTAATAATAATGAATTTTTGAATATACATAAAATAGATTCCTCAAAATTTCACAAATTTTATTTATATGCATACGTGTCTTTTCACAATGATAAACAATCGATATTGAAACTGTAAGTTGATACAAGGAAATGAAAATATTGAAGCAATTGACACTCTAGGCAATTTTTAAATCGAAATATTAGAGACTTCATTTGACATTTTTATTTTTAAAATTAAACTATGGCAACTAATTACGAGATACTAATGAACTGCAGTTTTTAAATTTCACACTAGCTTTAACCAGATCCCCCTTGGACTTCACATATTCAAACTTCAAATGAAATTCGTCCAGTGTAAGCGGAGCCACCGCGCAATTTACAAAATATGTGAAATAAATCTAACAGAGCCCTTAAAACGCGAAAGGAATTTAAAAACATTACACCCCTCGAGCTCTGCAGGCGAAGCCTTTTTTCATTTCCTCCTCCCTTCCACGTGCATACATCAAAGTCGCCGCGTTAATGCCGAGACTCTTTCATAATGCCCGTTAACAAGCTTTCATAAAAAAGACGCAAAGGCGTTAGATTCGGCGCACGGTTATCTGCCATCGTAATTGTAGTGTGCTGTAATTTACATATAAATTGCGAACCACCGGAGTAGCTTCGTACCGGAGGAACCAGAGCGGGACGAGCTGGTACGACGCTCCGGGCGGACACGCTACTGCATGATGGAATGACAAATTAAATCAACAAGCGTCGGAGGATTACAAATTTATATATTTGTTAGACGATAGCTTCGTGCTTCTTACCGTGTGTTTTGTTGGCACGCAAGCTGACTATAAGCTCAACTATCGTTTTGAGTTACAACGGTTTAATTACTGATACTTGTTCTGCTCGATGACCTGTGTGATGCGCTTGAATTAATTGATGTTCCACTCCGGTTGAGGATTAGAATATGTGCCTGGAATTTGAAATGACACTATGCAATTAGCTCGTTTTCTAATTGATTACATCATTAATATCCTTTCTTATTAATTAATAATTTAGTAAATCAACAAGGCATGTGAGTTCAAGTAAATATATTCATTTATTTTCCTACATTTCAACTATTAATCTAATAAGTGTTAGTGGATTTTTACTTATTAATATTATAATTTTCACAATATAAAGTCTTTATAATTAAAGTTTTCCCAGAAATTAGAGGGAAAGAAATTTCCAGCTTTTGTTGAAGGATATTTTGATAAACTTCAATTTATATATCAAAATATTGTGTTCGTTGCGTTTCGGCTTTTCTTTTTTTTTCCAGTTTTATCCCCCATACTATATTTGGTTCAATCTTTCATTGCTCTCTGTGCTTTTATAATACCCATTAATGTAAAGCTTTCGTTCGTTCTATTTTTCCTTCCTATGAATCTGCGAACCTGAATCATCGCAAACAAAGGGGCCGATTTATTATTCAAGTTAAAATAAAACATATCCCATTGCGCAATGATTTACTGCTCACTAAACATTGGCAGACTAATGATCGCAATGCTAAATTAGCTCTTAACGGGTATGCTTTGTGTTCTAGTTATTGTCGTTCAAGGATGATACATGGTGGAGTAGCAATCTACAATAAGGCTTCAATTTCTTGTCGTAATTTAAGTTACATAACTGAATTTTCTATGGAGGGTGTGATTGAAAGGTGTAGAAGTATCAAAAGGTAATACTAAACTAGTGGTCGTTTACCGTCCTCCTTTAGGAAATTTTTATACTATTTTATCCATTTTTCGTAGCTTACTGGGCGTAGTTTTACAATCTAACAAAAATTTTGTGTTTGGGGGAGATTTTAATATTAATTTTTTATTCGAAGATAGCGATACAATGATGTTTCGCGACTTTTTGGAATGTTACGGTTTCACATATTTTATAGAATCATAGAAATTTTAACATAATGTCATTGCTGACCCCGTATGTATAGCCATTCGAAGAAATTTTAGCACTGAAAACTTCAATCAATTTTCTTCTTATTTATCATGTGAAGATTGGCTAAACATCTTTGATAAGGATTGCCCGGAGTCTAACTTTGAAAATTTCATTTCAACGTTTTTGCACTATTCTCAATAGATCCTTTCCACTTCAGAAATTTACGTTAAAGCGTAATAGTCACTCTAAATGGATTACAGAAGAAGTGGAACAAATGAAGAAAACTTGCTAAAAAAGTCTAAAAGTAAATATTTTGAGAGTGTCATTTCTAAAGCAAACAACAAAAGTAAAGCAATGTAGAACGTAATAAAAGTTATAACAGGTCACAATAAGTCTAGGGCATGTGGTATCACGATTAAACATGAAGATATTGTGTTGTCGATCAAGCTGCGGCTGAAAAATTTAGTAATTATTTTGCTTCAGCTGTTTTGAATACTTTAAGCTGCATCAATAATACAATTGACTCTCAGCTTTTTTGCAGCAAATGTACCAACGCAAAATAAATTGCAACATTAGACCAAAGTAAATCCGCACTTGGACTTTTTATTGATCTTGCTAAAGCGTTCGATTGTATCAACCATAAACTTTTGTTAAATAAACTGCGTCGTTGGCATCAGAGGTAATAGTTTAAATCTCTTTTCTTCTTACCTGTCATGAAAGTTGTAGTCAATAACTGTAGCTCAGAGTTTGTCAATATTTCTTCCGGCGTACCCCAAGGATCTATTTTGGGTCCAATTCTATTTATTATTTTTATAAGTGATCTAGGGGGTCTTCTTGTATGATAGCAACTGTACATTAGTTTGCTACGCAGATAACACAAACATAATGGTGACTGGTGATGATATTGTAGACAATGAGAATGCTTTGACGCGAATTTATGATAGGGTAGCGATGTGGTTGTTAAAAAATAAGCTTTCCATAAATAACGACAAAATGTCAATAATAAAATTCAAAAATATTAGATCGAATGCCGTCAATAATAATTTAGTAACCTTACAAGGAACGGATATGTCACCAGCGAACGATATTAAATTGCTTGGCTTAGTTTTAGATCGCCATTTACAATGGACTGGGCATATAAATTCACTTTGTTCCAAACTAAGTAGCTCTTGCTTTACTTTAAGAACTTTAGCTCAGTACTGCAATCAGGCAACTCTGCGCACACTCTATTTTGTCAATTTTCACTGCGATATTAGATTCGGTGTTATACATTGGGGTCTGAGTAGTGGCTAGAAAAAAGTGTTCATAATACAGAAAGATGCTCTTCGTGCGATAGCTGAACTTAAGCGTCGTGATTCCTGCAGAGACGCCTTTAGAAACTTACAAATATTAACAGAACCGTCGGTTTATATACGAAATTTGTTGCATGTATACTGGATGTTTCATTGAAGATGCATCAAACTTGGTATGCGGGTAAATGTCAGGAAAAGAAAAAAAGTTTTCTACACGGTGTATCAGGTCGATGACGCTCTATAAGCAATACTTTGCCTCTGACAAAATAGAAAAAGTGCCAGAGTTTTCGAGATATCGAATTATGAAGCAGTGAGTACGGCCCTGGCGCGTCTCCGCATGTGCGAAACTACGCTTAGCGCCACAGCACAGTAAAATACTTAACCCTGACCATGCAGATGTGCGCGGTTTAGAATGGGCGAAAATGTTGCTTTACAGGCATATCAATAAAAGATAGGGTGCGATTACCGTGGGGGTAATTATTCATTAAACCACCGCTACTGGCCGAAATTATTTAGAATGTTTACAAAGAATATTGACCGATGTTTTGGACGAAAGGTCCTTAGAGCTACGGCGAAACGGTGGTTCCTGCACGACGGTGCACCACCGCACGTTACTCTCCCGGTTCGAACATATCTCAATAACCAATTTCAACGCCGATGGATGGGTAGGTACAGACCAGTGTAGCCCCGATATGAATCCGCTGGATTTCTTTCTGTGGGGGGCTTTAAAACAGAAAATCTATTCGGTGCAAATCAACACGGAAGAACTATTATTACAGCGGATTCATACTGCAGCTCGCCGAGTATCGGAGGATCCTGAATGTCTGGAGCGTGTGGACGCCTGATTACGTGCCGGTGGAAAATATTTCGAACATCTGTTATAAAGAAACGCCTTGATGAGGAAGCGTTCATATTATTTATTCCTTTATTCATCCAATGAATGCTAATTAATTCGCACAAATATGACATCGTTTATGGTACATATCCTAAATGCTTTTCTATCAATTTTTATGGTTATAGGCTCTATTTGATAGTGTAACAGCCTTGTTTACACAATTGGTTCGCTTTTTTATGACATCCCAGTTGTATGAGATGGCCTTATCCGAAATAGCGTTACGTTTTCAGAAGCACAGGTCCGTACTCAGTGCAAAATTTTTTATAAAATTTTCATAAAAATTATATCGGCAGAAATGATGATGAACGGAATTCTTAACCTACCTTGCCCTCGCTCATAGAATCGGTTTATTGCTTCATTGCCCCATAAAATGTTGCGTCTCAGATGATCTGATGGAATACATTTAGTCCGTTCTTATTAACGCTGTAGCAAGGAGCGAAGCCGTTTTCGTAATTCGTCCGCTTTTGAATTTGTTTCTACCTCATGTGACAAAGTTCAGTCTGATAGGCAAATAATTTGACAGATAGGCGGAAGCATTAATTCTAGTTGCTAATTGTCCCAATTTATTAATTGTACTGATTTTAGTCAACTGTTCAATTACTTAGGGCCGGTTTATTCACTTTCAATTAACTTTATCTTCTGATTTATTGTCATAGTAGCAATTGTACAAATAATTGTTACTATGGGAATGAACTTAAGGTTAAAGTTACTTGAAAGTGAATAAACAAGGCCCTAGTTGTGATCTTATGATGTACACTTAGGATACAGGAATAAATAAAAACCTGTTACAAGCGTTAATTATCGTACATTATTAAGATTCAGCAAATTTGATGTAATTACGGTTTGCATAAAAGTCTATGCGACGAAAACGCACATTCTTTCAAAGTTTTCACATTTAACACGTCTTGTGATCAAGGGCAAAATTAAAAGCCTCTCATAAATTCTTTCGTTTACAATAATAGATTTATTGCCTTCTTGCAGCCGTGTGCCATTCATAAATAAATTTAAATCGCTCGTTTTGTTTCACAGACACAGATATTTAAATCGCTACAATATTTCTAAAAACATCGACTCCAATTAATGCAAATTTTAAGTTGTTCAGATTAAAATTTTTTATTAAGATATTTTGTTTGAAATAATGTCAGAAACGTGTCCCTCAAGTTTGATGCATCTTCAGTGGAACACGCTGTACAAACATAATAATGTTTTCACTCAAAGTAATGTTAATCACATATACTTTAGACGATTTAAACTTCACCTTCGACCCGATTTGCATACTACCTCTTTGTATCAAAAACCCGCATTAACGGTTGCAAATTTTTCAACGCTTTACCATTAGAAATAAGAAATGGGCAAAATATTAATATATTCAAGAAATAACTTAAATTGCTCCTGCTCTAGAGGAATTGTTACTCCGATGATTATTTTTCTCAGTAATTCTAGTTGAACGAACTTGACTTGAACCAACTTGCATGTGTACATGTTTGTTTTTTTTATTTGTATTTTTCAAGGTGGTCCAATAAAGTATTATTATTATTATTTGTAACTAACTCGAACAAGTAAGGAGTGCAGCTGCTGACCTTGAAAAAATTAATTAAAATAGATTCTTGTCCGATGAAATTTCGTAATAAATTATTTTGAAACGAACACTAAAACTGACACTAATGCTCTACGTTTCGCTACGTTTGATAGCTACGTCAGGAGTGAAAGTAAATAAATAAAGTTGTCAAGTAAAACGATTGTTAAGTAAATAAAGTTGTTAAGGGAAATGAAAACAGTAAAACGATCATTTTTTTAAATAAATATTAAAAACTAATTCCAGAAACGCTAATTGAATGAAATTGTATACAAAATCAGAGCATTTGGGCTTCTATCTCTTGAACCCTCTTTTGATCACTTTTTGCAACCCTTCCGGTCTCTTACACCAACATAATGTTTCTCTCATGATGTCACATAGAAGATGGTCCAAAAGAAGTGAGATACAGAGCAACATTGGATTCCTGACATAAAAATAATGCGATTTAGCTATGTATATCTAAAAATCTATTTGAATAAAATATTAAGAGTTTTATTATTTGTAAATGGAATGAAGTTTTTACAGAAATCAAAAATTTTCGTAAACAAAAAGTTATAAAGGTTTTTAGAAATCGTAGAACTTTGAAAAATACTTGTAGCTCCTAAGCAGCACATGATATCGAAATGAGGTCTTTATCATTTTTGACTTTTGATTTTTTAACTCACCGCCGGAAAATAGTAATCGATATTCTTCATATTTAATAATGTTTGTAAAACTTTTTTTTTTGTTGCTGATAGTTTTTTACTTGTCAGTCATTTTCTGACGGACGAAATTGTCGATCTTCTTTTGTTTTCTGTTCATATAATTTTGTTGATTCGTCCTCGCTTATTTTAGTTCCCTTTCGTTTTTTCTGTTGAAATAATTTTTCTTGTCTGTGTCACGTAGTATAGTTTGTTCCTTCGTATGGTTGCGTTGATACTTTTCATGACTCTTTGTTTTGTTAGTGCTTTAATTTTTAACGTTTCGCCGATTATTTTTGTTCGTTTTCATTTTTATGCTTTTCGTATTCAGTAGTAATTGGTTTTTATTGTAATCTTGTGTCATATCGACTGTTTCATTGAAACTTGGAGAAAGACAGAGGTACGACATAAATGTCGCGTTCCTTTCACACCGGTTCTAAGGTATTCTCAACTCGCTTCCCTTTTTTCACTTAAATTGCACGTTTCTTTTACTGGAAGTGAGGTGAGCAGTTAATGATTTGATGGAACTGCAAATGCATATTACCTCGTAAAACATGGAATTTATAAATGAATGTTTCAAATTCCACCAATTTCAATGAATTTTACAAACGAAATTCCATCATGTAACATACATTCTATCTTTTTTATAATTACTATAAATCAAATCATTATCATTATTAAAAATTAAATCAAGCGGTACTCTGAGAACAATTTTTTAAATTTTGTTATCAAAGTATGTATGTTACGTAGGTTTATATTTGCCATTAAATTTCCATTTAGAAACGTATTAGATTAGAGAGAAATGCTGTTTTCCATTCAATTTGCGCTTACCATCTCAGCTTACGGAAACATAACTCTAACTTAATCTTTCGTTGAAAACTGGAGGCGTTTAGCTTCTTAGTTTACAACCATTTTTCGTAAATATCAAAGGGTGAAAGCTAATTTTAAACAAAGTTTGCCACTTATTTTAGTATGTATCTATAATGATAGGAACCCGCGTTACATGAGTTATTTACAATTAGTAGTTTTTCTGTTACTTGTAAAAGAGTCTTTTCGGAATCGAATTCATTCACTATCCTCTTGTTTAAACAAAACTATCACTCTTTAGGTAAGCAATTCATATTTCTAATTTGTCGAGGAACTGTAGATTTATAAATATGCAACAGGTCTTTTCGATTTAGAGAGATATATTAGTTCTTGGTCTGATAATTCAAAAGAGATTTCGTTCAACTTCAAACTCCCAGGTAAACTGAATTTGTTAAATATTTTTATACTTATATAAACATGTTCTTTTTATAAAAACCAAAGCAGAAAATTTTATTTTGTTTATATACAAACAAACTAGTTTTAATTATGCCACAGTGGGTCCCAAAGCAAAACAAGACGAAACCTAATTAATTAATCCGCGAATTCCACTGCATATCAAACGCTAGCGGGATTTCAAACAATTAAAAACTAAATTAATTTGTACGTAGTTGTTTGTCTACCAACAGAATTGCATTATTTTAATAATGAACTTATAATTAATTTTGCGTCTTCATAATTTAGAATACAATATCTTGGTTCTCGGTTTTGTGTATTTAATAATAACAAATAAATAAATAAAAATAGTGCATGTAAAATTTAGCTAGCAGAGGTAAACACTTCATAGAAATCCTTTTGGATTGGGTTTGGATAATTAGTGTTCTTCTTATTAGTTAACCGAGTTTCTTGTCCGTTGAAAATTTATCAAACAAAATTCTACTTATTATTTTGCAGTCTTTTTTCGTTTCGCCGCTCGTAGTTTTATCGGGATTAATTTTGAAACCCGATGATTGCAAAAATGTTATCGAAGTTGTTCGGAGAATGATAATTATAAGATTGCTTCGTACATTATTAGTTTCTGAAACTGATTTTCAGGAAAGTGTATACGTTTCGGTCTGTGAATTCTTAAGAGATTCGAAAAGTTTTCTATCACTTTTCTTACAATAAAAAAAGTATTTGTTATCGTTTTGTATCTATTGCGTTATTGTATTTATTATAAGTAAATAACAAAAAAAAACGAGTTTTAATTTCATTCTGTTCAATAAAGAAATCTCAGCAGTGAAATTTATGGGATGTACCCGCTTTAATTTTCAGCTCAGAAATAAAAACTGAATTTCACCGAGCAAGGGTGACGATGCAAATTCGTTCTACGATTGTATTTACATAATTCCAGTTAGGTTTCGTTTGCGCAAGAAAGAAGGAAAAACCAATTTTCGTCTTTCAGGTTTCGTCCACAAAATATACCAGAGAGCACAAAACAACGATAAACCATCCGGCCATTCGTTTTCATGTAAACAAAATGTGCAAATGGGCGGTTTCACTGCCGAGTTCTATTTGTTTAAACGAGAATTATTCAGTTAGCGTTATTCGGTAATGGCTTATAAAACAGAGAGAGAACCCGCCACCCCCCCCATCAACCCCTTCACGGGACCCCAGCACGAGCGATCGTGCACACACACTCACACGCGCGTACGTATTCCGATTTAATTAAATTTAATTAAAAGGGAATCGATTGCATCGGTCTAATTAATTTTCTGTTGATTTATAAATATGTATTTGATGGAATTTAAATTGGAACGCAACTTCAAACGCGCCGCGGCTTTTTGATATTTCGACAATTCCATGCCGTTCGGCAATTTGTGTACGCAAATTTCGTTTCATTGCCGACGACTATTCAATGGACAACTTTGATCTCTGCACAATGGCATTTCCATTGTAACAAGCAAAAATATATTCGGCTCGTTACGTAAATTTGAAAGGTAACTATCTTATATAAACCAATATTTCACATAACATTGAATGAAAGCGCAATACTTTCATTTAATTTATTACACAGAATAAAAAAAAATTATAAAAATAATTACTTTCAATACATAAAGCTTTATGTTTATTATATTTTCCCGTCCTTGATATATACAGAATGTTCCACATAATGATGGAAAATCGAATAATAAGGAGTGACAAAACAGATCCTTGAAATTATTTAAATCAGTTTTGAGGGAGAGAATATACCAGTTCACTGGACGCTTCACTTGAAGCTTCAGATAAAGAATCAATTTCTTAAAGATAACAATCTTATGCTGCATTCTTGAAGACTGTTTGAGTCTATGAGCATCACAATATGAGATTCGTGGGTGCTGCAAAACTCTGACTAACCTACAGTTTACTTTTGGAAAATTACACTTTCAGTTTGGATAATACAACTAATATCTATTTATTAAAATTGATTGAATTCGTTTTTCCACGAGGTATAATAATGCTGACAATGTGAAGCATTTATTTGTTTTAGTAATCCCCAATTTCGAGGTAGTTTTGTACGGACAGTATCGAACATTGACCGGGGTACAGGTGATGCGGCGGATAAATAATATGCCAGTATTACATTACATTCTGTTCAAACAAGGATGAATAATTTAACCCCGAATGAATTATTCGTAAAACGCATAAACGGGGCGCATTGCGATAATAATTCGCGATCCATAACAGTACGTAGAGCGTCATATCAAAATTTAAAGCACCTGGCAGACGAAAATTTGCTTTTTGCAGACGTTTTATGAGAAGCTTCCGTTTTACGGCGCTGTTTACGTGATATGATTTGGTTTTAGATTCGAATTTGTGTAATAAGGGTGACATTTACATATTTGCTTCAAAAAATTGTGTGGTTTAATGAAAATATCTGTGTATGAATGAAGACAGAGCCGGATGTGAATTTTCTATTAACGTCTGATTGATTTCATTCACATGTGCATATTGTTATGTCATTGGCAGAAAATAAATAAGATATTGAAGATGAATCGATTCGGCGAAGTGGATTCGGCCTCATTAAAGTCCCTTCCCGCTCGGGTTAGGTTGAAATCCTCCCCCGTCATAATGCGAGTTTAAAAAGCGAGCAAACGAGAAATTAGGAAAAATTTCGCATTCGCGTCGCGTCGCCGCCCGCGCGCCCGATTCGGGGGAATGACAAATGATTGCCGGGAAAAACACAATAAATCACGGCCAACTTTTAAATCCGGAACAAAGAGTCATAATCAATCATATTACATCGAACGCAACAATTTGTTCCTCGGGAAGAATAATAATAAATCACGCGGCTGCTATGCCGCTGCCGCCACCGCCGCCGTCGACGTCGACGCTCATTTTCCAACCCCCCCGTCCGCGACCCGAGAGACGTCCGTCGCAAACAACTTGTTATGTTTAGTAATCGACGCTCGGTTTGTTTATTTTGTGCGCGCATTGTGCGGGGCGTCCTGGTCTTTTTTTTGCGCTTTTCGTTTTTCGTTCGAGGAAATTTTGTTTTAATAGGCGCAGCTGTTTACTAATGACGCGGCTGTACGTAACAGGGGTTACGGACATAAATTTTCCGATGCGAAAAATAAACTACGATTTTACAGAATGTGTTCAACAAAATGTCATATTCAGTCTTTAATTTTACTGTATTAAATTTCCAATAAATCACCTATTAGATCGGCGAGTTTTTTAGTAAAAATAAGTTCGAAATTTTGTAATTCTAAACCATAAATCAAATATTTATTTTGAATAATTAGTAAATATCAATAAAGTTTGTTCATTAGATAATGTTACTAAAGAGGAAAACATTTTGTTTGTCTGTTTGTTTGTTGTTCTGCTGTGTTTACAAGTTTAGAAGTTTCTATCCAAAATTTATAATTATAATTGTTTTGTATTAAACTTGCGGCGGTGGTATTTTGTTTCTAAAAGTGTTTTATTTTTCATACGAATTAACAGATCTCTGAAATCCAAAAAATAAACCACTGATTAGTAGGCTAAAAAAATTTCCTATGCGAATAGCACTGCTCAAAAACCATACATGTCCCAGTAAAAGAGAGACGTCCAACCACCCTTAAAATAAATGAAATGATAAATGGAGCCTCATCTGAGAAAAGCCGCCACTGACTTCTTAACTGTTACTATTGGTCGATAGCTTCTTCTGGAGAAGAAATTGTTGTTTTCATTGGACAAAAATTTAGTTTAATTAAACACGATATGGAAATTAATTTCGAGGAGAACTCTCCTAACCAATTACGACATTATCTAGAAAATAAACCTATTCAAAACATTATTTAGGTCCAATTTTGCAATGCCCGTTTAAATTGAAGTTGAAGCTTAAACCCATGACGACAGTTGTTGTCGAAGGTTTAAGTTTTGGCTTAAAGTTGAACTGGAATTGCATACTTGGGCCTTAGAACTTTTCGCAAATTATTTGCCAGGAAAAAATGTTAAATAATCATAAAAGCAAAGTAGTAGCATACGAGAAAAAATTAAATTTCAGAGTAAAGGTGAAATATTCGATATTGGGTCCGATTTTGTTTCTGCTTTTTATAAATGACATCGTTCTATTTTTGAATTATACTTTGATTATGTATGCAGATGATACTTCAGGAATTTTTTCTGAAAAGAATTTAGAAGATCTAAGAATAACAGGAAATTTACTACTTCATGAACTTAATCAATGGTTTAATATGAACAAACTATTCATGAACCCAGATAAAACAACTTTCGCCATATTTCGTTTATCTTATAATCAGAACTTACATATCGACTTACATTTGAATGGTCTGAAAATAAAACAGCAATCATGTGTAAATTTTCTTGGACTCTCTATCGACAAAAATTTACATTGGAAGCGTCATTGTGTAAAACTGACAAAAAAAAATTAAACTCTATTTGCTTCCAAATTCGAAATCTTAAATTTGTTCTGACATGATTGTTTACTGTCATTTTATTTTGGCCAGGTAGACTCCAGATTATTATATGGCATTTATTTTTGGGATAACTCGGTATTATCCACGGATGTATTTCTTATCCAAAAACGTATTTAATATACGTTGCATTGCATATACATTCGATCAACTGAATCTTGCAGACCTTATTTTATATCTTACAAAATACTACCACTGCCCTCTATGTATATTCTTGAACTTTTAGAGTACGTGTATAATAATCGCAACAACTCAAAAAATTTAAACTTTCATAATTACGATATACAACAACTCCTTTTGGACGTTCCAATTTAACTAATAAAACCCCATCCGCTGCTGGTCCGAAACTGTTTAACTTGCTTCCCCCGCATCTTAAATATATTGACTGCACTAATTTTCAAATTAAAAATCGAAAAAAATTTTAATAGATAATTACATTGATTCTATTACGGAATTTGTTAAGTTGATGGCACATGTATGACTTGTTCTGTGATATTTGTTTTTATGACTATATTTGTTATCCCTTTGTAATATTGATGTAGGTGCGATTTGATTTGTCCATTTTTACTGTTGTAATTCTTGGATGAATATATTATTTTTATTATTATTATTACCAACAATGTTCATCACGGTGTATTGAGGACTGTCCGTGAAATGTGATCATTAAGTGCTTCTATGAACGTCAAACTGTTTCTATTACTATTTATTTGAAATAAATATACAATTTCCCTGATTGAATGTCGAAGGTACTATATTTTTTTATTCGTGTGAAAAAATTTTCATATCTCATAAATTTTCAAGCTCATAACAATTAGAATCAAATAATTCAATATTATTTAAAGGAACAAAATAATATAAATATTAAGAGAAGTTGTAAAGAAGCAATGAAGGGGCCACGCAAAAGTTACATCTGCACAAACGAAATCAATCAATCAAGCTCCTCATACAAACCAAACCAGAGCAAGTTCTACTTTGCTTTTGGGAAGGTTGATCCTGTGCAGATGATACGTGAGCGTCGTGTAGTATGTAATTGAAGAACGAACTATGGATATCGCCTTAGCAATGATTCACAAGCTGTACATTATATACAAAGTGTGAGTAGATAATTAGGCCTATGATGTATCATAGATATCAAAATAACATTCAAGTTATGTTACCTTAGCTGCACTGGACAACACCTCATTCAAATACTTCGACAATTTTTAGTGTATTGGATAAGTGGTTTAATTTTCAAATAAGTGCATCTTAGATCTCAAAAAACACTAACCGAGCATAAAATAACACCACAAAATAGCTGCACAAATGTCACGATGATACATCGTGTCAATTTTTGACACCGAGGGCAGTTATACAGGCTACAGCGCCGTTATCCTTAACACTAATGATCATTATGGGCCTGAATGTCGTTGTCTTTAATAGCTATCTCAAATGCAAATCGCATTTTATGGCTAAATTTATGCAACTATCGAAAGTTAATGTCAGATTTAATCAAAATAAACAAGTGTGCAAAATTAACACAAATTATATTCTTGTAGAGGCGGAAGAAGTGAACGCTTTAGTCCCAGTTCCTAGGGGAACTTAATTACACTTGTAAAACAAAATGACGACAAATTTATTGTAACGTTGGAATAGTATTTTTTCAATTGTTTGATGATGCTCCGAATATTAGTTCTGCTGCGTTTAGAATCCCCGTGGAAAAATTCCATCGCTGTATATAGTACACTTTATAAATAACGGAATAAATTTAGTAAAATTTCGATTAATTTTATTATTAATGATTAAATTGCCAAAAAAGTATTAGAAATGTAAAGCCCTTTCCATTAGTAGTAGTAGTAAGAGTAGTAGCAGTCTTTATTCAGCAGATCATTTACAATGATGTTCAGCAGAAAAGAATACAAAATATTAAATAGTTACATACATATACATTTCTTGGTAATGGTATTTTTTTTCAGAAAAAAAGTCCTTACATAAAGGCTTTTTTATAAAGAAACGAAAATATTCTTCTGTAAAGTGATAAGTAGAAACCAAGAAGCATGCTAGAAAAGGGAATAAATTAAACTTAACTTTGAAGAATTACTTAGTAGTAGAAATATTGGTAGCAAATCACACAGAAAAAAGAGGAACATGTAAAAGTTGCAGAGAAGCTTAAAATTCCTGCGTTTATTTTGTAAATGAAAATATTTGAAGGCTTGCAATTCGAAGCAACGAAACATAAAAGGAAATTTAGCATGCGTGTTAGTAGAACAGAATATATTACATTGGTAATAAAATTAATTAGGTACATAAAACTAAACAAATATATTGAATTACCAATTTTGAAACGTAAATGATATACAATAAACAAGTTCTCGTTAACAAAGCGATTTATTTTAATACTAATAGATTTCCGAAAATCATAAAGCCAATATTTTTATTGATTTTTGTAAGTGTTAAGTCTAGTCCGCTGCTGGTTCTGAGTTGCTAGGGCATCAAGTATTTATTTAAATAATTTAAGAAAAGTAATTATAAGAAAACACTTCAACAGATTACGTCATCATCAACATACCAGAAAAATGACATGTTTTATAAGACTGGGATTAACTTTAAACACATGCTCAGTTTAAAGAAACCTGTAAAAATGGAAGGAAGAAGATTTTACCAATCCTATTGCACCCACCAATTTGTTGACCATATATTTCTACAAGAAAACCAAAAAGTTCTGATTGTGGGACAAATATCTAATTATTTGGAAACTGTCTATCTGTTAATTTACAGAGATCTGATTTAAAAAGAAGCTCCTGACTATAATGTACTGTTATAAACAAGTTTGTCACGACCAAGAAAATTAAATATTGTTTTCGGAACTCATTTTAATAAGTTATATTAAAGCTACGTATATCTGCCTCAGTATTTCTCCAAACTTCAAAGTTCAAAGTAGAAAGTTGCTCCTAAGGCTACGCAGGAAGAGAAGGAAAGTAAAAGTGCTATATCAGTTTATTTTATAATTAAAATGAAGGGAGCTTAAGACCCGGTTTTGCAATTGATTGGTAAAATGTCTATTAGCGTTATCTGATTGTTAGAACAAAAAATGGGTTTATCAAACCACTAGTATCCTTAACGGACACATAAATTCCTTTTAACAACAAAGTAAACTAACAGTCGGTAAATTTAATTGGTAACTCTAAACTGAAGTAGGAAGATACATAAATGTGCATGATTATTTGTTTGGGGTTAAACTTGATGTTAGAAATGGGTATTTTGAAAATAGGTAATTTTATTTAACAAGCACATTGCCAGATAGATTAACTTTATCTCACTTTAACAGGCTATTGAAAAACCACGTCTAAAAAGAACAAAAATAATATCCTCAGATAAACTCATACAATCATAGTTTATTTGACTAGTGTCAAAACGAAATGCGGTTGTAAAGAAGCAGATAAAATTTGGAAAACAGGACAAACAAACAAGTATGAAGAAAAGATAAGAAATATTTTAATGAGAAGAGGAAGCAAACTATTCATTTATTACATAGTTTTGAACATAATAGAATAGTTGAAGAAGTATTGAAATGGAAGTCAACAAAAGAAGGAAAATGGTGAGAGAATGGAAGACATTCAGAGTAGATAGGAATTGGATTATTCATACCAAAGAGCAGTAAATCGTAAAGTCGAGGTCCTTTCGTATAAGAATACACATACCAAACAAAAAGCGTCACGCAATCGAATAAACTGTATTAACTTTTACAAAGTCATTCGTTATTTACGATAACAAATTGTATTTTAATGTGACGTCAAATTCAATTTACTTTTGCTTAGGTCGACCTCGTTGAAATTATTTATAACGAATGGAGACATAGTTCACCGCGAGGCAAGAAATTTATGTGCAGCTGCCGACGCGTATAAATTTTGTCGATTTTGCCGAAAGTTTCAGCGCCGTATGGAGTGAAAACGCGCAACTCTCCCCGCGATTATTTAACGTGCGGTTGATCTTATTAAATACATGTTAATTTCGCGCAAGAACACATTCGCGCAGTAAATATCTATCATAATTAAGCTAGCATGTTCAAGCTCATGGCTTAATTTACGACTCCTGCTAAAACCGAAGCTCTATTTGGTTAGGAAGCTGACACAGATGGTGAAATGTGATAATACGCGATTGACTCTGAGGTTCTTAAGTAAACAGGGAGAAGACCAGATTTATTCTGGGAACATTAGAATATATGCAAAGCGTAAGAAAAATTGGAATACTTTCCGAAGACGACGTAAAAAAAGAAGACCAAGTGCAACGTAAATAAGACAAAGTTAATTATACAATTACGAAGTGAATAATTCTGCTCTAAATAAACAAAACAAACATTTAATTTTTTAATAGATTTTCAAGTTTCAATTAAAGTCAAAAAATAAAGCAACTCCAACAGTTTCACTTTAACAAAAAAAAAGGTATATTTACAAAGCAATAACAAATTTCTTTCGTACCTACCATTAGGCCAAGTATATTCTATCAGAATAAAAAATAATTGCCTTTAAAATGCGACTGCCTTATAGAAAAAATATCGTTTTGCTTGGGAAGAGTCAGAGAGACATTTAAAAAAACATAAACAAAAAAGAGATCTGGAGTGAAAATAAAAAATGATGAAGTTTTCAGTTGGTTTTCAAGCGAATGTCAACCCTGACGGTAATGTACATCGATCGCAGAAAAAGCGATCGGAAAGTTTAGAAGTCAGAACGGAAAATAATGATATATTTCAAGCGTATAGACTTAAAGCAATTGATGAAAGAAATTTTCTTGCGGAAAATCCCTGATAGAGGTGTAATGTAGTGTGCAGAATCGCATTTTCTGTCGGTTACGCTTGATTTCATTCAGGCAACTTCGTTAGGAAGTAGAAGGAGACGTCTCGGATGTAATAAGATTTCAAAAGAACAAAATAACATCCATCGCTCGCGGTCGAGATCCATCATTAGAAAGAGGGAAAAAGGAAATTTTTTTCTTTCTGCTCTGTGTCCGAGATTACACGGGCTAATGATAAACGACAGGACGGAATTAGTTTTTTTTACGATTGTCTTAAATTTTTTTTTATTAACACGCAACGCCTCGACTAACCTCGAAAGTTTTAATTAATTGCCGACACCACCGGTCGAGAGAAAACGTAAAAGGGAAAATTTCGGGGTTGACTGAGACGAGACGACTTATTTAACTTAATGTATTATCCTCAGTTTCGGCCGGCGCGGAGGAGCATTATTTATAACGGAAAGTTTTATCGTGAAAATATACATAGATAGATCACAATCTCATCATAAATTTGTTTGGAAATATATTCGCGTTTTATGGGGGCATTCTGACTCGTAAATATGTTTTATTGGGAGGCCGTTAAATTTAATGCCCGCACGAAACATCCCTTTTATTGATTGTATGGGCATGTACGTACGTAATAAAATTGCAATTACCAACCTGCATGAAAAACGCGAACGGAGATGGCTCATTTCGTTGCAGTTTTTTGTCGAATAATTTCCGGGTGCCAACCGATTCGATTGACTGGATCGTTCTGCTGCTGTCATAAAACGTAATCACAAAAACTCCGGGAAGAAAGTGACAGTGAACCAAACTAAAAACTAAAGTAATATTACATTAGATATGATTATCAGTCTTCTTTAAATTGCACATTGTGATGTCAGCACGGAAATTTATTTGTTTTTAAGTACAGAAAATAAAGTGTGACAAATAAACAATAAAAGACTAAATATTTACTCTCTAAATAGCCATTTTATTTATTTCTTGTAAAGAATTAATATTAATGTATGGTTGATTACTGTCGCTCTGACAGACGTTCTGTGCGAGAGGCCCGTTGTTAATAGTGGATCAGTCGGGTATAATGAATCAGTGTAAGAAAATCGAAAGAGAATAGAATTATAATGTTTTCTTTTACATAGAATAGAATACGATATAAATACTGTATTCTGTATTCATTATAATTATATTCTCTTACGATTTACCTAAACTGATTCATTGTACTCGACTGATCCACTGTTGACACCTTAACCCTAAGCTATACCAAGTCACAAATCTAAAACGCACTCAATTTCTCCGCATTTCCATAACATCCTCAATAAAATTAATGTAATCACTACCTTCTTTGCACAGATTGTTAGATTGTTGAAATCATTTCTTCTCATTTTAGTCAGTTCGTTGCCTTTCCTCTCCAGTCTAACCTACATTTTCGCCTTAGCCTTCTTTTCCTTCTTCCACTTTTTGGGTGTCTGTATTGAACCATTTTGGACTCTCTTCCTTTACTAAACTTTTCCATGTCTCTCTATTCTTTACGCTTTAATGAATATTGTTCTCTTCGTTTTTTATATAGCATATATCTGTTTAATATTCTTTTCTGAAATCTTCCCTCCGTAGATAACTCTCAGCCTTTTCTATCTTTCTAGTTTTTCTTCTTTCGCTCCATTCTCGTCGCCAAAAACGTAATTGTAGGACTTAATAATAATAATCTTTATTGGCCAACAGATCAAGTCCAATTACAAAGCACAGTTAAAAGCTAATTACTAATTAACTACACTACCAAAGTGAAAAAAAAATTGTAACATTGCGTAAATTATTTATTTTGATATTTTTTTGAAAAATTAAATTCTTAGACTCCGTCAGCAATGACTTTCCTTGTTTCATTACATCTCCCTTATTTCATTAACGTTTTCAAAATCTTGATCGTCATCTGCTTATTCTAATAAATAAGAAATTTTCAAGATTTATTTTGATACGAATTTTCTCGTCGTCGTGCTTTTAATATCTTATATTTCCTTTTGTGATTTTAGCCTTCCACTCATGTTACTCATAATTATTTTTCCATTAACACTCTCAGTAGATAAAAAGTAGAGAATAATGTGGTATTCGGTCAGGTAAGAAGGATTAAAAACCTTTTTTCAGTAGATTCCTTTTCTCTATCTGGTATCAATTCCAGGTGTTTCTCTCTCGTATTTCCTAGCATGCATCTCCATATACCTTACTATACCTATATTTTTTCTTCTTTATATCTAGACCTGATCTTTTTTTTTTCTTTTTCTGCCCTCTCCAATTTTCTGCAGCACTTCCTTAGACTTGTTGATGTGATATAAGGTCGCCTTCAAAGTCACGAACTAGTAATCGCTATTCTTTATTAATATTTGCAGCATATCTGCGGACTGTAACACGTCAATTTCTTCTTATTCCCGATGAAGAGCAGCAGCAGTAATGAAGAACATCAGCAATAATTGTCCTGAAACGTATTTTGCAAAAAAAGACAAAACATCGGCAAAAAAAACTGACGCGTTCCTCCGAAAACTGAATAAAGTTTTACTGCTACTTTTAGTTTTTGCTTAGATGCCATTTTTTAAAGTGAGCGAATCAAAGTTCAGTCCTTTAATATTTAATATTTTTTTAGTTATTTCTATAAATTCTTCAGCAATTACGCGACAGTTGCCTTCAACATCTTGAATTTTATTCCTTTTCTTTAATTATATTTTTCTTATATTGCTATGTCTGTGCTTTATTTTGTTCTTCAACTTCATTCTTATTTATAATTCTTGAAAATGGTTTCTTTGTTTTTTAATAACTTACCTGAAAACCGCTGCCTTAGAAGCCATCCTTGGCCTCCCGCCACTGAACATATATGTGGAGCAGGTGGCACTGGGATTGGCCCTTAGGCTGCGAACAAAAAAGGTGTGGAATAAGCTCTCGGAGGTAGACACCACCTCATCCTGGAGGAGGCACTACAAGAGAGTCCTCTTTTTCATCTCTTGAATGCTGAAGAAGCACCCAAACCCGATATATCCATCTTCACTGATGGATCTAAGACTTTGGAAGGAGCAGGCGAAGGAATTTTCTCTGACGACCTGGACCTTCACATGAGCATAGCACTTGGTCAACTGACAACTGTTTTCTAAGCACAGCTAGTTGCCATTATAGAGGGTACAAGAGCAATTCTGGATAGGGGTGTTCAAAATAAAATCGTTAGGATAGTTAGCGAGAGTAGGGCGGCACTCTTGGCTCTAAATAGCAACAAAATATCCTCAGGAATAACACTCCAATGTCACAGCACATAGAACAAGTGGTCAAATACAATACCCTGCAACTCATTTGGGTTAAAGGACATGCTGGAACATTTGGCAACGAGCAGGCACACGAACTGGCTAGACAGGGCTCGGGGAAGCCCTTTTGGGGCCCAGAATCTGCCATAGCAACGTCATCAAGTCTATTTAATGCCTTACTGAAACAAAGATCCCAGGACCGACATATCGACAGATGGGTAAATCTAGACAAGTGTCACCAAGCGAAAAAGGATATAGCGGCCCCCTCGCTCAAACTGACACGATTCTGCATGCAACTACCTAGAAGAAGACTACGTCTACTCGTAGGAATACTTTCGGGACATTGCAAACTAAACAAACATATGCATCGCATTGGTTTAGCAGACAGCCTAATTTGTAGAAGTTGTAACTTAGAGGAAGAAACAGCTGAGCATATCCTCTGTGATTGCTCCGCACTCGCCTCGATCAGAGGTCCCATGTTAGGGGTTAGAGGTCCAGCCTGACGTGGCTGGAATTCGCAGTGCCCCTCTGTAGGACGTTCTTGGCTTCATCGAAGGAGTAGGATGGCTCGAAGAGCGCTGACAGTCAAACACTGCTGAACCTGGGGGTAGTACATTAGGTCCAATCGTGGCCTAAGTGCACGTGAATTCCTATTCACTCCCTCACCAAATCCAGAATCCAGAAAAAAACTTACCCGAAAGGACATATCAGTGCTTGTTCTATTTTGCGTAAATGTTTTCGTCATGGCATTCTTTTTTCATTGTTTTTTCCTCTTCAATTTCAATTTTTTCTCTATATATCCTCTTCATATTTCTTTACGTCTTTTTATTTTTGCCTGTTTCTTCCACTATTGTCCATCAATATAAGTTGCCTCGTGGATGATCACAAGCGTGTAGTTTGAAAATTAAATGATTTATGAAAACACGATGATTATATTGTCACCTTTGTCAGAGATATTGCCTTCTAAATATAATTCTACTAATTTTGAATGAAGGAAATAAAAATCTTCGATAGCTTGATAAAAATTTAGAAGAGTTTCTATAATGGATCTATATTGACTGTGTCCCCAATAAATTGGTTCTACCTATCTGTACATATACGTTACTTCTTCGTCTTTTAGTTTTTTTAATTTTGGGATCTCCTTTTAACTTAATGTTACTACTAATCCTCTTTTCCATGTTCCTTTGGCAGAAAATTTTTGTGGAATCTACGATGCATTTGTTACTGTTGTTCCTGGCAAAAGTAATTGACGCTTCCATTGATTCATTAAAATATTATAGTATTAAAATATGTACCAAAAAATAGTCTAAATTTCTCGCTTTAAAATTTATTAAAATTAGGGCAATACAACTTTCTATCCATTCAAATGTAACCAAATTAGTATTCTATAGTATTAACTTCGTACATCCAGGGTTTCACTGCATTCTGTCTCGAGATTAAGATCATGACTTCTTTGCGAGAAATATCTGAATAAATTGTCAACTGATATGGCGAAACGTTGACAAGCTTGCCATTGTAAAAATGTTCTCAGAAACGTGATGGATAGGTAAAGACAAAGAAGACGCGTAAACTAACCACTTTATATTTAATATTTAACAAGCAATTAAAATATATATATAAGTTTAGTATAGGAACAGAGAACTTTTGTTGCTACATTATGATATGAAGTTCCATTCAAACATGAACAGATTTACACCGACATATTTATTGAAATCGGCTAATTCAGTGTGTACAATAAATAGAGATTAACTTTTGTCGAAAAGCCGTCGCCGCTGATCAAACAGATCGCCGGTTGATTTACGCAGGCTAAAACAAACTTCGCATTAGAGTCGCTCCGGTAATTTATCGCAGTAAACACGTCTGTTCTCGCGCACTGTGTCAATACATGGGAATTTATGTGCGCCATCCAATAAAATAAATAATGGCTAATTTAATAATCCGTCGCTTTATTAATTATTAATTTACCGTTTTGCAACGACGGATTATGCGCGTTTGTACGTTCCGAACGTTGGCACGTGACTTTTATTGGCGCTCCGGATATTGCGCGGGTAAATAACGGGCGTTCGATTTAAATTTTGCGTGGCAAATAGACGGAATTCGGGCGGGGACCGTTGATAAATTGCCATCCATTTTGCTCTTGATTTCAATTTGAACAGAATTTTTTACAATTTAAACTAAATCCAAATAAATGGACCAGGAATGTACCATTCACGTTCAGAAAAATCCCTTTAAGTTGTAAAACATTCGCCTGTACTGATGTACCTCCCTTTATATGTGTAAGTGCGAAACATAAGCGACAACGTCACAGATACATCATTAAAATCTTAGATTCAACACGGTGCAGACGGGCCTTTAGAACGATTTGAGTTTTGTATTTATAAATTAGTATTTGGAAAAATGTAAATAATAACGACGCGGCATTTGCCGTGCACCTGTTTAGTGTACCTGTTTAAATAAAGTGTATTATTTCACTTTTGCAAGAGCATTGGAACAGTTTAATAATAATGCTTTTTTTAAATTGTACTCTTTGAAGCCCAGAAATCTATGTCAATTTGATCTTAGAGATCCAGTGTGAGCTCAGAAGCATAAAAGCGACAAGAGGTAGATTAAAAAAGATGTGAAAAGTTGAAATGAAAATGCGGAAGAAGGGAGGAATAAATTATACAAAAACGAAAAAAAAATGTGCAAGAGACGAAAAGGGATTTGCAAGGCACCTTATGAACGCCTTGCACCCTCGAATATACGATGTCTGTATAATATATATATCTCTAAAGGATTGTGCCCTCTAGACGTGACCGTAATAGGACTATGTTAGGACTGTAACCGGACCGCCGACACATGCGAAAAAAAAGCATTATCTCCATAGTTGCACTAGTACGGCCCTATTACGGTCAGATAGGTGGAGTCTTTAATAACTACAAATTAGTAAAATATCCAAATAAAATTTTTACACTTAAAACGTTTACTTAGTTGGGAAAATTAATAAAACATTTAAGTCCTGAGATTAATTTTTTATTACCACTTCACTCGGTTAGAAAATCGGTGGTTACTTTTAATTCAGTATGTTTTCTCTTTACTGTTTACTTACTTTATTTCATGTTTGGGACAAAATGAAAAGAAATTTAGCATAATTACAATCTTAATATTGAAAATATACAATTATAAAATATATTTCCCATTGAATAACTTAACAGTATCGTAAAGACGGCCTTACATCGGAGATAATGTTGCTAATAATATCGTTTATAAAAAAGTTGTTAACAAATCCTAAAAGCAGGGAGAAAAAGCGTTAGAATACTTCAGTCTTCAATATTATAGATGAAGTCGGTTTTACACCGGATATAACATTGTTAATAGCAGTATATATGGATATAACATTGTTAATAGCAATGTTGTTAACACATCTTAAAAACTGGGACAGAATTGGTGGAATACTTCTGTTATTAACATTGTTGACGACATTTGCGATTAAAACCCGTAATAACATTGTTGGTAACATTGTTAATAGCAATTAATGTTGTTAACAAAAGTGGAACTAGAAGTGTTAGAATATATCTGTTATCAACATGTTGACGACGTTTGCGATTAAAGCCACCTTTACACCGAAAATACTATCAATGACGTCTTAATAGCAATGTCATTAACAAATCGTAAAAATCGGGGGAAAAATGTTAAAAGCGTTCTTAAAAACATTTGCTCTTAACATTTATTATTTTTTTCATTAATGTGTTAATAACATTCTTCATAACTTTGTTAGTCTGTAGGCGGTCTAGAACACAGTATTGTTAGCAAATGTTATATTTGGTAACAACATGTTATTAATGTGTGGATAATACTTCATTACTTTTCGAGATTTTATTGTGTCTATTACGTTTTATACTTTTGTCTTTAGACTTTTGTTTATTCAATTTCAATTTACACAGCCAAACAGAAACGAAGAGATGTGTTGAAAGAAATTGGAAAGATTTTTAATGGTGGAAGTCGAAAAAAGATGAAGACATTAATTGAACATTTCAACGAGAAATGGAAAAAAGTAAAAGGGACTCCTGGGAATGGCGTAGATGATGATGGTAATTTGCTTTCAAGAGTCTGTTTTTCCTTCTGACAAATGGAAACCTCACCAAAGGATTGATCTAGGAATTGAACTACACAACAAAACAATCGAGAAATAATCAAATTTGCTCATAAAATATTGTTGATAACAGTTTCAATAACATTGTTCGAACATTCTTGAAATTCATTATAGTTTTTTGATAATCAGAATGTTAACAGCAATAGCTGCTTTCATTCAAACCAATCATAGAATTGATGATTAGCTGAACAGAATCAAATGATTACCTAATACTCATCAAAACACATTAAGTCGGTAATGTTCCTAGGTTACGTTTTTGTGATCAAATCATACAAAATCACGCATAAGTTGTGTTTATGATCACTTAATCGAAGGTGGGGGAGAAAGTAATCACAGAGAATGAACACGCAGCTCCTAATGTAAATATTATCTACATTTCCAGTGTCTATTTACATGCCTGTTATTAGTATTTTTGCTACTGACGTGTTTTATTTTTTCGGTGTATAGGCACCTTATCTTATTATGAATATCATAAAAATCGCTTAATTTTCAACGTTTCGTTATCACAATCGAAGAACATATAAAAAAATCCTCAAAATATTAAAATGCTTCAATTCTTCTTTAACTGTTCCTTTCTAATCGCTTTAAGGACAATATATAAAAAATAATATTTCCCTGAAGCCTTTGACCTTTGTAAATTATCTCTAATTTACAGTTTCGTTCATTATTGAAAAAGAAAATATTCCTTGGCCTACCCTCCTTATTTCGAATTTAATTCTAAATGAAATACATTCTGCTGAAGTGGAAGATCCTAAGGAAATATTTAACAGAGAATTAATGTTTCAATAAGTCCCCTCGTCAGAAAATACTTGGGGCATAAGTATTTATGCTGCTTTTCCTCCGAGGTTTTCAGACTTTGAGAGTAATGAAAACGCGGTACATATTTGTTTATGACCCGACATTGAGTAATGTAGCCTCTGAATATAAAGCACACGTCTACTATTACTAAAATAATGATAAACATTTTACGAGGCAGTTGAATAAATATTTGCTAAATTATCTAGGTTACGATAAAAGCAATCTCCTCGAATACCATCGATCTCTTGTCTGGCAGGATTGGTAGCGCTATCAGGTAGGACAAATCATGCCCGCGTAATACAGTAATGGACTTGAAATTATGTATTTCAGGTTATCTTGGCGTGCAATAATACAGCCATCTCTGTTTACAATTTATATGTAAATTAGCAGGGAGAGCAATTACAATTTAGGGCGTCCGGGATGGGGGATGGCGCACGAGAGCTTGATAACGGTGGTGGTGGCGGCGTGGTATGAGCGAACCCACCACTTATTGCTGAACTTGCTACTTCGTTTTAATTTCGCCTCAATTATATCCTAAATTAACTTAAACGGTTTTATGTTAGACCCGATTCGTCTGGAAACATCGTTAATGTACATAAAGAAGCAGGCACCCTTTGTCTCTGCGCGAAACTTCTAATTTCCACTTTATTACTATGCGATTGTTCAGAATGTTATTAAACTGTCGTCGTCCTCGATGGCCTCCGCCGGCAACACTTGACTATGACAATGTTTGCGTCTACGTAGTTGTACTCGGAATTAAACATTGTAGAGTTGGTAATGGATTTTACAAAGCCCTTTTAGATTTAATTTGAAATACGAAATTAATTCTTTTCCGAACTGTATTTCGGTTTACTCGAGCTTGATGAAAGAGGAATTAATAATTAATAAGAGAAAATGAATTCGTGGTGGATGTTTCATGTTGCAATTAATTCAACTAAAATTGTGGAATTCTGCTATGTTCTTATAATTGTAGGAGGAATGAAAATAGAAAGAAAAAGGACAATAACATCAAAATTAAATATCAGCAAAATATTTGTAATTGCTTTTGCAAAGAATAACAATAATAAATCAAAAAAAGGATGCTATTAACAAGGACAACTTTACTTATTAAAGTTAATATTTAATAATAACATTCATAATAAATCCCGTGTTGCCAAACGCGATCACAGGATGTTGCAATGGACAGTCAGGATAATACAGTATTAAGTCAAAGTAAATGCTGTTGGTGTGTTGGCGGAAGTACCTATTGGTCAGCAACGCTTCAATATTACTTTTTTGTTATAAAACATTGTTTCCATACTTCATCTGTCTAGAAAAATGCATAGATTAAGATTTAAACATGAATTTCGACTAAATAAATTTATTCATGAATCATGTCATGAATAAATTTGGAAAGTAACTCTATATTTCAGCATATAAGTCAAGAAGGTCAAGGCAGAGAGATTGTCGCCGAAGTTTAATTCGCTCTCGAAGCAACCGAACGCACGTAAAGTGAACGTTTCCGCTCGCAAATTAAAATTTATGCGTTGCCTCTAACAAGGAGCGGAAGCAGCAGACAAACGAGGCCGATTTGCATAAAATTTAAAAAAGGCGCGCGTCGTTCGGGATGTATCAGGTGAACCGTTATTCAACATTGTTATTATAGGATACGTACGTGGAACGCGCGAGGGCATTTTTCAATTTGCCGAATGCAAATTGTTGCTGTTGGCTATAAAACCGGGGCGGCTCGTATCGGAAAACGTTCAATTCGGAGTGCTTTTATTTTGTGGATATTGGCGTTACCGATACGTGAAATATTACCAGAGAAATAAAACGAAATGCTACAAGTTTAACGCAAACGCCAGCCCTAATCTTGTAACTACCCCAAGAACGTATTGTTCCTGTTATTATTATTATATTTGCGGTTACTGCGCACTTAGAGGGTAATTACTCGGATGGCGCTGTGAAATATGTCTCCTTTGGCTCGCTCCTACACATAAAACGTTTACATTCGTGTGTATTCAATATTAACGCTCTAAAATGTAACGCGAAGGTTTAAGTATGTCTTAAAACGCGTTTGCCCATTCGCTTTAAAGTTCACGATTATAACAGACGATCTAATTAGCTTTGACATTAATCAGTCTTAACGGCTTTGCACGTGTGATTTCTTGTGGAAAATTAAATCAATATGATGAGAAAATTCTTTTCAAAGCAGGAAGCCCGCGCAGTATAACGTGAATCGTACGGCTTCTAAAATCGTTCGCTTAATCACACAGCTCTGACATCTTATAATGGGAATATATTTCGCTCGAATTACATCTTACAGTTAATAAGAAGACGTAATACTTTAATCTTAAACTAGCTGTCAGTGTCCCTCCTTTGATATAATTTTAGTAAACCTATTAGACAGCCTAGATATATTTCCTGAGGTATTAAAAGTTAGCCAAGGTTCTCTTGCATTGACAATTATTTTGCAAAAAAAAAACACACAAAAAGAAGCGATATCCAAGAGTATGGGAAAATGTTAAAAAGGTGCAGGTATGTAAGTTTTCGAGAAATAATTAATCAAAAATTGTACCCAATTCGCCCCTAGTTAAGAAAGAGCAACAGAAGAAAGAAATAAATAGTTGTATGATTGTTATTTTGTCCAAAAAATCGCAAAATAGTTAAATTCAGTTTCTAGTTATTATTACACTTGTCTAGGTATCAGTGAGACTATATTCTTTAAAAACCGTTTCCTTCAAAATTAAATAAGAAAAATATGCTGAAAACCTACTATGTTCATCGTCTTTCCTGTAGAATTTCAACTTGTTCAGGACATGCTTGGTTTTCGCGAGAAAGTGCATAGATAGCGCTGGTGTCGTTGATAAGCAGTATTGATATTTATTCATGTTGCAAGTGGTGTATATTGTGAAATACGAGCGTAAGTATGACTTTGTATGTTAAAATTAATTAAAATTGTGTAACTGGCAATATAGAAAGTGTTAGGAAAGAGTTTATACATGTATTTCGGCCTTATTGGGCCTCATCAGAACTCTGTACCTTAAAAAAAATTTGGTTTATTGAAAAATTTAGAAAAACTTACCCCTTTTTTTGAATTTCTAAAATCCCAAAAAACAAGAACAGGAATTAATGATAAAAATATGAAAATCTTTTGTAAGAAAACTTGATTTTATAATTGTCAATTTGTTGCCTTAGTAACATCAAACAAATATTTTAAAAATGTCACTTTTGTGATTTTACTAGTGAATGCAATCGCTTCCTTGTATAATTTGCAAAAGATTTTCATATTTTTATCATTAATTCCTGTTCTTGTTTTTTGGGATTTTAGAAATTCAAAAAAGGGGTAAGTTTTTCTAATTTTTTCAATAAACCAAATTTTTTTAAGGTACAGAGTTCTGATGAAGATCCCAGAGGGTTGTAGTTGATGGGTGCTCATCCGTTGGGACAGTTGAGTCTGGGGTGCTCCAGGGTTCTGTGCTTGGGCCACTACTGTATTTGATTTATACTGCCGATTTCCAGGAAAAACTGCAAACATGTAAAGGTCACTTTTATGCTGACGACACGCAAGTGTATGCTAGTTTCGATAGTAGAAACAAGCAGTTGTATGAATATCTCATTAATCAGGACTTGAAGACTCTTATATTATTTTAAAAATTGCATTGCCTAAATATCAATTCGCGCAAATCTTCAGCAATAGTATTTGGTCCTTCCAAAGACCGCGAGAGGGCCACAGATGACATAAACATATTTGTAGATAATTAAAATTGATTTCACATTAGAAATTAAAAGCTTGGGCATTATTCTTGATAAAGAATTGAGATTTCGGTCGTATGTTAATAAATCAATTCAGCGTTCTTACGGAGTTTTACGCTGCCTCTATACACACAAACATTATTTAAATTTGAAAACAAAAACTACCCTGTGTGATTCTTTAATTTTATCAATTTTCAACTACTGCGATGTCGTCTATGGCCCATGTATTGATCAGGCCAGTGAAGTACGGATACAAAAAATTCAAAATTCAAGTACACGTTTTATTACAGGTTTGCGCAGATATGATCACATATCCCCTGGTATATATTCCTTAAATTGGTTAAATATGAATAACGGAGGAGATATCATCTGGCATGTATGATACACAAAATCATGACTACGGGAATTCCTTCATACTTATTTGAATTTTTAATCCTAGATCATCCAGTCATAATGGCGATTGCGAAAGATTTCTAATCTAACTGTTCCTCAACACACAACCTCTACGTTTACTAAATCATTTGCATATGTTGCACCTTCTCTTTATAATACAATTGCACACAATCTAAAAGCCATGCCTCTGCTACCTTTTAAAAATAAATTAAAATCACTACTTTTTGTGGAGCAGGGATGTTGTTGCTGATAGATAAAATCTTTGTATGATATGTTATAGATATCTAAGTATACAATAATATGTATGTACCTGCATTACATGCATCATGGCACACATCATAGTTTAATGAATATTATATATTACTTGAATTAAAACTTGTGGTTAGGTGGAAGAGCGCACCTCTTAGCGAACCTCGCCACATTATCTATTAATTTCAAAATGTTTTGAATTATCTTTTTCTTTAATAAAGACATTTATTATTATTATGAGGCCTAATAAGGCCGAAATACATGTATAAACTCTTTCCTAACACTTTCTATATTGCCAGTTGCACAACTTTAATTAATTTTCATAATTTTCATCTGGCAAGAAAACTTGATTTTATATTTGTATGTTAAGTTAAATAATTGAACACATAGTATTAAGTATACATAAATTAAAGGTGAGCCGGTGCATGCATTAAACAATACCCAACACACCCAAATACTGTCGTTTCGTCACATCTGCTGTTCACTAAAACACCCAAATACAGTCGCGACCATGGAAAACGGATCATGTCTTGAAGCTAAAGTGCCCAAAATTAGGCTATGTGGTCTACTTCTTGATTTCAAAGAAACGTAATCCTCGTTATTACTTAAAATAAGTAGTGAAAAATTAAAAATATGCATAGGGCATGCCATTTAAAAAGTTCAGTTTTGTCATTTTGAAATTTGTTTATTATCTTGATCACTCTGAAGCGATGAAAGCACATTTAATAGTAGCTTCTAATAAGCTATCATCAACTACATTTGTATCAAGATGTTTTTTCTTAAAATTAAAAATAAATAAAATATAAACAAATAAAATAATGCGAAGGGCACTTTCTAAACAAAATGTTAATTATCTCGAGAACGGTTAAGTGTAGGTATAGACAATGGTGTAGAGAATATAATAATAATAATAATAATAGGATTTATTTATCATAGTACATACATGTAATATGTGATATGACAAACTACAAGGCGAAGCTCATGTGATCTAAAAGAAACATGCTCTTACACTTAACCTTGAACTACATTAATAACAAAGAACAGTAGTGCACTAGTTCAAATAATTCACTCTTTGATAATATTGGTATTACACAATAATAACAAAATTAAAGCGAATAACAAAAAAAACTGAAAAACTGAACGGAGTACCAAGACAAATTTGATAACAAATAAGTAAAATAAGTAAAATAATAAAAAAGTAGCCACCTAAACGACAGACAGTCGAGCAAAATACGTGTTAGATGTCGTTTGAATTGAAGTATACTCATTGTTTTTAGAAATGGTAAAAGTGAGTTATAAATATAATAAATATGATAAGTAAAGCTTTTTTTTTCAAAACGTTGAGTTTTGGGTAAGGGTGGAGAGAGCAAGCCCTGAAATGTAACGTTTATAGTATGTACATCGGTATGAAACGTGATTTTGTTGTGCAAGTATTGGGGGCTTTTATTAATTATGATTTTGTGATAAGCACAAGCAACATGAAGAAACTTTTTATTTTTCATGTTAAGCCAGCCCACTAGTTTAAGTGTATGAGAAATTCGATCATACTTTCTTAAGCCATAAATCAATCTAATTCAAGAATTTTGCATTCTCTGCACTCTGCTCTAATCTACAGTATTCAAGTAAAACCCATACAAAACATCGCAAAAGTTAAATTTAGAAAGAACTAAAGATTCACATAGAATTGTTTTCATTCTTCTAGTTAAAATATGGCGATTACTATAAATTAATTTTAGGCTACAATAGGCTTTACTTAACAGGTGGTTAACGTGATAACTAAATTGTAATTTATTGTCAATTACAACACCAAGATTCCTAACATGATTTTCGTATGATAGAGTATGGCCATTTACCGTAACATTTGGCAGGGAGGGCAATAATTCTAAATTAAGAGTTCTACTGCCGAATAATACCAATTTGGATTTAGTAGCATTTAGAGCATGTTGCATAGATAGCTGAGCAATGCTCTCTAAATCAGTGTTTAATTTAAAATAACTTTGCTCGAAATCTCCAGGAGCGAAGGATAAGTAAAGCTGTATGTCATCTGCATACAGTAACTAACCTGATTAACAATGCCACTCGTGTAGATAGAATAAAGTAGAGGCCTTAAAATAGATCCCTGAGGAACGCCTGACATCAGAGGAGCAAAGTTAGATTCCTTGCCATTGATACTTATTTTTTGAGTTCTGGCGTGTAAGTAGCTCTTTAGCAGCGCTCGAGCGTTTACTCAAAGACCAATATAATAAAGTATTGCATCTAATAATTTATGATTTAAGATATGAAATGCCTTGGAGTAATCTAATAGCACTAACACAGTTTATAATCCATTTTCCGCTGCTCTTAAAATGTCATCCGTTATGGAAAGCAATGCCGTAGCACAGTCATCACCAGGTCTGAAGCCCGCCTGAGTTATAGGTATAATATTATTTTCGAATAAAAATACACGCATCTGCTTATCTATGACCTTTTCTAGCCTTGGATAAGGCTGGCAATATACTTATTGGTCTCAAGTGTTTTAGCTCAGTGGGATTGTCCACCTTAGCCAAGGGAAACACCAATGCGTTAGGAAGAACATTTTTATTGAGGCGAAAATTCACAACGTGCCTTATATAAGGGATTATATGAGGGCAACAAAGTTTAAGCATCGAAATACTAATGTGATCATTTCCTGTCGCTTTACTGGCAATTATATTTATAATATTAGCTGCCTCTGTGTCAGTAACATTTACAAAATTGAAGTTAATATTAATTAATCTCTTATTAAGGTAAAAATCAAGCACTGGATAATTATCAATTGAATTTTTAGGTATAGAATTAAGAATATGTGTAGAATTTTACGAGCAATCCAAATTTGGTGTCACAGAGAAGGTGTGCCACTTTAAGTAAGGAAGTTGTATCCGACACAATTGTTTTGATCATTCTAAAATAAAAAAAATATGCGTTGTAATTTTTTTTAAATCTTCAGCAGTTATCGAGATATCGTCCGAGAACCCACTGTTGGGGCACCCTGTATAATGTGAGTTATACATAATAAAAATGTAAGAATTGATGGTAGGTATTAAATTTTCAATACAAATTTTGATAACAAAAATTAATGAATAAAGATTTCAACTCAACTGATTATAAGTGACTACTGGTTACATAAAGTAAAGGTTTTATTTCGTTCTACTTAAAATAAGACGAACTAAATAAAGCAAGAGGAAGAAAGAAATAAAGTAACTTGGATGAAAAAAAAATACAATTTCATTGCCACAAAAAAGACGTACTAATTCACTAACCAGTGGAACTATTTAATTTGATTTTCACATTTCTTGAAAACCAATAATATTTGAGTTTGCATCACAAATTCTGCTCAATCGCGCTCAATCAGGTTACGACCCCAAGAACTAGCCACCCCATCTGAAATCACTCGTGGAGGAAATGCCGAATCAGCCACTTTTTAATATTTAAATTCCGCATTACAATCACAATAGGATAGAGGTCTTTGAGGAGGTGCAGGGCCAGAGAGCGCTTCATCAAGATAATATTGACTGCGCGAGCTTTTCACATCCGCATTGTCGCCGTGTTTACAGCCAGATTAAAATCAGTTTGCACTAACAAACTGCCGGCGAACACGCTTTCTTTCGTTTACGGGGTTCGCCATAAAAGGGGGTCGTTTTATGCGCCCCTTTAAGCGGTCGATATCGCGAAATTGATGAACACCGCGGCGGTGGAATTGCTGTTTAGATTAGCGGAGGCGTAATTATGTTTTTTTATTTATCTGTTATTGATCGAGCACCTCCTCGTTCGTTCTTTAACGACGTTTAAATGTGATACCCTCCATAAATATTTGTGGAAGACGACTGCGTGCGGAAGCAGTTAAATGAAGATGTTTTATCAAGTTCATGAATTTTGAAAGAGAGCGCTTTTCACGTGTGGCATTAAATTTTAGAGAAGTAATAATAATTTTATTAACACTAGAAACTTACTAATAAGGAATCACATTTTGAAGATATCAAAATTAAATTGAAAATTGACATAAATGATGATGATATAAATAGTGATATTGGCAACTAATGGATCTGAACTAGAAAAGAAAAATTGACAGGAGATAGAGAAACGCGGAGAAGAAGGTTAGAATTTAGAAAACAGCAGTTTGATTAATAAATAAGGAATCATTAAAAACAGGTGGAAGTGGATTGAAATAAAGGTAAAGAAATGGCATCAGATGAAAGAAGGTGAAGAAGAAGATGGCTTTATCCATGAATGAGAAATGAGTTGAATATACTAATGTTGCATAATTTTGTATGTCAGCTGCGTATGTATTTAGATCAAATGCCTTATTTTTGAATACTCTGTAAAACCTCTTCGTGTGGATTTCACTACATTTATTGTCAAGAAACTTTTAAAATTTAGATAATATACGTTCGGAAAATATAAGAAAGAAGACATTAAGTACAAATATATTATGTGGTGTGAGAGTAAAAACGTATAAAACAAGCAGAACAAAACACTAACACGCGCCGTTATCGTTCCCGTGGACATTATCAACGTTGTCAGCTGTCGCAGGCCATTGCTAACTTGACATCCGAATTCTGCCCGTCGTCCTTTAAGCCACTCTGCGGTCGACCTGTTTTTACAAAATGAATAGACACAAAACGCTGAGCGGCAAAAATTTGCAAGGCAAGGAGAGAAATCCCGACTCAGCGCTTCACCCTTCATTGAATTTTTATATTGTGATTTTGCGAGAGGTCGGGCCGCGTTTGTTCCGACGTATCACATTGTCAGATAATATTTATTATTTAAATGAGGCAATGATGTATGCGCGCGTGAGAGACCGGATTCGATGTCGTTTGTTATTTTTTACTTCCGCCGCGTAGAGTTTAACGCGACTTCTTCGCTTATCTTTCACCCTGAACGCACCCCATGACCTTAGGAGCGTCAAATTTTTTATATGAATGCGATTCGACAAAAAACGAATTTATGACGTGTAATTAATGTTAGCTGTGTCAGTTTTTTCCAAAAAAGCTCAATATGAATAGCTCCGCTAGTCCATAAAGAGTACATCATCCCTTGGTGTATCTCCATTTTAAATTTCCTTTGTCCTTCAAAAAGTGCTTTAACATTTATTTATTTATATATAATTATAATGGCAGAACATTAAGTACAAATATGATACATAGAAACAACACCTAGAAAGTATCGGTCAATTGGACAGTTAAAAAAAAAACTTGCCAATGAGTTTATAAACAAAATTTGTTTGAGTTAAGGGTTTCATAAAATTGTGTAATGATTCAGAAATCTTGAATGCGTTACGACAAGTGATTTCGCATGAATATTTCGTGATGTGCTCGTAAAAAAGTCAACCATAATGCTCCATCGAGCTTAGAATTTCCAAGTCGTTGGACTTTATTGCGTATAATTTATTGCCTGTGACGGAATCTACGTGCGCCGTTAAATTAACTAAGACACGATTAACCTACAAAGCTTCCAATTAGCATTAACAATTTAATTCGCATCGAATTCGGGCGCTTCCATTAGAAGTGAGGCGGCGTCGGCGCCGTGCCGCGCGCAAATTACGAATTTATGTAAGTACATCCCTGCACGCCCAATTGTTCGGTTAATTGTGGACGGGTAATGAGCCGTTGTCGTTTTAATGAAACGTTTTCCGATACCGGCGTATGATGGCGTTGTCGCTCGAACCGAGCTTCGAACACAAAAGCTTCGGATTTGCTCGGCTTGCAGTTTACAATGTTGTCTGAACATGAAAGTTTTGTACCTTTTGGTGGAGATTTTCGCGTTGTTGAGCACGTGGATAGAAAGGGGTATTTATGATCCGATGCTGCCCTCAAGCAAACCGGCAATGTTAACTGCAACTATTTACTTTGGGATTGTGCTTGATATTTATTTATGAAACTACAGTCGAGCTCTGTAAGAGTCTTGTCTAAGAAAGGAGGAGCTTAAGCAGCTTGCAGGAATATGTATATGAAGAGAACAAACAAACAGCTTCAGAAACATAAAGAACGGATTCTTTTCGAAATTCAACTGTTCAATTTGAATCAGAAACTCGCAATCGCTAAATCCATGTTATACAAATTAGAATTAAGAATTAAAATCAGATTATTATTCAAAGTTCTTAAAATAATAGCTGCATTTACCTTTGTTACTACTAACTGTCAGAAACTTAAGCAAACTTAAATATTTATTACATACTGTATCACAGTACGTCAGAAGTTAAAAGTTAAGGCTAAGCTATGATACGAACATGCTGAGTATCTGAGTTTAAAATATACCTTTGCATTTCAAAATGTATTCTTTATTACCAGGAAGGCAAATTTGTTGATTTTGTGTCTGATAGCTCTTTGTTACATGTCATGACAAAAACTCATGAATATCATAATTACATTGCAAACCAAGCCTAGTATAACGTGCAAACAAAAATCTGTACACTAATCTCTTCACGGTAAATGTGAAAGGCACTCCTTGTGCGCGACATTACGAAATTATATCATGCAAAAATCCGCCTATTCAACGCGCACAACAGCACAGAATCGATAATCACCACCCCTTCGTGACGGCAGTCTATTAAAAAAAAATTAAAAAAAAGACGCTAATTACCCAGATTCACTCGTACGCTGCTATTTTAATTACATAGTCGCGTTGTTTTATGCCACCGCAACCCACTCGAAACGTCCGCGGTCGCGTATATAGCGCATCATCCCCATCCGTCCATCCGTCCGTCCAACCATCCATCCATCCATGCCGAGCATTTGGATCATGCGACGTGAAGTCAAAACCTCAACGGACGACGAGCGATGTATTTCAGCGCAATTCGAGCGTTTTAATTCCGCAACTGTAGAGTAGTCAGCAGGGCTTCGTTTTAGTTCCAGTCGAACGAAGCAGGTAAAAATTACTCCGACGTCGACGACGAGTGCCTTTTCATTTGCGTGCGGTTTCGTTCGTTCAGGAGGGTGGATTTGTGGGTGGTTCGTACTCACCGCTTCGCGGCATAAAAAGTTATAATAAACCGGCGCCCGCCGTTTGAAAACTAAACGCGACTTATTAAAACGCGAACGGCGTTGACTCGTTAGTGATCTTGGGGTCGAGTTCGCTTTGGAAAATTGTGGGGAAAATGCATCGTTTTTTTTTTCAGTTCATTTAGTTTTTCAACGGAACTCGACTAGGTTTTTCTTTCTATTTTATGCAGCAAATATAACTCTATACAAATCTGGATGAAGCGAGGTAGTTACATTTAAAAGTCAACAGATGCATTAATTCTTTATAAATTCTACAAAGCTATACATACTAATTCAAACTTTTATTTAATAAAAAAAAACAAAAGCCAAAACGAAATGAAACAAGAACCGATGTGATTTGTTTACATTCCAAACGATTAACTAACTACCAAACCAAGTAGATGAAGTAGAATGATAGAAGTAAAAGAAATATGTACAAAAAAATAGTAGAGAATAAAAAATGCAAAATCGGAAAATCGATACCTATTCGGTACCGCCACTTTCAGGAGCATCGCTACAATCGCTGCTATTATGACCACTCAAAATAGGGATTAGTCTGTTAACGGCAATTATAAACACGTGGTAAAGTAATTAGGTAAGAAAAATAAATGTGTAACACGTGCGATTCATTTAACGCAAACAAACATATTTTCTAACACCTGCCTTTTAAACACTTCTTTGAGTAGTTCTATTGCATCACATAGTGCAGTGTAACGAATAGAGAAAAATATCGAAGGCTCTGTTTAACTAAACATTTTCTTCACTATCTCTGCCGAGGGATGAAGTTAACACTGACTGAAGATTTGCATCAGACATATTAACAATTTTCCATTTTGTAACAGCTATTTGTAATAATTATTTATGTTTATATTTATGAGATTATTTATATTTATAAGGATATCAATAATAATTTCTACACAACTTCGTGAGGGCAATAAAAAATTATTGTATATAGAATGATTCTCAATATATGGCAACAACTTTAAGGGCTTATTCTCCGAGTAATTTACATAAAAAGTTCATATGAACATAAGTACATGGTGTAGTAGTTAAATGAGTTTCTTCAATAACGCTGTTCCTATTGAATATATGGAAAAATGTTTTATACAAAAGTACCATCGTCTTAAGCTCTATATAACTTAAAAAAATTTTAAACATAGGTGTCTCAATTTGGCTGTACGAGGTGTAAATTCGTTATATTCAACGGAACAACCTATATTTTATAAGGAATTTGACTTTATCAGGTTATTTTAGGATAAGTTTGATGAGGGTTTTGTGCACATAAGTCCCATGGTTTTAAGACATCAAGCTTTATTTATGGTTTTCTGAAAATACAGATGTAATTTTTATAATTATTATCTCATTAACGACGAAAGTTAGAAAGCAGATATTGTGGTGCTGTTACAAGTTAAGTGGAAGGTATGTATCTATCTACCGCAGTAACAAAATTTACTCTTCATCGAACAGGGATCCAGTAAAACTATTTCCATTTCGATAGCTATTGTAGGTCAGCAACTTTTATTTTTTAAATGGAATGGTAGGACTTTTATGTCATCGTTAGATCCTGAAATTATATTTCAATTGGCTATACACTTCCCTATACCAATTATTTTATTGACGGTTGAGGAAATATTTCATAATTTCTACTTTTTATCGTAGGAGGAGTATTTACTTAAACATTTTACTTGTTTTGAGTAAAATATCGATTTCTAAGTTTATTAAATTCGGATTGTATAAAATGCATACCTTTACTGTGAAATTACAAAACATTTTAGAATTATTTTGTTGTTCCTATAAGTTTTCATTTTATATTTGGAAAATTAGTATTTAATTTTATTAGTTTAGATATGATTAATAAATATTTCGTCAATAACGTGCATAGCATACTTTATTATTTGATATAAAACAAATGCTTTAGAAACTTAAGTACAAGAAGTCTTAGGACCAATTATATAAAACGTAATTAAGTACATGATAAAGTGTTATTGTTATTAAGCAATATATAAAAATACCAATCAAAATTATTTCATACGTTACTGTTTAACCTACCACAAGCCTTAACAATGGAATTAAGTATTAGTATATACTGTGTGTCCCAAAAGTTTTATACAAATGGAGAAAAAGTTTATCTTACATTTCACAAAAAAAATATTCTTGATAAAAAGCTTTGCATGACTTGGAGATCCATAATCAGGTACAAAATTTTTAAAAAATTGGCTGGAATACAAGGAAAATAAAAAATAATGATTTGGACGGAAAGCAAAATACGTTAAAACTGTAGTGGAGAGCAAAATGTTCATTGAAATTGTGATTAAATAGCAAAAAATTATGCACACTTGTAGATTATGGATATTCCCAGATAAAAATTAAAAGACAATAAACATTTCAGCAATTGTTAGATTGATGCGCAGTACGAAAGATCCCGTTCCTAATAAGCGCCTAATTTTCTGTTACTGATAGAGTGCTTTGGAATATCTAATAACTGAGTGCAAATGTCAAATGTAACATCAGTGTGTGTTTACAATAATTAGAAATGCCAGTAAAACTAAGTATTGCAGATAAAATTGAAATTGTTCTCATTGTTGGAAAAAATTATAAAACATATTGGGAAGCAGCAGAAATCTTTAATAATAGACACCCTGATAAAACTATACATTTCACAACTATCCAATATGTAATAAATAAATTTAAGAGTTCTGAAAGTGTTGAAAATAATTTTAGAGAGAAACATCGGGCATGGTTTACAAATGAATATGCTGAAAATAAAGTGATGCTATCGGTAGTGGAAAATCCAATATATTCACTTCGGAAAAGATCCAATTTATTGAATGTAAGTAAAACTACAGTTGCAAGAATTTTAAAGGCAAATAAATTTAAACCATACAAACCCCGTTTTACCCATACTTTAAAAGAAGGAGATTTTGAATGAAGGTTCGAATTTTGTGCTAGTATCCAAGGAGAATTGAAAGATAACAGATTTATGTGCATAATTTTGTGCTATTTAATCACAATTTCATGGAACATTTTGTTCTACACTACAGTTTGAACGTATTTTGCTCTCCTTCCAAATCATTATTTTTTATTTTCCCTGTATTCCAGCCAATTTTTTAAAAATTTTGTAATTATGGATCTCCAAGTCATGCAGAGCTTTTTATCAAGAATATTTTTTTTGTGAAATGTAAGATAAACTTTTTCTCCATTTGTATAAAACTTTTTGGTACACACTGCATAGCACAACATATTACACACAAAACTTAGAAAACTTAAAAGAAATGATATTTTACTTAGAACAACTAAATATTTCAGTAAATACTCACTCCTGATTGTAATTAATACGCTCAAATGTATAAATTATGAAAAAATATTAAATATTTCCTGAACCGTCAATGAAAATAGTTTTACTGGATCCCTGTTTGATGAAAAGTAAATTTTGTTACTGCGATAGATACCTTCCACTTCCCACCACAATATCTGCTTTCTAACTTTCGTTGTTAATGAAACAATAATTATAAAAGTTACATCTGTATTTTCCGAAAACCATAAATAAACCCTAATATATTAAAAACCATAGGACTTAGGTACTGGTACCCTTCATCAACATTACCTTAAAATTACCTGTTAAAGTCAAATTCGTTATAAAATATATCATGTTTCATTTAAAATAACGAAGTTGCACATTGTACAGCGAAATTGAGACACCCTGTATATTTCAAAATAATTTTAAATTATGCGTAGCTTGAGAGGATGATACTTTTGTATAAAACATTTTTTATATATTAAACAGGAATAGCGTTATTGAAGAAACCCGGTTAAATGCCACAGGCCGTATATGTACCATAAAAACACAACTAAAACAACGATTTTCAGCAAATGTTTAATTTATTATTTTAGTCAAGAATTAATATAAATTAAATTAAACAAATTTTAAATTCAAAACATCAACGTGATAATAAAACTAGTAAGAATTAGATAAGGCGTGAAATTGTATTCGAGACATTCATGTTTTGAAATTTTATGAATCATATGTTATTTTATTACATTACATGGTCAGATATTTCAATACAAGATTAAATTAATGTAGAATTTTATTGGTGTAATGTTTCCGGCTTCCGAGATATATTGAAACAATTAATCGTAAAAAAATATTTGTTAATTAATTATCTTTAAAGGTTTAGCTTAAAATTTCGCTGAACACATTATTTAACTATTATAATTATTTCACTATTATTATATATTATATAATTTAGAATACATTAATTTGTTTTCTTGGATTCTCCTTGGAAACCATTGTTCTTCACATAATTTTAAGAAAAAGGCTTTTACAACTAAGCAAAACAAAAATACGTTAAGAGATATTCTGGTATCTACTTTTCTCCATAAATATGTGTGTACCTTTTTCTCAGAAAGAACCGTTATTTCTATTTGATTTGTTTTATTAGAATTTTTAACCGTTGATGCACGTTTTAACATGAGCCTTTTGAGAAATAAGAATTTTTATTTAAAAACAATTCTTTAAAAATTAATATAAAAAAATGTGTTATTTCTAAGGTTGTAATCATTACACCAAACGATTTTTTTAAAGACAGGCCAGAATTTGCTTCGGAATCTTTAAATATGTCTTAAATAATTTTACTTATGATATATGACAATTCATATCCAGAATTGTCGGAAACAAATGTTAATATAAATTGTAAATTTGTAAAAATTTGTAAATTTAAAAAGAAGGATATAATTATGTTTTGCAAGTAAAGAACAACATTTCATTGTGATATTTTGATATTAACACAGATGAAATTATTTGAGCGTTTGTTTTAAAAGTAATATTCTAAGATATACAAAGTTTGCACAATTCATGGCTCACTCTAGTCTCTAGTATGTTTTCAATAAACCGCATGATATTACAAAGTGGTCGAGTTAGAGCATGCTTCGACCATAAAATTGCAAAGATGTATCTCTCATAGGAACTGTGAAAAAGGTGCAAATGAAGATAGATATATGTCAGATGTCAGTGACCCCTTAACCAAATTTTAACTAACCCTCCCCCTCAAAAATTAATTAAAAGGTAAATTGATGTTTACGAAAGAAAATATAAACACTCACCGGTCTGCATCCCTTCTGCAACCTGAAGTGGAACTAAAAAAAAGAAATCAAATATGACTTGAAAATTAATTTTGTTTTTCGGACAAATTTTAGAGCTCATCAATAGTTCATTTTTAAAAACACAGAAACTTCTATAAAAACTACCAAGAAAATTTGTTTTGAACATTTTCAACAATAAAACTAAATTAAATTAGACAAAAAAAAGATACTTACCCTACCGTGATTCGCAGCGTACAAATCTATTTCTCAAATCCATCCAATCAAGGGAGAAATCACTTTCACTAGATGCATTCACTGAAAGGAAAATTTATTGTTTAATGAAAACTAACAAGCGATTCAAAAAAACTCTCACCAAAGTGTCACAAAAAAAATTACGTAAGTCTGAATATAAAGTTTGAATGTTGGAAGTGTATCAAATGTGTTACGTGTGTTAAATAAATCCACAAACCCACTAATTTTTTCACTATTTCTAAAATGTATTTCTAAAATACAACATTTTTGGTGATCAGTGTAAACCGTAACGTTCAAATATGAGAGAATAATCAAAACTTAAATCTGACAGAATTGACAAATATAATTTTGAAATGTCATCGATTGTGGTGTCTCAGACATGCACGTTACATCTATTTTTATTTATAATGGCACACATTAGGCGCTTTCGTTTATACTCGCAATCACTAATCATGTAATCGTGATCACAATTCTGCGTGTTCGTTCTCTGTGATTACTAAACAGTCTACTTTTACTTCAGTTTGATTTAGTGTTTAATGCACATAAAAAAACTGAGATAAAAGTAGACTCTTTAGTGATTACCTTCTCTCCCACCTCCGATAATTTTCATGATCACATGTTAAGTGTGAGTTTGTATGATTTGATCACAAAAACTTAATCTAGAAATATTACCGGCTTGATGTGTATTAGTATGATTCTATTCACCTAATCATTGAACGAAAGTAGCTATTGATGAAAGTTTTTTGAATCACAGGTTATAATCTTATAAGGACTTTTGTGGTTGATTCAAAAGTGTCTCTGAGGTTGTAAGGCGTATTGTCTTCATAATATTAAATATTCTTACCTAGTTATTTAATTAATCGCGCAAGTAATCACTTTAAAATACAAAAATTAGTTACACTATAACACCTCGCACTTAAAACAGAAAATGGCCTAATGTCGATACGATAATGCGGGGCAAAGCTTACCGAGTGTTTTTGCTGGAAGCAAAGACCAATCAGCTTTTGTATTTTTGCGTATAAAGAAACGTAAAAGGTTGATCAAGGATGCGTTTTTTGAAGCACATAGCGCAAGGAATGCGTGCACAAGTACGTTTCCATGAAACTACCGATTTCGAAGTAAATAAAATATGTATTTCATTTAATTTTCGAGGTGGCAGGAAAGCTGTTTAAATAAACTAATTTTGAGTTAAAATATTAGCGATATCCATTACGTAAAAGGGCGAGAAAATTATTTTTAAAGAGTTTAAGATCAAAACATTTTTAATAACAAATTAGAATAATCTAAAAGGTTTCGGCAAAATTGTTGGCGTACGGTTAGTTTTATTAACGTGATCGCCCACCTTTAATAATTTATTTGTTAACAAATATAAAATATTTTTAAAAAATTTTTTATGGAATTTTATCTAGATTTAACTCTTGCTAACAGTTTTGCACCAGAGTTTTATACAAAACCATTCATAAAGTTCGTAACAAATGTTTTTATTGTTGACTTCTGCGAAATAAAATTTCAGTTTCAGACAAAAAGCAACACAACCACATCTTATTAAACATTAAATGTTTGTCGGGAAATTAAAAAATCGAAATTCTCAAACACGAAAATTTACAGTAGTTCGAAAGTTTGTTTTTGGAGAATTGATTAAATCAGACAATTTTTTTTTGGATTGCTTCTTATGTAATTTCACATCAATAGTCCTTAAAAAGCAAACATAGTCTCATTTTTTGAATCACATTTAATGATAAAAACACAACAAATATTAATTTATTGCAGAGAAATTTCGATTCTAAAAACCAAAAAATATTTCATATATTTTTTGTTTAATAAGAACATAAAACAGTAAAGATTTTTTTTTTGGGCAAAACATGGTTTACCACATAGCTAATAAATATGTCATTTTGGCCTCTTTGTCCATATGTTACAGACTTTATGAATGGTTCTGTACAAGCTGATTCAAAATTAGTGGGACACAGAACAAGAGTGGATTTCTAACGCGAAAATATTGCGATCTAACTATACTCACCGAGTCTAATAGTTGACATAAAGGAGGTACAGAGCGTTAAAATACAAAAAATATTCTAATTTAATTAATAATAGACGTGTGGGGTTTTTTGGAGTAAAGAAAAAAAATAGGGTCCTTAATCTTATATAGCGAATAGATGGCGTTACGTACATTTTTGTGAGTAGACTTATGGAAGTTTTAGCGAGAAATTATTATTCGTTTATCGTTTCTAAACCAATTAGGCATAGGTATCTGATCAATAGCACTAAAGTTAAAACCGTTTTCTGTTTTCGAGATACGAGGGTATAGCTAAATTTATTGAAAATAAGAAAATCTAGTAGGCCGTGAAAAACAAAACATACAGTGTTATTTAGAGCAACTCTTTATCTTTCGTTTGAAGTTTAGTTCTTCGTTAGAACCCAAGTTACTAATTTTTCAAAGTGATGTTACAAGTAAAATAATGGAATTAACAAGAGAGCATTTTCGAGTCATGATTTATTATGATTTTGAAAAAGGTTTAAGTGCTTATCAGTGCAAAAAGAGGTTAGATTCGACTTTTAGAGAACAAGCACCTTCTTTGGCTATATTTTACCGATGGTGTAAGGAATTGGAACGCGATAGGAATTCTGTTCAGAATCAAAAAGTATCAGGGCGTCCTTCTACGGCTGTTACCGACAAAAACATTGCTGCTGTTATAAAAAGATAATAAAGCCACTTATAGAGCATCAACTCAAGATTGGATCCTCAGCTGTTGGAACAATCATACACGATCACCTGCATTTAAAAAGGTGGTTACTCGTTTTGTGCTACATTACCTTTCTGACTTTCAAAAAGCAGAGCGTATAAGAATATGCCATGAAATTTTAAATTTCTTAAAAATGGCGGACACCATTTTTTTCTCAAAATAGTGGCAGGTGGCGAAACTTATATTTCCTTTTTCGACGTACCTACCCGCCAAGAGAGTCAAGGAGATTCACAAAGTGAGGAAACTCAATGACCAAGAAGCAGCGAGCTATGGAAAAAGTTATGTAGGCGGTATTCTTCAGAAATACGGGCCTAGTAAAAGCAATTAAGCTGATGGATAAAAAACAGTTGCAGCTAAATGGTATACTGAAAATTGTTTGCCTGAAGTGTTCAATTGATTTCCAGACAAGGGAATTATGCTGCACCATGATGATGCATCATCCCATATGTGAGCTTTAACTCTCCAGTTTTCGGCTGAAAAAAATATAAAAGTAATAGAACATCCGCCATATTCACCTGTTTTAGCAATGTGCGACGTTTAGCTATTCTTTGGGCTTAAAAGGAATTTGCGAGGTAAAAGGTTTTCGTCAGAAGAAGTTCACGCTTATTTTGAAGATATTCTGAAAGATGATTGGTTGGGAGCCTTTGAACAATGGAAAGAAAGTGTATCATTGCTAAAGGGAATTACTTCGAGCATATTTAAAGTAAAATCCTAGAAAATATTTACCGTGTTTACTATTCTCAATAAATTCAGCTTGACCCTCATATTTGCTATTTTAGTTTTGAATGCCAAGTGGTGCGATTTTGTTTTTTCTAAAAAATAATCGATGTGACATCATTACAAAACACTAGTTTCACTTCGCTATGCGTTTTACGAAAGACTGTCTCATATTCAACAAAATAATTCCCTCATTTTTGAAAGGTCGGTCGTTTATAATTATAAAAGGGTGTGTTGTATAAACATACTCGAATTTTGTTGAACCTATGTGCTATTTTTCTCACAACTTAGAACTAACCCTTTTTCCCACATATCATGAATGTTTGCTGCTAAAACGAGAGTTTCCCGCATCTCCGACAGGCAAAACTGCTAACGGATCTTAAACTTGAAACCGTGATGTTCGAGGGCTACCGTGGTCGAGGGCAACCAGAGCCAGTCACAAAAGGGTTGCAAAGCACCTGGGCTCCGGGCCGCATCAGGTCCGTAACTAGACAACCTGGCACTTGTGGCAAAATTCTATCTAACGCCCCTACTTCTTCTTAAAAATATACAAATTTATCAAAGTCCAAATTATACTTCCCACAAAAACCTACAAGGCCTTTAAAAAAATGTTTACCTAATTATCGATATCTTTAATACAAACACAAAAGTCTTAATAGGTCCGAAAATCTATTGCTTCCTTTCCATGCACGCTCACCTTCATAAAGATGAAACCAATTATTCTATTTTAAATCTCTCTCATAGCACACGTTATCACTACCAAAACTTAACGTTCACTACGCATAAATAAGTTTCCTTTCAAAAACTCAAAAAATCTCGGAAACGGTTGATTTTCGGATCTACGTTCATTATGATTTTTTGTTTGTATTGATGTGACTTATAACCCGGTAAAATTTACAAAGATTTTTTAAACACGATGTATATTTACAAACCTTAAAAATTTACAATGTGTAAACAAAACGGGAATAAAATAAACGAATGTACAGGGTGGGCTAAATTCGAGGAAACTTCTATTTTTAGAAGAGTTAGACAAAAATAGACCTCGGCTCCTGGAGCTCGATTTTTAAGACAGAATTAATGATGTAGACCGCATATACAGCGTGGAAACTAAGTAACGGATAAAATCCATAACTCGGTTAATAATTGTGATAAATCAAAAATCTAAAAGGGGTATAGCGATTAAAATTATAGCGCATAAGAAGAAGTCATTTTCAGATATTTTCATGAATTTTTTTTGAAGTTATGACGTCATCAAGGTTTTTTTTAAATGACAACCTATATTTTTTATTTTTCATTTCGGTGGGATTTTTTAACCTACTTTCAACAGTATAAAATTTTGGATCGATTACATAACAAAAAATTCAAGAAAAACAGTCTCAAAGTTTTAATAGTAAAATAGTAAAGTTGAATGAAATGAACTGAAAACCTAGGTAGCCAGGTGTAAAATAAACAAAATTAAGGTGTAAAATAAACAAAATTTGATTTTGACAGTCATTGGAATCACAATAAATGTTCAAACTGACGACCCTGCATCAACTGACAATACCCAAGACGCTCATAAAATTCATTTATCACATTTTGAATAGTTTGAGGTGTTATTAACCTACACTCCTGTCGAATTCTTTCTTTAAGATCGTCTAAGTTGTTAGGTCGATTTTTATACACCTTGCTTTTTAAGTACCCCCACAGAAAAAAGTCTAATGGCGTTAGATCAGGGGATCTAGCCGGCCATTCCATTGGACCTCTTCTTCCTATCCATCTACCTGGGAACACCTCGTCCAAATAACGTCGCACATCAACTGCGTAGTGTGGCGGAGCACCGTCGTGTTGCATCCAAATGTTATTGTTTGGTACGTCACAGTCATTTTCATTAGGGAATAATATCGCCAATGCAGGTACTAATTCGAATTGTAAGAAGTGTAGATATTTCTCACCAGTTAAATTACCTTCGATAAAGAATGGCCCTAAAATTCTGTCACCGACAATTCCTGTCCATACATTGAGCTTCTGGGGATGTTGAGTATGAGCTTCTTGCATCCAGTGGGGATTTTCCCTAGACCAATATCGACAATTATGTCTGTTAACAGTTCCATGTAAAGTAAAACTTGCCTCATCAGAAAAAATTATACGCCGCGAGAACATTGGATCGCGAATGCAAATTTCCAACATTTCTTCACAAAATTCTTGTCTATGATCATAGTCAGTTTCTGCTAACTCATGGACCAATTTTACTTTATACGGATGAAACTTTTGCATTTTTAAAAGTTTCAGTACCGAGGTATGGCTCAGGTTGTGCTCTAAAGCAATGTCTCGACTAGTCGAATGCGGATCATCATCATCATTAAAACTTCAACTCTTTGTTTTTCTGTCAGCAACACCATTTTGGTAAAAGAAGGTTTTTAATAATTGGTGTAACTCCTACTATCCACAGGGAATAAAAACACTCACTTACTTTATTGTGACAGGTATTTACAAGTTCTTGTCAATCAAACAAATTTTGTTTGTTTTACACCTAGCTAACTAGATATTCTGTTTATTTCTTCAACTTTACTATTAAAACTTTGAGACTGTTTTTCTTGAATTTTTTGTTATGTAATCGATCCAAAATTTTATACTGTTGAAAGTAGGTTAAAAAATCCCACCGAAATGAAAAATAAAAAATATAGGTTGTCATTTAAAAAAAACCTTGATGACGTCATAACTTCAAAAAAAATTCATGAAAATATCTGAAAATGACTTCTTCTTATGCGCTATAATTTTAATCGCTATACCCCTTTTACATTTTTGATTTATCACAAATATTAACCGAGTTATGGATTTTATCCGTTACTTAGTTTCCACGCTGTATATTGTACCGCTTAGAAGCTACTGGGTGTTTTTCAAAATATTACGATTTCTAAAAGCCTTTATAATTTTTTTTTAATGAAAATGTTTGATTTCTGTACAAACTTCTTTAATACACTTTTTCATGCAGAATTCATTGCTCTAAATTATTTTTTTCTAATGCTTAGTATTTGAGATATGAACAAGAAATTTATTTTTGTTTTTTAATTACTGTAAAAGTATTTTGCGCATCCCTCGTTGCAAATGTGATATTGTTGTTACCAAAGTTACTCAAAAATTCAGATGAATAAGATCATTCTTAGAAAACTTTGTAGTCGAAGGCGTAGCTTAGTAAAGGTCTTGCTCAAGAAATGTCAGTATCATTTCCCTACTATAAATTATGTTCAAAACAGCACTTCTCACCTATTAATGGTTGGTGATTGGTGGGACAAGAAGTTTATTATGAATAATTATTTCATTGCCCACTTTTTTCTTGTTTGGCAATTGAGGGACCTAGTTCCAAAGTGTACAATCTTCAGTATCATTTTTAATTTCTCAGGAAAAATAAAGCATGTACAGTTTAAATAATTAAATTTTTTTCTTAATTTTTTTAATTTTAACGTATTTGTGTTGTTATTAAGAGATTATGTGTCTGTTTACTTAAGCGATTAAGAAGGTATTACAAAAAAGGAATGGAGATGCACGAGAAACTAACAATTGGAGATTGCTCACTCTGGAACTAGGCCCCTCAATTATTAAATAATATGGAAATGTAGCACCGATCTCTAATTTTTCATTAACGCGTTAATGTCATTATATTTAGCTAATGACTTATTAAACATTGCCGCAAAAAACAAATTCGTTTTTATTTGTACCTACATGAAACAGTTTCGGTATTCACACAAACTCTTAACGGATAAGGTGTTATATATAAGAGAGCAGAAAATGACTAAAGAATACAAAATAAACAGGACAGGTAACGATTAGTTATATCATTATTAAAGAAAGTGAGTATATGCTGGTTGTTGGAAAAAATGTCAACTAATAGGTAAACTTTGACGTTTTCTAAGAACTAAAAGCCCACCCTTGTTTCTTCTTATTTCATCATAATCTAATCATCAGTAAATTAATTAGTTATAAAATATAATACAATTCTTTTTTTGTAATTGCATTTTCATTTGTGATCACAGTGAATCGCGAAGGGAAATTAAAAATGATTGCAATTCATGTGACCAATTTGAATTAAGTTTTATTTTCTAAAAGTGGCAACATAGAAAAAAGTGAGGTTGCTGTTTTAAATTGGTGAGTATTTGTCATTGACTTACCCCGGCTATATAAATGCTGATATAAATTACGATGCCTTTGTAGATCGCAGTCATTACATCCTTGAACGATTTGACACAGAGTACTGCAACGTCACCAACAAAGTAGAATGTGTTGCCTATAAGGCGGCGTCACGTGGGTAGAAGTAATTTCTGATTTCCCTGTATAAGTTGAATGAATCTTATAAGTACTTTCTCCCATTATATATTTTTTATATATTAAAATTAATTTGTCTGAATATAATGATTTCAGTTAGACAGAAGTTTTTAATTAGGAACTTATTTTACAATTTAATTTAAATTATATGTGAATTTTAGAATTAATAACTGAAAAGTTTCACTTCGGGATAGGTATTAATTGTCAGATGTTGTTAATCTCTGATAACTAGAAAAGTTTTTAATTGATCCTTTCCCAAGGATAACAGTTCAATTTTCGACGTCGTCCTGGAATGTAGTTTTCCCTTCGGCGTCCATTTAGCCAACTGCGTGTCGGCGAAACACCTATCCAACTCCGTATTTCAGGGCGAACATTATCCGGTATGAAATTTTAACGGCTCTAATAAAGTTAAACGGTAACAACCCGAAGTTGGAACAATGGCGAATATCAAGCCGGCAGCTCGAGCAGCAATTTGTTGAATTAGTTTTGTTGCCGCTGAAAAGTCTCGCAGCCGGAAGAAATTTCTGCTGCGACGAAACTGCATCGAAACTTAACTGGATTTTGCCAGTATGCTAATTGGCCTCTGTCGGCGAAGAGGAGGAGCGCTTATTAAGCTGGCGTTCTCAATTAATTTTTGCCACAATAAAGTCGTCCTCTCTTAATTTAGAATTTGCTCTGAATTAAGGAACGAATCTACTACCACAAGTTAAAAATTACGACTTCTACAATTAAACATTTAATGCAGTAGACTACCTCTACGTGTAACTTCATCTATTAATTTTATTATTTTGAAAACATACAATTCATAGAGTTTCATAAATCTTTTTAAATGATGTCTTGTTTGTGTGCATCAGAAGTTTTAATACACGTGATTATGTGCACCGAAACACATTAGCAAATGTGATGCCACTAAGCTACGTTAATTCTGTGGAATAATGCAAGGATATTAGTTATATCCTGTAAATCACCCATTAAAGGAACGTTAATTAACAAAGAATAAATTTTCAAAAGTATGTTTATATACAAACATAAACATTAATAAAACTTTCTCAATTAAGAGCAAATTAAACTAACGACTAGAGAACCAGTGAAATATTTAATTTCAAAGTGAAAAATTTAATTCCGATTAAAAATGAGTAATTATATTTTTTGAGTCCATCCATCATCAACCTCATGGACGTTCGTTTATTACCAGAACTATACCCCGGTATTTTAAAAAGTAAATAATTTTGTGCTTCCCGTTGATAACTGTAATTTGATTTAAAACGACATAACGGTTTTTTACAAATTTCATTTTCGTTCAAATGCGTAAAGGGAGGAAGGGAACGTCACACATTAAATTCATTGCGCCGGAACAATATGTCGCCAGTTAATTCATCACGTGTCACCCACAATGTTAATGTGGAATGTTTGGAAGCAACGTATCTGAGAATGGACTGTCATCGTCCAAGGAAGCGAAACATAGCAACATAATTATTACGTTTTCCCGTTTCGTCTCCAAATGATCTCAGAAAGATTGATTCGTCATTAAGGGGATTAAAGGGATGAGCAGTCAATTGAGACAGAACTGAAAGAGAGCAAACCTTATCACAGGCGGCCGTAAAATGCGAATCTCTTCCAGATTTATAATTGTAGGTGGTGCTACTATAAAGGATATTGCGTGAGAGAGCTGTGAAGGGTTGCGGGTGGTGGGCTGGCCTGGAGGCTGAGGCTAAGGGGGGTAACAGTGACGAGCCCAGATTGCGGCCGTTATAACATTGATCCGCAATGAGCAGGCTGCAGCCGAGCAATTAGCAGAATTGAAATACGAACCCGAGCGCAGGGGCGAACTCGGCATTTGCATACATACCTAGAGAATGCTCTCTTTCGCTTAAAACCCCAATTAACTACACTACCACAAATCGGTTAGTATTTTTCTTTTAGTTTGAGAGATTTTCAGGTATAGAAGATATTGAGAAAAAGCACTCCATCAAATCTGCAGATTCTTCGAAATACAGAACATCTAAATGTACCATTTACAAAAAAAAAGAAATATTAATTTGGCAGTACAACTACAGAATCTAATTCAAGCACTTTAAGTACCTATTTAGGGACAATACTAAACAACATAAACCGAGGAAGTACAAAGATAATATATCGAATGTAAACAGAATACTGAGCCTACTTCGATTGCAAAACATTTATACAAAATAAAAAATTAAGTACAAAATCAACACAAAAAGTAGGGATCGAAAAATGTAAGTAGAGATGATTACAGAATACTATCGTATCATAAAATAAGAGATATATTAAAAGAACCAGACAGTAATTAAGTCGCAATAGATTCGGTGGTATGGATTTGAATTTAGAAAGAAAATATGTCAATGTTAAGAGAAAACAGGAGCCGAATACAGACAGACCAAGAGGGAGACAAAAAGACACTGAGAAGAGCAAACAGTAAAAGATACACAATAATCAGGAGAAAACAACTGCAAAACAAAGGCTTGGAAGTAAATAATAGATATAACGAAGATGCACAACTTGTAATCTGATTTCCAAAAGGGAGAAAGTGAAATAACATCACAACAATAAACAAGTCGAAGAATTCTAGGACCTACTACTTCTGACAGAGCTCCAAACTTTATCTTGATCAAACCATGTTTGATTGTCAAATAAAATGATGCCTATATATGAAGAACAAACGATGCTTGTCTTATTGACTTTAAAGCCAATCCAGAAAAAAGATAAAGTTTTTTTTAATAACTTCGACTTTTTGAAAAATAATGTCGGTACCCAAACTCAAATGAAAAGAAAGCTTGCTTTAAACGATGCCGCACTGAAAAACAAATGAAGATCGCTTTCTCATCTCGATTTCAAACGCAGAAATAAGTGAATGACAATGACGTCAATTTGAATAATATGAGTTCATTATTTTCACACCTATTAACACACATTAGAAAATAAGACTTAATTTTGAAAACAAATGACAATTCGATTGCTGGTGTACAGACGACGATCGTCTTATCGAATTTTCTAAATTCCTTAGTTTCCATGAAATGTTAGCTCCAAAGACCAAATGCCCAAGTCTGACCGATTGCCAAATCAAATGTTGTCGGTCTGCAAAACAAACGACAATCATATTCCCGGCCTCTAAAATCACTTCTGACATTAAAAAAAACTGACAAAGAAAATGAAATTAAGTTTTCTTTTTTTTTTAATATTTTCGACATTATAAATAGCAACTGCGACGAGACAACAATCGTCTTCTTGACTTTAAAGTATTGAAACAATTAAATGTGAGTGAGAAAAGAAGTTAAGTTGTTCTCTAAATCTCTTCTGTCATTTTGAAAAATAAGAAATCACAGCTTTTCACGTTACATTACAGACCAAGGACATAATTTTTACACATGAATTCCTCCTGCAAAATTTACGATTTATTATCAAGAGCTTTTCCTTTCTGCTTCTTACAATTTTCTTTACATTAAAAAAATGTTTTTTTGCCTATTTTGTCGAGTTGCATTGATTACTTGCGTTGTTTTCTGTTTGTTCTGACGAACAAGGTTTTTGACTTTCGTTCCAACTAGTTTTAATTATTGTCACCTTCAAAAGATGTTCGCCAAAACAAAGAGAAGAAGAATTGAGGGAAAAAAATCTCTATCAAACTGCATGAAAAAATATGTGATGCCATTGTCGCACACCGAATTGTCGCGTACACCGAATTGTCACGTACACCGAATTGTCGCGTACACCGAATTGTTGCGTACACCGAATTGTTGCGTACACCGAATTGTCGCACTGAATTGTCGTATACACCGAATTGTCGTTCACCGAATTGTCGTACACCGAACTGTAGTACACCGAATTGTGTGCTCCCGATGAAGTTAACAATACTGCAAATGAAGAAACAGAAAGACAGTGAACTAAATAATTTTGCAGAAAGAATTACAATGAAAGAAAAGAAAAAAAAGAAAAATTTGTCAGTTTTTGAAAAATCAAATGTAAATATGAAAAGAAGTAAAAAAATTCAGGGACTGCTGTATAGAGAGACAAAAATAATGAATATTCCACTGAAATCTAAAAAAAGGAAGCCTGAGCAGATAAAAAAAATAATGTGATTTTTAGATTTTTCGAAACTAAAGAATTATTTTCGTCTACACTAAAAACATTAGTTTGGTGAGGTTCTTAGTCGCGACAGGTGGTAATTAAATATACTATTTACTCGATAATAATAATTAAAAATATTGTTAGATTCAGGTAGATCAACTCTACTTCTTAGTTTATCCTTTCTGATTCTCGTCACTGTTCAATTTCTTAATATTTTATTTACTTTCTTATTTCCTATTTGTTTAGTTTTTTCTTTTTAGATTTTAACTGTTTCCTTCCTGGTTATATTTCTTTATCTTTTCGTATGTTTTTCAATGAAGTCCCAAAATTCATGAATAAATTAATGTCCACCAGTATTTCGCTTGGATTTCACACCCTCGTCTTCAACTCGTAATATTATATTTAATGGAGAGTTAATGAATTTATGAGTATATCGGTGTTTTTACTCATTAATGAGAATTAGTTTAATTTTTTGATTGACAGAAAAATAACAATTTCTAATTGGATTGTCAACGTACTCAAAAATTCACATGATACAGATGTGGTGATTTTAAATACTAATTTATTGTAATCATCTAGTGTTAAAATTGCCCAAATAATTTTAAAAGTATTTGAATTTCTGCTGAATGTGAGTTAGAAGACGCAAACCAATTGAGCAATTTAGGTGTTAATTTTAACTCTTGCGCTGCTTGCAATAATTAAATCGATTGATCGTAATCTGATTTAAGTTCAGTTGTACAAGGCCAGTTTAAATTTAAACTGAAGTTTAAAAAGATTGTTGCTAAGGGTTTGGCTTAAAGTTAAGCTGGAATTGGGATTATAGATAAATAAGAATATGTTACAATTTAAGTACAAATATGAAATCTAATTTTTATTCTAAAAGTATTTTGATTTCTGCTCTATCTCAGTAATTGCACACCGTTGCTAAAGAATTACTGATATAATAATATGAAATTGCTTCATTAAGCCATCAGGTTTACATTATACCTACAGAAAGATAATCACAGATTCTAATTCAAGCACTAATTTAATGTCTCCGTCTACAGATGCTGTTTCTCCGACGATAATTCTGTAAATTTGTGGTTATTACCAAGCCGAGTGAGTTCTTGAAAATTACATCAAAGACTCACAAGTTGATTATGATTTTTCTGTTCTTCGTTTCATAAGTCGATATTAATTAATGGAAATCAGTTTTCAAATTCAAACTATTTGTTTAAGTTTAAAACTCATGCCAGTCTCGGAAACGTGGGTAATTACTTATAGTTGTCTTCAGAAAGTTAAAGTTTTCAAATTTTAATCCAATTCATTCTATTTTCTCAAAGGATAATCTGCTTTGTGCAGTTCTGTTTCAAATGGATTAATGAAAGTAATAATTACGGCTCAAACTCAAAGCTATCTGCGGATTAGTGTTGGATAGAAAACAAACACATAAATTTTATTGTTAATAAATTACAGAAATGAGAAGTGACTAAATGAAAAACAAATTAGTGTTGGTGATGAAACTAAACACGCCTGTGTGTATTAATTCATCGAACGTTCCTTGAGTCACTTTGATGTTTCTACAAAGCAAGAAAAGTATTTTATTTTTAAAAATTAAAGCAAATGTGTAAAATGACCATTGCCTGCTGCATCAAGATGCTTTTGAACTCTATGAATAACTGCGTGAGTAACGTTATACATTTTCGGCGTCTTATTTATGTCACACTTGATAATTAGTATTAATATGACGTTATCCAAGATATGCATTTATACAGCGTGTTCCCAAAATAAGTGCAGAAATTTTAACCAGAAACAGCACAAACAACACGAAAAAATACAAAAAAATTCGCATAACAAGAAGAAAATTCCTTTATCCGTCCCTTATTCGGCGCTCATGAAATAACAAAAATACTTACGGAACGTGCTTCGCAGATCGTAAGCAGTAAATATCAAGGAAATGACTAATACGCAAAGCACACTCACAAAATATCATCTGTTTGGAAGATCACATTAAAACAAACGTTTACTATCGGCATATAGAAATGTTTATAACAATTGTTCGAAGTGCCGTCCATCATTAGCGACACACAAGCGAGCTCGGCGAAGAAACGATTCTTGTATTCGTATTAGTATGTCAGGAGGATTAGCGCGAATACTGTCGGCAGTGTTATGAATACTCACTGTCCACTCATTTATTGTGTTTATAGGGCTGGCATACACTACTTGCTTCAGGTGACCCCACAAAAAGAAATCACACGAGTAGTATAACTGGCGGGATCTTGGGACACTTCGATGACATGTCCATCCGAAGTGTACCACCGTTGAGGGTTCTCCCCGTGTTTCGGGGTAGTTTTTGTTGCTGAAGAAGTAATTAGGTGTTGTTTTTTCGTGCAGACGAAGTAACTCTTTGGTTCTTGTAGACGAAGCGTTGTCGACAATGACGTAATTTGTCCAGAAGAGGTCGCTGAAGAATTTGTTAGGTAATGGAGGGTGTTGTATTTTTCGTGCAGACAGCCGAAGTGTTGTCGACAATGACGCAATTTGACCAGAGGAGGTTGCAGAAGAATTTTTATGTAATTGAGGGGGTGTTATTTTTTTCGTGCAGACGAAGTAACCCCTTTGGTTCTTGTGGTCGAAGAAGAAGAAGAGTTGTCGACAATGACGTAATTTTAACGGAGGAGGTCGTAGAAGGATTCTTTTTCTTGTGTGATGACGCAATTTTGCAAGAAGTGGGCGTGGGCGCGGGCAAAGAGAGGCGAGGTGAAATTTGTTCAGGTGAAGAGGTGTGCAGGCTCCCCTGGGCTACCCTGGGCTACTCTTGGCCGAGGTTATTCCACACGCTTTTGCACCTACGAAAGGATCAGCGAATGCAGCCGGCTATGATTTGCGTAGCGCCTACAATTATTCAGTACCGGCGAGAGACAAGGAAATTATAGACATCGGTATCAAGATCTAACTTCCTGAATATTGTTACGGCTTATAGCACCAAGGTCGGGGCTGGCATTAAGAAATTCCATAGACGTTGGTGCAGGTAACGCATGCAACGGTAATGCATCCAAAAATCTTCAACGGTGTTCCGCAAAAATGTAAGTAGGCAGCACCTGTTAAACCAGGTGGTCATATAAAAAGCCCTACAAGTTGATCACTCAAAATTGCTGCCCACACATTGACTCTGAAACGCTGCTGCGAATGAGCTTCACGTGCAGGTTTTCATCTGACCATACATGTGTATTGTGCGTATTAAAAATGCCGTCACGAGTAAAAGTGGCTTCATCTGTGGTCATCAGATTTTGAAAAAAATTGGATGTTCTGCATGTTGTTCCAGTAACCACTCGCAAAAGGTACGCCGATGTTCGGATTCTCCTAGGTGTAATTTTTGTACGCACTGAACATGATAGGGATGCAAACCCTGTTTATGTAACATCCTCCAGACAACCTTAGCTGAAACATCCATTCTGGCTGCCAAGCGATGTATACTTATTCCCGGTTTTTCCGCAACAACGTCCAAAATTTCTGGTTCTAGAATAGCTGCATCACGGTTACGTCCTCGGTTTACACTTTGCGGTTGAAACGTTTCGTAATCGCGTAAATGCTGCACATTAGCTGTAAATGTTCTTGCAGTGGGAAGTTCTCGGTTCGGAAATTTGTTTGCATAAAGCCGTCGTACTTCTTCGGCATTTCTTCGAGTTTCACCATAGATGAGTAGCATATATGTTCTCTCGCCGTTCGTGAATTGCGGCATTTTAGCTTTAACTCGTTCAACCACTTTTCACAAGCTTAACTGTTGATCCCAAAGGATACGGAGCAATAAATTGTGTGTTATAACAAAAAAAAATGAAGCAAATTCTTTCGCTCAGCTGTGATACGACCTACTGCGATGTGAAGGAAAAAATGTTATTATTGGCCTCCCGACTGCGGCAAAGGTTACTGCTCGATTGCACTTGTCTTTTTTGTCGCAATAAAAATTCCTTTTCTTGACCTACCTTAAAAACATATGATTAATTCTTGCCCGATTTTCAATTGCAATTATCTCGAAATGTGTAAAACTTTTGTTAAGGACATGTAAGTTCAATCGTTCCCATTTATGGTGATGTATTACAGATTTAAATTTCTGCATTTATTTTGGAAACACGCCTTATACCAACGCCTACCCTAATTCACTTTTATATTCATCGCTTCGAGTAACAAAATTTGTATTAGGTATAATTCGAATACTTTTTATATAATTATATAAATTATAAAGTACGGTTGCCATATTTTTCAAGATTTTTCCGCATACAAAAAATGGACGATTAAAAAAGTTTTCCAAACCATAATCCTTCTAATTTTGTGGCGTAAGCTTTTAGGGAATAAGGAACTGTATCAGTAATGAATGCTATATTACAATTCCCAAACTTGCTGGGAACTACGTAGCCATCACCTCTTAAAATTTGGCTAGTACATTGTGCATATGCCTATATACTATTTAAACCATAAAATGAATGAATAATTTAACAAAGTGAATTATTTAAATAAAATTACTTAATTAAAATTCATGGCAATTATTTTTTATACAACCTTCAATATATTACGAGCGTATTTAAAATTTTACGAACTGGACATTGTAAATTTTGAACCAAACAATCTACAGGTAATCGTGATAAAATAAGCTCGACGAACGTAAATAACCGAAATTTAAATCGGTCAAACAAAAGCGGCAATCAAAATTTCAATTAAAACTGCAGCCACAGAAGCGTGCATTTCTGATATCGGACATTTCCAAGCGTATACACGTGTTTGTGATCTTTCTCGACTGAAACATTATTAAACGTCTGCAGCGCAAATTAAAATGTTTAACTAAAACAAACTCGACGAAATGTTCACTCTTTCTTTTCTTTAATGCCGCGTTTGTTATTCCGGCAAGATCCGAATTTTAATTTTATTCCACGACCGCCCTCAGCGTCGTGAAATTTAATTTGCCTAAGTACACCGGAAACATTTTTCGCAACCTGAAAATATTGTCGTGGTAATGTTATGTTCTTGCATTTGTAGTTGACGTGAACAGGAAATTATAGCGTAACATACGTGTGCATGTTATTTTTATTCCTAATCTCAGAAGCGCACGCAAAAATTGCATTTACCAATGTTAATAACAGACATTTTCCAGATGCCATCAAAGATAAAAGGTTAATTATTAAAAAGGATATTTTAAAATTGTCGTGGAAAATAATTAAGAAATAATCAGCAGAATTATGAATAATTTAGTTTTAAAAAAAAAGTACGTACGGTTTAAAAATCATGTTTATTTTCATCAAAGGTTCACATAGGCTGGAAGCTTCAATGTGTAGTTACTGCAAAGTCGATTGTACTTTGTTGAATACAATATTTTTTTGCCAGGATTTTGAAATGACAATATTACTACTGACAGCATCAAAAGCATGAGGGAGTAAAAGGTTTTGATTTTGTAACAGGAAAAATCTTTTCACGTAATTAAAACTCTATTTTCGTTTTAACACTTTTTTGTTTAAGGTTTTTCTTCTAAAAAACTTTGCTTGCCTGAAATTAGGGAAATAAATTCGGTATTCATTTTATTATCCTTGAGACATTGCATGTTTTTAGAGTATCGTCCTGAGATTAGACCAGATTCAACAAATTTTACTTATTAATTACAGTTCACTGATTGTAAATGTGGAGCGTCTGTGCTAGAGTTGTTGTAAGTGTAATTTATGAAATCCTAATGATCTTTCAAACCACCAATAAGGTAGAAAGTACTTGGAACTCGATCTCTGGCAAACATAGTGCTAGTTCAGGAACGCTGCTAACAATGTTTCGCGTCCCGACGTTTACATTTTGGTTTAACCGGAGCAAATAAAACAAATGTGCTCTGGGTTTACTATTCCTCCTCGCAGAACTTTGGTTACCGAACGATCGATAGCGCCGGCTGTGTTTGTACATCATTGTGCGCCGGGATTATTCCTTACATCATTTAAACACTTATCCGATCCATATCGAAGGCAAATAGAACGCCACCGCCGCGCCGCACCGAGAACATAATTATCGGCGTCGGGGCTCCCGCGTCCGCATGAATTCGGTATTACGCTGCGTTGAAATGTTCCAAACTCCGGCTAAGTCTTGTCGAACTTAAATTAACAATTCCCGTAATGCAAATTTCATACTCTGGACTTAGAACGACAAATATTTCATTTTAGTGTAACACTCTTTTATTATTTTTACTCAGAAAAGAACTTGCTCTTTTATTTCCACTGGTTTGTCGATTACGACAAAAGCACAGTCAGCAATTTTAAAAGAATTTGTTTCTCTGCATAGTTGAGAGAACGAGAACGAGAGCGAAAACTGTAAACATTATTTTCCTTAATAAAGTAATGCACATTTCTGTGTTCATATCCGAGCGCATTTTGCGCAAAATTGCATCATTTCGAAGATGAACTCTATTAAGATCGTCGTCGCGGAGCACCGGAAAAACCTCCGGACTTATCTGAAAAATGTAACAGCGTACGTTCGGTTCCGCTTCATTGGCTGTTCAACTCGGCGGAAATTCGTTATAAATTCATACACTAAACGCGGCCGAAAAGTTTTTCTTAACTCCGCAAAACAGAGCGCCTGATCAAACACAGATTGCCCCTTGCGCGACTCCACTTGAACCGACTAACTTCACGTTCTTAGTTTTCGCCGAGTAAGAAGTAAGTAATTAGATTTTCATATTGAAGATGGTCTAGTAATTATGAAGTTTTTAATTAATTTTCTGTAGCTGCATTCGCAAGATCCAAGTTTTGAAAGATGTATATGTGTTTAAAGCGAGAGCTAGCATTCATTTTCAGTTACGAGCTTCCGTCTTTTTTACTAAGTTTATAAGACAGACATAAATAGAAAACGTAACGGGGAATACTAAATTGAAAAGAAAAGAGTAACTAGAAACATGGTATATTGTAGCTAAAATGGCACAATATTACTCACAGAAAATATGAGATTATACGCCGCCACTCTTGCATGCGACAACAATGCCAGAATGCAGACAGAAATAAAGTAAGAAATTTTCAAATAGATTGAAATAATTTTAAACCAATTACAAAATTAGAATATTTAAAATCATGTCGACTACAAATTAGAACACCAACTTTCGATGAACCGAAACATCTTTCTGGTAAAGATCCACTAAATTCAGTTTATTTATATTTGAAATTTGAACATCAAATACTTAGCACTTCACTTTAAATTATATATATATATTACATAGTACGTTTCCGTGGGTGTTGTATGTTGCAATGTAGTCACAAGAGATACAATAAATCTGACGAAGCATTGTCTGAAGAATACGTACTTCATCTTTAAAGACCAACGTGACAAACAAGTGGAAGGAGCACCTATGGGTTCACCATTATCGTCGATAATAACCAACCTATTCATGAAAGACTTGGAAATAAAGGCTAGGGAAACAGCAAGCCGTAACCCACACTTATGACTCAGATATGTGGACGATACGTTCGTGATATGGACACATGGAGAAGAAAACTACGAAAATTCCACAAACACCTGAACGGAATACACTCGAAGGTCAAATTCACGATGGAAATCGAAAAAGACAACAGTCTTCCATTCCTGGACGTACTGATAACGAAGGAACAAAACGGAAACCTCAGTGCATATTCAGTGCATCGCAAGCCTACACATACTGATCGGTTCTTAAACGCCCAGTCGCACCACCATCCAGCACAACTATAATCAGCTGTGAAAACATTCGTGACGAGATCATAGAAACTGACGGATGCTAAAAACAAACAGAAATAAATGAAGAAATAAGAAACACCACTCGTCCAGAACGGATTCTGCGAGAAACAGATCAACAAAGCACAAAGACCACGACAAGAAAAACAAGAAGAGGAAGAAGAAAAACAAGAAGAGGAAGAAGAAAAACCACACGGAAGAACGTGCTTACCGTACATAAAAAACGCAACGAATAAAATAAGCAGAATCCTTAGGAAGCACAAAATCGAAACAATATTCAACACAGATAAGAAAATCTCCAACATTCTTCCTAATTCGAAAACGAAAATCCAACTGGAAAGCCAAGGAGTATATAAAATCTCTATCGTATCCTGCCGCTTTTCCTCTCTTTATCGCTTTTAATGCCGCTAGTACTTCTTCTATTTGTATAGGGTCATCATCTCCCTCTTGTATATTCCCTATTCTTTCTTCGTGTATCGTTTACCTCGTTTGTGTTGTAAAGTTCTTGGAAATATTCCTTCCACCTTTCCATAATCTCTTTTTCTTCTGTTAGTATTCTGTTATCTTATGTTTTCATCTGATTTAATCTGTATTGTTTACTTTTCCTCAAACTCTTTAATACTTTATAAAATAATTTTTGGTTTCCTTTACTATCTTGTTCCATTTTCTTTCCAAATTCTTCCCAAGTTTGTTGTTTAGCTTGTAATTTTATCTCTTTTACCTTTGTTCGTTGCCTTTTGTAATCTGTATAGTTCTCTTTATTTTTATTTGTGAGATATAACTTCCACTTCTCTTTCTTAATTTTTACATGCTCTTTTATTTCTTGATTCCACCATTTCGTTTGTTTCTTCCCTTTGTTTACCCAAGTTGTTCCACACGTTGCCTTTGCTTCTTGTATAATTCTATTCCTGAAGCAACTCCATATTTCTTCTAAATCCATATTTTCCCATTGCTCTGTATTTTTTTCCATTGCTGTTTCTATTTACTGTCTAAATTTGTTTGCCGTTTCTTCCTCTTGTAGCTTATATTGTTGCGTTTTTGTGTCTAGTCGTATTTTTGCTATCACTAGATAATGGTCACTATAAATTTCGGGACCCCTTCTTACTCTTACATCTAAAATTTCTTTTCTAAATGTTTTATTGATGATTATATAGTCTATTAGTGATTTTTTGTTTCTTTCTCTCATTTCTCTTGTATATACCTATGTATGTGCATGTAAAACGTATATATGTATGTGCATGTAAAACGTATTTGCTACAATTAGGTTGTTTCCATACAATAATTTATTAATCTCTCTCCATAATTGTTTCTGTGTATCTCTCCCTGATTTCCTATTACTTCTATTTCGTCATTGTATTCTCTACTAATTCTGTCATTTCTTCCCAAAATTCATCTTTCTTCTTTGCTCTTTCGTCCTCATTCGGCCCATGTTTAATTAATAATGTTGTCTCTCTTCGATGTTCCAGTTGTACTTCTACTTTCAATATTCTTGCAGATATAAGTTCCCATTTGTTTATACGGCTCATATATTGTTTTTTAATTATGCAACCTACACCTTCAGCTGCTCTTTCTTCTTATTTTACCCAACTATATATTTGTGAATGCCCTCCTTCCAGTGTTATTGCGCCTTGTCCTTTTTTCTTGGTTTCAGTAAATGCTAAGAAGTCCAGTTTTGCTTCTTCTAATTCTTGTGTAAGTTCTTGTTCCTTTCCTGCTAAGCTTCTTACATTCCATGTACCCAGTTTTAATATCCTTTCCGAAATTTTTCGTTTGTTTGTATTTTTTGAGTGACTTGTTTGCATATCTATTTCCCTTGCCATTTTCGTCGTCTTATTTCCGTCCAACATTGTATTGTTTAGTTTTTTGGGACATTATTTCCTTTATTAGCCGTTTCTTCCAGCGTCCCCGGGTCTATATTCCATCTATATTCTTTCCTCTCTATTATTAATTTTTGATAACCAATATTAGTTGATTTTCCTTTATTCCTCTCTTCTGTTGCTCTTATTCTAATTTGTTTGTCTATATCTCTTTCTATTTTTGTTAAATCGTTATTAATAAATACTCGTTCACCTCTGATATTCTTCAATTTTATTTTATTTTGCATTGCCTTCTTTTTATCTTCGTAGTTTTCTAATTCTATCAAACATATTGTTTAAATTATAATACCTTTTATTGTAAAAAAAAACGAATATAAAAAGGTCAATCTCATTTTATTATTTTATACAGAATTAAAAAAAAATTGTGTCTCAAAATAATAAATATTTTATAAGCATGTTTTAAAGAATATTTTTTTAGGAGGATGGATCAACACTTATTTCCGTATTATTTGACTTGCTCTTATTTGTAGGTTATTTTTTGACGGTCTAATTTTAGATAATTACATATTACTTTCTTTCTGTTATTATTTTTATTCATTTAATTAATTTGTTTTTATAAATTATGTTAGATTTTATGAAGTGTTTTTAACTTGGTACTGTGTACCGAAAACGTATCTACGGATATAAAAATTGTTGTGGGCGGATAAACAATTAATTAATTATTAATAAATATTCTATTAAATGAAACATTCTTTATTATATTCTTGACATGAAGCAGTTTTCATTTAATTCAATTAATATGTGCGTAGTGTTATTGGAATTATCTAATTCTATAACCAAATATCTATTTCTATAACTATCAGTTTCATTAGGGTCTCTAAGTCTCTAAATCACCCTGAAATTCTATTGATAAACCGGGTCAGCAGACCAGTCAAATAATAGCAAATGGAAGGAAACTTTCTAATTTGCGTAGGCAGAAACAAACCTGCACAAATTAGGACATCGAAAGTCACGGCAACAACATTCAAAGAAATATGCAGTTCTTTAATTTAAAGATTTAATTTAATTTCAGATCTTTTCTTTCGGGAATTTGCATTTTTCTCATTACTTTGGTAACTGTTAAATATAAACAGTGTTTACTTCTTAAGAGAAAACATGTTTCAGATCACAGCATTCAAATTTCACAATAAAACCGATTATAAGTGAAGAAAATATGTCATAACTTAGGACCAATATCTCGAAAATTTTATTGTACTTATTTTTGGCGCCCTCAATTATTTAAATTTGATAATGAAACATTTTGTAATTAATCTTCATTTCTGAAAATTCGATTCGAACCAGAAATCGATTTTAAAAAGACAATTTATAAATCTAAGCAAGCAATTTATTTCATATATTACATAAATCACATATACAAGGTGTAAGCGAATAAGTTTCATTTATTAAGTAAGTTGTTCATCATATAATTATGCAAATATCAATGGTTTAGCTCAAAAACAAATAAAAATGACCTACCACAAGGGCGCAGGGTCCTCTGCACATCCGTTTCAGGTTTTCATAACCACATCGTAAAACAATAAAGCTCACTGGGTCGATGTCGCTCACAAATGCAATTCGATAATTCAAGAAAATTCTAAATATCCATTCGCATTGATTACTAAATTAATTAAATGTAAGCCAATGTTAACGCAACGTTAATACAGTTCATGATCACTCCTCATAAAGGTGTAGCAATTTACATCAATAAAATAAAGTATTTTAATTTTATATCTTAATTAGATAATCGACGATAAATGCATCATACCATAGATAAAAAACTAGACAGATAGCTCATCAAATGTTCTAAATTTAACGCTACAATTTGGAGTCAAACTCAGTGTTGGTATGGACATAGCGTACCAAATGTGTGGTGGCGCTGCTGTTACAATAGCAGAGTGGTAAACGAAACCTATAAATATAAATAACATGTAAACGAATTTTGTAACTAACAATAAGTGGTGTAATTCGAAGTTTAGAAGGAAGATTAAGAACATATTATAACCGTACATCACATTATAGTATTCTGCACCAACTTCAAATTTATTTCTCCGTTACATAAAACAGACAACTGGCGGTAAAGGAGCCATTTGAGCTTCAGTATTAGCAAATGGCTTTCAATTTCAAATTTCAACTTTCGAATTTACGCAAACAAGTGACATCTACTGAATATTTAGCAAACTATTTTTAGAGCGTCCATTCCATCCTATCTCGTTGGCTGTCTGGAGAGATCGTCTTTGTTATCATACTTACATACAAATAACACACTATAAGGTTTAATTTGTTACACGATTGAAAAAATAAATGAATATTATTATTAACTAGTTTGCATTACAATACTGAGTGACCCGTATACTCAAAAAAGGAAATGCTTTAAATACAATCAATGAGTTTAGTTATTTCTTTGAATGAATACATGGTAATCTGCACGATATTTCGGAATTGTTTTTGTGCACTCTGAACGTAATAAAGTAATAAAATCATAAATTAAATAACTTCGCTACACAAAAACCTAGTAAATATTGTAAAACGTTTATACAAGGTGTAATCGAATAAATTTCGCTTAAAAACGGTAATCATGACTTAACAATAAGTAAAAAATTAAGTAATAATTAATTCAAGTTTTTTATGTCGCGAAGTTATAAATTTTCTATTAAATGAAACTTTATTCGCTATTTTCATGGTATGAGACAATTTCTATTTAAATACGAAATTTACAATGGTTGGATGAACTAAGTATAACTCTGTTTTTAGTATAACCATAGTTAAAGCTAATAGTTCTTGGTATAATTCTAGTTATAACTGTAGCTATTCAAATAACAGCGTAAAATTGGCCCTAAGTGTAACAATTTCACTTAATTTTTTTTTAAATAATTTTGAAGTAGCTTTATCCAATTCTACTAAGAATTTTCATGATTAATAGCACGAGAGCTTTGGCAAAATCTATAAGCGTACATGTAACATGTATGCCATCATTTAATTTTTGATTAATGGAGCCTGCAAAAATTTCTACGTAATAACTCCGGCGTACCTTATTTTGTCTGATAACTTCCTCAATGTTGATGTAATAACTCATTAGGGCGTTGACAATTTTCTCATTAATTAGATGTTTTAGAAAGTGTATAATAATTGCTCTTGGACATTCTTTATCTTCAGCAATTACGACGAGTAATTGAGAAATCAAAAAAGACCTTCAACAATTAGGTCGAGCTTCAACTTTATATAATTTGAATAAAAAATTACTTCCGCTGGTATACCTTTAAAAGTTCATTAAGTAGTGAAAGTGACGTCTTTTTACAGGTTCATTTGTAATAGTGTGGCGAAAAGGCACGACCCTGTTGAGCGCAGGACAACAAATGATCTCCAGGGACACCCGACTGTCACTGATGGGCTACAATCTGCAAATAAGGGACATAAGATACCTTGACCAAGGAGATTACACCTGTCAGATCGGCGATGGAACCTCCGGAGACCTAATTCACACGATAGAGATATTAAGTAAGTACCTAAAAGATAAAATTATTTGTTCTCCTCCGGACTACTCATTGCGCTGTTATGAGAGCATTCCGGAATATCCGAAGTCTGATCATAAATGAAGATATCTTGGAGAATTTAATTTATAATGGCCCTTATAAACAAAACTACGTGTACACAACGTTTTGTTGATTTGCTAATAATAATAATTGGTGGCTGAGTAAATTCTTATTCTTTCAAACCGATCGAATTACTTAGAACCCTCCGTTACATAACGCAAACTGTTTTATGATTATTATTATTGTTATTACAACTTCCGTTTCATAAGGCAGCGTCGCAATTCCACACAGAACTATCATCCGCATGTTGTGCGCCGCCGGCTAGGGTAATTCCGAGTTGTCAGTTACATAGAGAGAGCGCCGCAGGGTTGAGCAGCCCTCACAGACGTCAGCCAAAGTTAAGGGAGGTTCGCTCACCATTAACTCGTTTGCTCCGGGGCGTCAGACTGCTTTTGTTCGATCGTAATAACCGGTTACTAACTACAAGCGCTTCATTATTGACACTAACGCAATACACATATACGTTATACGTCCTGTTTGTTCATCCTGAGCTTTTTTGTGCGTTGCGACGTATCCATTTCGAATTATTTGCGGCTGTTGTGTGTGTTTTGCTTTAATTAACTATTGTTGACTGTCGGCGATTAACGCTGACTAAGTTGGAACGAATAAATTCGAAAAATTAACGGTATTTAAATTCACAAATTGGAAAACGTGCAGAGCAGGATTTAATTTAATTTATTTACGCAGCGCTGACACTTGAACGTACGCATATTTAATTTATTATGCAAATCGCTGCGTTTATTGTCGGTGCTTGGCCATACAATTCTGATTTATTTTGACAAACAATTCTAAACGCACCTGCATTTTAATTAATTCCTCTTTAATTTTTTTAACTGCAGCAGCTTTTAAATGAACGGCAAAGCGTGGGCTTTTTTCATTAAATGAAAATAGAAATTACGTCGACCTTCCATAGTTCGCAGTTTTGCTGGGAAACTTTTACCTACCATTTTACAAGATGAACAAAATTAGGCTTTAAAAATTAGAATTATTATTTATCTCATTTTTGCTTCTCCTCTCGAAATGTTCACTATAAGGGATGAATTTTCCATTCAATTCAATACTTTTAAGTTTCCTCAACACGAAACTAAATTCGGGTCAGTAAAATTGGGTAACCGAGTCCTAAATCCCGGGAGCGATTTCCAAAACCATTTTCCCGAATGTTCTCATCACCGCCTCTTTTATCTTTACAGCACCGCAGATTCATCTGCATAAAAACATAAGACCTAAGCGGAAAACACGGAAAATAAATATCGTGCGGGCGCGAATGAAATCGACTTTTTGATTTAAAATATGCGAGCCGAGTCCGAAATTAATGCACGTTTTTATCTGCGCAATATTTTTCGGCGGGCGCTCCAGAAATAATTGCGGCAATTATTTGCGCGAAAAATTCGCTGGGGGGGCGCGGTGAATATTCATCTGCATAACCGGGTGATTTTGTTCAAATTTGCTGATCTGGCGGAACATGTAGGTAAACAGTGCGTTCGGCGGCGGCTCCGATAAGGAAAACAATTGGAAACGTCCGCGTTTTGCCGTTTAAAACTAACATTCGTGAATGTGTGCAAACAATGCATGGATATGAATCGGCGCTCGTTTTATTTATACTTTAAACAAACCGCTGATAATGTAGTCGCGTGTTTGAGCTCGTGCTGAAATGCTTTGTTTACGTTCGACTTTGTGTTTGGAATTTTTTGGTGGAAGCACTAGGGTTTCATAAACATTTAGAAATATTTTCGAATTTTCCTTTTCATAAACAATTTTCTTATTACATCCCTTCGTATGTAACAGGAATTATTAAAAATATACAGAACTACTTTTTTGTTAATCTAAACACATGAAAGTAATTAAAAAGGAAATGGGAGCCAAATTCGCTTCACATTACAACAAATTAGTACTATTCGTAATCAGTATTTAATCACGATCTAAACCACTAGAGCTGGCTTGGAATTTAGATTTAGTTAAACTTCTGCAGTAAAAACTGGAGAAATTAAAATATAATACTTAAATAATATGTTTATGTGTACTGAGCTCTGATGTAGTGATAGAGTCCTTAATTTTCCAACTGGTAGCTGCAGTGTACTGACTGTTCAATTGTAAAAATTATAAATAAAGGCCTCCACCCACTAGACCTGACCGTAATGGGACCGTGCTAGGACCGTCACCGAACCGAGACAAATTCAAAAAAGCATTTTCTCCATAGTTTTATATGAGGTAAAGCTCGGCATCGGTAAGGTCCGGTGTCAGACGGGAATGTTTTTTTGTATGTCGGCCCATCATACTTGAATGTTATTTCGTTACATCTCTACTGTTTCCATGGTTATTACGCTATCCATAACGGCCTACGCCGGTTAAGATTTAACGGCCACGACTGCTATTCCTACTTGGTCTGCATCTCAAACGTTGCTATAGTTACAACCAAATCATACTCGCTTGCTATAGTTACAATTAAATTACACTTCGTAATCGAAGTTTGTTATTATGAACATTTTTACCAAAATAGATATTTATTTCGTCGTTTAGTATTACGAAAACTATAAAACAACATACGGCCGATATGTTAAAGATTTAAATTTTTTGTGTGGCACAATGTAAGCTTTAGTACCTATGAAATAAAATTTTGTATTTACCTCGAACGAAAAGTGTCTTTAAAGGTTTTCGAAAGTAATTTCAGCCTAGGCTTTAAACAACTTGCTCGTACTTTAAAACTTAACCTTTCGTTCTAGTCAAATAAATAATTATTATATTCTGCGTTACAAAAAAAAATCAAAATTTACAGTATGCTCAGCATCGTCATACAGCTTTAACTCCTCAGGTAATGGTCTGGGGGGCAATATGCTATGAAGGCAAGTCTCTCTTAGTATTCATTCCGGGCACACTAAACGCGAGGCGTTACATTGATGCAGTTCTGGAGCCTGTTGTTCTGCCATTTCTTCATAACCTTCTAGAGCCTGTCTTCCAGCACGATAACGCGCGCCCTCATATTGCCCACGTAACTTTAGACTTCCTAGTAGAAAACAATGTAAACATTTTGCCTTGGCCGCTCAGATCACCGGACTTAAACCCAATCGAACATGTCTAGGACATGATGGACAGAAGACTGCGTCAGTTACCTCATCCTCCCAACACGCTCCTAAATTAGGAGAAAAAACTCCTAATTTTCAAATTTTTCACAAAATTAAATTAAATTAGAAACCATAAGTAACCAACGAAGAATCGTTGCCCTCCTAATAAAGAAAAAGGAAATTACCACTCTAAGCTTTCTGTAAAAACCAAAACAGTCGCAAATAACTAATAAACTGTAATGCACAAATAATTAAATATATAAAATTAATAGAATAATAATCTTAATTTTTTCATAAAAGGCGTTCATACTAAAGAATTTTTGTTTTAAAACATAACTTCATCGTCACAGAAACGCTGGAGGCAATCCTCAGTAAATAAATCCCAATAGAAAAGGATCACCGAAAAATTATGAGACACATACTTAATTAAACAAGTTAAAAGTTGTGAACGTAAAAGGTAATTCGCAGGTGGGCAGCTTTAAAGGTTTAGTAAATACTTCATTTATAAAACCTCTTTGATGTCCCGACTGAATTGTAGAGACGCCTGGAAAATACCCGACACACTTAATTCAAGTTTCACAAGGTTTTTAAGACCATGGAAAACATCAATCAGTTGACCTAAAATAGAAAAAGACAACATTCATTATCCTTAGAGAACCGGAAAATATGTCTTTGGTTCTTCGAAATGCGCTTGTTTCCATCCCTCGCTACTTCAGGCTGTTCATAAACTGTCAAACGCAGGGGGTGTAAGCAATGAATGCACTACATGAAAGGCAAGCTTTTGGATAATGTGTTTGTATTCAACTACTTTGCGGAAACCGAAGCACGAAGCGAACTCTAAAATCAGAAATAAAATAAATTACGTTTCTAATTAAAAACGTTTAATTTTATCTGAACGAACCTCTCAGAATATCATTAATTTTTATTATTATCTCAAACCAGAGCTTGTGATAAAGCGGCCACAGAAACGCAGAGCGCAGGAAACTGCGTTCGACTATCGCCTTAAGGAACCGACAAACAAAATCTTTTAGTTTTGTTAACCTCGGAACGCTTCCGGCTCCCAGAACTCTCCGGCTTGTTTATTCTCGCATTGTTTCGCCCGCTCTGAATATTCGAATCATAATTAAAAAATACCTTCCGTTTTGAAGTAATTTGCGGCTGGCAATTCAAGAATAGGTGAGCGGGAATATTTACGAGAAAGAAAGTTTTCAATTAAAACCGAGCGAGCAATTAGCGTAAGCGAAGCGTGCGGGGATTCCCGCGGTCCGCGTGCGTGCCCGGATTTAATTCGGGGGTGAACGCGCCCGCAAATTGCGAGATCAAATTAACCGCGTTATTGTTATCTGACGCGAATCTGCGCAAACCGATCGAGGAAATGAAATAATTGAGGCCGGAATTTGGACGTGATGGATTGCATTAATTGATATATGATTCGATGACCTTTTTTTTGAAATTTATTCAAATGAAATCCAATTATTTCATTTTTATTTCTAGTGATTCCAAATTATGCTTGCAATAAACTTCACAAAATTAAAAATAAAAGCAACGAGTATGAAATTAAACGCATACAAAGAGTATGAGGATTTTAATTTAACTTCAAGAGTACCTTCTGATACAACTATTAAAAAATATAGTAACTGCAAAATATCCCAGTTAAAGGTCATTCAAAATAAAAATAAATGTTTACACAAGCACGTAGTTCACTCTTTTTATGGATTTTCTAAAATGTGATTTGGTTTTTGGGTAAAAAGTCTGAATCAAAAAGAATAATTTGGGTGAACTTGCGGAAAATTAAGATGAAGTTCAAAAGTAAATGAAAAATATCTAGACATTGTGTTGCCTTGTCCGGAAGAAGAAAAGAATGGTTAAGCCATATAAATAGACGAACAACTCATAAAAAAAATACACGAAACAAAACATTAGAGAAAGCAATAGAAGAAAAGGAAAATGAACAAAAAGCAGCAGAGAAGAGGAAGAGAAATGTACAGTGGAACGGAATAACCAAGCTTGAAGATTTGTAAAGAATAAATAAACTCAATCAAAAAGTCTTAACACTCCAAGTAGAAACACTTAAGGATTAAGTAAGTAAGTTGAATAAAGCAAGAAATTGAGTGCCTGGCAGATTTAATTTTTACAAACAACACTGGAATGTAAGGAGACTTTCAACTCTTCTTTGGCAAAGTTATTGATCCAAACCTTTTCAAGTCCAATCTCCTAATTGTTGGCGTCTTTTGAATTATATCTACACAAGTTGAGGCTTAGAGTACATAGTAATGAGTTCAATCTAGATGTTACAAGTAATGTATTATAAATTAGTATATTATACATGATGCAATAATGAATGCTGTTACTACAGAGCGATCTTAGCGAGGTAATAATATCCATTATAGCGAGTCGTATATTATACTCTGTCATCGTCTACAAATATTAAGAATTTTTAATTACAATTTAAGTAACAACCATGTGGTAATAATATATGTTAAATCAGAGTAATTCTATTAATTTTGATATTTGAGGCGATTGCTCAAGGTCTTATTGTATTTCTTCTTTAAATTTACGTAATCATAACCTAGTTACTTCATTATACACCATAAATGACACCGTAAAGAATGATGCTACCGGTAATGAATTATGCTTAGCATTTCCTTAACTAAACACACGAATACATAACAGATTTTTGAGTAGTTGTCGTGGACATTATATACCATATTGCTAAATTACTTGGACATAGCTTAATCACAGATTCCTGGGCTCAAAAGAAGGCGATTGGCATAACATCTTTCATTGTGAGAGTATTAATGACAAAGTGGAAGTTCTTAATTCTAATCTATTGTTGTTTAACAGACATGCTCCGTTGCGTACTATCTGTATTACCAAAGCGCACTGTCCATGATTAACTGATAATGTTAAGAAAATGATGCCAATATGCGACAAGGCTTTGGCGAGGTTTAAATTGTCAAAAAACATTACTCATTGGCAGTACTATAAGTCTTTAAGGAACGCTGTTACTACAGCCATTAGAAAAGAGAGGAAAACTTACCTTCAGTGCAAATTAGCTGAGGACGGAAGCAATTCCACGCGGAATACTTTAAAAATTTTGCAGATTTGGAATTGCAAAAAAAAGCACCAGTTTCCCGCCAGAACTTGCAAATGCGCAACAGATGAATGAGTTTTTTATTAACAGTATAACGTCTGTTTCGGTGGATTCCTCAGATCTAAATTTTTATTATAATAATAATGTCATGCTTGATATTATGAATCCTTTATGCTTTAAAACTGTCTCTCAACTTACGGTATTAGTATCATTAAATCTAAATCTGTTGGTCTAGATGGGATACATCTTCATAAGATAAATTTATGTATCCCTCAGCTTTTAGGATGCATCACTCACATTATGAATTACTGTATAAGTTACTCTGTGTTCCCTAGATGCTAGAAGGAGGCCTGTATTATCCTGGTACCTAAAAAATCTATTCCATCAGAGCTGTCAGATTTAAGACCTATTAGTATTCTTCCGAACTTAGCTAAAGTATTAGAAAAAATTATTGCAGATCAACTGCGAGATCATTTAACTTATAATAACATATTGCCTGAACATCAATCAGGCTTCAGACCTGGGCACAGTTGTAATACAGCTCTCTTGAAAGTATTAGATAACATCATTAAAGCCACGCATGCAGGAAACTTAACTTTCTTGGTAGCGTTAGATTATTCAAAGGCCTTCAGTACTATAAACCATAAGCTACTGTTTTCAATTTTACATTATGTCGGACTAACAATAAGTGAAGAAGCTACGAAATTAACTACTGCATACTTATCTCATCGTACACAATCTGTTAAAGTTGGCTCCAATTTATCACCGGCAATGGACACTCCAAATGATGTGCCGCAAGGTTCCATTCTTAGGATTTTATTATTTTGTATCTATACAGCTCATTTGCCTTCGTATATTCAATATTGTAATTCACATTTCTACGCCGATGACACTCAAATTTACTTCTCTTTTCCTCCTCACGACCTTCATGAGGCATGTTTAAAAATTAATTCAGATTTAGCTAAGATTTACAAAAACTCACTTTTACATTCTTTGTTTCTAAATCCCTCGAAGTCGACTGCTATAGTATTTGATACAAAAATTCATCGTAAAAGAGGTACTAATAAAATGCAATTGAAAATTAATAATACTGACATTCAGCCACAAACTGGTATCAAACGTCTAGGTGTCTATTTAGACGCTAATTTAAGATCTGATAAGCACGTGTCCCAATTACTACAAACTGCATATTTGAATCTTAAAATTATATATATAATAATCGGCACGTTCTTGATAAAAATACTAAAGCGATGTTCTGCAGATCACTTGTGCTAAGTAAACTTAATTACTGTGATTCGGTATATGGTCCTCACTTAACGCAATTTAATGTAAATCGAATTCACAAAATACAGAACTCATGTCTTAGACTAATCTTTGTCATAAGAAAATATTACAAAATTAGTCACACGCTTAAAATTGTCAGGTGGGTTAACATGGAAGGTACTCGGAAATTGCATGCATATTGTCTCTTTCACAAAATCATATTAAACAAACGTCCGACGTATTTCTATCAACTGATTTCTTATCGTTCAGATGTTCATAATCTTAATCTGCGATTTCAGGGACTCCTTACGCCTCCTCGACACCGGACGCAATTTTTCAATTTCTTTCTCGTAACAAATCGTGAATTTTTACAATCACCTCATAAAGGACCTTAAATGCTTGGCCCATAAACATTTTAAATATAGAATTATGGAGTAATTCTTATCTGAATAAGATGCCGAATGCTGCTATGGCGGTATCCCTACATGTTAGGATCAACACTAATTGGTTTTTAATAATTATATGATCACTATATTATAACTATATTATTTCTTACTGGAAAATATGACTCACGCCTGAAATCGTAACAAATATTTAAACATTCATTTTCATGCTAATTCTATTTATTATAACTCATAGACCGCTACAGCCGCCATCTTACATTGTTTACTCATCAAATTAATTCTAATCAATCTAGTTAGTTTAGTTTAGGTCTAAATTTAGTTTAGTTAACTAAGGTTAGGTGGTAGAGCAGATGGCGATATATTATTGCTAATCTGAACTTCGCCTTTGCTTCTAAATTTGCTTTGAAATTTAAAATTTACTCTGCTTATATTGATCTGGTAATAAAGACGTTATTATTATTATTATTATTATTTAACCCAACATATTTATATCTAAAAGTTTTTCTTTAAGCTAGTATTGTGCTTCAAAATTCTTGAAAGAAAAGGTAATTTTTCTAATAACAAAAGAACGCTAGAATCAATTTGGATGATATTTGATATGAGCACCCACAGGAAAGCAAGTCACCTTTCTAGATGGTTTTAGTCATTTGAAGTGAACAGATAATGTGGTAAACAGGGTTGCCACAACACAGATTTTTTGAGGTTAAAACAATTACTATAATTAATAAGTTCATAATAAGCATTCATTACGAAACTTTTTCGTGTCTTTTTAATTGTTGATACTTCTTACGATTCGGTCACTAAATAGGAAAATCTAAGTGCTTTGAAAAAAGTAGGAAATACACCAAGAACAAATGTCTCTTACATACACAACTAATTTAGTTTTAGAAAGAGTCATTCCTTAGTAAACTTTTGCAAATTTTGATACCCTTTATAGTTTAGTCAAGAAACAAAAAAGAATAAATATCTGTAGTGTGTTTTTGATTAAAATAACAGTATCAAAATTTGCAAAAGTTTACTAAGGAATGACTCTTTCTAAAACTAATTTAGTTATGTACGTAAGAGGCATTTTTTCTTTGTGTGCTTTTTCCAATAAGCTCTTAGATTTTCCTATTTTCTGACTAAACTGTAAGAATTTTTAACAACTACAAAGACACAAAAAACTTTCCCAATGAATACTTCTTTCTTATAACTTATTAATTATAGTTATTTTCTTAACTCAAGAAAATTATTACATAATCTGTGTTGTGGTAACTCTGTTTACCACACTAGCTGCTCGCTGTAAATTACTAGAGCCATCTGGAAAGGTGACTTATCTGCCTGCGGGTCCTCATACCAAGTATCATAGAAATTGGTTCAAGCGTTTTTTTTTTACTTTTTTTTGAGAAATTTTAAGCAGTATACTGGCTTAACAAAGCACTTTTGGAAATTTATAAGTTGGGTTTAATCATCTTATTTTGATGCCACAAATCTGTGGTTAAACCAAATCCACGTAATTTAGGTTTTCTATTTGTGAGTTTTTGAGGAAAAAGTAATTCTTTATGAACGTATTTGATTATCCTAAATACCCTTAAAATATTATAGAAAACGTAAATTCCAATAAAAAAAATTTTAAATTTTGTTTTAATACATAAAATACAGCAAGTCTGAAATCATCTTACATGGTACTGTCAGTCAATGTTACTTAGTAATGCTAGCTAAGAATGTTAACCATAGAGTAGCATATTTCCTTAATTTAATGTTATAGAATTAGAAATGCTTGATATAAATTCCCATTTGAGACGTTTTATGTACAATTTTTAGTTGTGCGTTAAATGCAACGAAAAAATTGATTAAAAAAAAACTTGAGCGAACAAGGTCGGTGTTAAAAGAAAATGAAAAAGTTTATGAAGAGGATGATGCTACTATTTTGCCAATGGCTTCCAAAATGGCATCGCTTGTCTGTACGAAGAAGGGCTGCCGATTCTTGCCAAGCTATTGATAAAGACGGATTTTTTTTTATTGAAATTTTAACGTTTTGTGAGACAAAACATTTAATTCATGATTCAGACATGACTTTACTAAAGAAACTATTGGGCTCATAAGCCATATTTTGCAAATGTCAAATGTTTAATTTTGTGGGCTATAATCGATATTTACCACTTTTTTTCTTTCTAGTTTCTGGGGCTTTTAGGTGAAGTTAGTCAGACACATAATTGAAAGAACATCACCTAATTTACCATTTTTTAAATTAAAATTTTTTACTTATTTAGTTTAGAGACGCAGATGCTGTCAAAATATGTCGAGTATTCATATAAAACAATTAGAGAAGTCACTTTTTCGAAAATAATATGAGTATTCCTATGTCGTTCACAGCAATCCAACACCCTGTATAAACAAATGACAATCTCTTTAGCCTCAAATAGTTATTATAGAGATTTTATGGCTATTAAAAGGCTTGTAGTAGTCCTTTGAAATAACTTCGGTAACAGTACTTCCTAAATTGTTAAACATTCACAGCAAAGAGATTGAATCTCTTTGCTGTGAATGTTTTTAACTTCACTTTCGAATAAGAGAACACTTTCTATTTTCATTTTTCTTCATATTCAGAACTTAATTAATTTTTTTATAACACTTTAGCATATATTAATTATTAATTTATCTTGTTTATCATTAGGATACTAATGCAGTTTATCTCGCTCTCTGTAATGACTTCTTACACGATTCATTTAGAAACGAGTCCAATTCACAACTCATTGCTAGAGATCCAAGCTAAGAATTCACTTAGATATTTGAAGTTTTATATTATTAAAAATGAAACATGCTGAAATAAAATTTATCATTGTATCTGTATCTTTGTATATACGAGGAGGTATTGATAAGTTCTTAGCCTAACATAGAAATGTATTTCAAAACTAAATTTTACTTATTGAATATAATAATATTTTAACTCCATTCAGTTAGCACAACGCTCATAAAGAATTTATAGACCCATCTAAAAACAATGTTTATCTTAGTCTACACACCACTCTTCCACAGCAGTTATTTATTACTGCTTCATTTGATAAGAACTTCTTCTTTTTTAAGATTTTCTTTTTTATAGATACTAGTTTGAGGGTAGTAAATCGGGAGGGTGGTTAATTAATTTGAAGCCAATTTTTGGCAATGTAACTAGGGACGTGGGGGTAGGTGCATTATGTTGAAAGAAAAACATATCTTTGGAAATTGTTCCACGGCATTTCTCATTAATTTTTTCCAAATGGCTGCCCATATATTTTTAGCTTTAATCTAGTAGAGCTTTTTTTTAAATCGGATAAACTATAAAAATTTATTATTTGATGCGCAGTTAATTGTAAAAATTATCATTAACATAATGAATGAAATTTTCAACTCAGTCGTGGAAATTCATAACAATGCACTAAACGACAAATGTCACTCAAGCGTCATTTTGAAAATAGCAAAACCCACAGTCATGATAGCTAACGATCAACTAACTGATATGTACGAAGTGTATGTTGAACGTAATAAAAATCGGCTTTATGTTCAGCGTTTCCCTGATAGAGACGCTCCAGACTCTCGAAAGTTCGCAAGACTTGAGGAAAATTTGAGGCACTATGGAGCGTTTAAAATCCCAAAGCAAACTCAGCGCAGATTTGATGAAAATGTTGAGTTAGATGTTCTTCTTCGTGTACAAAAAAATCCGCGAACATCAACTCGAGAAATTGCAAGTAACGTTGGCAAATCAAATCGAACTGTGCACGCAATTCTAAAAAAGCATAATTTCAAATCATACATTCCTCAAAAAGTTAGAGGAAAATGATCGAGATATTTAATTAAACATGCTACAACGCGATCGATTTTTATATAGAAGAATTATTTGGTCTGACGAATTCACATTTAACAAAAATGGCATTTTCAACAGAAGCATTCATCGATACTGGAGCCAACAAAATCCCACAATCGTTGTTGAAAACAATTTTCAAAGAAGATTTAGTGTGAATGTGTAGTGCGATATTTTAGGAGATCAATTAATTGGGCTAGTTTTCATAAATGGTACTCTTAATCAATATTATCGGTAGACATAAAAATTTTTTTGGACGAATTACCTTTGACAGAACTAAATAGAATTTTTTTCCAATAAGATGGAGCTGCTCCTCATAATGCAGAAAGAATTGTCCATTGGTTAAATAACAAATTCGGTGCAAGACGGATAGGAACGGATGGGCCAATTCGATGGCCTACCCGTTCTCCGGATCTTACACCTCTCGATTTTTGGATGTGGGGTTTTCTCAAAGATCGTGTATACTTAACAAGCCCGGAAAACGAGTTGATTTTAAGACAGAGGATCGTTGATTCTTGTCGCGAAATACCTCCTAATTTACTATTAAATGCGGTCCGTGGCGTGATTAAAAGGTGCCAGTTGTGTGTTGGGCAAGGTGGTGGTCAATTCGAACAATACTTGTACATTTTTTATACTTTATCCGATTAAAAAAAAATGCTCTACTAGATTAAAGCTAAAAATATACGGGCAACTATATGAAAAAAAAAGTTCACTATCGATAGGTATTGAAAATAACATTAGAAGAAATCTAAATTACAGCCAATTTAAAATAAATCTAATGCCATTTGTTTTATTTTTTTATTCATTAAAATCGGATCATAAATAACGTCGCTACGGGATGGAACATTTTTCAGGAAATACAGTGTATATTGCTCATATTATTATCTGTATGAATTTTAACATCGTTGATCCAGTGATTTGGTCTGAATTCACTTTGGTTTGAGAGAAAATATTTTTCTAATATCTTTCAACCAACGGTTCAGAAATGCCTCTACTTTTATGTAATCTCTTCATAAATGAAGATGAAATTTTAAATATCATAATTATGTCCTCGAGTTATTAAACTTCAAAAAGCAGTTTGAAAATTTTATTAAAATAAGAGTGCAGGAATTAGTCCCGCTAAAGATAATTTTGTTATATCAATATTATCTCTTTTCGAAATACCCATCAAGGAGAAAATATTAATCGAACGCGGAAAGTTGTTCTTTTCGCTTGATAATTTTCAATTTGCATTCGTCCGATTCATTTTCGTTAATTATCCCCCGCACTCGTATTTACATTTCTGCGGCGGGAAACGAGAAAAAGTAAAACGCCGGCGGTTATACGCTCCGCGGACCGATGGAATTGGTGGATGGGGACTAATTTAAAATTCAGATTAGATTTTATTTCAAATATATATTGGAACAAAAGCGTTTGGGAAATACGAAAGAACCTGGACGTTTTTGATTCGAGACTCTCTCACGTACGAGACAAATTTTTCTCGTGGTGAAATTCGTCCCCGAAAAAGAACTGTCGGAGCGTGAAGGGCTTCAGAGGAAAAACAAAATTTAATACCTGTGTTTATTGGCTGTGCTTAAGAAGCTCCGAGGAATTATTGACTACGGTATGCTAAAAGCGAAACGGAGCCAACGGGAAACAAATCGTCTGCTCTTAAAATAATTGCAATCAATTTTTAGAACGCGCCAGGGCTCCGTTTAAATAAATAGGACCTCTACGTGCTTTCATTTTCTTTCCGGTTACAATTTCGCGCGGGGATTAATTCAGCATTATGGGGCCGTTCCGGAAATATTCGAATTTGTGGTAGGCAACACGCCTTCGCTGCAGTCACGTTTTCTGAATAAATCGGTACAGTCGACCGGCAATTTCCTGTTGCTTACTCCATTTGCTTGTTTTCTCTTCATTTGCTGTAACCCAACGCGGTGTTTCCAATTATCCTGAAAATTAAAACACATTCGATAGTATTTCAAACGGAAGTAACGAGAAATTATTTTTATTATTAACATTATACTTCTAGTATTACACCAACTTAAATATATAATCCAGCTTAGTCTGATAAATGGGGCGTATTAAATTTTGTATTTGCTGAGTAGTGTAACGTGTAAGGTAGATACACAAAGAACAACACGAAGTTAAGCTGTTCGCATGTGTTTCACTCTGACTAAACACCGGTAAAGCTGCGCATATGCATATATGCATATTAAACGCGCATACATACCCTCCGGAAAAAAAAATAAATTCCGGGAGCAACGGCGGCTCTTCGTGAACAACGGTGTGTGTTACGTAAGGGATGTAAAAGGAAGGGATTCCGGCAACAAATGTATGAATATTTATAGGAACGTTACACTTGATTGCGAGTTTAAAATGCAAAATAGTCAATTTACATTCATTAAAAGTTCAGGCTGGCGGGCTGTCTCGCTCGACGGACGAGCGCCGCGACGCAGCGTGCGCCGAAACGAGACGGAGCGTGTTTTTGATGTGCCGAATTGCACGAATTCAATCTGCATGCATTATAACTTTGTCGTGCGATCGAATTTCGCTCCGGCCATACCTTCCTGTCACAATTTATACGTAAATTTTACGCAAATCCCGGCGAAATTACTTGACGCCGGTTGCGAATTAATGAGAGAGTCCGCTTGCCATGGTCAACCGAAAATTACGAACCCTGCGGCCGCTCTGCGAGTATTATATTTTGGATGGAAGCTGCGAATCAGGTTAACTGAACGCTAATTAAATAATCGATTGGCAGGCATGCGAAACAAACATTACAACAGATTGCAAGCATATAAACATTGGCTATTGATTTTAGACATTTAACTATTTAAACAACGTATAAAATAGATCCTCACATAATTAGGAATTGAAATTATAATGAAGTTATTATATGCACTGATAATTTAACTTCATCACATAGGAAATTCGATATTACTTAAATAACAAAATTAAACCCAAATCTGAACTCCAGGATTCTGTGTTATTGCAAATAAATGCAGAGGTTTCCTAAAAGACCAAAATGAAGAAAACAGTATCTGATTTTGTTCCAGAAGTTTTTGACACATTAACAAACATGGCACGCTAATTAAATAATCGATAGTTAGATATGCAAATCAAACGTTACAATAGCACACAGTACATTGTAAACATTAATATTGATTTTACAAATTTGACTATGCAGTAATTATTGAGTTATTAATTCCAACGTAAACATCAAGAAACTAATGAGAACAGTAACATCGAGCAAAAGTACACTCTATATTTGTTGATTTTGTTTGGAGTTCCTGTAACATCTTATCGCACTCAAGTGCAGTTTGTTGCGGTATCATCCAGCGTGCGCCAAACAAATACTTATCAAAGCTCAGGATAACTCAGAGTCCTGCACACAAAACTTTTAATGATGCAATTCAGTTTTCTACTTTGATGAAATTTATAGAGACTGAGTTTAATTACAATTGATATATGTTTGTACATCAGAATAACTTAAATAAATGGCCAGTGATTTGAAAGAAACGCGAGTTTTAAATTTCGAAATTGCCAGTACATAACAGAACTATATTTTCTAATTATAGCAGGAGAAGCGATTTCAATTCCGTAGTGGAGTTCTACCGCTTCTTAACATTTTTCCGTTTATTTATCTTCTGGGAATTCGTTTTGCGCGGTAGAAGCATCCTATCCTGAAGGTGAATTCGTTTGAATTCTGATATTTCTCTTCATAAAACCTTTAACATTTTAGAACAATTGCTTAAAATACGCAGCTCATGCACAAAGTACTACAGCAAAGCCCCAAATAGTAAAAACACAATGTATACGTATGGAAGGGTAATTGTAAATAAATGTAACTGTAAATTTACAGAAATTTCTCACATATCATTTAACACCCTGTAATTTCGCTCAAATTAGTTTATAATGCAATTAAAAAAATTTAAATTTTAGTGCCGCCCAGTATTCAAATCGTGCCTCCAAACGGTCAAACGACAACGAAAAAAGGAGGCCCCGTAACGTTCGAGTGTAGGACCAACGGAAATCCACCTCCAATAGTCCAGTGGTCAAAGAAGGTAATATTGGTTTTAAACCGTCCAAGAAAGTGGGAACGACCAAAAATTTTCACATTATAGGATGGACTACTGCCATCAGGAATGCAAGTTCAAACTGGTTACATCCTCTCGCTTATGGACGTCCAAAGACAGCACGCCGGAGCCTACCAGTGCACGGCTTCCAATGGCATAGGACAAGCAGCGACTGCGGAAATAAGACTACATGTTTTATGTGAGATATTTAAATCCAATGTCTTTACTTACTGTCATTTTTTTAAGAAAATTTGGCATTAATTAAAACGAAACAGTTCTCTACGTACAAATCCTTTTGACGGTTCGTTGCAAACTACTAAGTAAAAAGAAAAATATTTTAAAAAAAAGCAAAGCAAGTCGAAATAAGGAGCTCTCTTTGAATGTAGAAATCTGGAGAAGTTTAATTTCTTTTGTGTTTGCAGATCCACCGGAAGTACAGGTCTTAAGATCGTGGGTACCAACAGCAGAAGGAATGGAAGCGAAGCTAGACTGTGTTGTTCATGCGGATCCACCAGCAGAGGTATGTCTTGAATTATTTAAATCGAGCGCTTTGCTCATAATATTCTATAACTCTATACAAAAGAATTCACATTTGATAAACTTTATTAAAAGAATCGGCGTGTCTGTTCTATTTTAATATGCGAATCCGTGTATAGATAATTACTTTCTATTTTTTTTAAATATTTGCTTAATTCAATACAAAGTGAGAAATAATTTTGTAATCAATAGTTCGCATCGATGTAAATAGATAATCTATGTGACGGAATCGAATTCTGTTCTAACCTACGTACGCGTAGAATGAGGTCGCCAAGTTAATCCAAGGACTAATAAGGAAATGAAATACTAACCGAGTTAGAGAAGTTTTAGATTAAGACAGGAGATAGAGCAGTAAATTGAGTCGCAGACACGCAAAACGGCGTCCCCAATTTCTTTGCCTGTTGCAGGTGTCTTGGTACCAAGACTCTTTTCCTCTGTTACCGACGGACCGGAGGACGATGGTACAAACAGGCCTAACCCATTCGCTGATCATCAAGACCATACAAGCGTCCGATTTCGGTAACTATAGCTGTGTTGTGAGCAATTCGATCGGGCGAGAAAAGAAGTATATGGAGTTGTCGGGGAAACCCGGACCTCCGATGATCACCAGCCCCGGATATTCCAACCCCTACGAGTACAACCTCACGTGGACGGTGCAGTCGGTTTTTCCGATCATCGAAGTTCGGATATTATATAGAAGGGTACTGGTGAGTTTAATGCCTTTTTGCTTACAGCATAAATAAATTCTTTTCTTTCTAAACTTTTCTAATCGTATATTTTATTCGTGAAATTACAAACACGCTTGTAAGAATTTAATTGTCAGTTTATCATTCTGACAACGTTAACTTTAAAATACAATTGCAAATGCAAATGTCAGACAAAAAATTATTGGACTAAAAAAGAAACATAGCTACTGAAGATGTAATGAAAACGCATCGCCTTCCCTTTACAAAGGAATAATCCCGAAATATCCGAAGCATTCAACAAAAATCTAAGCGCCATTATTTACCGTTAGTATCCTTACAGGATAATCCGAGTTATATTGCCGTCCAACCATGCCTTTCGAATGTTGCATTTACAAAAGAGATTTCGCATCGAAACAACTTGGAATCGTCTCACTTTCGCATTATTTTTTTGTACCTTAAAAAATAGCATGTTAAATAAGTTATATTTTAATGCAAATCAATCGAATATAATTTATTTGGCTCTGCGAATTTTCTTATCACCTTGGCGTGCTTCGTCATACAAATTAATTTGTTCCAGATCAATTCTTCATATCACCATCCAGGACAGTGGCACGACCTTCTCATCCATCCAGCCCAAAGCCGAAAATCAACCTATGAGCATATGATGTCATACGCGATAAGAAACCTCGTACCAGACTCGGTATACGAGTGCCTGATTCAGACGAAAAACAAGAATGGATTCGGGGAACTCTCAGATCTCCATCAGTGGTTCAGCTCCCAAAAGGGCAGGCCCTTGCTGCAAGCAAACGTCGGCCAAAGACGCGCCGATCACAAACTTGCTAGAATCATCATATTTTTCAGTGTGATTTTTTGTTTAGTTTAATCGATCTAGAGTAAGGCCCTTCTTAATTTCACGTCTTAGACCCGTTCGTGTACAAGCGTTAATCTGAACTGACTCTTAATGGTTGTGATTGGTTCATACAGACTGGATAATTTGTTTTTTGAATAGCACAATTTAATTAAACTTATTCTTATTTAAAAAAGTAATAATAGATTTCATCAGCGTTGCGCTTTGACTGACGATGATACTGAATACTTCGATCGCGTAACGTTGATGGTTAACTCACATCAAAAAATCGTCATCAAAAACAATTTAGTGTAGCGTTAGGCGTAAGTTAAATTTAAATCAGACGAGCTTCGAACCAAACAAGAATGAAATCAAAATTTCATTGTTGTAATATTTTGTATAAATTTCGTTCACTTCTCTGGGGGGTGAAACGAACGCACGTGTGTTGAAAATGAATCGTTTGCGACATTACAATGTCGATAAAATTTATTAAAGGATGAGAATAAATAAATCGATTTTAGTAAAATGTGTTGAGTTTTATTTTTCTAAAAATTATAGAAGAGAAGAAATTTTGATAAAAACTTATAAATAATACTAATAACAAATAATAATGAAATTAAAAGTCATCAATAAATTACTGCACATAGAAATATTTTATATTTAAAATATTATTAGTATCAAAATTAATTAAGATCGTAAATACGAGGTGACTCTTAATTAACTCAACAAAATAGAACCACTAAAAGAATCGATGTCCGAGAGCATGGGTAAAATTCTTTCTACTTTAGTTTTCGAGAATTACCTAATTAATCAAAAATTAACCCCTGAACGACGATGCGCCTCTGGTTAAAAAAATAGAGGAGCTGATAAACGAAATAAATGCTCTCATAAAACTTTTATTATAGGCACGACGGTGTGGCATCGACTGTGAACTTGACATTTAAGTGGAATTTCACGTCAACTCGTTCTCAAGTTAACGGCCGACGCCAGAAAATACAAACTACAAAATATTTATTTGACAAATGCATGAAAATCACTTGAAACAGATTATTCCATACAAAGGATAACAACGGCCCTATTTTGAACACCTACTTTGACAGGTAAACAAATAAATCACTGAAATGAAAAACAATTCAAATCTCCGTTAAGAATTCCTAGTACCTTTCTTTAATTTTAATTTTAATTGTATCGTAAACAAAGTTTATTTCCACCAGCAGCTGTCCATCACAGACATTTGGCAAACAGAATTTAAAACATTATAATTAGTAAACAGCTTCGTAATCTGTTTGGATTTTTAATTATTATAATTTCGTTTGGTGTGTGACAAATCTATTAAATTTAAGACGCATTCCCTATCCTGTGTTTTTAGCCTTCTTATTCGTACTATTTCGTCAGCTGGCTAAAATTGTTGAGCAAGAACGCGAATTTTCTCGTTGCGCTTTTATAAAAACTCAGCATGAGAAGTGTTCGCCGTTGGTCCAATTGTTCGTCATCAGTAAACAAATATAGATATCAAATATTGCGTACACACTGAAGACTGACAGCATTCGGATCGAGTTGAGGTCTTACATTCCGAGGCATGCTGTCTGGACGCAGCTTAACATGTTTACTACACAAGGTCAAACTTAGAAGCTTTTCTGAGTAAATATCGTAAAACGTTTATGACGGACGTATGCTTGCTACGAATTTGACGTTTTAATCTAAACAAACCTACTTTTTTTCGATACTTATAATTAATCAATTACAAACGGTCCCACAGATTTTTGTATACATTTTCTCGTAATTTATGACATTCATTCGTGTATTTTATTGAAATCAAAACAACATAAAAAAGAAAAGTTTAAGAGTAACGATACCTTTTTAACTCAAATCAACGTTTCTAAGTATGCAAGAAACGGAAGGAAAAAGAAAAAAATATTAGACACATGTTCCATAAATTTAAACCATGTTCTCGTTTCATTAAGTTGCTGGCATGAATTTTGATAGATGCGAGAATCTGACATGGAAAATATTATGACAATTCCACTCCACTGATCTATGTTGCAAAATACGGAGGAGCACCTACCTACGGTCTCCGTCAGTGTACTAAAGTCATTACCAGGAAATTAAAAATAAACATAACCCTTTCATCTGACGTCTATATTTCATTGTGATACCAACAAAAATGTCACCCTAGCTCGCCTACTCTTACGAGGAAACCGATTGAACGGATATTAATCAATGCACTAATGGATTTTAATTTAACAATCTGCCATCTGATGAAATTATTTAAAACATATTTATTATGGGTCTTTTTTATTTAATTCATTCGATATGGATGTAAATTTAGTAGTCTTCGTGAAATCTTTGAGATTATTTTTTATTATTTCTGAAACCACTGTCTCTTTTACTATTCCAAGTTATAAATACATCTTAAATATTTGTAAATGAGGTATAAAAAGCAATGAGAACGCAATGTTATTGAAGAAATTTTAAGCAAACAAAAAAAATTGTGTTATACTTGGAGCATTCACAACTAAATTAAGAAATAAAATAAGAAGGCCAAGTTAGATAACTTTAGAAGCTCTTCATATATTATTAAATAAGAATAAAAAATACGCCGGGATACAGGAGGCCAAATTCAAGGTGCGAAAGAAATATCGCCCGGCTTTAAAGGGTAAGTAACAAAGATAACGAACAGTGTCTCCCATCCCTTCTCCTTAACTCAGAAATTATATGACATTTTTACATATATTTTTTCAGCTTACATTATATTCTTGGTTCATCTATGTAACTTTCTGATTTCAATACTTAAAACTTATAATTTTACCTTTTGAATCTAGCAAGAAAGTCCCGTTGATGAAAATCTACTAACAAAGATTGAGGATAATGCACAAATTAAAGTTGCCATAAAAAATTACTAAAAAATAATGTCAAACATTATGCGAGCGTTTTCAGGGTGTAAATAAATATTTTCCTTTTGTTATTCGCTCTATAAAATAAAAAAAAATCTTTCTGCCACATCCTACAGGATAAGTTCAATAGCTACTAAAAGGAAAAGGAAGAAAGCCTTCATAAAAGACAATGGGAGAAAATATTGTGTTTACTATAAGGGACAGCTGCTAAAAATGATAAACCCATAAACAGATTTATTCCGCAAAAGAGAGGAAGAAAGGCAATTTTAAATATTTAAAAAATAAATTAAAACACGAATTGAATTCAAAATGAAATAAATTTCTACAAATTAAAACGTCTTCACTAACTAAATTGGCTCATTTAACTGTTTTTTAAATACAGCCTTGGCCAAAAGTATTAGGCACCCTTAATTTTCTAATTTATCTCCGAAAATATTATTCAAAAATCTTTAGAATTTTATTATCATATAGTAGGCTACAATAAACGATAATTTAAATAATGCACAGTACTTTACAGCGGTTGTAAAACATGTGGCAGATGATAGTTCGCAATTGTAATTCCGTGAATAGGTATTGTATAAGCGCTTGTAGTAAGAACGATCTTTCCAGTATAGTGTTTATTTCAATATAATTTTGAATATCGTCATTTTTGCTGTAAAAAATGCATAAAAAGAACGAACTTAGTGAGCATTTACGTTTACGAATTCAGTTCTTGCACGAACAAGGCAACACACAGACAGAAATAGCCAAAAGTATTAAACGCTCGCGTTGTGCGATGCAATCTGCCTTGAAACATTACACGGATACACGATCACTTGCGAGCCGAACAAGAACAGGTAGAAAACGGATAACTTCGGACCGTGAAGATCAAAATTTAATTCGAGAGTCACTTAAAAATCGAAAGAAAACTTCCTCCGAGCTCGCTGCAGATTGATCCGAGGAAATCGGGAGACCGATCAGTGCCAGAACGACCAGAAGAAGACTTAATGAAGCTGGCTGGCTTGAAAGGTTGTAAAGTAAGAAAGAAGACTTGGCTTTCAGAACAAAATAAAGTCTCGTTTGGAATGGGCTATAAAAAGTACCAACACTTTACAGAGAAGGATTGGGCAAATGTTGTGTGGTCCAACGAATCAAATTTTGAGGTAATATTTGCTTTATATCACTTGTAATTTTGAATTCGTTTGCATCTTCTGCACTTCGCCAGTAAAAAGTTATACGGTATGTTTAAAATCTACGTTTTTCTTAATTAATTGTAAGGTATTTGGAACTCTTGGTGTAGCTAACGTGAGGCGGAGAATCGGTGAAGAATACCTTCCGGAATGCGAGTACCAACAGTGAAACATGGGGGAGGCAGTGTAATGATTTGGGGTTGTATGACAGCCGACAGTGTAGGCGAAATATTTGTTTGTGAAGGTTGAATAAACTCCCACACTTACATAAACGTATTGGAAACGACATTGCGGCATTCATTTTCCAAGATATTCGGTGACACAAATATGGGAGAAATGCTGTAACAAATAATTCACCCTGCCACAAACCTGCAGTTACCATGAAGTGATTTCAAGAATACAATATTAACCTCCTGGATTGGCCTGCACAAACCTCAAAACCTAAATCCCATAGAACATTTGTGGGGGATTCTAAAGCGTAACATTAGAAAGCATCCTATTACATCTAAAGCAATTTTAAAAACGTGTTATTGAAAGAATGGAATAATATTATCCCAGAGGATTGTCATAAACTTATAGGTACTCTGCCGAAAAGAAATAAAAAAGTGATTAAAGCTAGAGGTAGCCCAACAAAATACTAATTACTATAATAAATTGTTATTATTCTGTACCTAGGAAATTTTATTTTACCCTACTCCAACAGATTTTCATGATATATGAGTTAATGTAAGGTGCCTAAAACTTTTGACCAAGGCTGTATATTTCTCGTAACTTAAATAAAAAAAAATCTGAGCATCCTAAACGCCGACAAAAAAAGGTGAAAATAAACCATATTTCGGAAACCATTGAGTATTGGACCTGGGTTTATTAGAATGTTTTCAAGTTTTGATCATTATTATGACCTGCCAAAGTGTGTAAAGTTCACCCTATACAGTGCAGTCTCTATTTATGTTTTATAATTTGGTTCTGAAATAAAATCATTATTATTATTATTATAACATGAACGTTCCGTAACATGAACAAACATCTGGTTTAGATACTTTTAATCTATGTGCTAAAACATGAGCGACAACGTATTCCAAAACGGGAATACTGGTATAAATGCATCCAAAAACTATCAAATTTCAATAACTCAAAAAGTCAGTTCTCAGTGCCTGCTTAAACTCAGTAATTATAGAACATAGTTTATTCCTAGTTATTAGTTATTTTTAAACATTTTATAAGCAAAGAGTTCTTGTTTATATATTTTTCTAATAAAGATTGCTTCATGAATATTCAAGGACTTTTCATTATAATAATAATAATGATTTATTGATGAATATGGATTGTATATACAACAAGAAAAGAAATTTCTGCATTGCATTAACACTATTCACCAAAGGATCGTATTCAGTAGCTTATAAAGCATCTTGATCTTCCACAATGATCTGCCTAATATTAAAATTAAACTAAACTAAACTAACTATACTAAGTTGGAATGAAGTGTTGCACCGGAGGCACCGCAGCCATTTAGGCTTATTGTGAAGTGTAATACTAATAATGAAATGATAGTAAAGAAAAAAATAATGAGTGAAAGATAGAGAGAGAAATAATAATCAGAATAATTATTAGATTACATATATTCTGCCCAAGAAATAATTCTTGCTTTAAGCGTTTTTTAAAAACGGATAATGAAAGATCCTTCAAATCATAATTCAAATTATTTGAACATTTAGCCGCATTATAACTGAAAGATCTTTCGAAAAATGGAGATTTATGGTTTGGAATGTCTATGGTATATGTATCTAAATATGTATTATATAAATATACACATGAATTATAATGCAAATATTTAATTATATAGTATCTAAAACGTGAACTTTTCGAAAATATCCACTATCCTTAATTAGTTCACGTTTTCATGCAACTTGTTTCGCACCTTTTCCAACTTATCAGATGTTAAGTAAATTTGAACTGCAATAACTCTTAATAGTTTTTTCCACAATTTTTTTTAATGAAATTATTTTGTAAGTCAAAATATTGCATTCTTGAAATTTTCAAAATTTAAAAACAACAACAAATGTAAATGAGCATAACTTCTCAATTATTCCTAAAGTAATAAATGGAATAAAAATTTAACCAAAAACAGAAATAAATAGAGTTATTTGAGATATTTTAATTCAAAATTGAACAAATTTAATTATTTTTTTTTATTATATGCCGATCGATCGTTTGATAAGTTTAAGAACTTTTATATGGCTATCTTCTATGAACTTTCACGAAACAGTTTTGTTGCTTGCAATAGGAGGTCATGATGAATTCTTAACTAAGTTTAAAATCAAAGACATCTTTGCTACATGAATTAAAAATCTCGAATTATTTTTAAAATAAAATTCTCGTATTAAATATCTATTTCTTGGGAATTTTTTTTAATATAAATCGTATTTATATGTTACATTAGAAACAAACAAAGTATATGAAACTAATCGATAATAAATGTTACCTCAGTGTACCCCATACATCAAATCATTAAATTATTAGTAAATCCTTAAGGAACATCCTTACGTATCTTTCCTCTCTGATGATTTCACCTATGCCATGTTGCCCTTCATAAGGCAGCTAGTACTAAATAAAACTAGGTACCTAATGATGAGCCGCACTGCACTGGTTTTTATTAGCCCTGAAAGAAAATTGTTTATGCAAGATTTCCATATAAAACGAAATCAAATCAAAAAACTCAATTAAAAAAAATACTGTCTGCTTATGTTGAATAAACATAAAATTTATGATTTAAAGTGTATGAAAATTGTAACTTCAATACTAACAACATTGTTATTTGACGAAATAGTAGTGGATTATCCACGATGTTAGTGACTGATAATAAATCTTTAATAAAAAAAAAAAGGATTTTAGAAATGGTGATTTTAAAAAATGTCTTTTTTTATATATCGTAGTCGTGTTTGCACTATCGTTCTGTAACTAAATAAATAAAACGTAAATTTAGTTTGGTTGTAGTTGACTCATTATTTAGACGTTTGCTACAAATAATGATAGCGACAAATGTTTACAAATTGGGAATTCCACATCGTATGCAGCACACTCAATTTCTTAAACATTTAAAAAAATATTGTAAAAAAATTATTGAATTGAAAACGTATAAAAATCTTTAAATTGAAGACGAATAAAGTTATTAATATAGTTAATAAATAAAAATGTTTCATAAAAATGTTAAAAAATTTGTTTAGATATTATTTTTTTTGAAAATCAAACTTTAAAACATTCAGCCAAGAAAATGGTGTTTTTGACTTACCCCTTACAATTTTTTTTAAAGAACTCTGGAACTGGCTAAAAGCTGTGACACAAACCGACTGAAATTTAAATACTAATTAAATGGTCAAATCAATTTTGCCTTTTATATACGGATGTGTGCAGGGAGGTGCCGGGAGCATTTCCGCGTGTTTAAGTCTGATAACAGACCTAAATGTAAGAATCTGTTTTCTTATCACTGCGGTTTTCTGTGTACTCGACGTGTTCTTTATGTTTTAATGTGAACGCCAATATTTAATCGAACGCAAACAAATTGCCTCACGTGGAACGCACGTCGTGAATAAAGCGTACATTTTGTTTTTGTACGTTATTTCAATGTTATTTAAATAAAGGCTTGGGAATCAGTAGAAATTTATAAAGAAAAGAACACATTCTTTTACTGTCGAATTATAATCAAATTCATGATGATAAAAATAAAAAAAATACTTAACGTCGTTCTTATTTATTAATTTTATCTAATTGAGTATGTTTTTCCTTCTTAATTCAAATTAAATGTAACACAAGTGATGTAATGAAATTGAATCAAGCTCGAGCTTCTGGATAATTTAATTTTACGCGGATTGACTGCACTGTTAACGGTTCAGCACTTGCAAGTGCCATAACAGTATCGCACCATTGCGTACTTTCTTTCTTTGAACTTTCAAAGTACAGGAATGTTGGTTGTGAGTTGAGATCAGCGAAAGAATTTTACAATTACATTCGCAGATAATACACTTCAATAGAGCAACATATTTTTCCTATACTGAGTTTAGGAATAACTTTTATATTATTTGTAATCTGCAATTTGTTTACTTCTTATAACTAAAAACTAGAAGATTGTAATAAGATTATAAAGAAAACACACGCCCAGAATTTTCCTTAAGTTTTCCCATATATTATGAATATTAAAGTAAACAAATGTAATTTAATTTTAAAATAGCATAAAATTCTATTCAGGGTGAGATATTTATTGTAATGTTTACAATAAATTATATGCAGAGTTCGAAAACAGTTTATATTTGTTACAATTAACAACCATTGTTTTTTACGCACACCTGAAAAATATATACAGTGTGGAAACAAATTAAGAAACTAGTTCGATATCTGCGAAAATATTTTATTCTCGAAAAGACTCTCAATTAATTTACGATTTTAAATGTGGCAATTGCTTTTTTTACGGTGACACACATCAGTGTTGTGACGGCATCGATTGTTTTTTCAAATGCAAACCTACTGTGTTGATTACGTTGTTCGATAGATAATACTTTTCTACGCTTCATGATGTAAAACAGTTATGGGGTTGGATAATAATTTTCGAGAAAAATGAAATCAGAAGTAATAAAAATTAATGACAAATAATTCTGATTTCATTTTTCTCGAATCTTTTGTTATTCAGCCCCAAAACATTAGGATTCGCAGAAATTAGTTCCTTAGTATATTTCCACATTGTTTAATAAAAAGTTAATGGTATTGCAAAAAAGCCTTGTCTTGAAAAACTTGTTTAAAAAAATTTCAGGCACAGAATAACTTATCAAAAATTTTATTTATAATTTACTAGTAAAAGAAAATCAATAGTTTTATCATTACAGGGTAAAATTTACGAAAATTTTACTTAAGAAACCTTTTCAATTCAAAGTGTGACCCAAAGATAGTTTTAAATTTTGACGAAGCTATAAAACGATAGCGAAACGTAGAGTGTTAGTGCCCATTTTAGTGTCCGTTTTAAAATAATTTATTACGAAATTTCCAACGGACAAGAATTTACTTTAAGTTTAGTTTTTAGTTAGAAACCGCATAATAAACTAAACGAACAATATACAGAACGAACACAATGTACAGAACGAACGCAATATACAGAACGTACAAAATATATAGAACGTACAAATTCAATTAAAAAAACATCATGATAATCAAAATTTATTGTGAAGTATTCAGAAGAATTAGAATTAATTTACAAACACACTTTAAATGTTGTCTACAACTTTCATCCAACACTGCATTATTCAGCTCTTAAAAAGTAATTACATTTAACTGCAAACACATACGAGGGGTCGTTTTTATATTGCCGGGTTAGACATGAAAAGAAGAGATTAGAACAGCAACAGAAATTTTATTTTTCAATATAGGCCCCTCGTTTTTGAATACAAGTACTACATCGTTTCAATATCACCTTTAATCCATTATAAAAATATTCATTTGGTTTGTCCACAAAATGCAGCCGCTATAAGTTCGTCAACGTCCCTAAATTTTGTTACCCTTATGGCCGGTACCTTGAACACCGATTAATTTTAACCTTCGGTTTATCACTATGCCTACAATTGTAGACACACTCATTTCTATGGGAATAAATCAAAAGCTAATGTTAATCGGTGTTTAAAGTACCGGCCCTTATACTGGGTTTCACAAAAGTCAATTAAACTTAATCATTGCTTAAGAATAATCACTCCTATACCTTCAGCATATGTAACCATAGCAACGTCTACTTTTAACCCATGATTAAATTTAAGTAACTTTTGTGAAATCCACCATTAGTGTTTTTTGAGATTTGGAAACACAAGATAGTCACAAGGGGCTAAATTCGGACTATAAGGCGGATGGTCAACTTCTACGAATCTACATTCAGCAACCGCAGCTATTGAAAGTCTGGACTTGTGGGGTGGTGCATTGTCGTAGAGCAACAGGACACCTTACGCCAGTTTTCCGCGCCTTTTCACTTTAATAGAATCTCTGAGGCGATGCATTAAGCTTGCATAATACTCTCCTATTACCGTAATACCTTTATTTAGGTAATCAATCATTGAAATCCCAAAAAACAGTTTCCATTATTTTTCCTGCAGGAGTGAGTTTAAACTTCTTGGGAGGGCTGGAGCCCTTAATAGGCCACTGCATCGATTCTTGTTTCGACTCGGGATCAAAATGATGAACCCATTTTTCATCTCCGGTGACAAGTCGATTGATAACTAAATCTGGTTCATCTCCACAAAGCGCCAAAAATTGTTCACACGTCTCCATCCATTTGGAATGACGAAAGCATTCGTGGGATCCATCTCGAACTCACCTTTGTCATTCCGAGGATTCGTGTAGAATTCTGAAAACCGTGGTTTCTGAAACTCCTAATAAAGCTGCTAATTGTCGCTTCTTTAATCTTGCATATTCCAGTACCAAACACTTGGTTCTTTCAATAACATCGGAAGTGATCACATCCACAGGCCGACCTGGACAGGAATCATCATCCAGTGATTCTCGACCATGTTTAAACAATTCTGACCATTCACAAATAGTCGACTTGGAAGGACAATCATCCCCGTATGCAGCCAACATTTCTTCACGATAATTTTTGGAGTTTTTCCTTGTTTTGTTAGGAATTTTATAACTGCTCGATATTCGAGTTTGTTCATTTGATACGTGACAACACAAACTGACATATATTAGAACTAATACTACTGAAAGTGTTTTGTAAATTGTCAAACATGTTACCATGTGATTAAAAAACAATATAATGAAAAATTACATTAAAATTGAAAACTGCCCAGTCCGGGAATATAAAAGCGACCCCTCGTATAAATAAACAATGGACCGATAGCTAAACACAATTACAAAAAAGCGGGACTAGAACCTTCTAACTTATTATGTACAGGGTGTGAGGCAGGAGAAGAGAAAAATATTTTAGAAAACGATAAGACGTGTCTTTATAAAAAAAATTAATACGAACACTATTATTATTCATCCTTATTTTAAAGATGACGTTTGAGAGATACAGCATTTTAAAGCAAGAAACTTAACAAATTATTATTGTTTCTATTTCAAATATATTACGAACCGATATTAGTGTCCATTTTATTAAATATTTTAAACTCACTTTAATGTGCCAGCTTTCCAGCAACATCGAGTTTAGAAACAAAGTATATTTGTATAGATATAACAGTAAGTTCATGATTTAGATTTTAAACATTAATTGTTACCGAAGTAATACATACATAATTTGATTTCAACAAAATTCAAACAGCTGTGTCTACAAAATTATATAATTATAATAATAAACATGTTCGTATAACATTTTTTATATTAACCGTTACCAAATTATTTTTCTTGCCCCGTTCATAATATATTTGTAATAATATTTTTTTATTAAAAGCGCTTTCTAATTAAAATGTTGGCATATTTACTAGATATTATTGAGATAAATCTATTTCTATTTGTTATGTTGACGTTAAAGTAGAATCATAATAGAGATCTGTCTTTGATATATTTTGTTCTCGGTACATCTCTTAGGTAGACTAAACTAATTTATTTCATCACGTTTATTTCAGAGGACGAGTAATAAGCAGAAATAATGTAAAAGCTGGAGATTATTCCACAAGTGCAGCATGTAGATTTTGATAAACTGGTGTGGTTGTACATCCGCCCTTATCTAAACTTCCAGGCATCCGAGCACTACGTTATTTTTTTTTCTGTTAACAACCGCGAACAAACTCCAGCAAACAATAATTATTTATGGCAACAAATTTCACGCTAAAACAAACCTCTTACCTGATGTACTTCAGCACACAATCAGATTATCGATAATTCCGATTTTGTTTGCGCGGCACTTAGTACAATTCAGAGGCTTCTGAACGCCGCGCGGGCACCGAATCAAACAATAATCCGGCAAAAATTCTCCGGAGTTTCCAGGCGACAATCCGGCTTACGCGGAACGAACATAAGGACCGGATTCCTTCGTCGCTGCTTTTTTACGTAGAAGTATGAGCGGCGCTCGAGAGAGGATGGAATTTTTCCCGAAAAAACATTAAAGCAAGACGTGCATATACAGGAGATACAAGAAAGAATGACGTAATCAACGTGACGTGTACGGGCTTCGGGCAGAGCATGACAAACATGCGATGTACATAAACACATGTCACGCCGAAAAAACAATCAACATGTGGTTCGATCGAACGGAACAAAAAAGAGAAATGTTGCTCGTCTGTATATGCTTTTAAAAATAGATTCCAGTTTCAAGGTGCGTTTTTGAAGTGTCGTTACACTTGAACTGTTATCGAAGTGTGTTTAGATAAGAATTCCCCTATAATTATCAAATACGTGCGAAGAAGTGACTACATAATAAGGAGTCATTCGTTTTAACTTAAGCATAAAAATAATTTCATAAATTCGCCAAATTTTTTACAAAGTGTACAAAAATTTGAAAATGCACTTGAAAAAACCTTTGCTTAGATTTCTTGAAAATTTTTGTAAAAGCACTCAAAGATTTGAAAATTTTTATTCACATTCATTTGCTTTAGGTTCAAATATTTGTGTATTCAATTCAAGCAGAAAATTCAGTGTTAAAATTAAAACAACACGCACTTCTATTTTTGATGGAACTGAACCAAAACTATTAGATACGTACTTCCGGTGGCGATAGCCTGAAATGTAACATTTAATGTAAATTCGTAAAAAACATAACGGAAATACCGATGTTATCAAAGCCATATCCAATCTGAAGAAACCGCAAACCAGGAATTCAACCTTCTTAACCACGGCGTAGTTTAGAAACGACTTCAGCTGCAAATTATTTAATGATCATTTCAAAAATTACGCAACAAAGAAAAACACTTGGTAAAATGTTACCTCCTTTTTAATTGTTTCCTCTCGCAAGAAACTCAAAGTTTGAGCTACATATATTTTGGTTTTCTTTGCCTAAAAGAAAGCAAGGAAACTTTAATTCAGTTTTATCATTTCTCTTTAAAACTTACTTCTTCTGTTACTACATTTGCCATGACGCAGAGGGTTGTAAATCGCAGGAAATGATAAAAGCACCAAGTGATCTGTGAGAGGATATCGGTACTCGATCGTCCTTGATCTGGTACTGTCAGTTTAAAACCACCGAAAATGGCGAAGTACAGGTTTAAGAAACCGTTCATGGTGCAGGATGTTAGCATTAATAACAGGGGTTTGCTGAAATACTCGCCGATATTTTGGGTGACTTCTACCAGCTTTTGGTGAGTAGTTTTCAGAATTAAGAGTTCTGTCCGTATAGAAGCTTGATTTCTTCTGATGAAGAGTTCGTTCCAAATCAGATTTTGAGCACCCAAAGAAAGCAGTTTCTCTAAAAAAATATTTATTCAAGAAAGTTCAGTTAAAAATTGGGTTGAAGAACATGAGACAATAGAGATTTATTTACTAAGTAAAAGAAACATTTATAACATAATTTAAGAGATGCAGCTGTAGGGTTTACTAATTCCCTGTCCCTCATAGAATAACGACTACTAGAAAATGTTAACACAAGAAAGAAAAATTAATAACTTAGTAGAAACTACAGTAATAAGATATCTTCTCGTTTAATAGAAAAGATGAGTTATTATTTTATAATATTCTATAGATACGTACTTGTATTAAAGTCTAAAAATCGCTGTTCAAACTTCAATATTTTTGAATTCAAAAGCCTAAATCTTCTGGCGACTAAAAAGCATAAAACGTGAAACTGACATTCAACTGCCATCGTATTAAACAAACAATATTTATTATAACCATATACCACGTAATTCGCAATGCTTTTAACAGATAGGATCGATTGTACCACCATCAGGACAACAAGAACCAGCAAGCAGAAGAGCAAGCACGATACTATTCTCAGCTCAGTTTTACATTTTGATGTAGAATACTTCAGATAAACATCAATGCTTTTTAACCCCTCAATAATGAGTGGGTGCTTCTTGTGCATGCTTACAAGAGTATTTGCTTGAGTTAGAATCGCCACTATGGCTACCGAAATAGGCACGATCAATTTGATAGCGAAATTCTCTGCCGAAATTTGTCTGGCGCTCGTCGAATTTGTCTCAGCAATTTTCTGCGTAGTGAAGAAGTTAAATTAATAATAAATTAATTGAATTATAATATTTACGAAAACGTACCAACTGTCCTAGTTGTTTAACTCCGATTGATATGTAAGGCAATCGTATCAAATTCAATAACAAATTCAAAATAGTCAGTATTGTCAAGACCAGGGAGCGAGAGATGGTTCTATTTTTCTCGTTTACTTTTAATGTGGTAGTTGCAGCCAAACTGGACAATTTTAAAGCCACATCGTAAACGTCTACTACATCAAACTTTTTTGGAGTGGTTTTCCAGTTTAGCTTGTGTCTTAAGTTTTTAAAAACCATCTCTTCCGTCTACTGATGCACTCTATTATGTAATGAACGAGGAAGTCATTTGCAGGATTATCAAGAAAATTGTTTTTTAACGCAGCTGTTAAAAAAATATCGACGTTCAAACAATGTTTGATAGACAAAGTACTTTTCGATACAGCAACAGTAGCGTTTCTCCCTTTTTAATAAAATGCAATTACAAATATTTTAATGGCAAGGAAATTGCTAAAACTAGCTCTCGATATTAATTTTATTATACGTAAAGTTGTAATCAAATATGTAAATAATTTAATCTACGGTCTTGCTCCATCTTTTGCATAATAGATTTAAAACTGTTGGAGACATTTATCGTTTATAAGTTATAAATGAAGTTGCATATAAGTATAAACTTTTGTGAGAATTATCTTATTTAAATAAATACAATTGCAATCATGATCTTTTACAAAATAATCAAATAAAATAATCGATAATTTTCCTGTTGAGAAAATAACACTTTTGAATAATTTACTACAGGCTAAATGTCTTCTCCTTTAAAATTTATGAAACGTTAAAGTTAAATATTTTACCTTTACTTATATTTCAATTTGAACGAACTATAGTATTTATATGCATTTTGTTCCACTTACTTAATAGTTTGTTTTATTTAAAATATCAAACAAATTTCTAATTGTTTCTCGTTTTACTATGAAATTAAAATCGTTGTCATTTCTTGTGATTAACTTCATTGACTTTAGCAATTAATAACTTTTTTTTAATTTCTGTATCGGCGCTTTAGCAGAAAAAAAATGATTAATGTTCATAAAACAAAATTAAGTTATTTCTATTAGCCATCTCAAAATAATATAAAAAGTCAAAGGGCCTCTCTCAAGAGGCTTATTAATGTAAGCTATTGCAGTAAGTAATTTTATTAAGCTGGTTTTCTTTTAAAAAGGATTTTTTACAGAAAACTTCTTTGCGTCTCGAAGAATCAGTGCTTTTGTTAAAGCACAACACAACAATTACAAATTCTTTTCATTAAACTTCAGTGGAAAAATATGTTATATGTTTACAAATTGAACGTTTATGTTTTCAAACTTTAAATTTACAGTACTTAAGAAGAGCAAAAGTTTTCTGTCTGTTTGTCTTCGTCTTTGTTATAAATCTATAAATTAAACTAAACAATTCATAATTATTTTACGTTGTATTCCTCTTCTTCTTTAATTTGTTTCTCGATAACAATTTAGTTTCATTTTCTTTTTTTTTATTTGATAGGTCACAGAGTGTCACTATTATTTCTATATAAATATATTACATATGTGAAACATGTAATTGGGAATTGTATTCCTGTGTGCTTCCTTCTCTAAATAAATAAATAAATAATACATTTTTCTTTGACTCTTTTTAAAATCAATGTCGACAACTTTTTCTTTACTAAAAATTAGTACAAGTTATTTGATAAACTGTTCTAGTTACAGACTTTACTTTCAGTAACATTAGTTCTACAATCTTTTACAAGGAAGTTCTTTTCCAGTAAGTCAGATTTATATCTCGTGAAATTTTTGATTCCTTTGAAATTTTAGGAGTTCCATATTATTGAAATTTACTTCGTATACAGTAGTGACAATATGTAAGTTGCACAATATAGAAATTTACTTCGTACAGAGAAGTGACAAACACTGGAGATAATTTCTGGGACCTGTACTATCCACAAAATGGCAATTCTAAATTTTAAAAATAAAAATGTTTAATAGGGCAATTCTTATGTAATCAGTCGCTACAACCTTTACTCTTTCTAATCGTTTCAAATATTCGGCTCATTATACTATCCGCACTATGGTTAATGAAGGCGAGGATCAGCCAAAACGAAACGTTCAACATCAAAGGTACCGAGAGCCTATGTCATTACTGTATACGAAGTAGTTCGTAGTTCAAATTGCGGATGAGTCAATTTTAGCATTGTCGATTCTCACAGTGAGATGGTTCCAGACGTTCACTAGAAAATTCAAGAAGGAAAGCGGTATTGACCATCAACTCAGCTTAAGAAGCGGCTAACATCATCAATCATGTATTCAAAACCGTGCATGGAGGTATGTGCTTTAATGTTTATGTTTATGAGACATAGTCTCCATTTCAAGATGCGTTCTTTCTTTCACAAATAATTAGATTAATTATTATTTACTTAATAATACATATCGATCACACGGAAGAAGAGGGTTGCAAGATTTTCATAACAAACTGCTTAAAACTGACCTAAGTTTTATGGGATAGAAGGGAATAACTGAGCTGACATAAAACTTGGGTCAGTTTTAAGCTCAGTTATTCCCTTCATAAAACTTAGGTCAGTTTGTTATAAAAATCTTGCAAACGGAGTTTTTTGAGATATAACCCTCTTCTTCCTTTAACATTATAATATAGAAACCCTTTGTGTTACAACTATTTCTCTAACGGGAAATTATATTTTTTTCTTTGCCTTTATAAAGTACAACATGAAGATAAGCGTTATTCTACAATAGTTCCACAACACCATTTTTTTCTTGCACTATTGTGTTTCTCCATCTTCTCATGCTCGATGAACTTAACTATTCTTCATTTCAACCAATTTTCCGCTTTCTGAGTCGCCCTGTTGATTTGATTCATTGCTATTGTTACCTTCTATTCTTTTTGGTCTTCTATTCTTTTTGGTAGCTCAAGTATTCTTATTAAAATTTCCTCTTCTATATATTTTACAGTTTAACGCTATGTGACTTTTGCGATCTTAATTTTGCTTCTCATAATGCAAGTACTTCCATGTTTAAATGTGGTAAATGCCTCTTACTATGTCCATTTCCTTTTATCTTGCATTCTTATTTTATTCTTTTTAAAAATATTTTGTCAATCTTATCAACTTTCTTCGCTCTTATGCATTTTCATATGTACCCTTTTTGTTTTTTTAACATAAACTTCCAGTATTGCTTTTTTAAATTACTTCCACCATCCTTGGTATATTTTTTCTATTGAACTTTTGACAAACACAAGTAGATCAATTATCTTATGGAATTGAAACTTAACGCCTTTTGACGCATCCACTTCTTCTGTGTCTACAATATTTAATTATTTCTTTAAATATATAACAAATTTTTTATTATTTTTTTAGTTCTAATTCTCGTGAACATACATTGTTTTTTATTTTGGATTTCCAGTGTTAAATTTCTATCTATTTTCTTTATTTCATTGTCTCGTTCAAAACTTACGATTAGTTTTCTCAACTAACAATATCATAAAGAATTTATTGGGAAATCCGAAAGATAATAAAGTTGAAGTTGAGCAGAAATCTGGAATTTATGAAATTAAGTCTAACGAATGTGCTAATGAATATATTGGACAAACAAAACGAAATGTATCAACACGCTCTAAGGAGCTTTTAAGTCATTATAGGTATAATGGATTTGAGATATCAAGTGTTGCTCAACATATTTACAATACTGGATTATTAAGGATAATTGAAAGCTCATTAAGGCGATATCAATAGCAGGGAATTAAATGCTTACGAAAGTATTTTTATCCGAAAAAGAAAAACAATTTATGAATTCAGATAATTGACCTATACTTAGTTCCGTATTATTTGATTTACTCTAATTTGTAGGTTGTTTTTGGATATATTTAGATACATATATATATATATATATATGGATTTCTTAAGTTAAAAATTGACCGAAAGACGCCGTTTTTGTTAGATCAAAAATCACCCGTGACTTAAATTATTACTTTTTATGTCAGTTTTTGATAGGATATACTTTTCTTTAAGAATTTTTTTTTTCGTTAGCGTATTGATTTATTTTATTTTAATTTCTGCTGATTAAACCACACTGCATTGTTCGATTAATCTCTTATTTTGTATTTTGAAGTATCAAGTTTATTTTCATATTTGCTGCTTTACTTTAATTTTTTAATTTTTGTATTTATATCTCGCTAGAAAAGAATTATTCATACGTATTTACATAAAAAACTTCGTGAGAGAATCACTATCAAATAGGGAATAGATAATTTGAGCTAAATTTTTATTTTGTTACATTTAAAATTACAAAAATTACATTTTCCTTTTAGTTTTTACTGTTTTATTTAAAAAGAAATCTTGTCTGGCCCTATGTACAAACCTTTTTTTTACTATATGCCGATTGTATAAAACTGAATTAATAAAATATATGACTGAATAACGTGACATTCACGAAAGTTAGGAGATAAATACATAAAAGATCTTTGACTAATCGATCGATCAATCGGCATATAGTAAAAAAATTAACTTTAGATACACTCAGAAAACTATCCTTTTAGGATACGTAATAAAAATGGGGGTTTCCGTTTCAATAAAATAATTTTTTATACCCCAATAGTACACTACTGTACAAAATAATGTTCGTACTAGACCGGCCGTTTACTATACATATAAGTGAAGCGAAGGAACTATATTTTCATGAGGTTTAATGTGTGAAAATTAATAAAATTATTATTCTAGGCACTAGCATAAGGTGTTAGATACAGTTAAACATAATCCCATTGGATATATGATAAGGAGAGGATTCTCTGAGATAAATATTCTGAAATGCTCTTAACTTGTGGTCTGTTGGTATGATCTCTAATCTGTAGTTTGTATTTTGATGATTTATATATACCGGGTGTCCTTCAAAAAACGCTCCGAGCCATAACTCTTTTATTTATAGACTAATTTTAAAAACCAAAAAGACAAATAAAATGAGAATAAAAACACTATAAAATGTGGTCAATTAATTATTTTCTTTTAGTTACCTTCATGGTCAAACGACTGTCAATTTTTATTTTTTAAATGGCTCTGTATATTTTTTATTGTATCTGGTAGAGCTATTTTCTCTAAATTCAATGATATGCAACACTTTAAGTTTTGACTAGCAAATATGGCAGAAAATATTAATGAAAGAATTAAAGAACTTTAAAAGAGTGGTGTTGATGTAAAATTGTCAAGCATGCTTTGAAAAACAACTCCAACGTGTAAAATATTTATTCAAAAAACTAAAACAAAACTAAATAGCGACACAGTTGTTTTTATTAATTGTTAATTATTATTAATTATTAAAGTATTCAATCTAATACCATAAAATACTTAATTGGGATAGTATGGAGAACGAAATGTTTTGGGTAAAACCAGGTACTTGGGCGCTAATAATAAATTCTTAAATGAGCGCAAACTATTAAAAGTTTGAACAATTCGTATTAAATGGAGAACAGAAAATAAACGACTAATTATTATTTTTATTGATTGCCAACAACCATGATGTTTTAAATGTGTTTTGCCGAATCGACTGGGGCGACATTCTAGAGGCAATTAACCAATAAACCGATTTTCATACATGAATAACAATCCATTCATTCTCATTTAAAGTCCACCCTAAAAATATGCGACTTTGCTTTCCCTTCGATTTTCTCTAAATTTATTTATACAGAGAAAATTTTACAAAGAAACTTTTCTTTCTTTCCGACATCTATGCGCATACCAAGTTTGATGCATCTTCTATAAAACACCCAGTATATAAAGAATAAGAACTTTTTTCAGGATAATGGAGCAATAATTTTTAATATTTCCGTATTATTTGATTTGCTCTTATTTGTACATTGTTCTTGACGGTCTAATTTTAGATAATTACGTATGTATTACTTTCTTTCTGTTATTATTTTTATTCATTTAATTAATTAATTAATTAATTTATAATTATTAGTATGATTAAGTGATTGTTAGATTTCATGAAGTGCTTTTAACTTGGTAATGTGTGTACTGAAAATGGCAGCTTACTTTACTATTTTTTAGTTTAGTATCATAAAAACAAAAAACAATAAAATATGGAAAAACAAAGCAAAAAGAAATTTGGAATTTTGTGTACGCCACTGGTAACTATAAACTCCCATAATTATGGACATTATTACAAAATCACGACATCATCCAGCAAGTTTTGAGTATCCGAACGTATTTTCATTACCATCGTTTACGCTGTAATATTGTAATGCGTTTTTAATTGCAGCTCTCCCTGTTATGAGATGACTAATGAAAAAAAGTGGCTTGTTATGTTTCCATTGCGGACACGAACTTCGTACAATGCGACGACCGTGGTGATTAAGCAAGCACTCGAAAGTTTTATCAGAAAAAGTGTCCAAAAACGAAGTGTTACGATTTCCTTGTACAAGCGTCACATGTCAAAGGTCAGTGTCAATATTTACACTACGATTTTAAGTTAACACGTTTTTTTTTACAAGTGAATTATTAATTACTAGGATATAAATTTCTCTGCTCGCGAAAATCCTTTCGCAGAAAATAAAAGAATTGTAGAAGTTTTATAAAACTTTTAGGGTTTGCTATTTCTCAAAATCTCCATTTTGCCTCAATAATGCATAATAAAAATAGATTCGAAATGAATTCGATTTAGTTCTTGCAATTTTGTGTCATCTAATCGAAGAAATAAGTGCCTCCGAATGGATAAGCTATTGAGATAGGACATTATCACGTAGCCAAAGACAACTTCAGGTGCGCCATATTGATACTACATTTCTGTCAAATCATCGTGATTTTTCAAAATTTCAATTCTTCAATTAAGACCTATTTTAGACAGTTTAATTTTCATTTAAAAAGAAGTGCGGTACTATTTTGATTTTTTGAAAAAATTTAGTTCAAATTGCTAATTGTGTGTATATAAATAATTAAAATATCTTTAAATAAGCACAAATCAAATATATGTAAATTTAATCTATCTATCTGACGTAAGAATAGCTCTTCTGAGTGACATTTAACGATTTCTTATTCGAATTAATTAAAAAGTTATGTCTCATAGAATTTATTTAGCCAAAAAAAAAACTTTGTATTATTGTTTTAATAATTTTAACTACTTTAAATATTATTAAAACATTCGTCGTAATTGGAAATTCTTTTAGCTATTAAAGAAATTTCATGGCATCGGTGTCCCTTTAAACATTCATATTTTGCCGCGCTTTTCAGCCAATGACGTCGATTTCAACCGACGGCGGCCATTATTAATTTACAGCCGTTCAACCAATCGAATAACTTCATCGTTCGGCGGCCATCATTGCTCTCTCTTGAAGGGAACCAATCGCAATAAAGTAACTTTTGATTTGATTGGTTGATGCCCCATATTTAAATTTGCCGCGTAAAAGCCCTCTGCATCAATGACATTTAAGGTTATGTGTCATAACATTTGTAAAATATTATTAATTTCACCTATTTTATTGTTATTTATTATAAAGAAAGGATAGAAAATGGAATATTTATTGAATTTAGACTGAATTAAATTTGGTAACAATGAATAATAAATCGCTTTCAGGTAAGTGTGTGAATTTACATGAATTTTAGTTGTGAAACGAGGAGTGTTGAAGACTCGAAAAAGCGCCCTTAATTTTTCAAATTTTTACAGTTTTTGTTTAATGCAAGTGGCAACATTGAAGTATGCACCGCATCTGCGCACCGTTCGACCTTTTTGTCATTGAAGGTTCAAACATCAAAAACTTATCGAGTTTTTCCAGTAAATTGCGAAAGTACTTGCAGATTACGTTAGTGCGGCCCTGACGAATTCCACACGTGTTTTCCATCGCATTTCCAATCGGTCTCAGCCAGTAAATAGGCGAAACATAACCTAACCCGAAGTTTCTCGCTGTTTTCAGAGAGAACTCTGCATTTACGCTTCCGGTAACCGTGTGCTTGTAATTTTAAGATCGCCATGGCGTTGACATCCATCGTGGTGCCAACAACTCCCTTCGAAGGACAGAAGCCGGGCACCAGTGGCCTCCGGAAGAAAGTCAAAGTCTTCATGCAGAAGCACTACACTGAGAACTTTGTACAGAGTATTTTGGACGCCCTTGGCCCTAAGTTGAAAGGTGCTACTTTGGTTGTGGGAGGTGATGGAAGGTACTTTTCGAAACAAGCTATCAATATGATCATCCGAATTGCAGCTGCAAATGAAGTAAGCATAGAATATAAAAGATTTCTTCTTTTGCCTCAAATTTATTACCACACATTTCAACATTGTGCAATCACGTTGTAGAATGTCTAATCAATTAATTATATCCAACTTTTTATATTGTTTTGCTGAGTGAAATGAATACTTATTACAGAATCAAAGTATACCTACAGGTATTTATTTCCCTGTGAATTAAAAAGTTCTTAATAAAAACAGATCAATCTGAAATGATTCTTTCATCATGACAATGTGAAATAAATCGGTTTATATTGCAGGTAGGCAAATTAATTGTGGGACAACTTGGACTTCTATCCACGCCTGCAGTTTCTAGTCTAATTAGAGCACATAAAGTATTAGGTATTTACGGCTTCTCTCCTAATATTAACAAGCAATTCATTGTCTGGGATTTACAGGCGGTATTGTTCTGACTGCCTCTCATAATCCCGGGGGCATCCACAATGATTTCGGTATTAAATTTAACATAGAAAATGGTGGCCCTGCTCCAGATTCCTTCAGCAATGCAATTTATGACAACACCACCAAAATATCGCAGTACAAAATCTGTCCTGAGTTAGACTGTGAATTTGATAAGACAGGCCTCCAAAAATTTGAAGTCGATGGCCGCGAATTCATTGTTGAAGTCGTCGATTCAACTGAAAACTATGTCCAGTTGATGAAGACGATCTTCGACTTTAAGAAGCTGAGGACTTTAATTCGAGGGAGTGAAACACGAGCGCCTTTCAATGTCCTGGTCGATTCCATGAACGGAGGTAACTATGCGATTGAAGTCTCTGATGTCTTTAAGCTGGAATGTGTGACCTATTCCAGTCACGGGTGTTTATGTCAGGCGCATATTTAGGGAGGAACTAATGGCCCAACAGAACAATGTGACACGGATCATTCCGTTGGATAATTTCGGGGAGATCCACCCGGATCCTAATCTTACTTACGCTAAAGATTTGGTGGATCGAGTACAAAGTGATACCACCTATGATTTGGGAGCGGCTTTTGATGGTGACGGGGTAAATAATACTTTGTTTGCTTATGGCTTAAAATATTTAACGTCTGGGAGTTTTGGTTTACTTGCTTGAAAGTATTTGTGAAATACAATATCTTTTACAGGATCGTAATATGATTATTGGAAAGAATGCATTCTTTGTGACTCCAAGCGACAGTCTGGCTGTTATTGCAAACAACTTGGATTGCATTCCATACTTCCTAAAGAATGGAATCAACGGGTTTGCTAGATCAATGCCAACTGCAGCTGCCGTGGACAGGTGTGTAGTTTTCAATTGATTGTAGGATTAAATATTTAATTAAAATGAAGCAAAACACAAGCCATTGTTTAACAAAGGAAAGCTTCTCTCTATTATTATTCTTGTATTGACAGAGTGGCTGAAAAATTGGCCAAAGAAATGTTTGAAGTCCCAACTGGCTGGAAGTATTTTGGGAACCTCATGGATGCTGGTCGCTTATCTTTATGCGGAGAAGAAAGTTTCGGGTATGTTGAGACTACTAAATTCAAACAGCAATTTATTACCATTATCATTGGATGTTCAGGACTGGTTCGGATCACATTCGTGAGAAAGATGGAGTGTGGGCTCTCTTGGCCTGGCTGTCGATAATTGAGCACAAAAATATGAGTGTTGAGGATATTCTCAAAGAGCACTGGAAGATTTATGGAAGAAATTACTTTACACGGTAAGTGATTGCGTAATTTTGTATATAATTTAAAAGAAAAATCTTGCAGATATGATTACGAAGAATGCGAAATAGAAGCAGCAAATCAGATGATGGAGCACTTAACATCCCTAATTGCAGATGATGGGAAAGCTTTAGTGGGGAAGAGTTTCAGTTCCGAAGGCAAAGAATATGTTGTTAAACTTGCCGATGACTTTTCCTATGTGGACCCCATAGATCAAAGTGTTGCTAAAAATCAGGTAAAAACTGCACCTCACATACAAGTATTTGTTTTATATTGCCTTGCACTTTCAGGGCATAAGAATTTTATTTGAAGATGGCTCCAGGCTAATATTCAGGCTGTCAGGCACAGGAAGCAGTGGGGCAACCATACGTGTTTACATTGACAGTTACGAGAAAGACAATTATGATGCAGATGCTCAGGTTTGCATGCACTTGCCACTATATTTTCCACAATTTTCTTTCTGCTTGTTTCAGGTGATGTTGAAGCCCTTAGTGAATATAGGACTGGAGATATCACAGCTTGAGAAATTTACAGGACGTGATGCTCCAACTGTCATTACATAATTTTTTTTCCCCTTGAATATTCATGCTGTAAGTGTAATCGTCTCGGATGGAAACCATTCCGTTTTAATTTATTGTGTCGTCAGCTGGTTAATGATGTAATAATTAGGTGCAAATTTCACTTATATTTTTTTATGTTGCTCCCCCCCGCCCACCATTTGGTTTCGTATGTGATTGCTATAATAAAAAATTAAGTTTGATGAGGTTTGATTGAGTAAAACCACCACAAAGATTCAGAATCGCGTTTATTTGCCATTTATACATATAATATACACCGTACTGGAGAATCCTTGTAAATTTCATCGCTATAAAAATTATTGTTGCAGCTTTCACAATTAAATATTTTAATTTTATTGCACGTCATGCAAGGCAAGAATTGTTCTTTTTTAACGATTATATAAGCGATTTACTTGTATAAAACAATCAGACGAGAAGGCAGCGCTTGTTCCTGTACACGTACGAATGTATATAACATTAACAAAGCATATACATTTATATATGTTATTTAAAATATCTTACACAGAATAAATTAACGTTATATATTAAAACTCTAACAATTTGATACCCATGCAGAATATACACGATATATTAATTTATATATTATTTAAATATATATAAAAGATAAGATCTCTTAAATGCAGATTATTGCATAAACTTGTTTTATGGCACAGTACTCAATGGTAATTACGAACATGCTCATCGAGCTGCCACTACTTAACCGAACATACCTAATTAAAATTTACATCGACAACACCGATTTTAACAAACGTCCGATTTGTTTAAAGCAATCAATTCGAGTTAAATAAAATACCAGTTCCAACCCTGTAGGGTTCAGCTTAATACCATATAGTTAATACCGGTTTCAAATATCTGGAATTAATAAAATAATACGAAATAATCACAAGTCTTAAATGAATTTCACAGCTAGATTGAGTGCTTTTGTCAAGCTCTTCTCGAACTGTCATAGTTGTGGGTCGTTCAAAATGTCCTTGATCTTTTTAGTCAATGGGAAGGTCACTGGGGCACCTCCAAGTTTCAGACAGTCACCCCTGTGATCATCTGAGTTGAGAGCATATACCATTGCACCACCAAAATTATTATTTTTAACATATTCGGCCTTGAAGTACAAGATATTTTGATGATTTAATGTTAATTTTTAACCATCGCCACTTACTTTGTATGTTAAGCTTTTAACGTCATCGAATGAGATCCAATCAAGGTTGTTAGTTGCATAAGGACTTTTTGAAACCATATCAAAGATGGGGAGTACTTTGGAGGAGATTAAAAATGAACAAACTTCATTGTAATCAACGAATCCATTATGGCCCAAATTGCCAAAGCCTATTGCAGGAGCACTAATGCCGTTATTGTTGGGATTTAAAAGTCTAAAAATTGCCAACATGATAACTTGTGTTTTATCTATCAAATCCTATATCTTACCTGTAACTGTGGCCATACGTTGGCAATCCGATAATGATCTTTTCCTTTGCCATTCCTTGGGACACCCAGTAATGCGCTGAATAATTAATATTCAAGGTGCCAAAAATTCCTACATCATCAGGTAGTGAGTACAGAGGCGAATTTAAACCAGTATATGGAGTGATTCTTGTGTAGAAATGAAAGTCATATGACATCAAATTAATGTGATCAACGTAACTGTAACAAACATAGCATTTCTTTGATTGCTGTTGGTAAATTAAATAAGCAATGATCGAATTTCCAAACCATTTCCTGTTTCAGCTATTAAAATATTAGAACACAATTTTAATTTTCCTGTGAAGAAAGTAGAAGGATTGACTATCGAAATGTTAGATTTGTCATGACCATGAAACTACCTGGAAGCTGTCAACATTAAAGTAATTGACAATAGAAGTGAAAGCCCTCAACTTAAGCTATATGAATCTAAATAAATTTAAGGTAATTGTTTCATTTTTCTAAGAACATTAACTCATGTACAAAATTTTAAATTGAGGTAACATGAACTAACATAATTATTAATGTAACCAATATGCTTACTCATTTATGTATGAGATGTCATAAGAATTGTATGCCACAAAATAAGGTGCAGGTACTGCAACGCTCAGCAAGAACTTGTGTTTATGTTGCCGATTAATTTCTTCTCGAATCTCACGTAATAATTGAGTAAAATGCATTTTCTGTTTAGAATCGATCCCGTTCTCATTTGGAAACTCCCAATCCAGATCGATTCCATCGATTTTAAGCTCCTTGACATAAGACAAAATGGACCTGATAAATCTAGAAAACAAACCAAACCTGTTATTTGATCCCTCAAATAATTGGGCATTTACGTTTTACGATTCGCGTGATTCAGCACCATGCCAGCAAATCCTGATTCAGCATTGCCAGAAACTGATAGCAACACCTTCAAGTTCTTGTTGAGCTTTTTTAAATCTACTATATTTCGTGTCACGTTTTTTCTCGCATCGTCAATTATAATTGAATTATTAGAAATGTAACCGAATCCAACGTTGATGTGTGTGCATAGGTTTGGGTCTAACGCATTTTCTAGTAACTGATGATCCATGCTGATACTTTCATTGGGAAATGTGTAGTAGCAGACCAGCTTGTAATTCTCTATGCTACTGACATCCTCATACTTATTTTCTATCTTTGGTATTGTAATATTAGTTTCAGGTAACTTGCTGTAGATTAAAGCCCTGTGTAATCCGTAATGACTTGACTCTATAAAGAAAAAAAGTTGTAATCATTTAGATTACTTAACAATAATTTACGAACAATGAAGCCTGATAAAGACCAAGTTTATTGTTTGACTTGTACAGCCAATGCATAAAAATTTCACTGCATCACATAAATAAACAAATAAGGAGACTAACCTTTGAAATATGATTGGGTGGTCCTTGCGAAGTGGTTCTGCAGGAGAATAATCCCGACTGCACAGAAAAGAGATGCGAATAGGAGGCTGACGAGGAAAAACATGAGCAGGGTCTTCTTAATGTATTTGACTCTGAGAAATGCACAATAACATAATTATAACCTACGAGGGAAGCGATTGAAGAAAGACTCACCCATTTTTCTCGCGAAGCAAGAAGTATCTTGCCTGTGGCACGGGAATATCAGCCATTCTTCACGGGGCGTGCGGAGTTAATAAATTAATTAATCCAGTGAATAATCCGCGTTGAAGTTAAAATGCGCAGTTAATTAGGACAGAATCGGTGACGCCATTGCTTGCGTCCTTGGACAGGTGACAGTTATATCAGGTCGATAAATATGGAAACTGCAACGTAATGTTTTGATAAATAAATTAAGAAGAAAATGTAATCTGAAATTTAAAATCAACAATTTACAGCGGATAATATTCGTAAATATATTAAATAAATTGTATTCACTGATATAACATTACTCATTAAAAATAATTTAGTGATTGTGGCGCCATCTCATTAGTTAGGTCAAAATACTAAACGCGGTTTTTCACATTTTTAAAACTGAATCGCAAAAAAAACGAATATATTCTAATTATACATAGTTCGATATGTGTAAAATAAATAAAATTTGTTTTAGTATTTCTAGATGTTAGTAGTGTTAAAGATTATTTTAATCAATGGACGTTTTCACACGCAAGAAAATGTTGAAGATGAATATTATGTTAATTACTGGTAATTAGTTTCGTTTTAATATACATATATAAAAAAATATAAACATTGCACTTGCGAGATATACACGAGCACAGCTAATTAAAAAGCCACTATGGGTGTCTCATAAACAGCGTTGCCAATCAAACGAATTAATTTAATATTTAATTTCAAAACACTAGATTTTTAAAACGGTTCTAAATTGGAATTATGAACAATACCATTAGAATACGACAAACAGCAATTAAGAAAGGATTTAAAAACTATTATTTTGTAGAAAACAACAAAAACAATATACAGGGATGGCCATATAGTTCGTCCCAAATGGGGAAAACTTTTATTATTGATTTTTTTAAACTTTTTGTGACAATAGTTTGTGTAAGTTCGATAACCAAATATAAGCAGAATAAATACGGTTAGCAATTCTTAGTGTGGCTAAAAATGGTAACTATTTACAATACGAAAATTTAAAAAAAATTATAATTTGGAATTATTGGACATGAGACAAAATTTTAGTGAAATTCGTTTTTAAATGTTTCTTGGTACTCGCACAAAATTTTCTGCGGCATAGTATTTCGAAAAAACAGTACAATTTTCATTTTCTTAGTTTTATTCAAGATGTGAACCGGTAAATGGGCGTTTAGTATTTAACTTTTATGAGTAGTTATTAATTTATATTGCTAAAAGATATTTAAAATAATCAAATATGCTTTTATGTTCTTAACTGTGGCATGCATAGAAAAGACGATTTTCACGTTTCTCGTGCAAGGCTTCCTAACATAAAATTTTGTGTTTTCAGTTTTATTTTCTTTATAATGCAATTCTAATAATTCCAGTTTAGCATAAGCAGACAGAAAATTGCAAGCACTGTAAACGCTTTTTGTTTTGGATCCGTTTAATATCCGTATTTATAAAGTAGATATTTTTAATAGTGGCCATGAAATATTTACTGACATGAAAAATGTACGAATATTAAATGAATCTAAAATAAAAAGTGCACGCATTTCTTACAATTTTCGATCTCCTTAGGGTAAATTGATCATTAAACAACACAAAATTTTATTGAAAAGCCTTGCCTTCGCTTTTTGATCTAACATTGCAGCCAGTTTGATACTTAATAACTCATCCCATACAAGGCAACCAAGTGTGCTGTCAAAGCATATTGAAAGTTTTTAAAAAAAATTGTTGCCAGTCGGTTTTGATTGCAATGGATTCCTCGAGGATTCTCTATGCAGCTGTTTTGGCCCTATTTGGGGCAAGAAAATTTTTAAAAAACTTTCAATTTGCTTTGACGGTACGCTTGGCCCCCTTGTATGGAATGACTTGTTAAGTAGCAAACTGGCTGCAATTTGTTAATCCTTACGCAATGTTAGGTCAAAAAGCGATTGCAGGATGTCGCGATGTTGCAAATAACTAGTCCTAGTTATTTGCGATTTGTCCAAATGGGTTTGGTTTGCAGTCAAATTCTCGAGCTACGCTTCTGCTGAAGGCCCCAAATAGGACCGAAAGGGCTGTACAGAGAATGCTCGAGGAATCCACTGCAATCAAAACCCGCTGACAACAAAATTTTATTTAAAGAAAGCCTTGCACCAGAAACGTAAATAATAGTTTGAACTTTTCTTGGGTATGCAACAGTTAAGAACCGAAGAGCAAATTTGATTTTTTTTAAATACATTTTTATGGATATAAATAAGTAAGCTAACTACTCGTAAATACCAAACGCCCATTTACCACTTCACATATTGAAAACCAAAAAAATGAAAAATCTTCTGTTTTTCGAAATACTATGCCTCAGAAGATTCTCTTTGAATACCAAGTGACACATTCTGTAAAAGTTTAAAATTTGTCTAATAGTCCAACAATTCCAAATTATAACATTTCCTTAATTTTTGTACTTTAAAAAGTTACCATTTTTAGCCACATTAAGAATTGCTCGCCGGATCTACATATTTGGTAATAACCAAATATGTAGATCCGGCGAGCAATTCTTAATGTGTTCAATAGAACATGCGATCATTGCTTATACAGTGAATTTTCTGCAATAGTGCAGTGACATTTGATTTCGATATATTTCTCATTATTTCTTTTGTTTTAAGTGTCTCCGTCATTAAAAAATGTAAATTACAATTAATTTGGCCTTATACGTTATTTACACATTTCTTATTAGAATTTTTTAAATTAATTTTAAATGTGGAAAAAATGATTCAGTGTAATTCCCACCGATCTCGATGTACTTTTTTACCTTGTATCTAAATTCTCTGTAACAAGTTAATTGCAACACGAATGACAGGATATTTTAATAAAATGGTCTGTAGGTTCTCTAATTCCGTGGCAATTTATTAAATAAATTCGCTGCCGCAATATGACCATACCTTTAACAAGGATATACGAAATAAGTTTGATTAATCACTTTGATAATTCTGGTTAAAGTGATAATTTTGAATTTAACTTAAACTTAGACAAAATTTTGAGGATATATAAGCTTGTTTTTTTAATTTAAAGCCATAAGCGAGCCATTTGAGAATTTTTGTAGGATTTAAGTAAGCAAAAACTTTAAAAAAGAATATCTTTTTTCCTAAAACGTAGAATAAAAAAAAAATTTTTCTATTGCAGAAAATTCCTGGATTCAGTGTATATTAAAATAAACAGGGCATGCCGTTGTGTATGCTGCAATCCGTATAAGTATAGTGTTAGTCTAAAGTCCCTGTTAATTTTGGAACCAATAAATAATAATAAAATTCAGACAAAAACCAAATCAATGTATCATCATAAACATAAAAACGACTAGGGTAAGTGAACCAGTAAGTGAACACAACCCAGTGATCGAACACAGAGATATATATATATTTAAACAAGGAAAGCTAAGTGAATCCAATGTAAAGATTGGCCTGTTCACACACTGGGTCCTTGCCTTATTTGTTCATTTACGGGTGCCGTGATCCTACAGCGAAGTAAAATAGACACTTCCATTTTCAAAAATTTTAGTTGTGTTAATTTTAACGAATAGTTTGATTCGCGACATCTTGTGATTGCATTTTGGCTCAATTTTGGTTTGCAGTAAAAATCTTGAGTTATACTTCTGCTGACGAGGACCCAAATAGGGCCGAAGCAGCCGTCCAGAGGGATCCATTGCAATCAAAACCGATTTGCAACAAAATTTATTAATTTTAACAGTATTTATCACGTATTTGACAACCTCTAAAATCTCACCCTTCTTATTCGATACCTAAGAATAATTGTAATTAGTAATATTAACAGCTGATTCCATCTTACAATCGCGTTTGAATGATTGCGTTCTGAATTACATTTCGGCCTGGTGTATTCACTTTCAAGTAACTTTAATCTTTAGATTATTCTCATAGTAACAATTATTTGTACATTTGTTACTATGCCAATAAATCGGAAGATAAAATTAATTGAAAGTGAATAAATCGGGCCTTAATTGAAATATTTTTTTTTGTTTTGTCAAAGTGATATTAACGTCAAAATGACAAAAATTCATTTTGAGGCACACTTCAATTAACTAAAATTTAGAGTGTAGACGGTTTTTCTAATTACGAGAGTACTATCAGTAGTATTGTGAATCGGTAAGAATAGGGCGGTAATTTCCGATGTTACCGGTAAACTCAACACTAGTAGAAGTAATAAAATTGATTTGACAAATAATTTGACCAACATAATGCAACAGGTAGAGATCTTTTGATTTATGAACAAGGAATAATTCATGTATTCATGTTGAATAAATATTATACTTTATCTCAATGTGTAGCTTCAGCAACATTTCTTTAATAAATTCTGAGAAATACCAATTTTCGGGCAAAAGCATAGCTGTCAATGTTTCTAAAAGATTCCTATCTTGTTGACATTGACCTTATTGATTAAATTTCTAAATAACATCAGTAGATTTGCTATTGTCAAAGTACAAAATTACTAATTTTCACCAGAATCATTTGAATCATCATTTCAGAAAGTCACCGGATTTAGAAACAAAAACAAAAATTTGGCTAAAATGTACGGACAATTAAGAAATTATGTTAAGTTCTTCTCTTCTAGTTAATAGTGAATAGGTGCAGATTTTCTAAGATATTTCTGGATTTAATTTGATTGATTTTCCTTTGTTGAATTTTATGTTTAGATATTAATTAATCTAATCTACTCCTAATTTTGAATTTGACTTAAGTTAGTTACTACTTTACTTGAGCCTGGATTTTTCCAATCTATGTATTTGATTGACCGTGTTTATTCCTAAATCCAAATTTGTGGTTGGGAACCACCTTTGTTATTCAGTTCTTCCTCCTCAAAAACAGTTTTTCAAATAGATTTGATGCGGCATGGGGTATTTATCAAAGGCGTAAGTTTCACAATACTTTTTTTTTGGCAATCGTTTTAGAGGGCTTTTTTGGGGTTGCTATCTTGCTTTATATCAGAGTTTCTTGTATTGCTTCTGGGTGATCAGTAACTTTCAATTCCTTGTTGGCTTGGAAGATGTTTTCTAGATGTGTGGCAAACAAATCAACATCTCGCGTAGGTACCACTTTTTTCTCGTATGAGTGAAATTTGTAGCTTTCCATGGTGAATAATCTGTGCTTTGATCATCAGTTAGTTCATTTAGCTAGCAATAAATTCATGAATTTTTGATTTATTTTACTTATCTTTTCGGTTTGCTGGATCTGGTTATTTTACTTACTTTTATTTCTCCTTGTTTTAGATTTTTACCACTTTTGGCTTTTCTTTTCTCTTTTACCAGATTACTTATTTCTTTAGGATAATTGATTCTAAATGTGTAAATGAATTTTTCTGATTCGTATGTAATAATTTAAAATAAATATCATACTTTTCCTGCTCTGAGAAAGAATTTGCTGTGTTTAATGAAACGTGCCAGTTTTATTTTCAATTATCAATTCATTTTCCCTGCAATATTTTCGAATTTGAAAAATATATTACAAGAAAAGTTAGAGTAATTTTTTTCTATTTCTTAAGCAGTTTATTCGAAGTTTCCTATCTCCTTATGGAATGCGTAAATTTACTACCGTAGAATATTTTCTTTGTTCTGAACATAATGATTTAGTTGCCTAAATAAATAGTCTCTCAGTTTAAAAAAAATGTACAATATAATTTCAAGTCCTGATAACGAGGGCCCTAGCAAGTATGTACTTAAGCATGCCTGAGTGCAAAAGCGGCTCTAAGTACTCATCTAATCTGAATTTATGCGAATTTTTTTTGTATTCCTTTTATTTTGGTCGAGGAGTTGCTTTGGAGGAAGAAACCGATTGATCGACGCTAAACAGTAAGTGCTACAGTGTATGGGGTAATATCTTAATATTTATTTCAATTCCCGCTCTTCGATGTTTTTGGCTTTTAGAGTATTAATCATATTTCGTTTTTACTCCGTCCTTTCAGTTCTTCTTCTAGTGTATAAACTCTATTATTGGAAACGTTATTAGTTTATGATTATTTTTTAGTCAGAAGTGAGTGTAGTGATAGTTTGATAACCACCCCGAAGACTGATACCTGGCAGCATCCGAATTTATTCGGTGAGTTTATTTTTTTCTGCCAACGTTAATTATATTTTCTATACGAATTTGGTGTGTATATATTTGTTTTTGTTTGGTTAATTACCTTCTTTGCAATATTTGGGGCAGCCCAGAGGATTTAAAATATCTTATCATTTTTTTAGTAAACACAATTACAACTATAAAATATTTTAACAAATTATAATTATTGTTGAGAACTAGGCATAATATAATTCAAGCAAATTGATATGAAGCAGTTTTTAAAGAAAAGAAACTCGTTTACTAAATCATAAAAGAAATTTTATTGACAATCACGAATTTCGTTACAATTGAAACGTTGTCCTCCTACAGCAAGTAATAGTTGACGATTTCTGCGATACCCAGAATATCTGAAAATTAAATAAAATTTGTTTGAGAAAACACCCTTGAATTGTCTGATTTTATTAAGAGTCTCCTATATATTTTATTTTAAAAAGATCTAACGGATGAGGTTGTGTAAATGTCTTTTACTTTGTATATTTTGGACAAACGGTTTCTACTGAGAAAGAAGTTTTATTTACGTACGAGAAAAGGTGAACAAAATTAAACACTAAAGCTGATATAAATACTGATTTTTTTTAAAAACCCACACATGACACATCACAGAAATCAACGGATCTCTCACACAAGGCATACATCCTACAAAATAAAAATACATGTTATAATAGTTTATAAACGAGCGATCGTCGTTTTTAAATCATTTTTATGATTATATATTTATATAATATGGTCACAATGCGTATACATAACTATATAGGCTCTCTTTTACTAAAGAATATATTCAGATGAAAAGGAAGAAGACAAAAGTAATACAAATGGAAATAAAAACGAAACTAAAAGCAGGTAGAACGAAAAGATACAGGGACTAGCTAGAAAAAGAACAAAAGGAAAAACCGGTTCGCGATAAATCTTCCGCAAGTTCTCAACTTGGTGCGGCGAAAATTTATCGTGACGCCCGCTTTTTATTTACAATTACGAGTATATATGGCAAATTAATTCACTTTGTGTAAAGAAACAAATCACAAAAATAAAATAAAATAAAATGACATGATAAATAAATAACATTGAGCATAGATGAAATATTAAATAAAAACCAAACAAAAAAATGATTATCTAAAATACTTTTATGACACAATTGTTTAATATCTATATAATTATTAGCTACGTTTCGTAGACTATTTGATTTACATTATAGATTTTGTATTTGTTTAAAATAGATCTCACAGTTTTGGGCGATTCTTAAGAATCAGGCCAATATTTTGAAAAATACAAAATCTATAAAAACAAACTGATGCAACAATGTGTATATATATGGCACTTACGGAATGGTTACTAAGAAAAACTTTAATTTTTTTCAATTCTGATACCTGATAATTGCCAACGCGACACAAAAAAAAAATCGGCGAAATGCGTTTGATTACCCGGGTTAAAAAAATTGCCGATAAAATCGAGCTCGGACGAAAAAATCCCCGAGCTCGTATCTAAAAATTTACTAAACTACCGATCACAATTTCTAGTATTTTTGTAAATATTTTTGTCCCGCTATTACGTAAAAAGGGGGTAATGAAAAACATTTCCTTTTTGGTGTCGTTGAAAGGCACAAAATATGTATATGTCACTTCTAAGGCACTAAACTAATGGAAGGCCTGTACGCTACTCTAAAATACTATGTCTTTTATAATTTACAATTTGTTCCCTAATAATACTACATTCTCTTTCTACTACTCGACATATATTACAAAGTATATCACTAAAACATATAAAAGAGACAGCGCCTGGTGTCTGCCTTCATCCTTGTAACTTAGTTACTTACGTGTTTCAGTCGTCATAAATTAATTTCTTTACGTGTAAAAGAAAGTCGTGTTCGAGAACACCGTGTTTAAAACAAAAAAAAAAACAAAAAAAATAGTACGCCCTTCAATTTCACTAGTAGAAAGTATAAACTTAGCAGTTTATAAAAGTAATTTTGTACATTTTCACGCGCGGACTTGACTTGAGTTTTACAAAGCCCGGCTTTGTTTACTTTTGTTATTATTATTACTTTTTTCTTCAATGTACATTTAGTTTTAACTTGCGCAATTAACTATGTACAAAAGATCCATTCACAAGCCTCATGGCTTCTATCAAATACTAAACTACTTTTTACAAGTATTTACAACGTGTTTCATTTTGCGTGGAAATTATCCTTCCATGTGCCGGTATTTATGTGCCGACATTTGGGCTAAGCCCAGCACTGCGTACTGGCAGGATAAGCAGTGATAATGTGTTTGTTTTCCGCTGTGTTGGCAGTTCGGCGCCCTGCAGTGTTGGCTGGGGGTGAATTTTTCAAAACCGGCAGCTTGGATTGAGTCTAGTTTTTGATGCTGTCTCCTATGAGCCACCACTTTGTTTGTATCCGTGCAGACAAAGTCACACTTTAAGCAATGGAAGTGTGAGGCTTTATTTTGAGTAGAACCTAAAAATAAATTTAATTTTACAATCGAGCCAATGATTTCCTCCAAGAATCAAACTCACCTAAATTAGTGGTATAAGCGCAATCTGCTCTACCACAAGCCACGTTGGCCCTGTATTGTTGAAAATCGCCACCCATTAACGTATCCAAGCGTTCATGGCGTGCAGTATGCTGCACGAACCTCGTCTTATCACAAAAACTATATCCGCAGTCATGCCTTTGACAATGGAAGTGAGTCTGGTGCTCTCTATATCCACAATGTTGATATTGACAGTCTTCATTGAATCTAAAAAAATTAAGTTTGTAAATTTGGATTGTACATCACTCATCAATACCGACCTAAATCTTAGGTATCCCTCTGGTACCGGCTCGTCCTTCAGGATTCGCATCGAATTCTGTATCCGCGCCTTCTTTTGATCGGGGGACAGTTCATGTGGGCTAAGTGCGCGCTTGTTCAAATTTGCGGCCATCGCAGCCAGAGGAGAAGTCATATTTTCCGTTGCGTAAGGGTTTTGGGGTGGTATTAAAGGACTTTGCATCAGGCCGGTATGCTGGAACATCAACTGAGCTGGTATTCCTGCGTTTTGGTACAAACTCTGCGGTAGGAAGGCGTTCTGCATACTCTGCTGTTGAGACATAAGGGCAAATTGCGTCGCTAAATTAGCGGGGAAGTTGGTAAAGTGGTTGTAGGCGTCAAACGTTGGGGTGAGATACGTGGTAGTTTCATGCTCGGTTTTCGGCACCACTGGGTTCTGTAGACTTTGCAAAGGGGCAACACTAATTTTCACATCCGCTTTCGGGCTCGGACTTATCGGATGTTGAGGAGATTGCTGTTGGTTGTTGTTGTCTTCCTGGAGTTGACTGTTTAAGGCCCCCGTGCTATGCTTCGCAACGTGGACGACAAGTTTGTCGACCTCTGAGAAAGCCTAATTTGAAAATGAAGAGTTAATTGCCACAGCAAATTACAAATGTGAGATCATACCTGATTGCAAGCATTACAATGATAATGATACTTCCGTTTGAGCTTGCAAAAAGGTCGACTGCAACTAAGTTCAGGTCCATACAAGGTGTTACTTCCACAAAATTCTGTACTTCCGGTCGCTTCTGTAAATGAAAATGAAATTTTAAGTCTTTGCGCCAAACTAAGTTTGTTCAAATTTAGTAACTAAACTCCGCTCTTTAATGGTTAACTATTTAAAACTAATACTAATGTTGTTAGTTGAAGAAGAACACAAGACAAGCGTGCATTTAAAGAGACTCCCCCGTATATTAAACACTGATGATGAAGCAGAAAGCAGGAAGGTGCAAGACAGAACATAAACAACTCTGCATTACCTGTCTGAACATTTTTAGTACTTTCTGGTGTATTGTGTCTCTCTGTCGGAATTGTTGAAAGAGGGTAAAAAGTTCCCGAAGCCTTAACCACTAGAAGAAAGATAGATCTCACTATATACAGGATGTATAAAATTTACAACTATATACACACACGCAGAATCGCTACCAAAACAAAAATCAAACGAAAAAGCTACGTATAACAGGCTGGCCTCTATCAAATAAGACCAGCCTGCATATGTCCGAAATTTACTGGAAACTTACCAGAAACTTTATTGTCTTGCATAGCTGTATTTTGGCTGAGATTGATGGCCCGAAATTGCTGCTGACTATTGCCTTCCGCTTCCATTTTTTCCTCGGTTGGCTCGTTTTTCACTTTGATCTCATCAGCGTCATCCTCCAAGTGTTTCTGGTTATGCAATGACATGGTCGAATACTGAACGAAAGAGTAATTGCAATTCGCCCTTGTGCAATGAAAATGGCGGTTGACCTTGTTACTAGGACAATTTGCCAATCTACAGTCGACATTGCGGTCGTAAAACTCAAATCCATCGAGTATGTCGATGTTGTCGTGGAAGTCTTTGCTGTGCATCAGCAGGACGTCTTCCTTGTCGGTTACGTAGAGGCATCTGTGTTGAACACAATGAAAGTGGACGTTGCCCAAATATGGGCAAAGAGTATCCGGGCATTTCATGTTTTCACCGTACATATCAAAACCTTGCATGCTATAATCGTGAATCTAGGACAAGAAGGAAAACGTAGGAGAAGCCCTCAGAAAGGATGAGGTACTTACGCTTGGCGATGGACTGCAGGATCTATCGTCGTTGGAGTCGTGTTGCTCAACTTCTTTGCTGCTAGACGGCGTCGAAGTCGATGGTTTTGGGAGCTTGAAACTCGTGAAGATCGCTTGGGGCGAATCCATTAGACTTTGACTACCCATTGGTGCCTATCAATATAATAACTTAACCTTTTGGGGATTGTCTAAAAAAGCAGCAAACTTACATAATCATTCCATACTTCGATGACGCGATTTTTTGGAGGCCTCCCACGTTTTCGACAGAACATGCCGTCGATGGATGTAGCGAGATGCGTCATCGTTAGAGGGTCCTTAGTTAAGCTAAGCTTTCGAGAGTATTCGTGCATTTTGTAATGTTCTAATCGTCTGAACGGTTTATCTCCAGGCAGGATGACTTCTCTGCAATTTTCCTATAAAGGCAAGGAAATGGTTAATAGTTTTGATTACCTTGTGAAGATGGAATTTGGTGTGGTAAGTAAAATTGAGGACATGAAAAAACACCTGATGCGTACGAGTTCCAAGGAAAATAAATTGTGAAAAGTCTATTATTCATCGCCTAAATTTATGCCAGAAAAAGTCGAATTAAAAATTTCAACTTTGGTAGTCTGAGTTTTCAAAATGAAAATATGCCAGGTGTAACAAAACCAGAAGCGATTAAGTTCTTGAAACCTCATAGATGAGATGTGACATTCTTGGCAAAGAGAATTAAGGAATGATTTTAAAAATTAGTTTCTCTCAAAAGGTAGGCAATTGTTGTATCTTAGCCAAAAATGATGCAATAGAAACTCTGGTATTTATTTGATTTGTATTACAAATTGGAACCTTGGTTGTTTTGGAATCTGACAAATGTTTTTGATACAATACCTCATACCTACTTGGTTATTAAAAGAAAACATACGAGGTGTGCCAACGATTTAATTAAAGATTATTTAAATGACTCATTCAGTACGCAGTGAAAGTGCGAAATCGACTGTTGCAAAATTCTATAAAAAAACATTTGGTAACAAAACCAAAGCAAAGAGTCGTATTTGATTCCGAGTGCAATCAAAAATCTCCTACAAATCTCATTCAGGTAATGCTGCTGAATATAAACTCAAAATAGTCCTTTGAGAATGATAGGTTGAGAATATGCCCAAAATGAAAATGAAAGGTACATACCCAATTACAATGGTAATGTTTCTCCTTATCCTCGTAAATGCAACCTTCTTCACACCCACCATTTTGAGCCGTAATCGTGCTGTAGTAGTTTTCGGTCACTTGTTCCTGCTGCTCGTGATTTCTTGCATGTTCTCGTACTCCGTCTCTGCAACTAAAATTTCTTAACGACAAAGAAATCAGACCGCGTGAAACAAATTATGAATTCTGTGCACAAAAATCTCAGAATGTATTATATCCACTTTTTCCCATTCCACCCTCAAATTGGTGTTCAATTTTAGATTGCGTAATTTCTTTTAAGTCGAATGTTGCCTAAAAGTTTCATTATTTTTGTAATATAAAAAATGGATATAGAAGACTCTAAGATAACGAAATGTTAAAAAGATGAAACCTGTTAGTTCTTGATGGCGGCCAGCATCAGTTAGTAGATGTTACCTAAAACACAAACATTGCTCTACTTACTTCAACACCATATTACAATGCTCAGCAAAACAGTGATAGTGATCGCTGTAGCTATATTCACAGTTTTCCGTGCACGTCTCCTGATGCCCAAAGAAATGGCAATACTTCTTCCAGAAATCCTCCCCGTTCCAACCGGGGTTTTCATCCTGCATCGTCAGATTCGAGTCATTCGCCGATAGGTCTATCACGGAGGCGTTTTCGCCATCACCATAACTCACGGGAGAGTTCCTCTCGCTGAGTGTCTCCGACGTCGATAGGTTGGAGGCGGAATTCTGGTTGAACATGCTCAAGTTTAAGCCCTCGAATTGCTGGTCGTATTCCCTTTGGAATCCTATGTTGATGCCGCCGTCTTGCAAAGTCTTCATCATGCTTTGTGCAAGTTTGTACTTGCGATAAGCAAGCTCGGAGTCTTTGCGTTCGTGCTTACGCTTGTGCGAGAATAATTGGCCCGAACTGTGAAGGACGTAGTTGCATTGAGGTCGGATGCAATGGATATGATTGCAGACCTTTGAAAAGCGACAGTTTTCGTACGGGCAGATTTCGTTCTTCATGAATTTCTTGAAGCCGTCCCTGGAGAGTTGCTCGTCTTTTATGTGGTAAGACTTATGTTTCTCTGGAATTAACAGGTGAGTCTTCAACTCAGTTTCAAATTAGAGGTGAGAAACAACTTACCCATATCAGATTTATTTTTGAAGGTGAATCTACATCCTGTCCTTCTGCAATGGAAGTGTGTGGTTCTCTGTCCAAAAAAGGCACAGTAAGATGCCCCGCATTCCTCGGTGGCACGGTATCTTTGGAAGCCCTCTTGGATTATGGCAGAGTCTTTGCGGTGATAATTGGCGTGCATCTGCACGTCTGAGGTGGAGATGTAAACTTTATCGCAGCCCTCTTTGATGCAGTGGTAATGAGTTTGCTTTTTGTTGTGCGTGCAGTTCGAGTATCTGTCAGAACAATCGTCCAAAGGACTGTACCTCATGAATCCGTGTTGAAGTGACTCGTCCCGTTTCTTGTGCCACTTGAAGTGGCGGATCATTTCCTCTTTCTTGATGAAGACGCGCGAGTTGCAGTCAAGACAATGGAAGTGTTCCCTGCGGGAAGAACAAAGGCAAATAAGAATTTCGTGTCTTGAGCCAGTGCCTTACGGGTACCTGTAGTTTAAGTCCTTGCAATAGGAACTGCCACATTCCAGGGAGGACGAAAATTTTTTGACATATTTCGAGTAGTCCATTTGGCTGTGGGTTTTAGTGACGTTTAGATTGGTTTGAGAAGATGTTGTTTCTCTTGGGTGAGTCGGTGCTAAAGATTGAGCAATCATTGCTACAAAAATTAAAAATGAGTCAATTTAAAAGCAGGCACATAAAAAAAATAATTTCATTTTTTATTTAATTGTTAATTCGAGTAAAGTCTGATTTTGTATTTTCCAAAATACCAACTAACTTTAATTAAACGCGAAATTTCAAAAATATTTTCACGTGGGAATATCGAAGAGTCCTCTCGCGGTATTTTCTCATCTTTTATACCATGAACAAAGCAAGATTACAAATGATTGACTTTGTGAAAGTAGTAAGTTCAGTTTAAAAATAAAACCCAAGCTATTGTGAACTAGAAATGGTTAGAGATCGTCCATTATCGTTTTATTTATCATTAATTTTTATTTTCTCAACTTGATCAGAACGATTTCATGTAAAAAAGAGTTATTTATATGAATTTCTAATTGCAGAGAAAAACTGAGCTGAAAAATAAATCTTATGTATCAGTTCTGTTATTTTCCATCAACGTTATTGCTAAACGTATTACCACATTTATTATAAACGGAGGCGTTTACGACATAATGCCGTCAGTGATTTTAACAAATTCAATTTGTAATTTTTTAAAACCCGGACGAGCAGATAGATTGCAATGCGCAGAGATACATTATGCATTTATGTAAATTATGTAAATAGCTTAACAGATAAGTTGCTTATTTACATGTGTTCCTTCTAAAATGACTAGGATACACCAAAAAACTGGACTTCAAAACTTATTTAGTTTTTTCACACTATCTAAAAAATGATTAAATTTGGCCTTAGATTAGCATTTTATTGTAGATAACTACATTGAATGTGCTTTTGAATAATGTGAATTGCTTTTTCATAGCGTTTGATACTAAAAATGGTTGTGCAGCAAGTTTCTAATATATTAAAACCAAAAAGAAGTTAAATCTTTATTCTCCTGACAATTTTTATACCATACACTGATAGCTTTCTCCAGATTAATGTTCAAGAGTACTCATTTTTATAATTTTTACAAATATGTTTCATGAAATTTATTTAGTGGTTTACTGTTACTTAAATAATAAATAAAGAATTGAAGAGGGCATATTGGTCGGGTATGCGTGTTTGATATGTACATCAGTCAAGACCGAAGACAACTTGTAATATAAAACGTAAAATCTTCTTAAGGCGATAAAATCTAGTCTTAGTGGTAATTAACAGGTAATTAAAACGAAAGAAAAAATCAGTCGAGCATCATAAAAGGCGCAGTTGATTGCTTTGGTAATAATGCGCCTAATGAAGCGAGAAAAAACCGCCTCCGGAACTTTAGCATTATTAAAAAAATTCGGTAGTTAACCCTTTACAATAATAACGTTATATCCCCCTATTTTTTTCTCGACAAATACATAAGGGCGCCCCTATGTGCGCAAGCATATCCGAGATTACGTATATTTAAAATAGCCCCTTACGGTTTAATATAAATACTACTTTAAAAGTGGGTTTTTTAAATTACAGTCGGCCCATTTGAAGGGTGTGCATGGGCCTAAGCCGATGGTACGGTGAAACAGCTGTACGCTTGCACAAATCCGAAACGAAGTCCGAGTCCTTTTATAATCGAACATAAAAGGGTTAAGATAAATAGAGAACTAGTTCTTTTTTTCCACGTGCATAATATGGAACCCCTTCTTTTATGAAATTCTGAAATACTATACTCTTTTATTTTGATTTTTCACAAAGCTTGTCAAACACACACGTGCAAATTCGGTTTTTTTCTAATCGCCCGTTTCGATCTCGCCGAAGCATTTTTTTTTACTAAAGTTTTCATGCGTGTGTGCGTTCGGACGGTTTTGAAGCGAGCAGAATAACGCGCGCTATATGGCCGTGTGGTAATTTGCTTTTTTAAATTGTTTTTCCTTTGTAAAAACGTGCAACGGATGTCTGTTCTCAACGCTCTTTTTATTTCATATGTTTCTAGAATTACTAAGTTTCTTCGCTTTTTTAAAGTGTACGGATGCTCCGCATGGCGTGCCCATCATCGTTTTGTTCTTCTTCCTGGCACATTATTAAACGCTCTTACATCATTTTCCTAGCAAATTTGGTCGTTATTAGATTAAATTATTTGTAGTCAGAACAGCAATCTCAATAATAAGAAAATTAAAATACTTAATTGATTTATTTTTTTGCTATTAGTTCTTAACAAGCAACTCTACTTCACTTTAAGAATTAAAGACATCTGCAAACAATAACTAGTATTCTTAACGAAAAATAAAATGCGCTGTATATAGACTGCTTTTCATGTGTACAGGCACACATATTTAACTTTCACGAAATACAGAATCTTTGCAGGAAGTTTAAGGAAAATTCCAAAATTCTAGTATAATACAAGATATAATTGGAAATAATGTTTTTTTCTGGTTTACCTTAATACAGACCGAACAAGAAAATCAAATTAGCGTAAATGAAAAGTGAAAGTGAAAATATATTCAACGTTATTCTTCAGCAGTCTTTCATCTACTTTCTTTATTATGTGATTGCTTTTGTTGTAATCGGTGTACAGATGATGACACAGTAATTTCATCAAGTCTATTCATGCTTTTAACTTTTTCTACGAATACAACGCGATCATCACAAATATATAGTCTTCATTGTTCACATTCCTCTGAGAAAGATAAAGAATTCTTACTTTAAAGAATGCACAATACGCTTTTAAAAGGGAAATTGAGTTAAAACAGATAACGCCAGGCAAGCTCTTATATGAAATGAAACAATAATTTTTGAAGCTTAATATTTTTCTGAACATTTTATTATTTCCCATAAAAAATATAAATATGTATAGTTAAACAAAATAGAATTATTTAATATATACGAGTGCAAAATTTTCTTTAATAAATTCTAATTTATTATTTACGTATCTTGTATTTTGTTTCAATTAAAGCAAAGTATTTAATATAAACGTATAAAACACGATCTACTAGATTTCGTAAGACAGAGCGTTCTTATTCAGCCTGCGCAATTTAGTAGTTCAAGTGCTTGGCCACTGGCGCCCACTTACTCAAAAATTCGAAAACGAATTATATTCGGAACGTCATTTTCAATGAACGTCAAATTCGTGCGGTTTATAGCAAATACACTTGTATTTCTTGCCCAAATATAGTTTCCTTGTGATGTTTTTTTGTTGTTTCTTGTTTGGGTAACTAGCGCGAAGCGGGAAAAATTTGCGTTAAATGTAATATTGCCCAGGCCAGATTTCGTGAAATCTAGTAGGTCGTGGTATAAAATATATTTTAATAGAAAATTTGTCAACAGTAAAGCTCTTGTACGAGCCCTAACAACTTAATGTTTGGACGGCCAGAATTGTTTCGTTATTGAATCATCAAATTATCCATGGATCTGTTAGATTTATTTTTGTAACAAATTAAGAAACCACATGTATTTTCAAACGTTTATTACATATTTTGAACAAATTTTCGCCTCAACTTCCGCTAGAACAAGACATAAATATCATATTTATCAGAAACTATTGACAACTAAATGTTTGGACTATTACTATCTAATAACATGTCACATCTCCTTTTGTTTTTATCACGGCCTTAATTCTATCTGGCATTGAAGCCACCAATTTTTGGAAATATTCTACTGGAATATTCGCCCAGATTGGCAAGATTTTCTCCTTCAGAGCAGGCAAAGTTCTTTGAGGATTATTCCTCAATTATTTTTTCATTTCATGCCATACGTTTTCGATTATAAAATAAAGCTATATTATATCTCGACTATTGGAGGGCCACGAAAGCACGAAGATGTCATGTTCCCCAAACCAATTCTTAGTCGTTTTTGCCGTGTGACAAGATGCCCCGTCCTGCTGAAAGATAAAATTTGTGTTCGGATTCGCATTTTTCAACCCATCCATAGCTGGTATCAAGTTATTTTGCAGTACCTCTTGGTATTTCGCAGCATTTATAATCCCATCTACGAACTGCATTTTACCCACACCCTTTGCCGACACACAACCCCACACCATTACTTCTTTTGGGAACTTGACAGTTCGTTTTAGGCAATCTTTGTGAAACGCCTCCGATTTTGTTCTCATTATTCTTTTCCTTAGGTCTCCCACGGAAACATCAAACCTTGCTTCATCACTAAACACAATTTTGGACCAGTCGGAGACAGTCCAGGATTGTTTAGATTTGGCCCAGATCAGTCGTTGGCATTTTTGGGTTGCAGTTAACAGAGGTTTCTCCTTTGCCTACATAAATTGTTAAGTTTAGAAGCGATTCAGATCCATGACAACTTTTTTCAATAAGTATTTACCTTGTAAAATTTCAAGCCAGACTTGTGTATCCACTGTCGGCAACACTCTCTGGATACTTTTACGCCAGTTACTACGTACAGTTCTGTGGTAATATGTCTTACTGTCGCTCGTCTCTGAGCTTTGCAAATGTTAACAAGACTTCTCCTTGTCCTGTCTGACATAAGTTTTGGACGCCCATTGCTCTTTCCGCGATTTTTGGTACTTCCCGTCTCTCGAAATGTTTTTATGATATATGCCACACTAGATTTGGGTATATTCATTATGTGACTTATTTTTTGCTTACTTTGACCACGTAAATATTGCTGCACTATTCTTTCACGGAGATCTGTACTGTATGATACACCTTTAGCCATGTTTATAAACATTTAATGCCTTTTGCGTTCAATCATATGCACTACTGACATTATTTGACAACTCATATTCTACTGTTTCCAAAGCTGACTCAGTTAAAATACAATAATACTCATTGCGTCCAAACATTTAGTTGTCAATAGTTTCTGATAAATATGATATTTATGTCTTGTTCTTGTGGAAGTTGAGGCGAAAAATTATTCAAAATATGTAATAAATGTGTAAAAATACATACAGTTTTTTAATTTATTACAAAAAGAAATCTAACAAATCCCTGAATATTTTGATAATTACATAACGAAACCGTTCTGGCCGTCCAAACATTAAGTTGTTAGGGCTCGTATAAACTGAAAAAGAAATTACCTTGAAAGCATGTAAAATGATTAATTTTAGAATTTTTTATAGGTTTTATAGGATTTATTAAATTATCAAAAAAAGAAGAAAAAAGGAAACTATTTATTTTTCAATTTTGCTTAATAACGGTCACACACTTATTCCAACCATTGTCTAATATGGCCATGGCTTCCCAAAAAGATTCTTTCAGTAAGTTTTTAAAAATTCCTCCATCTCTTCTTTCAGATATTCATCCGAAGAAAATGTTTTCCGTACTCTTTTAATTTTGGAAAGTAGAAAGTGGTATAGTCAGTGGTGCCAAATCCGGGGTTGTAAGATGGACGTCCCATCATTACAAAGTTGATTATTTCTCGAATTTGGCGAGTTTTGTTGGAGTCTTCCATTGTCAGGAAAGATAAGGTTATACTCTTTCATGACAAAATCCACAAACCTCGTGTCAAGTCCGAGAAATAACTAACGAGTGCAGCTTTATAAATACCATATAACATTCTGTTGTATGGCTGCTTTCACCTTTCTGATTGTTTTCTTAAAGGTTTTTCCTGTTACTGTAAAGTTTTTTTCAATGTATTCAATTAGTAAGATTGTTTCTGTATCCCAAACTACAGTCGCTATCTTATTTTTCTGATGAATTTGCCGTTCTTTTTTTTTTGGCGATGGAGATTGATTCTTTGTGGACCCTCTGCAAGGATTCGTCGGTGGGTCTCATCTCTTATCACCTGTGATAATTTTCAAGGCCTTCGTCAGCCAAAGTGCCCAAATTTTCTTCACAAATGTTTTGGCGAAACATTTTGCGTCTAGCAGTAAGCAACTTGTGAATTCAATTTGCTAATGCTGACACTTTATTCATTCCTAAACCTTAATAGTGCAACTTCTGATGTCCCTATTTCGGGGGCAATCATTGAAACTTTTATTCTTCAATCTGCTAAGACCAACTCTTCAACATTTTTGTCGTTTTCTTTAGTTCTTGCTTCAATCGGCCTTATGCATCTTGGATCATCTTGAATTGATTCCTGCCCCACCGAAATTGCTTAAACCAAAATGTCATAGTTATTTGACATTAAAAATTTGTCACTTGCTTTCTTCAGGGTTAGTTAGATATTATAAAAAAAGTTCTCGTATGTAACAAAGCTTCTTTATAAATTCTTTTTAATCTTTAATCGGTTTCTTAATTTGTAATTGTTTTCTTCAACTGACGAACGATTATTAAAATAACGTTCTTTAAGATTACGTTTCCCAAACTATGTTCCGTGATGTAAGTTTCCTACGAAACGTCAAGTATCAAGAAAATAAAAAAAAATCGAAACAATTTGATTAGTTTTAACTTCATTTATGTGTTGGTTGCACTTCTATACCTTTTCTTCTTTTAAATGGCTCGCAGTGTTTGGTAAATACCTTGTAAAGGCAATATAATACAGATATTTTGGAATCACTGCTCCAACAAAAAGTGGAATATTTATTTAAATATAAAAAAAAGCGCGAATTTTCTTTAAAAAACTAATATTTTGTTGTAAATGTATATTTATAGTTTTTGAGACACTAATGCTGTGTAAAATATCTGAAAGACTTTCTTGTACAATAGTAAATCAAATACATTTCTCCTTTCAAAATATTTCGTTAGAGAGTTCTCATCTTTAGTGGATCAAAATCTATTCTCAATGCGTTAGAATTCTAAGGTGTCATATAATGTAAATGTTATTATTTCCAATAACGTGTTGAAGATAGAATAGATAGAATCTTACCTTGTTATTAAAGTCTGAAAAACATAGTCTCCAACACATCTCTGTAATGATATTCACATTTAATTTGTTCTATTTGTTCTATTTGTTCTATTCATGAGGATTCTCTTGTATTAATGCTATGTGTAAAATTGCTTTAGTTTGGAGCTTAAATTTATTCATTTGAATAATTTTCGACATTTCTTTAATTTAAAATCGCTCTGATTCATAGACGAACATTTAATATATAAACAGCGAGATAAAGTGCAGTGGATTCGAGAACTTTTTCCGAACGTACTGATTCATTAATAAGTTTTCTAAAGCGTGTTCATTTTATTGGTATCGCAGTTCTTTGTCGTCGCCGTTGCGGCGCTGTACGAGCGTCTTTGTCGCGCCCGGCGTAACATGAAAGCGAAACGAAACCATCGCGTAAGAGTCCAGATGTTTTTTGAAAGGGTCAAAATTGTATTGAAGCCGGCACATCTGATATTCCGCCTTATCAAGCGTCGCGTTTTGGTCGAGCTTCGCCCGCCACATTAACGCTTTTTTGTTTGTTCAAGTGTTCTTGTACTTTTTCCTCCTCCTAAATCTAAATCCAGAAATTATATTTACATTCATGATTTTTATTATTATTTTTTGTGTGTATGAGTTCTTGAAAAAAAGGCTTCGTCATACGCTGCGCTCGGAGAGAAGAGAAGGAAAAAATGAGAACGAGCAGTTCCGAGTCGAGTGGTTTTCTGATGGAACAGAAGTTTGGAGCGGGCGGTATGCGGCGGTGGAGAATTTTCATTTGGAGGTATTTTCGAGGCCGGGTAATTATGCATATTTTTCCGGTGAATTTCTATAAATATGCGGCATGTCGGGGCCCGACACGCCCAACGAGGCCCGAATTGTCACGCAAAAATAACTAATTTGTTTTGGAATGTGTATTAGTTGCGTAATCGTCTTCTAACAAATTGGCTATTCCAAGAATCTTACATTACATACAATTTTATATAATTTAATTCATTACTGAAATTAAAAATAGGGAAAATCTGCCGAAACTTCGAAAGTTATTTCTAAGATAAAAATATAAATCATGGGAATTTCAACGATGTAAACATTGTATTATAAATTGCTTAATAAAATCTAGTAGAAAAAAAGCAAATACTTTAATAAAATATTGTTGTCACCTTTAATAACAATAACAATGCTACCATGTTTACAGAATTAATTCTTTTCAGTTTCTATTGATTATTCTTTTAATAGAACTTTCAATTTCTTACTTGTTTTTTGTTCAAATTATCCTTAATGAAACAGAAACAAAACTACAATCGTGTTTCTTATAAATTGTAATATAATTTTTAAATTATTATTAAAATACTTATTTATCGATCTTTCTTCGATATCCTGTATGCATATAAATGATATGAAATAAAAATTAATGGCACTAGAAATTTTTAATGGAGAATAGAAAACTTTACGAAGAAATAAAGCAAAGAAAGAAATTTTAAATATAAATTATATACATGGTTACGCTCACATGAATGTCAATGTATGTGCATATTTAACTTGTTTAATAATTTCAGAAACATTAAAGATTTTTTTCAAATAAACATTTAATTGCCAACGAAAATACGTGTCATTAACAATAATAAAATACCTTAAAAGTGTTTAATTTGTATATTGTTTAATAGCTTATTATTTATTATTATTAGTTTGTTTACCGTTAGATGACAAACTTTGTTGAGTTATGCAAATTGTACCTTTCATATTTAACTTAAACAGAAGCTGCTAGCACTCGTTTATTGCTGTTTCTTTTTTTTTCCTTAGCTTTAATGCAGCGGATATGTATTCAGTATCCTCATAAACAAATGAAGAAAGTATTCAGTATCCGCGCAGGGAAAAAAAGCGTAATTTAAATTCCTCTCTGAAAAATGATAATTTATATTTTTGTGAAGAAAGAAACAATAGCTATAAATATGAGAGATTCTGTGAAGGAAAGAAGCCATCTCTGTCGGGCGCCGGGACGGGGCATATGCGCCGACTTATCACGTACAGAGAACCAAGGAAAGACACACACAGACCAATTTTTAATATAACAACACAATAACTTCAATATAAACCTATAAAAATAAATATGTACCGAGCTGAGGATCCGAAACGCCGAAACAGACGATTGTATCTCCTCTGCGAGAAGAGAGTGCGTGCGAGATTCCCTTGCGACCGCTGCGAGAGGATCGACTTAAAATTCAATCGAAAATAAATAATAAAAAAATTATATGAATTATGAGCTCACATATTTTTTAGTAATGAACGCCGTGCCGAAGAGGCGGCACAAGTTTTAGCCTGCCGAATATATTCGGACGGGCGCTTCTTAGCTATTGCGGGAGCCCGACTTACATAGAATCAGGTTTTAGCGTTAAACAAATTACGCTAAAAATAGAATAAATAAGTTTTCTGCGAAAAAATACAATATCATCAAGGTGAATTCTTACGTAAGTCCACTTACGCACTGACTTGTTGTAATAATGCCGAAATAAGATATTCTAATCACATTTATGATGGTTATAAATTATTCAAATCCTATAATACGAAGAAGAAATTTGAATAGCCTTCAATTTTCTCTATTCCACAAAATTTGTGCGCCAACGTGTAATTGAAAGTTCCACTAAAATATCAATTTGAAATTTCCAACACTTATCGCGAAATTAGAATTGCCAATTCCAAAATACTTGCAAGTTGAATAGAGTTTGGCTAACTAAAACTCCTCCTCAAATATTCCTTGACCAGTTCCTTGTTGTTAAAATAAGTTTTTAGAATTAACACACTTGAACTACTTTTAGCAAGCAGTGAGGTTGCAATTCACCATTGGTCGTAATTGTGCAACCATAATGTGGTCGACTTGATTCTTACGTCCAGCTGTACAATTCCAGTTTAAATTTAATCCAAAGCTTAAACAATTTTATTGTTGAAATAGTCGTTGGAATTAAGCTTCATCATAAATTTAAACTATTTCAGTAAAATTATTTTTATTCTAACAAGTTGAAAGAGAAAGGGGTAAAACCTAATAGAGTTATAAAAGTATGCATGCTAAGATTTCATGGGTACATACTCAGAAAATAGTTAATCTCTTCCTTAATGTTTCCCCAAACTTTATTCAAGCTTGTCGGGGAGAGGATTGAGTATTGCCCATAGCAGGAGTGATCGACTTACAGATGTTTATATCTCTTTCGGCATTTCCAGTTCGAAGCAGCCAGTATAAGTCCGAACACGATCTGAGTCATGAGAATTCTTTTCTCGCATAGAACCTACACGTACCAGGAGACGAATCGAACCTAGTGGTTGCTACACTAAACTCAAAACTACTAATAAGAAGAATGTCATGTAGTAAAAATTGAATGTAAAAGAATCAGAAGGTTCTATTTTTTTATTCTAAATAGAATGGAAGGAGTGAGTGCAGAAAGAAAGAAAAAGTTTAAAAAAATGCTGATGAAAGGAGAAGAATTGGATTGACTGCTATAAAAAGTGGATCTGAAAGATTTCCCATCAACTGATCGGTTCCAAATAAATGAAGTTTGTTTTTTACACTGACAATTTAATGGAACTATTGGAAACTGAAAAGAAATTCAAAGAAATGAATGAGAAAAAACAAAAGAAATTTAATATTTTCTTAGCAATGGTTTAATTTATATTTGAAAGTTTTAGTAAGAGGACTATTTTGATTTTTGAAGATCCACGTCAAATTGTCTTTTCTCAAATTAACTTTCAAAGTGTCAAAGTTCCTGCTCAAATTGATATTTTATTTTGATTGAGTTAGATTAGATTGAGGAATATGGAGAAAATAAAACGTATAAACATAAATATAAAAAGTATGTTAATCCAAGGAGAAGGAATTGGATTGACCCACGTTAGAAAGGACATCTGAGAGACTTCGGCAACAAAATTAATTTATTACTTATTTTTTTTCTTCTAAAATTCAGATAATAAAATGGACATAAGGACCCAAAATGGAAAGAAACCCAAACAACTAATGAAAAAGAACGAAAGAAAACAATAGAATTATACTTGAAAGGACTATTTCGATTCCTAAAGTCTCACGTCCAATTGTCCTTTCTCAAATTAACATTCACTGCGTCGAAGTTACTGCTCAAGTTGACATTTTAGTTTTTAAAATGTAGAAACGTTATTTTTATTGGATGGAAATAAACATATTTTCGACAAAAACAGACCTGTATCCTTAACCCATTTGATTGATTACTTATTTATTACTTATTTTCCGTTTTTGAAAATAATTTTATTGATTTTAGGACAAATCAAGATATCCTTTTACAGTTCTGACTGTAAGGCGGAGAGAGTGTTTCCAAGTTAGGTATGTTTAAAGTGACCAGACAAGCAATAGAAGACAGGAGTAATAAGATTAACGCTAAGGTGTACATACTTACAAGTCCAGAATCATATCATTTGGCCCAGTTAGGATTTTTAACGTTTTAAATAAATGTTTTGTAAATCCAAAAGAAGTATTTCAGATTAATATTCATATTTTCCAAGGTTTTCTACAATATTTTCAACAGTTTTAGCAATAATAAATATTAATAAAATAAATAAGTTAAGTTATCTGTAAATTGTTAAGTTGGGCCAAATATTATGATTCTGCTGCGTATTACTGATTTAAAACTTCTTTCAATTTGCGATGTTCTATCATATTTTATAAGCGAAAATTTTATCGCTGTGGCCTTTATTTGTGTAGTTTTCTATATTATATGCTATTTTATGTCAAATCTTCATTCAAATATCAAAGCTTAAATGCAGTTCGACATTAATTGCAGTATTAGTTAATGTAGCCTAAAAGATCATTTACAAAAAGAAAAAACAAGTTTGGGCCTAAAATGGAGCCTCGTGGCACACAGGTTTTACTTTCAATTAAGCTGAATAATTTGTTGTCAAAACAGCTCTCTATCAGAGAAGCTTGATTCAATTTACAACACCTCTTACGCCATCTTATTTACAACTTTTGACATAAGGGTGAATGGTGATGGTGTCAAGGACTCAAAACAACTTTAAAACTTTTTATCTTTTGCTTAGTTAATCTAACATGTAGTTGTATTTCCTGTTATGTTACATGAATTTTGATTTAATTACATTTGATATTCCCTCAACCAAATTAAGATTATCTGTAAAATTAACGCTCAATAGTTTGAAAAATGTTGAGGAAAGTTGTAAAGTTATTTTAAATCAACATGAAAGAATGAATCAGGAATTGGAATTTCGCTTGGAATCCGCTCCAGTGCAATGGTCGCTTCGTGTCCGTAAATTTGGCAATGTTGTAACATATTCCGGCGGATTTCGAAAAATATTTTACGATTCCTCGTGTTTTATGTCCCCCGCTGCATCTCGCGTGATAAACGGTTACGTACCGTCGCCGTATCAAATATCTGGCTACGAAGAGTGTCGGCGTTAATGGCCGGAAATAAATCTCGCGCATTTCTGCAAACTTGTCGAATATTAATTGCACGGGTAATAACGTCTCCAGCGCGCACTCCGCCCGAAGATTTTTAACGTAAATTGGCCATAAATTCCGACGTTTAATTTTATGTGGTAACGGACGCACAAAGGCCTTCTGATTTAATTTAGGGCCCACGTTTCTTTTTGCACGCGAAAAAATGCATGAAATCTTAAACGAAACTTGAACCGAAATAATTTTCTAAAGTGAACAGACACTCCAGTAAAGCTTTCACACTTTTACTCTTATAACTTCATAAACCAGAAATAATGAAGCGTTTGTTTTAATTACATCGAAAAAGCAATTTTGCAAAAGAGTTTTCTTTATTTTTCTGAAATACTTAAGTGATTTTTGATCTAATTTAGAATTACTGTACGGTACATATAAGGATTTAGAGGAAGTTTATAAAATGAAAAGAATGAAGAAGCTAAACTACAGAAATGTGAAAACAAGGTAAAGTTTCAAATTGGCAAGGTGAAAGCTTATGATTATTCACGGACATCAAAAGCATAGACAGATAATACCCGTACGCTTAGAGAGTAATATAAGTTTCCATTAAACATAAACATCTGCATATGTTGGCAAGATGTATGCGTACGAAAATTTTTTCCCGATTTTATGTTGAACGCCAAGAAAAGACAGAGCCACGGCCATAAAACGAAATCAGTTGTAAATATGGGCGAATAACGATCGTACAGTGATTGTAATTTATGTCCGGGGTGTGTGTCAGCAAATATATTAAGCAAATGTGAAAATAAAGCTTAATTTCGAATACAATTACAATGTAAAGCTTTATGCCGATCCGTACATAATAATAATTTTATAGCACGGTGTAATGGTTTCTCGTCGAAGGAAAGTCGCGGAGAGACGCACCGCGCGCATAAAACTCATTTTTGCGGTGGATTTTATAGTTTCCGAAGTGCAAAAGATTTTATATTGCTTTCTATGAATCGACGGCCGATTTTCTCGGAAATACCGGCAAAACTAATGCCGTCAAGAGACCGTACATAAAGTTTCTTAACGCGTTTCAAAAACCGCCTTTCGAACTTCATTTCTCCCATTTGCCTTCACAATTTCTCGCTTCTACAATGGCTCAATACAATGTAACTGAGAACAGATGGCACTATATTTTACTTATTGTAAGAGATCACTTCAAATTTGAATTAACTAGACTCTCAGAAAGTTACACTTGATATGCCAAGAAGGATTTCTTTACAGAGCTTATGAGGTCGTTTTGTCCAAAAGGCTTTTTTAAGTTTTGAAGCATAGTTTGGTAAGCTTCTGCATATATTCCATTAGAAGGATACCTTCACTATCCCAAAAAAATCGTAGGTATTAATTTTCCTGCAGATCTTTATATCTATGTTTTTTTTCGGGGGTGAAGAAGCTATATGCATCCATTATTGCATAGATTATCATTTTAGTTCTGGCGTCAACAGCCTAGGAATCTAGTGTGTAGACCCTTTGCTAAGGCCTAAATCTAAGTGCAATATTCTTAAAACTGAAGCTCGAAATATTCCAACCTCTGTAGCACTGTAGCAATCTTTCTGACGTCGGTCCTTCATCATTAGATCCTTTATTTTCTTCTGATAGGGTAAACTATGTAATTATTAGCCACCAGATAATTATTGGCAGCTGTAAGTTTAACTGTTTCCCATAAGCAAAGGGTTCAAAGTATAAATTTGGACATTAAATCCACCAACATTTCCCTATACTCCTTTCCATAAATAATCTTAATTGGTAGTACTGCATAAAATTAGCGGGTAAGTTTTCTCCGAGACGTCAGCAGGTGTGTATGTGCTTAAGAAAACGATAAGGCAAGCTGATGTAAGGTAAGTCAATTATTAGGTTTTAATGGCATATTAACCATGTGTTATTGTTTATAGCAATTAAGTACATGTTTAAGATTCGCTTTATAGTTTAATTTTCTGTCTAATATCAAAATTAAAGAAATATATAGAGGGCCAAATACTACCCTTAAATAATGCGTAGAAAACAGTTATTGACCGGGGAGGCCAATAACTGTCTAGTAAAGAAAGACATGAAATGTTGTTTCTTTGTACTTGTTTACTAATTCAACAGATTCGTTATGTCCTTTTTACAGTATTATGCGCTTTAGAAGTTTCCAGACAATTGTTGGCCTGCGGCTAATAATTACGAAGTCTTTTTTATTAGATCCACAGTGCCGAAATTAAGTCACAAATATTCCAAAGAAGATTTACAAGAGGCATTAGATTCAATAGATAGAGGATTGCCGATCAGGGAAGTTTCGAGAAAATATAATATACCACGGGCTACTTTGCAATTTAGAAGAAGTAAGAAATTCGTTAAGGCTAGTTGCGGCCCTAAGCCAATTCTAACTGCAGAGGAAGGGGATACTCTGGTTAAATGGATTCAGGAAAATGCTGAAAAAGGATTTTCAAGAAGAAGGCAGGATATTCAGTTGTGTGTAAAATAATTTCTGGATAAAACTCCAAGACCAAATCCTTTTAAGGACAATTTTCCTCATGAAGGTTGGTTCAAAGCATTTATTCGTCGGAATCCTGTATTAACTAGGTGTAACATTAGCCAGTGCCAATGTATCTGAGAAAGATATTAGAAAATGGTTACGGACATAAAACCTTATCTCATTTCCAAAGGATATGACAATATTTTATCTGATCCTTCAAGAATACTTAATGGAGATGAAACTTCTTTCAATTTATGTCCTAAAAATGCAAACGTTCTGGCTCCCCGTGGAAGTAAAAATATATATGAAGTTGAACATGCTAATTCAAAATGCACAGTAATGTTTCGTTTTTCCGCTTCGGGTAACCTGCTGCCTCCAATGATAATATACCCTGGAAAACGGAGGAGAATCGAGATAATAGAGTCAGTTCCAACTGATTGGGGAATTGGAATGTCCGAATCTGGTTGGATGAAGGCTGAGCTTTTTTATGAATATATTTCAGCGGTACTTTATCCTGCACTAAAGAAAGAAAACATTCAGTTCCCTGCCATACTTTTTCTAGATGGTCATCTAGTGCTCATCTAATGAATTGAGTGAATTATGCAAGAAATTAGACATCATACTTATCTGCTTATATCCAAATACTACACGCATTTTACAGCCGGCCGATGTGGCTGCATTTAAACCGATAAAAACTGGTTGGAAGAAGGTCGTTCTACAATGGAGAAACATACATGTAAATGAGACATTAACAAAAGAAAAATTTGCTCCAATACTTAAAACTGTATTTGATGCATATGTAAAATCTAGTACTATAAAAAATGGGCAACAGGGCAACAGGGTTGTATCCTTTTAATCCTGATAATTTAGATTTTTCAAAATGCCTCGGAGGTCAAAACGAGACAGAAATAAAAACCAAGAAAACTAATCAAAACAATATAACGAAAATTATTACTTTGGAGCAATTTGAGAAAATCGTCGGTAAACAAAAGCTCCTTGATTTTGAAAATATGGAGAATGATGAAATAGATAATTATTCTCAAGAATTCAATATGTTGTATAAAATTTGGAAAGAATTTAAACAAAATGAACAGCATATAGAAGTGGATAGTATTGAAAGTGCCAAGGAAGATGTTAATTTATTAATAGAAGATATGGGAACAATTGTAGAAGATATTCAACCTAATAATAAACCTGAAGAAAACAGTATTATAGAATCTGATGGGACTGACTTAATAAATAAGACTAATACTGTTGAAGGAATTGCAATACCTACACAAGCTGATGATATTAATATAACAGAAACGACTGTACAGGAAAAATTTTCAGAAGAAGATTTTATTAATCTTTATTAATCTTTTATTAATCTTTATTAATCTTTGAAGATTCTATTTCCGAATTGGAAGTAGATGTAGAAACGCAAAAAATGTATTTTGTGACACTTGAAAACTCAAATAGCAATTTTTCAATAATTCAAGTTTGGAAAATATTTTAACGTGGCCTAAAACACCGAAAAGAAAAGGTAAAAGAGAAGTGCAAAGAATGCCTCATGTACTAACAGGAACACAGTGGAGAAAAATAAAAAAAGAATAAGAAGATGAAAAAGAACGGAAGGAACAAGAAAAGCTAAGAAGACAAGCAATTCGAATAGAGAAAAATGTTCTAAATGGAATTAATAAAGGAAGAAAATTAATAAGGTAAAGGCCAAGCAAGGAGAAACACAAAATATTGAATCTGATTTACGAAATATCGACAACAGAATGAAAACGACATCTCGGAATTTATTTGCTGATGAAAACTGGAATAAAATTAACATATTATCATGCCATATTTTCACGCCAGAAAATAAAACAGTGGGGCTAGAAGAAAATATTGATATAATAAGCATCGGTCTATCATCAGGTCTGAATATTAACATTATACAGGGTCTGTGTTTTTCGTGTACAAACAAATTTTCTCTGATAAATTATGGAGTCAAATGCGTTACCTGTTCCAGATCATTTCATGTGAACTGTATCAAAAAGCATAATCTCCATAAATCCAATGCTGTTATATTTCGCTACCTAACATACCTAAAAAAATAATTGTTTTCTACTTATTAAAGATCTAAAAAAATATTTACTTAACTAATATTTATTTATTTTATTAACAAAATGAAAAAACTACCTATATTTTGTAATAAATCTTACTAATTTTCTTTCTTTTTTCTTTTTACAGGTTAATAACTGTAATTTATAGGCCAATAACTGCGTAAACGATTTCAATTATTTATTTTTTTAATGTGTTTTGTACAGATTTATGTTAAGTTTTGAAACAGCAAATAAAAGTTTAAATTTCCAGATTTCTAATGGTATTAAAACTTTTTTCCTGTTGAAACAAATAGTTTATAAAAATTTTAAATATATGTGTTTAGAAGGCCAATAACTATCTCTTTTACCCTATTTATGTATTTCGAACTTCTGAGGGTCTTCCACCTCTTGGATCGTCCTTTACTCCAACGAAACTGCTTTGTCCAAAATTTGTTTTGGAAATATGATGGGCGATCATAGTTATTTACTTTCGTCATTCTCTCATGAATATTTTTAGAAGTATTCCTTTCTTTAGTCAAAATTTTTATTACACTTCGATGTTCTAACTTTAAATCACTTATTTTCCACTTTTTAAAGTTTATTAACTCCTATTTTTTTTAATCAAATTAGTTCAATTTTTAGATAATTGTGTCAAAAATCAACAGTGTAGCCCTTTTGTTTCAGGGCAAAGTAGATATAATTATTGAATCTCCCCTTGTATTAACATTTTATAAAAGGACTTATGTGACAACACGATAATAATTCGCTCGTACTCGTACTTCTAGTCATAGTCAGTGTTTTATTGAACATTTTATTCCACACGTATTTTACTTATCTTTATAAAAATGGATCCTTCATGTGAGGAGTCAAAGTTCAAATTATAAGAAAATCGTTACACAGAGAGCAGAAAATGAAAATAACATATAGTATACGAGTATTAAAATTGGTATACGAAGGAAAAGAAATCTTGTAAGCAGTTATAAAAATAATTCCAATTGTGTCAATGTCAACGAAGAGGGAGCCGCGATAACAACAAGGAAAGTCTTCTGTAATAAAGAACGAAACGTCGGTAGAAGAACAGAACAAACAACAAAGCATGATTCGATCCATAGCCAAGGAGAAGTCTGAAATGTATTTATTTGAGATACAACATTGCACAAAAAAAAAGGTGAACGGCCAACAATATCGGACATCTTCATTTAATTTTAATAAAGTTCTAACCACGGGATCAAACAATTAAGAATGATTAATAACATTGCGACTAACAATGAAAATCAAGGTATAGATTGCCTTCATTTAATTTTAGTAACGTACTAATTGTAGGTATTTGTTAGAATCGAACAATCATGGATTCTATTAGAATTCTATTAAAATTAAAATAAAGAATGTCGTTCTGAAACATGAGGATGATGGAAGGTCTCTTCAGGGTTCCTGATAATGACATTTAACTCACATAACATCCTTGTAAGTTTGTGATTGCTAAATTAGAGCTTGCTTTCTATGTCACTAATTCCAAAATTCATGAGCTTCGTAGATTTAACCTAAATCGAGTTAAGGTTACAGTGGTCTTTCCTACCTCAACTTGCGCCGATATATTAATTATTATCTGGCCACGTCTTATTTGTAATAGTGATTCCTCGTCCTCTTAGATCTCATTGCCATGTGTAAGAAAGTTTATCTTAAGTGTCGTTAAACGTGGAAAAATAAAGTGCCAAGGATTTTGAATGTTGTTTATTAATATGAAGCATATTTTCTTGTATTATGCAGTATGAATTAACCTTAAACTTTAAAACTCATCGAGATCAATTTTCAAAAGATTTGGATCCTAATTTTTTCAAATTACTGCCTGGAATTTGGATATTTGACTCAAAGACGGAAGTCCAATCACCGTTAGTATTTAATAACATAATGACACACCTCATTTATAAAGTAAATAATCTAATTCAAGGTTGAAAGATCCCAAATTCGAACAGTGTAATATTCAAATCGGGCAATTATTATAATAAATAATTTTCAAGCAAAAATAATTCCGAGGCGTGCGAGCGCTTGCGTAAGAAAAACTTTTTCGTGCGTTTATAATCGGCGAGCGTCCGGGGACACCTTATAATGAAAGCGATTAATTTTGTAATGTAAAATATTGCATATCAATTCAAAAAACGTAACGGTGTCGTCACCAGTGCTCTCCACATTTTAATTAAAGCTAGGAATTTTTTTGAAACTACGCAACGGAAACACGTTTAAATCGACCTAAATAACAGGCATACTTGAATAACAATACAGCTCTCTGAGTTTTTGCCAAAATTAAAATACGTGGACGAATTGCAGGCGCGTTGTTTTAGTTGGATTTTTTTTGTTGTTTTCGTCCGGGATCATTTTTTTCGTCTGTGAGGAACGATTTCTAAATGTCAATTAATTATGATAAATGGTTTATATAAAATAACGGTCGCACGAGATTTTTAGACTAATTACGAAATATATCTCCTGCGTGAGTTCCAAAATAATAAGCGTTCGAGATCGTAAAAAATGATATTATTGAAATTTGATTTACGTTCACAAACACGTATGCGAACGGAGGCCGGATTTTGTTTGGTGTTCGTAAGAAATTTTGTGTAATGTCGTAATTTATACGCTCTTGGCGGTTTTTACGCCGGCAAAGGCTCCTCCATTCAGGAGTAAGGACGTATAAAAATTCTAATTATATAGTGGACATAATTTGAAATGTTTTATTGCCGGCTGGCATTGTTCTGTACTTTCGATTATTAGTGAAAAGTGCGAAACGGCACGTTTCGGAATTCTCAGAGGAGAGAAAATTTTTATTTTATCGGTCGGCGATTTATTTTAAGCCTTTAAGACTTTTACCGTTCTACATAGCTACATAAATATTTTTTTTTATTAACTAAACAATGACCGTGCACGTTACGACTGAACGTTTACATGAAATTTATTATTAATGAACAGACGCGTTAAAGCCATAAAAATGACAATACTTATAATCATGCTGTTAGCATCAACAATTATAATGAAGTAGCGACAATGACACAGTTGCAATAATAATAATTCTCTAGAATTTTATTTAAAGTAATAAAGTTTCTGACATTTTCATTGGCGAAGTTTTCTCACTCTTTCTCCTACTTATCATAACATTGAAGTTTTCAATATTTACATTGGGGGGAAAGAAATTGAATTCTGAGAAAGAAATAATTGAAAAACAAAGGGCGGTATCCACTAACACAGCCCTTAAAGCAACCTTATTGCTACCACCATCGAACACATGCGAGAAATCAGAGTGGTTATAACAGAGCATCCAAAGGTCCAAACTACGTAAAAGAAGCTACACAAAGAATTAGAGAACGATACAATAGTAAAATTGCCATGAATGTTATGTTCCCAAAGTTAGATTTGAAAGAAAGAACAGAAATTTATGGTGAAAGAATTTCCCATACTGGAAGAAATGCTCCGTTACATTGATAGCTCTATAAAGCAATTAATTAATTAAGTCAGTTTCATGGCAAATTAAATAAGTATACTTTTTCGATCGTAACGTATAAGATTATAGACAAAATTATTTAAATTGAGTCTGTTTACATTGTTTGAATATTTATTTCTTTCGAAGTTAAATTTTCCTATTTTTCATCGGTGGTATTGTATTGTTGCTATGCAACGAGTATTTTATTGTAAAATAATCCGCAGATTAAAATTTAATAGCCGTGCGTTCACTAAAGGCGATGCCTAGCCAAGAGTAGGAATGAAAATAAACAATAAGACATAAAGGTATCAAAATAATATAAGAGAGAAACTCGTTTTCTATCAATAAACTTTCAACAAAAGCACATAGAAATGTGCATAATAATATATTTACATTTGACGTTTATACCGTGTTATTTATGCCTCTGTCTTCCATTGTTTTGTTTTAAGTCTTTGCATAAGTAAAATCGCCGGCGACGAAGAGGAGGCCGACGGCCAATTAGAAACGCGGAAAAATTTTCCGAGCTTTTGGGGCGCGCCCCAGAACTTACTCAACGCGTCGCCATATTTTTGAGTGCGTTATGCAAACGAATTTTTGCGAAAGGTCAGAATCACGTAGGCCGTGCCAAGTCAAACATAAAACCTTTAGGAGGGGCGGGCGAGCGGCGGGCGTCAGGAAAACAATTTAAATAATATTATCTGCAAAAACCGCCAGGTTCGCGTAATGGTGTTTTAACAGTTCTTCTCCACCTGTTGTGGAATTCTTCGTACGCAATGTTTATGGCAAACTGAATGCGTAAATTGATTTTTTGCTTGCAGCCGCATAAACCAGCAATATTCGAAGCGCAAGTCCGGACAACGCGTACTCTGCGGTCGCACTTGAATACAAATAGAAGAGAAAATATCCGCATTACAATTTTAACATTTTTCTACTTTCTGCCAGTATCTTGACTAAAGGCATATCGATTTCAGCGACATCTAGATAATTAACCGACCTAAACCACGAAGCTTAAAATAATAGAAATAAAGTAGAATACAGAGATTGTATTCCATTTTCTACTGAATAAAAACAGTAAATTCTATTTTGAGATTACATAGGTAGAGCAGATATAGACTGTTATTTTTATTTATTTTATTTAATTAAATAAGAATGTGTGCTTTCTATTTCAGTTCTAGTCATAATTTGAAAATTAGGTGGGAACTGAGTAAAACCTGTAGGACTTTAAACCATAAGTAAAATCGGTTGATTCTAAATTTTTCTCAAAAGAGTACAGATTCTAGTTAAGTTCTATAATATCTCAAGAGAAAGTTCAGCTAAGAACTTAAATAAAATATGTACAATCTATTCTATTTCATTCTAACTGAGTATGTAAATTTACTTTCGATTTTATATTTGTAGATGGAACAGAAATAGAAGTTAAACGTTATTGTTAACGAAATTTCACTTCTACCTGTAGATTATGTCTGATTGTGCGTATGACCTATATTGTCCATTAATTAAATTAAATGTTAAACAAATAAAATCAAAATGACATGTGTATAAAAGTTTTCCCATCTAGTGTGTTGCTCTCATTTTTTCGCATGTTCATGTTTGTTCCTTACTTGATCCGTACCCTAAACAGACAAGTAAACAAACAATTGTTTTATTGATTTGATTTTACAATGGTTTTTACACTGGAAGAAAAATCTTTTATGGTTTCTACTTTCGAAACGCCCAAGAAATCAATGGCGAACGGACCTATTCTATTCCTGATTGTAGTGAAGAATTTCAGGAAAATTTTCCAGAAACTGTATTTCTGTACCATAAATTTGTTAATCAACTTCAGTACTCTGTGGGACTATTCAGAGTAACTGGCAGTGTGGCTAGAAAACAGGTATCAGGTAGGCCTGAAGTAAGAACTGATGAGGTAGTTGAAAATGTGAGACAAATTATGCTCCTCGCACTTTCATCCGTCACCTGTCACAACAGGTCGATCTTTCTGTCGGGACCTGCAGAACTATTCTAAGAAAGGACTTGCAAATGTTCCCTTATCGTTTGACTACCGTGCATGAATTGCTTCCAGTAGATTTTGAACCAAGGCGAAGATACTGTCATTGTTTTTTGAACAATAGTGGTAATGGCGATTTGTTGGACAAAACTTTCTTTTCCGATGAGGCCTGGTTCCATTTAACAGAATATATTAATTTCCAAAATATGAGGATTTAGAGTACAGAAAACCCTTATATTTTCATTGAAGCCCCACTCCATCCACAAAAAATTGTTGTCTGGATAAGTTTAAGTCGGATAAGATTGATAGATCCAATAATTTTTAATGGCACGCTAACAGCACTTAGATATCGAGAAGAGATCTTGCATCCATTTATTAATCAACTGCATGATGACGAGTTGCAATTTGGATATTTCCAGCAGTATGTTAAAAGTTCCAATAACTCCTACGGTTTGACCCACAGTACTCTTCCAAAAACTATCGCACATATGTATAAATAATTATCAGGTTTCAAGATTCTATAGTATCACTATCATTAGATTAAAATTAAATCATGGCAAATTTTCTGCATATTTATATCGTTTGCATCTCATGGATTCACCGACATGTTCTTGGACTGTCAAAACAAGATTTAAAAAGATTTTGACTTAAAAAGCTCTCTACATTTCTCACTTGGTTCCCTGTGGATACTATGGGAATTGTGCAAATATGAAAACTTTTGGGATAAATTGTTATCCTCCTAATCGGTGTTACAGATAAAGTCTTACCTGAAAATATGTAAAGTATAACAAATTTAGTGTTAAGGTTATCTTTTCTCGATAAAATTTGTCTAAAAGCAAGTGTTAAAAAGGTGAAATAATTTTAATCCAACAAGGATAAGCTCAACTCCAAGTTTAATACCGTACAGTAAATATATTATCCATAATTCGTTAATTCAATAAGTAGGAGATAAGTTACACTAAATATTAAAAAATTCTGTCTGCATTGGTGAAAGTCATCACCGCATTTAATCCAAAAAAGTAAAAGTGTTATCTTAAAGGTATTAGTTCACATTTATTTACTTTTCATCTATTGGTATAAAAAATAAAATTTTATTTTCACTCCTGACGATGCTATCAAGCGATAGTGATACGTTGAGCATTAGTGTCATTTTCAGTGTCCGTTTGAGATAATTCATTGCACAATTTCAACGGACAAGAATCTACCTTAATTATTGGTATAAAGGATGTATAAGGGAAAGGAATTAATAGACGTTCTCATTACAGTTATGACTAGTATATTTCTACTAACTTCGGTGAATGTGACCCTTCTTATTTCCGCATTAAATGTAATAACATCAAAAAGCGGACAAAAAATAATAATATAGTGACAAGTGACACCATAGTTGATATAAGCTTTATTTACCGGGGAGTATTGGCAAGGCTCTTTGAATACCCTTATTCCACTTCCTCCAGATAAGCTTTATATTTTAGTTCAATAAGGAACTCCATTATTTCGACACGAAAGAACAAAAGATGAAAGGTGCAATATTAAGAAAAGTGCATGCCTCTCTTTGGAGTAGTTAAAATATAAGTTAAGATACAAGTGACTGCCCAAACAGTAAAGATTCATTCATTTTCAGGATAATACTAACTTTTCTATGGATAGAAATGCTTAATACTTTCTGAATAATACTAATTGCTTTAGGAAGTTAAGTCCCTCTCTTTTTTTGGATAATATTAACTCCTTGAAACATAGAAATAACCATCGAAAGGATTAAAATGCTACTTTTGAAGACAACTTGAACATTTTTTAAAGTTAAATATCCTAACTCCGTTTATTTTAACACCAAAACCGGATGGATGCGAGGGAAATCTGAAAAGGAGTTGAAAAAATGTTAGAATTAACTCCAGATTTTTCTGTGTCTTTGCTCAGTTTCCAGAGCACATAAATTCTATTTAAACTTAATGTGAAGGTATGGGTTCGTAGTCCATGTTCGACTTGGTAACTGCAGCAATGTGTATATGTACATGTACAGATTCTATTTGAATTTCATATGTATGGTCAAACTAGACTTGAACGTTCAAGTTCTTTGTACTTTTCTTTCAATTCTATGCAATGCAGGTGGAACTAAAATAAATATTTTTATATTGTATACTCAATGTACTTAATCTGTAAATTCCGTTGAAATGGAATGGTAGATGTGGAAAAGTTAAGTTAATATCTGAAATAAAAACTGTTTGTATATACTTTTCTACATACTTATTCTGCAGTCTGTATTTACATTCTACATTAAAAAATTAAAATAGAAAATAACCATTTTTTTAAAGAAATTCGCAGATTCGGTTTCCTTTCTGTATATGTTTGGACATTATATTGCCAAATTTGGTCTAAAGTTGTTTTTGTAAATTTGTGATGAATTTGTAGTGATTAAAAGTTTTTCATAGGAATTGTTTACTGAATCAGTTTTTATAATGAAAAATCATTCAATTGTTAAAGTAGAATCGGCCGGCCTGCCCGGAATAAATATTCATAGAGTTTTTATTGATGTAACGCATCCATTAACGACAAACAGAATCGTAAGAAATCGTAAATCTCGGAAATGAGTCACGACAACACAGGCGAACTTGCACAATAGCCGTCGTACGGTGCGGCTGTCGTCCGGGCCAAAAATATTTAAAGAAGGAGGCACACATGACTGCAATCTAATAATAAGGATAAAGACAAAAGCAGTGCGGTAACTTTAATTAAGCGCAAATTAACGGGATAGTCTATTTTAAACTAAAACACGGCTTTGAATTTTTGGTCAAACGGAATTTCAGCTCGGCACCGCGAGCCAAAAATTTGCCATTTGTAATTTAAAAATCGGTTTGGCCGCAAATAAATTTGTAATGGGCTGTAATCAGAAATAAACCACATTACTTGAAAGCTAATTAAAATCATTAATACCGAACCTTTTTTTCGTCTCTTGTTGTGCTCAGCCTCCGGCCATAAATTACTTTATTAAAGAGGCGCTTCTTACGAAATTACATTAAACTGCAGTTCAATGTAATTAAAAAAAATCAGGCTACGGCATTCGGTTCTAACAACCATCGTAGAACCATCATTAAAAGTAACGCAGAAATTGGGCAATTGTATATGATTTGCTGTATTTTGAAATTATTTCTCTTCAATTTAATTATAGTGCTGAATGCAATTTTATAATGAAATTAAAAAGCAAATCGTTTATGAAAAAATTAATCAAATCTACTTTAGCAAAAAGTGAGTCCTTATTTAGAGAGGGTAGCTTTCGAGTTCCTTGAAGATTCCAAGTAAAATGAAAGTGTTTTTATATTTGATTATGTTGTAGATTATACTTTTTGGGAGATATTAGGCAAAAATTTATTATTTTACTTTATTTTTCGAATGGATCATTTTTTTTCGATAAAAAATTGCAGAAAGCTGCAGGCTTCACATCCAGATCAGGAAATGTTGAAACTAGATTTGTTGTTTTAAAAAGTCTGAATCAGCATTTTTTGATTTAATATTTTATTGAAATTTATGTTTTTTTTTCTCATGTAAGATGGTGATGTAAGAGAATCGATTTGAAATATAATTAAATTAGAATTGAAGTTGATAGTCTAAAGTGGAGGTAAGTTTTTTTAAACAAGCTATAACGTATGTAGTTAAGCCTTTGATGTCTTTCAATAAATTGAATTGAAAGCCGTAAATTATAATCGCGAGTGAAATTATCTCTGAAAAGGACGTGGTGCGGCATGTGAACGAGCACAGCACACAGAACAAACAAGTCCGGCGTATCAATTCGCACACAACAAATTATCAAATTATTATTACAGAATAAGTTTTGTCGCTAGCGCTAAGTGAGTGGTTATCTGAAAAAGGAAATACTAAATAAAGCAAACTCTCGGCAGCGCGTTCTGTCCCATTCTATTTCTAAATTACCATAATCACGTCAATTGAAGCAATGAAAATCTCCACCAGTCCCACGACAATTGCTCTCCAATTTAACCAATTTAAATCTTTTTATTATTCATAAAATTTCATTTCTTGTTCGAGTGTATTTACCACAGATGCTTCATGGAAATTTATCACATTAGCCGCGATGCTCGCTCCACTCGGGCTTTTTATTAATTCTTTTGTACGGGCGACCAACTCTGACGCACGTAACTCATAAAGTTGCTTTCAATAAAATTCCTCTTAATCAATGAACCAACCGATCGTTTTCGTGCATTCTCAATTAAAAGCACTTGATTGTCTTAAATGTCACTGTATAATGTATATAATTTGAATAAAATGCGTAGTATTGACTTAACGAATTATACTCGTTTTATTTTAATGAACTTTAAGCAACATCTGAAATGTTACAGTCAAAGTAAAAAATATGGAGTTCGTTTCTTGTACACAGACACACTGCCATGGGATACACTTCATATCCAACAGATATAGATAACTATTGGAAACGGCAATAACACACCAAAAATATTTCTTTCTACATGGAACACCTGATGAGTAGATCACGTCAAAAAAGGCATGATTTTTTTTCTTAATTAATATTAGTTTGCTTTTTCTTTTCTGAAAAGATAACTGAAACAAATGAAGCTGTTGAAGGGAGTCTCTTTACTCCATTGGTGGGAAATTTGTGTTAAAAATAGGATTAAAATTGAAAATAACGTTCAGAAGACTGGCAACATTGAGTTCAAAGGCCAAAGGAGATTAGCACAACAAAAGGATTAGAAATGAAATTATATTTTTCTCCACTGTTTCCATTTCTTTTTTCTAGCAGAAGAAGAAAATGGACATCTGAAGCCTTCAATCACTATTGTGTTAATAATAGAAATCGTGAAGTAATTACCTTCAAATGCAGTAGTATTTAATGACCTACAAGAATTCTAAAATTTCGTCGTTTGGGTGTTTTTCTAAAGTCATGAGTTTGCAAACGAACACGCTGTATTTTATTGCATTTCTATAGTATGGTTTTCTAGTTATTCATCAATCAGCCGCTTCTCCCTTCCTCGTTTCTCTTGCTTTTGATATGAGACGAAAGTGATAGGTACTAAAGTTGTGGACGTTTACAAAAGGGTTATCTATTACCAGAATTGTCATTGGCATACATCGTCAGGTCATAATCAGAAAGGAAATTTCACCCAAGGGAAACAAAAACAGTATCGGTTCGAGAATAATCCCTGCGGTACACGAATTGTATTAGAGGCTAGATTGATTGAGTGCACCACCTTCAACTTACTATTTCTCTGCAGGTAAATATAGACGACGTTAACTAAAGTTCTCTAGAGACTATCGGAGTTAGTATATGATTTCTATAATTGAATATTCATAAAAGAGCATTTTCTTACAACAAATTTTCACTATTGTCTTCATAATAATAATCGTACCGGCTTTAAACCTCAGAAATTGATAAAAAAATTGTTGAAAATTAATTTTTTTTATAATTGTAAGCATAAAAAAGGAAAGTGTATTTCTGCTTATATACTCATTCAATTTGAACATGTAGTATGTAGTATTTATTACGATGGGCTTCCGGTTATGTTAATTTTTAAGAAGCTTCGTTTCATGCGGTTGATTTTAAGCATAAACTGTTGTTAGCACGTCATCACATAATATTTTAATGGGGTAGCAGCTTTAAGGCTTTAGCGAATTCATATAGTATAATATTATTGGATCCTTTGTAAAACAAAACTTGCGAAATACATTCTTTTTTTTTGGGAAGATAAGCAGTTGCTGTGGAATATTTCAAACCGCCAGCATTCTGTGTAAACTAATGAGTTACGCCTCTGTTAGCAGCGATAAAAGACAAAGCAAGTAACAAATTACGCCAGTGAATAATAAGAACATTTTTCGAACGGTACATAAAATTAAATCTGTCCGTTTCAATTTAAGATAATTTGTATATTGTTAAATGTGTTATATTAAAGCCAGAATAGTTTTATTTTTAAATGACGTTCATACGTTTAACTTAATTAGTCTCAACTGTTTTTGATGCGAGATAAACAGAGACGCACGAAGTCGTAAATAAGGACGCGAACGCGACCGCCGCTGCACATACGCACACACACATGCAGCCGCATCAAACGATACAAACGCGAACGTGTGTAGCTACATATCCTCCATCCGTCCGTCCGTCCACAAGTTTTAAATATAATGGACGGGTGGTAGGCAGTCGAAATAAATACTCGAAAACGCCGCCCGGATTTGCGCGGCCCGAAACGTAGGGCGCGCCCCAAAAATTGAAGGGTTGCTTGTCGGGAAACAATAATTATTGCCGTTTCGGAAAATAAAACGAAAGCATGCATCAGTGTTTGACGTGTCAACAAAACAAATAAAGCATTCACCGTTCAGGGGGTTCGTGTCCAGCGGGGGTGGGCTCCCTTCCTCCGATTTGATGGACCCGAACTGCAACATGTTCGTCGGAAATATTCCCTGCAACAAATTAATCGATAGGAGAAAAGCAGAAGTACAAAACACGTCTCTTCCTATTTATTATCAAAACTAATTACAAAGGAGAAAACAAAGTTAAAAATTTCATACTCATAGACAAGTCAATTAACAAAACATTTTGACCTCACTTTTTCAAATAAAAGACAAGTAAATAAAGTTTTTAAACGATAGTAGATCTACAAATTTGTAAAGAAATCGCTTGGATTTTCTTTAGGAACTTAGTTCCGTTTTTGGCAACTACAACCAAAAACGCACTTCAGTTTTAGTTTTAAACAGACTTCTTCTGATGGAACCACACGTCATTACATTCTTTTACCGTCGTTTCTTTCTTCGGGGCTATTACTGTTTTCCTTGTTACTACTTCTATGAAATAGTAGCAACCAGAAGCAACTGAAGATCTTCTGTAATAAATAAACGGAATATCGGCATATTGACTCGGTTCCACCGGAAGTCACTGAGTTGACGGCCAACGGCCGCAGAAGCTTTCCGCGAATTGTATTTGTCTGCCTTGCGAGAACACTTAACAACTAACCTAAATTTTCAAATGCTCAAATAAATCTTCATAAGAAGACAGAGAAACTTGAAAACTAATTATGTTAAGTATAACATAAAACGATTAAATATTGTAAGTACTGTTTTCATGAAGGATCTTAATCGTAAACATATCTATTCCCATCAGTTCAAGAATTAATATATATTGCTCAAAAAAATTGGCGAAACGAGATTTTTAATGTTTCTCTACGTCTTACTGTTCAACAGACTGAAATTTTTATAGTTGGTTATTATTCCTTGGGCATTATTTAACAACAATCAATGAAAAATGAAAATCTAATTCAATTGCTATCAACAGTAGCAAGAAAAGTTTGAGAACACTACCAAAAACAAAATGCACTAATCACTTCCAGTGTTAAGAAAATTCAATTCTCCTTGGGAATACTGCATCCTAATAACGTGGATGATCTCCACGAGCATCAACTATTGTCCGACATCGTCGGAGCATGTTTCGAACAAGATGTCCTAGTGTATTAGTGGAAATTTTTGCCATTCTTTATTAAGAGTTTAGCTAACTGTAGTAGGGTGTGAGGTACAAGGGGACGCTTCCCAATACGTCTGTGAAGCATATCCCAGGCATGCTCAATTGGATTAAGAACCCGGTTCATGGTGCGCCACATCATCACCTTAATCTCGTGTTCCCAAAGGAAGTTTAGTGTGGATTCTACAATTGTCCTGTTCGAGAACAAATCGATCAAATCGGTGCGACCATCTATACATACATACGAGGTTTGTTCAACAAAAAAAGGTGACTTTTTAAATTTCGGGGGCTACGTACATTTGATTTTCGATTTTTTATTTTGTTACGTTGGTACACATGTCCCCAACACATGTTGACATTAGCTTTGTAGTTTGTTTTTGACAGATATAAAGGTTAGACGTGTTTTCGTGTGTTTGGCGATTTTTGCTATCGAAAAAAATGAATCAAAGAATCTGCATTAAATTTTGTGTGAAAAATAATTAAGTTCTCCAACGCACTTAAAATGTTGACTGTGGCATTTGGTGAGTCTACTTTGAGCAAAAAAATTTTTATAAGTGGTACAAACTCTTCTCAGAAAGCCGAGATGTTAATGACGATGCCCGCCCTGGACGCCCCAGCACGTCAACAACCGATGAAAACGTTGAAGCAGTGAATAAAATTGTTATGCAGAATCGTCGAATCACTATTAGAGAAGTTGCTGAGGATGTCGGCATATCAACGTTATGCAATTTTTTCGGGTGTTTTGGGCATGGAACGTTTGGCAGCGAAGTTTGTTCCGAAATTGCTAAATTGTGACCAAAAGAACAGTCACATGAGCATCGCTCAGGAGCTGTTGAATGACGTCAACGATGATCCAGATTTGCTCAAGAGGGTCATAACTAGTGACGAAACATGGATATGTGGTTATGACGTCGAAACCAAAGCCCTATCATTCCAATGGAAGCGGCTAGAAGAGCCAAGACCGAAAAAAGCACGCCAAGTTCGGTTAAATGTGAAGGTTTTGCTCACTGTTTTCTTCGATTACAATGGCGTGGTGCATGTTGAGAAGGTCGTACGGTTAATACGCGCCATTTGCGTGAAGCAATACGAAGAAAACGCCCGGATTTGTGGCAAAACAATTCATGGCTTTTGGTATCACGATAATCCACCTGCTCACACATCCTTGCTTGTTCGTATTTTTTTGTCCAAAAACAACACCGTATTCATGCCTCAGCCACCGTATTCACCGGACTTGCCCCCCTGCGACTTTTTCCTATTTCCAAAACTGAAAAGACCCATTAAAGGGCGGAGGTTTGCCACGATTGAGGAAATAAAGACCGCATCGCTGGAAGAGCTGAAAGCCATACCAAAAAGCACATATCAGAAGTGCTTTGAAGATTGGAAACAGCACTGGCACAAGTGTATTATATCTGAGGGGGATTACTTCGAAGGGGACAAAATAGATATTGATGAATAAATAAATATTTTTCGATAGAAATAAAAATTCACCTTTTTTGTTGAACAAACCTCGTATATATATACCAAAATCATTACTGAGCTGCGTCCGAATCTGCCTCCCTGTATAGTGGATTTACTGTAACACCCTCCAGAACGTCTGTATATTCGTATCCATATCGCGGTTTAGCCATAAGGCTAAACGTCTGTACATTCGTATCCAATCATTGCAACGAATAATCGTTACAATGATTGGATACGAATATACAGACGTTTATGGCTAAACCGCGATTTCGCACTAAAGAGCACGAACCTCCAATGTCGAAGTTGCCACTGTTACATATGTAGGAGCAAAAGCTAGGCTGGTAATTTTATATCTCTGGTTAAACGAGGATCTCGAACAACAACAACGTAGTATTAAGTTAACTTCTCTTAATCGATTCCTAATCGTTTGACCAAAAATATCCATGCTGGTTACAGTTCCAGTTCCACTCTCTCGAGCAGTGGCGAAGTGATGATGATATATATACCTGTCATCCTGACGAGTTCTTTTCGTCCAGTCCTCCTGGAGAAGCTACTTATTATTTGGTACCTATGCCAAATGGGTGGACTAGCTTGGAACTCATTTGCTACGCAGCGTATAGCACGTCCATCCTCAAGCAAAGCAGCGACCATCGTTGCTTGAACTTCAATGAGTGAACATTTATATTTATAAAGGGCTATTTTCGTGCTTTTTTTTAATTTGCTAAATAGTTTACAGATACTTTGATTTATGATTTCTTTCGAATTTAAAAGAAATGGGTGGGATATGTTTTGTTTTGCTATTTGAAAATGAAAATCTGAAAAATAATCAACTACCATGAAAATTGTGATAAAAATAATAACCATTTAAATTCTCGTTCGGCTAATTTTTCTTTTGCACGAACATAAAAGAAGAGAAAGCAGGAGAAAGGAAACAACGAAAATTATATAATAATATTAGACAAAGTAGAAGTACGTGTGTGTATAATTGTATTTTCCTAAAGGCAGTAACTTTTTTTTTATTTTCAACTCCAAAACAGTATTTTCATGATTTGACAAAATTTATTTGTGGGATAAACGCGAGTCACACCGAAAGTATCATTTTTTAAATCATTGAAATCTCACAGGTTTTTTGAAAAAATATTTTCTAATTAACTAGACCAGTTTCTGCTCATTTAAACCATCGTCAGAAGTAACAGAAATATTCGAAACTTTAAGTAAAACGACGGCACAAGAATACGTGGGTATTTGCTCCACAGGGCTTTTTTTCATAATTTTCATCACTTCTGATTACGATTTGAATAATTCAAAACTAGCCAAATGAATAAGAACTTATTTAGTGTATCAGAAATTCTAAAATTTTCCATGTTTAACTTTCGATACATCAGGAGAATAAGCTGGATACAGTTCTTTTTCTTTTCGATTTTACTGAGAGCTGTAATTATGCTTTTTCCATCTTTTATGATTCCAGTACAGTTCTATTTACTTTAGAATTGAAGTTTCTTGGATAAGGACATAAATAATAAAAAAAAGCATTTTATAATATAGGAAAATTTGGTACCGTTATCTTCTCTGAAAGAAAAAGTCTGGCATCTGAAAGCTTTAAATAACTTTTGTCCTTCATCCCTCTGGACTTGCAATTATTTCCTGTAGAGAAAATTGTGTTTACCATCAGAGACTCTTAAGATAGTAATCCATGGAAGAGAGACTCTTAAAGTTGTAATCCAGGGAACTATAGTTTTCTCTGAAGAGAAACTCTGCTTGGTATTTGAAAGCTTTTCAGAAACGATAGTAATAGTAACACAAAGTTAGTGGAACAAATTTTTAAAATAAACTTATCCCAGCGATTAGGCAACTTACAAATGCCAATTTTGCACTGTTTCTATTACTTATTCATTCGACATAAATTTCTTGCCTCTCATGTAAGAGGCCCAAGCAGTTGATAGTCGTAGGGCAACAAGTCAGCTAGTTGAAATAACACTTCCCATCCTAATATTTCCAGAATTTCTTCAGTTATGCGAACATTATATAGACGGGCATTATCCTGAAGAATAATGATGCTTTTACTTAACAATCACGTCATTTGGTTCTCACAGACTTTCTATCTCTTAAAAGAAATTAACTGTAATATTCTGAATTTATAGTTTCTCTGTCAATTAAGAAATCTGTTAAAATTGGACTGCGAATATCTCAAAATACCGTAATCATCACGTTTCTTGCTGACAGTACAGCTTCGGCTGCGGTGAATTTGAGTGGCGCTATTTCATACTATCTTATTTGCTTTGTGGGATATAATTGTGCACCTAAGATTTATCAATGGTAACAATTCGTTCCAGGTTTCTCTCAACTTCACATAAAAATTCATGATAGGTAATTCGCGGTGCAACTGAACTAGCTACGAACATGTTCGTTTCAATTATCAATATTTACGAAAACAAAACAGTCTTCGTTATTTATCAATCGTATGGTTATTACGATGTAAATTTAGATGTTATCCGAGTTTATACTCTCCTCGTAATTCATTTAAAGTTAATTGAAAGCTCGTGTATTTATCACCAAAGATTCTTAAGATTGCAGTCTAGGAGGACCCATTATTTTCTTTGAAGAGGAGCTCTGCCTAGAATTTGAAAGCTCTAAGGAATTTTTATCCTATAGATTTCTTGATTTGTAGTTATTTCCTCTAGAAGAAATCAGAAGCTGTTTGCTATCAAAGACTCTCCAAATTACAATCCAGAAGAAAAAAAATCTTAAGGTTGTAATCTGCTTTGGTTAGTATCTGAAAAGTTTAGGAATTTGTTTTTTTTTTTTCAGAGAGTTACCTTACAGAGCTCCTGTGTTTATTACCAAAAACTCTTAAGATTGCAATTCAAGAGATACTCCTATGATCGTAACACAATTCACTGAAGAGGGACTGAAATCTTTAAGGGACTTTTATCTTTTAGAATGTTGCTATGAAGCTATAGAAATATATTGTTCTTAAAGGAGTTGCTCGACAGATCTTTTACTTCTTTTAATGATAATTGAAGACTTCATTCTAAAAAAAACTCTTAAGATTACAGTCCAGGGGAGAGAGATTCTTAAAAAGGAAACTAATGGGAAAATTTTCTTAAAACTTCAATTCAGGATTCTTAATATGAAGTTCTTCAGAAATTTAAACTCTCTATCTTTGCAGAAGTTAGCTCTCCATAAACTAAAGCAGTTAAGAAGAAAATTTTATAATTCCTAGTATTTCTCAGGATACTGCGAACTTTTTCCTCTTAATTTCTAACCAATGTAACCTGGTTACATGCGACATTTTAATTCCCATCGGTCTTCTTTGATTTGGGTTGTAATGAAAGAAGAAACAGAGCGTCGGCCTTTTGTGAAAGCAGCATTACGACAATATTTTTGAACATGCGATCAAATCGTTAAGCCGGCGAACAAAAACACGTAATGTACGACGGAGGAATGTTAAATTTAGAGGAAACGCTGAATTTTACGGTTACTTAAGCCGGAGCTGCGCGAGGAACGGCGAAAAAGAGGACGAATGTGTTGCTTACGTACAAGAACCGACGACGAGGAGCAATTTACTTACTGAATTACTTAATTCGATCATAAAGCCTGGCATTTTATTTCTGTAATTATGTTTCTGGAATGGAACGGGTGTGCGTAAATAATTTGCGAAATTATGGACATTATCATTATCATGATTATTAACGTTGTCAGTATGTTAGGAAGTTATTAATAAAGTGGAAGTTTGAAAATAACGTGGATAATAAGGTCGGGATTGGACTAATTCATATTTTAGAAAAGAATTTACGACTCTGGAATGAATCAGCTGTAACGGAGAGTCTGGCTGATAAACTGTGTTAAATTCCAGATGAAATTCGAGCTTATCTCACAAACGTCAACCTCCACTTGTAGTAATAACAGAATATGCAATTAGTTCATTTCATTTCCATGAGCACATTCAATTTATCATCTGCGTCACTCATAAGTGAATTAAAAAGCCGATGTATTTTTTTTTTACAGTATGCAGGCAGATTTTTAATTTACCTTTTAAAGCAGCTAACCAAAATTTATGACAATTGAATACAAGAAAGATAGTGATTACGAACTGTACAATGTGCTATTATGTTATTCCATAAGCAACAGTTGACCTAAGGAAAGTACTATACTAGTACAATACTTGGATACGTCAACAGTTCGCTTGTACTTGCATTTGCATAATAGAACTTGACTATGTTGCCGAGATGAACCAAGAGTGAGTTATATTAATTGATATGTACAAAACCCATCTGCCCTGCTGTGTTCGCCGAGTGAATAATACTAAAACTTTTAACCCGCTTGAAAATTGAATAGAAAAGGAGAAAGATTTGATATTGCAAGAAAGGCATTTTTAATATTGAGTTGAACACCTGTTTAATTTTCATCTAACTTTACTATAGTGAAATGAAAAGTTTTTCAAATAGCAAATAACCAGCAGTAGCATCAATCCTCAAAATATTCAGTGCGATCAGGATAAATGTTAACAGATGAACGAAAATCATGGCAGTTCCACCTCGGCAACCAATAAATATCAATGTAATATGTAACTAAAGGATTGCTTGAAATGAAATAAAATTTTTAGTGAACGAATCTTCCTATGATTATGACAATTCCAAATATAAAATGAAGGTCAAGAAAAGAGGATCTATTTTAAAGGTGAAAATTAATCAATTATAAGTTAATTCTTCCTTTGCTAAATACATTAGAATTTTCTATTAATCTTGGAAGTCAAATTTTATATTTGTATTCATCATTATCCCACAAAATACCTATCCTACGTATGTATAATTTTTTGTAAATTTCAGAAAAAGAACGATTATGAACGAACGAAACAGTTTATATATAAAGTAAAATAGAGTAAACAACTGAAGAATAGGAATAATCTGCCGCAGCAATTAAAAAGAATTACAAAAGCTAATATTACTTGTGCCGGTTGGATATTCTTTCATGAGTGAACGTTATGTTTGGGGTCAACGTTCAATTTTAATAACGAATTTTTGTGGTACGAACAAAAACATTCGAAAACGACGTCGACGACACGCGTAATTATATTCAAATGCCATGCGAAATTACGAAGAAAAAACAACCGTTTTAATTCAAACATCACTTTGACCTAAATTATGCGCGAACCGTCGAAAACAATGAATTAGGAAAGGTGGAACAAAAAGCATCAAGTCATCAAGAAAATTAGAATAAAGCGGCGAGAAATTTAAATTTATGTGAAAAGTATAAATTAAATTATTATTCCGGTTCCCATACTTAAGGCTTAGGAATTATTTAAGAGACGTGTCTTCTTCCTTATTGTTGTTCTCTCGTTACCGAACAGCGTGCCTCCGCATAGAACTTTTTTTTCCTTGGTCGTTTAAAAGGTGTAATTTACGGCGTTATCTCTTAATTACACATAATGAAGTCGAGAAAACCGAAACAAAATGCGCCCGATTCACAAGTAAGTCCTGCTCCTTCAGCAAACTGTAACGCAATTAAAATCGGAGGTCTAATTTTTGTGTGTTTCGCACTAAGCAGGAACAACGGTTACGCTAATCACCTTCTGAGATCTAATTTTTATGGGATGTTCTTTGAATTAACCTCAGAGAAACAATGGGCTGTTATCGTTTAATTCTTTGTATAAGTAGACAAGGTAATAATAATAATTTTGCTAATGTGCATTCACGTAGGAAATTTGCCAGGCTAAACTATAGAAGCTAAATTTATTCTGCAATTATTGCATCTGTATGAAACCACCTACACCGTAGTTGGCTGCACCGCAAAGGTATAATCACAATGAGGTACTTACTCTATTGCTTTGGTTTGAAGTACCCGACGTCTTCTGCTCCTTGTTCTCGCTGGACATTCTGGATCTGATGGCCTCAATTTCAATCTGCGAATAAGGATAATCGACTGCGGTGGAATTTGCACCGCTTAGGTTCAAGCCTGTGCCATTGGCGTAAGGTGCGGCGCTCTTGATGATCTTCTTGCCTAAGTTTAGGGGCGTTCTCTGACTTAAGTTCTGAGGTAAGCTCGGACTAGACGTTTGAGTTATAGTTACGTTAGGTATGATAGGTACGCTTGAGGTATATTTGTTCAGTTCGTTCGTCTTCGGCGACAGCGGCGTGCTCGGGGGCGTTGGGGGCTGCGAAGGTGGACTGTGGTCCATTTTGGGAGGACCCAGGGATAAATTTTCTAAGATCTTTCCTGAAACAATCAGAAGAAAAACTGTCAAGAATCAAAACGTAAGATTTACAATCGCATAGAAAAATGTGAAAAGTTACATCATTAATGTGAAGTAAATGAAACAGAATCATTTTCATGTTTACTAATTTAATGCTTAAAGGAGGGACTTCATTTTTTCTGGAGTTGAAGTAATAAGTAAAGTTTGTCTCTGTAGTAAATATATGTGCAAGTTGTGGGGTGAATCATTTTATAGAATTCTCTTCAAATATACTTTTTTTTTAGATCAAGAGGCCCAGGATGAGACTGGTTCTGTGGAAATTGGCAGCACGTTTAGCGAAAAGTCGAAAAAGAACAAATCTGTAGGAGTTCGGTAAACAGTTCTAGAGTTAAGAAAGAAAGTTAACTACAGAACAAAGTTATGTGCAAAAACTTTTTACTCGAGATTCGAGAAATAGTAGTTTGTTTAAGCTATTTTTAATATTTTTGTTGCTGAGGAAGGAGTGCTAAAATGTATATAAACATGTAAATGATTAAATTTGACGCTTTCCTATATCTGATAATTTGTTACACAAAGTTAATACAAAACTTGCAAACTAGATTATGTCTACGCTTCGTAATGTATAAATAGACATAGCAGTCTCACAACCAGAATTTAGAAAATTCAATTAGATGTAGAATGCGAAGAAAAAATTATGTAAAACTCAAAATATTTTGGAATCATTAATTCATTTAAGAACCGTGGTGAATAAATACTCTGCGTGCTTTTGAAGTAAACGATCATTTCTGTTTCCTCACGAGTCTCATGTCTTTCAGGTGAATTTTTTGGGAAATAGAAATTGGTTTTTGTGTTTCTTTCAACTCTAAGTTTAATTCCTTTGAATTGGCTCCGTCATTGGAAGCTGTTCTCGCGCATGTCGCTTGGTAGTAAAGAAGATAATATAGTAGGTAAGAAACTGTTAAACATTAAAAAATATGCAAGAACTATTGTCGCACCCCATATGTAATATTAATTTGTGTAAATTTATATTATAGTAATTATTATCTAAAATGATAAGGAGGGTGTGAAGTGGTATATTAGCAAGTCAATTGGAGATGTGGTGAGATAGAAAACTGTTGTAATAAAGACAGGGTTTTTTCTATATTATACTTTTTTTGTATGTCGTGTAATTACAAAGGTTGTGAGAGTTCAGATATGCAGACTAAAAGGTCGCCCCCAGCTCGAGAAATCGTTTTCGTATTAAAAGAGCACGTTATTTAAAATGAATGACTGCCACTTGTGATTCAAATATGCGCGAGATTTTTTTCTTCATTTGTGGTGGCTTTAAATAGAAGATCACGTGGAAGAAAAAAAGAGGAACGTTTAAATTCTTAACCCTTAAAGGAATGTGCCGTATCATCTGTTTTAATGTAAAAAATATGAGGAATTTATTTGAAAAATTCGAGCTTATTTGGTAGTGAATATAATATTAGTAATTACTAAAAATAGACCATTAAAGCGGTCCGTATTTTCTCCCCCCTTTAAAAAGGCTAAATCATTATTAATGATATATTTTAAATCAAGTGTAGCATACGTTCGTTTCAAAAATTTCGTTTTCTTTCTTCTTCTCATAATAAATAGTCCATTTATTCATTAACGTTCCGTTCTTTTTCCACACATGGGTATCGAATTATTTTTTTCCTCCTCCAGCACATTGTATTCCGTATATTAATCATTTCGATGCGCTCCATCTTTGTCGGTGGCACGCCGTTAGTCTGTGCCTCTCCTCCTTCCTCTATCCAGTTATGATCAAAGCAAGTTGGGAAAATTCATTTGTTTCCAACAATGATAAATGAACGCTTCTAATTTTTAAACAACTCTTTTCTTTCTTTCGTTTTTTTTTCTTCTCGTTTCGGGCACGAGTGTTTTTAAAAGTTTTTAATCGATATATGCTTGCATCCGTTTCTTTTCTGATTTGAATAAAACACGGCCGAAATTTTAATTAATTTAACACTCGGCTTCGTTTTCGGGCCTGCTCTCGCTGCGCGTCTGTTTCTGATTTCAGGCTCGGTTCCTGAATTTATGATGTCAGCGATAGATACACAAGAGAGAAAAAAGAGGTCGTTTCAAAATCGACCAACTTTTATCGTTCGGTTTTTTCCGCGCGCCTCTGATACAGTTTCGGAGATAGCGGCAATAAATTAAAATTTATAGGCGAATTATAAATGCAAATTAATATGTTAAAATCTTAATAACATGTCTTAAATTTTTATTTAGGGAACTCGTTGGACGAAATTTATTATTTTAAATTAGAATGCACACCATTAAATGAGCCGGTGAGCTTGTAATAGTCTAATTTTAATCGACTTTTTAAGATAACCTGACGTACCGGTTTCCAAAATTGCCAAAAAAATTAGTCTGGTATTCTAATCATAGCTTCTCAGTAGTAACAGCAAAGAATATATTCATAAGTTAACAATTCGATTCTAACAACACATTGTTATAAGTTAATTTGTATTTGTATTAAAATTTTAATTTGTATTTTGAGAAATAAAAAGTGAATAATTATAAAGAAAGAATAATGGAAAACCATATCCAAATATTGAAATATCGTTCGATACAACGTAAAAGAAAAAGTTTCAAACCTAAATTCTGTGAATGCTGAAATATTCTCCACAATGGATTTAGCAAAAAAAATTCATCCGACTTCGTACAACTGGAACTTTTTAAAAACAAAGTTATGGCAACCAAATGTAAGAAGTTAAGAAATCAAAGAAAGTGAATCTGAAGCTTTTTCGAATTAATTTGTTGAATGTATCGTTATCCAAAATTCGCAGATGCGAATCACTTGAATCTGCCCTAGATGATAGTGCCTCTAGAAAATTTTGGGACTTGGCCAAAGTAGAAAATTAGTTATTTCATCAGTTGAAGGACCAGACACAAGGGGAATGATAATCCAACCTGAGAGGGGTGAAATTCGACCTGTTTGCAAGTAGACCTTGAGGTACGAATTACAACCAAAAACTTTTATGGACTAGAGAAAACACTTACTTCATATGCTGAAAATTTTAAAAATGATGTACCTGATAATGAAGAACCGCGTTTTTTTTTATAACCAATCCTTTCGGACTAATGAATTTAGACAGATTGATTGATTTCGGTGATTTATTATAGTTTATGCGTATCATCAAAAACTACTTCAATACGAATATTATTCATGACGTCAAACGGCATAGATAAATAAGTGTCAATTGAATTAATTGATGCGTTCGATTTGCTGTTTCATGTACAATTATGATAATCTTGTCGGTCCGACGATTGTTGAAGATACAAACGGAAGTCGGCCAACCCCAAAAACAACCAAGAATCTGAGGCGTCAAAAAAAAGTAAAGCTTCCTACGAATTCGCACCTTGAACGTTACACAAAAGAGGAGGAATCACAAGTGGCCGACGTACGACGTTAAAGACACCACTGTTTTATTTTTTTTATAATTATTATCTAAATATCAACCAACATTTTCAGTTGAAAATAATACTTTTTAATTAATTAATTTGTGCTAAGAAAATTAATAAAGTGTGAAAGTATCACAATAGTTAGAGTATTATGTTAATGTGCCCTAAAAACAATAGTGAAATGAACGAATGAAAAAAAAAACATGCATGACAGGACCAAGTTTTCATTAAATTAAATAAAATTTGTGATTCGTTTTGGATTCGATTAAAATCTGATTAGAATAAATAATTTACACAAAGTTCCTGCAGTTAGAAATAAAATAATATTTAATTATAATTATTCTTAGGCGATGGCATTTGTTTTTGAAAATGATCTCAAGTCAAAGATTTTTGATTTGAGTACTTTGATTTGAAGTTAGAAGTTAGAGAGTGACAAAGATAACACATGAAATAATACGATACATTATCAAAGCGGATGTAGAAAGCAATTCAAATTAAATAAATTAATATAATTTCTAGATGTAATTATCCCCCTGGCGATGGTATTTGTTTTTAAATAGTTTGTGAAGTCGTAGGGTTTACCGCCTGTGGAAAAATTAACGTAATTCGGAATGAGGTGAGAAAGGGGTAACTCACGGAGCGATGTACCATCCCACTCCTGATTAAAAAAAAAGGTCGAAGGTAGGGTATCGTTTTAAAACACGAAACAAAACGATAACGAAACAAACGAATACTGAAAACAAAAAATGTATAAAGGCGACGTCCTATTGTTCTTATTTTGAATAATAGAACATGACATTATGATTAATATAGTTGGAAATTCAAATTTCTCGGAGACTACGGGAGGTAGTTCATTCGTACGCCACCCGCGGCGCTCTCTTTCCGTTGCGGGAAATTCAAACCTACGAGAGGACTGCACAAGGATCAAGTCGTTTCCAGTTCGGTTTGAGATTATTTTAAAGCATTCTTTACTTATATACGAACCAATGTTCCCCTTATAATTTTTCAGTTGTTTCTTCGGAAGACAATGTAGTCGCTTTTTTGTGTTTTGTATTAATATTAATATTAATGAATGGGTACAGGTTTCACGTTTCTTTTCCAGCCCTGTTCCCGTCTCCGTTCGACGCGCGCTATTTGCATAAGCGGTAACGTGTACTTAAAATCATTTCGAAACGCCGTAATGCCTGTAATCGAGTATATATGCGGAATTATTAAAGTCATATTATTGTATTGTACTGCGAACATTATGAATATGAAATTACTTGTTTGATATTTTTTAAATATTGTAACAATTGAATATGGGCTTATGTATTCATGTAAGTTTATTTTTGCTGGTTTGTTTTTTTGCGAGGCTGTCAGGCCTGGCATTATAGAACATTATCCGTGTACATTCCGCGACAGAAATCGACGCGACTTATTGTTATTGCTTCGACAAACATAAGGCGTTTATTTTCCACCATCCGTCCAGAAAATGCTTCCACATTTTCAAACTTTCATATTCAATGTAAGAATTAACTTTGCGGTTTCATTTCCATTATCATAAACAACTGAGGTAATTGTTTTTTTTTAATTTAATCATAAGTATGTGTAAAATAGAATGTATTCAAAATTCAACCACGACTGTTACCCAATCACTTGTATTAATTGCATGATCAGCGAAGCAAATTGTTAGATTATAAAACAAAAAGTAATAATTTCGTAAATACGTCGCCGTTATTAAATACTCAAAATTGCTGATACGATAACAACATAAGTCTAGATTATTCAGTATGCTGTTTATAAACTCTCCAAGAAATAAGTATATATTAGTTTTAATACCTTGCGAAATCTACAACGTTCATATTGTTACACTTTGCGAATTAGGTACGTCAAAAATAAAATGAATTTCGAACCTATTTTAGGCATGTTTTTAACAACGAATGTGTTAATAAACTACTACTATAAAATATGTTAGTTTGCAATTTCTTTCTTAAATGAAAGTGAATGAGTAAAAATATCGATGATAGATGTAAATCTAAGAATAATTTTAATTAGCTGCCATGCACTTATTTAATTTGTATTATCAATTACAAAGTATAACTTCTGTATAATATGTCATTTCATGTGACACTTAAATACCACCCAAGTCACATTCCACGGTTGTTACTTGAATGGCAATTTGCTGTTAGCTTTCAATTCTCATGCCTTCAAATTAATTTATTAATCTAACACGTACTTACACAATTAAATTAATATTATCAGAAAATTACTAAGGAAAGCTTCAGATATCATTGGCGCGCCAAGGTTGACTCAACTTTGAACGAAAGAAATAAGTACCCTTCAATTTAAACATTCTTGCCCAAATTACAGCCTACTGAACGGTGATTTGAATTTGTCAAAAAAAATTAAGTAGGATGCACCTACGCTACAAAAAGCGCTGACATTTTACAGTTAAAATTAGTTCAATTGTAGATCGATCGCCAGCTCGATGGCGTTCAATAAAAGACATTTGAATACGTATAATAAATATCAGACCAGAAGCAAATTAATAACGATTGTTGTCCGTTTACGCCTGTGCAAGCAAAAACGTTGACAGCAACTAAATTAATGGAGACACTTTAAGGTCAGTCCGTAAGAATTTGCGTAAATTTCAACAAAGTTATAATCAACCGTTAATTATGTCCTATTTGTATTCGGTGGCTATTAACCTTGCCGGACGCGATTGAAAACTCGCCCCTGAATTCAGTATTTTTAATAACAATGATAATTCGAAAAACCTACGCCCGCATATTACCGCTGTTAAACGGGCCGGCCCAACTTGATTTAATTTCAGAATAAATAGCCCATAACTCAAAATTGATACTAAAACAGAAATAATAAATTACGTTTTAGTACATATTATTAGAAGTGCCTTAGGTGAAGCAATAACGGTTCAAATTATAATAGAGATAATTATAGGTTCACCGTGATTATCGTCTGTATGTGTTCTGAATTCGTTGGAGATCAGACGGAAAAGCTTAACGTGTACCAAAAACCATGAGCTCCAACGCGGGCGCAAAAAATTTAAGGAGGAACGAGAAATCAGACTTTCCAGTTATTTTTGACAAATTCTGTTAATTTCGTTTTTGAGGTTAAATACGGAGTAACGGTCGCTGCTAGGAGCGGCCGCGCTCACTAAATAATAACTTCTTTCAAAATTAATTAAGTGGAATTATATAGGAAAGTAGTAGTAAAGACCTTAGCTGGCCACGTTCTTCGACGTATCAATTATTTATGTAATTAAAATCCGGCTCCCACATATACAGTCTGTTCTAAAAGGATTCGATTTTGCAATAAATCGTTCATTGTGTTGCCACTGTAATTAAATTTAGTCCTATACGAAGCATATTCAAACAAGTTTAAGTTGTCTTGAATAGAAGGAGTTTCATTTCAAAGCATAATTGTAATTATGTTTTTCTTCTTTCTTCCTGAACTTTTCATTTTTACAGAATGGCAGCTTGATAGTTTCATTACTGAATCCACAAATAGATAGACATTTTCTAAGAATCGTAAATCTGATTTTGCTTCGCTTTCTAAGGGACTAAAATCCCACTCTCACATTCAATACTTTACAGCAATTCTGTATTCAAAATTTGAATACAATAATAAGTGCAATTTGAAAGTTTTTGATCAATAGCTATGTCATTAAATATATTTAAGAGACCAATGAATAATAGAATTTATAAATTTTCCTTTAAGCTTTCAGTGTAACAATCGGTCTCATAGACCGACGATTTTATAATTTATCGATATATATGAAACTTTAAGAGTTAAGGTGGGAGGTATTCAGTACCTTCAAATGAAGTGCGTTATTTCGGTGCGACAGACCGACGTTATTTACTCGCGTTTCTATTTTTTTTGTCTAGGTTAGCAGGCATTTTGAAACGTTTTGCGATAAACATTATCCGTTCCCATTTATCTCAGCAAAAATGACTTACGAAGCTGAACAGCAAAGTCTTATTCTATTACCTAAAGAAACAGATGCCTATATATCAGAATATGACGATAACGAAGATATTTTGGAAGAAGACATTGTTGAAGAAAGGGAAACAGACAGTGATACAGAACAAGAACTGTTGTCGGAAACCGATGAAATAAATTCTGCTTATAAACCTTTGCGTATCTTTAGAGAACCTGTATTTACAGATTGCGACAATATTACAAAGTGGAAGAAGCATGTTCCTCCAAAAAATTGTAGAACTCGATATGAAAATCTTATCATTCATTTGCCAGGAGTAAAAGGATCCATTAAAAGACTGTCGTCGGAAATAGATATTTGGAATTGTTTTGTGGGAAACGATATGCTAAAAATCATGGTAGTAAATACAAACAAGGCAATTGTTAGTGCACATTATGATGTTTTTAATAGAAGCGCTCACTTGACTGACTTAGGAGAAATTAAAGCTTTGCTGGGACTGCTATATTTGTCAGGTGTCAGTAAACTAACCACCTGAACGCAGCAGATTTGTGGAAAACAAATGGAACTGCAATTGAAATGTTTAGACTAACTATGTCTGTGCAAAGGTTTCGTCTATTGTTGCGACATTTGAGGTTTGACGACAAAGAGACATGTTTGAATAGACTAAGGATAGATAAATTGGCACCAATTCGAGAATTGTGTGAAAAGTTTAATTCTAACTGCCAGAAGCATTATTCTTTATCCGAGTACGTCACAACTGCCGAGAAACTAGAAGCATTTAGGGGACGCTGTGGCTTTCGCCAATAAATACCCAGCAAGCCCAACAAATATAGGATAAAAATTTTTGCACTGGCAGATGCAAAATTGTTTTATACTGCAAAGCTAGAAGTATATGTTGGCAAACAGCCTAATGGACCCTACCAGGTTGAAAATACTGGCTCAGCAGTTGTTCAACGTCTCTGTGAACCAATTTCAGGCAGAAAACGTAATTTGACCGTCGATAATTGGTTCACTAGCAAGGATTTGGCAGAAAAATTGCTACATGACCATAAGATAACTATGGTAGGAACCCTAAAAAAAAACAAACTCCAAATACTTAAGGAATTTGTTGAAGGGAAATTTCGACCGATTTCATCAAGTGTGTTTGCATTTCAAGAGCATTGTACGCTAGTGTCTTAGGTACCAAAAAAGAATAAGAATGTATTATTGCCATCTACGGTGCACCATGATGATACGATTGATCCCCAAGCAGGAAAGCCCGAAATTGTCATGCTGTACAATTCTATCTAAAGTGACGTAGGTGGTAGACAAACTATATGCCTCATACAACACAGCACGAGCTACTAGAAGATGGCCTATGGTCATCTTCTACAGCGTGTTGAATGTGACAGTAATTAACGCAAACAATGCAGGAAGTAGAATAACGCGTCTATGACTTTATTAGATGAAAGACTTCGAGCAAGAGCCTCAAACCAGCACATACCTAGATTACTGCGACTGAGAATTCCGGAAATTTTAAGTACTCCTCCCGATAAAGCTGGTGCAAGAAATAACATTCCTGGTCGGTGCTTTTTTTATGTGATTCAAAAAAGAACCGAAAAACAAGATTTTCGTGCATTACATGTAATAAACACGTCTGTTTAGAACATGCTCTGGTAATGTGTGGTGATTGCAATGTATAAAGTCTGTTATATTTCAACCGAGTTTTTCGGCTATCATAGGGTTTGCCAAAAAACAATTAAATTTTTTACAAACTTTGATATTATGTTAATTAATATTACCGCCACTTAGAATGTAATGTTAATTATTTTGTTTAAAATCTCATTTATAATTTATGCTCGTTTCTATTTTTGCTCATCTTTATAAAAATAAAATTTGATGGAATAAAATAAAATTTTCTTGGTGAGACAATGACCATTATTAAGAAAATTAAAGTTATGTCCATTGGTAACCAAAAATCGCATAAAGTACGATAAAAAAAAATGAAAATAAAAATCGGTGTCACAGAATGATGTTATTACTGGTGTTATATATAAGACGTTATCACTGCAAGATTAAAGTTTTCTTCTAAACGAGTTTGTTGCCCATGAAAAGGAGACTTAAAACGTTTATGGAGATGTCCTTATTCTCTAAGTCCTTAGGTACACAAATAAATTTAAGGGGAAATTGTTGTATAATTTCTTCCAAATTAATTTAGCTATTTCATTTCAGAGGAGCAAAACTTATCGAATATAAAACACAGGTAATTGAGTTTTGAGTGTAGTTTAAATTAAACAAATTGATTACATTTTTTACATTTGTTAAAAATTTGGACAGGCTATGAGTTACATACAATGAAAAGGTATTATGTTAAAAAAAAGGAAATTAATTTAGATCTATCAAAAAGGCATATCCTATATTATTATTTAAACGAAATTTTATAAACAAATCAGATTTATCCACCTAACATTTAATTACTCGATTAATATTACTATTTCTTAATAATTTATAATTGCACAGTTCTCAACGTTTCGCTTTCCTCTCTGTTGACAGCTTCTTTGGCATAGAAAATTATACAATGGTTGCCAAGTGATCTAAATATAATATAATAAATTCAACAATTTGTCTTTCATTTAATTTTTCACCGATTTCATGTTAGAGAGTGTGAATAGTTTTCGTGCTTTTTCAGATTAAACTGGAAACGAAATTGAATTAACATCAACCTACAAATTATGTAACTATGTCCAAGGGTGCTGAAGTGCTACTTTCAATAAAACATCTTTAAACTTTTGTGTAAAATAAGTTTCCTGGAGTAGGAAAAGGAACATTAATACAGTTATTAATGAATTCACTAAAACTTTTCGTAAAAAGTCTCAGATTACGCTTGTCAAATACTTCTGAAAAGAAGCAATGTAATCAAAATTGAAGATATACGCTTCGTACGAATTGGAAAGGATCATTTTCAGAATACGTACAAAGACATAGGTATAAGTCGATAAATAACATAATTTATTGCTCAATAATATTTAAGAATGTCAAATAGACAAAAGCACTAAATGCAAATGCATGCAGTAATTCTACAATGTATTTCTCATAATAAAAGTTAGGAGTACTTAAAAAGAGCAATTTTTGGAAGTAACTACATATAAACCTAATCTTAGAAAATGTTTGAAATTGCATTGATTTGTTTAGAAAAAAAAACTTACTCACTTTGCTCGAAAGGTTTAAACTTTAGAGTCTTAATTATACAGTACTAATTTACTTAATAGAAATTAGCGAGGCAAGCTTTCTAGATTGATTGCTCTGTGAGAATTTTAGCTGAAAGTTTTAGTAATTAAAACACTGTCCGAGAAGCTAGGATCTTCTTCTTCTTCTTCTTCTAAGAACTCTCGAGGAATTCGTGATTTTTTTCGGCGCACGCCCGCTCCAACATTCGCACGCGTTTATTCGAAATAACGTTTTAATAATCACTATGTAAAACGTGCCGAACCCATTCTCATCCTACGAGGGCATGTGTGGCAAGAAATTCCTCAGGCTTTCTGCGCGACTTTGATTTGCAAAATTATTAATTTACCCGGCCACGGCATACTACACAGCACAATGCGAGTAATTAGGAAACGGACGAAATTTACATATGCAAAAAGTATGCAAATTTGCGTGATTTATAGAACGGCAAGACAATGGCTAGATAATTTTTTCGATAAATATTGAATGTGACCGTTCTATGTTAATTCAACACAGGAGGAGCACGACGGACTAATTTCATTTCACACTTTCCATTGAAAATTTTATTTTTTATTCATACAGGTCCATCGATTGAATCAAACACAAATACGTTTTAATTAATCAAATCTTTGATATCTGTCTTTCTCTCACTCATTTCAAATAGTTAAAATTTTCTCTTTCCTCTTTACTATCATAATTTTTCCTCTTTTGGGTGATTTGAACAATATTTTCCATTGTTTTACGACGTCATCGAAAGCGTTCTACATTTCCAACCTTCTTCTGATCCCAAGTTTCTCTTCTTCTGGGTGATTTGAGTAATTTTTCTTTTATAGTATCCTCAACAGCATTCCATATTTCCATTTTCTTTTCAGTTCTCAAGTTTCCCTTGTCTAGTTCTTTTATTCATTTTTCTTAATTCAGAATCATTTCCGATTAATTTATTACAATGTTCAAATGATGTGAAGTTTCTTCTTTGTGGTCGCTTTTGCTTTGCTGATTTTCTTTGCAACATCTGCGTCATACTTTTTAATTTTCTTGTAGCTGTTCCTTAATCGTTGCGTTAAATTTTGAACTTTCATATACGCATTGTTCAGTTGTAAGATAAATATTCAAGATCTGATACGTCTGTAACACTATACTTTTCATGACTAAACATATTTTACTTATAAGCAGGCACCTCTCGAGTGAAATAATCGGCCGTTTATTCTAGAGAGAGACGAGATGTAACACATTTACTCATAATTAAAATCCGTTTAAATTGTAATTACAGCGGGAGAGGATGTCAAGCGCTTACATAAAGCAGAAGGAGAGGGAGAGGCAGAGAAGAAAAAAAAAAAAACGAGAAAACGGTAACGCAATAAGGCGAGATCGTTTTTCGGTGCTGACTTCGATGCGGACGTACTTAACATTTTTGTTTTTATAATTATATCATTAGCATTTTTACTCTTGGCTCGTAATAATTTGTTGTGTGCGAGTTCGATGTTTACAGATTTCCACATCGTCGCTTTTGAGAACACACTGAATTCAGGTAATGTAAATATTGTAAAGAAGAACAAGTGTATTTGTAAACGTACGCTAGTTGCACTTTACTGTTATCTTCATATAAAACGCATATGCTTAGCAGGATAATACTTTATTATCAACCATTCTTTTATATAATACATATCTACCATGGTGTGATCGGGGATTAATGAAAAAACAAATTTTAAGGTGATTTTGTTTCTTATAAATCAGATTCCCAAATTAGTCTGTTTTTCTCTATGAAAATATCCAACTGTTCTTTAAACGTTGTGTTAATTTTTGGACTTTCATATATACATTAGTTTTGATCCATTTGGATATGCGATTTCAGGATAATAATATTAAAATATTGTTTTACACTAGCGTAAAAAACCTAATTTATTTTGCTGTTCGTCATTAAATGTACGGACTTAACATCTTTATTTTTACGCATCAATATAAAAAGAGATTAAAATCTCATTTTGGAAAGGAACTCACGAGCAAAACAAGTTGACGGCTGAAATTAGAAAAAAACAAGCAATAGAGAAATCAAACAATTAATTTAACTTTCTATTAGTCAAAGTCATTTGTTATTAATGAGACAAGCTGCCAGTATGACTTCAACATGTTTACTTTTCTAATTCAAGTAAGTCAGATCCACATTTAAAACGTGCACCGTCAATTTCCAATTTTAATCAATATTTAATTCACATCTGTTTCTATTATTTTTGAGATTTAAGTAAAATGTATGACATTGGTGAGCTTTATTTATTAAAATGCAAATAATTGAAAAATTACAAACAAATGTAGCCCAAATTTGTCATTAAATCCCTGCTCTACTTAAACTCAACTTGTGAGGGAAGGGCTTGGATGTAATAAGTTTATTAAATTCGATGAGCACAGGCCCATTAAGTATGGATTATTTATTTGGCATTTTAGGTGATGTACATACATATATTACGTGCCTGACCAAGTAATGTAAAATTTCACACGAAACTAGAGTAAACAGCAAAAAGTGTGTTAGTCATATTCTTGCTAATTTTCGTAGATCAATAATAAAACTTCAGGAAAAATTGAATAATACTTAAATGTGATTCTTACGTTAATACTGATTTTATTGTTTGCTTACACAATTAGCTGCTGTACGTTCAATAAACGTGCAATGTGGACGAAACGGATATAAGTAGAACAAATAAAAAAGACGCAATCGCACTCTGGAAGTCAAAGAGATATCGACGATTAAGTTAAAGCTCAGAGCACAGAATTTATAATGAAAATGGCGAACTCTAAAAGAAGATCTTATTGTTTCGGCAAATTAACAGTTTTTCCCATATAGTAATTTTAACTGTGTAATATACGAAAAGTATTCTATAAGTCTATACGTATATAATTTTCTTGCAAAACCAGACACTAATATGTAACGCGCCGTCAAGTTAGGTTTGTTATAATGCAAATACGAATCAGATTGGCTAAAGGTTGTCACATACCTACATATATCAATTCTAAACCTACGAGGTTTTAATTAAAAAAGAGATCGCAAGTATCAACAAAAATTAAAACTGAATAACTATGTTTCCTATTATCCATATTAGATGGATACTATATTAATTGTTGCATCAATTGTTAATAAAAATTTGTTAGTAAAAGACTTAAAAGTCGAAACAGATGAGTTATTACATCAATTGTTAATCAGATGTAAAAGGTGGTTTGTGATTCGAAAAGAATTCTATAAATCTCCCTGTAAATATTTTTCGTTGTAAACTCTTGTAAAACCAGATTTGAAATAAGTAACGCCGTCAAGTCAGATTTGTAATAATGCTATTTACGATACAATGCAGCTTTCATGCCACACACACAAGACGGGCCATTGTCAAGCAAAATCCACACGGGCCTCCTTCGATTCTGTTTTTTTTCACAATACCACGGGATTAGTATAAACACGTTAAAGCCATTCTAATTTCAAAATTCTCTCCGTGACTAGTAAAAATTCCATTTCATCGACGTCACTATTCGATATTCAAATGTCTAATTATTCATATGCATATGTTTCGTATCGAGGCGCGGTCTTTATCCTCCGCATTGTCGCTCCGCAGTCTCCGTCTTCGTCGCTCCAGCGAAGGGAGATAGCATCTCGGATTATGATAAATTGAAAATACGTTTTTTAATAATACCTACTTCATCTGTACCACACATAAGTACAGTCGGCGGAAAAGAACTCCTCGAATTCCACGGGAATCTAAAACCCGAGCCCCAACCAGACCTCATGAAGCAAGGCAACAATCGTCGAAACCGCAGAAATAAATGGCATCCGCGTGGTCTCTTCTTTTTTTTTTCTCCTTTTTTTTTTTAATTAGTATCGCTCGGTCGTGTGTCGGTCGTGACTAACGAAATTCAGTTCGCGCCACACAATCGATACTTTTACGTAATTTTTCGGATTCGACGGACGGCCGCAAAAAAGCATTGTTATACAAAACTATTAATAATGGTCCAGGATGTGCGGGTACGTTTGAATAGAGGCGCAATTTGGAATACTGCGAATTCGCTTTTTAGCGATTTCACCGAGTGCGCATTAAAAATTAATAATAGTCGCTCAAGGACGAACGCGTTATTCCGCGTTTGATTGAAAACTTCTTTTTGATTAGGATCAGATCACCATACACAAAAAAAACGAGTTTAATAAAAAAATTGCTAGATGGAGCTATATAAACCTTAATCTGATTCCTATTTGATTCCATAGTTCGTTATTGTACGCGCTTCCTTCTTTGTGAATTGAATACCAACTTCTGTCATTTAAGCGTATTACTTGTTACGTACCTACAATAGAATTCATTTGAATTTTTTTACAAAATCTAGAAACTTCTAACATTAAGTTAAAGCTTTCCATAACAGAAGGAAGCCTAGGATTTAAATCACCAAGGAAATTCAAACAACACATTCGTAATGATGCAATAAATCGAAAACATTAACTAATTGATTAATATAATTATAAAAATTACAATTTAGAGAAACATTATCAATTGTTAATGCATCCATTCCTTATTGTTATTGTTAGGAATCAACTCCAAATGGATGAGTCAGATTTAGGTACAACTAATATAGGCATACCTCAAGGAAGCATACTCGGGCCTCTTTTATTTGTTCTTTTCGCGAAAGACCTGCCAAAATACATAGACAATACGATCTGCCAAATTTTTAATTATGCGGATGACACCATCATATTAAAGGCCTAAAATATACCGACATAATCCAAAATGGAAACAAGTGTTTAACTACAATAAAGGAAGGTTGACAGAGAACAAATTGTTACTAAATATTGAAAAAACCAACTGTATGTTGCTTAAAGCAACGAATATATTTGAAAATCCAGCGAAAATTAAATTTGGAGTGACATTAAGAACTACGTCAAATTCCTCGGACTACAGTTGGACGAAAATCTGAACATGTGTATTATTTATATAATAAACTTTGCAAAGTAATCTACTGCATTCGTGTGTTATCTCAAAAAGTTGACTGTGATGTGTTAAAGACTGTATATTTTGCTAATTTTTACTCTTTGATGCAATATAATATAATTATCTGGGGCGCGGCAGATTGTGATAAAGTTTTTAAACTCCAAAAGAGAGTGTTGCGGATAATATTTAAACTATCAAAAGCTCATTCATGTCGTGGCTTTTTCAAAATCAACAAATTAACTTTCCATGAGATGTATATATACCGTTGTTTAATTTTTCTGGTAAAAATCAACCCTACTTTAGTGAACATTTAAATATAAACTTTAATAATGTTAATACTAGAAATATACTATACTGTTATCCTACACATAGATTAAAAAAGTTTCAAAGTAGTGCATTCTTTAATTGCATGAAATTATATAACAAGCTTCCTGAATATATCAGAAAATTGTCTTCTAATGAATTTAAAAGTAATTGTTTAGCATTTCTAATCAAACTAGAAGCGTATTCTTTAAATGTAATTAATTATTAATCTTAAGTTGACGTTTTCATTCGTTGTAACGCTACAACGCTACAACGATCTTGAAATAAATGTTATTATTATTATTATTTATGTGTTTCACATTTCTAACGAACTTTATTATCAAATCTTTTTCTCTTGGTTCGATCTATTTCCCGAGTGTTCCTGTCTTTTATTGCTTTTAGTTTTAGAAATCTTTTAATAATTCCGACCATTTTCCCTTCTTCCTGTGTGTCCTAATTTAATCTTAAACATTATCATACCTTTTAACTACCTTTTAACTAAGTGATTGTCTCTATGTAGACACTTTATTTATATCGCCACTGTTCCTCTTTTCCCATATTTAAGAAAATTTTATTAATTATACTTAGAAACTTGAAATTTATCGCAAGAAATAAAATTGAGAATTTAATACGCAACAGTAAAACACGATTTTCTCTTTTCAAAAGGTCTTCTTTTGGGTGTTCTACTCTTAACCATATATATACAGGTTGCGAACGGCTCCTACGGTCACTATGTGATTGGTCAGATTGACCGCACATAAACAAAGCTCACCACGGTTTACCTACTGCAAGCGATCCGTGATGTTTTAATGCGAGCATTAAATGCTTCTGTTTATGCTGAAGAGAGCTAACAATATATCAAATATGAAAGTACACAAAATCAACATTAAACTAAGAGAATTAAAATAATAAATTTTTGCAATGTTTGCCTTAATGTTTCCTTTGCCCCAGTGTTATTTGAAACAAACTTGCAGTATTAAATGTTGGCGGTGTTCTTTTTTGTTCGTGTCAAAAAATATCCTTAACTGGTAAATTTTAAAACAGATAACAAATTAGAATAAACAAATTAGAAAAAAGTGATGTAATATTATTTAAGGAAACAAATTAATAATAAGAGAGTGACAAAGAAAGAACGAATGGGTCACGCAGCCATTACATCTCATAGATTGAACTTCTCACACAAACTAAAGCAGACATGTTGACAGCATTGCCAGCGTACAAAAATGTAATTTATCAATATTCCAGCAAAAAGTACCAAGACAATACCAATTTTATTAGATTATTCATCATTAGGTTTTCTGCTAATAGAAAGTAAATAATTTTATAATAGAAAGTTTAGATCGCAATATCTTGCGATCGCTTTTTGACCTAATATTGTATTAGGATTGACAAATTGCAGCTAGTCTGCTACCTAATAAGTCATCCCACACAAGGCGACCATTCGTGCTGTCAAAGCATAATGAAAATTTTAAAAATTTTGTTGCAAGTCGGTTTTGATTGCATTGGATTATATTAGATCAAAAAGTAATCGCATGAAGTCGCGATCTACATTTTTTATTACTATTACATGGCATGGTTTGATTTGCAGTGGAACGTAGCTCGAGACTACGTTTGTGCTCACGAGGCCCCAATTAGGGCCGCAACAGCTGTACAGAGGATGCTCGAGGAATCCCCTGCAATCAAAACCGACTTGTAATAAAATTTTATATTTCACATAGCAACTTAACAGAAAGTTGATAATAAACTTCATAATTTGTTTTAGATTTTAATATAACTTTTCAATTATTTTATCTTCATCAGGCTGCGTTCATCAAAAAATTCTTAAAACTGACATGAATCATTATTGGAAAAAAAAGAAGAATTATCAATGGTTGTTAAAATTCAAATCAACCACCACTGAAAGAATGACATCACTGATATTTCTGCTTCTTCTTTCCAATGAGGTTTTCAAATTTTAACAATTTTTTGACGATAGCAGCCTAATAAAAATATAATATCGAAATAGGTAGCTATATTAAAATTTAAATTAAATTAGGAAGTACCTTTATTACTATGTCACAAATATATAACTTTGGACAATCAACAATATTTTTAAAATAATTGATTTAAATGAACAGTCAACTGAGTCTTAATAGTTTTTATAATTATTGCAATCGTCTTAATAATTAATAACATAATTTACAATAGCTAACATACAGAAGATATTTACAATGCTTGTTAAAAAATGATAATCAGAGTAATGAAAATTGGATGAAATTAAGCTTGAACAAAAGAGGTACTAAAATGGACGTGGCTGCCCCTTGGAAGCAACAACTTTTAAACGCATTAAAATTGCACCAAAAGTAGTAACACTGAATGTTGTTCTCACTAAAGATATTCTAAATATCAGAATTCGTGATATTTGGGAGCTAAATATGAATTTTGGGTACAAAAATTAGTATTGTTCGTAATACAGTTTGTAGCTAGTTTGGAACCAGCCGCCCAAAGTAAATTTCGCAGTTGCGTTAGATGTAAAACGTTCATTGGTACATATTTCCAACTGTTCCAAACAACTCAGACCCATTAATATTCAACAAAAGGATAAAACCGCTAACACTGAACATAAATCACATCATCAATCACAGATTACAATTGACTGCCATGCTAAGCTAAAATAACGTATCTGCAAATTTAATATTTTTGAAATGTTCTGTTTCCTTGAAATAGTGCCCCAACTGAATAATAAAATATATTTTAAAGAATAAGTATTTTGTGATTGAAATATGCCAATATAGTTTACAATGATACGCCTTTTTCGCTTGGCAGGGAAGAATAAATGATCGGTAACAACACAGAGTTTGTAGTATAGATTGGATAAGGCATTTTAATTTTAACGAACAGGTTATTCCGCTTACAGAATCGCTTCATAATGTACATAAAATAGGTAGTAGAAGAAGGTGTACCTAGAAATTGGTATCAAATGTTTTGGAGAGTATCGGGATGCAAATGACCAACTAAGGTACCAAATCTGATAGCGAAGTACCAAACAAGAGAACAACATCTGAAAGTAGATCGAGAGCGTGGTCCAAGTCGTCCCCCTGGAATGGGTATGACCTTATCAGCGAATCGCAAGCTGTGTATCTATTGTTTCATTGAATCTTGGAAAACGGCGAAGACAGACAGCTTATATTATAAAATAAAAGATACAAAGCGAAAATCTGAATCGCTTGATCACTAAGCACATCCACTTCACATTGTATGTATTCTAAACACAAGGTTCCTATAAAAATCAGAGGATTTAAGACAAAAGCGCACAAAGTATGATACGTTTTTCAATTCAAAATGAAACTTACGGTATGACCTTTTATTTTCCACAGCTTTTCATTTGGCCTTAGTTCTGACTACTTAATTCTTAAAATAATTCTTAGTTTTTGTCTGTATTCAAGATTTTAACCGATCTTAACTTTTATGTCAAGTAGCCCGTGCTCTATTGTAATGTTCATAATAATGTAATACTTTCTTCCCATATTGTCTTTTTTTAAGTTCATCATTTCAGTGTTTCTCATATCTTCAAGGGAAAACACTCTCTGCTCAGTTCCTTCATATTTCTTACTTATTATTATTATTCATAAATCATGATCACCATATTTCAGATGTTTCAGAATCGTATTAAACTCTTCTCGTATACATCTATTCTCATGGTCCAGCACATCATTATTTACACGCATACAGGCAACAGTAGTGATCAGGATAGATACTTTGAATCTACACGTGTAGTTGTTACAGGCTTCTTGTAGTACTCGGATGATTTGCTCCGAAACTTTGTGTTCCTTTTGACAATCAAACTTAGGGAGCATTGTGATTCACTTATAATTTATGAAGATTAAATCGAGTGAGTGATATTTCATTGACTATTCTATAAAGATTTTTTGAGAATATTTATGTGTTTAATACATGAGTGCTTTCATTTAATTTCAGCTTTCTTAAGTAATTTTCAAAATCCATGACCTTTGTAATAAAGAGCCAATTATGTCCTTCCAGTAGAGACTTCATGGTATAATAGTTTTTTTTAATAAATATTGCAATTCATTTAAAAATATTGTTGTCTTCTAAAATTATCAACTCTGGTAGGTAACAAGATATGAACATCAATTTCTATATGTTATTCCATTTTAATCTCGTTCTATCTTCTATTAAATCATGTCTGCTATTTTTTAAATCGTTGACTGCTGGATGTTTCCAGCTTGATACGATAAAGTAAGAGAAGTAACATTAACAAGGTGAAAAAGGATAGCCTAGGAATTATTATGCATTTTTAATGTACAACTTTCTGGTTTATTTGTGAACCTGCGACACTGAAAGAAATAGGCAGACGTTTATGCTAACGAAACGATAAATTATTTGAAAATCGTAAAAAAATAACAAACACTATATTAAGCTCTATTAAGTGTTATACAAACTTGCTGACATGTTTATTTCCTGCTAGAAAAAATACGTATATATACACACACGGAGACGACCCGCGGAATGATTTATCGCGCTTAAATTCAACGATTATAATAACAAATTAATAAAAAATATATTAAGTGGCGTGCGTGTGATGCAAGCGCGCGCGCGCGGTTGCTTAAATTATTGTTTAACAATGCCGACGAATTTTTCAGCTGTGTTGCAACGAATCCCTGCCTACTTTTGAGTAGCACAATCGTCGGTCGATTTTTAAAAACGCGTTGAATTGTCGGTTTCACAATGGACAATAATTGGAACGCGGCTACGCGTGTACCAGTTCCGTTTTTTAACATGTGCGTTTTAATTTATAGCTCCTGCAGAAATAGTTAATGTTTAGCTGATGATAGGTGTTACTAAGGGGAAAAATTACTTCCCATGCGGGAACCACAATTAAATCAATGCAACTAGTTAACAAAATCATTGGAATCCGAAAAATCAGAATTCTGTCGAGAGGTTCGAAATGGTTCTTTTTTTTTAATTTAATTTCGAGTTGAGATTTATCAAACTCTCTGTTCTCTGTTTTCATAAATGTTATTTTGAGGAAAATGTCTTATATGAAATTAATCAGACCGAAAAGAGTAACGCAGTAAATGCAACAGAAGCAAAGCAATTAAAACACAGAGGAATAGATGATTGAGTAAAAGGAATAACGTGTTGCATTAACGGCTTTCGACACCAATCAACAGATTTGTAAGAATAATGAATAATAAATGCAATTTAGCGGGTTTAACAAAAATAAAAGGATTAAGACGGAACGATAACTTTCTGTAAATTCATAGTGAGTATCCAGACTTGTAAGCGACGCGAAGGACACATCTCTTTTGCTTTCTTAAACCGATTTACCATTTCTTTTTCAAATTAATGAGTAAATGATTTTATTCTAATATGTCATTAGAAGCATAATATCAGATTCGTTATGTGTTCGATCTCGACAAAGCAAATCTTTTTTTAAAAAATATTTCTATTAAAAAGCGTGTTAAAATTCCGAGTTCGAAATAAAGTAAGTCATTAACGAAAGAGCAACGCGTCAATCAAATCGAATCAATCAATTTCGAAAATATCCCGAGGGTCTAAAACGCTAACGCTGTACCTAAACAGGGAAATAGTCGTCCGGACTTTCCATATAAGTAGTAATTTCGAGATGGCCCGGAGATCCACCGGCGCAAAAAAAAAAACAATATTTTCGTTTTTAACCCGGTGAATGTGCCACGCTCATTAATTTACAGGTCTTCCGTCCCGTTCCAACCGGGAAGGACCCGTGAAAGTCCGTCCTTTATCAACCAACATAACATGTGTTCCCTCTATTCTGGCAGCTGTGCACACAACAGCGGAGTTGTTGTTTTTTGGACTGTTCATCTTTTTTTGTTTTGCTTTATTATACACTCTTATTTTCGGTAAATAGTTTCGTATTTTTGTGGGTGAACGGCTTCGGTCCTGTTCTACATTTCGAACGACTCATGGTTTGGACACCTAAACGAACCAACATTGACCGCATATTTTCCGATGTACGCACGAGAAATATGAATAGCAATTGTTGATGCGTACGTGAAGGCGTTTGCTATTAAATAAACGAATTTCACTTAGCAACAAATTGCTGTTTGAGTTCATCCTCAAATGCAAAGGACTTAACGCATCATCCTGCAGCACGCCGGCAAAAATTCTTGCAATTCTAATTCCGTTATAAAATCCATGTGGCACACATGCATAATTTTAGAGGAAAGTCACCGCTCGCAGAAAAAAATCCTTACAGGATACGACAGGCAACAATGCAATTGTTAAAATAAATAATAGTGCCAATCGCGTTTCATATTTTACCGCATTTTTTCTCTTTCAGTAAACCAGTTTTAATCTGGTAGCCACTTTGAATATTGTATTTCATCTTCGTGGAGTTTCGGGCTCACGTAGCTAGCGCAGGTCGGGGGCAAACGTTTGGGCCGAACACAATCCATAGCTGACGTGCAGCAAAACCAAGTCGGACGAAAACATATGTAACAATAAATTCAGCCGCATTGTGTAACTCTATGAAATAACTAAGATATTGAATTATTATAGTTTAGTGTAATAGATACAACACTACATAGAACGGTGGCAACATATTTATATAGAATTTTATAGATATAATAAATTTTCTTTATTTATTCGATACTGTTACTGTGTTGGAATTTTTTATGATATCGTATTCGTGTGTGTGTGTGCGTAATGGTATTATAATTTGATACTCATACATCACATAACGCTACAAATAAATTTTTAGAAGGATGATGGCTCCATATGACCAAACTAAAGTCGTTTGCGAATAAAATACACAAAATTGCAGTCTTGAGCTTATGTGTTACAAATAAGTCAAAAATTACGTAAAATCTAAATAGTAATAATATAAATTAATGAACGTTATTCAAAAATGTAAATTACAACCTTCACTGTTTGAACTAAGTCAATGGGCCAGGGCATTTCGAATTAAATTCAAATCAATTTTAATTCGAAAATTAGTTGATCGTAATAAATGTATTATCGTGTGTGAGGCAAATCGCTTTTTTATTCCCTTATAATTCTCCACATGCATTTTCAGAGTAGAACGAAGAGTTGTTCTTTAATATCCTAATGGCCCTTTATTGTTTAAATTTTCAAGTATGATTGACGATAGAAAATACCAATATATTTCGAATATATAATGTGATTCGACATTAAGAGTTTGCTTTTTCTTTATTTACTTGAAAAACGCGTATTTTATTCTAAATACCTTTCAAATCCTCAACTGATTGTTACTTTAAATCCTTAATTAGCTTTAAAGAGACAATTTAATTTTGTAAATAATTGTGTTTAATGAAGGTTTAATTGATATAAAGGACTGGTATTCTGCAGTAAAATATGTTTCATTTGATTTGAAAGTATTGCAGTTGCTCTCTAGTTCTTTCTCTCCACTTGGTAATAAATTTTTAGATTTTTATTTGAGATTTCACTCGGATGTAGACCGTAAGATTTCCCTTAGTCATCGTTAAATCATATCCGTTAATAGCGGCGCAAGTACTCCGACTAAACTAATAATAATATTTTAACACAACTCATGTAACACATTAAAAAATATACACACACACACATACATACATGTCGTTTCTACAGAGGATATTGTGTATCAATGCGATGTTGTATATTAAACACCCGGGTCAACGCACTTATAACAATTAAGCGTATGTGTATATGCCAATCATAATGCAAAGTATAAGATCGATAAATGAACGTTAGATGTTGGCTATTACCGGCAACAATTCGAAAAACACGACGTATCTCTCGTATCGCAATCGCACGGTAATGGTAAAACCGATCAATTTTTAGAAAGCCGAAGAAAAAAAACCAACAGGATCAAAACAACACGGCCTGTTACGTATTATCCAGGCGATTTAAATTTAATTAGCAAGCGCGGCCTTGAATTCCGTTAATTAGAACGAAAACTTTCCGTTTTGCCCAGCCAGAGATTTACCTCTTTCTCACGATGTACCAATAAAACGTTAAAAAAAACATAAAACAGCTCTCAGGTATTTACTTAATGTGCTCCGACTGCACATAAAGGCAACGGATTAATAGTGTATACCTGGATTAGAACTTACGGAAACGAAGAGAGGTCTCTTTCCGATTCAGACGATTTTTTTCCGCACTTTTGAACCACAATGGGATAAGCTGATCCAGGTAATGTGAAACCCCATAAAAAATTGATGCTGCACCCTATCACTTTTTCAATTCGGAAATCTTAGGGATACTTTAATTATCCGTAACCATTTTTGTGATTAATTATTATCTGAGATATCACGTACTCAATTTCATAAATCACTTTGGCTGACTTTCTTTCTATTAAGGAACATTTAGATCATCAAATTTCAGATTGCACTGGTACAATAAATTTAATATGAACATGAACGTTAATGTTTTATTTAATAAATTACGAATTTGTTTATAAAAACTGGATATTTTTATCTGGGTCATCATTGGCTTGGTGATAATTGTGTAAGAGAAAATACGAAGAATAATTTTTCTTTTTCGCTTTGGTGTGTGTATACATACATATATTAGTTTTCAATTCTAAAAACTGAAACAGGAACTTGCTAAAAAACATCGAAAACCAGCACATAAAAGTCAAATATACATGACCTATAAATACCTTTAAAATATTTGAATCTATTATGAAACCTCACCTTATTTTGTATAATGCAAACAACTTTCCTTGGCAATTTCTTGTCACATTCATTATTATTGTACTGGATTTTTGTAATATTATTTACGGTGGCTTTTAATTTACTTTAGTTAATTGTTTTTTATGAAATCTTTCGTAAATAATTTAAATGAAATCAGTAAATTTCATGTATAAAAAACAACAATCACTTGATAGAAAAAAGAAAAGCAAAATTGCTTTGCAAAATTTTTTATTCTCTAAAATCAAAATTGCTTTTAAATAATAAAATAATTCTAATTTTTATATGTTTCCTTCTTGCCTGTTTCTTAGCTCAAATTATGCATTGTTGCCTCTTGATCTGAAACATTTTTTATTTAGTAGTTCTATATTGTTCCACGTCTTCTCGTTCCGATTTACTTAAACGTGCCTTTCGGATTTCATTTGTTTTGTTATCGTCCAACTAATGAGATACTATCTCATTTACTTTATTGATTCCTCTCCACCTTTTTACATGTTTATTCGTTTTTCTAACAGCGTTTTGGACTGACTGCCATAGAGCACACACAGAGTATCTTCTCTCTCTTGTTTTAACCTCATTTAATAAGAGCGGATGGAGATACTTTCAGAGTACTCTGGAGCAGATAGTCGAAAACGCCATAAAAATTATTTTAATACATTGTAGTGCTATACTTTTCCTACAATTGTGATTCCTAATACTAACGCTTGTTAGGACACGTTTGATTGATTAATGTTTTATCAAGTCTAAAGGTATTTATAATAAATAAATAAAAATTTATCACATCGTCTAGGAAATAACGCTCTAATTTTTTTTAGAAACGTTCTGCGGTACGTTAAAAGGGTAAGAACCAGAACATAAATTTCAAGTAATTCCCCTTTTTTTAAAACGAGGTTATTACCACATATTAACAGCGAAATTACCACAAATATACTGAAAACACCCCTAAATCTCTTTCAAGCGCAGGCACCCAAATAAATTCTCATCCCTTTTCCCATCAAGCCTCCCTCTTCCTTGCGCTGGTCGGTCGCACCGGGAAAAAAAACCGTCCTCACCCCGAGAAACGTGCAGGGTCAAGATAGTTTACTGTGTGAAATTCTGTGTTTTCTGCTTTTTTTTTAAGGACCCACCCCTGAGGCAGGGGGTCGTCGACAATGCGCGCACAGTAGATTAGGCGCTTTTTTTAGACGTTACGTAAAACGATACCTGTATTAGGAAGTCTGTCTGGCCTGTTCTTATTGAGTCCTTTCGCGGCTTCAGCCCTTAGGTAACGAAAGGGATGATTGAGCGTGCGAATTTCTGGGGTTAAAAAGTATTAGATGGTAAATTGAACAATTTTTCGCCGAGTTAGGGAAAGAATGGGGGATCGTTTTGTTTGCTTCCATTCAAGTCCGACCTGATCTGTCGTGAGGAAGACTTTGATGATTTAAACGGGTATTAAGGGACGTCTTTGTTTCCGGATATACGGAAGGGCACATGAGGGTTTTTTCACGCTTCATATTTCTTACGGTTAAAATCAACATTGCATACATTGATAAATTCAGTGCAAAATGAACCTTATTAGAAAATTCCTTTTAATTAAAGACTAATTAAATGGAGATTACATTTCAATTCGTTTCCGTTATTCTCTTAACTCATTGTAATTGTAAACATACTTGTTTTATAAATGAAAAAAAAAAAAATACGATAAGTTTCGATGAAGAGAACAAGAAATATGCATTATCTGTATCAGATGTTTTCTTTACAATAAAATCAGTACCTAAAGGCTGGTTTACACGTTGATAGTACTCTCATGAAAGTACTATCACGAAAGTGGGTGTAATAGTTTCCGATTAAGAGTTAACTGCCTGCATGGAAACCATGTAAAGTAGCAGAAGCTATCATCCTGAAAACCAACCTTCAAGCTCCGGATATTTTATTTCTTATGAAGTAGAAATTTTCAAACTTACAATGGTTATTGTATTTTGTAATTACTATTATTCCGTGAATTAATTATTTCAGAATAATTTCGTACGATGACAAAACAATTCAATTAGATGATGAATTATAAAAAACGATTGGTTTCGTTATTGAGCTAAATAATTGTAAATCATCAGATCAAAGATTAAGAATTAATTATCCGAACAGGCAAAATTAAACCGGATTTTTTTTTCTTGTTTGTTCTATAAATTCTAAAGAATCATGACTTCCAGAACATGATTCAATTGTTAACGAGAATGAATAACTTTTGTTTGCTGGCTAGTGTAATAGCAACAAAAATCAGTTTTCATTTGAAATATGAGAAGTATGGTTCTTGTAATTCCAATATTTTTAGAAACAACCTCAATTTTTTTTAATTGTCTAGATTCGTACGAACTTAACACACATCTTTCTCAAATAAATCTACATGGGAATTTTAGATCTAAGAAACTACTAAATTTCATTTAGAAAAACATGGTTTTAGAACTCATCCAAAATTTCTGCTAATTAGGGCTACGAAAATTTATCGATATATTGAGATTATAACGTTTAGGAAGTAATATCGATAACATCGATAAACATCGAATAACGATATTTCCATTTGGCAAATCGATATATCGATCTATCGACAAATATTGATATTTTTAAGTTATCGATAACCGATATTGAAAATCTGTTATCCCTACTGTTAATTTAAATCGAGTTGAACCCGAAATGAATTTGTGAACTTTAATAAAGTTTTTTCCGAATCGATTAAAACTATTAAAAAATATAATCGTTTCTGGACTATCAAAGTAATTCTTTTTAAAAATCACTTTTTACTTCCTTTTATTTTCTGCGAAATTCACTGAACGAAACAAACTAAATAAATCTAACTAATAATAATTATTAAAATTAACTAAACTAAAAATAAATAAAAGTTTTTTTTACGAACATTTGAATGTCTATTAATGGTTTTTATTCAGGGTTTCAGACTTGCTTTCTTTGTTCGCAAATTCTATCTTGAAATGTGAACGAAAGGCTCCCATAAAAGGAACTTGTCAAGGATTTCACATATCGTCATCTACTAGACAAAAGGTGCCAAATCTATTTTTATTAAAATGAAGATAACAGTGAAATTGGTATTTTAAGGTTGCACAAAATATTCAAATTGAAACTATATTCGATAATAACGAGTGCCTAAAAAAAAACTGGTCAAGTAGGCCGTGGTAACATTTCTAAACCAAGGCTGTATGTCTTGGATAATATCATATTTTTAGCAAAGAAACAAATATAATACATATAAATTCACATACGTTGCAGCTTGTTTTGTTAGTTAGGCAATTACAGGATTTCTTTTAGAATCGATGGGTAATAAACATTGGCAGTTGAAGTTATGTGTTTCCTTTGAAATGCATGTTTTTCAAAACATAAAATATGCAATATAACATCAAGCCTGCTTTAGATTACACTAATTCTGTTACCAAAAAATCGTACAAGTCAATAATAATAAAGACAATGTTGTTATACGTCCTGTTTCTGTACTGTTTGGTAACATAATTTGTTCTTCTCTTTTACACTATCCTAAAACTTGAGATACATTTTTTTAGTATCATTTTCTGTGATAATGAAAAACACATCAGGCCTTCGAAGCATCGTGGGTGTTAAGTTAACCTCATTGTGTTATGTTATCTTAATTGCACTTGGATAACCCCTCATGCATCAACAATTTTTAGTGTAATGCATCAGAAGTTGAACGTCGTTTAAATTACTACATATCAGATCACAAATAACATCAATCTAACATAAAATAACACCACAAAATATGTTTTACAAGTTATATTACGATGATTTATCATGTCATTTTTTTGCAGGGAAAGCAGTTACAAAGATAATAGCGCTGTTATTCTTAACACCAATGATAAATCACTGGCCCGATTGTCAATAGAATTAAAATACTTCAATACGAGAGTTGAAAATAAAATGTTGGTAGTATTATGGGGGGAACACACATCAGCACCAATAGCATTGAAAAAATTTGAGAAGTGCTTGGCCTATAGACAGTGTGTTTACGTATCAGATGATATCCAGATAAGTCGGCGTATTTTATTTAGAATTGTATCGACAGGGGTAATCCCTGACGGTCAAAACCCACAGGAAGCAACTGGCGATGGACTGCATTATAAATGGTGCAACATTTCTGCTCTCATCAGAATCCACTTGTTCCATATGAAGGCTATTTTAGGTTGACCTATTTCTTGTACAACATTTGGTTCAACTGTCACAATAAATATTTGGGCTACACTTTTGGTTGGAAGATAGAACACATTTTTATTAGCAAAGAAAAAAAGGCTTTCTCACGGATTTCCGGTTAGACTGAAAAAAGAGAAAAAGCTGCTCGCGGTTCATAAGTGGAAAAACCTGTAGCTAGGATTTTTCACCTTTAGGAGGCGTAATGTATGTTTAAAGAGAAATTGGAGTTTCGCACTTTTCCATAGAAATAAATCATATGCACGTCAGAGTTTTTTGATAATTTTTTATTTGAATACCTTCTGAAAACCACAAAAAGTCCCGCAGATTTTCGGAAGGCATTATGCAGGAATTTTTTCCCCAGCAATCTCTTCTTCCAACATAGATGAAGTTTCCCGTATTTGCGCAGCGTGTTTGACGTCCTCTCGAAGTGAGTTTTTTTCGCGTGAAATTCACTTATAATTACAATTCCGCTTAAGTAAATTGCCTCGTTTATTAATGAACCGCACACATACACAGAGGAGATCCACGTTCTTGTTCAATGCATGCGCGCACTTCGTGCTTTATAGCTTTCTAAAATAAGCGATGGATTTTCTAAAACCGGATAAAAATAATTACCCGAATCCACTTACTTACTTAAAATATTCAAAAACACACAGGAGAGTTTAATTTACATGAGCGATTCAAGTACCATCGTCCATTTGTGCTGATTCCTGGTGCACGTACGCCGAAGACGGCCGGGTTTTACTGAGAGGAAACGTTCGGACGTTGGGAAAAATCTCACTGAATATCTTGTTTACTTAAACTCGAGAATATGGGAATATTTTTAATACGTCCATCATTTTTAAGAAGAAAAAAAGTCGTATTAATGACTTCATACACTTAAAAATATTTTATAACTCTAGAAATAACATGTGTTGTCAAGTATATAGTAAAATAAACAGAGAGGCGATTATTCCTTATTTGAGTTCTGGCGTCTCGTTTCGGCCGAGTGGCGGGCCAGATCGCCTAGAACGAGACGCACTGACATGTGTGAAAATTTAAATTAATTATAGAGTACACTCGACCAAACACAATATAAAAAATTTAAGTAACAGTTATATTTACTAAACCCGAGTTCAAATATGCCAGTTGTTTTTTTTGTTTTTTCGAAAAATATAACGGACGTACAATGTGTGTACACGCAAGCGATGTTTATTAAAAAATGTGGGTCAAAGTATAATAATTGGTTGCTTAGCAATTTAAATGCTGCCCATATTACGAAATGTTTGCACACATTCCTTTATTTTTGCAATGTATTCTTTTCTCGGCCGAATATGTGTTACTTGCGGAACCATTAAAAAAAAAGAGGATACTTCGGTGACGGTGTGGTTTGTTTAAAATCAAATAATAACTGTTAATGCCGATTTTTAACACCTAGTCTAAAACAAACGTGCGGTTTCGCTCAATTTTTAGCTCATCAGGTTAAACATATCGACGACGTCTCTCTCTTTCATTCTCGAAAACTAACGGTTTCATGCACCGCCTTTTTCAAAGAAATCTATTGCACTTGATTAATTGTGGTAAACATTGAAATAAAAACAAGCACAAAAAACAAAAGAATAACCTAAGTGTGGTTTTTCTATGTTGAATATGCATATCAAAGTAGTCAATGGTTCGGTAAGTATTAAAATAGAATCAAAACATAGAAAAAAGGCAATTATGGAATTATATAATGGCAGGCTTTTAATAGAATTTTCAATAGCAATATTATTACTATTATTACTGCCATTACTGCCATGGATCTCAAAGAGATATGGGCCTCGTCAAGAAAAGACAAAAGTACAAAACTTTCTAAATGGTTATACAAACTCCTTAATGTCATAAAAACTCAATAAAAATGTTTTTAGTTTTTTTTTTACTTGGTAGTTGAATCCAAAAATCTTATTTGTGCAGGCAATTGATTATATACTTTTTTTAGTGCCTTATAGTAGACACCGCGTTCAAAAAGACTAGGGATTATTGAATTATTACAGTATCTAGTTTTTGAAAGCAAATCGGATCCATATTTATCTTTATTTTTCGGGAATAGGTTAGTTTTAGCAAAAAATGCAAGGTTGTAAATACAGAGAGAAGGTAATGGTAAAATTTCAAGTAGTTTAAATAGGGGTTTACAAGAATCAGTGGGCTTTTTGCATAATATTGTTCTTAAGATTGATTTTTGCAAGATGAAGACTTCTGAGAGTTAGATGACCCTCTCAAAAAATTAAACCATAAGATAATGTAGACTGAATAAACGAAGTATAGTATATTTTTAATATATCCACAGAGACACAGTTTCTGAAACTCCTTATAACATAGCAGAGACGAGACAATTTTGAGCACACAAATTCAGTATGGATATTAAACTTTAATGCGGCATCAATGTGTAGACCCAAAAATTTTACGCTGTCTGTGATTGGAACTGATTTTTCATGACACTTGATAAGTATGTTAGACAGCAATGGTCTATTTGTAAATTGCAAGGCCACAGTTTTATCATGATGTAACTGAAGATTATTACTCTCACACTACTTAAACATTTGTGAGATTGAGAGTGAGACAATTTTGGAAGATGAGGCCTGAGAATTCTCTGTCACTATACACGAAGTATCATCAGCGTATTGACATAATGACACAGATGGAAATTTTTGTTTTAAATCATTACCATAGATTATAAACAATAATGGACTTAGAATTGAGCCTTGTGGTACGCCTTTACTTATTACTCTGAGGTCAGATAAAACATCCTCAGTTACACCATTCTTCACGTGTCTGATACACACTTGTTGAGACCTTCCGGAGAAATAGGATCGAAACAAATCTAGAGCAACTCCGTTGATACCAATAGTATACAGTTTCGTTAATAAAATTTTGTGATCTAAAGTATCGAATGCTTTAGAGAGATTGATGTAAATACCAATGGGAGATCCACCATTATCCAGTCAAGAAGTTATTTCGTGTAGACATTCAAAGATTGCGGACTCAGTAGAACGACCTTTAATAAAACCATGCTGACATCTAGATAGAATATTGAAATGCACCAAGTATGAATACAATCTATCATAGATAAGTTTTTCAAATACTGTAGAGAAAATAGATATCAGCGATATAGGGCGATAGTTGCTTATGTCCTGTTTAGAACCTTTATTCTTGAAGTTTGCTATGACCTTGGCTAGTTTGAGAGTCAGGAAAAGTTCTAGTAACAAAGGAATTATTATTAATTGCTAATCACAAGAGATTGAGAATAAATGGAAAATAATTCCACAGATTTTCGTAAACTAGTAAGAAATATTGCCAAAGAGCAACAAATTATTTTCTAACTTATCGAATTTATCTGCTATTTTGGTTAAACTCTTCAACACAAGCACTCATCGCTCAATTCCATCAGCTCGTCAAATACTATCCAAATATGCAATAATACATGTAGTGCCACATTTAAAGAAAAACAAAATATAAGTTTTAAGCATAATTTAATAAAGCAACCCCCTGTATAATTGAGGATAATTTTATGTGGTGTAAATTATGAATCTGCACCGTTTTTGTGAAAATACTTTTTGGTAAAACGTACATAAAATGTCATTCTCACACTTTCTCGGAAGGCTGAACACCTGCACATAAAAATATTTTACTTAATGATCTGAAACGATTTAGTATCTGTAGAATATAAAACAGAAGAGCTTGACATTAAACATTTTGTTGAAAAGTACTTGTTATTGTGTCAACATATTTGATAAATATAACAGACGATAATTCGATTAGGTTTGTCTGAATTCTGATTTTTAGTTAACAACAGTTACAAAATCCGCAATACTCAACGAATTTATTACCTATCAAGTCCCTGTAAATAGAATTAGAACTGCGAGTAAACAAATAAATTACGAAATTTTATGCTGATGCATGATTTTTGCTTTGCGCAAAGATTTATAAAATGAAACACTTATCATTTCTTTGGTAATTAACATCACACGTTTTTGGAATACAAAATTAATTTCCTCGTTACATTTAAGACAGAAAAATATTACTGAATTCTATTTGAATTCGAATGTACATATCCACTTTCGATTTTTAGGTTTAAGATCCGATTTATAAATAACTGTACAATTCGATACTAAACGGTTAAATTGGAATACTGGATAAAACGACTCATATTCGAATTCGAACTGTCGCAATTGGGTTTTTCCAACATTCTAGTAATTAATACTAATCAATTGAGCATTAGAAATTCAAATTTAAATCTACTCGTGATATATATAATTTGAAAATTTTTTTAATTCGATTTAAATCTAGTTTAATCTGTAGTAATAACCAATAAGTACTTACCAGAATTAAAAGCAGCTATAGGTAATTGCCTAGATATAGACTCGGCAACTTCCGACGTCAGTCCATATATACTCAACAACTCTCTCATCGTGTTCATAGCGTACTCTCTCATTTCACTAACTTGTCCATGACTAAACCCTGACGGCGTCACGTAATCCGAAACGTGCGGCTTCGCCAAGTTCTGTATCGAGAAACTCGACGACACCTTGCTGTCGGTTTCCGAGCTTGCGTTCTCGTTATCGTCGTCGTTATCCTCGTACTGTTCCGCGTCGTTCTCGGCAAACTCCGACTCATCCGACGCCGACTCGCTGTCGTTCGCTTTGCTCAAGTCCATCGGAGAATATCGAGAATCGACGATCACCTTGCGCGTCGACAGCGTCTTCCGTCGGCTGACGACGTTCTTGAGGTTGTTGTTGTTGCTGAATTCGGATAGGTTCAGCGCTTCGTTTTCGTTATCCGAGTAGGCGACGTTCGAGCAACGAGGTTTGAAGTTTTTTCGTTTGTTCCTCTTCGGCAGTTCGTTTTTCTTCGGCGACGGCGAGTAGGCTTCGTTCTCGTTGTCTGAGTCGCTGGAATGTGCGGTACTCCGTGCCGTGCCGAACACGGGTACGTTTCGATATCTTTCGTACTCATTGTCCGTGTTTGTTGCAGCCATCTTGGCTGCCACTTGATCTGAAAAAATGCATACAATTTATCTAGGTCTTAGCCGCACATTTTTTTTTAATAATGTTATCCCAATTTCGTTTGACGTTAATTTATTTTGTACAGAAAATAAATTAAAGATAACCTGTATTACAATGAAAATTTCAAGAAAGCAACACTTCAAATCGTTACTGTTTTCTAAATTATAGATCTTTCTGTATTAGGAATAATCAGTAGGAAGCTATCCTCTCGTGATAGCCATAAAAAGCAAAGTTCCTGACTTTGTAATAAGCTCCCTCGTGTAATATCAAAAAAAGGAACATTCCTATGAAATAGTTTTCGTAATTTTCAATAGGAACATTTCGTAGTTTTATTCCTTAAATTCATATTTTCTTTAAGTTCTGCTGTTTTAAGAGATTTTAATACGTTTATCAATTCGATGTTTTTAGGAAGACCTTACCTCAAAATTATCTTTTGAAACTTTTACTTCCATTCACGTAAACTTATTCTGTGGTAAGAAATACAGTTAAACATTAAAAAAATTCTTTGTAGCATCTGTATTTGTTCAGGTAATAAAATGAGAAACTTGTTTCTAATATCGCGAAACTTTCCTTAATGAAAAGATATTATATTTAATCAGTTTTAAGTACTTTTGTAATTCGTTCTTTCGTTTTGCATGAAACATTTTGAGTGGATTTTCGAAATTATTAAGTATTTAACTTTCTATGAATGTAGAAACAGGAACTTGTTTATTATGTTATTCAAGAAAAAAATTAAAAACATTCGATTTCGTAATCGTAACCTAAAAACACAGGAAAATTATTTAGTAATTTGTCTATTTTTAAAGTAATTTGGCGGTAAGAAGCGATTGATATCAAGGTTATCGAATTACATAATCGTCGCATTTAATTTTGAATTGAAATGAACTGGATTGACGAGCGAGCGCGGCAGGGAACAAGAAAAGAGCAAGATAGAGACGGCGGAGGGGTTTAGGGGCAGGAGCAAAAAGGAGCGGGCGAAAATTTGAAGTATTTTCAGTTCGCGTATTCTACGAAATGAAAAATTTAATTGTAGTGGACAAATTCCGGCCACTTTTTATGATTTTCGTAAAAGCGTCACGTCCGAATTTATTTACAAAAATATTTGAGTAAAAAGCAACTCAGACTCGGATGAATTTTTGACAATCGAAAAAACAAATTGCTCGCTCTAACGTCTACGGGCCCCGCTCTCCGTTTGTTTGCCTTTCGTTTTAGACTCCTTTCGTAAAAATACGTAAAATAGTTTTTATTTTTCACCCACTAATTTTTTCTAACTACATTTCTGTATTAATTTAATTCTCATGTGCCCACTTTATTAACTTAAGCACTGTAGAAATAATGGCGTACATTAGCGAATATTCTAAATATACTTCTGCGCCCGATTTATGTACACCCATGTGTAAATTGTTACTAATTTTGGCCATGGAAAAATATGTGTTTTTTATATTATTTTATTGCTGCGAATTTATACGATTTTAGAATTTAATAATAACTGCCGAATTAGAACTTGCATGCTAAGTATTCATAAAACACGTAATTGAATGTACACATCGTATATACATAATACAAAAATTTAATCAGTGAGAAAAACATTAAAAAAATAAATATACTTATTCGCATTTTGAAATAAGAATTTATTTTTAGTACAGAATTTAGGTAAAAGCACTCGAAAAATTATGTATATTACAAATTTACAACAAATTTTGAACAGATGACTACAATTTTTTTTATATTACTTTACAATTGAAAATTTATTAAAAATGATTACAAATTCTACAATGTGTTCGAAAGTAATTACATAAGGCTTAACCTCATGTCTACTATAAGCTTTAGAATTCATTAACTGTCACCACTGCTGTTTTTGTTATAAGTTAATTTTGAAAATTCAATTAAGCTACTATTATTGCAATAATTTTTACATTTGCTGAAGACTTTCCATGGCCAAGTCTTACGTTAATAACTTCTTGAACTCTATTATAAAAAATATGTTGTATGATAAATTTGAACTGAATAGGACTTCCATAGAAATATTCTTTAATCTGTTTTTATCGCTTCGGGGCCTTTCCTATTAACTGCAAAAGAATGTTTACTTTTATACTCGATCTTGTAATTAAAAAAATAATATAAACAAGAAAACTTTCCACCTGGCTAAAAGGAGAAAACCAACTAAACAAACAAATTCAAAATTAAATTAATGTCAAAGTTAAAGAGATATCGAATATATTATGAAATCATAAAACTAGCGTTGTTTGGGTATTTTCTGACGAAAAAAAGATTTAATAAACAAAGGAATCCAAAACTTGTTTGATGGTCTATAAAATTAATTCTTTCCAAAGTTTGTCAGGTAAGAAAAAATTCAAACTTTTTGTTTTGTATCCAGAAATCAACCAGAAAAATGATCATTCATGATTCATGATTGAACTATCAGTACCAAATTTTGAAAGAAAAAATTAGCTTTGTAGCGTGAAAGTCGTCGTGGAAAGTATTCACTACTTACTGAAACACATGTCACATTTTAGGAGAAGGCTTAAAAATAAAAGTAAAACTTATTCAGGTAAAAGGACAATTGCGAAGAGGACATACAAATATCTCCAATTATAATGAATCCGGTAAGAAGCTTTTGTTAATAAACTGATAATAAAAATGTAGGGATCTCAAAATCACAACAAAAAAATTCTTCTGTAAAATTCCAAAATTAAGAATGAAACCGTAACGATACAATAAAAGAAGAGGTAACGCAAGAGATATTGATAAACATTATATGTAGATATATCGAGTACTGTTATGATGTTTTTTTTCAGTACTTGCTCGAGGTGAAGCTTGCTTGGTCAGAAACCTGTGTACAAAAGATGGGGGGCCATAAATTAATTAATCTACAGAAAAATTGAATCCCTCGTATTGGAGTTGGAGAGGGGATACACAAGAGTAATTTTAGACTTTCTCATCACAAATAGTAGAGGTGTATTTGATTGATAATAGAAATTTCATTTAGCAAATTTTTACACAGTACTCTCGTAATAATAAAATTAACAAGTGTCCTACGATGACTTCTTGGAAAGTCGCCCGTAGAGTTGTATCCGATCATCAGTATTGTTCTTAATTCATACAATTTACCTTGGACTTAGCTGCACATTTTTTAAAATTATGTTTTAACACTAGTTTATTAAGTATATTTATTTTATACCAGAAAAAATTAAAGCTAAGAAAAAACCTGTACTGCAGTGAAAATTTCAAGAAGCTGTAAGGTGTACAAACAGCTTCATGTATAATCGTCTTTTTTATTACGAAATCCTTCGTATATTTTGAAACATTTTTAAACATGACAGTTTCTTCTAGTTCCTGCATAACAATTTCAGTTAAAGTATCATTAACTTTTTACCTGTTAATTTAACTTTATATTTTCGTTACGTAGATGATATTTTATTGATTTTGCCTTTAGTTAAAGTACATTTTGTTTGAAGCACTATGTGGTTAGGTAGATATATTAATTTTCATTCGTTTTCATTTTAAATTATAAAATTGCAATAATTACTTCCTTAACGAATCGAGCTATTTTACTTTCAGATAAACTTTTCATTTATGACCATTTAAATTTACTAAAGAAAACTCTTGTTTGTAATTAAAGATCGTTTTAAATATCTACAAAAATATAAAACAAAGATTCAATAAAAAATACATATCATTACCTTATATTGAACCGCTATACAGATTGATTCAGCCAAGTACGTTGGCGGGCGCGTACCTCGGGTATATTCGGGACGGCCGTGAGCAATACAAGACACTAGGTAGCGAGGAGCGCATATTTAATAAATTAATAATTCTTAAAATGTACTACTAGTACAAATTGTAATGATAAAAAAAAATTATTTATAGTATCAATCAGCAAAATGTTTCAATACCTCTGGTTGAAGAGCGAGGACTTTCCTCAACTGCATCACATACCAACCCATCTCGTACCTCATTTGCATTATTTAATTTCTGTTTTTTGTTTCATTTGAGTTACACATCCATATTTTTCAAAATCTCTATTAATTCTACGAATACTTGTCGCAGATGAAGTAGGACGATTTTCTTTCAATTCTTTCAATTGAAAAACCCTGGCAATACCATTTTATAATTTGTACCCTCTCAGGCATGGTATACGAATTCATTGGAATTCTTGGATTAAATAAACGAAAAACAAAAAATAATTCTTGGGATAACTAAACAAATAAAAGTAAACGACAGTATTTGTAACCAAATTCAAACGAAAATAATAAAAGAAAGTGAAAGAAATAGAGGATATTCTTTCTAGATCAATTTCTGTAATTTATGTGAGAATGAAATTATACTTATAACTGTACGTTTCAAACTGAACGTGTAATCGGGGGTGCAGCTATGCGAATACTAAGAACCCCTACTACTCTAAACGATTTCTTTCGAATTTACTTCCATCTACCTACTTCCCTGAATCAATCTGTATAACACATTCAAATATATTTTCAAAAAACATAACTTAATTTTACCTAGCAAATCTGTAAATAATTTAAGTAATATATTTTCAAATTTAAAAACTAAAACACCGAAACTAAAACAACCTAACGAGGTTTATAAAATAAATATAAATAAATATCCAGAAAAAAATAAATAAATGTAGAGCATTCGTTAGAAAATAGCCATAATTTTGATTTTGAAAATACTGATATTTTATATTATGAATCTAATATTTCCAAATAACATTTTATAGAAATGTGTAAAATTAAAATGTCATCGAATTCTGTGAAATAAACGTACGGATTTTGTTAATTTAAATGACATATTTTGTAATTTTCTAGATTCGTTAAACAAGATGTAGATATATAATTGAATTGGCTTCCGGTTGGAATCGCGACTGCTTCTACTGCCGACGTTTCGTTCTCCATTGCAGAAGAACTTCCTCAGTTCTTCTACAAATTTATCTATAATTTCCCTCTTGCTGGAAATTAATCAGTAAATATACTTGGCTTAAGACAGTTTTAGAGAACCCTACTTCTTGTATAAAATTTGATTCAATCTCTGCAATAAACATTTGGAACTTACACTGTAAGTATGGTTTGGAAATAGAATACGTTCTTTTTTTTCTGATATTGATTTAATTTAATTTGTAATACAATTCACTAAAAAATAAATAATAAATAATAAATAAATAAAAGTAAAAGTTACAAAGAAAGTATAAAGTAGATTATATACAGATTGAATTTTACAACTAAGTGGATAGAAGTAAATTCGGACGAAGTCGTGTAGAAATAGAGGAGGTTCTTGCGCTAGCGTGTATCAGTTCACGCCTCCAGTTCGAAGCGTGTAGGTTTTGGAGTTGTTTTTGAGCTACAAATATATATTTTTTTATTATAATATAATATTTATTTTAATTGTTCTTTATTTTTCTTCAGTACAAAAATTCAGTATGAATTATAGTGTACCTGAGAAAGTACAAATTATAAAGTGGTATTAACGAATTAATTTACTCAGAGAAAAATTTGTAAATCGCCCAATTCTTTCTGCTACAACCATCCGCAGGATTAATAAAAAATTTTGAAAGATATTTAGTATATTTATTATTTCTTGACCAGAATTACTTTAAGTTTATTTTATTTTTATCTTCATTCTATAAAATCTTTCATTCAATTTGAGAAAACGTTTTTCTGTTACAAGAGAATCTTTTATTATGTTTTTATATTATCGTGCGAATTCTTTTTAATTTAACCATTATCAGAGAAGATTTTTCATTTATTAATTTCTGTAATGTTTATGGAAGTATTGTTTAATTATAAACAATAATAATTGCGTTATGCAAATGTATTGCGGCAATTATAATAATATTGTAACAAGAATTATTGAAATCCTAGTTAAAATAAAATAATTAAATACGCGCTTGTCGTTTCGCTTCCCAATGCGAGACAAGGCTGGTCGCCTCGAATACATCCGAGGCACGCGTCGCCAACCTGCTTGCTTCATTCAAGCTGTATGTATGTATATCAAAAAAATAACGAAATAAGGACTTAAGTAAAAAAGAAATTCACAAACGCACAGAGAGAGAGAGAGATAAACAATAAATAGAATGGATGGATGCTTTTAAGATACTGGTCAGAATTTCAAGAATAGAGAAAGAAATAGACGCACGAAAGACACGGGAATAATAATGGAAAGAAATATTATGGATAAATAAGAAAGTATAATGTACATGATTTCAGAAAAATTATCAAGAAAAACATTAGAAGGAAGGAAATATTATGAACAAATAAGAAAGTATTATGAACATGATGACAGAAAAATTATTAAGAAAAACATTAGAACTACAAAAAGTTATGAGAAGAGAATAAAACCCAAGGTCAGTAAATCTAATCGAGAAAAGGAAAACTGGAAGAAGTAGAAACGAAAGGAAATGAAAAAAAAAAAACAATGTAAAACCAAATACGTACTTTATGAAAAGTTATACTGCATATCAGTAAAAGATAAATAAAAATTTGCCCTTTTCAAAGAACTTTGACGGAATTTAAGTAAATTCGAAATTCTTTAAACTATCAGGAAGTTAACATCTTAGGAAACTAAAAGCTAAATTTTTATTCTACAGATTATTATATAATTTAAATTCATTCAAAATATCAGAACATGTTTTAAGTTAACAAACTGATTTGTTAACCAAGTATACTATATTATGTTTCCTGCACTTTCTTTTAAGTTGTGAATAATGAGTCATATTTCCGGGGGATTTAGTCTTACCAGGATTTAATCCATACGAGTTCGGGGAGAGTAGCCCAGTGGTAACAGTTGCCATAGCCGCCAACATTCAGTCATCCCTGCAACCAAAAATAACAGCGGTTATAATCGTAAGCGTTTCATTATGAGCTGAAATGTTTATAATAATGTTTCGTTTGCGTCTAAACAAAAATAAACACGTCGAACGAGTTAATGCACAAGAAAGTATTTATTGAGTTACATCTAGGCGGGCTCGAATAGATTTTGCGCACACGTACACGCCGCGGTGGAGAAATTTATCGCATGTACGCAGAAAATACGGACTATTCATAACCATTAAACGGTTGTATCAATTGATTAAATCGATCTTGTAAGCTCGCAGCAGATACAAATCAGGGATATCGCGTTTTAAATCTGTGCGTATGAAATTAAATGCTTGTGCATGCGTATGTCGTTTCAGAAGGCACGAGCTCTCGTTTTCTTCCGCTGGAAACTTCCAAAATCAATTTACAAGATTAGATAAGCACATATGTAAAAAAGAAATACAACACAGAAGTTTATATAATTTAAGTATTTACAACTCAACAGATAGAAGTTGGAGAGAAGTCAAGTTAGGCTTTATAGTTTATCAATTACAAAGCGAACAAAAATTCTTCTAAAGTCTGCGATTTTGAAGAGAAATAACCATAATCGGGAACGAACCTTCAACTTCAACAAAAGTGACCGTATTTTCTTGAAAGCTTTCGTCTTCGTTCCCAGCTTAATGTCGAAAGCAATGTAACAAGACATGAAGAACTATGTCGCTGACATGAAAAATTTTGCAAAGAGAAAGAGCCTGACATCTAAAAGAGAAGCAAAGTGCAAAAAAACAAATTTAAAAGTAAAGTACAAGGGGCGAAGGTTTGAAGAATTTGAAGCCTATAAGGAACAAGTGCCAAAGTAAACAAAGTAAAATTAAAAACTGGCACGAAAACCAGTGGAATATTGCAGTGAAAACAATTTGGGAAAGAACGAGAATTCAAATTGACGTTGATTGAACAAAATACTTCAGCTTCATCTTGTTTGCTTGCGTTTATTTTTTCTTTTCTGCTTCATGCCCACAAAAAATAGAGTTGAATAAAAAAGAGACATTGTCAATACCCAATTCTCATCTTCTCTTCCATGTATGTAGTCCTCTTTTGATTGTTTCTTTCAGGCGCTATTTTGGTGATATTTTCATTTCGCGTTTTTCTTTTATTTCTTGCTTTTTCTCTCTTCTTCAGGACTTCGTTGTTGGGTTTATTCATTTTCCTCTACGCGTGTTTGCTACTCTGTATTCTTTGGTATTTATTATGTTCAATATTGGAACTGCATTATTCGTTTTGCTTCTTTTAGTTGAAAAAAATCAACGAATTTCCAACCAAAAATCGGACAGAAAGGTCAATGATTATGAAACCTTTATTTATCGTACAAAGAGTAAGTAGATGTATTTTTAAGCTTAATACTTGTGAATAAATGAACTCTTGAACATCGCTATCCTTCTGCAATATTTTAAAAACTATCTCTTTGTATTAAAATATAAATATTTATATTCCAAACATATTGGAATACATCTCTTTTTTTAAGAAAGTGGAGAGCCAAAAAAGAAACCAGTAAATGATATTCTGCACAGCAGTGCTTCGTTCTTTAAATAGGCACATTAAAAATTTACAAAATGTTATTATTAATCAGTAACACAAAAAAAAAATCTCTTTCCTATTCTTAATTATGCTTGTTTCTTAAGCCCTTTGATTAGGCAAGACATTTCAGGGAATAAAGCAACAAAGATCTCATTCAAATCGATTCAGCAATTTACACAACAAATACTATCGACGGAATTCTAAATCGAACCTCATCTATATTAAACGAGAGATCGAAAATTTCAATTTCTAAGTAAGCTGATTTAAATGCCTCAATTAATCAGAGGCGCCACGATAAACAGGAATGATTTTTCAGACTTTATTCATCCGACTGAACGCTTTGTTTCATCACATTTTCTAGTAGTACAAATGTAAACTACTTTTGCTTATTACTTACTTAGGTTTAAAATCATTTTTGGTGTCTTAATTGCTTCGTAATTACATCAAAGTGGTATTTATGACCTTGCAGAATTTCTCTAATTATCATTTTCTATATTCTTGTTAACTTTAATTGGCAGGGTGCGTGAAAAACTATTTAAATGCTGAGAGGGGAGAGTGGGGACGAAGCAAATTAATTTCGAGGATTGTTATCGCAGATAATAGCAGCCGTAAACAGTAGTAAACAATTCAAATATTTAAATTGGAAAACGTAAATTGCAAATAGGCAATAAAACGATAAAAAAACTGTTCAAATACAGACCAGGATTATAAACGCAGCCTACTTTGAAAATTAAAATTATATTTTATTGTATTTGAAATTTACAATCCGTACTTGTGCTATGTGTGTAAAAGTTTATTGCCTTCGCCGCAATAACTTTTAACATATACAGAAAAATTGGTTTTATTGAAATTATGATTTACTATCACTCGTTCGATTTTATTATCTCCGCTTTATGCCGTTCTTTATTCCATATATGTTTTAATATTTGCAATAAATTATTATCATATTTCTTCATTTTTACGCACGCGGACCGTTTTTGCCTGCTGCCTTCTGGTCGTCTTTATTTCTGCTTTTCCCATGGCATTGTTTCGAAATAACTCAATACAGGCAGCTATTTTTATTGGCACATTACTTAACGACATACGATCCGTACTCGTCACTTAAATTAAACTTAAACGCCACCAATTATAAGCTACCTGTTATGCAATGTACGAACGATATTATTACCGCTCGCTCAGGACGTGAATTCTTAAAGGATTCTTAAACGTTTTGAATTTTGATTCCACCAAAAAGTCGCCGAACACTTATATTTATCGGAAATGTTTTCAACTGACATGGTTACGAAGAGTAATAAATATTTAACTTTAATGAGGTAGTTAATAAATAATATTGACGGAAATGTGACTAAACAATAATTCTTTCACGTCTCTAATCCAGGAAAGTTCGATTCCGCTAGGCCTGTTATTAGCACCATCATCGTGTGTCGGAAACGTTTCAGATTGTCAGCGTTAACGTGCGAAAGAATGCGTAATTAAAGTAAGGCAATTAATGAATTATCTGAACAGACGGCCGCACATTTCGCGGAATCGAAGCGTTTATTATCGTCGGAATAAATAAATTAAATTAAGCACGGTAATAACTGTTCCTGCTGCAAAACACACCTAGAGTGCGCGATTGCATTACTGTCGTTCGATTTTCGTTCGTTTTATTGGAGTTAAACGCGATTCCTATCTCCGGCTTCGGTAACGTACTATTAATTATTATTGCGTGTTATTATCATTGACATACTTCGGTAAATGGGTGACGGTGCGCTTACCGATGGGTTTCAGTTTTCCGTGGTAATTTCGCACGAGCGCGTAAGCGAATTCCCTCAGCGCGTGTTTCGATGATGCGGCAGATTCGCACCGAAGAAAAAATAAAAGTCGCCGGTTCGCCGGTAATTAATTACGAGTGCATCGTTAATAAACGGTGAAAAAATTTATTAATAGCGATTTCATGTTAAACGAGACACGTTCGCATACTTATTTAGCAGCACAGTTTATTACAATTGTGTTGTAGTCTTCACTTTAAAACAGAAAATTTTTAGTTTTTACTTTCAAAATCTTAAGCATAACATCGACTTTCATTTTTTAATAAAAATTGTACATTGTATAACAGATCATGTCGATCAAAATTTGAACAAATTCTAGCTTATCATGTAAGTAAAAAAACTAAAAATAGATGTCTGATACTTTGTGCTCCAAATGTACACGTAAAATAAATTATCATAAAAATTTAGAACATAGTGCCTTTGTTGACGAATTAATTATGACAGTGGTGATCTGCATTAATTTTTTCAGCGCGTCAATTCACAGTTTTGCGTTATTTCTATTTATCATAACTTAATTCTAACGCAATTTGCGTAGATTAGTAATTTTTTTTGTTTACTTTATTTACGTTCTTTAAATTTACAGACTCTGTAAAACTGCGAATACATTTAGGAATGTTATTAGACTGCATTATATTTATTATAATTATAACAAAACAAAGAATTAAAAAATAATCCGTAGTTATAACTGAATATATTGCTGAATACGTACACATGTAATGGAGCAGTCACTGTAAACTACATCGTATCGAGCCTCTGACACATTTAATATAATTTATTTTGTAAACTTATTCCACATAAGAATCGTATCTTACTGAGAACTTCAGAATTCTACTTATTAATAATTGAGTTATAGGTTTACAGACATTACGATCCTTGCAGATTTGAGCAGAATCGATCCATTGATTTCAAATTGTCTAACAGATTACAGATTACAGATTAAAATGATCGTAGCTCTTAAGTTTATTATTTAAATCAGTTGCTCTACTTTAATTAACGTACAGCGTAATTGAAAAGTGAATAGTGACATCAAAAGATGCTGAAAACCACACCTAGTGGTAGTAGAGTGGAGGAAATTAAATTAAGTTGAAATGTTTACGACTAAAAGGAAATAAACTTCTTCGAAAGTAAGCTTTTCTTTTTTTCTTGTTTCAAGGGTCAATTCATAAATTTATTTTCAAATCTTATTAACTATATGCTCTTTTGTATTCTTTTAGAATCCTCAAATTCTTCTGCCTATTAATGTTAATGGACGCACTGACTTTACAAGGTTTCAAATGCAAATATTCTAAAATATGTGTGTTATGACATCATTGAATAATTGAATCCTTTATTCGTTATTTGCCATATTTGTTTGCATTTTCGAACTGTTTAGTAAAAGGGAATTACAGACACTAATTGACCTATTATAGCAACTTTGGGTACATTGTGCTTCAAACGAAAAAGAAAGCCAGTTATTATTACTCCCCGAAAATATTCACAAAAATTAATAAAATTAAAAAGAAATAATCGCTTTTCCTTTTACACAAAATTCGTTTCACAGCTACATTTAATTAAGAAAGCAAAATGAGAAGTGAGAATCAATAAAAACTCGTTAAAGAAACTTTGAAAGTAGCAACATAATGGCATAATTGAGAAACTTAATATTCTTCATCCTCCTCAAAGCCATGACTCTAATCCTGCTTGCTTTGGGTGTGCTCCGTTTAAACAAAATACGGTAAATTTAGAACGGCAAAGAAAACGATGCGTTTTGATGAATTACGATTAAAAAAATGCTTTCTTTTCAAAGTCTACTGGGTAAGAAAGAAGTTTTGTTTTTCCCTGTTTAATCCACGTTGCTTTAAAAAAAATCTGACTCTTTCGATCCATCTAAATATGATGCTTTTGAATGTCTTCTGAACCTTCATACGTTTCGTAACCAGAGAGTTTTTCCTCCATGAGAAATGATAACCGTTGTTATGAAATGTTGGATTCTGAAATTTCTTTTGTTTTGTTGTAAAAGTTACAAAGTTTATCTGTCACGTTAACAATTTAGATTTTTCTCGCTATTTCATTACCTATCTCCAACGTCAACCTTTCAGTTCATGGCGTACACAGATTGGTTTTCTGTCTTTAAGACACATTATTTGTGTAATGTGACCCTCTTTGAAGATGTAATCGTTTCTTACGAGCAAAATTCCTCTGCTTGCTTATGGTTTCTTAAATTGCGGTTTCTAAGTGGCATCCTTAAAACGTACACATACTTATGTGTATGTTAGTGGTCGGCAGTGTGTTACCAACTGCTGTGCACATTTACTACCAACTTTGATTACCTCTTCGATTTCCTTAATGTTTCACTACTTCTGCTCGGTGGTAACCTGTCACGGAAGGCCGTATAGAGCAGCATCTCTATTAAAGTGCACATAATCATCTAGGTAGGATAGAGTCCGGGGCGTGTTCTCTCGATCCGTGTGATTTACTGCTGGCACCGGCACATAAAAGCGTGTATAAATATTTTTTAAACAACCAATTGAAAATGTGTTCTTAATTCATTAGCAGCGCGGATACCGCAGATCGCGTAATAACATTAAATTATTCAGCAAACATATTTAAAGCAAATACGATGTATAAATCAGGTTTTAAATAATGAATATTTAAACGAGCTGCGAGGAAAAATACTACGTGAAAAAATTATTAAAAATTATTATTATAAACAATGATCGTCGCTGGCGTGCTATAAATGAAAAACCTGAATTATTAAACATTTATGAGCACGTACGTAAAATTAAAAAAAGAAGAAAAAAATGAGATGACAAATTGAGCGCGCGACGTGTTGTAAAATACATGTCGAATGTGTTTTCTTTCAGCTTGAATAGAGGACTCTAAACAATTGAATTTATTCATGCCTGTACCGAACGGGTGAAAGTTTTTTTAGAAATGTTACACATCGATTACGGTTAAGAAATTCGTTCCTGATTATTGCGAGCATTATACACAAACAGAATAGTTTCAATTTCTCTCCGCGTGCGTCCGGCTGCGGTCGGTCGTTTACATTCATTGATTCAGTTTTTTTTTAATGGTCACACCACCTTAGGGCCTTTCTGCAAAATTCAAGTTCAACTAGTTGCTTAACTTGATCATTTGACATTACGGCGAAATACACAAGCAAGCACAACTTGCTCTTAAGAAACGAAAAAAAAATGTCAGCAGTCCTAGACAGGATTCTAATATATTTATTTCTAATTAGCGCTTACACTCAACATACAAGGAAAACGTATTCTTGTCCACTCTCTCAAATTTTGATTCTATATTATAATGTTCGTTTGTTATTAAATTATTTTTTCTAATTTTTTGGCAACGTGTAACGTACTACTCGACTAATCACCGCACCAAAACAGTTGCCAGGGAGTCTTTTGGCGAAGCGCCGGGTAATTTTCTCGCGTTATAAGAACCATCGAAAATTTATTGCGCTGAAAGCGATGTGATTTTTCCACGAGTCGGTGCCATGTCTGTAAACAAAAACATGACGTGTCCAGTAAATTTAAGAGTGGAAAATTTAATTCAATTCGAATTCTATCGGAAACACACTTTGCTTTCCCTGCGTGAATCTTTAAGTTCAGAAGTGAGGACGTGAATCAAAAATTGTGGTTCGACACCAACTGGTGATAAAAAAAAGTCTGTGAGACTTTGACTAGAAAAGTGAAGATATTGACTAAGCCTGATGAAACGAAAAATTGAAAGACGGTTGGCACAAATTAATGATTCGTATGTCTGTTTTCACGATAATAGTTTCCGTGATAGTTGCTGTCATGAAAGCAGTTGTCGTAGAAACTATCATGTAAGTAACTTGACAGTAGTTTCCGTGCGCACAGTTAACTCTTAATGGGAAATATAGATTGATTTTCACGCTGATAGTACCGTCATGAAAGTATCAACACAAAAGTAGATGTGATAGTTCCAACTAGAGGCTGATTTTCACCGTGATAGTCTCTGTAATAATTTCTGTCAGTATAGTAATTTGACATCGTCTCCATGCAGATAGTTAACACTTAACCTAAACTGTCACACCCACTTTTGTGATAGTACTTTCATGAGGGTGTCAACATCGTGAAAACCAGCCTTAATGATGATAGTTTCTGTGATAGTTGCTGTCATGAAAGCATGGAAACTACCATCGTGTAAATAACTTGACAGTCGCTTCCGTGCACACTTAACTCTTATCGGAACTATCACATTCACTCTCGTGATAGTACTTTCATGAGAGTACCACCATCGTGAAAACGGGTCTTTGAGGCTAGTTTTCTGTGATAGTTGCTGTTATGAAAGCCCACTTTCGGGATAGTATTTTCACGAGGGTACTATCCGTGAAGACCGACCTTAAGAGTGAACTGCCTGCACAAAAACGATTGTCAAGTTATTTACACGATGATACTTACTAAAAGCATCTATCACATAAAGTATTATCGTGTAAACCAGTCTATACACACCCATTTTCGTGATAGTACTTTCATGAGAGTGCTATTATCGTGAAAATCAGTTTTTTAAGGCCTTAAGCTTGTAAACGTTAGGAATACTTGAATTAATTGAATCTTAAAAATTCAGTTCATTTTTATTTTCACTGAAGATACCGTTTTCTACTTTGGAATGCAATTATAGTAATATAGTGAGTAAGAAAGATGTATAGTGGAAATTCCAAAACCTATTCAAGAAACTATCAAGTAGAAACGTCACGTCAGTGAAAATAATTGCAGTTATATTCAAAAAGTTACAGGGTTTAAGCCTTTTTCTGGAAAGTTTCGGAAAGTTGGCTATGAACCATCCAATTAGTAAGAACGGCAACGAAATAAATAAATTAAATTCTCAATTTTTTTCTCTCAGGATTCGAGAAACTTGCATTTATCAGAAAACTTGACCACCTCATTATATTGTGTACGATATCTAAGATTAAATTTTGGACACATTTCAAAGAACAAGTACACCGGTATTCATTTGCGTCAAAGCACGCTGAAAATTGCATCATTAACAAAACAAGAGCGATTAATTGTTGACGGGATTTCCCAGATGAAATCTGCGCCAACTCAGAAACACGTGAAACATGCAAATTTTTTAGAATCCCGAAAAAAGCTAATATATCAAACGAACGTATTCATATTTTTCAATCCGTTTTATAACGACATACCGATTCGGTTACACCAACACTAGTAATACGTTTTCAAGTTATTAATTTTTTAAAAGATTTTTAACTTTGTACTTTCACCTAACTTTATCAGAATTAAGTTCTGTAATAAAGAAGTTGTTTGGCGTTGATAGTAGCTTCTTGTAGTAAACAGTTGTAATACAGGTTGGGTTTTGATAAAAGCTTTTTATAATAGTTTTACGGACAGTTTAAAAATCGTAGAAAGCTCAGCGTTTCGCCATCGTTTGAGAAATATCAAGCGATAGCGAGACGCGCTTTTTAATCTGTCTGTGAAAAGACTATACAATTTTCATCGGATGGAAGTCTATTTTAATTAATTTTTTTCCCAAAATATATAATTTGTCCTAAAAGAAGTTTTAAATGGATTGTTAAATTTGACAGGATGGATTCTGTCGGTTCGAATTAAGAAATATTTCTGTAATTGCAACTTCTTCGCCTTGACTACGAAAAGAAATAGATTTATGAGAAGAGCAAGCAATGAAATATCACGGATGTGTTTTTAGAACTTTTTTCAATGTAATCGACATAAATCTGCAGAAAATTATACAAGGCAACCTAATTCATTATAAACTAATTAGCACTGGTAACAATTTGCTCCGAAACCTGATTAACTTGCGTCAGAAAGAGTGGAGAGAATTTAGCCCGAAACGAAATCCTAATTTGAATAAAATAAGCGCGCAACGAAATTCCTTTTTTATCGCGCCGGAGAGAAAAAGAATCGGGGCCCATTGTGTCGCTCCCGTCTAGCAATTATCGTCTCGTTAATTGTGTTTTCAGAATAGTTCGATTTTTAAGGCCGAATGTGTCACGATTTTATTTTATTAAGATAGTATCGCGAACATTACGCCGCGGAAAAAATACCGAACGACTAATAAGCTGCTGGTGTTTTGCAACGCCGCTTGCGACGTGTGTACGTATGCCCTGCATTAATTTGTTGAGTTCGATCGCAATTGCAGAAGTATTACGTGTCTTTTGTTGCTAATTAATCTAATATCGACACGTTCTTGCAGCAGCATGCATCGAAAGTTTCACGTTCACGCTGTACATTACACCTTTGTGAAATGTAATAAATAATAGCGGTTTTTATTTTCAACTTCAAACAGTTTCAGTTTACGAGATTGTTACAAAACTTGACCCAGTTAAGATGATTTTAAACCAGAGTTCGAATTTGCAGAACTCAAACCAAAATCGAATATTAAGATTTAGTTGACTCTTCAGTCCCGTAAATCAACTTTTATTTCATAGGCTACAATCTGCAGAAACTTGAAACGGTACAATTTAAGTTGTTGCAAAACTTAACCCAGTTCAGACTAATTTTAATCAGATTTGGATTGCTTCATCTTTATCCAGTCCATTGTACTTCCCAAATTAACGTAACTGATTAGGCGAAATGTGCACTAATCATTGATACAATGTTCTATTATATGAGCTAATCACAGTGAAAAATGTTGTTATAAATGTTATAGTAATGATTTCTAGTATAATTGTTTCATTCAGATCTAGAATCAGAAATTGAAAAACATGATTTGAGCAATTAGCTTAGCTGATTAAATCAAATCTTAATCCCTTGAATCAAATTTAACGCGATTCTGTATTCTGATGATCAACTTGCATTTCTTAACTGCGTAAAATATATAATTTTCATGTAGCATTTGAATACTTACCTTGACCCATATTTTTGTCAACTACTTTTCGACGGCCCCATACATATGTAATACTAGTTTGTTCTAGATCTGGTCACATTCTCAAAATATCAAATATCAGCTGTTGATACGGCGCTAATTAGTTGTTTAACATAACTGCTCGCGCACTAATCAATTGAACCAATATGTGATGTTCCTTTTTTTTTTTTCGCGCTCGCATACGCCGGTACGGATTTTGGCGGCCAGAGAAAGGTGATTTTAGCGCCACTGGAACGCAATTGCTTTTAATTAACGCACAAATTATTTGATGAATTCAAAATCCTTCCGTGTTTACTTTTCGTTAAAAGCGATGCTGACGTTGAATGAGCAATTAGCTCATTTTGACTGTCTGCATTTATTGACCAAGTTTGGCGTCAGAAGGATGCGATTATTGCAGATTTCGAAAAATACTTTTAGTGTCAGGGAAGTCAAGCAATAAAAAGTAACGAAGTTCGTTCTGGAGAAATAAAAAAAATATTCTAAATTAGTTCGATTGTTACTTTCATAGAGTTTCTACTTTGATGAAAGGGCACAGCAACTACATTCATTTAACTGTCATTAAACTAGGTGTAGTAGTTTTTTTTAATTGGTTGATAGACTTACATTTTTTTCTGTTTCGTAAGAGATTACGTTTTTTACCTGACTTGTTTGAGTTATGAAGGACTATGGTCATCCATAAATTCCGAAATATGAAAAAGAAGTCGGAAAAAATGTAGATTGAACAATTTCCATAAATTTAATGATCTCTACGTATCTCGACGAACCATTGTTAAAATCTTTTGATTAATAGTCTAAGATTGTTGTATTTAAATGCTGAAGCCCGGTACCCGGCTTGATTAATGACACGGGAGATCGCTCACAATACTCGTATTTTTTATTATTTATTTTTTTACAGTTGATAGAGTTTCGAGCGCAGGATGAATATAATTAATTTCGAATATTTTAATGATTTTCTATAAATCATGAGCAACTGACAATAAATAATATGCAGGAGAGGAGATAGCGCACAATGAGAAGTAACGCGTGATTGAATGAACAAACGGAAAATAATATCGTCGTCTCTCACGCGAACGGGAAAAAAGCATAAGACATTAATGAGTGGAATCGTATCTCGTATGCGTCGCGTCGTTTATTTTATTTTTTCCGCATTGACAAGTATACGTCCAATTATGCAGCTCCCATGGTGGATGATGATGACTTTTTTCATAGGCCGTTGCACTCATTCAAAATCGTTTCTATTCCTACCCCGTGTTAATACTCTCGTATTTACGCATAACAATTACTTTTGCCATTAGCCTAGCAAAACACGCATATCGAATATACTGTGCGACGCCCGACGTACAGAACTTTGCCAAAAAACCCGCACGCTCGAACGAATAAGGCATACTTAATTTTTTTCTCCTAACAAATTGGCTAGAACCTGATTAACAATCAACTCTGACACATAACGTAAAATTCTACAAAGAAACAGTTGTTTTGTCGTAAATCAGCTGCTCATTGCCAGCTCTTTCACTCTTATGTAGACTTCAATTCCGCTTTGTCTAAGGAGAAACAAATTAAAATGTGTTTGTTACAGAACGATTGCAAATTTTAGAGAAGATTAAACTGAGAAAACTAAATGTCATGGAAAGTAAGAATATGCGAGCCACTTTTAGCAGTCGAGGTAAACTGATAAAAGTAGTTTGGTTGTAGACAATGCTGACTGTAATTCAACCAGTGATATGATAGAAAATAATGGCTCAGCAAACTGTACATGACATCACCATTCGTTTACTAAGTTTTAAAGAAAGACAAGGACAAAATCAATTGGAGCAACTTGATGGAATACATGCGGTCACATAAACGTCAGTATTGCAAAAATATGTGGTGGGACTCGACCGCAGGTTCTTCTAAGCGTTCTCGTGTTAAGATTCTTCGATCATTAACTCTCAATTTCCTCAACCTCTAATTCGGACCTGTGTATTCAGACCCTAAAAGCTTCGAGGCAGGACATCCTCTCTTTCAGAAGTGTATTCCGTTTTATTCTCTTGGCAAGAGCCCTCTACTTTTTCGGACGTTGTGGTGGGTGTAGAGCGACTCCGCTATTGTTTGCTCCCCTGCTGAGATCACATTTCCTGCAATGTTTTTGTTTCACTTTTTTCAATCTCCACTACTGTTTGATTCCTGCTTTTCTTGTTCTTCCCAAATCCTTCTTGCTTCTACTATATTCTCATCTTTTTTCTTCCTACAATAATCGTTTTTTCTCACTTTTATTGGATTACTCAAATCGTAACAGCTCCCAGTCTTACACATAGTTACATTACTCTTCTTAACTATTTAAACATTTGATATGGTATAAAGTATTCTTGCAAGAAAGGAAATAAGTACAACAAAATGTAGAAATTGTTATATGAAGAGCCATTCGGGATTTTAAAAGACCCACTCAAGTAATCAAAAGAGGAAGCAAGGTCGTTCTCAAGCAAGGTGGGGTCATTGACTACAAACATTCGCAGTTCAGATGATACAAGTATTTCGACCTGGATATGCTGTTTTTAAATTAAAAGAAGAGTACGATTGCACAAAACTAGACATCATGAAGAAAACGATAAAATCTATTTTAAATTAAATTAAAAGTAGAGTTAGGTTAAAGAAAGTCCAAGTTACTATGAGGTTATGGCTTGTCTTAGAAGAGAAAGCAGAAAAAGAGAACAGAATTCAGAACTTGAGCATTATTTAGATTTTCCACACGTTTACCAAAAATAAACATATTAATTTCTTATACAGAATTAAAGATCTAAGTGAAGGTCTCGGTTTGACTAGTTTTGTTAGATCGGTGCACATAAAAGAATACTCATGGCACATTGACTGGTACGTTTCGGGATTATTAGGACAACATCAGCTCACTACAATCAGCGAGTAAGTCATTCGCAACTAGGAGAAGATCACAACAATGGAGACCACCTGTGGAATCGTTGGTGATTACGTAGTTGGGTTTATTTAGTTGTCGAAAACAAGGTAAAGGAATACGGAATAAAAATTAACGAAGAAAAATCAGAGCGCTTGAAAATTAAGGGGAAAAGTAAGTCACAAGCACAAATCTCGAGAAAATTAAACGAGTAGAGTTCTTGGGAGTGACATGCAAGAAGCAGCAATAGTTTAGAAGTCAAATAAGACCTCAAGAGCAGTTAACCAGCGAATATACAAACAATAATAAGTAATTTATGGGTGAGATTTGGATAAGACGAGGAAGAACAATTTAGAAACTAAAGAAGATTTCTGGAGAGTCTAGATAATGAAAGACATATGGAACAGAAAAACGTGCTTTCGGCTTTCCATAAGGGGTTACGGTAGTAACATATTTGGGACATAAAAAAAATATTACAGAGAAGAGATAGGCAAAAACCGTTTTGACGAAACATAAAGTTGGAGAAAGAAAGAAGGAGCAGATACAGAAAGGATGGCCAGAGAAGTTATAATAAACTGAAGAATCACGAATAATAGTTAAGAAGAAAGGAATAAAGGATTGCGAGGTGATCAACCTGTAGAGCAACCATATATCGGGCATCCTCAACTTCTATAATTTTCCTTTTACATCCATTGTCGTAGGAGTACAATAAATTGATAAAATTTATTAAATTTATGAGGTTAAAAGAGACCTTCAATAATTACAAGTTTTTCTTGTGTTATTCACCGAAAATGGTCAAACTTAAAGTTAGTAGATATCCAAGTTGGTAGTTTTGGAATTATTTTTGGATACCTTTTTCAGTCGAAGACTCTAGGGAATTGTTTTCCTTTTCGATTTAAAATATTTTCCAGTGAAATTTGTCGTTGTTTGTTTCTTTCTTTTCGAAGTCCTTGACGGTACCAAGGATTTATGAAATCCATTTAAAAGTAAAAAGGATTAAAAGGATTTTTTCCCCGAGTGTCCGTTGTAACATATGCATACGAAGCGATCTAGACAAAGCGCTTTATTACAATTTTTTTATCGAAATTAAACAAGATCGTGACATAAAGGGGTGTTAAAACCATTAAGGGCCCAGAAAGAAGGGTTGAAAATCGTAATATTTCAGACGGTGTTCTTTATTTGCAACTATCAAAGGGATAATTTTTACATTCGAAGGGGGTTAGATTTATACGCACACATGTTTGATATGCAAATTTTAAAAGCGAACAGACCCCTGCGCACCGAATTTGAATATTTCGACGAGATTAGACCGGGCCAGGCGAGTCGCGACCGTACCGATTAAGCGACGAGTTGCAACGTCTGTCTGTTCGACTGTACGAAAACAGTTGAAATATAAATCAAGTTCTGCCGGCCGTATTAACAATTTTTGGGGCATCGAGAAAATGAATTAGCAGCGTTTGTGTGGTTTTTGCCTCGACTTCGAGTCCGGCCTTAATTATTTATTAGCTGGTCGTAACGCGCAGTCTCGCCGAGATTATTAATTATGCGATTAATAATCTCAAAGTTCCATGTAGAAATTTTTCCTAGAACGTTGTTGTTGGTGCTGCTGCTTGCTGCTTTTGTACCTCTTACTTTTTTTTTGCTGGGGATGTCTTCAGGCGATGTCGAGAAGAATTTCGAAATACGCTTGAAATTGTGAATATGTTTATTAAATTTCTAATGGCGGCAAAAAATCGCCGCGAGTTTTGAGACGCAAAATGCGCGAGATTGGACCATTAAAATTATAATTTCCGTGCCGACGCACGTTTTTTTTTTTAGTAGCACACTTACATGTAATTAAACTTTAAGCAAAGCAATTTGCCGCGCTAAATATTCAGAATTTATTCACAGATTTTTGTACTTACATATATAATTTGTTTCAATGTAACGACAAAGCAAAAAAAGTTTACGTAAGGACATAAATATTTTATTATATATTCTGCAAACAAGTATTTTGTTATAACTTTGAAACTTGCCGGAATAATTGTTTCATAAATATTCTTAGCATTCAGTATAAATTAATTTAAACCTAAGAATCAGATTTTTCAAAAGACTATCAATTTTAAGTTGAGATATGTCGTTTTTATATTCCCACACTAGACAGTTTTCAATTTTAATGTAATTTTTCATTATATTGTTTTTTAATCATGTATGCCTTGGTAACATGTTTGGCAATTTGATAGTTTGTATTGTCACGTATCAAAATGAATAAACTCGAATATCGAGCAGTTATAAAATTCTTAACAAGGAAAAACTCCAAAAATTATTCGTGAAGAAATGTTGGCTGTATACGGCGATGAATGTCCTTCCAAGTCAACTATTTGTGAATGGTCAAAATTTTTTAAACATGGTTGAAAATCACTGGTTGATGATTCCCGTCCAGGTCGGCCTCTTGATGTGATCACTTCCGATGTTATTGAAAGAACCAAGTATTTGGTACTAAAAGATGCAAGAGTAAAGAAGCGACAATTAGCAGCTCCATTAGGAGTTTCGGAAACCACGGTTTTCAGAATTCTACAGGAACACCTTGGAATGATAAAGTTGAGTGCGAGATGGGTTCCACGAATGCTTTCGGCATTCCAAAGACCTATTAGGATGGAGACGTGTGAACAACTTTTGGCGCTTTGTGGAGATGAACCAGATTTAATTATCAATCGACTTGTCACCGGAGATGAAACCTGGTTCATGATTTTGATCCTGAGTCGAAACAAGAATCGATGCAGTGCCATATTAAGGGCTCCAGCCCTCACAGATGTTTAAAGTCACCCCTTCTGCAGGAAAAATAATGGCAGAGTATTGTGAAGCTTAATGCTTTGACTTAGAGATTCTATTAAAGTGAAAAGGCGCAGAAAACTGGAGCAAATCTCAAGAAAACACTAAGGGGAACAAAATTTAGGAACGATGACGAACTTATAGCGGCTGTTTAAAGGCATTATTCGGACAAACCAAATGAATATTTTTATAATGGATTAAAGGTTGTTATTGAAACGATGTAGTACTTGTATTCAAAAACAAGAGGCCTATATTGAAAAATAAAATTTCTGATGCTGTTCTAATCGCTTCTTTTCATGCCTAGTCCGGGAATATTAAAACGACCCCTCGTAAATATGTATTTACATATTTCAGTAACATTATCTAACAATTCAAAACTGGCTAACAAAAAAAATGGAAAAAGATAATCCTGCTTGAAAGATCAAATTCTCTAAACCTGAACGAACGTAGAAAATTAAAGCAGCTTCTGCTGCACATTGAATGCAAAAGAAATATTTTAAACCAATTTACTTGTTTCATCTAAATCGTAAATTTGAAAAGTTAGATTTGAAGTCAGTTGAAATATGAAACATATTTTTTCTTTTATTATTCACGTCAGTGTTGATTAAATTCAGAAAAGATCAAAGGCGAGACCCAAAACAAATAAAATAGGGGACTTCCTGAACGCGAAAATGAAAAATTTGTACCTCTGCTTGCTACACATAAAATAGTTTGAAAATTTTATTGAATCCTTAAACCGAACAGAAAAAAAAGAAGGGAAATAAAAAGGTGAAGATTGAAAATTAGAAAATGAAAATTTAATATCTTCAAAGGGATGGTAGATTTTCGTCAAACAAAACCTGGAAAATTTTCAGATTTTTTCGACCATTTACGGCACTGTTAGCACGCCAATTAACACTTACGGACGTTACGCAAACCGAACACGATGAAGGTGAAGGTCTGCGGAATTAAAATATCGAGCTAAGGAGAGCCACGCCGATCAAATAAGGAACGTAAAAAATGCCCTTCGAAGCGGACGAAGTGAAAAAAGCGAATGTACTTACTCTCGTATTTTGACGTTTAATTGTCATGTTTGATACGTTAGTAATTGTTTTATAATTAACTTATCGGGACATGATACTGTTAATGGCCGAGCAGAATGAGGATATTTTAAGACCGTTTTTTTTTCACGTAGGAGTTAATTTGAGCATAGCCTCTTAAATTTTTTATTTTCTTTTTTTCCTGCACAATTAAATTAACTGCTTTTAAAAGAAGAGGCAAAGCTCAGGATAATAAAGCAATTAACATTTTTTTTTACATTAATTTCGCTAACACAAGTTTTAATTCAATTCTATTGCTTTCATTTTGATTTCAGATATTTCAAATTCTCAAAGCTTCTGTTGTGTTTAACGACTCAAAAATTAAATGAGTAAAGCACAGAAGTAATTGGTTTCTTGATTCACTATTTGATTAAATCAATTTTGCCTTTTTCAGGAGACATTTATTTCCTATCGAAATATCAGTTTTCTTAAAAATTATGCTACAAGATAAAAGAGTTGCTTGTCTTTTTGTATTCAAAAGACCACTACATGAAAATAATCATACGCTTTTATACCCCACTCGAATCTAAATAAATCACAGCACGTCTGACATTGCCATTGTCTCTTGCAATATGTTGCCTTGTGTGTTTGCAACAGAGCAACATCGTTCCAACAATAGGGCAAGAGGTTGACTTTAAGGACTATGTGTTTCATGTAACCTCATAGCAAGAAGTTACATGCTTGAATCAGCTTCCGTCATATCACAATAACGACCTGAAACTTGTCTTCTCTTCCTTTAAGGACATCCTATGCAAGCAGCTACCATCTTTCTGTAATGAATTCGAAAGGGTAAGCACTTTCTCAGTGTGTGAATAAAATGTGCAGCGTCAATTTAGTGGCGAACATGTTGTTCCTAGTCAAATAAGGAGTGTTCAATTAAAAAATTCACAAAGTTGTTATTTTTTGAACAATCAATTGTTCGTGGTAGCAATTTGTTTATCGAGAATTTTAGTTTCAAGAATTCTACAGTTCTAGGACAATTTAATCCGAGCACAGAACCCTGTATACGATGTCAAGTTTTTCATAGAATTTACTATTGCTAAATAGCTTAATAATGTACGTATTCAAAACCAACGAGCAATTTTTTCCTAGTACCACACTTTTTGGCTGTTGTGGTTTCAGGGTGTGCCTATTTGTTCATGACATCATCACCTGAATACTCAATTATTAAAAAAAAAGTTAACAGCAAAATATATTGAAGTGTCAGAGTTAATAATATTAACCTCATTTATTGTGAAAGTGCTCTGAAATATAAAATTTCCTTCACAAAATTCATACTTTCATTTAATTTTGTGGAAGGATTTGCTTAAAATTTTCCGATAACGAATCAGAGTTGTTTTTCTATACAAAGTAAAACAAAATTATACAGAGGGAATAAACCCCTCATTTTTTTAAATTTATTCTCTAGCTACTGTTTTTCTGTTACACAGAAAACAAAAAAAAACTAAATTTCACCAGGCTATATAGCACAACATAATGGATTTGCTAATTCAATTACATAGTTTAGACCGATTAGCTTCCTTTTTAGTTTTTATTTTGCTGTTATTGTTTTTTACACTATTAAACCACTCTTTAATGGCACATTAGTTTTCAACTGTGTTTACTAGACTACAGCTACTAACAAGGAAGCTATAGCCTTAGCCTGCGCGTGCCAGATTTCATATTAGCTCATCGTTCGATTATAATTCGAAAATCAATATTCATAGACCTGAATCTGAACGGAAATAAGCAAGGCAACACGAATTCAGATTGACCAGTAATTACCAATTAACAACTTTTTAATTATAAATTGTGTTTTAGATTCAGTATAAATCCCCCGTGATTCTAGTTGTCGTGATAATTTTAATAAAAACAATTTTCCATAAAATTAATAATTCATTTAATATTGAAAAATACTTGTAATGCAGTGTTAAGTGTTATATTAATGTATGCAGTATCATGGCCGTGGTTAACGAGTTTTCTACATTGTATTTAGTATTTACTTCCAGCTAACGCAAAAGATTAATTGTTATAATTAGTGCGATGCAAAGGCCGCGGTGGAGTGAAGAAAAAAAACGAGAAATTCTCAATGTTTGAAAACAATTAAAATTCCGCATAGTTCTTCTACGTCCCGGTATAATTATTCAAGCAAAAATAAATAATAATGCGGCAGCCTACGCACCGCACCGGCAAGAATCGAACCGAGGACCAACATTTTTAGCGTCACTGAGTTATTAATAAATATTAATGACATAGTTACTTATTGTTCTAACTTATTTAGGTGTGACCAAATGCAAAAGTATTTTATTCAATATCATATCCTACATTCGTCGCAGCCGGCAACAATGAGCTGTTTCTGTCGTATTTCAAGTCGACGTCGAACGGGCTTTCGCGACACATATTTTCGAGCGTACGTACGCTCAAATACATGCAGGCTTTCTGGCGTGTCTGAAAACCGTATAGGTAGGTGACCATATCTGTCAAATTACGGGCGACGAGTTGAATACGTAATTGTGATAATGCTTCATATTTTCTATTTTTAATTTTCGCTGGGGCACTGGAAGAGAGCACGCGGCGGATATGTTGGAAACCACTGGAAGGAACTGAAAAAAGAACGAAAACATGACGTGTAGTGTATTGCAAAACCTACTTTATGAATTAATGTAATTCCTCGCGCCCAGAACAAGAAACTAAAGGATTATGAAAATTTTGACTGGATTGCTTAACCGGAGCTTGTTGAATTTAAGCCACGACTCAATGAGAGGTTTTGGTGACATTGGCATATTATAGAACGAACACAATTTTGCAATTAAAACGCCAACAGTAAGTTCGAAGAATAAATCACACACACGAAATGCAAAAGAATGCATTCTACATATAAAAAAATATCTGTAAAACAGATATCACAGAAGAAATAAAATAAGGCAACTCCCCTAACTATCCGAGCAGATCTGTCACTAAAAATTCCAGGTATGTGCAATTGAAATGTAGATTTACAACAGTTACTTTCGATTTAAATTCCATTTTTATAATTTCTCCTAAGTTGCTTGGATAATTGATGAACGACGGAGAGAATATCAATTAAAAACATGTAAATACTTAAAATTTTCTAAATTAATTTGAAAGGCGTCTTATTTTTAGAACTTTCTGAGTAATTAATTGTTTACGTATTTTACATATTTCTACATGCAAAATTTCTTTGGCGGAGTCAAATGTTAACGCGCTTTATGTCACCGCTAAGGTATTTTGAAGATACATGAAACATGTGTTGAATAATTGATTTTTATTGGATTTCAAATTAACACTTTTTGAATTTCTGGTTAAATCTCTTCGCAGAAATGTTGGGAATACTAGTAAATAATTTTACTGCGTGTAAACTAAACAGTTTATTTAAAATTCAACCTTTTCTTTTCTTAGTAATATAAACCATAAAATTCAAAATTGTTTAGTAATATATTACTTAAAGCCTTCAAGAGTAGATTTATGGTTTAATGAGTAAAGTAGTCTTTTGTCCGATGAAAACTTGATAATATATTTCTTTTAATCTGTTAACGGATACTTTAAAAATCGTACATTCGCTCAACGTTTCACTATCGGTTAATAGCTTCGCCACTATCGAGATTTTAAAATGCCCCTTAAAGAATTTGGTGTTTTAAGAATAAATGAACAGGAATGAACAGGCTTACAGCGGTTCAAAAAATATCTGAAAGCCCCCCCATACTTAGGAAGAAACTATTTTGGCTGTATTACCCTAATTTAGCTTTATATAGGTTTTTAATGATTGCATCATGTTTTGCAAACTACTAACAGTTTGACTGATAAATTATTTCGTTTAACACTTTGGAATAATTACATTCTTCTAGGAAAGATACATATATCTGTAATTGTTCCAGGCTTTTTCCGGTTTTGATTAAAATAAATGAAAAATTGCGAAACGCGATGAGTTATCCGTGTTACAAATAATTTAATTGAAGTAGAATGATTCGGTAATTAACTCAAATTACTTAATTCAACGAAAACTGCAGTAGAAATTGAAATGTTTTGTTCAGAAAAATAAGTTGTATTTTTGTTTGGAAAGATTTGTAGTGATTTAATATCGTAAGACTTACACTTCTTTAATGGGTTCACAAAAATTGTTATCAACGTAACAATAATCATAGACGGTTTGGAGGACTAATAACAGTTTAACATATTAGTTAATAATTCAGTTTGAAGCAGGTATTTAGTGGTTAAAGAATTCTTTTACCTATTTTTTTAAACTTACAGTTATACATACAGTAAAATCTCTTTAATACGATTACTCTTATTCAAACCTCCAGTAATTAGAATAATGAATCAGTGGAGTCTCATCGAACTTTTTAAACATATCAAAGCAAATCAAATGTTATCTCACCATCACCCACTCTTACTGTACATACATTCTATTCCTAAACATGTAGTGCATTTCAAGACCACTTTCGAATTTCCACTTAAAAAAAATTTAATTACAGGGACGTAATATTTGGAAATGCGCAAGCCATGCTTGATTCTTGCAAAATTATTTTAACAAAGTAAGAAATTCAATCAACAACCCAACCCAACCCAAGAAACCACTTTAATGATTGCTACTTGCTACTACGTTCTTGGGTTTATCCAAACATATAATCCGCTAAGCCACCAACACTACATAGTGAAGATTTGCCAATACTGATATTCAATGCCTTATCAGAGGTTCACTGTGATGATGATGAGAGTGAAAGCAACAATGAAAGTGATTTTGAAGGGTGCAGTCAATACAGAAATCAGGGTGAGTTAAACAACTTAATTCGAGATTTAAATTTATAGAAGAAATCAGCTGAGCTTCTTACGTCAACACTTAAAGAAAAAGGTTGCCTTCAGCCTGGCACATCAACAACATCTTATCGAACCAGAGAGTGCGATATTCTTTCATATTTCGCTAAGACAAATGATATCGTATACTGTAACGATATTTCTGGACTTTTAAATTTAATGGTCCTTCCAGTATATGAACCAAAAGATTAGCGATTCTTCATAGATAGCTCAAAAAAAGTTTGAAATGTGTGTTACTGCATAATGGAAAGCTTCGATCCCGATAGATCATTCAACTAAACTTCAGGAAGAATATCAAACTTGTTTTAGAAAAAATTTCGTCTGTCCAACATCAGTGTGTGTAGATTCAAAAATGGTAAATTTTTTATTAGTTATGCAAAGTTGATACACTAAATGTCCCTGTTTTCTTTGTCTGTAGGACAGTCGTGCAAGAAATGAACACTGGGGTTTGTGAAAGCTTTAGATAAGATTGGTGATTGCTTCAAATATATTTGTCAATCATTTCCTGCTCTCGCTACAGAAAAATTAAAAGCAGGCATCTTTGATGGACTGCAAATCCGTACTCTTATGAACAACAATGATTTCATAGATCACATGACTCGGGTTGAACTGGAAGTATGGACAAGCTTTGCATCAGTTGTCAAGAATTTTCTGAGGACTCATAAAGCCGAAAATTATTCCGAAATCGTTGACAAACTGCTTCAAAATTTTGAAAAACTGGGAACTCATACGAGTATTAAATTACATTATTTGCATAGCCATTTAGATAAATTTCCTAACAATCTGTGAGATTACAGAGAAGAACAAGGAGAACGGTTCCACCAGGATATCAAGATAATGAAGGAAAGATATCAAGGCCGTAGGGATCGCCACCTTACAAAGAGACTGTCTTGACTAAAAATACAATAGACAATCACATACAAAACGTTCTTCTTAATTCATATTTGTGTTTTTCAATATTTTATTATTAATTGTATTGTTTATCATATAATTTATTGAAATCATTTGAATAAAAGCTTTTAAATATATCGGACTCTTTTCTTTAATTTTATTTCAAGTATGAATGGATTACTTTTATCTCAACAAGTGGAGTCAATTTAACAAAGATGTTATTATTTTCGTGTTTAGTAGACCAGAATTACCTAAGTTTGACTAATAAATCCCATGCCGCAAAATCAATGCTCCCCTGTGTAATAATTGATCAAATGGGTGATTTAACAAAATCTAAAGTTTTGTGTAACTAAAGCGGTTACTAAACTCTAAATCGGTTATCAAAGAGTAGCTTGAAAAAAAGACTTATCCCCAATTATGCCAACTTGCACAAATTAAGAAAAGCTATACAGCTGACATTAGTGAATCTAGGAGTCACTAGTGTTGACCTCCAAATAAATAAAAAGAAAACCTTTTGTTCGGTATCAATAAATTATTGGAAATGATAGAAATCAGATTTCCAAAAAAATTGTTTGAAGGCGACAAAAACAAATTGAAGATATTAGACAGACTGACGAAGAAAAAGAATCTGTTTCAACGAACGTTACTGCTACATTCAAATTTGCCGTAGACCGAGGAATACGTTTAAGTATGTATCAGCCTTAAATCAGCTTACTTGTTGCAGGTATAAAAATACATGAAGGTAGAATATGGAAAACTGATTAATTATTCACTTTGGATTGTTGTAGCTGCAAAGTAACCATAAAGAGCCGACATCTTAACATGTGAAGGTATAGGAAAATATCTTATAGATTGTTTCCGGGATTACATATTTGTAGAAGATTGTCTTGATCAAAGACAATAAATTTCGTTGTTTGTTCGAAATCTGTTATTATCAAGTAAAAGGCCAATAGGAAATATTTTTTTGACTAAAAGAAACAGTAGAAATGGCACCCTTCATATTGATTTGAGGAAACTTGTTTATACCTTATAAAATGTGAATGGAAGCCCAAAGTATGTAACCATGTTTATTTCCAAAATTACAATCAAAGTAGATTACGTTTTTCTGTTTCAAAATTCATGAATTAATTTATTGCTTCTTTAAGCTAGCTTAATAAATGAATGAAATAAAGGCAACATATTTGCCAAATAGCCAAATTCAGATATTTCTGAGGAAGTTTATTGATAAGTATGCGAAGTAAGTTGCTTTATATTGTAGCTATTCTTCTAGTAAAGATGATGATATACATAGATAAATAGATTTTATTATTACATAACAGTCATCTTGAAATATGTAGATGACATATTAGTAGGATGATAGCGTCGTATGTAATGGACTGCATTAACGATAAGTAAATATGGTGTTACCTGTACATTGGTATAAATACTCGCATATGTTGTTATAAAATTCGCGGAATTTGCATCAAGTTGAAGTAAACGAATACTTCTTGAGCAAAGATAGAATCATTAAAGCGCATTAAACGCAGAAGAAAACATAAAGTCAGTTGTTCGGAGGCTGCTACCGCCTGTTCGGATTTTTGTTGCACGTATTAACGCGCTGAGCGTATCTCGTTATAAGCTTAATTTATTTCGCGGCGTATCAATAATTAACACCTTTTATAAATTATGGCAAAAATAAATTAATAATAATGTTAATAAAATCGGAGCCGGTAAACTGGTTTGCCCCGCGCGCGCGCGCTTATCCTTGCCGTTCGCATTTTTCCCCGTACGAAAATCGTAACAAAACCGAACGATTCGGTTCTGGCGTTGCGAGATTAGAAGTAAATATCAAGGTAATTTTTTGCGGCGTACTCGAGAAAGAATTAAATACCTGTAATTCCATGAATAAACATAAATTTCATTTAAATGCTTTTGTCGTGCGATTGTGATCGGGTTCGTGTTTTTCGTCGTCGTCCGTTTCGTTTGCGTCATTTTCAATTTCGAAAACTGACTTTAATAAGTCGCTTTGTGTGCCGGACGGTTTTTACAGCTGCTAGTTTTACAAACAAAGGTCACATTCGAAACATACCTTCGCTATCACTTGCTCAAAATCACATTAATCCGACAGTTTCCTACTGAATTCAATGCTTTACGCTTCCATTGCTATTTATTACACGTTCTGCCAGTAGTTCTTCGTCAAACGCCAAACTATTTTCTCTTTCAAATTAGAAAAGTCAATTAAACTCAAATTTTTAGAAAATTCTTAAAATATACACCTGACTGAATAAATAAATTTAGTGAACCAGGACGTCTTAAATTTCGAAAGGAAAAAAGTTCAAATATTTTTTTTAATTCATTTACTTTCATGTCCGTATGAGAAAATCCAAGTGATTGGAGGTGCAAGATCATTGACTCTGAGTTTATATGAAATGCGAGATTGTAGCAGTTTAATGTATACAAAAGAAAGAAGCGTAAAAGATAACTTTTGACATATCACCGGAATAAAAGAGAGCGCCCGCTGAACTCAAAGAAGAAGGCACGTACACATACAAAGTAATTTAATGTGGTAGCGTCGAATCGTGCGCAGTTAAATATGAAAGAGAATCTCGAAAAAATGCAGAAAATCCCTTACTAAAGTTCTGGTTGCTCGGAACATGTTAAACAACTTTGAAAAAATAAAATGACCAAAAACTGCATTGAATTCGGCTTAAAATGTAGGAGTGTCGTTGATGGTGCGCGTTTTACTTTTTGTTGTTGTACGTCCGAGTGCGGCTGTGTCCGTCTCGCTCGCCTTAATTGAAAATTAAATGGCCCAAGAGACGGAGAAAATTGGGAGAAGATTAAACACAGACGCATTTTAATCCAAATTCCTGTGACTATTTATGTCTTTTTTATGCCTCTACACAGTTATATTTTTTAGGGTTTTTAGAGATTTTTATCGCATTAAAAGGCAGCTTAATTTTTCAAGAATCCGATACTTTATACCAGAACCTTTACTACTTTAAGTATTTTTAAGGAATATTTATTATTTTCGATTCGTAAATTACAACTCTCAAATGTATTTTAACACCGACAAAACCATCGTATTAACAAGCAGGGTTAAATCATGTTTATCATCATTGTCACTATAAATTATAATTCAAATAAATCTGATAATCATATATATACCATATACAACAATAAATAAAAATATAATAAGCAACAACTATAATAATGGAGTTTTATAATATTCACACAAATAAATAACTCTTTCTAGAATTCATTCCATTTGCTAGTTTATTTAAGGAAAGTCTACACAATACAACATACAAGATCATTTTGATAATGACATTATGTCGAAACTACGATAAAGCTCTTAAAATAAAGTAACTGGTTTCTTGATTCCATGCAAATTTAAAATGGGCTACCACAAAGTAACAGCGTAACTATCCAAATAATTTGGCATTTGAGTATTACAGTTTTATCTCAATTAACTGCAAATCACTTGTAAAAACACTTTATTTAGGTGTAGTGACATAAACAACATAAGTAATTTAAAAGCAATTCGAGTTTACTATCAGTGAAACATCATATTGCTAACAGAGATTGCATTTGCAATAACTTTCTGATTTTAATGTTATACATCCTTTTTCCATGACGATATCGTTTCGTTTTTATGTGAATACCTGAATTCATCTAATATTAATGAATTTTAAATGGACCCCACCTGATTGATACCGAATTAATCGATTTTGGTATCTGTACGGAATATATTGGCTGATTGAGACGCGTAGTCAAAAATTTCCGTTAGCTATTACTTTTTAATAGGCTAACATTAAATTCTGAAACGCAAATATATTTTTATACGAATATACAGGGAAGATTTGAGAAGTCACTTAATACCGATAAGCTTTTCATAATAAAAACTAACTATCATATCAGCCTTCCAAGGGAGCAAATATTCTTCTTAGGAGGCATTCCTCATTTAGTGGCAATAGTTGCAATATAACTTTATGATTTTTACATAAACATATTTAAATTTCTCCTACATTTATTATATTATATTATCAAAAAAGGAGGATGCTTTGGTTTAACTCTAATTAGAAGCTTCAAAATATTGTTACTTTTATTTTCAAATAAATAATGTGACTCTTGGACATGTTTGCATTTCAATTGGTTGGTAATATGTAATATAGACAACTACTTACTGTTCAATTTTGTATGGAACCATTACGATTCAATCACCCAGGTGGATCAGTCTCCCTTCCTTTTCTCTTTTGTCTCTTGACTATGGTACGACATGCGTCTGTGTCTGTGACCACCTGTCTTCATCCGACTGTGCCAATCTTAGCCCTTCGTATTTTTCATGATCCCAGATGTCATTCTGATATAGTTTTTTATTTATTGGTGTTATCAATGTTTCCATTACTCTTCCTTTCATCTCTTTTCTTCTTTTCGTGTCATGATATTGTTTTAACTGAGCATTTTATGTCTAGCTTGATTATTGAATTGTATATTTTCGAGTCGTTTTCCTTCATAATGCTTCTGAGTAGCGAAAAAAGTTCTCTTCGATTGTTTCGTTTATTTCCACTAACTTGTTTCCAATTCATTTAGAGTTTCTTATATACATTACACACACTTGTAGATGTTTTTTAAAAAAATTCTCTAACTATCTGCGTTCAAACGCTCTTCCAGTGCATGCACGGGTAAGAAGTTGTCGTTGTAAATTCCACCCCAGACATTGATATTGAATCTTTGTTGAAAATTAGGTTGTCTAATTGCATGTGGATTTTGTATTGCCCAAATATGATCATTATGGTAATTGTTAATACTATCTCGTGTAAAGCACGCTTTATCCGACCACAGAACATGTGAAATGAAGTTATTATTTTGGGCATGATGTTGGAGTAACCAATTACAAAATTCTAACCGTCGCTGAGCATCTTCAATCTGTAGAGCTTGAACATTTTGTCGATGGTAAGGATGAAGGACTTCGCGGTTCAGAGTACGCCATGCAAAATTTTGACTTACGTGTAGATTTTGTGCTATTCTCCTAGTACTAGTTGAGAGATTGTCAATGACAGCATTAATTACAGCTTCCTCCTATTATACATATGGTCGAATAGCTTTCGTTGGGGCAGGTCAACCTGTTTCTTGTAATCTTATGAAAGATTCACCGAAAACTGAGTGATGCGGTAGATGACGAAATGGAAATCTTTCTTGATATTCTCGTGCCGACTGGCGTGCATTTCTATTGCAATAACCACACACGAATATGATATCGGCATACTTTTCACTGCTATAAGTGTACATTTTAAGTTGTAATTGAAAACACAATCTGACAAGGGTATTTCTGCTTGTTTCTAAGCAAACATTGTTTTATTATTGATAAATCATAGAAATGAATGGAACTTATTATTATTATTAAATTCGCTATTATTTTGAAACATTAAAATAACTAGAATCAAGACTTTGAAGTCTTCTATTTCTTTAAATAAATGAAATTGGACAAATGTCCTAATGACTTTTTTTCTTAAAATTACATGAGCTTTCATATGGCGAAGCTTGTCGGTGAGCTAATAGATCACCCTGTATATCTACACCATTATTGTAATCTTTCTATTATTTTTTCTAAACTCTTTTTGTTTGGTGTTGCATCTTATATTCAGGACGTTTTCGGAAGTGTGGCTGAAAACGAACGTTGGTAGAATACACAAAAAAAATTACACATTAAATTTATTTTTGAGCAAAAAAAGTGTTCGGTCATATACCCAGTACATAGATTTACATGAATATAAGATGCAACACTAAACAAAAAAAATTATATGTGCTGAGGAATAAGAAAATTTCTTTAAATAAATTATCAAAAACAAAAACGTAACAATTACTAGAAAAACTCGCCGTTATGGTTTTAATTATTAAACAAAAAATTAATGTCAACAACTAAAGAGAAAATGCCATGTTTGTCAAAATATTGAAAAACAACAGAAATTCAAAATCAGTAGCGTGTACCAATTTTAAGTAATTTATAGTCCGTATCTAATTTAGGTTTTTCGACTGAATTCAATAATAGAGTAATCTGGACCCTTCACAGAACTTCACGTCCGTAGGTCACAGTACTTTTCATAATCGTTTTGCATATTTATACGCAGTTTCGTTTCCTATAATACTGAAAAAAGAATGTTTTAAGTAGAAATTGTTGCATTCTATGTTGCGCTTAATTCAAAAATTATTTTAATTATTATTTATTAGCAGTAAATTACAGAAGACACGGAGTACTAGTTGCGACGCCGGAAGGCAAAAGAATATGAGAAGAATAAGAAGGAGATTTACTGGCTAATTAGCTTTTAATAATATGTCTGGAAAATAAAATTTATGAAATCTTTGAGCCAATTTCGGAAGTGCGACTCATTTTTCATTGCAAAGTTTGAATAAAAAGATAATAAATTTTGCTTAATCCTAACTTACCTAAGAAATAGAATAACGTATAATTTGGGATAAGTTGTTTTATTTATTAGATAACAGACCTCATAATATTTCACTCGATCACTCAATATTGTACGTCGACGAGATTTTTAAGAGATCTCTAGAATTAAAAAAAATTATGAGACTTAGAAAGGCGTTAAAGCTGTTTTGCACTGCCCAAGTTCTTGTATAAGATTTGGTTCAATTCCTTAGCTTCAATTGTAAGAAAAACTACCTGAAAGAAATAGAATGTGTTCTATCTCTATCAATATTTGCAACCCGAAATTTCTTATTTCATATATTTATTGCAGAAATTGAACTGAACGTTGTACAATAAATAGGGTAGACTAAAATAGCCCTTGAAGATGAATTTAAAAAAAGAAAAAACTGTATTTAGAACTCTTTTTCCTAAGACATTGAGGTTTGAACTTTGTTTCTAATTTTGTAATAAAGTTAATGTAGGACACACGTTTGTAGATAACTAGCTGTGCTAACTGAAGATTTGCAGATATATCTACCAAATCGAAAAATAAATTCTTAAAAGTAACATTGTATTCACGGATGTACCTATGTATGTTTTAAATTTTGTGCGTATTTGCAATTTTCTAATAGAAATTCTCGAACTATTTATTTTCTATTCACGTATCAAAATTTTACGATTAATTTAATATACAAGTGTAAACAACATTCCTGGAATCAATTTTTATCGAGCAATAAATTCGAAATCGACCGTAAAACCGACGCATTGAAGAAAATCGAGGCAGAAACACCATGGAACATTCGTTGTGAATTTCTAAGACGGAAAGGCGATATTTTTTTATCTTTCTCCCACTCACGGATGTAGTAATCAAAACTATGCAGATAATGAAAACGGCTTAATTCCGAGCTATGTTTTTTCCCGGTTATGAGAAAAAACGCAATTAAAATTAAAACCGCTAATGTGTGCATATGTGTGCGAAAGGATGAACGTGACGAGGAATTAATTAAAGACGTTGTCATTATTGATTATTGCCGCAGGTTCATTTGCAGATTATTGAGGAAAATGTGTTGTGTGTAATTAATTTGAAATAATTTGTTTGAATTGTGTGAAAGACCTTAGCTTGAGAATAATTTGCTCGACGAAACATTTGTTCGATTGTAAATTTATTTAAAATATTGCTAATGAATTACAAAACTTCTTAATTTATTTATTAGTTAATAAATTATCCATAAAGTTCAATGTTAGTAATTAATAAGAGACAGCAACTAATATTTCAAATTTCAATTCAATTTCTGTTCTGTAGAGTAAGAAAATATTTTTTCAAGAGAAATAACTTACAAACCTAAATGATAAAATAAAATGATTCCTATACAAACAACTTCAATTTTAAATAAATTGAAATAAAATTTCTGATGCACAGTTTGACTTTATTATTATTATTTTTCAGAGATTACGTCAATACTTATGTTATTTAATTATACTTAGGTATAAAGATCTGGTAACATTAACTTGCATCTTAATAATTAAATTTATTCTAAATTTAACGCTGGGAGTATTGTATGTGAATTTGAAACGTTTTCTATTAGAATTCTTTCTTTTCTAACTGTAACTGAAATATTCCTATTGATATTCAATAAACATTTGAGAACTGCAGAACTGCTTGCAGCGACATCGAACCTCGTAGGTAGGTAGGTAGTAATACCGGTCGAATCGAACGCGAATGCTCCAGTTTGATCATGGGCAGCCCACTTCCGTCCATAAGAACAATTAAAAGATTTCGGACCTGGACACGTCGCTAATCAATTAAAAAACTTTTAATTGACTGTTTCTAAGAATTTTTTTTGTTTTGCCGTTATGAAATCGAGCAACGCGGACTTGGACAGCCCAGGCACTAGAAACGGATCCGGAGGAATTTGAATAATTAATACACGAAAAAGAACAAATTGCCGAGAATTCGGGGTGCCCCCGGCGATTTATTAATTTCTTTAGAAAAATTAATGGCACTTGCGCCGGCGTAGTACCGCCAGCGCGGTCGTTACTAATTGATAAATTTTGAGATTTCAGGCGAGCAGGTATTTGTGTGTCCGTGAGCGATGTAAATGTTTGAATATCAAATAAATCAACCGGCTCTTTGCTGATATTTTTTACTGCCCATTAGTCGCAGGCCCAGTGAATGGAAATCGGTGAATAATTCTCGTTTTATGTTTGGTGTATTACACACGTCTTAAAAATATATATATCCTATTTACATTTTTGCAACAACACATTGGGAACCGAAAAGAAATTCTATTATTTCTTTGTTGCTAAATTTAGAATACGAGACAAGTAGGAGTAAACAATGATGTCTACATTCATAACAAACGGAACATAAATACTTAACAACGGCCAATATTAAAAAAAAAAAAAATATATATATATATAGAAATTTAGGAAGAGACAAAAATGGAATGAAAAATCAAGGAAGAATTTGCCACCAATTCTTTTGAAAAAGTTTCCCTTTCAAATGAATTTGAAACTAATTTGAAAACGAAATATGAAAAGGTCATTTTAAGACAGATTGCTTCAAAGGATTAGTTCCTTTGAAGAGGTCAGGAAATTTCTAGTTGAAATATGTTAGAAAACGTAACAACACTTAAAAATGTAGGGTGTGATCCATCCGAGTACGATGTGAACAAATTCTCTCTTCGGCGTCTGAGAATGGAAAGCAAAAAAAATGGAGCTCAAGATTTAAAGAACGAGTTTTCAGCTGATTACCTTTTGACTGTTCATTTGAACGGAAAAATTTCAGAAGATATTGTAGGTAGTGTTTCAGGGAAAGGCATTGACTAATTACTTTCAATACCAAAACTTCCATCAGGAAGCTACAACCACTGCTCTTCACGAAACACTAGATTCCTGGGGAATTGTTGAACAAGTAAAATGTTTGAGTTCATAGAACATAGAATTACAAAGAGGAGCGTGTGTCCAATATTGAGCAAAAAATGAACAAAGACTTGCCGTCATCACGTCCTCGAAATCGTGCTCGAAGCAGTTGTTAAGACAATTAACAGGTGTTAATTAGGGTGTCAACATGGCCTGACATACTGATGTTCAAACAATTTAAAAAATCATGGAGCTCAATCGATCACGGTGATTTTCAGACTGCTATAACTGATGTTTCACTTCATGAAAAAGTGTTCAACAGTGCTTCAAATATCATTGGGTTTGCCAAAAATCAACATAAGGGGTTTCAGTCTTGAGACGACTATAAAGAATTTTTAAAGCTCATCATCATACTTCTTGCAGAAGTTCACAAAAAAGGAATACGCTTTACAGCTCATTGAAAAATATTTATTCAGAGATCAATTTAGACTGTCCGAGTAAAAAGAAACTAGAATTCGCGTTATTTGGTCGTTTGATGTGAAATGTTATATTAACAGCTGGTTTCAAACAGTATCTGCTTGTTTTACCCCAAGGTATGATACGCAGCTCTTAAAAAATCTAAAAGAGCATGACAGTATCATTTATGAAATTTCAAAGTCTGCAGTGAAGATGATTCTCGGACATTTGTGGTACCTGTAAGAGGAACTTGTTGGCCCTTGTGTTTTTGATGACTATGTTTCTCAAGAAACGAAAAAGAAAATGGTGGATATTTTAAAAACGGAAGAAATTTATGAACTCTTGAAACGAGCCTGAATTGATCCAAATGTGCTCCTTAAAAAGAGTCTTCACGATTTCATATCAACTAACACAGTGAGTTTTTCTTTTAATCTTGAATACCTTCACAGTTTCTGCAGAAAGATGTTACAGAATGGAAAAAAGACGAATCGTACAAGAAAAGTAAAGCAATAGTTGGTTCATTAAGAGTTGGAAATGATAGAACATAACATGGAGTGGCACTTATGGAAGAGTACAACAAAAAAAGCAACCAGGTGGTTGTTAGTAAAGTAATTTACAAGCAAATATCCAGACTCTAAAAATCTACTCTAATGTCTTAAAAGGAAGTATAAACAATAAACTGTATTTCTAATTATCCCTGAAATTAAAAAACTTTCAGACGTAGTAATAACCCCTAAAACTTGACTTAAAAAGTTGAAGAAATTACATTAATTCTTTTTTATATAACAGATCAAAATGCATTGAAAATTTACAAAAATTTACTCTCTCACCTTACTCTATCCTCAAAAATATTTATTGCCTCAAGGGGAACTTTTAAGACCTGGTTTGTTCTCCATACGCACGTAGATATAAATCCGCTTATGTTACTTAAGCTGATACAGTCACACCTCTATAACTCGAACCTCCACAATTCGAAATTTTCTGTAAATCGAACTTACTGATGTTCCTGCACATTGTGTATAAATGAAATCTTTTTCTTTGACTCGAAATTTCTTTAACTCGATGCAGTTATCCAGTCTCTTGAGATTCGAGTTATAGACGTTTGTCTGTATTTGAAATTCTAATAGTAAACCTAATTAAAATTAATATTGATTAGATGATATGACACATTTAAATATCAGGTGATCCAATTCAAAATCATTTTCAGAAAGTCATGGAAATAAGAATCATGTCTTAATTTTCTTAAGAGATGTTGTGAACCTAGCTAAGTCATGAGTCCATGGCCTTCTGAAAAAGACTTCCAATCTCTCCAATAATGTTAACAATCAAAACAACAAATCAAAATGTCTTCTACCATCATTACGGTGCAGTACAGAACACTTTCGACATACCAAAGAACACTGCTCTATAAAATCATTAAGTCATTTTTATTCCACTGGTTCATGTTATAGAATTTTATTCACTTACAGGGACGTGGCAGAAAACTCAGCTGAAGAAAAACGCTTAGCTTCCCTTCTAAGGTAAAAATAATTTTGCATAAAATAGCAATAACATAAGGTAATAATAGAGAGAAATCGATTTTCTTTAATAAACAAAATTATTCTTTGATTAAGCGAATTAAAATAGGAAACTAAACCATAATAATGCATTCTTAGTGCCAGATTGAAGAGTTGATGTAATGTAATTGTTAAAAATTGAAAATTAAACAAACTTGAACAATATCGAAATTTCAGAATAACTCGCTTTACTCGTTTCCAAGGATTAGCTACATTACACGAGAGAGACTTAGTGATCCAAGAGTAGCTTTATAAATGGTTTCCAAGAAGTTCTATGAGCGTTTAGTAAAAAGATTCCCCAACTATTTTGAGTGGCACACACGTGTTGTACATGCCACAGTCCATTTGTTTGATATGTAACTATTTTTCTGTGCACATATTAAAAATCCTAAGTTCTAATACTAAAGCTTGAGCGCAGGCATAAAATTGTATTTGTATATTTGGTCATGTAATGGACAAATTCTTTTGGTGACAGGTTATAATGTGTGATGTTCGTGCCGAAACGTTTCCAAACAAAGAAACGAAACGAGTAGACAAACGAAAAGGATCTATTTTATGTCTCCCAAATTTTATGTAGATAATGGCTGCATACATGATATTTATTATTTATGTAACAGACTTATAATTGTCCTGCCCAGTAGGATTACGTTTCGGTGATTCAGCGGCGGTTCCATTTCGTTTCTCCTTTTTTTTTTTCAACAAGCGATAATACAATAATCTCGTTTTGTATAATAGTAATAATAGCAACTTGTAGCTCGTTATTGGTTAGCTATTGCGATGATCGTGAACATCGTTCCTTTCTCCTACTCTCCTCCGGCAGCGAAGTCCGACCCAAAACGGGGCGTAAAACCTCTTAATAAGCGTAATTGCCCGTCGTATTTGCCATGGAAATTAAGTTTAATTGTATTAAAAGTTTAAACATCGCCGGAGAGCAAGACAGAAAGAGAGAGAGAGAAAGAGAGAAGCATTGCGCAATCTTGCTCCTAATTTATTATTTTACGAAATATACGTGTAAATATGTGCGCCTGTTTTTTCTGTAAATTTGAGGATGATTAAAGAGCCGCGCGCATTTCGGCTTTCCTAAGATGAAAGCAACTGTTCTAATCCGTTATCGTAAATCCAAGGCGATTGTTCCTCCACCGGTTATTACAAACAGCGCTAAGTGATGAACAAATACCTGAACACACGTTGTGCCACAATTGCCGCCCGCTTAATTGCCGCGTAAATCAAATTAAGAAAAAAGTTTTGTTTTGCTTGGATTTAGTAAGAGTTTGCAAGTCGCATTAACGATAATGTTTATTTGACACAGATTCTTGATATTATATTTTAGTAATCATATTGAACATAAGTAGAAACAGATTCGATGTTGAATTCTTAAACTTTACCAGTAAGTCTTTTGTCTCATATTCATCTAAGTTATAAGTTCCAAACTGAACTTTTTAACGATGCTTTTCTAGCAGAAAGTAATTGAAAATCAAAAGACTATTAGTGAATAAAAATAAAGGTACACTTAAATCAGATATGAAAAGTGAATCCCAAAAAGTAAAAATAAAAAGAGAAACAATAATAAAATACGGAATTTCAAACAGAAATCAAAAGATCGATGATTTTATCCGGCGGAGAATGATTATAACGTAAAAAACAATAATTCGGCACAAAAGAAACGAAGGAAAATTGAAACAAGTAATATCGAAATACTAAAAATATATTTCACGAACTTAAAGCTTCTAAAAAATCGTATTTAATAATCACATCGACATCTTTTACTATAAAAATTCAAAATTAAAATAACAAACAATCACGTTTATCTAAGAATAAAGATAAAATACAATAGCCCTCATCACTGAGTCCGCAGAAAATCGAATGATAAAATTAGTAACCTCTTTGCAAATTTTTTAATTGTTATACATAATATAATTTCACTGCTAATTTACACATATGACATTAACGTGTGGGATCTGAGTCATATTGAAAAAATAGAAATAGCTCAAGATAAATGCCTTTGCAAAAATCTACCCCGGGCTATATTATGAGATCGGAATTTAATATCCGTTCTAATTCATATTATTGCTATAAACAGGCATTGACCTTTATTATAAAAACTTTAAATACGACTGACTAAAGTTATCTCCACAGGATGTAGAAAATATTAATTAATTTACAACTAACGTTCTTAAGCTACAACAAAAATTTGGCACTTCTGAATGCGACCAATGTATCAGATAAAACATTTTGGAAATAATTGTCAAAAATAGCAACAAGTCAAGTGATTCATGGTGATCCTTTCCAAAATAGATTATACTGGATTTTGACAAGTTTATTCCAAATTTAAGAATCCCATAGTATAGAAACTTATTGTGTATTAACAATCTTTGTTAATAACACTTTTCTGTAAGGTACAACAAAATATAGTGTCGTCAATTTGATAATGTGAAACATATACTGTAATTGTTGCCTGTTGACCTATAAAAGCCAAGAAAATAATATAGGGAGGCGACGCTCGCTTCATGTTTTCTTATATCATTTGTCAATTAAACTGTCACGTTGTTAGGTCTTTAAAACTATTTTTAACATGGACAGCAAATTAAAATGAGGAGCTGTGATAGAGCTTTTGTAAAAAGAAGTTTGTTCAACTTCTGAAATTCATGGAAGGCTTTAAAAAAGTGTATGGTGATTCCATAATTGATGTCAGGAATGCGCGTAGATAGGCAAACAAATTTAGGGCTGATGAAACCGATAGTTATCATAAACAGATGAAACAAAGTTGCGCATTGATCCAATGATCAACGTGTTCGGAATATTGTTAATACTTTGAGATGTGAACACAAAGTAATCGAGAATATTATACGTGATCTTGGATATTCTGAGGTATGTGATGGAGGAGTTCTACGTCAGGAAACCAAGGGAAGAAGAATGGAGATTTGCGCTGATCTCATAAACAAACGTTAATCAAGAGAATGGCGTCATACATCATCATCCAGTCCAAAAAAATTGAAAGTGCAAAAGTTATGGAAACTGTGTTCTGGATGGCTTGTCGTCATCAAGTCCTGGAAATCGTGCTCGAAGCAGTTGTTAAGACAATTAGGGTTTCAACATGGCGTGACATACTGATGTTCAAACAATTTAAAAAATCATAGAGCTGAATAGATCACGGTGATTTTCAGAGTGCCATAACTGATGTTTCAATTCATGAAAAAGTGATCAACAGTGCATCAAATATCATTGGGTTTGCCAAAAATCAACGTAAGGTGTTCCAGCCTCGAGATGACTATAAAGAAGTTTTAAAGCTCATCATCATACTTCTTGCAGAAGTTCACAAAAGAGGAATACGCCTTATAGCTCATTGAAAAATATTTAATTAGAGATAAATTATGACTGTCCGAGCAAAAAGAAACTAGAATTCGCCTTATTTGGTCGTTTGTTGTGAAATGTTATACTAACAGCTGGTTTCAAACAGTATCTGCTTATTTTACCCATGATATGCAGCTCTTAAAAAATCTAAAAGAGTATGACAGTATCATTTATGAAATTTCAAAGTGTGCAGTGAAGATGATTCTCGGACATTTGTGGTACCTGTAAGAGGAACTTGTTGGTCCTTGTGTTTTTGATGACTATGTTTCTCAAGAAACGAAAAAGAAAATAGTGGACATTTTAAAAACGGAAGAAAATTATGAACTCTTGAAACGAGCCTGAATTTATCCAAATGTACTCCTTAAAAAGAGTCTTCATGATTTTATATCAACTAACATAGTGAGTTTTTTTTTTATCTTAAATGTACCTTCGGAGTTTCTGCACAAAGATGTAACAGAATGCAAAAAAGATGAATCGTATAAGAAAAATAAAGCAATAGTTGGTTCATTGAGAGTTGGAAATGATAGAGCAGAACGTGGAGTGGCACTTATGGAAGAGTCCAACAAAAAAAAAACAATTAAGTAGTTGTTAGTAAAGTAATTTACAAGCAAATATCCAGACTCTAAAAATTTACTTTAATGCCTTAAAACGAAGTATTAACAATAAACTGTAGTTCTAATTATCCCTGAAGTTAAAAAACTTTCAAACATGGTAGCAACCCTTAAAACTTGACCTAGAGAGTTGAAGAAATCACAGTAATTCTTTTTTATACAGTAGATCAAAATGCAGGGTGACTCATTGAAAATTTACAAAAATTTACTGTCTCACATAAGAACTACCCTATATTATACTCAAAAATATTTATTGCCTTTTAAGACCTGGATGTTATTTTAAGCAGATACAGTCACACCTCTATAACTCGAACCTCCACAATTCGAAATTTTCTGTAAATCGAATGATCTCATAAACTCTCTCGAGAAATATGGACCACATTTATTCGACATATCTAGATCTACGTATGATCCAGAGACAAAAGTTAATCAAAAGAATGGCATCACACCAGTCCAAAAAAATTGAAACTGCAAATGTTATGGAAACTGTGTTCTGGGATCATCAGAGTGTAATATCTTGAACACTCAACGATACATAAAAAGCTTAAAGAAGCCATCGATAGAAAAGACACCATGACATTGCAAAACCCCATACTGTCACAGTTCGCCACAATCCAGAAAGTGGGATGGGATATTTACGCTCTATCCAGCTTTTAATTCCAATTTAGCCCCGTCCGATTTAAAGGTGATCAGATTTCACTTATTGGAGGACACAAAACTGGCTGTTAGACAGTGGGTGCAAAATATGAGTAAATCTTTTTTCCAAATTAAATTTGATCGTTTGGTTCAAAGATAGCACAGTTGTTTAAAAAGGGAAGGAGATTTTATTGGAAACTAGTGTAATGTTAGCTTATGGTTAAATAATAAATATAACTTCTTCATGTAAGGGAACTTTAGACCAAAGTATTACTTTCGGTACAAGCCTCTCTCTAAACCAGACTACCGAGAAAAGTGAATGGTTGATGAATTAAGGAAGAAACATTTTGAAACTTCACCGCTATATGAAAAATGCCAGGAGAATTCGTTCTGCCGTTATGATTGTGACGGAGAAATATATCTTACTATTCCATTATCAAAAGCATTCGTTCATTTGGTATCACGTATACAGGTTTATTACTTAAAATGCTTTTGTTTCTTTTTTACTCCCCTTATTATACCTATTTTCTCAGTGGAAATAAGTTGTTAGGTACTAATTAAGTTATCAAATAATAATATTATGCAAGGTAATTTGCTTCGTACTTCTCTAATATGTAAGGCAGTTGATAGAAATTAAATTATATAATTGTACCAAATGCGGAGAACTTTTGTTGCACTACAAACTCGTTCTTATTCGTGATAATTATATGTAAGAACAGAATATATTTATTATTACGTATTTAATAACCGGAGTTACACATGCTTTGATAATATGCCTTCTATTATCATTCTTGTAGTTTTCTTCTTATATGAAAAAGCTATTTCAATTTTAGGTGGAAAATTTTATTCTTCTGAAAAGTATGATATATTAAAGAATATTGTTCAGAATTTTTATCTTGTTTACAATTAAAAGTTTTATTATGTAAATCTAATTACGAAGCCTTACTCTGATGAAAAAGAAAGAAAATATTAAAACTACCGTTAGTTGATTAAAAATTATTTGAGTCAAATAAAAATTATTTGAGTCAACAAAAAATTATTGGAATATACAATATATTTTCATTCAAATAAATCAACGCATTGAATGTAGTCAACTAATTTTGCCTGTGAAGAAAACCGAAACGCATAATAAAAAGAAAAAAAAAATTTATGTATATGTATCAGCAGTTGATAGTACTTGACATGTTGCACGTGTGCCTTAAAACTCTATTGCACGCCTTACACACTTCGCAATCATGTTTAACAATTAATTTTGTTAATTACCAGACACTAATTTACTAACACGGAAATATTCAGTGAGTCTGGAATTTTAAGTAATTAAGTGTAAAGTGGTATAGTGCAGTATAACGGGAATCTTATGCCTATGTTCAGCTTAAGCAGGTTGGAATCTTCATAAAATTTGCAATATCTATTTATGAATATATCTCATTAATTAATTAGTAATTAATGTGAAAATTTATAAATATTATAATTAAAAAATCTCTTCCTACAATTATTTTATATCCGTAGATACATGTTTTGGCAGCTACGTTGTCGCCTTCAGTACACGCGGCACACACTCACTAGTTAAAAGCATTTCCACTGTAAATTTGATGATGAGAACATTCTCTAAAATTTCATGAAGTGCTTTCAATTTGTCAGTGTGTGCGTGTGTACTGAAGATGATGAACTATATTTCTACGTATATAAAATAATTATGAGAACCACTGCCTCTTTTACAATTCTCAGTTTACCACAGTATGTTGTCTAAAGCATTCTGGAATAAGGAATAAAGCAAATTTATGTATTTTCATACATAAATAACTCAGTCTAAAAGAAACGTTTGAAAGATTGATAAACAATTTTGCCATTACAGTGAAGAATATTTAAATTATTTATTTAAGAATTATTTAAATAAAAAAACTCCATTAATGGAGGCTTAATTTAAGGATAGGCGAAATACACAAGCAAACCTTTTAAAGCTCAAAATTATTCACAGAAAAATAAATGTAGGAAGAACCCCTTCTTTAATACTTAATAGGTATCTACCGATTGTTTCATTGAGACTTGGAAAATGACAGACCTAGGAGAGGCTATATTATAAAATGAAAGATAAATAACGACACGTTCATTTTATCATCCTTACTTCTAGACACAAGATTTGTACTAAACATCAATAGATTTAAAATAAGAGGCCGTAAAATATGCGCGTACGTGAAACATATGGTACGTGCAACAAAGAATGTCAAAATGATTCGCCACCAGCGCAAGATAACAAACACACCTATAAAAAAGAGAGATTGTTAAAAATTTCATTTAAAATTTTTTATACTTTGTCAGTCCGTGGTCAGACAAATATTTTATTTAGTCTTTATTAATTAATTTCCTGGGTTTAACCTACATATTCCAAAAACCACATTGATTGCAACTTTACGTTTCTTCAAAATTATTTCCCTTTTATTTAAGTATTAGGACAGGTTAGTACTGTGCTAACATCGAAATGTCGGAAACTCAAAAGCAGAGAAACACAAAAATACACATTCAACATAAATCAAAAGCGGACTGTACAAATATTTTTTTTAATAATGAACTTACTCACTTGACAAAATATTTATAAAAGTAATGCACTCTCATTCTGAGACTCGGAGGAAACGGACTATTATTCTTTCTGTAACCCACGGTTTCGGGTATTTGAAATTTTCAGAAACTGCAAATAAACTTTCTTGAAAGTCAACTCTTTAATTACGTTTACTTTTAAAATTTTTATATTGAAGGATAAGCCAATTAAGAACAAAAAACGCTACTCAAAAAATAAAAGTAGTCATTCTTGTTTGTTGACAGAACCGAAAATTTTAATTGAAATTAAATGTAAATAAATTTTTTTTTTAAATAATAGCTTTATAAATATGCCGAATCTTACTTAAAAATTTTAAGCTTTAATGAAAATACGCCTACAATCTACAATGACTAGTTTTATGTTTTTATTTTAAGATTTTTGTTGATCTGAACTTATAGTCTCAGACCTATTTTTGGTAAGCTCAATTATTCTGCTTTCTATAAAATAATATAAAAGAAAACATAACAGATATTCGAATTTTCTTTTACATTATTTTTTGAAGTAAGCAACACAAAACTGAGAATATCTCGACTTACATATTATCATTTGGTATAATCGATTCCATAATGGTAATATCCACTCGTGATAAAAATGACAAAACTTTTTTTTTTGTTCAGAATACATAAGACACTTCGTTTCAAGGGCAAAATTAGGCGAAGTGTCTACAATACGATAACGTGAGGATGCGGGGCGGATACAAGCCAAAAGCAAGATAAGATATTCAACTGCACTTGCTGCATTTCCATATTTAATAACACTAAGAACAAAAAAGTCTTTGTTTTGGGCAATAAAGTGCGTCAGCAAATTCAGATTTGGGCAAATCATTTCATTGATGCGCCGATAGGAAAAGATAGCGAAAATGATACGGATCTTGCTCTCCTACGAAGTGCATTTCGACTTAGATTTACAATCAAATATTTTCTAGGTACAAAAAAACACTTCAACAACTCCTTTATTTAGACTATTTTATAAAAGTTTTCGCTACAATATAAAATTCCTCTTTTCGTAAGATTTATCTTACAATCATTAAAAGACTAGCAGTATAGATTGATGTTTTAAGACTTATGTATGAATTAAGAATTTGGTTTTGATGAAGTAGAGAATGAAAAGTTGTAGAGTGGAGAATAATAGACGATGAAGCAAAAGTGTTAGCATTTAAACAATAATAATTATTTATTGTGCTACTTCTGATTGTAACACGGATATTAAAAAGCCGTGTTAAGACTTACGTACGCACTTAAAGAATTAAAAACATAAACGTTTTTGCATCATCGCTTTGCATATTGCTGATGGAATAAAAAATCCTATCTCGTGCGTTTTTCAAACGTGTAATAATGCAGTGCAACTTTCATTGTATGCGCAAGAATTTACGATTTTTCTAGTTTGCGTTGCATACGTTCGTTTTGCAATAAATACCTCACAGCTGAGGTTCGTTAATAATAGTAATAAGAAAAATTGGGTTACGCGTCTTTCTGGAGAGACGACCGGGTCGGTAACGAATTAACATATATTTTAATTAAGAGATTGAATTTAAATTCTGACCTAATAACATACTAGGACAATAATGCGCAATTAGCGATCTCATTTATATTATAATCGGGTCAATTTCGGCGGGCCCAGACAAATTTTCAATAAATATTCGCCGCCGCGGAGACTCGATTTCGGCGGTTTTGGGGGAGAAATTTGCATAACGAGGTCCCGTTTCGGAAAAGACGCTTTTCGGCTCCGTTTAAGGCAATATCGCGAAAACGGTAAACGTGCACGTAAATCCGCGTGCACTTGGAATTCGGGGCAATTAAGGAACTAGTTCGGACCTGTTATGATCGAACGATGCGTGCGTACGAACGGCGGGTTTAATTTGTTAACTGCGTGCTTGCTTGCTCGCTCACGTTATGTCTTGAGGATACACAGACAAGATTGTCCAAAAGTCAAAACCTGAAAAAGTTTTAGCTCAACATCCTGACAGAATACTCGAAGCACATACACTGCCTACCATATCTGCCTATTTTTGTAACATAAGTAAAATAGAATTCATTTGAAAGAAATTAAAAAAAGAAAACAAAATATAAACAATCCATTTATTATAACTTGCTTTTGGAAATCTAAATAGAAATGCAAATAGAATTCACTTAAGACTAACATGAGGAAAAAAAAGAAAAATCATTTCCAATTTCTTACTAAAATAAGGAAAAATTGATCGCCTATTAAAATAAGAGAAACTGTAGCTTGTGCGTAGCCAGGAAGAATGAACGGGAGAAATGAGTCTACCGTTTAAGAGTTTGATTTCCTGTGGCCTGTTTTTCAATCACAATTTAACTTTTGTTTCCATTTTGTTGCCATAAGAATAATTGTTTTCAAAATCGTTACTATGGGAATAAATCGAAAGTTAAAGAAGTTAACTTGTGACTGAAAAATCGGGCCTATGTTATTTACTGCTAAAGAAATTCAAACATAATTCATATCTAATTCAACTATACCATTTTTATAAAAATTTCGTTATAATCTTATCACGGACAGCTTCAAAATACCACAATTCTCAATCATACGCTGTCAGTTGACATCTTCCTCCTTCTTCAAGACTGCATTTTTATTTTGGTTGCTAAAGAAACTTCAAACTCTAGCAAAACGCTGAGAATAGTACAATCTTTTTTTTAATGTCGAGTTTTAGTATGTAAAAAATTTTACTTATTTACTGGTGCGAGTTCATTAAAAAAAAACTGTTGAACTAGTAACAAAGTGAACAAAAATGGAATATCGAATAAACACAGTTCGAGTTAAAAATAGTAAGAGCACAAATACCTGTCGATAAAGATTATTTATAATCATTTTTGTAGATTTCATAATTCACAGCTTGTTGCCATTAGAAGAGTTCTACTTTCATATTCATTTTTGTCGAAAATTTAATTGCTTTTATTCCACATTTCTAATTGTTTTAAAACTCAAATAGAGAATACGTTCGATTTCAAAACATGAAATGGAAAATAAACGAAATTGATTTACTTAGAAATTGAAACAAACTAAGAAACCCTTACGGGACTCTACGTACAGACACATATTTCATCTTTTCTGGCTTTTATAAAACAATTTGACGGCCGTCGAGAATTTTATTGTAATATTTTTGTGCCAAAAGTTTGTTTTAATAAATTCTAACGAAATGTATGACTTTCACTTCCCGAAAATTCTATTTTAAGTTTACCAAATCTTTCAAATTTCGTTCGCCTGTTATAACCGTTTTTTTTTCAATTTAAAAATATCAAATAAAAAATTCATAGGAAAAGTTCAAGAGTTCATAAACCTTAAATACGTTCAAATGTTTGAAAATACAATTATTTTCTTTTAAATTTTACAAAACTGCGCTATAAAAAAATGGGAGACTTACTTCTCGATGCATTTTGCATAAAATTTAAACAATTGAAACGTTATCCAAACGCATTTGTGTTTAGTTTATTGTATTTTCCTCAAACCTTCAGATATCGTTCTAAATCTTTTGTTAATAAAAAAAATGATTAGAAAGCCGAATAATAAAATTTAAAATAATGTATTTTTTACGTATCTTGCAAATTTGAATCGGAGTAATTTCTACTGCTGTTTATTTTTTCAACATTGAAAAAAAACCATTCATTTTATTTTCATTATAAAATTACTTTTTAAAAATCATGGAGCACCTACATTTCGAACAATTATTTACTTATTTTTTTATTGAAATAACAATTCTTCTATTAAACTTTTCGCTTGAAATTGAATCACGTTTTTATCCGTCACGAAAATGAATAAATAATTTTATTTCGTAAAGCAAACTCTCTCTTTCATCTTCTGATAATATTTTTAGTTAAAACAAATCTTTGTATCGAGATACTTAAAATCAACAACAGAAAATATAAGAAAATATCCTCTTTTATTGTGTGTAATTTTCAATTTATTTGTTCCCCAAAAAAACCGATTATAAATTCTTGTTTTATTATTTGTATTTATGAATGCTTTTAATATGGAGCAAAAAATTTAGTCGTTAAATAGAAATTTAGGAGAAAAAAAAATTCTGAGTAAATCTATTGCTTCCACATCAAGTCTAGTGTGTGTTAATGTGAAACTTGTTTCACATTAACAAGCTTACGCCCTCTTTTAAATAAGCAATTTCCAGGTTAAACACTATTTAATTCCTTCAGCATTCCTCCAATGTTTATTTATGCTGCACAAATTTATCGAATCAGGTCTTTATGGACTCTAATTCTTTAGGCCAACCTGTATTGCTACCTTGCGCCAGTTACACAAACAAATTGAACATCACCGCCATTCAGAGAATCGGTTTAGTTTACTTTAGTCGCCTTGGAAATTCTGTTTCCGATTTACATAATTTACATATAACCTGAAATCGTCATGTTTATTTCTGGTATTACATGCAACAATGAGTTTTTTTTAATAAAATCACCATTGACAGCGTCCCATTAACTTTTAAGTGTTGTTTTTGGCGAGTTTGCTTCGCTTCGAACCTAGTAATTAAACAATTAAATATAACACGCTTCGTTCGAGGAAATGATTAATTCGTCAGATAGAATGTTTTATTTTTAAATATTTGACTGTTGAAAGTTTTGCGAAGTGCTTTGTGGGTATGGCGCTAAAATTAAAGCAGGAAGCTGTAGCTTTATCTACTAGGTCTTCTAAGCTCTCTGCAATGAGGATGCTGAAGTTTTGTTGCTAACGCGACGTTGACGTGAAGCGCGTCTAAAATACCTATAACACGTCGCTTAATAGAAGTGGCGGCAAAATCATACCTTGCGCTTGTTTTCAAGGAGCTTTCAGACTTCATGCGTGAGGCGATGCTGAAACGTGCGTGTCGCCGGAAGCGCTTTTTCTGGCAAGTGACAGTCGACGCCGTTCAAAATCAGGAAAAGCGTCGTCCTCGTGGTCCTCTGAGGCGGGAAGAGAATTTAAGAAATTTACTTGTTCTTTGCGGTACACTTACGCACTGAACACATTAGAATCGAAATCGAAGCGAAAACGAATCCTTGCGTCCTTCGAGGCGGACGAGAAAATAAAGGGCGCACTCAACGAACCAAGCTCGGGCAAAGCACTGTGGCGGCGACGCACAACGTAAAAAGCAAAAAAAAATTGTGCAAAATAATAACTACAGAGTAACAAAGTGAAAACGTCCTGTGCTTACTACAGCAGCGGTTTAGTACCGACTGAAGACCGTACAACATCTGAAACTCGGGGTTATCCCCTCTCGTTTTTACCCCCACCAGACACGTCCGAAAATTTCAGTTAAATTCTGAAATTATATTGGTTAACGACGTGAATAGGTACAATCCTATACAAATTGTACTCATTTGTGTTGATGTTGCAGAAAAAATGACACGGACTCTCGGCACTAGTGCGGCGAGCGTGCACGGAAAAACGCAGGAGGCGAGGGAGGAGCCAAGCGATTTTACGTGCCTTCACGGCGCGGACAATGTGACAGATTCATTCATGACAGCGTTGAGAGAGACTTTGGTGCGTAGTAAAGCCCGATGGGGCAGGCAGGACTACATTAAGGACTGTACTAGGATTAGATTCCAAAAGAACGAAAAAAGAACAATTTGTCTAATCAGTATCGCTTTTAATTTCAGTTTTCAGTTGTTTTCAATTCGCCAAATCATAGTTGTTTCTAAATAAAATTTTTATCCTTAACTCTTCAAACTCAAATACTTTATCCTGACTGAAAAATCTAGGCACTCTAAAAGAACGACGAAAAGTAGCTCATATAATTGCAACTTCTGTTTAAGTTATATTCAGAAATGAAAGTCCAAAAGGTATACATAAATGGAATTGTTTCAGTTGACAGTATATTACAAAATCAGAAATTTATATCATTCGAGACATAATTTTTACTACAGGAAGGATTCACGTAACAAAACGATAATTTTGTAGAAGGTCGGGCTTTTTTTGTCTTATAAGCTGAATAAAATATGGTGGGACTAAACTAGAGCTATGACTCAGAAGAACTGAAAGAAAATAACTCCACTTCCACTGCTTTCAACGCGAAAGAAGAAAAACAATTGTAAATTTTTGCTGTCAAACGGCTGTGAGATTTTCCTGCATACTGACCAAGGTTGGTTCAGACAAAAAAAGTTTTTTTTTTGTTTTTACAGAAGCTTATGCAACAGAAAATGGATGAAATTCAACGGAAATATAGAAATATGATGAAGATCTTAATTTTTTAACCCTAATGTGGCTTTTGTTAATATTACAATCTGACCGGAAGATCGTTATTAATTAATAATTTTGTTCAAGCTTAAATTGTCATAAAATCTTAAAGTAAAGTCACTCACTGGCATGTACCGTCCCTTAGGCACAAAAAAAAATTATTTACACACTCCTATTAACGTGTTTTTTCAGAGTATTGTGCGCGGAAAATCACTTAGCTTATTGTCTTGATTCTTCTTGTCAAATTGGTGTTATCGAAGAGCTGCGACTCTGCGAATTTGGTAAGAGTCTGGTTCACAGTGTTTATCTAAAGTACTTGATGGAGATCGCTGTCTCTGATTTACCAAGGCGGTATTCGTCAGTATTTTATTCTGGAATTTCTGGATGGTTAGTGTATTACTCTTGCTGCGACAACCCCAGTCTTGCAAGTCATAACCGTACACTGGTTTGAAGATTTGTTTATCCATTGCATTTCAATGTTGCTGTTGATAGACTAGTGGTCTACTAAGTAGCCAGTATATTTTCTTGTACCTTATATTAAGCTCTTCTCTTATTGTAACATTGACTTTCCAGTGAAGTTTTGCGTCTAATGTAATGCCTGAATTTGTTGTTCACTTTTGTTTATGGAGTTAATATGAACAGTATGAATAATCCAGTTGCTGATTTGGTTGAGTGATGACTGCAATTTATTTTCAATCTCTTTGTGATCTTTGACTATAGCTAAGTCAGGTGATTACTGATTACTGATGCAAATCGGGTACAAGCGTAGGACGTTTCCCTGTGGTACTCCTGCTCCCACTTGCTTCAATTAAGTATATGCTTCATCTTATTTAATGCTGAAGAATCTGTCTGAGATGTATAATTCCAATAATTCAGAATATTTTTGTGAAAAGCTTGCGTAGTATGAAGAAAGGTGACTCAGCAGAGTTCTTTGTTCCAATTACTTCAGTAATTCTGTATAATTGATCCATAGTTGAGTAGCTCTTTCTAAAGCTAAACTTATGGATTTCAGCCTTTTGAGGAGTATTTTTCCAACAGTTTCGAATAGTTTTTAACGAAGAAAAGAATTGGCGCCAAGGATATTCATCAGAGGATGATTAATGTGTATAGAGAAGATGCGCCGTTATATTTTATGGTATAAGTAATTAATTTAAGATGACCCGAAAAACGGAAAACCTATTGAAGCAAATACCAACGAAAACGTGAAGAAAGTTGAGGAAGTTGTCTTAGTCGATCGAAGAATAAGGGTTTATTAAATGCAAATTTTTCGTGAAGATTTAGGAATCAATAAGCTAGATTCCCAAATTGGCGACCCCCGAACAGAAATAATTGTCTCGACGAAAAGCTTGAAAGGAAAATTTGGAGACTTTGGCTAACAACAAAGACCTTGAAAATTATAACAATAACTGGGAACCAACGATAGAACATAGATCGTTGCAAGGGGTCTCCGGCGCCAGAAAAGGCCAAGAATACAGAATTCATCGGAAAAACTGATGGCGACGGTGTTTTCGGATATAAAAAAAATTTGAAAATTGAATAGATGAAAAAGGACTTTACATTAACAGGAGAAGTTTGTAAGAAAGCAATCAAGAAACTGGAAAACTGTTATACAGCAAAAAAGGCCCCGAAACTGTGAGCAAAAGATTGTATTGCTTCATGGTAATTGCAGAGTTCTCAAGTCTCACTTAGTCCGAGAGTAATAAACAAGTGTGGTTTTATAGCAACGAAACTGGCCAAACTGAGTGAACTTTTTTCTAAACTAAAGAAATACTTCCGTGTTTTTGTTCGGATGAATACCTGAAACAAGCGATGGAGAAGTCTTACTAAAATGATTCTTTTTAAAAAACATTGGAATGAGAGTGTGGACGTTAATGGATCATATGTTGAAAAATAAAATATTACTTTTCTTCTTTCTTGTTGGCTGGGAGATTTGCAAAAAAACGTAGTTTTTTGGGTATTGATAAAAAAGAACGACAACACTTTTCTTTCATACTTAATTTATAATGATATGATGCAACATCCCATAACCAAAGAAGCTGCCTGTTTTTACAACTGAGGAATTTGAATTCAGAATCTCATGTACTATAAAGTTTACTTTTTGTAACTAAAGCTTAATACCACTAATCATTTCTATTATCTATTTCTATAGTGATTAGTCAATATCATATACCCCGGAAAATATATCTGCTTTCTTTGCGAATCACTTATGCATACGTTCACAAAGCTTTATCAATGGCGGAATTTTCAAGTTATTCTATTTGTTTCTTGGACTATTAGTTAGCATAATTTTTGGGATAATTGCAATGCGATATTCTGACAGTCAATTGCCTGCTGCCATCTTTAGGGACGTTGCTCTGAGAGAGTTGCCAATTCATCAATTACATTGCTACAAGAGCAATAAGATCATTATTCTAACTAAAATTAACTATTTTTTTTTCACCCTATGTAGGATTCAAACCTATAACCTTTAGATTATAAGACCAGGCACTCTATCCACTGAGCTACTGAGAAGTGTGGTGATTATAAGAATGAAAAATTTCCAATGAAAAATTGAAAATCTTTTCATTTCAATGACATTTGTACAATATAACACTTAATATGTGGGGCGTCGATTAAAACCTGATATTTTACATTAGTGTGAATATTCATTTAGCAGATATTCTTATACAGTAAAACCTCCCATGGCACACACCCTCTTACGCGTGCACTTCTCTTAGCAGGATAATTTATAACTCTATTAGGGGAGCACCTCTAATAAACGGATAAATTGCTGGTCACGGTAGGTGTCCCGCCTAAGTGAGGTTTTACTGTACAGATACAAAGACCAAGCAAAAATTTTTTTGAAAAGCGTCAATATATGTTGAAAATTTTCATGAAACGTGATTGAATTGGCTTCCGGCTGGAACCGCCTCACGTTAGTGTCTTCTATTGCCGACGTTTCGTTCTCCGTCGTTTCAATGACTAACGAGGAGGAGCAACAACACTACCAGCAGCAATAGCCCCGAGGAAGTTCTTCTGCAATGGAGAACGAAACGTTGGCAGTAGAAGACATTAACATGACGCGATTCCAACCGAAAGCTAATCCAATTATGGACGACGGCCACGGAAGGTTCAAGTCAAATCCATGAAATTTGCTTTTCATGAATACTTACATTCTCTACTGAGCCTTTATACACAGCCGTTTTATTTACGCCCAACGCCCAAGCTTGTGTAACATTTCAGAAACTTTATAGTAATGCGAAGCAAAGTATGTACAGGTTGTCCCAAACCTCTGAAATAGTCCAAAATGCAGAATAAATACATTTTATTAAATATTTTTCCAAATTAAAGTTATGTAGATTTTCATTCGACATAATTATTTTCAACTGTACACGCTGGTTCATTTATAGGTTACAGACCTTTTTAAAGTTCGTAGAAAGGGTGTCCCCACAATTATAATATACATTTAAAAAAATGGACCGTAATGCAGTTGATAATAGCTCGATTTTCAAAATATTGAATATTTTAAAAGTACAGGTATGTAGAAATAGTTTGGTTCAAAATTGAGCGTAGTATCACTAAAATAGATAATTTGGCAACCCAATTTTTGCATAAAACTACAGATAACTCAGTAAATACTCAAAGTAAGTAAATATAATGTGTTATTTTCATTAGCTCTTCAAGGGCTAACTAAAACTGCAATAAAATGTATGGTGTTCTATTTAAAGAAAAATCATAATTTAGTTCGGCAACTTTTAAATAAACCAGCCTGTATATTTGAAAATAATTTTAAATTATGTGGAATGGAAACCTATACAACTTTCATTAATATTTTTTTTAAATAAAATGCGTACACTGCTCTCCAAAAAGTCGGCGTCAAATGAAACTATTGTGCAAAGTAAGTATTTGTCCTCACTAGCAATTATTCGTGTGTTTGGTCAAGGATAATACTTTCCATAACTCACTACCAGCGAATAAACATTATTCACGGTGTCATGATAACCATCATTGATTATAACGAAGTAAATTTTAGTAAAATTTTATCAGTAGTTAAAGTCGCCTCAAAATAATTTACAAAATATTCAAAGACGTTATAAAATATGTTTTTCCACTCGCAAATGTCGCAATGTCTATAGTCCAACCACTTCGTGTAAAATATAGTGTTATCACATTCTTAATATTTGTAGTCGAGCATAAAGTATAGTATATGACTCACTATAATGAGTACTATTATAGCATCGTATATAATATACTACTTTAATCGAGAAAAAAATAATACGTTTAATCATGTATTATGTACAATATTTGTTGTACAACCGAACAGGTTTCAAATTTGGTTTATTATGTGAAAAGGGATACAATTAGTGGGTTAACTATTTATTATCATTATTCACTTTGACAGAGTGAACAGTCAGTTCTGCTACATGTCAATAAGTAATTTAAATATACTATACAAGCTAAAAATCTGTTTTCTGCTTTGTTTATATTAGTAATTACATTTTTTTTTCTTGTTTTCTACTTTAAAGTACATTGAGTTATAAAATGGTTTGAAAATATTAATGAAACCCACATTACATTTAACTTTAAGACCTAGTGGTTTTTTAAAAAGTGACACTTTACAAACTAAACTTACCCTTTAAAGTATCTTCTTTTGACATGGTTGTAGAAATAAAAACTTCTCCCTTTGATGCCCACATTTTGGCGAGCACTATATAAAAGGGCATTTCAGATGTTTAGGACAGCTTGTATTGAGTGTTCTTGTTCTTCAAGGTTATATCGAAGTTTTTAAGTTTTCGTTGTCCTTATATAATGTATATTTTATTAAGAATCACCAATCAAAGTTTGCCGACACTGCTGTAAACCCTTTTCTTTCTAATTGTTTATGTTCTGTAAAACAAATGTATTAACGTATACCGGTTGAGTCAGATGATTTTTTTCCTGCTGATTTCGTGTTTTTCTGATTAGTTTCCTAATGGAATTCGTGGTCATAATCCTTTCATATTTATCACTTTGATTCCTGTTGCCCTTTTTACGAGTATGTAGGTAGACAATAAAATCGACTCACTCCATTTATTTATCTTTAGAGTCTCGTCCAAAGAAGATTTTCATGTCTAACAGAAATATTGGTTTGCGAAACAAAGAATAAAGTATCAATACTTGGCTTACAATGTAGAAAAATTGTAAATTTCTTATGCCTTCTCAAAACTGTATGTCTCTTTGAAAAAATGAAATATTTAATTTACAAAATGAATAAAAAAATATGTAACCAATAATAATTTTGTTCAACTTCTAATAATACTACACAACTGATTAGAATCTTTACAAAAAGTATTGCGGCTAAATTATAGTGATAATGGAAAAATGTTGTGAAACATTTAAATAAACTTAATTGAAGTTTAAATAAACGCTTCAAAATATTTCAAAAATCTTAAAATCCTCGAAATATACTAGTAAGTAAAATATAAAAGTTGAATTCTGGAAGACTTAATCAGTTGCTATTATAACTTTGGTCATTTTTAGATGTGGAGTCAAAACACTAAATTAATATTTTGAAAAAAAACCTAAGTTTTAATAGTAATTAAAACATTTCTTATATATACTTTTTAATTAAATTATTCGTTTGTAGTAACACCAATAATAGCGAATATATTGCTAGTAAACTGTGCAGAGAGAAATAATTTAAGTATTAATCTAGAATTATGTACGTATCACAAAACGTGGAAAAAACTAAACAACCTGTCCACTGCTTTCGTTTTTAATTTCCGCTTCATGCATTTTTAGGAAATGAAAATTCAAATACGACGTAATTCACTAATTGATGGGGTAAATATTTACTGCATATTTCGGCGTTTACAAAATACGGCACTTTCCAATAATTCACACTCAATTCGGAGGACAAACACAAATTCATTTGCACATTGTTAATTCATAAACAATTTCGATTTGACGTCTTGCCTCAAAATTATTTGTAATTATTCTGTTTCTTTGAGATACTTTCGCTGGTTCTTAAATTAAATTACTTACAAGTAGGCATAAAAATAAAAGTACTAATATTTGATATATTTTGTTTATTAAGGACACCATAATTTTTATCGAGTAAGAAATGTTGAAAGCTAAGTTTAATACATTTAAAAGGTTTTCCTATTGGAATGCAGTTTCTTGGTTTTTAAAGCCGCTGAAACGAAATGAACAATAAGCTTCTAAATAAAGCTCTTTTTAAAGTAATTTCAGTTTGATACTCTTGATATTTGGAAAAATATCGTCCAATAAAATATAAAAAAACAAGTCTTTTTATTGGCAAACTGCGATAGTCAAACTTTCTTGCACTGGGCATGTAGTTAGGTACTTAAAATCCCTTTTACAAACAGGGCCGAAGCACTAAGCAAAGCAACAGCTGACATTTTCTAATAAGATTCAAAGGGCGAGATGCAACAGGTATAAAGCTCCGGAACACAAAAGAAATCGGATCCCCCTCGACCTTGCGGTTTACGCGATCGCAGGTAGAATTTCGCGGAGTTTTCCCTCAATTGGCTCGCCCGTCGTTAGAACTGGAGAAAAACCGAAGCGGAAAGCCGGGGTTTTATTGCCGTTCCGGGATTGAGGCTGTCGAACGTATAAATTTAAGGGCCATTTAAATAATAATCTCGTGGAGTTTATGCGTGTGTTTGAACGCTCTCTAACTTATTTATGTGTGTTTAATGTTTTTGGATAATGTGTTCCTCGGGCATTTTATGCCTTTTTTTGTTGGAATAATGACGCAGTATTTCTTAAGTAGCATCAGTACCTAAAATAAACATGAGGACATAATTTTGTCTGGCACTTCGAATTGATGCGATTGACAGAAGATTAAAATTAGATCAAAATATCAGAATAAAAACAACTGTTAAATTTGGTAATAACAAAGCTTTCTTGGATGAATAGCTTTATTGCTTCATGAAGAATATCACTTTCGTAAATAATGTAAATTTTTATGTTTTATGTACAACTTGGAAACTAATTTGAGTTACATAGCAATTTGGTCAGACGAGATAAGAAATATATTTTTGACTATCTGCCCCTAGCCCAATGGTATCTATCGAAGGAAAGAAAGAAGAAGAGGATGATCTTCACTATCACTTTGGAGTAAAAATAGCCTGATTCACCAATTGATCAGTGAAATAGATAATTGTATTAATATTGTATATAACTTGTTGATTTCGGAACTACCTAATGATGAGTCGATTGTTAAAGAATGCGCAGTTGAAGCAGAAGAAGGAAACGGTGAAGCAGATAACAAAAGAGAAGAACTTTCGTCAGAAAAATCGACCGTATCATATGTATTCAATGCTGTGTACGAAGCAACTATTTTGTCATTTGACTCATTTAAAATTTTGAAAAATGAAGCGTTGGTACTTCGTCTGATCTTATTTCCTTCAAATTGTTTTCTAATTTTTTTATTTTCTGAAAAACGCTTCTGTGTGTTAAAGCAATAAATAAAATAATATTTTCTGTGTTGCTGTATTACGCTGATTTATGATTTATTATATATATATATATATAAAGAAAGGAGTATATTATTAAAGATGTAGGACGATTTACGTACACATTTTTTTTTAATTTCATCTTAATTTATGAATTAGTGCAGTCGGTATTTGTTCGTGTTTCTTAATTTATTCGACCGGTAAAGCGAACCCGGCGATTTTTTGCAGCTTTAAAAGAATCAATTAATATTATTTAATTTATGTAATGGACGCGAAGCCGAATATATTCACGAACGCCGAAGTAAAGCAAACGCGACCAAATATGGCATTGTGATAATTCGACGGTAAGAAAAATATAGCAAACGCAGTACCGAAGTGAACAAACCAATTAATTTAAAAAGGTAACTGACAAAATGGCAAATTAAAATTAATAAACCTATATAAATTCAAGAAACAAGATGGGCCTTTAAGTTTTTATCCCGAGAACATCATTTAAAATGTAATTAAAACCGAAGAATTTTAAAATACTTTTTTTCATTTTTCAAATTCCCCAGTTTATGATTTATTTTGTCTGCGATTTTCAGTTGTTTTTTGAATTTTTAAACTCGTTCGCCATAAAAATGTTGATCCATAAACCCCTAAAATAACAAAGGATGGACGCAGGCAGAGCGACCGCAACCGAGAGAGAAGACTAATTGTTCGAAATTTGTCTTCTTTTTGTGTAGTCAACATATACGATCCCTCTATCTTTCTCCTAGCATTATTAAAATGTCTCCCGTCTCTATCTGTTGCATACATTATTGTGTCGCTAAGCTCGCTCCAACCCGCCAGGATCTCTGCAAGCCGTCCGTCTTTTTCTACTCTTAAATTTTTGGTTATATGAAATAGGTTTTATTCGCTCCGAGTTATTGAAAGGAGGTTTTTTCTCTCTTTTTTGGTTTTTAAAATATAACAAAAGGCCAGACGTTCTTAAAAATGAAACTCACATTTTGTGCTATTGTTTCTGTAACAGCCGATCTCTCGATAAACATGTCCGATTCACATTCGACCGCTAACATTATTCAGCGCATTAATTACTATTTTTTTATGGACACGGGTGCATACCATTAAATTAGTTCATCGGACCTTCTGAACAACTTACCCACGCACCTCGGACACAAAAGAAATTCTACAGTAACCTTTGCGTGAAGCGTTTTCGTCATCTGCATTGCATAACATCAAATAAGTTTTTTTTGCACCGATTACAAAGTACATATTTTTATACGCAATGAGGACTTAATAAGTAGCTATCAATTGGTATAATTAGTTTTAGAAATTATTGGCTAATTAATCAAATTTCATCGTCAGTTTTATTGCTTTGATTGAAATGTTTCTAAAAGTTGCTTGCCTTGATATATTTAAAGTTCTTAATGAAATTTTCAAGTAAAGAAAATAATGCAGAAACGAACAGAATTCGAATAATGCATCTGAGCAAATATCCCAAGAAATAGATGAATTATCTGAAACGAAAAAAATAATTGAATTTCAAGTATAAATTTGATTTAACAAGAGGGTAAATAGTTAAATGAACAAATTAAAGTCATAGTCAAACAATGATAAACAGAATTAAATAAAGCATTTGTAAGTTAATAAATTGATAAATAACAGAAAAGGGATTACAGGAACTCACGTGCGATCAATGAGATTTCTTTCCAATGATTTATTAAACAAGCAAAAGCGAAGAAAAAATTTGCCATACATAATAGGATCCAAACTTACGGATGACATTCAGGAGTTTACTTCGATCTTTTCAATTGCTTTTATGTTTCTCATGTAAACCTTAGCTTCTTTTTTTTTGCTTCGTCCAATTACAACTACTGGCCACTCGTGCTAGTTTTAAGTTTGCAACGAGATCTATCAGGAAGGAAGCAGGAATTTTGAAGTTAGTTGCACTTGTGATTTTATTTCTATAGTTTAGAATAAAAGAAACATAAGAATTAACCTAAAGATTGGTTTTTAACAAAAAAGAAAAACAGTGTTGCAAAATTTCACGCAAGGAATTGGAAAAGTACTTAAATGTGTTGAAGATATTTGAAAAGTACCCCAAAACGTTCTCAAATTGATAAAACTGCCTCATCAAGACTTTTGTTCAAGTGTTGGTGGCACGATATCTTTTAATAATAAGTAAAATAATAAAAAAGTTGTGCATACTTTAAAGGTGAAAATACTCCTGCGATTGGTCTACGATCTTAACACCTTGGTCAATTTTAAAATTGGAACCGAAATCTCTTGAAAATTTGTTTGGTTAACAAATGTTCTGACTGCTCTAAAAATCGCTAACGATGTTTTCACATACACCTGATAATTATCTAACAATCTCTACATCAAACGATATATCTGACGACAAAATGTTAGGTGCACGCGGTCTTAATAAAGCCGTTCTGTTAAAGTATGAAAGTTTCTATCAATTCATATTTTAAAACAAGAATAACACTTCAATTTGCCAAAAACTAATAGCGTTTTCAATTCACCGCTCTACAGCAACGATGGGCAACCTTTTGTAAATAAGTTCTAACGGTTAGTTAATAGTTACTAATAGGCGCACGTATACTTTTTTATTGTTTCATATTTTCATTTTATTAATATTTGCTATCTTTATCTATTTCATATTTTTTTTTAGAAAAAGACCTCCCGGGCCGGATAAAAAATTTTTCGCTAGCCTAAATGAATCCATGGGCCCGAGGTTACCCACCGTTACTCACAGCACTCTCTGATTATTCCCTTCTTATTTTAGCCTCATATAAAAATAGAAGATGCAAAAACTCTAGAGCGATGAATGGAAAACGATATTGGGATAAGGTGAATTGTTACTCAACCTAAGATGATGAAGATTAAAAAACAATAGGATGTTACCCTCAATTTTAAGAATTTTCCTAAACAAAAACTTTAGCAATCGCAAAGAAGCCTATATTCTCCTATGTAAAGGAGGCAGGTTAAAACTAAAGACACTAAAGCCCGAATTACACCTGCCGAGTGCTGGGTCGAGAGAGTGCATTCGGCCGAGTGTTCGGCTAATATGATTAATACAATCAGTACTCGTCCTAGTAGCGGACGAGGGACCTGACCGAGACAGTGGATAGAACATTGTTCTATTTTTTCGGCCGAATAAGTACCCTCTTCACAGCACATTCGTCTCGGGTGCTCTACTCCCTCTTTACACGGTCAGTGTGATCACTCAAGAGTCGAGTCAGTTAACCAGATCCACGTGAATCTGGTGTTCTTTTTCGTATTTGGTATTTCTTGAATTTTAGGAGTTATCGCTTCAAGTGAAGAATCAAACTGTTCTAACTCCAATCTCAAAAAAGATCTATATTATTTTAGATCTTCAGTTTCAAATTCTCTTAATAGGGTTGCAGGTCCTCCTCTAATATTTCTTCTTAACAGCCACGGTCTTGTCCATGATCTTTTTCTATTATTGCTAATTTCATCTTCAATTTCCTCTATTATGGGAAGTATCATCAAATTAAAACACTCTTTAAAAACTCGTTTAGTTTTCTCCTTTTGTTACGTCGAGAAACCATGTTTATTATACGGGAATTGCTCTCAAAATGAATTGACTGTTCCATGTTTACTATACGGGAATTGCTCTCAAAATGAATTGACTGTTCCATGTTTACTATACGGGAATTGCTCTCAAAATGAATTGACTGTTCCGTGTGTAATTACCTACTCCAATAACAGTTTCTTGGCCGAGTTACAAAGCGAGTGGCTCGGCCCAGCACTCGGCAGGTGTAATTCGACCCTAAGGTTGGGTTGTCTAAAAGTTTTAATCGAGGATCTGACCCACAATATGTTGTACGTCATTTGTCTGTCAGATTCTAACTTAGACTTAAATTTAATCCTTACTTAAAAGTTTTATGCAACCTAGCCTAAGGCCCAGTTGTAGAATGCCAGTGTAAATTTAAGCTGAAGCTTAAACTCATGTTTTAGGTTTTTTTAGATTTCAGTGATGCGAATACTAAAATATAATAATAGCTTCATTCTCACGATATACAATGTTAATAATCATTATAAAAGTAATAATAAAATCTAGTTGAAAATCTGTAGATCTGGTGTTCAGGTAACAGCACTACTAAGCCCAGTTGTACAAGGATAGTTTTCAATTTTAGCTGTAGCTTAAACCCTTAACGATTATTTCAACAATTGTTATTATTATTATTTCAACAATTGTTACGTAGTTGAGCTACAGTTGTACTACTAGACATAGGGGTGCTTCTGATTTTAAACCCTATCTATAAAAGTACTACAAATAATAAATAACATAAACGAAGAAATTGAAACGGTAATTAGAAGTCAAAAAAGGAAATAGATTTAATAAAAAAATGGTTGCTGGATATTAGAAACAATGCACAGCTATTGATATGAAGAAGATAAAGAGAATGGTTGGCGTTGTTAATAATAAATAACATAAACGAAGAAATTGAAACGGTAATTAGAAGTCAAAAAAGGAAATAGATTTAATAAAAAAATGGTTGCTGGATATTAGAAACAATGCACAGCTACTGATATGAAGGAGACAAAGAGAATGGTTGGCGTTGTTAAGGAAAAATTGCTAAGATGAAAAATGATAAGTGTAAGAAGTTGCAGGCTGAGGGTAAGAAAGCGATTTTTTTTTTGGCAGATCAGAAGAACTATTTAATCAACGTTTAATAGTCATATCGTTTCTAAGAAAAGTAAAACTGGAAGAAGACAGAAAATAGGAAAATGAGGGAGTTGAGAGTAATCCATGTGTAGGCAGTTTTGATAATGTATTTAACTCCTTTTGCTGAAATAATGATTAATAAAAGGAGAATTATTGAGTTGGTGGTGACAAAATATTAAAGACTGACGTCTCTGCAGAATATATCCTTTTTTAGTGTGAGCCCATCCATCCGAATTCTACTAATTGTATCGGAGGTTTGGTTTGGTTTTGCCGTATCTTCTTTGAAATCTTATTGCTGGCATTATTTCTTTAAATCTTGTTTCTTCTATATCGTTGTTATCTTGCTATCTCTACTAAATTTCTCTAAACAAGTTTAAGGTATAGTTTAAAAAAATTGTTAGCATACGTTTGGTTACTTTTGAAAGTGAGTATAACAAGTGATGAAATAAATTTCTGCTTTAATTACCCATTCTAGTTATGTCTTTGATTGATTAGATGCAATAATAAATTAATAAATTAAATTAATAAACAATTGTTGGAATCTTGCTTAACATTTACTGTTCACTTACAAATAAAAATTAGAAAGCATGAACAATATATTTACTTTTCTTACGTATATGTATGTATGTATGTATTTCGCTTCCAAGGATTAATCGCAGTTATTATATTTTTTTAGAAAAATATTTTTGAGTGAAGATTGCATAAATAGAACTATATTATAATTAATTAACGCTTTAAATACACAAATTATTGAAAGTATTTATTGTTTTTTTTTTTAATTTTGATGAGAATGAAAAGTCACATGAAATATTGGAAAGAGATATGTATAATAAAATATCATGCAAAAACCATTAGTGAAGAGGAGAACCAAAAAAGAACTAAATATAGTAAAGGAGACTGTTGTTTAAGAAATAATTAAAAAATTAATCTCCGCCCACATTAATTTTTATATCCGTAGATACGTATTTCGGCAGCTAAGCTGCCATCTTCATACACTGGTACATACACTACCAATTTAAAAGCACTTCATAAAACCTAAAAGCAACTAATCATAATCAAATAAGAGCAAATTTAAAAGCACCTCATAAAATCTATTTGCAAATTTAAAAGCACCTCATAAAATCTATTTGCTCTTATTTGATTATAATTAGTTGCTTTTAGGTTTTATGAAGTGCTTTTAGATTGGTAGTGTGTGTACTGAAGATGGCAGCTTAGTTGCCGAAATACATATCTACGGATATAAAAATTAATGTGGGCGGAGATTAATTTTTAATTACCAAAAAAGAATACCGAAATTAATAGAAAATGTTATATAACTGTCATGGGAAAGCAATTGAAAATTATGTATAAAGCAATGTTTGAAAAATTCGGGAATGCAGTCTCATATCTTCTTTAATTTAAGTGAAATCTCCTTTTAGTCGGAATCTATGTAAAGTGAACCGAATGTGAGTTATATTTTATAATCAAACAAATGTCCAATTGGAAGAGGAGTTGTAAATTGCGAGTACGTCCGCGATTAACCCTTAAAAGTGACATATATACACATACATAAAAAAGAGTAAATAAACCTCATGCTTTCTGAGTTTTTATTTGTAAGCGAATAGTAATTATTAAGCAAGATTTGTTAACAACTGAAACTCCATTTGTTGTTTCTAATCAATCAAGACGTAACTAAAATGTTCATGGGTAATTTAATCAGAAATTTATTTGATCACTTGTTATACTTACTTTTAGAAGAAGCCAAAGGCGTGCTACGACCCACTACTACCTACTACTACTATTACCTTAAACTTGTTTAGAGAAACTTAATAGGCAGTTAGATAACAACCAAATCTAGAATAAAGCAAACAAGATTTAATATCAATGACAACAAGAAAATTTCAAAGAAGACATGGTAGAACCAAACCAAATCTCTAATGCAATCAATAGAATTGGAATGAATGAACTCAAACTAAAAAAAGGATATAGTCCGCAAAGGAGCCTGTCTTTAATATTTTATCACCACGTACTCAACAATTTTCCTTTTATCAATCATTAATTCAGCAAAAGTAATCTTATAAATTGCCTGCATATAGATTGCTCTCAACTCCCTCCTTTTCCTGTTTTCTGTCTCCTTCCAGTTTTACTTTCCTTAGACACGATATGATGACTAAATGTTGATTATATAGTTCTGCTGATTTGACAAAAAAAAATCGTCCAATAATCTTTCAGATTTACTCAAATATATTTTTCCATTCGTATTCTTTACAATTACCTCCTGTGTGCTAATTAGAAGAATCACGTAACAAAGTCTGCGTAAAACTATATAATAAACTTTCATGATTGAGGCAGCCTATGAGTTCATAATTCATTCTATTTTTACACTTCTCATTGTCTTACATTTTTCTATCCTATGGTGTATCTTGAATTCTTTCTAAAGTAACCCACTTATAATTAGCGAAATTCTCCTTTTCGCTAGCATTCATTAAGTTTCTAAAATAATTTTCTTTCAATTTTATACTAGGGTTTAAAAAAACTTAAAAAGCGAATTTATGTTAGGCTATGCAAGTGCATGCTTCTGGAAAAAAGTCATGCGTCAATTTCGCGAATCAATAACACAAGGTTGATTAATCGCAATTAAAATTGCGCACATAATGCAGAAAAGCTGTCCATATAATGGCGCTGGTTATGAGCGCAGAAAAATTAATAAGAAATGTACTTGAAATCGTAATAGCCGATGAATAATGCGAGCTAATTTGTATTCAAAAGCGATAATTGATATTAAAAAAACAGGAAATCGAGACCATATTTCATCGCGCACCGCACACATTTTAAAATATTACAATTCGAAAATGCAGTAGAACGCAATAAAACTCCGCCGCCGCCGCCGCGTCAACCGACCATTACGTTTTTATTAACGTTTTACGCGCGTTGGACAAATGGGTTTAATAGACAATAGGAAATATAAAAGAAGACAGAAGTGGCAGTCACAGACACAAGCGGTCAGCAGAGTCGGGGCTTACGCGATTTCACATATAAGGCAACGGAATTGTGGAATTCGAATTGACGAATTAAAATTCCGTGCGTCTATAATTTTATTTAAAGGAAGTTCGACACATACATCTTGAATTTTTATTCAGAATTTTTTTTTAGTTACACACATACGTATTATTTCCTTATTCGATTTTACCTTTTGCCGTTTCTTCGCGCACACGGATTTTTATTTGACTTTCCAATTCACACAATAGAAGATACAATCTGGGTCATCATAACTCAAACGATATTGAAAAGTCGTGATACCCCGGGCAAACGTTTTGGGACCAAAATTACTTATTGCTTCATTGTTGTATCCATATTTAATGAAGAACGTTTCCTGAATCGAAAACCATTAAGATTTGGTTTAAGTTTTTTTAAAGTATAATCAAACAGTATAAAATTATTATACAACATTGCCTTTTAATGTTCAAGAAACAGCTAATTAGTATATCGGTGATATTCCCAACTTGTAGTTCTTTCTTTTTAATTTTATCAATTTATTTGACCTTATATCACATCCGGTTAATAAGCGGAAGTGGTCGCATGATGACTGATTTTAAGAGAATCAGTTCTCTACTGATATTATATAGGGTGAGAACAATGCGTAGGCGGAAGATTGTGGCTTTTTTAAAATCATACATACACATGGGTTAGCTGCACGATCTAAAATTATTTAGACGTGTGTAGGGGTTGTATTTTTTTAATTTATAACACCTTCTCTATTTAAGTTCAATTGATTTTCGTTATTATCATTTAAATATCTGTAAATCAGGACATCCCCATACCTTTCTTATTGTACGTATATAAGGGCTTCATACAGGTCGTTTAGCTTCATTATTTCTTTCATCTTGTACCTTCTTTTCCATCCAATTGTACAGAACAGTTTCCTTTCATCTCTTTGTAGGTTTTCCTTTTTTCTACTTGCCGTCCAATTCCTTCTAACTATCTCTTTTACGATCCTGTCACTCGATATTCTTTGTAAATGTTGTAGCCGTTATGATCTCCTTATTACTTTTATTTCCTGCATGTTTGATTCATGGTAACTTTCGTTTTAATAGAACGACCTGTATATATATGTTTACTTTTAAACTCTTGAGTTCGACAATTAATTCTCGATTGATATTATGTAACATGATTAAGTTTCTGTAACTCCGTTAATATTTATCCCATAATATTTTCATTTTTATAACTAAAGATAGGAAATATAACACGAATAGAATTGCGGCTGGATAATCTTAGTGACATTACCAGATTTTTTTAATTAAGTCATAAATTTTAGCTGAAATTTTCATGCTTGAATGAAATGTGAAAACAATGTTTCAAAGTTCAAGGAAAGTACAAGTACAAAAAGAAAGTTCCCCACGTGAGAGTATTTTCATAATTTTCATTCAGAATAGTTTTCGAAAGCAGCAGTTTTTTTTTCAGTTTCGTACAGAAGCAGCAAATTTAAGCAACGAGAAAAGAAACCAAAACGACATTAGAAATTTGTATTTCGCATTGAAAATCGCGCATCGCGAATTCCGGCCTTTCACCGCAAAAATGTCGACGTCAATGATTAAAATACCGCCTCACGCAGACCTCGTTCGAAATCTGCACGCTTTTTTCCGTTAAGCGCGAACTCTCTCAATCGACAGATTCTAACTGTATCGGCCAGAAAAGAAGGCGAAGCCACATACACGAGCAATGTAAATAAATAATTATGAATAATAGTTTCGAGGAGCGCAGAAAAAATTCGGACAAATGCTCGACGTCGTACATCGAATTGAGTTCACGTAAGATCAAGTTAACTGTTTTTATACCCGACGGCGTTTCACATTGAAAATATAAATGGTTACTAAAAACGATACATGTCACACGCAGCTATTAAGGCGTATGTGTGTGTGTGAGTGTGCTACCGTAGTCGTCTCTCTCCAGCACACCTGGGAAGAGATAAACGACGCCGCACGAAGAAGAGGACGCGACGACGTAGGTGCTGTATCGGCTTGTAATAAATAATGACCCCTAATTCTGTTAATGCTGTATTAATAATTTTTATTGTGTGTAGATGTGTTCGAACGTGTGTCACTTTTTTTTTCTTTTCGTCCGCGGCTTTCGTCAAACGATCTGCGGTTATTAACTCTTTGGTTTCCGCTAATCAGAATCGCATTAAACTGACACCTAATTGTTTAAACAATAATTAATTGAAAAATCAATTAAACTCATTGCTTCGTGTATCACCAATACCGTTTGCTTTCGCAAAGAATTCATTAGACCTAACCAATTGCATTTCAATGGTGTTGACAGTGATGGTATGTCATCTGCAAAGGAAAACATACTTTTAAAAAAATTCGACGAAGGATAATTTGGAAATGAAAATGTATAAAACAGTAACTGTCTATCAAAGCCCTAGAGGATCGTTTTTTTGGGACAATATGACTCCCAATAGGCTGAAAAAAAATTAGATAGAATTTTGCCTGAACCACTCTAAAAAGGGAAAGGAAAAGTTTAGTTACAATTAGATCGATTGAAAAAAAAATCAATAGAACTTGTTGAGAGAGAAAAGATTTAATGAAATTACCTTTGCATATTAAGGTATGCGGAAATCATTCTAATTGACACAAAATCTCAGTTAGTTAATTAGGCCGATAGAATTTAGGAATACGGTTCAGCTTGACTTGTAAACCACGTTTTGCTTAAACCATTTTTTTAACTTCATCAATCACAGCCATTTGTAGCATTTTCAGAATGTAATCCAGATATTTTTTAAATAAAGTTGCAACATTTGAACCACTCGTGATTCTCAAACGGAATAATGTGAAATTCACTTAGTATGACACGCATATAGTGATAAACCACTTATTATGTAGTTATAAGCAGTGGTTTGTTTTTCATACAAATTACTTTCATTCTGCTTTAATGCCGTCCGTTTAATAAGACTTAATTATCCCTTCCCTAGAATGTCAGTATAAGCGATCTTCACTGTATATACACAGGTAAATAAGAGTGAAGATTTTCATTATCAGCCAAATTTAAATACTTATACATTGAAATTGACTTTACAAGTGAAGCTGAAATATGTAGGTATATAATTTCAGGCAACTTCCATTTCAGAAACCGAGTTCTGAAATAATTTCCTGAAGGGGTAAACATGAATGAAAGTGTCTTTTGTCTGTCAAGCAAGGGTCTATAAGTCAAGCTAAAACGTATTACTTCTGGTTGCAATCCACTTCTAATTTTATATTATTTTCAATTAGGCTGTCATTAGTATGGTTTAAAACTATGTCTTAGAAATGATGACGTAGAGAGGATGATGTCGAGGTAAATCTGAAGAAAAATTACTTAACAAGCCGAGGTTTTCATTTTTGTACTGTCAAAAGAAATTTGGGAACAATTTAGGAAGAGTTCGTTTACTTACTTACATTAAGGGCCAGTTTTACAATGGTTGGATAAACTAAGTATAACTCTGTTCTTGGTATATCTATAGTTAAAACTATTGGTTCTTGGTATAACTATAGTTTTAACTATGGATATACCAAGTATAGCGTATTCTTAGTTTATCTAGCCATTGTAAAACTGGTCCTAAGAATCACTTAACCACTACACACATAAAAAATTTTGGGACAAATTGTTATCCTCCTGATCGATGTCACAATGTGGATAAACTTTTACTTGAAAACATTGAAATACGTTCACACTGAGGAAGCAAAAAGTTTTCAGATAAAATATTTTTGACTAATTTTATTAGAAAGCATTTTTTCAATGTTTTAAATAGGACCGAGCACGCACTGATATATTAAAACAAAAAGCATGCTGAAACAGTTGCGGCCAAAACGTTTTTAATCAAAATGTTTCACATTAGAGTGAAACGTTTTGCCCGAAAATGTTTTTGCTTCATCAGTGTGAGCGCAGTTATATTGTTTTTTCCCGAATAAATACACTCACCGGCACAAAAAGCTACTCACTTTGAGGTTTGTATAATTCATTGCGACAATAAATTTTTTTATATAATTTTCGACTGATAATTGTTATTTATTATTTTCTTGGTTGACGTACACATCAAATAAGGCCAAAAATAAATAAAACAAACAAGATTTTAATAAACGTAATAAAAACTGCAAAATTGATGAAATTGTAACTTAAAAAAAAATACAAAATTTCAATCTTCCTAATTAATAATATTGAGTATTGCCTCGGCGAGCCTGTATTACAGCCTTGTTGTTGTGGCATCGACTCCATCAAGTGCTCCATCGCTAAATTGTCAAGTTGATCCCATTCTTGCTGAAGTGCGAGCTCTAATATTCCTTCCTAACATGTCCCAGACATTTTCGATGGGATTCATGTCGGGACTTCTCGGGGGCTACTGCATTCGGTAACACCAACAGCTTCAAGAAATTTATTAAGAACTCTGGCGACATGTGGCCTTGCATTATCGTGCATCAACATAAAATTGTCACCAATAAAAGGGGCAAAGGGTATCACATGATCTTCAAGAACATTTTCAATGTACCTCTGAGCGTTAATAACTCCCCTATTTATTACAACAAGGTCTGTACGCGTTCGCAGAAATACCGCCCCATACCATAATCGAACCTCGGTTGGAAGTCTGAAAACAATATTACATTGAGAATACCGTTCGCCGGTCCTTCTCCACGCTCTTCCACGACTATCTGGCGGTAGTATGCAGAAGTGGGACTCATCAGTGGAGAGTACTTGACTCCACTGTCCCATATTCCAATGAACATGTTCACGAGCAAATGCAAGTCTGCTTACTCTATGCTGTGTGTTAAGCTCTGGGCGATGTGCAAGCCTTCTTGCCATTAAAATAACTTCATTCAAGCGTTTTCTGATCGTTCTGTCACTTACATGCACATCTCGAAACTCTGCAAAGCGATTTCTGACTTGACAGCAGTCAAATTCCTCTTGCGATGAATCGTTAGGGTAAGAAAATGGTCATTTTTAGCGCTTGTACATCTTTGACGACCTGTTCCAGGGCGTTCATTGTAAGATTCAGTTTCCAAGAATCGCCTCCACGTTCTGGAGACATATGATTGAGAAGTTTCAAGAGCTTGTGCAACGTAACGTTGAGACCGACCATGCTGAATCAAAGCAATTACTCTTGCTGCATCCACTGCATTAATAGTCATGAAAACAACTTACTAATGACAAAATGTAAACAAATTATTAAATTAAGTCTTTAGGAAACGTTTGGAAAACAAGAAATCAACTGCAACACAATATTAACAATGGCGTAGATACTTTCAATAATTTATTTAAACAAGGGAATTTAGTTACCAAGAGTAAATATATAATCCAAAATTTCTTAATTCGATAAGTAAGAGATAAGTTACACTAAATAGTAAAATATTCTGTATTCATTGATGAAAATCATCTCCGCATCTAATCCAAAAAAGTAAAAATGTTATCCTAAATGTATTAATTCACACTTATTTACTTTTTGCTTATTGGTAAATTCTGATGTATGAAGAAAGGGATTAATTAACGTTCTCGTTACAAGTTATGGCTACTATATGCATATGAACTACAATGAATGCTTACTTTAGAACCGTAATTCGCATTCTAGTACAATAAGGAATTCAAATATTTTCACACAAAAGGACAAGGGATAAAAGATGCAATATTAAAAAAATATGCATTTCTCTCTTTGGAGTAGTTAAAATATAAGTAAAGATACAAGTGACTGCCCCAAAAGCAAAGATTCTTTCACTTTCTGAATAACAATATATATTTCTATCCTTACATACATTTAAGGACACAAATGCTTGACACTTTCTGTATAACATTAATTCCTTTAGGGATACAAGCTACTACCTCAGAAGTCTCTCTTTTCTTGGATAATATTGACTCCTAGAAAAAAATAACTACCGCAAGGGTTAAAATACCACTTTTGAAGACAACATAAATACTTTTTAAATTTAAAATCTTAATTCCGTTTATTTTAACACCAGAAACGGATGGACGTGAGGGAACACAGAAAAAGAGTTGAGAAAGTGTTAGAATTAACTTCAAATTTCTATGTGTGTATCATCGAAGCAAATAACAGCTGGTCTTCATAAAAATTTTGGGAGTTGGGTATGTAGCAATTCAGGGATGTTAGACTTCACCACCGCAGAAATCTTTCCGCAAACTTCCCTTCTAAACCAATTTAAATTGGATTATGTTTAAGTGCTTTCTTTCATCCGGATCCTTGATACTTACAGAGCGAAAACTTTTACTACCCCTTTACGTTCACTTTCACCTTTTATTTTGAGAAATACTTGTATTCGATGAAATGATCCATTTGATCCCAAATAGGTCTTCTTTGATAATTCTGCATTTAAATGCGGTTACTAAGGTAGGATTGAGTGCCTAGAATATATGAGAAATCGAACAATTGTGTTAACTACATTCTAAGTAATCCATTGGCCCTACTGTGCCTAAGTACTGTGGACCAATTACGCATTATTAGCATTCCTTATGTGAGGAATCTGTCATCACGTTATTTTCTCTTTGATAATTTACAAAGATATTTCTTTTTATCTTCATTCAAACTGTTGTGTATTAATTTAAATAAAGATGACTTGTACTATTGGATGGACGATTTGTATAACGAAGTTTGTTGTGTTCATTTGGTAGTGGAATTTCTGAGCAAATTTCTCGTTGTGTGATCAATATCGTGATTTTAATTGGCCGTAGCTGGGCCAATAATAAATTTGGCTTCAAAAATCAATGAATTTTTAACTTCAATCAGGCGAACATATTTGGAAATGTCTTGGACGTGTTCGCAGAAGGCGATTCGATTAAAAGATTGCTGGCGCGCGATAACGAATGTTTGCGCTGAGCCACCTCCACTGTCATCAACATTTCACCCCGGCGAATAATTAGCGGGCGCGCAGAACTCATTAACGAGGCAGTCCTGCAAGAGACGATTTAAAGAAGAAGGAGAAGAAAACCGGAGGTTTTTGCCGGACGAAAAGTCGGGCTGCAATGGAAACCGGCGACCCGGCGAAAAGTAAACACTCCTAAAACTCAATTATGCTAATGCGTATGTTAATTGCGTTAGTTACATGTTTAGGGTGGAACTGCGAATGTTGGCAACAGTGTCGATGACACTGATAAATTAAACTTGGTCATATTCAAATTTCGCGACTTTTTTCCGAACCGATTTAATGTCATCATTTAACAAAGTGACATTCGCAGCGTATAATTTTCGTTTCTCCGTGTAATTTCCGCGCCGGGTATTTATGTCGTTAAATGTGTTTGTCACCAACTTTAACGGTTGGTATGCGTGTTTTGCGAACTTGTATTTTGTTTTACACCGACTGTTTTGCATATATGTAAATACGCGTAATTGATATCGGGTATTTATACGGGCAAAATTGACGTTCCTATTCATTTTATGTATACGGTCGCGGCTTTTTATGTCAGCCCTACAATAATTCCAATTGCTCTTCGATTATTCGTTAATTACTACTTTAACAGTTCGCTAAATGATTATCCTAGCGAAATTATGTCCTTTTATGTTGCGCGATTTTTTGCCCGCGACATGAATAAATGTGCTCGCCAGATACAAATTGCTTCGACATTTTTTACATGCCGGCATTTAAATGAATTCTATCTCGTATTTTAATTCCACAAAACGGCCCACACAATCGTTTACCACTACCAGAGGCAATCGCTCCGTACTGACATTTAAATCATGAGAATTTCTGATATTTCTTTTAAAATACGATTCTAATTACTCACTTATGTTTCTCCTCAAGTTACGTAAGCACCAATGATAAAAACTTTCAGAAATCTCACTATTAACATTCCAAGTCAGAGCATCACTTAAATGGAACACACACCACATGATACCGCTTCATAACATCGGCAATCAATTAGAAAAAGATCATACGTTTTTTGGAACAAAATAATTAATTGTTATCGAACACTTTATTCTCTCTTTGTCGATGGATTTTTAGCATATTTGAATTCAGGATTTATCAAAGCTTTGATATTCTATCATTCAAATGTCACCATCTATATGCTGCCATTTCAGAATACCTTATTTCTAGTACCATATTTGGTTCAATGTTTGCAGTAACATTTGGAACAAAAATGTTTAGGCTGGAGACAAGGTCTGAAAATAGAATACCTTCTATTGTATGATTAAATTGTTCATGAAGTGGAACGGAAATAAAAAAAAGCCTAAGCCAGGTCTTAATTAACAAAAAAATTTCAAGCACTTCATTCTTTTCTTTACCAGTTGGTGGTTAAGGCGAGAAAGTTCAGCATGTTTTGGGCAGAAAAAGTTCCTCCGTTGTTTGAATTCAATATTTCATACAAATTTTTCCTGTGAACAACTAATCATCGTTTTTCTATCACTATTAAGTAAATTCAGTAAAAATGTTCTGGTCTTTACACTGAATATTTTGTTAAATTAAAGTATGAGTAATTTTGCTTCTAATATAGTGTTGATTGTGAGTGTAAATTTTGATGTGATCGCCTATATGTAAAATTGCAAATAAATGCACGGAAGCGAGGCGTTAGTAATTTTACGCATCGTTAAATAAATAAACAAATAAATACGTGTCAGAATTTACAGCTTAACGATGGAACAAATAGAAACGTTTGCAATTAATAATTGTTAATTGTGAGGTAACGCAGCTAAACGAGCCGTACTTATTTAGAAACGAATTGTACGGTAAACTTTTTATCGTCTAGTTTTATGCTTTTCTGGTACCTAAAGCGACACCAAGTTATTTATTAAGTATGTCAACAATTAACAAAACGACGTAAAAGTCGAGTGCGCGCGTATTGTTTAACGTATATAGCGTTAAAATCGGTGCCAATAAAGAAATTAACGGCACATCGCAGGAATACAAATCACCGCGGTATTACATACGAGGATGATTTTATCGTGGAACTTAGAAGAGGAAAAATCTACTGCGAAGAGCTTCTACGATAATGTATATTTACGTTTTACACTTCTTCGATCCATCGTCGTCGCCTAAGTGCAAGATGTCCGGTAAAATAAACGGAACGTCGTCGAAATTAAGAGATCTGGCAATTAATGTTTGCTTTTTACACTTTAATCAAGCTAGATAAGAGCAAACATTCGAGGAGCACACAAGGCGTAAAAGCAGCCAGACGCTGTTGACATTCCACGGTGTGAAAAGCAATTTTCAAATATTGCACGCGAGCGCGGCGATTAATGGAATCCGTCCCATCGAAATTTCAATGGGAGAAGACCGACCGTTTTCGTCTCAACTGTGGACATACCCGAGCTTTTTTCCTTTTCTGTAAACAGCGCATTAATTGAATGCAGATGTCCGTAATTTAACGCCGTAATTTACATCTGCGTTTGAAGTCATTCTAGCCGTACGTATGTACGTGTCAGCGCTTTTTCGATATCTCATTTACTTTTCATTTACGTCAGACACATTTAACAGCCGCGAATCTGCGCACATTTTCATGAGAACGCTTGCAAAAATGTACAAACAAGCTTTTGCAGCTGGCCGATGCTTTCACTTCCGCTTTTACCGGAAATGCTTCTAACTTTAAACGACCTGAAATGATTACAGATGCCTCGTGTCCAGAAATGTCTAAGCTCAGCTTTATATTCTAAATGTTGAAGTCTTATATTTACAAAAGGAAAATTAGTAGAAACCGAAAGAATATTCAAGTTTTTTGGAAAATTCAAGAATTTCAGAAAGATATCAAATCCTTGCTCAGGATTTAAGTATAATTAGTAGTGAAGTGGGTTTAAAAGTGTTAATTTCAGGAAACAACTATCATCAACCAATTAATTTTTGTAGAAAATAAATAAAATTTTCAAACAATACTTACGTGAAAAAATTTTTGAGATAATAGTAGGCATGTACAAGCAAGCTTTCGCAGCTGGCTGACGCTTTCACTTTCGCTTTTACCGGAAGTGCTTCCAACTTTAAACGACCTGAAATGCTTACAGATGCCTCGTGCCCAGACATATCTAAGCTCAGCTTTATATTCTAAATAGTCTTATACTTACAAAAGGAAAATTAGTAAAAACCAAAAAATATTCAAGTTTTTTTGAAAATTCAAGAATTTCAAAAACATATCAAATACTTCCCAGGATTTAAGGATAATTACTAGCGAAGTGGGTTTAAAAGTGTTAATTCCAGGAAACACTATCATTAACCAATTAATTTTATAGAAAATAAATAAAATTTTCAAAAAATACGTACGTGAAAAATTTTTGAGATAACTGTATGTACAAACGCTTTCGCTGCTGGCTGATGCTTTCACTTCTGCTTTTACCGGAAATGCTTCCAACTTTAAACGACTTGAAATGATTACAGATGCCTCGTGTCTAAGCTCAGCTTTATATTCTAAATGTTGAAGTCTTATATTTACAAAAGGAAAATTAGTAGAAACTGAAAGAATACTCAAGTTTTTGGAAAATTCAAGAATTTTAAAAAGATATCAAATCTTTGCTCACGATTTAAGTATAATTATGAGCCAAGTGGGTTTAAAAGTGTTAATTCCAGGAAACTACTATCACCAACTAATTAATTTTTATAGAAAATAAATAAAATTTTCAAAAAACACATACGTGAACATTTTCTTGAGATATCAGTATGTGTGATTCCAAGTACTCCATACACAGTGAATTTTTCTTAGCCTTGTCTTTGCGATCTTTAGCTTTGAAAATGTCCTATCACATTGGACTCGATTAGTGTGCAAACTACCTTACAGAGTTCCTTGTCTTAGAATCTGTTGGCATTACTGAACGTAAGAATTTCCATAATTACCGGACTATTTTCATTGAGTACAGCTTTTTTCCTTTCTTTCTCGAAAGTTTCTTTATTTTTTCTATTTGCTTTATTTGTTTTTCCAACTCGTTTCCTCTCTTTCGCTTTAGCATACAATTTAATCAATTGCCATGCGTTACTTAAGTGCTACAATTTGACAATTACGTGAGCCTTATGGCACAAGGTTTTAAGGGTGAGGTTTGCATGCTGGGTGCATTTTAGGTGTGCATGACTGTATATAGGCGGCTGTTATCCTTCTAAAATGTTCAGGTCATGTATAACTGTTTTCTGTTCCCTGTCTTTTCTTGATCAGTTCTTATACTCTTATTGTTGCCTCATCTTTGATGTCTCACTTTGTTAATTGATAATTCGATCGAATTGGAAGCATTAATTTTTTTCCAAGTTAGATATCATGATCCTTTTATATGAGTACAATTATGATTGCAAACATTTTTTACTCTTTTAAATTTTAATCAGTCTTGTTTATTGAGAAGTTTATTTTAGGCTAATTTTAAGATTGCAACCTGTAACTTGACTTCTTATCTATAGTCCTCCTATTATCATCATTTAAACTTTGAACAGTTAGCACTGCCATCAGTAAAATGTGTCTTTCGCAGAAAGTTAAATACTAATAATTTCTTAATTGTATGATGTATAAACAAGGGACGTTAAAATTAAAGATGAAGATTTTGAGAGATCAGGTTATTTCCTGCAATTAAAGTTTTCTTAAAGAAGAAAGTATATAGATTACGTACGAATAAGGACATTTATTTCTTTCCTCTCAGGTTTTCGCAAAAGCTCTTGAAAATTAAATATTAACAAAATCAAGAACATCATAGTTTTTCTAGTCCTGTTAAGGACAATCTTTATCTAAAGATAAATGTAAGTTGATCGAGCGTAACGGAAAAATTCCAAATCATATTTTTACAAATATTCTGGCCATCTTTTTAAATAAAATATAATTGAATTTATTCACGATTTTCGGTGACTCATCGAAATTCATGATTTTTACATACAAAGACGTGAGGAATTCGATTAATTAATTTCCGGTGGATCAATGAAAATCGTGAAAATATTCAAACTTACAAAAGTCGAAATGTGAAAATGATTAATTCAGAAAATTATTTCGAAATTTGTTTCTCTGCAGGTCTATTCGCTAGTAGGCATGGCCCTAAAGTGAAGGTCGAAGCAAATAGTTAGAACAACCTTAGGACTCTTCCATAAAGAGAAAAAGTTAATTATTCTTTTAAGTCAACATTTTCCGAAAAGATCACTGTTCTTGGAGTTCTTGATGTTTTTTTTTTAGTTACAATCAGAATCTAGTTTTGTGTTTATTTTCGGAACTTATTTACAGAAATTTTTTAAATGCTTCCATTAAGTTTATTTGTGTAATTCGATGCAAGTTAAAATTGTAACTCCTAAAATTCAATTTCTAATAGATTTCTCTTTAATTTCTTTAAACTAAAACAAAATAATTGGAAACGTGCACGTAATGTTCTTGAACAAGGTAAAAACCGTAATTGTCCTGTCCAGTGGACAGAGTTCATTTCCTGTACGAAATCAGGACGTGTTCTCAATGCGCAATAGACGCATGTTGCCAGAAAATAAAAAATGTGAGGAAATTTACAGTTGTTAAGTTGTACGCACGATATAACTACGATTTTTATGCGCGTTTCTAGAATATCAATTGATTTTTAGCTCGCCAACCAACTCATGTCTAAGCCGCATTCCCTACGTGATCTGTCTTTACAGAAACTAAGAGCGAAAGTTTATTGCCATTTTAATATTAGAAATCCAAAAAGAAAAAAAAATTCCCAGTAATAGGACTAGCAATGAATTTAAATAATTGAAATTTAAAATTCTAAATAAGATCGTTACACACGAAGCGTTTAAATAAACGCTTGGTCATTCCGGGAATTTAGCCGTGCTGAAAAGTTTCTGTGCACTTAATGCGAATTATCAGATTTTGTTTTAAATGAATTGTTTCATTCGCAGCCTAATCTTCGAGTTCATCATATTTCTATTTAATTTAGATCTTATCCGCCAACACTCCGGGCAAATTCGCATTCAAATTATCTCATCGGCGAAGGCATCGTTAAATTGATTCGTCTTTACGTCAATTCGCTCTTGAAATTTTGAACCGAACTGACAGACTACTTTTTTTTTCTAAATTTCAACAAAAAATCCCTGAGATTAATTATTATTATTAATATAGCGAAAATTTTAGTCATTGATTGATCTATAAGTCAGGATTTTTTTTTTAATTTCGTTTTTGTCTTTAGGAAAAAGTCGTTTTGCAACTCTATACGAACATTGCTGAATATAAAGTTTGTTCATTGTGATTTTGTTTCATTATTTCAAGAGTCGACTCCTGAAGATGGCAAAACTGAAACTATTCGTCGGAACAAATTTATAATTTCAGTAAAAAAATACAGATCTCTTTTAATTATTTTTGATTACTGACTAATAAATATTTTTCAATAATGAAGTATAATTATTTAATCTTCACTATTTCATATGCAAACTTAGATTCATTTAATGTTAATATACAACAAGGATTAAATGGATTCTATATGTGTTCGAAAAATATTCCGACGCACATTTTCGTCAATATTTCATTAAAAATCTAGCATACTCGGGCTGTCTCGCGACCGTACAAAAAAACTGGTCTTGAAAAAAGGATTTTTTAAAAAATATTACGTCTTTTCATAAGTTTTACCTGGCCCTAGACATAGTCGCCCAGGTAGATACTGCGAAGTGAAGAACGCGTAGACGGCAAAAACTCGCCCGCCCTACCGCAGTGTGTATTTCAATAATCTTTAAAAATCACAAAAAAAATTTTTCCTTGAAAATTCTTAACACCTTAACCAAATAAAAAATCGTCAGCTCCCGGCCTCCTGGCTTTTGGATCATTTCTACCTAAAATCGCATTGAAATCCTTTGCGGCGCGGTCGGACGGATTTTTTAGGGTTACAAAAGAACTTTTGTGGAGAAATGCGTTCGTCATGCGTCGATTTCGTTTTGATAAGACTTTGCGCGGAACATATGTCCGGGTTTTGACGATTTTTTTGTGAATCGAACGCGTTGAGATTCGCAGATGGTTGTCGTCGGCGTTTAAATGAAATATAAGTAACTCACCCGCCTTCGACTTCAATGGACGTTTGCAGGTCAGTGACGAATCCATTCATCAGTTGCAGATCGTGTCGTTACCTGAAATAACAAATATTCCATTTCTACTTTGTGTTAATTTAATGAAACTTCAACAATACAAAAGTATTTATTAAATTTAATTTCTGTAAATGCTTCATTTTTAATTTATCGCAAATTTCTCACAATCCTCTTAACTTGAGAACAATGTCTATATAAATTAATAGAATTGTATTTACTTTAATTGTCTTCTTATCTCTTTGCCTCTTTTATATTACATGAATTCAAAATTTAAAATACTTGCACACCCTTGCGTTAAATTTGAGGAAACTCTCTCACATACCATATTTCGTGAGTATTAAATTTTAAACCCGGTGCACTTGTGTACGATAAATTTTACGGCGTGTACGTTCGCTTTGTATGGCACATAATCCGCGTTCCAGTTCGACACTATTCACATTGATATCAAACAGTATTAAATTATAATAAAATCGAATAAAGGTGTTTCTTTCTTACACCGTAACGTGATACCGGCCTTTTCGTAACGTTTCACCCTTGCTCCACTTAAACACTCAACAATAATACCTAGCAGCCCTATCGCCATGTCGACATCGACTCCTGCTAGAAACCAAATCGAATTCAGATTTCAGAAAATTCACTCCGGTTGTTGCTGAAGGAAAAGCAACACTCGCTCGCACAGGTATTGCGTTACATTGGGATTGTTGTATTACTGTGACAGCAGGGTTTATTTGAGATTTAAATTATGGGAATTCAGAAGCGATAAACTTGTCACGCGTGCATTAATACCCTTAATTTGAATACGCTAAGGTATTCTGACCTACAACACGCTTTGTAATAACAATTAATCATTTCTCTTTTTTTAACGGGAATAATTAATTAAAATTAGGATACGATTTCTTCTTATTTAAGTAATTTGGAGCGAATTCGTTTCAAAAAAAGGCAAAGAGGGCAATTTGTAAGATGTCATCAGATTGAAATGCGAAAACGTAAAAAAAATCCGGCGGTCGAAAATTCACACGAGCGGAAAATTATTGTATCTCACCCTGCCGTGCCCTAGATACGTGACACAATTACTCTCAAAATATCTAAAATCGCATTTCTAAAGCATCGTAAAAAAATCTAAGAAGACGTAAAAAAGTCTGTCAAAATACCCCACGTAAAAACTGTCCCCCTCGAGCACCCATTTAATATTTAAATGCAATAATCGCACGTCTGAATGAGGGGCCATTTAGCAAAATACCCTAATATATCACTTGCTGCTCGGCAGGTATCTGTGCGACCAAACTGACCGAAGACTCTTACACAATGTGCCGGAACCGTCCGTCACAGGCTGTTCATCCGAGGACAAGAAGAAACTAATGGGCTCGCGCTGGAAGAGAAAGAGACAAGGGATGGTTTACGAAACCACTTATGGTGACAATAAGGTAATGTGGCCGATGCTATTGTCGGATTGTCAAAACACCGAATGCGTCTGTTCTCAAGCAAATAATGTCATCTTACTTTGGAGAGTGAGCGAGGTGGTGATCGGGAGAAATTTACAGTTGCATTTTTTGTGATCGTTTTTTATAAAAAATATAAAATTGTGAGAATAAAAAATTCTAATAGAACTGTTAGCTATTTGATTTTTTAATAGTCAGTTTTCCCGGCTCGAATTATATGGGACTTTTTACACATTTCTTATTATTTTAAGTAATTACGTACAAAATTATAAAAACGATCAAGTACCAATTGAATAAGACGGAAATTATCGAGAGATTATTAAAGGTCCAGGTTTTATGATTTTCCTAAAAATGTGTTAATTTTATAAAATAGAGATGAATATTTTATAAAATATGCCTGACGAATGCTTTAACGTAGAAAAGATCTTTACTTACGCAATCGCTCAAAGCTAGATACTATTTATATTTGACGTAATAAAATAACCAAATAATCTAGGAAATATATTATTATTATAGTTGATAATATATTGGAAATATTTTTTAATACATCAGAGCAATAATTAAAGGAAAACGGCTTTTCTTTGGAAAATAATAAGGCAGGTAACTCAAAAACAATTACTTTAAAATCTAGTAATTCTCGAAGCTTTCTTCAAGAATGAAACAAATTATAATTGCGGTGGTCAAAAATAAAGTGGTGCAAGTAATAATACTCTAAAGTTTCAAATAAGCATATCAAACTCTAAAAGAAAACAACGTCGTATGTCACATCCTAACTTGGGATTAAATTTAATCCTGGCTTAAATCTTTTATACAATCCACCCTAAGGATGGTTTACAAGCAAAAGTGAGACAAAAATGAAAAGTACGCGTGCTAATCTATTCTCATAAAGAAATAGAAAGTCAAACTGAAGAAAGGCACGTGAAAACTATTGGTTGGAAATATGTGAACTTAAAATTTTTATGTAAAATGTACCTAATTGTCTCCACTTAAAAAGGTAAAAATATTATTTATATGTCAATATACGCTAGTGTACAGCTGCGGAATCATAAAGCGGGACAAGTCTTATGACAAAATTTTGTATTATTTTGATAGTGTAAAATTTCCTTAGTAACAGTTGTCAAGTGTAATTATTTTACTAAGGCCCGATGTTTCCACTTCCTAATAAAGTTCCTGATAACGCTTTTGGCAAATAACTTGATTTTTGTGAATAGTTTCCATGGTGATTCGTAAAGTTATTCGTCGAATAAATTTATCAGGAGGTGGAAAGATCGGGCCTAATGTCAATTAATTTCTTAAATTACATGCGCAAACATCATGTATCGTCACGCTAGCGAAATTATAAGAGAAAGAATAATACAAGGTTTGCAGGACGGTTGGTCTTTTAGATTGATTGGAGAAAAATTTAACGTTAGTAAGAGTACTGTGAGAAGAATTAAAAGAAAATGGGAGGCAGAGCAAAGCGTCAAAAGAAAAGACGGAACGGAACGAAAAAGAAGCACGACCAACGAGGAAGATGTTGAATTGCTTAATTTTTTAAGAGAAAATCCATTTGAGACCGCAGTGAGTGCTTGTTCGGCAGTTAATTATCCAGCTACTACAAGAACAGCTCAAAAACGGATATTATGTAGTGAAATTTCCAGTCGTTCAGCTGATCGGAAACCTTTTTTGTCCGAAGAAAATAAGCGTTTAAGAGTTCAATTTGCTAAGGAATTTTTGGAAAAAGAAGAAGATTTCTGGAAAATAATTATTTTTTCAGATGAAAAGGTTCTCCAGTCGTTTAGTAACGGACGCATTCGAGTATATAGGCCACGAAACTGCGATTTGAGAAAAGATATATTAACAATATTCGTGCTAGTGGCCGTTTTTCGACAAATATTTGGGGATGGATTAGCTATTCCGGTGCTGGTGTGTGCTGCCACACAGATGGTAAATTGAATGGGCGAATATATACATCTATATTAGAAGATATTACGCTACCATCTGTTCGCATAATACACGGAGACCAGTTTATTTTCCAACAAGATAATTCACCAGTGCATACGTGTGTAGTGCAAGAATGGTTTGCTAATAATAATGTAAATAAATTACCTTGGCCCGCAAGAAGTCTAGATCTAAATCCAGTAGAGAACGTCTGGGCATTTATTGTTAAAAAAATATATTCTCAAAATTTTCAGCCAGAGAATCAAATGCAATTAGTAAATGCTATAGAAGAAGCATGGGTATGTTTGGATATGGAATATATTAAAAATCTTATTTAATCTATGCCCAAACGTTTAAACTCGTTAATTCAGTTGAATGGCAACGTCACGAAGTATTAAGAATTTTTACTTACGTTAATTTTTTATGCAGTTATAAATTTTCGAGAAAACTAATACATTTTCAACTAATATTGTTTCACTGTTTCTTTTTAAATTTATACGATAAATTTTTTACCACAAACAGAATGATTGTTTAATAAGAACTACAAAGGTTGCTAAGTTACTATATAGTTCCCGGAATTAAGAAGTAATAATTAAACTAACGAAACTATACTGTCCCGCTTTAAGATTCCGCAGCTGTACATACAGGTGTTTCGTAACTTCATGAAAATAAATTAAACAATGAAAGTTTGTACGAAAATGAATAGAATGAACCATTTTTTTGTTGAACAAAGTGTTATTAAATTTTCAAGTAAATAAATAATTTTGTCGAACGGGTAAACCGTTTGAACGTCTCTGGTTTAAGTTTATGATGTTTAGGAAGAATATGAGTAATGTAATTTATTGTTAGTCATCGCCGGCCGGGCCGGGTAGTTTGAAGGTGTACGTTGAGGTGGTTGCACGGAAACTTACTGAAAAAAATGGCAGAATTTACAAATAGTGAGTTTGTTAACATGATTGTAGTATCGGTGAAAGTGGGCAAAACGCATTAGCGGCAAGACGTTTGTATATACAGCATTTTCCAAACCGACATTTGCCAACCAGTGCCACATTTCTCTCTGTTGTGCAAAAAGCGAGGGATACTAGAACTTTAAGGGCACGTCGCAGAAGAGGTGGAGGACGGCAGCATTCACAACAACAGAGAAGAAGAAATACTACGACTTATCGAGGAATATCGTTCGTTAAGTGTACGTGATATCTCAAGACAAACGCGTTTGTCGTCCTCCTTGTTTGGCACATTCTTCGCAAACAACAATTACATCCGTGCCATATTTAAAGAGTTCAAGCTATTTTTACCAGAGATGGAGTGTGCAATTTTCGCAACATGCATTTGAGGGCTGAGGAAAACCCTCACGCAATTCGTCGCGGCCATTTCCAACAACGGTTTTCTGTTAACGTGCGGGCAGGTATTCTAAGCGGCAATTTAATGGGCCTGTTCGTCTTGCCGAACCGTTTATACGGTCTCCAATACTTAAATTTTCTACGAACTAATCTACCGGAACTTCTCGAGAATGTGAACTTAAATCCTAGAGCAACGATGTGGTTTATGCACGATGGAACTCCACCTCATTTTCCACGAGAAGTACGTGTTAACCTCGACGAAATTTTTCCTAGTAGATGGATTGGAAGAAACGCGCCGGTCAGGTGGCCTGCACGTTCACCTGATCTAAATCCGCTAGATTATTATTATCTGTGGGTACACGTAAAAGCGTTGGTATACGAAGAAGAAATCAACACGTTCCAAGAATTGAGCGATCGTCTAACGCCGCATTTCTTTCTGTTCGACAACAAAACACTTCGCCGGGCAGATTTATGTTTACGAACGGCCGAGGGAAGGAATTTTGAACACTTATTGTGACTCAGCCGGCACTGAGCCAGAGATTCTAAACATTTGTCAATGCGTTATCAGATGAGGGTAAATTTTATTTGCTTTTTATTTCCGTTTTTATTTAGATGCATTTATGTACACATCTCATGTCCAACACGCCATTATTTTTTTTACACGAAGTTGCAATACACCCTGTATAAATTAATCACTTTAAAATAAGATAAATTTATAATAACTAAAGCATGGATATAAATGCATTTTTAGGTCATGATTCATGAGTCATCTTTTTGATCTGGCGTACACGTTGTGAAGTGGATGACTTATGACTAAAAATTGCACCTAAATTTGTACTTGATTAACAATTTTGACAGCGTTTTTGTCAAAAAGAAATTAGGCGAGAGTTTAAACGAAACAAATTAATCTGTTTGGGTAAATGAATGAATGAATGTCATTGTACGATAATGGAGAAATTTCTTCGCCTTTGAAATAGAGTATTTTCTTAAATAATAATAAAATATAGACCAAAAGTATAAAGAAACTTTTAAAGTTCATTGATAAATAACGGAGAAATAAGCTTTTAAACTTGTCATGTTTTAAACAGGAACGATTCGCTTGTGTCGTCAATTTTATACCTAGCTGATCGCGGCTACTCTGTTACACAGCTACGTAAAGTTAAGGTTCATTCAATTTGACATGTGTTTTACATTATTTGTTGTTTATTACGTTTATATATGCATTAAAATAGAAATAGGATTTGCAAAAGCTTAAAGTGATAATTTGCCGAATGGGAAAGGTGACGTCGCGCCTCTCGGAAACTATTGTTAGCAAACACAATTGTGAACTTTTATAATTCGATCATTTTTTAAGATATTTTAACAGTTCTTTCACAGTCTTACATCAATTTGCTTTAACTTTATTATTATTATTTTTTTTAAATAGTAAACTTCTCCAGTGTGAAAATATATGCTTTACGCTAATGGAAATAAGAAATGTTTTAAAACTCTTATATTTTGAAGACAGTATATTAGATGATGATTTAGAAAAAGATAGATGAAAACAAATAGACTGCAAATATTAGAACGAATCAAGGTAGATATGCTCTAGGATATGAATGAATGATTGTCGTTGTGTGACGGTTACGATCGTGAAACTAAAATTAGTTTTCAACAAGTGAATTTATTTTCGTGTGTATTCTTGGAAAAGCAAGGGCAGTTCTAAAGTCGCCTACTGGGTATGTCGTGCCTGTACAGGTGCGGACGATATAAATTAAAAATTTTACAGCCGCATTAATCATATAATCTGCAAAGTTAAAAACGCACAAACGTTCGTATAACTTGCAGTAAAATTATATTATTGCCCCGGCTACACGTTGATAAGCATACAAATAGAACCTAACACTTATTCCGGTTTTAATAAATTCATGCGCCGCCGACCACGGCGAAGGGAGACAGACAGAGACGGGACGAAAAAAATTATCCCACAAAGAAATTGCGAATTCTATAAAACGTATCAAGCACACGGGCGGCGGCCATATTGGAGAAGAACCAATAAAATAAGAATGATTTACAGTACTTTTGACGTTTATAGTTGAACTTAAAACGTTTTATTTGCATGTATTTTTCAAAGCAACAGACATTTCAAATAAAAATTAAGTGAGCACGATATTTTTTCGAAATTTTACGTCACATATTTTCTGCACCCGTCTTTGCCTTTTCCACAGACAACGCACCGGGACCTGAAAGAACCGGAGAGATGCCGCGTGTTTTACGCGCTTTTTTTCCCAATTCGGACCGAACGAGTAGCCATTTTGTAATTATTTTCTTTCGAAGAGATTTTTAAACTCAGTCTAAACTTTTTTAAGTTTAAACCTGCCTACCTTTTGTGCATCTTCGAGGACGAACTTCATAAACTGCCAAGAAATTTAAGACCAAAAAACGAATAAGTATGTTTTATATTTGTTGGAAAAAATATTTTAAAATGTGCTGATTGAAAGAAATAAATTAAATTCTTGACGTCTTTTCTTTTTCTGGTCAGCTAAACACAACTGCGACTTGAGTTGAGGCGAGCACAGAAAAGAACAAAACGAAACTTCATATAATAAATACGCCGTGGAAGCGGCGATGAAAGGTTATGAATCGGGAGGTCCAGACTAAACAATTCTGTCATTCGAGAAAAAAGTGGCCGGTTTCTCGCATTTATTGACGTTTTAATCAAAAGATTTGTTATTGGAACGTGTGTGGTCACCTGCATTTTAGGAAATAATAACTCACATCGATCGGCTGTTTACTTGATCTTATTTAGCATTAAACGGCACGTCCTGTCCAGGATCGGGTCGCGTGAAAGCAAGCCGAAATTTCTGTTTATGGTTTGGAAACATCAACGAAAAAATCGAAGAAATTAAATGCGTGTCACTGTGTTCATACATTATGGTTTGTGGTATAAAAAAATATATACGTTTCCGAGAATTGAGGAGATTCCCATTAAAGGCACGACTTAATTAGCACTTAATATAATGCTTCAGTATATAAACAGGAAAAGGCATGTGTTAACTAAAAACTCACAATTTTATTCAAACTTTCTCTATTGTACATTACAATAGTAATATCTACAACCATATTTACGATGTATTTAATAATTAGAGATCGAATTTTAGCTGTTAAGTTTGTAAATTATCTTTAAATTTTATTAGAAATAGAATTATTTGTCTCTGTTTCTAGAGTTGAAATACTATTTCTAATGAAACGAAAAGATATGTTTAATAAATCTTTATAATCATAAAGACTTATATATTTTACCTAAAATTCGGTCTCTTATAATGATATACAAAAAAATACTTTCCACAATTTAAGAAGGTTGAAGAAAACTGTTACGAATGTTAGAGAGAAAAGCAAATAAAATTGTATTTCGTTTAAAACGATGTTCTTCAGGTAAAGTTCTCTCGACTTTGTTTGTTTTATATTTCTTTCAGAACACTAATCAATGACATGAGCTGCTCTGCCTATGTCTACTGAAGTCACTTATGCACTATAGTGAGCTTTTACTACTCATTAACTAATATCCTGAAAGTGTTTTTCAAAGCTATGATTCTGAAAAATATGTGTAAGATTCTTTTGACAAGAAAATCATAGACGTTCACCATTTGAAAATGATGATATTTATTTTTTTCTCGACAACTTTTTCAATATCCGAAAGTACATAAGATTTCACAGAGTGCACCTTTGAAAAGAATTATTTTTGAGCGCTGTCAGATTTTACCCTCAATTTACGTATTTTCAGTAATAAATATTTATGCGGGGTATAATTCTATTTCCTTTATTTATTGTTAGTGTTCGTTGGTGTTCTAAATTTAATCGGAAATGAAATTCTGCTTTTCGAAATATGCCGAGAGCTTTGCTTTCATAATAACGATGTTACAGCTTCGTCAATTAAATCTCGTGTAAGACGCAAATTCCAAATGAAGGTAATAGTGTTGTCACATTTAAAATTCTTAAATTTATTCCAGCTCAAAGAAGATTAATGCCTTGCACTTTTTGCTTCACATTTCATTTACACCCCGTGTATTTTTGTGCATATTGATTGTTAATTCACATCTGTTAAAATAAAAGAGTATCCGCCAACTACTGTAAGGTTATGCTTCAATTATTCCTATCGAAAGTAGCCATCGATTACGTCCTTTCTTGAAATGAGTAGCTCGCGATTGAGTTAGCTTACAATCAATTAAGCTTCTCTTATAATTGACCTTGAAGAGCAAGCTTACAATTAATTACGAGCGTGGCTCTCGCCACTTGCTAAAATATCGTTGTTATCAATCATAGCTCCTTTCGTTGTTTAGTTAAGCATTTCCTTGAGTTTACGTTTAAAAAATATGCAACTTAGCTCAGGGACGAATCGTTAACATTGGGGGCCCTATACTAACTGCTTTTGGGCCTAACTTAGTAACCAAAATTAACCCAAATTTGAGTTAGTTGAGGCAACACATTCACGATTTTGTTGAAAAACTGTGTCATACCCTTCTTTAAATAAGAAAAACGATATGCAACTGACACTGAAGAACTTTTTATTTTATTTTCTACATTTGTGTATACAGTGTGATTCAGGATCACACCGCTGTTTTGGTGGTGATAGAGAATAGGAGCACAAATATACTTTTAGAATATTTTTACAGTGCGTGGTTTTCTAGATATGAATGTTTAAAGCTATCACAAATAGGCAATATATTCTATTGACAAAACATTACTTGAACTTCAAGATTTAGGTACAAGAACTATTGAACTACACAAATAAGCTACATTATCTTTTTCGGTTCATTATGATAAATATTGGTGCTAGGGCTTACGTGGTCGGTCTTGATTTAAAAAAAAATTAACTTTTGAAGTTAACAACTAAAGATACAGCATGTTGAAGAAGGAAATTTAAAAAGTTGATTTTTTATGATGATCCTATTTTTAATATGTAGAAAAGAATGTTCTAGTTCAGAGCTTATCGGTAGGGGGAGGGGAGTTGGCGTCTGTGACCGATTTTTGATATTATTTTCTACTTCGGCACTACCTTACGAACTGGGGAAACGTAGGAAATCCAATTCGAAGGAGCCGACATGAATCCCAACACATAGAACCTACATACACCAGAAGAGGATTCGAACCTACGCCTAAATAATTGTCCATCAAGCGTCAAGCCCGTTGTCAGCGGATTGAACGACTCGGCTACGAACTACTTAAAGATAAGTTTTAAGCGCACTGAAATCTGTCAATTCTGAATCGTTCTATAGCCATAGAAGCATCGAGTTCAGAAACAGAGAGTAGCCATTTGCTTTGAATGAGAATCACTAAAGTGAATCACTAAACTGAATCATTGAAGTAAACTATATACTTCACGCATTTCTAATCTCTAAGTGCATGACAATTCATCTCTTTTTCTTTCACGAATATCTTCAACAAGCTATTCCTTACACAAGAATAAGTTATATGTTATTTCGACACACCCGATTCAAGTTGCGATGGATTCAGAATTAGCTCTAACTCCATACTTAAGTTAAGCTCTATAGTTAAGTTAAAACAATAATTAGACACTCGAAACCTACAAAACATGTACAGAGATGGCCAATAACATAGTAACCCCTGCATACCAACCTCGCTCTTATCAACCTGCAATTCTCCATTCATACTGCCGGTAAGGGCTAAGTGTCTTTCAAGTCTTAGCGATTTACTTGGCCAATTAAATAGCATAACAGGAGACTTTACAACATAACAACGGAATCAGTGGATAATTTTCAACAGAATGGTGTTCAAGAACTGCCCACAGAGTTTTGAAATGTTTTTCTTGAAACAATGCTATTAGTTAATAAACTTGATGAAAAAAATTAGCTAAATTAGTGTTACCTGAAAGTAACGGATAAATTCTATAATACGGTTGAGAAAGTTTTTCAGAAAAATGCTTGGATACGTCGATTTTTATTTTTAAATCACCATTTAAAGATGTAGTTTTCAACCCCCCATTCCTCAACACCTAAGCGCTAGCAACCACAACTTTAAAAATTCAAATAGCAAAGTACACCTTCTGATGCTTCATTTACTAGACTTTTTTTGCTAAATACAAAAAACAAAACTTTTTCAAAATCGGTTGATAAATAACAGATATTCAACATAAATGTATCGAAATGAAAATGTCAATATTCGAGCAGACGTTGATATGCCTCGAGCAATAAGTGGTAAAAACAATTGCAAATTGTTTGGGTTTGGAGATAGAATTCGGACACATAAAGAACTTCGTATTTTGTTCAATGAAACTCACCTAAACCATCCTTTATTATTGTAATCAACGATAAGTCGAATTGAGAACAAATTTTGCGATTTTGGACATGTACGAGATAAACCTAAAGCCAAACTTTCATCGGATTTAGATGCCTTGTTTAATAGTGCAGGAAAATCCACATTCAACCCTTGTAGGAGTTGCTTCACTACTCAATATGTCAAAAAGTGTAGCTTATAGAGTTCTTCATAAGGAAAAGTTTCATCTCTACAAAGTACACTTGGTGCAAGAGTTGTCCTATCGGGATTTTGATCGACGAGCGCAATTATGCGAGACAATGATGGAAATCTCTAATGAAAATCCTGCATTCATTAGAAATATTCTCTTTTCTGATGAGGTAACACTTTGCTTAAATGGTACAGTCAATAATCAAAATTGCCGTTATTGGGCAGTTGAAAATATATAATTCGACAAGACATTCGCTCAATCACCCTTGAAATGATAAACAATATTCATATATTGCTGCTGCTGGTGGTGTTGTAGCAGCCCTGGAGGAAGTACTTCTGCAATGGAGAACGAAACGTTGGCAGTTGAAGCAGTCGCGACGCGGTTCCAACCGGAAGCCAATTCAATTATGGACAACGGCCGCGGAAGCCTCCAAGTTAAACCGTATTACTACTAGCGCTTATTTAAAGAAATTCTATATTCTAAAAATAAAGATAAAGACTACCCAAGTACGGTAATGTCTATTATGAATATAATTTCTTTTTATTGGCATTGTTTGCGTTACAGGAACTATTTACAGCCCAAATACGCCATATCTTTTTCTTAAAAGGAGCAAAACTATCTAAAATAGTTTTTAATTTAAGAAGTGAGAATATAAAATGTCAATAATAATTTGGCAGAAGTGAACCACCAATATAAAGCATCTGAAGTCGTCTTTCGTCATGTGATAATATCTGATCTCAATAGCATATCCACATGTATGTATAGTATAAGTGTACCAAGAGTTCAACTATATCCATGAGGAAGACTCAGTATCTTATTTTGGTTTTCAATCTCAGTTGTTTTTCCGTAAGCAGCAGAACGACCATCGCCCCAATTTACAGAAATAATTTTCATCTTTTATTTTACAGAAATAATCTTCATCCAATTGAGTAAATATTGTGGACAGTTGAATCAACCACCATGCATAAGTGGCATTAAAACTGATGCGTAGAACACTTTTTGACGATCAATTCCTCAAAGACGGAAATGATTCTGTTCACAATAAAGAGGAAAGTTGAGATCAGTCCCCAAACTTTTCCAAACTGAAGTAATCTTTTCAGACGAAGTCAAATATCTGGGAGTCATTTTTGACCGAAAACTGAATTGGGGTAAACATGTTAATGTAAAAGTAGCAAAGACATGGGTGCTTTTTGGCAGTGTCGCCGTGCAACGGACGGAATTTGGAGACCACCACCAAAAGCCGCCCTATGGCTGTATACTGCCATAATTAAACTCATACTTTGTACGGAGCGTTGGTCTGGTGGCCCAGAGCCCGACTATCGAAACAGTATCGGAGCTTTCGAACGTACAGGTTGGCATGCATAAGTGCTACCGGTGCGCTGATATCCACCCCTACTGCTGCCTTACAGGCTATCCTTGGCCCTTAGGCTGCGGGCAAAAAAGATGTGGAATAATAAAGGTATCGGAGGTAGACACCACCTCATCCTGGAGGAGGCTCTACAAGAAACTCCTCTTTTTGGGGCGATGGTCGACTCCCTCGCACCTATATATATATTCAAGAAGCACTTCAACATTCTCTTGAACGCTGAAGAAGCACCCAAACCCAATATATCCATCTTCACTGATGGATCGAAGACTTTGAAAGGTACAAGCGCAGGAATTCTCTCCGACGACCTGGACCTTCACATGAGCATAGCACTTGGCTAACTGACAATTGTTTTCTAAGTAGAGTTAGTTGCCATTTTAGAAGATGCAAGAGCAATTCTGGATAGGGATGTCCAGAATAAAATCGTTAGGATAGCTAGCGATAGTAGGGCGGCACTCTTGACTCTAAATAGCAACAAAATATCCTCAGGATTAACACTCCAATGTCACGGCACACTAGTAAAAGTGGCCAAATACAACACTGGCCACGAACTGGTTAGACAGGGCTTCGGGGCAGCCCTTTTGAAGCCCCGAACTAGCCACAGCTTGGTCATCAAGTCTATTTAATGCCTTACTGAAACAAAGATCACAGGACCGACATATCGACAGATAGATAAATCTAGACAAGTGTCACCAAGCAAAAAAGGTTATAACGGCCCCCTCGCTTAAAGTGACACGATTCTGCATGCAACTACCTAGAAGAAGACTACGTCTACTCGTACGAATACTTTCAGGACATTGTAAACTAAACAATCATATGCATCGCATTGGTTTTGCAGACAACCCAATCTGTAGAGACTGTAACTTAGAGGAAGAAACAGCTGAGCATATCCTCTGTGATTGCCCCGTACTCGCCTCGATCCCATGTTGGGGGAGTTCTGGCCTGACATGGCTGGAATTCGCAGTGCCCCTCTGTTGGACGTTCTTGGCATCACCGAAAGGGTAGGATGGCTCGAAGAACGCCAACAGTCAAACACTGCTGAACCTGGGGGTAGTCCAATGGGCCCAGTTGTGGCCTAAGTGCACGTGAATTCTTATTCACCCCCTCACCAAATCCAGAATCCAGAATCCAGAATCCAGAAGAGGCATTAAACAGATATTTGGTCTTAAAGAAGAATTAAATAGAATTCTAAAAGAACTATGTATTTGATTACTTGACCCTACTCGTACTAGCAATTAATGAATAAAAATTTATAAAATGAAAATATTTCTTCTTTATAGACATATACCCAACGCCTAAAATTTTCACAATCATTAAAATTAAACAATGTTTATCTGAAACTCTTTTTTGTGTTAAAAATAAGTGGTATCGTTGAGGTCATATTCTGATGATTAACAAATTAAGTTTGTGTTTTATTTAGTTTCTACATTGTGGAATTAACAAATCGAAGTCCAGTTTTCCGAAAGGCATCGTAAATAACAGCTAATCTTCGACGTTAGGTGCGAAACATAATATGCTGAGAGAAATATTTCTCGGCAAGTCACATACCCGGCGGATTACGATAAAAAAGGAATTCATATTTCCACATTAAAATAATAGTTTCATTTATACAGAATATGTAAATAATATCTGCGCAACACCTGACTCCACGCAATATCTCGTTACGTACTCGCTCCTTGCCCGCATGCCTCTCGTTCTCGTCTATATTTTTATCGAACTCGGATTGTAATCCTCCTCGTTACGAGCTTTGACGTTCATTACATTTCACGAGTATCAGCTAAAACGATTCGTCTTTCAATCACCCTGGCTGGCGTAAAACGGTATTATTTCAACGCTGAAAGATTTTTTTTTATTATCACTATTAGGTCGAAGATAATTGAGCCGCAATTAAAAACGCACAGCATTACAACAAATACTCTATAACGCTTATTTTGTGATAATTATCTGAATTTTAAAATATATTAGTTAGGGCTGTCAGACGTGTTTTTTGAGACGAAAAATCAGTTTATGTTCTACCTAAGATGTTACAATTGTTTATACTTAAAAGGATAGCTACTAAATGTATTGAGAATTTTTTTTTCAATTGATAAAATTCAACTCTACATAATATGTTATTTGAAAGAATCCGTCTTCAAAGATTCAGAAAGCTAATAAATCTAGGTTTACTTTTAAAACAATTCCTTATTGGTGTTGTACTAATCTACTAGAATAAATTGAACTTTTCTTCGACACTAATGATATTATTGTAGTAAGAAAATGTTATCAAAGTATTGTAGCAATTGTAAAATCTTATTTTGTTTATTTTGTTTTAAAGTAACTAAATGTACTAGGACCCAAGAATTATTACTGTAAACACGAATTTCCCCGTAAATGAGCAGTTGTTGTTAGGTATGTATACGAAGTACAAACTTGTAACAATGAGTGTACAACATTTAAGTATGTGGGTATACAATGCAAGTCACACCTCGATGACAGGTGACAATTTCAAACGAGTTGAGTTAAAATAAACCTACATACTCACCGGTCGACGAGTACCGACTCTATTAAGGCCCAAGCGAGCCGGACAGAGACAGAGAACGCCGCACGTAAAGAAATTCCACCGTGGAGGAGCCGTCGATTTGAAAATTGGGACATTCTTTATTACCCAAAAATTACTCTATGAATTGTAATAACGTTTTACTGAAATTCCTGTCGCGCTGTGCGTGCTTGCGTTTACGTGGCCCGCGAGGAGGAAATAAATTGCAAACGGTAAATTTTATAACCGCTTGACGGTGGAAAACGACCAGAGAGGCACTCGTTTATTATCTAATAAAATTCATTCTTATGCACTCAAGTCTAATTGAATCTAATGATTGCGGAGACTGATGCGGCGCATAACTTTAAATTTATGAATTAATTGACTCTCATGCACATTCTCTTTGTTTGATGCGGCTAACGGTCCTTAATTGGACATTTATTAACCTGGAAAACTAAATTTATTTATCACCGCGGGAAAGTTCCGTTTAAGTAAATGCATCACAATCTGTAAACGGTATTTTCATCGTAAAAAACTCCAATTCGTACATATTGTTCGTTAATAGCTAATATATGATGGTTGTGATGAATTTTCTTATAATCTATCACCTTGTAAAAGAGGACATTCAGAACTCTTGTGAACGACCAGGAAGAGGGAGCCATTATTTTGAGAAAACTGTTCTTCAAGTGTCATCTTCTTGATATACTTAGAAGACATTTTGGAAAACGACAACAATTAAAAGAGAATTTCAGACGTTCACCATCAAAATCTTTTTTTAGGGAGTGATTAACACAAGTGATATAACAAAATCAAATGTTACGAGACAATAAATCAAACCAAAGACTATTTTGATTAGCATAAGAATAAAATTAATGTTCTTTGAATCATCAGGAAATTCGAAAATTAAGGTATGAAGAATCACACCAATTCATCTGGAAATTAAAAAAAAATTACAATGAAGAGTTTAAGTATCAAAAACGACTATTCATTTTTTGATCAGGTTTGAAGTAAACCATCTCAGAATTTTGCTTCTGTTTCAGATGATGGGTTAAAAAAATGAGGGACTCATTAATAGGTTAATTAACAGAATAGCAAACTAGGGGGTTAACTTTCGATAACCGAATTTTTGGATTCCGTAGTACATTTCTAGCCCTTACCAATTTACAAAATTCTGTGAAACTAATTATGAAGGATTGCTCTTACTCATTCTCGTAATTTGTTTCTCCATTCTCCGCATAAGTTTTATAAAGTTACAGATTTCCTTCGGTATTTTATTTTGAAAGAAAAACACTTAATGCGACAACGCCTCCAACGGACGAAAAATACGAAACAAAACTAACTTTTTCAGAATCCATGTTTTTAACACCTACGAACAAGAACGAAGTTGAAATTGATATAAAAGCTAAATGTATTAAGAAAAGTGCTGGGTTGGGCAACATTCCTGGAATTGTTCTGAAAGCTGTCGCTGATCTCATAGCAAGCCCTTTGTGTCACTTAATCAGTGAATCTTTCTCTTCCGGTCAATACCCTTCTGGTCTGAAAATTTCCAAAATAGTGCCTGTATATAAAAACAAAGGTAGTCGTTTAGACGTCGCAAATTATCCACCGATTGCCTTGCATAGCCAATTTGGAAAGTGTTCGAAGAAATCTTTCATAGAAGGCTTGCCTACTACCTTGACAAGAACAAAATTCCTTGCAATTCACAAAATGGTTCCAAAAAAAGTCGACAACAACGACGATTACTGATACTATTAATTTTATTCTAACTGAACTCAAAAATAAAATGAAAGTACTTGCTTTATTCTGTGATCTCAGCCGGGCTTTCGACACCGTCACTCATAGTCTGCAAACTAGAACTGTGGGTATAAGAGGATCGGTAAATCAATGGATACAATCCTATCTTGGCGGAAGAACACAGAAAGTAGCGGTCAACGGCGACGTGTCATCTGAACTGCAAGTGAATACCGGAGTTCCCCAAGGGTCTATCCTCGGACCTGTACTATTCAGCCTTTTTATAAATGACCTTCCTACAAGATGTCCATCTTCATCAAGAATTGTTATATATGCGGATGATACCACTATCATAATATCAAGCAGCAGCCACGAAGAACTAGTTACTAAAATTAATAAAACGCTGTGCGAAATGAATCATTGGTGTTTGTGCAATGGATTAACTTTAAATGTGACCAAAACTCTAATAATGCCAATTGTAACAAAAAACATTACAATTGATACCTCGTCTTTAATAAGACTTAACGGCTCTTCAGTATCTTTTTGTTAACAACTACAAATTTTTAGGAGTGCATATTGATTGTAAATTAACCTGGAAATGTCATATAGAGTATCTAGAAAATAAGCTGAGTAGTAAAGTATTTTTACTTTATAGGCTTCGACATACGGTTAATCACGATGTTTTAAGATGTTTATATTTTGGCCTAATTCATCCGCTTCTTACATATGGCATAATTTTCTGGGGTAACTGCGCTACTGCCGGCGATATATTTAGAATTCAGAAAAAAGCCGTCCGGTTAATGGGAAGTGTAGATTTTCGTGAAAGTTGCAAAAAATTATTTCCACTTTTCAACATCGTGACAATTGCCTCATTGTACATTTATGAAATGGTGTTATATGCGCGATCAATTCTGGGCGGTGTTAACCGAAATAGTGACTATAATGCTTATCCGACGAGAAAAAAGGAAGATTATCGTATACCGTTCAATCTCTTGACAATCGGATAAAACGGTCCCATATTTACAGGGTTCTTTTATTTAAACAAAGTTAAAACCCTGTGGAATAATTCTTTACCTACAAGTAATCGTTATTTTAAAAACAGATTAAAACTGATGTTAATATCAGGCGCCTTCTATTCTGTGGAAGAATTTTTAAATTATTGAATTTATCGTTTTAATTGTATATCACGTTGTTTACTTTGCAAAATATGTAATCCCGTGTTTTTTTATTACTGGCTCCAACTATGATGTGTCTTTTTGCCTATGTACATCAATTTCCTTTTGTATTCTGTGGCTTTATGACAAATAAAATTATTATTATTATAAATGTTTCTGTCTGTTACATAATACCGGGTTTCAGGGCTGATTCGATTTTATAGGTTCCCGCAAAGGTTTAGCCAAAAAATTACGTCATTTAAGCTTTTATTCATTTTACAAACACGTTATTTGAATTTTTGATTTCATTGTAAAGAAATAAGTTTTAGGAAGGGAAACTATGGAAAGTAGAACATGAAATGAGAATATCAAGGAAACAATGCGTTCGTGCAAAGACATAGGTAATTACGGTCGAACATTTAAATTGATTTGGTAAAACAAGAAGGTTTAAAGAAATTTCAGCAAGAGTACTAATGAGAAAAACAAAGGTACCCTGGAAGAAGTTGACAGGACGAAGCCAAAGTTGTGTTACCTAATTTGAAATAAATGTTAGACGTAAGTTCAGAGTGACCTGAAATCGTCTAGTTACTTCGGTAGACCAACCAAATTTCAGGAGGCCGTTAAACGATTGAGGAAGCACAGTGAAACTATTGCTGAGTCGGGATCTGAAGATCTAAAATAGACCCAAACTTCTCATCACGTAGAACAGCTTAATCTCGACAACCTAAGGCCCGATATTTCAATTACAGTTTAACGTTAATTTTCAGTTTATTCCCATAGAAATAATTGTTTTCTGTCGAAAAAATTCTACACTTTACAAATACTAAGAATGGACAACATGGACAACATAAAAGCAGTATTAACACTGAATAAAAGGAAGAGCCAAAGACCGATGCAATGATTTAGTAAATAAAAGCTATAGGTTATAGAGTTTGGTCCGGTTGGAACTGCGTCACCACTGCTTCTATCACTACAGAAGAACTTCCTCAGGGCTGCTGCTGCTGCTGCTGGTGGTGTTGCTGCTACTTCTCGTTAGTTTTGAGTTTGTTACGACTTTCTAGATTTTCCTTTCCAGCAACTTCTATAGCCTTAGGTTAGCACGTTGCGCTAACAATTTTTTTAATCATCTTGTTTTCTATTTATAAATTGTCTTCAGATATATCAAACTGATACAGCTTTACTTCTAGTGCTTTTGTTCTGTGATATTAATCTTTAATCCTACCCTCTGCTAACATTTTTATAATTGAAGCACTTTCTTGTCCGTTAAAATGTATCACAAACGTGTTCGGACAACGTCAAGTTAATATAATTTTTTTTTATTATTTATCCTGAAGAAGCTGTCAAACTTACAGTGAAAAGCATTTATATCAATTTTACGAAATGTTCGCATGTACCTACTGAAATGCTTGTTTATTACCGCAAACATGCAAATGCTTTCCAGAAACCTTTCAATGGTATGTGTACCCGGAATAGAATTATCTGTTTTAACACAAATAAAAAAATTAAAATAAGTAACGTATCACCTTGAAATCGTCGCTTGCAAAGTTGATGGTTCTTTGTAATCAGAGCTTTACACTAATTAATTTTCGAAGGAACCTACGTTTCGTTAAAATATTTGTATGGTGTATTGCGTCGATTGTTTGAAAGCGATAAAAAGGTGTAATCTATGGTGCTTCTTGGCGTAATGAAGTCATTTTTAAGTCTTGTAGTAATTATTAATAATTCTCGTATTGCCTCCTTGATCTAATTCTTATGATGACATCCTGCTATTTATTCATTTGGAAGTTTTTCCTGCCACCAGAGTTACTTACATTCCAATCCTTTCCGATTCTTTGGAAAAGAGACTTAAGTTATTGCAATTTATTTACAAATCAACAAATATAATTTTGCAGTCATTTACAAACTAAGAAGAATTTCCGAAAACATTCTACATGAAAAATTTAGTTTCAGAAAACATGAATAAATCGTATAAAATTGTTGAGATAGAGAATTTAAATTTCAAACGCTCTATTAATTAGTTGTTAGTTGCCATAGATTAAATTTAGAAGGAAAAATAATTATAAAAATCTATAAAACTCTTGAGTATTAATTATTCAAGTCAACTTAACTACCGCAGCACGAATTTATCAAGAATTTATCACCGAGGCAATTAAAACGAATTAAAGAACTCGTTTTAATTGTTTATAAAATCCCTGGCCGTGCTGAACTGAATTATTGGAAATGGTGAATATTGCGGGGCCGTGGGCGGCGAACAATGTGACTTTGTTCCATACACACACATACGTCGAGAAAGATGGAAGTAGGCGCTCTCGCTTTCATTTCACATTGACCGTTTCTGTTTAGAGACATATAATATTATAAAAACACACAATCTGCACATTTCGCGCGCGATAACTTATTTCAATTGTAAATAAACCAGAACTGCGCTTGTTATTGTTTATTTAAAAGAACCAGACCATATTAAAAAAAAGGCTTCGCAGAAAGAGCGTACTTTTCTCCTTCCTCGTATAAGATACGGGTTTATAAAGAATTTAACGATTTCTTTAATTTCTGCATTAGTGAGAGTCATCGCCGCATTTAATCCAAAAATGTAAATATGTTATCCTAAAGATGTTAGTACACACTTATTTACTTTCCGTCAAACAGTGAATTCTGATGTATAAGGGAAGAGAACTAATTAAAAGATAGACGTTCTGATTACAAGTTATGACTAGATTTCGGAATATATGCAAAATGTTAATCTTTAATTTAAATCTTTTCGTGAAATCTATATGCTATGCTATTTTATTAAATTCAATAATACTAGGTTAATTAAAAATAATTAATCTGTAATTATAAAATTCAATAAAATGATACATTGATTTAGCAAAAAAAATTAAAATTGAAGATTAACATTTTGCATATATTCCTTTGTCTAGTAGTTAAAGTAGTTAAATTATAAGTTAAGATACAAGTGACTGCCCAAACAGTAAAGATTCTTTCATTTTCTGGAAAATACTAACTCCTTTAAGGACAGGAGTGTTTCATACTTTCTGGATAATACTAATTCCTTTAAGGATACAAGCTACTAGCTCAGAAATTAAGTCTCTCTTTTTTCTTGTATAATATTAACTCCTTGAAAGATAGAAATAACTACCGGAAGAATTAAAATTCTACTTTTGGAAAGAGGAAAGAACATGTGTGTATACAATAAAGAAGACCTCAGTTTTAAGCATAAACTCTGGATAGAAATTAGAAACACTGCACTACTTAAAGCTGAAACGTGAAATTACGAGTTAAAATTAAAATTTTGTGGAATTTGAAATCTGCAAACAGATTAAAATACCTAAAAGCTTTTTCCGTATTTTACAATTATTATTACCTCTTCTTCGAGCTTTGTTTCCTAAAAAAGAACGAATTTCGAATCCGCGATTTATTTTGCTCGTAAATTAAATCTGCTTCACGTAAGTCGAGAAGTGAAAATTGATTGGGCACTATCGAATGAAGATCATTACTGCGTGCTCTGGCCTAAGTGGGAAGGCGAAAGCCCATAATAATGGACACCGAATTAACCATAAACGAGACAAACAGTTCCGTGTAGAAAAAGCGCCGAAGGCTCGGACCTCTTTGTGCGCCCGATGAACGCACAAAAACGGACGGATAAAAAGTGCCACGGAGAGAAAAAGAGCCTAGGTAAAAAGAAGTCACGTCTACGCAGCACGTGTATCAAGTGTGCTACGCTCTGTGCAGGAATGTACGGTACAGTCGGAAGAGTGAGCGGCGGCTACCAGAGCACTACCGTGTTGACGACGACGGGCCAGGGCTTCTTTCCTCCTTCTACTCTCTCTTTGCTTCTTCCTAATAGATTCATCTGTCACGCGCTGGACGTCCATCCCAATGCGAATCTATTACATCCACACACTCGAATAAGTTTGCCTTTCTTACTTCTATGGTAAAATTATTTCTTGGACGTTCAAATTAAAAAAGAAAAACCAATAAGGCTAATAAGAAGAAAATTTGTTAATTGCATTTTTTATTTCCTTATTCTATTAATAACTCAGCTTCAATAATATACTTCTGGATAAAATGAAGGGACCACCAGTAAAATTCATAATAAATCTAAAACAAGCTAACGAAATTTAATAAAACGAATAAATATATAAATCTAAGTGTTTCCTTATAGTTTAGTTGATTTAAGGGCTATTAAATTTAACAAACTTTAAAATACTTTAAATCTTTAAAATACCATTGGTCTTCTCATGAACTTATTTCCTAATTTATAACAAGTTAACAAAACTAAAATTATTAATAGCGTATATGCCCTCTTCTTGCAGCAATACTCCTTGCTAATCTTCTTGGCATGCTTGAGATTAAGTTTCGTATACTTTCTTGAGGTATCTGTTCCCATTCTTGAACAAGCATGTTAGAGAGCTCATCGAGTGTTACTGGTGGTCTCGATACGATTTTAATTTTGTTGCCCAATTGATCCCAGAGATGCTCAATAGGATTGAGATCAGGGCTTTTGGCAGGCTACTCCAAACTTTGGATATTTGCATCTCTCAACGTAGCTGTGACAATGTTAGCTGTATGAGGTTTGGCATTGTCTTGCATAAAAAAGAATCCATTGCCAAAATTATCGGCAAATGGTTGCAAATGTGGTACAATAATCTCGTCTCTATATCTTCTTGCTGTTAGCGACCCATTTCGTATCAAAACCAATTCTGTACGACCATTAAATTGTATGTCACCCCAAACCATTACAGACCTTCCACCAAATTTGTCAAATTTGGTGCAAATCGCTCGTCTGGTCTTCGTATGACAAGAGCACGATCATTCCTGCTTAGAAGGAATCTGGATTCATCCGAAAACAAAACGAAGTTCCACTGGCCCTCGTCCCAACCTTGATGATTTTGACAAAAGTTTAAGCGATTTCTTTTCGGCGTAGCTATGAAAGTTGGACCGGTTGCTGGTTTTCTAATAGACAAATTGACTTCTTTTAGTCTTCTTTTTACTGTTTTGGTAGAAATTTCTTTTCCAGTGGCTAATCAAAGATCATTTTTTAATTGACGATATATTACGAACCGCTTTCTTAAACTCTGAACTTCGATAAAGCGATCTTCTCTACGTGTTGTTTTTCTTTTAGCACCTTGTCCGCGTCTTCTTTTGAAACTACCAGAGTTTCTGAACCGTGCTACGGCCCTTTGTGCCACAAATTTGTTGGTATTTAGAATTTAGAAGAAGAATAATCATTTGGGATACTTCTTCTGGTCTACAATGGCATCTAGACATATTTAATTAACTTAATGCAAACAAATTCACTAATTTTCGAAACAAAAAGCACGCTTTATTAATTAAATGACTTAAAAAGGTGTCAACAATTAGACCTTTTTGTTGACTTTTCGATTCCTAGCAGAGAATGCCTTGCTATTGTTAATTGTTTCGTGGCACACTAATTGAATTGTGTTTAATAACCGTCAATTTATGACATGTGAAAAGTCTATTAAAAATAATCTGTAAATTGGAAAAGTTATTTCAAGTTTTTGGTGGTCCCTTAATTTCATATATATATATATATATATATATGTATAAGCTGTTAAGCAATTTTCTTAATCTAGATTTTTTACAAGAACCTTACTGCGTCGAGCATTAGAAAGAAAACTAAATTGGTATGCAAAATGATACACAATTTCTAAAAGAAAAGACGTTTCTACTAAAGAGAATGAGAGTGCACAGTTTAAAACTACGTATCACGTTAACTATCAAAAAGAACAAAAAATCAATTTGAATTATTTCCTTTTATGATTCCTCTAGTTAAACGATATTTAAAACACAGATGGTGGAAATAAGGAGAAATTAAAACAAATTTAAGTTGAGTTGAATAAAAGATTTAAGTCATAATTAAATTGAAACCTAAGTTAGATGTGTAAGTCATAATGTGGTTCACATTGTAACTTAGACTTAAATTTAATCCTGGCTTGGTCTTTTATGCACCCAGTCTAAGAGTCGGCGCTTTTATGTCTATTTTATACTAACTGATTTAACACGTAAATTAAAGAAGTTCAACAAAATCTATGCTAACAGAGTTGTGAAAATAGTTGGTTATATCTAAATAAGGATTTATATTAGTGTAGTTATATTGCGTTAATAAATTTTACATTAAGCCAGTGATTGAAGTATCCAATTGCAAGTTGTAGAGATTGATCAACACAATAACACAAGCGTATTAAAATAGAATAGATTCACATTTGAAATCACTGAAAGCTTGTGATTCTTGGTAGACATACAAAACGATCTTCTTTCGCAGAAAATACAATCAAATACATCAGTACACGAAGTTCGGAATATTGCTACTTGAAAAATATTTAATACTTTCAAACCTTAAAAATCTTCAAAGGCACAAATGATGCATGAGTCACCAGTATCACATTGTTATTAATTTAATTTAATCATGAGTTGGTAAATAATTAAAAGATTGAGAAAAAAAGGAAATAGTTCAAGATTTCTTTACTTAACTTAAAATTTGTGTTCAGAATAGTTATTTACACTACAAGTGCGCAAAGTAATATTTTGGCGCACGAACATGTATTTTGATCGAACGAGGCGAAGCCGAGTTAGATCAATCATGTTAGTGTGACAGAGTATTTCGTGCACGTGTTGTATACACTATTTTTTCGTCCTTCTTCCTTTTTTATGAAACAAAAACTCTTTACACTGAAAACGCTTAAAAATATATTTATGTAATATTTAAGGAAAGAATTTAATCAGCACTAATTTCTTTTCCTAAAAAAGTTTTAAGATAAAGCTTTGGTTTTCTCTATTTAATAAGTATGTAAATACAAAATTTTAAAATAATAATGTTTTCAGTTTCAGACATAAGCATATTACCTCACACTTGTCACTTTACGGCACACTGACTGTTCAGTCAGGTAATTGCGCACTGTTTAGTCAGGTAATTATACACTGTTTAGTCAGGTAATTGCACACTGTTTAGTCAGGCATTTGCGTACAGCTTGCAATGAAAAAATGTCAACTTTTTTTGACAGTTGACGAAAAAAGAATTTTACTCGTAGGATCAAAACGAAAGATTGGGGTTATTTATCCACGACTTATAGGCGACTTAACAAAATAATTTTCCTGAACCTAACTTTGCAATTTACAACTTCAAAGCTGAAGGGTGTAAGTATCTCTGACCACTGTAAGATATGCAGTATGAAAAATGATTAATTTGTCTTTCGATTGAATCTTCTCGGAAGAACCATTCATAAATTCATTACAGTAAATTCAATAATTATTTTGGAGCTTGTCCTGTAAAATTCATGTATAGATTGTATTCACACATCTTCAAGCTTTCCCATATTCGAGCCACATATTAAATTAATTTACGAAGTAAGTAATAACCTCAGGTATTCTGAAACAATTTACCACCAATATAATTTAATTTAAAGTATTTGATCTATTGTTGGTTTCTAATAGAGATCTACGATATTCAGAACCAAGGTTGTTTGTAAGAAGCGCAGTACATACAGATCAATTGAGAAATGTTCTGACAACAGTCTTTGACGAGAACCCACTGATTGTGAGTTAAATTCGACGGTATCTGAGATTATCAATGAACACGTCCTCAATTAAGTAACTAGATCAAACAGAGACACCAAAATTAGAAGTTGAGTAGAACTTCAAATCATTGTCGTAACCACCATGACGTGGTACAATCCTAATAGATCTAAATGGTCCATCCAAAGAGAGCATTAATTCAATATTATAATTGAGTATTCAATATGCTCAGGCGTGTCTCAAAGTAATGTCCTTGGACCAATTCTATACCTAATGTACACAAAATTTGCTAAAAACACGTCCTACCACAGTAGTGATATTTGCTAAAGATGCAGCAGTATTAGCATCGCATACTAATTCTTCATCGGCATCAAGTATATACAAACAAACCTTAATAATCTCCAGCATTGGCTAAGAACGAGGCATATTAAGCCCAATGAATCTAAATCGATCCACGTGACCTTTGCCTTACGGAGAGAAATATATTCTCCTGAGAAAATCAATAACTATCAACTTCAGCAAAGCGAAGATGCTAAATTCCTCGACATGCATTTGGATCGACATCTCAAGTGGAAAAGAATATGTCCACTAAGCGCAAAAAACTTGGACTCAAATTATACCAAATATACTGGGTCTTCGACCGAAGGCCAGAGCTATCCCTGGATAACCGCTATCCATGGACTAGGTGATATTATGCAAGATCATTATTAATCCTTAACTGGTAGGGGCAAAACAAAATTCACTCAAAGTATGGTAGGGTCAAATTTGATGCCCTTATTCATTTTGATATAATTTTTTTATTTAATCATTTTGACTTTTTTACTTGATAGTGATGTTTTGTTGGAGTGCTTTTGAGAAAACAATACATAAATTGGCAGTTCCTCTGCAGAAAACCTTAAATTGAATTCCAATTTTTTTTCCTCGAAACCATTTCCATTTTCTGCCAGGTATCATTGCTTAGTTTCAATAAAAAGCTATTGAATTAATTCATATATAACAGAACTGACAAATATGTTTGACATATAGATTTGACATTTGGGGAACTTCTAGGGCCGGTTTCTGGAAAGATTTAAAACAGGATTAAATGAAAGGCTAAGCTAGAATATTACATACATTACGACGGACAGCATTTGCCTATCAAATTCGAAGTTTAAGCTTATATTAATCCTGGTTTGAATCTTTCCAGAAACCGACCCCTAGAGTGGTTTTCACAAACATAATGGGTACGGATATTACATAAAAGGTTTTCCTTTGGTGGGAATACGGGCAGATATGACTTTCGCCTCTGGAATTCGGAAAATAATAAGAATAAGTATTAATTCTGAAAAACTTAAATGCATCGAAGAGTCCCAAAACATACTTCATAATATTAGTGGTTATTCTTCAAACATTTTTAACTTGTGCTATCCATGTTTTATTTATAATTCGTGACTAACACTCAAAATATGACTAATTGTAATATATTGTACGATATTGTCATGTGTTTTGAACAAATACCAGTGAGTCGCTAGATTCCTACTTCAAAAGAGAATGCATAGAATCATAGCGCGAAACACCTATACTTTATTATTTAAATAATTATTTTAAAAGCTATGGGGTCAGATTTAACCGTGCCATACCAGTTAAAGGTTAAGCACATCAGGATTCATAGAATTCAACCAAAGGGAACTGCCAGTATATCCAACATTGCTATTCTGCATAGGTTCCAGAACAAGGTTTTGCATGCCATCGTCAACGCGCCTTATTACGTCATCAGCAAGGTCATATGAATCTGGAGTCTGTCAAGAAAGCAATACATCAAAATCCTTTGGACAAAGATGGACCTGGAAGGAGAATCACAAGTTATATGTAAACTATATGAAATCCTTGAGGACGCAGGAATTGGTCGGCAAACTTAAGCTTTCGATTACCATAATTCTCTGAGGGCCGATTTCTGGAAAGATTAAAGTCAGGATTAAATTAAAGCCTAAGCTAATATGTGACATACATTATGACGTACAGCATATTGCGTGCCACATTATAAGTTTAAACTTAAATTAATCTTATTTTAAGTCTTTCCAAAAATCGACCCTGAAACTTATTCTAATGGAAGTTTTAATCCAAATATCTTATAGTATATCAATATTCTTTTTATTTGGCATTTGCATTAATTCAATGCATCCTTTAGCATTTGAATGGCTCACTGCCAATCGTCATCCATAGATCTTCTAGAATCTGCCGATGCCGAGTAATACGATCAGCATTTGCTTCCTTCCATTCTGCAAAGACGAGAATCTTAAAGAAAGTTGAGAAGATTACCAGGTAGGATAGAATTATGAACAAAATTATCAGGAAAATACTTGAAATAAATCCATAATTGAAAAAAAAACGTAACGCGGTGAAAACAATTAGATGCAGGTTGAGACAGCAAGAAAGACGTGGAAAACCAAGACAAACTTGAAATCAGGAAACGGCGAAGGATAACATTAATTGTTAAAAGTCTGTAATTTCTCGACATCTTTCAACAAATGAGATGCGGATAATATAAGAATAAGGAAAATCATAATTGCTTGACCTCTTAGAGAACATTGGATGACAAATTATTTCTAATATATTTCTTAGGTCTTTTCCTTATAAAATGTGTGAGTTTTTGACAATTATTCATCCTCCTGCAGCATACCGAGTCTCAACTGTAACACTCGTATAGTCCTTTTAACTTTTAGCTTTCTCTTGTCATTAACTCAATTAAATTAATGCCCCGATAATTTCTGGTAATCTGTATATCATTCTCGTACAATCAGACTAAATTAGTACTGATAAAATCTTCTGTTCTTCTAATTCAAATCCTAGTTTAGTCTCATATTGTTTTCTGACTTAGAAAGTTGTTGCCACTTTTCGCCTATGTTTTAAATCTACTGGTTTTAATTTTAGAATTAAGTGAGGCTTTGTTTTCCATTATGAAAATGAATCAAAAGGGCTGTTTCCAAGTCGGGAAAAATGTGGTTACAGAAACGATTTAATAACACAAAGAATACCCTTTTTGAAGCTGAACAATATGAAATTTAAAATTCACAGATCATATTTTATTGTATGCAAATCGGCCGCATAAATTTATCTCTCGCTATAACGAATTTCTATTTCGAAATTAACATATTATAAATCTCCTTTATCATAAAAATAAAATATATTGCTCTTTATGCAAATCTTTTGAACAACGCTCCGCAGCCGCACGTAAATGTGTGTGTGCGGACGACGCCGGGCCACATTTTATGTGGGATATTCAAATTTCGCCGAGCAATACGCCAGGGGATAGTTAATTTATTCCGACGGTAAACAGAAAGGGTTTGAAATGGGGTCTGTTTACCCATGTGCATGTGCAAGCTCTACAGAAACGTATGCATTTGCAAGAAAAAAGATGGGCAAATCTGATTGCACTGGTTTTATATTAAATTGAGACCCAAAGGATTTATTTGAACGATAAGGAACAAATCATTATTTTCCAAAATCACCGCAGATATTGAAATGAATTTTAATTGTAATGTTGCAGAAATTAAATTTAAATTGTGAAAGAATGCTCCGTAAACATACTTTGTGTAACAAAGAAAACAACGGAGCGGTCAATTTTTCTTCTTTTCAGATTCGGGCATCGATCTTTGTCACGATTTCTTCTTTTGCATGCCTCTTGTTGTTTACATTGTAAGATTGAAACGTCGACCCTAATTGTAAAAGAATCCGTTCTTGCAGCGGTAAAAAAGGGCCATGCATGTCATTACAAATATATTAAGCATGTGCGAACGAAACCGAGCCTAATTCAGGCATTGACACGGACTGAATGAAACGAAATCCTTTAAAATAATCCGAACGTTAACGATGATCGATGGCTAATAATATAAAATATAATACCGCGCATATCGAATGAGATCCCATTTGAATATGAATGTCCGTCTTGTTAGCATATTTTAACATTGCTTTTTGGCAACCCTTTCCGATTTTTATTTCATCGATTAAGCTCTTTGCTCATTTGCATATCGGCGATTTCGATAAAAGGTGTAACTGAAACTTATGCTAATTTGAATGTGCGTGTTATTTTTCATGAGGGATCAACAAATTTTTCTGGGGCATATTAACATAGAATAATTGCAATTCTACGTAAAGCATACAACACAAAACATGGAAAATGTGTCTTTATTTCTTTAATTTCTTGAAGCTTAAAACGACGATTTTTCAAATTAATATTGATGCGGCATTTACACGTCAAACTGTAATAAATGGTGACAATCATTTCAAACTTATCCTAAACAGTTTTGTTACAGGACAATTCTAATGTTCAAAACTTTTAAGTCTGTTGCCTGCATTTGCATTTTTATTGGAAAACTAAATAGGTTTGGTCAAATGTGTTGTCTGCAGTCTCGAAAATAACATATGGTTCATTTGAGTTTTATTTATCATTTTAGCACCTAATTTTTCTTAACCCAAATATTAAACCACTCGTTTAGTTAAACTGATATTTATTTTATTCTTTTACAAAATGGAGAGAAGGCTTACATCGTGGAATCTTGCTTTCGTTTAGCGAAACTGCGCTGTAATTCAAATTTCTTTGTTCCTTAACTCAAGATTATGGCTTTTTGGATGAGAACATTGATTTTGATTAGCCTGATCGGAGGACATTGATTTTGGCGAACCTGGGGTTCATGGAAAGAGCTTTAAACTGAATCTCATGCTTTACTTAATAGGATATTAATTAATTAATAATAGAACAGAATAATTATTCTTATTCTTATTATTATTATTAGTTAAATACCTTCTAATTAAGACGAACGTAATGATATTTCTGAGTTTCGATGCAAAGAAATATCGATTCGCAATGTGTTCGAATATTTCCAACTTTCAACACAAGAATTTAATATTTTTCAGGCAAATTAAAAAAGTACCTACGTAGCTATAATTATTGTAAAAAAATGGTTATTTTTATACTACTCAGAAATGACTTGTATTTATAAATTATTGTGATTTGCATCTAGGAAATGCCTACTCATGAATCTACTAAATAAAAAAATGAAACATAATGTATCTGTTGTTCCTCGTAACAGGTCTGGATTAGTCTTTGGACCCCGAACATTTTTAAGTAGTACATTCACCTTAACACGTCACTCGCCTTAAAAAAATAAATCATAATGTGAATGCTCGTATATTTCTGTGGCTTTTAGGAAAAAAATTCTGCTTCAGAATTTTCATTAACCCAAATATCCCCCTGAATATCATTTAACTAATAAATTCGGCTGTACATGAATAAAGGCAACACGTAACAAACAACTGACGAACGTACGTGTACACTTTCTTTTTTTATTCGATGACTAATCAGATCCAGAGATTCCGATACACATACAGACATTATTCTAATTATACTACCATATTAGTAACCTATACAGCTCCGCACAATTAGCTTCTCGGAAAACACATGGCTATTATTGTATCACGACGTAAAGTGGGTATTAATTTACTTGGGGCGCTCGTTTTGATGGGGAATGTACTTGGCGTTGGCGCGCATTGGCCGCGTTCGAAACTCGTCCGGCCCCTGGACGAAGTGACGGCCCTCATTGGCGCACCCGGCGAAATTCTAGCATTGTAGAGAGAACGATGTGAATATTTATGTACAGTCGGAGCGAAAATTCAGGAAGTTCTTCACCCAATAGCCCAATTTGTAAACAGATAAATATTACACAAATCAAAAAAGTTAATACGACACCTACAATTTGGTTAAATCGTACTACGTTGTATGCAGTTAATTTTTGATTTAATAAATTCTAGAAAAGGAAGCTATTTTTTTTTATGATAGAGTCGAAGATGTCAGTCATACATACAGTCAATGCGATATACATACAATAACAGCCAATGACAAAGATGGCGAGTAATAATTTCCAAAATGATTTATGCCAAGTTTTTGGAGTGGTCCTTAAGATTAAACATGTGATATACAAGTTGATAGCGTCTAACCTTGAAACATGTTCGTACAAATCATTGTTGTGATTCAGTATAATTGTGGGCATTATCTCAGAGCAATTTAATTTAGAATAGAGCTACATTTTTTGGTGTGTCAGTATCAGGTTCGCCACACTTTTTCTCCATAATGTCACCATACCCTCATCCACCAAAATGATTGTAGTAGTTCACGTAATTCAACTTTAATAACTGATGATTTCCATTTAGTCTTCATAGTCTTTGTTCCAATTTGTTCTTAATTCTTTTCCTACATTATTTTTCTAAGACTTGAACTCGAACACATATCTCGAAACTATGGCCCGGTATTTCACTCACAGTTTAACTTCAATTTTCAGCTTATTCCCATTATAACAATTATAAAAACAATTGTTTCTATGGAAATAAACTGAAGATTAGAGGTAAACTGTGATTGAAATACCGGGCCTATGACTTTATGTTTTTACATAAAGAATGTACAAAATCCTGTAAATTGGAAATTGTTTTCCTATTGAAATTAATTTAAATGAAAAAATAATAACTTCAATAACGTCTGTCTGTCGCAAGCAACTTCTTCACACGTATATATATGCAAAGGAAGTCATAATCCTGTGAAGAATTCATATTAACCTTTTAGAAATTAAAGATCAAACACTAGGTCTTTTGTGCTTTTAAGAAGAGCGGAAATCAGCAAAAGGAACTTTGAAACTAGTTTGTTGCATCCATTAAGCAATATATTACCTTCAAACTTATAAAGAAAGTGCAAAGTAGAGAAATAATAAAAAAACTACAAACTATAACAGTGGAAGATAACAAAAAAAAAATTTGTTATTGCAGACCCTAATAATACAGCTTTAAAATTTGTTGTTCAGTGTTTGTAATGAAAGAAAACTCTGTGTTGATGGATATCATCACGACAATAGAACTGTCATATAAAACAGATCTTTACGACGATAGAGATCATCGTATAATAGAGATCTTCACTAAAATAGCATCCTTCTGATGACAAGAAAAACATTATCATGGATTTAGTTGTTATTATACTTTCTAGAATCGATACTTCCCTATATGTTTAAATTGGAACCTTTTTCTTTTGGTCTCCTATTGGGTTATATGATTTTTTATCAAACTACAGTTCATTTTTTAATATTTGCCATTTTTATATGGCTATGTCCTTGTAACTTTTGTGAAACAGCCTTGTGGCTTCTGTTACGTCGTGTCATTTCATCGTATATTTTCTTAATTCAGATATCAAAAAAAAATCGGAATGTGAAGTGTTGCAATTAGAACTGTCTAGGCTATTTGCAACTCAACAGTGTTAATTGTGTAACTCCATAGAAGGTGGTGAACGAGAGCAACACTGACTACTTGCTTTGTTTGTTGGAACATAATTTTGAAAACATTTTACCTTCGGTTTCTTACAACAAATCGATTGTGTAGATCTGATATGCATATGAAAATCGATATTATTAACAATAAAATATGACTACATCAATTGCAAAGGAGAATTCCGACTATCATCCTAGGTGGGCGATACAAAATTAAGGGAAATTAATTGTTGAAAGAACGAATCGAAGCAAGGTTTCCAAACCGAGATTAGGTTTCCAAATCTATTTATTATTTAGTAACCATTTAACAACGGTTGACCAGATGACATGTTTCGGAAAAAAATCCATTTCCAAATCTGCAAACTAATTATATCGAGCTCGCAAGCACCGCCATTTCTAAACTATTACTAAATAATAATAATAATAATTTTTATTGGGCCACCTTGAAAAGTACATATAAAAAAAGAAAACATGTACACATACAAGTTGGTTCAAGTCGTTCATCTGCGGAAAGTACCTTTCTTAAGTAGAAAGTATGTAAAAAAAAGACAACAAAAAATTTCAAACGAGGAATTAGCAGGTATGATAAACCTTTGTCAGAAATATACATATAAAGTAAAATGTTGGTTGATACAATTACAGAAAAAAATCATCAACGGAGTAACAATTCCTCTGGAGTAGGAGCGAATTAAGTTCTTTCTTGAATATATTAGTATTTTGCGCATTTCTTATTGCTAATGGCAAAGCGTTGAAAAATTTGCAACCATTAAATAATATGCCTTTTTGATACAGAGAGGTAGTATGCAAATCGGGTCGAAGGTGAAGTTTAAATCGCATAGAGTATATGTGATTAACATTGTTTTGAGTAAAAAGATTATTATGTTTATATACAAAGCAACAATAAAGTTGCTGTACTGTTAATATTTGTAAGTTTCTAAAGGCGTCTCTGTAGGAATCAAGACGCTTAAGATCAGCTATCGCACGAAGAACATTTTTCTGTATTATGAACACTCTTTTCCAGCCACTACTCAGGCCCCAATGTATAACACCGAATTTAATATTGCAGTGAAAATTGACAAAATAGAGTGTGAGCAGAGTTGCCTAATTGTACTACTGAGCTAAAGTTTTTAAAGCAGAGCAAGAGCTACTTATTGCTAGTTTGGAACAAAGTGGATTTATATGCCCAGTCCATTGTAAATGGCGATCTTAAACTAAGCCAAGCAGTTTAATATCGTTCACTGGTGACATGTCCGTTTCTTGTAAGGTTACTAAGTTATTATTGACAGCACTCGATCTAATATTTTTGTGTTTTATTATTGACGTTTTGTCGTTATTAATGGAAAGCTTATTTGTTGACATCCACATTGCTACCCTATCATAAATTCGCGTCTAAGCATCATCAGTGTCTACAATATCATGACCGGTCACCATTATGTTTGTGTCATCTGCGTAGCAAACTAATGTACAGTTACCATCACGCAAGAAGACCCCTAGATCATTTATAAAAATAATAAATAGAATTGGACCCAGAATTGATCCTTGGGGTACGCCGGAAGAAATATTGACAAACTCTGAGCTACAGTTATTGATTACAATTTTCTGAGTCCGACATGACATGTAAGAAGAAAAGAAATTTAAACTATTACCTCTGATGCCATAACGTTGCAGTTTATTTAACAAAAGTTTATGGTTGACACAATCAAATGCTTTAGCAAGATCAATAAAAAGTCCAAGTTTATTTTCTTAGTCCTAATATCATAGATAATCTCTTTAATTTAATGGAAATTAACTTAAATGTTTATTGTTCATTAAGCATAGCAGAGTGGCATACCCATGGGGGGAGGCTAAGACAGTTTAAACTCCCCCCAAAGTCAGCTATGTGGTACTAAACTTTAATAACATCCCAGTTTTTCCAAAAAAAAATTAGTACGCCGACTTAATTTTGTTTTGTAATGTTAGTTCAGTATGAATTACTTTATGATTTAATAAATCCTTGTATGTTATTACAATTGTTTATTTTTAATTCCCCCCGAAACAAATTTCTGGATGTACCACTGAGGCATAGCAAAGTAAATATGACATGTTACTACTAAAACTAATAAGACCTTTGCTTAATGGCCCTGCTTCAGATGAACTGAAAATATCTACCACCAGTGCGCAGTAAAGACCAACAGCCGCGTATGTAAACTTTAAATTACAAACGAAAAAAATATAAAAATAAAAACAAAAATAACTCCTAAATCAAACGTACGCGAAGAAGATGATAAAGAAATAAGAGTTACTTTCAATATAATTTTTACATTGTGTGCGTCCTTTCCTATAAAAACCTATTTTACGCTTTCTAGTCCCTCTCTCTCCCGAGAAAAGAAGAACAACTAGAAAAACTAAAAACCATATTTTTATTCAACACTTAGATATATTTCGAACATCAGACGAAAGATTTGGTAGAAATCTAACACTCTCCACTGAATGCCAAATAATTATTACAATCAATTTTCTGGTGTATTAAAAATCACTTGCTTGAACTAATTATCTTGTAAGCCAATCAGCCTAATTTTTCGAATTACTGTTCTGCTGATGAGGCTTCAATTAGGACAAAGATAGCTATACAAAGTATATTACTTTTTGCCTGATAGCTTATGAAGTAGCAGTTTCGTTGTTATTTGCTATTCTCGCATAGTTTTAGGTCAAACTTCGGCCGGGCGATATCGCAACTAAACCTTTAATTGTCTCTCTTTAAATTTGATTCTAGGAAGATTACTTTCAGCTTAATAATAAAAAAAGGGAATTATTTTTGAGATTTGAATGTAATAAATATCAACTGATCTTATTGCTAATTTGAAATGTGCTTACATTTACAAATCTTTATTCCTTTTTACTGATTGTGAGTGAAACAAATATTTGACACAGATACATTCGATAAAATAAACATTGTTGTTTTGTAATACGGTTCTTAGTCTCCATAACTTTTTCGCTTCTTTAAATTTCCTTCTTCATTTCCTTAACACTTTTCCTGTTTTTATATTGCATGACTTTCGCAACCTTCATCGGTTCCTTCTCGCACGAGGTGTACTTTGCTTTATTTTCCCTGTTGGTTCTTTTACCATTTTACATAGGTGTCTACTAACATAATTAATTTTCTTCTATTTTATTGAATACCTAGAGATTAAGACCAAGTTTATTTCTTATTTCCTCATTTCTTAGACGATCTTAGTAATCTTACGATTACTCTTGTTTGAATTCGAGATTTATTTTGAATATTCTGTATCGAGGACTCGTTAATATTTTAAATCTTCATTTTATCTATTTTTATTTAATTAAGAGCCAGTTCATAATCGAATATAAAGGAGACTTTAAAAGTCACATTCAGATGTGGAAACAAATGTTTTCACAATTGTTTTTACACATCTGAAAGTGACTTTAAATTTAAAGTCTCATTTAAATTCGATTATGAAGCTGGCCCTAAGGAAGGTTAAAATATTGGAATGGTTTCTTGGTATTTTAGTATTTCGTTTTCCTAACTTCCATATTCGTACTTCCCTTTTGTGTACACCTAAATATTTGAAACTAATGACTTATACAAACATGTTTTTTATTAGTTCTCTCTTTTTCCTTTCTAAATATTTCTGTCACCAATAATATAAATAGTGGATTCTAATTTCATGTTTTTGCAAATGTTGTTTGAACTGGTTATAGATTAACTTCTAAAATATATAAGTTAATAATTCGTCTTTTTTTCCTGTTTTATTGTTCCTTGATCTAAATCGCTTCTGTATTGTTTTATTTCATTTTAATCTACTTCTAAAATGTTATACGTCTTCCTCTTCTACTTCTTCTTTACACTGTTTGAAATCTCAGCGGTTGTCCTGTTAATGTTAACGTTTTTGCTGATTCAAAGAAAATCTCTAATTTTACAAACATACGTCTTCATTCTGGATCTTTCTTCCTTGAAACTAAGCTTTATAGTCTTCATTTTAAGACGTAACATTTTCTTTAATTTTTCTATTGCTCCATTGTAAATCTTATGGGCGTATGCACAGACAAATCTTAAGGTGCACTTAAGGAAAAAGTGATGCTTGAAACTAACTTCGGATCAAATTGTGCGTTGCACAGATGCAGTTTTCAAAGTAAAGGTTTGCTTTCGGTTTAAAATTTCTAAGGGTGACCTTATTCTATAAACCAAAATTCGACATAAATTGAAAAATTAAGATGGATTATGAGTATTGGAAATTTTTTTGAATTTGTGGATTATATTGGTGATTGGTTATCAATCACTAATAAAATTGCAATATCCGATAAGATTCCCTACAAAAATTCCTTCGAAGCTAAATTTAACCGAGAATGCCCGAAGTGGCGACTGTGGAATTGCATTTAAGATTAAGGCGACATTGCTTAGATAAGTTGAACTTTGGCTAACAATAAGTCAGAAGATTTGTCTGTGCCTACGGGCATTAGTGTTGGTCTCCTCTACCCATGGATTGTCGAGATATGCAGTTTCGTTCCTCACGACGTTTTATTGTCAACAGTTTTTGTAATTTATCTCAAAACGCTAAAAACCAGAAAATATTGTCCTTCGTTCATTTTGCAAAAAGATAATTGTCACAAATTATTTATTTGCGTTTGGTTGAGTTCGAAAGTTGTGGCATCGTTATTGCGCCTCTAAAAACCATGGTGGATGAAATGAAAGAGCAAAGATATTTTATCAAATTTTGTGTTCGTCTAGAAAAATCTGCAAAGGAAACTTAAAACGGTTTATAGAGAATTGGCTATGGCAAGATATGTATGCTTATTTTACCTGAGGAAACCATCAATAATTATTCACACAGATTCAAGATTAATTATCCGGCAACTCTCTATCATTCTTCAATTATCTGTTGGCAGTATTTTTATCATCTTGTTTCATTTCGTATTTGCCTTGCCAAAAAGAGAAACGGTTTGTGAGGACCTGCTGGAAAAGTGCGTTCAAGAAGAGGGCGAAGTATGGTGGGAAAACTATCATTACTGCAGATGAAACTTAGGTGTATTGCTATGATCCTGAGATGAAGCAACAGAGCACACAAAGGGAAGAAAAATCACACATAAAGCTATGATTATATAATTTTTTTATTACAATGGGTTGGTGTTTACTAATAAAGTTCCTCATAGTACTACAGTAACCGCTAATTATAATAAAGAAGTTTTTCGTCTGTTACTGAAGGAACACTTCCCCCAAAAAAAGACCTAAGCTAATTGGAAAGTGGAAACTTTACCATGAGGCATAGCATAACGTTGCGTACCACACACTCCATAAAGTCCTGATGTAGCCCCATGCGACTTATATATACCTTAGAGGATGGCGGTTTCAAACAGGATTGAATCCCATTGAAGCTTCAAGACGATTTTGAAGAAGCTCTCAAAAATGGCTTTCCTCGTGTCTTGGGATAAAAGCTATTGCACGATTTCAAAGTTTTGGGAGTACTAGTCCTAGTCTTTGCTGGAAGGCCCTTATATCTTCATTCTAGTTCTCTCTTCCCTAACATTTCTTTAAAGGAAGACAAATCCTAAGACTCAGAGGATTGATGGGGAATAATTAATTTGGGTTCCGTGGAGAATTCCTAGCAATTGGTATTCCAATAAAGAAACTTACGAGGATATTAAAGTTTCTTGAATTTGCCTATGTTTGATATCTATGTTGTCTATTTTTGCTTCAAGAAAATATTAGAGTTGACCCATCATGTACTTAAGAACACTTACGCTTGTATGATACTAATATTTAAAGCAGCACCGTAATTCCACTCCAGCAATCTGGGAAATAGCCGGTACCCTTTAGGACTAATCTATTTTCTTTAATCTGGGTGCAGGAAAGAGGTACGTCGGTGCTAATAAGATTTTAATCATTTTGAGAAAACTGTTTAACTCAGGATTTTAAATTTCAGTATTTAAAGGTCTTCTCCATTAATTTATTACTTCTAATTTAATATACTTTTTCTAAAAGTCTCTCTTTCTGAAATCATTCTTTAATGCTCTATTCTAAATCGAAATGTAAATAAATAGGTAAAATATTTCCATTTTTGTTTCTATTGAAATCTATTAAGTTGGTCTTCCTTTTCACGCAACTATTAACTGTAATTTTTTTGTCAGTTCTTGATGAAGTCGAAAGCATCTTGATGAGGCACTTATCGTGAATAAAATTACCTTCGATCAATTCGTTCCTAGTTTATTTTTTGACAGGATCGTAAGAGTAATAGACGCGTGTTTCCGCTGCGAGCACACCAGTCCTAAACAAAGATAACTCAATCGAGGCAGGATTTAGAATGCACAAAAGGGCCTATAATATCATCTTCTGTTTCTAATGACATTAGTTGTTCCATTTAGTAACATCCGGTTTTAAATTCACTGTATGCAGCGACGACGGCGAGCTTGAAAATCGGTAAAAGCTCCGTCCCCTTTGTCACGCTAATGAATTATCCGCTGTCGGCCACTTAAAATGACTCGCTCACCTACGACAGGAACAATAAGATTGCGGAGACGGTCGAGTTTTATTATTAAAATTGAAATTATTGTCGGCAGAGTACGGCGACGGAATACAAACGGATACACGCCCTTCCTGCCATTACTGGGAATTATATGAAAATGGTTTTTTGGTTCAGTAAGTATGAGTTTACTCGTAATTTGTTCTATCAGATTTATTGGCCATTGTGTTTACCTACATTGCTTGAAATTAATTTCCAGGTTTTTACTGCGGATTATATTTCCGTTTTAGGACGATAAATGGTTTCATTTTATACGTTACGTTCGTTTTTATTAGTACCACAAAGAAGTCAGCCAATTAACAAATCGGGAAAATTTTAAACAGTAAATAGAATGAATTCTTAATTAGTTGCTTTTGACATAAAGTTTAGAACTACTTGAATATTTTTTGGGCAAAGGCAAGTGCCAAAGTTTTGCTAAAGAAAACCATAGAGGGATTACCGAAATCTTCTCCAGCTCTTTTGGTAAATAACACAAATCGGTTTCCAAATTGTATAGTCATGGCCAAGTTATTGAAACATGTTTGAAGTAATGATTTAATTGTAACTTCCTTTATGCGGATCACTTAATATTTCTTTAAGTTGTTATTAACATAATTGCACATGTTTTTTCCAGGAAAAGACAAGTCGAATAACATCCAACCCGTGTTCCAAAAACGAAAACATAATTGACTGGATGAATGTTAGTGGGCGTTCGTCGATTAATGTTTCAAGTTAATGTTTAGAGTTTGTGGGCGAATTACAAAAATAAGATTTGGTTTTAAAAAATTCCAATCGGAAAGATTTTTTCAGTGCAAGTAAATACATGTCATTCATAAATCAGAGCTCGTTAGACATTTCCTCGACGCCCTAGTGACTTATAAACAATCTTTCCACAAAATTAAGACAGTTACTAACGCGTTTATTTGAATAGTTGTTGCTGACACATTGTTTATTTTACAATGTCGAATGCACGTCGCGATGACTATTTACTGGAATCGGTAAATTTAGCGTTCGTCGACGGTGAGCGCACGTCCTCCTCGACGTCCGCTCCCTAAAAATAGACGAAGACAGAAGCGATTGACTTACGGCCGGTCCTCGAACGCCGTTCAAATATTATATTTAGGCCGAAGTTAAAGTGTAATTTACTAAAATAACATTTTATCTCGTAATTTCTGCTCTGCTTCGGGGCACGTGGTTTCCCAGTTGTTTTTTTATGAATTTACTTTATCGTTGTATGCGACCATTAACGCGGGATATAAAGAGCAGCCTTCCGCTTTTCGTAGGCTATTTTCATAAATACGGCCCAGGATTTCTTCTCTTTTCGATTAAGCGCATCTCGACGTTGGATTCTAATATGCCGGTCGACGTTATCTGGCGCACTTAAAATTCCATGCTTTATCGGTCAACACAATTCATCCGAGCAACTTTATTATTGATATTTATCGAATTTTATGAAAAATGTTCCAGCATTATGCTCGAAAATATTTCATGAGCATTTTCAGACGTATCCGTTTACAAGTAATTACCTACTTCTTGCATCTGCGTGAAGCGTTTATTCAAATGATATTTTCTGTACTGAAGCTAAATTGATCCGCATTAAAAGGGAGTGTCAGTTATAGAGTTATTTTTTTTTTAAATTGTCCTTGCATATTTTGATCGCGGTGATCTGATATTTCCCGCAGTCGGGGGCAAAACCTAATTAATAATTTAGAATCCAATTAATATCTTGGAATGCAGCAGAAATAAAACAGACCGATATTAAACATGAACATAAAGGAAAAAAGGAAAATAAATCACATTTTAGGATGATTTTTATAATTTTCAGTAGAGCATGAATATAATAAAAATGTTACAACACAAATCTAAAAGAAACCATTTAAAAATTCCGTTGAAAATGTAATTAAACTTTTTTAAAAAGAGACATTCTTTAGGAAATATTGTATATTTGGTATCTTTTAAAAGTTTTTTTTGAGAAAATTTATCAAATTTATTATTATTATTATTAAATTATTATTTTTGAGCCCTTAAATTTGTGATTAAGGCATGTCTCCACATTTTAGAAATATAAATATAAATAGTTATTTGTTATACAAGTGGGTAAAATTGATTTTTATCGACGAGTGAAAACGTTTAATTAATTTTCACAAGTCGATAATTAAATTTTACCGTCGCGTGTATTTTTTTATAGCGAATGTTAAATACAAAATTTAAACAATTTCGTAGAAAAATAAAAAGAGCAACCATGTGTCAAAATCGCGTTGTATGATCATGATCCCAGTAACTAGTGTGAGTTGTTGCTATGGTTAAGTTGTAATATTTATTAATTAAAAAACAAAATTAAAGTACTTGTTCTATCCTTGCTGTTAAAGTGTTACTTTATCTACCTTTGCTGTTAAAATTCCGTTTTATATACTGTTTTGATATGGACAAAGTACACTTTAACGTTCGCTATAAAAAAAAATTGATTAATGATCTTTTTATATTAATAATAATAATACTAGACTTTCTGTGCTCTTAAAAAGAAGTATAAAATATGGAATTAAATACAAATTGAACCGAATAGGAACATTGTAAAGTAGAGAATCAATAAATGCACGAAGTGCCCAATGTATACAAAAAAAAGAAATTCAAAGACAATTCAAGACTAGAATAACAAAAAAATAGAAATTAAGAAATAAAACAATTAACTAAAAAATAAACTAATGACAAAATGTAACAGACCATACATTTGGTACGTAAACGACCACTTGAATAAAACGGGTGGTGAGATACGACCCTGGTATCTACTATTAATTAATCACTTCTAAATCTAATTTTATTGTACAGTATGGAGGCGTTTCAGTTAATAAAATTTTATAGAAACAACAAAAACTGTGCAATTGTTCACGATTCTCCATATTTGACTAACCTAATTCTTTTAACTTATACGAAACATGATCATACTTACGAATTCCATAAATATACGGTATACAACTATTCTGCATTTTCTGGATGTGATAAACAGTATTTTGATCAATAGATGAATGATGAAGAATGAGAATTGCGAAAGCACGAATGATTCACAAAGCTTTTTTTTTTTTAATTTGAACATTGAATACTGATTTGAAAGGATATAACTTTTTCAGGGCAATAAAAGCAGAAAGTATGAACTTGGAAATCTATTCTCTATAACGGAATGTGTTATCTAGAATAACTCCTAAACTTTTCACTTTGTCAACTATTGGAACCTCAATGTTATTAATATGTATTTTAAGGAACTTTGCAAATCCCTACATATCTTCCTCTTGCAATAAATAAAATAAATAAATAAAAAATAATTTGAAATTTATCTGGATTTAAGATAAGGGAATGTTGCACTGAAACATTATAGATATACGCTAAATCGACATTCATCTCCTCTTTAGCTTGACGTCCGGCTTAAATAAACAATATAACTGCGTATCATCAGCATATGTATGTGTATTACAAAATTTAATATTTTTGAAAATGTTCGACGTGTACAATGTAAACAAGATAGGACCAAGTATAGGTTCCTGTGGTACCCCTTGTATGACGGATACAGGACGTGAAGTTGAATCGTCTATGCATACAGTTTGAAAACGATTGTCTAAGTAATTGACAAGAAGTGGTACAGCACAGGGATCGAGCCCAATATACTGTACAATTTTAAATGTTATGATCAACCATATCAAATGCTTTGTTATAATCCAATAAAACCAGAATCGTTATATTTCCATTATCGGTGGCTGACAAAATATCTTCTGTGACTTTTAACAAGGCGGTGGAACAGCTGTAATTAAATCTAAAACCAGATTGAGTCGGAGGAAGTAAATTATGCGTATTAACATATTTCATGAATTGACTTTTAATAACTTTCTCAAATACTTTTGATAAGACGGGGAATTGTACTTGCGGGTCGCAATTTTTTATATTGTGAGGGTTCTTTGCTTTTAGAAATAGGTTTCACCAAAGCATGTTTCCACACGGAAGGGAAAATCTTTTCCTGTGTAGATACATTAATTATATGTGTTACATATGGAATAACAAGTGGATAACGTAATTTTATCACAGATATAGAAATGTTATTCCATGTTTCTTTTGTTCTGCCTCTCTTTCTTTTTTTTATTGTACTGCTGCCATCCATACATTTTTAACTAGAGTTGCAAATGACCCCACCAACTTAACTGTCTCTCTTCTATAAATTCCTCCAATGGTTTTATGTCCAATTCCTCACGAATACTAACGTCCCTTAATCCTTTTTTTCTCAAAATTCCGTTAACTCTTCTTAAATACTTCATATCTAATCCTAGCATTTTACTATTTTGTTGTCGGGAGAGTATCCAGCTTTCATATTCATATGCGAGAACTGGTCTATATACAGTTTTGAATACATTCATCTTTTAGGTTTTCCTTGAAACTTCCTCCTCCGCTCTTTTATTTATTTCTATGTCTTGATTTCCTTTTTGGCTTATTGTAACCCCTAAATCCTGAAACACGCCAACTTGCTCAATTCCCTCTCCTCCAATCACTACATGAACGTCTTGTTTTTCTAGAACTATCAATATTACTTTTTTTTTAGTTTCTATATCCTAAACTGAATGCTTTTGTTTGGGCCTGGTCTTATGATATCGCCCATGAAAGTTATAAATAACAAGGGGCTCAAACTTCCATCTTGACACAGACCTTTTGAACGTCTTGGATCTCCTGTTCATACTTATCATACTATTTTTATTTTCCTTATACACATTTGCCATAACCCTTACTAATTTATTCTTCCGCAGGGTTTCCCATAACCTTGGAACTCTGTCGAAGGCTTTTCTAATCCATAAAGGCAAAATAAACTCCTGATGTTATTGATTATTTCTCTTATTGTAAATATGTGATCTTGCACGCTTCTTCCCCTTCTAAACTCACTTTGAGATTCTAATACTGTTGGTTCTTCTATTTTTCTTGAATTTCTTTCTAATACTTTCTCATATATCTTCACCACTATGCTTAGTCAGGTAATACCTCTTTAGTTTTTGCATTCTTTTCTATCCCCTTTTTTAGAGTGGAACTATTAATTCCATTTTTCAGTCAGATCGTATCTGCTCCTTAACCCAAGCCTCGTTGCATAACAGTGTAACAGTGTAATCCATACCCTCCAATGTTTTTCATTATTTCGGGAGTTACCTTGTCCTGGTGCTTGTCCGTTTTTTAGTGACTTTACTGTTTCTTCTGTTTCTTCCTTTAGTATACTTTCATTATATGCTTTGATTAGTTCTTCTCCTATATTTCTTGCACTTTGTGTGTTATGTACACTATGAGCATAAATGATTGAGGACAAGTTGAATTTCCCGCCTTTCAATATTTTTCTTAAGTTGGTCAAATGTTTGGACGTGCACTGGGATGCAATATGGATAACGAGATTATTACTCGATAAAATAGTCTGGTATATAATTATGTATTAATTTGGTCATTTCAAGTACCTAATTGCATTATGTATGCAAATGTTAGCTCTGAAAAGGTCCGTCACTGAACAAAAATTAATTTATTTTCAGGACGACCACACACAAGGAATAAAAATCACTAGATAGAGACGCGGGAAATTCAACTTGTCCTCAATCATTTATGCTCATACTGTATATGGACAACGGTAAGGCCAGGCTCTAGTAATTTTTTAAAATATTCTTTCCACGTTTTGTCCTTTTTCATTTATGATCGTAGTGGTTTCGAAACAGTTTCTTTTTTGAGATTCTTTAAAACTCTATAAAAAAGTGTTTGGTTCCAATAATTCCGGCAGCACTCCTTGTAATAACACCTAATAATTATTACGGTTTAGGCGACATAAAGGACTTAGTTCATTCGACGCCAAAATGAAATGAAATGAAATGGAGCTCGCTGGTCACTTCTTTCAAGACGTTTCTGAAATACGAGCGAATCCAGGAATACAATACAATTATTAAATCAGATGTTTGTGCAAATTGGGGGCAATAATTTGAATCCAAATTAAAAGGCATTAATAAGGGAGAAGTTTGAATCCTCTCTTACTTATATTGATAATGGAGATACTTATAAGAAACAGAGGTAAAAAGACAAAGAAGTATCAGACAGCAATCACGTTTAAGAACCCCATGACAATAACAGTAGACTATTTATTATACAGTGACAATATCGTCTGCTTTTTGATACTAACAAGGAAAATGCAGTGTGATGAATATATAGCATGAGAAGGCACAAAATGTGAAGGAGAGCGTAAATAAAAAGAACTAAACATGTACATCACTACTCACAAAAAGAAGATCGCAAAAGAAATATAGATATAACAACTGACAGAAGGATGTTGAATTTACACAACGATACACAATGATACACAATGATCTAGAAAATGTGAAATCTGGTGACGAGAAATTGATTTAGATATAAGCAATAAAAAAAGAAAAGTAAAACGATTATTGTGAAGAAAGAGATCAACAAGAAACCGTAATAAATAGCTTACGAATGAGGAAATGGGTATTCCAACAAAAGTGTGAATTTTCAATAGATGCTGTTCGCGTGAAATATGTGGGAAGAATGAATTTAGTGGATTAAGGAACGTAGATATTAGAGAAATTATGTTTGCAATTTGTATCTAGACTTGTCTGGATATCTCAAGAGAATGATGTAGGAAATAATAAATAAAAATTGATAAGAAAATAAGAGTGGATAAGGAAAGTCGAAATAGTTGAGATTGGAATAAAAACAATGAAAGATTTAAAAAAGTGCTAAGGAACGTAGGAAATAAATTCTTACACGAATGGTAAAATTGAAAATTGCGCGGTACTCCTCCAATAAATTAAGAAAGGAGAAGAATTTATTTCATAATACATTATAATTCATTTACTTTGCCCGAACTAGTTTCTTGGACATTTCATGCTGTTTCTATGACATGTAAATAAATTGGCCAAAGTAAAAGCTAATAGAATTGAAATTAACAAACAATTCTACCCTCTATAGTTTGCTTTAAGGAGACGGTCGGTCATAACGTAACTTCATTCAAAAAAATCTGCACGACTTCTTGCATAAAACAGAAAAAAATGTGAAATAAACTTTGTATACTTTTAGCAGCATAAAGAATAATATTATACCCAATGTGTAGAATAGAATCGAAAAAGAATCCAAGCATAATTCCCATCTTGTTTATTAAATTTTCAAGGTAATAAACCAAAGAAACAAATTCCAGTAAATTACTTGAACGATTCCATAATTATTAAGGTCTGCCCACCAAGCCGAGCCGATTCTTCTCACAATATATAAAACAAAACGTCGACGGATTTTTTTTTTATAAATCTAAAATAATGAACAACACAAATTTGTTCGATAGGGAGCGTTCTCGGTCCGTTTCATGCCCAGCTCATAGCGCCATCCTCCTTCAGCCTTCATATATCATAAGCTGACAAAACGCAGATAGTAATTATAAAAGGATCTAATAATTCTTTATTTGAAATTTTGAATTATGTTTTAGGCTATTGGCCGAAAAACTCAGGAAACCTGTTGTACAGTCGCGTCAAAACTAAAACAAACCCGCGCTCGTTTTACCCGTGAATTACTTCCAAGACGAGTTTATTATTTTTCGATTTCCAGCGATAATTTAGTGCAGTGAAAAGAAATTTAGGACCGTACGTGCGCTATTAATTTCCAATACGTCGGCGCCGTTAATTTCAGGAAGTTATCCGTCTCAAATTTATATGATTTCTGCAAGGTAGCCTTTCAGGACCTTTTTATTTTTTTGATAAACCTTTGAAAGTAACGTCGCCAATAATTGATAAATAGACGGATTGAGTTACAAAAAACCGATTAATATTCAGTTACGCTGTTGCTGTTACTGTTATTGTTGTTAATACTGTTTTGAGCTATAACGACCTGCTCAGCACAAAAAAGCTGACGTAACAGATGGTATACTAAATAAATGATAATTACGATACGAACAATCAGCTGTATGCATATATATATATGTATATTAAATCTAAAATATGTGGAATGCCCACAAGACAGATTACTATTAATAAACCGGGCCGATTAAAAACGAACAGCCCGTGACATTTTGAACGATGAAAGAACAATGAGAACAAAAACGAGCGCTCGAATTCCAGTATTTGAAACTCGAGACAGATATTTATTATTGATATTCGAATATATTAAAATATAACACAGAATGTGACTTTCGTTATCGGCACGGTTTTTTTTTGCTCTCGTTTGTGGGACGCTCTCCACGGCTCCATTACCACAATTAGAAATGTTCCTTCGAGCCGATATGAATTTATTGACCGTGGTCCTAATGCGAGGTAAAATTGAAGCGTAACGATCTCTTGATAAATCGTTATTCGAGAAAAATCACATGACATGGTATAATAAATAAATTAATCATCGTTAGCAACATTTTATGTGGAATAGAAATATTGAATTTCTACGAATTCTCTAAACATTTACGATGGTTCATTCAAAATATTGAAAGATCTTCTCCGATAAATCACTTTTTTTAATCTTAATATTAATATTTCAAGAGCAAAAAATCAAGTTCACTTTTTAAATAAATCTTAGATTTAGTGTGCTTAAGTATTTCTGTCGTTACTGGTCATACTCATCAAACTACAAAAAAAATGTGATTTTAAGAAAATTTTAGTTTTGAGTAAAGAAAAAAATAGAAAAATTTTGGTCGTTATTAAAAAAAAAAAAAAAACAAAGGAAGCAATTTTCGAAACATCTAACACCAATAAAGGGAAAGGGTATAAGTTTGAAAAGTTTTTTTTATTAAAGATTAAAGCACGTATGTGTCCTCAATCTATTCTTCTCTATGGACATAAGAACATAGTTAGAACAGCCGCAAATGAAAGACGGTCAACTGGGACAGAAGCAGAACATCAGAGGAAAGGCTAATCAGAAAATAAAATGATAATCGAAACGATAGACTCCGAAAAAGCTCTAAGTAACAGTATCAGAAATAAATATTAAATAGGAAAAGTTTGTATAAGAAATTAGAATACAGCGAAATTGATCTAAAATCCTCAGTTTTGTGTCTAACGGTAGATAAATTTAGGACTAAACAAATAGATAAAATTCTAAGAGAAAACTAAAAAGTACATAAACTATCTTTGAATGTATAAAAGAAAGCGTGAAATCAGATCAGTACCTTGATGAAAGAAAATTTCAGATTGAATTGAATCAGGTTTAAAAATTAACTTCAACGTAATGGAAGATGGTTAAAGCATGCAGGTGATAGCAAAAGAGAAAATCAAAATCAATTGTTAGCCAATGGCATTCGACTGTCAGAAACAGATACCTACGTAACATAGAACGCAGAATTTAAAAAAATTACTGCAAGGATAAAGGACATAGTGATCTGTCAGCTCAGGGATTTGGGTAGTAAATGCGTGGAAGAAGATCAATGCAACTGCAACCACATTTGAATTTGCTTTTTATAAAATAAAGGAATAAAATGATGACAAAAGAAGAATAAAAGGGGTACGGAGTATTGAAGTTTGTTGTGGAGGAGAAACGATCGACCTAATACGGGTAAGTAAAGCCGACGAGAACGGGTCGAAAAATAAGATTAAATGAAAAAAATAATAATAATAATAATAATAATCTTTATTGCCCTACAGTGTTAACCAATTTACAGACAATACTAGAAAATATTAACATCTATACTCTACCGTATAATCGTAAGCTAAATAAACAAGAAAGGTACTAATAGTAATCATACTGAAAAAAAAATATATATATATATATACATATTAACAAACGTACTAATGCTAACAGTGAACTAACAACTATGTAGAAGAAAGGAAAGTAGTAATAATAATTATTAAAAAAAAGTAGTAATAATAATTATAAGATTAAAGTAGTAATAATAATTATAATTAAAGTGTAATGCTTCTGTCATAACATTCAGTAATATGCTCAATGGTATCGTAGAATATGTCACAAGCGTTAGAAATAGTGTTATAAGTAGTGTACCTAACATGAATTGGGGACTTCAGTAGCACATTCGTTCTAGGTGTAGTTACATAGAATGTAAAGCTCCTTCTGATGAAAAATCTAGACGCATATATGTTAAGTTTCTCCAATAGAGCGGGACAGTCAACAGTGTTGTGTAATAGTTTATGCAAAAACACTAAAGCAAATACTTTACGTCTGTTCTCTAGTGATGTTAAATTGGAGAATTTTAGAAGAAGACTGTGATCGAAACCTCTGTCAGGATAAAATCCTCTTTCTTTAAACCAGAGAAACTTTATAAATTTTCTTTGGATATGTTCAAGCAAAAAAACGTGACACTCATAATAAGGATGCCATATTAAAGAGCATACCCTAATTTGGATCGAACGAAGGCGAAGTAAAGTGTCTTTAATTAAGCAGTTTTACTAAAACCAGCACTATTTCTTATAGTGAAACCCAACATTTTTTCTGCTGCACTTGATTTATTAAATATATGTTGCCTAAAATTGAGTTCAGGAACGAAGGTAACACCTAAATCAGTCACACCATTACAGCATTGTAAGGAGATATTACAAATGTTATAATTGAAAACAATTGGGGACCTACTATGGGAGTAATTCATCACTTTGCATTTGTTGGTATTTAGCGAAAGTCTATTAGTATCATACCAATTAACGATTCGGTCGATGTTACCCTGCAAAAGAACGCAATCTGCGAAATATTACAAAAAAATTTGGCATCATCAGCAAAAAGAAGACAGTTGCATTTAACAGATGTTGTTAGATCGTTGATGAAAAGAAGAAATAGAATAGGTCCTAAGTTAGATCCTTGTGGAATTCCTGAATGGGCCGGGAAATGATATGATGTGAAGCCGTTATAGACCACACATTGTAATCTTTCACTCATAAAGGATCGAAACAAAGAAAGGAGATTAGAGCTGAATCCAATTATGTTTAATTTTTGCGAAAGAATAGAATGATCAATGCGGTCAAAAGCTTTAGCTATATCAGTATATATAACATCGACCTGTTCTCATACATCCAAGGCGTTTGCAACAAACTGCGTAAAAGCACAAAGATTCGATACAGTGGAGCGTTTTCGCATAAATTCATGCTGTTCAGTGGAAATAAGATGCTGAACTTGCGGATAGATAATAGTATACAAAACCATCTCAAAAATCCTAGCGAAATTGGATAGTAGAGAGATAGGTCTATAATTTGTAATATTTGAAATGTTGCCAGATTTTAAGATAGGACAGACTTTCCAGATAGATGGGAAGGAACATTTTTTTAAACAGAGATTGAAGATAACTGTTAAAGATGTAATCAGGACAGCAGCGCAGTCTTTGATAAGAAAATTAGGTATTAAATCAGGACTGGAAGTCATATTATTCTGTAGTCTGTTAATGGCTTTTCTTACATTTGCTTCGGATATAAAATTAAGAGATACGAGTTGATGATTATTAAAGATACTATTTGTGAAGAGCAATAGAAACGACGAAGATTTCTTATGTTCGCAAATGAGGAAATGAGGAAAGGATTGGAAGATGAAAGATGACTTAAGAGAAAGAAAAAAGCTTCAGTTATAGAGATCCTTAAACAGAAAAGTTTGCTGTTTATTGTTGAGGCGGTGAGAAACAAAGGAATGTAAGTGACTTTTTCACACAATCGAGTTTTTCTGTATGTATACATTCTTGGAGCATCAGTTTATTTGGTCGCAAAGAGATATGAAAAAGTAAAGTATTTTTTAGTTAGTAATTTAATTACTAATTTTAACTTTACCGTCGTTTTTGAATAGAATTTTAACTTTCAACCTCTTTTTCTCGAAATCATAAAAGTTGCAAACGGCTTCTCTTCATCTCAGTTCATCAAATACTACGTGTTGGTTTTAATTCTTTATCACATTCCCCTTATCTCATCTCAATTAATAGACTTCTATTTTCTTTCACTTTTTGTTACTGACTGAAGTGTACTTACTTACTTTATTATTTCGTACCTCGTATATCTTCTATAACAATAATTTAAAGGAAACCATTGCTTTAGATCAGGTCTTATACTACCTTGCTGTCTTTATTTCTTACTAGCTTTACAAATAAGGCTTAAATTATCTCTTTCTTAAAACATAAATAAGAAATTTGTCTTTTGATGCGTCTCTACTATTTTAACTGTTTACTTTACACCTACATAATATTTCAACAGTTTAGGTAGCGACATCCTGCGGTGAATTTTTGACTTAATATTGTGTGAAAATTGACAAATACCAATCAGTTTACTACCTAAAAAGTTATCCCACACAAAGTGACCAAAAAATACTTTGATGGCAAATTTGAAAAGTTTCAAATTTGTTGCAAGTCGGTTTTGAATGCAATAGATTCCTCGAGCGTCTGGATAGCTGTTTTGGTCCTATGTACAGAAGAGAGTGGAGTTCTCAAACTACTTTTTGCTGAAGAGATCCCAAATTAGGCCGAAATAACCATTCAGAAGATGCTTGAAGAATCCATTGCAATCAAAACCAACTTGCAACAAATTTCGACACAACTAGATGCACTTTTCCTTGATTTTAGTTTGCTCAATTTTACATTTACTACCTTTTTGTTTACTCTCCATAAGTTGCTTATCTTATGCATTAGTTTTTCCATTAATATTTGCACTACCTTTATTTGATTCTAGGTCCTCTTTACTAATTTTTGAGCTCAAATACACTCCTCAACATAAACCTATCTAAAATAATATAATCCTCTAAATAAATTCACAAAAGTCACTTACTTTTAGATAAAAGAGCAACAGTGTCCGTTTTCCGTTGGTAAGTGAAAATTTTAAATTTCAAATTCTTTTTCTTTGTAGGTTACCAATTAACACATCTTCGTGGCGATTAGTAAATTTTCTTTTGATTATTCCTATCAGGTTTTTGTGGTTAAAAAAATCTGCAATTCTTTTGTTATACTTTATCGAATCCTTATCGAATTTCGATGTTAATATTAAATGCTTGCCTCTTCCTTTAATTCAATGTCCTGAAATCATCATCTACTACAAATAATAATAATAGTCTAAACTATCACTTCAGGATGTATTAAGGGATTTCCAAAATTTCTTTCTGTATTTTCTTCGGGTAGATGGACGCTCTGAAAGCTTCTTGATTAAGAGTTATTTTCCATCTTCTACAGCTTGAGGTTATCAATTTTTTCATTTTTCCATTATTTCTTTCTCCTTTGCAATCTTCTCAAGAAATTTTAAACAAATTCAAGAAATTTTAAACAAATTCAAGAAACTAGTTTCAGACAGAGCACTGCAAAATGAAAGTCGATTACACGAAACATAAATATGCCAATTTTCAAGAATTTATTTTGAAGAATCCCAGTCGTTTCATTGTAATGCACAACGTGAGTTTATTAAGACTTCATGCATTTTCAACGATAAACAAATTATTAGCGGCAGCATTCTGAGCCTACTATCGTTTTTCATAACTTGAATATTTTAATGATTTCCAAGAAAACATTACAATCTTTATTTATTTCCTTAGAAACACTTAAATACGCTATAAAAACAATATTACTTGAAGCATCAAAATACATTGTTTGATGTACTTTTGTGTTATTTATGATTGGCAATGAAAATCAATTTTTTTATAACTTCTACAACGATTTCATGAAAATAGAACATGAATAAGTGACTAACGAATTGATGATGTTTGGTGAGTTCCACAGAAAAGTGTGATGTAAAAATTCGTTATTGCGCAAGTATCTAAAAACTTGATGGAAGAACAAAAGAACCCATTTACATAAAGTACAACTCCGCTTTCGTCTGTAGCGTTTAAAATAATTGAAACTCGCGATTACATAATTTCGTTTACCGGATTCGTAGAAACGCCTCTCAACGTTTTAGAGCAATAACTCGTTCTCTATTTGTTTATTATTAGCATCGTGTAAAACACTGGAAGCTGGAAGCGAGACGGCTTAGAGTGAGCTAAGGTAAGAAAAAAAAACAACGACAATTATGGTAGATAATGAAAACAATTCGTGGGCTTTCGTTAATTCGTGTGAAAAAACAATAATGACGTGTTAAATACGGGAATAACTGTAAGCTAAATGAAAATACTTTTAAAATTCAATTTATTTAGAGTACGTTCATTAAGGCATAGTAAATTTAAATAGTCATTTGCACACAAACTATAATGAAATCACGGCACAGCGACTTAGGTGGTCACTACAGAGTTCGTCCTTCTTGCTCGTCCCTCACCATGCAGAGGTCGTCCCTTTCTTACCAGTTGAAATTGCCTCAAATGCAAATACGCTGCGCTGCATGTCTTTTTATCTAGTATATTGTTACAACAATAAATCTATCTCACTTGTTACTACTTGACGATAATATTCTTATCTCTTTCGCCAGCATTCGATCTTAATTAAGCTATCTCCGTCTATTATTTTGAATGTGTGTGTGATGCAAATTCACGCAATTTTTGCCATTTTTTTCGCCTCTTCTCTCTCTGCTCTTTTTTGCCTCATTCGAAACGTATTTCGTTCGTTTTCTTTGCGAAGCTATCTGTGATTCTCGTTTCTTTCTGTGAGGAGGTGGTCTCTATCTTTTATCTCTGTTGCGTCATTGAAACCGTCAATTACGATTTTCCAAGAATACTTTATAGGTTTGTGTGTACTTAACGCCAACGACGTGGAACTGTGTGGTAAACCGAGCACCACACCAAGTGCCTCGGCTCTTTCGACAACATTCATTTAATATGTTCTTAATAGTTTCTTTTGAAAATAAAAAATGTCCCAGACTTTTGAGCTCTTGAATTTCTTAACTTATCCGAATTGTTAATCATCGTTCTAACAATGACATTTGCCCTATCCACTTTTTTTACCACAATTTCCAATTAAACTGTTGGAAATGTTTTTGAATTCTTTATATTTAACTTAAAACGTTAGAGGTCACCTCCAAACATATCCTTGAGTTTGATATAATGCGAAAACTATTACATGACCGTAACGACATTGTGTTCTGCTTATATAGAAGCACCTTTTGGAAGCAGTAAATTTCTTTTCCATATTTCGACAAGCAGCGGCCGTCCAATTTTACGATGTATAAAGTTAATGGCCCATAAACACTTATCGTACATAAATAAATATTTAATAAAATTCTCACGGATTACTAATAATCTGTAGAAACTATCAATTGTTTTGTTGTATAAGGAGTGGTATTTATAATATTAACAGTTGGGCGTGACGTCATATCCGGCCGAGTATTTCATACGAAACGACGATAAATGCGCCGCAGAGGAAAATTAGTACTTCTTGCGCGAAGCGATTTCGCGACGTTAGCACTCCCACTAACGGCGAAAAATATGTGGTGACATGTGCCGCGAGTCCTCCGCGTATTTATGAGTAAAACGGGAAACGTGTTTAGACAATTGATTGCATGCTTAAAGAATTCCTGAAGTCCGAAACAGTTTCGACCATTTCACTTCATTCGCCAAGCTTATCGCTTTTCCATTTTGTATGGTCTAACGCAGTTTAGATTCGTATATGAATCATTTTCAAAAGAGCTTTAAGGTTTTAGAACTTTCCATACTTCACTTTGGTGATTCTTAAGGCACTTTTGAAAAGATACTTAGTGTTCACAAAATTCATTTCATAAGTCCATATCAAAAGATCCACTTGCACCCCTCATTTTTTGAACATCTTGACTTTTATTGTGACTGGATTTAGCAATACATAACACCAAGGTTATGATAGTAACATAAACGTGTCGATAAAAATGCACCACCCAGAAGGGGTCAAGTTACAACGTTAAAATGTTCACAGTTATTTATCTTAAATAAAGAAGCAAATGATTTCACTTTGGAAAAAGAAATAACAAAAACTAAGGGAAAAAATTTAATAAAGTGTCACGTCGCCATCTTTAAGAATACATTCCCTAACTCGCCGGGGCATGCTCCGAATAAGGTGATCGATATCTTCTTGAGGTATCTCATTCCAAGCTTGCTGTAGGTGACAACGCAGCTCCTCCAAACTGTTTGTTGAGGAACACGTCCGAAACGTCAACTCATGATATCCCATGTTCTATGGGATTCAAATCCGGAAAATAAGCTGGCCAAGGAAGAACTTCTATCTCTGCTTGTTGCAGAAAGTTTCTACAAATTTGTGCGATATGGGGTCGGGCATTATCTTACTGGAAAATTACTCCAGCATGTTCATTTATCAGAGGTAACCGAACGGGCCTTAAGATTTCGTCGATATATTGATGCGCCTTTAATCTACCTCTGATGTATACCAAAGGGGATCTGTACCCGATACCTATGGAACTTTACACCATAACATCTGAGTTTACGCCGCCATGGCCTCGTCTAGCAAACTCCACATTGCGTCTCTCTCCACGGAACCTTCTCACCATTACTCGACGGTCATTGTGCCACAGACAAAATCAGGATTGGTCACTGAACATAACTTGATCCCATTCAATGACACACTGCTGACTTTCTCGGCACCATTGAAGTCTGGTTGCCTTATTCAAATTGTGTTAGTGGAAGGCGTCGACACGGTCGATAGGATACCAAGAGATGCAATACGTCGGGAAATGGTTCGATTAGGCACCCTTTGTCGTAGATCTCTCATCCAAACCACTTCAATTGCAACTAAAGGGCGAACCCTCTCTCTTATACCCAGTTGACGGAGACGCCGATCTTCGCGATCATTAGTTCTTCTAGGACGCCCACTTCCTGGTCGATGGTGTTGCATGGCTTCCTCAGATCACGATGTCCATGCTCGAAGCACTCCAAAATGGCTTCGGTTTAAATAAAAATAAGAGCGACAAAATAATTGTAAATATTCAATTACTTCCAGACATAAAGCAAGATATACACACTCAGAAGAATCAGTGCTTGGCTTAGGAATACAGTGACACTACTTATTAGACTTCTCAAAGAATAAATAGAAATAAAAGCCTACTTTATATGAAGAGTAATTGATAATTTTGGCCAAAATCTCTCATTATATAAATCCTGGCGTAGTCCATGACTTACTCCATTTTCCTTTCTTTTCCTATTCCTCTGTAATTGCTTTCCTCATAAAATCTTATCTTTGGGGAGTGTAGAATGATTGACAATTGCGCAGCTATTAAAGAACCAATCAGGCATATAGCCTGATCATTTTCTTCCATTGCTCTCTATCCTTTTTCTAGTCTAGTAGACAATTTTTGTTTCATAAATCATCCATTACCACTTCCTTCTATCTATGTTTTCATGGTTCTATCTTTTTCCTGTCATTCTTCGTAGCAGCTCAAGCCATTGTCAATACTTTGCTTTTATCGTTTCTATAAATTTCTTTTAATAGATTTCTTCATTCGTTCTTCTTTCTTAACCTCACTTAATTTTCCCCCCAAAACATTCACCTGACAATCTTTCTTTTCCATCGGAGAGCCTCTCTTGTGATGTTTTATTCATTACTTATTAATTTATGTTATAGAGATTTATGGTCGTAGTTAGCGACGTATTCTTTGATCTTGTTTAATGCCCCCACAAGTATATTCTCTTTACTTAGCCCCTTTTTCCTCTTATTAAATTCCATTTTCTTTCCATGTACCACTGTCTCCAGTTTGGTTGCTTTTGCCTGTATCCCTACTTTCGTATTATTGATCTTGGCCTGATTTGTTTCTAATCTAATGCCTATTGCTGATTTTCATAATTGTCATTAACTCCATTTCATTTTGTGCTATCAGGGTTACAAGATCTGCATTACTACTATCTGATGACTTCTCCTTTTTTATTTGCATTAATCCATCTAGTTATTTTCTCTAGACTAGATTAAATAAGAGGACTGACAAAGGTTCATCCTCAGCATCTTGTTTTTAGTCCTCGTTTAATTCGTTTTCTTCTACATGATTTTCCGCGTCATTCAAAATTTTGTAAACATATTTTTTCTAGCATTCTCTTATTTTATCTTCTTGAACTATAATTCCAACGTTATCTTTAATATACTCTTAATTTATAGAATATATTTGAAGTAGCACTAGTAAATATAATTTCAAGTAAACAAAGCTAAGAATGATCATAAATTTCCAAAGTGAAAGTATTTTCATGATTTGATTGCAAATATACAGGGAATAAACAACACACAATGTAAAACATGTGTAAAATGTTAACTTTACGCAGCTGATCGCGGCTACTCTATTAGCTCTGTATGTAGAGTAGCCGCGATCAGCTATGTGAAAAAGTAACGTCTCAAGCAAGTCGCTCTTGCTTAAAACATGACAACTTTAAAAGCTTATTTCTCCATTATTTATCAATGGAGTTAAACAAAATTCACCACTCAGATACTTTTGGTCTATATTTTACTATTGTTAAGAAAATATTCTATTTTGTCAAGAAGTCGAACAGAACGAGACACGCAAATAAACCATATCAATTTATAAAGAATACTATTCACTTTTGATTGGTCAGCTGTTTATTCCGCCATTAATCTTCCAAACTGCCACTTCATGTCTTCAATTTCTTTAGAAAGAACTCGTAAAAGAGTGTGTCATGCACGCCAACTGTCTCCACGGTGAACTTATCCTTTTTTGTCACGAGAAACTACAATTAGTGACTACAGTTCCTGCGGGACAGTTTGAGTCTTCAAATCTGACGAGATACTGCAGTTTTAAGGATATACACTTAGTTTTCTGTGTTGCCTTCAGAATCCTATTGGAATGTCCAAAATTGGTCTCCAAAATGTTCGCAAATAACATTTCTCAATTGTCCACAAAGGGGAAGTTAGCTGGTTTTATGCATTCCTCTCATTTGTATTTGTATATTGCTGTTTTAGCAATTTGTAGAGAAGTTTCTATGAAATTTTCTCGCTTAATGTCGTTTTCTGAAGGAAACTCTTCGTTTACTCTGCACGCCTCTCGGATAATATTATGGAACCTATTAAAGTCGTTTCAACGTCTTCGAAACTATTTTACAACAATTGGAAAACTGTTATTCTGGCGTTTTCTACACTAAGAAGTTTAATAATTGCAGCTATGTGAAATATGTTTTTAGTTTCCATGGTTCCTAAAAAATATCATAGCACCAATGAAATAGATAATGAACGTTAACTGTAAACAATATAGCCATGTTGCTCTCAATTTGAATTATGTATATTCTTGAATTTCTCTTTATTTTATGTAAATTCACTTTGCAAAAAGAAAAATTTCAAAAAGTTTTTCATTGTGTCAACCCTACAACTCGTACTCGTATACATATATTTTTCTCCGTCGTTTGTTTCACCCTAAGTTCATCATAGTACTAAAGCTGCAGAAAGATAATTACAAATAATAAACAACATTTCTGAGGGGTGTTACTTTGTTAATGCAAATATTAATTAATTTATCGCAGCAAAATGATAAAACAATATTCCTCAATGTTTTCTGGAAAATTAATAAATATTAATATAGTCATATTTGTTATAATAACAATAATTATTTTTCAATATTTTTCCTAGAACATTTTCTAGAAAAATGAAAGCAAAAAAATGTGAAGTAATTCTTTTTATATTTTGCTCTCCTAGTGTAACTCTAAAATTAATGAATTAGTAGTTAGAATAATTATATAAAACTTCGGCGTAGTATTTCTGTTTAGAACATGAGAAAGTTTTGTGTTGTATGGATAATTGATATTTATTTATTATGATGTAAATAAATAGCGTCATATTCGCAGAAATTGATACGTGCGAACAACAATAAGCAATAAAACACTCGGCAAGGAAAATTCATGAAATCGTTATTTATTTATTTATGACGGCCTTAATAATTTTGCATATTTAGCATAAAATACTGATTAAGCATTGTAATGCCTACCTAGAAATGAGACAATGTGCGCATACATTACGCGAAAATATGCGGAAATACGAACACGCGTTCTACTTAGCCTTAGCCTTAGCCGCAGTTTTGTTCGTTTTGTATAAAAGCCAGGCTAATTACCAGCGCCTACTATTATTTTATGATAATTACAAGCGGCCAGCTTCTGCTGGGAATGTTCAATTCGAACCGAAGAAACCTTTCCTATTTATTTATTTTTTTTGTATATCGTATTAAATTTTTGAATAATCTATCCATATATAATAGGAAAACATTCCACGGTAAAATGAACCTTATGCCTGCCTGGATAAGAAACAGTTTGATTTGAATATAACTTCAATATTGGATCTCAGCATGTCGCCCATTGTTTAAAATAATTATTATTATTCGATGAGAATGTGAATGGTCGGGTAGGCGAGCTTGTGTCTGAGGATCACATTCTCGCCGCCGGACTTTAAAAAATGAGCTCAGTCATTCTTTTTGAATTTGAAAAATCATTGGGCTTATTTTATGCGCTCGGGACTTCATATCTCATATCGGCATCGCCCGTGCTCACCAAGAGAGAGAAAGAAACGCAACGTGACGGACGTGCGTCTTTGATTTCATGGAAGTACGAGATTAAGGAATGATATTTACTTTTTTTTCTTCTCCTGCTCTTCTCGGTTAGGTCGTTTTATTTCAGCTAAATGTGAACAAAATTTTACGTTTTGAAGCCACTTTTAAAGGCTCGCCTCTGAATAGATTATTATGCGGTGAAAAATTACGCTTTTTGTGCCGTATGAATCGTCCAGAGAGAGAAGGGACGCGCGTAGACGCGAGGGAATATTGATGATGTCCATTCACTGTTCTTCAACTTAAGAATTCCTACTTTTATAATAAAACAGTATTCAAGGTGTGGCAGCACACTCGGCCTTTTTTTTTTCGTACCTCGAATATGCGTAGTAAATTACAAAGATAAATAATGCCTATTAAAATAATTTGTTTTGCTTGCTTATGAATTCGACTCCTTTCTTCTCGAGTACAATTCAAATATTTATTGATAAAAATTAAGTAAACAGGCACACACTCTCGATTTTAATATAATCATAGGCGCGGCCGAAGAGAAATTTATACATTTCCAAACACATTCGTGTTATGTGTCAGTTTAAAATTCAAAACTACCGTTCTTTCAGAACAGTCTAAATGACTTGCAACCTCATAATTCATTAAAACAACTTTAAATGTCAAATAGTACAAAACCATAAATTACATTTATTCAGATTAATCGAAATTTTATTTCCGTAAGTAATTGAAAACTACAGTTCGTAAATTCAATTCGGTTAGTATAGAAAAGCTAAAAATATTTTAAAATTCTGTTTTCTGATCTTCCTTTTTCTTCTTTCCATTTCCTATTAACCTCTTCGGTATGCTATCCCCTTTGTTAGTCCTATCTATATGACCTACCCTTCTTATTCTGCTCATTTTTATTTGTATTAAGTTTAGTTGACCGAGAATTCTTTCTAGTTCCTTCGGTGGTTATTCTCTTCTGTTCCTCTTTAAATTCTTTTTGTAGTTCATGTTCATATATTTTCTCGTCCATTTCTGATCCATAAAGAATTGTTTTTTCTTGTTCTTTTTCCACATTGTGCTTTGCCGTAATTTTAACGTCTGTCTACTCATTTAAGTTTGTGATGTCGTCCTTGTTCTGTAGTTATTTTTATTTCTTCTTTTGTTTTAGTCTTCTTTGCGTTCATCCACGTGGTTTCGTTTTCTTATAGTTTATTTTCTATTCCATCTTTTCGGCTTCTGTCAGTATCTTTACTGTGACTCCCCGATCGCCCTTTTTTCGTCTTTGTAGTAATAGTAATAGTGCTGGTGTCTGCTTCTATTGCTTTTCATATTACCTCCACCGTTCACCTTGAGTTCTGTTTTTCTGCCGGTTGACTCTTCTCCTTGTAATATTTTATCCTTATTAGCTTCATGGAAACATTTAATTCGTTAATTGGTTGTAATAAATCTTTACTCTTGTTCGAATCATAGACTTGCCTAATGCACGTCGATTCTTTTCTCGTAGTGGACAGTTTGTATTTTCTTTAAAGTAAATATCGCATCTGTCAGCTTTTCCTAAACTCTACCTGATATTGATATTCTCCCACAATGTCTTCCATTCTATTTTCTAGCGTCTGGTTTAATCAGGTTGCCATTATCTTGTGCACTACATCCAGCAGTGCTACTCGCCGATAGTTTTCGCATTTAGAGGCATCTCCTTTGTTGTGTGTGGAGTATAAGCCTGCTTTCTTCCATAATGAAGATATTTTCTCTTTTCTCCAACACGCTGATTTAAGTGTGTACACGTCTTGTCTTAACCAAGTTCCGGCAAACTTTAGTAACTTCGCCGGTATATTATTTTCAAGAAAAAAACTATTTTATCAATTTTTTCATCTCGCCCTATCCATTTCTATCTATCCTATCTCGTCCAATGTTCTCTGCAAGGCTACGCTTATTTTCCGCAAGTTGCATTAGATTTTCCCTTTCTACTCTGCTTGCTTTGTTAATTGTCCTTGCTTAAATCACTTTCTTCCTTCCGTCGTTGTCTAAATATTCCAAACTATCCGAAACTACACACTTCCTCAAAAGCTTTTGATTTTTGCCCACATTTATTTCCAAAGGCACGGCGCGGGCGTAGCAAGAAGGGAATGGATCTATGTGTAAACAGATTAAAGTGCCTTTTTTGATGAAGCCTTTGTGTTACGATAGATGCGAGGTTTTTTCTTGCGCGAAATCAAAATTTTGAGACATCGTCATGTACAAATTCCTGAATTTGGCTTTTCCTAAAAGACTACTCCACAAGTTGTTTCTTAGTTTACCGTTTTATAGGAATTATTCTTCCAGACCACTATGTTAGACTGTCATTATCCAATGAAAGTTTTTATTACGTCAGATCCAAGTTCCAATTTTTTTTTGTATTATTTTATTTCGCTTAATGAAAGCAAAGATTCCACGATTTTATAAAAGTATAAAGTCAAAATTAGTTTAATTAAATTAGGGCCAGTACTTTGAACACCGATTAACTTTAATCTTTGGTTTATTCCCGTGCCTACAATTGTAGAGACAACTGGTTCTATGGGAATAAACTAAAGATTAAAGTTAATCGGTGTTTAAAGTACCGGCCCTAAGTCGTTTATTATGTGAGTTAAGAAAAATTAGGTACTAAATTGATAAATGAACTCAAATATCAAGTTGACAGCAAAATCTGTAGTTATAATTAAGACAAGAAATTTTATTCCTTAGTCACTTGTGGCCTGACATTTTTTGAGTGAATAATATGTTAGCTTACTGTGTTGTTCTTTTACGAGTCCTCTGCAAATTCAACAAGAAAATATGCTTTTATAATATCGAAAATAATAAGGCTGCCTTGTATAAAAGGTTTAAACCAGGATTAAATTTAAGCCTAAGTTAGAATGTGACACACTAAATGCTGTCCGTCATAACGTTTGTCACATTCTAATTTAGGATTAAATTTAATTCTGTCTTAAAGCTTTTATACAATGCAGCCTAAGAGTCACCTGTGGTTAATAATAACATGGCTCTCATTACTACAGATGGCATTAATATTTTTAGAATGAAAATTAGGAAATACACAAAGATAAAGAAGAAACAAAATATTAGAAACGTAAAATATATTAGCAACGCAATAATATGAAATCTAAACATTGTTCAAAAAATAGTATCTAACTATCTATTTTTTTTAATGAAAAATTATGAAAAATAACAGCATAAGTCTTGATATACATCATGTGCTCAATGCTATTACTACGCATTGTTTTTTGCGATAAATGGAGAGTCCTGGACTTGGATGGGAAGGAGGACTGCTCCACCAAATTTCAATTTTATTCCTTTGTTAGCTATACCTGAACCAAGTTGGCTCTTACTACCCAGAGGCTCTCATTACCCCACACTCTTCTAAGGGCTACTACTCCATGAACTTATTTTTTTCTCTTTGTTAGTTATATTTGAACCAAGCAGTTACTTCAATGAGTTTGATTGTTTAGAAGCAAACTTCTTCAATTTTTTTTTTTATATAGCATAGTGTTTTTTATGTCGTATTTTGATGAATATTTAGTGATAACTTAAAAAAAATTATGTTGAGATATATCATTGTCACAAAAATGTTTATTTATTTCTGCTTTCTAACAAATAATCATCGTGTTTGCTTTTCGAATTAGAACTCTATCAGATGGTGATTGTTAGTGACTATTTGGCGTGAGATCATGGTCTACCATAATACTTAAACGTTTCACAGATTTTAAATACGTATCTACTAAATTCTTTGATGAAAAATACAGCATGCTACTTTAAAAACAAAAATTAAGAGAGTTTAGCCACTTAAAGACAATTTATTCAAGATCGAGGCCACAGAAGTTCTAAAGATCGTAGCCCTTAACATTATTAACAATATTTTTTAAAGATCTTAGCTCTATCTTTTAAAATAAGGAAGTTATTTTACAAATACGGAATTGTGAATCACCCTATATAGATAGGGTGTTTGTTTTTGAAGTACCCCACGATATTTTACCTGGTTGCTTACTGCAATTAGTAGAATCAAATTATTCAAAAATTAAATAAAATTCCATAATTTTAAAATTTCTTTAATCCTTTTCAAATCTGACAAAGGAGATATGTTTCATGACCGAACCGTATTATTGCTGTTTTAATCCGATGTTTCTTTATTTTAATATTTTTTGTATCATGCGATTGATTTTGCCCAAAAAAAAAAAGAATTTATAATGATTATGTTCTTGCAAAATGCTCCATTTAGTTGCAATGGGTTTTCATTGTAATCTTGTTACCTTCTGCGCTGATAAGATGTAAGTTCAAATAATTATAAAATAAAACTAATTGTAGCACTCGTTGCAACCTTGATTGATACGCCACTGTTTATTTCCATTTTAATAAACTACATTTCCTCTACCCATCAAAGAATCTATCAATTATGCATACTTTTTATTAGGACTTAGCAATTAATATAATCTCGTTGTATAATAGAGCCATTCATTTATATTGTGATGTATTTCTATGTCTCACGCCAATTTGTCTTCCTTTTTTCTTTTTCTAGTGTTTCTTGGATTCAGTTCGTAATAATTTTAGACAAACAATCACCTTATTTCTTTATTTTGATAAGCAGTAACAAATTTTATTCTTAAAGCATAATATTTTTTATGTGTTGAGACTAAAACACACAGTAAAATTCGGTTAGTAAGTGACTACTAGCCAGTGAATGGAACAGAGATACATATTTTATTTTCTACAGTTATCGCTACTGCTTATTCATTACATTTTTATTACTTCCTTTGCGTATATTGTACTTGACTAGCAGATGGAAGGCTAATTACAAGCCTTACGAGCGGCGAATAAATTTAATCCGAGAATTTAATTTTGCATTCAATTTATAGTATTTAATTATTTATTCTTAAATATCTTGAATCCATGAAAGTATAAAATTGGATTAACGAGTGATTATTGCATTCATAATTTCGTAATCAGTGCATCATGGAATTTTATTACCACGAAAATATTAGCAGCTTACCCAAAGGGGTGAAATGTATAAGACTGTTTTAATAATCCTATAATTTTTAGAAAGAATATACAAATAAAATTAAAGAAAAAAAATAATTGGAATAAACAAGCAGTCCCACAGTTCCCTTAAAGTAAACCAGAAGTCTTGGTAAGTAAAATATTTAATACATTTTTAACTCTCAGTGTTGAGACTGAGGAGGCATTGCATTCAGACAGCAGTGAAGACTTTGTTTCGTCCAGGAAAATCTTTCGGAAAAAAGTTGTTACATGTACACATATAGATGTGCAAAAACCTTTGCAGAGTATCTGATAAATTAACTTCTGAGTTGGATCCTGTACGTAAGTTGAACTTACTTGGAAATTTACTGTAGATAAATAACGAAATTAATAATCTCTTAGTGCGTTGATTTTTTTAATTAATTTTTAACTTGCAAATCTAGACTAAACAAAAAAAGTACTGAAGCAATATTGTGAAATCATTTTCATGAACCTAATTAACGCCTTCGGTTATTTTTACGATATGATTTAGTACATTAATTAAACAAAACAATATTTAGTGTTTCTAAAACAGTTCTATTTTTAAGTTTCAGTAAATTGGCCGTCATTAAAGAGATTTACGTCAAACCCGTCGAAATAAATCAAAACTGCTGCGAGTTGCTTTATTCGCATTAGACTCCGTAATTCTCTAAGCCGAGACAATATTGTTTGTCGTTAATTAATGATAAAGAACGCCTTAATTTGCTCGCTGATATGACTTTTTTAATAGAAAACGAAGTTGTTGCGTCGGAGGGCATTAATCAAGCATGGATTTGCAGCCTTCAAGCGCGAAATCCACGATTTAACATATTTTCGACGTGATTCGAGGTTGCAAATTGGAACGTGCAGATTCGTTTTGTGGAAAGCGAATGGTTAGCCCGATAAATGGCGTTTATTCATTGCTCACGTGGATTTGATAATTCACCGTGAATGCCTCTTTACCACAATCGCACCTCTTCGGCTTCAACAATGACGACTTTCAGCGGTGGATTTTATTGGAACCGCGTGATTTATTCTTCTTCTCGGATGGCGCGTTTCATTAAACGATTGTCGTTCTACTCGGAAACATTTTCGACTTCAATCCTTTCGCTTTTGGTTATTGCTCAAGCTGCTTCTTTCTTATGATCGTGCTCTTATTGAAGGAAAGTTCTGCGAATTACTTCTAGCTGAAAGCACAACGTGGAGCTAAATTGAAACGGCAATCCAAAAACGTGATTTTCATCTGTATTAGCAGATTATGAATTAAGCTATTAGAAATAGTGATAGCGCAATAAATTTTCCAGCAAGGAATTAAAATTCAATTCGTATATGTGGAAGATAATCAGTTTTACAACGACAGGGCACTTAGGTCGGCTGTAATCAGGACCATACTAAAATGAGCACTTAATATTAACCGCTACGAAGGCATTCAGTTTTTTTTTGCAAATTACTTTTACAACTTCAAATCACAATGAGATTAAGTGAAGATATTCATACATAATATTTTTGTTCTTCAAATAAGAACAACTGAAGTTTAAATGATTAAATAAATCCTATTGGATTAAATTTCACTTATTTTGTCTAATATTGAAGAAAATTGAAGTTGAAATCGGTTTATTCTAAACTAATTCCTTTTTTTTGGGGAGGGGGGGAATTTTACTAAAATTGAATGTTCTTTTAAATCAATAAGCGAATCTACTATCTTGTAATCGTTGTCTGATCTCCGTTGCATTTTTTAATACGATTGATAAGTGGAAGCGATACTATGTCACGAGTTCACTTGTTTACTGATAATCGTTTGGGGACGTGGTTTTCTTTGCTACTGAATTTCCCTTTATAACTACCAAGGAAGCCTCGAGGTAAAATGAAAACGAGAATACTTACAAGATCGGCGAAGAGCGGAGCACAATCAGGAGAAACCGCACTTGTAACAGCACAATTCGCGAATCAGCACAACGTAACCTCGCAACAAATTGCGAAGAAGGTTACCTCATATATTAAAAAAAATTAATGATATTGTTTATCTGCGAGTCGAAAAATTGCCTTAAAATATATTAAAAAGTTATAAAAATAGTATAATTTACAAAGATATATATTTTAAACGCGGACGATAAGATAAAAAATAATAAATATTTTTAATTGCGAAGGTTAAAAAAATTACATATTTATGTAAAAATAAAACAAATTTTTGCAATAAACTGTGCAAAAAACTCGGATCCGCGTGTTTATTTTAGATAAACACGCACGGGATATATCTCGACGCTATCGCTGGAACAATTAAATTTCAGTTTTGCCGTCTATAAATGAAATACTTGATAATTAAATTCAATTTGTTTACGCAATCCACTTTCATTAGCTAAAGTATTAAATCGGAATCACGCGATAAATTTTACAACATTACAATTTTTAACCAAGGCTCCTCCACCATAATAAATTGGAGAATACTTTTCGATTTCTGATTTAGAAACAAACTTGTGCAGATAGATACACTTAAATACAAACAATGTGCTTGATATATTAAGTACATTTAATTAATTATTTTATACATTTGCGAACTATCGCGTACTCGAAAACCAATTATTTTTTTTAATTTTATTGCATTATATGAGCTTCGTTCTTTATTCTGTTTGTGAATTTAGTTAGTTTGTACGACTCAAAGAAATCGTTTACCGTTACGTACCTACTCACTTAAAAATTTGGAGTTAATCTAACACTTTCTCAATTCCTTTTCGTTGTACCCTCGGTAGGTAGGTCTTCATTTTAATCCTCGGGGCAGTTATTTCTATCTTTCAAGGAGTTAATATTAACCAAGAAAAGAAAGGGACTTGCCTTCTGAGGTAGTACTTTGTATCCCTAAAGGAATTAATATTCTCCAGAAAGTACCAAGCATCTCTATCTACAGTGGGCGACACTTGATTACTCTCACCCCATAGTTGACGCCAACCCCATAAATTTTCTATGATATTCAAGTCGGGGGAAAGAGCGGGGCACTCCAGAACGTCGATATTGTTTTCATTCAACCACGTGTTGATTATTCTTGCCGTGTGAATGGGCCCATAGTCGTGCTGAAATGTCCATTGTTGACCGGGAAATAACGCTGCAATGTTATCAACTTACGTCTGGAGCAAGTCTAGGTACTTTTGAGCAGTCTGTCTCCCTTCCAGAATTTCTAGTCCCACTTGTCCTCGACTTGAAATCGTCGTCCAAACCATTACTGATCCGGCTCGGCTATAACGACGTGATAAGACTCATTCTTCCAACCTTACATCATGAAAATAATATTGGAAGCCATCAGGTCCATCCAAATTAAACTTTTTTCGTCGCTGAAAACAACACTTTTCCACTCCTCTGCCCAATCACGATGAGTGCGAGAAAATTCTAATCGGGCCCGCCAATGATGCTCCAGGAGAGGTTTTTTGCTCATTTTTTTCGTTTTATTTGTGGGCATTTCTTTATTACTCTTTGGATGGTTCGTACGGAGGCATCACCTCCGACTCTTCCCCTAATCTGCCTAGCTGTAGCACAAGAATTGGATGCTAGTCGTATAATCGCACGACGCTCCCTTGCAGTTGTTGCCGTAGCAATGCGACCTCGCCGATTTTTACCATAATTTTCTCTGTCTTTTAGGTAAGCATTACTTACCCACGTGCTTCGTCCTATTTTTCTGACGATATCTCGATTGGAGTAGCGTTCTTGGCGAAAACTTTGGATTCTTCCTCTTTCTTCGGCAGATAAAGTTTTTCCACGACCCATACTGTTACAACGTGACAATTATTGTCGAACAATTATTGACTCGTTGCTAAGCAACGTAATTTCCATTTGTTGTATGACAATCAGCTAACGTTGATTAAAAAAAGATAGTGAGAGTAATCAAGTGTCGCGATGGAAATAACAATTTAACTTTAAGAAATTGCCCAGAATTGAAGGAGTCGAAATTATGAGGCAAACTTTTGCATAGATATTGAAAGTATATAATCTAACTCCATGCCTGATTCTACCAACCAAAACAGTGATTTTTGAACAAAATCTCACCACTCAACGTGTGAGAGTAATCAAGTGTCGTGCACTATACCTATGTAATTGTTTAAATACTCATACATCAGATAAAATATCACTCTGTAATTAAACAATGTAAAATTCAACCTTATTGCACAGAATTCAGTACGTACAATCAATTTTCGCTGTTTCGATTTTTATATTAGTACCAAAGATATTTATTTTCCAGTATTTTCTATGAAATAACTACGAAATATCTACTGTTCTCATGTCTAGGAGAGATAGAGCCTCAAGTATCATAATGAAGAAATTCTATGACCGGTCATTAAAACGCAGAGAATTTTAATATTAATGCTGATGGGTGTCATGCAATAAAGCATCACGTTCCTCATAAAGAACCTATTCAGATTGTTACAGTTTTACAGTATATGTTCAGTGATATTAAAAGTCAAGACTCATAATGCAGAACAAGAAAATAACGATTAGTGCAAGATATATAACAATAAAATTCAGACCTAAAATCCTTTATTTCTCTTCGTAACAATTAAGGGTTCTAATAGAAATTTTGAAAAAAATTAATTTGAATGACAGAAATAAGGTTAAGGTCCCGTTGTACAATTTCAGCTTAACTTTAAGCTAAAGCTTAAACCCTTAGCAACCATTGATGAAATCATAGTTGCTGAGGATTTAAGCTTTAGCTTAAAGTTAAGCTGGAATTCTACAACTGGTCCTAAGAGACGAGGTTGATAAATAATAAAACCGATTGCAACATTATTGAATAAGAAGTAACCTAATCTGTTTAAGTTTGTAAAATATTATGTACTATATGTTAATCATGTTTGCCATCGATCAGAGTTATGAGCAATTATCATTGTAACCATTCTTAACGTCACGGTATCATTATATCGGATTAGCATTGAGAATGTTTGTATGACAACTGAAATGTGCATCCACTTAGTGATTAAAAAATGTGTTAAAAAGATGATCCGATAATTAGATTAGTTTGTAGTCCGTGGTATTCAGTGTTGCTAAATTCTAAACGTAATTAGATCCGTTAAAAATCCACATAACAAATTTTTAATATTTTCTGAACATTCTTTAATTTTTTGTGTAATCTACATTTAGCTTTTTCTCAAGTTAACGCACAGAAAGCAAATTAAGTGGAAGGAGTTTGCATTAACGTACAGATAGAATGAATTAATTTCGAACCTTTAAATTTGCTGTTCTTCTGAAAATCATTTTCGAAACTTTCGACCTTCTCAGAAATGACTCCAAGGCATTTTATTGGAATCTTAAACTACATGTTTTCTTTTCAGTTTTACTAATTTTTTTAAGACAATTTTTTATGATAAGATGAACGAAAAATATAACAATATTCTTGAAATAACTTTGACAAGGGCATGGAAAAATAAAGTTATTCTATAATTGTAAAACCGGACCAAAATGGCATCACTATTCTCTATTTCATTTCAATTTACCGATCAATGTAATTTTTACTTGTCCAATTTCTTTTTAATCTCTAACGTACCCTTTAAGAAATCGCACAATTGCTCAACGTTTTACTATCGACTGATAGCTTTGTCAACCGATAGTGAAATGTTGAAATGATTTTTTAAAGTCGTTGAAATTACAATAAAGTTAGTGTCTCTCAAGTAGACACATAAAAGACTTAAAATTTCTGTATAGAATTTCTCCTATTTATTCTAAGTTAGAATCATTGAAACAAAGATATAGAAAATAGTGACGTTATTAGATCTTTGAAATCTGGAATTCTATTGATAAGATAAATTGTTGAATCTTTGCCTGGCACGTTTTAAATATCGGTTGATGATTTATTAAGGTATCACATTGAAGAGCACTAATAACTACAGATTTCAATATCGATTACGCTTATTTTTTTTTTTTTTTTCAATTTAGTTTAAATAACTTCACAATACACGTGTCTTCATTAAAATTTCAAAAATCATTGCTGTGCTTAAAAGAAATTGAAGGTTTTGGGACGTTACTTTGAGGTATGTACTTCAAAGTGCACAAGCTTTTGTATACCGATTATTTTTTATGTTAGTTTTTCACTATTGTGGTTAGAGTTGAGTTCTTTTTAGGAGTATTTTTCAATTAGTGAATGGAACAAGGAAGAGTTTTGCATAAATAAATACTTTCTGAAACATTTCGAAATTATATATGCGATTTCCTGTGTATCAAATTGAAATCAGATAAGATAATGGTTACTTTATTGTTGTTTATCACTGAGTGAAAACTTTTGAGTTCGCAAAACTAGAAATGTTAAATCATTTGCATTGGTCGCCGGTTCGAATTTTGTTCTTAAGGAAAAAGAAAATTAAAACGTCCGCAGTATTTAAAATAAAACCCGCGCATCTATATCTGTCCGATCCGAATCGTCTTCATTGTAATATTCCGAGATATAAACAAGCAATCAAGGCGAGTATATTTCTCCATATTTTAATATCATTCCGCTGGCATACCGAGCCATCATCTGTAACAATAAGACGTCGTGTCCAGCCTCTATCGCACTCCCATGACTAAGCGATACTTTGACGCCTATCACCGTTTAAAAAAATCTGAAATCATTGTTAGTTATCTCTTTATAGTACCGATATGCCCTATTCAACGGACGACTCGGTATTCCGAATACGATCGATTCGATAGCATCGACATTTTTTTTATTTCTTGCCAGCATTTCATATTTAAGTTGATTTTGTTTCCTAATTTTTTTGTGTACTGATTGGTGGTTAAAATTTTTTGTTAACGTAAAATGGATTTCATGTGATTTGTGCACTCATTGGACATTCAATTATCATTAAATATAATAAAAATCGTACTCATTACATTTTGCATTTGTATAGTATTTATTATAAAGTTATGGATTGATTGAGGTTTTCTCTTTCCATTTCATTAATCGCTCAGAAAATTAATCAAAATTGACTGGTCCCGTGTTATTAAGTACGTAAGTCGATCGGATTTCAGTAGGGCTTGAAGACGTGAACGAGCGCTTACTACTTGGTTACTTTTACGTCTTCATAAGGACGAAATTACACGCCGGCCCTTCGCCCCTCACACAATTAGAACAAATGTGGATTAGTGGTATTACAAAAAAAAAGCGGACGAAATGCGATCACGTACGAGAGCTAAACACAGAGTAAGATTTTTAAAAATCGAATTCCAAAATTATAGTCTCGGACAGTCGTAAAAATCGAAACCGCGGCGCGGAAAAAAACCTCCGTAATCAGATATTTGAAACGGAAAACAGGTTAGAGTCGTTATTAATGTTCGGCGTTCAATTATTTTTTCTCGATATTTCTCGAAAACAAAAGATTATAACTTCTTTATTATTATAGGTCTTGTCTTGTATGTGAATCTTGGGATTCTTTTCGCTCTCTCTTTCGCTCTCGCTCGCTCAAATTATACCTCGACAACGCGGGCCACTTACGATTTACGACTTTCCTCGTTTTGTCGATATTTAACTTGGGAATTTTTATTTCCGAAACGGAGGTTCTTTCTGCTCGTTTCAAAATAAAACCCATCAGTTCGCGTATTGCATCATGTGATGTCGAAATTAATTTCTTCATCAGTAACAAAGAAAATACCATATTCGATCCCTCGATATGCTTGGGCAGACGTAATGTTTAAATCTAATAAAGAAGCTTTTATTGTATTGACCACTAGGATTATATACATGAACGTACTAGCCTACAAATATCTATAAATCCTAATAAAATATGGTCAGCTGTGTTTAGCATACAGAAACTTAATTGAAAGGAATTTACTAAATGTCAAATTAGACAATTTCACAGGACCACTGGAAATTTGGTGAAGAGAATATACTCCGGTTTATACCCCCAAATATTTTATTAAATGCTTTTAACTTGTAACAGTGTGTGTATTGAAGATTGCAGTGTAGTTGCCGAATTACGTCTCTACAGGTACAAATCAATTGTGGTACAATATCATTAAATTAATAAGAGTTTGCGTATTAATGAAATCTCTACAGTTTCTTTTGATAAAACCCAACATTTTGAATGCGGAGTGTACTGTATCATTCCACGTGAATAGAGAAGTTGAGAGTATAATCAAATGTAACCCTGAGAGTCCTTCATTTGATCAACACGTAGCAAGAAAGTTATCAGGTTTATAACTTTTATATGAAGGGATTAACTTTTCTGTGGATAGTCAATGATTTGCATTTGTTTATATTCAGTTTAGTTAATGAAAATTAAAAAAATGTATTGGACCGAAATTAAATCTTTGTGGTACTGCAGGTGTAACTCCTATTAAACGTGATCAGAAAGTAATTATTTCAACATACTCTTGTCTGCCAAATAAGTTGATAGTTCTTAAATATCAACGATATGGGATAGTATCAACTTTTTTCAATAAAACGAAGTGATATAACTTGAAGACTTCCGCGACTGTCGCCCATGATTGAATTGGTTTCCGATAGCTTGAGACAGTCTCAATGACTAACGAGAAGCAGCAGCCCTGAGGAAGTTCTTCTGCAACAGAGAACGAAACGTGTCTTCTACTTCAACACCACCGTGACGCGGTTCCAAGTGGAAACCAAATCAATCAAAACGAAGTGATGTTTTGGTAGTGTAATAAAAAAGCTCTAAAGCTCAATTGTTTTGAATTTCCACTATGTACATAAAATTACAATACTAATTGAAACAAAGCTTTTGACGTAAATGAAATGAATTTTATTATTCACTAGAACTTGTATGCATCAGAGTAGTGACTTCCACTGAAAAGTCGAAGTCGGTTTGACCACAGCACGAAAGTATCAGCCTCAATAAAATCTAATAATCGAACTACTGGCAATTTATTGATTAAACGCGATTAAGGTGGCATTAAGTGATAAGATGCAAACGAGCTCTCATAACTTACTTGTCAGAATTTATTGTCGTGGATAAGGAGCGTCGCTTATCGCCGAGGAGCCTTATTTAATTTCGTGTGACGGATTTCGCCTTTGAGAGAGAGTTATCTCGCTTGCGGACTTCGAATAAATTAAACGCCGCCACAGTCGATAGGAAACACGAATTCGAACACATTCCTGAGCAGTGCTGTTTCCCTTAAGAGACACTACATGAAGGAAATAGTCAATAAAATTTGAATTTGGAGTTAAAAATAAAGAAGAACAAAACAATGGGAAGCACAATATGATTTTTTTAATTGCACATTATATTCGCAAAGCAGAAGAAACTCAAATGAGCATTCGACTCTACATGATATGTGTATACTTTTTTACAGCGATGTTTATTAGTTTGAATGATGTACTTTGTTTCTCTTGAAATATTTGTGTGGTGTGAATCACCAATCAATTTAGTTCTTTGGTTCAAATTTAAAAGTTCATTCGTCCAGTATTTGGTTCAAATTTAAAAGTTCATTCGTCCAGTATTTCAGTGTTAAAAGTATGCTTATGAACAAAGTTAATTACGAAGAAAATTCTTCAGAAAAAGCAAAATGCACAGTGAATAAGAAATCTGAACGAAAAGAAAGTGACAGATTACTCGATTAATTATTATATACGAGCATAATTTCAGGATCTAGTTTCATGTGCTTAGGAAAATGCTTACATTAATCATAAGGTACGAATTTAGGCAAGGACATTAATACACTGATGATTTTTTTTATTTTCATAATTAACAAAGGAACATGTTCTTACTTTAAGGTGAACAAATCCTGTAGGGAAAAGCTTTTGAGGTAAATTTGTATAAAAAGCTTTTGGTATAAACACATACAACAAAAAAGACTCTACATATAAAAAGTATAATTTAGGCAAAATAGAAACACTTATGCAAATATGATTTCTGGCTGTAAAGAAAAATTAACATAGAATTATGTCAATCAAAATAAATTATTTCTAATTAAGCTTTCTAGTCGATTTAATTTTATATACACTGCTCAACATTTGAACTGATACGCTTATATAACATGCGGTAAAAGTAAACAATCCATCTTAGACGTTTGGCATGTCTTCCTACATGATCAGGGCTGTGTTTCGGAATGCAAACAAATGCCTATCGAATGATATTTGCGATTCAATTGTTGTTTGTTGTTATTGTCTGTCATAAGTGTAGTTACTGAGCTCGCGGACGCTTATACTTTTATCAAGTTTTAAGAGAATTTTTGCGAATTTCTCGAGTAAGTTTTAATTCAGAGTGGTTGACTGCATTTTAGAGATGCCGTTAAGGCGCTTAAGTATTGAAGAGATGAGCCAAGCTATGGGAATGCTTACGATTGGTGCATCACTAAGAACTGTTACTCCCATTACAATGTGAGCCACAATGTGATCAGAAGAGTTCGAATGCGTTTTAATGATACTGGATCTGTCTAACATAGGTACGGCGGAAGGCGAAATCGCAGTACAACAGTCAGAGAGGACCGTTTTATTACGGTTCAGTGTTGAAGAAATAGATTTTCTTCTGCAAGAACATTCCACATTCAGTTATTGAATGCAACAGGTACTCAAGTATCCACTCAAACAGTAAGAAGAAGGCTCCATGCGGTAAATTTAAGGTCCAGATCTTCTAAAAAATGTCCATTGTTAACCAGAGTCCACAAAAGAAGAGGGCTAGAGTGGGCACACCAACAATGCAAATTGTAATGTTGAAGATTGGGGTCGTTGTTTATTCAGTGACGAGATCAGAGTGCGTCTCCATAGTTCAGATGGAAGAGTGAGAGTTTGGAGAAACAGAGGAGAACGCTATATTGAGAACCACGTGACTTACCATCAAGCTTCAATTAAGGTTCAATTACCGTTTGGGGAGGTGTTTCTGCGACTCGTCGTACTGAATTGGTTATGCTTGGAAATGCTACAATGAATACTGTTAGGTATCTTAATGAGGTATTATAACCTGTAGTGTTGCCATTTGCCAATAAAATAGGCAATGGTTTCGTGTTTGTTGATGATAACGCGCGTCCTCATAGAACAAGGCAAATCAATGCATTTTTTGAAGAGAACAATATTACGCACATGGATTGGCCAGCGAACTCTCCAGATCTAAACCCGTAGAGAACGTATGGGATTACCTGAAAAGGTTGATAAGGTCACGAGGAGTGGATCCAAACAATCACCATCAGCTCCGAACTGCCATTTTGGAAGAATGGCCAAATATTCCTCAGCATTACATTCGGGATTTGATTTCCAGCATGCCAAGACGTTGCCAAGAGGTCATAAAAGCTAGAGGAGGTCCCACGCATTATTAATCTTTAAGTGTTTGGTAATCGTTTCTTTCTAGAGCAAACTTTTCTGTAATACTAAAATGAAGATTTTGTTATTTTTCTATTAAAACATTTGAAATTCGTTATATAAGTTTTATTCTTTTAATTCTTCGCCCTAAAAGTGTTTCTCAGAACCACATACTGTGAATTAAGCAAGAAGGTGTTGCTCAAAAAGTAGTAAATTGTTATTTATATATGTTCTTGTAAGTGTACCAGTTCAAATGTTGAACAGTGTATTTATTTAATGCACTATTAATTAATAAGAAATATATACTTTCAAATTTCACTATTTTCGAATTTTTAAGTATTTTGAGTATTTGACAAATGTTTCTGTTGTAAAATTTCTCAAATTCTGATTCATTCATCTGCAATGGCAATGCGTAAAACATATTATTATTGCACTGCATTTTCAAATTCTTCTCGAAAATGCATTATAATATTCGGAAATCTACAAACATTAAAACAATTAATTGGACTACATTGGTAATATCATTTAATGATGTAAGTCAGAGGCCTGAGGTCGACTTCCAATTCAGTTTAATTAACTTTATTTATTTTAGCATACAGTAAGGCTTCGATAATCTGGACTCCCCACAATCCAGATTTGCCAGTAATTTGGATAAAAATGAAATATCACGTTTTTGTATTCTGTATTCTTTAATCCGAACCAACTAATGAATCCTTAATTCGAATCATATATTTCACGGTTTGTTACGTACTTCTCGCTGTAACCGTGTATATTATCATATTCAGAAAGATGAGCCCTGCGTCATCAATCACCAAAGTTAAAACCGACAAATATTTCAGTATTATTTTCTTATGAATGGTAAGCAAGTAAAGGATAGAGTTGTCTTTATATGTCTTTTACTTCAACGCCAGACGCATATAATTTACGACGAAGCAGCTCATCTCTAATGAATACGATAAAGATAGCAGGGAATTCCCTGATAGTTATAAAGTAACATGGCGCCGAAGAAACCACACAAAATATTAACTCGCATGTTATTCGCTTGATTAAACTTCATTACCGCAAGAGATTCTTTGTTCATGCGTTATTTTTTGAAGAGAACGACATATCCAACGCTTTGAAGACCATTAATTTGAAGGATCCTGTGCTTCTGTAGGTGTTACAATTATAACCATATATTTGCTTCGTACGATGTGCAAATTTTGAACAAATCCCAATAATCTGGATTTTTCACTAATTCAGATGACTTAGGTTTTAATTGATCCGTATTACCGAGGCTTTACTGCATTTGTGATTGTCCTGTATACAAAATAGAGCAAGATTTTCCTTAATGCTAGTTAGTTCTAGCCGAAACTTGTTGGGATTTAAAATTTACTAAACCTAAGCGGAGAAATATCAAAATTTGAATCTCTTTGAATCGGCCTTGCTTACGAATATATTCAAAGACACTTTTTATACGAAGTAAATACAAAATTTTATTTCAAACTTTGTTATTATGTTAAAATAAGTATTAAAATAAATTTTAAGATTTATTTTAACAAATGATCCGTAGTAATTAAATCCCGCGATAATAAGCAACTTCCATAGCAATGGAATTGTTTAGAAAAGTCAAGCGAATTAAAGTCACGTTTTGCTTTATTACGACGATTAATATACTATGACTTTAAAATTGAATTTTAAAGTTCTATGAGTTTAAAGATGTACTATAAATGGTCCGAAAACCAGTATGAAATAAAAATTATTCATGAAAACTTTATTTTATTTTTTCCGTGAAATAATTTACTGGGAAGGAAATCCTTTCTCCTTTATTTCCTTTATTTCAGTTTAATTCCTTCAATTAATTCTAATACTATATTCATTCTGTAACGCCACTGATCTTACACCAGCAGTGAGGGATAGGAAGAGAAGAGAAATGGCTGCGGGACTGTCAAATATATTCAGTCAACGTATCTCGTTATTAGCGATACTTGTGTAAATTGCTACTTATAAAATAAACAAATTTAATTTTTAATATAATAAAAAAAAATGCTTAGAAAATTCGACTTTTTTTCAATAAAATTTAACTCAAATAACGGTGACTGAAAGGAATGATATGAAATACACAATCTGTTTTTATAAATTAATAATTAATTAAAAATCAATTCAAAATAATTAGTTATTTTTTAATTTTTTTTTTTTTGTAAAAAGAGAATGGTCCGGTCAAGCCTGTCGACAGGCGTATTTGCATATGAAAACTTCCAAAGATAATATCGTAAAACGGATTAAAAGTATGCTGGCATTATATTAAAACTCAATGTTTATGTACTTTCTAAGTTAACTGTAAAACCTAGAACGTTTGCGTTCAAAAAAATGCGACATTTTTTCCACTTTTTTTGTATGTGTGCTTTAACACATATAAGGGGGAACCGACGTAGAAAGTGAACTAATTAATTACGTTTTTAATTAATTAATTACGAGCGCGAAAAAAATTTAATAGCGGGCCTAATAAAAATTCCTCGCTTGCGAGAGGCAAAAAAAAGAGAGAGAGAGAGAACGCGACGAGATTTTAATAAACAAATTTCGGTGAATACGCTTGGCCCGTTAAAGAGAGGAGGTCGTATATTATAATCGAGTACCAAATATTATAAGTATATTTTTACGGAATGTATTCTCATAAATGTTTCGTTTTTTTTATGGCATGTCAATTTTTGATAAAGGTTTAAACATTCAAAACTCGAACTGAGATATTTTATTTCTTTTTCTAAATGAATATTCCTTATCTGATCGAAAAGATAATTAGTATGTATTGAAAATTCAAGTCATCTCACCGATATTTATCGATATATAGATATACGATGTATCAATGGAAATCTGCTGCACGTCAGACACCGGTCTCTAATTGAACTCAAACCATCCGTGCACGAAGTTTGACCGTTGGTCCGTTTGACGTGCAGTGAATCCTGCTGTAAACGCGAAAGGATCAATTTATAGGTATATTTTCTTAAAATGTACCAATCATGTATTATAATTGTTAATACACTCAGTCTCCATTGTGTATCATATAATTTTTAAGCTATGTCCAATATTAAAACTATTGTTAACATTCGATTGTAAGAAGGTTCTTTTTATTTTTTACTCCGCTCGTTGGCTCGCTTTTAACCGCGCGTTTTGTTTTTAAGCGTTCTCGGTTCCATGCACGCGTACGACTGGTAAGTCCGTGCGCTTTTTTAAGAAAATTATCTTATAATCCACTTCAGGCTGACAAAAATCATATCGATCTACTCGACATATCGACACTCGAGCGCTATCTAAAAATACTTCATTTTCTTCAAAAGCAATAAACTTAAATGCCATCGATTAACACCTAAACACGAAATTAATTTTTTCAATTATATTACAAAAAGTAATTTAAAGTGATTTTTACTTGACAGAATACAAAATTATGTAACTGTTTAAATTTATTGAAAGAAAGTGATTACAAATTTTTACTCATGGCTCAAAAGAATTCTTTTAGAATCCAGCCGATTTGCAAAAGTACATTCGGTAGGGTTGTGCGCGGATGAAAAGCGATTGTGTGTACAGTCATACGCACCTAAAATGTACCTCCTGTACACAAACATCGCGGTACAAGGCTGACAGGACTGTCAAATTGTAATATTGCGCAAGTTGCGCACGGCTGTACGACTACTTTTCGTTTGGGCGCATTCCCACTAAATGTATCTTTATAAATCGACTGGGTTCTATAATTCAAAAATCCTAATAATTAAGAATATAAACTTATATCAAATATATCAGTATTTTATATTTCTTGTATCCATGATGACTTCCTCATGTTTTTTTTAAACAAATATTTCCATTTTTCCAAAACCCATTCCTTGCCGACTAAACTGGCAATGTCGATTAAGATATTTCAATCTTGTTCTAATTCATTGAACACGTTATGTTACATCGCTGCATCACTGAAAGTGCTAATTAAGAGAATAAATTGTTTGCCCAACCATTTGGTGTTGGTTTGAATAATAAAGGGATAAAGACATCTTGATTTAAACAAATGCAACTGTGTTGAAATAAGCTCCTAGAATATTTTGACCTTTTGTGTTCTTAAATTTCTCGCTATCAATTAAGTCAAATGAAAAAAATTGACAAAAACTATTATGATTCATGATAAAAGAGAAAGCACAAGAGATGAGCAAATTAATAAATCATGTTTTTCCAGATTGGTTTGCATGACTGCAGGTGTCCCCTAAGCTTTGCAATAACAATACATTTTTTTCTTATTTAAATTTTTTAGTGATTAGGGGTTTAAAACGGATGCTTTTTGAGACACAAATGTAGAGATTTTTGATAGATTTGAAAGACATTTTAAAGTATGATAATTGTCCTGAAACCTGAGCCATGAATAAGAAAGAATAGGAGAAACTCTTAAAATGGAAAAGGAATATACTGAGGAGAATTTATGACTGAGTCAAAATTGAAGAACAAGTTTTCAGAAGAAGAACAAATCAAGAAATAATAGAATTGTATAATAAACCAAGTTACACGAAAGAAAAGGATAATCCCTTAAATTAGAAAAGGATTAGGTGGTTAGTTCACAGCATAAGTATCAATAGATACCCTAATCAAGAAATTACTAATTAGAGTAGAAGGAGGCAAAAGAAGTAGAAGAATTACTTTACAACGAAATGGCTGAATGCTTTAAAAGAGGACCTGCGGAAACTAGGGGTACAGAATTGACAAACATAAGGAAATACTAAAAAATTATATAAAAACTCGAAGCCAAAGGCCGCAAGGTCTGTAGAGTTGGATTATATATATATATATATATAAAATGTAGGCGTCACATTTCTAAAAAGAAGTTGGTATTCCGATTTTAAACTAACCTTTGCAGGTGACTTCGAACATCTCTTTAACTCTATACACATAGAAACACTTTTTTGAAAATCTTTGAAGAATTAACTTGGCACTTCCGCAGCCGTTGTCCATAATTGAATTGGCTTCCGATTGGAACCGCGTCACGACTGCTTCTACTGCCGACGTTTCGTTCTCCATTACAGAAGAACTTCCTCGGGGCTGCTGCTGCTCCTGGCGGTGTTGCTGCTACTGGCGGTGTTGCTGCTACTGGTGGTGTAGCTGCTACTTCAGCAGCAGCAACACCGCTTAATAGAGGAGGATAAAGGCACACGGAAATTAAAATACTTGTCTATTGAATGCTACTATTGCTCTGGGATAGTTAAAGAGAAAAAATTCTGGCAGTCTTTGTAACTATGTACAGTCACGTACAATTAAAAAAAATGCTCGGAAATTTGTTTAACACTAATTCATAGCAGAGATAAGGGTAAATTTGACGGAGTTTCATTTTTTTTCTTACTTCCTTATTCGGAGCTTCTTGTACCGGTAGGTGTCGAGAACTGTTTTGTTCTGCATAACTCTTTCCATGTTTTCTTGTCTTTACCCTTACTGTGAGCCTCGCTTTAGCTACTTCTGCTATATCCTGGTTCCAAAATTTCATTGGTCTTTCACGTCGATTCTCTCCTTCACATCCTGCTTCCCAGATTTCTTTGATAGAATTGTCATTTTTCATTCTAACTAATTACTCGAACCAACTTAGCTTATGTTGCTCTTTCAAACTTGTTAAGACCTATAATTCATTTTCATAAATTAATGTAGGAGTAAAAACTTTTCTAAAAATTTTTACTTTGGTTTGTTTGGATACTTCTCTCTTGCTTAAGGATACTGATTTTAAGGCATGGAAAAGTTTTGTCGTTGCTCTTATTCTTTTATCTAGTTTCACTCTTCTAGAATCCTTTTTAGTTTCCATGCCAATTTTCATTATCTTGAATAGAATGGCTATTTCATCCTCTCCCATATATTTTTAACTTTTCAGGCTTTCTCCGAACGTATCCTAGAGCTTTCAGAGTTTCAGTTTTTCTAAGGCTTCTAAGAATTCTGCAATTTGTAACTCTGTACACTTAGATTTTCACTTTGCTTTTAGGCTTCGAAAAGTTCGAAAAGTATTCAAGCCTACTTGAATTTATGTCTTCCTCAAATGTTAGAAGTGATTCTTCTTTATTTTTAACACTTTGTGGCGTTGTCTTATTTCCTTTACCTAGAGTTTTCAAGGTGCTGCACAGCAGTTTGGAGTTTCCTTTACTCTATTCTTTACTTTTTTATGTCCGAAGTCCTCCCTAGTCTTCTGTTTGGCTATTTTGATTGTCATTATTATTATTATTATTAAAAATATATTTACTCTTTTCATTTTTTCTTTATAAACCTCATAATCACTATTATCTTTTGTCTTCAAAAATTGATTTCATGCTTTCTTCTTCTCTTTTACAGCATCTTTAATTTCTTCGTTTCACCAAGGGAAGTGTTTTATTTTTTTCCATATCTCACCACAACACCTACTCTTTACTCTACAGTCTTTACTAATTATGTACAGTTATGTACGATTAAAAAAGAGTTTCATTGCTTTTCGTTTTCATTTAATTGTCTTGTCGATTAAGACAAGAACAAAACATTCGTAATGTATCAACAATTCATATATTATATTATTAGACTTTAGAAAAAGTCGTGCATTTTTTTGTTTATTTTAGCATGCAACTTATCCAAGACGTATTGATTTGATTCGAATCCCGAAAATTTATAGGTCATTAGAAATGATCTATTGGACGAACATTAAAGACTTAAAGCAAGAAGGTGCTCTAAATTTATTCTTATTTTCTGTCCTGGGCAGAGGGTAATAAAATATGAAAAGAACCTTAAAGTTGCAACCAACAATTTAAGGAAGCACTCAGAATAAACACAAATAGTAAGAAATAAAAGCGATAGTTATTTAAAAAGAAGAAAAAAAGAATCCATAGACACTACAATTTAATTAATTTACCTTGTAGAGAGAACCTTTACTCACTTTTTTTGTTTTGGTTAATACCGTGACTGGTCCCAAGGTTCTGAAATTTGTTAGGAAGGCGTGTTTGGGTAGTTATTTAGTATTGTCAGCTACGGCTACGACCGAGTTACTGCATGGTTTTTCTCCTTCGACATTTGCCTTACAAACTGGGGAATTGCAGAAAACTCCAATTAAAAGAGCCAATATGAATCCGAACACATGAAAATTCTATCACATGCACCGTGTGAGGATCGAACTCATACCTAGAGTTGCCGATACTGCAACTAGTACTTACATTACGTTACTTTATAATAGTGTAGCAGATCGCGACATAGGCGAGAGAAAGAACATAATCGCCTTGATGTCGCTGGTCGTCCGAGTCTAGACCAAAGAATTCCTATGGAGAGATATAAAGCTCGCCCCATCGAATGGGGAAATTAGTCACCACTCACCACGAACGAAGCTTAACGCCACGCGCCGTGTAAATAAATAATCGTGCTCTGGTAGCAGAAATAGAAGATGAAGTCATTCTTGGAATTGATATCATAAGCACCTATATATTCTAGTTATACTTAAAGCGTGGTACCATGACAATTAACCATTAAGAGTTAATGTTGAACCAAGGAAAAGATGTAGTACGTGATTTTCTTGCTGAAAATACAGAGCTACCAAGCCGAACTGAAGTAATCATAAATGTAAATCTAGATAGCGCTTTCCAGAAAGGGGAAATAGTGCCGATGGAACCAAACAACGACGACCAAAATGTTGGACGGGAAATTCTAGTAGGTAAGATGTTAATGGCAAAGGAGGCAGTGCCAATTCGCATAATGAATAATCCCGTCAACATCGAGAAAGGTACAACATTGGGAAGCTGTGCGATGATATCTTCTATTTTCCATAAATCCGAAGCGGATACGACAAAATTCAAGTTACCAAAGAAACTGTCAGACGTGACAGCAGAACTGGAGATAGCAGCGAAGAATTTTATCTGCACCAATCAAGATCTTTTCGAAATGGAAAATGGATCTAAAAGCAGAACTGATGTGATCCAAATTAATAGATACAAGAAATGAGAAACAGATATGCCAAAATCCCTATCGTTGGCAAAACACGATGAAGCCGAACAAATCGTCCGAGAAATGGAAAAGGACCGCGTGATTGAGCCGTCGAATAGCCATGGACATCACCGGTAGTATTATTGAAAAAAGAAAGATGATTCTACCCGGTTCTGTGTGGATTATCGACAACTTAATAATGTCACTAAGACGGTCAGCTATCCTTCACCGCGTATTGAAGATACTTTTGAGAAACAGATATGCCAAAATCCCTATCGTTGGCAAAACACGATGAAGCCGAACAAATCGTCCGAGAAATGGAAAAGGACCGCGTGATTGAGCCGTCGAATAGCCATGGACATCACCGGTAGTATTATTGAAAAAAGAAAGATGATTCTACCCGGTTCTGTGTGGATTATCGACAACTTAATAATGTCACTAAGACGGTCAGCTATCCTTCACCGCGTATTGAAGATACTTTAGATACCTTGACAGGGTCAAAGATTTTCTCAACACTAAATTTGAAGAGTGGATACTGCCAAGTGGAATTAGCACCTGAAGACTGAGAAAGACTGCATTCTCTATTAGTATTGCCTCTGGTAGTTTACAGTGATGTTCTAGGAATTACGTGGACCTGGGTTGAAGCTCGCCCCCCCCCTCTTTCGAAAGGAGGTTAATTATCTAGATCATGTCATCAGTGGTGACAGCATTGTTGTGGACTCGGCGAAAATTTAGATAGTAAAAGGCTGGCCAGTCCCTCAAAACAAACATCAGATAAGAAATTTTCTGGGATTTTATACCTATTACCGGCGATAGGTTCCAAGATTTGCGAATGTGGCCAAACCACTAACGAAACTAACAAAAGAACGACGGCCATTTGAATGACATCAGGCTGCCAGATTACTTTCCAGCAACCGAAACAATATTTAATAAGTGATTCGGTTTTGAGCATCCTCCTTCCACAAGGAAAGTTTGTCCTGGATTCTGATGCTAGCAACGTTGATATTGGCGGTGTACTCTCTCAAATTTAAGAAAAGGTGATTGGTTATTTCAGTAAGGTGCTGTCAAAACCAGAGCGAAACTATTGTGTCACCCGAAGAGGACTCTTGGCCATGGTGAAGTCGATCGAGCGCTTTTATAAGTATCTGAATAGAAGACAATTGATCCCATAAGAGAGGAAAATCACAGATGAAGCAGTACAACGTCGGAAGTCCTTTCAAAAGACGTTGCTGGTCCATTTCAGGAAACCAATGATGGGAATAAGTACCTCGTGGTGGTGATGGATTACTTTAGCAAATGGGTCCAAGCATACGCCCTCGGCATCAGGAAAATCAGTCCATGAAACTACAGGAAAAAATCCGTAGGTGTGTTATATTTGATGAAGAAACTAATCGTTCCATTCAGAATCCCGAAGCAAGTTTTGAGAACTTCATGACCTATTACGCTAGGGGCGCAAGTCGAATTGTTTGACTCGCATAACAACGAGAAGCAGAACCAAGCAAGCAGCAAAGAAGACCTGAAGATGGAAGACGTGATTCTGCTGAAACGTCGTCCATATTAGTGAAAAAGAATTGAAAGTTGAAACAATAAATTAAGTCTACAAGAACAAGGCAGTAAAAATATAGAATTCTTTCGTTTCTTCAGTTACTTCTTTCTGAAAGTTCGTTGAATATTTATCTTTATTTTTTCTTACACATACAATTGCAATTGCAATTATTTTTTATTATGAATTAGGTCCAAAATTTCTTCAAAATACACTAGCTATTGATCAACGAGATTTTAATTCGTATTTCGGGTTCAACTCTTTTCTTATTTAATGAAGTATGTTGTATTTTATTTTTAAAATATAAGATTTCCTGAGATACGAAAATTATATTTACAGTATATTTGATTACTATTTTTTTAATGTAGTGAAATGTTTCTGTCTTTGATACTTGATATAAATTAACATTCTGGGGAAATAAATTGTACAGAGTGCTTCAAAAGGGTTTTTTTTTTAAGTAATCGTGTGAATGCGAAAGTGCAGCTTCTTTCCTGTAGTCGTCTCATACAAAGCCATTGTAAAAGGAAAAGTTGATTTATTGTTTTGTGTTGAATATCTACTCGATTAATACAAAAGAGATATAACAACTGCAGTTACTGCTTAACAATAGAAAACGAAGCAAATGTTTATATAATTTTGTTATAATTTGTATGAACGTTTTAAATAACTTATGACCTGTCTGTCTAAATCCTTATTAGGATTCGAAATTTGTTACTACAGGATTTTTTCTGACGAAAACCCGCTTTTGCCGAATGGTTGGTTCCTTTTTAAACGTCCTTAATGAATTAATTATACCCTCGTAGCTACAATTTGGGTGTTAAGTGCTTACTTAACGTGAACGGCGAAAAACGATTGAAAAAAAGCGTACGGCGTAAGGCGGTCGTAAAGTACAGAACACAGACGTCGGTCAGAGGATTTGAAATCAGATCAATTAAAAGTGGCGAAAAAGAACTGGGCGTTTTAATCGAACAGGCGCAAGTTAAAAGCGTTACATACCAACAGGGGCCAGGACGAGATGACGGTGATTGAATATCTCGACAATCCGAGTTCTGAAAAAGACGCTTAATTAACTAGGTGGCAATGATCACGATCCGCGTTAAACGCTTCTTTCTTTTAATGATTCCCGGTAACTATGAATACGCTTCGCGTTAGATTTTGATGTTCGAGAGTAAATAAAAATAACATTAAATTAGTTGAGAGAATGAAGTTGAGTATTTGGTAAAATATTGAATTTTTTGTTGAGTGCATGAAACGAATTATCGGTTGTTATAATAGGAAATTAAAAAAAAAACAGTGAAACGTGTTTACCAATCATGAAAGTTAGATAGGAAGATAAAATAATGTAATTCGAAAGGCGATTTTGATACAAGTCAAGTATCAGGATTCGATCTCTTGTAATGTAGGATACGCATATGTGAGGTAAATTTATTCGTTTACTGGTTATAGGTGTGGTGTACCGGGCTTTTCGAAAAAATAGATTTATAGTTGTAATAAATACACCATCGCCCGCGGCGTTCTTATCTTGTAGATACCATTATAGAACAACTGCTTTTATTTTATGGTTCTTTCCTACAAAACGCACGCACTCTCGGAGAAAATGAGAATTGTGAGAGCGTTAAAGTTTACGTCCGACTTTCCGAAATAAAAAAACTTGATGAAATTATCATCGTTCTAATGTAAAATTTTATTATTACTGCGGTTACATAAAGTTTTATTGAATGCATAAAAACATATGAAACACTATATAAAACGGCAATAAATTTGTCGTTGGTCGTGTCCAACAATCACACACATAAACAATTATCAACAAACGATAAAAAGCATATCACCGGTTATATGTATTTTTAACGATCTATGAGATTCTGAATTCCGTATTTACGGCTTTCTATCAGAAATATTATGTTTCAATGCAGGATATAATAACGTCTACAATTTTATGAACACATAATTTTGACTGAAAAACGAATGATGTGATAAAGATTCAGTCCGTTTCAAACTGAAAAACTTTTAAGCCCATCATAAACAAGTCTTTACTTCTCCAATAATATGTATCTGGTCACTCCACTTCTTTTTATTTCTGTTACAAAATGTCCTGGTCCTTGGTATTTTCTATTCCTTTTACTTTCTTTTTTAAAACATAACAATTTTTTAGAATATTAATTTCAAACATTAAAATTCTTTAAACTTTAATATCGTTATATTTGCATTTTTTTCGCAAAAATAAATATTTTCGAAGTCGCCCGAATACTAACGAAGGGATAGAATTTTAAGTAGCCCAATTAATGCGCCCGTCTCACCTTCCCCGCTCGTCTTAAAAAGACAAATGAACTTACCAGAACAGATAAGGTTCGAATTTTAAATAAGTTTCAGTCCGTCCGTTTTGAGCTCCTCGAGCGCTTTTTCCCACACGTCCTCCGGCGGGCTTCGGCGGCCCAACGCCGGCCTGCACACGTGACACCAAAATAACTCCACAATTTGTTCAGCTCAAAAACAACTTTATTGGAAATAAAAAAGCATTTTAATCTCTATTTAACATATTATGTCCATTTCGGGCGACTCCTTTCTCAATTTTAACGAATTTCTGGGATTCCTGCAGCATGTTTATTGTTAATTATTATCGACCTTCGAGGATTACCGCCCGACGTTTTAGCCGCTTTATTACACAGACCATTTTCCTTCTCATTTAATTTTTCTCTCTTTATCTTAATTTATACCGATCAAAATTTTAATGATGCCAATTATTACCGTTAAAATTATAATAACTATATGCAATTATTCACTCGCGACGTTAAAATTAATTAAATACTAGTTTCATTGCCCATCCTTTCATAAGCATCATAACAGATCTTTTTTGTTAATTAATTAATTAACATAAACTATTAAGTTGTATTCATAATATTAATTAAATAATATATCACTTGAGAATTTAAAGCAAAGGTGGAAAAATTAATCCTTGCTGAACTTGGAAAACGTAAATATTGATGTTTTTGCAATAATATTTTGAAGAAGCAACTCATAGTTTATTCAACAACATTACTAAACGAAGGATACAAAGAAAGGTGAAATATGCTTGATCAAAAACTAAAAGTTAACATTTTTATTTCTTTGAATTCTTAATAAATTCTAAGCAATTGAAGAAAGAAATATTGCACTCAATTCTAACTAGAAATGCCAATAGTTATTTTAGAATAATATAAAAATGAGGTGTAATTAATTATCTGCCTGTCAATTTTTTCATAACAAAATTGTTCAAATTTATGGAGAACTCATAAAATCGAAGTCACGACGTTATTGAAATTCCGGGAACGTATTGAAATCAAGTTTGTCGATTTTATTCAGCTTTAATTACTTCGTATAAGAGATTGTGGCGTGACGTAGTAAGAAGGGTTGAAGGTACTTGAATCCGTCGAGGTCGCATTTCTATGAAACCCTATCGAAACTACCTACTAATTAGTAAAAGATTTAATCACTGGTGGGCTGACGAAGCATAAATTATAGAATTTTAAATTTAAAATCTTCCCGGCTTTGCTTCTTTTTTCAATAAAAAAATCTGAAAGCGTCTAAAAGGTTTTAAAATATTCTATACTCATCTCGCGTCTTCGCCCAAAAAACGCTTATAATCTTTTATAATTTTCTGTTTATATTAAAAATTATTAGATTCACTCTAGCGGGCTTTTTTCTTGTTGGTCGCTGCTTAATCCGCCGGGAGTTTTACGAGATTGAATTTGGTCCGACGACGTACGGCTCGAAAATGTGAGTAACGTGTTTTTTTTTCTAATTAATTCGTAGAGAACCCCGCTGAATTAATAACGTGTTTTCAGAATTACGTTGAGATGACTGTTGTTGCTGTGCTTAAGGAGAATTCTGTTATTAAGTTCATTGTTGCTTAATGCGGCCATTGAAGTGATGCATTTGATTACAGCACAAAAGGAAAGTAATTAAATGAAATAATATGTACGTGGGTATGTCTATTTTGTCGTCGATAAAAATCAGAAACGATTCATTTAAGTTCTTTCAAGAAGAAAACGCGAGGTCTTAGAGTGTTGCCTTGCAGAATTTCGTTTGGCCTTGAAAACACCTAAAAGTTAAAATACCATCAATGAAAATTATTTACTTTCGAATTGCATAAGAGCTCGAGGGGCACGTAGGAAATATTAAACGCGCGCGATTCGAGAAAACAAATACGTGCACCGGCGATGAGCGTGATGGTTGCAAAATCAGCGAGTACAATGGCCAAGTAATCAACATACCATATAATTCTTGTGTTTTATATTCAGTATTAATATTTTTAACAATAACTATGCACACGAACCGGTTCCTCTTTCCTATTGTCTAAGTCGGATTATAATACACGCCGGGGACTGAATATGTAAATAATTTTTAGCGCTGACGAATACATAAATTCATTATTTCTGGAATTCTCGGCGCATTCGCCAGAGTGGGCGGCGCTGAATTCCGTTTTGAAAAATTTACGTAATTTGTTGAATATTAACGCCCAAGAACGACTGCAAGAATTTGTTACACCTTGAATTCTAATTACCCGTATGGAACGAATCAAATAAGATACGAAAGAGATACTGAAGTTTGAAAATTCGTCGGCATTGATTAATTTTCTAGAGAGAAACAAAAACTTTGTTTTTATGTAAAGCAATTTTTAAACTATTCGTAAGAGATGAGCCATGCATCATAAATTATACGCGTCTGACGAAGTAAAAGACATGAAAAGCATAACGTTGTCCTTTCCTTATTCACCGTTGAAAAGGAAATAACACTGAAATATTTGTCAGTTATAACTTCGGTGACTGATGATGCAGGGTTCATTTCTCATAATTTTGATAATATCCACGAAAAATTTAAAAACAGTCAATTTTCAATTGATCTTCTACTTAAGGATTGAAAAATAAACAAATTTGTTAAGGAAACCTAAAAAGAAAGGCAATTTTATATTTTGTTATCGTTGTACTTTTTTTATTAATCTGAATTCAAGGTCAAGGTATGTAATTGTAAATTTAGATAAAATTCTTTAAATTTTCTGATTTCCAGCAAATTAACAAATCAAGTTGCGGAAAAGGCTCCACTCAAGCAATGTGCGGCATATAACTTTAAAAAAGGTAACATGAACGTAGCATACAGCAAGATTATTATGATTCATGCACACTAAAAGCAATCACTTGCATTAAATGGTCGCATAAAAAGGATTAATTTTATTGATCATTCACAACATTGGAAAATATATCAAATTTAATTGAACACACTTCCCAAGAGCCTGATCGACAACCTAGGTGGAAGCTCGCCTTAAGACTGAAGACTACTCTCATGTTATTCTTTCAGGCTTCAATTGAAAGACTTGAAAGTGATATAGAGGGTACTATAACAATGGTCGAAATAAGATTAGGTTTATTATTAGTTCATTGCACCCTTTCCAAATAGTATCTTTATAGAATTCAGTGAATAGAAAATTCTTTGAAGTAAAAAAACTTTTCATTTTAAATTATACTGACTAAATACGTTGGAAGTATTTCGAAAAACGAAGAAAATAGGGTCACTAAATAATTTTGTTGAAATTACTTGCTCATAAATATAAAATCTGGTTAATCACTAGTGTATATTAAACGATTAAGATTGCATTAAAGGTGATACCTTTCAGTTAACTTCCGCTGAGTGCTTTGCAAATTTCAGTCTCCCAAACAGTTACATAATTATCAGATTTTATAACTGTGTTTCTACTTCTTCAAACTATTTTTATCTTTCAGTAGGGCTACTGTTTTCGAAATGAACTAATTAGTGAACGTAGGTATTTAAAAAGAAACCAAAAAGTAACTTTAGAATTTTTGTATTGATTGGCTTACCTTCCCTTGCAGATTTTTGATTTGGTTTCTGTGATTCTTGTGTGAAACCAAATCACTTTTTAAAATTTTTTTCAGTCACATTTCCACAGCACTAAGAAGAAGAAGAACTAGTCCGAGCCAGTCAAAACCTTTCAGAGAACGAACGACGTCGCACCGATAACGTATTAAAAACACTCGCGTTTTTTTCGCAACAATATCGTTGCCCGAAATTTGGCAAAGTAAGTGAGGAAACAAGTTCCAACTTCAGCGACCATCGTCGATGGAGAACACGAACGAATAGGTAATCAAAACTTCCTTCCACTCAAATTTTTTATCTAATCGCGCTCCGAAAATATAAATTATTGTTCGGAGTATAAAATGGGAAAACTTTTTTATGTTTTTTAATAAATTTTAAGAGGTCAATTAACATTGATTAGATTTATCTCGAATGCGAAATACGGCCCGATCGTATCGATACGTTTCGCTGCTATTTATAATTTTTTTTATATGCGCTTAATCTTAATTCGCGCACGGTTACAAACAATTGAACTGATCAAGGATTTTGCTAGTTCAATTAAATTAGCAGAAAGAGTTTTGTCGAAACGATATACCTCTCAAATCGCCCTCTCAAATCAAATTAAATTAAATTAAAAGAAAATTATTTTCGAGGAAATTGTTAATACACAAAATAAAATGAAAGTCAAGGAATCAGTTTCTATTATTAGGTCAATTGACATTGAAATAAAAATCTGATTGAATTACTTGACTTAGTTTTGTTATTTCCTCTTATACTATGTCCTCACGTTAATGAATGAAAATGTCTGCACAGAAGAGATTACTGTTTCTTCGTAACTGACGACAAAAAGAAGAAAAGAAAACAAAAAAAGAGATTCGCAATACTAGGCGTATTTATTTCCCACTCGAATATGAACGAGTTCCTCCTTCCACGGCTTTTCAAAGACTTCATACGGACAGATGTTCAACAGATCAACAGATCTCGCTCGCAGTCGCAGCAGTAGATTTCATTTAATATAAAAAAATAACGTGGGATATTTTATAAAGACTTTTAAGAGATTTTAAAATAACTCACCGTTACCCCTTCCGTTCCAGAATGAGTCTGCAGCGTTTCCGGTTTTATTTAACCCTTTTCTACATCTGTATCGGACAAAAAAACTTATTAAAAAATCTTATGAAACGCGACACATGGTTTCGTGTTTTATGTGTGAATTGCGTTCGCGCTCTCTTTTAAGGCGATACACGAAGCGAATTTTTTCTAGATTTTCGCCGATCTTATTTATTTTCTATATGAGGAAAACGTTTTCAGAGCTACGAATCCGATGAAAATTAGACGCCCGTGTTTACTTTTAATCGGAGTTCTCTAGTAGCTCGTCTCATATAACCTGTTAGATAAAGAACGAAACGCAATATTTGAACATATCTGCAGAATTGAAACGAGAACACTGTAACTTGAGACTACAGAAGTTGTAGATAAAAACGTAATCGAATAATCGTTGTTTTTTTTATAAATGGTTTTCGAATTTATCTAGAACAAGTTTATGATTTGTAATAAGTAATAACTGATCAGAAATGTGATGAGTTTTGTTTAGTCGATGATGGAACGTAACTTTTCTGATGACGAAAAGAAAACCATGATATCTTTAGAGAAAAAAATAAAGCTAGAATTTTAGTAACATATAAAATGGGGTGGTGCTCCATTCGCGTTAACTTCGTTATCAGTTAGAGCCACAAATTCGTCGCAAAAGTTTTCTACTCGTCGGAACAAGTCCAAACGAAGTTAATGCTAAAAAAAGATCCCGAACGACATCTATAAAAATGCGCCACAGCATCAATTGCGCTCTGCCTGACAAATTAATTTAAATAAATTCCGTTCTCCTCGAAGCCGAATGTCCCGAAACGAGTCGGATTACGGCGCCGAGAACGCTGGATTTCGCACATAAATTCATTCCGCCGACTTAAAAATCCAATTTAGGCATTCCCCCTTTATGTTCGACACTTGTTTAATGTTTTCGAAATTCAAAAACAAAAACAGCGGGCGAAGTCGTGGGAAACGTCGGGAAAAGGGAAACGCGGGACTTCGCACTAATGCGGCCCCGAGACGAAAAAACAAACTTAAAACACAGGGGGCGAGAATTATTAATGTCGCACCTACTGGGGAGATTTTTTGCCTATTGCTCATTTAAAATATGGTTCCATATGCTTTTTATAAGAAGGGTTGAATAAACTCGAAAGGGATGTGATTCTCTCTCAAGATATAAATAGAGGATATATCGCGCTGTATTTTTATCCGTTTCGGTCGTATTAAAAACAGAGAGGAGGGACGTTTCGGCTCTCCCGGAATAAAGAAAACGGTAAAATAATATAATAAAATTTTACTGCTGCAGTATGGTTTGCTCATGCTTTATAAAAAATGAATGTTACCAAGAAGGAGAGAAACATTAAAACATCACCACACAAAACTAAAAATCTGTGTGAAACTTTAAATGCTTTAGATCCACCCAATATCATATTTATTTATATGTTTATCGTTTGAATTTCACTTTGCTAGAAAGACCACTTATTCCAACAAACTACTATGTCTATCTGTAAAGATCTGGCAAGTAAACAAATAATAAATAAATAAAATATAACCAGATTTTATATAAAAATAAACTTTTAGAACTTCTGAACTTCTAACCTAACTATAAAAATCCAGCGACAAATTCGAAAGCATTATAATCGAATTGTTACTTATACGATGTGTAAAAACGATAAGCCTTGAACGTGATAATAAATTAATGCAAAATTTTTTTGTCGTCTATGAATAGCTTTCGTGACTTTCTCGTTCACCGGAAAGCAGAATGCTAAATGATGAACGGAAACAAAGATTTTAAAAATCATTACCGAAATTCTCCGACCGGGAAGCCGGAGACGAGAGAGAATTGTAGAAATACGTGCGAACCGAGAGACTCCTGAAATATTAGAAAGATAAAGAACATCTGCGTTCCATTTGTCTTAAGATTTTAGCGTTGTATTAAAAATTCATTACGTCGCGCGATGCTATTTTTAAGCATTTTTTTAGAGCACTGGCGTCAGTGATAATTTTTGTCAAAATAAGAAACAGACATCATATTTTATCGCAGCGCAACTATGTATGCATAATTGCGAAGTGCCTTCGGGGTTTCCTGAAAATTAATTTATTTAAAAAAAAGAACTGTTGAGCGGCGGCATCTGTTAACTGTAAAGTATTTGTAAGTAACTGACTCTGTACAGCCGAAAAACGGTTATTAGCAGATGCTTATGGATAATAAAGAAGGCCTTTGTTTCGTTTCTAATAACTGTCAAGACTCTTTTCACAATAACAGCTATACATAAAGTCATATAAATTCGAAAACGTTAGGCAGTCAATCAAATGTCCGAGAGTGGAGGTGAAGAAGAAGTTCCTGGAGAAGGCGGCGTTAAGTGAGTGCACAGCTTCATAATATTTTATAAAAATTTGGCATGCATGGTTTAGGTTATAAAACTTTATTTTGACTCTTGTCATGACCTGTTCAGAGATTAGATATTAATTAACAGATTAAATGAGCCTATTTAGCTGGCTACTCAGTAGCTTTCTACTTGTATACACATAGTTCAATATTGATTGCATAAATAGTTCTATGAATTAAGAGAGAAAGAAATTTCCACAATCATTTGACTTAAAAGTCTTTTATCTATGGCATGTTTTTAATTTTTTAATTCTAATTAATTCATTTTTTATGAATTACAAACGGACTTTACAACATGAAATATCAGCTTCCCGACTTGGAGACTCAACACAAATAACATCACACAACTACAGGCCTTTTTCAAATTCAGTCCAAAAAGCAGGGTTTCGTCTTTGAAAGAAAACAAGCACCAGTACCTCACAATACCGAGCTTACAATAATAAACTGACTATTCAAAATTAAAAAAAAGGAACTTCAATGAATAATTAAGCGTTCTTATTGACTATTATACTATTAGGGTTCGTGTTGTCGGTGAAGGTCACTTGCCTCCTCTTCCCATTGAAGAAGTCATACTAGAAAAAAAGTTGACGTTTGAGGAAGCCTCGAAATGCCTGAATACTCTGGGAAAAGACGAGAGTGGAGTTAGATATGCATATCTGATGTTAACAGCCACAGATAGGTAGTGACTGACTCCTTGATTTAAATTTACTAAAGTTCTGCTTTCAGGAAATTAACTGACATTAGCATAATTTTAAATTTCAAGCATCTACTTTTCGTCGACCTCAGTGGAAACTACCTGGACATGGATACCTTGCAGGTCCTCTCAGAAATGCCATACGTTATTTACATCAAGGCGCAGAGGAATAGAAGTGAATCTGCTGGTCTTAATACGATGCCTTATTTACAGGTCATTGTCAACTTTAATTCACTTACTTTGCTGTTCGAAAGGGTTTAGAAATTTCAGTTGTAAGTTTATTTAATTGAAGCAATTGGCATTTTGTTTATTAATTTCATTCTCTCTTTTAATTTTCGTAAAAGTTAGTGCTAGTTCTCATCCTCTCCAGAGAAAAGTTAAAACCTGATGAAAGAAATTTGACGTTCTAGCATACTACGTCTTCTCATCTATTATCCCATATTAAAATTGTCGTTTAATCTTTCAAGAACACCTGTTGCAACACTAACGTGTCCGTGTCACAACCTTTTGCGTAGTCTAATTCCAGTAAATATAAATGGTTATTTGAAAACGTCCCATTTCCTAAAAGTAACTTTTTGGTTCGTTCAATTGCTTAATGACATCATTATCAACCTGTTCGACACGTATCGGTGCTCTAAGTAGTTGCGCAGTCTACTTGGATCATTTTTCAATAAACTTAGAAATAATTATTTAAAAATGCGCTTATTTCATAAAAGTAGCTGCTCAGATGAACCACGAAATGGAGTTTATGGAGTGACACTTTTATTTATGTTGTTCGAGAAGCCATAGTAAAAGTGCTAGCCTTTGCATATTCCTTTATTTATAAATAGTAGACGTGTTGATAATGGTATGAATGCTTTCCTAGTCTTTGAAGAAATTGGAATGTATGGTGTAAGAATGTTATTCATGTTGTTCGAGAAGTCATTGTAAAAATGCTACTTATTAATCCTGATTAACTCAAAAGCTTTCGCCACTACTGAAAAAAATAATCAAAATACATTCCGCAAAAGAATTACCGCACCATCTAGAATTGTGGTAAACAAAGCTACGTAGCGTTATGTTGTGATAAAAGGGTGTAAGATAATCTGAAAGAGCAAGTTTAATAAAAAAAAAGAATAAAGATTTGACTTTCTTGAACGGATTTAAAACAATGTAGTAAATTGATTATGCACTACAACTAAATTAATAACGGGTTGTTCCACCCCTGGCTTGAATGACAGCTTCCATTCTACGCGGCATGCTTTCGTAAAGGTTTACAATGTATTCTTGTGGTATGTTATGCCATTCTTCCACAAGAACTGCTTCCAACTGTTGGAGAGTTCTAAAAACCATTCTGCGCCCTGGAACACGCTGTTGAAGGGTAGCCCAAACATGCTCTATTGGATTCAAATCAGGGCTTCGAGCTGGCCACTCCATACCAGGTGTTTCAGTTTCTCTAAGGTATTCTTGAACTATCCGAGCTATGTGCGGTCGAGCGTTATCATGCACATATACCAAATCTGGACCAATAAACGGCCGTACGGTATAACATGTAGCTCTAGAATGTCAGTAATGTCACGCACAGCCGTCATACGAGCCCCATGCAAAGGCACTAATTCTGTACGACCTTCCAAAGAGATTGCACCCCAAACCATTACAGAACCTCCACCAAAATTCACTTTGGGAGCAAAGTTACATTGAAGATATTGTTCCCCAGGTCGTCTATACACCGGCATTCGTCTGTCATTTGCATAAAGACAGAATCTTGATTCGTCAGAGAACATCACATTCTGCCAATCTTCAATATCCCAATTCACATGTTCCCTAGCAAAAGCTAAACGAGCTACCAATATCGCCTGGTGAGTTGTGGTGCTCTTGCAGGGACACGAGCCCGAATATTGTCTTCACGGAGACGGTTTCTTACCGTTTGCAGCGAAATTTCTTTGGCAGCTAACATCTCCCTTTGAAGCAATCGAGCAGTGCAATTCCTAGTGCGGAGCGCTGTTAGACGCAGAAAGCGATCTTATCTCGGACCGATGTCACCCTTCCATGGCCTTGTCCTAGCCTTCTGTTAACACTGCCAGTTTCTTGGTGTTTTTGTGCCAGCCTAACAATGGTAGAATGGTTAACACCGAGGACTTTCGCCACATAACGCTGGCTACGACCATCCTGTAGCAAAGCAAATGCGCGGACAGCTTCCTCGTGGGTCAGGTGGTAGCTAACACGTTGAGAAACATTCATTATGTCAAATTTATATTGAACAAACGCGATTAAAAATAAACTGAAGCAAATGGGTATAAGCAGCTTTTCCTTCCATTAAAAGAAAAATTGCCAAAAAAAATCTTGTCGATGTTCGTTCTTGCAGATAAGTAAATAAAATCTATTTCTACATGATGTAGATCAAGTATGTTGCCTTCATGCATATTCATTTTGGAGAAACACCGATTTTTCAGGGTGGTGCGATAATTTTTGTGGAGTCTGTATAACGAAATCAAAAGTATTCCTCAAAACATAATCAGAATTGATGATTCTCTTTTGACCCACTAATTCCCTGATCTGGTCACCGGTCCTTATTCTTCGAGTAAAGAAGTGGCGGCATTCTGTTTCGTCTTCCTCTATACATATTTTAAAATTTTTTCCCTCAAAAAAATTCCGCTCGAGAGGACCCATAACACGAGGAACAACGTTGCACAATATGTTAAAATTGGAACTCCATCCAATTGGGCATTCATGTAAAGACCTACTAAGGAAAGGTCAAATTTTCGTCACAAGTAGTTAGAATACTTCGCCAAAAACGGTCATCCATGAGGTGTTAAAGGAATATTGTAGCTGCTGTTGTAGTTGAAGGAATATTGTATTGCCGCTGAGTTTACGCGTCGAGCAGTTCATAAGGACCTTCCCTAGGTCGTTTGCACGTGTAATCAATCAAACAGCCCATTTAGAAACTTCAAGTGTAGCTCCTCGGGCTGCTCCTCTAACGTGGCACACAATTCTCGAATATCGACAACAGATGGTTTTCCACTCCTAAGCCTATCTTCAACATGTTCCCGGAGGCAAAGCGCTGGAACCATAGGTTGGAACCAACTAGATTCACAAATTGCCTTCGCCGTGGTCATTGCATTCAACCCCTTCTCTCACTACTCCCTCATTAACCCCCGAAGAATACTTTTCTCGTTGGCATTTTAATCCCAGAAGTATTTTTTGAAAACTTTTTCCAATTTGAGGTGATTGTAGACTTTGGAACTATATTACATTCTGAAGTGGAAATGCAAAACCGTCTATGTGCCATTTCAATATTTTTATATTATGTGATTTTGTGGTCAACATACCGTCGCCAAGAATCCACAAATCGGTCTGTGTGCCAATTATCTCTAGTCTAAACGTTTGTAATTAAAGCTCCAACGTACTTAGAACGTAGCAGAACTTTTCGCCTTTGGTATTTTTAAATATTTTCTTTATTTTCTCAGAGCTTACCTTTACACTCTGGAATTTGCTTTAAAATGAAGTATGTCAAATAAATTAGTGATAAACTCTTAAAAATAAATGTGTATCGAAAGTGGCGATAACTTTTGACTCGACGGTATATTAATACCAAGTTCTGCATCCGGTGCTTCTTTTTTTACTTTGTATAAAAATAATACTTCCTGATTATTATTTTAATTTTTCTTCAAAGTATTATCTAATTCGGGAATGTCTCAGAACTTCTATTTGTCTTTGGTGCTGGCAGATGAATACTGAAAGTAATTTGCAATTTCTGGTACCTTCTTTTTCTTTTGTTTCATTCATTGCATCACCATTATGACGATTAGTTATATTAAATTCTCTATCCATTGTCTTTTTCTGCCAAATTTTGTTGTTCCTTGCAAAAATATGGCTATTGCTGTCAATGTTTTTCTTTGTCGCTAGTGCTGCTTCTGACAATGGCCGCAGAAACCTTCAAGTTAATTTTTATCACATTTTTAAGCAGTACATATACTATCTTCTATTATTACATTGCATTTTGGAATATTTTTGTCTTTCAACGTCAAAAATGAAAACGACGAACTTGGCGAAAGTTGTCAAATAGATTCTGTTTTCATGTCCATATAACTCCAATGGCCTACAAAAAAAAATCACCCCAAATATCTCAAAAACTATGTGCTCTAGCCAGAAATATTTCATATTTCCTGCTTGAAATTTGATACTGCGTTACGTCCTTACATTTTTCGCAGAGATCACTCTGTATTTTCTGTCGTTCTCTGCGATATACTTTTTTATTATTATTTTTTTTTAATTTCGATAAATCTAAGAAATATGTATCAATTTTTCTGACAATCTTATTACTTCTTTTGGTTTATACTAATTTTCCACGAAATTGTGGAACGTGGAATTCAGTTTTCTCAAAAAAATGTGTTTTTATTCAATTAATAACTCCTTAGAACTCGTACTTTACCTGAAGTTAAAAGGATATTAAAGGATCTGTTAAGTGAGTAAAATATCAATGTGATGAATGTTTTACACGTTCAAATAATGTAAATATAATAATTGTGGATCGGTGACCTCAGCCTGAGAATAAATCGTGGGTTTATCTTCTTCCAATTCGTAAAGTAGGAAGCTAAAGTACCAGTTGTTTGTAGAGATGTAAAACCCGAGATTGGAAGCCGATAATCAGTCGTATCAGCGGCCACATTGTTTCCTGACTCTGGCGAACTGAATTGTCAACTTTTTGCCGCAGGTCTTATCTCTGGCGAGGAATCTAATAACGGAAACCTGCGATATCAACCAGCCGATGCTACAATGTCTGGATCTAAACTGTAAGTATTTTTGACTGGGAGGAATTTTATTACTTAATTGTTAACCGTTATCGTTTTCGGCGGCTTAAATTTGAGTTTCCCACAAATTGAAAAAATTTCACGCACGACTCACCGGCCGACAATTAACGAAACAGAACAATCATCGATCAAACTGCATAATCAATCAAAGGTATCGTGTGTCATTAAAAAAAAAGAAACACAGATCTCCCTCACGTCTCCGTAGTTTGGGACCCGGACCCCCGGTTTCGAGTTTCAAAGAGCGCAACCCTTGCAAGAGGTTTTTACCTAAAAAGAGCCTTTTATGCGCGTAAAAAGCGCGTCACAAAGGTAGAAACTCCACGCGAGACGACGTTAATGGACTCGGTGTCGGTATCGTACAATCGTTTCCTTTGTCGATGTATTTCTTTTTTTTTTCTTTCTGGACGGAAGAGGAAGTTTTTATTATTATGAAATTCACTTGCATTTCGCGCGGGATGATTGATCGTTTATTGTCGGTGATTTTTATTAATCGACGTCGTTTTCGTGGGATAGAGTTAATGCTGTTCCTGAAAAAGTCCTAATCGTGAGAACTTGGCCACTTTCATTCGACAGACCCGATAGATTTTAACGAATTCTTTAGGCGTTCATTAACGGACGCAAAAATTAGTCACGCATTCACGGACGCAGAAAGTAATCAACGAATTTTGTAAGAAGCTAAGAAAATAATTCGAAATTCAAGCTTGAAACTGGATAACAAAATTGTATTGTGTATTCCATGAAAGACCCAAAAAAAATAATGCTTTTCATATAAGAACTAAATTAATCATGATAATATGATTATTAAGATTACAATGCGATTATGTTATAGACATTCAACGACTCGCTGTTTTAAATTGAGCTTTCTTCAATTATTCTTCGATTAAATCAAGATTTTTTTTATTTATTGATATGTAAATTGCAATTCTTTATTTATTAAATAACATATACGAGTAGTAGCAAAAATTATTAAAAATATAAATTTATGGATAGAAAGAGAAAAATCATATTTTTTTAAATCAATGTTCTACAATCCTTACGTAAAAGGAACGTCACAGCCAGGAAATACCCTTTTCCATTTCCTTAAGTCGTAACGGAGTCAATCGCTGCACGTCTTCGGCAACCCCCTTACCGGATCGGACACAATAACATCCCTTACTTCCGTGAGTCGACGGATTCTTGTGTAACAAGGTGGCGAGAGGCAAAAAAAACGCACTACCTGCAAAAATAATAATCGCATCGTTTACCTGCCGGCTCGCATTTCACGAAATCCGAGAATACGGAATTCCCTCATAAATCTGACGCTTTACCCCTTTATGCTAGCGCGGGTTGCTTTTTTCTGTGAGAAAACTGGCGGAATACACAAATAAAGATTCTCTCTTTTTTGTGGGACACTTCGAGATGCCGGCGGGATGAGCTTTCACCCTTTCCCTCAAGTGTCGTTTTCCTACAAATAAACGTTCGTTTTATGAAAGGTTTATGTCAGAGGTTCGCTTTTTTACGGCGCGATGTGAAATATTTAACGTATTTTGTTTGGAGATTATTTAGTTCTCTGTGACAGGAAAACATGTTGCTTGTCCCCTAGCCTGTTGCATTTCGATTCCTAATAATAAACAAACTTCATTCAACGTAACCTTCTTACCCCCTAACGAGACAAGATGAAGTTAACCGAGGACTCCAATTAAAGAACGTAACTTTCTTTCGTCTGTTAAATAATTGAAATTTGGCTTGCGTTTAGTATTTAAGCAAGTGCTTAATTGAAGTAAAAATTATAAAGTTAAACATATTTTAATACACTTCTACTCAAAAGTCAGTGTAATTTAAATTGTAAATATTCAAATTATTTCTTTCTTTTTTCTTTTAAGTTAATTTAGAGAAGTGTCTTAAAGAATTATTAAATATTGTGGCTTTTATATTGAATTAGGTGTAATCTCTCCTTATGAATTCCATGTTTGTTTTAACTTACAAAAAAGAAACTGAGAAGCCCTTTTAAAACACGCAGAATCTCTTAATAGTCTCAGAAACCACGTGTGCGTAACATTGTGTTCCACGTGAAGGCCAGCCGGCATTCGTGGGGCAAAGAAATACTTTTTTGCACAATAATAACATAATAAGGGTAGGTAGGAGCGGCAGCAGCAGCCGTCGTTACCTAGCTCGTTTTTTTCACCCTTATTTGCAATTTGAAATTTCGCAGCTGTGTTTATCCGTAAAGGGTTTAAATTCGGGATAGGGTTACCGCGTCGCGTTTTTAAGCCTTTTTTTTGTGTGTGTGCAAAGAAGGGCGTCCGTGCTTTTTACGAACGCGGAAAGGGTTTCGAATTTTCTCAGGATTTTTTCGCAGATGTTTCTTGCGGACAGGTAATTACCGCCCGGCCCTGGGAAACGGAATTTGGCGCGTAGAATGAAACTGTTGCCTCCTCTCTCTCTTTGATAATTCTGGAATCCGCGTTAATTACGAGGTGGAATCTCAGATATTCGGCTGGCAGCGAGGAGTTAAATTTGATATCGACGCCCTGCGATAAGGTTGGGTTCACGTGACGCCCGGATCCGGTTACTGTAAATAATTAATTCGTTAGCTTAATGAACGGACCAAAGCGTGAATTAGTCAAAATCAATTTGACGTACTGTTTCATTTGGGAAAAAAAGGAGCTCGCTTATCTCAAACGAGTTATATTTTAATCAAAGTTATATTTTAAATCTTTAAATTTTATTTCAATTTTACATTTACAAGAAAGTAGAATTCCTGTTTTAGATGAAGGTGTTTTAAGAGCGTTTGACTGATTAGTTAAAAAGATAAAAATAAGTATTATGTATTATAAAATTTATAGTTAATCGAAAATAATTATACAGGCTGACTTATAAGTTTACATATTCCTCTGAGGACGTGTTAGTAGAGTCAATTGTTTTAATCATAATAAACATTAGACAAAATTTAATAGTTACTGAAATATTTTAGTTACTTATATTCTCTTAGAAATTCTGTCATTACTACCATTTATTTTCTCGTTAATTTAAGCAGTAACTATATTAATATTTCTTAGTACTATAGATTTTTCTGTAAAATAGATAAAATAATTTACAAATTAACTCAACTATCATATCCTCAAAGGTATACGACAGCTTAACAATCACCCTGTATAGATATTAAATTTCGAATTAATACCGGAAATAATAATTCCGGTAGTATGGTTCAGAAGTACAAGACATATGAAAGGTACTTAAAGTTCTTTTTCGTTCTCTTTTTTCTTGAACGATTTCAAAGACAGTGTTCCCCAATCAATCAGAAATTAATATAATAGTTTTAGTCCTGTTGATTGGAAGGTATTTATTTCTCGTTGAAAGTAAAAATATTAATGATTATGTGAAAAGTCTGACAGCGATTGTGCGTGCGTTTTTCACACGAAAATAAATCAACGTAATAATCGATTCAATCAATAATCGAAATCATGATTTACGAAAATGCAAATATCAGGCAGGGTACGTACGTACCCTTTCGTTCCTCTACTGACCTGCCTAATCGATTCGAAACATAGAATCGATCCGGCCGTTAAAAAAGCGTTCGAAGCATGACTAAATATTTTCGGTCTTTCCCGGCAACCCTTCGAAAACATTCCCATATTTAAGCGATTCATTAATAATTCCGGGGGCTCTACCTACGTACCGTCGTCTTTTTCTGGCCCTCCGGACCACGTCTGTCGAAGAAAGACGACAACAACGCCGCCGGATGGGCACGGTGCGATACGTGCGAGTCCATTTATCATTTTAAAAAAGTTGTGAGAAACGTAAAAATGTTGAAGCACAATCAATCACGTCTGACGCGAACGCGGTTTTGACCGCGTCAAAATTTCGAATTATATTAGAAGTAGATTCTTCGTTTCTGCTCTGTTGTTATTAATACAACCCAAATTCTTTTGCTTCACTATAATTATCATACTGTTTCTTTTCCGGTCATGCCTTGAAATTTATTGGTTTCATGTGGTGCGCGCATTTAAATGTTGATGGCCGGGTGCGAATTCGCGGCGGCCGAAATTGCTTGATGTGATACTTACACCGCCACCTGTTCACATATCGAGGAACTAAAATACATTGGCCTGAAATATACTGAATAAAAACTCGGATAATAACCAGGCATTAGTTCAAAACACTAAAGCTACATCTATTAACGAGAAACGCATTCCCGACAATTTTCTGAAATATTTTGTTTTTCAACAAAATTTCAGCACCTCATCGTGTATTTAGAATCTATTCTATTCTCGTTTTAAATTGTAGCTAAACAATCTGTGAAAAGACAAGAAAATCGCTCTACAAAATAAAAATGTAAAATGTGTACTATTTTCGTCTTGTCTTCGTTTTAAAATTTGTAGCATTAAACCAGAATTACCCATTTTTTAATTGTATTTCTAGGACGTTGTGTTTATTTTGTATCCTTAAAGGAAATTGTTTGTTTTAGACAACAATATTTACACTGCTCAATTCGATGTTGAGAGGGTGGAAGCTTTAAAACAATTGGAACTGAGAGGAAATCAAATGTTCGATGTTAGTGGAGTCTTTCCGCCGAATTTAGAAAACCTTTACCTGGTAAGTCTATATTATCGTCGCTTTCTAAGTTAAAGCCATCTTACACTACCCCATTACTATTACATACAGGATTTGGTTATATTTCTTAAACAATTTAACTACCTAATTTAATTAAAAATTAAATGAACGTGTTCTATCTGCAGCTCAGAAATTTCTTATGCCAAATATTTATTATGGAAATTGAACCAAATCCTGTAAAAAAATAGGGTAGTCAGCATTTTTTTTAAAACAGTTTGTTGAAGGAATTTCAGTCCCAATTCTATTTTACCAAGCAATATCTTGAGAGCAGTTCGAAATAGAAAAGATAATTCAACCAAATTCTTAGATTAGATATAAAAAAAATCATTTAAGCATGATATTCTGAAATATACAGAGTGCCTTAGAAAACCAGAATAACCCACAACTTTATTTTTTGGGTAACCGAAGGGCGATCATTTTGCGCAGTAACGGCCATTAAAATAAATGTCACATTGCCACACATTGAATTGACAAAATCCATTCTATGGTAACATTTCTATAGTAACATGGAAACCGTCATTCTATTTAATTGTGTGCACCTTGCCCGCGAGATCCTTTAACATACTCGAGATTGTTATGTCTCGGCTGCAAGCGGCCTCAGCTTCATTTTTCTCTCGGTACGTTAAAGCATGATTTCGGGGCTTAGTAAACGAATAATTATTAAATAACTCAACATTAGTCTTCGCGTAATAGATATTTTTTGTAGCTTTTACAGTTTCACTTGTAAAATGGTTAAATTTAAGTAAATTATAATGTTATAAACATTTTATTGCAAATTGGTTTTGATTGCTATAGATACATCAAGCATCTTCTGTACAGCTGTTTCGGCCTTATTTGGGGCCTCGTAGCTCGAGACTACGTTTCTGCTGCAATCAAACCCGATTTACAATAAAATTTTTAAAACTTTCAATATGTTTTGACAACACGCTTGGCCGCCTTGCATGGAATGACTTATTAAGTAGCAAACTGGCTGCAAAAATTGTCATTTCTAATGCAATGTAGTGTCGAAAAGTGACCTCAAGATGTCGCGATTCAAGCTATTCTTTATAATGTTATGATTGAAACTGGTCTAATATAAGACACAGTAAAGATTCGATTTATTGTTGATCGTTCGCCCATCGTTACTTTCTTTTCGATATTTTGTTTTCTGCTATTTACTACATTCACGTCTTTATAGATTTATCTATTCTTCTTACCTTCATTTCTTCTAACTCGTCGAATTATACTTGGTTTGTATTAGGAGTAAGAAAGATAATTTACTATCAAAATTGTTAATTTTGAAACACCAAATAAATTGTCACTAATTCATTTAAGAATTAAAAACTAAAAATGAACTCAGGATTTTATATTTTTTTTAATAAAACGCTCGACGTTTCTTTTTCTTTCATTGCTTCTGTCTTTAGCAATTTCAAATTTTGGTTATAAAATTATTATTACGTCAGTTTCTTCGTCTTACCGTTATTCGCTGTCTCAATATTTTCTCGGAGTCTACGACTTATCATTACTTCTTAAATCTTCCTATCTCGTTGAATCCACACTTTGTATCCAGACCACACTTTTAATCATTAATATTGCTACATATGTCGCGTTACCTACATAGTTTTTGGCTTTAATTATTTTTTCCAGTCATTGCACTAAGGAGGAGAGGTTAAGAAATCAATATAAATGATTAAATAGAAAAATAAAAGAATAGAATCTTCCTATAACCCTATTGACGAAATATACAAAAGTTATTAGCAGGGAGAGGCAAATATGCAAATTGCATATTTTGCATATTTTGATTATTTTATGCGTTTTTTAATATTACTACATATTTTGAACAAATACTGCATATTTTCCATATCATAAGAAATTTATCAATAAATATTGAAACAGAGCGTTTACTTCTTTAACATTAAGTCGATTAACCCTTATAATATCACAATTTCATGTGACGCATTTATTATTTTACAACTCGTAACACGTGCAAATACTCAATTTTGTCTTTCTCATATTCCGATCACTCTAATAGAAAAGAGCTTAATCCTTCTTAGAACTTATATCGAGGGCCATTATCTCAACTCCCTTTTAAGTAATATAAGTAATAATAAATGTGCCTAATTTTAATATAGAAGAGTTTAATGTGAAGGTTGTAAAATACAAATGTTCTCTTTGAAAATTCGAAGATTAGGTTAGTCAGTTTCATATTCTGAGCTCTGAGCTAATAAGTCGGTAATCGTTGGTGTTCATCGTGCCTTTTTGTAACAATGCCGAAAAGTGACAAATCCTTGTCGTGGATAAAACCATATAAGGAAGTCTACTTAGACATGGGAAACGTATATTGTTCAGCGTGCTCAAAGATTGTAAGTAGTTTTTTAAACTGTTTAGTATTTTTTTCTTGTTTCACTGTTAAGAACTAAGTTTATATCTCCTTTTAAAATTCTACAAAATTCAGTAAATTTTTTTTATTTGGCTTAGGTTACGTGTGAAAGAAAATCGCAAGTTGACCAACATATCAAAACGGCGTCGCATCTAGCTAAAGTGGACAAATTAAAATCTGAAGGAAAAACCTAAACATCTATATCAAAATGCATGCAGTCTACATCAAAAAATTCAAGTCAACAAGATCTATTTAATGAAGATTTATGTAGGGCATTGGTGGCATCAAACATACCAATATCAAAACTGCTTGCCAATCTGTTAGAAGCAAAATAGGAGAGGAAATATTTAAAAAATATAAACAAGTTGTTGAGAAAAATGAGGGACTAAAGTTTATGTTTCAAGTTGTTAATATTTTATCTGGGAAATTTACCGAACATTTCAGTGTGCCTCCTGAAGTTATAACAAATATGAAAAATGCTCCTTTGACTTCTGTCGACGTTGAAAGAAGTTTTTCGATATAGATCTAATATTTAACTTGCGTATTTTCAATAATTTCTTCGCATATTTATGCGCATATTGTTTGCTTTTTTTCTCTGCATATTTGCGCCTCCCTAGTTATTAGGATTCAATGTTTGGATATTCTCCAATTAGGAAGGGGTCCTCCAAGGGGGAAGGAGCGTTTCATTTTTTTAGTTTTTAGTGTTTAAACTACTAAAGGTACCATGTCAGAACCTCTATCCCATCACTCCACGAAGATATTCCCTTAACTTCCAGTTTTAGTAATCTTATGAATTTATGTAAGAGTAAGTTATAAATTGCATGGAGAAAAGCTTCTAAAAAGAATACGTTTTTATTGAAAAAGAGCAAAAAATTTATTGATGTCTAATTAAAAAATGATTAACTAAAAACTTAAGCTTTGCACTAATTTAATGTTTGTTAAAATATAAGTCATAACATCAAAGAATGAGACTATAATTTAAAATGCAAATGAGAATAAGTTTCTGTTTGATAAAGTTTATATCTCCTTTCGGATAGGAAGTATGCCTTTTTATGTTCTGCTTCGGTCTTGTCATTTAATGACTTTGCTGAACACAAAGTGTCAATTGCCTATCTTATTTCGTTCAAGATTTATCAAGTTTCATCTGTAGTGATGTTTGCGTTTATTCAAAAATGTATAACATTTGAAATGATAGCTGTCATAAAGTATATCTGGCTTTATCATCACAAGAAATTCAAGATGACATGATACGTGATGTTAGATGATTCCGCCACTTCATATTAAGTAATTAAAACCCGGTCTTAGGATTTTAAATTCGGGAGAAAATCTTGTGATGGTATATCAGGTGCGGGAACATACAAACCAATCGTGATAAAGAAAATTATAATTATAATTTGCTTCACGAGATACGAGCCTATCATCAGTAAAGTTTGTACCCCTTCGAATGAATTTTTAATTTATATATAAAACGATTACGGAAATTTGCGAACGTCAATAGCAAATATTATTATCAAAAGACGATCTCAAGATAGCTTAGGGAAACTTGTCAGGAGCAGATTATTCTTTGGTCAGCCTCAGGTTGAAGGAGTGTTTGTCTGAGTATTGATAAATGTTATATTGTAATTTCCGCTACAAGCAGGCGGTTTGCCAGAATTATACAAGTCAATGATATGCTCGTACCATTGGTTGAGGCAGTCTCGCGTATTTCTTGCAAACCGCTTGATTGTAGGGAAAACTGAAATATAATTTTATCAAGGCTCAGGCAAACACTCTTTGAACCTAAGCCTGACACTTTGGTCTCGTTAGTAATCTGCTTCTGGCAAGTTTCCTTGAGCTATCTTGCGGTCGCCTTTTATGACCTTTGCTATTGACCTTCGCAAATTTCCGTAATTTATATATAAATTAAAAATTCATTCGAGGGGGTAGAATTTCACTGACGAAGGGCTCGTAAGAATCAGTATTCGAAGATTTTAGTAAAATTTAGCACGGTAGACAGTGTTGAAAAAATTTTGTACCACGAATTGAGTCTTCGCTCTTCGTTGGCTGGCTAAAACGTTAATGGCTGACCAAAAATGCATCGGGAAAATCACCACTGAAGCGAATTTGGCGTTAATTAAGATTGATGTTTATCGTTTACCTTTCTTCTACGTTTTCCTCATTTTACAAAGAAAATTAAGTATTTTTCTAATTACTTCTTTATTTAATTCTACTCATTCGAAAGTAAAATACATATCTCTGCAGATATTTTTCTGTTCAAATCAAAGTCGTTTCTATGCAAGCGTACTTGGAATGGTTCAAGCCGACTCAACATAAAAAGCTTTACTTCTTTTAAAATATTACTACGTACTAAATTAAAGCAAAAACTTCCTTAGTCGTATTTTGAAGGGCCATCACTTGAAGCATCTGCAAGTGCGTAATTTTCACGCCCTCGTCCGATTTTTTGTCCCAATTAAGTGATTTCAAAAGCCCAATCTCAACTGACTATGAAAGCCGTCAAATGTACGTCCATAAACATCCCTTTATGCGCACAGGGCACAAGTAATTTGTAACTGTAGCTCGCAGATTACGCGAAAGGGTGGATGGCGCTTGACAAATACGCGGGGCGTCAAATTTAGCGTGACAAACAGGAAGAGAGTCGTTTTTCGCGCGGCGCCCCCCCGAGGAAGCCGAGACTTACGCCGGAAGTCGCCGCCCGTCGTCAAACTTTCCGCGCACTCTATTTTTTCCCCTTCACTCTCGAAAGCCGGCAAACTTTCTTTCCAGGCGCAGAACAAAATAAGTCGCTTCGCCGCCGTCGACATGGAGAAGCTGACGAACCTGAAGGTGCTGCATCTTCGAGACAATCAGATAAGGAAGCTGAACGGCTTTTCCGCGGCTTTGGTTTGCCTTAAATATCTTAACTTGCGCGAGAACAAGATCACCAAGGTGAGACAGTTTAGGAAGTTGCAGTGTCTGCCGGCGCTTGAAACGCTCATTATCCTGCAGAATCCTGTTTCCGGTGAGTTGATATGAGATTGTTCTCTCTTGAATTATGTACTACTCACAGCGTGATAGCAGTTTGCTTTGTGTTTTGTACGCACAGGTGGTTTTGCTAAGTTTCTCAGCAAATCTATTTCGAAAATTGTTTACGCCAAGCCAATGTTTACAAACAAACAAACTAATATAATTTTGTCTATTGTAATAACAATTCGTTCTCTTGGGGAGAATACAAAGACTGAATAACTAACTTGTATTCGACTGAAATTTTAGGAGAGATAGGGGGAAAACTTGGTGGTATGGAAGAAGAAGAAATCGAGGGAGAAGGTCAGCCGGGAGATAAGACCAGGTTATACTTGAAAGGTCGTAAATTAAGATAATGCTAAGTTGCTCGCGTCTTTTAGAGTGCCCTTGTTGGTGCTTTTGCCTAATTTGAAGAGAATCAACAAAACGCCAGTGACTCTGTACGAGAAAGAGGAAGCATTTGAAACACACGATGAAAAGTACGAGCAGATTATGCAACAAGATAGTAAGTTCATTTCACAATCTCTACGATTATTTAATTTATTATTATTATTCATTGAGGAATAATTTTGCAGTTAAACTAGAGCGAGCAAACAAATTTTAACATACTTTTCTGGATACCTTCAATAATCTACGTTGTGTAGCAGATGTTCAACAATTATTGTAGTCCATACCTACGTAAACAAGAATTCATTTGTTGTTTGACAGTCAATATTTGAGAGACCAATTCAACGATGCGAAGTAAAAATCGATATTCATGTTTGATTCCACAGCCACTACAATAATTATTGGACACATATTAGTAAGTTTCACATTAAAAAAATTATCGCCTGAAAGAGATTTAAAAAGTCAATTATTTTGATAATATTTGTTCAATATAAACTACAATATCAGTATTTATTTAATAGAAAAGATCTACGCTTTCGTGAGGTTAACCGTTAGGAAAAATTCATTTTAATTGAAACAAATAAATTAGCTCAATTTTGCGTTACAAATCTTTGACTCCAACATAGAAATTGTTGTTAATATTACCGTAGATGCCAATAACTAATCTCAGCTAAGCTGAAATTGTTCGCAGAACTATCTCAAACATAGTTAACTTTGTGCTTAATACTTGCACGTTATTCGGTGGATGCGCCGGTGAAGAGAAATCTAAAGGCTTTATTGACAATTAACTACATTTAGCAACTTCAGAATTCTCACAAATTCTAATTGCAAGCAAGATGTTATGAATTTATTTGCCCTGATTACATATATAATAATTTTCTTATAAATAAACGAAAATTTTGTTTAATTACTATTTAAAAATATGTTGCACACAAGTCTAGGTTAAAAATTGGCCGCGCGATGTCGCGACCCTAAGCTCTTCATAGCTTCATTAGCTTCTATATATATATATTTTAAAATCATGATTTTACGTAAATATCAAACTCTCGTTCCTAGAATTTATAATAAATGAAGCGCATACGAATGCTGCAATTAATGTCGCACTAATGCAACATATATGGTTTTAAGCAAATATTTTATTTAAATATTCCTTCTGAAACGACTCGTAATTTGCTACTTTGAGAGTGTTTCGGATAATTAAGTCGCTTCAGAATTAATGTGGAATCAGATTAGGTGCAAGAGTGCATTAGCCATATTTCGCAGTACTTTTTAGTGTAAATTTGCTGGTTTTAGTTGCATTCACAGAAAGGACAAATTATATTTTATAGAATCATACTGAATATAGAGTTTACAATATCATTTAATTCTAATTCAATTCGATTCCGCTTAATTGTTTCCAATGAAAACTGATTGTATACGAACTCTCGTTCAAAAATTAAGTTTAAAAAATATGTGCATTTTCAATTATCACTTCAGACGAAAAGATTAATAAACATTTATTAATCAATGCATTTAATGTTGTAGATAATGTTACAATAATAATACGCTAAATGAACTTGCACTTCTTTAATCACATTTGTTACAATATCTTTGCTCATAAGAAATGCTAAAAAATTGAATGTAAAATTGTTTATTTTAAATCAGAATCATTATTTTCATTTAGTTAGGGAATATTTTTATATCATAAAATTGGGATTAAAATGAGGTATAAAGTATGTAGTCATTACTGTTTGCTTAAAGAGTTTTCAGAAGTTTCAGCGTAAATAAAATTGACTACATAAAAACAAATAAACGGTGTTTACTTCACCTAATAATAGTTTTCCATGTGATGTATTAATAAATATTTTTTGTTTTTTGAAAAGTAATACTCGTAAACCGGAAAGAGCTCCGTAAAATTTTTAATTAGCGCGAAAGCTGATAAACCGTTTTTATATCAGCCAGAACAATTGCCACAAAGTTGCGCTTTATCGGCGCCGATAAAAACGGGGCTTATCGCCGGTAGTAAAAACGAACCGGTGGCAGTCGATCGATCTCTCGGAGTTGCCGCTAATAATGATAATAAAAACAAAAAACAATTTTCTCCGGCCTCGACGAGCTCTGAATCAAGCAATTCATAAAGCGATCAAATTTATAGGCCCTCTCATTTTCACCCCTGTTCATTAATCAGGCCACAATACAGAGCGGCCGTCCGTGTTGCCTAGTCGCAGCTTCCGCATCTCGCCGCGGTAATAGCGGGGCGCCCGCTTCGTTCAACCCCCTTGAGAACTATTACAATAAATAGCTTCAAATAGGTAATGCCGAGATTAGAGCCTCACAGTGTAACTTCATTCCGGCGAACGAGGAATCAGCAATGCAAATGCGGCAGCGTCGGTTCAAAGCTCTAAGTACGCCGTTGTTATTCTTTAAAATTTTAATTAGCCCCTATTATTTTTTAATCTCGCCGCCCCTCACTCTGGTGGTTCACTCTGATGAGCAATTACAGGACGAAATGTCCGCTGTTCGCACGGTTTTTGCACGGCCGAATTTGCCTTTGTTTGCTTATTTCTGTGTCAGCCTTGCCCTGACAATTTCTACACGACCTAATTGTGATTAATGTTTTCAGAATTAATTTTATCCGAGAATAGACGAAAAGTCCCTCAAATATATTTGCACCAGATTTAATTTAGAAAATTACTCACATACTAGGTAATTATTTAGTAACGCAAATGTAGGTGAAGTGTTTATAAATGACCCTACGTGGATTCTTTTTTATAATCAAACAAATAGTACGAAATCATAAAATTCGAAAACGATATTGGAAGTAAGTTTGTTTGTAAAAATAAAACGATTGCAAATACAAACGTAAAACAAAGTTAAAAACAGAAATAGCAGTTGACTCCGAATGTGAATGCGGTTTTATAGTCAATCATTCAAGCAAATAAAGAAATACTTTAAGCAAACAGTGTGAATCAGCAAATGCAACTTCTAAATATGATGATTGTGCACCAACCCAGCAAGGATAATGGCGCGGTGACACTGCTGACTATGTATTTAAGTCCTGTGAGACCTTATAGCAGCAGAAGGAAACAAAAGCGCACGTTAGAGATCCTAAATAAACAGAGTACAAATAGAATACAACAGACTGTAAACTCAGAGACTACAAATACAGTGGCTGTAGTAAGAAGCAGGGACAGTTAACTTTCCTTTCTTTCAAGTCCTGCAATTCAGTAAACAATGAGTACTCACGGTCTTAACTTAAACATTATTTATAAAAGTGCTGATACACATTCTTCACCAACAGCAGCTTTTTTGAAGTAAATAGCGTTTTTGTTTGCTTTTTTATTGTGAGCTCTCAGCCACACATTCTGTCAATTTAAAAGATGTACGAAATTCTTGGAAAGCAAAAGCTTTTTTCAAATAATTAATCATATTAATGATATTTAAAATTAAGACAGAATATGTTTGCTGATTAACTGAATCCTCGCAGCAGACAGCGGAATGAGATGGGTCTCACCAGTCATCAACTATTCAACAGACGATCAGATTACTGATAAGTAATTACAAGCATTTCTCATTACTTCGTGCACCCCGTTACGTTGAATTATACGGTGCAGAGTCCCACTAATTTGGTGGAACAAACCATTAGAAAATAATCAGTGGTATTTAGACGAGAAAGCGTATGAAGGATTCTGTTTTGTGACGTAAACGTGTGATTTGTCGGTGGACGACATTTTTTACACCACCCTCTCCGTAATCCTCTTAGGATTACGCTGTCATTTTGGGAATATCGAAACTTGAGCTTTAATTTATCCCACGTTCAGCTCGCGCTTCTGTTACAGGCAGCGAAGACGAGACAGAGCCTCCCACGACGACCGAATTCACTACAGATTACACGTCCGAAGCGGAAGGAATCGACCTTGAAACTGATGAAGAAGGCGACAGTAAAGAGTGAACATCATTTGTTGTTATTGTTATTTCGTTACATGTTAATATATTAAATTTATCAACGAATCAAAGACGCTCCTAGGATGAACTACCACTACTAAAAAGCAGAGGACTTGTAAACCGTCTTAAACCTAATTAAATATCAGCGACGAAAGCTCGCCGAGTAAACACTCACTAATAAAGTTACTCGATACATTATGTTATGTGATGTATTAATTAGGCTTGCGACGAGGAGTTCTTTAATTTGATAACGTCTTATCCAGGCGTCAGCGTGTGTTGATGCCTTCGGCGGAAGCGCCGGGTCATAAAAAAAACTCGTCCCTTAAACAATTTCCGAACGTCGGTCTTTGATCTCGGCGAGAATTTTATATCTCGACGGAGTGAGAGGCGGAGTATCTTCTAGGCGAATCGATATTACGTGTGCACTTAGTTTGCTCTGCAGGACTGCCGCCGGCACAGGCCTGCCCCCAACGTATCAATTCCCCAGCTAGATTCCACGGTTACCCAAATCAAACGAACTGATTGCTTCTGACTCCACTACCTACTCTACTGGAAAATTTTTGGCCAAAGCACACTAATTCCATCCGCCAAAATAAAAATTCGATTTACTATTCCGATAACAATTGGGTTTTTTCCATGAAGATAAAAGCACGAATAATATGTTACTTACTAAACAAAGGGTGTAATTGAATAAGTTAGTATAGGTCATCAAAATATTAAGGCTTAGGTCATTCAATTATATCCATTTTTCCCCAATATCCTTTATTTTCTTTCTGTTGTTCCTTTCCATGGGTCCCTTGGCCTTCTCCTTTTTCCGTAGTCTAATTTCTTAGGATGTGTCCTATCGAGTTACGTTTTTGCTTTCTATTATCTACTTCCACTGTTTACTTTAGAAAGTACTTACTGATAAATATCAGTATTTTCTTTTGTCTCTATTGTCCCTTAAAAAGCCTTTTTCGTATTTCATAATACAATCATTCCAGCTATCCATTTGTAAGTCCTTGGTCCATTTCATATATTTCACGTTCCTTAAATTCCAAAAACTTTTCAATAAATAGAAACCCTTTGTTTTAAAAAAGGAAAAGTAATTGCTTCTTCCATTTAAATTTAATTAATTTCGCTTTATAAAATAAGTAACAAGAAAGTTTGCGGGAGTTATCTTATTTCGACAGCTGCGTTCATTTATCAATTTCATTTTGACGTTGCCAGTTATCGTGTTTCTCGTAATTTATTCATGATCTGTCTGATGTGAATTACATCTCCTACACTAATCTCAGGCGTTTAAATTGACAATTATGGCAATGAACATGTACAAACATACATTCTGCTCCTCGCTGTAATTAAACCGTAGCTGAAATACGCAACCTAAAGTATGTGTATAAGTAGCAAAGATTTGTAATTTAATTCAACGAAAATATTTATTTATGAAGCCGCGTGCATTAACAATTTACTAACTTGATTATAGAGGTTGGGGTATAAATTTATGTTCCTGAAACTTAGAGAAGCCGATGTGTTAATTACTTGCATGATCATAAGACTCTCGGTATACTGACGAAGTAATAAATCTGTTCGGAGCAGTTCTAAGGATGCTCAGATGCAGGAGCAATTTCAAACTCATGTAAGTTATGATTTACATTGCTAACTGATAAATTGATGACACGTTTAAATACGTAAACACTTAACTTCGATGCACGTAGCACCATACGGCATGCAGCTAAAAATAATTGGCAAGTTTTAAAAATTTGCGCTGGTAACGCCGTCTGTGTGTGTTTTATTAAACGGCAACCGAAACGAAAAGTTAGTGAAACTTTTCAACCCACTAAAGTGTTTCGGAAAGTTATTCGCATTCGCCGGTTGTATGTGTATTTCATTAAACCGCACAATGTGTTCTGTATTTCTAAAAGTGTGAAACTATTTTATATAAATTTAACCAAAATCAACGTAAAACGGTCGCAAAAATACTAAACATTTTATTATAACTATTTATTTAAAAAGCATTGCAGTTATATTTCAATTTAGTTTGTCTCGACAACTTTAACGTTTGTTATTTAACCATGAAAAGTCAACTGTACATTTTTACTGCATTATTATTATCAATTTAATCAGGATGAGTTTACCTTTAATAATACATATTAAAGGCTTGTGCATCTCCGTTAGTACGATACTTAGAGATTTTACTAGAGCTTTAATAAAGTACAACTTTAGTAAAAGCATTAAATTATTAATACATAAGACCAAAATAATAAATTAGCGCTAATGTAATGTTTTAACATTAACTGAATACATTAATGCATTTATTTATTAATGAATATAATACTTGTGCAAACAGGATCGGACTGGCAATATGAGACCAACCCAGGCTCTTTTTAACGTGGGTTCCTAGAAATAAAGTTTATATTATGTTTTAAAAAATTCACGTGGCTCTCTTACATTCACTCTTAAGACCAATCCTCTTTTCAAAGAAATCTAATTCAGTTTAAAAAGTGACAGGCTTTATCATGATAATGTTTTCACTCTCAACTTGTAAACATTTCTTTACAAGCTTCATAGTTCAATCACATTCAATGGATGGTTAAGTCAGTAGTTGAAGAAATCTGAAGAATAATTTTCACTGTTTCGATTCATAATCGTCCAAGCTTTTAGCAGACACGGAGTTTTAGTTATTTTTTTGCAATCGAAAAGTTGACATAATCAATTGTCTCGGTCGTACTTTTAAAATGCGTTATGCTTTAAATTAAATTAATTAATTAAATAAAAAAAAGATATCCCTTCTCTTATCTCTTCTTATCTTTATGAAACTCATTTATTTAAAGTGTTTAGTCAAATCTTCGTCGGCCAATAAAAAGCACAGAAAAGTCTTGATATGGTCTATGAATTCAATTTCTAAACATACAGTACCTTTACAAATTATTTCATTTTATTTAGTTTAGATAACAAAAATTATAATTCATTTTTCGAATGCAGCAGTAAGAATTTAGTTTATATTTTTTTAAGAAATCGTAAGATTATAAATAACTCAACATGTTCTTGATCTTCTCTCATAGCTTTTATCTAATGATACAAAAGTATAATAATAATTATAATAATAATAATTTATTGTTCAATAGATCGCAACAGGAAAGCGATATAGAACTCGTCATTTATACAACATGGAATATAAACCAATTACAGATATAATTTCAGACAATAAGAAATATTTCATGACTAAATGATATACGTTGTCAATGATGGCACTCCTGTAAGTATTCCACCAGCGAATAGAAACATTTTGTCTTTAACCACCTAATAAGTTCAAGTTAAATTGGGAAATTTTCGTAAGTTTTGTTACAGCAGATGGAAGGTGATTATATATTTTTATGCAACTGTATTGCATGATGATGATTTAGGGAACATAATTTATTACAAAGTTCATCTATGTGCTTGCCCCACTTAAGGTATTCATCAACATATAGTCCCAAAAATTTTATCACTTCAACTTGTTCAATAGAGTTTTTGTTCATGGGGACCAGTAGGCTATTTTGGCAGACTTTAGATGCTTTAAAATAAACAGTGTGAGTTTTATCCTTATTTAAATTAAGTGAATTTTGTCTACAATATTCTGCCATCATGTCAGCAGCATTTGAAACTGTCTTAACTAAGTTAATTGTGGATTTATCCGCGATAGCCAGGGATGTGTCATCAACAAATTGACAAGTAGTGGCATTTTCAAATGACGAATTTAAATCGTTAACAAATAGAATAACCAAAAGGGGCCCAAGGATGGAACCCTGAGACACCCCGATAGTATTAGTTAGTGGTGTCGACATAACATTATTCACCTGGACCACCTGAGTTCGAACATCAAGGTACGATCTATTACTGGGCCTCTCGACCCATAATTATATAATTTATTGAGAAGAATATTGTGGTTTACGGTATCAAACGCGCTGCTATTGTCGAAAAATACGCCTAACGTAGATTTATTTTTATCTAGACTTTCACATATGAAGTTTATAAAATGATGAAGTGCCATTACTGTAGATCTTTTAGGCAAGAAACCAAATTGTGTAGAAGACAAAATATTATATTTAATTAAATAATTAATTAACCTATTTAACATGCATTTTTCAAATAGTTTTGATACTGCCGGCCTATAGTTGGTAATACAATGTTTATCACCTTTTTTAAATACTGGCACTATTTTAACTATCTTAAGAGTGGAGGGAAAATGACCTTGTTTGAAAGATTCGTTGATTATATGGGCCAATGGTTTACTAATAATATCTGAAACGAATTTTAAGAGCGAACATGGCACATTATCTATTCCAGTTGAATTTTTGTGTCCAACTGAGTGAATTGTATTGAAGACTTCATTTTCAGTTACAGGTTTTAAATACATTGGTTGATCAGTTTCACAAGATTCAGGTGAAGAAATTACTTCAGATAGATTATTATGTCTAGTAAAATGATTATTAAATAGATAAGCAGCCTTGTCATTTAATAAAATTTCATTTTCATGTTTAATGACAATTTTTTCGCGGTTTATTGACTTGCTATTTTCATTAATAATCTGCCTTGCAGATTTTCACATGTTTTTGGAATTTAGAAGGATGTTAGAATAGTAGGCTTTTTTAGTACGATTTATGATTTTCCGATGATATTTTTTAAAGCTATTGCAATCATCTTTCACGGTTCTAGATGTAATAAACAAGTCAGAAAGTTTTTTAGAATTCATTTTAATTTCATCTGTAACTCACTTTTTTTCCCTCGCTGTTTTTCGTTTTTTTGATTTTACTAAAGGAAAGGCAGTTTCAAAATGTTTCATAAATAAAGAGGTGAAGCACTGAAATTTTTTCTCTACATCTGAAGCCTGGTGAACAGTATCCCAAATCTGGAATTTTAATTGTACTCTGAAATTTTGCTTATTTGTCAAGGCGAAGTTTCTAAAAAGTTTGGGACTTTTGTTGTATAATTTAGGACTTTGTAATTTAAGAGTTACTTGTACTGCCAAGTGGTCTGAGAAACCGGGACAGATAATGTCTCCATAGTAGCATTCGAGAGAGTTATTAACAAATATATTATCTATTTCTTAAAAATCCTGACAATTAATAAGAAAATGATACATAGAATATGAATTAGTAGTGCCTAAATCTAGTAGGACAAATGGTGGCGTAAGTCAATGGACTGGAAGCTAAATCTTAGGGTGAATTAATTACCACAATTTAAGTGTATTCGGCAAGTAACAAATTCATAAGAACTTTTGAAAAATTTACACGATGTGAAGATATACAACTTACAAATTGATTCCTTCCTTCCTGTTTAAGAATTATGGTCCATTTGTCAACTTAATAATTATATTCCTATTAATTGTTTTAAGCTGCCACCAAGGATGTAAACAAGAAAGCAGCGATGTTCACAAGGATGTATATATTTTATATGCAGTGGCGAGCATGGAAAACTATTTTCTCCAGATAGTATCCAGCTTTAAATGATTAACGTTATGTATTGGAAGTGTGGGCAGATTTTATAAAATATGTCTACTATGATATTACAAAAAAATATTGCCGCAATATTGCTATTCTAGGGCATACATAAATAAAAAGGATTAATATCTCATTGCTAAGTCTATTGCCACGTCCATTTCGAATAAACATATTATTAATAATGCTTTTTATTGTTCAATAGAAAAAAAAACGAAGAACACTGAACATTTTACGGTTATAATAACTTTAAACAGAATCGAAATTTCTGATAGAGTTACCTTTCAGAAATAACAAAGTTAGGAAATTTCAAGTGTATTCGATCTTCCGCGGGTTTTCAAAAGTGTTTTTTTGATTGGCTTATTGACCGAATTTCAATTCAACGCTTTCTTTGTGCTCATCCTTTCCCAGAATATATTCGATCCACCCTCATTTTAGATTCTTATGCGAAAGTTGTATAAGATATATCTAAAGCACGGGTTTAGGTTCATATTTCGGTAATGAGCTAGCCATATTTTTGGTCAGACATTCGTGTTGTAGAGTGATGATCCATAACAAAAATGCACCTAAATCCGTGCTTTAATAATAATTCATTGTCAGTCAAGAAAATAATATTATTATGACGTTTATCGTGTTCTTTTGTAATAATATTTATGAGATGCCTTTCGACAAAATAAAATACCATAAAGAGGAATGTGAAGCAATGATTTTATCTAATAACTTGAGCGATACAAAACACCTTTTGTTCTCGGTAGGCAAACAAAATCAAAAGGACAAGCCTCCCGGATTAAAACAGTTTCACTCCGGGAGCACTGTACATGAACTCTAAATAAAATTCTCGCGCGTTATTGTCAAATAAATCGCGGCGAACCGGCCGTTTAAGCTACGAAACAGGAAACGACCCACTTATCACGAGCGCTCGTATTTTACTTTATTTTTACAAAACTAAATTACCCAGAGCGTGTAACGCAAAAAGTCGGCCAACCCATACCGAATAAAACAAAGCGAATCGAAAATCCTTCCGAATCGAGACCGGTTTCGAGACCGTCGGCGACACTTTGCATACGACGACGCTGTAAATTTTTCCGGACGACGCCGAGGGAAAAACATCACCGGGACCTTATTACAACTTGTAGGCGGCATTCGAAGTTCAAAAGAGAAGAAACGTTTTGCCGCTCGCTCGTGTCCGAACAAGCTCGTGTTTGTTCGGTTTTCCCAGGGCTTTCCACGTCCTCCGACGCTTTGGTTCGTACAGTTTCCGAAGAGAGAATTTGCGCGTTGGGTCACGAGACAGGCGAGCGCAAAAAAGACGTCAGGATGCTACGAGTTACGTAAAAAGACGCGAGAGAAAAATCGAGTCAGCCAAGATGCGATTTTTTTTGCATCTCAAAAATTTTTTTTCGAAAAGTGATGAAGGCATTTTTAATTAATTTCCCGCTAGTTTACTACCAAACTAACCTGAACTATTAAAGACTGTTTTTATCGTGAAAGAATGGTGAAACTATCGGGGCGAAATACGGCGCGATGATCGTAAAAGAATTCTTTTTGAAACAGCGGGCACAAAAATGTTTCACAGGTAAGTGTTTGAAATTTTTTTTAAACGCATTTACTTAGAAGCGCAAAAAACGATTCAGTCTCTTACAGGGCGAAAAATTAATATCCGAAGCTCCAATTCATTTAACGACTAATTAATAACAATCTCGCCGGGGCTTCAGGCCACAAAAGTAATTAAGTTTATATTGACAATAAACGGGAATGAGGGGACATATCTGCGCCGATTAACTTGAATCAATACCTGACTTTCAGATTCAATTAATGTTAACATAAGCGTTGCAATTTAAATGATGCATTTTAGAACGCAAACTGCAAATCAACTATAATTATTTATTTATTGTTGTTGTTAGCAAACGGCACGCTCGATCTTATTTATTATGAAACTTAATCCCGGTAGCCATCACTTTGATTAATTGAGAAGTCGGCCTACAATGTCAAGTAGTCCGGGGCCAGAACAAGATTCCGGGTTCCAATTTTTCCGGTCAAGCGATTTTATAAAAAATTACTCTTGTGCTGTGCGGACGATAGTACAATACTCTCGGCGACGGTGATGTTCATTTGAAATTCATAAGACCAATGGTTTTAAATTCGAGTAATTGAAATAGGGGGTAACTAGACGAGATCTAATTTAAAAAATTTGAAATTTAAATTGCTCATTAAAGCTGAATGCCCGGTGTTTAAAAGTTCTATTTTTCCTTAATTGAATTTTAAGGTGATTATTTTCTTGAAACTTTTGTGAAAATTTGATACTCAATTATGCGTAAGAATGAAAATAAAACGTAATTACAAAATTAAGATGGTAAATTTCTTATTCGGCGAAACAGAAAATTAAAAAGCTTGACATTTTTAAGGTATCAAGAGAATAAACTGAAGAACGCTTTGTGAAAGCAAAAGCAATTCTTTGCTCAGTATTTAAATTCCCATTCTTAATTTTTATATCAACTTGTAAGTGTTATGAAAATTTATTTACAATAAACGATTCGAATTGAGTTAAGAATAGCGATTTCTATAATTATACTTAAGGAGCGATAAAAAAGCAAATAAGTTTGAAGAACTTCGAAAATGTTTTCTTAAAAATATAAACAATTACCTATATATAAAACAGATATAAGATAAATTACGATGATAAAGTTAGAAATGAATGCGTTCTAGTTTTAAAAAAGACTTCGGCTATCATTTCTTCGGGAAAGTGTCGCAATATCTTAAAATTCTAAAAGTTTTCAGTAAATCCTCCACGGTTACCACGGAAAATACAATTTAAAATTTAAACTCAAGATATGCTCGCCTAGGAAAACCAGAATTCCATTACCTTTTAAAGTTCTATGCAAATGGTGAGGTATAAATATTATTCTAAAACCCTGCGGTTGCACAAGACAAACTTCATTGGAATGCATTGACGCGTTCATGAGATAATGCGATTAAAGTGCTTGGTGAAAAGATATTCGAAATGAAATTCATACAGTTTATACTCATTATTATACAATTGGAAATAGCTAGATATTCTTGAGCAAATTGCTGATACAGAAATAAATTGAATAAATATTGCAGTTTTACTGTTGCCTTTAAATTTCAAGCTCAACGCAAACGTAAAAAGTAAAAAATTAAGTAAGAAAATAAATAGTTCTGCACAAGCTAGATATGTATATATAGAAATGTAGAAACCAAAGTTTAACCAAAAAAAAAAGGCAAATAAAAGCCAGATAGAGGAAGAGATGAAGGTGGATAAAAGATTGAGAACTCGATATCAAAAAATATGTATAGGTTTGTAGATATCTGGAATACGAAATAAGATGAACAGTATCATCAAATAAAAAGGTCAGTCATTACAGCAATAACCCTCTTAAGAATCTTCTTAAAAGCAACATTTAAAAAGTAAGAACATGAAATGCAAGTGAGAAGGAATATGATTTAGTAAAAAAAATGTAAAAAATAATAATAATAGAATATAAATAAAGAAGTGAGGAAACAGCTACTAAATGGACATTTGCTGATATATAGTTGACTTGAAGAAAACGAAAAAGCTAGAGCATAGTGACATTTGCTTAAAGAGCAAAGACTTGGTATCGATTATAGAAAAATGGTAATAAACAAAAAAATATTAGTAATTTAAATAAAAAGGGGAAAGGAAAACGTGACAATAGTCAAGAAGCAAATATGCACTATAAACAATCAAAAATAATTCTAAATTATGATTAATTAGAAACTTTTAAATAAAATAATTTTTCAATGCCACATACTGTAAAATCTGACAGGTGTCAAGAATGTGGAGTGGATGGAGAAGAATTCAACTTTGCTCATTTTTGAGGCCAAGTTCAAATTTGATTTTGCATTATAGCGTTCAATCATGGAAAAAACAAACACCGTTTTTGAATCTGCCTTTTTTGTGATTATAATCTTCTGTGAGCTTGGCAGTAAATACATACAGGGTATTTCATAAATTCATGAAAATAAATTAAACAATGAAAGTTTGTATGAAAATGAATAGAATGAACTATTTTTGTTGAACAAATTTTCGAGAAAATAAATAATTTTGTCGAATGGGTAAACCGTTTGAACGTCTCTGGTTTAAGTTTATGATGTTTACAAAGAATATGAGATGTAATTTATTGTCAGTCATCGCCGGCCGGGTAGTTTGAAGATGTACGTTGAGGTGATTGTACGGAAATTTACTGAAAAAAAAATGGTAGAATTTACAAATATTGAGATTGTTGACATGATTCTAGTGTACGGTGAAAGTAGGCAAAACGCATTAACGGCAAAGCGTTTGTATGTACAGCATTTTTCAAACCGACATTTGCCAAACAGTGCCGCATTTTTCTCTGTTGTGCAAAGAGCGAGGGATACTGGAACTTTAAGGGCACGTCGCGGAAAAGGTGGAGGACGGTAGCGTCCACAACGCATCCTAAACAGAGAAGAAGAAATACTACAACTTATCGATGAACATCCTTCATTAAGTGTACGTGAGATCTCAAGACAAACGCGTTTATCGTCCTCCGTTGTTTGGCGCAATCTTTGCGGACAACTATTACATCCGTACCATATTCAAAGAGTTCAGGCTTTGCTACCAGCCGAGTATGCTCTACCCATACGATTTTGTCGTTGGTTAGTGCATAAACAACAGGCAAATGCGAATTTTGTTCATAATGTCCTATTTACCGACGAAGCTACTTTTACTAGAGAGGGGGTGTGCAATTTTCGCAACATGAATTTGTGGGCTGAGGAAAATCCTCATGCAATTCGTCGCAGCCATTTCCAACAACGGTTTTCTGTTAACGTGTGGGCAGGTGTTCTAAACGGCAATTTAATCGACCCGTTCGTCTCGCCGAACCGTTTAGATGGTCTCCAATACTTAAATTTTCTACGAACTAATCTACCGAAACTTCTCGAGAATGTGAACTTAAATCTTAGAGCAACGATATGGTTTATCCACGATAGGGCTCCACCTTATTTTCGACGAGAAGTACGTGCTCACTTCGACGAAATTTTTCCTGGTAGATGTATTGGAAGAAACGGGCCGATCAGGCGGTCCTGTTCTAAATCCGCTGGATTATTTTCTTGGGGACATGTAAAAGCGTTGATATACGAAGAAGAAATAAACAGATTCCAAGAATTGAACGATCGTGTTAACGCCGCATTTCTCTCTGTTCGACAACAAAACATGTTTCATAACGCTTGTGAATTATTACTTCGCCGGGCAGATTTGTGTTTACGAGCGGCCAAGGGAAGGAGTTTTGAACACTTATTGTGACTCAGCCGACACTGAGCTAGAGATTCTAAGCATTTGTCAATGCGTTATCAGTTGAGGGTAAGTTTTATTTTGTTTTTATTTCCGTTTTTATTTAGATGCATTTATGCACACATCTCATGTCCAACACGCCATTATTTTTTTTCACGAAGTTACGAAATACCCTGTGTATCTGTTAATGCCATAATACACTTCATTGTTTTCCTCACAATATTACCAGTGTAATGAATAAGTTTCAACTGGGTTACTGTAACCTTTCGTTCATGTTTGTTCATTATGCAAACAATCTCAAGATAGTCCTCGTACATCTATAAGAATTCATTCTGCTCAGCACAATATTATGCAGAGATCGAAGGTTGGAAGCAAAATGTTTTATTTGTACTGATGATGATAACCAATCAAAAATTAGAGTAAATTAAATATGTGTTTGGCTAAAAGTTCAATTTGAATAATATTTAGATACCAAAATGCAGAAGTAGGAAAAATTGAACGATGTCTTTGATTGAGAGGAAAGAAGCTCTCCATTTATCACTCGTTTCTTTGCTAATGCGTCTTTGTTACTACACTTTCATTCTTTCATCAATCTCTTGTTTATAATGATGTTATGTCAATAAATATTGCGCTCTACTTTTTTTCTTAATAAATTGCACAAGTCACGTCATCAATATAAATTAATCTGTTAACTTTATACGCCAGTAGCTAGGTAAGAAAAATAAACTAGGTGGCAAGTTTATAAATTAAAGTAAGTTATGTCTAAAGGACTTCTTACCCTACCCTATTTGTTGTACAAGATTGTATGAAAAGTTAGATGAAATAAAAAATTAAATGGAGAAATAGAACATCGTGTCTGCAGCCAAAAAATTTCTCGTACTAAATTTTTATTGTAAAAATTCAACCAAATCTTGTACAACAAGAAAGGGGGTAGTTTAAAATGGCCTTTAGATTGAAATTAAAATCTTTTTTCGAGCACAATCAGCCTAAATGGCTGCGGTGCCTTCTGTGCATCCTCCGGGTTCTGGTATGAAGAAAAAAAAGTCTTTTTGGATGTCTTCAAAGTCTTTCTGATTCGGTAGTAAATAGTATCAACCGTTTTTTTCTGGTCGAAAATTCCGCCTAAGCCTCTTGCATCCGAGGGCTTACACTTGTTAGAAACTTTCGTCCATATTTCTTATCGTAATAACGGAAACTTAATTTCATCTCTGTATTCCATTACACGGACGCGAAACTTTCGACGTTAAGCCGAGCCCTGCGGTTTCTTTGTCGGAGACTCTCCTTATTTCATCTCCGTATTCGAGCCGTTTCCGCAGCATCAGCGCAGTTCCTTTCAATTTCCAGTTTATTGCCTGCCTTTCATGCACTATGTGTTCGGGTTTTATAAAACTTTCATTAGCCGCCGCGCTGCATTTCGGGGCAGGCCGATAGTTTTATTGCCCCTGGCTGAAAAGTGACGGCGGATCATATTTTACGATTAACGACGGGGGCAGACCGTGCGCCGTAAATTCCGACGTGGGGTGTTTGTCACGCGCCGTATTGTGTCAAGTTGTCACTCGCCTGTTTTATTGCAATTTTGCAGAAACTGAAATTTAATTTCAATATCGCCAGAGCGCTGACGTAATCGAGTTAGAGATGTAATTCGATTTTGATTATAAATCGCGCCATTTTTCTCCGTCACCTTTTGCTCTTACGAAATGAATCCGTCCTTAAATCAGAAAATATGGGGGTTTTACTTTCATTAAAGTTACGTTAACTTCGTGGCGTAAACAAGACTTCTAAACTAGTTTTTGATTTAAACACGACGCCGCGCTGCTTTTCTCGCAGGATTTCCTGTACTCTCTGAACTTTATTATTTTTCATAAAATCTTGTCAAAACTTGGTGAATATTACAAACAAGTTATGAAAACTTACAAGAAAAAGTCAGGAGATTTAAATCTTAGTGAAATGTAATGTTAAATAAATTTTGAGGTGAAAAAGTAAGCAATGAAAGTTGTTTGAAGAGGGTCGATCGAGTTCCAGAGCAGGTGTCTAAAAAACGAATAAATGACGCAAGGAAAACTTCAATTTAAGGAAAATCGACGAAAGAAAATTAAGATTGACCTTAGAAAAATAAGAGATAAAGGCATAATCAACAAGGACTCGCCGGCTGAGCACGCCTGACATGGCCCAGCACTTTAAATCTGCGGTCGCTGCCCACCATCGTGCCATAAATCAGAGCCTCCTTGGACTGTGAGATTAACTTGGCCTGCGAATAAAAAACCGCACGAAAGTAATTCTGCCACTGCGACAAGTATTTGGGGAAAACACGCGAAGAATTATAACACGTCAGAGGGAAATGAGTTCCGCAAAATCATTTTACGTTTCGCTTATACAAGCAGAATCGTAAATATTACCGGGGGAAAATAAGTTAGGAAATCGTTTTGATTCCGAACTTCACTTACACAAACGGAATTATAATATTCTGGGGAGGAATTTCATTGTTGCAAATTTAACAAACTTTGCAAGCGCTCGGAACGATTAAGTAGTTCGCATTGTTGAGTGTAAGGTAGGTTGGCGTTCTTAATAGGTACTGTAATGAGTTTCAAAACCAGTAACTAGAACACGTTTATGTTTGGGTTTCACAGGAGATTAACAAATTTACTCATTACATTTTATTGTAATTTAATAATAACTTGAAGTAACCGGAAATTTTAATGAGTATTCCAATGCAATGTGCAAGGATATCAAAATGAAAAATTTAACATAAATATTCGACCACAAAAAACATAAATAAATTGAATTCATTGAAAATATTTTTCTTAACATCAAAGCAACGTGATTAAAGCAGATGCAATCAAACAAATCAAATATTCCTCTTCCTTCCACTCACCGATCCATTTTGCAAGAGTCGTTACGTGTAAAGAGTTTCTTTCGACACTGAAGCGATTCCATTTGAAGTAACGGAATTCCGATGTAAGTAAATTATACTTACTTATTCGATGAAAACAAGACGAGGTTGAACTTTCCTTCTCTTTTGTGTAGAAACCCTCTCGAACGGTGAATGAATAATATAATTGCTTATAAGATAAATTCACCCGTTCCGAATTAATTGAAACTGACATTGTTTGGTGGGTAGAGGGTCACGACTGACGGTAAGGGCTTTGTTATCGAAATTGCGCTCGCATTTCTGTAACACCTTAAAGCAGATGTTATTTTGGCGAATTTACAAGAGACGATGATGCTCGTTAAACACGACAGAAAATCTGATATTATTATTATTATTATTATTATTTTTACTGGAAAAATGTTTTTCATGTTTCGATAAGTTAATGAGTTTCTGTTTCCTTCAGAATGTATTAAAATTTATTCGAATTCTGAGCGCAATGTTTGTTTTTTCGTTCATGGTCTACATAATTTGCGGTCTTTCAACCTAACTTTATTCGCTTTAAATTACAGTTAATTTGTGTTTGCACAAAGACGACACTGACGAAAGCTCTCTTAAGAATTTTAAATCCTTTACGATTCTTTGTGAATGCAAAGCGAGTGGTTTAAATGCGATTGTTTGTTGTGTAAAATGAGTTAAACTTTAACGATTAAAGGAAAATAATTAAAATTAGTACTATGGCGAAACCTCTAAATATTAAAAAGAAAATTGATGTCATGAAATCAAGTCCATCTAACGGGATGTCACAAAACGTTTGAGAGTTTCAAAAATCTATTAAATAAAATTCTAGTTGGAAGTGGTGAAAGTTTTCAATACAATAATTTCTGAATATGTACACAAATTATTTTCATTTTTATTTCACTCATTTTCGTTTCGCTCATTTCGTCAGGAGCTGAGGGTATACACTGAACAATACAAATCACAAAACAACATGTGCAATGGAAAGAATATATAAAGATATAGTAAAAGAAATGAGAGCATAAAGGAACACATATGAAAAATGAATGTTATAATAACAATGACGTGGAAAAAAGAAATACAGATTACGTGATACTCAGGATGATATTTTAAATAGTTGTTTCATAAAATCGTGTTTTAGCACAGGATATCAAAAAAGTACCTTTTTTTAAATACATTAAATTCTAAATCTTAGTTTATCTTTCGACTATTAGAAACAATTACGCAGATTTATGGTGGGAAGAAAAAGCTTTGTTGGAAAGAGATTTATCATATCATATGAGAAGCGGCTGTGAAACGAGTCCTTTCTAGACTGAACAAAAACTAAAGGCATTTTCATTCCATGCGGCAGTTTCACTGATAAATTCTGGACTCAATCTGATCTAAACGTGACTTTTAGAACTAAATTATTGCAGTAAGGAAAGCCAAGCAAACTTATAATATTTTTGTAGTTTGAGAATTCGGGATCTAATATCTTTCATCGTCATTTTTGAATTACGATTATCCTGAGATCAATGTAAGTTAGCTATACCATAATCTCTTGCATAATAACAGTCGGGTTATTGGGGCCTGGCTTCATTTAGATGCGACGCCTCATTGTCCATCTCTATTCGCATGGAACTTAAACACGGCACACGTGTCGCTTTCCATTATCACTCAAATTAATGGAAACCCAATCGCCCACAGAAGACCAGACTCCGCGACTGGAGTATGAAAGGATTTGCTCGCACATCCGCCTCCAGCCTTCCGCCCGTAACAGGATCTCGACCCTGACATAATTATTTAAGTAGGACAGGCCGGCATCAAAATTTCACATTTCGTAAGATTGATGAAAGCGGAAGCTCCGCGAAGTCGCCGAAGCGGAAGAGAAAACATAAATTTCACAATGCAATCGTAATAGAATCAGAACTAAAAAAAAATCGGCATTTGGTTCGATTTTAATATTTGTGCAGCGCATACGGATTTGTTAGTTCGTGTAATTGGCGAATACTTCTGTCGTATAAAAGTACGATGTAAGTCAACTCTTTCGGCTCATTTCCAAAAGGAAATTCCGTCGACTGACACAGATACGAAACATTTATTTCGTTGTAAGTATTCCTAAGAGTCAATATATTAGATTTTTACTAGGCATGTCTTTCGGAGATCCAAATCAGTGTTTCTAAGAAATTCAATGCTATGCCATTGTTAAACAATTTTTTTATTCAAAACCGATAACAATTTCAATTCAATTCAGAAATATAATAAAAACTGCAAAAAGTAAATTTGAAACAAAATTTATATGAAATGTAGTTGCAGAATTTTCAAAATGCGTATTAAAAATTCATAGAATAAAGAGATTAGGATTTATATGGTGATCAAATATTCATATCAAATATGGCGTTCGGCTATTTACACAAGCAGCATGATTTTAATAAATAATAAAAGCCTTTGCAATTCCAACATACATCAAAATTCAATTTGATATTTTTGCAACAAAAACACGAATCGCTGACGCACCAAACAAAATCATTACTAACGACTTCCCTGCGTTCAGTTCCACATTCAGCATTTCAAATCTCACCCAAACCCGGCAATTAGCCATTAAAGCTCGAATACTATAAGCCAGATGAAAATGATCAAAGCGGGCGTCGTTTTATCGCGTCCGAAAATATTTATGGTCAACAAGTAAAACACATTCGCGGCGCAGATCCGGATTGACCGGAAAAGCCGGACTGCGCAGGCAACGGCCGAACTGAACAAACAAAATTAACGCCATCGCATTTCCGAGGCAAACACCGAGCGAAGGTTCGGACGAGTAATTTGCGGACCTGTATCCGTCCGTCGGGCATAATGCGGACGGTTATTAAAAGTCACTGTGTGCGGAAAATGAGGGTGGTCGACATGAATAGCAAAAGGCTACCGGATCGATCTCCCGACGTCCACCCACGGCGTCGGTCCCTGTCAAGACGTCGGCCGCAACGTAAACGCCGTCGACGATATGAATCTAGATTTTAGGGCGAAAGGACGGGGAAAATCGTCGTCGCCTTTTGTTTTTGTCGCGCCCTCTGCAACGGTAAAAAAAATGGTGATCGTCGCTCTCGTAACGACGCCTTGATTGCGCGATCTGCATTTCCCATAGAATGCCGGCGGTTAACTCGATGTGGATTTAAATGCCTTCATTTTGGACCCTTCGCGCAGATTTAAAGGGTCGTCCGGCCATCGTCTATATGAGCAAGAAAAAGTTCAATTAATCACTTAATTTTTAGCAAAAATTCTAGTCTATTTTAATAGATTTTACTTTTATTTTATAATATGCTTATAACCAGTGATAAATATAAAAATAAATTAGGGTGGGCGTTGGAATTTAAATGCATGAGTTGATGAAGAGGCAGTGGTTATTTTATGCATCCGTTTTAATTTTTTAAGAATGAAACGGTTTTCTTGTAGAAACGTCAAAGTGACTGAAGGAACGTTTGATGTATTAAATTTCCACATACGTGTTTAGTAGTATCGCCAACTCTAATTCATTTTTCATTTAAGACGTCTTACTATAACTAACTTATTTCCGAAGCTTATACAGAGCTTTGCAATTTGAAATTGTATTTGAACAAAATATTCAACTTTAAAATATAGTTGGTCTGAAATTTCTGTACGAGTGTCTTTAAGGTTACAAAAATGTTAAACATAAATATTCATAGGTTATCGTTCGATGTTGTTGCGAGTATTAATCACTATGTGACAAGCAAGTCTATAGATTACTAATTAGGCGAGCCTCCTGTTTCGTGGTTCAACTAATTTTCATGTTCTCCGTTTATTGTAGTTTCCTGCTTCACACCTAATTCGTGACCTTCAGATTATATCTTCTTGGAAATTTCACAGCTCCATAAGTAGCTTATCCTCAAAAGATTTTCAACTTAATTTGTTGCTAATTCATGTCCCGTTTGATTTTGTCCTTTTAAATTTGAATTTTTTGTTAAATCAGTATTTCGTGTTGTAAGTGAAAGTGTTTTCATTTATCATGAAACAACAATAATTATGTAACAATTGCAAAATATCTCTGTATACTTATTGTCTGCGTTTTGTTTCTAGTTTCGATCAAGTCACGAGAGAGTTTTGGTGTTGAAGAAATAGCAAAACGAACAAATCAAAAATTGTTCAACTAAGTTACTCGCACTAAATTAAAACAAAATGAAACATAAATAGTGAAATATATTCAGGCAGCATTTATTACTTAAAAGCGTATGACGCTTTTATGAACCGAACATCAAAGGACGTATAAATTCAAATGTTTAAAGTTTTTAGTGATTTACAGCTCATTTGACAACGAAATGTAATAAATTGGACTGAAAATTTAAAGAAATAAAATTAAAGGGACACATATGAGAAACGAGACAAATAAAAGTGTAAGTATAGTTTCACAAGGAAGTCGCCCAGTTTTACTAAATTTATGAAAACTTGCCTCTTCGATTTTTCTTCTTTTCTTTTAGTCAGAAGTAAATTCATATCCTTTGAATATTTAACATTTATAAAGATAGTGGTTTCTGTTGCTTGTTATAATAACCCAAATTGCAAACAACTTTTGTAGTTATAAGTCTTTCTGTGGAAAACTATGTATATTCGAAGCCAAAAACTCGCTTGGAAAGAATTTTTAGAAGAATTTTTCAGGACGGGAATATGCAACAGTTAATAACGTGACGTATAGTGACATTAATGTTTGAGGCAGGTATTCTTGACACATATATTGTTTTAAAGAAAATAAAATACATTCACTTCTGAAAGATAATGGTTCGTAAACGACTTTGGCCTCGAATCATCTAATTCTAATGATATGTAGTCGGAACAAATGAAATAATGAACTGTCCAGGATGTTCCTTAAAGTTTAAACTTCTAACTAAAGTGCATCTAAAAATCCTCCTCACGATATGATTCGATATTATTTTCGTGTGTCTGAAGAAGGCTACTTTTATAGATCCTTAAGAATTTAACACCAATGAGATCAGCACTATATTTAAACTCTGGCTTAGGCAATGAGGTGAATATTTAATATATGACAATTTATAATTCTAAATCCAATCAAGAAGAAAAGCATCACTCTTGAGGACCTTGATATAAGGCCCTTGTGAAACACTTACCTGCAGCGATCTAATGCAGCAATAGCTTCTCGAAATTGAATTGCATTAATATATAGGTATTTCTGAAACCATAGCACTTCAGTTATTCAAAAAGTAGACCATGGGGTAACTTCCTCCTCCAGCTTAAAATTATTACAAATTTGTATTAAATTCCTTTCAAAAAATGACTCTCATTTTATTCTGAAGGTACCCATTAGAGAAGAGAGAAGGAAGTACTGGAAAGTAACACATAAAGTGAACACCAACCCTCCCCTTTTTCTGAAGTTCGTAGAAAAACCTCTCTGAATTTCCTTTCTGTGAGAGAGCAGGATATTATCTATTCTTATCATAGAACCTCTAACAAACATAATGAACGCCTCTTTGCTGGGTGGTATCTTTCCTACTAGTCTCAAAACTGCAATCATCATACCAATATTAAAAAAAGGAAACCCTGCAGAACTAGCGAATTACAGATTGCTATCTTCTTTCGCGAAAGTCTTCGAACAAATCATGTATGTCAGGATATACGACTTTATTTCAAAGTGCAATCTATGGAACACTAGGCAACACGGTTTCGTAAAAGGGAAAACCATCGAAACTGCCGTCTTTGACTTTACAAATTACATCTTTAACAGTTGGGAAGAAGGAAGTCTTGCCTGCGGTTTATTTTTAGACCTAAGTAAGGCTTTTGATACGCTTGACCATAACATCTTACTTACAAAATTACATCAGTATGGTATCCGTGGACTGGCCTTTGACTGGATACTGTCTTATCTTACCTGCAGGCATCAATTGGTGGTTCTTAAGTTCAAAACTGAAACATCGCAATCAAGTTCGAATGAAATCACCAGAAGAGTACCTCAGGGAAGCGTCCTAGGATCACTGTTGTTCGTATTATACATGAACGACTTGCCAGAAATAACACAAAACGGCAACTGTACTGTTTTTAATTACGTAGACGACACCTGTGTCTTAATAAAGGGGAACACGTTTGTTGATATTCCAAAATACGACCAGCAACGCCTGCACAACTTGGAACAATGGTTTTCTCAAAACAATCAATCTAGTGTTAAATGAAACAAAAACCAAGTGCTTACTGTTCAAAACCATAAATTTTTGTGAAACACCATCCACAATAACTATAAACAATAAGCAAGAAACTCTCGTGAACAGTGTCCGTTACCTGGATATACATCTGGATCATAGACTAACATGGATCGACCATATTGACTGGTTATGCAACAAACTCAGCACGGCCTGTTTTGCCTTAAGGATTCTAAGCCACCATGTCAATTCTGAAACTTTAAGAATCACTTAATTTGCAAATTTCTATTCACATCTTCAGTATGGAATAAATAAAATAATAAATAAAAATAAAAATAAATATTTATTGTACAAAAGCTATACGGATTATAAATATATTGTCATGCCGTGAGTCTTGTAGGGGAATTTTCAGACAAAATCGCATGCTAACTGTTCGTGGCATATATATATCTACAAATGTTTAATCTTTTTACTGAAAAACAGGCAGTTATTCACGAATTTTGAAAATAAGAATATTAACAAATATAATGCACGGAACATCGACTGCTTTTTATATCCTCCACATATCTTAACAAAATTCGAGAATAGTGCCCTCTGTAGCTGTATGAAGCTATACAATAACTGCCCAGAAATATTAGAACTATAAAATATCCTGTGGAATTTAAATGAAACGTTTTCAACCTGTTGATAAATATTGAGCCTTATGCGATATCGGATTATTACAATGCTTAAAAATTATTTTGCTATTTCTGTATTGGTGAACACTGAACTGACGTTTTCAAACCTGTACTTTAGTCTAAGTTTAATTATTGTACAGTTTGTTTTGAAATATAATAAACTTTACTGTACTTTACTTTTACTTTACTTATTATTAAGCCATTTCTACTTGAAGGAAGAAAGGAAAGGCGAAAGTCATAAATAGAATTGACTTCTAATTTTATTCTGAAGATTTTTAAATGGAAGACAGAAGGATATAGGATTTCAAAAATCTTTTTCTTTCACTGTGAAGGCACCAAAAAGGAGGCAAGGCATCCAATTGCTTCTTCCCTGAAGTTAGTTATGAATCCATCATGCGAAAAAGCAGGATAGTGTTATAAACAAATTGTTTGCCCTTCTAATACGAAGGAAAAGAAGAAAAATGGAGATCACAAACGGAATTCACTTCCACTGTCTATTAGGGAGGAGAGTGATCCTAAATTCTTATTTTTTGCTCTAAAGGCGCCAATGAGAAGAACAAGCTTTTTTGCTGCTTGAAAAGTCTGAAATTATTCATTATTTTCCTGCTGCTGAAGGAAAAAGGTAAATGTGTACATCACAAATAGGATTTATCTCCAAGCTCTAACGGTGGAGAGATAATGGTGCAATAGGAGTTGATAGATAAAAATAACTTGCAATGTCTCTGAGCGTAAAAACTACTTTATAAATTATTTATCGTTTTTATAATAATAATAATATTAACGGACACTTAAAATTCGCACTATCTCTCTACGTTGCACAATTGCCTAAAAGCTTCGTCAGAAGTGAAAATAAGTAAACAAATTTTAATTTTTACTTATTTAGTTAAAATAATTTATTACACAATTTTCATCGGGAAATATACCAAGTCTACCACTGTGGTTTCTCTGTATCTGTATCTTTGTGGTGATAAATTTTTACAGGTATTTGTTAGTTGACTGTTTGAGTAATTTATTATTATCCTTCGTTCTCTCCTTAATTACTTTTTGGACAAGAAAATTTGCAAGCAGTATCTGATCTTCGAGCGAGTTTTCACCGAGATAAATCCGGATCATCTGAAACAGGAAAACTGCTTCGGAAAGTTTCCTATCGATTACTATTTGCCCGCTTTCTATTAAGAACTTTAAACTGTGACTTAATCGCCCCCACAACTTCCGGTCGATCCCAATCAGGAAGAGTAATTCGGGCGACTTATCGGCTCCCTAAATCTACCTGAAGATCGTGGGCGGACTCATTTCGACCCGGGTCGAACGTGGGAAGTGACGATATTTCCCTGTGTATTTCTTTCACGGTGTCACGGCCATATCTGATTCGCCTAAATTATTATTCTATTGCGTCTTATCTATCTGAAAGGGAGCGGATGAGGAAGGAAGGAAGGAGTTTTCCAAACGTAATGTTCCAATATCGTTTTAGAATTCACGTGTTCGATAGAAATGCAATTGAAAGCTCTTTTATGTTGCACGTTACGATAAAAAGGATGTTACTGTTACATTAATGAAAGTATGAGTATAACAGGTGATAACATATAGGTGTTTGTTGGCAAATATTAGTTTCGAATGAGGGATGTTTTAATAAGCGGAAACCGAGCTGGTAGTTGTTTTCTTTGTTGCTCTCGACGCTCAGAAATTAAAACCGCGCTTAAAATAGGCGGAAAATTCCCAAGTTTCCTCTTCCTAGCGTAATTATTCCTCATTTTGTTTTATCGGCGTGAATAATGAAAACAACAGATGCAGAAAAATAAACAGACAAAAGAAATTAGTCCCATTTGTTTGGAGGGCTGTAAAATTGATTCCTGAAAAAAGAAACGAGCGTTATTTGCCGGCTCGTCGCCGCGCTGCAAACAAAAACAAAAGAACGTTTTAATAAAAACAATAGGGCGAGGAGATGTTAAGGGTGCGAAGTAAAAGAGAGAGAGAGAAACAAAGGAGAGACCGCTAATGCTCGTAATTTAGCGTAAAATATCAATTCGCTGCAAATCTCCGAGGCAAGAAGGCCCGCATAAAATATAGAATCAGATGTAATGAAATACACTTCGCACTCGCCTTTTATTCTCTCACTTCGTTATTTACAACGAGATCCTGCTTGTCTGTCAATTTATTTTTCACGGCATCATCCCCACAGGTCGTTCCGTCGATATGCAGAATTAAATATGAAACGAATCCGGCCGGAGCTGCTTGCGCCGCCACCCATCCTGAATAAGGGACGCTGCTCTCGGTGTTTTAGAAGATAACGGGAAATCGATTTCGTTTCAAGGATTCCGCTACCGTGCGAGCGTGTGTGCGTGAGGATAAATATATACCTCGCAGCCTTTTATCCTTGGCTCGGCCCCTTCGACGGTTTCATTGCTTTTCGGACGTTTTATCTGTCTCGTTCCCTTTTCGGCCGTCCCGGATGTGCAAAACGGCCCTTTTAATCTTGAACATGCGACATAATAAAATATAATATATATTTGTGAATGCTACTGTTTACAAGACACGTACACGACCATAAATAACGACTTCCGAGGAAATTTATTTCCGAATATAGAAAGGAAATCGTTAGATCACTTGTTCGAGACTGCACTGTAGAAATTCATTGAGGATTCTATTTAAAAAAAAAGTAGAACAATACATTTTATAAGGATAACTAAAAAGAAGTCTTTTACGTATCACAAAACCTTTACGTCACGTCAACGTAAATCTGACTTTATAAACGTATTCAAACACAGTAAGTCCTTAGTGTTTGCAGACGATCTTAAACGATTTCCCGTCATCAAAGATGAACGATGTTTCAGTTCCTGTGCGATCATTTTTTTTGCATTAAAAATCGTGAAGTTATTTATAGATTCCCTCTGTCGTTTTAGAGCAACGCCAATATGTATTTGGGCTTATGTCCCATTGCAACGCAATATTTCGCTCGCAATAATAACAATTTCAATTCCATTTATGAATTCGTCTATATTTCATGACCCTTTGCTTTTTTAGAATTCACTTGAAAACGTTGTTTATTGAAGCACGGATTCATTTATTGTTGAAATTGATTATTGCTATTTGCTTCACATACATTTAATTTAAAATTATACAGAAATTTATTTCTGAATTTACATAGTAATAAAAGAAGCAATTATACTTTTATTTACATATTTTACTCGATTAAACCCAATGGTCCTTTGTATAGTTACGTTCTGCTTGGTTCTACTGCAATTCTTCTTCTGGCAAAGGATTAATTATTGCGTGATGTTTTATTTATGTGTCCGGACGAATGTGTAGATTATTCCGAATACAGGGAGGATAAAAACGAAAAAAGAAAAACGTCTGGAAGGACGTAAAGTAGCATTGTTTCATTACGAAAGTGCACTCGGTCCGAGGCGTGCACGGTCTGCAGATCCCATAACCGTAAAATATGGCTCCCAGCACATCTATTCTCATAAGCAATGTAACTGAAATATATTTGTCCTTAAGGAAAAATTATCGGCGAATTTTCAATCCGAGTTTCACGAGCTCGACGTCTCGGCGGCGGCGTCCACCGGCACTAAATCAAAAACTTGAAAATTGATTCGTCCAGCGCCGTAAACACGCTTGAATTTATCCGAATTTCAATTTGACGTTTCGAGATGGTCGAAGTGATTGTCACATTTTTCTGTTTCTGTTAAAATTTCTGTTTGATTTTAAGCGCCCCTCTAAACCGAAATGAACGCTTCGCCGTAAATAAAACGATCCCGCGAAAGTGGAGACGATTAATTCCGCGATTTGCATGTTATTGCGGTTATTTTTCAGCGATCGCAGCGCATGCAGTTAAGTGTTATTCGGCTTCCATTCGCTTGGGAATATTTCGACTTTAATTCGTTTGTTTGTGGGAAGGACTCTTAGATTTTTTTATTTGTTTTCTGCGAGGATAGAACGTGAGTGTCATGAAAATTTGTACCAATATCAGTTGAATATTTTATTTCATCGGGTCTATAAAGAAAAAGGAATTTTCGGTTGGTTACATATGAAAAGGAGCTTGTTGACACGTTCCGTGATTAAAATCTATCTGAAACTATCATTAATTTAAACTTTCCTAAGATATCGATAAATTAGAAAAGAAACTTTCTTTGCAGTATTAATTGTAATGACTTCTAATACCAAAAACTGCAATTGAAGTTGATGTTTTTGTCACTAAGAAAAAAATATGTGTTGCTAGGTAACACTTTTAGTTCCAAAGATTAAAAGCATTTTTATTCCTAGAAATTTTTAGTTAAGATTTGTTTTGTCGATAACTTTATTCTGAATCCGGTTGCAGAAAAATATTGATGTAAAATTGCTTTATAAAAACTTAAAGAAGCGCTTTTGTATTTGAGAAAAGCAGTGATAGAATTTGCTCTGATCACTGATCAGTAACATCAATTTAAGCGCAAAAGCCACCAATAATTAATACAAAATGAATAAATTGACAGTAAATCAGTTAAGTTGTTGCTCTTTCATATTTCTGAAGTTCGACGAGTTCTTTTAGTTTTGCTCGCCTATCTTTCAACTTCCACTTTAAATATCAAAGATATTTACCATTCACGAAAGTTTGCCGAGCGACAAAAGCAAAATTTAATAGTCGCAAACTTTCCCTACACATCCCGAAGTATAAACTTTTTCGTATCTGTCTTGGAAGCTTCGAAATCTCGGAGATAATTAAATCAATTCGCTCGCTTTGTCTGCGTGTGATTTCTTTCCGTAAGCGGAACATTCAAAAATATAAACGGGCCCCGAAAGAGAGAAATTGAATATTTAAATGCGTATGCAAATGTCATCGAGTGACTTCGCGAAAAAATTAGCCGCCGCCTTAATTAAGAAGTTCCAGAAAATATTGACGAAATATGGCGCGTTCTTTTATAATTCTTTTTTTTTCTGGCGAAGTCGGGGAAGTTTCTTTTGTAGGCGTCGGAGTGCGAAGAAATGTTGTCGCGGGCATTATCTTTTTCAACTTCTTTTGTACCGATGTCAAACCTATTTTGTTACTTAAAAATTCGAGCTTTCGGTGCGAATTGTTTGGGGAAAATTATGGCGCCGAAATTCGTGCCGTTCCTCCTTGCAGGCGAAATTATTTTAAGTAAAATTCTGCGGCGCCTGTCGCCATTAATGAGATTTATAACGCCAAGTGGAGCTTTTAAAACTTGCGAAAGTTTGCCGGCGGTATCGTAAAGACTTTTAAAAGTCATATAAAGCGTGTTCGCTTGAACTATGTTTAATGTTCAACTGTAGCACTTATTAGGACGAGATATCTCTATCGTATAAATTCGGATCATCACATTTTATTACATTGATCAGGTTTAGCGCACATTCATTCTATCTTTTGTCAAGTTAATGAAATTTATGCTTGGCTTAAAGGCCCACAGACTTCGTTCTTTTCTCTCCGTTCGAATCGCCGCGATTAAAAACGTCGAACTGTTTTGCCCACAGACATCATTCCTTTTCATTCGTAACGAATCGTCGAACCACAGACCACTGACTATTTAGCAGTTACTATGAACAAAAAACAATTGTTAGCAGTAGCGGCGGCGATTACTGTTTTAAATAAAAGAAATAAAAAAAAGAAACGCTTAATATGGACAAAAGATTGGCCACTAAAACGTAAGGAATCTATCTTATTTTTTACTATTTTTATTGATGCGTTGCAATCTATTTCTTTAAATTTTTTTAAAAGGGTTTCATACGCTTGAGTTTTTTATAAAATCAAGTTTTCTTGCCAGATGAAAATTATGAAAATTAATTAAAATTGTGTAACTGGCAATATAGAAAGTGTTAGGAAAGAGTTTATACATGTACAAATAAGGCCGAAATACATGTATAAACTCTTTCCTAACACTTTCTATATTGCCAGTTACACAATTTTAGTTAATTTTCTTGATTTTTTTTTGTTTCTATATCTATATTCTGAAGATTTTATGCGCTATAGACAAGGAAATTGCTTATATATTTCAATAAATTCAATAGTGAATTTCTTGGTTAAGGTTATTTGATCCATTTTCAATGAAAAATGGACAACTAATGAGATCAACTTGTTTATGTTGTTTATTGATACATTCGCTACGTCCTCCACTAATGTAAAAAAATGACGATTTTAAACGAGAACCCCACAAACTGTCAGTTTAGAACAACAACCGATGAACCGTCGTTCTAAAAATCAAGCGCCAGCAGATATTTTAACCGACAGTTCGACACGACGGTTTTCCACCACACACTTCGGTTTTAGCAGTTTTTGACACGTCGGTCGTTTCGAATTGCGGCGATTCGAATGGATAGAAAAAAACGAAATGTGTGAGGGGCCTAACGTATGAAATTCTTAGATTACGATAGAAAAATAATTTGGTTTATAAAGAACAAATTAATATATGTTCACGTTTCATTAAATATATTTATTATTATCATAAGAGAATTTAACAATAACATAATTTGTATTATAACTTATGTTCAGTCATGTTGAACCTATACAAATAAATGCTTTTTTCCTCAATTTTTTTTACTTTGTATTTACTCGTAATTATTTTAAAATTATCAATATTATATTTTAGTTATTTGGAATGTTATTTGCAAGTGTTTTGAAATAACCAGCGCATCTACCAAAACACCCACGTAATCCAATTCTCGTATTTTTCATTGCTGTTTTATTGGGATTTCCTTCAACGTGTAATTAAATTTAAGTAGCTTACGTTTTCAGGAAAGTCGAAAAATGTTTATTGAGTCTTAAAGAAAATCCATAAAGTCCTACTTGCGTATTCAACGGAGGCAATTAATGCACGAAGCCCCCTCGCATTTTCTTTGCCTCTCAACGTCAAATCCTCACAGTTAATACCGTGATTAATATTTATGTTCATCAGTCGACGAGCAGACGCTAATTCGTCTTTTAATAGCGACCTCGACTAACACACATTCAGCTCCATTCACAGTCGATTCAACGACGAAGAGGGTCGTAAATACGCGTGGTTCCAGCGCGATTGTGGAATTAGCGTAATCAATTGGAAAATTCTACGGCATCCTAATTGGAAGGCGAGGTTGAAAAAACGTGTTTCCGGCGGGAATGGAGAGTCACAAAATAAAAATGAATGGAGAAGAAATTATTAGGCAATTTTTCTTTCTTTATATGAGAGTTTAAGGGCGCGCAAAGTACTGCACTGGGAAAACTGAGATGTTTAACATAATTACATTGCGTCAGGTAGGTAACTGCCGGCGTTATTACGAACGCGTGCTACTCGGAATTAAACGGTTTCTTGCCAGATATACAAATTATCATTAAGCCAAATGGGAATGGAAAGAGAACGCCGGTATTATTAAAACTTCAGCTCGTTCCTTTGTCTGGAGAACGCTTATTTTGCTCATATTTTCACGGAAAACTTCCGTCGACGTTACCACAAGGGTTCGTTAAATTAAAGTTGAAGAGATAAAAAAAGAGCGAGTCTGCTTATTTCTCCATATTTTTTTTTGTTTACCCCAAAATAACTAATAAAACATGGTGTACCTAATTTAATAGACATGTATTTTAGAAGCAAATTGTCAATTATAAAACTCCCTCTGGTCTAAAGCTTTCGACACCGAACGAACGGAGAACATGCAAAAGATTCTAAGAAAATAAAATAACAAAAAATTATATACATAAAAATGATAAAAGCATATAAATCCAGACTAAAACACAGGGGAAATTACTGAAGCCACAGGAATAGGAAGTAGAGTTAAGCAGGGATGTTTCATGTCACCATCATCAAAAAAATAAAATAAAATAAAACACAGAGATTTCATGAGGTATCATCCAATATTTAGACCATAACGATACCATTGTATTTCATTTTTGGTAATCCTTTATGAAATACATATTCAAATACGAACCAAACAAAACAATTATTGTGCAGGCTACCGAAACTTATAATTAGTTCTATTATATAGAAATGCAATTAAATTTGCGTATTGCAATCTCCAAATTTGAAAATTGATTTATAGCATAACTCCCAATTAAATGAATGCAATAAATATCAATTATTTATTTGCTCACGTATAAAATTTAATTGTACAAAATATATTAATATGAAATAACGAGCCACATGTGTTCCATATAACAACCACAGTCAGAACAGTAATTACAGAACTATTACTATCCCGAGGACGGAACTATTTCCCAATAATTTAAACTAAACATTTGCATATCTGCTGTTCGCATATCTGCACAAAGCGACGTCTTGACACTCGCGTGAAATTACCGTTGCACTCGAAAACCCGAGCCAAATCTCCGGGAACGTTGTACATTTCGAGCGACGGAAATAAGAGCAAAATTGCTTCCCAACTCTTCGATTTCGCTTAAAATTCATGCGGTCGACGTTTCAGCGTAAGCGCAAACATTATCGGCGAGTTTTCCAATTTGTCGACATGCCCCCCCACCCCCCTTGAAAAAATTGATATATCGTGTTTACCCTTTTATTGGATCGAATGGGAAAGGGTAGGGCGAAAGGGCGCCTTGTTTACTCGGGATATCGGAATCCAAAAAATAAATACCGACGGATATCGAATAACTCAAATTTTCAGACCGCATCGTCCGCCTCATACATACATGAATTTCAATATTTTAGTTCTTTCCGCGCGGCAAACTTTATCGGCCTGTTCTCAGCGTTTTCTTTATGAAATTGTTTTCTGGGCCACTTACCAAAATAATATAAATTTCCTTAGTCTCTCGCATTGAAAACGATTGAGTACCATCCATAATATTTGCTGATGAAATTCGCGAAGCTTGCGCTTTATTGATCTCGATCAAGACAGTTCTCAGTTAAAACACGATTCGGAACAGCACTTTATGTTGTTAAGCACATAAAATCTTAGTCAATATTGTCACTCCATCAAATAAAACAATAAAAAGACACTAAAAGCTTTTATGAGCCCCTAATAGAATTGAGTGCTCAAACAGTGACACAATTCGAATGTGTTTTTTAAAGAAAAATTTCATTATTATTTTATATTAAAATAATTTTATCTAATCTCTCACCCTCTAATAAAACGCTCGTTTACTATTGTGTTGAATACAAGTAGACATGGGAATAGAGAGATGAAATAAAAATTTACGAAGAAGATAAAAGCAGGCGAAACACATTTATACCTCTCATCAGCCAGGTTTATCTTGGATTAATGAAAAGTATAAAAACACTTTAAGCCACCTACCTTCGCCTCGTATCTTGGAAAACGAAATGAATTGAAAACGTAACGAAACAATTTAGGAAGAAAACACAATCAGTAGCTTAAAGCCTTACATTTGTGTTTCACAATTCGGGGAATCAATTCCTCGCGAGTGGGTGCTCAGAATACAAAAATAATTAGCGGCATAATAAGTTAGAATTTACGTTAGGTACGTGTAATTCTAAATTAAATCTGAGAAGCCGTGAAGTTGCTTTAACGGCGCTGAAAGCTCATGAATTTCATCAAGTTTTAGCAAGCAAAAAGCTCTCTCGGAAATAACCAGAAAGCAACTGAGTTGTTAAGAATACAGGATTAGTTTGTTCGACGGAATCATTTCCCGAGCGTTTTAGTTTATCCGTTTGATTTTTCATTTAATTTTCAGTGTATTTTAAAAAGATTTTGAATAAATTTCATACAAGATGAGCTATTCTAGAGTTATTAAAACTCAAATCTGTATTTCGCTTTTAATATCTCAACGTTTCGCTCCAGAAAAAACGATAACGAAACAAGTTAAGTATAAAGAAATTGTTATACAAATACAGTTTCTATTTCTTTGATTCAATTGAATACCAAACAAGTTAATATTGTCTATTTAATAATTATTTTCCTTGTCAAAATAAAGATATGGTTATAAAATAATAAAATATTTCGACGAAAATGATTAAGTTTGAAAGTTATGAATCATTTAAGTTCATGAAAAATATTTAAATAATTTTCCTGATTTTTGATTAAAATCCGCACAGCATTTTTTTAAATAAAATATTAACTTATTAGCAACTTTTGCACTCGGTGGAGGATGTTATTAAAAATTTAAACCTTTAAAAAGCAATTGAAAATCTTGCAGCTAAATTGAAGCGAATGTAAACTGAAGTACTTTAATATGAGCTTGCACACTTTATGAGATTAAAAAAAACTTGAATAGAGCTTTCGGAATAGAATTTCCTGTATATTTTTTACTCCTTTAAAATGAGGAGCGAGGTTTCCCTGTTGCTATTAAATCCTAATCTTTTGCTCAATTATTTAAATGCATTTTCAGATTTTTATTTATAACAGCAAAAGCAACGTTAAAACTAATTATAATCATTTACGCTTCAGTTTTTAGCGAAATAGCATAAATATTCGTTCTTGTCAAGCTATTTCCCAAATGTGAACAAACAAAATAAATTGATAAATGACACTGCGCAACTACAAACAAAAAATAATTGCAAAATTCGAGTTTCATGATTTTATGTTAGCTCACATAATCGTAACGAACTCCATCAAAGTTATACAATTTATATTAACGTGTTTACAAATATTTATTCTTTGCATGGTTCATTCATTATAATAACTGGGAATGTCTGCATACTAGAATGGAGTGAGCGTATTCAGAGTTACATTCGCATTTCTTAAATAAATTGTTTCAGCAAAGTTCCTCCAGGAATCTTCCAAGTATAATCGCTTTGTATCGTTCCTGAATTCGTTATGCCATTGACGAAAGATAAACATACATAAAAGCTGGAGGCTCCCAGCTGGAATTGATCGCTCGGTTTTAGTTCGACAAACTCTGATGTAGTTGCTTGCCAGGGTAAATTGCTTTTGAAATTGACGTTTAACATACAGAAGGAACAAAACAGTTTTTAATACCGCCTATCAACTTACGCCCGCCACATTTCGCGCGAAACGAAAGCGAATTTCTGAAGTTTGTTGTTGCCGTGCAAACTCGATCCAAAACAACTTGCTGCCATCATCGTGTAGTTTAAGCTCGGTCTAATTGAATAAGTTATGCGCTTTGGGCAAACTTTCGTATCAAAACATAATGCGTTTTTGGAATCTCTGAGAAATCTTGCTTGTAAATTATCCGTAAGGTATTCTTGTACCTCAATTACACGCCCTTTAACGTTCGGGAGCTTGACACCGAGGTTTGCGACATAATTGCTTCACGTAAAAGCACATCATTAGACTTCCAGGTGGAGCAAATAGAATGCAAGTTGCGTTATTACACGGCGGAGGACAATAGAAGCTAACGATAAACTTGCCGGTGTGCGAGCTTAACGACTCTAGGGGGCGTTGATGCAGGACAAGCTTTTACGATAAGCAAGTTACTCTACAATGTTTGATGCACTGAAGCTTCACAAAGGGATTCAATTGGAACGTGAAATGTCAATGGTTTGTTCGGAATTTTCTAAAATTTTTACACCGTGTAATGAAGAAGTCAACAAATTTCAATTTAAAAAAAAAAGAACTTTAAATTTATAAATGACGTTAATCTGATCTGAGGTAAGATTTGTGGTAAAAGAAAAGCACCTAAATTAAGCAAATGAAGTTCAAACTGTTGTAGGATTCATTAAGAGAAAAAATAAAACAAAACTAGAAATATTGTAAGAACACAGTTTGACAATTTCGTCGTGAATAAATTTTTCTCCTAACTTTCCTCTGGATAAAGCTCGAAATTAAAAGCGAAACGTTGAATTACGAAATAAAGTTTTTCTTTTTATATTAAAGAAATTTCAGAGGAAAGTTACAAGAAAAATTAACTACAAAAGACATCGAGCTACAAATAGCTATACACTTTAAAATATTTTTTAAATTAGAAATTATGTCCAATTACATTTAAACCAGTTGCAATCTGAAAAACTTCTTTCAAATGAAAAGACAACCTTTCAATCATCTCTTATCTGGCCTGGGCAAATTAGTAGTTCAGTGTTTCTCCGCTGGCGCCATTTACCAAAAAGTCCTGAAACACAAATATTATTGCGGCCGAAAAAATGAAAACGCCTGTTTTTGTACTTTGTAATAATTGTTTTTCGAGACAAACAAATGCGAGTAAATTTCACATCGGCGTGTTATTTCGAAATAGTAAAATGCTATTTGTAAAATATGCATAATTCCAGTAAAATTTGTTAATTCAAATAAATATGTCGATCTCTGAGTCTTCACAATGAAATGTCATCTGATATTAAAACCATATTCACATAGCGTTTTCAATTGACTTCTCTAGAGCATTTTAAGAGTATTTTCATTTTATTTTGATCTCATGTAAAAATCCTCTAAATACAACCATCAATCAACCGAAACGATTCAAATTAAAGAAACTTTGGAGTCAAAACAACTGGTGACAACGACATTTATTCAATCTATTTAAGATATAAAACATTTTATTTACAACATATTGAATAGGAACGAAAAAAAGGTAAACATTGTTCGAATCAATAGATCTGAAAATAAATCTAAGATGATGTGGCAGATGATTAACGAAGAAACCGACAGAAAACAAAAATTAGACAATTATGACACACCAACAGTTAACCAATTTAAAAATTTCTTAGATGAGGTGATCGACTATTACGAAAACCCTACGTTATCACATTCATCAACTTCTTCGGAAGCTTTATTAAAAAGTACTTATGTGAATGGTTCGTCGTTTTTCTTCTCTCCCATTACTCCCAAGGATATAATTGAAACTATAAAATCTTTGAAAACAAAGAGTACTCCAGATTTATTTGGATTGGATGTGAAAACCCTACAATTCGTTGCTGAAGCTGTAAGTCATCCCTAAGCGAATCCTTAATAACTGCCTAAAACAAGGAGTTTTTCCCAATTATATGAAAATAGCGAAAGTTGCCTTAATACACAAAAAAGGAGATGTATAAGATCCAAACAATTTTAGACCTATATCAGTTTTGCCGGTTTTCTCAAAAATCTTGGAAGCGATAATGCCAAATTTCTACAAAAACATAATTATTTAAATAAGCAACAGTACGGTTTTCAGAAAGGCAAAAATACTACTGAAGCAGTCTTATCGCTGGTTACATACATTTACGAAGCTTTTGAAAATCATATGCAGTGTGCAGCCCAATTTTGTGATTTGAGTAAAGCATTTGATTGCATGATCCATAAAGTTCTCCTGCAAAAGATGGAATATTATGGCTTTAGGGGTACTCCTCTTCTTCTCCTTAAGTCATATTTAAGTGATAGGAGGTAAGTTATACATCATGGCGACTGCTACAGTGAACCTATGAATGTCAGCTGCGGGATTGCGCAAGGTTCCTTACTCGGACCGCTATTTTTTATTATGTACATAAATGATTTACCCAGCAACCTACAGTGTATGCCTGTGTTATATGCTGATGACACTACTTTCATTACATCTAACAATAATGAAATACTGAGAGACAATAACTTCAGGAACAAACAAAACAACGTCGAAACATAGTTTGCTGCCAACAAATTGCATCTGAATAAGACAAAAAGCGCAACTGTACATTTCTCGACAAATAGAAAAAAGAATCTAAGTGATACTGTGAAATTTCTAGATCTATACTTAGACTCAAAACTTACATGGAATAATCACATAATTAATCTGCTCAGAGAATTACCTAGAACTATATACGCGATTAGGTGAATTAAGCAAATATTCCATAAAGAAGCTGCCAGATGTACGTATTTCGCTTTATTCCATTCCAGAATGGTGTATGGTATTTTAGTTTGGGGACATGCTCTAAATGCAAACGATGTGCTTAAAATTAAAAAAAAAGGGCTGTACGTGCCATTGAAGATCTATCAAACTTTGATAGCTGCAAAAGCTCTTTTAAAAAACTTCAAATTCTAACATTACCATGTACATACATATTGCAACAAATTTTGTATACACAGACATGAATACAACACTAGGTCAGCAGCGCATAACTACTCATCAGAACCGGCATGGATTTAACAGTCCCATTCCACAGGCTCTCTACATCCGATCCTATTTCTATTGGCGCGACCCTGTACAATAAGCTTCCCAAACATTGGAGAGATGTGAATATTAAAACCCTGGAGTTCAAGATAAAGCTACACTTGATGGAAAACGCATTTTATACCATCGAAGGGTTCCTTCAAGCACCAATTTAAATTTATTGTAATTTCAATTTTACATGAGTATGTTTGGACGTGACTATTGTATAGTTCAATAAAGAATTTGATGTAATAATAAGGAATGAAGATTGTTGAATTCTTGGCTTCCGGTTGGAACCGCGTGTCTCGGATTTCTTCACTGCCGACGTTTTGTTCTTCGTTGCAGAAAAACTTCCTCAGGGCTGCTGCTGGTGGTGATGCATGCCGCAGACTCCGTCTCATGAAATCTAGTAGGTCGTGGTTAGGACTAAAGAGACCCTAAAACGATAAAGGAAATAGAAAAGACGATAAGAAGATAATAAAAATCCACGATGAAAAAACTAAATGTATAAATAATGTGAGAAAACGCTACAAAGTTTTTGTTTATGAGACTTTTTTTATAAAACATAGTAGGCGTCTTTTGTTTGATTCTCTTGTCAAAAGTTCACCCATGACTTTGTTTTTTTACTAGCGTCAGTTTATTGTGTAAAATGAGTGAAAAACGTGTTTGTCCACGACTACTCAATAAGCTGTCAAATATTCTTGTGCTTGGTCAAGGATAATGCTAATCATAATTCAATACCAGCAGCGAATTAACCATTATTCAGTCATGGTAACCATCGTTGTTTATGGTGTGAAGTAAATTCTAGTAAAATTCTAGCAGACCTTAAAGTCACCTTAAAATAATTTAGAAAATATTCGGACTCGTAACGTTTATATTTTTTGTTGACCGTTACATTACTTTCTTTTCGTATTCTAACGCCCCTGTCTCTCAGGACCTTTTTGTTTTAGTTTCAGATAGTATGCGGACTTTAGATTATCCTCTTAAGCCCCTTACTTTTAGTTTCGGAAATTCATCTGTAGATGTTGCCCATGGTCAGGGAAATCAATAATTTAATCGATACTTCTTGCTGATGTATGCGGAAATTGCGTAGTGCATTTTTGACGTATTTCCTTCTTCTTGGAAAAATCTCTCGAGAACATTCTTGTACGTAGCTGTCGCCATTGCAGACGTGTTTCTGGCATTTCCGATTTTTGCAGTTTTATTTGAAGATGAACGGCTTCGAGATGTTTCAGTTTGGCTAGATTAATTTGAGTCGAAAGCCCCACTGTCGTCGTTTCCGTCAATTTTATCTTCATCTGCATTTTTCGTTTAACACGTGTTTGTACGACGTGTTTCGTTATCGTTCTCGTTGGGAAAAAACTAGCGGAAGACTATAAGTTCTTTGTATTTTTAGTTTGTTGATTAGGAATGTATTTTCTTTTATGTAGAGTTTTTTTTTTCTTAACGGAAAATGTCTTTTCTGCGTTGTCGTCGAAGCTACCTTTTCTGCGTTGTCGTTAAAGCTATATTTTCTGCGGTGTCGTCGAACCTACCTTTTCTGCGTGGTCGTTTGAAGATACTTACTACACAATAGGAGTCTCCGCCTGGATAGCGTAAGACACCCAATCACTGTTGTTCTTATTGACAAACATATTATCGTATCGTGTCGTGTCGTATCGACATATGTCTTTGCATCATATCGCAATGACAAAACATCGCATCGAAAAGACTGCTGTGCCGTATTAGAGTTTATTTTTTTAATTGTCTTTGGACAATATTTTGTAGTATATTGGGTCCTTTTTGTATAAACTAACGAAATGTTCAATTATATCTAATCTGGGTAAACTTTACTCATATCTTAAATAATTTTGATAATATTTTCTTTAATATTAATATATTGTATATAATTGTACATATTACTGTGTACGGGCTTAAATGTCGATGAAAATTTATTTATTTACGAAAAATTTTCTCAGGGCCTGAAAACTTTGATTTTTGTGAAATTGGCAATACGACACGAGGTCCATATATCGTATTCAAAAGTGATACCGGCTTGAATTGAATTGTAAATGGTGAAAATATAAGTGAAATGTGAATGTGAAAATATATCTTGAACAATGCTTTTCTAACTCATGAACAGGTAAGTAAAACTCAGTCAACGTTAAAATTGTTTATTTCTGAACGTGGCAACTTCACACAATACATGCAATGTCAAAAATAACCTCAATACGACGCATAAACAGATTCTAACAATTTCATGGAAAATTTTTAACAAAATACAAATCGAAGTCGACAAATACGTAAGTTATTCACGTTTTAATAGTGTCATGACAAATGTGTAAGTGTTTTGAAATGCAAAAATTATTAAAAACGCAGAAAAACAATAAAACTTGTTCTTCGGTACCCTTTTAATAAATTTCAATCCGTTTTCAGTCAAAAGGCACGATAATTATCCACGTGGCTAATGCCTTCCAACAGATGAAATGTGTAATTGTTTATTGTAGTTTTAAAAATACAGGAAAAACGATAAGACTCGTTCTTGTCTGTCCTTTTAATAATTTTAAATCTGTTCTAAGACAAAGTCACGATAATTATACTCGTTACTATTGCCTTCTAACAAATTAATTGTGTGGTGATTAATTAAAGTTTTAAAAACACAGAAAAACGATACCAACTCGTTCTTGCTGCCTTTTCAATAATTTTGAATCCGTTTTAAGACAAAGTCACGATAATTATACTCGTTACTATTGCCTTCTAACAAATTAATTGTGTGATGATTTGAACACCAAAATTTTACAAAGTTTAAACAATTTTGAAAATATTAATAAATACACTTATAATTACCATACTTGAAGCTGAACTTAACTGTTAACTGGACCAAGGAAGACTAAATTGAACGCGTTTGCGTCGCATTTTTATATCCAAAATTTTCAAAAAAACTTGTCAGAAAATAAAACATAACCTCAAAATACAAAATTAAAATTAAAATTTCTCCAAATTGACTAAATAAATCCTAACTCTAACAAAAGAAAAATGATTCTAAATTTTTATTTCCCAAGCCGGAGCGCATTAAGCTTGGTCATTTTTATCTTGCCCCCATCAGGCAGCTTGAGCTCAAAACGTCGCATGTTGCCCCTCTTATTCCTCAGGAAATTCCTGGGCAGCTTCTGGATGGCCTCCTCCAAGTCAATAGGGTCCTCGGGCAAAGGTGGAGATGATGAAATCTCCTGACAAGATCTGACGTTCCCCTCGACCTCCATTGGGATCTCGATGTCGGGAGTTTTGGGGCGGAATAACTTGTCCGGCATTGCCTCCGTGTCAGAATCCTCTCCGAAGAGTTCCTTGAACTTGGCCTTGAGCCAGTTCTTTGTCGTAGTGCCCTCGATGTCAAGAAAATCCTCCGGAACAAGGTTATGGCAACTCTAATATAAACAAAACATCTTTAGATAATTAAATACATTAAATTTCTTTTTAGGTTCCGGCATTCTAGAACGAGTTGTATGTTTTTGAAATAAAAATTCAGAAATTGGGAAATTTTTAAGAAATAAACAAAAATTTGAAAAAAGTGTATCCTTTTGATTTCCTTAAATATATCCAGCCCAGGTAAATAACACAGCAATATGTTAGGTATAGTTATTTGCCAATTTATCATTTTGTTATATTTTTACTGACTTAATCGAAGTAAAAATTATGTTTCATTTACACTCTTTCTTTTTCATTGATTGATATGGTTAGACATTTTTTTAAAATAAATTTGCGTAATCTGTATCGATTTCATTTTGTTACTTTACTGGACTGTTTTAGTAATTACAGTTTCAAAAGATTACTTGGCGCTCAACCCTTTTTGAGTTTGTTCACTATCGTTTATTTTTCGTGCTTTATGCAAATTTTTATTTAAAAAAAAATTGTTCAAAGAAATACCCTTCCGAATTCACCTCAAACTCCGACTAAACTGAGCTATGGCAACAAAACAGGTACCAATCTACTTACAAACAAAGTGTATGTCACAGACTGACATTTTAAAATTTGTTTTGCCCCCTCGCAACTGTTTATAGCCCTACCACATCGTCTAATATAGTCTTACCACATGCTTTCAGTAGCATTATTATTTAAATTGTAATTCAAAATTCTTAGTATTAGTATTTGTAGTCGAGGACAAAGTATAGTATACGACTTGCTATAATGACTATTATTACTCACTCACCATGCTCGTTCATGTTGCCAATATCCTCGGTAATAATCGTGCTTGTGTATAATAATAATCGGTAATAATAGTGTTGTGTATAATATACTATTTACGCAAGTATTTATGAGTTAATATTTATTCAAATATTTACGGTTATTTTTCAGTTTCCAAATTTATTTAGCCATAAAATTTTTAGTGCTCACCGACGACTGTTTGGTTTAGTTTCATAACACACAATCAAATATTGATCATAGAAAGTGGTCCACGAGAATCGTTGTTTCAAATTGATCCAATTATTTTTAATAGAAATACTCTATTTTTAAATCGCTATTCAAACTAACACATCCCTCAATTCGATGACTTATTTATTAATTTATGATTATTTTATAGATTTCCTTGAATCCTCTTCAATCAAATGTTACATTATCAAAAAGTCAAACCAAAATCCAGTTCACATTTTCTTTGTTCATTTTGATTATGACATCCCTATTGATTTATCGATTGTGGCTTCTCCTCCGGCTCCCAAATCTTACAGCTTCGAAAGTAATACGCGGAAATTAGTTCGTCGTTTGATTTGCAACCGTTCAGAAGTTACCTGCCCCGAGGAGAACGTCATTTCCCCGATGAATTATTCATTCCCGATCCTGCGGCAGGACAAATAATGTGACACGTACGCCACGCCGCCGCCGCCGAAAATATTTGCGCCGGTAGATTTTAGCGACGCCGACGCGACGCATTAACCGTGCAATTTTTGCCGAAGGGGAATATTTCGAAATTCCGATAGTGGCTTATTATTATGCGTGAGATCGCCCTATGTTCGAAATCATGCAGAATCGAATGCGTGGGACAGGGAATCGATGATTGGATGCTTTTTCGTGCTTCGTATAGGAACGTTTTCGCACATTTGGGAAAGCTGAAATCAGTGTAAATGCGAAAAGCTATCGATGATAGCGTAATTTAGAAACAATCGAATTATACTAAATCTAAAAGTTACACGCAAGGTCTATCAGTCTGTAAATCAGAGTTTATTCCAAGTATTTTACAAGGTTTTCTTTATATTAGTTTAATCGGGTTATGTTTTAGTACCTAGAAATTGTATCCTCGTTTATCTGCTCTAGGTTATGGAAGTTATGTCGGCGTCGTTTGTGGAAACGGAAGTCTCCTAACGATTAAATAAGGGCGTCTGTGCGCGAGCGATACGTTTATGACCATCACAAACTTGCAACTAGGTATTAGAAACTGAATCCGGAATATTTAGAGGAAATTAATGTATGCCTTCGACAGCAAAAGTAACTACTTTGTATACAAAATTGTTTGCACATTTCATAGAGGGCTGGAAAATCAAATACGGATTTCAATACAAGTACAGCATTGAAATTGAAATAAAAACAGGAATATACGTTAAAATTAATTGACGTTCTAGCTTCGGAATAAACTCATACATATCAATAATAGGAAATTACAAGGGAGATGAAAACGGAAGAAAATTAATTGAAACCTGTAAAGAAAGGAAACTTGAGAACAGTAAGGAAATGAAAATAAAATTTATTAAATCCTAATAGGTACGAATAAAATATAGGAAAACGAGAAAATGCAAGAAGTTAAGTAATGTTAGAAGTAATTGGGGAATTTATATAACTGCTCAAAATAGAGCAGAAATTCTCTAAAGAACTAAACAAGAACATACATAAATTATTTTATTTGTATTTATTTTCTTCTAACATTCTCAAGTACTGAAATAAACGGTAAAAAAGATTTTTTTAATACGAAAAAGTAGCTATGAAATTTTACAGAAACTGAAGTATTTTTATGTGTCAAATAATTATAAAAGTCAAATTCCATTAGCTAGTGCTACGTTTTAGTATTATTTAAAAATTCTTTTTGCCTTTTATTTTATTACCAGAAGATATTAGAAGAAAATAAAAGAAGGATTCAACTTTTAAATTCTGCATAATTTTTATCTTAACAATTTCGCTGTAAAATTGTTAGGAGAGGAAATGATTATTAAGATTCCTTATTTTTACATGTAAAATCCTATATTTGGAAAAACAGTTTTACATCTCGTATTGTCAATAACTTATGGCAGTTTGATAAATGAGGGCGAAGCAAATAAGTGAAAAAAGAGACCTTCATAACGTATTGTACACGATACTTTTTTGCATATTGATTATGAAAGATGAGAAATTTGACTTAAAAGTATTTATTCGAAATTTTAAAGTTAGAAAAACGTATTATTCTTTGACAATAAACTTGGAAGAAATTCGTCAAAGCATTAAATGAATTTCGGATTGTATCAATTGTAATCCAAAAATCAATATGGACTAGTATGTAATGAATTGAATAAAATATTAAAAAAGTGCTGCTTTCATGTTTCATTATGATGTTTTGTTAAAAAACCAACTTTCATAATAAATATGCAAACAAATAAATTTAATAAATAAATAACTTGTTTAATCAAATCAAATAAAAAGAAATATTCATTTAGGTACAAGAAATGAATATTTAACTAGAAGAAGCCTGTTTGATAAAATTCGGCAATCTGGTCACACTAAATTGGAGGATCAAATAAGAATTTTAAAAGAATTTGTTGTAGCAAATACAAAATGTCGTAATGACCAACTTCATAAGAAAATTTCATTTTTTATATCCGACTTTAAAAAGAGATGATTTTTAATCAAAAATAAAACCTGGTTAGACGCATCAATTAGTTTTTTCAAATATGACAGCCCTCAAGATAAAAAAAATGGTCGCCCTAGGAGGATTTTTGAAGAATGTTCAAATCGAACAAAATGACACAAAACTGAGGCCTTGCGGGCCAACCATTCACCTGAAGAATTGTCTTTTGCTGCTCAAATTAATTTACGTTCTGTAGGTCAAATAAAAGCATCGAAAATAGTAAAAGAAGTCACTGCAACTATACCGACACAAGCAGCAAAATATCGAACAGCCTATGAAAAATTTAGTATTCCACAAAAAAGACGACTTACAGGAACTGAAGCACTTGCTATGTATGTTGAATCCAAACTTAGCAGGCATCAATATAACATAATTCGAGAAAATAATAAAGACAGATTCCCATCTTATAAAATAATTCAGTCAGCCAAAACAGAATGTTATCCGTCAAAAGAAAATATATCGATTACAGACACTGTTGCAGAAGTCAGCCTACAAGCTCTTCTTGATCATACAGCTTGTCGCCTTTTAACAACACAAAAAGAAGTTTTCAAAAGTCAAAGTCCAGATGATTTTCAAAAATTACTGTTGATTTGCAAATGGGAGTTTGATGGATCTGTACAATCAGAATACAAGCAAAAACTTAACGTTGACTCAAATGCCAGTGATGCTAATATATTTATTTCATCTCTGGTACCAATAAGATTGATTTCAAATAAGACAGAAGAACAATAAGCAATAATTTTTTGGCAAAATAAAAGAATATCTTCAACACGTTACTGCAGACCCATCAGATTTCAATTTTAACATGAAATAACTGAACTATCGAAAAAGGAAAAAAAATGCATGGAAGGACAAATACAACAATTAAATTCAATGATTTACAACCTCAATAATACAAACATTGAAGTCAGTTACAAAATGGTTTTTACAATGGTAGATGGGAAGGTATGTAATGCGGTTACTGAAACCACCTCTACACAGCGATGTTTTACATGTGGCCTTACATCAAAAGACTTTAATAATCTTGAAAAAGTAGTACAGAACATAACTGATGTTTCAAGACTGGAATTTGGTTTATCGGTACTTCATGCCTGGATAAGGTTTTTTGAATGTGTTTTACATTTTGCCTATAAACTTGCGCTAAAAACATGGCAAATTCGTGGAAATGAAAATAAATTAGTTATATCAAAAACAAAAGAACACATTCAAAAATGAAATGGGTTTATTAATGGACAAGCCCAAGACGAGATTGCCATCATTGGTACTTCCGAATCCCGTTTCTTTAATAATCCAGAATTATCTGCGGATATTACAAAGATTGATGTAAATATTATAAGGAAATTCAAAATTATATTGCAAGCACTATCCATCCAGTGCTCATGAAATTGACATCGAAAAATACCGTATTTACGCTTTAGATACCGCAAAACTTTTTATACAAAAATACTCTTGGTACCCTATGCCGCCAACTGTGCACAAAGTATTGTTTAAGGTCCTGACGTAATAGCACATGCTTTGGTTCCAATAGGCCAGTTAAGTGAAGAAACTCAAGAAGCAAGACATAAGGAATTTAAAAAATATAGAGAATGTTTTTCTGGAAAGATTTCTAGAACCAAAACAAATGAGGATATAATGAACTTATTGCTGATAAGCTGATAAGTAAATTACCTAAGAAAAAAGCTATGCCCTTTGACAAAGATGTTTTAAATTTATTAAAGTCACCAGATATCAGACTTCCTTTGGAATATGATAGATCAACATCAAATAGCGGCAATGAATCAGATAATTCTTGAAATAATTCTTAATCAACTTTAATATTTATACATTATTGTCAAAATTATATTAATTTCATATTTTTTTACTATAAAAATTAATAAAACCTTTTTTTCCAAAAATTAGTGTGCTTGGCTCCACTGTGAGCCGTGGAAATGAATGGCGGTTCCTTTTAAATACAGTAGCCTTAAAAATTGAATCATCAGCGGCTTGAACCCAACAGTATATTAAAAGTTTCTAAATAATTTAATTTAATTTAATTGCCTGAGATTAATTATGTTTATTTAATGGACAATATTTGTTGTTTTTTCGACTTGGTTTTATGAAGTTGGTTTTCAAGTTTCATTAATTAAGAACACATCTCGAATATGTTTTCTATTAATATTAAATAAACCAAGATCATTTTATTTTTTAAAATTTCACTTCAAGGGGCAATCGATTCATTAGCTTTTCTCATTGTTCTAGAAAATGCATTTTAAAATTGAACATTGCAAATACTCTGTTCAGTTTATAATTCTAAATGAACTTACGATTAGTGAAAGAAACGCCACTATAAAACATTAAAGCAGGAAATAATACAAAATTATGAAGTGAGTGAATATTACATGGAAACTTCCTGTGTCCGTTTATTTCCAAATGAAATTTCTTTTTAAAATGAACTTGCATCAAATAAACTACAAACTGATTCAAGAATTGGAAATGGAATTAAATAAGAACGTGACGTGATGTCCACTTTTCTAAATTATAGAAATTATAGAGCAGACGTTTGTATTTGTTAATTTATTTTTTATCTGTTTTTAAAATTTATTTATAAAGTTCTTTAATTTTTGCTCAAATCAAAATTTACGAATCTTTAATATGGAAAAGAAGTACTCTAAAAATAGAATAAGAGCTAACACTGAATGCAGTAACGAGAAGGAGGGCAGTGATAATAAAAATATCAGCAGCCTTAAAAATGTTCTTCTGTAACAAAGACAAATCGCCAATGAAATACAGAAGAACAACGCGCGGTTCCACCGGAAGCCAAGGAGAAGACAAAACATCGTAGACATTATAAAGACGAACATCTTCAAATTATCACGCAATCTTAACATCAAAAAAGATTTTTCTTAAATGTTTGGGTTGACATGAGAGAAAATAGATTAATTAGTCCATACCTTCTGCCACTTTCTTTCAAAATTACGCGAATTCTTTTAGAACGTTTTCTAAGCGATCTTCCAGCAGTACAGTTTACTCCTGCGTTTTTTTCTTGGAGTGAATGCTACTTTTGCCCTACGAGATAGATCACATAAACCGTATTATATTAAATTGAAATTAAAAGAAAATATCAAATAAATTGGAAATTTTTGATTAAAATCTGAAATTCATGAAAATGCAATAAGGAAACAGATACAATGTAATTTTATACGAAATTTCTAAGGCAAAGGAATTCAATGAACCAAAACTTATGTAATCTATTACATCGCTCATTCTGTAAATATTAATAAAATCTTTTTGTCGAAGATTCCTTACATAACAATGCGACCGATAATCCGCTTATAATCGTTATTGGACGCCATGTTAACCGTTTCAAAATATAATCACGTACAGAAACCGCCCGTTTGCAATTGCAACAATTGAACATCACAATAATAATTAATTTATTCCGGTAATCAAGCGTGAAATTACACGTTGTTATATCGGACAGTCACGTGCGTCCTAATTAACCCGAGATAAAATCGAGTCAAATCAGAAACAATTAATCGATCTCCACGTATAAAATCGGCGCGCAAACAGAACGCGCCCGCGTTTTAGGTAAATTGCTATTTCGGAGCTCGATGCGCAAAGTTTAAACTAGTTTCGAGTTCCCGTTTCCTGGCCCGTGAATGACAATAAGATAAGAATTCCTGCGCTCATTATAATTTCTATAAAACTTCGGGGGTTTTTATTGCAGTGCCGGTTTAATTAGCGAATTACTGCGAGCTCAGCCACCTGCACACGAGCATAAATTTCGGATCTCGAGTGGAGTTTCGTTTTAAGTATTTTCTGCAGTCGGAGTTTGTAAAATGGCTAGTCCTTACGGTAACTGCGACGTTGTTTTTGTTTCTTCGCTCGGAGGAACGAGGAAATTTCCTCTGCAAGCTGATTCTCTACCACTGCTGCTGTTGGCCTAGATTCTTTAATGGCGCTTACGCGAATGCACGCTCTGGTTTAGATTTAAAAGAAAATCTAGTACACCCCTCATTAAAACTCCAGCCTGTATTAACTGAAGATAACACCTGATATTCATTAAAGCCAGTTAGGAGCTCGTATAAATTAATTTTAATCTAAGGCGTTATTTTAAAACCTTTTTATTTGAATACGTTTCGTGATAATTGCATTTGTAAATAGTTGACATAATTCAATTAAAGAATTTTCAATTTACTCAACTATGTTAAATTCTTAAATAATTTTAATTGCTTTACAGTTTCTAAATTTTCGTAGATATTTTTTTACTTGAATTGAAAAACTAAAAGTCTGTTCTGTTTACGAGCTTTTCTTAGTGTAATAAGTAATATAGTACTTAAGGCCCGGTTTATTCACTTTCAATTACCTTTATTTTCTGATTTATTGCCATAGTAAAAATTGTACAAATAATAGTTACTATGGGAATAAACTTAAGGTCAAAATTACTTGAAAGTGAATAAACCGGGCCTAAATCTTATATAAAAGTGAATATCTGCCAGTAACATACAACTGCATAATTAAGATTGAATGGTTTTTCCAACTGTTTAAGTTAAAGCTTGAAGTACACGTTCCTAAATGGTTCAGTTCGTAATTTATGGAAGTTCACTGCTCAATGGTAGCAGCATGTGTTACGTTTCCCAGCGGAAGAATTTTTCTACTCAGTTTAATTTAAATTGCGAATGTTATAAACGTATTCCTTTCCGGGTTTCACGGACCGAAAATTAATAAAAAAGCAAATAAAGTTGGTCTACTAAGAGATGAGATACGAGCTCGCATAAATACATCAAAACGTACAAAGTACATAACAATTTCCCGGAGCGTTCGTTCCAGTATCTATGCTCCGGTTATCGTTTTACGAGCCGCTTGAAAACTTCATTATTAATACATTTTCACTCCGGGGGTCGCAGACACTAGCACCGGGGGAAGTGGCTGCTGTTTCCTGGCACGTAACCCGGTCGGAGTTGTTTTTGCTTTTTGTTTTCGTGTCAGTTGCTGATGGAGCACGTTGGACGATAAGGAGGACGCACTTTCGAAGCTCGTCGACTGAAAAATGCCGCCGGTATCACGTAAACGATCAAAAGGACGCGTTCACGCTTAGTTGGACGTCCTCGAACGAAGGCTCTTTGCGCACGGCAACTTAGTTTCGGGCGAAAATAAATAGTGCAGATGGCACTCAAGTATCTTCGATGTTTTCTCGCCCGAGGCGGGTTAATAAAAAAAAAATCACGGAAAGCTTTTCTGAAAAAACTCAGTTAGATTTACGATCTATGAATTTATTACAAAAATAACAAATTTCAAATATTTCAAAGCAAATTGTTAACGTGACGAGAACGTTTTTAAATAATTGGCTTTGAAATAAAGAATGAACTATTTTAAATGAATTGCCGGATATGAGAAGGATCTCATCATGAAAGTGGAAATTGTAATCAAAGTTTCGTTTAAAATGTGAACTTTTAACGAAGTATCGAAGAACTGGACCAGAACAAACGCGTCGTGACTTCATCGGGTCATCCAACTAGATGCTGCGGCATCGAATGCAGCAGGAGCTCGGTGCAGGGAGCATTAAATCGAATTAATGGGGATGAAGCTGGCACACATGCAGGGGACAGAACAGTCCTCGACTCCGCAAGGAAGCGTCAAAAGCGATATCGAAGGTATTTACTCGAAGAGAGTCGACCGTCTCTATGGCGACCGAATCCTAATCATCGGATACATTGTCGAAACGGGGAATGCATTTATTGCGTCCGACGGAATTTCAAATTCGCCGACGCTTCTTGTAATGGAAAAGGAAACAATCAGTGTGCCAAAGGAAAACGCTTTGACTAACAAATTTTCAGTGACGGGTTATTTTCCGGAAAGATTTTATCAAACCACTATTACCATCTTATTTACTATCATAGACGTAAAATATTTATTTGGCCACCGACAAAAATAAACAAACCACAAAACATATAGATATTATATGAGGCTAATGATTCTTATCTCCTCATGAGGAATTATCTATCTATTATACAATGAATTAAATTAAATAATATTGGGTGCAATGAATATCTTAGAATAGTCGATAAATTCTTTCTGGTTAGCCTCTGTAATATTCGCTTGGAACTAAACATTTGTTTGCTACTTTAAACACACAAAAAAATAGAAAATTTGATTCTTTATAATCCCTTTGTGAGCTTTATTGAATGACAAAAATCTCATTTCTTCCGCATGCGAAAAAAATACGTAAAGCAAATTCTTGGGAAACACGGCAAATTCGTTCCGAGTTTATCTCTTTATTTGGAATCGCGTCGGAGGTTAGGGAGGGCTTGAATTGTTTTACAACTCTTATTCCATGATTTTATTGTTTGATACCCCTTTTGTGTAGGCCGTTACGTCTCGCAACGATACGACCACTTGTTTATTTTTCTTTGAGGATGCGCACTTTCGATTTAGTTTCCGCCGACCGACCATCTATGATGTGTTTATGGAACCGTTTTATATGAGACGCTTTTTGTTTTTATAACCTTCAGATGTGGTGATACTTTTTCATTTTGACCAACAATCGAGGAAGAAATTCACTATTCCATTTTCTTCTTGAAACTTTAGACGTCGATTGAAAACCAATACGCACGACAATCGAAATTTATTCGAAACCGTTTTCTTTTCGAATTTCCGGATTACATTCAATGCAATCGGTCAAAATCAGTTTCAAGTAAATTGAAATTGTGAATGCAAGAAATGCAACAAACGTAGTTCGCGCGCGCTGAATATCAAGTGACCTAAATTCGATTTTCCGCGCCAGCGAAATATAAAAATCGCTTACAACGCAACAAGGAAAATTTGGAAATCCTACTCACGACGTTTACTTAATTTTCAGGTGGAATTTCTTGGCAAAAGTTCACAAAACCACCACTTTTATCTCAACCTAATTTGAACTTCCACATCGTAGACAAGGTCGGAAGTTTATTTGTAAATAGAACTAAATACTTCACACTGTTGAAACAAAACAGAGAAAACATTACATTTTTGATTCTTGTGAAAATTGAAAGTTGCTGTGCACCATTAACAAGGTGAAAGTTTTATTAATTCGTATACATCGTAAACCCTATTTGACGCTTTCATTATTATTAACTGAATTTGATGATCCTCTGATGTTATGAAAAAAGCAAAAGTCATTAAGCATCCCACTTGTGCGAAGAGGATACTACTACAATCTTAAATTCATTAGATTTACGCCAGCAAAACACGAGAATCGCATACGTCGTAAATTTCGAAGTCGAACCTCGAGAGACGAAAAAGCGCGCTTGAAAAACCTCACCCCCAGCAAAACAGGAAGCCCGTCGGGTGCCGTTGCAGCGGCGGCCCAAAACGCGTGTGAGGGAAGCGTGTCAAGTGCCATCTCGCGGCCGTTACTTTCTCGAAGCGCAGGAAATGGAAAAGTTGAAGGATAAAACGTGTTCCTGCGCCCGTTTCGGCGTTTGATGCTGCATTGCATTACACGGATCTGTATTCATGAATTCTAATGAAACATGTATGTGTGTGTGTATATGGATACAAACTGCGTCTATAAAGCATATTTACTGCTTACCGTATGAAGCTTTTACTGCGTGCACGACATTAACTCTTTTTTTTATGAGGGCAAAAAATGGCAAATGAGCTGCGGCTCAGCGATTTGTGCTTGCTGAATAATCTATCCATAAAAGATAATGGCTATATGAAAAGTCCTTTTGCCTAGAAATTTCGTAGATTTATTAAAGAAAATATGAACAATTTTCGTTAACATTGAGAATAAAGATAGCTCCTTCTTTTATGCCATTTAAAATTCTTTATAAAATTAAGTCGATACTGATTTTGTTGAAATCGAGAGCTCCAACTGTAGGGATTTCTTCCGGAATATTGTTTTTGTTGTTTGTACTTATGACATTCAAACTTGCATTTTGTTTTATTGATAAATAACATTTAAAATTCCTTATAAAATAACTTTATTAATTAATTATAAATTAAATTCAGGGTCTGCTTTCTTGCAAGAGCTCAAGCTATACATAGTATATTTATTGCAAGTCAAAGTTAGATCGAAAGCTTCGAATTTGTGCCTCTCAAGATAAAATCATTCAGAAATTTTCATTCGCATTTCATAATTAATGTCGATTCATATGTCAAACGAAGTCTTGATGATACTTTTCAATTTTTAACTTAATTTGTCAAGTGCATAGCTAAACGATATCGAAGGAAATGATTCGGAAACTCTACTTCAGAAGTTCGAATAATTCAAGAGAATTAATCACTTTATTTTTGCCAAATATTGCTAAAAGTTAGTTTTGCTTGAAAAGAAATATACGAGTTGGATTCGACCGTTCGAAATTTGCCGTAGAATCTGAACAAGTTATTTAAACAATAATCACTCTTTCACTTCAGGATGTATTCGGAAAGAATTCTTCTTGTGCTTCGAGTTTGCAAAATAAATCTCAGATAAGAATGGCAAATTCTTTATTTTTCTGCCTCGGTGTTTTAGATATGTAAAATAATTTCCACTCATTTGTAAAATAAGTCGGATGAATAACGGAAGTTCTTTTTTCCTGTAGGTTATAAATTACATCATCTTTTTCACATCACGAAACGCTTTACCTTCTCGGCGTGTTCTTTTGTTCCAGAACGTATTAATTATAACTTTGCCCTGAACTTTGCACATAAATCTGGGTAGTTTTGCATAGGCCGTGTTTGTCTGATCTTCCTTCCCGGAGGTAAACTGAAGCGTGTTCGTTAATTCGAAGTACGCAGTGGCTTAATCTATTTACACTTTTCTTTGTACCATTAATCCGTCTTCGTATCCGCGTAAGTCTTCTTTCCGTCCCTCACCTTTATGTGTTTTAGGAGGCGTCCGGATCCTGATCCCGATTTTAGGGTGCTCGCCCTCGGTTACTTTCGCATTCAAGGCGTAACGAAATCGGTTTTCATAGCTTACTCGATTTTCTCTAGCCGTTTGTTTTACTGCTCATTTTCAGCGGTGAATTGTTAATTATTTATACGGGCTGCGTTCCGCTTGTGAGCGAGCGCTCCGGCCCTGTTAAGCGTTCATTACCAATTTAGGACCTTAATGAAACGGATACGCTTAGTTGTCGGCGCATTTACATTCTAACGGTCAAACTATCTGCAAACTTCATTAAATCGCAAAATACTATTGCACGGCTTTCACCCCTGCGGCGTACTCATCTCTTCGAGCTTAAAAGTTAAAACTTTCACACTTGTGATAAACCTATTCACTCCAAATAAATATACCTAGTACTTTCGGTTTCGGAAATTTTTTTAATGAATTGTTCTACTTTGCATCAATAAAAAAAGGCGATTCTAAATTTTAAATGAGAGCAAGGTCAGGAGAATAATAATAATAATAGTGACTTTATTTTTCCAAATCTTGAACAGTTTTAAGTTTAAAGCAAACAGTAACTTTGAAAAATAGATGAATTACGTAATAATTCACTGCTCTTACGCTCAACCTAGAAATTTAGAACTAAAATGTAAATTTGTAATACATGGCATATATCTAAATAACTAAACTAAATTACTAAATTACTAATCGCTACAAACTTGACAATATTTTGTATTTTAGAATAAAACATCCTCCAAATATGCTTCATTCCTCTGAGAGGACACTAATAATTAATCTAGTTTGTTTTTTAAAACTTTGACTGTGATCCATTTAATAAAAAGTATTTTGAAGAATTGCGGAAGAAGTTTTTAACTGACAAGAATTTTTATACTTTGGGGTATAGAGTTATAAATAAGTAATAAATATCAATCTAATTTGATTTTAAACTTTGACAGGTCTATTTATTGATAAGTATTTTGAAAAATTGCGAGCGAAATTTTTTAACTGACAGATTTTTTATACTTTGGGGTATAACGTTATAAACATGCAGACGTTGTAACTGTAGGTTCTTTCGAACATGGTCGTCCTATGCAGCGGAGGCGTCAATAATAGCCCTTTATTTCTAATATCAGTCAGTCATAAATGATATTTTGTTGTACAGGTATTTTGGATATCCACTCTGTATAATTTTGTGAAACAGACAACCAGAATAGAATAGAATAGAGGGTTCTCCTATCCTTCATATTTAGCCAGTTCGTGTCTAACAATTTATGTGTTATTCTTTGCCTTCTACGAACACCAAAAATGAGCCTTAAACATGAATTTTGTACTACTTGTATTCTTCTGCTTGTATCACTGTCAATGCAGAGGCCGTAAACGACATCAGCAAAATTAAAATTAGGTAAAACCAAGGAATCACAAAGTAGCGTTTTAACTTTACTGGGTAACACATTTCTTTTTGCATATATTAATTTAAGCACCGCATATGATTTTCTTAAGCAACTTGATATATGTTCTTTGAATCGTAAACTAGTATCAATCAACAGCCCCAAGTTTTTTACTACTTTCACAAATGAAAAAGGAGAATTGTTGATTTTTATAGTGAGGTCAGCTGATGTACCTTTCCTACTGAACAACATGCAAGCAGATTTAAGGGGGTTTATGATTGGTGAGTGTTCGTGTGAAGCCTTTACTAGAGAGTTTAAATCTTCATTTATTAATTTACAAGCTATTTCCCGTTCTGTGTTTTTAAAAGAAGAATGTAATTGCGTGTCATCAGCATATATGTGTAAAGAACAGTACCTTAATCGTGACGCAAAATTGGCCGTATATAGTGTAAACAGAAGCGGTCCCAATATCGATCCTTGTAGCACACCGCTAAAAATTACAATTTCTTGAGATTCTCGACCATCAACCATTACTTTCTGCGTACAATCAGTAAGATAATTCTTAAGCAAGAGACAAACATTATCAGATAAACCTATAAAATGTAAGATTGACAATAAGTACTTCATGATTAATGCAGTCAAAGGCCTTACTGTAGTCCAATAAAACTAAAATCGTATCTAAGCCTGCGTCAGCCGCTCTTAAAATATCATCCGTAATGTTAAGCAAAGCTGTCATACAACTATGTAACAGTCTAAACCTGACTGTATGGGAGGCAAAATATTATTTAAGTTAGTATATTCACGAAGTTGCATTTCAAGAACCTTTTCAAATATTTTTGACATTGCTGGCAAAATACTAATTGAACGTAAATGTAGTAATTCAGAGGGATTTTTGACTTTTGGTAAAGGTGTGATAATTGCTTGTTTCCATGCAGAAGGAAAAGTGTTATGCTGCAAGCAACAATTAATTATATGCGTGATAAATGTAAAAATATAAGGGCAACAGATTTTTAGCATTGTAATATTAATTCCGTCTGAACCAAAAGCTTTCGTTTTAATACTACAGACAATCTTGCGCACGGTTTCAGTATCAACACTTTGGAATTGGAATGGGACGTCATTGTTTTTTTTTTTATTATTGTAATAAAAATTGATCATTTCATCATTATCAATATTTAAAGTAGGTATACTATGAATAAAATAATCGCTAATAACTTCAGGATCGCTTAAAGTCTCAGGTATCTTATTTTTTATTTTGTTAGATATATTTAACTGTTGCAAATTTTTCCAGATGGCTGCAGTATTTGAAGTAGTTTTTTTTTCATTTCGTATTGAGTTTGTTGTAAAATTACGCATGTATTTATAATAATTCCAGTGTTCTGGGATTTCAGAACGTTTGAATCTTGATAAGGCATTATCTCTTAGCCTCATCATGAGCTTAAAATTTGGCGTTAACCAGGGAGTACTAGGTTTAGAAAAACGAGAGGTTTCGTAAGGTGCATGTAAATCAAACAGATTAATAAGGCACTGATTTAAAAAGTCGTTAAAATAAAATACGTAATGTAATGGGAGGGAGCGTAAATTATCACAAAATTTACCTACATCAATAAAATTAAAATCACGGTATGTTCTATATATACCTTTTTTTCTTCACGTTCAATCAAAATTTTACAACAAATTAAATCGTGGTCAGAAATGTGAACATCAATAACTTGTGCATCAGAAATAATGTTTATGTCGGAAGTAATAAACAAATCTATAAGGGTGAGGCTTGAGCCAGTACTAGAGTAGGACTATTAATAACTTGAGTCAGTTCAAAATTTTCCAAAGTTGTTTGCAATGCCAATGTAGCCGGGTTGTCTAACTTTAAAAAATCTATATTAAAATCTCCAACGCAAAACAAATTATTACAGACTGAAATGAAATCTGACAAGGAATTTTCAAAGTGTTCTAAAAAGTATTTATTATTTAAATTTGGAGTTCTTCACATAACACCAATAGCTATGTTTTCCTTTGGAAGAGAGACTAGTATCCAAACCTGTTCCAAATTCTCATCATAGTTAAATATGCTGTACTACCCCACCTCCCTGGCCAGGACGATCATGTCTTTCGATATTATAGTTATCAATCGCAACAGTGTTTGATGATATCAGAATTTAGCCAAGTTTCACCCCAATTACATCATAATCTCCAATGAGAACATGTTTAAAGTTTTTAAAATTAGCAATTAGAGACCGAACATTTAAGTGAGCAAGTTTAATGTTTATCATAACGACTAGCTACCTAATCAATCAATTCTATTACAATAGTAATAATAGTCATGTCAACTTAGTGACGAACTAACAAAATTAACAAAATGAAACTAAATTGCCAATAACGTTCTATTTCTATTTATCTTCTATTTATATTTCCTCTTCTAAAAATTATATTAATATAAAATAGAGACTTACTTAAAAATAGTCACAAATTGAACCAAAAAAGAATGGAAGAAAGAACCAAGGCACATATTGTACAAAATATATACAAATGTGAAATTATGAATTATTGAATGTACAGGTTGTTCTTAAATTAGATGAATAAACTTCAGATGTCTGTACGGGACCCCAAACATATTACTTTTCTTAATTTCGACGCTTATACTTGTGTGCACTCAGAGTGTTCTCCATCTTATTTTAACCTCATGTAATAATACGAGATGAAGATACTTTAAGTGTGAAATTTTTCAAACAAAGCCATAAAATAAGTTCAAGAAAAGAAAGATTGGATTAAGTTTAACATCATTTACAAATTGTCTCTTTTATTTTCTTTTGCTTTCAAATTTTATTCGTATATTATAATTTTGTTTCCTCTTCTTTAAACAACAATTGTGTTTATTCTTATTTTGATCACGTTCTTTTTTATGAATGTTTTAGAAAACCAAAATTTCCATGCTAGTATTTAGTACTAAGTTATTTAAAAAATATTCTTCGTACAGAAATGCTTCAAATAAGGATTAGATACTAGTTTAATTGAATTACTTATTATTTAGCAGACGTTAAATAATTTGTTCAGTCTCTTTCTATTGTACTGAACCTAATACTATTATATGGATTTTAGCGAATCGAAGATTAAAGTCGAGGGAATCGCCTGAAATTTAAGCGGATTTTCTACTTTGCAATAAAAACTGCTCGGTCACTTCAATGTTAATTTTTCAGTATTTTGTCTGTCACGGTCTTATTTTATTAATGGTTGGTCGTAGAAAAACGTTTTTAATCATTGGATGAAACCAACGAACAGATCCCCCAACATGTTCATTAATTTATAATGGTGGAGGATTAAAAATATACAATAACATTTCATTCAAGAAATTCTCAGATATTTAAATATTATTTTCTTGTTTTATATAATGAATTATCTCAAACGGACATGGATAGCTTCGTCAGGAGTGACGAAGCTATCAAGCGATAGTGAAATGTTGAGCATTTGTGCCATTTTTCAGTGTCCGTTTGAGATAATTCATTACACAATTTCACCGGACAAGAATCTACCTTAATTTCTTGTTTTAAGTAACAAAATTCAGATTATAAGTTAAGTCTACCACTTAAAGAGAAATATGTAAAAAAATAACCATTTTATTTAAGTAAAGTTTTTATTATAAAGGAGTCATTACTCAATCTTCGTGTAGTGCATCAATTCATACGCTCTATTTTATTTTGTTCTATTCAAAATATTTTTAAAGAAATTTTATTTACGTTAGATTATTGATTCCTTTAAAAATATTTGCTTACATACAGAACACCAATAGGACGATGCCTAACAGGCATTTAACATTTTGCGAACCGTGCATGTTCGGTGCATAACTCACATTCGAGTATCAGGCAATTAACTGCAAACCGAACGTGCACCACTTCATCCCGCTGTTTTTATCCTATTTCGTCGATCCCGAAATCGCATTTTCGCCCGAATTTGTTGCCGATTCAATTACGGGCAGACAGCAAACCTCGCCGATTTTACAAAAGGTTCGAATCCGGCTCGCTCTTTTATTTACAAACACACCGGCCGTAACGATCGAAGCCCCGCGGGACCCGTGCGTGTCGCCGTTGGTTGCCAGAACGCAGTACAAGCCGGAATTCAGTTAATGGGGATGGTAATGAAAATTTGAAACAAACCGAATTCCAACGCTTTATCAGCGGTTGAAGTACATACATCACGAATGCATTTTTTAACCGCACGTTTACACTCAAGAGGAATTCTTTTCGAATGTGTACAGCAAGTTAATTTATTTGAAAACAGAATTTGGTTAAAGTAAAATGTTATTAAGCCTTGTTGCTTAACTACGCTTGTGCTATCGAGTCTTTTCGAAGCTTAAAGTTTAAAATATTCATTTGTTTAGTATGTTAATCATCTTGCGTGCGGTGATCCAGCTTTTAGCAGAAGCAGCGGACTCTTTGAATAATACATCCCTTCAGCGTTAAACTGTCCCTGAATAATTTTGTGTCCTGGAATTTTAAAATTCCTATCGCCGAGCGAACCTGATCCTCGTTTAACTCGGGCCGAAGAAAAAAGCTTCATAAGAGGTATGTTAATTGCGCAGGAAATGTAATTTCGGGACGGATCCGCAAAGAAAGCGGCTTTCCGCGAGGAAAGCGGTTACACCGAAACTCGATTCGTTTTATTTACACATTTGCATTTTCGAAGTCGGGCGCCGGAACGCGTGATTTCAATGGACGCGGCGCGTCGTCGTCGTACTCCCCCGGAGCAAAGTTTTAATCGAAATTATGAAATTAATAGTTTCCCCGGGGATAATTATAATTACGCGAGGATTTGCCCCGTCGGATTTAATTAAAATGCGACCGGCTTTACATTCCTGCAATAACCGAAAAGTTTCCTCATACGCTGACACGTAACTCGTAATTGCGTCTAGTCTGATGATGTTGCATGGAATTTCTATGTGCTTTTTTGTAGTACTCTTCTGCAGAGTCATACGCGCACGAATTGTAATTTAGCTTGCAACGTGATAAAATTCGTTGTAATTTCAACTTTTAATTAAATTTATTGCCAAATGGGTTTAACTTTTTTTCTGTTTTTATTCACTAAATCCTCTGCGTTTACGAGTTTAACATCAATAAACAATAACTTTTTCCAATTGAATAAAAAGTCAACCAAACCATGAAACTGAAACCTATTGTTTTCTATTATTAGTTCAATTTGATCTTTCTAACATTTTTTTTTCAAAATATATTTACCAAGAGAGATTTTAGAGTTTCAACTTTAATATAAACAGGTAGAAACCGTCAGTAAAGTAGAAGAAATACTACGTGAAAAGCTCCTTGTTTAAGGTAAAATAAATATACTCAACTGTGACAAAGAGAAGGAATAAACGAAAGAAGAAAGTACCACATCACCGAACGTGTTTCAACTGAGACACAATTGCGGGAAAACTTTCCAATTCGAACGGTAATAATTTACGTTTCGCCGTGAATGCAGTAAACTTCGCAATACGAACTCTTAACCAAACTCAACTAAAAACAATGCCGATCTCTGTAATGGAGGCTTCCGCTTCAAGAGTAGTACAAATAACGCTGAGCCGTGATGTGAATAGACTATCTATAATGCACAGTCTGCCATGTTGAAATATGCAAACATTTTGTGTTTGAATACCAAGGTGGAAACGTTTTCTGATTACCCTGATTACCATTTTTTTAGTAATAAACTCAGAATCAAATGTTAATCTAACTTTCTTTCATGTTTGTATCTTCAGCACCGTCGACTGAGTACTTAGTTAACCCATGGAATTATTAATACAACCTCTAACTTTCAAGAATTTAGATTAGAGTCTACCTGGGACAGTTTTAGAAAGATTCTTTAATCATTCCCGGCGATATCCATTATTATTAGTAACTGCCACAGTGGTCGAAATGAGTAATTTAGGTGGACAAAAATAATTTCACGGGAGAACGTGGAAATATATTTATTAAATTATGAACGCCAGTCATAGAGAATGCATTTGCATTTACTACAAATTAGGTATGCCATACAGCACTGATAAATAACTATTATTCTTCAAAAAATGCATATTACGAAGTAAATAAAACAGAAAAGAAGTATCCGTTATAACTGTACATATACATATTTACATAATTTTTACACATATTAATTATCTGGTCACTATCAGTGTCATAAACAAATGTGTCAGGTTGTAATAAATTTATAACTTCTTTTGGAAGTTTTTCAGCGTTTTTGTGTTTCACATCTCGTAAATTACAGATTACAGAATTTGAAGATATTAGTGACATGTGAATAAGATCTTCCATCGTATCTCTTCTAAAAAACTTTCTACTGTGATCCTCGCGAAAGTATTTTATCTTTGTGTCTGGATTCCTGCGGCTCTTCTGATAACTGTCCTATAGGTACTGTAAATTGTTTAATTATTTCAACTCCATGTATAAGCAGTTTATGTAATGTTGGTGGCATGTTGTACCACTGAAAATTTGTTACATATTCCTTTGCTGTTTCAAATGCAAAATTATCAAAAGTTTCTGGATTTATTGGGCATCCGGAGGCGATTGTTCTCAGTATAATTGACAATCGATGAATTAAACTCTAGCTTACACCAGTTATTTCAGACACGACAGATGGATTGGAGAAAAATCTTCGGGCTGTGTTACCATCGTTAGTTAACCCAAAACCCGGTTTTGGTATATCCACTAGTAATCCTAATTCCTTTCGAAGTCAATCTTGCACCTGTTTTTTCTTTATTTGACATTTTTCTTTATTTTCTTCTCCTCTCACCTGCCACTGCTTAAAATCAAGCCTGTATGAAATATGAAGAATGCATTCAAAGCATTTAATCCAAGCATGTAAACTTGAAAGTCCGTATGAAAGTGTAGATGTATCAGTAATTTTTCTGTCTGCGACTTTCAAGGTTGTTCATGTCTTTAGCTTTTGCACCACATATGTAGCAAGTTGATACATGCTTTCCAGTCAAATATCCGCACATTTTCCCATCGACCATGGTTAAAATAAAATGTTCTATGAAGATTGTCTTTCCACCCATATTAATTGTAGTTTGTGAAAGTTTTGCAGTTTGATTTTCAATTTTCGAAACTTCTTCTCGTACAAGATCTTCATTTTCTTTTTTCATTATAATTTTAATAGGTCGACAATATTTTGTGGACGATGGACGAGGATCAGACCAGACAAGTTCATTACTTTTATCTGCTATTGTCAATGGAACCAAAGAAATAATAAAAAGGTACAAATCATCGTATAACTGATCTTGATTTTTTTCTGCAAATTGTTGCTTGTATTGGCTATAAACAGCAGCACCATCACAACCCCATTTATAAGTAATAATAAGTTGCACATGATCGAGTTGCCTTCGATTAAAAAGTTCTTCTAAAGCACAAAATAAGCGTTTAGCCGTGTGGTTCACCAGTGACTGTAATTTAATTTCGGCGTAAGTCTCTCCTATTTCAATATTTTCTGGATAACAACGTTTTTTTTGCTAAAAGCAAGTTATCTTAAGATGGATAAACGTCAACATTATATGACTTTGTCTCCTTCTTTATATTTTTATCTTATTGCTTTGTTAATTTGTTTGAAATAAACGATGCCAGCGCTTCATCTGCAGTTAATTTAATTGGGGCCTTCTCTTTAATGTTAATTACAGATTTGTGAACTTGTACTATTTCTTGAGGGGATTCTGCAACTTTTTGTATTATATGCGCCACAGAACGTTTTCCTTCAGATAAGAAACTCAAACGTGTTGCATGTAAAAGTTCTTCAATACTGTGCCGCAAAGGGGGTTGTAGTTTCCTTTTCTTACGTTTGTCAGAAACTTCTTCAAATTTTTTGTTAGGACAAAAAAGATACATAATTCGTTACGTCATGAAAGTTTACATCTTCATGTAACCATTCACCATGTTTATGTTCGAAGTTTTGCAAACTTGAATGACAATTTTCCATTTTAGTTGAAATAATTTACATATGTTTATAACTTTCTTCATTGAAACGTCTTTAATATTAATTTCATATTAATCTAAATTTAAAATGTGGCAAATGTTTTGATAGATAGTAGAAATTCTATTCTCCTTATCTTCTTGTTGCCACATATCAAATAATACTCTTCGGTTAATATGGGACATCAGTACTAAAAACGAAATAATACAAATTTATGACAAATTATGATGATAATTCATGTATGACAACGTTAATAAATTAATTTTACATTGACAGTCTTCATTTCATGGTTTGCAAAGGTATTCTTTATTATCTACGATTGTCTAGTTATATATTTCTTTAAGCTCTTTCGAAATATTGACGTGCTGTCCCAAATGAAATATAAATATTATAACATGTCGTACCAAATGAGAATTATAAGTACCTTCTACTGATGGATCCATGGCACTCCAGTCAATGGTAACACAATCACAAAACAACTTCACGTACTAAATACCACTGATAAAGGAATTAATATGACCATTCAATTTATAGGAGCAGTCTTCATAATTACGTAACTGAGAATAATTAATAGAGAACATTTTTGGAATTTACAGACGTATACTTCTGCTCGAAATGTATTAAGAGAATAATATTCCCAAAATTATTTGGTTTTAATTAAAGAATTTGTTGTACATTGTCAATCTTAAATTGGAACTATTTAGAAAATTACTGAGTTATGAATTTTTATGTTTTTGTCCACTTAAACTCAATTCGCCCACTGTGTATAATGTGTATATGTGTCAACAATGCATTAATGACAAATTAATTACAATATACAGAACGATGATAGAGACCCGCGCCATGCTCCTAATTTGTTTATTTAATGTTTTCTTTTCTTGCAAAATCCTGAAACTTGTCAATTCTTAATTTGAAAAAGACACATTTTAGTGCGAAAATCTTTTCTCAATCGGGATTTGTCATCATTAATATTTTTAAATGGCAACCCTAACTCTTTTGTGCAGATGTTGATCGTCCTTCTTGTCAGTTAGATGGTGATATAAAAAAATAGTACCTTTCACAAGTTTTCGAAAAGAAAAAGACATGGTCCAGGCCTCCATCTGAAATTTTGTGAAAACCGTATGTATGCTGCAATGAAAATCAGAACAATTGGTTCGTGGAGAACAGCTTCACTACTTTTTTTAATTTTTACCTGTTTTTGTTTTCAATTTAAACATTATCATCCTGTTTCAGGAAGCATTAAATAAACAAATTTTTAGCTTGGTGTGGGACTTTATCACCAACGTCTTTGTAAACGCTTTACAATCAATGACATTAAGGGCAAGTTCTTTATGGACACCAGGACTTTACGCTGATCATCGAGCTTCTGAATACGAAGGAACTGGACTCATCGCAGCTCAAATTAAAGGACAAGTATTGTTACTCAAGTATTCCAGTCGAGGAATATTTTATGTACAATAATAAGTAGATTGACTTCAAACTTCGACTCTATGGTAAACTCACAAAATTTGGCCTCGATTAATCAAAGCTTTCGTTATCGGAAGTTATCGGAACCAGTTACGTAGAAGCATTAATTTCGATGTTGATTCCTATACAGTAAAGATCTCAGAATCTAACAACCAGTGATGCACTTGAGCATAAACGGGAAAGCTAAGCCATATCGACAGCAGAAGCAAATGTACTAGGTCAACTTGATAAGAAAGTACTTTATCTTTCGGCCAAGATTCAACACATTCCTAACACAGAATAACTTTATCATTAGTTTCTGCCCTCAGCTTCGAAAACTCTACGACATTCCTTTGGCCATGCACCACATTACGCAGGAAAGTACATATTTAAAGGTAGACGAATATGCATAAAAGTGGATAAGAAGCAGAAAATAAATCACACTGGTCATTTCCACACAAATAATTTTTCTGCTCTCGTTGATTTTTATCAATTCAGAATGTGTAGACGATTTCGTCGCTGCTGTAATGTTTGTAACCATAAATTAAAATCGATAGAGAAAAGGCAGCTTCCAAAAGTCAACGATATCTGTAGTATCATTACGATCATTCCAGACCTCCTTATCTCCCAATTCTATAGTTTATCGTGGTATCACTAATATTTAATTAAAAATCCTTATTGATTGGGTCAGATGGGGTTAAAAATTTTGAATGTACTTAATTAAATTGTCATAAATTCTAATTTAGAAAAGTGTTGGGATTCCAAAATGTCAATGAGTTAATATCGTTGTGTACTTGACGTAATTAATTTCGTGTTTTATTTCAGATTGATATGTTGAGAATCAGTATGCTATTAAGTTGTATTTTCATGACAAATACGGCCCTAGACGAGAACAACCTCCAAGTTAACACCCTTGAGAATGGGGATATGGATTTTGATAATCACGCTGTGACCTGCTACATCTGCGTCAACGTCTCCGACAATTTAATATGCAATCAATTCGCCATCGATAGACCCTGTAAGCCAGGTGAGTTTAACTTAAGCAGTTTGGAACTTATCAGCTTTATTTTTTATTGGAGAGGCAAAAGAGAAGAAGTTCGATTCGAAGCGACACAAAAATCATTGTCCCGGATATTAAATTTTAATATCTTGTCACAACACAAAAAAATTCCAAATTGAATTTTAGCGCAAATTAAACCAGGACAGGGATTCATAATTAATTTAGGACGCTCTCAAAGAAATGGGAATCGCACGAGGGGGAAAATTAAGAAAAACATTTTACCCGGTAATAGAATTTCTTTCCTGGCTGCGAACAATTCTAAACTAGAATTTATTTCCTCGTTTTCCCACCCGACTTCCTAGTTCTTAATTAATATTTCCCATCTGGAACAGAAGTTAATCAATAAAGACGGTTCGATGCGAGTAGCGCTGATGATACGATATCTCTCGTGCTCGCCTTGAATAAATGTTTGTGTTTGCCAAGTACAAACGTGCACCGCATGATGAAGCGCTTCGTTTTCCAACCGCCTCATTCAGCTCGAGATTCACTTAAATACCGATTTTAATTAGGGTTTTTCAACGACCGACACAACCACCGCACGAATTCTAGACTGCGCATTAAGGACCTTTTCGCTGAAATTTATTGTTTCAGTAATTGGAAAATGACGAGTCAAGCGCAAGAACCTGAATTTAATGTAAGAAATGAAATCTGTTGTAGAAACTACAATATATCACTGCAAACGTAATTTTCTCTTAACAAAGAATTCATTAAATCTCACATTGATTTTCTTTCTGGTAATATACGAGTTTTAAAGGCCCCCTTGAGTATTTACCATTACAAACAAATTAAACAAACTTCTGCTCAAATACCTTATCTAATATCAAAGTTACCATCTAAAGACGCTTTAAATCGATTGTACATTAATTATAGAAATCAAATAATATGAACGCGAGCTTTCGAAGCATTCCAAACGACCTCTGACTCTAACATTATCAAGTTCGTTAGGAACAATAAAATAAATTCAATCCAGAGTATGTGATTCCTTCATGCTTTAAAAGGGAAAATGAAGTTGTTAAAGTTTCCAGTATTACGCCGACAGTTCTTTTCCCTTATTACCAGCAAATGTAACACGAGATAAAACCTGCAACAATATCAACGTAAACTCATGCCGAGTTTAACGCTTTAATTGAGGACAGGAAAATGAAAACTTGGGTTAAAACTACCACCGTAATTTTACAGCGGAAAAAAAGCTGCGCGTTATTTTCTTTCGCGGTAATGAAAATGAATTTGCTTTGATACTGTGATACAAATATGCAAATTTGTGCATTTTATATTCATTAATAAATCGGGCTAGGATGCTTTTATAGACGTTTTCCTTTCTTAAAAAAATATTTAAGGATCGTTTTTTTCTTTAGGTTAAGATGGGAGGGCTGGGGGGTTGCCATGAAGTTTTAAAACGATTTTAAATTTGCGCCATTTGTTGTAGATATATTCAAGTTGCGCCGTTCTTAACCGATTAATCTCACTTGAAACTGAAATGGCTAAATTACGAAACAGCTTCGCCATCATTTATTATGAAGTACAAGTAACCGAAAAAGATCAAAATGTGTCTCCGTTGCCGTTTCTCAAACTCAATACAATTTTCAACTTTCTAACTTCGTTGTGTTTCAAGTTGTTTGAATTTTTCTTTAAAAACATATTCATTTTTACTTTATTTTTTCCTTTCGTATTTGTTAGATATGCGCCATAACTCCTTCGCTTTTTTATTTTAACAGTTATCAGTTACAAAGAAAATACCAATTGAAAGTACTTTCAAAAAACGTCTTCTCACTTAATCTCAAAACACAGAACGCAAGTAAAGGCAATTTTTTGTTTTTCATTTATTTTACTTTTAGATTACATTGTTTATAATAACATTACTATGTAACAGAAAGTGTTTGAATTTTTTTTTAATGTGCGAATCTAAATGCATATCCAAGTAAATAGGAAGGCATTGAGTAGCTCTTTAACTTGATTTCAGGTGAAACCTTCTGTCACACTCTGCACATAATGGATTCGAAGGGAACGAGCGTCCTGGTGAATAAAAAATGCACGACGGAGAAGGAATGCCAACGTTCGAAAGTCGGATGCGTAGAAATAGACACACAAATGGTACGTAATAATTTAAGGGTGCGCGCATCATCAACGACCAGTCCGCCACTTTTCTAGAAGCGCTCTCGTTTCCCCTTAACGCCACGTATAAATTTTCTTCAACTAACTTTAATTTTTCATTTTTATGTTCGCACGTTTTTATGTCGTTTGCGGAGCAGGAACAGGAAATACAGCGAAATTGTTCTGCTGGATTAAAAAAAATTGGGGTCGGCCGTTTTCCTTGCCTCGTTTGTGTTTTTTCGCCGGTCACGAATATTAGTACGCGTCAAGTTATTTTTTTTTAAGTTAATGAACAAAGCCAACTGCTAATTAACCTTTTTATGAGCGTTTTTTGCTCCGGGGAGAAGAAAACTTGTATATTTCATGGGTACAAAGAGCCGTCATTTCTCCAGTCGCGCCAGTTGCAATTGTAAGCTTGTTTGCAAATACTGTAACCTGACGTTACACCCACATCCATACATAACCGTAAAGCACTCTGCCGCACATTAATAATCCGGGACATGGGATCTGCTCCCGGAGGTTCTATCAATCGTGCGTCTTAGTCTGACGTGGGAGCGTTTCTGAGCTGAGGACGACTCAGATGTGAATAAAAAAATTTGAATTCAATTGGATTACGTCTTTCTGAACGAATTACGTACGCCCCCTGACAGGAGACGTTGAGAGGGTTACACGCTTTCTTTGATTGTGTCAGGCGTAGAAGAGACGTTTCGTCTTATCCATTATTAAAAGTACCCTTGTCGGTTTGGCTCAAATGAAAAACTCTCATATCGCACTCGTAAAAGCGCCACTAATTCATCATAATCAAATTAGGCCTTACGTAATTTTTGTGGAGAGTTAAATTATTTAGACAGGTACAGAATAGAAATAAAATTCAGATTTAATTAAAAAGAAATTTCTATAACTGTTCTTTCCATTACATTATACGAACGACTGATTTGTTAATGATTCTTTTTATGAACATTCCATATTTTGTTTCGCTTGATTGCTTGGTTTAAATACATTTGCTGAAGCCCATTACGTTAATATCCGGAAAAATGAGCCTGCCGTGCAATTAAATACATCTGTCGGGTAAGTTTTCTTATTTTCGCGTTAAACTGGAGTAGCAGAATTTCCGTCGACAACACAAGGGCTTCTTTCTTGCTTGCGTCGTAGACCAAGCCAAAACTTTCTTGGCTTCATAACGTGCAATAAAACCGCATAAAATAACCACGAACTTTTAACTACCACGGAGATCAGTTCAGCGAACTCGATAATTTATTTCGTTACAAAATTTGTTGGTTCGTGGAGACGCAAGTAAATAGACGGGAAGGTATTATTTATTTTAACTTCAGGTTTAATTGTAACACCAGACACACGTATCCTGAGGGCGTGTGTGGAATTTCGCTCGAACTTTATTGCTTGAAGTCCTAGAATTTTAGAAGCGCATATTTTGTGAGTTTAGTTTCAGTTTTATCGCGTAGTTTCTCTCTATTTTACAAATAAAACTGACTATTCATTACAGATGTGCGTATCTTGCTGTGACCAAAATTACTGCAACATGAACGTTCCCACAAACTCCAGCAATGCCATCTTCGAAGACAAGATAACCAGGATGCGCATGCAAGCCAAGAATCTCTTCAAGGAGCGAGAGAAGGCCTTGACTACTGCCATAAAAAACGCGAACAATGCCTCCAAGAAGACCTTCTTCCTTCAGCTGCTAACATATTTGTTTGTGATTCTGTTCAAAAACGGACGGTACTTCTTGTGAGAATCAAATTTTGAATGTACTCCTTTAGACAGCAGAAATATATGTATAAGGCATGAAGGATTGTATGTAATGTATAAATGATAAGTTTAGGCGTAAAATAAATTAAATAAATAATTAGAATCGAAGCTGGAAAATTGTCGTACAATGAAGACTTAGTTGAGATTTTTGTTGAAATATGTAAATAATGTACAACAAGAAAAGGTCTTTCTTTTATTTTATGACATGCCCAAAATCTTATTTTGTACAGCGAATATATAATTCGAAGCAATTATTTATTTTTCCTAATTTTACCACTTGTTCATTTCAATTTGTTATGCGGAAAATAAATTGAGTAATGCAAACTGTGTTAAAAACTAAAGGATTTTTTAAAGTTTTTTTTTTGTTTGGTGGGAAAGGTAACGACGTGTTATTTTATTAATTTACTTCGATTTTATTAATTTGTATCTTACTTTAACGTTTAACTGCCAAAACTATACGTATACAAAATCAAATTTTGAGGCACTTGTAGTTAGGTAATCTAATTGTCGTAAATGTTGTAACGCACAATATCACCTTTAAACGCGCGTTTCGTTCAGATTTTTCGTGTGCAATGCTTGATAAATAAATGAAATAATTAATTCCATCTGCACGATAAAAAAAAACTGCCAAAACATCTTTCTATTTGCCATTATTAGCACAACCGCCGAGGAGGTCGAACGAAAAATGGTGAATAAAACTTGAGACGCCTCCCAAAAATCATCTATTTTTTTATAAAGTTAAAGTTTAAGTTCCGACAATCACTTGGCTACGTTGTTAACTTTTGAATTAAATATAATTTTACGAGACGAAAACGAGTAAATTGAGCGGACGCAAAATATTTTTAATAACGTGTATCCAAGCATGTATTTAGCTGTGAAACATGTGTGTACTTATATCATTAATTATATCGTGGAGTGGTTGTACATGTAAACTTGACGCCGATTTTGTCGGAGGTGCTTTTCGTCGGTCATCTCCGCTGTTAGACTTTTATTGTAATACCAACGAATTATTACGTAAGATTGATGTAACGACTGTTAAAATATGAAATAAAGATGATTTTTATACAAATATGTCTTATTTTTGTATTATAACGTATAAACTACAAACCTGAGGCATTTCAAACCTGAAGCACACATAAGACTAAATATTTTGATACGTTCTCCTTAACATAAAAATTCAGAGAATTTAATAAGACAGTTGAAATTGTTTGTAGAATAATTGAAAAATTTACACTTTTAGAATACACAGAATATCAAGAAATGACTTGAGCAAACTTTAGCGTCGCATTCTACTCTTCAAATTAATGATAAAAATTGTTATAAACATTACACGAAATTTAGTGTTTAAAAAATTAAGGTACCTAACTTGAAATTTAAAAAATGATAAAGTGTGGAAATGTTTTTTAAATAATTCTTAATAGCAGATGCTTTAAACATTTGATAGAATAACAAGTGACAATACTAAGTAACGTTCAGTACATTTGCAATTATTTTTTAAAAATTTCTATTTCCAAATGACCATACAATGACTTTTTAAAGTATCATTTCTGAACAAAAATTTTTATCAATAATTTGAACAGTAGAATACATAGCTAAACTTTGGTCTTTCAGTGACAGTCTGTAAATCTTAATAAACATTATTTCTATAGAACCGGTTTTCACTCCTGAGTAACTCTCAAGGAGCTGTACACGCTGGCAGCGACATCTTCTCTAATAATTGATTTATCTAGAAACTACGAAGTTTTATTTAGAAAAAAATTCTCCTTGCGTAATAAATAAATTGTTTCATCACTGAATAAAAACGGAATTAATTTATCTGTTTTCGTTCTCGAGATATCGAAATTTTTCTTGAAAAATATGGTGGATGCGCCGCGTATTAAAATAAATTGTTAATATCTCAGGAACCATGGCAACTAAGTCGATGCGGTTTTCACTGCTGTGGAACACTTAAGCAGCTGTACACGTTGGCTGCGACAGTTTCTGGAATAACTGCTATATCTAGAAGCTACGAAGTTTTATTTAGAACAAAAATTCTCCTCGCATAATGAATAAATTGTTTCATTCTGAATGGGTCATTAAACAGTGAAAACGGAATTAATCTATCTGTTTTCGTTCACGAGATATCACAACTTTCCTCCAAAAATTTGTTGGATGCGCCGCGTATTCCAATAAATTGTTAAAATCTCCGGAACCATTGCAGCTAAGTCGATGCGGCTTTCACTGCTCTCTAGCTCTTTAAAAACTGTACACGTTAGCCGCGACAACTTCTAGAATAATTGCTATATCTAGAAACTACACAGTTTTATTTTATTTTTCAAGAAAAATTGCGATATCTCGGGAACGAAAACAGTTAGATTAATTCCGTTTTCACTGTTTAATGGCCCATTAAGAATGCCAATATTCCGTGATGAAACAATTTATTTATTACGCAAGGAGAATTTTTGTTCTAAATAAAACTTCGTAGTTTCTATATAAAGCAATTACTCCAGAAGCTCTCCCAGCCAACGTGTACGGCTCGTTCAGAGTTACACAGCAGTGGAAACCGCATCAACTTAGCTGCAGTGGTTCCTGAAATATTAACAATTTTTATTAATACGCGGCGCATCCACCATATTTTTCAAGAAAAATTGCGATATCTCGGGAACGAAAACAGATAAATTAATTCCGTTTTCACTGTTTAATGGACCATTAAGAATGCCATTAATCCGTAATGAAACAATTTATTTATTACGCAAGGAGAATTTTTGTTCTAAATAAAACTTCCTAGTTTCTAGTTATAGCCATTATTACATAAGCTGTCGCAGCCATCCTGTACAGCTCCTTAAGCGTTAGACAGTAGTGAAAACCGTATCGACCTAGCTGAAATGGTTCCGTAGATATTAACAAGGCGGGCATCTTCAAATAGATTGGAATTTACCTTAAGTTGGTTGACGAAGTGCAGAAAATTAATTGGAAACGCGCGCATCCACCATATTTTTCAAGAAAAATTGCGATATCTCGGGAACGAAAGCAGATAGATTAATTCCGTTTTCACTGTTTAATGGTCCATTAAGAATGCCATTATTCCATGATGAAACAATTTGTTTATTATGCGAGGAAAATTTTTGTTCTAAATTAAACTTCATAGTTTCTAGATGTAGCAATTATTCTAGAAGCTGTCGCTGCCAACGTGTACAGCTGTTTGTGGGCTAGACAACAGTGAAAACTGCATCGACTTAGCTGCAATGGTTCCTGAAATATTAACAATTTACTTTAATACTCGTCGCATCCACCATATTTTTCAAGAAAAATTGCAATATTTTGTAACATTTAAAAATTACCATTTTTTAATTCTCTGAAAAAAATCAAACGCCTCTTAGCTAGGCAATCTTTGTGGCACATTCTTTGTGTTATCTTCCCACAATCATTTCTCGAAAAAAGTAGTTTCGAACGCGGAGAGCAAGTTCGGTCTTTTCGGGGCTGGCCGTCAAGTGTTCTGGTCAGTCAGAATTTAATTTTCGTTTGTGTTTTCGGAGACTCCTGGAAATTTTCAGGGTAAGAATTTCCTTTTTTTATTTTGTTTAAGTATTCATTTGATTTTCTTTTAATTAGAGTCTTTTAACGGAGGCTAGTTCTTATTGGCACTAAATACCGATACCTGCACGTGTTCTTGGAGCAACACGTTTTTTGTACACTTGAAGGCGAATTCATTTTTCCTCTCGTTTGACGGTTTCAAATTTCAATCACGGGCCGTAAATATTTCCCCTGAGGTCCTTCTATCGAAGAAGAAATCCTTAGTCGATGATTAAAAAAAAAGAAGAAGAAGAAACACACCAGATACACTCAGCTAGTTCAACGGTGAGGTGTCCATTCCTTTTTTTTGTTATTATTTTTTTTTGGGTACTCCTAAGCATCAACATCAATGAGGATAATAATTAATAATATGCAGTATCAGTCCGGATCTTCGTTGAAGTTTTTTATTTTATTCAATCAATTGCCTATATACTTACATTTAATTATACGTGCTGCATTATATCAATAATTTCAGTTTTTGATATTTTCTCTGTGAATTGTTAGTGGTTTAAGTAATTTTTTTTAATACTGTCAAATTTTATTTTTATTAACCTTTAAAATAATTTGGGAATTCTGGCTTGTTAGCCGAGGTAAAGCTTTACTGAGGATATTTTTTTTTTAAATCAAATATGGTTTTGATTTTTTTTTATTTTAATTGGTATTGCTCTTCATGTTATCTTCACTACAATATTTGTTTTATTTAATACAGAACTACTTTAATATTTTTTTTTGTTTTTTTTGCAACTTCAACAATTATTATTATTTTCAATCATTTCCAATTTTGGGTTGGATATATATATATATTTTCTTCCAGCGTATAAAGTGAGCCCCACCTGTGGAAAATTTACGGTTCAAGTGAGGTCCATGTCAAACTGAGGACCGATATACGGACCTCACTTTACAAAATCATCAAAATTTTTTCTAGATGGTGCTGTAACTCTATAAATTGAAATTCTGCAAAAAAAATGCGGACCTCACTTGGTGAGTGCCATGCTCAAAATTGTATATCGTAGTTCCGCGGTTTTTCGTTTGAGGGCGCTGCTGGCGCGCGTATATTTTCTAACCATGTATATTTTTCTTTAACATTGTTCGACGTGCCCCGCACAAAATGAGGACCGTATAGGTGGCAACAGCGCATTCAGCAAATTCAATGTTTTAGCTCATTAATTGAGTTTAAGAAAACAAGCGCCAAAGCATTTAAGGAAACTCTAATGATAATATTCATCAGTTCTGGTAAATTTGTGCAGATAACTATATCCTATATATCCTTAGTGGTTTGAAATTTTATCAGAGATTTGGAAGTTTATTAGAGTTTCGTTTCCGTGTATTGTGTTATTTATGAAGCTCGCGTTTATATTTACTTTTTTTTGATTTTTACAAAAATCAATGCTATTGATCGCATGCCATGTACTGAAGGACTTGACGCGGCTGGTACCCATTCTAGTCATTCGAATTTTGCAACAATCGATCCCACAAGGTTACAGATTGTCTGATTTATTACCTAATTACACAATAGGGCAGAGATCCTCATCGGGTCTGTACCTTTGAATGCATTGATAATGTGTACTAATATGATTGTGCGTACTTAACCGATGTAAGATGGGCTTTTAAACAAGACTGTCGTGCCGGCTGTGAAATAAGTCAAATAAATGTGTCAGATTCTCCTAACCGGCAATTTATTGTAGTTCACTATTTAGTGAATTGCCGTTGCAGCAAAATTACTCGAAATAAGAGGTACATCTAGGTGAACTGTCCTGTATCGTATGTGCGTGAGCCGAACTACTTGCACCGGATTGTAACTCGTCCGCGTCTTATCGCTTGATGCTGCATATCATTATAAATGCTATTTTAATTACATTCATAATCTAGTAATTAGTAATTTCAATTAGTTGATTTACGTAACATACAAATACAGTGCAGAAAAAAGTAAGGAACAAATTCGATAAAAAACACTACATTTTTTGAGATTGAACTTAAACAGGGCGATACATGTAAATGATATAATGTCTTCAATTTTTTATATTAGTAGGTCATGTATTTGTCAAAATTGTGAAAAAATGTTTACCTCTTGCATAAGAAAATTTTTGAGAAAATTTATATTGCAATTCAAAAAAATTACTTTTCATTTTTAACAGGAATATTGAAAGATATCGGTTAAATATAGAAAAATATGTAGTACCTAATTGAGATCAATGTTCTTAAATCAAAATTATAATAACTGCTTAAGATGCAAATTTTCTTATGCAAGAGGGAAAAATTTTTACACGGCAATTTTGACAGATCTACTAAAATAACAAAAACGACTAACGCGAAGCAGCAGCAAGACTAACAGCAGCAGCAGTAGCAGCATCACCACCAGCAGCAGCCCTGAGGAAGTTCTTCTGCAACGAAGAACGAAACGTCGGCAGTGAAGAAATCCGAGACACGCGGTTCCAACCGGAAGCCAAGAATTCAACAATGGACGACAGCCGCGGAAGCCTTCAAGTTAAATTAACAAAAAATATGTGGTTCCTTTTTAAAAAAGTTCGAAGACATCATTACATTTACATGTATCGCCCTGAATAGAAGAAAAAAGTTGCTACTGTGCACTTTAGGCTGAATTATAATAGCAGATTTAATTAAATTAAAGTGTTTTAATTTTAATTTTAATTAAACGTCGTGAACGTAATTAAAAATAAAATTTTAATTAGTAACATTGCATTTTTTCAATGATTTAAAATTGAGGTTATTTTCTGACAGTTGTAAATAAAATAAGAGTACTAAGATATACCTTCATTGTCATTTCAAAGCATGCTAGAGTTTTTTTTCCAACTGTACATATGTTATTTTCTATTACATTATTATGTATATTTCATTTTAAATTTGACAGTTTTTTTACTCACTATATCATTGTGTTGACGATAAATTTGAATTTGAGTTTATCTTGTACTTCCTAAGTTTAGAAATAAATGTCCAATTCAGTAGATTATTTTGTTCGAAAATTAGTGTTCAAGTTTGAGAACAAATTTATTTATGTCATAACCAATATTAAAAACCTCATCTACTCAATAAATCTTTAACTACTGTCACGGCAAAAAAATGAAGGCTTTGTAAACGTTAATTTTGTAATACTAAAACTTTTGTTTGGTGGTTCTAATTACGAACTGATACTTACAGACGATAATCAATAATAATTATTGTTTGTCGTCCGTAAATATCAGTTCATAGCTAACGAGTGTCTAAATAAAAATCTGGTCAAGTAGGTTGTGGTCGAAAATTTGTTCGTTACATGCATGTCGTTTCTAAGTTCAACGGCTAGGCTAACTTTCAAGTGTAACGTCAAAGTGATTAAAAATATTAAAAATAGTTTTTCTTTTCACAAACTACTAAAAAATGCCCTTTTCAATTGAAGAAAAGACATTTATGATTGAAAGTTACTTTCGAAACGGTCGCAAAATTAACGGTGTCTGGTCCTATTCAATTTAAGACTGTTTGGAGGAATTCCTTGTCCAGTTCCCAGAAATTATTTTTGATTATAAACAATTTCTAGAGTGTGTAAATCGAAGTGTGGCATTATTTCGACAAACTGGATCTTTAACAAGAAAAAAGGAAGCGGAAGGCAAAAGAAACGTACTCTGGAAGTTATCAATGACGTCAATCAGATAATGGAAGATGCACCTCGAACCTCCCTTCGTCACCTATCTCATCAAGTGCAGCTCTCTGTGGAAACGTGCCGTACAGTATTAAAAAAGGATTTACATCTTTATCCTTACCGGATAACTGTGCTTCCTGAATTGTTACAAACTGACTTTCCACAAAGACTTCAGTTTTGTCGCTGGTTTTTAGAAGTGTTACAAATTAATGACGCAACTTTAAATAGAACATTCTTCACCGATGAGGCCTGGTTTTATAGAAATGGGTACGTCAATTCACAAAACATGCGAATATGGAGCTCCGAAAATCCACATGCATTTGCAGAAACATTTTTACATCCTGAAAAATTTGGTGTGTGGGTAGCCTTTAGTGGTAGGAGATTAATAGGACCAATTTTCTTTGAAGGTGGCCTTAATTAATCGCTTTTAAGTTAGGTTTTTTTTTTTAAATTCTGCCGTTTAATTTCAGGTAACATAAACTCAATTCGTTACCGAACTGAAATTTTACTACCATTCTTCCAACAATTACATGATGACGAATTACAAGGAGGATATTTTCAACAAGATGGTGCAACACCTCACTGTACTAGGGAGAGTGTAGCACTAATACGAGAATTTTACGATAATCGTATTATTAGTCGGAATACGGAAATTCCCTGGCCCTTACGTTCCTGTGATTTAACTCCTTGTGACTTTTTTCTATGGCCCTACATTAAAAATAATATTTACTCAGCACCTATAAATAATTTGAACGATCTTAGAGAACGTACATTTGATAAGTGTAAGAAATCAACAACTCTCCGGATTTAGTGCAAAATGTTGTTAATGGAATTAAAAACAGAATTATTAAATGTTACCAAGAAGGGGGTGGGCATATTCAGCATATTTTATAATAAACGTTTTTAAATTTCACGTTTTCACGTCTTTTACGGCAAAATCACTTTGTTAAAACAAGGAAATGATAATTCAGTATCAATTTTGACACACTTGAAAGGTTAGCCGTTGAACTTAGAAGCGACATACATGCAGTGGATAAATTCTCGACCACAACCTACTTACCAGACTTTTATTTAGACACTCGTTACAACTATCCAAAAGTTTTAGTATTATAAAATTGATGTTTAAAAAAGTGTCCACATTTTTTTGGCCGCGACCGTATCTATAAATACTAATAATTAAATTGTATGTATACAGGATTATAACTAGTTAAGGGCTCCGCCATACGAATGCTGTAAATTATAAGAGATACAAAGACGGTTAAATTACAAGAAAGTTGCGCTATTTTGAAGTCTATAAAAATGTACAAAAAGATCTCTTCTTTCTATGCCAATTTCTGAAATATCTTCAAAAAACTGAAAATTCTCAATTTCAAAAATATTGAATATCTTGTTTGTCTACGAAGATAAAATCACAAAATTTGGTTATATTATATTAAATCCGATGGGCAATCTAATACAGTAGATTGACAGTTTCGCAGATACGATTGCCAACTGTTTTTTATGGGCGCTATCTAAGATAGTCATAATATGTGATACAAAATAAAATCTGAAAACGATGATATGACATACTTATGCTTTTATTTTAAAACAAAATAAGTATTACATTATTAAGAAATATTTTCATAAAAATTTTAATCTAGTAACTGAATGCTTACAAACATTAAGAACTAAAATTATTATTAATTAACAAATCTTATTGAATTATAGTGTATAATTACGTATTTACATAAAAATTGTTATTTTGATTAAAAACAACGTATTCAGATTTTATTTGTGTATATAAAAAAAAAAACAGTGGAAGTTGTACCAGATTATTAACTCATGGTAAGCTCAGTGGCAGTTGAGTTTGATGAATCAAATACCATTGTTGTTTACTTATAGGAGTAACAGCTACTGGTAAATGCCTTCTCTAATATATTTAGGCAAAGTGGGCTTTTTTCTTGGCTGGGTTTATTCTATTTTCATTCTCAGCTTCCATATTTTCCGGTATTTTAAATTTCAGTTCCAAATTACAAATAGATAAATTGTTTATTAAACGTAGAAAGTTACCACAACAATTGTTTAAACTGCACATTATTAAGTAAACAACTGTCACTGATAGTCATTTTCCAAGCCTCCTCTTCGGAAACTTAATTTCAAAAATATCAAAATCTGACACTTATTTCTGAACAGAGGGAGTTTAATTTTATCCTGCACATTTTCATGTAAAGTAATTTTATTTTGTACATTTGCATTGAACGTAAAGATAAAACTAATAATTTTTTTCTTATTGTTTACAAGACTTGAAAAACAATAAAGCAAGAATTAAACACATACCGGGTGTCCCACGCCATGTGCTCACTTTTCTAGAATTTTTATATTTTAATCGGCTTACATAAAATTTGAAAAGGATAAACTAAATTAAAAAAATGAGTTTTCCGACACACTAGCGAGCACGGTAGGGCTTCCGGTTTCGCAGGCAGTGATGTCAACTTTCTTATTTTAAATCCAACACCATCTATATTTTTACATATTTGTAATCTGCAGATCATTGCGAGTCCGAATATGTATCATAATAATTTTGGTTTCCATGAAAACAAAAATTAGTCTTTTGTTTCTTACTCCAGTAAACTATGAATTGTGTATTTTTGTTCTAATGCAATCAAGTAATTTGAGAAAATTACTACTTTAATTGTTTCTTGTTTTTTAACATTTTTACAGCATATCAAATTTTCGATAGGTCGTAACTAATTTTTTATGAAATCTCATGTGCTTCTTCAATAAAATAAAATAAATTAATTAATTTAATTAAAATCGATTATAACTGGAGTTTTGAGTAAAAAACAAATCAGAAGTTATTTAGTCATTATTATCTCTTATATTTTTATCGCACCTTTGTCTCTTTACTTTTCAAATGAAAAAAAGCTGCGCACTTGGTTTGTAGGAACGCGAAAAATGGCAACATTGCAGGACCTCACTTTGGTAGTTTCATATCTTTATACACGCATAACGGTCCTCGCTTTGTTAGCATTACGAAATATATATTCGGTGCTCACTTTAATAGCTAGATAGTGCAGTCCTCACTTTGTACCGATATACACCGGAAAAAAAAGTTCGTCATCTTCCTTATTTTTGGAGTATACTCAAGCGCCCTCTATTGCCCTTGTCAAAATACGATTACAGTAATTTACTAGCATTTGTAGCATCATTCCTTCTAGTGGTCCTCACATTGTATGGTCCACGATGAGGCCTCACTTTGATAGTTGGCCGTAAATATATATATATATATATATATTTATTTTACAAAATTGGTGGCGCTCATTAAACAACCCACGACTTATTGCCTATGTAATTAAAATTTCGACTAACCACTGGCATTGGTAACCGAACTCAAAATAGGTTGCAATCTCGAGAGCGAAAAAAATAGTTTAATTCCGTTTTCACTATTTAATGACCCATAAAGAATGCCATTATTCAGTGCGATAACTGTTTATTGTACAAGGAGAAATTTTGTTTTAAATAAATAAAATAAATAGATGTAGCAAATATTACTGAAGCTACAGCAGCCGTCATATACTGTACTCTGGTAGTTATACAACAGTGAAAACCGCAGCGTCCTAACTCCAATATTTCCGGAGATATTAATAATTGAACGCAATAATACATTTTTCAAGAAAAATCGCAATTAATTTGGAACGAAAAGAGATAGATTGCTACTGTTTTCGCTGTATAATAACCCAGAAAGAAAATTTAACTATCATAGACAAGAATGAAAATGTCACAAAAATATTAATCTCTGTTGAAGGAATTAAAATATTACAAGTAATAATGTTTATTGTAGAGAGTATTAAGACTACAATAAGAACTGATTTCGAGTTATTAGTATTTTTATTTCAAAATGAAATAAAAAATCCAGATCATGTCTTAAACATGGCGGATGGTTGCGTTACTCGATTTTGTTCAGTTCATCTAGTGACAGTATACGACGCTAGTCAATTCAACAAAAAAAATTCAAACAAAAAAGTTTCAAACAAAATTCACGGAACAAAATTGTTTTTAAAAATGAAATCGGAATTTATTAACGTCAAATCTTACAATAATATTTGTCAAAGGTTTTTTATATACGGCTCAAAGTTTTTGATTTGAACTGTTAGTGGAAAGTAAACAATGCGGACGCCATTTTATCCGTTAGAAACGGCATTGTGTGTTCCACAGTTAACGATCGAGGAAAACACTTTTCACAGAAAAACAAGCTGAAAAATAATGGCCAAGAATCAGTTCGCAGTGACTGACATAGACTTCGAGAATTTCGCCGATGATTCAATGCCTAATAGGTAAAAGCGGTTTCGCCCGTCAGTCGTAGTGCTTACGAATTTCCTGACAAATTTCTTTTATTTTCAACAAATTGCGTTTCGTTTTTGCTTTCGAAGTAGACAAACGAACACTAAGTTCACCCTTAAATTTAATAATACGTAATGCGCGTGTGCTGTTTGTTCCCATTGTAATGGCTTCCCTCCTTAGAGAAACGGTGATAAAAGAAGAGATTGTCAAGGATGACGACATCCTGCTGTTCACCCAGGCTGAAATTGAGGACTTTCAAAATAACGCAGGCACCAGCAACTTCGAAATCGTGGACAATATCGGAACCACCGTCGCTATACCGGAAAATTCCACTTTCAATATCCCCTTCAACGACGACCAATTGAATCAACTCATCAATGATAGCAGTTTTACATCAAAGATGTCTTTCGATATTTTCAGCACGAAATTGAAGACAGAGGGTAATTTTTCACACTATGTCAAGTACAAGATCCAAGATGGAAAACACACTAAAGTCTGGCAGTGTGGAATATGTGAGTATAATTGATTGTCTGGGCTTTGAAGTCTCATGGAATTCGAAACGTCTGAAAATTTAAATAAAGATGAATAAAGTAATGAGTAAAGAAAAATTCCTCAGTGACCTAAGATGTTTTAAATTCGAATAATTAAAGGTCTCTGTCTTTAGGTTCCAAGGAATTTGGCCATCAATACATCTTAATGAGGCATCTCCCAACTCATACTGATGAAAGAAAATTCCAGTGCAATATTTGCGGAAAAGGTAAAGACGAGGTCGTCTTTAGCTGAAGGACTAACTATGTCTTCTTCAGCTTTTAGGCAGATGAGTACCCTATCTCAACACAGGGCCATTCACTCCGCAGAACGACCCTATATTTGCGAAATATGTCAAAAAACTTTCAACCGCGTCTCAACCCTCATCTCGCATCGTAAAACTCACACTGGCCACAAACCACATCGCTGTCATCTCTGCAATAAGGCATTCCACCAAAAGGGTAAGGTAAGAGACTTGACCACTCCCACAGAATATAACTTAGTGATCGACTTAGGTAACCTTCGCAATCACATCTTCACTCACACGAATGAGAGGCCCTACAAATGCGACGTCTGCTCTAAAGGTTTCAACCAAATGTCTAATTTGATGTGTCATAAACTAAAGGCTCACCAACGCGCAGATAAACCTAGATACACTTGCCAGAGTTGCGGCAAGGAATTTCAGAAGCGAATGGGGTTGAGGAACCACGAGCAATATGAGCATGGGGATATGAATGGAACAGGATCATCCAACGGAGTTCCACGCATCAGGTTCGTTTTTGAACGCTCTTTGATCGAACAGGAATGGATACTTATGATACATTTTAGATACACAAACGGCGTCCTTGTTGATCCTATAAATACAGCAGCCATGCAACACGCCCTTGCCACCAACCAGATCCCTTTTGCCCTCCTTAGACCTCTCAATGGTATTCCCGTTCTTGTAAGAGTTTTAGCCGCTGGTGATAAACAGGTTTGACTTACCAACACTTTTCCAAAATAGTTCTCCTCCGTATTATAAATTTTGTTGACTTGTCCATTGATTTTTTATTGGATGCTTTTGTGCTCAAAGATGCTGGTACCGGCCACTGCTGAAGATCTTAAGAAGCACGGTCAGATTACTATCACTCCGAAAGGACAAGAGGAGAATAAATCGGGTGAAGCGAAAGAGGGTGGAAATGAGAACGCTGAGAATGACGGCGAGAATGGTGGGGTTGATTTTTTTTGAGTTTTACTTTGATATCAATTTACTTTCGTAGGAAAATCTACTGGAAGTACAGTACAGATTAAAATTCCCGTCGTTGCAACGGTAGTCCAGCGTTGTGGAAAGGATGGGAACATGTGCATGGACGTCGAGAGCCCCGGCCCAAGTTCTGGAGGTTTCATGCAAGACAGCTATCTCTTGACTACAAATAGTGAGGGCTCCAATCAAGAAATACCAGGTGATTTCACGAAACAATTGTTTTGCCCATGTTATGAGTTATCTTCTTAGTTACCCAAGACCAAACCAGTCTGGTTTCTAACATCGTGAGCGTGCAAGATACTGTCGATAATGTAGATGAAAGCCAAAGGATTACCGACACCCAACCCTTGGGATATTTTGATTTGTCAGAGGGGATGATTAATGAAAATATTGATGGAAATAGAAGTAAGTTAAGTTAATTAAAAAAAATAATAATAATCAGTGTCAGTTCTCTTAGATTTCCGACAGAATTTTGCCTTCAATTCAACTAACGAATCCTTCGCCTCAGACCTACAGTTTCAAAACAACGTCATTGATCTCCACGATGAGGATCAAGAAAACATCGCTCCCAACGCCGTCGATATTTACCCCGACGAAATCTTCGACATCCAAGCTGGGGCCTCCACCACACACGTCTTTGAGGTAAGACCTTCGAGTTTCCAATTTCATTTATTCATTTTTTTCCAATTGTATTGAGTATTTTTGTTGGATTGCAGTTTAATACCACAGACTTTACAACATCCAAATTTAATTTATTGATACCCAATAGATATTGGAAAAGCCAGCTGATAATGTCTTGATGGAGAGCAACGCACTCTACGACACTGCAAATCTCGACCAGCAGTTTTTATAACTCCTGTTTTAATGTTTTATTTAATTATGTACCTAATTAAGGAAACTTTCTTGGAAAATAACCTAAACATATTTTTATATTTGAGCTGTTCATGATTAAGACAGAGGGACACTACAGTTGAGGTTTTTATTTATTTTTTTTTAATACAATTGTTAAATTTTATGAATTCTTTTCAAGCGCCTTTGTCACAGCAAAAACGGAATTACTACTCAGTTGACTCCTTATCGTTTAAGTTTACAGTTAAAAATCTCATTATATTAATGCCATAGTTTTTATAAATTTTTTTTGGCCAAACCTTTTGACGTCATTTGTTTTAGCCTCTTATCTTTGTTGATAAAATTGAATAGTTTTGCAACTGTTTTAACTTGCTCTATTTGACTATGTCGAAACTTGGCTTGGTAGCCCAGTCTTAATATTTTTATTCCTTTGTCCAATAAACCGATTTTTAATTTGATGTTAATATTGTTTGTTATCAGATTAATTAATTATGAAAGTATATTCCTGAAATTAGGTTCATTATTTTAAAATGTAATTTTAAGTTTCTTCATAATACAGAATAATAGTTTTAAATATTGGTTTTAATTAAACAACACAAACGGCTCTGGTGTGCAAAAAACTTTATTTTGTATAAAACACTTCGAAAAATCAAAAAAAAAAACGACTAGAATACTAGCACAACTATCATTCAAGTGAGTAAACACGAAGGCCTAGGATCATAACATGTCAATATCGCAACATGCAGATGTAATAATGTGATTTAAACGTCAACTATTAACAAACAATCACATTTGTAGTAGTCAATAAAAATACGAAATTATTATTAGGCTTCTGCATTAAGTAAAATCCACTTTCTTTTCGTACACAGGAATGTTATCAAATAGGGCCTTCCATTATAATTAAGAAAAACGAAACAAAACAACCCGTAGTGTGAAAAAATGATGAAAATGGGAAAGAAAATACTATATGGGTCTATCACTAGCAACTAAAAGGTGCATGGGAACTAAACTGACCTACTTAAAGTTGAAGAATTAAAACAGTCTTTGAATATATGCAGCAAATTTAAAGGAATTTTTAATTTGATATCGTCCTTGTACTTAATGATTGTACTTGTTGAATTACAATTTACAAAAAAAGAAAAAAACAATGCATTCGTTACATTTACAAGTCCTCAAAATACATAATCCACAAACTGTACATCCTTCCATTATTTACATGTTAAAACTAGACTATTTTAATTCAAAGCTTGCTAAAAAAGGAGAAAACTACTATTGGGTGTACTCTTGAGCTTTCGTTTTCCCGACTAAAATTCTGACTAACGGGCTATAAATGATTGCCCACGGTACATACAAAATAAATCCCATGTAATACACTGCACCGTAAGCCTTCCAGTATCGGTTGTATGTCAATAGGGCGAAGGGTAGTAAACACCATCCCATGAAAACGAAAGTGTAGATTCGTAAGATCACATGTACCACAGTGTTCAAGGGACGCTGGTGTAAAGCTTTGGTGACTTTCTGATTCTTCTTCAGTATCGACTGCAACTAAATCGAAAATCAATACAAAATCAAAACAAGAAAAGTATTTGTCTTACGTCTTTCTCTAAGTAAACCACTAAAAATTCAAACAAAAAGCACATGTAATACCCCGAGTGGAACCCGTGCCAAATTGCCAGAAACAATAGTGCTGATGCTTGACTTAAATAACGATTACCCAAAAATTTTAGGCGTTTATAAATATAATGGCCCACCCATTGATTTGTATTGACGTTGAAGGATTGAATATAGTGGTTGAATTCAGTCGTGTTTTCAAGAATCGATAGTTTCACATTCTCGAGTCCATTCCATACGGTTTCACCATTTTCATCTCGACCATTATGAGTCAAACCTGAAAGTACAATGTTTAAGAAATTATCACTGTGCCCATCATTCTCAGGGGGGGTCTACCAAATAAAATACACCCTCCTTCAGCAAACAGCCAGCACGATATGTATTTGTACAAAGTGATTCTGCCCCAAATTCCGAGGAGGATGCACTTTTTCAAGAACGACTGCTCTGCATATTCATCTGAAATAACGTAGTCGTCGTTAATGTAAACGCCAACAGCTTGAAATATGCACAGATACACGATGGCCAATCCGAGTCTGCGCATGGCGTAAGGAATCGAACTAGGCGGTTTCGTCGGCTCCTCCTGTGATCAAAATAAGACCAAATGTTTCGTATAGCCCCGAATTAGTCAATACCTTATCGCTGAATTCTCCAGCTACAAAACTCTGCAGTCGCTTCATGGGGAACTGAGGCCCGATTAAGAAGCTGGTAGGGAAAAACATGTGCCCACAGAATTCTAGAAGGCCGGGGCGTTTAAGCAGAGCCACTTTCTTGCCGTCGGAAGAAAGCGAATCGAGTGGTTGTTGACCGTCATATAAATCGAAGGCAATGCCTAACAAAGAGAGGGGCATCTGCTACTAATAAATACAAATCGTGTGAAAGAATTATGAGAAGAACTTACCGATTAGTCTTAAGACGAGCACACACTGCGGGACGGTCCAATTTATATCGTACTCTAGGGTGCCTGAGTAATAATAACCTTAAAAGAACTCATTTGAGATGGTTTGAATTAAATATCGAGTTAGTTACCTATAAGTAAATAGCTCATATTAAATAAGAACGTAAGTGCAACGGCTATGGTGGTTCCCCCAAAAATGGCAAGCGTTACATAAGTGAAGAGCACTGCAAAGACCGCATGGAATATCTCCATTCCGTAATTGAAATAGCCCAATGCGAATCCGCACAGTATGAAGTACAAATGCTGCAAGTACGCATCCTTCCCGTACAAGTATTTTCTGTGGAACATTGCGATGGGGTACCCTAAAATAAAACGGTTTTTGCAATCGGGTCAAGTTTAAAAGCGCTATTTTCGTGCGTGGCACTTTGACATGCATTACGACATTAAGGTTATGTCAAGGTTCCGGTATTTTTTGTGACTAAAAGTTACCTATTAGCAGCGATATCAGGAGACATAGTGCGGGTGGAGATGCCCCCAGAAATTCGCTCAGTATTTCTAAGGGGCCCTCGGACGTTTCTATCGACATTTTTGCGTTTTAAGTAACTGAGGATTTAGCTTCCCTGGAATGTCATCGTAATCACAACGAACTGACAGGCAATGCAACCAACTGCTGAGCACAAAATTTTTCAACTGAAAAGGCTGAAACAAACAAGAAAAACTATAATCAAATCTTTTATAAAAACACGTATTTAATTAATTGTTAAACTATATACTGTATTTGAATTATACGGTGTTCAAAATATTTTTGCGTTCGTTAAAAAAAAATAATTTATGTGCAATGGAATTGGGGATGAAACCGTCAGAATGTTTGAATGGATTCAATTGTGTACCCCAATTGGCTAGTGGGCGGAGCGAAGAGCATTTGTTCCTGGAATTGAAGGCATTTTTCTTGGAATTCGTACTGGAATATTAGTGACGTAGTAAAGGATTTCCTTTTCGTAGTAAACTTTTGAAATGGGAATTTGTGGTCGTAAATTTAATGTTTGTGACTATTTAGGGGGTTGTAATTTTTCATGTTATTAAAAAATAAGCACGAAACAGTTTTGTTCTTGTTTCTGAATGGATACTAAGTACTAGCGTTTCTTTTTTTTTGGAAATAAGTACATTATAATAAATGCAAATTTCTGTTTTACAACGAAATGATTTTGGTAACTCGAAGCAAATTTGTAATACCTAATTATTCGAGCAACTTTTAAAATGTTACACAATTTTCTCAAGATAATGATAAATGCTGTACAGCAGGTCAATTAACCAGTGAATGAATACAACCTAATGAATAAGCAAAGGAGACTTACATTTTTGTAAAAAAGTTATAGTTGTCCAATTACTGGCAAAGTTAAAAGGTTTATCACAAAATTGGTCAGTTTAAGAATGCTTGAGAATTTATTTGGCACTACAGACAAGCTAAAATCAATTGTACATATATACTTGTTGCTACCTGCCTAATTACCACATCTGCACTTGGTATATTCAAATAACAAAATGAGCTGAACAATATTAACAAAGGGTATAGCTTAGTGTCACACATAAAAATCTGAACTAAATACAATAAAGGAGACTGTGGTTTAAGAAATAATTAAAAAATTAATCTCGGCCATCTTCAGTACACACACTACTAACTTAAAAGCATTTCATAAAACCTAAAAGCAACTAATCATAATCAAATAAGAGCAAATCAACTAATATAGAATAAGTATTGGTCCATTCTCCTGAAAAAAGTTCTCATTCTACCGAATAGAGAACTTTCATAAATATCTGATTCCCTATTATTTGATACTGCCTTAAATATTTAAAAATATCCCTGAAAAATAATAAAATATATATATATAAATAAATCGTCAAAAAACAGCCTACCGATTAGAGAAGATCACACCCACTCATCACAAGTTAAGAGCACTTCAGGAAATCTATGTCGGAGAATCCTCTCCTTAGCAAATATCCAGTGCAAATGCGCTTAACTGCCTCTAGCCACCCCCTTATATATAATTTAGGTCGCGACATCTAGCGGCTGAATTTTGACCTAACAAAAATGATATTTATTAGATAAATGTCTTTACTCAGTTAAACAATTTTTTGAGTGATGACTCGTTTGTTCAATTGACTTTGGTAACTTTTCTTAAGCTTACCTCGCTCTAGACTTAAGTATGACAATGTAATTTTTGTTTATGGAACTAAATAAATTGATTGATTGACATATTGCGATCGATTTTAATTTGTATATATATTTCTAAATATGGTCCGTCAAAAAGCAACCTACAAATTAGAGTAAATCAAATAATACGGAACTAGGTATTGGTCCATTATCTGAATTCATTAGGTAATTTTTATTTTTTCGAATAAAAATACTTTGGTAAGCATTTAATTCCCTGTTATTTGATATTCCCTTAATGAGTTTTAAATTATCCTTAATAATACCGTGTCCAGTATTGTAAATATGTTGGGCAACACTTGATTTCTCAAACCTATTATACCGGTAATGATTTAAATGTTTCTTAAAGCGTGTTAATATATTTCTTTTTGTTTGTCTAATATATTTATTAGAATATTCTTTACATTTAATTTCGTAAATTTCAGATTTCTGCTCAACTTCAACTTTATCTTTCGGGTTTCTCAATAAATTCTTTATGGTATTGTTAGTGGAAAAAGCTAATCGTAAGTTTTGAGTTTTAAAAATACGATTTAAACCTTTAGTGCAAACCGCATCGAAACGCATTTTTACAAATTTTCCTAGAGATGAAATTGATGTTAGAGTGCTAGAATTTTGGAACCGTTTCCTATAGCTAATCTTCCTAATTATATTATCTACTATTTGCGGAGTAAAACCATTATGAACCGCACCGTTCTTAATATATTTAAGTTCTTTATCATATTAGGCTTTAGTAAGTGGAAATGAGAGTAATCTATTTACTAAGAAATTTAGAGCCGCGAGTTTGTGTTGTACTGAATGTTGTGATTCGTTAATTATAAACCGGCTGGTATTTGTATCTTTATGATAAATGTCAATTTCTAATTCATTTTTGCTGTTTCTAATTATACGAGTATCTAAAATGGGAATCGCACAATTTTCTTCCTTTTCGTATGTAAATTTAATGCTAGCAAATTTTGAATTTAATTTATCTAAAAAATCTTCCAAATTACATTTCTAGGTATCAAAAATAGCTAAAATGTGATCAACATAACGCAACCATATTCTTGGAAAATACTGATTATCTTCTCTCATTTTCGAATTTACTCATAAAAGGATAACAATTTATCCCAAGAATTCTTATCTGTGTAGTTATTTGAATCTTTATTTACTCTCTTTAATTTGTTCTGCTTTAAAATAAATACATATAGTCTTGCAAATAATATTAAAGTTTTAATTTTCGAAGTTGATAAAGTCCATAAATCTTCCATAAAAAAATTGTAACTGTCACCCAAAAATAAAATTAAACTGTAAATCTTAATTTCACGTCCAGTTAAATATTATTTACTAAAATAGTATAGTATAAATAGTATGTTATAAATTAAAAATAAAGATGCTTACGGAAAACAGATAGGTGCAGTAGTTAACATTTTTGCTTGAATTTTCGGGAAGTGGAATTAAGAAAACTTTTTGATTTTTCTCGATAGATTAGAAGTTTAAAACGCCGAACTCATAAGAATTAACATAAAACAATTATCTATTGAAGTGAATACGTTGTAAATTATAAATAAAAATTTCTAGCATCTGTCTAAACACATTTTATTTCATGGTTCAGAATTTGTAGTTTTTTGTATAACAATTTTCACGGTAACTTCTCACGGACACCTTCAAATTCGCGCAATTATAAACGTTTCGCTATAGCTTGGCTGCTTTTTCAGGAGAAGCAAACACTGAGGACTGCTCTCCGGGAGAAGTTAGTACAAAATTGTTATACAAATTTTCATTGGACAAATTTAATTTAATTACTTATGTCTTTTTATTATAAACCACAGCTGATGATTATAAAGAAAAATGCCTTATTATTTTTAATATATCATTGCTTTTCGTTCTCTTTAAAGAGTCCACAATAAATAGTACATCAATTTATACATAATTTGAATGCGCTGTTCAAGGAAGCATTTGATAGAAGTTGTCATCCAAATACCAAGTTAGTTTCTTCATTTGCCTTCTTTTGCTCATTTTGGGGGTTGATGGTTCAATCACTGGCATTTAGAAAGTTGAAAAAGTTATTAAAATTAAAAATGTAATTCTACTAATATTATTTTCTCTCACTAATTATCGTAAATTTTAATCTCAAAATATTATAATTTCGTATTTTCTAACTGCTGCGGAAATAAGATCACAGGGCGCAGCAACGATCAAAAATTGAAGAGATGACGGACAATAATTGGTCATATACTTAACGTTGTAGAAGTTATAAGTTATAACAACAAATAAAATAATAATAATCTTGTCAGTTAAAATAAAGCAGTCTTTTTTATTCATGATATTGAATGAGTGTAAATTAATATAAATAAATAGGTTACGTAGTTTGATTTTTTAAATTTTGTCCTTGCACAATGTTGTAGAGGACGATTACTCTACAAATCTGCGACCGTTGTAGAGCAAGATTCTTTTTCCACAAAATCACTAGAAAGGTTATGAAAAGGCGTAGGAAGTTTTTTGTGATAGGTGCAAAGTAAAGAAAACTAAGGGCCACTTTTACTATGGTTGGATAAACTAAGTTTAACTCTGTTCTTGGTATATCTACAGGCTGTCCCTAAATTACGTGGACTACACCTATCACCACAGACTTCTGGCCTCAAAATAAGACGTTTGAACCATACTTACCTATATCCAAAAGTGCTTCGTTAAACCAGTATTCTACTTCAAAATTTATGAAAAAGAAAAGTAATTTTTCTAACAACAAAAGAACGCTTGAGTGTCATTCCTCAGTAAACTTTTCTGTGTCTTTGCAAATTTTGATATTTATTATGGTTTAATCAAAAATAAATTAGTTCTTTATGTATTTCCTACGTTTTCCAATAAGCACTTAGATTTTCCTGTTTTGTGACTAAACCGCAAGGAACTTCAACAATTACAAAGATACGAAAAAGTTGTCCCTTTCTCAAAACTTATTAATTGTAGTTATTTTCTTAACTTCAAAAAAGTTATTGTAAAATCTTTGTTGTGGTAACCCTGTTTTTTTACATTTCACTTCAAATTACTAAAACTATCTGCAAAAGTGACTTGTCTTGCTGTGGGTCTTCAGACCAAAAATCATCCAAATTGATACAACCATTTTTTTGTTATTAGAAAAATTATTTTGATTGAAACAGAATTATACTAAAAGACAGTCAGTCATCAACGTTTACTGAATTCAGAGAGAAGTGTCGGTTGGAATAAGGATTTCAACCGAGTCATCGATACAAATGTTGAGTGTAGAAGAATAAATAATGATGTGGAAGTCAACGCTGTCAACTTTAAATCAAGTAAAAATAAACCGAAGGCGTACAGCCAGATGGAAAAGTCTGAATCACATTCAACACCGTCATGTCGCGGATATGGATCAACACCGACGCTTCGATTGTCTATATCAGCCTACTCCATGTAATTATTGCGAAATTGTTGGCCACTTGGCCAAAGTTTGTCGCAAAGAGAAGAAGATCGAAAAAGAAGAAATACGTGAAGATAGAATGATGAATGGAGCACAAAAACGAAATACTTCAAGCAAGACTATCTACCTTCAGGACATTCACTTTACTGATGAGCATTACCGAAAATTTTTCGACGTCAACATCAATGGAATCAATGTCAGAATGCAAGTAGACACTGGTGCTGACATTTCTTTCATTGGTGCGACAACTTGGACACAAATTGGCACACGAATCCTTGATGAGTGTCCTGCAAAAGTTCTCAAAGCTGACGGAAATAAAATCGAAACCCTGGGTACCTGTGAGGTCACTTTCAACGGAAATTCCATCACAGCCCCTATTCTGGTAATAAATAATAATGCATGCCTGCTTAGTGAAAAAGTACTTTTCGGTCTTGACATCATCAAATGGATTAATATCAACACTGTCACATTGTCTGGTGTCACTGTTAATTCGCTACAATCGCAGTATCCTAAATTATTTGGACAAGATGCTGGTTCCTGCACAAGGACTCAAGTACATCTTCGTCTTAAACCAGGAGCACGACCTGTACATTGTGCTGTCGCATTAGCTGTGCAGGAAATACTGAATGCTGAATTGGATCGGCTCGTCAAGAATGGTACCTTGACTCTAGTGGAATCGTCTGAATGGACCGTTCTAATTGTGGTTGCTCGTCGGGCTAATGACAAGATACGTCACTGTGCTGACTTCTCAACTGGATTCAACGACGCTTTACTTTCGGAAAATTATTCTATTCGAAACGTAGAAGAAATGATGACAAAATTTACTGGAAGCAAAATTTTTAGTCTCAGATGTATATCACCAACTATCACCAACTACGTCTTTGGTCTCAAGCCTGCTCCAGCCATTTTCCAGTGTACGATAGAGTCTTGTCTCTCTGGAATCGATGGAGGGATTATATACTTGGATGACATCCTTATTATGGCACCTGATCAGTTAACACACGATCGTCGCCTACATCAAGTATTGCAGCGTCTTCAAGACTGGGGATTCCGTTTACAGCGAGATAAATGCCAATTTTATATGCCTTCAGGTAATACCTCGGTTTTGTCGTTACGAACAAATGTTTCTCTACAGATTCAGCTCAAATAGAAGCTGTAAAGGAACTTCGCCAACCATCCAATCAGAAGGAGATACGATCACTTCTTGGAATGACCAATTCCTACGGAAAATTCGTCCAACATGTCCATCTGCTCAAAGCATCATTGGAGGAACTGCTACGTAAGCACATACCATTCAAATAGACCCATCGACAATAGGAAGCCTTCAGTGCACTCTCACAGGGCCTCTCTTACTTGCACATTATGATCCACGTCAGATACTCTTCATTTTAGCCGATGCATATAAAACTGGCATTGGTGGTGTTTTACTTCTGACGGTAATGAAAAAGCAGTGTTCCATATGAACAAGGCATTGACTAAGTCGCAACAAAACTACAGTTAAATAGAGAAAGAAGCCCTCGCCTTGGTCACCGAGCGATTTCATTTTGTTTGTCTTCCCTTAACACTAACGAACCTAACAAAGTAGAATAACTTCTGTGAACATAGTAACACTTTTTACGAGCATTTGATCACAAACAACTGAAACCTAAAATCAGAATATACAGTGTGTACCCGGATTCAGGTCGCGTTATGTACAATGGGGCAAACATTTTAGAATTCAGATTTCACGGTTTGCAGTTCAGGTCTGATATATACCAATTTTCAACATCCTTAAAGGAAAAATAGACTTATGGAAAATCACGGATAAATATTTCAGTAGAGTATTTATTAATAAAAAAAATGACTATTCAAATTATGCTCGAATATAACTTAACATTTTCTTTATTGATCCTAATAATTAGAGGATGTTAACGATTTATAATTCTCTGAAATATTTATAAATAGTAATTTTCAGTAATTCTATTTTACTTCCAAGGATGTTGGAATTTGGTATACCTTCCTAAATTAAATTACGAACATTTTATTTTACTAAATTTTTTTTTCTAAATTTAAAAAGAAGACCTCACAGATTTATTTCTTCTTGCATTAATTTCATCCCCTTGAAGACTTTCGACGTCAAATTTGGCACAAATTCATTTTGCGCCAAGCAGGCCTAAACTGCATTATACGTAAAGCGAAATCAATCCGGGGACACACTGAGTAAATAAGGATATATTTTGACATATTTAAATAGCTGTTTAAATTCTACTCCAAATTAATTTAAAGCTCACAGTTTTCAAGAAGAAAGCAACGTTTAATTTATAGCTTCTAAGAATATTCGGAGGTGATTTACAAAATGAAAAGTTCAATCACAAACATCGATTAAATCTAAATGGGTAATAGCTGTCAGAAGTAATTTCTGGAGATTTATTTTATTAATCAATCAATCAAATTGTTTCCAATATTTAATCTGTCTTGGGGATTAGTGAATATCCCAATATGGTCGATTTCGCCAAATATTTTTTTGATTTAATTTTTTTAAATCTTTTTTAAATCATTGATTGAACTCTGACGAACCTTTAAAGTTGCGTTTCATAAATCATAAGTTACCCTTCTTCTACAAATGGTCAGCATCCCATCTAGAAGTTTCATTTTATAATTGCGAGATTACTAGAACTTGAATTTTTTTGTCAAAATTGTTATGTTTTGCTTTGTACATCCGATTTAGATCTTTCGAGATAAAATATTTTATAATAATATACTTCATTAAAAGATTTTTTCTTAACACGTGAAAAAATGCATGAAAAGCAGTTAGGCAATAAGAACATATAAGCGTATAATTTATCTATTTTCTATTTCTAAGTGTATTGTTAGAAAATTACATAATAACACCGATTACCTATATGATTTAATATATCCACATATGCAAACGTTACATATTCAATTATAAAACGTTTTAAATAGCATATTGTTGATGTTTTTCCCTCATCTACTTTTCCGTATAAATATGTGATACATTTCAGTCGAGGTTTTCGCAGAGCTCATAAATTGCAGGAAAATTGCTTTAAACAGTTCTAGAAAATTAAATTTGTTCTCTCGTGTTCAACGTGTGTTTCAATATCTGCCAAAAATGACAACGAAACCAGTTTATTTTTTAAGTTACGCTCTCAAAATGGTTCACTTTGAAAGCACTACATAAAAGTAGTATTTTTGTTTAGTAGTTTTGTTTAGAATATTATACAATTTGAGCTAAATTAAATTACTCTGGTAATTAACTATTAATTAACCTTAGAAACATCGTAATAAAAATTAAATAGTTAGAATTACATTTAATTGTAACTAAATTTAATTGTGACCTGCAACTAAACTAAAATGCAATTGATGTTAAATGTCTTTAAATTTAATTGCCATTTAACATTAATCAATTTATTTGTGGACGACGTTTTAGCTGAAATTGTAGAGCTTTTTGCAGACATTTTATCCGACATTTATAAATCTTAGCCGGTGCGTTGTAGGGTAATTGTTAACATTTGAAAACAATTTAATATGACCACGTATGTAAGTTTCTCGTCATAGCAAATTCAAATAGCGTTACCTAATTATATGCTTCTGTAAATAGTAGATAAATTCCAATTTACATTTTTTGTAAACCTCATAAATTATAGGAAAATTGTTTTAAACCGGTGCGAAATTACCGGTAAATTACATCTATTACGTCAAGTCCACAGTTGGCATTTCAGTTCTGACCTACACTCACACGAAATGAAAAGCGGAACACCTTATTACTTGGGGTACACCATCAAGTGGTTTATTTTGGACGCCTTGTATAAAATTGACGAGTACAAAAGTAAACCTCTGAGATATTTTCTTTATTTCTGGAGAGTTGTGTGCTGTTTGTCGTTGTTTTCTTTCATCGCCTGCAGTGCTGTACTCATCAGGAACAGTTCTGATGAAGAATTCGAAAAATATGCCATGAATTACATGATTATTTGTGAGCCAAACGCAAATGGTTTGTTGTTTAACATTTTTCTAAAAATTTTTAGGGATTTACATTGGTGGCTTAGCGAGATTGTTGTATTGTTATGCTTTTGACCGGAAAACTCATGGGTTGATAGTTAAAATAAATTCAATCTTTAAATATGAAGCCGAAAGCGAAATAGGAGAGTTCACCGTTGCACGTTATGTAAAACAAGTGTATTATATGACTAAGATTTGGATGATTTATACAACATTTAACGTTATGTTTATGAATCTCTCAGCGCTTATTTTTTCCAAAAAAAGGTACTTACTTCCTAAAAAATGTATTATTACTTCTTGTTTCTTTTATTTATCAAGAACTAATATTAATAATGACTAAATGGGTATCACATATGTACCGTTGACTTCGTTGACTTTAAATCAACAAATGGATAAAGAAAATTGAATACTGTGGAAATAACAAAAATATATAGAGGATTTAATGTCGAATAAGTTCCCACATAATCTCTTTATATCCGTAAATACGTATTTCGCCAGGTATGCTGACATCTTCAGTGTAAATTCAAACTCACAAGTTAAAACATTTCATAAAATATTAGTTTGGTATAAACTAGAATATATTCTCCTCGCCAAATATCCCAACTGTGGTAAGAGATCATTTTTGATTTATTATTTCTAAACTACTGTTTCCATATCTATTCTTTGTTTAAAGATAATTTTGATTAACAAAATCAATATTAACTACTTTTCCACCACTGTTGAATTATGTTTCCAAAAAACACTATCCCCAGTTATAGATATGTAATTTGGTTGGCAAAAAAAAGGAATGAATTTTTAAAGAATATAATTTGGTTTCTGCTATTTCAGGACTCTTCCTTTTAATTTGTGGTACCCTTATGATTGGAAGGTTTCACCGTTTTACGAATTAAGCATATTCCACCAAACGATCTCACAGCTTGTGATGTCATCAACGTATGGTAACTCAGACTTGTTCTTTACGTGTTTCTCGCTGATGTTAGCAGGACAATTCGATTTATTAGGTACGATAAATACAAATGATATCAATTAATAATAATAATAATAATAAATAATTATTATTCCATTTCAGGTTACGAATTTAGCAATGTGTTTTTTAAAGTCTTGTTAAGTCATGGAATTAGTAAGGAAGATGCACTCCTATTTAAAGAAAGCTGTGGACGTTGTACCAGAGCAAGTGACAAGTATAACAAATAAACTCGACTTAGTTCTAACCTGACGATATAAATTTTAGGCACATAACGCATCGTTCTCTATCTCGTACAGAAGATTTTGCAGATATTTATGACGTCATATATTCCAAACATTTTTACGATGATTTATTTACTAGATTCAATGAACTGATCGAATTCCATCAGGACCTTTTATCAGTGTGCGATGATTTGAAGGATTTCTTTGATCCACTTCAGCTATCCAATTTTTTGCTCTACGTAGTGTACCTCACATTTATTACATTTCTTTTAGCTACCGTGAGTATAAAGTGTTAAATAGTATAGTGCAAATATCGTTAATAACATTAATAAATTTATAATCAACGATCTCAAATAAAACTCTCACTTTTAAATGTAATGGAACAATGATTAATGAAAATGTCAATAACGTTAAAAAACACTCCTCTCTATTTTCATCTATTAATAAGTTTTTCCTTCCTATTTCTAACCATTTCTTTCTTAGTAGTGTTTTTTCCTCTTCGTCTCTTTCTGTAAATATCACTTTGGTATGATTGTGTTCTCAATAACCTTACTTTTGGACTTCTAAGATTGACTTCTTGATTACTTCTTCTCCTCCACAACCCTTTTTTTGTTTCATTTAAAATCTTTTATGTTTTTTGTTTCCATTTTTCCTATTTCTTCTGCTTAGATGGTCCAGGTTTCATTTTCAAGAAGTTTTCATTCTTGCTTATGTCTCCCTTTTGACTGATCTCTTTCATTAGAGGCTTCCTAATTTCTTTTTTTCCAGATTGTACCTTTCTCAAACTGTACGTAACGTTAGCAGTTTTATGGAATCGATACGCCGAAATCATTAAGTATATGAATACATCCTAAAAGATCTAAATTTCAGGCCACAAATACCTCACTTTTGTTGTCTTGCGGGGAATACGTTCTAGGAGCTTGCGTTCAGCTGTATTTGATAACATACTTTCCACAATTACTAACAACGCAAGTAAGTTAAAGCGTATTAGAGAGTCGGGTTTGTTTTATAATTTTTGCTTTAGGCTGAACAGTTATGCTATGATCTGTACGAATTTCCGTGGCACCTGTGCAATAAGAAAATTCAAACCAATTTTAGATTTGCACATCTGAGATCGTTGAAGCCGATTCAATTGAACATCGGGAAATTTGCCACGGTTTCTTTGAGCACGTTCCTAATGGTGAATAAGAAAGATACTTTCGAGTTTTAGCAACCGAGTAATATGTCTTTTTCAGACACTTCGGACATCATTCTCTTATTTTACGGTGCTCCGTCAAATTGCACAAGAACAGTAAAACATATTCTTACTGAAGCAAGAAATATCGTATTCGGATTTGTAGATTTTAGTTTCCAAGCTGTTCCAGGTGCCATTAGTTTAGTTTAAGTTAATAGTTTACATTTGTTACATTAAATTACAATTTGCAAGCTTTAGCACGAAATATAACTTAATCTTTGAGAGAATATAAGCAATACTAAAAAAACTTAGTAGAAAATAAAATTATCTTGTTAAGTGCACTAGTTAATAAAGAGATATTCTAAAATAAATGGCTATTTATTATTCAATGTAATGATGGCTATATAATATGCCTGTGTCTATCATATTCAGTAATGATAATGGGATACGTTTAAGTGAAATTATAGTTGATATTTTTTTTTTCACTAATTGTCCAAGTAAATATTTGATTAAAAAAAATTAATCAAAACGGTTTATGTTGAATTGACACACGATGCTTATCATTAACTTCCAGTGGTGAAATTTTCAGAAACGTGCCTCTATGAAACATTTTGGATAAATTTCAAGTTACATTAAATCTTAAATTTTAGAATAAATGCGGATTGGAATTGAATAAAGTAAATGTTTGTGAAAGATAGAAACTCGCTGATATTTCATTCAGTTCAGTTCGCAAAAACGATTTTCGTATAACGAGTGTAAAGAAGATTTAATAACTCGATTTATTAAATTGATCCGGTTTCACCAGAACCTCTTATCAGTTTGTGATGATTCGTGGACTTTTTTGATTCACTTCAGCTGTCTGTTTTTTTTATTTATGACAATATGGTCTCATTTTCATCATACTCATTTTGGCTACCATAAGTATTTCCGAGAAATATTTTAATGTCGACTTCACTTTGAAAATACAGTTATTAACATGTGATAAATATGTCGGTACTAAGTAGATTAATGATAACATATAAAGCGATTAGTGCACGACATTATATTTATTTTGGGATATGATATCCCAATCCCGACAACTCGATTCATCCATCGAAGAATTAATTTAGTTCAGTTGTTTAATTTTTTGTTGATATAAAAAAAATACTTTTCTGACGTTCGTCGTGTTATACAATTACCCCGTTATAAGTGGCGCCCAACGTCGAAATTGCCTGAGGATCCAGTTATGCCGGACGAATATAAGACAGATATGGTGTACGGCTTATTGCACGTAAACCTTCGTTAATACCTACCCAGAGATGACGTACCAGATTTCGATGAACTTATATCCAAAGCTAGGGTTGTCGAAGAAACTCGTCGTGAGACAGAGTATGATGATAAACTAGATAGTCGAACAAGACCCCGATGTAAGTTTTGTAAAAATTATGGACATTTACAACACGAATATCGTAAACTAGCAAGTCTTAAGAAGCCCAGTACAGAGCAAAAACCAATGAGGCAGAATGTTAGCCCTGGAGCAGCCAGGACCCAGCTGATCTGTTATGGCTGTCATCGACAAAGTCACATTCGGTCCCAGTGTCCCAGCAATGGCCGCCAGTCGCAGAATATGGTACCAGTTTCATCCTTAGAAGTTTTAGCTGCCGAGTTTAAACTTCCAAGTCACAAAAGGAGGACCCTGATGGAAGTCACCACAGCAGGGTTGAACGGCCTTGCATTTGTCGATACAGGAGCTGAACAGTCGATAGCAGGTCATAAATTATTGCCAACATTTTAAAGAATTGGAGATCCTTTCGTCCGAGGTTCCTCAGAACATCATCATGGCCAATGGTGTTCCGAAGGAGGTGATCACCGAGCTTTATAAAGTAAATGTTGTATTGCAGGGACAGGAAATAGAGATGACGTTTCTTGCCATACCAGAGTATGGCGGCGACAAGACGCTTCTCGGAGTCGAATTTCTGTATAAAGCCGATGTGATCCTGGACTTATCGAGGATGCAGTGGATCCGTGGTAGCGACCCCATCCAGAGGTATCCTCTTGTTGCTGCTCCAACGTCAATGAATATCGAAGACACAACGCCTATGAAGACACAACGCCTTCGTGAGGAAGAAGGCATAATTTTCTCGGAAGATGAACGAGCACAGTTAACCAAGGTGCTGAACGAGAACACTGATGTGTTCGAGAAGAAAACTGTCCCAACCCCTTACGCTGAGCACTGCATAAATTTAACAAGTGACCAGCCCATCGCTACAGCATCATATCGTCTGTCACCTCTTGAGACAGAAATCGACTCGATGTTAGACAACAACATCATTGAAGCGTGCGAATCGCCATATGCTGCACCCGTGGTACTTGTTCTTAAGAAGGATGAAACATATAGGGTATGTATAGATTATCGCAGACTCAATAGTATAACTGTTCCAGACAGATACCCCTTGCCACGTATTGACGACATTCTCCACATGGCTCAGCAGAGCTACTATATGACAACTATGGACTTGAGAAGTGATTTTTGGCAGATCCCACTATGCAAAGAAAACAAAGATAAAACGGCATTTGTGACACCTTTTGGTTTGTACCGTTTTCTACGCATGTCATTTGGTCTGAGGAATTCACCAGCTACTTTTCAAAGATTGATTGACCGATTCAAGTTCGAATCCCAGATGTGAATGTCCTAGGTTATATAGACGACCTCATAATTTTGTCATCCACATTTGAGCAGCATGTAGAGGACTTGCGCAAAGTGTTCAGAAGACTACATGTTTTCGGATTAGGTGCGAACAGAGAGAAGTGTTGCTTTGCCCGCCCAGAGATAAAGTACCTAGGTCACGTGATAAAACCCGGTGGTATTGGTCCTGATCCAGACAAGATTACGGCGATAACACGAATAGCTACGTCCCAGAAGGTCAAGCAAGTATTGACGTTTTTACAAACATGTAATTGGATCAGGAGATTTGTGGATGGATTTTCTCAATGGGAACAACCCCTTACTAGCCTAACGAAGAAAAAGGCATTTTGGACGTGGAACAAGGCGCAAGAAGAAGCATTAGAAACCTTAAAACAGAAACTAGTGACAGCACCTATACTTCGCCAAGCGGATGCTTCACTTCCCTACGTGATAAAAACTGATGCGAGTTCTTATGCTTCAAGGGGAGGACGCTGACGAGCGCCCAGTTGAGTATACAAGTAGGTTATTGACAGAGGCCGAGAAGAACTATTTTACAACAGAACGAGAAGCCTTAGCGATTGTGTATGCAATTCAAAAATTCCGTGGTTACCTAGAGGGAGCCAACGAGGATCCAGATAGCTACAGACCATCAGCCACTGAAATGGTTGATGTCGTTGAGATCGCCGACGGGCCTTGTTGCTCCAAGCCTTCGATTTGAAAATTGAACATATCCCGGGAAGAAGCAATGTTGTAGCCGACATTTTGTCTCGCCCTGTTGTAGGGAATTCGGTGCCTCAATGTGAGATTTGCATGATGTCCGTTTAATGCCAGTAACGACCTCGGTGCAAATGAGACTCGAGCAGTTAGAAGACCCTGCTCTCTCCGAAGTAATAAGATGTTTTGAAAAGCCCAATCACGAGGAGCTTTCTGGATGGGCCGATCGTGGCTACGTGATGATGGACGGGCCGTACATCATCCTAGAAAAGGTGAGCCCGTTTCTTACACTGTTGCAGCTATCGATAAGCTTGATGAGTCCCTGGGAAAATACCATATGTCTGCACTCCGTCCATTTATTGCTGGCGAAGAGACATCGCAGGCGGTGTTGCCCAAGCGCAAGCGAGGACGCCCTAAGAAGATTCCTATTGAATTCGTAGCAGAAGTCGAGTTGCCTGAGGAGGAGAAAGAAGAAGAGGAAGTGCGTTTAGACGAACCGTCCACTAGTGGCAGACGTCATCGCCCCAGAAAGCTTCACTCGGCTGCCTGTTGTAGCTAATTGTATTGGATTCCTCCTGTGGACAGTTTGCGGAATCCAAAGGGGGAGTGTAACGTGGATATGATATCCCAATCCCGACAACTCGATTCGTCCATCGAAGAATTAATTTAGTTCAGTTGTTTAGTTTTTTATTGATATAAAAAAAATACTTTTCTGATCTAATTTATTTATTTATTTATTTGCTTTAACATTTTAGAATGTACTGTTAATTTAGAACGAAATATGAAAACAAATGTTAAATTCCAAAAAAAAAAAAAATTGTTATATGAAACGCCAAAGTCCTAGTCTTTATTATTCATGAAATCATTCAAATGCATTATACTTGGTTCAGTTTAAACAATGTAGTATTATAAAAATATAATACGTTTTAAAAAGTATTTTTTTATCATTTTTCCATTCCTTTGATATTTTAATTGTGAGAAGCGTATTTTTTTTCTTAAACGTGTCAGTTATTATTAACTAACTTACACCTCCTAGATATAATGAGTTCACAAACATTGTTTTTAGTAAATATCAGTTGGAAGAACAAATTCTCTTCATGGTTAGATTAAATGACAGAACAAACATCGTTATACACTCATTCAACTTAGTAAATACAATTCCAATGAACTTACCTACACTTTTGAAATTTACAAATTTAGAACGTGAACTGGAGGTTTACACAGGCACGTTTCGTATATTTATACTGAATTTAAATGCATATAAAGTGGTCATAATATCTTATCTCTTTGCTGTCTGTTTAGCACAACACGAATGTCAGTTCTCAATCTGTTTACTGAGAATTGCAGAAAGAATCAATTTCATGGCCTTTATAAAAATGTTCCCTGATAACTGACATTAAATGCGCAAATAACTTGATTGATAAATTGTTTCGCAGCAGAAACATAATTATTTAAAGGGTTATTCAATTGTTGTTGAAATGATGCAATAAGTGCATTGAAGACTACATCTAGGACACTCTATAGATCGTAAGCCAACCCTAACTCAAAGCATTGCTTCGTCATTATTGCTCGTCTGTTAGTATTTAGAGTTTATCATTTTAAAAATGAATACTTATCGAATGAAATAGTGATAGTGCCACAAAATATTTTAATTGCTCTGTAAATATTTGTTTATTTAACGTTCCTATCTTGCGCATGTTTCAATCAATATTTGATAAACTGGCGACTCGAATTTTCGCAAAGGCGCAGTAAATTGTAGAAAATAGCTTTTAGACTGGTTTCATAAAATATTTAAGTCAGGATTAAAAGTAAGTTAGAAGGTGACACACGAAATGCTGTACGTAATAAGTGGGTCACATTCTACCTTACCTTTAAATTTACTCCTGACTTCAATCTTTTATGAAAGCGTCTTGTTATTACCCATAAATTAGATCTATTATTCTTCATTCTCTCTGTAATATTCACGTAAAATGGAAGCTGAGAACCACTATTTCCTGGGTTATAATATCAAATGGTTTTACCTGGAAGCGTTGTATAAGATAGACGAACATGCAAACTGCCCACTGAAATTTTTTCTATATCTGTGGAGGATCGTGTGTTGTTTTGCGATATTTTCTTGTGTTGTCGGTAGCTGCATTCTTATTAAGAATAGCTTGAATCAAGACTTCGAAAAATATGCCATGAATTATATGACTGTTTGTAAGAAATTTTAAAGCTTTTACGATTCGGTGAAACATCACTAGCTTATTTTCAGGTATTTACACTGGATGTCTTGCGAGGTTGGTTTATTGTTATGCGTGCGATCAGAAAAGTCATGATTTGGTGGTGAAAATAAATGCGATTTTCAAATATGAAACGCGAGATGAAATTGAAAAATACACGGTGGCGAATTATATAAAACGTGCGCATAATATGACCAAGGTTTGGATTTCTTATACCATATTTTGTGTTATGTTCATGAACATCCCACCATTGCTTTCTATTGTATCGAATGAAAGGTAACGCATATTTTTATTTACACATTCAAAAACTATTTATTAATTCTTTGTTTTTACTAAGAAAAAAGAGTCAGAACAGAACTTAAACTTGTTTAAACTTAATGTGCTGGCTTCTGCATATTTAAACTCTTTGCTCCTGTAAGTACTATAATTCCTGAATATTTTATATTTACTTCTGTTTCATTTCAAAATAGCTAATTTATTCAATTATTTCATAATAAATTTTCTTGCTCCCATCAGAATTGTTAAAATTTGAGTTGTTTAAAGTTTACAATTCGTTTAAACAAAGTTATAAATAATAGCACAAAAAATTCTTTACTTTTACGTGGAAATTTAATCACCGCGGGTATTATTGTTGGGAAAAAAATATTAAGTCTTTGAAATATCTACAAACCCAAGTAAATTACAAGGCGTTAAGCCCTCTGTCATTACCTAACAATTTATATTCCAGTCGCTAAGAAGAACTTAAAGATTTTGATATCGAATAATTTTCCTGAATAACTAAACATAGGTCCAATAAAATTATAGGAATAAACACGAAATATGTAGGATAAATTACTAATTTATTAATTTGAATGATAGTACCTTTATATTCACAGAAAAGTAAAAATAATTTAATTATTAAATAAACAAAAGTCACTCATTATTCATATTGAATATTCAACCTATTAAAGTTATTAAAAATTGAAAAAAAGAATTATTAATATACAAATTACTTTAGTAACAAGGATTGTATCTGGAAGGCACTAAAGAATTTAAATATTTATCCTAAGCGTATAAAGATAGATGATTATGCATGTGTCATATCTACCTACAAATTAATTACTATTTAATATCTGTTTAAATAGTAACTATTAATTACGCATTTTTTAATGGATTTCCTTTATAGAATAATTTAATCGTTTTAACGAGACAAATCAATAGATATGTCAAGTCGAAACTAATTTGCACTTCGTTATTCGTTGAGTGAGTAGTATAAATAGAGATCGGCGTAGGACAGTACAGTTACTTTTATTTACTTATTTTATTATGTAATATATAGGTCAACTTGTTATTATTGTGATTGAATTCAGGTCACTTCCTATTAATTTATGGTATCCATACGATTGGAGATTGTCACCATTTTACGAACTGAGTTTTCTGCATCAAGTCGTTTCACAATTTGTGATGGCCACTACATATGGAAATACCGACGTATTTTTTAACTGTTCATCACTCTTATTGGCAGGACAATTTCAATTGTTAGGTAAGATGGTTTATCAATTTTTTTAATTGTTACTTTTCACAAATAATAACATTTGTAAGGACCCGGAAAAATGCTTTAGAGAATTTATTGAATTAATTTATTTTTATTTTATTTCAATCATTTAATTATCAGCTCTGCTTGTTCTTAGAAAGAAACCGGATGTTCGTATCGTTTTTGAGCTTCAGATGCGTTTTCAAATCAATACTATCAGGTTACTTAAATAAAGTTTTCCTTTCTCATTGATTCAGCAATAAGCAAATCACACCACTGTGCGTCTCTGCCCTTGAACGACCGACGTTGGTAAAACTCGGTAAAAGCGAGACGTTTACGCCCTCTCGTAACGAGAAAAATTTCGCTTGGAAGCTACTGTTTGGGCCGTCTGAATTCAAATTCTTGCTGATCTCGCAAAATTTACCTCCTCACTTTTCCAGGAGACGACGAGCCTTTAAGTAGCTTAAGCGAGGGAGATAAGGCAGTTCCCGGTTTCCTTATGTTTGGTTCGCGTTAAATCTCTCGTGGAAATTTTGTTTTAATTTTATTTATTTTTTCTAAGTTCGGGTTTTGATTTTTTGTTATAAATTTTCCACAAGTTTGTTATCAGTTTCGGTCAGGAAAAGCAGAAGCTTTTCCCGCGTAGTTTTAGTGTTTTACCTAAATTAAATTCGTCGTAATCGAAATAAGTCTCGCAAATCTAACTTTAGAGTGTTTCCCCAAAAATTTCGGATACGTGAAAAAATCTTTTGATTCGTCGCTGGTAAGCTCAATGTAATTGTTGTCAGGAAAGTTAATTAACTTAAAGCATTTTCTATGTGAATTATACTTCTCCTTCTTGTCGAAATATATATATTTTTTGTTGTTATAAATCTTTTAAGATATTTTGTATTACCTAAAATTAACTCATTATTGCTTCTGTAATTTTCTTGATATTTGTTCTTGTTGTAGTTTCATGTGTTTTAATGAAGAATTTCGTTACGATTTGTTAATTTTAAAATTTGTTGTAAATTCTTTGTTCTCGTAAATTTTATTTTAATATATATTTTATTTGTTAAAACTTTCGAATTTTATTTAAAATCTCAAACTAGCTTTTTTTATCTTTAATAAGTCGACCAAGGAGAGGAGTAAGGTGCAACAAACCCAAAATAAGTAAGTCTGAGGGTAAAAGGGCCAAAATTCAAACCAAGTCCGAAGAGAGCGGGAAGAATGATTGTTGGCTAAAAATTGGCTAAAACTGGAAACGCTACTAACAAAGGAGTCGCCTCTCGCGTCTCGATTTGGTTTGGAAAAGTTTTGGTTAAAAGGGTGGTAAAGTTTAGAAAGGGGTTCAGAGAAGTTAGAATTTGAGACTTCTAATCTTTTTTAATTTTCCCTGTGAAAGATTTTATTTTAGAAATCTCGTGTTCTGGTTAAGAACAGTTTTGACAAAATATAAACCACTCCTTTCTCCCAAAAAGTTGAGACATCTTTATAAACTAAACTTAAAAAATTTTTCAATTAGTATTCACATTCACAAATTCAAGTTTAATGAAATCCATTGAAATTTCATTTCATTTTGAGTAATTTGAATTTCTTTGTAGGTTTCGAATTTAAAAAGACTTTCTTTAATGTTCTCCTGCAACATGGATTTAGCAAGCAAGAAGTGCTGTTGTTTAAAGAATATTGTATAAGATGCAATAAAGTTGATGAGAGGTACTTACATCAAACGAATTTCACAGACTTTTTTTAACAAGAAATTAATAAAAAACATAAAGTTTTATTGTTTTCTGTTTTCTTTCAGACAAATGAGAAGCCCTTCAGATCGTAAGGACAGTTTTGTTAAAATATATGACGTGATTAAATCCGAAAAGTTTAACGAACATTTAATTGCTCGGTTCAAGGACCTCGTCCGTTTCCATCAGGATCTCTTGTCAGTGTGTGCCGACGTGAAGAGTTTTTTTGATCCCTTACAGTTTTCCAATTTTTTGTTTTATGTGATATATCTTACTTTTATGGCATTTGTTCAGGCTACAGTAAGTACAGTCTTCATTTCAAAATCAGAAATAAGCGAAAGTGACAAATTCCTTAAAAAATATTGTAAAAGGTTACAACGAAAACATCTTTTAATTTTTCAAATTATTAACTTTTTGACACGCTCATATTCACTTTTCTGCTTTATACAAGGTGTTTCGCAACATTGTGAAAAAAAATAATGGCGTGTGCATAAATGAATCTAAATAAAAGCGGAAATAAAAACAAAATAAAACTTACCCTCAACTAATAACACATTGACAAATGTTTAGAATCTCTAGCTCAGTGCCGGCTGAGTTACAATAAGTATTCAAAATTCCTTCCCTTGGCCACTCGTAAGCACAAATCTGCTCGGCAAAGTAATGATTCACAAGCGTTATGAAACATGTTTTGTTGTCGAACAGAGAGAAATGCGGCGTTAATACGATCGTTCAATTCTTGGAACGTGTTGATTTCTTGTTCGTATACCAACGCTTTTACGTGTCCTCACAGATAATAATCTAGCGGATTTAGATCAGGTGAACGTGCAGGCCACCTGATCGGCCCGTTTCTTCCAATCCATCTACCAGGAAAAATTTCGTCGAGATGAGCACGTGCTTTTCGTCGAAAATAAGATGGGGACCCATCGTGCATAAACCACACCGTTGCTCTAAGATTTAAGTTCACATTCTCGAGAAGTTCAGGTAGACTAATTCGTAGAAAATTTAAGTATTGGAGACTATCTAAACGGTTCGGCAAGACGACGGGCCGATTAAATTGCCGTTTAGAATACCTGCCCACACGTTAACAGAAAACCGTTATTGGAAATGGCTGCGACGAATTGCGTGAGGATTCTCCTCAGCCCACAAATGCATGTTGCGAAAATTGCACACCCCATCTCTGGTAAAAATAGCTTCGTCGGTAAACAGGACATTATGAACAAAATTCGCATTTTCCTGTTGTTTATGCAGTAACCAACGACAAAATCGTATGCGTAGAGCATAGTCGACTGGTAGCAAAGCCTGAACTCTTTGAATATCATACTGATGTAATTGTTGTTCGCGAAAAATGCGCCAAACAACAGAGGTTGATAAACGCGTTTGTCTTGAAATATCACGAACACTTAACGAAGGATGTTCCTCGATAAGTTGTAATATTTCTTCTTCTCTGTTTAGGATGCGTTATGGACGCTGCCATATCTTGAGATATCACGAACACTTAACGAAGGATGTTCCTCGATAAGTTGTAATATTTCTTCTTCTCTGTTTAAGATGCGTTATGGACGCTGCCATCCACCACCTCTTCCACGACGTGCCCTTAAAGTTCCAGTATCCCTCGCTCTTTGCACAACAGAGAGAAATGTGGCACTGTTTGGCAAATGTCGGTTTGGAAAATGCTGTACATACAAACGCCTTGCCGCTAATGCGTTTACCCCACTTTAACCGTACACTAGAATCATGTCAATAATCTCACTATTTGTAAATTCTGCCATTTTTTTCAGTAAATTTCCGTACAACCACCTCAACGTATACCTTCAAACTACCCGGCTCGGCCGGCGATGACTAACAATAAATTACATCACTCATATTCTTCGTAAACATCATAAACTTAAGCGATGTTCAAACGGTTTACCCGTTCGACAAAATTATTTATTTTCTCGAAAATTTAATGACCCTTTGAACAACAAAAAGTGGTTCATTCTATTCACTTTTTATGCAAATTTTCATTGTTTAATTTATTTCATGAAGTTACGAAACACCCTGTATTTATAAATTTATCGTGTGTACATATAATGTGATTTTCAGACAACAAATACATCGCTTTTGGCATCATCTGGGGAATATTTAGTAGCAGCCTTCATGCAGTTATTTTTAATAACTTATTTTGGACAAACACTAACATCGCAAGTAAGCAAATGTTTTTACCTTATATATTTATGTTAACGAGTATTCTTTTTATTTGAGAGCGAGCAACTGTTGTATGACCTTTATGAGTTTCCTTGGTATATGTGCAGCAATAAATTCAAGACGATATTCAGATTTGTACAATTTAGATCTATGAAACCCATTCAGTTAAACGTTGGGAAATTTGGAGCTGTCTCTTTAAATACGTATCTCCTGGTAACTAATAAAAAATAATCTAAAGTAGTAGTTTCTGTAATAATTCATTTTTAGACGATTAAAACTTCCTTCTCTTATTTCACCGTGCTTCGACAAGTCTCTCGCCAAAAGTGAAATAAAAGGAAAATGAAATAATTTTGAAGCATTTTCTGCAAAAAATTTGATACCTATGTATCTATATTTAGACATTTCTGTTGCTGCACCATAACAATGTTCTTATTATTATTTTTTTTAGTTAAATACACGTTGAAAGTATTAGCTAAATTTTCCTTTATTTTTGAAGGTAGTCCGAGATACTATTTAATTCAAAAAAGAAATAAAATACAATTAATTTAAGTTGTTACAGTTTTTGTATGTCTACAAATATGAGCCGCAAAAACTTGTAGTTCTTCTATGCTTCTGCATTAATCCTATTACTATTTGTTAACCTTGAACACACTCTTCGATAAATCACACAGAAAATGTGTGTAAAAACAATGCCTTTCTCTTTCCATGTTAAAAGATAAAATGAAAAATATTTATGTATTTACTATTTTAAGTCGATTAAAAAGTACCAGTCGTAAGTTAAAAGTGTTGTTGTTACGTCATCTCTTAACTGGAATGAAAGCGGAACTTATAATTGCGTAATAAAAAAATTAGTATTAGTGCTTCGTCATTATGATACAGCGCTTCTATTTCAAGTTTTTGGATGGTATTTAGTGTAGGATTAGATAAGATTAGTTGTTGAGTTCGACTAAAAAGGTTGCACAGTCTTTTAAGAAGCATGGACAGGTGGCAAGGAAAAGTTGCAATTGTGACCGGAGCTAGTGCAGGAATTGGCGTTGCCATCGCGGAAAATCTCGTGGAAAATGGGTTGAAGGTACTATTATAAATATTATTATTACTCTCATGTAAACAATAAAAAGATTGCCATGCGTTTAATATAACACGTTTTATTTCTTATATTTTATAAATTGATTCTACATTTGGTCTTTCCAAAATTAGGTTGTTGGTCTTGCAAGACGCAAGGAAAGACTGGAAGAACTTAAATTGAAACTCGCTGATAAACCTGGCCAATTTTATCCTTTCGTGGCAGATATAACCGTGGAGGCTGACATCTTACGAGCTTTTAAATGGACAAAAGAAAATCTTGGGCCTATTCACGTCCTGGTTAATAACGCTGGCGTATCTAGGTACACGAACTTGCAAGCTGGCACCACAGCAGACTGGAAGGTGATCTTGGACACCAACATCCTTGCTCTTTCCATAGCGACGAGGGAGGCCTTAGAAGATATGAAAGCAAACAATGTTAACGGTCATATCATACACATAAACAGCGTTTTAGGTCATGTGGTATCTCAAGCTTCAATCATAAATCACATGTACACAGCATCGAAACATGCTGTGACGGTGCTATCCCAAGCTTTGAGAATCGAACTTGAACAGGCAGGGCGAAAAATTAAAGTGACGGTAAATTCAACCATTTATTTAATAGTGACAGATTTGATTTCGTTTTTTTTTAGAGTGTGAGTCCGGGATTGGTGGCCACAGAATTTGGAGAAGCTGCCAAATATCCGGAAGAATCAATTGCTCTTATAGCTAAAATGGCGGCTCTAAAACCGGAAGATCTGGCGAGAGCGGTCGAATTCATTCTATCAACGCCTCCACACGTTCAGGTAAAAATTCACCGTGGTATTTTTAACAGAAAGTTAACTTTCTATTTGTGTATTTATTTTAGGTCCAAGAATTTATCGTAACTGCAATTTGAATTTTAAAAAGGATTGAATTTACCAGTAAATTTGATGCCCTAGGAATTACCGACTTCTTGAGGTGTCTTAATATTTACTTAGTATGTGTGGTAGGTTTTTCTAGTAAATAAAAAATGTTTAAATTATTTCTTTGTAATATATCTCGTCGAAAAATTTATTCTTGCCTTCTAAATAAATTAAAATACATGTACAGTACGTATGAGCCAATCAACTTAATTCGGTAAATATTATATAAAATTAAATCATTATCTTTAGAAAGTCCAGTCTCGGGCACTGAAGAGGAATCTGAAAAGTAATTTTTTCCTTACGTAGTTGAAATTCTTGACATGCGCCTGATGTTACGTCGATGAAGAGCAAAAAATTATTCAATATTCGACTAAAGTTCTGTGTAAAAAAAAACAGAACTTTTGCCGAGTATTTCATAATTCTCTACAATAATATAACTGGTGTTTCCCAGGACTCTTCCCATTGTGTAATATGAAAATCAAAAACTAATTAACGTATAAACAATAAAATTAAATTAAGGTAGTAGTCTATATGTAATGAAATTTAGTTGGACTTAGGTTGAAGGTTGGTACTTAAAGTAAATCCAGAGGAACTTTTTTCTTTCATATTCTCATCGCTAAATGTCAATCGAAAAGTGAGGAATTATCGATATTCGAAAAAAAAAGAAAAGAAAAAAAATTAGAAAGAAACAAGAATCGAAATCTGTCAAATATTTAAAGCTTAGTTCCTTGTAATTTTACAAGTATTTTCAGGCTTATTTTCTTAATAGCTAGAAATTTTATTAAACAGGGTGTTCAAAATAGGTTGGTGAGTAATAATAGTACAAACGTACACATATCTCAATGAAAATAAAAAAAATATATATTAAAACGAAATCTGCCTGTCTTGAATTTGTTTGAAAGACAAAAGTTCCACTAAAACACACACTTTTCCGCTTAAGTAAAGTTCAAAACTGAGAATGTTATCTTTGATCAATACAAGAAGATGCTTGTGCAGCTTCGGCCTAAGTTATATTTTTATTTTATAATAAAACAACAAGTACTACCTTAATAAGATTTTATGTTATTTACTTTCGGACACATTAATTTATAAACAATCAGAACTTAGCAATATTAAAACTGGGTTTTCTCCAATATCAATGCGATTTGAAGATAAACTAGTCTTAGCCTGTGGAAATAATTAGTTTTGCCAAAACTGTATACTATTTTTAAAGCCAAAATTTTTGCAATTAATTCTTTGAAGGCGAACAAGGAATCTTCAAATAGTCAGCGTACATTGAACAATTTAAAATTTTGTACAGCTTGTGCAGCTTTTTTAATGTATTTAACAAATTAAAATTTGAATCCTAAGAAATGTTGCTAGAAAACTTACCACTATGAAGCAGAAACAGAAATAATCTATACTGGACATATTGAATTCTGATATTACTTTAGAGACACGTGTCTATCTATTCAACTTATCTTATCAATAAGTGCTTTAGATAAAAAATATATGCGATAATACAAATTACTGCAGAATGTTCAAGGATTTTGTTTACGAGAATATAAAAAAAAAAATGTGAAAATCTACAGGTTTCTGTCCATAAAAATTTATAGTAAATACCAAAATTAATCTTTTGCTTATACAGGGTGATTTATTACCTCACCGACAAGCTTCGCCATATGAAAGCTCATGTAATTTGAAAAAAAAGTCATTTGGACATATGTCCAATTTCGTTTATTTAAGGAAATAGAAGACTTCAAAGTCTTAATTCTAATTTTTTTAGTGTTTCAAAATAATAGCGAATTTAATAATAATAAGTTCCGTTCCATTCATTTTTATGATTTATCAATAACAAAACATAGTTTGCTTAGAAACAAGCACAAATACACTTGTCAGATTGTGTTTTCAATTACAACTTAAAATGTACACTTATAGCAGTGAAGAGTATGCCGATATCATATTCGTGTATGGTTATTGCAATGGAGATGCACGCCAGTCGGTACGAGAATATCAGAAAAGATTTCCACTTCGTCATTTACCGCATCACTTAGTTTTCGGTGAATCTTTAAGAAGATTATGAGAAACAGGTTGTCCTGCCCCAGCAAAAGCTATTCGACCACATGTAGTTAATGTAGAGCAGGAGGAAGCTGTAATTAATGCTGTCATTGATAATCCCTCAAGTAGTACTAGAAGAATTGCACAAAATCTACATGTAAGTCAAAATTTTGCATGGCGTTCTTTGAACCGCGAAATCCTTCATCCTTACCATCGACAAAAGGTTCAAAGTCTACAGATTAGAGATACTCGGCGACGGTTAGAATTTTGTAATTGGTTACTGGAGCAACATGCCCAAAATAATAACTTCATTTCACATGTTCTGTGGTCCGATGATGTGCTTTACACGAGATGGTATTAACAATTACCATAATGATCATATTTGGGCAATACAAAATCCACATGTAATTAGATAACGTAATTTTCAACAAAAATATCAATGTCCGGGATTGAATTTTCAACGATATCTTTTTACCCGTGCATGTACTGGAAGAGCGTTTGAACGCAGTTACAGAATTTTTTTAAACAACATCTTTGACTTTCTTGAAGATATACCTCTTAATATTATTGGAAATATGTGGTGCCAGCACGATGGCGCTCCATCTCATCGCGGACGGGTAGTTGTTGAGTGGTTAAACCAACATTTTAGAAATAGGTGGATTGGTAACAATGGACCAATTTCATGACCACCGCGATCCCCCGACTTAAACCTTTTGGATTTCTTTTTTTGGGGATACATGAAGCAAATTGTTTATCAAGAGAAAATTAACACACGACTACAGTTATTACAAAGAATACAAAATGGTGCTACTCAAATTAGAAATCAACCAAACCTTTTCGTTCGAGTGAGAAACTCTTTAGTTCGTCGTTGTGAAGCATGCATTGAAGCGGGAGGAGGACATTTTGAGCATTTATCATAATTTATTATAATTATTTATAGGTAGTTTGTAAGGCGAATGTAATCAAAGTCCTCCCCCCCTCCCAACAAACTCTACGAGCTTGGGAAATGTTTAAATATTTAAGTGATTTTGAAACATTAAAATAACTAGAATCAAGACTTTGAAGTCTTCTATTTCCTTAAATAAATGAAATCGGACATATGTCCAAATGACTTTTCTTTTTTAAATTACATGAGCTTTCATATGGCAAAGCTTGTTGGTGAGCTAATAGACCACCCTATGTAGTAAATCTACTAGATTTCTAATCTAATGGATTTTTTACTTTCGTTTATTCTAGTTTTCAACTACCGCAAGAAAATCCAAAAATATGTCTACTGTCGATGGAGAATAAGAAATTCCTGGGACATTTTCTTCCAAAAGCTCCATTGTCTGAAGCATGATTTTTGTTAGTTGCCTGTATTGCTTATCAGATTAACGAAACAATTAAAAACTGTTCAAAAATTTGTTTATCTTTGACGTAAAAACTAGCATTTAGTACTAGTAAAAAAATATTCTGTTTCCACGAAAATCATTAAATAAGAGGTAGTTTTTGCAATCTGACAGATAAGTCATTGAGTATTCGACAATGCAAATCACATCATCAATTTTCACTTAATCAGTGAAAAAAAAATTAAAATTAAGAAAATGGTCGAGTGTTTTCTTCAGTACAAGGAAAATGACATCCGAGCCGCACGCCAATATTTTAACCGCTATTTTCATTGTCGTCACCCTCCACTATTTACTCTTCAAAGAGTGTGTAAAAAATTGGGAAAATATGGTTCCTTCTGTACACCAAGGAACAAAATAAACTCAATTAACGAAACTGCTAAGATAAATATACTAGCATGCGTAAAGATGCTCCTACACTTGTGCGCAAACATTTGTACAAAATTATGTGTAAACCTTCGCGCACGCAAAACTGATTCTCTTTGACAAGTTGCATATGATCTGTTGTTGTGGTCTTACCGGTAATTTTGGAAATTTTAAATAGATGTTATTTATGTATTACAAATAATGGCGGTCTTTTTGAACATCTTCAGAAATATCTTTAGTTTGATTTATTTTGCCCGTCCTACTATCCAAGAATCTGATTTTTTTTTCTCTTCTTCTAATTTATAACAAATATTATTATTGATTATGTTATCCTTTTAATTTCTGAATTTATACAGTAGAAGGAAGTCACTTCTCATTACTATCATTAATGAATATTATTTCTAAGACAATATTGCTAAAACTCTCTTTAACCATGATTACTACAGTAAACTCCCGGTTATCCGAAACCGGATTATCTGAAGCTCCGGATTATTCGAAACAAATGACGAAACTTATTTCTACATTTTATTCGAAACGCGATTCCTTGAATCTCCCGATTTTCCGAAATGATGTCTATGTCGCCTAGGTTCGAAAAAAACGGCTCGTAGTATTTTCGAAGTAACAATTAACACTAAATTCGTTTGTTGATTCTAATTACACAAAATCTGTATTAGATACAGGTTCTATTTAACTAGAACCGAATAGAGTATAAATATGTACGTGTGCAATTATACTAATAAAAAATTGTAACACTTGAGTGAACTGGTTTATGCAACCTCCATTTTAACAGAAATTTCGATTATCAGAAACTGGTCCGGTCTCCTATACTTCAGATAATCGATAGTCTATCGTACTAAGTTCAAAATGGATCACAAATAAAAATAGCAAACGTGAAATATTTTGTGGCTTAGTTCTTGTTTCGTTCATTTTCTAGAGAGTAACTTAAATAAACTCACAAAGTGTCAAAAGAATTACAATTTTATTAATTGCAGGAAGTTATTCAAGATTCAAGAGCAAGATGAATATAAGTTGGTAAGTGGAAAATGATGGATGGGATTATGTCAGCGCTATATGCCTTGAAATTTGTCTTGCCGGAGAATGTAAGCAAAGTACTCACTGCAACCAATTTGGATGAGTACGGTATGTTTGACGACTTAATCATACGTGAGGAATATAAAAGAGCAAGAAGACTAGAACACTACTTGATGCACCTCAATAATAAAATTAAAGATATATAAACAAACGAGTTCGAGAGAAACGGTGGTTTGAGGCTGAAAAATTATAAAGATATAAAAAAGAAACTTAGTGAAACAGTTTTACACAAGGGATTTCTGAAAAAGATATCGTGATGTGTTTATTAACGAATGCTAGTATTAAAGGACCTTGCATGTTTCCTTTAGAAACTCATCTTATTTGTAGCAAATTTTCATACAATTACCCCGAGGATTTAATCACTAAATCGGATGGTTGTTACAAATTTGCAGTTCGCTTCTATAAGGTAATTTTTGTTTGGAAGTAAATAGATCAATCTGCAAGGATTATCCACTGTGGGCTGAAAGTGCAGAACTGAAAGAATTTATAAGTTACTTTCAAAGTAAACTAATCAAGAAATTTAAAAAGGCGAAGCCTTGGAAAACATTGTCGAACAAATATTAGATAAACTAAGTAAAAATGCCATTAAACAAATATCAAATATAAGATTATAGTTATGTCTATACGTTGTAGAAAAAATTAAGGGCAGCTTTGACTGTATTTTTTACAAAACCAGATGACAACTTGGAATACAAAAACTTCGTCTCAGAGCTTTTTAAGATCCGAAACCTGATCGAGCGAGAGATTCGTTATTCAGACACAGATTTCTTTAAGAACATAAGTATAGATGAGTTTTCAAAAGTGGTTTCTCAGTATCGTAATAAGATCAGTGATTCAAAAGCTGAAGGCAACCTATCTACTGCTGCAAATATATTCGAACGAATAAAAAATTATCTCCTGCATAAACACAAACTTAAAAAAGAAGCAGAATACTTTACGTTTTACAAATACTTTTTCTTTTATTCTGGACAGGTAAATGGAAAAGAAACAAAAGAAAAAATTGCTTTACTTATAAAAATCTTTCGATCATGATAATAGAGCAATTTCTTAAGTATATAAAGGCGTACTTTAAACCTTCCAACAAAGCGGGATATATACTTCCTAAAGAAATCCAGTATCTAGAATGGCTGAGGTCTTGGAACTGAATTCAAGATTTAGTTGATTTCCTCGTTGAAAAAGAATGTATAGATGAATATGGGGTTCGGCAATATATCAGTGAAGACCTCAGTGTCATAAGTGCTGCTCCAGGCATGAGTAAAACTCTATTACTTCACGTTTTAGCAAATTATTGCCGACCAGATATTTGCGTTCTAGACTTGAAGGTAAACTACAAAGATTTACGTGACCACTTAAAATCATTTCCACTGAATTATTTGTGGAATCTGATTATACATTTCCGGTTCAATAGAAGAAATCTTCTATTGAACCGGAAATGTATAATCGATTCGCCACCATGATATTTAATGAATATCTTGAGGTACGGCAGATAGATTCGAGAAAAAATTTAAATAAAAGCCTTGCTGTATCAAGAGTATTCGAAAATTCTTAAAGTTTCTGCGTTCTGCGTCATTTATGGCAGAAGACACTTTATGGAAAAACGAATAATTACAATTGCAGTAATTATCTATAATCTTATACAATACTTTTTTAAGGCCTTATGCACAAAAAATGTTATTATTATACATTAAGTTTCCAATTTATTCATTTGAGATATAACTAAAAATGTTGCGTAGGAAAGACTGCAATTCTGTCAATATACCTATATTACTATAAGTGAACTATAAGTGAACGCCTTTATTTATTACATTTAAACATTGCAGATAATGCCCTTTCGCTTATTTCTTCAGTGTTGATGAGGTTCTGAATACCCATTATGTTCTTTGTAGCGATCATGTGATACCTCATGTTGCAAATTTGCATTTCTTCCTTTATGGTGATTATGGGTGTGTAAGTGGTGATTGTGGCTGCGTAGGTGGTGATCACGGATATTTAATTGGTGATCACGTGCATGCACATGCTGGAGTTCTTCTCCGTGCTCACTGGAACTAACGCCATGAATTCCTTTCTGATGGCGAACTTTATCGGAATGATGTGCCGTTCCATGACGAGCAGCTCCATGATTTCTCCGTTCTAAAAGGAGAATTTTTTTGTAAAAATAAAAGGTAAACTAATTGTTACATTGTAGTATATTAGTATATCAGAGGGTATTTTAATTTCTGCGAGTTTGATGTTTTTAATGTGGTGCTTTCTCAGACAAAAACTAAAAGTTGGAACTCCTACTTCCTTACTTAATTATTATTAATGAAACAAAAGAAGAAGCATTTAGAAACTAGAGGAACATGAAACATGAACATGAAAGTACCAAAAAAGTCAAGGGTGCGAGGAGGACAACTTAATCAAAATCTATATATAGCTCAATAGCAAATTAATCATCAACAAATGGTTGAGATTGCTGCGAGAAAGAAAATTGAAACGCAGTAACTCCTTGAATTGGATTTGAAACATATGCTTGAAAGTGTCCAAATTTTAGCAATGCATTCAAAAGTTATTTTCTGAAATTTCAAAATATCTTCTTTACCAGTGAAGACTATGATCTTCGATATTTGGAGGAATAATATTAAAAAGCATAAATTATTTTTATGTCGTAGTTACCTGAAGCAGCTTCCTCGGTAACATTAAACGAAAGAGTTTCATAACTAGCTGCTGTTGTTGTATTTTCTTGAGGAGTGCGGCACCCTAAATTCAAGGTGATATTCGAACCCTCTCGAAACAGTCCTTCGAGGCGAAGTATCACAGAGCCAATTTGACTAACGATTAGGTTACTCGTTGACTGAGAGCAACTGGTCGCGTTTATCAGAATCTGTAAGTCTTCGATTTGGAGACGATCAGTTCTATTGGCGAGCTGCTCAAGTTGTTCGGTAACTTCGACCACTGAGTATTCACTTAGAATCAGAAAATAAGCCGAAGTAACATCTATTTCCCAATTAAGGAGTCCTTGCGCCACCACCGAATTTAGCCTGGATGAGACTTCACCGTCGATGTTCAACGCTACCACAAGCAGTACACCCAGAACAAAAGTACGTGGTGGAATTTCTGCCACCAAAAGCCTTCCAGGAAAAGTTAAATTTGTAAGAGATGTTAGAGATATTTCATCGTCTCGATTTTTCAGTTTACCTAGAAATAAATTTACTTATAATCATTCTCAGATAATTCTGTTTAGGAACTTACGTGTACTGGAGGACGTTATGAATGCCAAAAGTAGGGCCGCAAAGAAAACGAATCGGTAACACATATTGCTTTTATCGATAAGTAATAATACAAACGCAGTGTTTTTTGTCGTTTCGTATTTATATATGTGGAAGAATTTACGGAAAATACAATGTGTTAGTGGTGTTTATTTTGTACATTTTTGCGTGTCAGTTCGTTCTTGTAATTTTTGAGATAGTGCAGAAAAATAAATTACTACGGTTGTGATTCAGCAACATTTCCGGGATGACTCACTTCAAAGTGCTAATACTTATGGCGCTTTCTTAGAGTATCCAACCACGTGAAGATTTTTGACAAATGTGTATCATTGATTTCATTTGGATTTTTTCAAAACTAAAGCGTTAAAAAATTGATTGGTTGTTAAAATATTCATTTATTTCTGACTACTACTTGAGCAGTTTGAACAAACGCAATCACATATTGACTCCTGGTAGTTTTAATATCGCTGAATGAATGGGTACGTTTAATGTTTACGGAAAATTAAATTTGTTATAAACTTTGATGGATTGCCTTCAAATTTGTATGTGTACAGTCGGGAGAACAATTCTAGTATTTGTTTTTATAATTTATATTCAATTCTGTGAATTATATTTAAATGTTAAGGGATCCTTAAATCAAATCAAGTGCATCCTGAGTAGACTTGGTGTTTCATGCATGTAAAATTTATACTATTATTTAATTTTTTCTTACATTTTTTAGTCGAAACAACTTTACAGATTCTTTTTCTTTAATTACGAATTCCTCCGTTGAAAATATATACCATCAGTTTTATCTTTTCTTAAGTTTCACAAAATTACTCAAATTTTTCTGTTTGTTTAAAATTGTTAACATTCAACATTTATGGTCACATTTTTTTTTTAATACAAATACTACTATCATGAGATGTCGAGAATATAATGTAATATGTATAATAAGCAATATATTGATAGAAATTTCAAATAACCGGATACTTCTAGACGGTCTAATTTTATAGAGAATAAAATATTCCAAGCGCGAGGGAAAATCTTGGAATATATAAGGAAAAATGTTTATTATCATCTCCCTGCTCGGCGTATAAAAGAATTGCTGCATCTGTGGGGGCCGCTGGGTAAACAGAGCTTTCCTATATTAAGACTTTTCTTCGACTTATTAGCCGACACTTCAGAGAAGCCTGCGTTTTCATGCGGAGAATGAAAGGAATGTTAACATTTGTATGCAGTTGGGATATTATTAATTCCTACTTCTGAATGGAATTAAAAATTAAATGGAATTAAAAATTAAAACATCGACTCGAATGATACTTACCTTTGTTCAGAATTTTCAGTCATTCATGTTTTTCTGCTTCTTCTTAGAAGATACTTATTAAAAAAACATCAGTTTGCACTGTTACCACATAAATATGGTTTACAGTTTTCGCTCGGATACCTTGGGTTCGAATCCCATCATACTTTCCTTCAAGAAACAATCCTGCATACTTGTTGATGAATTTAAATCACTCTCTCTGTCACTGAGCCCCAGGAATTCTATTTCTTCATTAAACTTTTAAGTTATTTTTGCTTTGTATCCTATAAGATTTGATGTTATTTTATTTTCATGAATAAAGCGCAGCTACCTTCTCTGTCATACCCTACTCCGATCGGGGCTGCAATTCGCGATTTTCAGACTTCAGTGACCCAGTTGTATTCCCTAAGTAAGTTCACTAAAATGTGCATGCGAAATTTGTTGTTGTTTGTTGGGTAATTGGCTGTTTTACGAGGCTGCATGTCCTTCGCTGGCGAAAACTCGGAATTGTTTCCGTCGAGCGCACGGTGAAAGATGTAGAGGTGTTCCGACGCCATATTCGAGTACGGCAGGCGAACTTAAGAGCAGTGTGCGAAGGAGAAAGCATAAAGCTTGGCGAGATTTCATTAATAGCGAGAGAGATAGCACAAAACGGACGAGAATTCAAGTACTCGCATTGTCTTGAACTCGACCGCCACCAATATTGCTGCTTTTGCTTCCTTGAAATCGAAAATTCAGCATGGTAAAGGTACGTGCTTTAGGAGAATATATTGTTCTGGATTTAAGGATAATACTTTGACAACTCCGGAAATAATTTCACACGTAAAATATGTAGCAAATAGTACGTCGAAATACATGGCATACAACCAACTCTTACTTATTATATTGACATTGGGCTTTGTTCGATATGGAATCGCTTTGTCCACGATTTATTCTAAGCCTTTAGAAATAATTAGTAAGAAGTGATCAAATGACAAATGAATTAAAGTTGGCAATGGAACTATAGCATGTGTGCATTTAATTCATCAAACGTTCTTTCAGTTACTTACAGTTAATACGAAGAAAAAATGTCATCCCAACTCGCTTACTCAGACGAGGAAATTATTCCCAAAATTTTGTACTATAATTCCTCAAAAAGTTTACAGTTTAGTCCTTCGAAGATGATCGAAGCATCTGCAAATATTCAGCGTACGTTCTGTGGAAGAAAACCAGAACTTACGCTGAATACTTAATAATTCTCTATCACACTGTAAAAACTGTTTCTTATTTCATTTTCATATAAAACAGAACACATTCTTACTACTAACAATTGCTAGTTGTTACGTAAAACAAGGCCTAGTTTTTGAACAATAAACGAAATCAAATCTTGAGAAATGTCGCCAGAAAACTTATCATTATGAAACAGAAACTAAAGTCATCCGGACATATTGAATATTATTCTAGAGAACACGTGTCCATTTAGTCAGCTAATCTTATCAATAACGTTTTAGATAAAAAAAATACATAGATAATATAAACGTTACTGTAGAATATTCAATGATTTTGTTTATGCGAGTATCCGAAAATGTGCATATCTCGAAGTTCATTAGTCAATAAAATAATTAGAGTAAAAGCCAAAATTAATCTTTTAATTTCACAATAAATTTTCTGCTAAGTTTCTAATTTAAAGGATTTTTGCTTGTATTTATTCGCGTTCTCAACCACAGAAAAATAAAATAAACTTTGTTGAAAGGCTTCCCACGGCAGTTTTCCATGCGGAAACCATATCGAATTTGTGGCGTTGTCGACGTTTCGTTCGGTTACACTGGACTTCATCAAGGTCGGTGTTGTTGCTGCTGTATCATTTGTTGGTGTCTCGGAGTTACTAAGCTGAACTGAGAAGCAGTAGCAACCAAGGCAGCAGTATCATCATGCTTATCAAAATTTGTTTCAAAAATTGTTACCTATTAGTTACTAGGAAATCAGTATACTTTATAAAATATTCTTTTGAATTTGTAAAAGAATTAAAGAACAACTATACGAAATATTGAATTATATTTTCTTTATTTTGCTTAAATGGTACCGAGGATAAGGAAAATTGCAGTTATTGAGCGGTTGAAAATCCGCATTGGAATACATAATATCCCCAAAAGGTTAACGTATGGGCTGGGATAATGGTTAATCGAATTATTCGACCGTATTTTTTGTGGGGACGCTGTGTAATCAACAGTATGTAGACTTCCTCCAATTTGAATTAATTCTGGCTATAGCGGCACTGTTTCCTAATGCATAAAGTTTCTGATTCAATCAATTCCAAAAATTAATTACAGCAAATTAGTATGCCTCCTTATTATGCACGTCCAGAACGGGAGTATCTCGACGAAATATTTTCTAATCGATAGATTGATGAAGTAGTAGTCTATCAAATATTCATTTCATTATTCATTCATTCTCGCCAAAAGTGAAATAAATGAAAAATGAAACAATTTTGAAGCATTTCCTGCAAGAAATTTGATAAAACATCTTTCAGTAACTATATGTATTTAGACAAAGAAATAAAATAGAATTAAATTATTATAAAAAAATTTATTAGTGCTCCGTTATTAACATACAGCGGTTCTAATTAAAATTTTCAAATTACATTTAGAACAGGATTAGATAACTTTGTTGAATTCTTGGCTTCCGGTTGGAACCGCGTGTCTCTCATTTCTTCACTGCCGACGTGCTGCTTCGCGTTTGTCGTTGAGTCTCAACGAAACACACGCGAAGCAGCAGCAAGACTAACAGCAGCAGCAGTAGCAGCATCACCACCAGCAGCAGCCCTGAAGAAGTTCTTCTGCAACGGAGAACGAAACGTCGGCAGTGAAGAAATCCGAGACACGCGGTTCCAACCGGAAGCCAAGAATTTAACAATGGACGACGGCCGCGGAAGCCTTCAAGTTAAATTAGATAACATTAATTGTAAATTTCACTAGGAGGCTGCAAAGTTTTTTGAAAAGCATGGATAGGTGGCAAGGAAAAGTAGTAATTTTGAACGGAGCCAGTGCAGGTTTGGCGTTACAATAGCGGAAAGTCTCGTGGATATTGGAGCAGGTATTATTGTAAAAATTACGTTTTCCTACAAACAAATTAAATGTAATGACTTTTAATACCAAAAACTGCAATTGAAGTTAATATTTTTGTCACTAATAAAACTAGTGAGCGTTGCTTAGGTAACACTTTAGTTCCTAGAATTAAAAACACATTTAGACCTAGGAATTTAGTTTTAATATTTTTAGTTAAGATTTGTTTTGGGAATAATTTTATTTTGAATCCGGTTCTTTCGTTTACAAAAAAAATAGTATGTCTTATTAAGATTAAAAGTGTCACTTTTAATCCTAATAGAACAACATACTATATAAGTATAATTTTTTGTTTAATGTATTTATTAATGGAAATTTTAGTTAATTATTAATTATTCTCAATATGAACATGAATATATTGCACTGCGTTTAATATAACAAATTTTATTTTCTTATCTTTTATAAATTGATTTTACATTTGATCTTTCCAAAATTAGGATGTTGGTCTTGCTAGATGTAAGGAAAGACTTAATGGAAACTCGCTGATAAACCGGTCAATTTCACCCTAACGTGGCAGATATAACCGTCGAGGTTGACGTCTTACAAGATTTTAAAGGAAAATCTTGGGCCAATTCACGTCTTCATTAATATCGCTGAACACCAACATCCTTGCCCTTTCCATACCGACAAGGTAGGCCATAGAAGACATGAAATCAATGTTACTGGCACATCATATACATAAATAGCGTTCTAGGTCATGTGCTATCTCCATCTTCAATTAAAAATCACATATGCACAGCATCAAAACATGCTGTAAGGGTCCTATCCGAAGCTTTGAGGATTGAGTTGCAGCAGACAGGGCAAAATTAAAGACACGTTAAATTCAATCATTTATTTGAAAGTAACAGATTTTGTGCCGTTTTGTTTTAAGAATCCAGGTCTGGTGGCTACTGAATTTGGAGAAGCTGCCAAATTTACAGAAGAAACGATTGCTGCTAACAGTATTATGGCGGTTTTAAAACCGGAAGATTTAGTGAAGACAGTCGAATTCGTTCTGTCAAGGCTTCATCACGTTCAGGTAAAAGTTAGCCGTAGCGCTTTTCACAAAAAGTTAATTTTTATTTTTGTATTTATTAAATTTCAAGAATTTATCGTAACCGCAATTTAAATTTTAAAATAGAATTAATTTATCAGCAGTTGTGATGACCCGCCTAAGTGGTCCACATGTTTGCATGTTTGCCCTTGTACCCAAAGCACGTGGGTTCAGTACCCAACCCGGCGGTCTGCTTTTCAATTGCGGATGAAAAGCATAAACATGTCATCTCCCCGGATAGGAAGTAAAGTTGTAAGCCCTGTGTCAATATGATGATTGACACGTTAAAAATTCCTGCTGAGGGTGGAATTCCCCTAGATTTGGCTAAATTCTAGTAGGGTTGGCCATATGACCTTAGGAGTTGAAGTCTAAAGGTACGAGGACTATTTCGGAATCCGATACCTTACCCACTAAAGGAAAAATAAAATTGAAGCCCTAGAAATTACCGATTTTTCGTGCTAGCTTGATGTTTAGTTAGCATGTGTGGTAGGTTTTTCCAGTAAATAAAAAATATTTATGTAAGTTATTTGCTTGTAATATAACCCCTTTTTGTATTAACCTTTCTTGCGTGTCGGGAAGGTGTGTTTGGCTACTAAATAAATATTGCCAGTAGGCGCTGCGACCAACTGACTATGTAGTTTTCACCTTACGAACTGGTGAAAAGCAGAAAGCCAGTCCAAAGGAACCGGTATAAATCCGAATACAAACCGACACATGAAAGTTCTATCTTTCACATAGAATTCCCATGCACCGAACTAGGATCATACCCAACCTGCAGTTGCCGAACCAAGCATCAAGTCCGTTGCCAGCGCTCTCAACCAACTCGGCTATGCCACTGTCTTCTAAATCAATAATATGTACTTACGTACAATACAAATAGTCGAATAAGCCAAATATTTAATGCAGTAAATAAAATATAAAAATAAATGAATTGTCTTTAAAAAGTCCGATCTCGGATACTCAGAAGGAAAATGTCAAATCCTATAAGTCTATGTAGTGCAAATCAAAAATTTAAAAAGTAATTTTTTTGCTGAGGTAGTTGAAATCCTTGACATGCACCTTATGTTACGTTGATGAAGAACAAAGGATCATTCAATATTCAACTAAAGTTCTGTGTAAAAAAAACAGAACTTTTGCTGAGTATTTCATAATTCTCTGCAATAATTCAACTGGTACTTTTCAGGACTCTTCCTATTGCGTAATGCAAAAATTAAAAACTAATTAACATATAAACAATAAAATTAATAGTAATATGGCAGTCTATGTATAATTAAGTTCAATTGGACTTAAGTTGAAGACCGACTTTAGGCACGATCTTTCCATCTTCTGATAAATTTATTCGTTAAATAACTTTACGAATCACGATGGAAACCATTCATAAAAATTAAGTTATTTGTCAAATAACGTTATCGGGAACTTTATTAAGAAGTGAAAAGATCGGACCTTAAAATAAATTCAGGGGAACTTTCTCGTTTCATATTTCTGCTCCTGAATGATAACTGAAAAGTAAGAAGCTATTGATATTAGAAAAAAGTTCTATATAAAAGAATCAGAACAATTTTATAATTAGTTCTTTGTGACTCCGAACATACACATTTCTCATGAGAAACAAAAAAAATATATTAGAACGGAATCTCCTTGTCTCGAATTGTTTGAAATTGAAAGGCGTATTCGATTTATATTCGATCGCTGCTTATAAAATGTAAAAAGAAAAATTCCTCTAAATTGTCTTTTATTTTTCCTATCGTACAAAGAACCATTTATTATTCTGTGCTACACAACCAGAACTTAGTTATATTGACATTCGGTTTTTTTTCGATATTGATACGCTTTGTCTTAGCCTCTAGAAACATTTATTATTGCCAAAATTGTGTACTATAAAATCATTAAATTTGTACAGTTTAATCCTTCGAAGACGAACAAAGAATCTTCAAATATTCAACGTACGTTCTGTGCAAGTAAACCAGAACCTATGCTGAATACTTAGTGATTCTCTGTCACATTGCAAAACTGTTTTTGTTACATTTTCTTACATAAAAGAACATAGCAACTACTACAAATTGAGCTTGTATAACTTTTATAACTTTTTAACTAATTTAAAAAAAATTTAAGAAATATTACTAGGAAGCTTACCACCTTGAAGCAGAAACTAAAGTCATCCGAACGTACTGATTGCCGATATTACTCTAGAGAATGCGTATCCATTTAGTCACTTTATCTTATCAATAAGTATTTTAGATAAAAATATATACGCTACTGCAGAATATTCAAGGATTTTGTTCATGAGAATACTCTTAAGGAACAGTTTTTAAAACCTGCAAGTTTTTTAGTCAATTCAGTATAGTTAAAACCAAAATTAGTTTATTAATTGTACTTTATCTTTTGCTAGGTTCCTAATTTAATGGATTCTTTTGCTTTTGTTTATTCAAATTTTCTACTATCAAAAAAATTACAAAAATGGAGCATTTTCTTCGGAGAGCTCCATTTTCTTTCAATTGTCTGTATTGCTTATCAGGTTAACGAAGCAAGAGGCAGTTTTGCAATATGACAAAGAATCATTAGCTTTTAATAAGAGCATTACGTCGCCTGTGATAAACATTACGGTTATTTTTTTTTTTTATTTAAGTTTGTCATTAATTTACTTTTCTAGTAGTCTTCATCTATCTTACAATTTGGCCCCTTGACACTGCTTTCACTGGTGAATTTATCACTTACTGGAAAATTTCAAAAATTTAATTTTCTTTGTAACTATCAAAGATATGGTCTATGGCCAATATTTTAACAACTATATGTCAAAATAAATTTTGGCCATAGAAGACAAAACGTTTGCCTCAGATTACTACAGCAATTTATTTATTTACTTGACAATTTATGAATTAAAATATTGTCCAGTTCTTGAGTAGTTAAATAAAACTTGAAGTTTAATTTGCCACCTTGACATGTCACTAACCTTAAACCTGCTTGGTGTTGTAAAGAAAGACTTCCATATTATCTCTACATTTATTTATTTAATCTACATCTATCTATATCTCCTGCACAGAGTATATTTATTAGACCGGAGGAGAGTGCAATTATCAGATATTTTTGGATTTCGCCGAAATTTGAAGACGATAATTTAATGACGTTCTTATCTATTAAAGCAATTTTATCGCATGATACAAAATACTGTCTCTTACGTCTAACGTAGGCGATTTAAAAGCGACGCGAATTTAGAACGCAAAAAGAGCGAAGCGATCTGCTTGTCTCATGTACGCGAAATTGAAGCGAAGCGGTGCGGAAGAGTAGTTAACTTGCTAAGTCAAAAGTTCATGGCTTGCTCAAACCAAGATGTGCAGTAAATAATTTTTAATATAAAATGATTTTTCCATTTTACTGCTACAGTAACATTTCCTCAATACTCTTCTAATAGAAGATACTTATCGGCATATTGCGGAAAGGAGAATTCCATTTCAAATAAAATCCAGGTCAAAATATTAATAATATTCAAAAGAATTAAAAATAATATTTAACAAAAACGCAGAAGTTTGCAGGGAATATCTAACAACACTCAAAAGTAATTCGTTTTTAAGCTATACCTTCCTTATTTACAGTCACTGACTGCGACGCGATTTCGCGCGAAATTCACAAATTATTTGACCGCTTCGCTGTACTCTTCGCTTCGCGTTGCTAGAAATCGCTCACGTTAGACGCTTCTGTAAGAAATCATAGGTTTGAAATGTTCCCATCACATGGTAACCGCTTCGTGTTCGTTTTGAATCGCCTACGTTAGACACAGGGTTAAAGCCTATGAATTGCTATACTTTAACACAATTAATTATTACCGTTTCCAGTAAATTTCACCTATATGTCCTTAAAAGTTGGTTAACAATTACCACCAGGTAGTTACATTTTATTAATTTAATCAGTTCATCCAGTTTTCTTTATCAGCAGATATTCAAATTGGATTAGTTATATCTGTTTAACTGGTAAGATTTGAGCTTCAGTTGTGTAAATAATATTGAAATTGTTGTAGGGAAAACTAGTGTGAGGAGGGATTTCATTGTTTATCTTCAGTATGGTAAGATGTAATTCAAAATTTAATATGATTGCTTTGAAACTTAAATATTTACACCAGTCGCGATACTGATATTGACTGATAATGACATACAACAGCAATTTACAATTTACAATTTAAATTGACCGGTTTACTTGTTCACTTTAAGGCCCGGTTTTTTCATCTCCAATTAACTATATCTGGCAATTAATTCCCATAGTAACGATTGTGATCGCAGCATTCATGTCACCCACTTAATATAAGCACGGGTCGTACAAGTATCGTTGATAGCATAAGGGGTCCTTTACTCGATATGAGGACGGACTATATGGTCCCCAAAGGTAACATAAAGCTGCTCATTAAGATAGAAATTAATGAATCTGCTGAGCATCGGGAACCTGAACAGAACTTTCCTCTTGGAAGTTTGGGACGGCTCCAGAACTAAGACTTGGGCTGGGTCTGGAATATATGGGCATAGACCAAAGGAGAAGTTATGCTTCCCTTTGGGCCAGTTTGCCTCCGTATTCCAAATAGAAATATACGTCATATTACAATGTGCGCGGGAAAATAAAAGGAGGGCTTACACAAATAAGCGGATCTATATCCCAACCGATAGCCAGGCGGCTTTGAAGGCTTTGGTGAGCTCGAAGATCTTTTCCAAACTGGTATGGGAAAGCTTAAGTGAGCGCAATGATCTGACGAAATACAACTGCGTCACGCTGGTGTGGTTGCCAGGTCATAGGGGTATTATCGGCAACGAATGGGCTGATGAACTAGCCAGGCAGGGTGCAGGTATGGCTTACTTTGGCCCTGAACCTATTCTAGGTATAACCAAGAACGCTATTCGGGGCTTTTAGTGACTGGATAAGCGAAGAACATAACAGATACTGGCTAAACAGGCCAGGACATCGCCACAGCAAGACCTTCGTTAAAGGTCCTTACAAAAATAGAGCTGCAGAACATTTGCTTTTAAGCAGGGCGCAACTCAAGATCACCACAGGGTTGCTAACAGGACACCTGTTAAGGAGGATCTGTGGAGAATCGGTAAATTCAGTGGGGATCTAAATTGCAGACTCTGCAATGGAGAACCAGAGACAGCAATGCACATTTTGTGTAGATGTGATGCGCTGGCAAATCGCAAACAGCGTATATTCGGACATCTCATGATAGTTCCCGAAGATTTCAACACGCAATCAGTGAAAAACCTGTACCAACTGGTGCAGGGGACATGCCTCACTAAATGATTGCGGTAAGGGAACCAGGGTGAGCACAATAAGCCTAAATGCCTGCGGTGCCTCCGGTGCATTCTTTGCGGACGGGTTCTGGTGTTGTGTGATCATAATTCTTACTATAGTAACAAACTGTCAGATAAAGTTAACAGGAGATGCCTAAGTTAACTTTAACATTCGGTTTATAGTTACATAGTTACAATTACACAAATAACTGCTACTGTGGAATAAACTGAATAGGTTAAAGTTAACTTGAAGTAAATAAACCTGGCTATAAAACCTGCTGTTTAAATCCTACTGTTTATTAGTATCGATTAAAACATGTATAGCTAAAGATAGAACTAACGGAAAGTAAAGTAAACGTAGTAACGTTACATTTTTCAAATTTCTCTCGATTAATTAACAGGGCAACTTAATTGTAATGGATATGAGAATATCTATATTTTTATCATTACATTTTTGTAGCTATTGTTTACAAAATCTGAACACACGTTGCCTTATGAGAAAGTCTGCTAATAAACACGCACACAGACAGTTTGTCTTTTAAATTTAAACAAATAACACTAAAAACATGGCGCAGTCTATTTAAAATAATATAACCAACATCATGTGATGGTGTAGTTGTTGTACTTTTGCAAAATGATGGACCTGTAGCGTATCCACCGCGTGCATTAACAGAAACTCAGAAGGGATACGCCTAAATAGAAAAGGAAATGCTTCCTATTTTATTTGTTTGTGAACATGTTAATCAATATACAGTGTTTCGCAACTTCCTGAAAAAAAAAATAATGGCGTTTTGGACATGAGGTGTATGCATAAATACATCTAAATAAAAACGAAAATAAAACTTACCCTCAACTGATGATGCATTGACAAATGTTTAGAATCTCTGGCTCAGTGCCGACTGAGTCACAATAATTCAATAATAATTTCAAAATTCCTTCCCTCGGCCGCTCGTAAACACAAATCTGCCCGGCGAAGTAATGATTCACAAGCGTTATGAAACATGTTTTGTTGTCGAACAGAGAGAAATGCGGCCTTACTGCGATCGTTCAATTCTTGGAACGTGTTGATTTCTTCTTCGTCTACCAACTCTTTTACGTGTCCCCACCGATAATAATCTAGCAGATTTAGATTAGGTGAACGTGCAGGCACCTAATCGGCCCGTTTCTTCCAATCAATCTACCAGGAAAAATTTCGTCGAGGTGAGCACGTACTTCTTGTCGAAAATGAGGTGGAGCCCCATCGTGCATAAAACACATCGTTGCTTTCAAGATTTAAGTTCACATTCTCGAGAAGTTCCGGTGGATTAGTTCGTAGAAAATTTAAGTATTGGCGACCATCTAAACGGTTCGGCAAGACGAACAGGCCGATTAAATTGTCGTTTAGAATAACTGCTCACACGTGAACAGAAAACCGTTGTTGGAAATAGCCGCGACGAATTGCGTGAGGGTATTCCTCAGCCCACAAATGCATGTTGCGAAAATTGCACACCCCATCTCTGGTAAAAATAGCTTCGTCGGTAAACAGGATATCATAAACAAAATTCACATTTGCCTGTTGTTTATGCAGTAACCAACAAAGCCTTAACTCTTTGAATATGTTACGGATGTAATTGTTGTTCGCGAAGATTGCGCCAAACAACGGAGGACGATAAACGCGTTTGTCTTGAGATATCACGTACACTTAACGAAGGATGTTCCTTGATAAGTTGTAGTATTTCTTCTTCTCTGTTTAGCATGCGATGTGGACGCTGCCGTCTTCCACCTCTTCCGCGACTTGTCCTTAAAGTTCCAGTATCCCTCGCTCTTTGCACAACAGAGAGAAATATGGCACTGGTTGGCATTTGTTGGTTTGGAAAATGCTGTACATACAAACGCCTTGCCGCTAATGCGTTTTGCCCACTTTCACCGTACACTAGAATCATGTCAATAATCTCACTATTTGTAAATTCTGCCATTTTTTTCAGTAAATTTCCGTGCAACCACCTCAACGTATACCTTCAAACTACCCGGCCCGGCCGGTGATGACTAACAATAAATTACATCACTCATATTGTTCGTAAACATGATAAACTTATACCAGAGACGTTCAAACAGTTTACCCGTTCGACAAAATTATTTATTTTCTCGAAAATTTAATAACACTTTGTTCAACAAAAAATGGTTCATTGTATTCATTTTCATGCAAACTTTCATTGTTTAATTTATTTTCATGAAGTTACGAAACATCCTGTGTTTATGGTAGAGCAATAAGAGTAGAGACTGACCATACACCCTCAATACCGATTTTTAAAAAACCTTTATCACTGGCTTCACCACGTTTGCAAAGAATTCTTATTCGATTAATCATATTCCATAAATTTAGTTTATAAATCCGGAAGTCAACTTTATATTGCAGACGCTCTCTCGCGATTATTTGACACAACTAACAAATTGTTATGTTACGTTACAATGAATATTTACAATTAATTAAATTTCAAAAAAAAAACAAAAACAGATTCTGTTTTAAATAGTTTAACTTACTTCTTTTAAGGTGGATTCCCAGAAAATAAAGAAAATTTACCGAATAAAATGAAATTTTTTATAAATTTATAAAAATGGAATAATTTATAAAAATTCCAGATTATTAGTGCCTTCCTCAAGGAGACACGAAATGTTAAGTCATTTGCACTATTGTCACTTGGGCAAAAAAAAAACTAAAAGAAAAGCAAATTAATTATTATTTTGGCCTGAAATGAATAAAGATATAGATAATATGATTACCGCATATGAAGTATGTGTAACTCATCAAAAACAAAGCAGTAAAGAAACACTGACTTCGCAACAAATACCGTCCCGACCTTGGCAAAAACTCGGCGTTGATTTATATGAATTCAATAAATATACATATTTACTTCTTGATTATTACTCAAAATTTCCTGAGTTAGCTTCACCGAAAGGTACTAAGGTGTAATTAATCACATAAAACAAATTTCTGCACATCAGGGAATTCCTTCTGGTGTAATGTTTAGATAATGGACCACAGTTTTAAGCACAAAAATTTTAAGTCATCACACTACCGTGTGTGTACTGAATTTAAATTTAAAATTTAAAAAGCACTTCATAAAACCTAAAAGCAACTAATCATAGTCAAATAAGAGCAAATCAAATAATACAGAATAAGTATTGGCCCAATCTCCTGAAAGAAGTTCTCATTCTACCGAATAAAGAACTTTCATAAACATCTAATTACCTATTATTTGATACTGCCTTAAATATTTAAAAATATCCCTGAAAAATAATATATATATATATATATACTGTGTTGTTCTTGCGGGTATTCCTCCGCGTAGGGTTCTCAAAAGAACCGTTGTTGTCTTGACGACGTTTCGGCAGAATCACATCTGCAATCTTCAGGTCTTCTCGGCTGCTTTCTTCGTTCTGCTCCTCGTTGTAATGCGAATGGAACTGAAACGTCGTCAAGACAACAACGGTTCTTTTGAGAACCCTACGCGGAGGAATACCACAGCATATAACACCCGCGGAAATCTACGTCGCAACATATATATATTTGCTCTTATTTGATTTTGATTAGTTGCTTTTAGGTTTTATAAAGTGCTTTTAAATTGGTGTGTACTGAAGATGGCAACTTAGCTGCCGAAATACGTATCTGCGGATATAAAAATTAATGTGGACGGAAATTAATTTTTTAATCATAAACTTTTCTTTATTTATAACGATAATTGAGATACTTAAGATCTATGTTTGCACATCACGTGAGCTCATTCAGTTGACATTCTTTATTATGATGAAAATTTTCATTTTTGGCACCAGTCTGTCTCTTTTTGTGCAAAATTTGAATGACTTTTGTCGAAATGTTACTCATTCTTCGCTTTCTTCAACATTTGTGCCATTATTTTGTTTATTTACCAAGAAGGTAAAATCTAATAATATAATTTGAGATTCTGCCATCCACACATAATTCTCCATAGTATTTCGATAATTTAACACATTATTAAATTTCTTATAAAGCTATTTTATTCTTGTTCTTACAATTCTCTTTTTTTAGTTTACAACAGACACTTGCTTTATTGATGATACCATCCTTTTATTTGTTAAATTAATACAGGAGACGGAGGTCACTAATCATTATCATCATTAATGAATTATTATTTGAGAGACAAAAATGCTAAACTATTCTTTATGCATGATTATTAATTACTAAGTTCAAAATTTCTCACAAAATAGAGCTACACGCGAGAAATATTTTTTGTCCTAGTTTTTGTTTCGTTCATTTTCTAGAGAGTAACTTAAATAATCTCATAAATTATCAAAAGAATTACAATTTAATTAATTGCAGGAAGTAACTCAAGGTTCAGGATTTGAAGAAGAAGAAGAGCCAGAAAAATATAAGTTGGTACGTAATAAATTGCTTTCACATAGCATCAGATAACGTCGGCCTAAAAGTATACCTTCCCCAGGAATGCATTAAGAGGCCAGGAGTGGAAAATGAAGGACGGGAATATGAAGTAGTCATGACAGCGCTCTATGCGTTGAAGTTTGTCTTGCAAGAGAATGTAAGCAAAGTATTCATTGCAAGCAATTTGGACGAGTACGGTGTGTTCGACGACACAATCATACGTGTGGAATATAAAAGAGCAAAAAGACCAGAACTCTACTTGGTGCAGCTCAAGAATAAAATGAAAGATATATTATCGACGAAAGAGTTTCAGAGAAATGGTAAATTCTGGCTGAAAAAATACAAAGACTCTTACTATAAAAATATCAAAAAGAAACTTAGAGACGCAGATGGTTTCACAGAAGGCATTAGTGAAGACGACATCGTGATGTGTTTATTAACAAACGCTAGTATTGAAGGACATTACATGTTTCCTCTAGAAACTCATCTTATTTGTAGCAAATTTTCTCACAATTACTCTAAGGACTTAATCAACACCAAATCGGATGGTTGTTACAAATTTGAAATACACAAGTCATGTATCGAGCGTTCGCAGTTCCTGTACGAGCTTCTGCAAAGTAACTTTTGTTCGGAAGTAACTAGATCAATCTACAAGGATTGTCCATTGTGGGCTGAAAGTGCAGAACTGAAGGAATTTATCTGTTACTTTCAAAGTGAACTAACGAAGAAATTTGAAAAGGGAGACGATGCCTACGAAAACATTATCGAACGAATACTAGATAAACTCAGTAAAAACAAGGTGACTATTATGACATCAGAAAAGTATCAAAAGGTTAGAGTTGTGAGTGCATATTTTAGAAAAGAATTAAAGGCAGCTTTAACTATATTCGATAGTAATTCGAACGACAACATGGAATACAATAACTTCGTCTCAGAACTTTTTAAAACCGATCGAAACCTGATCGAGCGAGAGATTCGTTATTCAGACAGAGAATTTTTTAAGAACATAAGTACAGATTTGTTTTCAAAATTGCTTTCTCAATATCATAATAAGATCAGTGATTCAAAAGCGGAAGGCAACCGATCCAAAGATCTATTCCTGCAAAATGTATTCGAGAGAATGGAAAAGTATCTTCTATTTAAATATAAACTCGTAAAAGGAGCGGAATACTCTGCGTTCTACAAACGCTTCTTTTTTTATTCTGGACAAGTAAATGTAAAAGAAGCAGAAAATGAAATTGCGTCGCTTATAGAAAAAGCTTTCGGCCAAGGTGGGCCTGCGATAACAGAACAATATCTTAAGTATATAAAGGCGCATTTTAAGGCGACGAGGTATTCTGCCCTAACAAAGCGGGATATAAAGATGAAACTGCTGGAACTTTTAACAGGCCTTACTGATGCAAACCAGTTGAAAGAAAGATACAAAGTATTTGAAAACATAACCGACATGTGCAATTACAATCAAAGAATTGATGTCTTAAGAGAAGTTAAAGTGTCTATCCAAGGCAGACAAGAGGTAAATTTGGCGGAGTTAGCGAGCAAATGCTTCCATGAGAAAATTTCAGCTACTTTTCTTTTCAAACATTTAGGCCAAACTATTCATGTGGGTTTAGAAGAAAACTTAAAACTTGACATATATGTAAAAAGAAAATTTTTTAAAATACTCTTGAGCAAAGACGTTCTGTTTAACGCGGTGAACAACGTTTTTATTTTTGGAGGAGAAAAGTCGAGGAATAGTACACATGTAACAGGATCGAAGAAATCATCATGTTATAACCACGTGAACGGAAATTTACAAGTTGATTTGGAAGGAAGGCAACTTTTTGATATAGTTAATGATATAAAACAGCAAAAGGATCGCGATAACGCTCCTATACATTATCTTAAGAAACACTGTGGAAAGTGTCTGGAATGGCAGATGTCTTGGAATAGTATTAAAGATTTAGGTGATTTTCTCGTTGAAAACGATTGTGTAGATGAACATGAAGTTCTGCAATATTTCAGTGGAGGCCTCAATGTCATAAGTGCCGCTCCAGGCATGGGTAAAAGTACGATACTTCATGTTTTAGCAAATTATTGCCAGCCAGATGTTTTGGTTCTAAAATTAGACTTGAACGCACGATACAAAGATCTACGTGAAAACAACCACTTAAAATCAAATTCCTTGAATTATTTGTGCAGTTTGATGAAGTCTCCCTCTGTCGAACCGGAAATGAAAATATTTGAAGATCAAGTGTTTCAATACTGTTTGGAACAAAATCGACTGGTAGTATTCATCGATGTTTTCGATGAAGTTATAGCGGAGGATACTGTGTTAGAAACCACATTTTCGATAATCGAACAATTACGAGATCGAAAAATAACGGTGTGGCTTTTCACTCGTCCACTTGCACTTCCACTTATTCAAAACAAATACAAAATCTTGGCTATAAATATGGCAGGTTTTACGGAAAATGATATAAAATATTACTTATCAAGAAAACTACCGGCGACCGAACAAGCGAGACTGAATAAGTTCCTAACAGGGAATTCGTTGACTTTATATAGCGTACCTCAATATTTAAAAATGCTGGTTAGCATCTACGATCAATCTATAACCTTTGAAAATTTGAAGATAACTGATTTGTATGATCGATTCGTCCAAATGATTTTTAATAAATATCTCGAGGTACGGCAGATAGATCTTCAGAGAAAAAATTTGAATAAGGGCGTACTGTATCAAGACTATTCGAAAATTCATAAAGTTGCTGCGCTCTGCGTCATTTACGGTAAAAGACACCTCGTAGAAAACCGAATTTTTAGTGAAGCCGAACTGAATAATATTCTTGATAAATTTAGTGAGAGTGAAAATAATTTCGGGATGGTTGTTACAGTGCGCGATGGAAGTCCAGTTTTTTTCCATAAGACGTATGCTGAATACTGGACGGCTCTATGGCTTTTTGATAGTTATTCAGTGTGCATTAATCAAGTGACTTGTAATTGTCAACATCACGGCAAGCACAGAAGTATGTATGAGTATCTATTTGATTCACGATTCAAAAATGTTCGTCTAATGTTCGACGTACTTGCTTGTCAGGAGAGGAATATTCATTCGGCCGTGTTAGAAGACGATTTTGAAAAAGTGAAAGAAGAACTGAAGAAATTTTCCAAGGAGCAATACGTCGATAAATTCGGAAGGACACCGTTGCACTTGGCCATGGGCTATATTTCTCAAAATGAAAACGATGGTATCACCGTATCAAATAACATAGTCAAGCACCTCGCAGTTTACGCTAAAACAAATAATTGTTGCCTGCATCAATCCGATAAATTATTAGGATGGAATTGTTACAAATATGGAAAAGCAAGTGGAGTGAAATGTTTACTTCACAAGATTTCAGAATGGGGCACGCCAGAAATTCTCAAATTGACGGTTCAACCAAGCAAACGATGTTTTTCTAAATGCAACCGCAAAATTTTGTCGTCAATTTTTACTTTTGAACGGAAAAATGTTAAAGAGCTTCTTAACGAGACGGATTTAAGTATGAGGAAAGCACTACACGTAGCGTCACAGTTTGGGAATACCTCCTGCGTGCAGTATTTGATAAAACTAGGGGCAGATGTCAATTCTAGGACTAGAACGGAGAGCACTCCAGTGCATCTTGCTGCCAAAAATGGAAATGTCGAAGTACTCAAGTTACTTTGTACCAACGGAGGAAAAATTAATGTAGTTGATAAAAACAAATATACTCCATTGCACTTGGCATCTCTTCATGGACATCCCGATTGTGTGAAATACCTAATAGAAATGCATAGTAATACGGATTCAACAACTAAATTATCTGTAATTATTGCACTACGCATTGCTGTTGAGCATGGCCATATAAATATACTGGAATTATTATTCTTGAAGATGGGTAACTTTAATGTAGTATATGAAGACGGGCAGACACTCCTACATTTAGCTACAACAGCAGGACAAATCGAATCTGTTCGATACTTAATACACTTGCAATGTAATGTCAACACAAAAACCAAAACAGGTAATACTTCTATGCATTTGGCTGCTTCCAAGGGATACTGCGATGTGCTACAATTATTACATGAAAACGGTGGGAAGTTCAGCGAAACCAATTCATCTGGCTTGACGTCATTACACGAAGCTATTCATAAAGAACACATAGATTGTGTGATGTATCTAATAAAAGCCGGTGCTGATGTTAACACGGCTAGCTACGGAGGTTTAACACCACTGCATCTAGTTGCTCTTAAAGGAAGTACCAATTCCCTAAGATATTTAATACAACTTGGTGCTAATATAGACTTAAGGGACCATATCGGAAGAACTGCAATGCACTCCGCTGCTTTGAACGGTCGCGCAGATTCTTTGAGGTTACTCATTGAAAGCGGGGGTGACATTAACCTAAGAGACTCGGAAGGATATACTGTCTTGCATTCTGCATCATCCTCTGGTCGTATAACTTGCGTGCAATATCTGATTGATGCGGACTTCGACGTGAATAACAAAACTGAAAGTGAAGAGAAAACCACTGCGATGTGTCTTGCTGCTAAAGAAGGATATACGGGTGTGCTTAAAATACTGACTGAAGCCAGAGGAGATATCAGTTTGGTCGATTCGTACGGACGGACTCCTTTGCGTTTAGCAATAGAAAATGGCCGCACAGATTGCACCCGGTATCTCCTGGGCATTGGTGCCGATGCAAACTTGGACACTGAAACGAAGCAAAAGTTGTTACATCTCACTGCTCGAGAAGGGTACAAATATACTCATCGGTTATTAACAGAAACTTGGAGGGATTCCATTCAGAAAATCCCAATTGGATGAGGGGAGTTTAGAATCGAGTTAAACATTCAGTACAGTAATATGTAAATATGTTGCGAAATAGTATATTAGACAAAAAAGTGAAGTTGTATTAAACGAGTATAGTATGGCCTGTTTGAATTTAAAAGGCTGTACGAGTTTAGAGAACACTTTTCTAACGAGATTGATCTGTTATTGTTATCTGTTTTCTAACGAGACTGATTTGTTATCTGTCATTATAAAGAAAAATTCAGCAAACTGTGCAAACCAGAATTATTCCTACGTAACCCTTTTAGTAACAGTTTTGTTATTACATATTTAGTACTTATTATGTCAAATATTTATCTTAGGGCATTATTCATAAAAACTGTTATTATTACACTCATTAAGTTTCCAGTTTGTAGGAAAACTTTGTGAAACTTACTCTTCTTACTTAATTTGATTCATTGTTAAAAATGTTACGTATGAGAGACCATAATTCTGAAAATATACATGTTAAAAATAAACAGAATCTTTATACTTCATTGCCATATTTTATTGGATATAAACATTGTAGATAATCCCCATTCGCTTAATACTTCAGTGTTGTTGAGATTCTAGATACCCTTTGTGTTCTTTGTGGCGATCATGTGCCACGTCATGTAGTAAGTGTACATTCCTTTCTTTATGGTGATTGCGGGTGTGTAAGTGGTGATCATGTACGTTCACCTGTTGGTGTTCTTCTCCATGATCACGGGAATTAACCTCATGAGTTCTCTTCTGATGGCGGATATTACCGAGATGATGTGCCGATCCATGGCGAGCAACTCCATGATTTCTTCTTTCTAAAAGGAGATTTTTCTTTGAAAAAATTAAAGGTAAGTAACGTAACCGATAATAAACAGACTCATATTTGAATTTTATTTAGAAATTAAGAAAACCAGAAATACCAGAAAAGTCAAGGCTGCAACGAGGAGGACGTCAATCAAAATTTAATTTAAATAGAACAGCGAATTAATCATAAATAAATTTCTGAAAACCAGTATCTCGTTGAACTAGACCAAGAACCTTGGTTGGAATTGAAACAAGTGCTTGGAAGTCTTGATTAGGATAAAAACAAATTTTAGCTACGCAATCAAAAATCATATTTCTGAAATGTCTAAATATTTTCTTTCCCTACGAAGAAGTTATTTTATATCTTGTAGGAATAAATTGAAAAATAGTATATATTATATTTGTATTGTATGTGTACATAGTAATTACCTGAAGCAGATGTCTGGGTAACATTAGACGAAACTGTCGTGGAATCAGTTTCGTCACTAGTAGTTGTTGTTGTTATATTTTCCTGAGGGGGGCGACACCCTAAATCCAACGTGATATTTGAACCCTCTCGAAACAGACCTTCAAGACGAAATATCACAGAACCAATTTGACTGACGGTTAGGTTACTTGTTGACTGAGAGCAAGTGGACGAGTTGATCAGAATCTGTAAGTCTTCAATTTGGAGACGATCAGTTTTATTGGCGACCTGCTCAAGTTGCTCAGTAACTTCGACCACTGAGTATTCATTTAAAATCAGAAAATAAGCCGAATTCGAATCTATTTCCCAATTAAGCAGTCCTTGTGCTACCACCGAACTTAGCCTGGATGAGGCTTCACCGTCGATGTTCAACGCTACCACAAGCAGTACGCCCAGCACAAAAGTACGTGGTGGAATTTCTACAACCAAAAGCCTCCCAGGAAAAGTGAAATTTGTAAGAGCTGTTGGAGATGTTTCATCGTCTCGATTTTGTAGTTTACCTACAAATAAATTTACTTATAATCGTTCTCAGATTATTCTGTTTTGGAACTTACGTGAACTGGAAGACGTTATGAATGCCAAGATTAGGGCCGCGAACAAAAGGAATCGGTAACACATTTTGCTTGGAGAGGTAATAAAACTAACGCAGTATTGTTTGGCGTTTCGTATTTATATACGTGGAAGAATTTACGGAAAATATAATGTGTTAGTGGTGTTTACTTTGCACATTTTTACGTATCAGTTCGTTCTTGTACTTTTTGAAATAGTTTACGCAGAAAAATGTTTTTATAATCAGCACAATAAATTGCTATGGCTGTGATTCAGCAGCATTTCCGAGGTGACTCATTTCCAAGCGCTATTTTATGTAATACTTGTGGCACTTTCGTAGGGTACCCTACACCAAAATTTTTGAAAAATTTGTATCATCGATTTCAATTGAATTTCTTTAAAAACTAACGCATCAGAAAACTGATAGGTGATTTCTTTCTGACTACATACCACTTGTTTACTAACTCAGTGGCATTTGGGTAATCATATGGTGACTCCAGGTTGCCTTAATATCGCTGCACGAATGGGTATTTTTTAATATTTACGGGAAAATTTAATCTGTAATAAACTTTGATCAAGTGTCTTCAAATTTCGTTTTCAAAACAAAGCGTAATTTCAATATTTTTTTTATGTGGCCCTGTTATTGGCCTTGTCGTAATTTTAATCCGCAATAGCTTTTACAGTGGGAGTCAAATTAATTTGTTTACTTAAACCTATAATAACCAATTATCGGAAATATGACTGCATCGGTAAAAAATTCCTAAAGTAGCGTTTATTTCGCTTATCGGAATAGGTTGATAAGAAAACACGTTTCAAAATTGTTACAAATTAATGACATTGTCATATAAAATGTACATAACATATGTAACAAAAGTTTTGGGAAAATTTTTCGTGTTATTTTTTCCTGTTACAAAATAAAACAATCAACTTACCATTGGATATGGAGAAATACTTTTGTGTTCACAAAGTTGTATAAAATTTGTTACAAACAAGAATAGCGGAAAGGTACTTACAACTTGATTGACCAAATGCCCAAACGTAATATCGTCGCCATTTATAGAAACCAAAATATTTTTTAAGACAACAATTTATCGAATCATTAGGGAATGTGAGGAAGGTTTGCGTGCATGAATCTTCTCAATCTTAAGTTTTGAATCATCGAAGGCTTCAGAACTTGATTGAATCTACAAAAAAATAGAAGAGAAGTTTCAACAAGAAAATTAGGCCGATGATTTCACATATCTCATGTGGCAATCAAGAGGGAAATTAACAGAAATCCTTTAAAATTTAGAAAGCGACAAGTGTTCAAAATACACGGCTGCTCAGTTAAAGAGGATTCCAAGGTGCCGCAGACATTTAAGACGAGTATATTTCAGAGAGAATGTCACAGTCAACATTAAGGACGTCCCTAATGATTTAAGATATAAGAAAAAAGCGAAATTCGAACTCAAGATACTAGTGTGATGAGCCATTTCGAAAGCTGGTATTTCAAGACCTTATGTTGGACGAGTTAGGGGTGAAACTGTAAATGCAGACACTTACCTCTCTAAATTGGTAAATTTTATTCAAGCATACCATGTTCATGATATTACGTTATGGCCGAATCTGGCATCGTGCCATTATGGAAGAATAACCCAAAATTGGTTAAGGCAACAAAATATCCTATGTGTACCTAAAAAGGATAACCCTCCGAATATCCTATAGAAGAGTTTTATGCTTTACTCGTTAAAAAAGTTTTCAACGGTGGGTGGAAAGCTCAAAATGAGGAAGAGCTACGACGAAAAATCTAACAAAAGTTTCGAGAATTTAACCCACTTACCGCTAATAAGAAGCAATCGCATTAAATTACGAACTACTGAAACCCATAGCTCTTTAGCTGCTATGTAATACATTATAATTTTTATTACATCTTCACTAAATAGATTTCTTAACTATAAATTTAAATAAAAAAAATACAGTTTGTATTATTGGATTTGAAAAACTTTTGTTACATACGTTAATTAAATTTTTCATTTTGCAGAAATATTAGAGTTCCGAAAGAAAGTTATTTTTACTTTCAATACATTATGAATTTCAATGATATTTAAAACTGAACCGCTTTCTGACTGACAGATACATAGGTACTCTGATTTAATCGAGAAGGAATTTTAATTAAATTCGCTCTTTATCGTAAAAGTTAAATGCTGAGACCTTTTACATTTCAGAATTTCATAAAAAATTTATTTAACAATTCGCAGTAACTTCTAATTAACGTTGAAGCACTTACATCAGAAAATATTGTATGGGGAATAAAATATTCAAAGCGCGAGGGAAAACCTTGGTATAAATAAGGAAAAATGTTCATTATCATCCCCTGCTCGGCGTATAAAAGAATTATTGCGTCTGTGAGGGCCGCTGGGAATGCAGAGCTTTCCTCTATTACGACTTTTCTTCGACTTATTAGCTGACACTTCAGAGAAGCCTGCGGTTCCATGCAAAAGGAGAATTAATTAAACCACAAAGATGAGTGCAAATATTTGCGCGCAGTCGCGATATTATTAATTCTGGCATCCCGCTTCTGAATTTACAAGATTGAATTAAAGAGGTCGAGCTATAAACATCGACTTACACCTTCTGTTCAGTTTTTCATTCAATTAAAAAAGCAAGTCGGCTAACTTGCATAGGCTCCGGCTTCGACTCGGATGACTCCGGTTCGAATCCGATCATGTCTCTCTTTAAAAAAAAAAACTGTGTACTAGTAGATGAATCAATCATCCTGTTCATACCTGAACCTCAGAAATTTATGCATTGAAACAGTCTCGATTTGTCAGAAAATTTTTCAATAAACATTTAAGTGAGTATATTTTTGCGTTGTATCCTATAAGGCAGCAAAACTCCAGAGCTTTGCGTTCATTGATTTTCATGAATAAAGCGCAGCTACCTTCTCCGTTCACCCTGTCACACCCTACTCCGATTGGGGCTGCGATTCGCGATTTTCAGACTTCAGCGCCCCAGTGACGTCTTCCGATCCGCAGCGACACCAGGCTGAAATTTCGCTTGTATTCCCTAAGTAAGTTTACTTAAATGTGCGTGTGAAATTTGTCGCTATTTGTTTATTATTGGGTAAACCGCGCGTTTTACGAAGCTGCTTGGCCTTCGCTGGCGAAAACATGTGGCTTTGAAGCTGTTTTCGTCGAGCGTAATTGTTATTGTAGCTGAAATTTTGTTTTGCGTGCAGATTCCGCGCGAGCAGTCCAGTCCAGTTTGGAAAAGTGGCGAAGCTAGAGGGAAAAATTTTCTCCGCCGTTAATAATTTCTTTTCGTCCTCACCGATAGTCAACCAAATTAAAGATCTGATGGTAAGTTCGAAGAGCTTTTCGTTTTTATTTTTCAAAATTACATTTCATATTTGTATTTTTGATTTGCTGCCTTTCACAACTGTATACTTTTATGAATGCATGTGGAATACAATACGCCTGAAAAATGTATTGCAGACAATTTCGATGATTTATATAAAATGCTGCAATAAATTCTGTTATTAATAAATAGCTATGAATTGAATTTTGTTTCGTATTGAAAAAAGAAACGGAAATTACCAGCTTGGTGATAATTTGCTAGTTGAAAATTCGTTCGTTGAATATTTAAATGAAAACCGGTTTAAAAATCATATTAAAAAAGATTTAAAAAAAGAACTATGACTGATTTTATAAAAAAAAATGAATTATTACGGTAATAAATTAAACCTTTAAATTATAAATTTGTATTAGCTGGTGTAAAATAGTGGACTTGTAATAAATTTGTCAATTTTAATGCAAAATGCTCTGTTTTATGAAATTACATTTCACACGGACAGTAATATAGGAAACAATAAATCGTTCTTTGAAGTGACAAAAAAAACATTTACATTACACAGGGCGAGTACTACTTTTACTGTCTTTCAAGAGTAGGAATCACAAAATTCTAAAATTTTTGAGTTAGCTATGTAGTATCTGTTCTTAAGTTGCCTACGAAACAAATCTAATTTTTATAATAGTGATTATATTTTTACAGCAATTATTTTTTTGACAATTAATATTTTAATTATTTTCTTTACAAAAAAGCAAAGATGATAATCAAACTCGTAGCGTAGGGTTCAAGTTATGTTAAGTAAAGATCTTTTGATTTGTTTTATTTTATTTTAAATGTATTGTACAAGTACAAATGAAACAATCGTTTTTACCTTGCTATCCTCTAACACAGTGATCGCCACCCCGCGCATCGTGATACTCAAACTATGGTTTAAAATATTTGGTTCAATTTCTGGAATAATTTAAATTACATAGTAAATTGTATTAAAATTTAATTGAATCAAAAAGTATCTGAACAAATAAAACCTGTTCTCTAACTCCAAATCAAATCTGCAACCCAAAAATTTTTGGATCCAAATACTTTTGTAGAAATTAAACCAAATTTTATACACGCAAATCGTCCTTAATTCTAAAAGGTAACTGCAACACTCTTTTTCGGAAAGCGTTTACTTGCCTAAATAAAGAAGCAGATATGATATTACCATTACACACGTTTTGGTAACTCGTTAATTAATATCTGTGATTCAATTTTATTAAGAACACTGCAAAGTGCAAGTATACTGACTAACAAAAGTAATAGAACACCAAGAATAAATTATTATTTTTCAACCAAATTTTGCATATGAGTTGTGGGTGACCAAAATAAAGATTGATTAAAGTTTTATCTCTATTTCTTCAGTAGTTCCAGCAATTTTTTTAAATCTTTTATGCTGAAGAATAAATTAGCGCAACATGTGGGGGTCAGTTGATGATTTATGTCACTTTGACGAGTTTGGCGTATTGTTTAAAATGCCCAGAATTCGTCGGCGTCCCAATTTTAGGCAATTAAGTGATTTTGAGCGCGGTCGAGTAGTGGACCTTCGAGAAGGGGGTTTATCTTTTCGCCAAATTGCAGTCCGTTTAAACAGAACGGTGTCAGCTGTGGAGAACTGTTATCATGTTTGGTCTGAAGAAGAACGATAACAACGAGCCAGACGTTCAGGGCGGCCCCGACAACAGCATGTGAAGACCGTCACCTAAGACTGCTGGCTATGAGGGACCGTTTTTCGACCACGCGTTCGATTGCAGACCAATGGTTTGGAGAAGAAGGCAGAAGGATAACCACTAGAACCATGCATACAGGCGAATAAGATCTTTTGGACTCATGTCTTACCGGCCGCACTTTGTGTTACCACTTGTCGCTGATCACAAAAGACAACGGTTAGTGTGGTGCCGAGAAAAGTTTCAGTGGGATGAAGAATGGTATCTTTAGTGACAAACCCCGATTTTGCTTGGGTATGAGCGGTGGTCGAGGAGACGATGTGGAGAACGGAGACATCAACAGTTTTTCGTGGAACGCCAGGTAAACCAAACTGATGGAGTTATGGTGTGGAGGGCAATAGGGTATGGTAGTAGATCACCCTTGGTGTTCGTTAGGGGTACCACGAATGCTCAATGGTACGTCGCGGATATTATAGAGCCTCATCTTCTTCCGTAACTTCACACCTTACCAAACCCTGTTTTTCAGCAAGATAATGCCCGACTGTATATTGCCAGGGTTACTATGGCTTGTTTTGAAGAAGAGGAAATTGATAACTTCTTCAACACAATGCCACGACGTGTTAGGGAATGCATAGAGCACCACGGCGGGGCTACGCATTATTAATGACAACTTCTGTATTGTTCTTTAGCTTTGTTTCAAATGTTGATCGATTACTTATTTGGACCACTTAAATATAATGTATTAAAATCAGTTCAATTGAATGACTACTTCTTGATGTTCTTTTACTTTTGTTAGTCAGTATATAAAAGCTACTTTGGGTCAGGTATAAATCGCTTCAAAATAAATAGAATGTGGACTTGAAAAGAAGCACATATTTGGATGGATATAAAAGTTAAATTAAATTATCTTATTTTGGACCCATAAATCTGTGCTTTAGCAAAAATTATCTAAGACGTAAGTTTGCCCACTCTGGTCTGTTTTCAATAAATCGCATGGTATATTTCTTCTTGTTCTACTTGTACTTGTATTTATAAGTAGTACTTGGCACAGCTCTACTTCTAACAAATAAAATATTCTGAACTTCTGAATTCGTAACAAAATTCGAAAAATTATTGGGAGAGCGAATTTATGTATAAAGTTAAACAGAAGCTTATAAAAAACTTCGCAGATGTTAATTTATTTACGGAATTATCTAAAAATAATAAACTACACTCCGTTAAATAAAATAAAATGATTCTTTCCCTAAAACCATCTGTTATTTGCCAATACAGCCGAAGAAATGTTTTTTTTGCGAATTTATTATCGTTTATGTATACAAACAATAGAATCGTATCCTAAGATCAAAATTAGTCACCAAGTTATTAGTGCTAACTTTTTTTTCATTCGGCAGCCGTATTGGATTTTCGGTTAGTTAGATAGTCTTTAAAAAGAGCTTTTCAACGATGTATAATGTACCCGAAACATTTTTATTTTTAGGGGAGATATTAACAAAAACATAGATTAAACTCTAATATGAATTTAGGAGACTATGAGATTAAATACCAATGAGAAATTAAAACCTTAAAGGTATGCTAAGTAATACCATATCGTAAAGGTATGACACACGTTTACACTTACATGGCCTACTTTTATCAAAAATTTATTTGGACATATGGCACAGTGAAATAACGAAACGATAGTAACGTTAGTTTAATATTAACAAAAAATAGACTGCTCAATAAAATTAATAAGCCATGGAATTAAACTTCAGTGTGAAACAAAATGATAAGCTATCAAAGTACAATGTATCTAATCCCACTGTACCCAAATTGTACGTCCTTCCAAAAATACACAAGGCAGGTAAATCGGTGAGATCAATCGTGTCTGGTATAAACTCATCCGCTTACTCTCTTTCCAAATGGTTGAATAGTGAGCTCAGTGCGCTTCCCAATCCTATGATAATTTTTCAGTACAAAACTCAATGGAGTTTATAAATAAGATTAAAAATATTTCTTTAGAAGAAGGAGAAATTCTGGTCTCTTTTGATGAGCAATCGTTATTTCCCAGTGTGCCCATACCTGAAAAACTAACTTATTTGCGGGAACTGCTGACACTTAATAATGTAGATGAAGATAGGTTGGAAGAATACGTCAGGCTTACATCTCTTTGCATCTCTCAGAATTGTTTTCAAATAAATGGCGAGTTTTTTGAACAAGTTCAAGGACCGTAACGGGAAACTGTTTGTCTCCGTTTTTGGCCAATTTATTTATGAGTAAATTCGAAAATGACGTAAGAGGAGATAATCAGTATTTTCCAAGAATTTGGTTGCGTTATGTTGATGACATTTTTGCTATTTTTCATACCAAGAAATGTAATTTGGAAGATTTTTTAGATAAATTAAATTCAAAATTTGATAGCATTAAATTTACATACGAAAAGGAAGAAAATGATGCGATTCCCTTTTTAGATACTCGTATAATTAGAAACAGCACACATGAATTAGAAATTAACATTTATCGTAAAGATACAAATACTAGCCTGTTTATAATTAATGAATCACAACATTCAGTACAACACAAACTCGCGGCTCTAAATTTCTTAATAAATGGATTACTCTCATTTCCACTTACTAAAGCCCGATATGATAAAGAACTTAAATATATTAAGAACGTTGCGGTTCATAATGTTTATACTCCGCAAATAGTAGATAATATAATTAGGAAGATTAACTATAGGAAACGGGTCCAAAATTCTAGCACTCTAACATCAACTTCATCTCTAGGAAAATTTGTAAAAATGCCTTTCGATGCGGTTTGCATTGAAGGTTTAAATCGTATTTTTAAAATTCAAAACTTACGATTAGCTTTTTCCACTAACAATACCATAAAGAATTTATTGGAAACCCAAAGATAAAGTTGAAGTTGAGCAGAAATCTGTAGTTTATGAGATTAAATGTAATGAATGTTCTAATAAATATATTGGGCAAACAAAGATAAATACAGTAACACGCTTTAAGGAACATTTAAGTCACTACCGGTATAATAGGTTTGAGAAATCAAGTGTTGCCCAACATATTTACAATACTGGACACGGTATTATTAAGGATAATTTAAAACTCATTAAGGAAGTATCAAATAACAGGGAATTAAATCCTTACGAAAGTATTTTTATTCGAAAAAATAAAAATTATTTAATAAATTCAGATAATGGACCAATACCTAGTTCCGTATTATTTGATTTCCTCTATTTTGTGGGTTGCTTTTTGACGGACCATATTTAGAAATATAGGAATTTTTTTAATATAAATTAAAATCGACCACAATATGTTGTTTTTGTTAAGTCAATAATCAGCCGCCAGAGGTCGCGACCTAAATTATATATAAGGGGGTGCTAGAGATAGTTAAGCGCATTTGCACTGGATATTTGATAAGGAGAGGATTCTCCCAGATAGATTTCCTGAAGTGCTCTTAACTTGTGATGAGTGGGTGTGATCTCCTCTAATCTGTAGGCTGTTTTTTGACACGATTTATTTATTTTTATATTTATATTTTATTATTTTTCAGGGATATTTTTAAATATTTAAGGCAGTATTAAATAATAGACAATCATATGTTTATGAAAGTTCTTTATTCGGTAGAATGACAACTTTTTTCAGGAGAATGGACCAATACTTATTCTGTATTATTTAATTTGCTCTTATTTGATTATCATCAGTTGCTTTTAGGTTTTATGAAGTGCTTTTAAATTGGTAGTGTGTGTACTGTAGATGGCAGCTTAGCTGCCGAAATACGTATCTACGGATATAAAAATTAATGTGGGCCGACATTAACTTTTTAATTATTTCTTAAACCACAGTCTCCTTTACTACATTTAGTTTATCAAAGTACAATTAGTGCTGCAGAGATTAGTTAATTAAAGTGTACTCGTAATTATTGATAAATAATTATTTTTAAGTATTAAGATTAATAAGTACCTATTGATAATGCAAATTGGAACTCGCACGAGTTACGCTGAGCATTTTTCGGAAAGACAACAAATACACGAGATAATGTTTAGAAGGATAATTAGCAATTTACTGAACTTTGGAGGCTTCAAACAAACAAGAGCTAACTACGAAGTTAACGATGCTGATATACGTCGAAATAATATTTTCCAAAATGTAACGAACAAACACATCAGTTCGCCGAGTGTCTCGAAGAGCTGGAATTCCAAAGTCAACTATTCACAAAACCTTAAAAAAAATAAATGCCCCCTTACAAACCAACAATTGTACAAGGTTTAAACGGTAATGACTGCCACCGAAGATTACAGTTTAGTAGGTGGTACTTACGAAAAGGTGGAGATGATGTTAATTTTCCTAGAAAAATATTTTGGACAGATGAAACACTATTTACCAATTGCAGAGTGTTCATCAGGCATAACTATCACACTCACATTTGCTAAATCAAAGATTTCAAATTCGATTTGGTTTTAATATCTGATGCAGTTTAACTGGTGTGCAATTTTGTTTTTCGATAACCGTAGAGACTTTTAGTACTAAAAACCGCAATTGAAGTTGATATTTTTATTACTAAGAAAAAAAGTCCAATGCGGCTACTATATGAAAAATAAAAGTTAGCACTAATAACTAATAACAAATAACAATCGGGGGTTTATATCAAAAACTTTGTCTTAAAAAGTGTATGAACATTGTAAAACTTTAGAAGAGGTGTTATCGAGTTATTGAGGAACATTGAAATCGGCAAATTTTGTTTATTTTTATTATCTTAAAATTTAAAAAAGTTATGGTGTTGCTCTGATAACTTCTAATGCCTCTAATGCTTCTAATAACCGAGATATCAATGGTGAGCATCGAAATGTGGACAAAGTGTATTCAGATCGTTTTAATCATCAACTACATTTTTTAGGTTTCCAAAAAAATTCTGTTTTCCCCCTATACAACTCGTCTCACATAAATCAAACTACATTAAAACATTATTATTTATTAACGACAGAAAAATGAAGTCCTTTATGGCTACGTGATATGATAACAAATGCTGAAACAATTTTAAGTAATGCAATTAATTATCTCAAATCGATAACTTTTATTATCATAAACATAAAAGGTGACTAATTTTGATCTTAGAATGTGATTCTATTATTTACATAAACTGTAATAAATTCTGAAAATTAACTAAAATTGTGTAACTGGCAATATAGAAAGTGTTAGGAAAGAGTTTATACATGTATTTCGGCCTTATTGGGCCTCATCAGTTCAGATATTATTGCCAGTTACACAATTTTAGTTAATTTTCATAATTTTCATCTGGCAAGAAAACTTGATTTTGTAATAAATTCGTAAAAAAAACATTTCTTCGGCTGTGTTGGAATGTAACAGATGGATTTAGGGAAAGAATCATTAAAGCACAGATTTATGGGCCCAAAATAAGAAAATTTAATTTTATTTATTTCCATCCAAATGAGTGCTTCTTTTTAAGTCTGTATTCTACTTAGTTTGGAGCGATTTATAGTTACAGTACCTTCTTCTTAGTGTTCTTAATAAAATTGAATCACAGATATTAAGTAACGAGTTACCAAAACGTGTGTAATGCTTCTTTATTCAGACAAGTAAAGGCTTTCCAAAAAAGGATGTTGTAGTAGCTACCTTTTCTATTTTGTGACTAATCTCATAATAGACAAAGTAAAAAAAAGTATAATAGCGAATGCCATTTTTTGAAAATAAATTGGTTAAAATTATAGAATTAAGGGCATTTGTTAATGTCAAAACATTACAAAAATGTATGACATGTTGTCCTTCGCTTGCAAAACATAATTGCGTCTTTCCATTTAAACTTGAACATTCCAACAGAAACGATTCTATTTCATTAGAAAACATTCTGGTCACAATTTTAAAAATATTTTCACATAAAGTAAAGAAAACACGAAATAGACCACCGATTTTAACCCGCACTGAGAGAGAAATTGAAGTCAAAAGTATGTAGTAAAGCTTCGACAGTTAGTTTTGTTCCAATTCTCTCAATTGTAGTTCTAGGTTACTCTAGAAATTAAATATTAGGGATACGCGCAAAACAAAAGACTCGACTATTTATTATGTGAAGGTGTTGGTTCTACAACTAATTGCAAAATACACAAACATAGAAAAACAATTTCATTTTTACTTACTTTTGCAATATCTCGTAAAGGTTAATAGTAAATGGTACTTATTTTACAATTACAAGTCTCTAAGGCCTTTGAATATTTAAGTACAAGTATATGTACTTTTATATGTATTTCCTATTTAATTTACTTAAATACAAGTATAAGTTTTACGAACATTACTGTTTAGTACTTGTATTTGCATGTATAACCGTAAGTATTAGTAGTAATAGAAGTTAGTAGAAAAAAGAATCTCTTTTGAGAGTACTACTTGTACCATAATCAAACCTAATAGATAATATAAGAGTTGTGTAACTTTCAAAAAGAAACAATTATTTAAACAAGAGTATATTGAATTATATGTAGTTGATTTCAAATCAAAACATTCATACAATGCGAACTACAGATAGAATCAGGTCACTAGGTTTACGAGATGATGCTTAGATTGTATCTGAAATAGCCCACAATTGCTTGCAGAAAGCTACAAGCATAAGTTTAATAGAACACAATACAATTCTAAATAATAAGTGGATATTTATAATATTAGTCAAATTGTCACGTTAAACAAAAATAGAACTTTAAATGTAGAGATACGTAAATTATTCGAAAGTTTTATCTGACAAAGACAAAAAGGTAACAACACTTTATGATAACTAAAAATTGGAACATACTACTAAGTACAATAGTAGTTATTTTACTTTTTGCATACAAATTTATTTTGTGTTCCCTCTTGCCTTTGCATCAATCGACCAGAATGAATCAATCAGTACAAAAACCGAACGTTTTTTCTTAATTTGCTTTTTAAAAATAGAATATATTCACTTCTAAGTCAATATAAAATTTAATTCGCGACAACTCAAGTAATTAAAAACTAAATTTCCTGGTAACAGGCAAATAATAAATTTCAGAAATATCCCGTGACTATAAATAGAACAGTTAAACCTAACAATAAATTCTAATTTTTACGGCTACCGAGGGCAAGCTAAGGTTACTTATATTACAACCATAAGTCAACGCAATAAATAATGGCGTTTAAACGAGTAAATTATTTATCCTCTAAAGTTCGTGTTTGCGTGTTTCGCAATCGTTTAGCGCTTCGTTCCGTTTCTGCAAATTACCGCTTTACCACACGTACGGCAAACATTGATCGCTGCAACAATTTTTGCATTGCATAATGCACGGAAATTACGTGCTACGAAACCGCAAAAGATTAAATTGGTCTCGGAGATTAAAGACGAAAAATTTTGAGTCAGTTGAAAGCAAGAGAACGTGAGCGTAACCCGAAAAAGAAAATGAAGATGAAACAGAATCCCATTGATATACGGTTTTTTAAGACGTATTTCCTGTGTAAGTGCCTGAAAAGGAGTTATTCATTTTCGGTAAGTTTTATGGAGAACATTTACAGGGAAATAAAATTCGTGTTAATTTACGATTTATTAAAATAGCTCTAGGATATTATTTTAACATTTAACATTAATAAAATTTACGATCGGACCGATATATTTATGGAAAGTTACATCTCCAACAGATGTTAGTTTGATTTACGTCAATTACAATTTTCACGCGAAAACTTTTGCATAAAAATAAAACTGGCAGCTCTGTGTAAGTAATCGGTATTTTAGTTTGTCGCTTTTCACCTTAAATCAGGACCTAAACTTCAAAGTTAGACAATTTTCATTGATTTTACTTTTTAAGGTGTTCCGCAAGAATCCATAATTTGGACTCCACGTTTTATATTATTTTTTAAGCTGTTTCTTAATGTTTCGTTTTTCAGTTGCAAAAACCAAGTTAATTATAACAGCGAATATTTTGAAAAACAGTAAAAACTTTTTCCTATCAAAGTTTTATTTTTACTTGCGAACCGCAGAATTTATCGAGCGATCCTCATATGTACAAGGATCAGTTTTGTAAGGTTCAGGATTTGGCTCTAAATAAATAACATAAATAACATAGATCCAGGTAAAAAACTATATATATTAGTATTAGTAAGAGCGGAAGAGAGAAAAAAGGGCAAAAAATTTTAATGAAAAAAGCACTCTTTACATACCGAGCTCTCGCATTTACTATTTTTTTTTTTAGACAATTATTTTTATTCGAATTTATTAATAACAATGTTGTAAATAATTTATTTTTCTTTTAAATCATTTCATCTTAAACTTTGCTTGTTCTATAAACTTCAATCGCACAATAAATTATCAGGAACTATTAAGAAAATAATAAGGAGAAAAGGAAATAAAAACAAACGTAAAATTTTCACCATATTTCAATTTATCTACTTACTTTGAACATACGTTGACATTATTTCATCATGTGATTATGGAAAGTTCACGTGGCTCTTATTACTCACATTTAAATTTAGTGTTGCTAAAGAATCGAGGAGTCATCATCAACAAGAGCGGAAACCCCGTGGTTGAATAATAATACTCGCGGTTTGTTATTGTTATTATTTCGATTCTTCGAAGCCCTTTTGTGTAAAGACCGCTATTTAACTATCACGCAAACAAATTATTCACAAAATCAGATCCACGTTAGCAACAGAAAAGTAGATTGAATTCAAGTTTAATAATTCTGTGTGTATTGTGAATTGTACAGACTCGACAGACAGGACAACCAGAGCCGGATGCCGAAGAAAGGATCACGCAGACCTCGGATGAAGCCTCCTCTAACCATGAGAATGCAAACGTCTTGCCGGCGAGACAGTTCCAACCTCGCCACTCTGTTGTATCAAAAAGTCAAATGAAGGGTAAATAGATTTACCCCAGCTGCTTCGCCGCTACTTAAACATCTCTGTATTGCAGAGTTTCGAGAAGCATTCCGCCTCTTTGACAAGGACGGAGATGGTAGCATAACCAAGGAGGAACTTGGGCGAGTTATGAGATCTTTGGGTCAGTTTGCTCGAACTGAGGAATTGCAACAAATGCTGCAAGAAGTCGACGTTGATGGTAATTGCTTTTCAATTATATATGTTTTGTTTAGTTGAAATTTGTCGCTCACTTTATTATTGTAAAATAAGAATTGTTTTTAATGCACATCTAAATCTTAAAGGGGATGGAAACGTGAGCTTCGAGGAATTCGTCGACATTGCTTGGTCCGCCGGAGCTGGCACGGATCCGGAACACGTGCAATCACGTGAGGAGGAGGAGAAAGAGCTCAGGGATGCTTTTCGTGTTTTTGATAAGCATAATCGAGGTTACATCACGGCATCCGATTTACGAGCGGTTTTACAATGCTTAGGGGAAGATTTATCCGAAGAAGAAAGTAAGTAATTTATTTAAACCATTTTAATTTCTGCAATAATTTGAGATAACTCTTAATAACATTAAGATAACGTTAACTAAAGCATGAGAGATGCAAAAATTATTTGCACTGCGGTAATAGAACAACTCCTTTTTCTTCCAAAATAAATTGCATGGAAGAACCAGAGTAAACTCAACTTTTAACTCAGCTGCAGTAAAGAAAAATTAAAAATTTTGTTTTAGTCGAAGATATGATCAAAGAAGTCGATGTGGATGGAGACGGTCGAATCGATTTTTATGGTAAATTCTATTACCTTCATCTTTTCTTCTGTTGCATTTATAAAATTTATTTTCAGAATTTGTCAATGCTTTGGGTGAACCTGGAAACGACGACAGCTACGACGACGAAGACGAAGAACTAGCGACGTCTTAAACTTATCGCTCCGAAGGTTCTCAATGTCATATCATTTTTCCTCTAAAGAACACGAAATTCTCCTTGAAATTACTTCTCCTTAGACCTTCGCTTGGTAGAAACATCTTTCGGTTTCTGTTATTACTGTAATTAAGATTCATGTTAATCAAAACTGCTGTCTTCTTGTCGTTAACTTTAATAAACTCGATTAAACACGCAAACTTTAAATGAATACAAGCTTTTCTTACCTTTGGTAAGAAATAATGGGTATCGTTCAACACCAAGTTTAAACTACTATTAACCATCATATCCTTCTCTAAATGTATTGTTATATATTTTGTTATTTCTATTGTGAGATTATATAAATGTATTAATGTATAATTAAAATGGTGTACAATTCTTCTTCTACCAACTTTATAGTTTCTTTCATTACAAACCAAACCCCACCGGTTCCTTTCGTACGTCAGACTCTTGAGTTATCCACATTTTTGTTTATGTGAATAAAATAATATTATTTTAAAATTTTCCCTACTTTTGCAAACAACGCAAGATTTATTTTTACAATTTTATAGCAGGAAAGTAAATCACAAATGTTTTAATAAATTCCTACATCATAAAATATGCTGAAGGCAAGAAAAAATCCAGGTTCATCAAAGTCAGTACTTTTTCCTCCCTCTTTAGATCCACTTCCAAAAACAGACTCTCGTGAAATGGCATCGCTGATTCCTAATAGGAAAATTACAAACGAATAAAATTAATAATTGAACTGAAGTGCAAGTTTCTACTAACTTACCTCACATGTCAATTTTTTTAGCTGGAAGTATTAACTTTCGCCTGTAATTTGTGTATCTACTGTAGCATACATAATTTAGTTGAATTATTTCTATTTTATTTTGTTAAATATACGGACGGAACAAAAAAGAAAATTAAGTCAACGATTAATTAAAGAGAAGCGATCTATTCATTTTTTAAATCAAATTAGTGAATACTGTCATAAAAATGTAATGTCAAGGAGGAAACATACCCAAAGAGCCCTAATCAGAGTCATTTTGGAAAAATTAAATAATACCTATGTTTGTCCAAATTACCATAAAAAATGGGTCGCCGAGAAGCTAAGGAGTTAGTATAGCCGACTATGGAAGTCGTGTCACTCGGGCGACGTGAATTCGAATCTCACTACTTACCATGGATGTTTGTGCTGTCTAAGAATTTTAGGCCCAGCTACTTAAATATTCTTCGTGATTGTCTGGTATGGTTAACACGGAAGACAAGAATGTAGCAGCATAGCATTGCTGCGCAAAGCAAACACATAACAATCATAAATAATATTATGAGAATGGTTTCCCTATTTACATGAACGGAAAATGCCATTTTGCATGGCTGAATTTGTGAAATTTTAATTGAGTATAGTAGGAAACCATTAAAAAATGTTTTACACATATTATGCCCGATTTTTTGCAATTAATGTACTTGTGTCAGTACAAAACTCACTATCGTTTTTTTTTCTCAAATATTTCCTCCATAAATTCACCTTGAGACACTTTTACTTCGCTATAAACTTCTTCAAGCCATCCAGGAGATATTTTCAACATTTACTTTTGTAAACTAGTGAAGTAATTTGTTGACTTTAACAAGTAAGTATTATGATTCGATAGTAATGCATAGTTGTGATAGTTACAGAGGTTAATCGTTCAGGAGTCGTGCAGGAATTTTATTCAGGATATTAAGGAATTGTAATGCTTTGTACCTCGCTTATAGTTGCTCTTAGTCGTTAACTTTCTTTAATATATTAAATAAAATCAAATACCTAAAAATTAGAGGGTCGTTGGGATTGCTTAATGGTTAACAGTGGAGGTATCTTAAAGATGACAAAGGAGTCTATCACGTAGACTTCTTGGCCAATCGATGTGAGTGATCTTCCAATTTTATAGTTTCTCTCATTTCAAACTATACCCCACTGATTCTTTCGTACGTCAGACTTTTAAATTAACCAAATTTCTGTCTAGATGAATAAAATAATAATAGTTTTAATAAAACGTGCTTCAAGTTTTGGTTTTACAGTTTTATTCCAGGAAAGTAAAATGGCTATAATTACCTTAATGTATACTACACTGTATTAATAAATTCCACCCCGTAGAATATGATTCTTTATTTTCCTCTAAACAAACTCCTGAAGGGATGTTTCCATCTCAGAAAATTTCTAGGTTCACCAGACGCAGTATGATTATCTTCGTTTCTGAATTCACTTCCGCCAACAATCCTCGCAATAATTGTGTTGTTAATTCCTAACAGGAAAATGCATACGAATAAAATTAATATTATTAAAGTTATTAACTTAGAATAACTTACCCCCTAGAGGTTCCGAGTTTCCAGATTGGAAGAATTGACTTTCACCTGCAAATTCTATATCACATTTTCAGATAGAATTATTCTGATTTTTTGTCATAACAAAGGAAAAGACTACAGCTATGCAATTATAGTCTTTTACCACATTTCGTAATAAAATTGTGATAGTGATAAAGAAAGAATTACTAAAAATAAATTTTATTCCAGCTTACATATTTTTTAACAAGTTGTTGAAAATGGATACTGACCTGAAAGCGCAATTCCGAAGAGGACACATACCAGAAGAACTCCTGTGAGATTCATTCTTGAAAAAGCAAATTATATGTTTGTCCACAATTACCATAAATAGTGTTATGAAAATGCTTACTGCATTTATATACTTAAGCGAAAAATACCATAGTTTTTGCAAGGGAGAAATTCCGCGCAAGTAAATTTGTAAAATTTTAATTGGGCGAAGCAGGAAATCATTAGCAACGTTTTATTCTGTTATGTCAGATTTCTTGCAATTTTTTGTTTGTACTAATTGGGACATATACATTCAGAGATTATTCACTATTTTTTCTCTTTGGAAATTTCACCTTCAGACATGTTTATCATTACACTGTAATTTGTTTCAATTTTCCTACTTTTACTGTTGTAAAGTACTACGAAAATGATTTTCTGAGCTCAACAGACTGAAGTAATACAATAGCAAATCAGTAATTACAATATAAATTATTTTCATTTGATGGTAATATTTCGGTGGTTACAGAACACGATTATGGAAGATTCCTAGTCTGCCTGGTAAGGAAATATAAGGTTCGAAATAAAAACTTACGTTCATGAAGCAGAGCTTTCTAAATTTAAATATGTGGTTTTCGGAGGAAATAATTTGCTTTGTCCAAAATGAAGTTTTCTGTTACTAATTTGCTTCCTGATTGGAGACGTCATCTCAGGTGAGAACAAAAGATCGTAATTTTATTATTAAATAAATAAAAATAAAGTATATTTAATACAAATAAATACATGGCAACTTGAATTCTAAACAAAATTATTTCTATTATATTAAATTTATTATATCGTGCTAATTACGTTTCTACTAAGTTAATAAACGATGGGCTCTCGTGATTGGCTGGCCTATTAAAAATTTTTGGCGAAAAAAATGCAGAATGACTCTAAAAATTAGTCCCACATTTCCTGTGTTAAATATAATAAGAAATTTTGTTGCAATAGTCAAACATCTATTGTTAAATATTTGATTAAGTAGAATATTTATTTTTCTCTAATGGAATTTCTGAACTAGAAACTAGTGCAAGAAGAAGTGGACAAGAAAAGCTGGATTTGAGTCCAACGATGGAGTCCACTGGCATTAAAATTTCCGAAAGGCAATTTATAGCTACAAGAAAAGTTAATAATGAATTTGGCCTTGATGCTGATGCCTGAAAAGGCGTCGGTGTTGGTGATAATGTTTTAGAATTTGAAAAGCCGATTTCTGCAAAATGATTGGAAAGAACTTCAAGAATTTGTTCAACGGAATTACTGTTTAGCGAAACTATTTTAACTTTTAATATAACTGGGGTCTGTAATGGAAATAAAAAAATATATTAAGTTCATATTGCTTTACTTATTGAAATGGTGAAACTTTTTATTGCCATAAAAGTGCAACTAGGTATGAATATACATATTCTAAGCAAATTTTATTGAAATGATATAAGTTTTTACAATTAACGATATTTCTTACGATATGAGCTTATTTTTTTATGAAGACAAGTGATCGAACACCTTCACTTAAATTCAAGAAAATTTATTCTTAGGTGAATCTGTAACATGTCAAACATTTGCGTGTGTTCTTAGTGACGTGTGGATCAATGTTATTTTTCTAATGACATACTACGAAAAATGAGTGCGCATTTAATCACCCAGTCGATGCAAATGAATGCAGAAACTTTGACATAACACAAGTAAACCCGTCGATAACACTTGTACCTGCCTGCATAACAGAATGAATTCTGAATAACCCTGTTATCTCCGGCGCACTCAAAATGTTACGAATTCATTCGTGAGGAATTTTCGCGAAGAATATTTCGCCCTTGTGAGATAACACGCCATTTCTCGCTTATATATATATTTGGAGGGCATCCTGATAACGGTAGTTTTGGGCGAACGTCGTTTCGCTGCTTCAATCAAAATGAAACTCGTAGGAGTTTTTCTGATTTGTTTCCTGATTGGAAATGCGTTTTCAGGTATATACAATTATATTAAGAGTCTTCTTTCTCTTCATAATAGAGATTTTTTTGTCATCTTGATAAAAAAGGTCGAGTAATTCATTTCGATCAATAAAAACTTTGCACTATGAACTAAATTTACTTTTTGTATTGGACTAGTAATAAAAGCATCCTTCTAAGGTAGTTTGCTTCATACAAATAAATAATTTGAAAATTTCAGACGAACATAGACACTTACAACATGGAAAATTTAGACATCACAGGGGTAAGATTACAAAGATTTTTTGTTCGACATTTTAAGCGTATTTCGTTTAACAAAGAGCGTGATGGAGCACAACAATCAAATTCTGCTGGCGTGAGCGTGTCCTCAGGCCAAAATCAGCATAATTCTATTGGATTTGGCTACAGTGGTTCTGCTGGAGGAAATGGATCCTTCAGTGGTAGTGGATCAGGAGAGGGATCAGGAAATGGATCCGCCGCGGCGGGTGGTTCAGCCTCAGGAGGAGGCGGTGGTTCTGGGTCCGGAAGTGCATCCGGAGGAGGGGGTGGTTCTGGGTCCGGAAGTACATCAGGAGGAGGAGGAGGATCTGGATCAGGAGGCGCATCAGGTGCAGGAACGTGAAATTAATTTCGTTTCAATGATAATTCAACAATCAGTATCATTCTCTTTTAGGAGGAGGAGGAAGTGGCTCTGGAAGTTCCGGAATTAGTCAATCTAACTCTGCAGGAGCTAACGTTTCGACTGGTGAAAATCAGAGCAATTCTGCAAGTGGATCAGGCGGAGGAAACCAATCAAACAGTGCGGGAGGAAGCGTGAACGCCGGCCAAAATCAAACAAATGTTATTCTAGGTAACCCATAAAGCATATTTTCTTACGTTTAATTTCATTGTTTCTCGTAGATGGTATATCAGGCATCGCCGCAGCAGGCCAGGAGATAGGCAAACTTTTTGGCGAAGGTGCACAGGTGGCTCAAGCGGTAGCTCAAAACGCGTCTGGGCAAGCACAAGCAGCTGGTGGTAATATAACGCACTTGGTTCAAAATGCTTCTTCCCAGGCTGCTCAAGAGGCACAAAATGCCGCTCAACACTGGGCACATGAAGGAGAGGCTGCGGCAGCTCAAGCAGCTCAAGCTGCGGCTAATGCCTCGGCAAACGCCGCTAAGCAGGGAGAGGAAGCGGCGAAAGAAGTTGCAGAGAATATCCAGAACGCGACCCATACTGTCCAATCTGAAGTGCAAGGTGCCCAACAAAATGCTTCTGGTGCAGCGCAAACCGTACTAGAAGGAGGAATTGAAATTAGTAAAAATATATCAGGATCTGTAGGTGGCTCAGGTGGAGGATCCGGAAGTGGCTCAAGTGGAGGCTCTGGAAGTGGCTCAAGTGGAGGATCTGGCTCAAGTGGAGGATCCGGAGGTGGCTCAAGTGGAGCATCTGGAAGTAGCGCAGGTGGAGGATCTGGAGGTAGTTCAGCTGGAGGATCTGAAGGTGGTTCAGCTGGAGGATCTGGAGGTGGTTCAGCTGGAGGATCTGGAGGTGGTTCAGCTGAAGGATCTGGAGGTGGTTCAGCTGGAGGATCTGGAGGTGGTTCAGCTGGAGTATCAGGGGGTGCTTCAGCTGGAGGATCTGGAGGTGGTTCGGCTGGAGGATCTGGAAGCACCTCGGGCGAAGGATCCGGAAGTACCTCGGGCGGAGGATCTGGAAGTGGTTCAGGTGGAGGATCTGGAGGTAGCTCAGGCGGAGGATCTGGAAGCGGCTCAGGCGAAGGATCTGGAAGTAGTTCAGGTGGAGGATCTGGAGGTGGCTCAGCTGGGGGTTCTGGGCATATTTCGATAAGTGGCAGTGGCTCAGGAGGTGGAAGTGGATCTAGTGGTGGCGGAGCCTCAGGGAACGGAACGGGATCTGGTAATGGCAGTAGTTCAAGCGGAGCCTCCGGTTCTTACGGAGGCAAATTTTCTGCAACTGGATCTAGTTCAGGTAAAGTTACACATAAAACACGAACGAAACTAATGAATGTTTTTATTGAAGGCGCCCTCAAAATTGGCGGTAGACATGCAGCGAAATCTAGAATCTGGGATAAGAAAGATCCAAAAGATGACAAAGACGATAAGAAAGACGAGAAAGACGATAAGGATGATAAGAAAGATCCAAAAGATGATAAAGATGATAAGAAAGACCCAAAAGACGATAAAGACGATAAGAAAGATCCAAAAGACGATAAGGATGACAAAAAAGATTACGATCATGACGGCAAAGGAGGTCATAAGGGAGGGCACCATGGGGGAAAAGGTTGGCGTCATAATGCAGTGAGGAATTCTGAGAAACGACATGGACATGACCGTCATGCTCACGAGAGACATCATACACATCAAAAGGATCGATCTGAAGATAAAGAGCACAAAAGTGAGGCGAGAAATAGGGACAACGATAGTAAGCACCAACATGAACATGCAAGGCATCACGGTATGTTATTAATATTATTTTTTTAGACTTTAAACATTTATTTATTTTTTTGTAGATTAAGAACGACAACGACAAGTTGATGGCAACTGATTATTTAGAAAATTATCATTTTTTGCTCAATAAAATGTAGTTAAAACTATTTTGTCAACTTTTCTTGAATAAAATGTATTTGATTAAAGCATCATTAAAAATTTCTGTTTAACTATTCTTCTGTTTTCTTCTTTTACAATGACGTTTACATTAACTCACTGAAAATACTTCAGGAATTTACTTTGTGTCGAGTGATAAAGGCCAGGACTTTGGATCACAAAAGCGAGCTGTAAACTAAGCGTAAATATATTTATTGCATTTTCGCTTCACCCAAGGGGAATTTATGCAAACGCGTAAGGTTACTAGAATTTGTGCAATCTTTTGCTATATATTTGCGCCGATATCATAGTATTATTAGTTTTTTTCCACGGAAAGACCGAAATGGTTACTCTAGAAGTGATTCGTGTATTAGTGTTTTGGATATTGATTGGATGGTCCACGGGAGGTATATTTTTAAAAACCACTTGTTTATTCGAATATTTTTAATTTTTTTCAAATCACATTTGACTGGAAAAGATAAGCATTTGCAATATGCGTGTTACAAGAAGCGTGTCGTCTTTCTAATTCACTTACATTGTAAATTGCATTTCTTTCTAGGATCAGTTCGTGTATTAATCAAAACGATTATTTAAAATTTGGCTGAAAACTCGGAAAATTCTACTTGTAATTAATTTTATTTTAAGCTAAATTACAAGTCGTGATTCTTTTCGGCCATAACCTTATATGGAAGTCTTAACCACATTTCTGGAATTAAAGCTTTAAGCCCACCTTTAATTTTACAGGCAAATCAATTGAGTATCGCGTTATAAGACCATTAAGCACCAGAATTGAAATGAACTAACGCGACTTAAGATACCAAAGATCTCTAGTGAAGTCTAACTAAACTAAACCAGTTATTTCTTTAAGATATACTTCTCTCAAGGTATTGTCATCCACACCTAACAATATTGTCTCATAGCCATGATTTGGGCGAAAGTCTGCGTCATTGGTAGAATATTATTTGGAGCGGGAAGAATACTACTTATCCGGAGGTGTTTTAATCTTTAGGATTATTAACTTAGAAAATTGGATTGATAAGAGCAAGCATTTTAGAAACATTGCGAATCCGCAATGTTCATGTAGATACCTTATCATAGCCACAGTAACGAAAAAACAGAGGCAACGATTAAGGTAACGAAAATATTCATTAAGAAAATAGAAGATGAAAATGAAGACTTATGGATAGCAATATTGGAATTAAAGAGGAAATAAATTTAAGTTCAGTACAACGATTAATGGGACGAAAGACAAGAACACTTCCACCACTAATAAAGGAGCATCTAACTCCCAAGCTACACTCAAATATAAAACAGAAGCAAAATGTGAACAATGATAATGAGAGTGGGTACCAGCAGAAGTAAAAGAAGAGGTATCACCACACCAAGATCATTTATTTTGGAAGTAGAAGGATCAACTCATAGGGAAGATAGAATAGATTGGAGAAAATTACTTAACGTTATTTAATGGAAAATCCCCATGCAAATAAAATAGACGAATTAGCAGTGTAATCAAACATTGAAGAACAAGAAGTGAAAAAAAATCATTAGACTAAGAGAATAAAAGGATGGTAATTCAAAGAGATGGAAAAAAAATAAATCAAGAAGACAAAAAAATAGTGACTCGAAGAGGAAAGTGAAAAATGATTAGCCTGCAAAAATGTTGTGAATGAAGGCTTTCAGCATAAACAAAATACACAAAAACAAATGAAGGATGACTAAGTTTTATTAATTATTCTATGATTTTCAATTGATCTTTTATCTGAAATAAGAATAATAAACGTAATAAAACAGGAGAAGTATCTCAATTTACCAAAAAGTGAATAATATGAATTAAATAATAATAGCCTAGTCGCGTCGCCTTTGATAGAATATTAAGTAAAAATAATAAATGTTAAGCCCAGCGATAACGTAACCCAGAATTCAGTTTCTGTTTCAAAAGGCCATATTGCTGCACACCTTTTCAATAAGAAAAAAGAAATATTGTAAAACTTTCTCCTCCATAACACGAGGAAGTCGAGTGTGCTTTGTAGTAACGAGTAAATTACTGAATGTTTGATTAAAGATTGACTTTATTTCAGAACCAAATTATAAACATCAAGTAAAAAAAAGCAAAATTTCCTCAACTCTTTGAATAAGGGTTCCATTCAACAATATTGCCTAATTGTCGCACAGTTTACTTTAGTTAATTATGAAAACACGACAATATTTCTGATTTGGTTGATGAGTTACCTATTCTAAAGTCTACAGGAGACACGATTTAAAATTTGTGCTCTGTTTTTAGAAATAAATAATCTCCCTTGCGTGTTGCTATGAAAGTAAGATCTTTTTCTATCATATTCTTTTGAGTACGGATCTACGTATTTCATGGTTAAACGTGTACAATTTATTTATTCTTAATAAAACCGCCTTATTTATAAATTTACAACATCCAGAATGAATGCATTAATTTAGTCACGATTAAAATGATTAAAAAATAACGCGATATTGCATAACCTCATATTTTCACGAAACCAAAATTACAATTGATGATCTTAACTGAGAATTAAGACATTCTAGGAGCCGTATTTGCTATTATAGCTGGATTGTCCTTTGATTTCCTCTTTTCGTCCAACCTTGCTCCCAATGACCACCAAATTTGCATATTTAAAGAAACCCTTCAAGAACAGTAGAATAATGTTTATTCAAAAAAGAAGTCGTGAAACTCTTATCAATTTTTGAAAATTATATCAAGAAACTAATTTAAAAAGAAAGTTTGTTAGTACAATCAGATGAAATAAGACTTTGAAGATGTTATTTTACTTTCCAATTTAAGTATAAAGGGTTTTCCAATTAGTGCTTCAGAACTTTAATGCCAAAAACAAGATTGCTTTGGAATGTAAATGGCAAATTTTGATAACAAATGAATTCAGTACATTGTGTCAAATTAATATGGACAGATTAAGGATTCAACAGCGCTTAGAAATTATTCGTATTTACCATCAAAATGCGTGTTCTGTTCGTCGGACATTTTGCGCGTTGTGAAAGTTTATGGTCAACATAATCGACCAACCCAACGATCTCTTTATCTTTTAATTCAAAAGTTTGAACAAATTGGCTCAGTTGCAGATACGTCAACATCAGTACGTCAAAGGAGTGCCCGATCGGAGGCCAATATTGCTGTGTAAGTCAAAGTGTAAGAGGTGATCCGAACCTCTCTATTCCACGTCGTTCTCAAGAATTCGGCCTTTCTCAGACGAGTACGTGGAAAATTTTGCTAGCAGATCTCCATCTGAAGGCTTATAAAGTTCAAATCACTCAAGACCTGATGCCAAATGATCATCGTTTGCGTCGAAATTTCGCGAACTGGGCTCTTGAGCAGTTGGACGCCGATCCACATTTTGCAGAAAAGATATCGTTTTCCAATAAAGCTCATTTGTGGCTCAATGGGCTTGTAAACAAGCATACCTGCAGAATTTGGGCTGACGACAATTCTCTAGTGATTCACGAATCCCCTCTTTATCCTGAGAAAGTCACCGTTTCGTGCGGTATTTGGGCTCACGGCGTAATCGGAACTTACTTCTGATGGAAATCGTGTTACTGTTAATGGGGTACGGTACAGGAAAATGTTAACTGAATTTCTTTCACACATCTCTTCAGAAAAATTCTAATGTCAACTGGCCACCAAGGTCATGCGATCTCACGCCCTTGGATTTTTTCCTGTGGGGTCATGTGAAATCTCTGGTTTACAAAAATAAGCCACAAGCAATTCCCGATCTTAAACGGAACATTCAATGCACTATTACAAACGTACCACGCGATATGTGTGAAAGAGTAGTCGCAGATTGGGCCTCCAGAATGCATTCAGTTAGACGAAGTCGAGGAGGACATTTAAACGACATTATCTTTAAAACAAAACGACATCGATTGTTCTTCAAAATAAAGTAAAGATTAAAGGATTATCACTTGTAGCTATTATTGTGTCTCATTTTAAAGTTCTGACTCGCTAATTGGAAAACCCTTTACTTTCAGAACACGCCAAACATTTACAACCAACACTTTCCGCAAATAGCTCAGCTCTTGCACAAATTAGAAGGCGGTACTTTTTTCTGTTTTTTTCTGTTAAAATCAGTTATATAATCATCTGTTAATTTCGTCTTCACACTTGCAAACACAAAATACTACATTTAGTTTCAGGAATTAAGGGATTCGCCCTGAGTTATAGATCACCCTTTTCCAATAACACGTCAATTAAATATGTTTCTGCAGAAGTCCCAGTGAGACCATCTAGCTATTTCTCCTTTCAGATCAAAATGGTACAAATTCAAACAGCATCACTGGAGGTGAATCCCAGGGATCGGCGGACAAAAATAAAAGTAAAAGTTCAGAATCAGGGCAAATTCCCCAAGGTAACTTCATAAGCCACGTTCTTAACAACATATATGGACAAAATTTTATCATAGGAAATATAAGCAAATCTTCTTTGTGGACACTTGGGAAAGATATAGTTGGTGCTACTAACGGTCCTTTCTCAACTGTTAATAATTTTGGAAAAAAGCTACTTGGAGGTTCAAGGCCACAAATCCCTCAATATATCGTTGACGTTCCATCCAATAACGGTTCCTCAGGACACCCCTACTTGAAGAGATCTGCCTCGCCACCTTTGAACCTCACAAATAATATAATTGAAGTTCCGCCCAATAACAGTTCCTCAGGACATCCCTACCCGAATAGGCCTGAATTTGCTGTCTCGTCACCTTTGAACCTCACAAACAATACAGTGTCCATCAACATCAACACGGTGCAACCACTTCAACCGAATAGTTCTATAGACTATGGTAAAAGGAAAATATTCAAATACAAAGAGTATATAAGTTTCGAAATATATTTCAGCTGGTCCGATTAAAAACAGTGGAAACCCAAGTGGCAATTTCTTTCAGCAAATCGGAAACGGCTTTAAATTCGTACAAGATGTGGCTCAAAATATTTCAACCTCGGCCAGCAATAACTTTGCTCAGTGGCTATCAAACGCGGCTCAAAATGACAGTAGTAAATCGAATGCATCTCAAAGCGGGGGTTTCAGTTATGAATGGTACTGGCCAGGTGGTAATTGGAGTTTTGAAATTTCCGGAAATAACGTGAGCAGACTCACCGTTGGAGAATTTCTGAATGGAAGTGGTTTCATCAAAACCCAAGCAAGAAATAACGCGGCACATGGTCATACTCATACAAGAGAAATAGGTAAGTAAATGTGGAATCTTAATTGTACAAATAATTGGTGATTATTTTAGTTGATGCAGGCAATTCGGAAACAAGAATAAAGAAAGATGAGCATCATGATATACATCCAAATACAAAAAACCATCCTACGAAAAAGAAGTTCAACAAAAAGAAACATCATCGTGGTAAGTTGCTTTCGAGTACAAATTAACTTTACGAAAATTATTACTTTTTTTTTAATTGAAGAACACGAAGATGAAGAGCACAGAAGCTTTATATAGAGCACCTTATTAAAAATTGATACTGGATGAAAGAAAGTGCTACGTGTGAAATCAATCGAAAAATCCAGGAAAGATTTCATAAATTGTTAAACATATTAGTAAAAATTTTCTGAAACTTTAAAGTATTTTATTCTAAGTTAACCTAACCGGTTCATCAATAATGATGAAACCAAATCTTCTGAATTTTTTCATTGCAATTTTATTTTATTTTATACACATAGAAATGATTGGCAAAACTATGATAGATAAGAAAACAAAATGAACAAAATTAAAAGCCGGATTAATTGAGAAAGTTCATACAGCACCTGTGCATGAAGGTTTCTAATCAGACATTTCCACATGGATTTCATGGAAGAAATAATTGGATACGTCTCTTCTTGAAGACTGATTCGCTGAAGATGTAATTAAAAAAGAAATCAGAAGTATTATTCTCGCAAGAGAGAACAAAACCAGAAAGAGCGATGGAAATGTAATGGAACTTTTTACTTACGCTTGTCTTTCCTTTACACAAAAAAAAGAAACATGGGCTAATAAAAACAATTAATAAAGAATGAGACAACCGTAAGCCTTTATATACCATATATAAACCGCTATAAAGCAACAGTCCCCAAATGTTTCGAGTCAGCTGTAGGAATACGTGGCACATGAGCTAATTCACCATTTTGTAATCATTATTATTAACAGTTTGATATTTCCGCTTTTATCTTCCCAATTGCATGAACACTATGTATCACAAATTAGTTTACAGATGGTATATATTAACCTACATGATACACGAATGAATATTATGTCAATCAAGTAATTGATTAATTCTTTTCTACCAAACCTCATTTGCAGCACCTTCTAACTCTGCCAAATTGATAGGGGGTCGAGGCACTGAATTCATTGTCTATTCATTTGATGTTATACATATTCGATTGGTGACAAATCTCACGATGTGAAAGACCAAGGATTTAATAAGTAATGCTTCTGACCGTTCCTAATTACATTGGCGTGAGGTGAGCGATATTTTGCTGAAAAAATGTTTACTAAAGCTTAATTAATTTCGTAAAATTTTTAAACGAAAAACAGAACACTCAAAGAAGAAAAGGAAGGAAAAAACTTACTTTCTTTCTTTAAAACACAGTAGTAATAACTGGTGTTAGCGAAGAGTTATAAAAATACTTATTCACATATTTTAGCTTATAAAATTTTTAACGAAAGCATCGGATTAAAAATAAAAAAAGAATTTCTCCCTTTTCTTAACGTTCACATGTAATCAGAAAAAATGAGCAAAGAACCAATAATCGTGCAAGTGCGCTTCGTATTTGTTACTTTTTTATTTCATTATCAGATTATTTCTTGAAACATATTAAAGTTAGTCCTCTTCTGATATGGATGATTAATTGTAGATCCAAAATTTGAACGATCTTCACGTCTTTTCGCTTTCTAGTTTTTTCTCTTTTGTTCTGTATGTTAGTTTGCGCAAAGCCTGTTGACATGCTTATTTTAATCCAGTGTGTTATTTCTTGAATATGACGCAGTTATCTTTATTGGATTTTGTCCTGTAAGGTTTCCTTTAGTATTTTAATTTCGTATATACTAGGTGTGTCTCTACAGGCGTCCAAGATTCAAAGAGATTTTTGGACACACGTTATAATTATGGAACTTGTTTTCATTACGTTTTGTTACGCTTTACTATGTTCTCAAGACGTCCTTATACCGCCAATGCTTTGTCTGTTTCAGTTCTTTCTATTTCTAACTAATTAATTTTTTAATACTTCCACTCTTCCGCTATTTCTAATTTACATTAGACTGAACTTTTCGCTTTAATCATATATTTAGTTTTTTTTTGGCTTTTACATTAATTTTAAATCTCTGAAGTTAAGGGATCCATTCCAAGCAGTTCTTTTTATAATTCCTATTCCTTACCTCTGTGGTTAATATCTCGCCACTTAACTATTTGCTTGCTTGATACAGTTCAGCATGAATTTTTTTTTGCTTTTCACAATTTCAAATACACACCCCACAAAAATTATCGCACCACTCTGAAAAATCGGTGTTTTTCCAAAATGAATATGCATGAAGGCAACATACTTGATCTATATCATGTAGAAATAGATTTTATTTACTTTTCTTTTAATGCAAAAAAAGCTGCTCATACCCAGTAGTTTCAGTTTATTTTTAATCGCGTTTGTTATTGGATGTTTCATTTGTTCAATATAAATTTGACACAATGAATGTTTCTCAGCGTGTTAGCTACCACCTGACCGACGAGGAAGCTGTCCGCGCATTTGCTTTGCTACAGGATGGTCGTAGCCAGCGTTATGTGGCGAGAGTCCTCGGTGTTAACCATTCTACCATTGTTAGGCTGGCACAAAAACACCAAGAAACTGGCAGTGTTAACAGAAGGCTAGGACAAGGCCGTGGAAGGGTGACATCGGTCCGAGATGATCGCTTTCTGCGTCTAACAGGGTTCCGCACTAGGCATTGCACTGCTCGATTGCTTCAAAGGGAGATGTTAGCTGCCAGAGATATGGAAATTTCGCTGCAAACGGTAAGAAACCGTCTTCGTCAAGACAATATTCGGGCTCGTCTAGCTTTTGCTAGGGAACATGTGAATTGGGATAGTGGAGATTGGCAGAATGTGATGTTCTCTGACGAAGGAAGATTCTGTCTTTATGCTAATGACAGACGAATTACGGTGTATATAAAACCTGGGGAACGATATCTTCAATGTAACTTTGTTCCCAAAGTGAATTTTGGTGGAGGTTCTGTTATGGTTTGGGGTGCAATCTCTTTGGAAGGTCGTACAGAATTAGTGCCTTTGCATGGGGCTCGTAGAACGGCTGTGCATTACATTACTGACATTCTAGAGCCACATGTTATACCGTACGGGCCATTTATTGGTCCAGATTTTGTGTATATGCACGATAACGCTCGACCGCACATAGTTCGGGTAGTTTAAGATTACCTTAGAGAAACTGAAACACCTGGTATGGAGTGGCCAGCTCGAAGCCCTGATTTGAATCCAATAGAGCATGTATGGGCCACCCTTCAACGGCATGTTTTAGGACGTAGAATGGTTTTTAGATCTCTTCAACAGTTGGAAGTAGTTTTTGTGGAAGAATGGCATAACATACCACAAGAATACATTGTAAACCTTTACGAAAGCATGCCGCGTAGAATGGAAGCTGTCATTCAAGGCAGGGGTGGAACAACCCGTTATTAATTTAGTTATAGTGCATAATCAATTTACTACATTGTTTTAAATCCGTTCAAGAATGTCAAATCGTTATTCTTCTTTTTATTAAACTTGCTCTTTCAGATTATCTTACACCCTTTTATCATAACATAACGCTACGTAGCTTTGTTTATCACAATTCTAGGTGGTGCGATAATTTTTTTGCGGAGTATAATTAAAACTACATGTGTGATGAGATATTAAATCCTGAACTTCCTCAATGACCTATATTATTATTATACCTATGTTACAAATTTGAAATTACTTTTCCAGACAAGCTTTCAAATTGTATACTTCTTAACTTTTCATTATTTTAGTTGACAGATTCTTTCAAACTAAAAATCTTACACTGTGCAAATAAACGTGACGCAGATATTATCAGCGCTACATTGTCGTACGTGGACGAAACACGTATTCGTCCTTAAATGAGTGTCCACAAAGGTGTGATCCTAATTTGTGCAGTGTATTCCTACTCCACAGAAATAAGCGTTGCTCTCATTTCTAACTAAATTTCTTAATTAACAATTTAGAGGAAACTTTCAACAGATGTAGCAAATCGTTGAAAACTGCGATTTTGAAGCTTGTCCTGAAAAGTAATATTCTATAAATTTTCGGAGGACCAAAATCGAGTTCAATTACTTCACATTATTATTCGTTCACCTAATTGGTTCACCTAATCAATATTTTGCAAAAATTTTTATGATTTCGTAGTAAGTTTCTGGTAGGCCTTTTCATCTATTTAATTATTTCTTAAACCTCATTCACCTTTACTATTTTTAGCCCATCTACTTCATAGAGCATAAGGCAAACAGCAGTTTGGTTCACTCAGGAGCCTCGGACCTCAAAATTGCGATCACTATGGTTGATTTCATATTTAATGCTATTGCTTTTCCATTTATTTTAATTGGGAAAAGTTTCACAATACCACAATGTTACACTGCAGCTTAACTCATTTTAAAAAGTGGATTTAAATTTTCGCAGTGTCTTTTACAATTAATTGTTTTCTCTTCATTAATATTTACGCAAATATTTCTATATTTGTAGCCTGATGAAGGCTAAGTTGTACTTAGAGTAATAAAAAAATTAATAACCGTGAATAGTTTCATTTCCAAATTTATCATACCTAGTTGTATTGTAGAGATGACAATGACAAATTATGTCTTGTTTGTATTTGTTCTTAAGTCATGCATGTTTTAGTCCTTGCATAATCACATATTTAATCATTAATATCAAAATTGGAATAAAAAATGTTTTAAGTATGTCTAATTTATGCAAAATTCTTAATTTAGAGGTAAACAGGAAACCACTTTTCAACTGCACAATATTGATAAAAATATTGATAAGAGAAAAAGCGTCTTTTATCTTTAACTGTACAAAACGATTTTGGGATATCTCTAAACTCTTCTTGCCTTTCAATTTTAAAGGTAAAATTAATTAAAATTAATTCTTATATAAGCACAATATCTATTACTTTCTGTTTCATGTATTTACATTTGAATCTAAAATCATAATGATATCTTCTTATAGTTATAAAAACTATCGATGCAAAACATCCCACGAAAGGTTTCGTAGTTAATTATCCAAACAAAAATTTTATTTTGTTTAACTTTCTAGAAGATAGCACGTTAACTGCTGTGTTGTTATTCCCAAGTTCCACGTGGTAACCCACATTAGACAACCAAAGTCATAGAAAAAATACCCCAGTTACATTAATAGGGTAACCAGGGGCGTAATTCTACAAATTAAACATAAAAGCAATAAACGTAACCTTAAATATCATTAAATATGTTCACTTCAGGTTACTTCTTTTAATAGTAAATATCTTAGAGTGTCGCCAATCTGTGTGAAACATTTTCTAAGATAAACAGTTAATCTGGTTACTTAGAAGTTGTTGAAACCACGGTATACAGAAATCAAAGTTCTCCGTAACTAGATCTTCAAATGTTTTAATATATTACAATTATTTATCAAAATTGTTATATTTATTATACGTGCGAGAACAAATTTCAATAATTAAATTGAAAGATAAATAATAATAGAACACGAACTGAGTGTTATAAGTCTTTATCAATTTGCTCATGGTAACAAAAAGCAACAAATTGTTTCATTTTTCTACCACCACGTCGACGATTTTCAAAAAGAAAGAAAAATGCCGCCAGACGCCAAGAATGTAAGCGCAATCCGAATTATGAAAAGGTTGCAGAAAGCAGAGATAGAATTTGCCATTGGCTTAGATAAGAAAAGCAATGTTATCACCAGAATACTTGCGTTCGAATTTTTTTTGAAATTCCGCGAGCTCCTCACCTCACTATATAAGCCAGGGAAAAACATGAGGGGTAATTCGAGCTAACGCGTCAATCGGTTAGCTTAAGCAGCTCCATGGCCCCAAAAATCACAGCTGCCTTTGCGGTACTCTGCCTAGTACTCGCCACGGTCATAGCCGGTAAGTTTTTTCCTGATTAACTATTTTATATTCAATAAAAAAATCAAAGCTATTATCCAACCAGAGCAAGCAAGCAAGCTACATCGCTATTATTTGCAACAAGCTGTGTTCTGTTGTTAAATCCATTGTAATTGTAACTAAATAGAATTTTCAAAATAAACTTACATATGATAACAACAGCAGTGATGACAGTTTGTTGATAAATCTAAAGCTTCCAAAAGACGTTACTTTAGATTTCCATGGACAAGCCTGAAGAAATCGCTTTTTGAATATATGGTATAAAAAGTGTTCGTTAACCCCTCGCACAAAGGCAAGAGTTCATAGGCCCGCATCGCACGCATCGCTCTAGCATTCTCGAGAGGTCAACTTCTTGCGATGCGTGCGACTGACGTCATTTATAATTATACAGTTAGGAGTTTACTTAGAAAATTTTATTGCAAATCGGTTTTGATTGTAGTGAATACCTCAAGCATCTTCTGTACAGCTGTTTCGGCCCTATTTGGGGCCTCGTCAGCAGAAGCGTAGCTCGAGACTTCCACTGAAAATCTAACCGACCTATCCCAGGTTATTCGCAATTGTGATGTAATAGTAATGAATAGCTTGAATCGCGACATCCTGTAATTACTTTTTGACACAACATTGCATTAGAAATGACAAATTGCAACCAATTTGCTACTTAATAAGTCATCCCGTGCAAGGCGGCCAAGCGTGCTATCAAAACATATTGAAAGATTTAAAAATTTTATTGAAAATCGGTTTTGATTGCAGTGAATACCTCAAGCATCTTCTGCACAGCTGTTTCGGCCCTTATTAAATAGCAAACTGCATGGGATGACTTATTAAGTAGTAAACTGGCTGCAATTTGTCATTTCTAATATAATGTTGTGTCAACAAGTGATCGCAGGATGTCGCGGTTCAAGCTATTGATTTTGGTAACTTTTAGATAATTTTGTTTTACAAACTAAAAGAAGTATTTCAGGTTAACATCCCTTAATCATATTTTTCTAAGTTTTCAACCATATTTCAAACAGCTTTAGCAATACTAAATGTCAATAAATTAAATAAATTATTTAAAAAGTTATGTATAAAATGTTAAGTTGGCCGAATGATATTATTTTGGGTTCGTACTCCTACATTCAAGGATAAAATGCTGGTAGTGCGAATGATTAACACTGTTAACACTCACCAAATACAATGCGATTCTTGCAATGAACTGATCCAAAGTGATCTACTGATAAAAATTAATTGATTTCAACTGCGAATCCAATGTTTTATTTATCTTGTTTCGTCCAATGTTTTATTTATCTACGTTCTACTTATTGCTATTACATGTTCTTCTATTTTTCTATGCTAAGGGGAAAGAAAAATGAGTATATAAAAATGAGTTGTTAAAATATGTAACCCCTTTCATGCGAACTTTGTTTACAAAAAAATTGTGTACCATGTTTTGCGTTCATTTATTTGGGTTTCTATTTTAGTTCTATATTTTTTGTAATGTGAGAAATTCATTAAAATATAAAACGAATATAATTATGTATTGCCTTACCAGATGTAATATCCATGCGTTTTACATTTTAAAAAATGTAAACATTTTAATCAGCTTGTATATGTATTTACAAATATCCTTAATATAGTATCCTTAGTATCCTTATTATAGTCATGCAAAATAGGTAAATTTGATCGCAGAGATCCTCTTCTAGAAACTCCATATTGTATTTTGATATATCGTGCGTCATTAAATTTGATAATTAATAATAAGCAAATACATATTCCAAAGCAGTGTACAAAAAAAAATCAAATAGGTAGCTTACAATAAAAAAAAATAATAATAAAATTTCCATGTTTTTTTAGATCACGAACATGCCAGTCATAAATATAGGCATGGTGACCATCTGCAAGTTCGAAATCCACGTGCCAGATTGCATGCAGCATCAAGGGCCGGAAGTCTCAGTGTAGTGGTAACATGTTCTTTAAATTGTAACGGTGTGAGTAAGTATCTGATCACGCAAAAGCATATACGGAAACTGAATGTTACTTTCTGTTTTAGATGTTACAGATCACCCACCAACTTCTACAACGCCTGGCACACCTACTTCGGGACCAAATCCTTCAACTGGCACATCTACTTCGGGACCAAATCCTTCAACTAGCACACCTACTTCAACTACGGCCGGCACATCTACAACTCCTGGAACTTCAACTTCTTCTTCTACGGAAACTAGTTCTCCAACACCAACTCCTCAACCAACTACATCAACAACGACTGAAACGCCAACAACCCCACCAACTGAATCTTCAACGACTTCAACTACCGAATCTACGACAACTTCAACGACCGAATCTACAACTACTTCAACGACCGAATCTACAACTACTCCAACGACTACAGAACCCACGACCACAACCGAATCTACAACCTCAACAACTACCGAGTCTACAACCACATCGACCGAACAGACAACCACTTCAACTGAAGCCACAACTCCATCAACTGAACCTACAACTCCAACAACTGAACCTACAACTCCAACAACTGAACCTACAAGTCCAACAACGGAATCTACAACTCCAACAACTGAACCTACAAATCCAACAACTGAACCTGAACCCGTTCCTACCTCTACATCCACTGAATCCTCAACTTCTACAACTGAATCTCCAACGACACCTACGACGACATCGAGCGAATCAACTACGCTCACTCCAACGCCTTCCATTCCAACCACAACACAGTCAGGTCCATGCGGTAATAGTTCTGAATTACAAATCGTAATCATCAAAAAAATCCAAATACTTCTTGTATGGGCGGCAAACATTCGCGGAGACGTTGCGGTCAGATTCTCGGCCTTCCTCAACTTCCTGCTTCTTCTGCTCATCCGGATTAACATTGTCACAGATATTGTTGTTATAGGCATCGCACGATTGTTAGGTCTTATTTCTGGCGCAGTTCCTCTCGGTTTTAGTCTAGCCTTGTCCGCAGCCCTACAGTTGTTCTTAGGGGTTTCACAGCTTCAAGTAACCAATCAGCTTTACGTGTTAATAGCTGGAAGCTTCTCTGGATCGGCAAGTGCGGCACTCAGCGCTTTAGTTGCAGGGACTGTTAGTGTGTCAAGTTCCTACCAGTATGTGACAGTGGCTCAGTTTGCAGCATTGTTCACTTCTTCTCAATTTGGAATTGTTGCCTTAAGTCAATGGTCTAGTTCTATTCAAGTGGGTACCAGCTGGCGTAAGTATGCAACTAATAATTGACATCCATTTTTTTTAATTTTTTTTTTATTTATTCCTTAGAATGGTTATTATCAGGAGGAGGCGCTTCAACTGGTAAGTAAATATTTCTTTATTAATATTTGCAGCGAAAATCATATATAGTATGCAGCTAATAACTGATATGAATGTTTTTTTTATCTGTTACTTACAATCGGGACTAACAGGAGGAGTTTTAGTCAATTCCACTTGTAAGTAAATAATTCTTTATTAATCTCTGCAACAAAAATGATATGCTTTAATTCTTTAGCCAGTTCATATTATGTGACGGCCACTAGTTCTGGTGGCCTTATAGGTGGTTGGGCTGGTAGTATTGGAGGTAGCGGTAGTTCTGGAGGTAGCGGTAGTTCTGGAGGTAGCGGTAGTTCTGGAGGTAGCGGTAGTATTGGAGGTAGCGGTAGTTCTGGAGGTAGCGGTAGTATTGGAGGTAGTAGTAGTTCTGGAGGCAGTTACTCAGGTGGGTAATTTTCTGGTGACTGTAAACGCTGTTAATTAAGCTTCATTATTTGTTTTAGTGCAATATGGTTCACGTTCTAAATCTGAGAACAGGCGTAAGTGGTCACTTGTAACATTTAAGCCACTAATGGAATAAGAAATTGTTTTCAGATCATGAATTAAATCGTCACCACCAGGAGGGACACCAACACGGAGAAGCTCGTCACCACGAGCACGCACGTCATCACGAGCACGCACGTCACCACGAAGAAGCTCGCCACCACGGAGAGGCACGTCATCATGAACAGTCACGTCATCATGGTGAAGCCCTACATCACTCAGGAGAAGGACAACATCACGAAGAAGAACGCCATCACGGTGAGGCACGACATCACGGCGAGGCACGTCACCATGGGGAAGCCCGTCACCATGGAGAAGCCCGTCATCAACATGAGCGACACCACGAAGAACATAAAGCCCGTCACCATTCGGAACACGGTGCTCATGAACGCCATCACGAAGAACACAAGCCCGTGAATGAAGAACACGCCCACGAAAGACATCATTGAAGATCCCGCGCGCCATGGACAACCAAACAACCAAAAAACCTGAATTAAATTAATCAAATTCTGTATTTCGAAATTGTTGCTTCAAGTACTTTGGGTGTTGGGGGAAAATAAATGATGTAAAAATTATCTTGTGATTTTAACAAATCCTTAATTGTCGAGAACGATCAATCCAGCAACTAAGTGGAACGTTGTATAATATGTATTTTCCGAAAAGAATTTTTTTTTGTGTTTACTAAAGGAAACCTAAAATCTCTGACAGAAATGCAATAAACAACCCGAAATAAAATTATTAATAATGTGTCCAGAGAAAAGATATAAAATTATTTTATTTTCGCTAAATAAACATATTCCACTACTTTCAAATTCTCAGATTTATACCGTGAACCATCCTGTACATTGTTAATTCCTTGATCACAAATAGTGACGGGATAAATTTATTAAAGTTGAGACATTTTGTGGTCACTAACAATCTGCAGTTCAAGTTAAATAAATATAAGTCTGTCTCACCGAATTTGAAACAGCATATACATTAATTATGAGTTATGAATTAGACAATCCCAGACGGACTTTAGTCATGTTATAGAAAAATTTCCATCTTACCTGACCACCCCGTAGCTACAAGGCTTTTAATAAAGTGAATTTGATAAAACTTTTGTTCTTTTTTATATGCTGAGGAACCTATTTTTTAATTATTTCTCGCTCTTTGTTATCTCTTTGTAATCTCTTTTACAATAAGGATCAGAATATGTAAGATCTTTTTTTGTGTAAGTCAATTTTATCTCATTCTAGAAATTTAACTGCGACTTCAATTTTGCAATGTTCTAAAAAGAAGAAAACATTGATTCACATAAAACCGTAACAGTAAGAAGAATGTTATAGTTTTCGCATCATAATCACCTTATGTCTCCTAAGTTGCCTATCTGTTAGTATATATACCTACAACAAAGATTTATAAATTAAATTACACAATTTTAAGACTGATAATTATACAATTTAGTTATTAGTATTAAGAGCATATTACATAAGTTGTTTTAAATCTGCCAGTTAATTTCAAATGATTTGCTTTTCTGAAAGAATTAAAATCGAATTCCTATGTTCAAAATTGTTTCCTGCACTAATGAAACAAGTAGGTATTTCAATTACTTGCTTAACAACATTTTCCTATTATCAGCTAAAATTAAGAGAGATGTTTATTGTCGAGAAACTTAACTTTGAACTTCTTTTGTGTATGCAATCCTGTTCCGAGAAATGGAAATTTCTATTTCCAGCGCAGAAACGCCACATTTAAATCAAATATACATAGATAAAAAATACGAACAACTTTTTCTTTTTGTTATTTAAGTTATTTCATTCTGCAGAATCTGGTTTCACAAATTCAACTAATTTAAATAGTTTACGTACAGCTTCGGCCATCTGCGATCGAATAGTTTAAAGTTGAAGGATGATTTGCAATGCATGTTTACTCTTCAGGTTTATGTGATCCTGTTCGTTGCTTTGGAAACCCAGGTTTCCAATTGTTCTTAAAATTACACGAGATCCTTTGTAATTAATTAATTAATTGCCAACTGTTTAAAAATTGCTCCTAGAATAAAACTTATCCTTTCACAAGTAAAACATTTTCTTATTCATTGAAAATTATCACAAAATTAATTTTGGTATTTATATCTTACATTAAATGCTACCTTAAACAAAAACCAGATTATTTTGCAACTTAAGCAGCAAAACTGAAAAACAAATTCCCTTTTTTTATTGTAATGTTTCACTGATTGCACAAACTATCGTCAAATACACACCACTAAAAACTTATCACCTCAGTTTGGAATCTTTAAAAGTTCGTGTTGTTTTTCATTTAGTTACAGCCGTCCATAAATACAAGCCGTCCATAAATACAAACAGCCAAAACCGCCGTTAATAATCTCTTGCATGGTATACATGGCATCTCAAACAAGTAAGTATGAATTAATTCATTTCTAACAAACAAAATGTATTTACTTTTTGATATTAGTATTTGTCGAAACCTCAGCGTCAAACCGATTTGTTCTCCACCCACCTACGTTTATGGTTACCTTCTGGCTCTGCTGATGAACCTTCGCGAGTATACCATGATGATGGAACTGGGAAATCTGCGTACCCAGTCGCTCTTATTTGGAAGCGATGAACCTCTGCATGAAATACCGACCATCGTAAGCAAGTACAATATCCAAACTTCACCCTCTATTTAACGCATTACAAAAGCTCATTGCATTGGGGCGAACTAATAAGTCTTCTAACGCAATTACGAAATGAACATACTGAAATGTATACAGAGGTCTTTCTTATCGTCTATAAGAACCTCACGAGCGTATGCCTACCACCATCGACCTTGAAAAAAAAATTGGATGAATTTTGGAAAACGATGGTATCACAATTAAACCAGGTTCCACCAGTTTAACCTAAACATTAATTATTGAATCACAAAACTACTATATTGGGGAGATATCTTATGTTATATAACGGCATTCTAAATATTTATTTAGAATAATTAAACATAATACATAAAAATTGATTTAAATTTCTTTAACCTTCGTTTACAGAGGTGATTCTTCAATATTTAGTTATTTCTGCAACGTTTAGGTTGAATATTCGAAGACGTCTTCTTTCCGAAGGGTTTAGTCTTTCTTTCTACTATATTTAAAAATCTTTTTCAAATAATGCTACTGAATCTACCAGAAAAGCAGAAGATCTTAAATTTTAACCTTTCATGCCTTTTGATCCTCTTCTTCTTTTCTTTTTTAGCTCTTTTTTTCAATTCTTTGCAATTTTGGATCTGAGCCTTCTCTTCGTTTCCAGACTTCTCTACTTTGAGCCATTCTTTGCCATATCAAAAAAGCGTATCTCACTATGTAGTCTTTCCATTTTATTTGTGCAGACCTATCGATCTTCAACTTTACTGTCTCACCGTTCCACTGTTCATATTGGGGCGTTTATTATCACCTGTCCATTTTCATTTTTCTTTAACTACTTGTTCAATGGCAACTGTAACTTCGCTTTACTTTTCATTTATTCGTTAGCTTTTCTCTCTTTAAATCCAATACCTGTCCCTCCATGGCTTTTGGTGATTTCCTTATTTTTTCCAGATTTAACGTTTTGAACACACTTCTTCTGTCAGTAAAAAAATATAAATTTGATTTAACCAATGTCTTCTTGTTCTTAATTTGGAAAGAAAGTAGTCGCATCTTCTCGCATTAAAAATGTCTTTAATTTTTATTGATATTTATTTTTGACTCATTAACGAAACCTGTTCAAGTATAATCATGTAATCCCTACAAAACAATACTCGACGCACTCAATAACTAATTAACGTAATTGAACAAAGTATTACAAAGGCTTAGATACCGTCAGCCTCTTGGCCTTTTATTTTTAGTTCGCGACGAAATTCCTTAAACGCACTCAAAAGATAAGGCCCACCACTTGAAACAGATGGTCACAAAATCTGGATATTCGAGCATTTGCATACGGAAATCTATAAATTTCTCGCCTGACCTAAAACTCTACAGAGGTAGATTACACCATCAAAGGAGGTAAGTACTTAAACACTCAAACAAAGCGAATTCGATTTTAACAAAGTTTTTCTCCTGTTAGTTTATTACAGTAACATGAAACTACTATTAATTTTACTCTGTGCTTTGGTGGGTACCTTCGCCACCAAAGTGCGCTACGATGGATTTCAGGTCCACCAAATCACTCCTGATTTGGAAGCTCAAGTAGTCGCCTTACAGGAGTTAGAACTGACTAATTTTGATTACAATTTTTGGACACCAGCGAGTGCTGTAGGCAGAGCGGCTTACGTAATGGTACCGCCCCAACTGCGAGGGAGTTTCGCCGATTTTTTGAAAGGACAAAGTCTTCAGTCGAAGGTAGTGATCGAAAATGTGCAGGAAAGAATCGATAACGAAAGACCGAAACAAAGGCAGAGCCGAGCTTACGGCTGGGACGATTACCACACCCTCGAAGAGGTTCATTTCTTGATTTTTTTTTTTCAATTCAGAAAACAGGTTATTAATTCTTTAGATAGACGCTTGGTTATATGAGGTAGAGGCACTTTACCCTAACCAAGTCACGGTGATCAACGGCGGAGACTCCTATGAAGGCCGTCAAATTCTTGGTGTACACATTTCATTTTCGCCAGACAACTTCAACAACGCAGTGTTCATCGAGTCTGGAATACACGCCAGAGAATGGTGGACAAAATCGGCCAAAATAAGGCCAGGTTTAAATATTGTTGGTTTTTAGGATCGCTCCAGCAGTGGCCACTTGGTTAATCAATGACATTCTCACCACCAACGTAACAGCATCCCGAAATACTTACGAGAGGTACGACTGGTATATCTTCCCCGTTTTTAATCCCGATGGTTACGTGTACAGTTTCACCACAGTAAGTACACTAACGTCCATTAGATGCTATTGCTTCAACTTTGGTGAATTGCAGAATCGCATGTGGCGTAAGACACGCACGCCTTATTCACCTTGCGTAGGCGCAGATCCTAATCGTAATTGGGCGTACAGGTGGAACACCGGGGGTGCAAGCAATAATACCTGCTCTGATATTTACCATGGACCTAACCCACTTTCTGAAAGATGCGTTGCAACTACTGCTTCTTATATTAGTTCGATTGCAAGTAGATTAGTGGCGTACCTCTCATTCCATTCGTTCTCTCAACTATTCCTCATCCCTTACAGTCACACTGCAACACCCCTAGATAATTTCCAAGAACTGGTCAGTCACTACTACCAAGCCAACTTCCCCAACTAATTTTTTACAATTTCAGTATGACATTGGACTTAAAGGCGCAGAAAGTTTAGCTGCGCGTCATGGTACACAGTATAGGGTGGGAAATGGCGTTGCAATATTATGTAAGTACCTAATCCTTTTAGAATTTGTAGAACGCTTGGCTTTTTAGATGTGGCAACTGGTGTGAGTGTTGATTGGGTGAAGGCCAATTTCGGGACCCGAATTACCTACACTTACGAGTTCCGCGACACAGGGTTTTATGGGTTTATACTTCCCGCCGATCAGATTATCCCATCCAGTGAAGAGGTGACGGACTCGATCATAACAATTTTGGACGAGTTTAACGCACTTCCCTAAAGTCCTTCTTATTCTAACGAGTATGATTCAATGTACGTAAATAAAACTGCAAATGAAATTTGAAATTTTGTTTTGAAACTCTTTTTTTTCTTCTTCTTTTCACTCTAGGAGTATTCTTGCTTGTAAGAATTTTAAAATCTTTTAAACGAGAGTGAAAACTATTTTTGATAGTTTGAAAAGTGAAGGATTTTATTTTTTAGTTATTTTTAACTAGCTCTGTCTTTTTTTAAGAATTAATTAAATTTACGATTTCATCAAAAAGAACAATTTCGTCTATTCAGGCATCGAACTATTTGATAGTCTGTATCTATCAAATCATATGATTCTATCCCCAACTAGATTACTAGAATTTTTAGAGTTTAACGTGTTACGTTGAAGAAGAAATTTAGGTTTTCCATTTTAAACTAAATTAATTAACAAAACATTGATTGGATTAATCATTCGATTAAAGCGGTACGACATAAATAATAATTTAAAAATTCAAAAATAACAAAAAATTAAAAAAAGATAATAAGACGAACTCTTAGAAAATAGATTTTGGAAGGTAAAGCAAGGAAAGTCAAAATTCAAATATGAATGGTACATATAAGAAGCACCTAAATAATAGCACAACAGAAGTAACAATATAATAAAAAATGTGTATATAGATGAAAGATAGGATAGGAAGGATTACAAGGCCAAATTTTAGAAAAGCAGAAGAGAAAGAGAATAACAGTGCAGTGAAGAAAAAGAATTAAATTAAAAAAAAATTAAAATTAAACGAGTTGTTATTGCTACTGCTTCATGAAAGCTGCTCCCACAACAGCAGCAGCAACCCCGAGAAAGTACTTTCGCAAAAAAGAATATCAGCAAAAAGAAGAATTTATGAAGCGAAAGTCGAAGGCACAAGGGAATAGCCAAGCGAAGAGAAAGTGCACCTCAAATTAGCGAGTTTGTTGATATGGATTTCTGGAAAAAGTAACTTCAGTCTGCATGTTAGGTACAATAAATAAATTGCCATTCAACCAGTGTTGCCAGACATGCGGGAAATTTTCAGTGTCAAGGTAAGTGGGAGAAACTATTTCTAAATTGAGGGAAAACTATCACTTAAGCTCCCTTCAGGTATTTGAATTGGTGGTGTGGGCGTAAAAATAGGTAAATAGAAGAATTATGTTAGGAAGTTTTTAGTGGCACTTAACAATTGTGCTGCTATCTTCAGTTAATTCTAGTTATTTCAACATATCTTCTGTTAATAGCATTTTTTCTGTTTGGGCAGAAGACATGTTAATCTTCATAGGTCTGAATGGAGAAGATGCGAGGCCATGTGGTGCACATTTGGCAAACTTTAAACTATCAAACGCAGATTACAAAACTGAAAGCGATACGAACGATTCGTCTGTTACGAAAGTATACAGCTCAGATTCAGGCCACGACGAGTCATCGAATCAAGGGTTGTGTAATAACTACCTGTCCTTGAAGAAGGTGTCTGCTATGGCTTCCAGTGTGCTGCCACATCACACAAATTAATTCGGAAAGATTTTTTGTTTTGAACTTTTATTTTCTAGAATGTTCAAGAAAACATAAGATCCAGGCAAAGAAAAATGTAATTAAGAATGGGAAATAAGAAGGAAATTCATTTTGTACTTGGGTCAAACAGGGTATTGTATTTCATTGTCGATCGTTTTCAGTTTGTGGCTTTTGGACTGCAACGCATTCAACTTTCTTCTATCAAAATATTCTTAGATAAAAAAAGAAAAATAATACAATTCCAAAATTAAAAAATTAAGAAGTATGAATGGACAACGATTGCGGATGTCTTCGATTAAAGTAGTCAGTTTATAATTTCCTAACTAACTCTTTAAAAAGCATTAAGTTAAAGATGGCTTCAATTTCTCACAACACGTTTCTAAGAAAAATATTGCTTTCAGTTTTTTTCTGAAGCATTTCTTCTTTTTTTCTTCTTCCTGCTGGCTTGTTCTATTTTTGATTCTCTTTGCAATAGTAAATATATAGACTATCGGACATTTATTTCTCATGTTTATTCCTCTGTTTTCATTCATTCATTTATCTATGTCATATTATCATACATTTCTGACATTTCCAGAGTCGCCATCCAATGTTGATATTGTCCTGTTAGTATCAATTTCAGCTTCATATCTTTTCATAACATCTTCTACTCTTTTATATATACCCGAATTTGTTTCTATTCCGAATTTTTTTTTGTTCCCATGCATTTTTAAACTCCTAATGTTCAACCAAAACTCAGTGCTTTGATCTTCGCTTCTTCGTCTTCCGTAACCCAAGTTTATTTTATTTTCCCGTAAGCCTTCCAAGCATATTCTCATTCATAAAATATCTCAATTTTTTAGGGGATTACTCATCAAAAATTATAATAGAAGTCCTTCGGCTTTTATCCAATTCATTTTTACTTCTTCTTAGATATGTAAGTCATGTTTTACATACCATATTTTACTCTACGATAGAAAAGCAAAAAAATTATCCAATAATTAATTTTTTAATTGCATCATTAACAATTATTGGAAATATTTGGTCTCTTATCAGATGCGAGATAAGTAATCCCGGGCCAGATCCCTCGATAAAGCTAATTTTGGACATCTCAGACGATGACTGGCGAGATTCAATCTTCCATTGTCGGCTATATATGCAAGTTCTTCTCCTAATACTATGACATTGTGAACCATCATGATGAAACTGGTAACATTGCTGTGCCTATTTGGCTTAGCACTCGGCGCTAAAGTCCGTTATGATGGCTTCGAAGTCTACCGCATTCTTCCCCAAAACGAAGAGCAAATCCACATCTTGAGGGAACTCGAAGAAAACAATTTAGCGTATAAATTTTGGACTTCGCCTGGTGCCGTTAACAGACCAGTCGATGTGATGGTGGCGCCGCATCTCGTCAACGAATTCAAAGAATTCCTGAACAGAAATGATTTCAATGCGAAGAAATTCATCGATAACGTGCAGGAGAGGATCGACAATGAAAGGCCGAAGCAAAGGCAGAGTCGGGCGTACGGTTGGGATGACTACCATACACTTGAGGAGGTGAGTGCATAACCCAATCATTCACTTGAGGAATTAACCTAACCGATTTTTACTACGTAGATTTATGAATGGCTGTATGAACAACAGGCTCTGTATCCAGATATAGTCACAGTGAAAAATGCTGGAAGGTCTTTCGAAAACCGAGAAATCTTAGGAGTTCACATCTCCTTTTCACCAGACAACATCAACAACGCCGTTTTTATAGAATCCGGTATCCATGCTAGAGAATGGTAAGTAACTTTAAAAAAACGTTAAATTGGTATTTTATTACTTTTATTATACAGGATTGCACCTGCTGTAGCTACCTACCTCATCAACGAAATTCTGACGAGTAATAATACAGCATTCCGCAGCTCGGTTGAGAGGTACGACTGGTACATTTTCCCTGTTTTCAATCCTGATGGATACGTTTACAGTTTCACAGATGTAAGTTTTTAAATTTTGGGGAAAACCAATTATTACCTTCAAAGGTTCTTCTTACAGGATCGCATGTGGCGTAAGACCCGCACACCCTACTCACCCTGCATTGGGGCTGATCCAAACCGTAATTGGGCATACAGGTGGAACACTGGTGGTGCTAGCAATAATACATGCTCTGAAATCTACCACGGACCTTACCCCTTCTCGGAAAGGGAAGTAGCTACCACTTCTGTGTACATCAGTTCCATTTCTAGTAGGTTCATTGCTTATTTAGCCCTTCATTCGTTTGGACAAATGTACTTGATTCCATTTGCGCACACGCCTGCACCTTTGGAAAACTTCCAAGAATTGGTAAGTAATGTCAAGTTTTGTGGTTACGAGTTAATAAGTTGCCATTTTTAGTATGAAGTCGGTCTGAAAGGTGCTGAAACTTTATATGCCCATCATGGTACAGAGTATATTGTGGGAAATGTGGTCACAACATTATGTAAGTATTTTTATTCCGAACAGTCTTCCACTAATTCATATTTTACCTCGACTAGACTCCACTTAGAACTAAATTAGAGAATGGTAAAATAGTTTAGATATTACTTGATCATTCAATACTTTAAAGCCTACAATATGAAAAAAGTTTTGGAGCAATCCTGAAAATGATAGTCAAATGAAGTAATCGTTAGAAACACCACCAAATAGTTTCATATAATAAGGAGATTGATGCATTTATTTTCATTTCGTCTTTGATCTTTTTTCAACTTTGCATTTTAATACTTTCATTCTTTATTATCGAATGAGCACTCTCAAAAGGAACATCTTGACTTCTTTACCGAAAGACACAAGAGCTCCTTCAAACTGTCAAATTGATTGGCATAACATAAAAATCTCTCGCAGACGTAGATAACCAAAAATAAATGGCTATTTTTAATAGATATCTAAGGGCATAGGTCAATCCTCCATTATCTTGCAGATTCAGTTATGCGAATAAACACACATTACACAAGCTAACCATTCCTTCATATGATGCTCAAATCCAGAAGTACCATGATGTCTATACCCAGGAATTACCTTCCACCTTGAAGGTCATAGTACGAACTAGACATAAAAAATACGGTTGTAATTTCTTCAGCAGGGAATTCCATTTCTTGAGACAGACTAAGCATGACATGATAGTACAGAGAAAGTAGTAGAATTTTTTTTAGCATATTACTGATGATGATAAGTTAATTGTGATGATGGTAACTCCAAGTTAATTGTACCTCTAAATAAAAGTCCAAAAGTTTGATGTAATCAAGATTGAATTTTTCCATAATTTCTGGTAGAAGCAAAGTTTATTTTTTCGTCCCCTTCCTCGGGACTCCTGATCTTCATCTCGCTTCGTCAGTACTTCGTAGAGTCTTTAGGAGCAACAACGACAATACCAAAGGGCTCGGCGGGTCTCAAAAAGTTCTGTAACGAAAGGTAAAAGGCAACGACGGTAGAAATCTTTAGGTCTACCTATTGCAATACTTGTTCCGTCCATTCCAATTAATAAGCTTTTGGGAGTCAATGACCACATTGACTCCCAAACGGACGGAAAAACTATTCTAGTTTGCAATAGGTGGAGTTGAAGACTTCTACGGTCGTTGCCTTTTATCGTGTTCAATGTAGTTCTTTTGCTGATATTTTACCCTTCGTTACTTGAGACCCGCTGATCCCTTTGGTATTGTTGCTGCTGTTCCTAGAGATTCTACGAAGTACTCAGTAAAAGCGAAATGAAAATTAGGAGTCACGAGGAAGGTTTTCTTAACGAAAAAATTAAGTTTGCTTCTACCAGAAATCATGGAGAAATTCAATCAAACTTTTGGGCTTTTATTACCAAATTTAATAGCATTCTCGATTGATTGCTCTAGAACACTTCCAGAATATACCCATCCCTTATTATTATATGAAGTTCAAATAAGATAAGAATCTCTGAGAGTGCTCTAAAGCAGTCAATCAATAATGCTATCAGTTTTTGTCTCATCAAAAGTGCATCCATTATTTCCTGTTGTCTATCTTTTCTCTTTTGATAAAATTATTAAATTTGTTTTTGGGTACTTAATAGTTTCCCAATCCAGTTTCAACAGTTTCCCTACGTGTATAACCTTTCTTATTCTTTGATTCATCAATATTCCTTTCTTTAATCAAAATTTCTTTCGAAGAGCAGCTTTCACATTTTCCTCTTGACTCATTTTCTTATTACATTAATTTGGTTTAATAAAGTTTCAACTATTCCTCATGGTTTTGTTTGATTTAATTTGAAATTGAATTTATTTAACTTTTTCTTTTTATTGATCTTTTCTCTAGTGGTGCTAAAACTATTTAAAGGGATTTTCATTGTTCTTGTTGTCTTTGTAGATTAATTGTTTTTTTCTTCCTTTGCACAGAAAATAGGCTTCCTTTTTTGTTAAATTTTCCAATTTAGAGTTACTTCAAAGACATTTCCCAAAACTTTTCCACTATTTACATATTTTTATATCATTTAGTCATTCTTTTGTTTCCTCAATTCAAAATGATGTTCATTAATTTTTCCATGAGCTCTTTTTTCTATTTCCTTTCTTTATTAATTTGTAATTACTTGTAATTTTTTAGTTTCGCACACAACTCTAAGAACATTGTAATTCATCGAAATTTTATTTGAAATAGTTGCTTTTATTCTTTTTTTTTAAACTGTAATAACTTAAATTAAAATTTACTTTAAAATTAATAAAATATTGTACGATTTTCGATTATTCTGAAATCAGTTTTACTTTCTTTTGAAAATAAAGTCACTCGTAGCTTTTATTAGTTTCAGTTTCTGTTAAGATCAATCCTCGTCTATTTATTATTTTTTATTGTAAATTTTTCCTATAATTCTTAAAAAAATTATCATTTCAACCGAAAATTGCAATTGCAAATTTTTAGATGTCGCTACTGGTAATAGCGTCGACTGGGTGAAAGGAAACTTTAGAACTCGCATTACTTACACCGTCGAATTCCGAGACAGAGGCACCTTCGCCTTCATCCTTCCTGCGAGTTACATCATCCCATCCGGGGAAGAATCAGTGGACTCATTTATTACGATCCTGGACGAATTCAATCTCTTATCATAAAATTGTACCGTACAGATAAGACCATCCATAAATAAACTTATTTCTTTTAAGTGTGTGGAAATTTTACTCAACCTCCTAATTTCGTCCGCAAAGATTTCACACAGATCATATCCGCAGAGATAAAAATGATTGAACAGTGTAAAATTATCGACCCAAATAACGAGACACTCATAAATACAATTATGAAACACTTCAGATTTAGCGATAGGTGATTAAATGCAGACGGATTAAATCTAGACAAAGTGAGATTCATTGGGTGGGCAGATGATCCGAGAGATTTCGGAGCTTATAAATGCAAGTGGCTCAAAACAAAAAATGATTTTCGTTGGCTGATTTTGCTGGAATCATGCGAATTTTACTGGCGATTTTCGCCGTTGTTGGAGTTGCCCTCGCCACCCAAGTCCGGTATGACGGCTACAAAGTGTATCGCATCTTGCCCTCTACTGAAGAGCAGGTTGACGTTTTGAAGACCTTGGAAGATGAAAACTTGGCGTACAGCTTCTGGAGATCGCCAAGTGGAGTTAACCGTCCTGTCGATATCATGGTCGCACCTCGGCTGCTAAATGATTTCAAAGATTTTCTTGATGTGTACAATTTGGATGCAAAAGTGACAACGGAAAATGTGCAAGAGAGAATCGATAACGAAAGGCCTAAGCAGAGATCAGGTCGCGTGGTGGATTGGGATGACTATCACACCCTTGAAGAGGTAAACCTCCAATTATGTCAATTTTATGTTACTACAATTGGTTGTAGATTTATGAATGGCTACAAGAACTTGAAGCGACAAACCCAAACACAGTGAGGGTGGTAAACGCAGGTTCATCCTTTGAAAACCGAGAAATTCTTGGGGTTCATATCTCATTTTCGCCAGAGAATGCAAACAGGGCTATTTTTATAGAATCTGGTATTCACGCACGTGAATGGTAATTACCTAAAATCTAATTCATGAAGTTGTTTCCTAACGCACGAGTGTTTGCAGGATCGCACCAGCTGTTGCTACTTACTTAATTAATACGATACTGACGAGTAACGAGACGGCGGTCCGAAACACGGTCGAAAGGTACGATTGGTACATCTTCCCCGTCCTCAATCCCGATGGTTATGTCTACAGCTTCACCACTGTAAGCCCACGCGTCATTTACTATCATCTTTATTTAATTGTAATTTGTAGAATCGTATGTGGCGTAAAACTCGTACGCCCTACAGTCCCTGTATAGGAGCTGATCCTAACCGTAATTGGCCATACAGATGGAACACCGGGGGTACCAGCAATAACACTTGCTCCGATATCTTCCGAGGACCTTACCCTCTGTCTGAAAGATGTGTGGCAACCGCCGCCTCTTACATCAGTTCTTTGAGTGACAGAATTTACGCCTACTTTTCTTTCCACTCATTCGGGCAGATGTTCCTGCTTCCATATGGACATACCGCAGAGCCTTTGGATAACTTCCAGGAACTTGTAAGTCCGTCTAAATTGAGAAGGCCGTTGATTTTAAATTGTTATTTTTAGTACGAAATTGGACTTAAGGCTGCTGAAAGTTTGGCTGTGAGATATGGTACTCAGTATATAGTCGGAAATATCGTCTCAACGTTATGTAAGTACTTTATTATTTTTTTTACGTTCTCAAATCCAAATAATTAAATAATTTCTCTGAAAGTTTTTTGAAATTAGACTTCCAATTTTGATTATTAAGGAGTTTCTTCTTCTCCTTTCACTATATCAGCCTTCTTCCTATATTCTGTCACTGCACCAGGTAATACTAATATGTATTTATATATCTCATTTAACACTGTTACATTGGATTGTCCTTTCTAGCTTCTTCGCTTTCGGATTGAAATTGCGTTATTCTTTCTTTTATCTTCTATCGTCAACGTTTCATCTTCGATTTCTTGAACCCTCAAAAACCAATACTCTAGTTTTAATGCCGTTATAGTAACATGCAGCTACAAAAGAGTCGGTTTCGACCCCTGGGAGAGCTTTAGGTCTGTTACTGCTTGTTGCTGAAGAACTGCGTTACAGCGCATTGACAGCAATGAGCCAAGTTTTTTTTTGTATGAACGAGAATTGATTTTATTTACCTGCTTGATAACATGGAAGTTAAATGCTTTTGAAATTCTGTTTCATTCACAACCCTTCTTTAATTATGTCCCTTCTTCATTTGCAATATTAAGTTTTTTTACAAATCTCGTTAATGTTGCCTAACCTAAAAGGCGTTTTAACAATTTTATGATTATTCTAATTTACGACATTCGTTTTAAGTCAAGGAAGCTCAGATATCTTCTCGGGAAAGAAGAAAAACATAAGCAGAGAAGCAGTTTAGGCAACTCAATGAGAAGGCTTTGGAATAGGTTGCAATTACTTAATCTTGCATACTCTTTGAGAAAGTAGGAAAACAAGCAGCGAAATATCAAAATCAGTCGTTCGCATTGTAAAAGCGTTTAATTAATTCTCTGAATTTTGTTTAATTTTAGATACGGCCACTGGTAACAGCGTCGATTGGGTAAAAGGAAACTTTAGGACTCGCATCACCTACATCTACGAATTCAGAGATACAGGAATCTTCCACTTCATACTTCCTGCAGACCAAATTCGACCATCCGGGGGAGAAACGATGGATTCGATTTTCAGAATTTTGGATGAATATGAGGTGCTGGATTAAACTGTTTTCAATTTAAACCAGATACAATGTTACTTCAAAAAATAAATAAATAATAAAAATAAGCCGAACACTACGTACGTAACAACGGCGCCTTTAAAACCTCTCGAGAGTCTCGCGATAATAGGACATTTGAGTCGAGGCACTTACGATAATACTGTAATATTTTTGTGTTTATCGAATTAGTTTGTGATGAAAACAAGTATTGATTTGGGCTAGTAGATTATTTAAACAGACACTTTTTATCTTTCATGAATACTACATCCGATTATCTGAATGTTTGATATTTGTTTACGTAAAAGTACTTATTGGTTTAAGGAAAGTTTACGATTTATAAAAAAAAATCAATGGCTAATAAATTTTACCTACGTTTGCACGATGCAGGCAAAACTTTTTTCAATAAACTGAAATTCCTTTCGCGATTGCGACCCATTTCGACTTACCTGCTGCGGGGATTGTAAAACGACACTCCCGCGAGATATGGGTCTAAAGCATCGACATTCTTGGCTCACCTGTAAATCGACTCGAGCAGGTGGTCACGTAAACAACCAGAAAACGAGTTGAATATGACGTTAAATTAGAAAAACTGCGAGCGTGGACGTCGCATTATACAAACAGGGATTAAAGAACTTGAGCGTCGCGAAAGGATTTATTCGACGTCAATGAGCGGGAAAAGGAGAGAGAGTGATCGTGTTGACGTAAAAATCGCGAAACTGACAGATGATTTATTGAATGCTATTGAGAACATGGATTTCTCAAAACGCATAGGCTGCTATTTGTGAAACAGGTGGGTAATTGTTGCTTAGGTAAATAATTTATCACGTATGAATAACAATTACGTGCACAATCATGAATATTTTATTTAAGCCGACATTTTGAACATGTTTCTGCTCTATCACTATACATCCAATTAGTCCAGAGGACGAGATGATTTTGAGCAAAATGAGCAACACTTATTTCTCCAGTTGTCAAGAGCTGAAATCATTTCGGTATTATAGAATTTCAATACAGAAAAGAAAACAATTTTATACCGAATAAATGTATTATTAATTAAAGTATGTACTTACTTGACGTTTCGCGGACTGGGCCACTACTTTCGTAATCGTTATCTCTATGTTGCACAGGAGTAGTTGTTTTTTATCTATTCTTCTGCGCCCATGGAATTGAAACTCGACTGGCTCTTCATGAAACATTCCTCTTGATATTAAATCGCATTTTTGTTCAAATCCTCTCTTTAGTTTGTCTGTTGTTGTGTAATTCCGTTAGTGCCAATAGCTTTCTTTTTTTATTTTTCAGTTTGTTTAGTTCTTTAGTATTGCTTATTGTTGTGTATTTTTAATGATTTATTAAGAATTCAACGAGGATAGTTATAGTAAATTATAATTTGAAATGTATCTATCCAAAAAGGATATTTAAAGTCTGCTACATTAAATAAATTTTAAAAGCTAAATCCTTTTGAAGATTTTTATCGTGTTTGCATTTTTTCACGAGTTCTATTTTCAATTTACTGTTCATTTACAACTGCATATAGAATTTACAAGAAAAAGATATTCTTTATTAACTGTTAGTTTTTAATATAATAAACTGGAGCGCAAGACTTGCTACTACTTAATAGAATGAATTTGCTAAATATTTCCCTATAATAACATAATGAATTATTAAAAAAAGTAAAAATTGTCAGTCACGCTGACACTAAGCGAAAAAAATTGTATAAACATATTACATCAGAAAGTAATTTCCTTATTGTAGATGACGAAGGTTATATTTTAATAATAATGCATAAATTCGTTTTATTGGTTAAATATGTAAATTGTACCACTTAGCCATTGTAAAATCTTTTTTTATGCGAGAGCCATAAGCTGAAACAGCCCTAATTTTACATCTACATCTATACATGTCCAAAAGCACATAAACACGTAATTAATTCATTTGTGAAAGTGGAAAGAAACGTTGTTGTCCTGAATAATTAAATAAGTGGACAATTTTTAGCTAAATTATTTTTAGAAACCAAATTTACTAAGAATGATATTAATATAAATCAATATTTTTATATAAATCAAGTGTCTAACGTCATATTTCTATTATATACCGATGGATCGTTTGATAATCTTATCAAATTTTGTTGCAAATCGGTTTTGATTGCAGTGGACCCCTCGAGCATCCTCTGTGCAGCTGTTTCGGCCCTATTTTGGGTCTCCTCAGCAGAAGCGTAGCTCAAGACTTCCACTGCAAACCAAACCGATCTGTCCAAGGTTATTCGCAAATGCGATGTAATAATAATGAATAGTTTGAATCGCGACATCCTGCGATCACTTTTTGACACAACTTTGTATAGGAAATGACAAATTATTATTACATCGCATTTGCGAATAGCCTTGGACAGGTTGGTTCGGTTTGCAGTGGAATTCTCGAGCTACGTTTCTGCTGACGAAACAGTTGTACAGAGGATGCTCGAGGGGTTCATTGCAATTAAAACCAAATTGCGACAAAATTCTTTAAAAACTTTCAATATGCTTTGGCCGCCTTGTATGAGATGTCTTATTAAGTAGCAAACTAGCTGCAATTTGTCATTTCCTATACACAGTTGTGTCAAAAAGTGATAGCAGGAAGTCGCGATTCAAACTATTCGTGATAATTTTAACAATTTTTATATAGTTTTAACTCTCGTGAAACAGCTTCAAAATAGAAAAAAGGAATACAGAATATACTGAGTACATCAAGAAGAAAAGCACTTGAGGAAACAAGAAATAAATTTTGTAGGAAGAACTTAGAAGGAAAACAAAACAAATTTTCCTCCTCTTTGGTGGTCCCCAAAGCTTACAGCCAACTTTCTAAAACTATTTGACACTGTCCTTATTTTCTACATCTTTTTGAGGTTTCGTTTTTCATTAATTTTTTTATATTCTCTCTTCACGATATTCCATTATATTCTCTCTTCACGATATTGCAGGTCTTTATTTTCTGCATCTTTTTGAGGTCTCGTTTTTCATTAATTGTTTTATATTCTTTAACTTTAACTTTACTCTGAGCTAATTATGGTTAGACTACGTATACTTTCCAACCATCTCTTTTTCTTGCTCTGTTCTAACAATATCCCCTTGCACCATCAAGGACTTTACCTGACATGACTTTTGTTTATCGCTTAAGTTTCGATTCCATCAATCACGATTTAGATATCAATGACTTTCCTGTTAGATTAAATTCTAGTTTATATTTTCCTAATCTTCCTCTGTTATTCAGGGATTTAAAAGATTTTATTTTATTTTTTCTCACAGATGGAAAATATTCATTAGTCTGTTGCCAAATATTCCGTCAAAGTAAAATCCGTATAAGACATTTTTCTTCACACAAGTTATTTCAGCTTAAGTTTAAAATCTAATTCATCTCGAGCGTTTATTGTCATTCATTTTGTTTTCGATACTTTGACCGATTCAGTTTTCTAAGCAAACCAAAGAAAATTTGATTTTAAACTGAAATAGAACATTATTTGTTTATCTTTACCTTGCAGTAATAACGTCTGAATGTATAACACCAGTAATAACATCGGTCTGTGTCACCGATTTTTATTTTAATTTTTTTTATGGTACTTTATGCAATTTTGGGTTACCAATGCAGATAGCTTCAATTTTCTTAACAATGGTCATTATTTCATCAAGAAAATTTTATTTTATTCCATCAAATTTTATTTTTATAAAAATGAGCAAAAATACAAACGAGCATATATTATAAATGAGATTTTAAACAAAATAATTAGCATTACATTCTAAGTGGCGGTAATATTAATTAACATAATATCAAAGTTTCTAAAAAATTTAATTATTTTTTGGCAAACCCTATGATAGCCGAAAAACTCGGTGGAAATATAACAGACTTTATACATTGCAATCACCACACATTAAGAGCATGTTCTAAACAGACGTGTTTATTACATCTAATGCACGAAAATCTTGTTTTTCGGTTCTTTTTTGAATCACAAAAAAAAGCACCGACCATGAATGTTATTTCTTGCACCAGCTTTATCGGGAGGTGTACTTAAAATTTCCTGAATTCTCCTTCGCAGTAATCTAGGTATGTGCTGGTTTGAGGCTCTTGCTCGAAGTCTTTCGTCTAATAAAGTCATAGACAGTTTTTCCAAAAACTGACTACGCGTTATTCTACATCCTACATTGTTTGCGTTATAAATAATAAACGCGTTAATTGCTGCCACATTCAACACGCTGTAGAAGATGATCATGGGCCATCTTCTAGTAGCTCATGCTGCGTTGTATGAGGCACATAGTTTGTCTACGTCACTTTTAGTAGAATTGTACAGCATGACAATTTCGGGCTTTCCTGTTTGGGGATCAATCGCGTCATCATGGTGCATCGTAGAAAGCAATAATACATTCTTATTCTTTTTTGATACACAAGACACTAGCGTACAATGCTCTTCAAATGCAAACATGCTTGATGAAATCGGTCGAAATTTCCCTTCAACAAATTCCTTAGGTATTTGGGGTCAAATTACGTTTTGTGCCTGAAATTGGTTCACAGAGACGTTGAATAACTACTGAGCCAGTATTTTCAACCTGGTAGGGTCCATTAGGTTGTTTGCCAATATCTATCTATATAGCTTTGCAGTATAAAACAATTTTGCATCTGCCAGTGCAAAAATGTTTTTCCCATACTTGTTGGGCTTGCTGGGTATATATTGGCGAAAACCACAGCGTCCCCTAAATGCTTCTAGTTTCTCGTCAATTGTGACGTACTCAGATAAAGAATAATGCTTCTGGCAGTTAGAATTAAACTTTTCAAACAATTCTAGAATTGGTGCCAATATATCTATCCTTAGTCTTTTCAAACGTGTCTCTTTGTCGTCAAACCTCAAATGTCGCAATAACAGACGAAACCTTTGCAAAGACATAGTTAATCTAAACATTTCAATTGCAGTTCCATTTGTTTTCCCCAAATCTGCTGCGTTCAGGTGGTTAGTTTTTCTGACACCTGACAAATATAGCAGTCCCAGCAAAGCTTTAATTTCTCCTAAGTCAGTCAAGTGAGCGCTTCTATTGGAAACATCATAATGTGCACCAACAGTTGGCTTGTTTGTATTTTCTACTATGATATTTAGCATATTGTTTCCCACAAAACAATTCCAAATATCTATTTCCATCGACAGTCTTTTAATGGGTCCTTTTATTCCTGGCAAATGAATGATAAGATTTTCATATCGAGTTCTACAATTTCTTGAAGAAAAATGCTTCTTCCACTTTGTAAAATTGTCGCGACCAGTAAATACAGGGTCTCTAAAGATACGCAAAGGTTTATAAGCAGAATTTATTTCATTCGTTTCCGACAACAGTTCTTGTTCTGTGTCACTGTCTGTTTCCCTTTCTTCAACAATGTCCTCTTCAAAATATCTTCGTCGTCGTCATATTCTGATACATAGGCATCTGTTTCTTCAGGTAATCGAATAAGCCTTTGCTGTTCAGCTTCGTAATTCATTTTGCTGAAATAAATGGGAATGGATAATGTTTATCGCAAAACATTTCAAAATCACCTGCACCTGCTAATCTAGACCAAAAAAAAAATTAGAAACGCGAGTAATAACGTCGGTCTGTCGGACCGAAATAACGTATAAAAGGTAAGACTGAACATACCAACTTACCACTGCAAACTGAAGCGCGAACGCACTTCTTTTGAAGGTACTGAATACCTCCCACTCTTAATTCTTAAAATTTCAAATATATCCATAAATTATAAAATCGTCGGTCTGTGAGACCGATTGTTATCACTGAAAGGTGAAGGATTATTATATCATCAGCTAACAATCCCAATTTTCAGCTGCTTTTCCTGCTTTGTATATTTGGGGATTACTGTCATTGGTTATCGACGATTACGTGATCACTTCCCCCGCTGACGTGGTAGACATTAGCAAAATCTCCAAAAGTAAAGTGTCTTCAACTTTTCTAGGGCAATTTGAAGACGCATGTGCATTTCTCATTAGTTCAATCAGCTGTTTCGTTCGTGTTATTGTTTTTAAACATACACAACTCTTACCTCTTTTTTAATCACCAATTCTCCAAGTCTCCAAAGCAGTAAAAGCAGATTTATAAGGTAAAATATTTGGCAAATCATTTATTTATAAAATATAAAGAAGGGGTCTAGTAATGAACCCTGATGGTACCCCTCCTCAAGATTATTGTTCGGATACTTTTTAATATCTCCAGTAAAAAAAGCTCATGATCTACCGTATCGGTTGTTTTGGATAGATCCATGAAAATTTCCCTAATCTCTATCTTTTGAGAAATAATGTTTAGAATTTGGCATAAAGATAAACTAATTTTTTTAATCGAATCATGACTGATTCAGTACAAATCGTTTAATTTCTAATTGTGCACCGTATTCTACACCATGATCAACAATGATCGAATATACCGCTCTCCAATAATTGTTTACTATCGCGCATTGCGTTGTGTAGGAGTTATTTTTGATATCCTTTTAGATGGATAGTAAATATCTCCTGCGGAATGAAAAACTGATAAAATTTTGGAAATATTTCAGATGCAAACCTTCAATCATTGTTGATCACAGTATACTTTTTTTTATTATTTCCATAGCTTAAGGTTTCTAGCTGTTATCTTTTTATCTATTGTACAAGTTTTATCCAATTCGAGAAAGTAAGAATCAGTGTAACAATCTTTTTCTTTTTCAACCACTGAAGAATAGCTTATCAGTCTTTCTATCAGAATTACAAAGTCTGGAATAATTGAGACGAATACGTTCTTCCAGTATAAGTTTTCCAGATAATGAATTTTAATATTTTGTCTGCTTTCTTATACTAATTCTAATTCAGTGTTAAATAACATGTGTAGAAAAGGTTTTCCCATCTAGTGTGTTGCTCTCATTTTTTCGCATGTTCACCTATGTTCCTTACTTAATAAGTAAACGCCAAGTTGACATTGAACCTTGACATAACGTCAAAAGAAAATCATAATCAATAATTACGATTTATTACGTATTTGAAACCAAACAAAATAAAACATTGAAATAACGTTGAACGTGAATTCACAACATATGTTGAAAATGGCCTCCGTCTTCTTCAAGGCGTTTTCTAACTTTTCTGCGACATCCATTAATAACATTTTGCAAAATGTGGTGAGAATTGTTTATTTCATCATACTTTTCGATGATTCTTTGGGTAAATTTCTGTAAATCATTAACGGGCGTTTTAAAAATGGAATTTTATTCGATCTCTAAAAACTCTTGAAGGAAATTTAAAGTATCTCCAGCAACATGGGCCATTGCACCATCCTGCTGGAAATATCCAAATTGCAACTCGTCATCATGCAGTTGATTAATAAATGGATGCAAAATCTCTTCCCGATATCTAGTGCTGTTAGTGTGCCATTAAAAAATATTGGACCTATCAATCTTCTCCGACTTAAACCTATCTAAACACCAATTTTTTGTGAATGAATTGGGGCTTCAACGAAAACATGAGGGCTTTCTGTGCTCCAGATCCTCATATTTTGGGAATTAATGTATCCCCCTAAATGGAATCAGGCCTCATCGAAAAAGAGTTTTGTCCAACAAATCGTCATTGTCAATATTGTTTAAAAACTAAAGATCCTAGTATCTTCGTCTTGGTTCAAAATCTACTGGAAGCAATTCATACACGGCAGTCAAACGATAAGAGAATATTTGCAAGCCCTTTCTTAGAATAGTTCTACAGGACCCGACCCGAAAGATCAACTTGTTGTGACAGGTGATGGATGGAAATGCGAGCAGCATAAGTCATAATTTGTCTCACATTTTCAACTACCTCGTCAATTCTTACTTTAGGCCTACCTGTTATCTGTCTTCTAGCCACACCGCTAGTTTCTCTGTATAGTTCTGCACAGTACTGAAATTGATTAACAAATTTGTGGTACTCAAATGTAGTTTCTGGAAATTTTTTCTGAAATTCTGCAATACAATCAGGAATAGAATAGGTCCATTCAATCACAAAGAAGTTTCTGCCAATGTGAAAACCATTGTAAAATCAAATCAAAAAACAATTTTTTTAAGTTATGTTTGTTTACTTGTCTGTTTAGGGTACGGATCAAGTAAGGAACATACGTGAACATGTGAAAAAATAAAAGCAACACACTAGATAGAAAAACTTTTTGTGCACTTACAAATATGACTTTTTATTCTTTCACTCTCATATTGTTTCTTTTCTGAATTTAAATTTTCTAAATTCCTCCAATTTTGATAATGGAAAACTAAGCCCCAAAACAAATAAATGCTTCAAGTTTTCTTTTAATTCTTTTCATTGATAAGCATATAAGGGCTCAGACCAAATACAGCCAGCGCCTTGCGGATCCGATCGGCGCTAATTACAAATATGAAACTCGTTTATTTTCCAAGTAGAGAAAAACGGAACCAGCGCAGCGCTTAATTCGTTAAAAGTGTGCCGAATTTCTCACAAATGCCGTCACAGAATCCATTCTGATTCGACTTACGCGCTCATAACTATGTTAATAATATGTTAAATAAAACAAGGCGGGAGGTGCGAAAGGTGAGTGCGGAAAAAAGTACGCGCATGTGAACTGGTCGTAACAATGAAAATGCTAACCGTATATGCCTAATCGATATTGTTTGAATAAATTAAACAAGACTTATTATAATAATAGAGTACATTTGAAATTCAGAAAGCCACACATATATAAATTGAATAATTATTAATATTAAAAAAGTGTAACGAAATTATAAATTGTCTTAAAACATCAAATTTCAAGTATTAAAAAACTTCATTCATGACTTTTTTGGTAGTTCTAAAAATATTTAAATTTATATTCTAAAAATATTTACAGAAATTATGATAGATACTTTGCTGGTTCATAAATTAAAAAGAACATAAGGTCATTATTTTTTCAATCTCCAACTAATTTTCACAGTTGTTGCCGCAGCTGTCGATTTAAAAATAATTACTTCTGAATATTAAACTCAAACGGTGATAGAAAAGTCAGCACATTACATATTCGCACTGTAATGCAGACGAAGAAATTCCTGGCACTTTCACATAGTTTACCATTTAAATCTTTTATTGTAGTTAATTAAGTTTGAATATCTACTGCGCTGTACACAAACACACAAAACATGATTTTTTTTAAATAAAGATTCGCTTCCCCTGAACCAATACATAAGAAACATTCTGTTTACTTGCCGCGGACACTTTCAAGTCAAACTCTGCGAGTGTTTTCAGGTCAACTGATATAAATTTTGGCGGAATTTCGCTGAGTGCAAACGGTTTCTATTTATTCTCGCTAAACAGTTTTAAGTGAGAGAGAAAAGAGAGCGATTTTAATTCGACAGGTGCTAGGAGAAAATCAAATTTGTCTAAATTTTTACGACAATGTAAAGCATAAAATGTATTAAAGAAATTAAAAAGAACACAAATAAAATTTCTAAGAGGATTTTAAAGAACATGACCGCTCATCATTCTTGATGCTTCACGTCCTCCCATTTGGATAAAAGGCAGAAGAAAAGGCTATGGAAATGAATATGTAACAAGATAAAGTAAGGGCAGATAGAATTACAGAAACGATATTGCTCTCTTTCGTTTTCATTTTTTAAATCCTTAACAGCGAGTAAAAAATTGTATTACTTATTTTCTGAATGGTGTTTGATTACTATTTTTTCTTCGTCTCATGTTATTTTTATATGTGCAAGTAAAGTTTGTAATTTAAGTTCGGTTTTTCACCAGTTGACGAACCTCTATGGAAAGCACTGCCCATTGGGAACCACAGAAACGATCCGCAAGGACAAGTGGAGGATTAAATACCAAGAAAAAAAATACGCAGGACGTTTTTTACTGCGCGCCACTGAAAGAAGTCAGGTATAGCAGACCAGTAGTAGGTTTCTCCTGAAATTGTGTTTACCTCATATGAACTCCATGATACTTACGGCGCGTTGAGTCATTAAAACCAGATGATCGACGCTAAGGTGAGTCAGTATAAGTTACTGTGCCCGTGTAAATAATAAATTCTCCATCTTTGTAGCTCATACACGCGACATCAAAGATTAAGAAATATAAACTAGAAGACATTCTTTCAGATATTGGAATACTAGTTACGTGACTTCAAATATTTAAAATTTTACCTGCGGATAGACAAACCAATTTCAAATCCCTTCTTGTAACTCTGAAGCTCCAGTTCTTTACTGGACAAGTCTAGAATAAGGATAGGATCTCCTCAGGGGTCTGCATTGAACCCTTTTTATTTCTAACTACTTAATTCATTATTGCTTTAAATTATTAAATGAAACACAAGAAAAACATTGTCTCTGGTTACATCTACTTTTCATTACTTTGAATTTTGTTTTCTGTAGTTTTCACTTTTTTACGTTATAGTTGACTGAAACAATTCTTTATAGACATTTTTAGAAACTTTTTGAATATCACTTTGAAATACATTTCTCAATAAAACCAATTACGTCATTATAATCGATAATAAATTTGAAAAACTTCAGTAGAATTACACAGAGGAAAGGTGTTGTCAAAGGGAATATTTTGTGTTGGTCAACAGAATTAAAAATCGATATTATAAACATCCATAACAAAGTTATTGAAAATCCTTAGTCAAAGAAACCTCAGGAGCAAAAAAGTTAATCGAAATTTAAACGATACCTTGGTTGAAGAACCATAAGTAGTTGCAAATGAATTTAATACTTTCTTCACCAATTTATTTCAATATTGTACAAGTAATTTCAAAAATCATGTCTTCATATGATCGAAAGAACGTCTTGATGTAGTAAATATTGTTTTTGGTCATCTTCAAAAACGCGTTCTCAATGTCAGGGTTTTACTTCTTGAAATGTCGTTCTGACTTCCTTGGATTCAAGTGCTTCTTCTTCAGTTTATCATAACTTTTACATTAACCTTTTTGATTTGATGAAATAACTCCTGATTCTATTGTGATTGGTTTATTTGCATCCATATTGAACGATTTGAGAGAAATAATAATTTTTTAATTTTTGTTTGATAATTTGTTACATAAAAAACGAGAAAATGGCATTGGAATCATCTGAATAGTATAGCTATATGAAGAAGCTGTTAAAACTAAATATTATACTTGCTATTTAATCTTCAAATGCTTCCTATGGGTAAGTAATAAGTAAATGTATAAAAGAAAGCTTCTAAATTGAATAATTTTAAATATAATATTATAATTTCGAATTGCTTTCGAATGCATTGAAATGTTTTAGATTACTTATGGCCATTTGCACCAAATATTTTAAGCTCAACTTAACTTAAGCGTCACTTAGAATATGAATTACATAATGATGTGTAACCTAAAAACGTCACATTATAAACACCACCTAAATTTAAGCTCAGCTTAAGTATTTGGTGCACGATTCTATTATAATTCTATTTTTAACGTCTCAGAATTTTAATTTTTAGCATCGTTTATTAGTTATAAAGTGGATTGTATTTTTTTTTATATTTACAATGAAACTTGGTTTGAGTTGTCCCACCTTTCCGACGTCAGCCTTGACGTAACGGCCCCCACAATCTTACATTCTCTAAGATACCTGTCCTACCTGTGAACCAAGCTACGTGGATATGCGGTCGTTGAAATCTCTAACAGTTCACGCTTGTGCTATCGAAATCTAGCAATATATTCACGGAACAAGTGCGAAAATCCGTGCGATTTCGTCGAATTTCCCAGTCATCATCCGCGTAGGGCCTTTTTTCGCACCGGGTCACCGTGCAAAACGCGAAATTCGCCGCGCAAAAGACGTCGCACGAAGGCAATGGAATTTAGGTGTGGAAGTTGAATAAAGTGTGCTGTGTTCGCTGGGTTTCTTTTCGAGAGAGGATTACGGAGGCCGCTGCAGAGGATTACGAATTCGTCGGAGCGCCCAGGTGAGTCGATTGCGTAATTTCAGACGCTTTGTTCTAATTTTTGACGCTCCAGAGCGACCGACAAATATTAACATGGCATGGTTAAGTAACGGTACGCCGGATTCCGATCCGTACGAGGTAGCAAAGCAACCGCCTTGTTTTGCGAGATATGTGAAAATCGATTCCGTCTGTCGTGTACTGATTTTATCGTTCGCCTTACGTGTCATAACTCCATGCCGTTAATGGTCAGGCTAAATTTCCGAAAACGTGAGCGAATTAACCAGAACTGCGAAAGCAAGTCGTTAGCAACCGACTTCCCGAAAACTCGAGTACAAGCTGGAAGTTATTAATAATAATGTAATCGATTTGAAAGCGATTACAATTAAAACACTTATCGGGGTTATTCAGAGGAATGCGGACACTGTTACGACACAATACAACCGGTCAGTTTCATGCGAATATTGGAAATTCAGAACGCCTTATGAACTGAAAATTTTGAAGGCGAAAGTTTAAATTCTAACCACTGCAAGTACACACTAAAATGCAACTGTTGATTGTACATAAAAAATAGTAGGTACTAATAAAGTTTTTTGTAAAATGTCGTTTAAAGCCCTTACAGCAAACAACCTGGAACGGATCTAGATCTTTAGCTTCTCCTTTAGTCTTCCATTTTCAAAGTTAAAAGTCGACCGGTAAAATAAATAAATAAGTATGAATTACCGTTTCTTCAAACTACCGGTAGATAATTATATTTAGAATTTTATGCAGGTACAGATTATTTGAAAAAGCATACAAGGAATTTGAAAGTAAATTTATAAACTTCTCTTTGTTTGTTGATCAGAACAAGAAATTTGTAAGTAAATTCCGAAAATTGTTCGTTTTGTATGTACTGGTCTTCATGGTTATTTGTCTTCTATGATGGCAAAAGTCTTTTTCCAGAAACGTAGCATGAAATATTCTTTTCCTTTTATATTTTGAACATCCTTAATTCGGCCACTTTTTCCCACTATTTGAGGGTTACAATTTCTCTTCAAGATATATGTTATTTTCTTATACATGCTAGAGGATTGATTTATATCAGAATCCCAGTCATACCTAAACTAAAATTAAAAAAAAAAACTTGGAACTACGATGATAAGACTTTGGCCTAATATACAAAACGTTACTGTATTTCAAAACAATTTTTTTCAACATAATCACCTTAACTCTGTATACTTAGCACAACGTTTGTAAAATATTTCTAAATCTTTCAAAAACACTGTGAACACTGTTTCCACAGTAATTATTAATGCTTCATTCGATGAGAGTTTCTTCCCTTTAATTTTTTTGTTTCGGAAATAGATAATAGTCTAAAGGGACTAAATCTCGTAAATAGGGATGGAAATAAGGAGTTGTCTTCTAAACAAAGATACACCATTTCTCCAGGGCGTTTCTCCATATTTTTTCCCGAAGCTTGGTTAATAACATAAAATAATACCTTCCCGTTACAGTTTTACCATGTTCTAAGTAGTCTGTCATAACTATTCTGTCCAAAAAACTGATGCGATAACCTTTCCTGCAACATTTTGGACGCGAAATTTTTTTAGGTCAGGAAAACCAGTATGTTTGCATTCTTTTGATTGCCCTTTCATTTGAATCCATGTTTGGTCGGTTCATAGTTACAATTCAATCCAAAAAGAATATTTTCAAAACGGCGGCAAAGAAATGACGAAGTTGTCACCCTGAGCCGTTTTTTCTCATGCCCAAATCATGATGTACATACTGTATGAAACCCACATTTATGTATCAATGTATCTGGTATACCTTTGAGCCCAATTCTTTGATCTTTCATACACGACATTGATATTTTCTGGAGTGGGTTTCCAGCACTGTGTTTATCTTTCACCTCTGTTCTTCTCCTCTTAATTTCTGCAACTCAATTCTTTATGGTGACACACCAACGACAATATCATTCATTGTATCCATCATTCGTATAAATTTGCTTGCTGGACAACCCTTTCAAAATTAAATACTTTGTCACCAACCGATACTTAATTTTATCAAAAGTTTGGCATATTTTCTTTAAAAATACACAGTGTGGAAAATTAGAACTATTTGTCTTGTTGTTACGGCAACCGTTTCCGTTTTTTTTTTAGCAAGGTCCTGGTAACTAGATATCAATATCCCCTCGTAAATAGATAAGGAAATAAACGATTTATTTCCGAATTACTGCTATCTTTAATGCTCTTCAATTTTCTCGTTATTGCTGTTAGTAAGTAAGAGTAACTCTTCCTTAAGAAATTTACCGAGGTACCGTAGAGAAAGTAGATAAAGACATAGGCCGAAAGGCAAGAATCATTTCATCTTAAGCAGTGACAATTTGATGCTTGATGAACTTAAACAAAACCTCTTAGAAATATTCGAAATTTGGAAACTTACATAAGTTTTTAGGAAAACACTTAATATGTGAATCCAGCTACGAATGATAATAATAATTTTAGCTTTTGGTATTCATAATCATTTTCTTAAGGATTCTACACCAAAATTGTCAAATCAACAGAACATATTCTATTTAACATTGTTTTCCAGAAAGTAGTTATATTTGTTGGTTGAAGTTTAAAAACCAAATAGAATTCTACATCTTATTAATGAAAGTAAAAAAAAGATTGCTTCCTCAAATTCAAACAGAAAACATCGATAAGGGGAAAAGAGGAATTTGTTATTCAAATTGTGCTAATTAGATAAATAAATATCGGGCCAACTTAAGCGACAAAAGTTAATTTGCTTAACTATTTTTATTCTGAATTCTTGTTTAGGGAGATTTGAAGTCCGTGTAAAAGCTGCCAATTTCTCAAATTCATATGGTTCTTATGGACTGGCGTTTTCCTTAATTCTGTACGTTTTTCATTTTATTTCTAAAGTTGTCTAAAACGTATTTAAATAATTACAAGCAATTTCATGAATTTGGTTTTAAATATAGCCATATACGTAACAAAATGTCAATAATTATAAGCTATGATAAACCTTTGCAAAATTATTTTTATTGAAGAAGTAAAATGTGTAACTAGTGAAACATTAAAAAAAATATTTCGTTTACTCGTTACTTAAAATAAATGATACTCCTAAATAAATTTATTTGAGTAAGATGTTTTTAATAAGTATTTTCATTATCAGTTAATAAAACAGTGGCAATGAAGGGGTAGGTTCCCATTTAAAAATAATTAAACCCAAGGTGGCTTCAAGGAAAACTAAAGAAAGAATATATACAAGAGTTTGCATCGAATTATGAGTTTAAACAAATGAACCAAAGAAGAAAGCTTGAGCTTAAGTCGTTATGTGTATATTTAAAGCAATTCATAAGCCTTTTCGGTTCAAAGCTTGATAATATTCCTCCATTTGATGCTGCTCCTTGTAACTTTTTTCCAATTATAGATTCTCTTCTCATGTAAATTATCCACCAACTCATTTCTGTCATCATCTCCTTTTATTAAAATTTTCTTCCGTTTTTATCATGCGCCTTCACGGATTGAATAATTAACGATTCCCCTGTGCAGTTGTTGTTCTTATTCGTTCATTCAAAAATATGCTTCAATATTTTCATCTTCTTTTCCCATATCGTCAACATGTCTTCCTCAGCTTTATTCGCAGCTTCACAATCATTATTCGCTAGAGTTCAAAAGAATAAAAAATTGACGATATCAATCAAAAAGAAAGAACGCAGAACAAATAAAGCTGACATTCATAAAAATGTCCAATAACAAAGAAACCACATATAGAAAAGGCACTCCTATATTTAATCTAATCTAAATAAGTTGCTAAGCCCAGAAGGTCAATTGTGAAAAACTCCTACCTTAATTCTTTTTAATTTCTTTAAAAAATGTCAAAAATTTTAGTTAATTTACCAACAATTTAAGAAACTTGAACAATTCGTTAGACTCATACGTTTCTCCTAGAGTTACATAACTTTTAAAATTATATTCACCACGAATTTGCAATTTTGCTGAGTTGTCGCTAATTTGTGAATATTTATACATTTCAGTATGAAAATTATTAACTTTAAGTGCAAATTTAAGAAAAACTATGTTAAGGGCAATAATGGATTTGATGTTATTTACTCTTTCTATAAATTTATTATTCATTTGCATTTCCTGAAGTCTTACAAACGATAATATGTTCTAGAAGCAACAAGTCAGCTAAATGTTATTATCAATAATTATTATTAATTTATTTTTTATTTGTAGTCTGCATATTTGAATTTTTTTATCTGTTATCCCCTAAAAATCTAATGGATATTTTTATTTTGAATATATATACTTTCACCTGTTGACGCAAACAACATAATTGTCATAATTAGTACAGCTCAAGATAAACAAAATTAGTGTTACAAAAAAAAACCAATGAATCATCATGTGTTTGTGTGCATCGGTAATACGTGGAAGGTATGTTTATTGCGGGTTTTGCGGCAAAATGCATTGCTATTAATTGTTTTCCAAATAAACAAATGTATTTATTTTAAAAAAGCCTTGAGCTCATTTATAATTTTGCTGAAATCTGCTAGTATGAACTCAATTATTGTTGTATACGTTGGTGTTCCTAAAGGCAATCTTCAATTCTGTACGTTTTGTAATCAGTGCTAGTGGCGTAATTATTAAAGTAAATAGCATGGCGTAAAGAAGGATGAAATAATATGTTCAGATAAATTAAAGCTATACTTAATGAATTTAAATTAAACCTAGAAGAAGAATATAATTGGAGATTATGTAATCAATTACAAAATGTTAATATTGGATACACCTAACGATACTAACGGCATCATACATGCATATCTTGAATTGGAATGTCGTCGTTTCGAATTCAAATCGAAAATACTTGATTCAAAAGTTGAGGATTCGAAACAGTACTGAATTTGCGCACTATAGTTTATCTGTAAGCAAAGCGCATTTGGTAACCTTCGAATATTCAAATCTATGTTGTAGCAATTTGTAAACAAAATGCGCATCATACTGTGCCTTTTTAAATACAAGCAGTACACATAAGAATCTCTGAGGTTAATTTTTGGCATTCATGATATTGCTATTTTCTCAATCTTAAAACACGAATACCGCCAAGAGTTTCTAAATAAGTTCATGTGTAGCATTAAAGTGATATAAAGATACGGTTAGTTCTTTTGATCTCTTCCTTTACGTCATAGGATGGACCAAAAGGCGTAATTGGGTGCAGTCGCAACAAATGCTAAAATATTTTTGTCCTTGCTATACATTAGGTATATATTTAACAGTGCAAACAAATCATGATGTAAAGAAAAAGAGATTCAGTTTACTACCATTTGATAAAATAATATTTTTAGTTAAAACTTGCATTTTGGTTGTATTCATTGCTTATGCATGACTTAACGCCGTCATCCATAAACCCCACAAAAGCACAAAACAATTCCCATTGTTCTTCCCCCATTGTTTGATGATGTTCACTTAGAAAAGACTTATTAATAATGATGATGCGGTGTCCGGTATCCGTGTTTCGACCGATTTCTTATTGTGTAGACGGTCTAAACACTCAACTCTTTTCAGTTTTATTTCGAATGGGAAGCATTCAAATACAGAAATAAATCGGTTGCGGATGGTGCAATTTATTGCTACACTTGTTTCAATTGACGTCGAAGTTCACCGAGCGTGTAATGTTGCGTTTTGCGACAATAGGTGTATAAGCGATGTAACGGCGATGCTGAAACTGTGCTTTGTAATCGAACCAATGCACACGGATTTAAAAAAATAGCTTACACGAAAATAAATTTTGAAATGAATAATACCAGCGTTTAAATAGAATTGCAATAATTTTATACAAAGAACCAATCACTTTGATTAATTTTAATGTACTACAGCAAGTACTACATACAAATAATATTTCTTTGGTCAATTATATTGGGAAAAAATTGATAAAAACAATTAAGAATATTCTGTATTATATCTGGAAGTGTATAGTGTAGGGCCACAACTCATTTGTCCTATACTTGCTGGTGTTATGGACTGCAACTGTCCCAGATTCATACTGGTTATTGTATAAGAGCAACATCGGATTGGTACGGTGTTAGTTCCAGGAACTGCACATATTTCACCTATGTCATCACAAGTACTTTCAAAAACATTTACATGGCATCCCACAAACCATTCATATTGCTATCAGATTCCAACCTTCCTAATTGAATTTTTTCTGCACTTTTTAATAGATTCGCCTGCTTCCTGTTTTATTGTATTGCTGCTATCAGCTCACTACATTCTCGAGCTTTCTCGTTTGATTTGCAATTAAATATATTCGCATTTAAATTAAACGTCATAATTATTAACCACATTATAGAGTTTCTTGAAGTTCCTGTTAATATTGCAACATGTTGTTTTGTTTTCCATTCTGTCTCTCTTTGCCGAGCAGCAATACCCGATATCCTCGAAATTATTTTAATTAATTTTGTAATAAATAGGTCTCCTTGAATGGGTGAATTCCACTATAATATTCACAGGAAATTATTTACACTTTTTTAGCTGCCCATGGAATGTGAGGAACTCTTGATGGTAATGGTGCTTCGTGAGCAAGAAGCAAATAAACTTGGTTCAAAAGCATTTCCACTTATGTAGATGATTTTTAGTAATCAGAGATAATAGACAATAATAAACTTAAAAGGCATGTGTAATGCTGAAAGTTTGGAAAATTTAACGAACGAGGGAGATGCGGGCTTTTAAAAGCAATTGTAAATAAAAGCAACAAATCTATTTTAAATTCCTTCATAGATTGCAATAGACACTAAAAATAAATTTACTTATGTATTCCGGTTGCATTTAAGATGGTATGGTATTTTTGGTGAATTTGGTTAATAAATTATTCAATGTATTTGAATATTAGAAGGTCACTAAATGCGTTGTGCTTGTATGGAAATTGTAATGCGCAATTTCAATATTACTTTCTTTCAAGTTTGTAACAGATAATAATAGTAAACAAGTTAATGTGTTATTTCTCGTGTAGATCGATAAAAATAACATCAATGGTTAAGAAAATAATTGTAAAATTAGTCTCCGCAACAATTTTACGGATGCACCTCGATTTAGTGATCATACTCAATACAAAAACAAGTTTTTAATGAAGAGTATTTTTCGTCTTGAATGTAAATTTTTAAAATATTCATTGCATCTTCATTCTATTAAACTTTGTACTTCGTATGTATGTATGTCAGATTTGAAATGTTAATTAATATAAATATTTAAGACGCATTGTTATTTTGTGTAATTAATTCTTGAACCGACGTTAATTGCAATGTATGTAATTTACCTGCTAATTTAAGCAATTAGTTTAATATGTTGTTAAATTTAGCTAATTAAGTTGGTCGGAAAAGCATTCTGCTATTCTATAATTAATGTCGAAGGAAGACGACAAAGCATGACAGTTTAACGTAAATACGCTTTTCTGGAACTTGAATTACTATTTTCATTATGCGAATTGGTCAGAGTGGACCAGCCTCTTTTACTCTTCATAACTCTAACCACATTACTCTTTACATTTATATTTTTTGTAATTAATTTAAACTTACGTACTTACGTACTTCGGGATATAACGTAACCGTTTGCAAGAACAGATAATACTGAAAAAGTGTGCATTTATAATGAAATGCGCTTTTATTTACTTCAGTATGGAAAGGGTGCTCTGATGATTAGAAACTTAAATTGAAAGGAATGTTTGATTAGTTCTAATTCTAAATTACTCCTGTAAAAATTAATTTAAGTTATAGTGTTTGTAGTTACATTTTATTTATCGTACTTTTGTTAAATATAAAAGGAGACGGACCTAATGAATTCTATCAATTTCTGCTTTTCAAATTTGAATCTATATCGAAACAATTTCGGTTCTAAATCGAACTATTTTCGAAAGTCATTCATTCGTAAAACGTTACACCACTAAACGTTTCAAGTAGAAGTGATGTTAACTTAAATTTTATGACAGCTTAATTAAGAGTTACAACAATCATTAAGTTGATCTTGGGAAAGAACTTCAAGAAATAAAATCTAATCAACTACGTTTAAATGAGTTAGAATTATTTAAATTCTTTTTCAAACATGTAAAAATCTTCAGACCGCTAATGATGGCATGTAGCCAAAATGAGTAAATAAATTATGAATTGGCATTTATTTAAACATTTAATAATTATTTTCAATTTTAACTTGAGATATTTTCTTACGCTCTGAGTTTGTGGAGATTCGTTCATAAAAGCTAGCACCCCAACAAAAAGAATAGGATAATAGAAGATTTCTTGAAAACTAGATAATTATTTGTTTTCACTTGCAATCGAACCAAAATCGAATAAAAAATTAGCTATTATTGCCATTTTCAGTGAAGTCTGACTTGTTTAAAAAGTTGTAGGTTTATGTTAGCAATATTTCGGAAATATGATTAATTTGTTATACTGAATGCAATAATAAAAAGTAGTCCATTCCAAGAGAAACCATCACATTTTGGTAAATTATCCAATCTTTTAAAAAATAAAAAGCTAGATTTTATAACCGCTTTTCGTAAACAAGCATATGTGACCAATGTCAGATTCTTGCTTTGCCGCTCATCGTACCATTATAGGAGACTTCTTTTACTTCTTTTCTGAAAACTAAAGGCTATTTTACACAATTACACAATTTATTCTATAAGAAATTGTACATTTTTTGAAACAATCTAAATTGGATAGCATCTTCAGTAGTCGAAAACGTTCTTGTTTGATGTTCGTACAAGAAAGGGTGAGTGTCATTTAACAGAAGTTTAGTTATACAGGGTGTTTCGTAACGTCATGAAAATAAATTAAACAATGAAAGTTTGCATGAAAATGAATAGAATGAACCATTTCTTGTTGAACAAAGTGTTATTAAATTTTCGAGAAAATAAATAATTTTATCGAACGGGTAAACCGTTTGAAAGTCTCAAAGGTTTAAGTTTATGATCTTTACGAAAAATATGAGTTATATAATTTATCGTTAGTCATCACCGACCAGGCCGGGTAGTTTGAAGGTGTACATTGTGCTGGTTACACGAAAATTTACTGAAAAAAATGGCAGAACTTACAAATAGTGAGATTGTTGACATGATTCTAGTGTACGGTGAAAGTGATCAAAACGCATTAGCGGCAAGGCGTTTGTATGTACAGCAATTTCCAAACCGATATTTGTCAACCAGTGCCACATTTCTCTCTGTTGTGCAAAGAGCGAGGAATACTGGACCTTTAAAGGCACGTCGCGGAAGAGGTGGAGGACGGCAGCGTCCACAACGCATCCTAAACAGAGAAGAAGAAATACTACAACTTATCGAGAAACATTCTTCGTTAAGTGTACGTGATATCTCAAAACAAACGCGTTTATCGTCCTCCGTTGTTTGGTGCATTCTTCGCGAACAACAATTACATGCGTACCACATTCAAAGAGTTCAGGCTTTGCTATCAGCCGACTATGCTCTACGCATACGATTTTGTCGTTGGTTACTGCATAACAGACAAATGCGAATTTTGTTCATAATGTCCTATTTATCGAAGAAGCTATTTTTACCAGAGATCGGGTGTGCAATTTTCGCAACATGCATTTGTGGAAAACCCTCACGCAATTCGTCGCGGCCATTTCTAACAACGGTTTTCTATTAACGTGTGATCAGGTATTCTAATAGCAATCTTAATCGGGCCGTTCGTCTTGCCGAACCGTTTAGATGGTTTCCAATACTTTAATTTTCTACTAAATAATCTACCGGAACTTCTCGAGAATGTGAACTTAAATCTTAGAGCAACGATGTGGTTTATGGACGATGGGGCTCCACCTCATTTTCGACGAGAAGTACGTGCTCACCTCGACGAATTTTTTCCTGGTAGATGGATTGGAAGAAACGGACCGATCAGGGGCCTGCATGTTCACCTGATCTAAATCCGCCAGATTATTATCTGTGGTGACACATAAAAGCGTTGGTATACGAAGAAGAAATCAACACGTTCCAAGAATTGAACGATCGTATTAACGCCGCATTTCTCTCTGTTCGACAACAAAACATGTTTCATAACGCTTGTGAATCATTACTTCGCCGGGCAGATTTGTGTTTCCGAGCAGCCGAGGGAAGGAATTTTGAACACTTATTTTGTTTTATTTCCGTTTTTATTTAGATGCATTTGTGCACACATCTCATGTCCAACACGCCAATATTTTTTTTTCACACCTATATTTTATTTTAAAATAGATATAGAAATCACGATTGCCATTATTGCTTGTGTTTAGTAAAAAAACGTTCTTGCAAAGACTAAACAGTAAAAACAAGCAAAGAGAATCTAAAAAAAAATAGCAAGCCGCGTGGGTTACAAATTGAAATTATGTGAAATAGAACATGTTGACATAATTTTCAAAGCAAGCAATAATTCAGACGATTCGCTGTTTGAAATTACACAATTTAGATTATTTCAAAAATTGTACTATTTCTTGTACAACAAATTGTATCTTGTAAAATGATATTAAAGTAAATATGTCAACTGGATTTTTAAATATCGCTTTTGTTGTTTATCTAAAGTATTAGCAATGATGAAGTATTTCAGTGATTCCAGATCTTAATTTAAATAAACATTTTCTTCAAGCATGTCAAAATATTCGTATTACGGGTAGAGTATGCAGAACGAGACCATTATTTCAATCCAAAATAATATTTATATTATATGCATTCTTTGTTTGTACATACATAATATACTGGTAGTGACTGTACTGACTGCATAAGGACGCTAAATATATTAATGCGGAAATGTTTCAATTGCGTGCGTTTTATAGGTATTTACTAAGGTATGAAATACATCACTTAAAAAACGAATTCTGCACGTGTTTATTGATTTAATCAAAGGGATTATTAGATTGTGCCTGACAGTAATCAGTGATTACAAACAATATGTGGTTACATAGATTTAATATTAAAATTGAAAGGCGCAAGGGGGTAACTCATAATGAACTCTTAAATTAAAAGAATCTATTAAAATTACGCAGATCTTATTCGTCAAAACAGTTTTGATGAAGAAGATCTGAGTAATTTGATTAGATTATTTTAATTTAATATTTACTATGAAAACGACTCTCTTATTTAATTCAATAACCATATGCACTTTAACGACAAGAAAAAAAACAGTTCATGTATATAATTTGTCAATTTAATATTAATATTAATAATAAAAATATTAACTTTATTGCGTCATACGAGATATACATTCATGCCGATAGTTTGGGAGTAAATTTCATGACACAAATCATAAGGTGAGATTCAGATGGTAGGTGAGCCTACCCCTGTTCTTACATCTAAACCTTGCATAACAAAGAAAAAGATATTTCGCAAAATGCCTACTTCTAAACACAAAAACTGAATAACTAAAGCTAAATGTAAAACTACCAAATACAAGCGTTGAAAGAAAAAAAGAAATCTAATTAAATCCAAATTATCTAATTATCTAATTATTGCTATGTGCGCACCGCTACTAAATACTACAAAAAAAAAAGAAAAAAAAAGAAACAGAGCAGAAATAAATATGATAAACGATTAAGGTCCCCATATAAATCAAAATTTTCAACACGTTGGTTACTCTTAATGAATTTTATATCAAATAGGACTGACATTGTTTGTTAAATATAAAGCTAGCAGTTTTTTTACGAAAATTATGGAAGCTTGCATTATCAAATAAACCAAAGAGATTATTGTAAGATTTGTAACATGATACAAAAATGAGCGCTGAAACATCGGTATTCTGTGCACGGGTGTAGAGATAAAATTGCGGAACCATGTGGGCAAAGTGTGGACATGAGACCTTAACTTAATTTTATCAAAGAGATATATGGGCCTGTTTGTAAAAATAATTTTATGATACATGCATAAAGACTGCATTTTTCGACGATTATCCACAGAAAGCTATTTAGTATCTTTCAGTTTATGAGAGATTCTGTTATACTTTTTTATTCCATAAAGGTAACGTAAACACATATTTTGTATTTTTTGTATACAATGTGCAGTAAAACGGTCAATAGCTGGGTGATAAAAAGGAGCGCATAATTGGGATAACACGAGTGTGTCAAATAAACGTTTTCTTAAAGAAATAGAAAACACTCCTATAGGGATATAGTTTCTTTAGAATTATATATCCTTTGTTCAAGTAACTGGCTATTTGGTCTCTGTAGCGAAATGTATTGCCTAAAATAACACCTAGACTTTTTGCTTTAATAAGAATAGGTATGTAGGCATTACTAATAAAAATTTTAACAAGTTGGAATAAATCTGAGCAAGCCTTTTTCTTTCCAAAAAGTATAACTGCAGATTTATTTGGATTAATTTTTAAAGAGTGTAGAGTAGAAATCTGCAGAATATTGCTCAAATTCGAATTAATGTTTGGAGTGGCAGTTTGCCAAGCGGCTGTGTTAAAACTATGATAAATTTGAGTATTGTCGGCGTAAGTGTGAAGTTTACAGAAGCGGACATGCCTGTTGAAGTCAGGTGTATAAATAGAGAATAGTGGAGGTTCTAATTTAATTTTATATCTTGCACTTCGAAAGTTGAATTAAAGCTTTCTTTTGAAGGACTTGCATCCATAGAAAGGACCTGTATGTTACTATTTTATTCAACGAAACACCATGTAGGGGCTAAAATTTGCTTCAACCATTTGGCATAAACTATTTGATACTTATACAAAGAAACAGGCGCAGGAATTTTCTCCGACGACCTGGACTTTCACATGAGCATAGCACTTGGCCAGCTAACAATTGTTTTCAAGCAGAGCTAGTTGCCATTATAGAAGGTGCAAGAGCAATTCTGGATCGGGGTGTTCAGAATAAAATCATTTGGATAGCTAGCGATAACAGGGCGGCACTCTTGGCTCTAAACAGCAACAAAATATCCTCAGGAATAACACTCCAATGTCACGGCGCACTAGAACAAGTGGCCAAATATAACACCCTGCAACTCATTTGGGTTAAAGGACACGTTAGAATATTTGACAACGAACAGACCGACGAACTAGCTAGACAGGGCTCGGGGCGGCTCTTTTGGGGCCCCGAACCGATCATAACACCGTCCTTAAGTCTGTTTAATGCCTTATTGAAACAGAGAACCCAGGACCGACATATCGGGAGATGGGTAAATCTAGACAAGTGTGACCAAGCGAAAAAGGCTATAACGGCCCCCTCGCTCAAACTGACACGATTCTGTATGCAACTATCTAGAAGAAGCCTACATCTACTCGTAGGAATACTATCAGGACATTGCAAACTAAATAAACATATGCATCGCCTTGGTTTAACTTAGAGGAAGAAACAGCTGAGCATATCCTCTGTGATTGCCCTGTACTCGCCTTGATCAGAAGTCCCATGTTAGGGGAGTGCTAGCCTGACATGGCTGGAATTTGCAGTGCCCCTCTGTCGGACGTTCTTGGCTTCATAGGAAGGGTAGGGTGGCTCGAAGAACGCCGACAGTCAAACACTTCTGAACATGGGGTAGTACAATGGGCCCAATTGTGGCCGAACCAGAATCCAGAAACCAGTATATAAAAGAAGCACGAAACTTTACCTTTTCTTTTATCTCGATGACATATTAATAACAAAAAATCATAAAGATAAAGCCGATGTAGAGCTAAAACAAAACTAAAGATCTAGGGGAAAACCAAAGTAATTTTTGGGAATTAACATCCATTGAAAATAAAGTGAGATATTTCTCAGATAGCCTGTTTATCTAAAACTAAACTAAAAACTAAACCTTAAACACAAGAGACATCAATATGTAAATGAAACCTCGGATCAACTGCATCGAGAGTTGATAGGTTGATAAATCAATTATAGCAGGTTGCCAAATAATTGAACGCACACTCCATGGAAAAGTCTGAGAATTCTAAGATATATCAAGGAAAAATTGGACCTGAGACTTACTTATCGACAAAAGCTAGATAGCTCAGCAAATTAGAGAGATGAAAAAAATACAAAATCAACGTCTGGATTATTGGAAATCTTCGGAAATGGTCTACGACAAATGAGTGTTGCTTTAGTTTCTACCGAAGAAGACCTGAACTCTTGTGAATGAAAAACCCACTCATCGAACATGGAAGCTGCTAATAAAAGCTCTTGAAGACAGTTAAGCTTGCAACACGTAGGGTACACAAATACCTCGAACACATTGAAATTTTATTCGAGATCCCTACGGCAAGAAGATCTTAAATGATTTACCAATATCAATATTACATACTTGAGAAATGCAAGAGTCTCCACTTGAATTGCATCTGGCTGCTTGAAAAAAAATGGTGCCTTTTAAAAGAAGATGCTATTTTTGTATTCCTGTTTCTTATAATATGTTACTTTTTTATAATAATATGTGACATTTATCTTGAGGAAATTAATTGACACTTTACAACTGAAAGTGGAACTTTTCTATGATAATTCTAGTTTCCTTGTCCGCTATCACCTGTGGAAGTAGAAAATAAAAGTCATACGCCTGCGTTCTAAAACAGTGAAGGATATCACGTGCGTGTGGCGGAAATGTACGTGGAGAAACAATTTTCTAGCAGTGAAATTGCCGTCCGTTCTAACCTTGCAACCGTGCGTCTCATATGGAAGAATTCATTACGCCCGAAGCAGAAACTAACGCGTTGCTGCGCGAATGCGAATTTGATTGAATTGTAAATCTCGACGACCGCAACCGCACGTATCCGATAAATATGCATGCATAGGTGTGTCGGATGTGCAAAGACTGGTTTGCAATTTTTTTCCCATTTTTCCTGGAGGACGCGGCGTCAAGGCGCCGTAAAATTCACTGATTTCTCCGTCAAGTACTAACCGGTAAAGCGCCTCTTATTGCAATAATGAACCGGCTCATTCAAGGCTGGGGCTGGTGATTTATAGTGTACATTAATAAATTAGTCGCGTTTAAAATGCAGTTATTTCGCGCTATAGGTGTTTGTTTTCGTTTGTATAAACAATAAGGTTTTATTGCAAAACAAACATTCATCATTACTACGAAGACATTTCAGCGCCCTAATGAACACAGTGTTTGTTACTTAGTTTCGTAATTAAGCTTAGTATTACACTTGTAAAAATAAGTTAGGATAGTAATTTTTTAAATAAACTCAAGCAGAGTCTTCGCCACTTCTTTGTGTATTCAACCTTAACATACCTTGACTTTTTGTGGCCATTATTGATTCATTCAATGACGTCGTTTCTTTGTCTACAAGTATGAAATGAAATGTATATTAATTATACTTCGCATAATTGTTTAGTTATAAACGAGGTGTATTATAGCAACTTAAAAACTAGTAACCACTCTTTTTTGACAGTCAACTAAAATTATTTTCTATGGAAGAGGAAATAAATTTTTTGTGGATGAATTTAAGTTAACTTTATAGAAGACTTATTTTTTTATGAACCTCAATATTCACAACGCGTATAATTTATTGATAAACAATATAACGTGATTAAGAAAAGAAAGTTACCGACCTTAACTTATTAGCAACAATCGACGGTGCTGATAATGCAAACAAAAAGGTCAAGGTGTTAACAAGCCGTACTCTCATTTTTTCTTCAGAAATTCTAGTGAAAGAATTAATTTGACGATAATGTCCGCTTGATGGTAATTAAGAATCGAACTCCGTAAAGCTTAATATTCTACATAGTCAGAGGAAGCAGATTTTTTTCTACTCTGGTTCAAAGTCATAAATTAACATCATTCAGCTTGGCATCTTAATCAGAATATGAAAACTGGATAGCAACAATCTAGCCTAAGAGCATTTACCTCTGCGAGCTCTAGGAAATTAAAGCTCAAGTTCATTCCGACATGCAAGTGTATTTCAGAACGCATTCGACCTTACTGTATATCGCAATTAATTACGAATGCATAATTAATCTAGCGCTTGCTACGTCATTTACCTAAACCTTAAAAATTTTGTTGCCATTGAAAATATACTATTTTTCAGCGGACGCACTGAAAAAACCGTGTCGCTGTTTATTTGCGCAGCGGCGAAAGAAAGGCGCTAATTAATTAGTTTTTCGACATTCGGGTGTTAATGATATTGCCGCGCTGGCCTTGTTTCAATTTGACTAATAACTCGCGGCCAGTTGTTAAATTTTGAGGACAAATAATTGCACGAGCGACACATGCCGATCGCTGGGGGCGCTGTTCGTCTGGCAACAGGTTTCGTGAAAACCATGCCGCCGAAAGCTCCACGCGTAATAGTTAGAAAGGCGGCGATCCTACTCTTTTTTCTCGATGGTAGTTATTAATACGCCCATTATGTAATCATCGTGTTGAAGTAAATTTCTCAACCTAAAAATAGGTTAGGAATTCGTTGACCTTTATTTTGCATTGTGCACATGGACATTCGAATTTTGTAATTGCCGAGTTTCTTCGTTTGGTAATGATAGAAATTCATCATGTGGGTCATGCTTTAAACACGGACAATTATCACATTCTAGGTGATTTGAAAACTAATGCTCGGTGACATTGTAGTTTACGTTAAATGGTAATTTTGTATGAGCTGAAGGAGAATGCGCACGATTGAAACAGAAAGGAACTACTACGTTGATAAATTCGGACCGACTTGAAAATAAAATAAAATAAATAAATTACATAATTATTAAAGTTTTCCCTTTATCTAATGTTAACAGTTTTTTGGTATATTCATTATTTTCTGTTACATCCATTGCAAAGTTAATAAAAAAGAAACTATACTGCTAAGGCGCAGAAAATAATTATATTGAAATATTGTTCCTAATTTTTCTTGGAAAACATAAAATAACCCAAAATAAATCTAAGTTCAGGCTCTTTTATGAGAAATGAAACTGTTATAATACAGGTAAAGCAAAACTAAATGTATGGAGACAAATGTCATATAATTAATAAAAATGTGTCTGCAAAGAATAATAAAAGAGAAAAATGATAAGAATCGCTTTCTTAAATAACACAGAACAAAAATTTTTCCATTTTTCTTTATGAATTATGTATAAGTTTATCTTATTTTATACTGCTAATAATAACTATAAAAACAAATTTCCTCTATCACGTCTGGTTGCGGAAAAATATTACAGAATTTTGAATCAAAATCGGAGACTTATTTCTGAACGGAGGTGATAACAAATTAAATTCATATTGATGATACAATAATAACTAACTATTATGCTATTGTCGGACGTATTTAGAAAATTTTCCTCTTCACTTTTCTTTTATATTGGGATTCAGAACTTTCTGAAATCAACGTCCAACAGTAGTCAGCAAGCATCTCGCTATTCCATTTGCCCTGATAGCGTTTTTCAATGGTGGAAATGTCCTGATGAAATCTTTCTCCGTGCTCATCACTAACATTGCCAAGATTCTGGGGAAAAAAGTCCAGCTGGGAATGCAACAAGTGTATTTTAAGGCTCATATTACAGCCTAATGCATGGTAACTTCTAAGACGTTCACCAACAATTTCTTCGTAATTTTCAGATTTTTTATTTCCTAAGAATTTTTTTCTCCCGTTCTTAAATGCATTCCAAGCAGCCCGTTCTAAATCGTTTAAGATTACGTCAAATTGTCGATCTTGTAGTAACAATTTAATCTAAGGTCCTACAAAAATTCCTTCTGTAAGTTTTGCGTCACTTATATTAGAAAATTTTTGTTTAAGGTAATGAATAACTAGTATTACTATCAAAAATTGACTTAATTTGAGTTAAATAACTCGTTTCTAGGGTCTTATATACCCACATATGCACAGATCTATTAATTCCGTGATTTGATTAGTTGTAGAGAAAAAAGGGGGGTGATTTAAGGGCTATGACGTAGAAATCAAGCCAGACATGTTAAAACCTTTTCGGACATGTCCGTTAGCATAATAATCTTTTGAAATTTTGTGTTATCTTGCTAATAAAAGAAAGTATCTTTAGACATAGAAAATTTTATATATTAAAAAAAAAACATTTCTTAAAAACCTGACGTGATGGCCAATTTTTGAAAATATTTTCAAAATTAATGAATGAAAAAGTACATAAGGCACAGGTATCAAAGTGTAAGAAAAAAAAACCTGTTGACCAGTGTAATTAATATACAGAAAAACACACTCCAACTATAAGCAAAAAAATGTCGCTATCAAAACATAAATGATTCAGCAAAATCCACGATTACATAACTTTCAATATATCTTTGGTTGGAATTTATTTGATCAAATGCTTAAGTAAACAGAATTTCTTAGGGAATATAAAGATCAAGGTTTCATTTTAATGAAACTATAAGATCTCGAACGTAAACTGTAAATATTTATACACACTGTTTAAAGGAAACAATAATGGAAAAATATTGAATATAACAACTAATCTAATTATATCAAAATCCTCTTTTCTCAAAAGAAGGATCTCCTTAATTAACTTCAGTTTTATTTAAATCGATAAGGCAATTAGGAAAGTTTCTTTCCATCGATTTTAAAATAAATTTGTTTAGTTTGTATACTTGATATAAAACCAAAACTCAAATCTTTTCAGTTACTGACTACAACTAATTCATTGCAGTACTTGAGTTAAAATATGAAATTGGGCCAAAACCACATCATTTTTGAGCAACGTATTATGCGATGATTAAAAACTAAGGAGATTAGGTGAACTTGAAAGTTTTCGAAGTTCCTATGAAGCATTAAAACTAAGAATTTCAGCGCCCCCAGAAGCTGCAACAAGAAAAATACTAGTGGCGGCTGATTTAACGAAGGTCTTTTATAATAAATGGTGGAACGTTTGCAGACGATTGCCACCGGAAATCATAAAAAATCTAAAGGAACTTTTAGCAAATCAATTTCTGGAATTTTCACCTTCCAACATCGGCATTATAGTAAAATAAAAAACAAATATAATGGATGCCTGGCCACTACAAAAACGTATGTGGATTTTTCTCTTTCTTAATGAAAGTTCTAAACAAAACCTGCTTCGTTTGTAAATACAGCCATGGTCAAAAGTATTAGGCACCTTACATTAACTCCTATATCATGAAAATCTGTTGGAGTGGGGTAAAATAAAATTTCCTGGATACAAAATAATAACAATTTATTAAAGTAATTAGTATTTTGTTGGGCCACCTCTAGTCTTAATCACTGCAGCTATTCTTTTCGGCAGAGTACTTATAAGTTTATGACATTCCTCTGTGATAATATTATTCCATTCTTTCAATAACACGTTTTTTAAAATTGCTTTAGATGTAATTGGATGCTTTCTAATGTTACGCTTTAGAATCCCCCACAAATGTTCTATAGGATTTAGATCAGAGGATTGTGCAGGCCAATCCAGGAGGTTAATATTGTTTTCTTGAAACCACTTCATGGTAACTGCAGATTTGTGGCAGGGTGCATTATATTGTTGATACACATTTCTTCCATATTTGTATCATCAAACATCTTGGAAAATGATGTAGTTTCCAATACATTTATGTAAGTGTGGGAGTTAATTCGACTTTCACAAACAAACATTTCGCCTCCACTGTCGGCTGTCATACAACCCCAGATCATTACACTGCCTCTCCCGTGTTTCACTGTTGGTAGCCGCATTCCGGAAGGTATTCTTCACTGACTCTCCGCCTCACGTAAACTACTCCAGGAGTTGCAAATACCTTACAATTAATTAATAAAAACGTAGATTTTAAACACACCGTATAATTTTTACTGGCGAAGTGTAGAAGTTGCAAACGAATTCAAAATTACAAGTGATATAAAGCAAATATTACCTCAAAATTTGATTCGTCGGACACAACATTTGCCTAATCCTTCTCTGTAAAGGTTGGTATTTTATGGCTCATTCCAAACGAGTTTTTTTATTTTTTCTAAAAGCCAAGGCTTTTTTCTTGCTTTACAGGCTTTCAAGCCAGCTTCATTATGTCTTCTTCTGGTCGTTCTGGTACTGATTGGTCTCCTGATTTCCTCGGATCAACTGGCAGTGAGCTCGGAGGAAGTTTTCTTTCCATTTTAAGTAAATTTCGATCCTCATGGTCCAAAGTTATCCGTTTTCTACCTGTTCTTGTTCAGTTCACATGTGATCCAGTATCCGCGTAACGTTTCAAGGCAGATTGCACTGCAGACCGCGAACGTTTAATACTTTCGGCTATTTCTGTCTGTGTGTTGCCTTGTTCGTGCAAGAACTGAATTCGTAAACGTAAATGCTCATTAAGTTAGTTCTTTTTAGGCATTTTTTACAGTAAAATAACGATATTCAAAATTATAATGAAATAAACTTTGTACTGGAAAGATCGTTCTTACTACAAGCGCTTATACAAGACTGACTACCTATTCACGGAACCACAATTGCGAACTATCATCTGCCACAACCGCTGCATTATTTAAATTATCGTTTATTATTGGCGACTATATGATAATAAAATTCTAAAGATATCTGAGTAATATTTTCGGAGATAAATTAGAAAATTAAGGATGCCTAATACTTTTGGCCAAGGCTGCACTATAGAACAAGAAAAACTAGAAGAGTATTTGGTGCATTTTCGTAAAAATCAAATGCAGAATGCTCTCAGTGGAATAAACTTCATGTAATTCTTTTAATAGCAGTGAAATAAGTCTTTAGAACATGCCATGAAATTACATGAGATGTGTTTTCAACGAAGCAATTTATTAACCTCTAGTCTTGCATCACATCCGCTTATACCCACTCGTTTTTCAAGCCAAATATTGTACCTCTCAAGTCATGGGGTTTTATTTTCCCTCCTCTGAATATAAGACCTACAAGAAAATGTTGGTGAATAAGATCTTTTTGCTCGAGCTTAACTACAATTTGCCGAACACATTATGCTTTCTACAAAACTAAAAGAAATTGTAAGCAAAAATTTTTTTAGCGACATGACAAATTCATTTCGCTAGTATTAAGATTTATGTTTAATTTTGTTTAAGTCCATTGTTTCTAGGCATTTACATGAACCAAGAGTATCGTCGCTACATAAGAAAACCGAATTTATTGAATACATTACTAATACGTTACTCATCATTTTTATGTGTACCTAATTTAATTGCAACAATTAAGTAGGTAATTAAAAATCTTATTTGTTTAAAACATCCAATATATTGCCAAGTATTATAACAAACATAAGCACTGCTTAAACATGTTTTAATATTCTGCTGTACTAGGAAGAAGAGAGTGTTACAAAATTAATACAATTTCAACTAACTTTTTTATTTTATTTCTTTAAGTAGCTCGAATTCAAAGTTAAGGATTTTCTAAACGTAATTAATTAATTCAACTTTTAGAAAAACAATTTTTCTTCAAGCCAAAACACGTATTAAAAGAATTTTGCCATTTTGCTACTGCCTAAATAATACTTCTCATCTGCATTGTTTTTGTTACAGGTGCATCTCAAAAGTGATGAAACTTTCCGACCATCAGTGATATGAAAGTTCCCACCCCAGAATTGTCTGTGGAATCAGTTGAATTAGTGTACCCTCAAAAATGTCAGAGTCGACGCCAATATGCCGATGCAGAGTCCTGTACCTGGGAAGTTCTGTGCCTCAACAGACGAAGGATGGCCTACAAGGAATACAGGAGCCCCTCCAAGAACTCTACCCGGATCAAGGAGCTACAGGTGCCAGAGGAATCGACAGTTGGCTGAGTGTTTGGTCGAATGGCATACTATTAGAAAACGTCGATGAAAATCACAAGAAAATCACCAGATTTTTTCCAATAGAAAGTTTGCACTACTGTGCTGCCGTGAGGTAAGTTTGGTTGATAATTGCGCCATAAATTATACGACAGGAAAAGTTACAGCACGTCATTACAGCAGAATGCGAATTAATTGACAATTATCTCTAGGGAAAAGTGGTTCTTATCTCGTGCGGGTTCAGGTCTGGTGGCCAAGCGGAGTTGTTTGCTTAGAAATGAAAATTTTAAGACGGCGAGCTCATAATTACGTAAATTAAGCCCCGGTTAGATTAGATCGCCCGGCTCACCACCGTCTCAAATTGCGCACTTCCTCCCGTTAACGATTCCAGGAGCAAAAGTACACGCAGCGTGATCCCAGCCATGGGAAAACGCGTAATAATAACGAAGCGGAGTTTTGCAAAAACGATCCGGTACAGTTACCAGGTGAATTAAGATTTTCTCCACTTCGGCGAAGTCGAACTGGTTCACACCGCAAAATTCGTGTCAAGTTTACGAGACTAATTCGATTCGACTTGCAATGTGAGGAGTGATTTAATATGCGTCGATAATTTCTCTGCAAATTATGAAACACTGTAATTATGGTTTGATGAGCAAACCAAATATTCCTAGAAATATCTTGGGTTATGTAATTCAAGACAGAAATAAAGCTTGTATCATTTTGTAAATATTTTTTTTCTTATTACAATAGCAATTCTTAGATCCGGTATAATGATCACACACAGACTGCTTGACATAAAAGAATAAAATCACGAAGCTCACAGTAAATAGACTTCCTTAATAACGATATTATTTATTAAGTATAAGGAGACGTTAAAACTGTTAATTAAGTTTTGTTTGCTTCGCAATTAGCCTTAACTATTGCAATATTACGTATTACGCTAATTTAGTTTCATGTTTCTATTCGACTGTTTTTACATTTTGCTTTTTCTATTCTTTAGCCATCTTGATATCTTAATAGCTTTATTAAATATTATTGAATATATATCATGAATAAAGGACCTTTAGGAAAGTTAAGTTTGTTCCTTTGGTCTTTTCCATATTTTTTCGAATGTCGTTCCACGTTACTGAGAGAGATACTTTTTACTTCAAACACCTTTCTAGCAAATCTTATTTCCACTTTTTGTTCAATTGACTTTACTTTCAGAATTTATATTTTTTCTTCCATTAATTTTATCTGTGTGACCTATTGATACCTACATACCTTAAAAACTCATTTTCAAGGAAGCCTTTAATTTTCTCTGATGGTTCATAACTTTTGGTCTGTACCTCTACTTTTGTCCTATTTGACACTTCTTCTTTCAAAAACGCGTGCTTTAATGCTGTTTAACTTTTTCCTCGATTCTTTTGATAATACTGTCTTTAGGTTAACTTCATTACAGGTTTTCATGGCCTTGCCTATTGGTACTTCTTGTCGCAGTATTACAGGAGCATAAGTCGTAAGGTGTCTCATGTGATCGAAGGTCAATTAATAGCGGAAAAATTCCAATTATCCCTAGATGTTAAAATTTTTGTACATGATGCAGTTTTTTCTTTCTAATTGTGATGGTGTTATACCCTCTTTCCCAGGTATCATCATAGTTTGCTTTCCTTACGATCTTCTGGTTTATTTTTTTGTGCTTTCTTGTGGATTCTCATTCGTCTGTCTCATATATTTTCTTTTCTCAACATTGATGACTACATCATCGACGTAACAAAAATTCTGTTATTCCATTTTTAATATTCTACTTTCTTGCATCCTCTATTCCCTTGCCTAAGATCAGAGAGCTTGCGTTATCCTCTGTTCCCTGGTCTAAGAACTAAGAGAATAACAGCAATTTAACTTGAAGAATAACAGCAAGTTCAGCATACAGACTTTCTTATTTCTGATATTAACGAAAATTAATTAAAATTGTGTAACTGGCAGTATAGAAAGTGCTAGGAAAGAGTTTATACATGTATTTCGGCCTTATTGGGCTTCATCAGAACTCTGTACCTTAAAAAATTTTGGTTTATTGAAAAATTTAGAAAAACTTACCCCTTTTTTGAATTTCTAAAATCCCAAAACACAAGAACAGGAATTAATGATAAAAATATGAAAATCTTTTGCAAATTATACAAGGAAGCGATTGCATTCTCTAGTAAAACCACAAAAGTGACATTTTTAAAATATTTGTTTGATGTTACTAAGACAACAAATTGACAATTATAAAATCAATCGCTTCCTTGTATAATTTGCAAAAGATTTTCATATTTTTATCATTAATTCCTGTTCTTGTGTTTTGGGATTTTAGAAATTCAAAAAAGGGGTAAGTTTTTCTAAATTTTTCAATAAACCAAAATTTTTTAAGGTACAGAGTTCTGATGAAGCCCAATAAGGCCGAAATACATGTATAAACTCTTTCCTAGCACTTTCTATACTGCCAGTTACACAATTTTAATTAATTTTCATAATTTTCATCTGGCAAGAAATCTTGATTTTATAATTTTTCTGATATTAACGTTCGATCTCTTTCTTCTATCTTACTCCTAACTATATTTTTATCTTTTCGAATAATCTGTCTTCCTCTTAATATTTGAGTTGCACCCTTTTTTTCTAGCGTCCTTTAATTGTCCTCCGGTAGCTTTTGTAAAGATTATACAAGGAACTCTTTCTTCAATTGAAGTTTTTCCAGTAATTTTTTTCAAAAGAAAATTGCATCACCTTTTCCTCTCTGTTTAGCATAAATATAATCTGTTATATAAAACTTATTTCTATTTGTTCTTTTCGAATATGCTATAATGATAACATTACGCTGCGCCGGCTGTTCTGAAAAGTACTACAAGATTGAAAAAATATAAACATGTGTCATATGAAGAAGCATCCTTCTCGCTTAGACTACAAAGTTCCACGTTCGGCTCTCAGTAATATATTATTTCTGAACATCTGTGTTACAAGTTGCTAGTTTCTTGCCAAAACACTTGACAATCCAAGTTGTAAGTTGTTTTAAAAACTGAACTCCGAAAAACGCACATAAATTATAATTTGATAAGTATTTTATTGTGTTGGTAACATACTTAAATGATGAACGATTTGATTCCCTAAATAATTCACATCATGAACACTTACAGAATTAATTAAATATATTAAATAACTACTTTATATAAAATAAAAGAAAATAAAGGTGAACTTTAGGATTCATTAAGAAATTTCGCAACCTAAACGCTGCTAATTCTTTAATTAATTTTATGTTGGTTTCTCGTTCTTTAATTAAACAAGTGAGAATTTCTCAAGACATAAAGTTTTCCGAATACTCAATAATAGAATTTGCTTCACTCGCACATTTCTAAATTCTTTTTCATTAATTTCGTAATCGAATGCGCAACCACTAATAAAATTTCCTTAATTATTTCGTAACGGGACAAAGGGTTAACAGCAGAAAAATTAATTGTACGCTCGCATCAAAGCCCAGACAAAATGATGGTATAAATTAATTATTTATTGTTATTCCAAACCATTTGTTACGGCACTGTACAGTTACAGTAATAAAATTAAAGTCGCTGTAAATTTAAAATATCGCGACATGAACGAATCGTGCTTGGTTTTGTTTAATTCATTTCCGAATTTGTTCTGGTCGTGAATAAGGATCTCGCTTAGGAAAGAAAGAGTTCTATTTTTATTAAACTTATTTAACGACCACCAAATAACTTTGGTTCAAGAGAATCGTACCACAGAAAATTTTATCTGAACTGTATACCTCACCATGTTCCATGAAAATGAAATAAGTTTGCTTGATGGCATGGAACACGAAAAGACAGGAAATAAATTATTCAGATCAACGTGGAATGTGTAATTCAAAGGCAGCCAGCAGTGTGTTAACGCCACGCAGAAGATAGAAAGATTCTAATACGAGCGAATCTGAATTGGAAGTTAGTTTTGCAAAATTTTATTTTATTTTATACATTTAAGTTGAGTATTCTTATATAAAAGTCAAAGACGTAAAATGAGAAGTTTTCCTTGTTAATTATGAACGCTAATGGAAACAAATAATTACTAGAAATCGTAAAAAACAGCACCAAAGTAAAATTACTGCGGTTCATTAAGTTCGTTCACGGTTATGTCCAGCCTCATAACAGTTATAAAACGAAGCGATCGAGTTCTTTTTGTTCCACTTGTCGTGAAAGTATACATTACACTATCTCTCTAACACACACGACGACGGTAAATAAATGCTTGTCCTTCGTAATGGTAATAATTCTGCATTCCTGTCTTGTTTGCTACATAGATATTTTTTTCGGGCTCATTAATATACACACGTTTGAGTGAATAACCTTGGCAAGGTGATTCGTCGAAGGTATTTTTACTTTCGTTATTGGTCTGTTTTGTCCGGTGCCAGAATGGTTTATTTGTTTACATCATCAGAGACCGACGACTTTGGCTTCTTGAAGACGGCGTCGGTCTTAACGTGCAACGCCCCTTTGGCTCGTTTCACTTTCCAGCTTACCTGACTGACAAAGCTCGTTGTTCTTCTAACCTAATGCTTACTTTCATTTATGAACGTAAGGTCATAACATATTGAGAAATGTTATTGTTTTTTCATAAGTTTGAATGCCTTTTAACTTGGAAGTATAACAGTTCAATTCTAGTCTCCAATTAGATATTATCTTCCCTAAGAAATAAACACACATAGTGAAATATATATTTCATTAAAAGATCGCTTCGTGGTTCTTGTATTCCCGTTTTAATTTTTCAACTTTGTTTTGTACTAAATTATTGCAACTATGTGCTTCTTCAACAAGTGGCAGATGCCCTTCTTTCTCCAAAATAGGCTATCCTCTTCTTCAAATCGGTATACATAACTTTTCTTTTTGTTTTTTCTCTGTTTGGTGTACGAATGTTGGTTATTCATAAAAAGTGTAACTCGTTGCTTTACATAGCTCTAAAGTATTAAAATCTAAATACTTCAAGTTGTTTGCTTTTGAGGACCTCATAATAGAGTCGTACTATATCTGCGGCATAAAACAAACTCTTACTAACTAACTTCCACTCCGCCTCCACTTTGTTTGAATTTCTCGTTTTGCGTTAATGAAACCAATATGACTAACAACTACTTTCTGTTTCAGATATGTTCTAGTCCCAGAAAAAAATACCCTTCACGCTCCCAGCCCCCGATTCCTGCCTTTGGACTCACCGTTTGCGCGGACGCCGAATCCCACTCACCCGCCACTCTTTGCGGCAATCCTCAGACGAACTACGGGCATAAAGGTCCTGGAATGCCACGCCTTCATTTGCAAGCGCGAAGTGGCCGCCAACGCCTTGGTTCGCTGTTGCTTTCACGCTTACGCCGATTCTTCATACGCCAAACAGGTCGACACCGCAGGCAGCATATATGGAACACTTGCGTCCGAAAGAATATCAAAAGAAAAGGTAAAAGAACACCTTTTTTTTGCCAGCGCCAATTTTTTAATTTGCCCTCTATTTAGGTTGAAGATTGGAAAATGAATAGATCACAGTCGGGATCCACAATGACCATCAATACTATAGGAAAATCCAACGACGACATTAGCATATACAACGGAGATGAAAACCATAAAGTATGGGCCGGTTCGCAAGATAATTTGGACACCATATACGACGTGTATTCAGCCTCAACGATAAGTAGACCGTCAAGACCTAGGCAGATAGCAAACCCGGTGACGGTACCGCCCCCACCCATGAAAGAGAAAAGCAAAAAGAAAAATAAAAAATCACTGGGCGCTTCTAAAGAAGAACTATACCCTATGATGAATGGTAAGGCCAGTAGTGTGTCAGGCACGATGCTGAAGCCCAGAAGTCAACCGCCGATGCAACAGCCCATTTATATAATGGCACACCCTCAAACGCTACCAAATCCAAAGTTTATGAAACATCATGGGAATACATTTTCGCACAGGCCAAGAAACAAAATGCTGATTCCCGCTCGACCCATACCACCTCCGCTGGTACCAGTCGCCCCTGTTATAATCCCTGCGACCATGCCCAAAAACAAAAAGAAGAATAAGCACGTGGAGGAACCAATATACATGCCTAGTAATAGGGCTTTATCACCGGTGGCCAGCTATCAACCTGTAAATTTTCCTCACGAGGCCTACCTCATGCAGCATTACGCAACGATGGAATCCCCCAAGCATAAACACAAGAGAGAAAAGAGTCAAGAGAAGCAACCGCCGAAGATAAATAAGAAAATGGCACAGAGCATGAATGGCCTCGACGATCCGAACGCCACGGACGAAAGTCCCTTTAACACGGGTATTTACAGGAAGAAGGGTCACCTGAACGAGAGAGCGTTCTCTTATTCCATCAGGCAGGAACACAGGTCAAGGAGTTACGGCTCGCTGGCTAATTTGAAATTTGCCACTCCCATACCAAACGGTGTTCATGACGTAAGTAATATTTTATTTGAATGACAAAAAACTATGACAAATAATATTCCACGAGCTCATATCTATTTTGAAATCAAATTCGAAACAAAACAGGGGTTATGGCAGAAATAAGTAATTAAAGATGTTGCCTCAGTGTAGATGTTTATGATGGACAATGGAAATATTCATTTTGCCTTAACACCGGTATAACGAAACTTTGGCGCCAGAGTTAATTAATTTTCTATGGTTGGAACAAATTTTGTCATACTTATTTTCTACAGCTTGCAGCACTAATTACGCCGCATTTTGCGAATTCGTTATGATTATTTATATACAGGGATGTATTTAAATGATAACAATTAATCATTCTCCAATATATGTATGTGTATAATGAAAAATACATTTTCATTGCTTACCATAGATAATTGATAACATGAAATGGATTTTGTATTGAAACAAATAATTTCGTATCGATCCTATTTACGTTTCACTATGTACAGGATGTTCATCTCGTTAACGCTTCAATTCTAAAGCTGAAATTTTCAAATCAATCTAAAAGCGCACATCGATTCTCAGACGTACGGACGTAATTACCTGCACATTGCGTTGCAGAAATTGCGTTCGTTTTTTGTACTTTTTTCTGAGGCATCCAGTGATTGACAGGTGAAATTGACGTGCTTGCGATAACCGCTAATAAAGTTGTCCGGTCGATTTTCAACGATGGAGCGCATCGAACAGCCTTGGAACTATAATTAGCCGACAGAGTAGTGGAATTATTTACATGAAAAGAAGTTGGAAATAAAAACCGACTTATCGGTGTATCGCTGTAGGTAAAAATTTTTGGAATAGCTTCGTCGCTCTGTCATACCTATTAAGAGGTTCGTTTTTTTTGCGCATAACTTTGAGATAATAATGGCGTTCGAGCGTGCTGTACTTATCAGTTTAAAAGTTTACAAAAAAAAACTTGTATGGTTTTGTAATTCTAAGATTGAGTCACGTTTCAATTTCACCTTACATTGTTAATTATACGACGTTATTCTTATTGTTTTTTCTCTTAGTTGTTCGTCAGCTCCTGACGAAGCCGTCAAGCGATAGCGAAACGTTTAGCGATTGTGCCCATAAAATGATTACACAGAACTATTTTTTATATGTTATTCTGCTTAAGTGCTACGGGAAAAAAATCATGTTTAAAATTGACTTGACTTTTACTATTTTAGAAACTTTAAAGTTATTCTCTAAAGCAGGTTTGCGATGTCGAGTGTAAGCTTGTTTTACACTGAAGTAATTAGTAAAATACGTTAGTAGAATACGTTACTTTCTTTTGTGCACAGAAAATGTACAGATAATTCTGCTATTGTTGAGCAAACTTAATTAACTGGACTTTAATTAAGTTGTGTTTTATTTTGCTGAAAGTAGTTATTTTGACAGTAGTGATAATAATTAAGAAATTTAATTTTTTAACTTGAACCTTCATATTCAGTTTTATTTCCAACACATTTTACGCTGACTTCATTTTAGTTTTACGAAATCCATGGAGATAGAGTAGATATAATTCATAACAATTAATGTTTTAAGAGTCATCTAAAAATGTTCAGATGAAAATTAGTTTTGCTTGTAGGTGGAAGACCGAGAAGACATGAAAAAAGAACGAGAAATAATGCAAATGGTGCAGGACTTAGACCTATCGGGAGATGAGATTGAAAGATCTGAGGTACCACGGGGAATGTATGAAGCAAGAGGTGGCCCACCGGGTTCAATTATAGTACCCCCCACGCAAGTAAATGGGAAAGGTTATCGTAGATAGGTAACGCAATTTTCTACCTATTTTTTGAATGAATTCCTAAAATCTATTTCCAATGAATATTTCGTTTTTGTGCATATTTGTTCTTTTGAAATTGCAAATCTACTAGACCTGAACTAAAACCGGGTATTGTCGTCAACGACGCGCAAAACTGCCATGTAGATATGCATGGAATCATGCACCACATACGTTGGAATGCCGGAAAGCGTATGCAATAGAATTATTGTGAGCGGTTCCGGTTGGACTATTCCAAAAGTAAATCGGGTGTGTAATGCCCTCTCATGAAAGCGTTCTCCGTGTTGCAAAACATTCTCGAATAAATGCAGAGAAAGTATGTAATAGCAGCAGTTATGTACTTTACGGTAAAAACAACTTTTTAATGTAATCATAGCCAAAATGTATAAACTTGCTTTTGAGTTCGTAAACTAAAGGAAAAAGCCGGTTAGAGTGAGATTCAGAATTCGTTATAGTTCTTTGTGTGACGTAAAAACTATTTAACAGTTTATATTAAAGAGTTATAACAGATTAATAATGAAATAAAATTTTAACTATAAAAGTTGCCGTAAATTTTGAAAATTTTCATCTCCCACATTTAATCACGTCTTCCTTTGTTATTTAAAATAAATTCAAAACTAAATAAGGCTATATGAGAGCCTCACATATATGAATAATAAATGTCAAATCTTGTAGAGACTTGGTTAGGCTCCTGAGAAATTTTTCTTTTTGTTCAGACTTATATGCATTTATGAATAGAAGTTATTCCATATTAATTTCCACCGGTCCCTATCTTTTCTGCAAGGATCTTGTTATAGGTCTTGTCTTCCTGTTCCAGCTCTGCAATTTAATAATCTTCTCGTTCTAACCATGTAGTTGCTCCAATTCCATTTTAATCGTACCAAAAGTCCTTTGCATTTATTCTCTGACCAACATGTAATTAATTTATTATTCCTTTTCTGCAGAAATAGAGTTACTAGTCCACATATTAAGTTGCATTTGTCTCTAAATGAAAGCTGCTAAACACATTTCTATTCTCATTGATACTGTAGTGAATTTAGGGTTCGTTTTGATTTATTTTTAAATAAAATACTCGATGAGACTAATAACTAATTTATTAACAAATCTTAACACTTATTTTATTTAGAACAGACTATGAATAATTTATTTTCACAAGCCAAGCGATTAAGCAGTAACCAAACTCTACGTCGAACTAAAGAAGTCTGCCCGATGTTCCCCGTGCGCGTGTATTTATACCGGAGCGGCTTTTCTAGCAGCTTCTCACCTAGAGTATTTCGACGGCGGAATTATCTCGAATGGGTCTAGGCACTTCGGCGAGTCGCCGCCGGCTAGGCGAGTGTATGACTAATTGTTGTTTTCTCATTTTTATGGCATGATCTAGTATGCATGTTACGATCACAGCTGGACATACAAGTATTCCTTAGTATAGCTTATTTATTACTTCTGAGGGTGCATCAAGCATATTGACATCTTGGTCAAAGTTAAAAACGTTCTTATATTTCAGCCTTTGACTAAGACACTTTTAGGTGATTATAGAAGTCATTAACATAGATAGTCTGAACAAGAAACTAAAAAACACTTATAATTCCAGCTTAGTTTTAATCTAATGCTTAAACCCTCAACAACAATTTTTGAAAGAATCACTCTTATAGCTCGAAGCTTGAACTTAAACTGGTAGAGTACAACTAGACCTTACTAGATCAATTCTAGGTGTGTCAGAACTCAGAACATTTGGTTAATAAAAATATTTTAATATCATTTTATAGGGAAAAATTAATCCCTTTATTGGCGAAGTATGAACACGATGGCTTGGTTAGCCTTGCATTTATAATTTATTTAGATAATTCTGAAAAAAAAGTTTAAAAATTGAGAAGAAATATTCTATTTTAAAGATGATGTGACCCAAAGCAACAACGTCTTTCATTCAGTCTCTAGTTGTTGACTGACTGGTGTAGCCATTCCTTTTTTTTTAGAGGTTTAGAGAATCTTCGAAAGACACCTCCGGATAATTCAACTTCGAAGGCGTGTTGGATTCACCCCTGCATTTCTACAAAGGCGCCTACCAACTAAACTCCTTTCCTCTTTCAGCACTCTGTGCAGGAAGTACCGCCTCTCAGCATTTCTTCCCCTGCATAGTGAGTCCCTCACTCCTAGTCCTCTCGCCTCTTCGTGTCACTCCTCCTCTTCATCCTCTTCGCCCTATTCATCCTATTCCTCCTCTTCGTCCCACTCTCTTTCCTCCTCTCTCCTCTGCCTACTAGTTCTTCTCTCCTCATCTTTTCCCTCATTTCTCAGCCTCACACTCTCTCGTCTTTTCTTTAGTCTTGGTTTCTATTACTCATCAGTCTCAGTTCGTCGTTACATTTCGTCCTGATAATGTTCATGAGCATTTTGGCCATGGTGTTTCAGCCATCTTTGTCGCTTATTATTTCTGCTACGTTTCCTCTGGTGGGTAGTCTTCCGCACTGTAACCTTGTTTCCTCTCTGTCTCCCGCCCATCTGCTGCACTCAAATAGCGCATGCTCGGGGGATGTCGGTTTCATTGCAGTAGTTTTTTTATTTCGTGGAGATATTTACCGAACACTCCGTGCCCGGTCTAGGCTTGCGTAATAAAATAGTTGCTCTCGCACCATTTGGAGCTGATCCACGTATCGACCCTGGGGATGAATGTTTTTGCCCAGCCATTATATCCGTTCCATTTCCTCTACCACTTGTCAATTAGCTCTTGCCGGGCTTCTTTCTTAGATGCCTGTCCCTCCTGGCACAGCCGCACTCTTTCCTCTACCAAGAGTTTCATTGGCGGTGTTTTGGCAATAACCAAGACAGCCGCGGTTGGCGCCGTCCGATATGCGGAGGTTATTCTGACTGCCGAGTTTCTATTTATCCTCTCCATCATGTCCTCGTACTTTTGGAACTTCAGCACTTGGGCCCAAACGGGTGCCGCATACAGGGTTATGGAATTCACCACTCCTGCCATCACTCTTTTTTTTTTGGGGGGCCTGGTCCTCCCACGTTCGACATTAGGCGGGAAAGGGCTGTTTGTGCTTTTTCCAAGACATTTTGTACGTGTACAGTCATGCGTGTGCCTCTATCGAGATGCACGCCCAAGTACCTACTTGATAGCCGGTTTGGTTACGATTTCGGTATCTTCTAATTCTATTGAAAATTGCCTAAGTACCCTCTTCCCAACCAGTATGACCATGTCACTCTTTTGAGCCGCGAGTTTTAGGCCTTTCTCCTGCAGCCTGGCACTCACCCTCTCTGTCGCATAGAGAACCCTTTGCTCTAGGAGACTATTCGTGGCAGCCGCGACAATAATTGCCAGGTCGTCGGCATAGACAATGATTTTTATACCTTGGCCTAGTTGCGGTTCCACCACATCGTTGTAGACTACATTCCACAAAAGAGGGCCGAGCACCGAGCCTTGCGGGACGCCACAAGTAATTTGTCTTTTTTGGCCATACGTTGTTATCATAGCCCGATCCTTCAAATATGACTTTACTACGTTTAATAGATACAATCTACGTTTAATAGATACAATCCTGTATTTGCAGAGTGCTCCTAGTATTTTTTTCCATGGCGCCGAGTTAAACGCGTTCTGTATGTCCAAGGCTATAAGGACTCAGTGTTGTCTGTTTTTTAGTGCCGTACTCTTGGTCTTATTTACTGTGCTCATGACTTCCTCCAAGGCGTATACGGTGGATTTTCCTTGTCGGAAACCAAACTGGTGCTCACTGATCACACCCTCACCCTCCAGGTGTGTCGAGATCCTATTTTTTATGAGAGTTTCCAATAGTTTCCCTAGGGTGTCCAGTAGACATATCAGACGGTAGGTGGTCTCCTCTAGCTCTGTCCTCCTAGGTTTTTCTATAAGCACCAGCTTGGCTTCCTTCCATGTAATCGGGAAAGAAGCCTTCTTCAAACAGTCATTTAGTACTCGTAGGTATACCTTAGTGTTTGCCATGGCCGTGACCTTAACGACCTCCATGGGGATTTTATCTGGGCCCGGGACCTTTTTGAGCGAATCCTACTGGCGGCGGCAATCACCTCGTCTTCGGTAAATGTGTCAATAGGTTTCCCATACCGGGGGCGTGGGGGTTGGGAAGAGCTTCCTGACTTGATTGTCTTCGTCTTCTTCTTTGAGCTGCATTAAGGGTTTTAGTCTTAGTTTCTTGGTGTTGATCTGGTATCCTATGCCCCAGACATCATTTTCCAAATCGTCACATAGTTCTCTCAATTTTCTGGATTTCTCCCTTTTTATTTCTTTCTTCAGCTCCTTCTTCGCACTTTTATAGGCCTCCCTTGATGTTTGCCGTTCGTCTATCCCCTTGTGAGCTCTCTCCCTGGTGAGCCTTCTTCGGCGTCTGACGCATTCTTCTCGGAGGGCCGCGATTTTCTCGCTCCACCAGTAGACCGCTCTCCTTCTGGGTCTTGTTTTCTTTTTAGGAAGATATTTATTGCATATGTGTTCCAATGCTCTCTTCAGATCCCCTGGTATTCTGATCTTTTTCCCCATATTTGCTTTAAATTCCCTTTGTATTTTCTGTAGGGCCTCACTTCTGACGTGCCATCCTAGTTTGTTCGTGTTTCCGGTGATTGGCGCCGTATCCCGCTTTGCATAGGAAAATTTAATCATTCTGTGATCACTCATGCTTTCGGTGTCCAGATTTACTTTCCAGCCTTGGATTTTTGCCCTAATACTTGGTGTAGCCAGAGTGACGTCTATTACCGAACTTCCTGTTGTAGCACTGAAGGTAGGGTTACTCCCTCTATTAAGAACTACGAGATTATTTGCATCAATCCATTCTTCGATTATTATCCCCTTGCTGTTAGTGGTTCTTAATCCAAAAATGGGAGATTTTGCGTTAAAGTCTCCTCCGATTATGGTCTCCTTAACACATGTGTCTCCAAGTCGTCTAAAAAATTTTTTAAATATTTTCTCCTGTTAGGTGAAAAGTAGCAAGAATATGCTCTAAAATCCGTAAACTCTAAACAGACGAAACCACGTGTAGCCTTTCCTGAGATTGACTAACTATACTCCAGTCAAAAGACAAAATTCATATCTATGTTCACTTTTAACCAAGCACTTGAACAATTTGCTGGCCTTTAATATATTTTAAGCCCTATTTCCTCTGATGATCATTCAAGTTGTTTTAGTTTTTGATAATCAGCAAAATGCTATTCATTAGTACACCTTTGAGTTGGGTCAAATCAACCGCTTTTGAAGACGTTTTCCTGGGGTCTTTCGTTCACGGTCCCTTTTCCAGTTTTATTTTATTTGTTACTTTCTCTGTTTTTACTTATAACATTGGTTTTATATTTCGCATTCAGCTTGAGTATCGAGAATCATCTTAGGCTTCAAATTGTTTAGTTCAATCATGTCGAATTGCTTTTATTTTCTTATTACATTCTTTGGTTCAATTATGTCGAAAGCATTTACATAATTGACGAACGCTTGCACAAGAAACAAATTATTTCATTTGATTTTTTAATTAGTAATTTCATCCTCATTAGATGTTCCATCTCCTGCTTGTGAAAACCGTTGATAAGTGGCCCAGTTTGTTAGCTAAATAAATGGAAAATTTTTCCAATTGTAAATTTGGTTGTATTTGTCAATTAATTGTCTACTTGACAAATACATAATGATTTCAGCTGTAAGCTTGTTGATCACAGTCTTTTTTATTTGCTCGTTTTTAAATAAATAAATTCATAATAAAAATCTGAAGTTTTGTTGATAAAAAGAGGAGGATTTAGGGATGAATAATATTCAGCCATTTAGTTTAAACATGAAACAAAAACTATGTTAATTGCTTTTAAATTTAGAAGAGTAATCTTAACTGCTTGATTGAAATAAATCATTAATACCCCTACGAATGATTACTTAGTTTTCAAATTTTACTCTTGCATTTTTTAACTTGTTCAATTCTAACGTCCAAATTTTTTTTTTCAGGCACATCTATTAGGAATGCATTTAATTCTAATACTAATTATAAATATTACATTTACTTTTATTAACTGTATCATACGTAATTTGATATTTCCAAGACGGTTATACAGAACTGCAGCAGTCAATAATGCTGAGGAGGAGAAGAAAAAGGAAGAAGAACAGTCAAATTGTACATAATTATTTCCTTTTGTACTAATTAAACATATTAAAGAAGAACACGTTGCTCAATTTTACTGTAAAATATCAAGTTTTGTTTTAAATAAATATATTATTTAGGTCATGGGAAATCTTTTTATATAAATAAATATATTATTATTGTATTTTACCAAATATTTTATTGTAATGATGTTAAGCGTATAAGTAAGTAAGTACCTTTGTAAATACATAGTATATTATTATTGTATTTTACTATTAATATTATTATAATTAAATAAATTTAGTTTTTGATTATACATAGTCACGTTCATTAACATTACATGTAATTTTAATATAAATATATATGTATGCGTTTAAACAAAAATTATTGTAGCGGTCATATTATATTATTCGTATAATTACTATTATTATAAATTAATTTAAGTGCCATTTTAATTGAAATAAATTATTAACTGTGCGTAAGAACCTTGATTCGGCTCGATTTTGACCTATCCACGTCTTTACGTAATTCCGTGCGCAACGATTAAATACAACTTGTGAAATAATTGCCTTAATTGCACTTGCAAAAGCGTACATTCAGTTTTACTGAATCACGATTAGAAGGAAAAAAAATAAGCTACAGTGGTTTAATTGAAAAACAACCATCGACAGTGAAATTCCAAAGTACTTAATAGTTAATTACTATACATACGAAAATGATTTTTTAAAGAAAATTATAGTTAATGTTCTACTGTTTATACTTTTAATAAAATGGGTTCATTTTCAACTTGCAAGTTAAAAAAAATAATTTCAGCAACAGCTTTTTGAAGAAGATTTATTAAATAGTTGCCGATGTCGACTCAAATATAAAAAATAAACGAAAATTAAACGTGAATCGATTTAATGAATGAAGAAGGCACACTCCTCCATCTAATTCAACATATATGGTTATAGAGCGGATAATCAGGCAAGATAAAAAACATAAAAACAAAGACAAAAAGACGTAACAAATGTCAAGAAAAAAAATTAAATTTATTACGTAACTTTTATTAGCAAAATTTAACTACATAACAAAGATGATGGCTTATTTAATATTCCTTATAAGAATGTGTCTAAACAATGTCCAACCTAAACTGCCTTACTACTTTGGTTTTTCACTTTTTTTCGAATATCAGATTATTGATTGGGACAAAATATTTAACTTATCTCCAATTTAACCAACTTATCTAAAGATAAACGAGATCTCTGTGGTTATTCTCGAAAAACGGACACTCTGTATGCACGATTTACGAATAAAAACCTTGGATTTCTCTTTTCATGTATGTCATGTTTTAATTTAATTTAGTTTTTAGTATTTAAACAGGAAAAAGTTAAAATAGAACAGAAATTTTTAAGGAGCGATTATTCACGTTCCTTAAGAGTTAAATGCAAACGTGATTTGAAAAAATAACATAAAACTTTATGACGGTTTATCTCCGACCGTCATTAGAGACGACAAGAGTCAGAGTAATCAGAACCTTTTTCCACTGAATGATAGAAAAGGATGTGGAGGTGTCCTGATACACCACAGTTTGTCTTTTATAGTCAATATCCTTACCTTTTACAGAATAATGTACCTAATTATTTCAATTTTATTTTATTAATGGCCATTTGCATCTTGCACTTTAAGCTCAACTTAACTTAAGCGTCATAATGCTGTGTAACCTAAATCACATTATAAATACCACCTAAATTTAAGCTTGGCTTAGGTGTTTGGTGCAAATGACCATAAGTGGTTTATATTTTAGAATTTTATTTCCTGGAAATAATATATAAATGATGAATTTGAAATATGAAAACTAAGTTTACTGATCAACATATTTGTCTAATTAACAAATACTACGTAGATAGTAATTGTTAGTAATTTGCTTGCTTCATAATCCCCCCCAACATCAGTCAAGTCAATCACGAACACGTTTAAAACGTTGGAATTTCAATTCCACAACAAGGAGCACATAAGCCTGAAGAGGTACGAAAAACAAGATATTAATCACAATCAACGCTTGCAACTTTAACCATTCTAATACAGATGTCGGATTATTGAACTGGAAAGATGAAAATAAAAGGAAACCGTAGCCACGTTACTTAATAAATATGGCTGCAATGCTGCGCTGAAAATAAGATTTCTCGAATTTTATATCAGGATAACATAACATCGAGTAGGTAAATTAGAGCTAAACAGCAAGCTGCTCGGAATCTTTGCCAATTTTACTTTTGTAGACGAACGCTTTATCATTTAGTAATTTTTCTGCGAATTCTTTTGTACACAATTTTGTGTTTGTCTTCCTTTTTCAACTTCCTTAAAAACTTATGTATAGTTTTAGGATTAGATTACTCCTGTGAAAATTCTTACAGACAGTAAGAAAATTTACAATGTTACCTAAATTATATTTTCGTTCTTTCAGAATTGCCCATTGTGTGCAATTTATTTTTTCTGTTTAATATTGGAAATCATTTCTTTAATTTCACTCGAGGACGGCATCTATTGGATATTAGGTTCATTAAGTCGTTGTTGTTCACAAGTTTTACATTTCAAACACTCGAGAAAGCAGATTTCCTTATTACTTATAAAATACGAATGTTAGGTTTCAACACTGCTATATAGGGGGAGGAAAAACGTTATGAGTTTTCAAATGATTAAAACTTAAATACATACAAGCAAGTGTGAAAGGGTATAATAGTTTATACGTGCGTTCGCAGCATTCGAATTATCATCGTTAATGTCTTGGCGGAGGAACGCCCGACGTTGTTGAGAATTAGCCAAAAATATTTACTCTTTGTGTTTGTGAACCAATAACTTACCACGAAAATTTCTTAAAATATCAACAAGAACAAAGCGAATCAATTTTGATGAGAGAACCTAATTCGAATGAAAGAATCTTTCTAGTCCACGTTGAATCCTTGGAGACTCTTTAGAAAAGAATCGTCTTCCATTAAGTGACTTTGAGATTTTGTTGAAGATTTGAAAATGGTGGTTCGCCGAAACATATCATCTTTATACATTCTTTGATTGAGGACCAGAAAATAAAAAGCTTTCACATTGACGAAGTTCCTAATGACTTAAGGCAAACACTTTTTCCAAGTTTTTACATCATCTCTTTCATTTGTAAGCTAAATTTGGATACTAAGATTAAGAATAATTCAAAAGACGATGAGAAATTGATAGCTTGAATATCCTTTCCATATTTTTTATATATTTCTGAGAATGTGTCCTTGTTGTGATAACATTTTTTAGAACGTCTTCTTGATAACACTTTGAGAACGTCTAATATGTTCTCTAGGTTCTCACTTGGATAAGACATTAATTTAATTGAGTTTTAATTTCGAAAATGATTCTTCTCGACTCGAGTTTAAGTTATAAGAGAAGAGAGTGACTCAAAACTCAAATAACCCTGGCAGGTATTTTGAGCAATGATTAATTCATCCAAAATATTTTTGAGCTCTAATGCGTACTCATTCTTTTTCCAAAATATTATTTTTTAATAATGGTTGAGTATGTTTGATGTCATCAACCTGTATTGTTTTAAGGTATAACTTTCTTAATTTTTTCAATTTTACTTATGAGTTTAGGATTATTTCTTACTTTCCCAAGGTGTAAGTCAGTTAAAGAAGAAGTAAACTGATAAATAAACCGAATGGTTGCAATTGAAAAGATTTAAAAGAAAAAATGAAAAGGTGTTGGGCTTAAATACGATGAGCATCATTACACTTCTTCGAATTTACAATTATTAATTACAAATCTTTTACCATCTATGGTCCAGGTATTTTAGAATGGTTTCATTAATTCCACAGGTAGCTAACTTATCTCTAGAAAATTTATGATTTACTATCTCAGAAACTGTATTATTAATGGGCTAACTGTTTTCATTCATTAAAATTTTGAAATTTAAGGTGACGCAATTGATTGGTAACCATGGTAACTGCTAGTGGAAATCATGGTAACTGCTAATGGTAATATAATTTTTAATAAAACATGGTAACTGCTAGTGGAAAATAAAATAAAACGTGTTGCATTAATTAGTGTTTCTGATTTGAATACTTTGTATAATGTACACTGCTCAACAATTGAAGTGGAAAATTACAATGATTTATTATTTTACGTAGAAATTTTAAAAAAAGAAATGCGTATCCATGTGATACAAATTTATTCGTTGATGGATGCTACGATACAATTAAAGAAGTCTAAAGAAACAGACCTTCAGTGGGAAAAAATGTATAAATGAGAGAAAAATAACAACTTACAAAGTACTTTTAAAGAAAATTAATACCGTGTAGGCTCATTCTTGCTTCGCCTTAATGTTGTTACTCTGTTGGGAAGATTCATTATCAAATTATTGATAAAATCCTGAGGTATGACTTCCCAAATTGCTTGCAACGCCCTAGAAAATTGCTATAAGGTTTGGGGAGGCTGTTGGATCTATTTAAATTACCTGGACATTTCACCCCAAATAGTCTCAATGCAAAGATATTTTGAAAGCGATGGATAGAGTAAAATTGAAGGCGACTGGTTACGACAGCCTTAGTATTTCAGTATGCTTACCTTTTCTGGTAGAAGTGGTAACTCATATATTTAATTTTTATATATTGTGTAATTCCTGATTGTTGGAAACATGCTTACATCTAACTAGATCTACATTGCGCTCTGAGGTTCAGAGAGTACGTCTCTTATTTTGTTAGAAATGTATATCTCGGACTTAAATTAATCTGCAGTTGTAGGCGTAACTTCAATAAAAAGGTCAACATTTATTTATGTAATACCTTCGTCCAAGTTAAATTATTGTGATGTAATATATGGCCTGTGCTTAGATTTAATGGCGTCTGCAAGATTGCAAAGAGTACAAAACTCCTAACACTAGTATTCGGAATCTGGAAATTTGACAGGGTTAGTCATAAATTGAAGGAAGTCGGCTCGGTAAACATGGCTAATTCTAGTACCTTGCATGCAGCGAGTTTATATTATAAAATTTTGAAGACATGTTGTCCACCCTATCTTTATAATAAAGTATCATATCGTACTGATGTGCATAACTTGAATTTTGGGCATAAAGGCTTAATGACACCACCCTTTTTGCTACTCTGAAATAGTTAAACGCTCTTTTCGATATAATTTATACAGCCTCTATAATAAATTGTACGATATTTTTACTAATAAAACATCATACGGTAGCTTCAAGGAGAAAATATATATCCTAGCTGATAAGGATTGAAATATTTTTGTTGAACAACCGTTATTTTTCTACACTTTTCATCGACTGCTTCAATTCTCTATATTTCTTTTAATAATTACTCATTCACTTTGTTTCTGCTTATATATGTTCTTCCTTCTTCTTTTCTTTCTACCTTTGTAATATTAGCGCCTTCCAACTTTAATTTTAATTTTAATTTTAATTCTAGGTTTTCTCCGAATATCCTTTGAATTGTAGACGAGTCTTAGTTTGAACAGACATAATACAAATTCTATTTAAAACAAAATATTTTCTTTTTTATTCCTTATAGTCCAGATTTGACATCCTTTGAGAACTTATTGCGAGAAATGCGATATTCTTCAGATGAAGATTTAAAAGATGCTTGCAGACTATTTCTTGGGGAGCTGCCAAATAAATTTCTTTAGGAACAAACTGGAAAAAATAGTGATAAACTGTTTGCACTTAAATGGAGAATATATTAAAAAATAGAAATGTTTAAATTACTTCTTCATGGCTAGACGGAATTTTTTTTAATTTCCCCTCATAAGTTAATTTTGAAAATTACAATGGTTTTTATAGCTTGTCCTTGTTAGCTTCCTTTCTCTACATTCCTTTGAAACTATCAAATCATTAATTAAAATAGATTCTTGTCTGGTGGAATAGTGTCATAAACGGACACAAAAATTGGCACTATTGCTCTATGTTTTACTATCGTATAGCAAACGATAGTGAAACTTAGCAATAGTGCTAATTTTAGTGTACGTTTAAAATAATATCAAATTATTCACGAAAATTTTTATAAAACAGCAATCTTGAAATAATGACAAAGGATGTTATGTAAGGAAGTAATCTGCATCATCTCAACTCTGCTGCAAAGTTAATATGAGGTTAACCTTCTTGAAGTCGCTAGAAGAACTTTCATTTAAAAGAACATATTTTCGGTCTGATGTAAAAATATGTATCTCAATTAGAAGGTACTTCAGAAGCAAGTGAGTTGTCGTCCTTAATCTCATAAATTAAAAGTAATAGCAATTTAAATACATATCACCTAAATGTGAAGGCTACGTTATGACTTATGAGTTCTTGCTACTTTTTTATTTGTACTCTGAAAACTGGAAAGTACAATGAGTGAAATTCACTTAAATTAAAAATAACTTTCCATTTCAAATTAAACATACCTACGTGCCACTAAAATTACCTATAGGACATGTCGATTGAAAATTAAGTTTGATAATAAATAAACGAATGTAAATACCGCAAACAACCTTCAGTCAAGCAGAGTTTATTCAACTTAAAATTTGCCTTTAACAGTTGCTAACATTTCGCAATGCAATTTTATTCATAAATAAGCGCAAAGTGAAAGGCGCAAGTGGATTACCAACACCGAAAAATAAGAAACAGGGACGCAATTAACTGATACGACTGCTTTTTTGAAACACATTAATAATTAATTTTGTCACGAAACGCGTCGCGAATATACAATTTATGGCAGTAAATTACGAAATTGTTAGAAAAATTTGCTTTAAAAATCGCACGCCATATGTAAACGTAACTTTCATTTGATTAATAATCTGGTTCGGCAATTGCATGAATTTGCTGGTAATTAAATTAGTTGTTACGTACGTTCACACAAATGATGCGATACGATCACTTTTCTTGACAAATTAAATCTGAAGGAAAAAGAAACGAATTATTTACATCAGGATGTAATTGCGTTTTCTTTCAAGCTTGTAACGTTACTCGAAAGTTTAATAAGTTCGGTTTAGTTTCCATTTTATTACATTTTTCTAAAAGTATTTAGTCTATGAGAAAGCAGATGAAACTCAATATTGTAGAAGCCTTTGAAACTGCTTTTAAAATGAAAACTCTGTTACATCAAAAACGTAAATGATAAATAGTATTTATTCCGAAACATGTAATTGAAATTCATTTTCGTTTCATGTTTGCTGATTGCGATTGAGGGGCAGAAAGAAAATCAAATTCATCAATTTAATAACTAAGATAATTACAAGGTCTATCTTTGATTAACGTGCACGTTCTCTTATGGAATAAACTTCAATATTCGAATTCTAAAAGAAGGAACGTATCATTTACCACACCTCTACCTACCAGGAAACTTCACAAATGAATTCCGCATTGAAGAAACAATGCAACGTTCCAAGCCACACACAAACAAATAACAAATTAACGTTTCGCAAGCGACTACAGTTATCTTCGATTTCATTTCAAGATTTATTTCGCTGGGCGAGCTCCGCGATAAATCTGCGTTCGCGAGCCGGCTTTTTCCTCTTTCTAAATCAAATCCGACGGTTACGCTACAATAATGCACCGTACTGGTTGTTCTACAATGCAATAAATTTAATGTTTAACACGAACATTAGTGCTCGTTGCATTAAAAAAATTATGTCAAGCGTTTCGAGTAAGATTGCTTACAAGCTTCTTCTTTTCTTGTACGGTACATTTTTACAGTAGGTTTTTTTTGCATGGTATTGATACCATGTCTACGTAGTCTATAGGCAACTAGACCCTGAGTACCCTATGACCAAAATCTAAGCAAATGCTTAAGGGTTTACTGAGATTGACGACTATTCTTTACAAAAGAGGTTCTCAAATGCAAAAACCTGACCATGAACATCCCAAGTGAAATAGCTCCACACGAGTGCAAAATAGCAAAATTACAAATTTAATTTTGATGCCTTGAATGATGGATGGTGATATAAAAATAAAATATTCGTACCCTTTAGCGGGAGTCCGTAAGAACCACTTTGGAAACCACTACTCTACATCTAAAGGTACAGAGTAAATAGGTCTTGGCTAGCGTTAAGAAATCGGAACAAAAGGACAAGGTCTGCGTGGAATGGGAACAACAATGAGATACTCCTTTTGAGATACTCCCAAATATCAGGATATATTATCACTTGTTAAACACGGATAGCAATGTCTGAAAGATTAATGGTAAATGGAAGGCAATACCTAAGAGATTGTAATGGGCAGAACTTCCGCTTCTGAGATCTAAGGAAGGGAGCTGCTTTCCTGACACGGAAAAAAGGGGTGTAATTCGATGAACTACTGATGGAATCGAAGTTTAGAGACGCGCTTAAGGTTGGACTTACAAGTCTCCTGAAGGTGAATTGTTTGAAGAAATATAATTTCCCCAGGAAGACCTTTTGGCACGTGAGTTTTACGTTAACGTTGGACGCAAACTCTTTTGAAAATACCAAATTTTCGACTGTAAGGAACCGTCGTCAATTTTCATTATTTCGTCCTTCAATCTCAACCTTAGAAGCTCTCTGGTTAACTTCAACTTTGTTCATATTTCCCGGGCTTTGTAGTTCTATAAGATAAAACCAAGTTGCCGATGAGCAAGAAAGTTTGAAATTATATTAAAAATGTTTCCCTTAGCACACCATTCACAATCACCGGGAAAAAAGCGACTCACTTTGAGGTTTGTGTAATTCATTGCGACAATACATTTTTTTATATAATTTTCGACTGATAATTGTTATTTATAGTTTTCTTGGTTGATGTACATCAAATAAGGTCAAAAATAAATAAAACAAACAAGATTTTAATAAAAGTTATAAAAAATGCAAAATTGATGAAATTGTAACTTAAAGAGAAATGCAAAATTTCAATCTTCCTAATTAATTAATAACGAGTATTGCCTCGGCGAGCCTGTATTACAGCCTTCATACGTTGTAGCATCGACTCCACCACGTGCCTAATCGCTAAATTGTCAAGTTGATCCCATTCTTACTGAAGCGCTATTGATAATTCTTCTAGGGTAGCTGGGGCGAGGGCACGAGCTCTAATATTCCTTCGTAACATGTCCCAGACATGTTCGATGGGATTCATATCGGGACTTCTCGAGGGCCACTGCATTCGGTTAACACCAACAACGTCAAGAAATTCATTAACAACTCTGGCGACATGTGGCCGTGCATTATCGTGCATCAACATAAAATTGTCGCCAATAAAAGGGGCAAAGGGTATCACATGATCTTGAAGAACATTTTCAAAGTACATACATAACTCCCCTATTTATTACAACAAGGTCTGTACGTGCGTTCGCAGAAATACCGCCCCACACCATAATCGAACCTCCGTTGAAAGATAGTCTGGAAACAATATTGCATTGAGAATACCGTTCGCCAGTCCTTCTCCACACTCTTCCACGACCTCTGGCGCTACTAGGCAGAAGGGGGACTCATTAGTGAAGAGTACTTGACTCCACAGCGCCATATTCCAATGAACATGTTCACGAGCAAATGCAAGTCTACTTACCCTATGCTGTGTTAAGCTCTGGTACATCTTCTTGCCATTAAATTAGCTTCATTAAAGCTATGTGGTCAAATTGCTTCCGAGAAATCCCAAACTTTGCTGTTGAAAATGATTAGCTGCTTCGATGAAGAAACTCTGCGACAGCATGAAATGGAAATCCGCAACAATGTACGGCGTTTTTGTAATAAACTCTCAATGAAATGGCGGGATTGTAACCGAACAGAAGAGAGATTTTTGAAGAACAATGAAGTTTGGTTGCTTGACAATGTAACTTTGTTGAACAAAGAAGATTTGGAAGAGCCCCAGTCCTCTACTTCCAGCACAATAACAAGAAGAAAAACAAAGGAACTTGAATTCGTGAATCTTCTAGCCTGGGAAAGCTTTCATACGCTATGAAATCACAATTGAGGTCAAAGGGTAAACACAATGCTGCAAAATTAGTAGCCGAGGCTACAGAATCAAATCAAGGGCTTCAAAAATTAAGAAAGCTTGGGAACATAAAGAGATCAGCACCAACAAAAATTTCACCAGACGAAGCTTTATCACTAATTGTGGATGCAAAACTGACAAAGGCACAATATACAAAGATTCGCTTAATGAACAAAGAAAAAGGTGCAAACATTTATCCCACATACAATAACGTACGAAAAGCAGGAGCTGTGTTACCCCTGTCAAGAAAATTTAACAATTTCAGAATTGAGTGCGGAAATTAAACTTCAAAGTCTGGTTGACAAAACTGCACAAAGAATTTTGTTGGCGCAAGAGGAAGTTATTAACACAACTTCAATGGACGAAATCACTTTACACTGGTTTGTAAATGGGGTTGTGATGGGTCCACGGGCCATAGTGAGTATAAGCAGATATTGGAAGAAGACCATACAGACACCGATATTTTCATGATCTCGTTTGTACCTTTGCAATTACATGCAAACAAACGTGATCATGGCTCAAAATTAATTTTGTAGTAAAATCCCTGTCTGTCCTCTATGCGCTACTGCAGACCAATTAAGTTTTTGTTTCAAAAAGAAACTACGGAATTATCTCAGCAACAAATTGGAGACATGGAAGCTGAACTTAAAAGTCCGATTCCTTTTCAGACAATAATTAAAGAAAAGGAAATTTCCATTAATTATCATATGTCTCTGACAATGGTGGATGGAAAGATATGCAAGCAGCAACATCAACAAGTTCAGCGCAGACTTTCTATTTGTGCAAAGCAATCCCCAAAGAAATGAATCTGATTGATAAGGCATTAGAAAAACCAGTCGACCCAAATGCTTTTAAAATTGGGCTATCGACTCTACATGCCTGGATACAGTTTTTTGAGTGCTTTTTGCATATTGCCTGTAGGCTAGATTTTAGAAAATGGCAAGCTCGAGGCGGAAATATTCCTTTGCTAAGAGCAAGAAAAGAGGAAATTCAAAGAAAAATTCGGAATGAAATAGGGCTGCTGGTGGATAAAGTTAAACCAGGCGGCAGTCTGGACGTCTAATGACGGTAACACAGCAAGAAGATTTTTTAAAATCGATTGAAAAATCTGCGGAAATCACCGAAATAAACTTAAATTTACTAAAAAAGTGTAGGATAATTTTACAAGCCATGTCATCAGGACACAGAATCAACAAAGACAAATTTAAAGAATTTTGTATAGCGACAGCCCGACTGGAATATGGCTGGTACAACATGCCTGGTAGCATGCACAAAATTTTAATTCATAGAGCGGAGGTTATAGATGCGGCTGTACTACCAATAGGGCAGCTTTCTGAGGAAGCACAAGAATGCAGGAATAAGGATCTGAAAATGTACAGAAAAACATACACGCGAAAAATTTCAAGAGAAACGACAAATGAAGATTTGTTACATTGCTTACTGGTTTCTTCAGATCCTTATCTCTCAAGCTTAAGGGAATTATCTAGCAAGCGCAAGCGAGGTGATTCCATGAGCACAGAATTTCTAGAACTTCTTGTTTCTAGTTCCCTTGCACACAACGGAAAGTCTTTCGGAGTTATTTTCGTCAGAGAACATCAGAATTCGATTCTTCAGACGAAGAATTGTTTGAATTGTTTTTATTTAAATAATTTTACCCCCAGACCGGCCCCGCCCGAACATATTTTTTCAGAAATGTTATTATAAATTGTTTTATCATCTATTCTCTCTTGTCTTAATAAAACAATACGTGTGTTTTTAATTTTTAACGTACAGAAACATCTCTCAAACTACCCCAATTATATTAGTTGTTTTTTAAATTATTTTCTGTTTAATAGTAATACTATTTTAGACTGATTTTGCAACTTCCAGAATTTTCGCCTAACTTTTTACTGAAACTCCCCCAAACTACCCCAATTCTAATAGTTCATTTTTTAAATTATTTTTCCCTTAAAAGTAATGCTATTTTAGGATGATTTTGAAACTTTCAGAATTTTGGTCCTACTTTGTACTAAAGTACACCCCCAAACTACCTCTATTCTAATAGTTAATTTTTTTAATTATTTTTCCCTTAAAAGTAATACTATTTTAGGTTAACTCCGGAACTTCCAGAATTTTGGCTGGAAAAATTGAATTCTGGCCCACTGTGCCACGTTCTGGAGATACATGATTGAGAAGTTCCAAGAACTTGGGCAACGTAACGTTGAGACCAACCATCCTGAATCAAAGCAATTACTCTTGCTGCATCCACTGCATTAATAGCCATGAAAACAACTTATTAATAACAAAATGTAAACAAATTATTAAATTAAGTCTTTAGGAAACGTTTGGAAAACAAAAAATCAACTGCAACACAATATTGACAATGGCGGAGAAACTTTCAATAATTTATTTAAATAAGAGAATTTAGTTACCATGATGATCATGGCTCTCCCGATTATTGAAAATGCCCTATTCACCAATGAGTAGAAAAAAAATGGACAAAAAGTGTCCTCAGATAATTTGTTTTAAAAAATAATAGTGAGTCGCTTTTTGTGCCGGTGAGTATAGTATTATAGAGAGACGATATTTAAATATCTTGGTCATTTTTTTAAAAAGCTTTCTAAGGAGACTCTCCCATATTTATTTAGAAGGGAAAAAAGAAGTGGCAGACAATCTTTCGATTCACCCTTTCTAAGTTCCGTATTAATAAACGCTTTGCTCGATATTTACTTTTATCCATGAAAAGAAAAACATAATTATGCTGGTTTAATTATACGGTTATAAACATATTACTCATACGTTACGTAACTAAAGTATCATTTCCGTTAAAGTTAACAGTGAAACCTGACATTCACATAAAATTTTATCCTGGATTGATTACTTCAAGTCAATTAATTAACCATTACAATTTTTCTGTTAATTATTTAATTGCGTTCGATATCTTATTTCCGCCGTTTTATTTCAATAAGTAGTGTGTTCATTAAAAAGTTTATTATCTCTTTTTTACTAGCAGTTTCTTTGCAAAATCGTCATGGCAACAAAATTTTGGTTTATGTGTGGAGAAATTGATGGATTGATTAGACAGAATCGGCCTTCTGAAATATTTCGGCCAGCTGCTCGTAAATAACTACGTGTTCGTTTAGCTTTATTGATGATTCGATTCCCATATGTTGTTACTGTAATGTAGCTAGCAGTGCTTTTATCGTGTGTTATGTTAACGCCTGAAACGAAAAAAAACGAAATTATAACTTTCGCCGCCTTGCTAATAATGATAGTTCAGGCTTTTGCTTTTTTGCAACTTACTTTCCAGTTTTATCTAATCATGATTCAACGCTTTTGACACACGCAGAAAACGTGCGTTACTATTTCTCTAGAACGTCTAACGAAGTATACCGTTTAGTCTCTTTACAAGGAGATACAGCTTCAGGATATGTTTCCTAAATTCACCTGAGCTTCTTCAGTTTAATAAAAATGTTATTTGGGGCAATATAGAATTACGCTTCGTGGGTAAAAAAAATGAAATAACAAATTCCTTATCGAGAAAGGAATGAACAGAGATTTGCCTTTGCAGGAATTCTTTGACAAGACCTATGATTGTTGAAAACTAGGTGAAGTAGTTTAAACCATAAACGTGTATTGCTTTTATCAATAGATCACTCCACATTCCCTTTGAAAATGGTGCTAATAATTATTTTTTGTAAACTCCATTCAGTAGTGGAATTAAAACAAAAAACTTTTAGCAGGGCCTAATACATCATAAATTAAACAGTCACGAGTATTGTGAGAATTTTTTCAATATAAAAATACAAAGAAATTAATACATACTAAGCTCTTTCATTTTCATTCAGGTTTTTCTTGTTGAGCTTAATATTAAAGCTCTCAAGAAAACAATGGGCGCCTCTCTGGAGGACGAATTTCATTCTCCTATTACTAATAATCAACAACTTGACGAAGGGGATTTCAACGCGGGCGTAAGAAACGAGCGCCTGCGACTTTTTACCGTAAGCCAAGTGCCAATTACATGTGAATTGTGTTCTCTCATGATCAGCGTCCGTAACAGGAAACGATCGGTTAAGTGATTAAGATGCCCAGTCGGTTAGAGTAAGTCGAGTGCGTCTGCACGAGCGGGGCTACCGGTAGAAATTTCTTATACGATACAGTGGACATGTATACCAAGCACGCAGACTTAACACCAAGAGGACCTACTGGTGAAACAGTTCGGTTTCCGTAAATCTAAAAAAAAATCCAACCCGTTCTACATAATTTCAAAAGTGAACCAAAAATTTCGTGGATTCTGAAAAAAGCTGTGACTCTCTGGTAAGTCGTTATTTGTGTATTACTCGTACTTGTTACTTGCGCCAAAGACACGCACAAGTGATTTTCACTGCACGTACGTCAAATAGTTTAGTTTATGAATTTTCTATGCAAATGTGGGCCCCGATTTTATTATCGTTAATGCTAATGTGAAATGAAAATGGGAATATTTCGACGTGTCCTACTAAAATGAAGGTCCTGATGAGCCTGTTATCGGAATCTCTGCCGTTTAAAATCGAATAAATCGACTTTCTACCAAGTTTGAATCTAGGAAAAATCGGAGTTTTCTTAAAAGAAAGTAACTGTTCTAAATAAAAATTTCCTCTGCTTACCTTAAACGTAAATAATTTTAATTGGTTCGATATCACTTTTCACAATGGAAATTGAATTTCTGCACACTCGTTTGTTATTAAAGAAAAAGAGTACGGAAACCCTTGAAAGAACAGGAAAGTGAGGTCTTTATTTATGTTATGAATGGCATCAGCAAATTTATTGTATAGGCGAATGTTTCTATTGTTTACATTAATGTATTCTAAAAAAATAATTAAAAGCTATTACGTTCATTAATTTTGTTTTTTTTTTAACAACTTTATTGAATTTAATTTACTTGATTTACTAAATCTATTCTCAGATTTAATAAATCTATTCTGACTCAAACTTATTAACACAGAAATTAATTAACTAATTTACCTGAAGTAATTAACTTCTTAACTTCATTTTGAAATTATAAAAGTATAATACGGTGTGCAATATGTAATCAGCTGCCTTAAATAGCAATTTTACTGCAAAAGTTTATTTCTGGTCTCTTTTATGCGATATAAAGGGTAATGGAATATCTTAATAAAATTGTTGATCAATATAAATTTCTTTGTTTTGCTAATTTTGATGAATGTTTACATTTAAAGAATTGTTTATATTTGACTTATTTACAAAATATTTTTTCCCTTTAATTTTTACTTCGTTTTATGGCAACTTTCAGGGTTGATTGTTGTTGAATTTTGAAATTCCTTTGAGAATTTCCAAACTCTGCTATTTATGTACACTGTCAAAGACTTTAGGAAAGTAATTTATGGAAATTGAAATGTTCAAACAGTATTAATTAATTAAATGCAAATTCAACTTTTTAAGTTTTATTAAAAAAAGTAAAAATATTACCCATTATTAATAATTTTATAATTCGTTGTGAGTTCTCGTTTTATTCACTATTGTTCAACTTTATTCTTCGTTCGAATATGTCTAGATATTACCTGCCCTAGTCATATATTCTTCTTTTCTCTAAGGTGCCAGTTGTTAAAGGCTCGTAGTTAGTATTCCTTCTGCAATCACTTATCACTTTCTGTACTTTTTGAGCAGTTCTATATAAAAGGTGGTCTCTTCAATTTTAATTAGTTACTTATACTTCTTGTTTTTCTTATTTTTCTGTTTAAGTATGTTCCTGCATTTCAATTTTCTTTTATTATCTTGTTTGAATCTCATCCATCCCTAAACTATTCCACTTCAATTCAGTTTCTGTACCTTTTCCCTGAATGTCAGTGCCTCTAAATCCTTTTCTATATTCTTTCTCTTCTCATTGTCATTTATTCCTTTTTTCTCTTCTCTTATATTTTTGTTATTCGCTATGTTTAAGGTTAATTTTATCATATTTACATAATATTTTTTTAAACTGGCATAGTGTCAGATTATTTGCACATATTTCTACTTTTGTTCTATATGCTTTAGCCAGTACTTATAGCATATATTTACCTCTGCAAAATTGTCTTAAATCTTCTCATAAACATCACTTACAGCGAGTACTTTGTACTTGCTGCTTATTTCTTCATAGTATTCATCCTCTCCAAGCTTGATTTTTAATAACGTGTCGCATCTTGGGGTTGCGTTTCACACCTCTTCGAATATGACGTAACATGTTTGCTGTTCCAGTTTCCTCATGTACACTCTCTTAAGTTGTTAAATACATGTACTTTAACTTTTTAATAGTTGGTGTATTTTTTAATTTATTTTTTTTTATATGCAAAACTTTCCTTTAGTGTCATTCCATCACTTTCTTGTTTCTATTCATTCGAGTAGCACAACATATATTTCTCTTTTCCTTTCAAAACCTGATTGTATTTTTAACAGACCAGAATTAAGAAAAATGAACTTTCCTAAATACATAATAAAATATTTTGATTTTTCATACATCATGAATCATGAAAAGTTCGAGACAATTCCATGACAAATTACTGAATTGAATTACTCTTTAAAAGAACACAAGTTAACCAATAGAAAGAAGCTAGACATTAATTAGCATAAGAACAAACAGTGCAATTAACGAGCACCATCGGCAATAAATTATTTATTTATATAAAAAAGGATAATGTTATATCCAGTTAATACATCAAATAAAGATTTTAAATCTTGCAGCTGAAAGCTTAACAACCGTTCCTTTCGCTTCATGTTTTCTCGACGCATATATTTATACTTTTTTCGTAAAATTTATTATCGTATATAACGCAAAGCACGACCATAAATGCCACAGCCTAATATTTACAATAACTTTTTTGACGTGGAAGAATTATGAGAAATATCAGTAAAATCGGCGTGGGTTTAAGCGCGAGCTCAAGGACATCAAGTCGGTAATCCTTAAACCATTGTGTGTCAACGTACTTTCAAATTCAGTTTTTAATTCTGACTTTCATTGTAACTCGAAACGTGTAATCACTTTATTGCTAATCAAACCGAGTCTGGACCAATTTTCTTTTATGTCTTGAAAAAATAGAAATAAAATAAAATAATTGTTAGCGAATCGAAATAAAACTTTAACGACCAAATAATAGCAATTTGTAATTAGGAGAAATTAAGATCAGGAGAAAACAACATAAATAATTGAAATAATTGTTTTTTTTATGATCATTAAGGGAGTCTGTATTTTATAAATAATACAACTATAGGGTATGGAACGAATCTAGTGTGATGTCTTCGTGTATGTTATCGAACCTATTCGTCAAACTAGGTTAACGAGAGAGCTCTATATTCTACGTGATCAGTTTTGACTACGAATTTCACGTTCTGTCTTTCTTATTTCATTTTCAGCTATAAAAGAGTTACTATTTGAAAGCATTGATTAGCTTCTGGCTAAAAGAACAGTTTTCGAATACTATTCCGTTCGTCTACATGCCCAAAGGAACAGAGCGGTGAATAATTAGCTACGTTTGCATCGTCATTACATAATTAGGTAGAAAATGAGTTAATCATAGTTGGGGAAACTAGAATTAAGTCATTTCGTTTTAACGCCGCTAAATAAAACAGTGATTGTTGCCACCTACTTTATGGGCAGTAGAGATTAGGTAGCAAAATAAAATGGAATAGATGTTTTCAAATACGGGTGGCCTATACATAGGACCATTTGACAGTTGACAATTCTGACGTGAATTAGGCACTTGCCCTAACTTACCCGATAGTCTTGGAGGGCTGCAATTATTCCCCAGCTCGTCTAGCTCAGTGAAGGAGGTCGGGATCATTCAGACAGGAAAATACCCAATTTACTCTTGGCCGGAAAATGTTATACATATAAGAAAAACCCGAATGCGCCACCCTGTATAAGCAGCTCAGTTGTCCTCCAATGATCATACAGCTGCAGGGAGCTTGACTCGATCGGTAAATTTGTCCACGTCAGACTCCACGCAAAGAAATTCCGCAAATAAAATAACAAAGTGTGGCAGACACAGGTTCAAATTTATTTCATTGGACCTCACAGTAGCATTGTACAACTTTCGAATTTTAATCGCCCCAAAAGTCAAAAGACAAGAACAAATGATATTAATAAGTATTATTCGTTACGGCCGACACTAAAATCTTCATAAACGACTCTAAGTTGTAACTTTTGTACCCGATCGCCTTCCTATATATATTCTCTGGCCAAAGAAATCCGGAAATGCGTGTATCGCAAAATATTAGAAAAATTATTGCAACGGTCGAAAATAATCAAAATCAAAATTGGTACGGCTGTTACGTCACAAAGTTCAATCAAGTATACTGGGCATACGTAACCAATAAATTTACATATTAAAAGTAACCTTATAGTAAACGTTTGATAATGTTTGAAATAATGAGACGAATCGAAAGAAAAAAGTAAATTTTGAAATGACTTATCTTGCCAGCGATGAAAAACTTGCATAAGTTGACGGATGTTTACCACCTGATACGGAAGCGGCGACCTCTCGTGTACGACAGCAACGTTAACCTTGGATCTGTAGACGGCGGCGTGTTGATCCCGGAAAATTTGTTCAGAACTGTCCAACGACGAACGATTAAAATGGCGACTTAAGCTTCTCTCCTACGCCATAGCAAGTAGTACTTAACATGGGCGGTTATTTAACCACTCCCCCACAAAATCGTCTCGATGCAATGTGCGAGACGATAAAACTAGGAACCCTCAAACGATGCGAGCGAAAAAGTAGTCTGGCCTTTACTCCGTAAAAACGACTTCTGGTTGAAACACCCAAAACAATCTTATGTTCTCAACCATTAACAGGACGAGTAGACGAATAAATCCAGCCTTCAGCCGTAAACGAAAATTTTCAAAATTCACCAATTTTCACTGATACAATCGTCCACTCAGCTTCAGACGTCCGCCCTTCTTCGAGGTTCAAAAGCAAGAGAGCGGGGATAAATTTTTCTACGCACTCGCATATTAAAGAATGCGGCGTTGCCAAATAATCGTAAATATCGCGTTCGACGAAATAACAACGTTACAATTCCCCCTTTTGTTCCAAAGAGGAAAATTCCTAAATTTTCCGACTCGAAAACTATCCAAAATAACAAAGGAAAAACTAAATAAAAGTACTAAATTTCCCAAACCAAACAAATTCCTAACGGAAAATTCCAACTTCAATGACTAAAAACGAAGCTAAACTAAATCTTCGCCTCTCATGACTCTGGAAAGAAGGATTACCAATCGCAATCACTCCAACATTTTCACCACAAACACACGAGTAACCCAACATCAAGTCTTGATACACCACAAAGACTTCATCAGCAGTCAGCTGGCCTTGGAAAGAGGAATAAGGATCAGGGGGAAAGGGTAGGTAGATATTGGTTACCCACATTCATTCGAAACACAGAATGGTAATCTTCAATCCCTAGCCATAAGAAAACGAACGCCTCTTAACCTAGGTAAAAGTTGTGATTCCGGCGGCGACCCATGTCACAACAAACAAAAAGTGTAAACAAAAAGATCACATCCCAAACCGGAACAAGAAAACACAAAATTGACAGTTAAATATACGAATTATAAGGATGCCGGCGTCATCCTAAAGATAGAAAGTCCTGATCTGCTAGTCGACTTGGTAGGGATCCACGAAAATCAGACATACCTTATCATATAGTTCATATGGGTACCCTCCTAACAGATGCAGTACAAACTTCTTTGCATAAAAAGTCAAAACCAAGAATGGGAGGGGTGACAGTAACCCAAGAAATCGACGATGCGAAACACAAATCCAGAGTACCCCAGACTTGCATCACGCGAAACCATCGCATTCCATGATTACCCCATCGCCTCTGATAAATCAACATAGGACAATTCCGGGTTAAATAAAACATCATACATCAAATTCAGAGTCAATAATAAATGAATTCATCCAGCTGCACAGTATGAAGAAGAATAACAAAAAAAAATAACAGAAGCCTAGAATGTGTGTATCATCTACCTGGATTGCTATCAAGACATAAAAATCCAACAACAAACGGATTATAGGTACCAAGGTACAAAAAAAACAAACAACCCAGAAGCTTAACTACACACACCCGAAAGAGAAGAAAAATGTAAGATCTTCAGAAAAGTGAATGGCAAAGAGTAGAGAACAAACAAAAAAAAATAGTAAAGTGATCAGTCGGACGAATCTGAAAACTGAACTGGTTTCAAATCTTGAACATGCCAATTGCCTACAGATTTATCTTCATCTTCTACCAACTCATACGTACAAGTACCTAATTTTTTCCGAATCCTAAATGGTCCAACAAATTTAGGTAAAAATTTCGAGGTTATATATTTTGAAGCGTCAGAAATAGCTTTATTCCGCCTCCAAACCTCCTGACCAATGTGATATTGAGCTGGTCTACGCCGAAGATTGTAAACCTTTCTATGTCTTTCTTGTGCACGTCCTAGATTATCTTTAACCTGAGCAAACAGTTTACGAAAACCTGCAAAACGTCTTTCTAAGTCAGATTCCTGACGGATACCTTCCTCTTGCAGACTATGATCTGCAGCTGTATGATCATATTCTTTACCTGAATAGATATATTCACGACCAAAATTAACATAAAAGGGAGAATATCCCGTCGTTTCACTTTTAGCAGTCCGGATGGCACAAGCAATTGATGACAAGTTTTCATCCCAGAGTCTATGATTTTGTTTTATATAGGAAGAAATCATGGTCTTGACCACTCGATTCACTCTTTCAGCAGGGTCTGCTCTAGGATAATATAAAGCAGTGTACAGAATTCGAGTCTGATAATGTTGACAGAGTCTTTGAAATTCTCTGCTTTTCATTTGAACACCATTATCACATATGATATATTGAGGGACACCGTAAACCAAGAAAATATTTTCTTCTATCAATTTAGCCAAGGTTTTCGCATTTGCAGTACGAACCGGGAATAGACAGACATATTTACTGAAGTAATCACTGATAACCAGAAGTTGTGTGTAACCATGAGTACTTCGAGGTAGAGGACCGATAAAATCTAAACTAATCATTTGCCAAGGTTTCGAAATGTTAGGTCTGGAACCCATAAGTCCAGCAGGACTCCTCTGTTCTGGTTTTTGTTCAGCACATACAACACAAGATTTCACATAGCGAGATACATCGGCACACATTTTGGGCCAAGTATACTTAGAATGTAATTTCCAATAGACTTTGAAAGTGCCTACATGACCAGATCTAGTATCATCATGATAAAATTGTAAAAGTACCTTTCGTTTATCCTTGGGCACAACAATTTTCCAATTATCTGCATGAGAAGATAATTCAGGAATTTTACAGCGTACATATTTGTAAATGAGATAATCTTGTATTCTGAATTGAGGATATTTACTAGGAAATTCTTCGATTTTTTTACGTAAATTGAGATACCACTTGTCACGTGTGTCCACAAAATTTTCAACGGATGGTACATTCACAGTATCGATATGAATCGGAACAGAACGCGAAAGAAAATCTGGTACAACATTTTCTTTTCCTTTCCTATGGACAATATTAAAGTCAAAAGGCTGCAAACGAACTGCCCATCGAGCCAAGCGACCCGTCGGATCTTTAAGACGATTCAACCATAACAAAGACGCATGATCAGTAACTACTGTAAAGGTAGTACCTTCTAAATAGTGACGTAATTTCTCTACTGCCCAAATAACACTTAGACATTCCCTTTCAGTTGTCGAAAAATTCTGTTCTGCACGAGTTAGAGTTCGTGATAGGTAACAAATAACCTTTTCTCCTTCCTCGAAATTTTGAGTTAAAACAGCTCCAATGCCATATGCCGAAGCATCAGTTTGAAGAGTGAAAGGTTTTTCGAAGTCAGGACAAGTGAGTATAGGCGCAATAACTAAACGTTCTTTGATGGTTTTAAAAGAATCCTCACATTCTGCTGACCAAATAAACTTTGCGTTTTTCCGAATTAGTCGAGTTAAAGGTGCAATGATCGTGGAAAAATTTTCAATGAAACGTCTATACCAACTAGTAATGCCAATCAATCTACGAACGTCACTGACATTTCGCGGTGTGGGTATATTCATAATTGCTTCGACCTTTTCTGGATCTACACGAAGTCCATGCTTATCGACGACATAACCCAGATATTTAAGTTGGGATCTACAGAATCGACATTTTTCTCTACTAACAGTTAATCCAGCAGCGTGCAACCTATCCAATACTTGAGACAGAATTTTTAAATGAGTGTCGAAATCAGGAGAAATTACAATGATATCATCTAGATACACTAACACGTATGGTTCTAAATCTACACCTAAGACTTTATCGATTAGGCGTTGCCAAGTCGCCGGAGCATTGCTTAAACCCATAGGCATCTTCTTAAATTGAAAAAGTCCTCGGCCAGGGACCGTAAATGCAGTTAATTCACGACAAGATTCTTTAACAGGTACCTGCCAATAAGCAGATTTGATATCCAAAGAACTTAAGTAAGTGGCTCCACGAAGACGATCTAAAATAGCTGAAACGTAAGGTAGAGGATATGCATCCTTTTTGGTCACTTTGTTTAGTTGACGATAGTCAATGCACAATCTATAGCTTCCGTCTTTTTTTGGAACTAATAAGACTGGTGAAGACCAACCCGAAAGAGAAGGTTCAATGACATCTTGTGCTAAAAGTTTACCAATTTCCTCATCCAATACACGTTGCTTATGTGGAGAGACAGGATAGTACCTTTGTTTGATAGGAGAAGAGTCTGTAATGATTTCGTGCTCAATGACTGATGTACAACCCAAAGAGTTACCCATAAGTTCGAATTTTTCGTGCAACAACTGATTCAACTGTTGATGTTCAAGGTCAGTTAAATCTTCCCTAGCCTGAATACTATTCAAAGAAATATCTTCTGAATCAGAACTAAAGTGCCAAACATTCTCTTTTAAATTTGGTACAATTCCCATGGCTATCCAAAAATCCATGCCCAAAATTAACTTATGTGGCAATTCTGGTACAACTAAGATATTTAATAAACAAAATTTTCCCATCAGCGTAACTGGAGTTTTAATAGTACCTACAGTCGGACAAGATTGGCCATTTGCAATTATACAGTTTCTTTGAAGACTATGTTCCAACTTTAAACCTAACTGCAACAAAATTTTATATCCAGCTTGACCTACAAAAGTATGACTGGCTCCCGAATCTAATAAACCTAATATAGGAATACCTAAAATCGAAATTTCCAAGTATGGTCTTTGATCATTAGTGGCATGTGAAATAATAAAGTCCAGTAAAATTTTTCCAGGCGGATAAGTGGTCGATATTATGGACTTGGAAGATACTTGACGACCTAACAAGTTCTTCGCAATCCGTTTCCCGAACTTTGAGCTCTACAATTTGGACAAGTTTTAAGAGTGACATTAGGAGTTTTACACCGATAGCAATGTTTGTTTTTAGGAGCAGGACAATCTCTGACTACATGACCGATTTGATCACAATTAAAACATTTAACCGATGACCTTGCTTTTCGTTTTCCCGCTGAAGGTGACTGAGTAGAAGTCATGGACAAAGACGATACGCTTGGAGATAAGCAAGCTAATTCCGGTTCAACGTAAGAAAATCCCTTCTTATGAGGTGCTCTATAATGTTCAGCCCTATACTTCTTCACTTCTAAACGCATACACTCATGCTCTAATTCCTCTAAAGAATTCACTTCAGGAAGTTGCATCGTATAAAATGGAGCTAAATTTTTTGAAACGATATCTAGTTTTAGTTCACGACTCAATCCACCATATCTATTGAGCATAATATTCATACAAGCTAAATATTCAACTATTGTTTCGTTTGGACCTTGAGTACGATCTAAAATTTCTTGAAAAAGCCTACTGCGATAATCTGGAGGCAAATAATCGCGTTTTAATAAATTCGCTAAATCTTCCCAAGTATGGCATTTCTTAATTGCGGCACGGTACCATAGTAAAGCTTTGCCCTCAAATAAATCTAAGGATGAAACAAAAAGTTCTTGTTTGGATAAATTTCGAGCAACTCTAAGCTCTTCAACTCGTTCTAGAAATTGGACAACTGACAATGATTTAACATCCCCACTAAATTTTAAATTCCACTTATGTACTGGTTGGAATCTAGAAGTAGATGCGATAGGCATTACATGTTGACTTTGACCTACAGAAGTTTCATGATCAGAACTCGATTCATCTGATGTTGTCTCCGAAATATTGTCATTAACCGCAGTGTTCATAGGAGTTGAATTTTTAAATGACGATTTATTCTTAACAACCGAATCTAAGTGTGTCATAAGAGCCGAAATTTTTACAATAATTTGACTACGAAAAGATAAGACATCTTCCTCAGCTTCAGTAGGAATTCGATTAGCTCTACTTAATAAATGTAACAACCGGGAATAATATTTATAATATAATGAGGGATCTTGTTGGTTAGAAAAATCTGAAATCACAGCATTTAATTCTGTATATTTCGCTTCAATTCCTTTCATTTCATCATTTTGAAAAATGTACTTAGGATATGTTACTGAACGATCACTTTTTTCGAGCTTAATCAAGGATTTCAAACTAGCACGCATATTTGCAAAGGTCATGTCCCTATAATCGAAACCACGAGCCTGTAATTCAATTTCAAGTTCATCTTTCTTTAAATGTCTAATGTTCATACTCGGAGGTGCCATGATTATAAATAACAACGAAACAATACAAGCAAATTTCCCCAGTAACCTAAATTCAAACAAGAAATATTCAACAACACACTCTAAAATACTCAACCTCACCCTTGCTTAAAGTGAGCAACAGCGATCAAATAAAAAAAATTCACCTGGCTGCCTGACATTCACACACGTTGGGTGCCAAATTTGCCACCTACTTTATGGGCAGTAGAGATTAGGTAGCAAAATAAAATGGAATAGATGTTTTCAAATACGGGTGGCCTATACATAGGACCATTTGACAGTTGACAATTCTGACGTGAATTAGGCACTTGCCCTAACTTACCCGATAGTCTTGGAGGGCTGCAATTATTCCCCAGCTCGTCTAGCTCAGTGAAGGAGGTCGGGATCATTCAGACAGGAAAATACCCAATTTACTCTTGGCCGGAAAATGTTATACATATAAGAAAAACCCGAATGCGCCACCCTGTATAAGCAGCTCAGTTGTCCTCCAATGATCATACAGCTGCAGGGAGCTTGACTCGATCGGTAAATTTGTCCACGTCAGACTCCACGCAAAGAAATTCCGCAAATAAAATAACAAAGTGTGGCAGACACAGGTTCAAATTTATTTCATTGGACCTCACAGTAGCATTGTACAACTTTCGAATTTTAATCGCCCCAAAAGTCAAAAGACAAGAACAAATGATATTAATAAGTATTATTCGTTACGGCCGACACTAAAATCTTCATAAACGACTCTAAGTTGTAACTTTTGTACCCGATCGCCTTCCTATATATATTCTCTGGCCAAAGAAATCCGGAAATGCGTGTATCGCAAAATATTAGAAAAATTATTGCAACGGTCGAAAATAATCAAAATCAAAATTGGTACGGCTGTTACGTCACAAAGTTCAATCAAGTATACTGGGCATACGTAACCAATAAATTTACATATTAAAAGTAACCTTATAGTAAACGTTTGATAATGTTTGAAATAATGAGACGAATCGAAAGAAAAAAGTAAATTTTGAAATGACTTATCTTGCCAGCGATGAAAAACTTGCATAAGTTGACGGATGTTTACCACCTGATACGGAAGCGGCGACCTCTCGTGTACGACAGCAACGTTAACCTTGGATCTGTAGACGGCGGCGTGTTGATCCCGGAAAATTTGTTCAGAACTGTCCAACGACGAACGATTAAAATGGCGACTTAAGCTTCTCTCCTACGCCATAGCAAGTAGTACTTAACATGGGCGGTTATTTAACCACTCCCCCACAAAATCGTCTCGATGCAATGTGCGAGACGATAAAACTAGGAACCCTCAAACGATGCGAGCGAAAAAGTAGTCTGGCCTTTACTCCGTAAAAACGACTTCTGGTTGAAACACCCAAAACAATCTTATGTTCTCAACCATTAACAGGACGAGTAGACGAATAAATCCAGCCTTCAGCCGTAAACGAAAATTTTCAAAATTCACCAATTTTCACTGATACAATCGTCCACTCAGCTTCAGACGTCCGCCCTTCTTCGAGGTTCAAAAGCAAGAGAGCGGGGATAAATTTTTCTACGCACTCGCATATTAAAGAATGCGGCGTTGCCAAATAATCGTAAATATCGCGTTCGACGAAATAACAACGTTACATTGTTCGTTTTACTGTACCATCTTTTTCATTAAACATCAAACTTAGAAAAGTGTACTTTTAATTAGAGTAATTATATTTGATTTCCATTTCGTGAACTTAATACACCATCAGCGATACTGACGTGATTATGTTGGCGTATGTACATTTCTGTTAGGCGTTACAATCTTGCCAAATTCATTAATCGTCGAAGATCAACGCGCGTTGAAATCTGCCTAAATTAAAACCATTAATCCAGAGCTGTGAGTAGTAATAAATTAAACACCATTCACGTCTGTCAAGATCGATATGCGGGTATTAATTATGTCTGTTAATTATAACGTGGATTCGGATTCGCCGGCAAAGTATTCAACATCCCAGCAAGGGATTTTTTAATAGAAGTTTAAATTTAGACTTGCGCTTTCGTTGATGAACACTGATCACACAGCGATTCGTAAAAGTGATGAAATGTTAAAGATTCAAATCTTTGAAGATGTAGAGCTTCAGCCGCCTGAATAAAAAACAATTTAAGAAGGTAAAAAGGTTAAGAGGATGGATTCGTGTTTTAAATTTGAAACTTTTTTAAAACGTTGAGTCGAAGTTAATTTATATTAACTTGAAAATGACAAGTAATTTGCAAAGTTGTCTAACGTCCTTTGATAATTTATTAACACATTTATATTATAATTCTCCGGACACCGATTAAATCGCTCAATAAACCATGTGTCGCTGTATATCTTGGTAGGTTCTTCCAAATTAAAAAAAATGTACTAATGTTTAAACAGTATAACTATTTTTCTTTCTATTTTAATCACAAGTTAATTGCCTTTCTTTCACTGTTTACTATGTATGCCATCTACTTTTCCATCTTTTGTTACTAAATTGCCTAAATATTGTTAAACTGGTATTTACTTTGGTATCGTTTTTCTTTGATGGTAATTTCCAATTCTGCCCTACATCATTTGGTATCATTTATTATAATTATTAACTTTCGATTCCTAGCTTTTCGTTCTCTTTTGTCCAAACAGTTGATTTCAAAACTCTCACACTTCGAGTGTTCGCTGTTTATTTTCTTTGCTACTAATTCCATTGCTTATCTCCTTTAATTTTCCTTCATAGCTTTTACCACAATTCAGATATCCGCTGTCCGGACAATCATTAGATTCTGACCAGTTCAGATCCGTTGGAAACAATTGGCCTTCAAACTAATGGGGTTGCTAGGGGGGTGGGAGGTTGAAAATTACATCTTTAAATGATGATAAAAAAATTAAAGTCGACGTGTCCGAGCATTTCTGTGAAACATTTTGCCGAACCATTTTATAAAATTAATCTGTTACTCTCGGGAAACGCTGTGTAAGTTTATATGTTGCGCTCGCATGCTTTTATATGAAATGCGCAGGAAGCAATAACCTTTTTGCCGAGAAATTCAATTAGATTTTATTTCTATTCAAAATAAACAAGACAAACTAAAATACACGCATTTTCCAACGTAAATTAACACATACATCGTGTCATCAAATTCATCATCTTAAAACGATAGATGACCAGCTTGCATTTTGAGGTTTTAGGAACGCGTTTGAAGAGATGAGTCGTATAAATTAAAAGTATGCGTTCAAACCGGGAGAAATCAAGTTCCTCCCGGTGTGAAGACGAATTTCTCTTTCGGTCACGCTTAGAAAACTTCTGAGCGAAACGACCGACGGCGTGCATCGATGAATGATATAGGCGGTTTTGTTTCAGACTGAAACGCGTGCTCTAGAATTCTTAAGAGGATCATGATATTACGCCGGAGGCTCGGCTGTTAATTACGTTGGGCGAGATAGACAAAAACTCAGTAAATAAGGTCATTATCTGCATTAGTACAATGTATGCAAATAGGTAGATTTGCTGATTTAATCTTAGTTCCGTCTTCAAATTCTAAAAATGAAGGTGAATTTAAAAACGAAAGGAGGAAAAACTATTGGTCTAAAATACCCTTAAATGAAGAAATAACCCAAAAAAGCGGCAACCGATGCAATATTTGAACTCTTCGCGCAAATCCGGCTTGGAAAAAATTTATAAGTATCTACATTCACCGTTTTATAGCCAATGAGTGAATTTTGGTCACTTTTAAACCATTTACGTTGGGCCAAACAAGTGCAAATCCAACAGGGCTAAATCGGGACTAAAAGTTGGATGGAACATAACTGACCATCTAAGGCAGAAACTCTTTGTGAAAAAAAAAATCTATTTCGTTCTATAAATGAGCTATTGAAGAAGATACGCTAAGTGACTCACATAAAAATCTGGAATTAATTCTAACACTTTTACAACTCCTTTTCGGTGTTCCCTCACGTCCATCCGTTTCTGGTATTAAAATAAACACAGTTAGGACGTTTAACTTTAAAAAGTATTAATGTTGTCTTCAAAACTGGCATTTTAATCCTCGAGGAATTGTTTATATCTTTCAAGGAAAAGAGAGAGACTTAACTCCTGAGTTGTTTGTATCCCTATAGGAATTAGTGCCAAGTGTTCAGTTCCTGAACAATAAGATTATCTGATATACTTTTGCCTTTTAATTTAGGTTTTTTTTTGTATGCGTTACTTAAATATCATGAAATTAGAAAATGTCAGTCCTAGTTTATAATTACTCAAATGTACTTTCACTTGTCGCATTTCGGCCAGTACGGGTCCAACTATTGGATAAAGTCATAAACCACGGCTAGGATCATTTCAGTCCCTTGGAACTTTTTCATTTCTAAAAGCGAAATAATACTTACCTGTAAATTTTGACTTAGATACCTTAGAACGCCGTAGACAAAATATAAAATGGATGAAAATTGGAAACCCATGAGTTCAAGACCATTTTATGGAAATAGTTTTTATAAACTTAGAGATATTCCAAGTGATAGTGACGATTCCGTTCTAGCGGAAGATATTGATGAAATTCCAGAATATCGGAACGAGGGTTCAATCTCAAGTGAATTTTGATGTCCCATTGAGCATTTTTGTAAATAGTACTTCTACAAACCTAAAGCATAACAAATTAGCGTGGAAGGAAATAGAGACCTTTACAAATGACGATAATGTACGGTTTTCAGGTAATATTGATTTACCAGAAGAAGTTTTAGAACTTGTTACACCTTTTGCCACTTTCAAACTCTTCTTTATTAATGAATTTCTGCAAATGATAGTAGATATGTCAATGCTTTATTCCGTTCAAAATAATCCAAATCGCCCTTTTGTCACTACAATTGAAGAAATACAAAAATTTATTGGAATTTGATTGTGGATGTCAATAATAAAATTGCCCGGAACAAGACAGTATTGGTCAGCAGACACACGAATTTCCCAAGTTGCGGATAGTATGGCAGTCAACGTTTCCAAGAAATAAAAAGATTTCTACACTTCAACAACAATCAGCAAATGCAAAATAAAACTGAAAGAATTCAACCTGTTATTGACCATATTTAGTCGGTATGTAGCAAAATACCAATGGAGGAAAATTTATCTTGCGATGAACAAATAGTTCCTTCCAAGGGGAAAATGTCTATCAAGACATACAATCCAAAGAAACCCCATAAGTGGGGTTATAAATTATGGGTACTGTCTGTCTGAAGTTACTGGTTTTTCCTATGATTTCGAATTATTTACGAGCAAGGTAGAAGAAAGGAGAAGGGAAAAATATTTTGGTTCCGCAAGCATTGTTGTTCTCAGAATGAGTAGAAACATACCAAGAAAGCTGCATCACAAGTTATACTGTGATAATTACTTCACAAGCATTCCTTTATTCTCCTATTTGTCACAGAATAAAATTGATTGTGTAGGAACTGTGAGAACTAATATTATCGGGTTGTAGTTTTCCCATGGAAAAAGTTTGGAAACAAAAAGGTAGAGGCTCCTACATAGAAAAAGTAACTAAATATAAAAACCAACAAATGAAGGCTGTGCAATGGTATGACAATAAAACGGCGAAGTTGCTCTCCACTTTTGTTGATAGTCAGCCATTACACAAAGTCCAAAGGTTCTTCAAAGCTGACAAGGCTAAAAAGGATATTAATTGCCCACACATCGTAAAGGTGTACAACCAACACATGGGAGAAGTCGATCTTCTTGACTCCTTACTTAGTCTTTATAGAATTCGTACCAGATCCAAGAAGTGGTACCATAGGCTATTTTTTCACATGATAGACATCGTTGTCTTAACTCGTGGTTGCTATACAGAAGGATAGCACAGTACCATAGTAAGGATCAACCTCAAAGTCACGGAGAAATAACTCTACTAGGTTTCAAAACCGAATTAGCGAAGGTACTTACTACGTTAGGGGCAAATAATGCAAGTACGAAGAAACCCAGCACTGTTTCACAAGAGCCCCAGCAGACAAAGAAGAAATCTAAAGGAATTCAGCCCTCGTATGAAACGAGATTAGATGGTATTAGTCACTGGCCTCAACATTCTGAACATCGAAATTGTTGCCGTTTAGAAGGTTGCAATGGAAAAAGCAGAATGCTTTATGGCAAGTGCAAAGTATATTTATGTTTATATGACAAAAAAAATTGCTTTGTTAATTATCATAATGTAAAATATACGAACTGAATACATATTTTTTTCAATACGTATTAATAATGTTAGCACATTGCACAGTGTTCCCAAATGAACCCAGAAGGAAAAAAAATATATAAAAATATTAAATATGAGAATGGAATTTTTTTGCTATTTTTTATGTATTAACTGCGTCAAGAGAAATTACATAATTTTTTTTATTTTGCAAGATCAAAAATCGTGCAATATAGGGTTAACTTTTAATTCAAGTACTCCAAAGAGTACTTTTTTAATATTGAATATTTTATCCCTTGTTCTTTTGTGTGGAAATAATTGAATTCCTCATTGTTCTAGAAAAAAGATGTCCATAAGGCTTTGGAAATATTTCCCGGTAAATGAGACTTGTATCATCTATGATGTCATTTGTTATTATATCACAATTTTTTTACCCACTTTTTGTTATTACGTTTAATGCGCAAATAAACAAGCATTTACCGCAGTTGGTAAGCATATACTAGTCATAACTTATAATGAGAACGTAAATCAATCCCTTACCTCATACATCAGAATTTACCAATAAATGAAAAGTAAATAATAAAATAACATTTTTACTTTTTTTGCATTCATTACGGCCTTGACTTTTACCAATGCAGTATTTTTACTGCAATATTTTACTATTTAGTGCAATTTGTCTCCTACTTATTGAATTAAGGAATTATAGATAATATATTTTCTGTATGGTGTTAAACAGGAGTTGAGCCTAGATAACAATAACACTAAACTTTATCCTTATTGTAACATCGATTAAGAGGATAACCATTTATCCCAAAAACATTTATGTGCGCATATAAAACAAAGAGGTAAAAGTAACTAAAAACGATTTCGAAACAAATAGATAATTTGAATGTGCAGGAATTCTACAATACTTTCGTGCTCCTTTAATTAAACAAGAATAAAAAATTGAAAACCTTCATAACAAATATGACAAAACTGAACACATTTTTTTACATGATTCTGGCATAAATTTTTTGCGCTGTTAATTAATTTGATCGAAAATGAAGAGGAAACGAAAGAATTTTATCGTAAAGTTACGATAACCTTAACGAGTCGTGACTGTATCTTGTTCGTCAACTTAAACACGAAAGAGATACGAATAGATAACATCGAAAACATTCGGACAGATGTGACCGACTTTGAACATTGTATCAAAAGAAGTCCTTAATTTATTCATAATCATCGCAGAACCATTACTAAAATAAAAATCATGTCCTTAAATAAATCTTATACAAAAAAAGTTAACAAATAATATAATAAATTAAAACTCGTTTAGAAATTTACAATTTTTAATTTGCCTAATTTATTATTATACATCGTGTTTCATTGAAGATGCATTAAACTTGAGGGACACGTTTCTTACAATATTTGAAACAAAATATCTTAATAAAAAATTTTAATCGGAGCAAGTTGAAATTTGCATAATTTGGAGTCGATGTTTTTTGAAATACTGTAGCACGCGGAATCGCAAAACAAAACCGGCGATCTAAATTGCATTTATGAATGGTACACAGCTGCAGGGGGGTAATAAATCCATAAACAGCAAAGACATTTATGTCTAGATTTTACTTTGCCCTTGACCAAAAGCTCGGTGTATTCAAGTTTGCCACGAGTTCAATGCAGCAGCGATGTGAAATCGCGTGGATATTTAAACTTATTTAATTTAGTCATAAATTACGAATATGGGGCTATGCAAAAATATGCCTTTAGTATGTATGTTGTCGCACATTGCAAATTGTTATTAAAATAAAATTTGTCGAATCTTGTAAAAAAAAATAATTATTTTTATTACATTATTATTACAAGAAATGATTTGGGTAAAACCAGGTACTTGGGCGCTAAATTTCTGCGAACGATTTCATGAAACGGTGAATGTCAATAATAAATTCTTAAATAAGCGCAAACTACTAAATGTTTGAACAATCTTAAAATTCTTCAATTAACAATTAGAAAATTCGCATTAAATGGAGAACAGAAAATAAACGACTAATTATTATTTTTATTGATCGCCAACAACCATGATGTTTTAGAGGCAATTAACCAATAAGCCAATTTCGTATGTGAATGAGTAACAAACCATTCATTTTCATTTAAAGTCCATCCTAAAAATATGCGACTTTGCTTTCCCTTCGATTTTCTCTAAATTTATTCATTACAGAGAAAATTTTACAAAGAAACTTATCTTTCTTTTCCCGACATCTAAACATACAAAATATAAGTTTGATGCATCTTCAATGAAACACTCAGTTTATGTCTTATACTCAACTGATAACGCATTGACAAATGTTTAGAATCTCTGGCTGAGTGCCGGCTGAGTCACAATAAGTGTTCAAAATTCCTTCCTTCGGCCACTCGTAAACACAAATCTGCCCGGCGAAGTTATAATATCACAAGTGTTATGAAACATGTTTTGTTGTCGAACAGAGAGAAATGCGGCGTTAATACGATCGTTCAATTCTGGGAACGTGTTGGTTTCTTCTTCGTATACCAACGCTTTTACGTGTCCTCACAGATAATAATCTAGCGGATTTAGATCAGGTGAACGTGCAGGCCACCTGATCGGCCTGTTTCTTCCAATCCATCTACCAGGAAAAATTTCGTCGAGGTGAGCACGTACTTCTCGTCTAAAATGAGGTGGAACCCCATCGTGCATAAACCACATCGTTGCTCTAGGATTTAAGTTCACATTCTCGAGAAGTTCCAGTAGATTAGTTCGTAGAAAATTTAAGCATTGGAGACCATCTAAACGGTTCGGCAAGACGAACGGGCCGATTAAATTGCCGTTTAGAATACCTACCCACACGTTAACAGAAAACCGTTGTTGAAAATGGCCGCGACGAATTGCGTGAGGGTTTTCCTCAGCCCACAAATGCATGTTGCGAAAATTGCATACCCCATCTCTGGTAAAAGTAGCTTCGTCGGTAAACAGGACATTATGAACAAAATTCGCTTTTGCCTGTTGTTTATGCAGTAACCAACGACAAAATCGTATGCGTAGAGTATAGTCGGCTGGTAGCAAAGCCTGACCTCTTTGAATATGGTATGGATGTAATTGTTGTTCGCGAAGAATGCGCCAAACAACGGAAAACGATAAACGCGTTTGTCTTGTACACTTAACGAAGGATGTTCCTCGATAAATTGTAGTATTTCTTCTTCTCTGTTTAGGATGCGTTGTGGACACTGCCGTCCTCCACCTCTTCCGCGACGTGCCCTTAAATTTCCAGTATCCCTCGCACTTTGCACAACAGAGAGAAATGTGGCACTGGTTGGCAAATGTCGGTTTGGAAAATGCTGTACATACAAACGTCTTACCACTAATGCGTTTTGCCCACTTTCCCGTACACTAGAATCATGTCAACAATCTCACTATTTGTAAATTCTGCCATTTTTTCAGTAAATTTCCGTGCAACCACCTCAACGTACACCTTCAAACTACCCGGCCCGACCGGCGATGACTAACAATAAATTACATCACTCATATTCTTCGCAAACATCATAAATTTAAACCACAGACGTTCAAACGGTTTACCCGTTCGACAAAGTGATTTATTTTCTCGAAAATTTAACACTTTGATAAACAAAAAATGGTTCATTCTATTCATTTTCATGCAAACTTTCATTATTTAATTTATTTTCAGGAAGTAACGTAACACCCTGTATATACAGTAAAACATCTTTAAGAAGGACATTACGGTCATTACGGTTTTGTGTTAAATTAAGGGAAATGTCAGAAGGAAGGAATGACAACGATTAATCGATTAAGACTGTCCGTTTAAATTTTACTGTATCTTGTTTTTTTGAATCATTTTTTAATCATGTAATTAATTCAACAATAGCAAAAAGAATTCTCGTGTAATTGTATAAATCAACTGACGTTAACGTCTTACTCTAAAGGATTTGATTCACATAGAGTTTACATATCGCCAAGAGGTATAATGATGAATGTAAAGATTTCGTGAAGTCGAAAAATTTATCGGCTATAATTAAGTCGGCCAGTTTAATTATGGTTTTCGCGTCGGAAGCAGTCATTAGTCAAGTTTTTTTTCCTGCTCATCGCCGTTTACAACTCGCGTAAATCAGTATTCGTTATCAATTAATACCAGGTTCGTGCTGCCGCTACCGCTGTTAGTTGGCTGAAATACCATAATTCAAACGATCGACTAATCCGGTTCGATTTATACAAATTACCTGTGTTTCGGAGAGCAATACTACTTAAAAGTGAGCGCGGGATGTCGTAAGTTATTTTTTGCTTAGAAATCACAAATAAAATATTCACGATGAATTTTTCTGTAATAGTTATGACTTGAATTGTTATTGCGATTATACATACGAGATTGAAGGTGGCATTAAATTAACTCCAGGGTCGGCAAGAATGAGGCTTGCTCTAATTAATCGCCTTGACTTTTTTTGTTAATGAAGCCTAGGACTTTTACTGTGTTTTACTTTTCTTGAACGTGTTGAAATCTTGAACGTAACTGTCGGAGAAACGCATTAATAAATCTATAAATAGACTTTTCCTTGAAGAAATTTCCATTTATGATCAAGAGGACCTGTAAATTCATTGAATATTGTGGAATTTAAAACTAAAAAATACCCAACTATCTGTCAAAATAAAAAAATCTGACGAAGAAATATTTTGTTTCCACGTTTGCTACACCTTTTTGAGAATCATGCCGCCATTTACTTGCATATTTTCTGCCTAAAATATATTACTTTGCATACGCCTATCCACAAGCAAGTCTTGCGTAATCTATGGTAAAGTATAAGGACAGTATTTCTCTGAAATATAATATGACAACGAACAGTTTGGATGTTACATAAACAAAAATTATTTAGATTGAAAGTATTGATATCCATATCACAAAAGAAATTTGCATATAGTGAAGTAAATTTACCGTCTTCGTTATTGCTTAATGGTTTTTTTAATGAAACGAAACACTTTTATACTTTTTATATTTGCCGTATCTCATTTACAAATTACCTACAATCACCGCAAAAGTGGCGTCCATAAATAAACAAAATACTTTCTAACGTTCAGGCGAGAACTTGTGTGACCACAACAACCAATAAATTCTCTGCCAAGATTCGAATAAAGTGTAAATATTAATTCCGACGGATATTAATTAATTATTATACGGTATATCTTCGCCGATTGAATTAGTAATACTGCAGAAGTCGCAGAGAATCCGTCAGCTGGCGACGCGCGAGCTTCGGGAATACCGTTAAAGAAACATCTGACGTTTCATTACCATAGGGCACTCGGTACATCCCAAATAAATCGGCTGGTTGTTTACTCTGCTATGTATGTACGCCTTCTGCTTTTATTTACTGCCCCGATTTACCGTTCGAATACTCCACGAAACCTGATACGACTCTTTAAACTGTAATATGTGCCAATGGAGCGATTGTCCTCTCTTGATGCCACAGATAATTATTAGCTTGTTTATTACAAGACGAGTCTGCATTTTATCGCTACCAGGTTGTTATTCAGAACACACAGATACTTAGTTAGCCAGTTGTGGTTAGTTTAACAACGAGATTACTTCAACAGTTTAAGTTTATGAGATCCATTTTATGTAATGGATATTCACATGTTACTTACGACATCTTACTTTATGCAAATATTCGTTTGAAATTTATTTTAAATGTGACATAATTAGCTAATTACAGACTAAATGACTGCATGAAATAATAAAAAAGGGCCAAAATTTACTTTGCACTTTTGAAAAATCGGAAAAATTCGTAATCGAATAGCTTCGATGCACCGAGCTCACGTTCTTGGTGTCCAAGTTGTGTTGTTCTATTTCTGTTTTATACTTACGTACACTACCACTTCGAAGAATTACGCTTTGTAGCAAACGAACATTCTCCACATCGCTAACGAGTCGATAAGCAGAGTTGTAATAACGGAACAGTGTTTTTTATAAAGTCAGATTACATTCCATTTATTTCCCATAAAAATCTTTAAAAAAAACTGGACGTAAAAATTACTTCTCAGTGTAATTTTTTGAAATTCAAATTTCTTTTGTGTATTTCTAGATTGAATTTTCGAAGTATCTTTTGTTCTATTTCTAAAAAGTGTTTTTAAGAAATAACAAAAATAAAAATGTAAGTAAAATGTTTCTAAACAAGAAGAGTTTTGTAATCATTTAACATTATTCAACTTCATGCCTATAGGTTCCCAAAAATTGTTTTAAAATAAAAATGTGAACTATGAGGGAAATAGGCTTGTCTTATGTTTAAAGCGCGTCTGTATAGTGTTTTGAAAAAAACTAAAGTAATCCAATAAGGCGGTTGATTATATCCTTACATACAAGTATATCCGATCATCGTTTCTTGGAATGTACAAAAGAGGAGTTTCAAATGGCTTTCTCCGTTGCCGCGTACTATGAAATCTGAACTTAAAGTTCGGAATTAAGAACAGAGTTACGTGAGTTTAACTAACTTACAATCAACTATGCCAAGTATACTCTTCAAGTTTTTTTTTTCAAAAATTCCAAAATTCCAAGGAAAAAATGTGAAGAAATCTTGAATCAACAAAAAAACTTACTCATCTTGGTACGAGGAATAGCGGTAGTTTTACTGTACATGAAATATGTAGGCGCAGTTTATAAAAGTAGAGGAATTCATATCTCGAAACTAGTAAGAATGCGAGAAGTTGATGAAACTGCAAAAAACATGAAGAAGTCGCACGACGAGGTTTAAAAATGCAAGAAGTAATGCGGAATTACAATTACTGATTTATAGAAGTTAAATTGTATCGCTTTTCTAAGAATCCGCATAGCACCAATATTATTTTTTGGTATTTATTAAAAGTGAGCTATAATCTTTTATTGATTAATCAAATATTTGCATAAGAAAGACAATTTTGCCTTTCTTTTTCAAAAAACTCGAAAACTCTTATGAAAAAAAAATATATTAAAATATTTCCAGAAGTCTTTTATAACTCTGTAAAGTCTTATATTCTTAAAAGATGACCGAAATATCAAAATATATTAAAAACAATCATACATAATCATGTATGCAAAATTAATAATTTTTCTGCACACTTCTAATTTATAACAGAGCAACAAAGGGATTAGAAACAATATAATTGTCTTACTAACGTGCCAGGGAATACACTTCTGGACAAAATTGAAAATTGTGAAAATACCATAAAGAACAAATCGCAAAACCAGATAATTACTACATTATTTAACTAGTAAATACACACAACATTCAAAATTCAATCAAAATATAAATTAAATCAATCAACAAGACAAATCATTAGCATAAAACTACTAATAACGCGTGTATCCGCCTCTGGTAGTTAAGTATACTTTCACCCTTCTTGGCGTACTTCTAATGAGACCTTTTGGTATCGTTCTTATATAAGCAAATTAGAAGAGTTACTGGAGGGACAGAAAACTATTAACTCGCCAGCTCAACTGATTCCAGTGGTGCTCCATGGGATTTAAACCCGAGCTTTTTGATGCCCTTTTAGGCACTCAATATTTACTCTTCGTAAGGCAGTTGTTATAATATCTTGCATTGCATCTTAGTTACATTATCTTGCATTAAAATAAAGCCTGGACCAAAATTTTCAGCATATGGCTGTAAGTCGTATACAATAAACATCATCCCTATATCTTGATGTTGTCAGTAATCCATTGCGCACAATAACTTATTCTGTACGACTTATCATCAAATATTATCCACCAAATTTTTCAACTCCTTCATTACTGAAATGCATATACCTCTCATCTGGTCTTCACAAAACGAGAACACAACGACCGTTATAGAAAAAGTGGAATCGGGACTCATCAGAGAATAAAATCGAGCTTTCCTGCCTTTCATTCCATTCTGGTGCTTAAACAAAAAATTAAACTTCTTTTAACCTCTTTCGTACAGTATTTGCCGATAGTTCCTTCCCAATAGTGAAGCACAGATTATTTTTTAACTCTCAGGATGTTACAAAACGTTCCCTTAAAGCCGTAGCGATCTTCTCTGACAGTTCTTTTCCTTTTAGCATCTTGTCTTCTTCTTCTGGTAAAAATACCAGCGGTTGTGTGGTTAATTTGAGCTACTTCTTCGACTATGATATAGAGTCCAGGCACAATTTAGGAAGAATTAAACTTGAAATCCTCAGGTAGCATAGTTTACTATGCCAAGACAACTGAAAACTGTTTTTTACTCGTATCTTTATTACCATCGTATGCCATTACTAATTTCTAAATGGCGTGATAACAAAATAACATAATAAATAAATTACATGAGATTTTCATAAAGTTTTCTTCGTGGGCATAGTTCCTTAATCTGGAGTCGAGTTGTCTGCTGCAAAATCTTTCTAATTCAGTTGATGATTGTCTTTGTTCACTCTCTTAAATATACATCAAAATACTCCAAAAGTTTCCCCAGAAGAATGTTGCCGAGTGAGTGGATAGATCGTCCAGAATCTTCAGGATCGTTCAATAATACACTCACCGGCACAAAAAGCGATTCACTGTTATTTTTTAAAATAAATTATCTGAGGACACCTTTTGCCCATTTTTTTCTGCTCATCAGTGAATAGAACATTTTCAATAACTGGGAGAGTCATGATCATCATGGTAACTAAATTCTTTTGTTTAAATAAATTATTGAAAGTATCTACACCATTGTCAATATTGTGTTGCAGTTGATTTTTTGTTTTCCAAACGTTTCCTAAAGACTTAATTTAATAAGTTGATTACATTTTGTCATTAATAATTTTTTTTCATGGCTATTAATGCAGTGGATGCAGCAAGAGTAATTACTTTGATTCAGAATGGTCGGTCTCAACGTTGCATTGCACAAGTTCTTGGAACTTCTCAATAATGTGTCTCCAGAACGTGGAAGAGATTCTTGGAAACTGAATTTCACAATCGACGCCCTGGAACAAATCGTCAAAGATGTACAAGCGCTAGAGATGGCGATTTTCTTACCCTAACAATTCTTCGCAACAGGACTTTGACTGTTGTTCAAGTCAGAAATCGCTTTGCAGAGATTCGAGATGTGCATGTAAGTGACAGAACGACAAAAAGACGCTCTAATGAAGCTAATTTAATGGCAAGAAGACCTGCACATGGCCCAGAGCTTAACCCACAACATAGAGTAAGCGGACTTGCATTTGTTCGTGAACATGTTCATTGGAATATTGGGCAGTGGAGCCAAGTACTCTTCACTGATGAGTCCGGCTTCTGCTTACGAGCAGCAGATCGTCATAGAAGAACATGGAGAAGGACCGGCGAACGGTATTCTCAATGTAATATTGTTTCCAGACTATCTTTAAACGGAAGTTCGATTATGGTGTGGAGCGGTATTTCTGCGAACGCACATACAGACCTTGTTGTAATAAATAGGGGAGTTATGTATGTACTTTGAAAATGTTCTTCAAGATCATGTGATACCCTTTGCCCCTTTTATTGGCGACAATTTTATGTTGATGCACGATAATGCACGGCCACATGTTGCCAGAGTTGTTAATGAATTTCTTGACGCTGTTGGTGTTAACCGAAGCAGTGGCTCCCGAGAAGTTCCGACATGAATCCCATCGAACATATCTGGGACATGTTAGGAAGGAATATTAGAGCAAGAAACCTCGCCCCAGCTACCCTAGAAGAATTATCAATGGCGCTTCAGCGAGAATGGAATCAACTTGACAATTTAGCGATTAGGCATTTGATGGAGTCTATCCCACAACGTATGCAGGCTGTAATATAGGCTCGCGGAGACAATACTCGATATTAATTAATTAGGAAGATTGAAATTTTGTATTTTTCTTTAAGTTACAATTTCATCAATTTTGAAGTTTTTATTACTTTTATTAAAACCTTGTTTGGTTTTTTTTTATTTTTGGCCTTATTTGATGTAAATCAACTAAGAAAACTATACAAATAACAATTATCAGTCAAAAATTATATAAAAAAATTTATTGTCCCAATGAATTACACAAACCTCAAAGTGAGTCGCTTTTTGTGCCGGTGAGTGTATTTTATTATACTTCGTTTCATGAACCCTGTTCTTCGATGAGGTGGTCAAAATGGTGGCTGCGCTAATGACCCGATTATCTTCATCTGCTATCTGGTGCACTAGAAAACTAATATCCATCTATAGTAAAAATTTTGGCGCCATATCATATTGTAAACGCCAGAAATGAACCTCCGAAATCACTTTAGTTGACGATCCTCTTTATTCTTTTTTAGTTCTGATAAGATTCCCAAAAGTTGCTACTAGGAAGGATATTTGCAGAACTAACTGTTGTTTGTTCTCTATTTTTATGATCTGTTTTGTTCTCTTTTGTTTGTTCTCTAATTTTTATACAATTACCACTGCCTAAAATTACATGAAAATAAATTGCTAATTAATTCACTAGAATACTGTTAGTAGCCCAGTAAGGCAAGTGTGTTAACCCAAACTTTAAATTACATACGAACATGTGATGTAAAGTGTTTCACGCAGAATGAATATGTGTATGTGTAACATAAACTTAAATACATGCCAATCTTTCTGTCAGTTGCAATTAACACATAGTTCCTTCACGGACAATTATTAAAATGACTTTAATTCAAATAATGACAAGTTTCTGCTCTACGAACTTCCCATTTAATATAGAAGAAAATCAGAACTAATCAGTTAACAGTTTATAGAAATTGATTCCGTTTCGAATCGGTAATTTTGCTCACATTTGCCGTGCATGTTTAACAAGGCCTAATAAATGCAGCATAACAAGGGCATCGAATTTCAGTGTCGTCCATGACATAACGATTTCACGTTACGACGGCGTGACCAAGGAGCGTAACGTCGAGCACAAAGTGTGACACATTCACGTCTCTCGATTCAACTGCTCGTATAATCGACATCATAACATCCACTACTGACCGAAAAACTGCAGACGGCCTCAGTTTATCTTGTCGTGCAAGCATCATCCCGTCTAAGTGAGCCTGACATGTTGTGATGATGATATATGTTCACACACACATATTTTACCAAGGAAGTTTTCTTGCAATCAGACACTATCCTAGATAATAATTACATTTAAAATATCAATATTTATAAATAATTGATCGTAAGAACTTGGTACTCTTTAAATAGCATAATGAATTTTATTCGAAACTTTTCTAATTGCATGTAAGTTACCTTCTTAAAATTAAAAATGCGATAAGGAAACGCCAAAAAATGTTAGTTTTTAATAAAAATAACTAATTAAAATTGCGTAAGGCATAGTAAAAAACATTCCATTTATGTAATATTTAAATCGGTGAAAGGTAAGCGCAAGCTTATGCATAAAAATTTTGTTGTTTTCCCGAAAATGGAGATGTTAACTCGGAGATTTCAACGATAGACTGGGACACATACCGCAAGGAATTGCAAATGACGCTAAGCTGCGAACGTTAGAATGCAACGAAATAAGACTTCATTATACTCTTCCATATACATGAATGTTTATGTCCTTTTGTTTTTAAAATTCCTGCATATTTACTTTTTATGAAATTAGAATTTTAAATCGACTTGCATTACACAACGCTTATCCAAATACTAAAAACATTTCAAGCGACTGGTGAAAGACGTTTAATTTCAAATTCAGGGCACATTGAATTTGACTGGAAATTTTTCTTGCAACGCATGAACGTAAACGTCTTCCGATTTTTGTTGTTTTAATCACGAATATTTAAATAAGAGAACGGCAAGAACGAACACGTAGATATTATGCATAGTACATAAATCTAATGTAGGCAATTCGTTATAAATCTCACTTTCTACCCTGTTACTTAACCTCGCGTTTATGAATATGCAATCGGCGATTACCGACTTCGGAAAAATCGCGCCCGATTAAATGCAGGTACGTGAGCGTTTGCATTTACCGCTTAAATTATTATTAAATCGCGAACGGCTCGGTTTTGTCGACATTCGCGGTAAAAAGTGCTTGTAATTTGATATGCTCGGCTTGTCACTTGAACACCTCGACAGTTAACTCGGTTTGTGTGATTAACCGTTTAATTACTTGGCGTCTTTAATTTTAATCATCCTCCCAGTAAAGTATTTGATGCTTAACGAAGTCGTAAACACTTTTGTTGTGATTTAGTGAAATTTTATTAATTGATTAAAAACTAATTCAAAGACACATTATCATTTGGTGAGTACATACGACAATTTATTAACCAACAAACATTCAATTGAGTTGCCTTTAATGTAAATAGGATTTCTAATGATAAGAACATATTATCTTTCTTCAATTATTTCTTTTTAGCTGTTTCTCTTATTTTATCGATCAGATTACACCATTCATTTCTTTTCTTATAAAATTTAATTCAATTCGAAACTTTAAAACAGGTTCGGAAATTCTTTTTAAGCAATGAAACTTGAAGATATTGTTCTTAGAAAATCTCCTGCACTAATTACGTTTGAATGTAGACAACTTTCAAGCTTTTCACTGCATAAAAGCTGCGAGCAAAAAGTCAAGGATCCTAAGTTGCTGAATGTTATTTTTTTATTGTGACTGTCTATAATTTATTCATTCGCTTTTTTACAAATTGAATGATGAAGTAGATGATGAAATCTAAGTTTCATGTCTGTTTAGACTATTTTACGTTAATATAATTTCGGTATTTAAAATTGTATATATTTTAGTTTTAATTATGTAGCAAGTAGTAAGTTTAAAAAGTACACATCTGCGGCCAGGGTCATTTCGGGCCTGCTTTTTCGTGAACTCTTGCGACAAGTGCCCTTACATCTGGTTTTATCGTCGTAGAGCTTTTATTTATCGTTGAGTCTTTTTGTCTTTATTAGGGGACTAGAATGACAACTTCAGTCTAAGTTGGTTTATTTTAAGTTGTTTATAAAGGGTTTTGCATTTTGTATTTTATACGTAAAATAAAATACAGATATCGTGAGAAATTTAAGATCATTTTTAGTTTGGTGTAAAGTATAGTGAATACCGTTATTAACGGAACACAATGTTATTCAAATCTCCTCCACGGAAGCGCTCAAATTTAGTGAATCGATTATTTCCAGAAACGAATCAGTCAATTATCCTCCTCACTCTTGCGATTTAACACCACTAAACCTCTCTCTGTGGGCTTATGTTAAGTCGTTCATTTACGCCAACAAATCAGCAACGTTACGACTTGCAGACCAACATTGTACTTGTTATTGCTGACATTCGACCCAATTTATGTAAAAAAGTCATGGATATTTGGATAAAACGGACGCATTCCTATCAGAGTTTCCGTGGAAGACATTTGAATGATGTTATGTTCCATCAATAACGATATTAACTGTACTTTAAACCGAACTAAAAATGATCTAAATTTCTCACGATATCTGTATTTTATTTTACAAACAAAATGTGTCGTACCTAATGCAAAACTCTTTATTTCTAATTCAGTTATTGTTTTATAAAGAGTGTAAATTTAAGAGAGCCCCTATTTTAAGTGCTTAGAAAACGAAATTTAATAGTATTTTAGCTTTAAAGAAAAAATAAATCTGCACACGTTTCACCAAGTTGTCGATTATTCATTGACACATTTGTACTGAAACAGTCGCAAGAAGTTTCGTTGTTACCACATAATCACGACATTGCATAGCTGGGTTTTGACCTCGCATTATCTTTTAACTATTCCAGTGTGTCTGGACGATTTATAGATAACCCCAAAGAAAGTAATCAAGAGGCGACAAATCGGGTGAACGAAGAAGTCAAAATTTGTCTCCTTTTTGCGATATTAAACGGCAAGAAAACATTTACCTCAAAACATTTGAAGAGTGTGGTTTAACACCGTCTTGCTGAACCCATGCAGTATCCACAGCTAAAGCCAACTAGTGTAAGAGCACCCATAAGAAGATTCCGAACAATATCAGCTATGTACACTTTGTTCCTCTTGAACAAAAGCCGCATCAAACAGTAATGAGTGCAGAGGCTGTTGTAAAAGAATTTGACGGTTGTTTTCGGATGCTCTATAGCATTTTGTTCGTTGCCTACACTTTATGAAGTGTAGCGTGCGAACATCCAATTTGTTGACAAAATTGTCGCAGTGACTGCTTGCTGTTATTCCATAAATTTTTTCTTATTCGAAGCTCGGGTGGCAGATATCGTCATTGGCGTATGTTTTCATTGGCGACGGGGGTCAGTCGCTTGAGGTGTCGGATGAAAGACAGGTGGTACTAGTATCCGAGATGAGCCGTAGGAGACCATCCTTTGAGGTGTCGGGCCACTTGTTCGGAAGCCTAGAATCTGAGATGAAGACCGGTGCAGACCACAAGCCGACCAACCTTAAAACTAGCCTGTCTAGCTACTCAATCCTACGTTCGTGGGGAACGGACGCTGGGGCTAGATGTTTGCGTAAGCGATCTCGACGGTTACTCATCAAACGTTGCGAGGGATGGCTGGACTGGTCCCTCCTCATGCTGGGCTATGTGCTGGAAGGCGGGCTGATGCCCGGAGGCCGGGTAATCAGTAAAGCGACCTTCCCCACCATCACCCTGCCGGGTAAACGGATATCGCCTCGTATTTAGAGTCGATGCGGATCAGTCGCTTGAGGTGTAGGGCGGAAGGCATGGGGTACTAGTATCCAAGATGAGCTTGTAGGGGCCATCATTTGAGGTGTCGGTCCCCCATGTACCGAAGCCTAGGATCCGAGACGAAAACCGATGCAGACCACACGCCGTTTACCCTTAAAACTAACCTGTCTAGCTACCCTATCCCACGTATGTGGGTAACAGAAGCTAAACTAATACATAGTTAATTATGGTGATTCGTTTTCTTTCTTTCTTGCTTATTATTATGAAATCAAGTTTTCTTGCCAGATGAAAATTATTATTATTATGGTACACTGGCGAAATATTTCGACGTGTACAACTAGTTTCAAAATCTAGTGCTATTCGATGTAACCATTTCTCTCTTCAGCCACAACGTAATAACATTGCAGCTTCATTAGAATTTGAAGCAAAAAAATATATAAAATGCTAATCGTAAATCAGGCTTTAGACGATTCGTAAATCGTAAATCAGGCTTTACCGATTTGCGGTAAAATTTTTAAAACTTTCTATGTGCTTTGATAGCACGCTTAGCCGTCTTGTATGGGGTGACTTATTAAGCAGCAAACTGGCTGCAATTTATCATTCCTAATGCAATTTTGTGTCAAAAAGTTATCGCAAGATGTCGCGATTCAAGCCATTTATAAATATTTACATTTAGAAATTGATGTCTTTCACTGCAGCTACATAAATTTAAAGTTGGGAACAAATATAATTTGTGTGTGCAATGTTCATTGCATGGCATTGCGTCCATGTAAAGTCTTGAGCTACAAATTACAGAAGCCACTGTTAAAAGTCGGCAACAATCGCAATAACATATAGTTGATAAGAACTCAATGTTAACCACTACCAAGGACTTTTGTAGTCGACCTCCACCTTCAAGTGTTTTCCATACAACAAAGAATTGATGTGGATTTAACTATTCAAAAATTCTAAAAAAAATTAATAATGTTTATAACAAAAGAATGCCTGAAGGCCGTATAAAAAATGTTTATGTTTCTATATCGTACAGTAACAATTTAGGGTCTAACTCAGGAAGCTGTGGTTAAGTGATATCCACACGTTTTAGAGATACCTGTATAGAAATGAAAAAGACTTTATTTGGAAAGCAAACATCTATGCAATTTACTAAAGAGTAACATTTACAAAATGAAAAGTATATAATTAATAAAACGTATTTCTTTAACCTGATAGACCAAGACATTAACAGAATTAGATACAAAATTAAAAATAAATTAACTTAAATTCAAAATCAAAAATATCTTACCATCTAAACCTGGGAAAATACAACTCAAATTAAAAAGTAATAGATTCAATAGCCTAATACGAGTATCACTGTTTTATTCACCTTCCAATGTGAAAAAAGGGAATAAATTTGTTAATTCTAACGAGTCTTCAAAAAAACTTGTATTTTTTTTATTAAGTATCCGAATGTGTCGGTATTTACAAGCTTTGGACGTAGTAAAATCATGATCACTTCACCTACATTTACCTTGTAATATTTCATTAATGATTTTAGTTTAATTGCCTCATTAAACGACACTCGTCGCTGCACATAGGGACCGTCCCGTTATAATAATTAGTTGAAATGGGTTGACGAGAGTAAAAATCCGAGGTGCACACGCCCGAAAAAAGTGCATCGTAACCGGTTACACGATCGAGAGAAGGTTTTACAGTTGTTCCAGAAACAGGAAAAACGAAAGACAAGTATTCCAACAGCTGTAGGGGCCCTCAACGTTATAACGGGATCCGAGTTCAGTCGGTTTTTTCACTTCACCTTGTAGGTGTGTCCCAAATAGGACATTAATAATAAATAATCGAGTCGGAGTTTGCTGATCGCAATTTGCAATTACGGTTTCTGGTAAATGGGATTTATTAGGTTGTCTTCGGATAGTAGATTGAATGACATTAACTTCAGACACAGAAAACCAGCCACTGAAACAATTGTATGCACATACGTTATTGTGATTCTGTATAATAATTATGTAATAGTTTCATAATGTTAATCGAGTTTGTTCAGCTAATGCCATGACATTTTATCGGTGTTTTGCCTTTCTCTCGGTTATAATTCCTAATGACGTCCTCTTAAGTGCCCATCAAACGTACGAAGGCATACGAAGGCTAACGAACAGTTAGCTTGGCAATGCAAGTCGATGTTTTTTTTTTTAGCAAATCAAACTGCGATGTTGTATCAATTAAAGCAAACGGTACTAACTCATCTTGAGTTCTCGAAGGCCGTATGCCCGAAACTTGAAGAAAGGGAATTTCTTGTTTGGATAAATTCGAAACCGTTAAAGCTGCAATTAACAACAAGTGAAGTAATTGTTATTACGCTCGTTCTTTATCAGACTATGAAACTCACTTCGCGAGCGGCGGCGAGGGAAAATTTTCGACTTGCTGATTAATTGCAGGCTTTTATGTTTTAATTAACTGTCTCAGGTACGTTGGAGAGAAAAACGGTTGTAATTATAATTTGTTTAAGCCACGCGATGGCTTTTCAAGGTCAGTGGTTTTTAACGAAAATTATTTTATACATTTTCTCTTTAATTAATTTCTTAAGAGGAAATCTTAAGGATTCATAGTTAGTTCTTAAACACTGAAAAAAATAATAAACGGTATTTTATTACTGAAGCGGTACTGAGTGCAATGTTAAAAATAACATTAACGAATTAAAAAAAAGTATCTTTACAGTCTATATCTATGTAGGTTGTACATACACCGATATATGGTACATACAATAATATCCTGTTTAGTAAAAGCAATGAATATATCAAGCATAAATACGTTTGAGTGAAAAACTTGTTCTCTCCTGAGAGTATACGTATCTGTGCATGTTTTACTTCATCATAAATCCAATCGGTATTTAATATTTTTTGTGCGTTAAAAAGAGCGACATTGTTTGTATATATAGAATTTACATTTACAATCATTCTGGAACCCTTCTCAGTACAAGCAATGTTAATGTTTATATATCTAATTACACATACGTGTTTCCGTCAGCAACTTTCAAAAAACTTTAAATAGATACTACTAGCTGGCTAATCATATTATTTATTGAAAGGCAGAAATACTTAACATTGCTGCCTGAAACTTTAAATTTCTAATTTTGTTCCTCTTTCACGCTTTTTTTTTATTAATATACACTTGTTAATGTAAATCACCGTCCATTTGACTGCCAAATTAATTCTAACATATGGCACCTATAAATTAGCATTCTTTTATATTACCTGAAGTTTATTTGGCTCTACTCTCAAGTGTTTGATTAGTTCGTCAACCGTTACTGAAAGTAATTCTGCATTCATTTATTGTTTGTTATTAATTAAGTTTGCTCGCGACCCTTTTTTTCCCCGAGAGAAGGTTGCGTGCGCGTAAAAGCAAACAAGTTTTCCTTGGTTTTAAAGAATAATTACCTTCGTTTACCGTTCAAATCATAATAACGTACGTTAGCGGGTATTCAATTTACGCTGTGATTTACGGCCGCTTTAAGAATCAATTTCGCATTTTCATCGCCGATTTACTATCAATAAAAAGACGGGAGTAAAAAAGCTCTTTTTGATGGAAACTTTATAACATGCTAAACTCTGCTGAGTTTCTGTTATTTCGCGTTAGATATTTGCGATAAATTATTATTTTTGACGTAACACGCACTATATAAGTCAGAAGACAAAGCTGTGGCGATAACACTCGTGCAAATTAATTTATGTGGAACTGCGCGCGCTATTTAAACCCGAACCGAACTAATTGTGCCATAAATTATTAATAAAAACGATCGTGTTAATTAAATAGTTCGCCATCCGCCATTTTACGCTTAAGTTATGCTCAGCTATTTGAAATCAGATACGCCATTTTGAGGCAATGTTCCGTTACCAATTGGAATTTTGTTGTTAAGTCTCAATCTGCTGGATTTATTTTCTTTTTTTAACTATCACATCCGAACGCAATTTTACGTTCAACTAAGTACTTTATATAATTGTACAACTTAAACCCTCGACTATAAATCTTCGTATATCGATTATATCATAAATTGATTGCACAAGAACCAAAAAGAATCAAAGTGAAGCTCTGTTACATATTCATAAACAAATTTACGTAAGCTTTGCATTATAATTATAACTGTCGAGTACAAAATATAAGGCTTATATACATATAACAACAAATAAAATTAGAGTTGCGTGCATTGAAGCGGAACTTCAGTAATGGAGATTTTCTTTGAGAAATTGCAGACACTAAAATGCTTCTTTTTTTAATGGCCTTATTTCACAAACTCCCGGAACTAGATAAGAGAATTCAGAATTTAATTGGCTTCAGTATTTACTTAACTTTTGAAACGAACGCCCATGTTGTAATCAGAAATATAACAATGAAAGTAAAGGCTGGTTTTCACGATGGTAGTTTCTATGATAGTTGCTGTAATGAAAACAACTATTATCACGTAAATAACTTGATAGTCGTTTCCGTGCAGACAGTTAACTCTTAAAGATGGTTTTCACGATGATAGTTGGTGTGATATTGCTGTCATGGAAGTAACTATCACAGAAGCTATCATCGTGTAACATATTTCACGATATAACATTCACACTATCTCATCTAACTAGATAATTGATAGTGCTATTACGATAGTGATTTATCTTATTTGATGATTTCACGTGGCGAGTGCTCTGTTAACGATTTTTAAAATGGCGCAACCGATTGATTTTTTTAAATTTTTAAAAATATCAGAGATTTACATGTAAGTGGGAAAAAAATTCTCTAGAATTTAAAAATACATCACGCAGAAGTAGTTTTTTTATATACTACTCTCAGCACTCGCCGATATTAAATAGTTCTTGAACAAAATAAGAAAAGTTATTTTGATAATTTCTCCAACAACAGCTACAGCTGCAATTAACTCATCATTGGTCATGTTACTACTACCGTTAGTTTCGCAAAAGTCTGTTTTCTTGTAGATTCTCTCATATCAGGAGTATTATGCTTACTTTTATAATAGTGATTTCATTAGAATACTATCATAGTGATTAGCCTTTAATCGGAACTTCCAAATTCACTTTTCCGATAGTACTTTCGTGAGAATATTATCATCGTGAAAACAAGCCTTTATGGCCCGTATTCACGATGATAGTACCCTCATGGAAGTACTATCACGAAAGTGAGCGTAATAGTTCCGATAAGAGTTAAGTGTCCGCATGGAGATGACTGTCAGGCTATTTACACGATGTTAGTGATAGTTGCTGTCATAAAAGCAACTATTATAACTATAAACTATCATAGTCTCAGTAAAATACTATTGCAAAAGTGAGTGTGATAGTTTCGATAAGAGTTAAGTGTCTGCACGATCTGTCAAGTTATTTACATGATGATAGATTCTATTAATTAGTTGCTTTCAATTTCCTTGAGAAGAAAATGTGAACGAAATCTATAAATTCAAATATCTTCCTACATTTTGATTTAATTTAGAACATATTTGGTCTGCATCTTCATTTGTTATCTATTTGGTATTCGATTGTCATGCAACCTTTGTGAGAAGCCACATCAGCTGATTTTCTTTGTTTATTATTTTAAAAATTTTGTTGCAAATCGGTTTTGATTGCAGTGGATTCCTCGAGCATCTTCTGTACAGCTGTTTCGGCCCTATTTAGGGCCTCATCAGCAGAAGCGAAGCTCGAGACTTCCACTGCAAACCAAACCGACCTGTCCAAGGTTATTCGCAATTTGATGTAATAATAATGAATACCCTGCTCAACATTTGAACTGGTACACTTATATAATATGGGGTAAAAGTAAACAAATCATCTTAGGCGTTTGGCATGACTTCCTACATGATCAGGGCTGTGTTTCGGAATGCAAACAAATGCCTATCGAATGATATTTGCGATTCAATTGTTGTTTGTTGTTATTATCTTATTGTCATAAGTGCAGTTACTGAGCTCGCGGACGCTATACTTTTATCAAGTTTGAAGAGAATTTTTGCGAATTTCTCGAGTAAGTTTTAATTCAGAATGGTTGACCGCATTTTAGAGATGCCATTAAGGCGTTTAAGTATTGAAGCGATGAGCCAAGTTATGGGAATTCTTATGACTGGTGCATCATTAAGAACTGTTGCTGCCCATTTCAATGTGAGCCACAATGTGATCAGAAGAGTTCGAATGCGTTTTAAAGATACTGGATCTGTCCAACATAGGCACGGGCGAAATCGCAATACAACAGTCAGGGAGGACCGTTTTATTAAGGTTCAATGTCGAAGGAATAGATTTTCTATTGCAAGAACACTCCAAATTCAGTTATTGAATGCAATAGGTACTCAAGTATCCACTCAAACAGTAAGAAGAAGGCTCCATGCGATAAATTTAAGGTCCAGATCTTCTAAAAATGTCCATTGTTGACCAGAGCCCACAAAAGAAGAAGGCTAGAGTGGGTACACCAACATGCAAATTGGAATGTTGAAGATTGGGGTCGTTGTTTATTAAGTGACGAGACCAGAGGGCGTCTCTATAGCTCAGATGGAAGAGTGAGAGTTTGGAGAAACAGAGGAGAACGCTATATTGAGAACCACGTGACTTGCCATCAAACTTAATTGATTCAATTACCGTTTGGGGAGGTATTTCTGCACCGCATCGTAGTGAATTGGTTATGCTTGGCAATACTACAATGAATAGTGTCAGGTATTACAACCTGTAGTGTTGCCATTTGCCAATGAAAAAGGCGATGGTTTCGTGTTTGTTGATGATAACGCGCGTCCTCATAGAACAGGATAAATCAATGGATTTTTCGAAGAGAACAGTATTACGCACATGGATTGGTCAGCGAACTCTCCAGATCTTAATCCCATAGAGAACGTATGGGATTACCTGAAAAGATTGATAAGGTCACGAGGAGGGGATCCAAACAATCACCATCAGCTGCCGTTTTGGAAAAATGGCCAAATATTCCTCAGCATTACATTCGGGATTTGATTTCCAGCATGCCAAGACGTTGCCAAGAGGTCATAAGTGCTAGAGGAGGTCCCACGCATTATTAATCTTTAAGTGTTTGGTTATCATTTCCTTCCAGAGCAAACTTTTCTGTAATACTATAATGAAGATTTTGCAAACTATTCTTTATTATTTTATGAAAATTAATTAAAATTGTGTAACTGGCACAGAGTTCTGATGAGGCCCAATAAGGTCGAAATACTGTATAAACTCTTTCCTAACACTTTCTAATTTGCCAGTTACACAATTTTAATTAATTTTCATAATTTTCATCTGGCAAGAAAACTTAATTTTTTGTTATTTTAGTTTCAAATTTTCTTGAATTCATTCACTTCATTTTATACATTTACTTAGAATTATGGATAATTTTCTAACAAAATTTTAATCAGCAGACAATGTAATCATTGATGATTACCTTTTTTGCACATTTATATTTGATTCCTTTGTCATAAATTTTCTTTAAAATGATTTATATTTGACATAATTGATCAAAACAAGTTCAGCTCTGAATTCAGCTGAATCTAAAAGGGTTGATTAATTAGTTGAAGCAAATTCAACAAATAGTTTACACAATTATTATTAGTCATCTTTAACAAGTTAATCAATCATGTAGTTTGAATATTCAACGTTCATTATTTATTGGATAGTAACTTAAGTCTCTCTCGTAATTTTATTTAGTTTATTTCTCATACTTTTCATTTTGAAATAAATCGCAAGTTTTTGTTATTTTATAACAAAATAATAATGCTATAAAAATCATTATTCTAATAGATCAACAGAGCATAATGTGACGCCCTATTAAAATTATTTATCGTGAAGAAGCTAGTAGCTACCAAAACTGAATTTGCAGTTGTCCGTTAAAATATCCACAACTTTTTCATTAAAAGTAATATTCCAAGGATCAATTCTAATAGCGCTTTCGATTGACCGCTCTAGAGCACTCTCGGAATATTATCAACTTATTTTAACCCCATGTAATAATAACGAATGGAGATATTCTAAAAATGTTCCAGAGTAGTCAATCGAAATTTTTTTCTGATTTAAACTGAATTTAAAAATTATAACATAAAACACGTAGGGCATTATTTTACCTTTAATTGTTAATATTCTGAAAGTTTGTTTGCGAACTAACTGCAAATAATTAATAGCTTCATAAATTAGTTAATGAAAATAAAATTCAAGACATTAGTTCTTGACTGCATAATAAAAAGTCTCAGGATACCCACTTACTTGACATTATACATCGACTCTGAATCTAGAACTCTTGTTCTACAACTGGTCATTCAAATGTCTTTTTCGTAGGTATAGTTGCAGGTCATTCTAACAGACACAGATTTTGGCATGATAATAACTATGCATGTCCCCATTCTTTTTATTTAGAAAGTTATTAGACATTAGTTTTCGGTGCGATCTAAAATACTGTCAATTTATATACCAACGAGGATCGTTCAAATTTCTTTCTTTTGATTAATGCACTAAACTACATCTAATCTACTTTTTTGTATTTGCACTCGTACATGCATATATTCAACAGATCAAACAAAAAAAAATAATGATTTATTGCGACCTCGTTGTTTTTTTTTATGCTGCTGTCGGTTTTAATCTGAAAAAATCAGCAATTTTTTTATTTAAATTGTAATTTGTATCTATCCACGGACACGCACGCGTTATTATTTACAATCGCCGCAAGGAATGCCGATACTAACTGCAATCTTTCCATAAATACCTTCACTCGCTTCCTCATAATTCTCTAGAAACTTAAGTAGCTGAAACCTGACTTCCGTTCCAAACTACCGCACGCTCGTTTACAAACAAACTCGCACGTGCTTCAATCAATTAATAAGTAGAAAAGAAAACAGTTCTCGGCGTTAATTATCTCAAATCAGTTGTCAAAACGGACGGGTGCCCGTTATTAGGATCTTGTTGATAGAATGTGTTATTATCTGCATGAATGCGAGTATGAATTGAATTTTTTAACGGTGACATGTTTGTTTAATAATTCAGATTATTGGGACATCAGGACAAACGCGATTGCCTAAATTATCTAGAAATAAAGAAGGTTAACAGAGGGAACCTTTACATAATTAATGCGTCAGATGGAAGCGAGAGATGCGATACGAGTATTCGGTAATTAAAGCCCTTATTGCATTAATATTTCCTTTTAAGATTACAGGTTATATTACATATTTGAATTGTTAAAGTTGTTTTGTTGAAAGAATGAATCCTATTAAAATTACAAATACGACACCGTTGAAAATATTTTTTAATTGAATTGAATTTTATTCTGTTATTTATGTTTTTTTTTTGTAACTATAAATATATGAAAATTTTATTGCAAATCGGTTTTGATTGCAGTGGTGGATACGTCAAACATCTTCTGTTTCGGCCCTTGAGGCCTCGTCAGCGTAGCTCGACACTTTCACTGCAGAACTGCAAACCTATCCCAGGTTATTCGCATTTGCGATATAATAGTAATGAATAGCTTGAATCGTGACATCCTGCGATCACTTTTTGACACAAATTTGCATTAGGAATGACTAATTGCAGTCAGTTTGCTACTTAATAAGTCATCCCATGCTTTGACAGCATGTTCGGCCGCCTTGCATGAGATGACTTATTAACTTATTAGTAGTTAACTGGCTGCAATTTGTCATTCGTAATGCAAAGTTGTGTCAAAAAGTGATCGCAGGGTCTCGAGATTCAAGCTATTCATTTTAAATGTATATTTTTAAAATTTTGTTGCTAGCTGGTTTTATAAATGTAAATTGACGAACGCAAAGTAGCGTGCTTTAAACTTTAATTTGCAGAACTTCCTCATAACTTCTGTCTTCCGTGTTCACTTTTGCAGTTGAACTTATGACACTCAGAACCTTCACCTTCTACGTCAATCGTCCGATTATTAACGGACATCAGAAGATTATTTCAATTTCAAATTTCCAATTGTATTCCCACCGTTACTTTTAGTCTATAACTTCTCAACCTTGACGAATAACAATATGAAAATCCAATCTTTCGTTAAAAGCAATTTACCTGTGCACTTAAGAAACTGTTCTCTCTTATTTAATTTGTTATTTACCAGTATCAGTGGTTCTGTTACAAGGTCTACCGCATTTGATTAAATAAATACGTTGCATTTTATTGCACTGCACGTTGTTAATCCAAGGATACGTCACTTCGGTTGTCTTGGTTTGATTAATAATTATTGAAACTAAACAAAAACTAAGTTTACAAAAATGAGATCAATATATGACACAGTTTTTTTGTTCGATTTGAAACTGCACGTAGGAGCAAAGTTGTGGAATGTAAATTAACAAAATAAATTCTGTTGTCCTACATAAGTTAAAAAAAAGCACAAAAGTGATATTTTATTCTTTTTATGTGGACACTTATAATAAACAATGCAAGGCTGAAATAAAGAAACTACTAAAATTGTCCATAACTGTCAAGACAGGAAGTAAAGAAAAAATTTTAATATAGAAATGCAACTAAGTAGATCGCTATTTTGTGATACTCGTAGTTCTAACGCTTTTTAAGATGAAATTCTATTTCACTTTAAACGTCATAATTTCCATTCAAATCGTTCCTCTAAACCAAAACTAAAGCGAAATAATCCCAGCCGAATTTAATTAATTATCTAAAACATCTAATTCTTTATTAGCGAAGATCATAGCAATTTTATGAAGTCGATTTCACGATTATCTGCATTGCACAATTTAAATTGCGAAAATATTTTTGTAATAACATTTTATGATCACCGAAGCGTCCAAGCATGGCAAATGAATAGTAAATTAAACAAATATCAGTAAGCCACAAAAAAGCAGAACAGACGAAATTATTTCGCCCGCCATTAAAAGCAAATTAAGGTCTTATTTACTTACCGAACGTAAACAGAATAAATAGTGCAACGCTCAAATTAAATTAATTTGATACACTTTCCCGAAATCTCTCTCGATTTTGATTTCATCCTAAACGCGGATTGATCGATCACATTTCACGTCATATTAAATCAAGACCAACAAATTATTGACATTTTTTTTAAATTTTTTAGTTAACCACTTGATGATATATCAGAGAGCTTGTTTCCGGTTTTTTTTTTTCTTAATTAATATAATTTGTTACGTCTGCGTTCGTTGAATGCATAATTAATAGTTGGAGTGAATTAAACAGGTTGTTAAGTTTTTGCGTGTTTACGATTAGATCAAATTCAATTATAATTTATAACATTTTTATATCGAATGCCTGCCGTTTTGTTAAAAGATGTTTCTCTGTAGGAATACACTTCATCAAGTCATTTTCTGATTTATAATCTTTTATTACAAATTTATTTATACAAAGTCGTTTTATTTATGTTTAATGCTAATAGCAACAGAAATTTTATTTCATTGGATATACGCAAATTTTATTTTTTGTTAATTATTTTCAAACAGATCCTGCTCATATTATTAGAAAATTGAATATCTTTTCTTGCTACAAGTTCTTCTTAGCCCTTTCTCGTAGTTTACATTTAGCTGCAATTTTTTTTTAATTTAAGCTACTCTAAAACTTTTATGTGAGAACTCATTTACAGTCGTGGCAATTAAAACCGCTATACCTACATGCTGACTTCACCCTTATTGACCGGCAATGAAAACAACGGCTATTGTTACATGTCTTTCGAATCGTAACGGTTTATTTGACCGCCAAGATTATTTTTACTATTGTAAGAACCCGGAAAAATGCTTTAGAAAATTTAATTTATTTTTATTTTATTTTAATCATTTGATTAACAGCTCTGCTTGTTCTTAGAAAGAAGCCAAATGTTCGTATCGCTTTTATGAGCTTCGGATACGTTTTCAAATTAATACTATCAAGTTACGAGATAAAATTTTCTCATTGACTCAGGCCACTGTGCGTCTCTGCCCTTGAACAACCGACTTTGGTAAAACTCGGTAAAAGCGAGACGTTTACACCCTCTCGTAACGAGAAAAGTTTCGCTTGGAAGTTACTGTTTGGGCCGTCTGAATTCAAATTCTTGCTGATCTCGTAGAATTTCCCTCCTCACTTTTGCAGGAGGTGACGAGACTTTAAGTAGCTTAAGCGAGGGAGATAAGGCAGTTCCCGGTTTCCTTATGTTTGGTTCGCGTTAAATCTCTCGTCGAAATTGCAGTTCCCGGTTTCTTTATGTTTGGTTTGCGTTAAATCTCTCGTCGAAATTTTTTAAGTTTGGGTTTTGATTCTTTTGTTATAAATTTTCCAAAGTTTGTCATCGGTTTCGGTCAGGAAAAGCAGAAGCTATCTCCGCGCAGTTTTAGTGTTTACCTAAATTAAATTCGTCGTAATCGAAACAAGCCTCGCAAATCTAACTTTAGAGTGTATCCCCAAAAATTTCGGATACGAGAAAAATCTTTTGATTCGTCGCTGGAATGTAATTGTTGTCAGGAAAGTTAATTAACTAAAGGCATTTTTCTATGTGAATCCTTCTTGTCGAATTATACTTTTTTTGTTGTCATAAATATTTTCAGATATTTTGTATTACCTAAAATTAACTCATTATTGATTCTGTAATTTTCTTGATATTTGTTCTTGTTGTAGTTTCATGTGTTTTAATGGAAAATTTCGTTACGATTTGTTAATTTTAAAATTTGTTGTAAATTCTTTGTTCTTGTAAAATTTTATTTTAATATATATTTTATTTGTTAAAACTTTCGAATTTTATTTAACAGAGCGTCCCTAGGGACCGCCCCCGTACTTGCCTGCTTGGCCGTGGTGGTCCCTAGGGACCGCTGGTAGTAAATTTTGTAGTTATTGTCTGTGGGCCAGTGGACCGCTTATGCCGTATGTTTAATAGCATGGAGAGGACCACTCAGCCCGGTAGAGTAGGTGAGACATAGCAATCTTGCAATTTTTCGTTTTTAAATTTTTTTGTGGGGTGTTTGAGCAAGTTGTGCCAGTCTAAGAATTATTTTTGTTCGATCACTAGCCATTTGAACATACTACACTTGACACTAAATGCAGCAAATGGCCACAGAATGTTTGGACATGCGTAACGTGCCAAATACGCGCGAAATGCATAAGGACCGCTAGGGACCGCTGCAGTCGGGTAACATAAATTTACCTCAAGGGCCGCGGCGGTCCCTAAGGACCGCTTTCAAATTTTTTGAAATTTGGGTATAAAAACTCGCTAAAAGGATTTATTGTTATGTTTTTTAACATTTTAACGCAAAATTATGCTAAATAAGTGAAAAAAAAATTTGGCCTAGTGGACAAATATATCAAAATCCTGATGGCCGCTAACATGTTAAAATCTCAAAGTAGTTTGTTTATAATTTTTAACAAGCCGAACAAGAAGTTGGAGGGGAAGATCCAACAAACCCAAAATAAGTAAGTCTGAGGGTAAAAAGGCCCAAAATTCAAACCAAGTCCGAAGAGAGCGAGAAGAATGATTGCTGGCTAAAAATTGGCTAAAACTGGAAACGCTACTAACAAAGGAGTCGTTTCTTGTGTCTCGATTTGGTTTGAAAAAGTTTTGATTAAAAGGGTGGTAAAGTTTAGAAAGGGAGTTCAGAGAAGTCAAAAATTCTTTTAATTTTCCCTGTGAAAGATTTCTATTTTAGAAATCTCGTGTTCTGGTTAAAAAACGTTTCGACAAAATATAAACTACTCGTTTTCCCGTACTGCTCAGGTGCTTAGACTATTAATAAAAAAATTTCAATAACACATTATATTATAATTCGCTCTGTAATAATTTTCCAACACGTCGCAAATCTAGAACGAACGATCCATTTTGATGATGTGCATCGTTTCCCGATAATTTTTCATCGCAAATCAATTTTCATGGTCGGTTTAATTTCCTCCGAGCATATCTCAGAGGCGCAGAGACCATAAAATATAGGTGAATGACATCGGACAGTAAAACAGCGTCGATATCTATATACGCTCGTAAATATATTTATTGGCCGAGAACTTGTTCATGAAGAATCTCCTCTGAGAATGCATACAACATAGCAGAGTGTTAATAAAATATGTCTCATAAGTGCGTTTGTGTGCGTATTTACTAGTGATAAGAAAAGCATGGGCGTACCAAGCATTTCATCTAAAGCAATTTAATGCTCTACATAGTGTTTGTGAATTTATTTACTGTTTTATAATAATTATGAATCTAATTCAGTAAAACACCTGGTGAGTATATTATATGGCTCCCATAAAACTGTCTAAGCAATTGCATGTTCCAAAAACCGCATATCTCGATTTGTATCTTTATATTTGTTACTACACTCAAATAACGGATGTGTCATACCTATGACACACCACATGCTTTATAAAAAAGATGCTGTTTGCTTATTGCATTATTCTCAGTCTGTCAAAATAATTATGACAAAACCCGTTGCATATTTTGATGGTCTGCGGCGTGTACGGTATCAATTTATAAGTCCGTCATAAAATCGCTGAACAAATGTTCCGGGGATTTTGTAGTGCGAGGAATGAGGTGTGTGTAATTGTATTTAATTGATTAGTAAAGTAACTTGATAATCCGTTCCTCCAAATTGAATAACAGAAAACGTGATTGCCGTGAGTTCATTAACTGTCCCCTCATACGTGACCTAACTGTCCTAGTATTTAAACAATTTTTTATTGAGTAAACCAATTTAAGTATTATGGTCAGCTATACAATTGAATTACCCGAAAATTGGAAAATTGTTGCAGCAAACAGAGATATAAATTGCGATAGAAAGATGTCGAAGAGAATAAAAGGAAATAAACACTAATAAGTTTCAAGTAGAGAAATGGAAAAATCCTGCATTGCTTTGGATACAATTGCTGTAAGAAACTACAAACGGTGGAACCTGGACTTAAGAATTGAATACAAAACTTGGAAAGAACTTGCAATTCCTTTTCGTTTCTTATTTCGATTGTAACTTATTTTTAGTTTATAAATTGGGAAAACGTATGCAATGAGAAAACTCATTCTAAGCATTACACATTTTTCATTCGCTTATTCCGATTGTAATTTGTTTTAATTTTAATTAGTTTTGTATTTTCAGTCATTGCTCTTCACTCCTCTTTGTGGATTGCGAAATATCACTGACGTTTTAGTACTTGAAGAAAAACTTTATCAAATAGAAATACTGTTTTATGCAAGTTTTATTCATAGAGGATTTGTGGCTTTTACCAAACCAATTGAAAGAAGAAAACTATTTCATTAATGGACACGTTTAATTAAACAGTTCAGTGCAACAATATTTACAGCCAAAACTTCCTCATTCGGGATAATTGCTCTAGTGAATGTGCGCTTTCGTCAAGGAAGATTACTTCCAGTAGTATTAATTAAAACTATTATAGGAGCTATTAATTAAGTTTAGTAAGGTAGGTATTATGAAACGAGATAAGACTTAATAAATCCAATATCCGAAAGAAGATTTAAGTAGCAATAAATTTGAATGAAATCCTCGAAGGTACCAACAGATAAATTAACGATTAAACTAACTTAAATCGTTTACATTCTTCTCACCTTCGGATCAGATAAGGTCAGGTAATTTAAGCCGTTTTTCGTGCTAACTCGTCCGCAAATAGAAAACTAAAAACGTGTAACTAATACGCACTCATTTTAACCGCTTTCTATGCACAATTAGTACGCAATTAAATCAGAAACTCAAGGCTGTGCTTTGATATCAAAAGGCGTTCTTAACTCATCTTACGAACGGCCTCGAAAGAAATTGTGTACGTTTCGGGTCAACTCCTGGCTTCAAATTTCACCATCACAACCAGTTTTGTTTACTAATCCATTAAAAAGTAATTAATAATAGCCGCCGATATGCACGGTGAAAAAAGTGGAACTGTTGAAGAAGTCACGGTGAAAATCATCGTTATCGACTTTCCTTAATTACTTGTACTTATTGTTAGTCGGACATCTACCGCGGCAATCAACCTGTAGACATGCCCGAGGTGATGCTTGAAAAAAACCATAAAACTCAGACTCTACGTTCTTTCACTTTTCACGAAAAACTAAATACTCAAGTAATGATGGAAATATTGTTTTTGTTTTGATTGGCACGATGTATTCTACAAGGTATCTTGCATTGTTTTTAAACCAGGTCTATTCCAATAAAAAAATTCATTAGAAATAAAAGTATTTCTTTATTTTTAAACAAGCTCTGTAATTCAATAGAGTGGTTTCTAAGTATCAAAAAACATACAGTGTGTTTTATTTGAAAAAAACAAAGTTAGAGTTTTCAGTTTGTTACCACTCTACAAATACTTAATGTACGAATTGTAAGATAGATTTTCAATTCTATTATCGTTAATCATTCTAGGGATTCGTATATACGTAGAAGTAGAAGCCGTAAAATATAATAATTAAAACGTTCAAACGTAAATCGAATATTTATGATAAATTAGTCTGGAATTCTGTACATCTACGTAGCTGCAATTATTTTGTAATTATATTAATATTCAGAGCGAAACAATTTCAGGAGCATTCATGTTTATCTATGAGGGTTGTTTATAATTATTTCATACCTATTCACGACAATATTTTCTACCCTCGGTTTTCCCTAATACTTTCTATTTAATATAGCTTGCTTGTATATTACGATCTTTATGTAAATTGTGTAGAAACATATATGTTTCTACACAATTTCAATTGTTATTTATGTATACATAAATAACAATTGATCTAAAAAAGCTAAGAAATAATAATAATAATAATATTTATTTATATCCAGTAGATCATGTAACATGATATAGGACCGTCAAAAATAATACACGTAACATAGTATTTGACATTACAAAACATTTAAAGAGAATTACATAAAAAAGAATTATAACTATTTATAAGTTATTAGTCACAAAATATAAAATATAGAATAAAAAATATAAAATATCATAGAAATGTAAGTTACCCGGTTACTCAGGAAAAAAGTTGTCATCCAAGAACTCACTGAAAGTATAGTAGAACTTCTGAATCTGTAACTTATTTAGCTTTATCTTGAATGATTTATCATTTAAAATCTTAAAACTCTGTGGGATTTTATTATAACTAACAATTGCTAGGTACTTCGGTGATTTTTTGTATAACGATAGTTTATTGCGAGGGATTTCAAGTGAAAAGCCATTACGAGTATCATAACTATGGTATGAATTAAGTTTTTTCCACCGAGGTACATTTTCTCTTGCATAATTTAGCAACTGAAAGATGAAAGTTCCTGTAACTGTCATTATTTGCCATTTTCTGAAAATATTTCTGCAACTAGTTCGAAAACTTACTTCTTCCATAAAACGTAGTGCTCTCTTTTGTACTATTAAAACACGTTCAACTTCGCTACTTGCTCCCCAAACTATTGCCCCATAAGAAATTAGCCAGTGGAAATTTGAAAAGTAATACATTCTTAATATATCGGAATTTGCAGATCTTCTAAGATACTTCAGCGTAAAACAAACCGGGGCTAATTTATTGTATAACGTATCTATATGTGTTATCCATCTGCAATTTCTATCAATGGTAATGCCTAAAAATTTAGTATCGTCACTTTGTTTAATATTATTATTTTTATATCGAATAAGTAAACTACGATCAAGTTCCTTTGTTGCACTAAAATTTATATACACAGATTTGTTAGTATTAAGAATTAAATCATTACTAGAGTAGTATCTATGGGCTAGCATTAAATCAGAATTTACATTAGAAAAAGCTTGGTAGATGTCAGTGTTATGAATAAATAAAGACGTGTCATCAGCAAAAATTATAGCGTTACTGAGAGGAAAGTCATTTATATACAATATATATAGAAGAGGTTCTAAAACAGACCCCTGTGGGATCCCTCGGTTTAATTTCGAAATTTCTGACTTGGAGCTTTTAAGTACAACATATTGAGTTCTGTTCTGGAGGTAAGTGTGAAACCAATCCCATGTTGCGCCTCTAATTCCATATGCATGTAATTTTTCAAGAAATACATGTAAGACTAAGGTTTGAAACAAACGCTAAATTCGTATCAATAATTATTTCTCTCTTTTTTTTTGTACACGGGGTCGCAATGTCGAATAACTACCTTACTAAATTACGTGAATAAACCGCCTGCAGCATTTTCCACATATCAGAATTCCATAAATCGATTATGTTTATCATTATGTAACGTTTTGACCATCAATAACAGTAACGTGCCGGTCCAACCATTATGTAAAACTTCAACTGTACCTAATATCGTTAATGAACTTTGCTCTTCGAATAAATGTACATACTGAGGCTGTATATCGTTTTACGTAGATAATCGCCATCTCGATAATCATTGTAGTTTAAACAACTCTGAACAGTAATTAAAGACAGGCTTCCACGGTGGTAACCGTGAATCAATTAGTTTACGTTTTGTCCTCGGCATTACAATGCCGACGCTAGTGAATATCACAGGAGCCCGGGATAACGCACAAAGCTCCTCGTCCTGTAGGGCCAACTTAGAAATTAACTATCATTAGCTTACCCGGCTAGGATAACCATAGCCCGCTGTAGATGGTGCAATGGGAACCAAGGGATAGCCACCAGGTTCCCTCCTCACAGTCTACTGGCGGATAGCCACCCAGTAGGTTTCAGGAATGTAAACACTAGATGTAATAGAATAGACTGGCATTCCCCGGCTAGGATAACCATAGCCCGCTGTAGGTGGTGCAATGGGAACCAAGGGATAGCCACCAGGTTCCCTCCTCACAGTCTACTGGCGGATAGCCACCCAGTAGGTTTCAGGAATGCCACGTAACGATCCGTCCGGACAAAACGGATTATCAGGACATTAACTAATTTTAATCACAGACTGTACTGACTTTTAGCTATCTAATTGGCAGATTGATACCGACTGTATTTTAGCGATATTATTATTACACAATCATTAAAGTGTATGTGAATAAATGACTCTGCACTAACTTAATTCTTCGGCCGGCGCACCACACAAGTTCTCACCACCGAAGTTAACACTATTCTGCCTCTCGGAACCTTATTTATTCATTTTCTTGCCATTTACGTAACTGGCAATTTTAACAAGTTTAGACTAAAAATTCTTGAGCCTTGAATCATTTTAAGTCAGGGACAATGTCGCTCTGATTACACAACGTATGTACTAAATAGTTGTTTTTCTTTATATATTCAAACAAACCCACCATCGGTAAACGAAAAGAAATAAATTTCAACTTTGAAATTTCATGTAACTTCACATCCGGCCAGCCTGCGTACACCTCGTCTCGAGGTGTGGCTATGTCTCGTAATCATCTGAAGAAAGCACTACGCCATCTTCTCCACCTGCCCATTGGCTCTAGGTGTGGCCATCGCATTAAGAACATATTGGACATCATTTTGGGGCACAACGGAAATCATTTGAAATAAATGCACACCCTTGATCTGATACCACCACTCTAGGCGTCCCATATGTTGCAAACATGTCCTTCAAGTGCTCGATTACAAATTTGCTTTTCGTGGTCTTAACTGCTCTTAGGAAACATTTCCCCTTCGACTTTTCGGGAACGGTCCCAGGTGATCAATGTGTATCATCCTCAGCGGTTCAGGAACTTTCTCAATTGGGTGTAAAAAAAACCTTCCTTCTTTTCAGAGTTGCGTTTAGGTTTTATGAAGTGCTTGTAAATTGGTAGTGTGTGTATTGAAGATGGCAGCTTAGTTGCTGAAAGGTTTGTTCATAAACCGTTGAAACGTCTGAGGTGCATTAGTCAATCCAAATGGCATTCTATTAAATTCGTACTGTCGTGTTGGTGTGATAAAAGAAGTAAAACGCTTTGCATTTTCAGCAAGAGGAATCTGATAATATCCAGATCGCAGGTCTAAACTTGTGAAGAACGTCCCTCGACGTAATCTGTCATCTATCCTAAGTAAGGGGTAATTATCTTTCACCGTCAAAGAATTTAACTTTCTGTAATCGATGCATAATTTTGCTCTCCATTTTTCTTTCGCACCAAGAGAACCGGTGAAGAAAATTAGATTCTGATTCATTCGCAATACCATTTTCTAATAGTTCGGATATCTTTCACAGTCTCCTGTTCGGTTTTGGACATTCTGTAAGGTCAATGTGTAAATGGTATGTCTTCTTTTAAATTTATTTTCATCTCCTTTGATTTTGCGCAACCAAATTCTTGCAGTGATTGTGTGAAGCAAACTCTAAATTCAGTTATTAAGTCAAAGAGCACTCTTTTTTTCTGCACATCAACAACAGGCCCAATTCTAAAGTCTTGCATGCACAGTTCCGATTCACGTAATTTAGAGATTCTCGCAATGTTTTCGGTTGGATATAATTCCTCTTAAAGATCTCTCTTTATTAGAATTCACTTTGGGTTCAGATCTCACAAACTCTAAGCTAGTATCAACTTTTACAGCGTATATTATCGGTAATTCGGTAAATGCTCTTCAACTAACGGGAAGTCTTGTTTAAAATTTGGTACAACGACAGCTTTTATCAATGCTTCTACTTCATTAATTTTAATATTTATTGCAATTGCTCCTAAAGTGACCGTTCGCCCATCCCAATGTACTCGGAGTACATTCCGTTCTGAGTCATCATATAGTAAATTTAACCGCTGTATTTCCTGCAATTTTATCGTGGCACAGAAACTACCAAAATCGATGTACGCCCTAGATGGTTTTTCATTTATCAGAATGTCTTTAAAAATTTCCGGTTGGCTAGATTCTCAGTCAGGTCATCTAGTCATGCAATTGATTTCGATTTCCTTCTTCTTTTTCCTGAAACAGACGGACTTTGCATGTCCTGCTGAACGGCAATAGCCACATCGCTGAGTGGGTTAAGCAGTATGTCCCCCATTTCGTCAAATTTGCGGCACCAGGCTGCACAAATATGGGACCTGTCTTCAGGACCAAAACGCGGTAAAGCATATCCTTTTACTAAAGGACTAATGGACTTAGTAGTCGACTGATATCGTAGGAAAAAAAAACTCATAGCGTCTGTAAATCGTGTCAAGGAATCCTCTCTCATGTCGTCCATTCGTCTTCGACGCGTCCGGCGCCTATTCTTAACCGATGATGACGTTCCAGGTGCTGAACGGTTACCAGTAGACTTAGAATCATAACTAGAGGAATTAGAAGAGCTAGAAGCTCTTTGTCGCTTTGATCTCGGTCGATAATGGACCGTTTCATTATCGCGCCCCATTCTCTTACTTTTCTACAAACTGTATTTTAATTCTACAGACGAGATCTACTCGTCACTGTAAATTTATTTCACTTAAGTCAAATAATTGCAATAGCATCACGTGGCGTAATCCCACTTCTGAAAATCTGTAAGACTAAGGTTTGAAACAAACGCTAAATTCGTATCAATAATTATTTCTCTCTTTTTTTTTGTACACGGGGTCGCAATGTCGAATAACTACCTTACTAAATTAATTAAAAACATTTCAAAATCTCCATTCCCACTCCTATATATCTACGGTTAAAATTATGAAATTAATACTATACATGCAAAACTTAATTGCGGTACATTCAAAATGCAACTAAATGGACAAATCTAGAATTGACTCAGTGCTAGTGTTTTCTATATGGCTTTTCACTAATATTACCACATCATCATGCGAATGTAATGTTCTACTGTAATGGGTAGCGACATGAAAGTCAGTTAAACTTACAGTTTCTATGCTATTTCCTTTGCCGATTGTTCAAATAAAAGAAGATTATGGAGATGAAAATGTAAGTCGAAACTTACAACACTTTATATCTTACTTACTTACTTTCCTTCATCAGCATAACAGAAATGACAGTGAAAGTTTTCTTTTTTAGAGCGTAAACCATTATAAAAGGAGTTACAAACCCTAAGATTAAGACAAACTAATAAGTTGTCAAATAAATTTCTGTAATTGTTGTCAAATGTTTTTCTTTTATGCAACAATCTATGGCATTTAGACGTAGCAATCGTCAAATCATGAAACCTAAAGCGAAAGTACTATTGAAAATGGAGTTTGCCAAATGTATTATGAAATCAGAGATTTAGCATTATCTTTGCCAAGATATAAATAATTTGTATTGCATTAGATTATATATAATTTGTATTGCATTAGGTTTTATATAATTATAAGAACTCGAAAATGCTGTAAGAATTATTTTTTAATTTAAAGACAAAAATTAAGTTGCCACGTAAAGAATTCAAACGCAATCCAAACAAGGGAAACATAATCTTAGTAATTTGCTTATATTTAAAACGAATCGAAAATCTTACTACTTTCCGTTTAAAAGCTTCCCGCGGGACAGAAAGATTTAAATTTAATTGACTCAAGTAACGTCGCTACCTCTCCACAATCTTTGACAAGAATAGTTACACTCGACGTTGGTAACCCTTAAAATCAACTTGATAAATGATTTATCTCAAATTTCTTTATAAGAAAACACATTATTACTTGCTAAGAAAAAAACATTAGCAGCAATCGCTACGAGCATCACCACGAGCATGTGTCCACGTACGTATCTGGTCGCAGTTTAATGTGTATTCTTGCCATTACCACGACTTGTTCTCAGCCATTACTTTTATGTGCTGCACTGTTATTTATATAATTGTCGTATAAACACACAAATGATCCTAATAAGTATGTTGTGAGGCATTCCAATAAAATGTTACGCCAAATCGATTTTTACGATTCCAGCGAACTCGTTCAATCCAAAACTGTTAAAACCGACGTCACAAAGGCCACACTGGAATAAAAAAATTGATTATCTGCACGGATTGTTACAGCAATCGCTTTGGAGCAGGTGCACTCGTAAATTCGTGGTCACACATGAAACCCCTGGATGTTAATAGACTTCAAATTGGAAGCCCAACAGCTTCGAAAATGAGAACTAAATTGAGAATTTGATTGAATCCTCAATTTGCAATGAATTAATTAAATTAAACGAGCATTTAAATTCATTTCATTTACGTATTCTTACATCGTAATCAAGTACTGGATAATTTGACATAAGCTAATAACGACAAAGCTAATTTAATGGACATATTCGTGTTATGCCTCTTAATACCTATTGTTTTGTTTCAGGTTTGCAAAGAAGACAAAGGAGGCGCCTAGCTAGCATATGTCAAGGAAGTAATCGTGCACGTTTTCACCGGCTGAAAAATCGTTACCCTTTTCAAATCGCGACCCGTTAAAGCAACGGCACACATTTCGAATTGGTACCTATAACAAAAGAGCTCTTGCGTACAGTTATGAACATTATGATGATTCTTAATGATTTAAGCGTTCGCTAACGGTCGTAACACGTATAGCATGTTGTGTGGTACTTGCAGTTCATTAAACGGCATTCGCTTCGCAATGACGAAAACGGCAAAAATGTCGAGAGACTAAAAGTATCGTCACCGTACAAGAAGTGGCTTTCCCGAGTGCCAAAGGTGTGATGATTTATAAGTCTCACTGAAAATAAAAAAACTTGTTTACCACCTGGAAGAACGAGAACGAGAACGAGAAACTTCAGTGTTGTTATGGTTGACAATGCCAGAGAGTTTTGATCCCTTCACATCGTAACCGTTGTGGATTTGACGTAATTGTCGGAGCAATTAGAGATTACAACGTGAAAGCACGACACGGCGTTAAACAACGACTATCGGTGATTTTAATGATAGATAACGACACAATGCTGATGCGGTAACGCTTAGAAGAAGTCAACGGTAAAGTATGCAAGTGAGATAGATTATGTCAAGCTGATTATGGTGTTTCCAAGCGGCTATTATAAAACACTTTTCTTCTTGATGGGCTACTTTACGACAAATTAGACAATTCTTAAATATCACCACCTTTCGTCTGTTGGTTAAAGTTTCTTCATTACTTTCGTTCTCGAAATCTCATCGCTTCTTGTTTATTACTCTTTAATTATTATTACTAACTAAATTCAATAAGTGACAGTCGTAGAAATAGTTTTAGAAAATTGGAATTTGCAAAACCCCTTGCAACTCTTTCTCTTTTGAACCTCTAAATATGTATATATGTATAGATATGGCAATTGTTGTTGCTAACTATATTTAGCCGACTCATTTTTGTGATATAAATAATACCCATGCATTTGTATCAAATTAGTTACAAACTTCATCAAAGACTCCGTTGATTGCATTTCTCATTTCAGCATTTGGCATTATTTTATCTCCGCAAAGATTTGCGTTAAAGCAAAAATCTAATTTGCAGATATCAAAATTAATCCGGTCTCTCTACTTTGAGAGAGCTTCGGAGCTTGGCCTGCTTTGATTTTCCATATTCCTTCACGTGTTTTCTTGAAATGCATTTTATAACTCGCTCATAACATAAGCGGTGCTCTATTAAGAAGAGCCATCTGCCAGAGCGCGAAGTATATCAAATCATTCTCATTCAGAATTAATTTAATTAAAGTAGATAATTAATTCCAATCGTAAATAGTAACGGGTCGCAAACTGTTCGCTGGGTTTAATGATAAACTGGCAAAGTATCTTTAGCTCATCAACACCGTAATGAGATCTAATTCGTTCGAGCCATTCAGATTAACGGAACCAGTAAAATTTTTCTGTCTTTAAGTAACTCATTCGGTTCAAAAAATGGAATACAATCATAATCAGTTTGATTCATTTTTTTGTTTTTCGTTTGTCTTATTAATTTACTCGTTTTTCTTTTTCCGTAAAGATGGTTGCACGTAAAATGGAAACTGCAGTGGTACCACCACCTCCTGCGTTGCCACCCAACAACGTTCTGGTAAAAAGTGGAAGCTTACGAAGCACTGGCTCAAATGGCTTTAGACTTCAAGAAAACCTCGACGATACTTGTAGTATTTACAGCGTCTACAAACAAAAAATCGATTCCATGTTCGAGTCTGAGACGTCAGCCAAAACCCAGAATAGCGTCCAGGCACGTATCGAAAAAATGTTCTCGGAAATTGCGTCGGATAACGGAATCCCTGCGAACGACATCGGTTGCCATAGCTTCTCCGTCGATTACCTAGGCTCAGTGCCACTGCAAGAGAAAGTAACAAGCCTAGACGGACTCCAAAACCCCCTCAAAGAACTATACTTTGCCTATAAAAAAACCAGCAGGCACAAGAAGCCCCTAACGGGCAGACTTGAAATATCCCCCATCGGACTGAAAGTCCTATACCAAGGGGAAAAAGGTGAGCGGTTATTTTAACACAAACCTCGCATTTAAAACTACTTTCCATTTCGGCGATCAAAGGGAAACGAGTTTCTATGGTGGGTATGTATGCCCTGAGAGAGTTGGAGATGTTTTATACATACACAGAATTATTTAGCGGATACACCCACGGACTTGCGATGCAACATGTTCTTAAAATTTCACGCAGATGATTCTAAAAATAAACGTGTTCGCGTCAGGCAAGGTTTGGAATGTTGTATGATAAGAACGGCCGTGAATTTTAGTTGTTTGGTGACTATATTTTCTGGCAACTAACGAATTCAAATAATTAAAATATTTTAAGGAACGCAAGCATGAAATATTTAAATTTTATTTCTTTATTCTGAACTTATTCAGGCTTTTTCCTATCAAATCTTTTATTAATTTACTATAATCAAGACAGACATAAGAAATTTACACCATATTTGGTGCTATTTGGCGAATTTCGTTTTAAATTGACGTACATAATTTTGGATCAGGCATAAAAAAAGACGATAAAATGAAATATGTTTTATGCCATCGTAAAAGTGTTCCTTTGACAAAAATTTGATGTTTTAATTAGCGAAGGAGATAAATGAGTTGCTGCGATTAGTTACAGCTTATGCTAATTCACTTTTTGCCAAGAACATTGATTGCTTCTGGAAAGTAATAAAACCGAAGCAGTTTTTTTTTGCAAAATTAATGAGGAGGTGCAATATGGATTCGGGTTTATGATGGTTACAAAATTTCGCAATAACTGTGGAAGACACATTTATTTTACGATTAAGAGACTAATAACATAATAATAAAAATATTAATCACAAGTTTGTTTTTCCAAACCATAACTTTTCTAAACAATTTTTAAAGAGCCGCACAGCCACTCATACCTGTTCGAGGCCATGCTTGTATTGTCATAAAAAAAATTGTTCTAGTGCAATTAATTCTAATTTACATCTTATAGGTGATTTAGAGCAATTGAATTCCTTCCCAACCATAGCCGTCTGGTCTGCTGTAAAATTCGTCCTGCAAGAGAACAACAAATCTTCCTTCGCTTTCCTTCCACTAATAACAGACCCGGATAACGTAGAAAAGCAGCAATTATTTCGTCATCTAAACACCGAAGAAATGAAGTACGTTACGACCGAAACGCACTCACCCCTCTTTGCGGTGGTGATGCGCAAGATCGGCGTGCAAAAACAACTCGAGTGCCATGGTTTCCTCTGCCAAACCTCAGAAGACGCTATCGTCATAGCCGCCACCCTCTACAAGTCCCTCATGGCGCATATGAAAGCTAAAGAGAAGCGCCCCAAGAATAGAAACGGAGTCACGTGCATGTCGATTGCATCGAGCGCATTCAACGACAGTCCCCCGAATCCTGCCGTTCCTGTAAGGCCACCCAGGAAGAAACGAAGCACCGCGTCAAGTATAAAGAGCGAAGGGAGCACCCTAAACGTAAGACCCAATCCCAAATTTCACAGTTTTTCAATTAACCAAGCCAAATTTTCAGACGGTGGACACGCAGCCTCTACTTCAAGACTCACAAGGCACGTCTAAAAAGAAGTCCTCAAAAAATTCAAACGCAGACTTGGACGCTATCCTGCCATACGTAGACCCCAACGCCGCTCAGGACGAAGTGCAAGAAATCAAGCCGACTTCTCTCATGGATAAATTTAACACGTATCGGAGCACCCATCAAAAACAGATCACCGCGGAAATTAAACAGGTCATGACTGAGAGCACGAATATGGGGTTGAAAAGGGTAAAGAGCGTCAGGAAGAGAAGCGAAGATGGTATTATTAATAAGGGGACGGAAAATTCCGGTGATATTTTGACCAAAGTGACCATACCTAGATCAGGGAGTTTCTTAAATGCTGGAGGACTCACCAAATACAAATCAAAGATACAACGGTACGTAGGCCTCAAATTGTATGTATACAGACCATAATTTTAGCTCATAGGTTTATTATATTTACTTTGTAACTATATAGCGAATGCCTCTTATAATTTATTATCTCCTTGAAAATTTTATTGTTCTTCGAAGTCTGATATTTATCTTCATAATTTTTCGCTCGCGCGATGCAGGTCTAAATCGGAGACGCACCCCTGGGGCGACTTTCCCTGACGACGACTTTAAATAAATCAAACGTAATTTCGCCTGAAAAATACCATGCCTCGCTTGTAATTGTTTTTTTTTTTCGTTGTTTCCCGAGTTGAGTTCCTAAAGCATTCCTTTTTGGAGAAAAACATCGTGTATTTTTAGCAACGTGAAAACCTCGAGCGTATTTCATTTATTTTTCATGGAGAACGTGAGCTTTTTTTAAATATGTTTGTAAATACGAATTTCAAATGTTTTTCTTTTAAATTATTCAGCACGTGTACTACGATCGGGGAATACAATGTTATTTGGCGAATTTCAGAAATTAAAAGCAGTATACTGTTTTTAACTTAACTCTAACCTATAGGTGTCCCAGAAGCTTCAAGTAACTAAATTTCTTGTGTCATCCATCTTTTTCCTCGGTTATCCTCTTCCTCTATTGTGGACATTAGCTAATGACATACCTATTTCTATGTTATACCAAACCATTGAGGTAATTTTGTAGCCATGAATTTCTTCTTCTTCTATTTTTAACTCGACTATAATCTACAGGTGCCCCTGACATTCATAAGAAGCATCAGGTAACTAAATTTCTTCTTCCTCGGTTGCCTTATCTTCTTCCTGTGTTGTGGACATTGATTATTGACACATCTATTTCTATGTGACACTAAACACTGAGGCAGATTTGTAACCACGAATTTCTTTTTCTTTCTTGACCGTTCTAAGTTAAATATTTTTTTAATAAATGATTTTATGAATATTATCTTTTCAGAGCCAACGGTCAAGCAACGGGAGGTTCCCCATTAGGTTTCAGTGAACTCTTCAATGAATTCAGACTGCAAGAAGGCCTCCACTCAGTAGACGAAATCTTAGGCGTAATCATCGACCCTGAAGGGATGTCTTTCAACGACCTAAAACCCATCTATAAAGAATTTCTTTTGAAACTGGCCCTCACCCTAACAAAAGATGAACTCTATCAGCGATCGAAGCTGATCATGCGCAGACAGAAGAAGAAACTGCTGCGCACTACCAGCATACACAACAAGAAACGACGTGTAATAGTTTACAATAAGTTCAAGCGTCTCAAACACATTTTCGAGAAAATCAAGCTTGCCAGGGTGCTCCAGAAAAACGGGGCTAAGTTGACGAATTCAAGCAGCGAAAGCGGAAGGAAAGGGAAGCTGCCGGAGAGCAGCTTGAGTTCTTCTTCGTACGACACAAGACAATTTCGCCCGAAAGAACCCGCCTTAATCCGCAAGCAGAGTTATAAAAAGAGGGCGAATGTGAATTGTCGACGACGAGATCGGGCTAGTACTTCCGAGGAAAGCGACTTCTTTTCTTTGAGACGAAAATCCAAAATGTTCACAACTGGTTCAAATCAAAACCGAAATTCCTCAAGTGGATACGTCTCATGTTCGGAATGCAGCTATGACAGTGATACTTGCACGTGCGTTTCCGCTGATAAATGCTATTGCTCTTTGGGGAATAAAAACTGTGCAAGTCGAAGGCCTAATTCGTGTAGACTCCAAGAAAAATGCTATTGCAGCTTGGAGAAGCACGATCCGATTTGGTGTGGATGCGACACAGACAGTTGCACCGACAGTAATAAATGCTACTGCAGTACAAAAAGAACACAGAAAAACACCACCATATTCGAACAACTGCAACAGCGTGGATTTATACCCACAGGAGAGACGGTGATCACTCCTCCCACTCACAGGAAACTGTGCAAGAGCAACTCAAACACAAAAAGCACAAAGAGTCTGGAATATATCCTCAATCCAAACGAGAAATATTACGAGAAGATTCGACCTAAAACACGTGTTGGAAATTATAGCGTGCAAAGTCGAAGGCGTAATAGTTACACGGCCGACAATTTAGCTTTGGATTACGAGTTATTTTCAATCGCAAACAGATCTTTGTATGGACGGGCTTTGAGCGAAATCGCTAACTCGAGAATGCGAAATCAGGCATCTGTGAGGTCTTACGCTTCTTCAAGATGCAACCAAAAAGGTAAGTTCCCCAAAGAAAGAGTGCCCCAAAATATCTTTAGTTGGTTTTAGGAAAAACTTTGCAGTCGGCACCTATGCCGGTAGGAACTTCCAACGAAGCTCTCTCGGTGAAGAAATCGGCAGAAATCGCTGCGTTATTTTCCGACATCAAACTAAGTCAAACTACGGATATAGCTCACATGATCCCCCGGCAAATCGACCAGGAATCTCTTATAGCTTACAGGAATGCATTCAATAAACGCTCAGCTTCCAAACACTCTTCAAAATTGGAGTCGCAAAACGCCACGTACAGTAATCGCATGGTTTATTCCTCAAAGGCCATTGCTAAGGCGAATTTGTACAGCGCCCAAAATGGTTTGTATACGATACAAAGCCAGTCGGATGATTCAAGATCAAGCTTGGGGAAGAAGAGCAAACGCAAGGAGGAATTTTTTGATAAGCAAGTTGAATACCAGGAAGAGCCGAAACCGGTTAGTTCCGGATTGGAAAATTCGCTTGGGTATCTGCCCTGACAATTACAGAAGAATCTCCGAGTAGAAACTTTTAATGCCAAATGGAAGCCACCCTGTAAACACGAAAATTCAAATTCCAAATTATTTTCTCTTTCTAGGTGATTGATCACCTATGAATATTTTTCGAAATAGTGATGGCTGTGTTTCCAGTTCTTTTTTTTGTTCTGATGAGTTCAAGATGTGCAGATTATATACTTACAAGATACATAGTGAGTGTTCTTATTTCGACATCGCTTGGACGATGAAATCGAAAATGGGAGGCAATAGGTTTCTTCTGGTTTCGGGTCGCTTAATGTCAGGGGCAATAATTACGTGCAATATTGTATTTAACCTATGTGCAATACATAAAAAGTATCGTTGTTCGGACATGCGTGAAAAGCGGAATTTCCGAATCTTTTCGTCCCAGTGAAAAAGATTTTTGAAAATTTTAGCTTTTGTCCTAACTGGTAGTTAGTTCGTATGATTAGCCGTACGCAAGTTATTTATATTTACAGATTGTGAAAAATTAGTTTCCAATAAATATTTATTTTTAAATGAAATATTTCCTTTGTTTTAAACCAAACGTACTAAAGAAGCAAACAAAGTATACAAGAAAAACAACAAACACAAACAGACTAATTAATTGCATGGAAATGATTGAGTCGAAGCAAAATATTTATTGTTTGCTTTTAACTACAGCAATAAACGCATTTGCATTAATTATGTAAAGCTAGAGTTACAAGTAATAAGGAAAATAGTTCCTATTGGAAATCTTCAAAGACATCAATTTTACTAACAAAAGCTCTTGTTACTCTTGACTCACGTTTCATAATTAGGCGCCTCGAAAATCCTGCGAAGATCTCGAATAACACATCGACAAACAGCTTATCATGTTGACACAGATAAAAGGCACAATGTTATTGTTGTGTTTGAATATCAAGTGCAACTGATGTTGCGATATCGATCGGTGACGTCGCGGACGAGCGTCGCGACGACTCGGGACGCAACAGGAGAATCAACAGGCTTTAGTTTGATGACTACCTGCAACGCGGGCGATGCTTTCCACCGTTCCTAGACATATTGCGATGAACATACGCGTGTGATTAACTCGATTCGATTTCCGTTCTTTCTGGCAAAAGTCACGAGGAAAATTAGGCGCAGGTTCACCCAAGGTAAGATCAACTAAAAACCGAGTTCGTTTGAAAAGTTTTAGGTGCAACTAGTACTTTAAAAGTTTCGTGAACAACTTTTAAACAAACTCTAAACATCCGTCAATTTTTAAATCTCACACACTTTTAACGTGCTTGAAATTATAATTAAGAAAATTTTAAACTTTCTTTGTCTAGATTCCTAATTAAGTTAAGCACTCAACAAACTTTCTCTAGATAAAGCAGAGCCAATTTATTTAAAAGTTACATTATTTTCTTTACATTGTGGATGTGTTATATTTTCTTCTCTTTTTTTGTTTTTGGTTGTGAAGTCGGTCTTGGTTTTGCAATACGCTACGTTTTAGCTTTGATCTTGCACAACGGTTTTGTGTATTCTCGTGCAGTCTAGTATATGCTTTTGTACTAATCTAACACAAAGTTTCAGGTGAAATTAAAGTTGGGGCGTGTTCATCTGCTGCATGCTAAAACTCCCGCATGAGTTTCCCTCTCGTTTTTTTGTGCCGTTGAATTACATGCCCGTATCATTTCAATGCTGCTTGACGTCCTTGCCTTGAATTATGTGGCATTCGAATGGAAATTCTTTGTAATTCACATACGTATACAAATTTTTCTCAAAATTTCCAATTCAGTGCACATCTAGTTAACATATGTTAATTTCATAGTGGAAACTATATATGATAATTTTCACCAGAAAGAAACGAAATAATATACATACTTAGGTGATAAGGGAGCTAAAGGTGCTTTATTTTTATGTTGAAGACGGAATTTTGCGACCAAGCAGATGTAGCATACACTAAACGAAGCACAACATTTGAAATGGACATGCGATAAAATTTACTTACAATTTCTTCAAAATATTCAATACGAAATTCTCGATAGGAAAACTAAAATTGTAACTTATTGCTCTGACATTAAACACACGTTATTTGTCATTGGAAATATTAGGATGCGTTCAAGTAGAACTAAAAGATTAAAATGGTAGACGTTGAATTGCTATGCTAAACTCAATTCCCCAAAATGATCAGCGTAATCACACAAACGGATTACCTCCTCGGAAAACGTGCAAACAAAACGATCCATGCTAAAGACGCAAGTACTCGAGTTTATGCCTACACAACAATCCGCTGATCTCTTCTCCGCTCCGAGGTTTGGCTATTAAGCGCGGATTACCCTTCGCAAATTACTACGGCTCCTTGAATCGCCTTCGAATCCCGGCCGGAGCTCCGGCTGACCGGAAAAGCTCCCCAAAATCTTTTATTAAACTCTCGCTCCGGGCGCGCCTCTCGGAACGAGCGTGCTATAGTCGGTGGCCTCCGGGGACGAATTATGTTTTTGGAGACATTAATAATAAAACGTAAGAATGCCGGAAGCGAAGTGCGTTAATGGAATGTGGATGGAATAAAACCACGTCCGGATGAGAGAGGTTTTCAAAGTATCCACATTCCTTTATTGTCTCTCACCCTATAACTTTTTGACATTAGCGGAAGAGATTAAATTCAGGAACTACTCGGGTTTAGCATATTCATATGCATCATCGTTCGTATTTCTATTTCAAGTTTTCAATTAAAGTTTTAAGCATTTCAATATGTAAATTATATTAGAACATGAAATTCGGTTCAACTCTAAATCTAGCTCTTAAGCCCTACTGAAATCTGTTAGTGTTATAGGACTTTTTTCAAATATTCAAAAATTAAAAAGAAAAGTAGGACAAGTTCTCAGAGGTACTTTAACTGTGTTGGCGATATAAAAGAATCCCTACCTTTCGTACAAATCAAAACAAGAGGCTTTGGTGTGATAGTATGATGATTAAAAATAAATTTCTTTATCCTGAAAATCTAAGCATTGTCGTACCTGACAAAAAGGCATACATAAATATTCTTTAATAAGAGAAGATGATATAAAGACTTCTCTCTTTTCTATGATTTAGTTAAACTTAATTTTTCTCAGATAAAAATGACTCAAATTCAATTAAATGTGGAACACAGGACAAAGGATTAACAATGTTTAAAAACTGCTATATAGTGTTAGTTTAAAGTCCCTTCCCCTCCTGCTAATTTTGGAACCAAATAAGATAAAAACCATATCAATGTACATAAAAAATTCTAATTTCTGAGATATAACCGAGATATCCGCTAGGTAGCATTGTGCTTACCATGCACTTTAAAATTTTAAATGACAAGGTGGCTTGAGTGATATAGGATTTTAAAGAAAATTTAATTCTACGTCCAATGACGTTTTCAGTTTTTAACAATCTTCATTTATATTTGAGTTAATGACAAAAAACATGTGCTAGTCTAAAGTTATTTCACCCCCGTGTTAACATTGAAACAAAATAAGCAAGATGGTTTAAGTGACTTATTATTTAAAAAGAATTCAATGACACACAAGAAAAAATATACAATGAGGAAGAATTTGGAAAATACTCAGAATAAATTAAAAATGCTAAAACTCAAAATAATAATATGGGGAGAAAATAAGCAACGAGAAGGGGATTTGGGGAAGATAAATTAAAATCAGAAATGTGAGAAGAGGAAGGAAAGAAGTAGTTCTGGTGAAATTTTTAATCCCAATGGAACGTAATGAGTGATATGCTTTTCTTCAGAACGATTTACAGCTATGAAGCAAAAAAAGATAGTACGACCCATCAAATGGAAACTAAAGCTTAATACAGACAGTTAAAATGTTGTCCAGTTAAAATGTTGTCCAGAGGAAAACATTTCAATTACTTAAAAAATCACTTGGCTCTTGAGATGAGATGCTCTGACAAGGATAAAATACGAATTTTCCAGTTTCACAGAACTGAAATATTCAAAGAAAAATCGTAAGTTGGGGCCCAATCATGAACCTGGTTTACTTTCACTTGTGTACATGTTTCAAGAATTGCATTATTCCATTTGTTTTCTAATCCGAGTTCCTGGAGACGTATAGTCCCTATTATAAAAGAAAAGTATTCTTTACCGACTGAAACCACACACTTTATTATTCAATTAATTTAAAAAAATCACACGGTAAAAACTGAAAGAAAAATAATGTTTTAAAACCCTGAGAGAGATCAAAACCGATTCCCCAATTTTACAAAACCACATAACAAGAAATAAGTTACTCAACCATAATTTTGATTTACTTAAAGAGAAAAGAAACGATTAATTTAGAAGCTGAAATCAAAAAGGACACTTTTGTACTTTATTTTTATCAAAATTAATTAAAATTGTGTAACTGGCAGTATAGAAAGTGATAGGAAAGAGTTTATACATGTATTTCGGCCTTATTGGGCTTCATCAGAACTCTGTACCTTAAAAAAATTTTGGTTTATTGAAAAATTTAGAAAAACTTACCCCTATTACCTATTCTTGTGTTTTGGGACTTTAGAAATTCTAAAAAGGGGTAAGTTTTTCTAAATTTTTCAATAAACCAAAATTTTTTTAAGGTACAGAGTTCTGATGAAGCCCAATAAGGCCGAAATACATGTATAAACTCTTTCCTATCACTTTCTATACTGCCAGTTACACAATTTTAATTAATTTTCATAATTTTCATCTGGCAAGAAAACTTGATTTTATTTTTATCTTTAATTTTTTTACTCAGTATATAAAAATGATGATGGTTTGACTGGTTCAAGGATTTTTTCTACTGAATATATGTATGCATCTACAATCGAATTATAATCGCTCCAGTAAAACTACACTCACCGGCACAAAAAGCGATTCACTAATATTTTTTAAAATAAATTATCTGAGGACACTTTTTGTCCATTTTTTTTCTGCTCATCGGTGAATAGGACATTTTCAATAATCAGGAAAACCATGACCATCATGGTAACTAAATTCTCTTGTTTAAATAAATTATTGAAAGTATCTACGCCATTGTCAATATTGTGTTGTAGTTGATTTTTTGTTTTCCAAACGTTTCCTAAAAACTTCATTTAATAATTTGTTTACATTTTGTCATTAATAAGTTTTTTTCATGGCTATTAATGCAGTGGATGCAGCAAGAGTAATTGCTTTGATTCAGGATGGTCGAGCTCAACGTTACATTGCACAAGTTCTTGGAACTTCTCAAACATGTATCTCCAGAACATGGAGGCGATTCTTGGAAACTGAATCTTACAATCGATGCCCCGGAACAAGTCGTTTTCTTACCCTAACGATGCTTCGCAACAGGAATTTGACTGCTGTTCAAGTCAGAAATCGCCTTGCAGAGGTTCGAGATGTGCATGTAAATGACAGAATGATCAGAAGACGCTTTAATGAAGCTAATTTAATGGCAAGAAGACCTCCACATGGCCCAGAGCTTAACACACAGCATAGAGTAAGCAGACTTGCATTTATTCGTGAACATGTTCATTGGAATATGGGGTAGTGGAGTCAAGTACTCTTCACTGATGAGTCCCGCTTCTGCCTATGAACGCCAGATGGTCGTGGAAGAGTGTGGAGAAGGACCGGCGAACGGTATTCTCAATGTAATATTGTTTCCATACTATCTTTCAACGGACGTTCGATTATGGTATGGGGCGGTATTTCTGCGAACGCGCGTATAGACCTTATTGTGATAAATAGGGGAGCTAGCAACGCTCAGAGGTACATTGAAAATGTTCTTCAAGATCATGTGATACCCTTTGCCTCTTTTATTGGTGACAATTTCATGTTGATGCACGATCATGCACGGCCACATGTCGCCAGAGTTGTTAATAAATTTCTTGACGCTGTTGGTGTTAACCGAATGCAGTGGCCCCGGAGAAGTTCCGACATGAATCCCATCGAACATGTCTGGGACATGTTAGGACATGTTAGGAAGGAATATTAGAGCAAGCGACCTCGCCCCAGCTACCCCAGAAAAATTATCAATGGCGCTTCAGCAAGAATGGGATGAACTTGACAATTTAGCGATTAGGCACTTGGTGGAGTCGATGCCACAACTTACGCAGGCTATAATACAGGCAATACTCGATATTATTTAATTAGGAAGATAGAAATTTTGCATTTGTCTTTAAGTTACAATTTCATCAATTTTGCAGTTTTTATTACTTTTATTAAAATCTTGTTTGTTTTATTTATTTTTGGCCTTTGATGTACATCAACCAAGAAAACTATAAATAACAATTATCAGTCGAAAATTATATAAAAAAATTTATTGTCGCAATGAATTACACAAACCTCAAAGTGAGTCGCTTTTTGTGCCGGTAAGCGTATAGAACCGGAATTCTTCAAGGAGGCTACAAATGTTGCATCAGTGCCTTAAGTCATAATTAGAGGTATAAACGACAGACCAAATATGGAACATAAAAGCATAGCTTGTTTTCCAGTGGAAATAATGCCATAGCCGCAAGACACAATAATTTGCATTTTACATTCAGACTCATAGTAATTAAACGTATCAATAAACTTCTAATTATAATCATATATTAATTAAATGAGGGTAAACTCAAGCTATATATAAATCAGACTAACTAGTACACTTAAATAAATTAGTAAGCAGCTTTTACGTCTTTGTACTAAAAAAAGTCTAATCATAAAGAAGAGAGGTATCTGCGATACAGTTGTCATTTAGGTCTCTTTTCCTTAAATTTATCACAACTACTCCTCTCTCTTCTTTGCGATCCATTTCTGAATATAATTTATATTACCACATGCCTTCTCAATTCTTAATTTTTAACACTGCTTCCACCTCCTCTCTTCTAGTTGTTCAGTTGCTTCTGTTTATTTTCATTTATTTTTATGTAATTTATCCTTTTTTTTTTCAATCGGTGATATTTAAATTTCTTTCCATGTCTTCATGTTTCTTTCACATATTTTTATGTTTTATTTTTTATTGTTCTTTTCTTGGAGCTCTTTCAGTTTTTTTTTTTAATTTTATTCCAGAACGTTGTTTTATATTACAACATATTTCATTTATCTCTTTCCAAACCTTATTGTTTAAAGTTACCTTCACCTTGTCTTTATTATTTATTTGTATTAGTACTGCTTGTTTTAATTGTTGCTCTTCATTTGTTAATCAATCACTTTTTTCTTTTATCTGATCTTTAAATTTTTCTCTTTGGATTTGCTTTTATATTGCCAATTTCCTCCATTTTTTTTTTGTTTTGTTCCAAAGAGTTCTTTTATTTATTCAACATGTTTTATTCATAGTCTTCCCAATTTCTCGTTTTATTTAATTCAATCTTTCTTTTGCTCGATTTCTTCTGTTGCATGCTTTTTTAGCTTGTTGAAGTCCATCTTTTCTACGTCTCTTTCTTTTCACTTATCAACAATCTTACCTCGTTATCTCATATATTCGCATGTCGCCATATTAGGATTTTATTTATTTATTGTCTATTTTTTCGCACTCTAAATTCGCTTAAGTTCCCCATTTCTCTACTTTTATATTTTATGGTTCATTATAGATAGAATTCCATTATTTTCTCTTTTTCATTTCGTTTTATAGGTACTCGTTTGAAATTTATTACTCTTGCTCTCATTTATAAATATACCTATTATTCTTTGGTTTATTACCTCGTATTTATTTCTTTTTTTACGATTATTTCTTTCTCCCTTCGCTTTTCGCTCAATTTTCATTCCTGAACGCACAGATTACACCTGCTTGTAAATTTAATATTTCCATTTCCAATTTTTTTTCGTTTGGTTAATACTAGTATTATTTCTAAACAATCTAAGCAATCCTCTACACCTAAATGAAAATTTTTAATTGCTTTAAAAAACACGTGACGCAATATACAAACCATTTTATATTAATAATTGAGAAGCTTGAACGTCTCTTATGGCAGGGCCGTATTTACTCTAACTTTAATGGAATTGTTAAGCGTGCAATAAGTAAGTCATCAAGCCGGGCAAGACAATGCGCCGCCTGGAAAACATCTCGCATACTTCGCCTTGCCAATCAAGGTCGAGAACGCAGACAAGTGGTGGAGGCTCCAGTTCCAGATGAGATTTTGGTTAATTGTCCTCTTCTGCCAGCCGACGCTATAAAAGGAGAAGCCTTTCGACGTTCGTCGACGGTTTTATTTGCTGTGGACCGATGAAGGCCACGCTCGTTGACGCGCGGCAGAGAAAATAAATCCTCATTTGATGTGCGGCTCAGACGTTCATTGAATCGCTTCGTGTTGCTAAACGTGATTAACTGCAGTTACCAGGACGACGATAAGGAGTTTTGGCTTCATATATAATTTACGGCGAAAAAACTTTTTGCAGTCGATCAAACTGCGAAAAAATGTGAAAAGCTCCTTAGCAATTCTTACAATATAACGAAGATATTCTTTTGGTTGAATTTATTTAATGATTTCTGTGGAAATAACTTTGTTAATTGATGTTTTATTTATTTCAGCGTTGAAATTAAGGAGAGCCAAACCATCAATCCAATATGGTCGATTGTGGTTCCGGAAGTGCCGGAAACAGATTTGTTTGTCCAAATGATAGACAGCTGGCGCTGAGGGCGAAGTAAGTAATTACGTAATAATATTCGTCCTTCGTTCCTTAATTAATTTGAAAAGAGCGGCCGGGCTTCAAGGAATACGCGCGTCTTTAAACTTAATTATCTCAGACGTAAACACCCAGATAAAATTGTTGACTCGATTACCGCAATACGCCTTCGTCAAATAAAGGACGATAACGCAGGCAGACGAAGCCCGTCTCTTGTGGAACGGTTATTGGATGCTGAAAATGTGGGCGCAACAAATTACGCAAACGTCCACCACAAAGTCAATATTTCATCCTCACTTATTCAATTCTTTTTTTCTTGTTTAGTCATCTGTACACGTAGATGTATGCTCGTAGACATGCTAGATGTGCTGCCAAAACTATCCATACATATATCTCTAGGTGATATTTCGAACGAGCATGTCTATACGTGTATAATAAACTTTAACTTTACAATTTTAAAGAAATCCGAATAAACACTTGCCAGTGTTTCGAAACAGTTCAAAGAGAAAAGCGAGCGAAAGAATATTTTCTTTGAATGCAGAAAAGCCACGAATTTCACATTTCGACCACATAATGCGGACTTAAAAGCGTTCTGGCGGTATTAGGGAAAACCAAGGTTGACAAAGGGCCAATAAAAAGATTCCCTCTCGGAAAATGCGCCGTCGTAATCTGAAAAATGCGAAACAAGGGAGCTACCCGCTGTTTTCAATGAATAAAATTACTTAGCCCTGATCGACACGTGGCGACCTCGCTTCTCGCCCAAATTATTATCTTTGTTGTACTTGATGCTAATCGCGATCGATAACAAAAGTTTTTTCGAGCGACACGTTCACATTATTTTCCGGCATTTATATGGAATCTGTTTCTTTAATAAACAACATTCTAAGATTTCTAAATAATTAATTCGCGAATCAATCAATATTTCTATCTCTGGGCGAACAATGTTCTAGACTTCACAAAAGGATTTTGTTTATTTTGTAAAATTTTCCTCAATGTTATGGGAAGACCTAAGAAAACAGTATGCCTGGAATCTTGAAGCTACAAGAAGGTTTTTGGATTCAAAATGCATCGTCAAATATTTCTCTGAACTTCACCAATCATTAAAAGAATCAGGAACCTCTCACTCTGGAGGTAATCATAATTTTATCTAAATGTGTGGTTTCAAAATATTAAATGGGTTGAAAATTGTGAGCACATACATTATTATAATTCCGTTAAATGATAATATTATAATACGACTATTGCCTTGGGGTGAAGGCATTTACATACCTTATTTCGTCACTCAGTTGACTTAAAGGGGATATAAACAGTCTCAAAATTTTACGAAAGCTCTGAAGTTTCATAATGGGAGAATCAGGGAATATTACTTGTAAATATTGAGCAGTTACGAAAGCTATTGTGATATATACTCACACGTATACTTGTGTGCAATAAAATTAATCACACTGAACTATTACAAAATTTTTCAGAATAAAATACGAAGCTGAGTCAAATAGAAACCTTAAAAATGCCCTAAAAATTGTACGTGACTGAACGAAGTTGGGAAAAATATTATTTTTGAGATGTATAAATTACTGTGCTTAATTTGTTTCACAGATTTGTGCATATGACAATAAAAAAAATTTGTATGACTTCAACAGTAAATCATATTTATTTAATTTTTTAAAAATGACAGAAAGTTCATATGAATGCGTAGTTCTTGAGATATAAGAAACGTATGTATGTATTAATGTAACGCTTTGAGTACTAAGTGAACTTATATTGATTTTACAATCAATATCTTCATTCTAAAATCCATTAGAAATGTCTTTGGAAAATCCCATGACGGTTGCGAATCGCCTCGAAGGAGTTGAAACGATGTTGGCGTAGTAATTTCATATACAGGCGTTGCATCATCACTATCATCAGATATAAAAGCATAACTCCATCCTTTCACTTACTCACTGTTGACAAGGAAACAATGCTGAAATATTTTTTGTTTTAACTTCCTTGATTGATGACGCAAGGCTCCTCTTTCGTGATATATATAAGAATAATTGGCAGATTACTGAACAGTTGTGGGCACATTCTTTCAACAGGCACTTAAAGTCCCCAGACCTTTGATATTTTTCATTCGGAATCGTCAAGAACAGTTGTCAAGTATCCTAGAATGTCCTATTTGCAGCACATTTGGTAACTGAATCGGAAATTCAAAGGTACGAGGATAAAATGTACGCCACTTTTGCGTTTGCAAAAACGAATTCGATTTTTCTCCGAATCGAAATTCCGAATGTAATTACTGGTTTTCGAAACGAGTGGCTAAAACACGAATGTGTTTACCGTGTAGAGCATTTTATATAGATTTCGAAGCTATCAACCGATAGGTGACTGATAACGAAACGTTGAGTGATTATGCGAATTTTAAGTGTAAATAAAAAGAAAAATTTTCCCAGTTTCTTTAATTTTTAAAATTTTTCTTTTCTTGTTGTTAATATCCTATATATACAGTCAATAGTTTGTGCGAAGATTGACACGTTATTTCGCTCGTGCCGTGAAATTTTATGGAAACTATTAATTGTAAATTATTTTTAGCAAAGGTATAATTCTGAAAATCTATGTGTACAACATTACTCAGTGTCTGACAGCATACTCGAGCAGTAAAAACAAGTACTTCTTTTTCTTATTAACAGTGGCAAGTTCTTACATCGCATTCCTTCAATATGTTTTCTACTCGATCGAAATTAAATAAAAACAAAACAGGATAAGACATTACCATCGATTGCCAGAAACGCCCACGTAAGTTCGATGAATACCAGTTACGTAAGTGTAACTTATCAAAAGAAAATACCACAAATGATATTAACCCAATTGATATGATTAGTACTTAGAAATAATCAAATATTATGCTAAAAGAGGAAAATAATGCAATAAAAAAAGCAATAAGTAATCTGAAAAACCTAACTGACAGTTTAAATTAATAATAGATAATCAAATAAAAATTATAGGCAAAATTAAACCATACACAATAGTTCGTTCTTCAATGGAAACTCAAACAGAAACAGCAAAACAATAGGATACTGAGACACAAACATGTGGGAGCAATCATAAATGAAACTGTTTCAAAGAAAATACAGAGAGATTCAAATACCTCGTCCAAACCCAAACCTCCAGATTTTAACGCTATAAAAATCAATAAACATAACAAAGTATTAATTTTGAGCAATAACCACGATAGACATATTAGTTCTTCTCTGAGTGAAACGTTACCGAAATTCTTCGGTTGTAGGAATAGTAAAACCTAATGCTAAACTGACAAACGTATCCGCAAATCTCATTCAACTAATAAAGTATTAGAAAATAATTGCAAGAATTTGACTCTATTATGCATAATACTACTGATACCAATATGATATTATCTACAATCCTCTTCGTATGTTGCAATAAGCAACCTAATAATATTATTGAGCACGTAAATTATAGGATTTATAACCTAGGCAGCAAATACGGTTAAGATTTTCTGTGTTAATACAGTGATTTCACTTGAGGATTGTGCATTTGATGGAGTTCATCTTTATTTGAAAACAAAAAGATATATTATTGGTTTAATATTTAACTTTAATTCCCCTACCGAGATCTCTCAAGTCCCCAAATTCAGATCCTGGATAGTACCCAATGATAAAGTAAATCAAGGCAAAGCAAGTGATAACAATTTTTTAGTCAGCTTAATTACAGTTTTCCACCAAAACATCCGGAGCCTTAGCAACAAAGTAGAAGAATTGGAAGTTTTTTTTTTTAATAATCACACAAATTGCAATGTGCTATGTTTCAGTGAACATTGGCTTCTTGAAAATAATATAGACGCTGTAAGCTTAAATTGGATTCATATTATTAATCATTACAATAGAACATTACATACACATAGTGGAGTTGTTATTCTAGCTGAAAGCCATTTTGAAAATAATAATATCGATTCCATTAAAGAACTATCGGTTGAGCTTCATTTTGAATTTGTGATACACAATATCAATTTTACTATTGTGGTGAATTTAGGGTTGGGTTGGGTTTAGGGTTCGTCTTGATTTATTTTTAAATAAAATACTCGGTGAGACTAATTAGTAAAACTTAACACTGATTTTATTTAGATCAGACTATAAATAATTTATTTTCACAAGCCCAGCGATTAAATAGTAACTAAACTCTACGTCGAACTAAAGAAGTATTTAAACCGGAGTTGGCTTTTCCAGCAGCTTCTCCCCTAAAGTAGTTCTGATGGTGGAATTATCTTGAACGGGTCCAGACACTCTGGCGAGCCGGCTAGGCGAGTGTGTGACTCATTTGTCACATTAGCTGCTTTCGTTCAAACCAATCATAGAACGATGATTAGCTGAACAGAATCATATGATTACCTAATACTGATCAAAACACATTAAGCCGGTAATGTTTCTAGGTTACGTTTTTGTGATCAAATCATACAAAATCACACATAAGTTGTGATTATGAAAATTGTAATCATGATCGCTTAATCGAAGGTGGGGGAAAAAGTTATCACAGAGAACGAACACGCAGAATTGTGATCATGATTACATGATTAGTAATCACGAGTATAAATGAAAGTACCTATTATTGTACCTATATACAGAAGTGGAAAATGATACTTTAATATGTTTTTAAACAAATTAAATTTAGCTTTAGATATTGCCAGTTAATTAAAGAATTATTATACTATACTGGGTGGTGATTTTAACGTCAATTTTTTTATACCGTCCAGTAAATTACGTAAACTTAAAGATTTATTAAATTCATATAAACTAATACCAACTATTACCTACCAAAGAAAAAAATTGTATTTATAATATTTGTATATGTTACCCAATTAATCTTATTGAAGTTCAATTATTCACAATGGCATTTCGGACTATAGTGCACAAATCTTGACAATATAACCCAGCGAACAAAAATTAAATAGTCTTTCAGAGAAGCTTCTTTTCCGTCAAATACAAAGTAAATTTAATGTAGCAAATTTTAAAAATTCATTGAAAGAGGCAGTTTGGAATGAAGTAACAAACTACAAATCTGTACACGAATAATATGATATATTTATTGAAATAGTGTTGGATAAGTTCTATAAAAGTTTCCCATTTATTTATAAAAATCGTAAAAATAGTAACTCATGCAAGTTGATAACGAAAGGCGTAAAGATATCCTCAAAAACAGTGAAAGATCTATATATCTTAAGTTTAACTGGTCATAATTTAGTGAGAAAATACTACAAACAACATAAAACTATCTACAAGAAAGTTATTGCCAAGGCTAAGCAACTATACAATAATTCGTTAATGTCTTTCTCAAAGCAAAAATCCAAAACAGCCTGGAAGTTAATTAAATCAAATAAAAACATAATTCCAGAAAATAATACAAATTTTGAAATCAGCAATGAACTAATTAATCAACTAATATCTACCGATTTCAACAAGTATTTCTATAGCATAGCAGACAATGACAAACCACATCAGATAAAAGCGGAATATCCTGCTATATCAAAAAACAAATATATTTTTTCTGATACAGAACAAGATATACTGGGTGTTTCATAGAAGATGCATCAAACTTGGTATGCAGGTAGATGTCGGGAAAAGAAAGAAAAGTTTCTTTGTAAAATTTTCTCTGTAATGAATAAATTTAGAGAAAATCGAAGGGAAGGCAAAGTCGCATATTTTTAGGATGGACTTTAAATGAGAATGAATGGATTGTTACTCATTCACATACGAAATCGGTTTATTGGTTAATTGCCTCTAGAATGTCGCTCAGTCGATTCGGCAAAACACATTTAAAACATCATGGTTGTTGGCAATCAATAAAAATAATAATTAGTCGTTTATTTTCTGTTCTCCATTTAATACGAATTTTCTAATTGTTAGTTGAAGAATTTTAGGATTGTTCAAACATTTAGTAGTTTGCGTTTATTTAAGAATTTATTTTTCACATTCACCGTTCCATGAAATCGTTCGTAGAAATTTAGCGCTCAAGTACCTGGTTTTGCTCAAAACATTTCGTTCGCCGCACTACCCCAATTAAGGACTTTATGATATTAGATTTAATACTTTAATAATTAATAATAATTGGTATTTAATTTAATAATAAATTATTAATTAAGTTTAAATATCCATGCGATTTCACATCGCGTGTGGCAAGGTTCAATACACCGTGCTTTAGGTCAAGGGCAAAATAAAATCTAGTTATAAATTTCTCCGCTGTTTATGGATTTATTACCCCCCGCCTGCAGCTGTGTGCCATTCATAAATGCAATTTAGATCCCCGGTTTTGTTTCACGATTCCGCGCGCTACTGTATTTCAAAAAACATCGACTCCAAATTATGCAAATTTCAACTTGCTCCGATTAAAATTTTTTATTAAGGTATTTTGTTTGAAATAATGTCAGAAACGTGTCCCTCAAGTTAGATGCATCTTCAATGAAACATGCTGTATTAAAGGTAGTATCCTCATTAAAAACAAATCTTAGTGCAGGATAGGATGAAACAAATTCTTTCTCAATAAAGCAATGTTTATCAGAAATTTTAAGTCCACTTACTGAAATAATAAATAACTCTCTCAAGCAAGGAATATTTCCAACAAAACTAAAAATTGCTCAGATTAAACCTGTATACAAAAAAGGTCCCAAAAATGTCATTGAAAATTACAGACCTATTTCGTTATTAGGTACATACTCCAAAATTTTAGAAAAAGTCGTCAGTACAAAGTTAATGTTCTTTTTAGGGTAATTTAAAATACTTAACAATAACCAATTTGGTTTCTGCAAAAGTCTGTACTTTATCTACTATTTTGAAATTTTTAGATGAACTATATCTCAACATGGATCCAGGTGAGACCTGTCTGGGTATATTTTTAGACCTTAGCAAAGCATCAAATACTACTGACAAATTATATGCTTACGGCATCAGAGGTATTTCCTAGGACTAGTTTAATAGTTACCTAACAAAAAGAAGTCATTATGTCAAATTCAAAAACTCTACATCAGAAGAGTTAAAATTAAATCGTGGTATACTACAAGGATCTGTACTTAGACCAATTTTGTATATATTATACATAAAAGATTTTCCTCTTAATAATGCTGTACATTTTGGTGATGACACATTTCTAAATATCCAGAAGTCCGATTGTCAATTAGCTATTCAAACTGCAAGTATCGATATAACCTCAACGGAAAAATATTACTCATCTAATTGTTTATTCTTAATATTAATAAATTAATAATCTATACATTAATTTTACAATCGCTAAAGGATTAGACTATAGTACCTTAATAAGAAGTAAAAGCAACAGTATTAAGAAGATTACACTAAGATTCTGGGCATTTTTATTGACAGTAAATGTCGATGATCAAAACATATAGACATTTTATGTAATAAATTAGCTCCAGTCTGTTTTACCCTTAAGCAACTTAAAAGATCAATAAATTTGGATATATTAAGAATGTATTAGTTCTCAAATTTTCACCCACTGATTATTTACGGTACGATGATGGGCAGATGTAAATTGCACTACATGGAATTTCCTGTATTCTAATTTTAGCAAAATTTGGTACACATTGTCATACGGAAAAACATTGCACCCCCGCTAGTTTAGTTACACATTTCGCTGTTACATTCTAGTGTATTTAAATAAAATAAATTAAGGCACAAAACACGAAGTAAACTGCGATTACTTCTGAGCTATAATCTACATCGCCAGGGCACAAAATATACTACCTTTATTATCGGAATCGAGTCTGCAAAACACTTTTTTGCGTCATTATTTCTTGCTTCTTTATATTTTTTTGCCTGAAGGTGATAAAACCTTATTGTCTCTACTACAATATAATTTTTTGTACACTCTAGATCGTAAACTTAAAAACCTCTCCTTCTGTACATTTTTGATACTATGATATTAAAAATTTTCCTTGTAATATTTGGTGGATGCGCCTCAAATTATTACATTTTTAATATATCTCGAGAACCGCATGTCTTTTAATTTTGATTTTGAATTTCGGAAACTAATATAAAATAATGCCCTTATGAAAGAATTTCGAATTTTATTAAGCTGTTATGTACACCCTACAGGATGGTCATATTTTAAATTGGATACATTTACTGACTGGAATGACATGACATTCTGTCAACTACACTAGATACAGCTTGATCCGCCTGCTTCACTTTCCCCATCCGGAGTTCCTATACGCCGACAGGCACAGCGTTAAACTAATTTCCGGGATTTGCTGCGAACTAACAGAACAGCCTCACGGCATGGCATGATAAGGGATGTGACAGCGGGCGTCGCGTCGGTTTATTACAACTTCGATCAGGTGAGCATGAAAGGGACCTGATGAACGTGTAACTGACGAGAAACGTTTAGTATTGTGTGAAACTGACGACCCATTTGTTAGGCACTTATGATAAAATGACACCGAAGGATAAGAATATAAAAGCTTTCAGTTTACTGAAACTAAGCACTTATTTAAGTTGTGTTTCATCTCCGATTTCGTTTTCATATTAACAACGCTGTGTTTATTCTTTTCTCAGATTAAAACAACTAATTGGCACAGGGCCTCCTAATTTTCGCAGTTGCGACAAAAATACATTTTTTTTAATTAAATTAAACTCATACTCGACAGTAATCTTAGTTTAAACAAAAGTAAATTTCTGCAGAACGAACTAAATTTTTTCCTGCTTACTCTTATCGCTGTTTAAATTTCATTTTCATTTCCCCCTAACGCGTTCTCCCCACGTTTTTCTTCTCTCACATTAAATTTGAATTAAATTCGAGCGCAGCGTAACAGTTTAGGACGAAAGTAATTCTGTGTTATTTGTCGCACTAAAATATTTATCTAGACGCAAAATTATTTAAGCATTTAAAGCTGAGTCCAATTAATTTTTGAAGCAGAACATGCTTTCAATTACGGCTGGTGCAACGTTTGAGAACTGTAGCCAGTGTAAATATCGATCTCGACTGATTACGGGAGGGGTGAGAGGGGGGTAGATAATAACTGATAATTTCGGTGATAAACAAGGGGAATTAATCATGCGGGACGCGATTAAGTGGCTCAGTGTTGAATTGATGTAATATGCCGTCATTAATGATTTTTTCTGTGTTTCATTTTCATGTACAGGCGGTTATTTTTACACTGCACATGTTCGTTCACATCCGCTTCGCGTGCACGCTCCATGTGAGTGGGATTACGACGGAAATATGAAGCGCATTTTTCAGCACAAAAATATACGAAATTACCACCGCACTGAAGGAAGCATCACGTCGAGACAAAATTGTGATTAAGAGATATTTTTACGAGCGCAGAAAAGTATTTTTATCTATCGATCCTGAAAGCACAAAAGGGAAATAACGTAATAAAGATGTAGAAGTTCATTATCTGAGTTCCAAGAAGGATAATTTTAAACATGATATGAAAATCGCTTTTTCAGGATTACAGAAAATCTGTTCTAATTTTCAAACAGCATCGTTTATTTTTTTTGCGTAGAACAAAAAACATGAAAGACTGCATCTCTAGATGAATCTAATAAGTCTGCATTAATTTCTATTTAGTAACTCTTTCCAAAACAATCAACTTAGTTATTAACTCAAGTTCATCATCGAGTTTTGTAAACTTTTAAAAGATCATATATTATTCTTTCGGACGAATAAAACACTCATTAATTCGAGCTCTTGTGATCTGAAACAAAATTATAAATTTCTTATAGTACTTCAAAACTTCAAAGGAGTTGTAATCAAAAACAATATTGAGCGAGAAAGGAAACCTTCAAAGATTAATGAAGACTGCATTAATAAAAATAAAAATACACGTTGAGATGAAAGACGAGTCTTATACAAAGAAATTTGCGAAGTAAAATTAAAAGACGAAACAAATATCTGAAACAGAAAGAAAAAGAATGTAAAGGAATAACACAATAAACAGTAAATAAGATTCAAGTAAGAAGCAAAATGAAAAGAGTAAGACCCACGACTTACAAAAGACTTAAAGTTATGGTGTGGTAGGCAAACTTCAAATATCATTGCTGTAAATACCTTTGAAATCGAATAACATCCAAATTTCTGAGTGTGTATCCTAGATTGGTGTGACTATGTAAATAACTTGATTGAAATCGCCTTGCGCTTGATTTATTTGACTCGAGCCGCAAGCTCAAAGAATCCATCAATAATTCTTGAAAAAATAGGCAAACGTTATCTTTGAAAGTAAAAAAAAATAACGACGTGTCACATGTGATGTATGAGTTAAACTGCAAATTAAAGGCACATTGTCTGAAGACGTCCAGCAACTGAGAGTTTGATGGAATCTGTCGTGTATCATACTTGATAGCAATCTATAAAATATAATTCAATAAAACCACAAAAGAAACATAAAATAGAAGAAGTAACAACCGCAATGTATGTAACTTGTTTCCATGATAACCTTCTTTGACGTGTAGAGGATTATTTTTTTATATTTTGCACCACACCTCGAGGCTTCATTTAAAAGGTAGAAAAATTAAATAAATAAAAGTGGTGGAGCTTTTGACGTATTATCTTTAAGAGGCATCAAAAATAACAAAGGCATATCGCAAAGAGGAGAAAAAATACATTTTTTGCGTTTTTAAATAGAACACCCTCGTACATTGTTCGCCGAAATGACAGATAATTTTTCCCTGATTTTAAAAATTTAGTAAATATTGATATTACACATTTTCAAAGTAACGAGGTGACAATTTGCACATTAAATTCTGTTCTCATCGTTTATATTACAAAGTCTTAGAATTTGATACAAGTCAAGCAAATTCTCCTTAATACATTTCTTGAGATTAATACGAATTTCCACAGTGAGATTTATGATATGGATTTTGTTTGGGATCTACATAATTCTAAAAGAATTTGACTTAATACTATAAATACTACAAATATTACAAATTGTTTGCACCAGGAGATACAATTCTGGGATTGGGAAAGAATAAAATCATTAAATAGTAGCAAACTAAAGAAAAATTATTGAAATTCGGTTTAAAATGTATTTACAAAACTATAATCTAAGTCGAAAAGCACGTCGAGAAAGGAATTCTAGCTTAAAAATTTTACATACTTTTTTTAATTTTGGTACATAAATGAATTTGAATCTTCCAATTAATTATTGTACTTTCTGTATTTTCTTGTTTACCAGGTTTTGCAAAAGGCTAAATGAAAATGACTTTTCTTAGATAAAAAATTTAGAAAAAACTTTTGAAAATGGAAAGAATTTTGATTTTTTCTCACTATCAGAATTCTAAATAATTAAATAATTATTTAACCTTTCATTTATTTGTATTGATAATGTTACATTCTGATTAACTTCTTAGCTGATGGCAATCGGGTCGATTAGCATGCATTCTACATTACTCCCGATATTGACAGTAAAACGGCTTTCTTTAATGAAATTCTGCAACTATTCGATGAGCATGCACCTTTTATTAAAAGGCAATCTTCAATGAAAATTAAACAACCCTGGTTTACGGATACCTTAAGATCAATAAAGAAATTAAAGAACAAAACTTGGACTTGATATAAACGTACCAGAAACATGTCATAGAGTATACTACTCGCAGATCCGTAATTATTACAAACTGCAGCATTTCGAAATCAAAAGGAAGTTTGGCACAATTTAAAGAAATGGGGGGTGGGGCACAGTAATACCCAGCAAATTCCTGATAATCTTAACGATCCTGATCTTCTTAATTGGCATTTCTCAAGCCTTGCCCCAAATTTCCCAATCAGCGATGTCTACTTGTCGATATTCAAAAACAAGAAATATTATCGATCTCCTGAGTTTACCTACCATCCCATTAGCCCATATAAGAATGTTGGTCTTTAAACAGAAATTGGCTGCAGTAGGAATAGATGGCATATCTGCAAAAATGTTGCAACTGGCCTCTCCGTTTTGTGTCCATCCCCTAACACATATCATTAATTTCTCCTTGGAATCTGGTGTGGTTCCTGAGATTTGGAAAACATCTATAGTGGTACCCGTATAGAAGAAAAAGAAAGGCGATCACCTCTCAGATCTGCGTCCAATTAGATTGCTCTGTGTCACATCAAAAGTTGCATGAACATATGTCGGTTTACCATGTTTCCCGAAGATACAATCAGGTTTCAGGAAAAATCACAGTACATCATCTGCTCCTTTACACGTAGTCGACGATTTATTGCGAAACCAGGATGACTCTAAAACCTCCATACTAATTTTACTTGACATGTCTAAAGCTTTCGATTGTGTACAATTTGAAGCATTATTGGCGAAACTTCAATATTATGGAGTAGCTGGTAAGGAATTAAGCTGGTTTAACTATTACCTGAACGGTAGAAATCAGTATACTAAAACATCTAACGTGAAAATCTCTACAAATGAGTCAATCATAGCTGGAGTGCCCAAGGATCTATTCTCGGACCTTTATTGTTCAGTATTTTCACATCTGATCTCCCGGAATGCAACAACTACTGCAACATACATATGTACGCTGACGACATTCAGATTTATTATTCTGTTGATGTAACCAATATAGTACCTGTCTTCGATAGTATTAATCGAGATCTTCACAGTTTATATTTGTGGACAATTGACAACTCACTCATGTTAAATCCAGACAAATGTAAAATCATGTACATTGGCACCAAACAAAAAATTGAATGCTTGAAAAACACGGATAAAATTTTTGCCATAAACAATATTCCCCTTCAGGTTATCGAATCTGCTAGGAATTTGGGGTTAATATTCGACTCTCACTTACGGTTTGACAAACATGTCGACAAAATTTGTCAAGCAGCTTACTCGAAACTAAAGCTTTTACATCAATTTAAAGATTTGTTCTCTATCAAAATGAAAACTTTGTTGACTGAATCACTTGTTTTATTAGCTTTAAGCTACGGAGATATTGTATATGGAACTTGTTTAACTGTTGAGAGCAAAAAATGTTTGTAAAGTGTGCAATATAGCTGTGCTAGTTTCATAAGCAACCATCCAAGATTTGGAGAACATTTGACTCCCGTTCTATGTAACTTAAATATGCTAAAGATGAATGAAAGATGATTTATACATTTCAGCAATTTTTTACAAAAAGTTATTAAAACTGGAACGCCTACATATCTTTTTGAAAAATTGCACTTTCGAGATAAGGCAGGAACCTGACAACTAAGGGCAATTTTTACGTTAAGTGTACCACAGCACAGAACATCGATATTTCGAAATTCTTTCTCCTACCTAGCATCGCGTGTAATTAATAAATGTCCTTATGACATTACTACTCTATCTCCCAATGTACTTAAGGAATTATGATGTTTAACTATAAGTGAAAATTCATGTGTATTTGACATCATGTTGTTTTAATTCTCTTATATGTACTTACTTATAGTGTTATAATTTCATAAGTTTGTTATATATATTGTACATTATTCTCGTTTCTATTTTTTGGAGTTTCATCTTATTTTAGTGGGATTGGGGAAGATATTAAAATCATTTTTATATGACTATCTACCTTTTGTAGTAACATATTTCTAATTTGCTACAATAAATATTATTATTATTAGTAAAACTGAAAGGAATGCCCTGTTAATGGGGGCCACCACATTCCAGCAAACATCGCATATGTTGTCGAAAATTGTCGTTGTCCCTTGAAAGATTCAAGTGTGGGAGCAGATTACAAAAACAGTAATGAGTATAAAATTAAAATCTTTTAAAATATTAAAATGTGGTAAGTATCATATACGATAATTATTTTTCAACTCGAATTCGTAGGTAGTAACAAACACATCGACTCATCGAGAAAACACATTAACTATTTTTTTTTTTATTTAAACCTAAAATAATATTTGTAAAACTAAAAAAAGAATTAAGAAATTGCTGCTTCTAATGCACCTGACCGTGTAAATACCAGAATATATTTTAATCAGAATGAGAGCCTGCAAAAATTGTTATTAAACAAATTAAGATGAACAGTGAAAACAAAAGCGAATATTAGATTTGAAATAAAGTGAAAGCACGATCGAAAAAATATCAAATATGAAAGGAAAACCTGAAATGTATTTAAGACAACGACATTTACATACAACGTTTATATAAACTTAACTAATAATTTTAAAAAAATGAGAAGACGTAAAGTACACTACATGAAGAAGAATACAATTTTTGTTTTGATGAGCCCAAGTGTTTGCAAAATGAAATAGCCGAATCAATATAGTATTTGCCTAAATATAGCAATAGCCTAAATATTTGCAAGACGAATCTTACAAAAAGGACGAAACACCTACCCCTAACGGTACAAATGTTCTAAAATCTACTTCTTCTTCTTCTAATATTGCATTTGGGACGCCTTTCCTGTGGTCGTTGATCTCTTGGTTACACTCTTCCATCCTTTGCACATATTCTTTTAAAACTTCCTTTTATTCCTTATAGTCCTTTATATACTTATATTTTTTTCTGTGCTAGTCTCTCAGTAGACTTTTATCATTCTTCTTCCCACTGTTTATTTCAATGGTTCTTAACTTTCTCTCTGATACTTGCTTCTCCTATTTAATTTCGTTTTGCTATCACTCATAAAAATGCACGATAGCATGATTCTCTGCTAATATAACTGTGAACCATAATTGATAGGCAAGACTAAGTCTTTTGCGTGTAAACTAAACGTACAGATTTAATTTGCTCAGGTTCAGAAACTTTTTGGCATCACATACTTTTATATATATATATATATAGTCCATATCCCGATTACCTTTCGGTGTAGGGTTTGTTTATATACTCATGTATCACCTCGCACGAATTTTGCCCATCCTTTTCGTTCTTCTGCTAATGTTCTTGCTTCTTTAATTGTTCTCCCTTTCTCTTTCAGTATTTTTCCTATTATGTCGTTCCAGTTTGCTTTAGGTCGCCCTCTACTTCTTTTATTCTGATTTCTTGCTTCCCAAACTCTTTTGACATTTCTATTTCTATCCATTCTTATCAGATGTCCCCACCAGCTAAGTTGCTTCCTTTCGATGTATTTTAGAATCGGTTCAACCCCTAGTTCTTTCCTTATATTTTCATTTCGTATTCGGTCTCTCATGAAAATCCCTGCAGTTTTGCGAAGATATTTCATCTCTAGTGCTTGGACTTTACTTTTAGTCTTCCTCGTTAGGGTCCATGTTTCGCATCCAAATGTGAGAATTGGCCTAAATATAGTTTTAAACACAGTTATTTTTGTTTTTCTTGATATTTCTTTCTTGTTTATAAAGTTATTTTTCATTGCATGGTAAACTTTTAATGTCTTTGCTAATCTCTCGTCCGTATCCTTGTCTTGTGCACCGTTTTCTTCTATTGTCACTCCCAGATATTGAAATTGTTTGACTTGTTCGATTTCCTGCCCTCCTAAATGTATTTTGGCTGGTTGGTGCTGCCTTGATATTACCATGATTTTCGTCTTTTCCACATTTATTTTCATACCAAACTTTTCCAACGTTTCGTTCCATATGTTCAGGTTATTTTGTATTGCTGCTTCGCTTCCTGCCATTAGGACTACGTCGTCTGCGAATGCACATTCTGATACCTCTACGGGTTGCAGATTTCTATAACCCACGTGCAATTTTTTTACCTTATATCCGCATTCCTTTATTACGTCATCCATAAGTATGGTAAATAATATTGGGCTCATCACTCCGCCTTGTCTGAGGCCTTCCTTTGTTTCAAATACTTCTGATTTCCTATTTCTACTAATTACGTAGTTCGCATTTCTGCTGTATAAACTTTTAATTGCTTTGACAAGGTTACGATCCACTTTCCTATTATTTAAACTTTCCCAGACAATCTCTCTTCTCACTCTGTCAAACGCTTTTTCCAAATCGATAAATGCGAAATATGTTTTAGTATTGCGTTGTAGTGTTTTTTGGGCTATTTGCTTTAAAGTGAAGATATGGTCTTGTATGCTTCTGTTTTTCCTAAAGGCACTCTGCGCTTCTGACAATGTCGGTTCGATGATGCTTCTTAGTCTGTTTTCCAATATTCTTTCATATACCTTGAGGGCGGTACACAGTAGGGTGATGCCTCGATAGTTGTTACATTCGCGTCTATCTCCTGTTTTGTATATAGGCACAATTACTCCTGTTTCCCAATCTTCTGGAATCTTTCCTTCGCTCCACGTCTTTCTGTAGACTTCTAGTAGTAAATATTCCCCTTTTTCTCCCATGTATTTCAACATTTCTCCTGTTATTTTATCATGTCCCGGAGTTTTACCGTTCTTTACTGCTTTCAGTGCAGCTTTTAATTCTTCTTTTGTAATTTGTCCGTCAGTTTCCACTTCTTCTAATATTTGTCCTTCGTCAACATCTGTTTTTTCCTCTTCTTCGTTTGCTCTTAGTAATTCCTGGAAATGTTCCTTCCATCTTTCCATTACCTCTCGATCTTCTGTTATGATCTCACCTCTTTTATCTTTAATTGTTGTTCCTTGTTTATTTTTGCCTTTTCTCATTGTTTTCAACACTTTATAGAACAATTTTTGATTATCTTTGCTATTTTCTTCCATTTGTGTTCCAAATCTTTCCCAACTCTTCTGTTTAGCATCTCGCACCATATCTCGCACTATCTTCCTCTGTTCTTTATATTTCTTGTACTTGTCTTCTGTCCTATTATTTAAATATTCTAACCATATTTTTTTTTTATTCTGTATCTCACATTTGATGTCTTGGCTCCACCACTCTGTTTGTTTTTTCTTATTGTTTTTCCTGCTCTCCCCACATGTTTCTTTCGCTGCATTTAGAATTGTCTCCTTAAAAGTTTTCCATACTTGCTCTATGTTTTTCTCCCGCAGGTTATGTGTTTCTGTGTTATTTATGTGTTTATTTATTGTTTCTTTGTAGTTTATTCTTGTGCTTACTTCTTTTAGCTTGTACGCTTTTATGTTAATATGGTTTTCCGTTTTTGTGTTTACTTTGGGGTTTTGTATGTCTGTGTTATTTTCCACAAATATTTTTGCTACAACTATATGATGATCACTATAAATTTCTGGCTGTCTGTATACTCTGACATCTCTTATTAATTTTCTGTTATTTTTTTCTGTCAATATATAATCAATTATAGATTTTTCTTTACCATTATGGTTATATCTCGTGTATTTATGTATGTCTTTATGTTTGTAGAAAGTATTCATTATCATGAAGTTGTTTAGTGTACAGTAATCCATTATTCTAATTCCATTGTTGTTGATTGTATCTTCGCCATAATTTCCTATGACTTTTCTATTGTTATCTTTTATGTTTCTCTTTCCGACTCTTGCATTAAAATCGCCTGCTACATACACTATTCCTTTGCTGTTTTCCGTTGCTACGTTCAGATCTTCCCAAAATTTCTCTTTGTTTTCTGTTGTATCGTTTTCACTGGGTCCATATGCTGAGATTACTGTTACTACACCTCCTGTTTTATTTTTGATTTCCACTGTTAAAATTCTTTCTGACCATCCTTTCCACTTTTGAACATTATGTACCCATTTCTTGTTTATTATAAAAGCCACTCCTGCCGTTGCTCTTTCATTTTGAGGAACTCCACTATGTATTATTAAGTGCCCATCTTTTAACATTTCTCCTTGTCCTTTCTTCTTTGTCTCAGTAACAGATAGTATATCTATATTTGCTTTTTCAAATTCTTGGATTAGTTCCCATTCCTTCCCGTTTATACTTCTTATATTCCAGGTTGCTAGTTTCCATATTTGTCTTTTTCTTTTTCCTTGCTCGATTAAAGTGTTTTTCCTGTTAGTTTCTATTGTGCATTGTGTTTTCGTTTTATTCTTTATTATTGGTAACGTTTTTCTCCGCATTTTGGTGGGGTTAGAGTCTTTCCTTTTCTTTGCCAGGTCTGTTTCCATTTCCGTTCGTGTTGAGTCGTAGGCTAGTTTTTTTGCTTAAGAGATTTTTGTTGTCCGTCCCAAATCCATTCCACTTCTTCTATGTACATCTTCTTGTATCCTGTCTGTACTTTCTTTCCTTTACTTCTTTCTTCTTTGGCCCTTTTTCTTATCATCTTCTCAATTTCTCGTTCATTTCTAGTGTTATCATTATTGATGTATACCTTCATGTCTTTGATATTTCCTAATTTGCTTTTATTTTTCATGATCGCTACTTTATTTTCAAAATTTTCGATCTCTACTAAACATCTTTTTTCTCCTATTTTATCTATACTCTTTATTTTTGCCTCGACGTCTAAGTGTTTCTCTAAGAAATTAGCCATAGTCATTTTCAGTGTTTCTCCAACATTGGTACCAATGGATAACCCGGTTACAATAATTTTATTTTTGCGTTGTTTCTTATCCACCTTCTCTATTCTCTCTTCTATTTCTTTTAATTCCCTTTTCATCACAGCGTTTTCTTCTTTCAGTTTATTATTTTCTTTTTTGACTTCTTCCATCTCCACTCTGTTCTGTTTCTGTTCCTTTCTCATTTCTTTCACCTCAGTTATCAAGCTTTCCATCAGGTTCATGTTTTGTTTATACATATTCATTAGTTTATCCAACTTCTCATCCGTAGTTTCTTTTTCCCCCTTTGTCGGCGATCTTGGGGTTCTTTTACTTTTCCTGAAAATTTCTTCTGTTTCTCTTCCTCTTTTTTTTGTGCTGTCGTCAGTCGAGTAGTCATCCGCCTCCATTCTAATTTTGCTTTTGATTTTGGCCTTCCAAAATAAATTTGCGTTTGCGTTTTTCCGACCCGCGTAAACAGCGCAATCCGAATCGACTTCTCGGAGATTGCACTGCTATCCGCCTAGAAGAAGTGAAAACCTGTCTTGCTCTTTACTGATATCGCTCGCTTCGCTGGTTACTTGGACTTTGTACTTGCTTTGTATATCATCGGCCAAATGACCATAATATGCACAAACGTTTGTTGAGATAAATTCACTGAATTTTTCTTATATTTATTGCTTACCTAGGTAGTTTTACTGTTGATATATTCACCCAACTCTTATGCCAATAATATCACCAACACTTTGTAAAATATAAGCTCGGTATGATCTGTTTTTAGATTTAATTACCGGAGCTCTTCAACGCATGTCCGTGTTTGCCGAACTCCGAACTCAGTATACTTTTATGTAATTCTATAATAATTCAAATCATAACATCATGAAAGTAGTTAGTCTATCAGAAGATAAGAAGCAAGTATATAATCGCGTAATGTTCTCCATACTTGCTACTCACTTAAGAAAGTTGCTGTAAAAATATGTAGATGAGTTAAACTATTTTCTTTAAAGCTATAGCTCCGTGTATGTACTTTGCACAAATATTCCCATGGCGATAGCTTTCCTGTTGATTATTAAATCATGTATGTAAAAAACAAAAGAAAAAAAGGCATTTTTCTGTCACAAGAACAAACAATAAAGGCAAAATGTGGAAAACGCAAACTTCTATTCGAACCCTTGTGGCATCATTATAATACACGATTTCTACGAAGCGATGTGTCGTAGGTAATACATTGATAAACAACAAAAGCTTGTTGAGGCAGAAACATGAGCGGAGGGATTGTGTTTTTACAAATCGAGAACAAATTGGGCCGAAATTGCCATGGGAATCGCACGCCGATGTATTACCGTGTTTCCGGCAGATCGTACAGATCATCTTTTGCAGAATTGCTGACAATTTGCTTCATTTACATATTTATTTATTCCACCGACGCTTGTTCCATTACGCCACCCCTAAATTCTGTCTCACGAATTACGCGGCCGACAAAACCAGTCTCCAGTGATCCGAAACGGGGCGGATTATCGCTTACAAATCGAAACAATTTTTCGGTTGATCGGAACGCGCCTCGCCGATTCCGAGATTCGTGAAATCGTGATCGGATTAACGGGATATAAAATAAAGGTTGAAATATCGTTTTTAGATTCTTTTTTACGAAGAGTGACACTTTTAAAATTTTTATATGTTGTTTACAACCTCACGTAACAAAACCAAATTGCATAGTTAAAGCAAGTAATTTGAATTTTATACATAAAATTTAAGCTGCTCCTTCCATCCACTTCTCTTCGACGTCTCTTCAAATAACAAAAAAAATCTGCCCCTACGCTCCTGAATAAGCAGTGATGGCGGTTTGACGTTTTTATTTTTCAAATTTACATTAGTCTTGGCAAAAAATATTTGCGTTACAAAAGCACAAAAAGTGACGACAAAAGTCCAACTAACAAAGCACTCATCGTGGACCATAAATTTCCTGGCGTAATGTTGCAGATGAGGGCTTTATTTCAAACAGCTTTAATCTCCTACTGTCATTTGATGCAAAGAGAATCTTGTTAGTGTATTTGTTCGCCTGACGCAAAAATTAATCTTCCCTCTTAGGAATTAATTAAACGGAAAATAAAAGTCTCAAGGTGCGTCTCGTTTTCATCTCCGGCGAATCAATTAATCCTTGCCTGCCCGTTTTGTTTCTTACTTCAAATAAATGAAGTTCACTTCAAAGAGAAAATGCTTAAATTTCGAATACGTTCTGAGATAATTTTACCCACGCGAAAGGTTTGTCGATACTTTGTAATGTTTGAAGGCCAGAAATTCTGTTTCAAAGAGAGCCCACAAGGTTAAAGAACTGAATACGGAGCGAATGCTCTTTCTTGCTCCAGCACGTCAAGCTGAGAAGACATCGGTTCCCCATTAGGGAGAAAAGTGAACTGGCGTCACAGACTCTAATGTGTCGCCCGTTAAATTTTATTGCAGAGTTGTGATTTCACTGGAATTCTTGCCCCCCTTAATTTTATTTGCTTTAGTTAAGAATAGATTTATACCTGCCAGTTTGCATTTAATTGATATATTAACTTTATTTATTTATTTACGGATCGAAATCATTAATGATGCTAAACCAAACGTGGAGTGTGTCCGAAAAGTTTGGAAACACGTGGATGTCGAAAAAGTTGGGAAACGAACTTGTGTTTTACAGCACCGTTGCAAACTTAATAATGAGCTGCTTTGAAAGTTTCAACCTGAATGTTAGTTTAAGTTAATTTCAGGGACTCGACTGACTAATGTGATAAACCGTTTCGACTTGAAATAAATCTAATATTCACTGCTTAACAGACTTATTCGTAGACATCATAAATTTTTTGTTATCACAAATGCAAAAGAAAAGAAACACTCTATGCTGATAAATTAAGTGATCAACACATAAGATCGCAATAGGTCGACAATCTTCTTGATATCTTCGTCTTTATAATAACTTATAACTTATACGGCTTGTTTTATCCTTTTGAATATTCCTTTCTCGCTCGCTTTTGTGGTTTGTTGTCGTCCATGTGGAATACGTGAACACTCTTCTTCGTATTACCACATCTTTATCTCTCATGCCCTTGCATTGGTATCAAATATCCGTCCATTATAATGTCTGTACTATTTAAAGACATACCTTGTGGATCTGTGAGCTTCTACTTTATTTGGAGTTCCTTGTGTTATTATTAAATGTCCGTCCACGTGTGTTGTTATTATATGTCTGTCCAATTTAGAGGCTTATCTTCTGAGTCTGTGAGCCCTTATCTTATTTTTTACATTCGACAGATAACCTGCCCTCACCTCAAACCCTCTTCTTTTAAGCGAGCTTGGAGTTTGATATTATGTTGTTACCAAATATTCGTCCACGTGTTGTTGTTATATGCCTGTCAAATTTAGGGGCTTACCTCCTAAGTTTGAGCCCTTACCTAAAAATAAAATAAAACTGAATAGGGCAATATAGATTTTAAAAAATTAATACTCGAAGAACAAAACCAGGGCACGAAAAGCTTAGCATCTACTGAAGCCATTCACTCTGGAAAGCAACGAGAAGATTGAAAAGGTCTAAACAATACCACCCTCCGAAAAAATAGTAAACGAAACTAATGGTTTAAGAAATAATTAAATATTAATCTTCACCCACAATAGTTTGTATATCCTTTTAAGGGAGGGTCTTTGGGGGTGAAGGGATGACGCCTTCCCGTAATTGACCCTTCTTAGCAAAAATTTGTGAAATATAGAACAATGGGGATGATTTTTATTTTTATTTTTTCTATTATTTTTATTTTTTCCATTATTTTTCTTTTGTTACAATGCTGCTACCACCGGAATTAGAGTCCCTCGATAAATTTAGAGAAATTTCGCATTAACTTTGAGTTTCGGAGGAGGGTTGTTTCGGGCTGGAACTGTTCAAGCGCATTTTTGTTGGACAATTTACTCTCTCTCTCTCTCTACCAAATAAAAGTCAGTTTAGGGCTCAAAGAATAGTGTATTGAAATAATTTTGAAGGGTACAGTGAAGTCGGCCCTTTTTAAAATAGGATATGCAGACAATAATAATAAAAAAAATGAATGATAAGCGAAATTTATAAATATGTGAAAAACAAAAAAAACAATTTATAAATATGTGAATAAGACGCTCAAAGGGGAGAATTCAGCAGCAGAGAACCTTGCTGAAACCTTTTTATGGTTTTGTTAGCATTCCTCGAGGTCTTCTATGCAACTTTCACCAGGGATTTTCACAAAATAATACACTTGCGGATTTTATTCTTTAAGAGGGACTTCGAACTTTACTTGAAAACGACCCGGTGAATTTTCGAAATCTCTCTCTTCCGCGAGATCGTTTATGTAGACAAACCCCTCCCGAGAGGTGTCTTGAGTTGCGTGCATCAAGATAAAAATTGGTCCAATTTCGACCGTTCTTTTTTTTTATACGCGTGGGCGTCAACTCCGTTTTCACGCGTGAGATTTGCTGACCAAAGATTTATTTATTTTAGCGATATCTAAATAGATCTTAAGAGGATGTTTAGACTAACTCGCCTGGGAACTTGTTTACGTTAAGACTAAGTTGGAAATTCCTCTGTTTAATTCCAGGAATAAGTAATTTAATTTTGACTGGATTTAGGGCGAGAATTCTCGGCTGTTTACATCCGTAGATACGTATCATCTTCAGTATACACAGTACCAAGTTAAAAGCACTTCATGAAATCTAACAACCACCTAATCATACTCATAATTATAATAATCAACTTCCTGGACGTACCTTCCCAAATGGACCTACCGCACGGCAAGTTTACGACGAAATAAGTTGAAACGGTTAAAATGAAAGAAATCAATATTATAGGATTTAACCTAATCTCTGGCAAAATTTTACATGAACTGTCAGAAAAATGCTTAAAACTTTAATGGTATGCTGAGGACAAACTACACATTTCCCCAACACCTATAATGTTACCCCAAATTATTATAATCCTTAAACCTGAAGAAAAACCATAGTACACACAGACCAAAAATGTTTGAGAAACTACAAATCAAATTACTGATTGAGTATTACAGAATAAACAAAAATTAGATTCCGTAATAAGCATGGAACAACTGTACAAGTGCACAGGCCGGTGAACAAAATTAGTAAGGATCTGAACACACTAATTTCTATCTCATCCTGTGAAGCGTTCTCCATGAAAGCGTGCTTGGGCCGATACTTTACCTCCTGTATACCGCAAACCTACCAACCATACGACTTACCATTGTAGCGATATTTACTGACGACACAGCAGTCGCAGCCTTCTACACCAATCTTGCATCATCCTTGCACAAATCGAACTCTGGTTAAGAATTAAAATAGTTAGCGGATTACTCCACGTGATTAACATATTAAGCGGCCTACAATTTGCTTTAAACGAAAGTTAACAGACTACTTGAAAAGATACTTCAAATACTCCAAAAAAGAAAAGAAAACTTGACTTGAGGAGAAGGCATTTGAAAATACGAGAGCGATGCAATCGGTGTACACAAAGAACTCCTTCCCCCCTTTGCTCCACTCTTGCCGTCTTCATCATGGACTCCGCTGCTCGAAAGATCGCTATGGAAACTCCCTCGCATTTAGGATATCATGCAGGCAGAGACAACGATATATATCTTGCAACAGGACATTCGATGAACATGGACAGTAAACACTGGGAACAATCAAAATCAACGTCATTCAAATTCCACGTTACACTCTGACGATCTGATGGGGCGTGAAATCGACACGACAATCGTGATCACTTAAGCTAAGTAGAAGAGGAAGACCACCACCATGATACAAGACGAACATATCCCTCAGAAAACATTCGTTTCGCTGTCCTCCGCAACTGATCCCAAAAACGACTTGGAAATGGATAAACTCCGTTGGTCGTTCGGCTATACTTACCTCAAAATGAGACAATCACTTAATGTATCGAAATTACTTCAATTGAAAAAATGTAAGAGAATGCCATTATGATGATTCCCTCCCCAAATCCTTACTTGTAAGATGACTACCCAGTGATCGTAAGAGAAAACCAGCAGTCAACGAAAAATGATTACAACAGTAAAAAGCTCATTAAGTGATGAACTAACAATAAGAAACTGTCTTACATTCTACTTTACAAAATTAGTTTAGATTAATTAAATTAATTTAGAAAATTAGTAACTCAAACGTAATTTGCCATGTAGTTTAAATGAAATACTAATTAGTTTTAATGATGAAACTTTGAAGGCAAAAAGTATTAAATAACATCACGCTGAGAACGCAATTTCCTTATAAAAGCTCTTGCGAACAAAACCACACATGAACATGTTCCCCCCATCGATTACAACATTAATTTCCCCTTCGGTGGTGCAAGGGCACGACGTAGCTCGAGGCGAAACAATTTCTGATACGCATCAAGTCACCCGTGCAAGAATGCTCGCGATTGTCCTTAATTATTCAAGCACCGCGACGCCGAGCGTTTTCTGAGCTTTCCCGTTCTTCCGGCGGGGACAGGAACGCCCGAGCAATTTTTTAATTAACTACCCGAAACATCAAACGGATCTCGAAGAAACATGAATTTGTTTTGGAGTTTACCTGAAAAGACGAGATATAATTCAGTGAAAATTTTCCCCCGATTTTTAGGGATCCTGTTGTTATAGAGATCGTCGAGGGTACTTGTTCCTACTGGAAATACCTTAAAGAATTTTAGATTCTCCCTCTCGTTAAATAAAATGTTGGATTGTATAAAGGGCTCGATTTTTCTTTAGACGATTTATTCTGGAAACGTTCCGTAAATATTTAACTGGCATTAAGCTGGAATAAATTGGCATATCAACTAATTTGAATAGGTTGAATGTGCACAAATAAAAGTAAACGTCTGCTAGAAATTTCTTTAATTGCTGGAAAGCTTTCAAGAGAGTAGAATAATTCAAGTACACACGCAGAAGGAAAATAAATATTTATTTCTTAATTTAAATCTACGCAACACATTTTGTTCTCATTATTAAACGTGGCTTTCGATAATCCGTCTTCTCCGAGGTTGATTAACCCTTGCGATTAGGGCACGTATCACTAATTAATATTCCCGAGGATATTAATAAAATGTTTGCGGATGGTCTAATTAGTTTAATTAGGTGCAGGATTTACGGTTTGCGTATTTCAGCGAAACCGCACAGATCCTAGATTTAGTATTAATTGAAGAGCTGAAATTATATTTTCAGCAACGTTTCACTTCAGAATATATTAATTTCATATACAAGCATTGTTACCTACGTTTACACTTTGATATTTTAACTAAACAAAATGGAAACACGGCAACAAGAAAATTAACAATAAGATTCACCTGAAATTTAATGCTTTTACATTTCGTTTTAAAAGTTGAATTGAAAATTACTTGATTCACGCAAAATGATTTATGTAATAGCGTTGTCGTTGAAGGATTATGTTTAAATATGCTTTCAAAGTCCAATCAATGTAAAAGTAATTTTTGTTCAATAGAACAATGTGCTTCGGACGAAAGTCGATGAAATAGAAATTAATGAACGAGTCCGGGAACACAAATGAATAACTCCTGGAAGTCCGGAAAAAAATCAAGAATGAACTCGTAATCAATGAGAGCGAAGGAAGCCCGTTCCACAAAACATCGAGAAAAGAAACTTCTGAAGTCAACTAATATTATTTTATCCTTAGGTTTCTCTTTTTATTTTATTAATTTTGTGTACTCCCTCTGATCTAAATGACATTTTCGTTTATAATTCTTCAATTTATTACATTTTAAGATATGACAAATTTGACGGGAATCATTGTTATTCATGCGTAATGGTTAAGTTAAATGACATCATGACTTCAATAATAACGAAGTTGTCATTAGTGCGAATATAACTTTGAGTATACCGTATAGTGTGCGGGCAGGTCAGAGATCCCCAAGGGAAGTCGACGAAAATTTGAAAGGGTTCGATGAACCTGTAAAGAAGTCCTTAATGGATTTTCTGGAAGTCGATGAACTATATATGTCGTATTATTACATACCTATGTAGTAAATACTTATATCACTTTAGAGTTATAGTAATAATTAAGTTCGAGGGCACTTGTTCCAACTGGAAGAGTATTCTTTTCTTTTAAAGGATCGATGCTTAAAAATGCATAGGTCCTATTGTACATTAATAAATCTCTAGTTGTGCGCTTTTACTTTTCCTTTTATTGTTGATTTAGAAATTCCTTTAGCCTACACATTCCTGATAGCTCCTTCCGTTTTTCGATAGATTTTTATTTAAGCTCCTGATAAATCTTGTTCTAATTAAAAATTTGCAAGTACGTAATTCCGACAAAGTTGTATCGAGACGCTTACGTCAATTACAAACTAATCCCACGCCTAGAAGATACTCTGTAGATAGACCGTCTACCTTAAACATTAAATTAATTTCCGGTACACACACCTACGCGAATTTCAAACGAACAACTTCATTAGCGCTGGAAACACACTGCTGTGCTTCTTATTATCGGCGAAGTTTCCTGGCGAGAACAAAAACGCAATCGATATTGACACACGCGGCAAAGCTAGGCGTATTTCCTGTCTGCACGCTTTAATTATATCAGACATAACGTCTTTGTTCCAGATTGAAGACGGGATGGAGCGTAAAGACGGCATCCTCGGGGTATCAGGGTAATTTACCGCCTTTAGGAGCCGACGAACAGGCCACCATCATAGACGTCATCCGCAGGGCAGAGCAACTGGATCATCTCGAACAAGAAAGGGTAAATAGCGCCCGTTTAAAAAAATAACGCTGTAAGGCACGCATCCAATTAAAAGCTTTTTCCGAACGTGACCAGCTACCCTCTCGTCCATCAGTTTCAATAAGCGTAATAAACCGTTTTCAACTTTGCACTGGGAATTTAATTAGGGTTTAAACGGCCTAATTCCATCAACAACAGAATTAGCTAACAAAATTGAAAAAGTTGTTGTATTCATAAACCCCTACTCTTTGAGGTGGATTAACCTGTACTCATGTTTATAATTGCTTCATCAAATTCGGTGACTTTTACAAGATTTGTATAGTTATTACTGTTTTAGATTGGTAAGTTAGTGGAACGATTAGAGAACATGAGAAGGAACGCATTAGGCAGAAATCCATCTCAATGCCTCCTCTGCGGCGACGGCTTCGGAATGTTAGGAGCACAGAAGGTCGTTTGCGTAGACTGCCGAAGATTAGTCTGCCAGAAATGCGCGATAGTAGACGGCTTCCCAACCAAACACCGCAGGTAAGTGAACACCCACTAACACATTCAGGAATTACAAAAGATCCTCCAGCAGCTCCAAGGATGACTGGTTGTGCATGATCTGCGCCGAATCAAGAGAAATCTGGAAGAAATCGGGCGCCTGGTTCTTCAAAAGCCTTCCCAAATATATCCTACCAGGCCAACAAGGTCCGTCCAGCAGAAATAGAAACAGCAAGCGTTCAAAGAAAGGCAAGAAATTCAGAGATGACGACAGCAGTTCGGAGGATGACAGACCCCAATGGCCGAGGATAGATCGCAGAAATTCAAGCACCGAAAGCACGCACGGTATGATTCGACTCGTTTCGAACCATCAATTTCTTAACGGAATTTTAGATACACAAGAACTAAACCCCGACCTGATGTACAGTCGCCAAGCGAGTTCGTCCGAGTTGCAGGTGTTCAAGGAGGTTGAACCCGTGAAGAACTACGTGAGCAATTTGACGTTGGGCGATGCCAAAACATGGGATGAGGCAGATGGGAGAACGGACGTAACTTCGGGTGATAGTTTGGATTTGTCCAGGAGGGAATCTGTGGCCAGCAGATCTATGTCAGAGTGGAACTGGACTGATTCGAGGAGTGACGAGAAGATCTCACCCAGCGCTAGCAGTATTACAAGTAGCATCTTTAAGGTACATACGTCGTTATATACTTACGCATTTCCCCCATGCCGTTGCTTGCAGAATCCAAACGAAAATCATAAACCTTCTGATACATCAATGGGAGTTATTGAGCTTTCGTTAACGTACGATCCAGTAACGACCACTCTTCAATGCACGGTCTACAGAGCGAAGAACCTCATACCGATGGATATTAATGGATTGGCGGATCCTTTCTGTAAGCTCAACATCCTGCCCAATGCAAAAACGTCCACGAGGTTGCGCACGAAGACCGTGCACAAATCGAGGAACCCCGAATTCAATGAGAACCTGACGTTTTATGAAATCAGCGAGAATGATTTAATGAAGAAGGCGTTACACGTCCTAGTTCTGGATGATGATAAGTACGGGCATGATTATATGGGCGAAGCGCGGATTGGTTTATCTAAATTACGCATTCAAAACACAGTTTACGTAAGTATTACGATTGGTACTTATAAATATCAAAAAGAAAATGTTTTTTTGTAGCTAACGCTTCCTTTGGAGAAGCTGCGAACGGAACAGAAAGGTCCTATACCCGCACCAGAATTGAACCAGTGGTTCGACGATTTATGGTTGCGCGGACAAATCCTTCTTTCTTTGTGCTACAGCACAAAACGGCGGGCTTTATTGGTAATGGTTGTCAGATGTGCAAACCTTTTACCGATGGACAACAACGGATTTTCTGATCCTTTCGTTAAGTTGTAAGTACTCAATAATGTAATGTCATGGTATACTCACCCACGCAACTTTATTCAGGCACCTTCGCCCAGATCCTTACCACAGGAAATATAAAACCTCGATTAAGTGGAAGAACCTCAATCCGGTCTTCAACGAGGAATTCGCTTTTGAAACCAGGCCAACCGAGCTATCAACACAAAGCCTTTACATGACAGTCTGGGATAAGGATTATGGTAAAAGCAACGATTATTTGGGGGGCTTAATTTTGGGTGGAGCTGGTTCTAAGGGCCTGCGCTTGAAGCACTGGCTGGACATGATTAGATACCCAGACCATCGACACGAGTGCTGGCATAATTTGACGGAAGATCAGTTGAATGATTGAATGACTTTAAAAACCAGATAGACCCAAAAATGTTGCTTTTTATACTTTCTGTTTATTTACTGTTGATGCAACGACGACTACTGTATATGAAATAAACTGCGTACAATTTTTGTATAATATAATAACCAGTCTTAAGATAAATCAAATGTTAAAGCTAAGCCTAAATTATATTTAATGTATTTTGTGCAAATGGAGACGATGCCGTGTATTATGGCACAAATAAAATTTTGCAGTAAATGGTTGTGATTTATTTAAAAATTAGAAGAATGCAAGTTATTAGGCAAGTCCTACACTACACTTTCTACTTGTGCGAGTTATTGAAATTATTATTATTCCCTTTTCAGTTCCTATTGTTGTCTGATATTTGAAAAATATTATTCTATTATTAATTAACGCTGAAGATGATGCTTAAATAAATCTATACAAAACCATAGAAATAAAATAATAATCTAAGGCTAAAAATAAAATTTAGGCATATAATATTTATTAGAAAAATTAATCAAAATGTTCCTTAATTAAATAAAACAAAAAAAAAATAAATTATTACTATTTTACAATTCATCGTTAAATACGTTATACTTGCGTCCGATCCTGGAAACTTCATTGGCAGAAGTGTTCTCCTTAAGCTCGCAAATATAACTGTGTCGGTACGTACAATCCGTGCCCCTGTAGGCATAAGTCCTTAAGCCAGGATTATAAGCTAAACGCAAGCAACGTCCTTCACCGAAAATTTCACCCTGGGGTTTGCTGCTGGTTCCATTCTTGTTGACGTTTGTGGGAACAGGCCTGGCGCTGTTGCTCCAAATCCATAGAAGGCCGGGATTTAAACCACCCGTCCAGAAATCTCTTCCTAAAAACAAATTTGATAATAATTTATGGAACGCAGGACAGGGCTCTGCCGTTACAACCCCTTAAGTAGTTCACACTTTGAATGTAAGCCACGACGTCTTGGTTTTCCTCTATCGTTTCCATTTCAGTTAAAGTAGCCCCGAATTTCTTGCACTGTTTACTAGCGGCCTTCCAATCCAGTTCTCTTCCTGCGTTCGTTGAAAATAGATAGCAGTTTTTCCCTGCTCGTGTAAAATTGTCTGGACAAGGTTCTAAAATGTAAAAGAAATTTTGCTTTACTTGCTGCAGCTATCACACGCGACAAGAGGCAAGAAAATTACAGAACCCTTCAAAAATTAAAATATTACTTCTTGTCTACTTAAGTAATTTCAAGGACTTCTAAAATTATTATGGAAAAAAAAAGAATGAAAAGTTTAGATAAAAAATTTTGAAATAAAGGTAGTATTAAAAATTTTTCTGCAGAAAAAGCAAAAGTAGTTCACCTGTATCCATTCTGCTTCCTGCCATGACGTAATATATCATTTCTTCGATCTTCCTCAACCTCTTCTCCATGAAATCAACTCTGTACACCAGTTTCTCGATTGCACCCAAAAGATAAAGATCAGTTTCGGAAACCTCCCGACCGTTCGAGGGTTTCTTGTTATTTGTATTAACGATTTTTCCAGGTGAGATTTTACTCTCTTTCTTACCATCATCCACCACGTCCGAAATTCTTTCGGACGCTTTAAATTTCGTTGGGATTGCAGGTGGTGTAAGCACACGTTTTTCTCTAAAATACCCAAATTTTAATTACACAAGGATTAATAAATTCATTGGTAGCCAAACAAGACTTGAATTAGCTGTAAATTATGTTGTCCAAAATTTAATACAAGAAAGTGTTAGCGTACCTATAATTCGTTGTTGCTAATTCTTCTAACAAAGGCCCCCATATTCCTTCTTCTTGTGCTGTAGGATAGTTCCCTTGTATTTCCTCATCGTCCGTCAAAACCACAGCATTAGGACCAAAGAGCCAATTAATAACTATTAAGAACACAACCGGATTTCGCATGTTCACACGAAGAAACGAATCAAACTAAACTAATACTGCTCATCGCCGAGCCGAGATTCATCGTGATACTTTCTCTTCATCCCGTATGTCGGGTACGCTCTGGGCTTGTGGTTATCGCGAATTTTGGGCAAAGCAGTAAAGATGAAATCGCATAAGAATCGTTAGGCGGAAGCGGGTGTTCCGTTATTCGTGCCAAAACACCGTAATTTATAGGTGCACCGGAGCAGATCCGGATTCGGTTTGATGACACCGTGACCTAGTTTGATATAGGTGTAAAGTCGATGGGGGAATTCCGTGTTGGCACTCACGTGTTAGTCACGAAAATTTCTCCGGTTTCATAATACGTGTTTATCAACAATTAGTGCTTTAAGTACGTTTCTATCTTGATTTATTTAATTTCTGTAATTATTGAAATTAAAGCACGATGAAAGTTTGTGTAACAAAATTATAATATTTTTGTTCAGGCAATTTTGAGAACGAGATAGCTCTTATTATATGTAAAAGAAATTATGAATCAATCAGTGGCACCACTGTTCTTCAAAATGCTATTGTTCAAAGAATTGTATTTTGTTAACTGATTCAAGCTTTCGATGAGTATTGTTGATATTTGCTTATCTGAAATTAAATCTTATGAATAATGACGTCACTGAAGGTTGGTGACATTATGAATATATATAATATTAGATCAAATGATAAAAAGTGTAATAACAAAAACACGATATAATGTAAGAAATTGGAAAATGGGTAAAAGTAAAATCATGTAACTGTGCTACGCCGTTCTAGGACAAAATGAACATGTCCTGCAACATAAAACGAATTCATTCAATGACTCGAGAAAAACTAATTTGAAAGTGAAATAGCGCAAACTAAAACTATGCCGAAACAAAATAACCCAGAATAAAGTATAAAATAAGTATGAAGACACGATAAATAAGGAAATCCCAAAAAGAAAACTAAAACTTTTCAACGTTAAAGAGACAACGATATTAAGTAAAAATACCAAAAGAAGTAAAAGCTAAAGTAATTAGTAAAATAATAGAATTTATACTTTCCTCTCTATGTGAACCTTAACAGACAAGACAAAAGAGTAAACTAACAAACATGCAAATGAGATTCTTAAGAAAGATTGTGGGAAGGCAAAAAGAGATGAAACAAAAAATTAAGCGCTTAAAGAAAAAATAATAAAATTAATTAAGATGGTTGAGTTACATACAAAGAATGAATAAGGAACGTCAGGTTAATAAAGTGTATGAAATTAAAGAAAAAGAAAAGAGGAGCATTGGAAAAGAGTATCTAAAATGAGCGACAGGGAAGAGAGGAGTAAGAATCAATAAATAATAAAACTGCGGAACTCCAATAGAAAGAAGAAAAGATAAACTAACAAACATGAATATGAGGTTAGAATTTAGAAGAAGTAAAAAAACAGTATGCAGAGAAAAATTAATAAAGGTAATTAATGAAAAGAAATGAGTTAGAAGGACAGCTAAGATGGATAGGTTAAAAGAATCAATAAGGGACACATGGTTAAAAAAAAGCATACAACGAGAAAATTAGAGAAAATGAAATATCGAGACCAAGGAAAATGTGAAAGGAACAAGTCAAAATAGTGACACAGAAAATAATAACGAAGTCAGGAAGACACGCAAGAGTTCAGATAATCCAATCGAACAGGCAAATGTATGAAGTAGAGTGGGAATGCAAAAAGGGAAGGAAGATCCTATTAAACCAAAGGGAAATATCCAACACCACCAAACTACGTTATACAAAACAATACAGGGTGTTTCGTAACTTCATGGGCAAAACGCATTAGCGGCAAGGCGTTTGTATGTACAGCATTTTCCAAACCGACATTTGCCAACCAGTATCACATTTCTCTCTGTTGTGCAAAGAGCGAGGGATACTGGAACTTTAAGGGCACGTCACGGAAGAGGTGGAGGATGGCAGCGTCCACAACGCATCCTAAACAGAGAAGAAGAAATACTACAACTTATCGAGGAACATCCTTCGTTAAGTGTACGTGATATCTCAAGACAAACGCGTTTATCGTCCTCCGTTGTTTGGCGCATTCTTCGCGAACAATAATTACATCCGTACCATATTCAAAGAGTTCAGGCTTTGCTACCAGCCGACTATGCTCTACGCGTACGATTTTGTCGTTGGTTACTGCATAAACAACAGGCAAATGCGAATTTTATTCATAATGTCCTGTTTACCGACGAAGCTATTTTTAAGTGCAATTTTCGCAACATGCATTTGTGGGCTGAGGAATACCCTCACGCAATTCATCGCGGCTATTTCCAACAACGGTTTTCTGTTAACGTGTGGGCAGGTATTCTAAACGGCAATTAAATCGGCCCGTTCGTCTTGCCGAACCTTTTAGATGGTTTCCAATATTTAAAATTTCTACGAACTAATCTATCGGAACTTCTCGAGAATGTGAACTTAAATCTTAGAGCAATGATGTGGTTTATGTACGATGGGGCTCCACCTCATTTTCGACGAGAAGTACGTGCTCACCTCGAAGAAATTTTTCCTATAGATGGATTGGAAGAAACGGGCCGATCAGGTTCACGTTCACCTGATCTAAATCCGCTAGATTATTATCTGTGGGGACACGTAAAAGCGTTGGTATACGAAGAAGAAATCAACACGTTCCAAGAATTGAACGATCGTATTAACGCCGCATTTCTCTCTGTTCGACATTTCATAACGCTTGTGAATCATTACTTCGCCGGGCAGATTTGTGTTTACGAGCGGCCGAGGGAAGGAATTTTTAACACTTAATGTGAATCAGCCGGCACTGAGCCAGAGATTCTAAACATTTATCAATGTGTTATCAGTTGAGGGTAAGTTTTATTTTATTTTCATTTCCGTTTTTATTTCCGTTTTTATTTAGATGCACTTATGCATACATCTCATGTCCATCACGCCATTATTTTTTTTTTCACACCCTATATTGCTACATCCCAACTCCAACTTATAGCTGTGAATCATGGACCCTTAATGATAAACTGAACTCCAGACTGCAGAAATAAGAAATAAGATATAAGATGACCACACTAACAGAAACAATTGAGCAAGTAAAGCTGAGATGGTTTAGATACCCAATAAAAATGGGGCAAAACAGATTAACAAAGGAAATGAAATACAAAAGGTTACAAAAATAAAGTTATGAAGCAAATCTAGAAAGACTTGAAATGACAACATACGGGAGAATCTGTAGAGAAGAAAACTGGAATGGAGAGAAGGCGTATAAAAGGCATATGTCAACTGATTCACTGTACTTTAAACAATTTTCCGTACATGCTTTCCGCGACTCTAAAACCGAATTATTTTTAAAATATTCATATTACACTTTACTGCCCGCCTAAATTGGCAAATACAGTACCTTTTTGAAAAACTTAAAGGAAAATAACAAACTACAATAACAACTCACTTCGTTCATGATTGTTTCGCCCTAGATTCGGAGTTCAATAAAAAATCTGCGGAGAATTTCTTATAACATCCATTGGGCTCTTATTAGATTAGTTCGATTAAAAACATAGTAGGTTTACAACAAATTAAATCTCTTACGTAAATCTCTTAAGTACAACCGGACGTTCTTGAAAGTAAATTGAATGCAAACATCGAAATATTAAATATTACGCAATTAATTAACATATATTATCACACTTTTAAAACACACATTATATAGTTCAGTGTTTTGGAAACACCATTCTGATTTTGGAAGTGCAAGTCCAAACGTCTGCAGTGAAGTAAGTAAGTAATTTATTCATATTATCTCTTTAACTTCCTTTTTCATTCGATTAAACTCAACGCAGCTAAAAATAAATTTAAAAAATAATTCGGTTTCATTCTTAACTTTAATATTCACGAACACAATGTAGAAAGCACTGCCTATTTCGTCGCTAATATCAAAATAACTTTCACTCTAATCTTGATTAGAATAATTTTTTAGATATGTTAGAAGACATTCTGAATCCTCCGACGGCGGAAATGAAGGTGAAAATTCTAGAGGCGTCCAACGAAGATCCTGGCCGTCTTGAACACAACTTAGCCCTATTGGAAAAATGGATGTCAAGTGAAAGTTACTTGCCCAAAAACTATGGTAATGAAAGACACAACTTATGTAACGTATTGGTTTGGTTCAAAGAGAATTTTTCAGATAGGAACATACTGGAAGGATACTTACGTGGATGCAAGCAGAATATAGAAAGAACCAAAAGAAAACTTGAAATGTATTTTATAGACAGAGCTAACAAAGCAATTTTGTTTGGGAACCGAATTCCAACGAAGGACCATGACTTAAAGATAACTTCTATGATGTAAGACAATTTTTACGGAACGTTTCTTTATTTATTTATCAACCATTTATTTCCGCTGTTTTATTTAATGAAACGTTGTATTACTTGTGAAGAGTTGATTGAACTATACCGTTGAATCCGTTGCAGACAGAGCTTTCCGTTGCCAGAAATGACAACGGAAGGTTACCGAATTCTATTACGTAAATTTGAAATTAAGGATACTTCTCTTTTTAATATAATCGATGTTATACGTTACGAGGCAATGCTGTGTAAGTATATCAATTCATTCGACCTTTCTTTGGTAATGCTTGTTTATTCTTCAGATGACGTACGATTGCATTACGATGTAATGTCAGCAGGACAAGTCATGGTTTACGACAGTTCGAATACTATTATACCACCAATTCAAAAAATACTAACGCCAGATTTTTGGAAAGCTTTAGCTTTCGCTCATCACTCCCTACCTTTTCGTTTGAAACAGATGCATGTCATTAGCAATAGTTCAGCTGCAGTCAAACTAGTCACCGTTATGAAAACGTTTCTCCCGGAAAAAGTGGCCAACAGAGTAAAACTACTAACTTTGTTTTAAAAAAGTACATTGCTGAGCTTTTTTATTTTAGTTCTATGTCCATAGCAGTGCGGAAGAGGTCTTCAAATACATTCCGCAGAAACTCTTTCCATCTGATTATGGCGGTACCAAAAAATCTTGTCAGGAACTCACTGAAGAATGGAACGCCACCCTTATGAAATTCGAAGATTGGTTACGCGAGTTTGATAAAATGCAGATTATCGGTCCAATTCCTAAGCGTCTCGAGCAGAGTTACTCCGAAGATTTTGGTCCTGAGGGTAGTTTTAGGAAACTAGACATCGATTGATTAGTTGGATTTCCTAAAATTCAAGTTCAAGAAGTTAGAACTTCTAAAAATGTAGGAGTTGGTACGCTGTAACATGGAAAACGTAAATCAAATGTTTATTGTATTTCGTAAATTTACAGAAGTTATTACTCGATTAAAAAAAATGGTGAATTAATTTATTACAATGGGAGCGCTAATTATATGTTTGCAAAAAAGTTTAACTAGTTTATGTTATTTTAACCATGAACTTTAACAATGAAATTAAACTGATCTGTTAGACTTCGTTAAAATTATAAATAGGTACTCCCTTATGTAGTCTGCATTTTCAATGCAATGTGTCATCTAAAAATTTGAATTGCTTTGAGAAGAACGTAATCAATTTAGAAACTTTATGATAAATTAATTCAAGTGATTAAATAAAAACATTCGAAAGTATTATTTGGATAACACTCCTAAGTAAAATAATCCGTTCGATATTTGCACAACACAAAATCGTCTACAACAGCCGAGGCCATTATTACTATTTGGCCTGTATCTCAAACTGTAATTACAATCAAATGACACTCGTAATTCAGGCTACTTATCGAAGTTTGTTATTATGAATATTTTTGCCAAAAGAGGTATTTATTTCATCTTTTAATATTACGAAAACTATAAAACAACATACGGCCGATATGTATACAGCTTGAATGAAGCAAGTAAGTTGGCGACGCATGCCTTGGATGTATTCGAGGCGACCAGCCTTGTCTCGCATTGGGAAGCAAAACGATGAGCACGTATTTAATCATTTTATTTTAACTAGGATTTCAATAATTCTTGTTACAATATTGTTATAATTGCCGCAATACATTTGCATGACGCAATTATTATTATTGTTTGTAATTAAACAATACTTCCATAAAATTATAGAAATTAATAAATGAAAAATCTTCTCTGATAATGGTTCAATTAAAAAGAATTCACAACGATAACATAAAAAATAATAAAAGATTCTCTTGTAACAGAAAAACGATTTCTCAAATAGAATGAAAGATTTTATAGAATGAAGACAAAAATAAAATAAACTTAAAGTAATTCTGGTCAAAAAATAATTAATATATTAAATATCTTTCAAAATTTTTATTAATTCTGAGGATGGTTGTAGCAGAAGGAATTGGACGATTTACAATTTTTTTTCTGAATAAATTAACTCGTTAATACCACTTTATAATTTGTACTTTCTCAGGTACACTATAATTCATACTGAATTTTTGTACTGAAGAAAAATAAAGAACAATTAAAATAAATATTATAATAAAAAATATATATTTGTAGCTTAAAAACAACTCTAAAACCTGCACGCTTCGAACTGGATGCGTGAACTGATACACGCTAGCGCAAGAATCCCCTCTACTCCTACACGACTTCATCCGAATTTACTTCTATCCACCTAGTTGTGAAATTCAACCTGTATAACAAATTCGGATAATTTATAGCCTCGGCTAGCAACTTGATATCCGTACTATTATATATTATAATTGTCCATAGTTGCTTAACATATAAAAATATATTAGAATAACTCAACGAAGGTCAGTTTTATAGAGATTTCCTCTATTGCGAACATACTCAAAATATTTCGGTATTAATCTTGAGACGCGTGGAAGTTTCTCAAATCATCGGAAAGCTGAGGAAACAAACAATTTATAAAAATGGGATTAAGTTGCATATACAATATACAAAGTTTCTTTTAACATAAATAGCCAAGCTTTAAAGTTGTTTTAGACCTGGAATAATTTTCTAAGAAATACAGAATAATATAAAAGAAATGTTTGTTACGCTGTACATATTAATTAACAATAGACATTTCTAAAGAAAAATAGTTTAAGATAATGAAAATTATTTTCTGACACATTAAAGCTTCTTTTCGCATCTGTAGTTATAAATGTCCACTGCCCATGATCAATATATTCTGAAATTCTTCAATCTTATAAAACTTGAATAGTTCTAAAATTCCTTTCCTGTTAATATTCGACGTCGGAGTTATGCTGCCAGTTTCACATTGCTGACAACCACGAAGCCTTACTACTTACGTTTACAATATATTTTCTTTTCCCCTTTATTTATTCGAATAAACGTAACAAGGCGACTGAATTCAAAATCTTTCTTTTTATAAAAAAAACCTAACAAATGGAAAGGAATCATAATTTAATAAGTATAAAAAAATAAAGGTGCTTACCGCCCTTGTGTTGTATTGTGTTCATCATCAGTCTCTATTTAGTGTTTACGTAAACGACAGGATTAAGTGCAAGGACGAAAGTCTTCAGTTGAGGCAGCCGCTATTTTACCAAGGCATAATCCATAAAAGAAATGATTGCTCTTTTAATTACCAAGAAATTTTAATACAAAATAATGTGTTGCTTTATAACTCTAACATGAATGCTTTTTAGGGACTAAAAGTAAAATACGAAGTCAAATCTCCTTTTTAACTCATTTTGGTAGTTGCCTGAAGGCCACCCGTGCTAGGTGTTAGATTTAAAATAGTTACTTTTCTTAACTCCAAAAAGGAAATAAAGTAGGTAATTCCCACTTATTATAGTTGTGATATTTAATTCGAAAATACAGTATTTGTTCCATGCACTAAAAAGCAAGTGTTCGCACGTAACAAATTTTAAAGTTATTTTAACTCTTTGCTAAAAGATGTTACATCAATACAAAAAATTGTAACAACTCTTAAGGTGCTTAACAAATTTCGGAATATATTTCCACTTTATGTATGTAAAAATCGAGTATAATAAAATAAATTCCACATTAATGAACGTCTATCCGAAAAAGTGAAAAATACATTAATTTTTAGTTAGAACTATCAAAAAAAAAACACGTTAATTGCAAATTATGAAGGAAATGAATTTAACTCCGTAGAAATTTTTTCTGTGTACTTTATCGTTAAAATAGAAAACGTCATTTCCTTCCCTTATTTTTTAAAATAAAATTTTATAAGAAGCTTACGGCTACAACAAGGTATTTGCGAAATTGTTAATTTTGTTTTTGTTACTCGTTCACTTTGCATTGTTATTATTTGTTTTTATTGCAACATTCATATTTTAATTGAATACATGTTCATTTTTCTTAGAAAGAATCGCCACTTCTTTGCGTTATTAACCATTTTTAGGCATATTTCAAAATAATTAATGATAATACAAATTTTGACGAAAATTTCTTGAATAATTTATTTAATGCAAAGTCAATTATTTAGGAATTCCAATTCGTAACCAAGTACCGAACTCTTAATTGCATTTTAATAAGTTGATTCTAGATTCAGACTTGGTTTTTTTTTTTTTGTGGTAATAAAAGATTATGAGATTTTTAATTAATTAATGAAATGTAAAATGCAATAATAGGTACGCTTGAAAGATTTATACAGAGGAGATAAAAGCAAAGCTTGCATACAGCTCTTAACGAGTGCGAGTAAGGCCTGGTTTTTCCATCACAGTTTAAACCCAAACTCAAGTTTAAACTGCAGTTTATGTTTGCTATGAGTTTTTCGATGTCTGGTTAACACATAAACTAAAGTTTAAGTTTAAACGGTAGGACATCCACAGTTTAAGCGGTAGTTGCAAATAAACTAACCTAAAAAAATGTGCAGAATTACAGATTTTTAAATTAAATTGTATAAACAGAGTATGCCCTAATGGCAGACATTATAGTATTATTTAGCGATGACGAAGATTACTTAAACCATCTATATCGACCGAGAACGTAAAAATAGGAGCCCGTTTGTTCTGTGCGGATGAATCTTAGACAAAGCAGAATTATATATAACATATATAAACTGCCTTTACCTGCTTTATAAAGTTTTCGTTACTTGATGCCATAGTACAAACAAATCACCTTGCACTTTATGAAACATACAAAAAAAACTCCCGCTTCCATAGATGCCACATATACAACCCTTACGACATTTTACTACAGAAATGTTTCTATTTCGAGTCTATTACTTATTTGTATGTATTTTTGTTATGTCGATAATATTTACGGATTTTATATATGTACCTACACGAAAATTAAGATAATTTCTTTCAAAATTAGAGTTTATTTTATTAGAAGAATCCGACAACACTGGCAATCACATGGTGAATCCCACAATCGTGATTGTATTACTGCCAACCCTAAGAAAAAATTGACTTAGTACGGTTTAGTTAAACTGAAGTAAAACTTCAATTGAAAAACACACAAATTTAAACTGCAGATTAAACTTCAGTTTTTCGTTTAACTAAACTGTAGTTTAAACTAATATTGAAAAACTGGGCCTAAAACGCACAGCGATTTTCTGGATAGATAAACCTGTATTGTCAGATATGCTGATTATCGACCCTCTCTTGCGCCTATGTAATTACCCAAATTTTGAGTATTTATTGATAAAATAATTAAATTTGGGTAAATAAGGGACTGGATATTTTTTCAAGTTGTATTTTCCTTTTGTTTCTAGACATTCGCTAGGTGTATTTAGGGGGTTTTCAACCAATGTCTAAGAGGAAAGATCATTGAAGAGTTCACAACACTGCGTACTTTCGCACTTGACACTTTTTTTTAGTTTAATATAATATAGTTAAAATATGGAATAAATGGTAAAATATATGTAATATCAGTATTTTATTACGTATCCTTAGCCTTTGGTAATTTGGGATACTTTTTAATTGCATTTCGATTTCTGAATAGGCAAAGTTGGCAACACGGTGAACGATAAATACAGTACTAACTCCGCTGTTAATAGAGAATATGATTCCTCAGCAGAATACATTACAGAAACTCGATCAAACACAGAAAAAATTAGTACTTTCCAGGCAAACCAATGAAGAAGGAAAAATGTTGTTCCCATCGTCGCACACGCTATTCCATAGGCAAGAATTGATAGCTCATGCCATAGCAGGGCCTTGTGCGTCTGCAACTTACAACTCAGGTACATAAAATAATTTTATGGAAGACATATAAGTAAAGAAAATCAATGAAAATAAACGATTCAGAAGTAACTAACCTGATCATACTGTTACATTGAATAACTTTTTAAAAACCACAAGTTCAATTTTTTTCATTACTTTCTTCAAAACATTTTTTTTTTCATCGAGGCAAATATAATCAACAATTAAAAGTAAATAGAGTTTGTGGACAATTTAGTAAACAGAATACTCCACGTTTTTAACGGAACATTTTGTGATTATAACTGACCCACTTTGCCGCAATTAACAAGTCAAGTTCACAATGTAAATCGTTTTGTAAACACCTTAACTGTAGGTCAGTGCAAAGGATTTCTGTAATAGCGAGTACTTGAACGCGTTTACAATCAAACAAAACATCATATTTTATCATTAAGTTTTATGTCCTTTCCATAAATTATATTTTATAAATATTTTTCTACATATAAATAATCAATCACGCATTACAATTACATTTGCTCGAAATTTTTACTAGATTTTTTCTTTTTTATAAACAGTAATGTGCAATTACAAAATAGAAGTCTCACTCCAGCATAATTTCATTAATTAATCTTAAAACTAGTTTCCAATTACATTGAAAATGAAACCTTGAATTTTCAATTAGAATTTTTAAAGTAAACAATTACAATTCCATCTTAGACTTGAGAAGACTAACTTTTTAATTGAAAAAAAAGGATTACCTGCAGAGATCATATGAAAGGTGTAACAATATTTTTATTATTTAAAAATTTTTCATATTTCTTTTTAATAAATTATGACAGCTCTCAAGGAATCACTTTTATTTTCTTTATTTATTCAACTGGATTCATATTTCATCGAAAAACGTATGTGGTCCAGTTCATATACATACAAACAAGAAAAGGGTGTGTTTCATGTAGGTGTAAGCAGTAATCTCAACGTTCAGTTCAGATCACAAAACCGCACTCCGCACTTGCAGATCAAAACCGGGTCAATGTCGCTTGCATCTCTCTTTTTCTTGAAAGTTGAATCAGAGGAGCTTTACACAATGCGAACGGCGGCCAACAAAAAAAATGGGACTTTCTTTTCGCGCCCACCCCGAGAATCGATTATGCGTGCGGTGAGAGATATTTTACATCACACCGTGAACTTAATTGTTGATTGGGTATCCACCCGAATCTGACAGGCAATTTCGACGGATGATTGCTTTCGAAGTTTCGTAAGCCGATTGCAATGTCTAATACGCAACGAGAGCTTATTTTGAGCGGATTTCAGACGACCATTACAGAGACGGACTCCAAAAAGTCAAGTCTATCATTTCCAAAAATACAATATGGTTTAAAATATAAGTCGGTTGTTAACATTTTTACACTTTCATTCCTTTTTCGTTCGATCAGATGACCTCACACGTCGCACTCCCCTTATTAATCTAAATTGCGAATTTTGCGGCGAATAATTTGTCAATTTTGTAGCAAAAAAACTCGTCTGATTGAAAAATAAATTAGCACAGCGTTCACCGCTAATATTTGTCTTGTGTACTTAAAACGCCGTCCATATTCTAGTCTTGACCTTATCCCAGATTTGAATCGCCGGAAGTTGAACGCTCGTAGACTGTGTGTCTCACGTTAGAAAGTTTAATTGATTTTAGTTTAAAGGCAGGCGATCTACCAGAAGGCCATTGTAATTAATAATTAAATCAATTAAAGTTTTGATACTAACACGACCTAAAAGGCCTTTTCTTAATTGAGTTTAGAAGTCTAACCTTCAAGAATGCCAGCTTTTAGGTGAATAATACTTTACTCTCAAAAAAAAAAACAATGACTTTCTAATGCAAGTTGCCTAAAATGTTTCCTCATACATGACTGTGTTTTCAGGCGAAGAATTCGTAATCGCAGCTTTTTTGCGCATACTTAACGTTAACGAGCGGCCTTAATACTACAGTCCGTCTAGAAAGTAAAAAAGAAAAGAACATTGCACCTTCCAATTTTTTTAAATTCATGAAGTAGACAATTAAAATATATGAAAAAAATATTAGTTGTTTGTTTAAATCACTGACCTTATTTTTTGAAAGAATTATTAAAAATTTAATTAAAAGATTCATTTAAAAAACAAGCTATTCATTAGTCAAGAAAAAATTAAAATTTCATTGATCGCAGGCGTTAATTAATTAATTAGGCAGTCAATCTTCTACAAGTGTAATTAACACTCACTTATTTTCAACAAGTTCATTAGGATCTGATTCATTCATCCGTTCATTAATTTACTTTGTCGCTTGGAAAACTGTTTATAGAGTAACATCTAGCGAGTTAGCAATTAACTTTAACTCTCGCAAAATTATACGAAATATTAAATATGCCATTTCATCAACTGAAAATCAAATTATACTCTTAAATAATTAAATAATTAATTAGTTAACAAAGTTTCAATTAAATTAACTCCATTGCAATTAAATATCTAAGTTAATAGTTTTCAAGTCAACTCAATTTGGAGAGAGAAAATTAATAACTTGGTAGCACCGCTTTTAATTTTGAGCAATTAACAATTTAACTTTGATTAATTTATAATCAGTCAGTTCTAAGATGTAGTAATGAGGATCATGTCACCCTTCACTGTTCGCTAAAAATAATCAATTAATTCGCAACATTAAATTGAATTGATACTTCTTCTTTCTTCTTTAATAATCACTATCCTCAAGAAGTGTTTAATGAAACGAGTATGATTAAAATAGTTATTCTAGCACGATATTAAATTTGAAATTAATTGTCATTAATAAAGCACGGATTAAAGTGCGTTTTTAGGTCACGAGTCATCTTTTTAAAAGGCGCATGCATTAATGGAGTGATGACTCATGACCTAAAAATGCACTTTAATCCGTGCTTTAGTCATTAAAATAGTGTTTCCTTAACTGTAATATCTCTTGAAGATTTAATGAAGGGATTTTAAGAACGCACGCAGATGTAATACAAGACACAAATACCTTCCGGTTGGAACGCGTCACGACTGCCTCTACTGCTGACGTTTATTTCTACAATGCAGAAGAACTTTCTCAGGGCTGATGCTACTGGTAGTGCTATTGCTATTCGTTAGTCGATGAGACAGTCTCATCGACTCTTCTTCTCCTCTTTTCTTTCGTCTCTGTTTTTCCGCCTCCTTTTTCTAAATAACCGTTTAATAAAGAACTTGACTTCACATTTTTTTAAATAAATACATTAATGTTGTTTCTGAAATGTAATAATCGAGATAAAATATCGGCAATTCATCAGGTTTTCTCTTCTGGTATTGTATTCAAACACCTTCATCTTTTTTATTTCGTTATTTTTTCTTTCCGAAGGTGTTACTGAACATTCCACAATGACTTCATATTGGCCAAGCAAATTAACTGATCGAACGAAAGCAAAATATGACGGAAACTTGTTTACGCAGACCATTCCATTCAATTTCAACAACCATTACAAAGCCTTTCCCCTGTGCTGATTGCAACCACCGAACAATAACTACAAGAAACTGGTCTTCAACTGAAACTTCCGCCTTCATTTCGACCGCCTCAAAGGACATCTTGAGGTTGCGTGCTCACTGCGTCACCGGAAATAATTAACGCAACTTTTCTGGACACAATTTGCATGTATGAATGCCAAAGGCGTTTCCTTCTTAAAAGTCTCGATGGTAAAAAATTGTTCATAAATGTCACTGAAATCAGGACATTCGTTTGCTAAATGTTAGGGTCAGTAATATGCATTTTTCAAAATGGTTGAGGTTTTCTCGTCAATTTCCTCGAGTTCGTGTCCTTGAAAATAACCACTTTTCAAACAAAATGAATGGAATCTCACTAGGAATTAGGTAAGTATGATTAAAAGTCGAAAAGATGAGCTCAACAGGGCTTTATTTATTACTTTCGAAGTAAATTGTACATAATGAATTCAATCACTTAATTAGCAATCTGATTAAATGATTGAAGGGAATGTGGGAAATTGTTTAAATTTTGTAGTAGGGACAGGACAAGAATCGTTTCTTGTCACTGTTTTTCAAGCAATGCCAAAGATAACCGCATAGAGATTTAAGTTAATTTCAAATAAGATATAAATGTAGGTCAACAATGAATTGTGATGATTTAGATAGATAACTAATTTTAACCATTAAAAATCAACCAAACGTTTTCTTCTTGTACTGTTACTCCTCTGTAATGTCACGTGTTACATAATGCTACTGTAACATGCAAATTCGGTCACTTTTTTCTCCGATCGCGACAAGACCTTGTAACGAAACGCGCGATTTATCAAAGCTTAATTGCACTGTTCTTTAACCCAATGGGGCGGAGCCCCTTTCCACTTCGTCGTTAATCAAATTCGTTAATGTTAAAGGCGATGAGATAATTGAAATCGGCCGCGGTTTTAATTTAGATAACGAATCCAAATTGAATACATAATGTACGTCGAAAAGTGATTAATAATTTTTGAGATATTTTAATATGCTGTGTCAGTAACTTGTGGTTTTTTTTTTCGTGTTTATTGTGTAACAAATTTTCAAGTGCCTCATAAAATATTAATACAGGCGTTGAAAGTTCTGCTTAAAATTGTCACTTTATTCATTCTTAAACTAAAGTAAATACACTTATGAACGTGCTTTATAAGTTAATTGACTTATTATTATTATTATTATTATTACGTAATGCATTTTATTCAATTAATTTGGCAAAAATGCCACCTCCAAGAGAAGTCAACATGAGTGAGCTGCATGTGAAACCAACTCTAAAAATAATTAATCATAAAAGAAAACAACTTTAAATCGAGAGGAAATGTATATTAACGTGCTTGACGTTAACATTTACTCCAGTATTTATTTATTGCAAAAGTTAGGGAAATCCCGGTAAAACTTAACTAGAGTATGTGGTAATTATTAATTTTCCTAATTAAATTAAAATTGTATAATTACAACAAATCTAACAATAAAAACAACTTATGATAATGCATAATTACCTTACCCACTTTTTTCTTTTTATTTCTGGACTAATGAATTTTTTTAACTGAATTCTGCAAAGAATATCCTGCAAACTATTTTTGTCGCCGTTTAATTCTTAATTCTATTTTAAAAACATTTATATTGCCATTCATTCAAACATTTTTATTGGTTACTAATGTTCGTGTTTATAAAGAAATAAAGTTTACGTTTCAACTTAATTTCGTTCTAACGTTCGTTATACAAAATTTCTTCAGAAATTTGTTTGAAGTGAACTGAAACAATTTTATACAAAACGTAAAGCATCAAGTTGATACAAAAGGAGGATATATATATACAGAGTGTTTCGTAACTTCTTGAAAATAAATTAAACAATGAAAGTTTGCATGAAAATGAATAGAATGAACCATTTTTTCTTGAACAAAGTGTTATTAAATTTTCGAGAAAATAAATTTTCTGAAAAAAATGGCAGAATTTACAAATAGTGAGATTGTTGACATGATTCTAGTGTACGGTGAAAGTAGGCAAAATGCATTAGCGGCAAGGCGTTTGTATGTACAGCATTTTCCAAACCGATATTTGCCAACCAGTGCCACATTTCTCTCTGTTGTGCAAGGAGCGAGGGATACTGAAACTTTATGGGCACGTCGCGGAAGATGTGGAGGACGGCAGCGTCCACAACGCATCCTAAACAGAAAAGAAGAAATACTACAACTTATCGAGGAACGTCCTTCGTTAAGTGTACTGATATCTCAAGACAAAGCGTTTATCGTTCTCCGTTGTGTAGCGCATTCTTCGCGAACAACAATTACATCCGTACCATATTCAAAGAGTTCAGGCTTTGCTACCAGCCGACTATGCTCTACGCATACGATTTTGTCGTTGGTTACTGCATAAACAACAGGCAAATGCGAATTTTGTTTACTGACGAAGCTATTGTTACCAAAGATGGGGTGTGCAATTTTCGCAACATGCATTTGTGGGCTGAGGAAAACCCTCACGCAATTCGACGCGGCCATTTCCAACAACGGTTTTCTGTTAACGTGTGGGCAGGTATTCTAAACAGCAATTTAACCGTTTAGATGGTCTCCAATACTTAAATTTTCTAAGAACTAATCTACCGGAACTTCTCGAGAATGTGAACTTAAATCTTAGAGCAACGATGTGGTTTATGCACGATTGGGCTCCACCTCATTTTCGACGAGAAGTACGTGCTCACCTCGACGAAATTTTTCCTGGTAGATGGATTCGAAGAAACGGGCCGATCAGGTGGCCTGCTCGTTCACCTAATCTAAATCCGCTAGATTATTATCTATGGGGACACGTAAAAGCGTTGGTATACGAAGAAGAAATCAACACGTTCCAAGAATTGAACGATCGTATTAACGCCGCATTTCTCTCTGTTCGGCAACAAAACATGTTTCATAACGCTTGTGAATCATTGCTTGGCCGGGCAGATTTATGTTTACGAGTGGCCGAAGGAAGGAATTTTGAACACTTATTGTAACTCAGCCGGCACTGAGCCAGAAATTCTAAGCATTTGTCAATGCGTTATCAGTTGAGGGTAAGTTTTATTTTGTTTTTATTTAGATACATTTAGAAACTATGTAGTTGATATTTTTTAAATGAATTTGTTAAATCATTCGAGGGCATTGCTGCAACACGTTTAGTATTGTAAAAAAATGCCTCTAATAAGCGAGGTCACACCGCAAAACATGTGTGTGTATAATCCTAATTATACAAGGTGTTCTTCTTAGAACAAAACTCCAATAATACTCTTAGACAAAGGTCATAGTAATCGCTTTTAAAAATGAACCGCACACAAACAAAATGCTAAGATGTCCAGGAAAAGGAAGTATTTGCATATTAATCGAGCAAGTCAAACACGCGCACGACTTGATATTCATACCGCACCTACACGTCTTTTCGTGTTCAAGATTCCTTCTTGCATTTCATCCAGGCGCTGACTCAACACGACCATTGTTAAAAATCGGGCGCGGGAAAGCCAATCCCCCGATGTTTTCGAATTCGGTTCGAAGTCATGGAAGGTTCAGGTATTAATAGATCGAAAACAAACTGGCACTCGACGAGACAATAACAAGGCACTTGGAAAATGCGTTTTATGTATCTGGAGTAAATAAATATGCGGCGCGTGTGTCTCCATTAATCAAACAGTACGTGCCTAAAAAAATTTATAATCGAACGGAGCTTTGTTATAAAGATTCTCTGACATGGCGGCAGTGCAAATTGCAAGGCCGTTGTCTGTGCTCATAAGTATTTAACCAACGCAAGAGGAAGCAAAAGAGAATTTATTAACATTAAACGATTATTAATGTTTAACAGTACGCATTTCATTACATTGCTCTAATGCCACATAAAATAAACTTAGAGGAAATTTTCACTAAATAATGATAATAAAGCAGTTTCCAAGCACACAGCTCTTTCCCGTGTTACATTACATGTAATAACCATATCGCTTATTATTCTTTTTTGAAAATGCTATAGTGTAATGTGTAAACTTGATCCACAGATATGACTAGCAAATTCCACTGGAATGAAACTACGTTGCGCAAGCAATTTGCGGTGCTTTTTTTAAAAATGCACTTCCACCTATTCACGCATAAATATTAATTACATATTTTTTCAAAGCTCCCCTCGTCGGACATATTAGGAGCCATGCAATATCTGGAGCGATTGCGCGACTTACGAGGGATAAAAAGGAGCGAACCTTGAGTTTTATGCTTTTTGATTCGTTTCACCTTATCTCTACATCAATAACGATGCAAAATAACTCCGCTAGTGTTATATAACAGCGAGAGCAAATTAAAGTTAAGGGAATTGCTGAACGAAAATAGAATTCACCGAACGAATACTTGAAGTAAAAGCTAAACGTAAAGAAATCATTAACGTAGTTTCTTGTTCGTTGAAAACAATACCAAAAATAATCGACGTTTCGTTTAACATTGAGAGCTTTCTTAAGTATAGTAACACAATAAAGGTTGAGAGTTTAAAAGAAATTTACTTATAAAACTATCAATGCAAGCAAGAAAATTAAATCAATGAATAATTTTGGAATTTAATATTAATTAACCTTGAAATACTATTATTGAATATAATTACATCAATGCATAATGTATATCTATCAAAACCTTCCACGACTAGTACACGAAAGTGGGCACATTGTGGTAACTGCAAATCGATATTGTTCTTAAGGTCGCCCGTATTTTTTTCCTGTTAAAAGTCAATGGCGTTTCGTCCTTACAGCTCCAATTGAAACATGCCGATCATTTGTGCTCTGTTGTTGATATTGTTTGTGAATAAATTAAACTGGATGTTATTTGCGCGCTGCGTCCATGACCATGGGCAAGCGTGTCAGATAATAAAAGCCATCGAAAGCGAAATCACGGACGCGCAAGTTCTTTCTTCGACGGTGTTGATGTATTTTAATCGAATCGTGCGCCGGAAATGCATGGCATTACCAAATAACACGTAAGTTTATATTTTTTAATTGAATTGCCGGAGAAGACAATAGAAAATCCTGGTTTAACGAAAAGGTCTAAGTGTTCACCCCTTACAGGATTCAGCAGAATACGCCTTAGGGCTTCAATGCTTATTGTTGTCGAAGTTCATGTAAGTGACCACAGAGCCATACATTTTCCAACTCGTTCCGGATTTAGGTTCTTCTTTGACCTTCTCTTTAATTATATGAAAATCGCCGCGGAGGTTTCCACTATTATTAAAACACTTTGATGCTGCACTTCTAGAACAATCAAAACTGAACACCTTCTTCGTTGCATTAGTACTCGAAAAAGGTTTACTATGTTATTCATGATGCTTTCAGCTGATTTAAAATTAAAAAAAATCTATGTCAGAGTAATTTGCTGTGCAATTAAGAGAATATAAATTTCGTAATAGGGAATTCAGACCAGCATTTGTCCTTTAGCTATCTGTGTAAAAGGTGAATGAAGATCGTGATGCGCTTCTAGGTATATTGAAATTAAAATACGAAAGTAAATCAACTAAATCGATGTGGTTGATTAACACCTTGAAGATAATTATAATATTGTTCTGTAATACGTCCTTTTACAAAAATATATCTGTTTTATAACTACGTTTTATGTTAATCCTAATTACTAATCGTAGAATTCACCTAGAAGCAATGCATAATTAAATTAATAATTTTAATTTTAACTACAATAAATTTGTTACTTTTTATTTCGCGATTTACTTTACGTATTTAATTTATTAATTAAGATTTGATGTGTACGTATCAGAATGAAAAACGACATTTTTAACCGGTGGTTTGTTTTCCTTCTCAAATTTAAATAATTTCGTTTGTCTTCCTAGGCTTTCTTCACAAGTTCAATTAAAAATCTTCTTCCTTCTCCTTCATAACTCTTTTTGCCCTTACGACTATAAGATGTATTCTAGCATTCCTTATATTCACCCAAGATTTTAATTTCTTCTTGTCTCTCACCATCAGGGTTGCCAACGTACGGGTGATCACCCGAAATCGGTAATTATGGATTAAAAAGGGAGAAGTTGCTAGTAATAAAATTATGTGGGTAAAATTTGTTGACCATAAAAACTTTTGGAATATCCTAAGCACAGTTTTGTTTTTCCATCTTGCTTTCAGTTTGCTTTTCGAAAGGATCTAAGTGCCAATTTTTTGATTTTGAAATATTTAAGTAAAAGATTAGGAATTCTAAGAGAATAAACAACTATCTGGTACATTCATGTGATGAGTGTAATGACACCAATTTACAGAATGTTGTACTAGTGATAAGGCACTGTTTATTTCTTAATGTATGAGCGGTTTTCACAAAATTACTTATTTTTTTAAACTGGCACTTAGACCTTTTGATACGTCATCCCTTCAATTGTTCTTGTTAATAAATGTTCCAACGTAGTCTTTGATTTTTTCATCGTTCACATTCCATTAGCATTTATGATATTGTTACGAATTGGGCATCAAGTTAATTTAATTAAATTAATTACAGTTTTAATTAACGAATACAATATAATAATCAATAGATTAAAACACGTTAACATTTAAAATAATTCACAGTTCTACGTTCACTGTATTAGTTCGCACACTTTCTCTTCAAACTTCATGCTGCTCCTGCTTTTGTAGCCTGATTCCTCTATCTCAAATCTTTTGAGAGCCATCCACCGAATGTATTAGCAACCAATTAACAAACCAGGATGATGGTTATAATATTAGTAAATTAGCCTGTTGTTAATAATTCTTCAAAACACTAAGAGGAATGAAATGAAAATTCACATAATGTTTAATTTTTACAAGTTTTGTTGGGACAACTCTTTTCACATTAACGTGTCGGTGTCTGGCAAGAGAGAAAACGGTTGTTGGTTCCTCTTTTTCTTCTTCTGCCCTTCCTTTTTCCGTTTCACGTCTGCTCCATCCTCAAATTTAATTAGAGCATTCATGATTGCCCACTCGCCATCATCTTCGTCTTAGTTTTGACCGTCATTTTTATTTTCTGCGTCATTTTAATCTTCTCCAACTTTCTCATGCTAACCTTTGTAGTCATCTCCCTATTTCCTCTTCCAATTCTCTTCCCCTTTTCTTTTTTGTCATTCATAATTCTTATCAATGTTATATTTGACTCTTTTCTCCCTATGTGACCAAACCAGTTAAATTATTTTACCTTTGTTTTGGTGAAAACGTTCTTCCAATTCACCTGTTTCCTAATACCTTCGATTCTCTCATAATTCCACTCACTCTTGCCCATTATTTTCGTAAGAATTTCATTCTGTCGCTGTTACTTCTTTTTTTTTTCTTTAGTGGTTGTTCCCAAAAACTATTACCAACTTTTAATTCGTTCTTCTGGAAAAATTCTATGTGGCCATTTCTATTTGCTGCTTGGTCTTATTTCTTCCTATGATTTCCTATCCATATACTATTTTAACAATCCAATATCTCATGTTGACTGTATTTGGTTCACCAACTATTTCCAAATTCATTTGTTCATTTCTTTCAGGTACAATCTGTATGAAATTGGTTTTCTCTGGTAACTGGTAATAATTATCAATGGCTATTTATGGCTAATGTAACATTTCATATTATGAAAGTACAGTCTAAATCTTAATATATGGTCGCATTATACAGGTTGTTTCGTAACTTCATGAAAATAAATTAAACAATAAAAGTTTGCATGAAAATGAATAGAATGAACCATTTTTTGTTGAACAAAGTGTTAAATTTTCGAGAAAATAAATAATTTTGTCGATCGGGTAAACCGTTTGAACGTCTCTGGTTTAAGTTTATGATGTTTACGAAGAATATGAGTGATGTAATTTATTGTTAGTCATCGCCGGCCGGGCCGGGTAATCTGAAGGTGTACATTGAGATGGTTGCACGGAAATTTACTGAAAAAATATGGCAGAATTTACAAATAGTGAGATTGTTGACATGATTCTAGTGTACGGGCAAAACGCATTAGCGGCAAGACGTTTGTATGTACAGCATTTTCCAAACCGACATTTGCCAACCAGTGCCACATTTCTCTCTGTTGTGCAAAGAGCGAGGGATACTGGAACCTTAAGAGCACGTCGCGGAAGAAGTGAAGGACGGCAGCGTCCACAACGCATCCTAAACAGAGGAGAAGAAATACTACAACTTATCGAGGAACATCCTTCGTTGAGTGTTCGTGATATCTCAAGACAAACGCGTTTATCGTCCTCCGTTGTTTGGCGCATTCTTCGCGAACAACAATTACATCCGTACCATATTTAAAGAGTTCAGGCTTTGCTACCAGCCGACTATGCTCTACGCATACGATTTTGTCGTTGGTTACTGCATAAACAACAGGCAAATGCGAACTTTGTTCATAATGTCCTGTTTACCGACGAAGCTATTTTTACCAGAGATGGGGTGTGCAATTTTCGCAACATGCATTTGTGGGCTGAGGAAAACCCTCACGCAATTCGTCGCGGCCATTTCGAATAACGGTTTTCTGTTAACATGTGGGCAGATATTCTAAACGGCAATTTAATCGGCCCGCTCGTTTTGCCGAACCGTTTAGATAGTCTCCAATACTTAAATTTTCTACGAACTAATCCAACTTCTCGAGAATGTGAACTTAAATCTTAGAGCAACGATGTGGTTTATGGACGATGGAGCTCCACCTCATTTTCGACGAGAAGTACGTGCTCACCTCGACGAAATTTTTCTTGGTAGAGGGATTGGATGAAACGGGCCGATCAGGTGGCCTGCATGTTCACCTGATCTAAATCCGCTAGATTATTATCCGTGGGGAAACGTAAAAGCGTTGGTATACGAACACGTTCCAAGGATTGAACGATTGTATTAACGCCGCAATTATCTCTGTTCGACAACAAAATAGGTTTCATAACGCTTGTGAATCATTACTTTGCCGGGCAAATTTGTGTTTACGAGCAGCAGAAGGAAGTAATTTTGAACACTTATTGTGACTCAGCCGGCACTGAGCCAGAAATTCTAAATATTTGTCAATGCGTTATCAGTTGAGGGTAAGTTTTATTTTGTTTTTATTTCCGTTTTTATTTAGATGCATTTATGCACACATCTCATGTCTAACACGCCATTATTTCTTTTTCCACGAAGTTGCGAAACATCCTGAATAGGATGATTCTTAATAAACCTGACGAAATAAAGTCAGGACGAGAAAAATATAAAAACGATGCTGTGCCTTAAGTTACCAGCTGATAAAAGCTTAATGTAGACAAAATAGTGGTGTATGAAGGTCACGCTATAATGTACATAATGACCATAAAACTACCTACAGTTTTACTGTTGTATTTACGAAACGTTGCGTTGTATTCATGGGCAGTGTCACAGCAAGGTTTTAGAATAAATTCTTAATTCATTCTAATTTAGATTCTCTTACTGGTTTTATTTTATCGAGTTTATTAGTAAACATCTTGTATACTTAGGACTAGTAATCTGCCCATTTATAAGCAACTTATAAATCAAACAATGTCCTTTATTCTTTTTGCAATTGATGTGCATTAATTAATTTAAAAAAAAAACATTCGTGTAATGTAAAGAAAATGCTTTGTCTCATTTACATAAAGACCAGTAAAGGTTTTTTTTCTCAATGTGAATCTCATGAAGGCGCGGAATTGTTAAGAGCACTGTCATGTATTAATAGACCTAACTGTATATGTATAGGTAATTGTATAGTACAATGTATGATTATCTGTAAATCTATGGCCACTTTCACTTATGCATTCACTAGCGCATACACATGTTTTGTAACATGTTCATGTTCAGTTGTTTACTAGAATGTAACTCAAAATAAAACAAAAAAGAGATAAACATTCCCGGCGCGGGAGAATCAATAGGATTCGCCGACGCTTTTCAGTTCGGCGTCCAATTCTAATTATAGTCGTAATCGCAGGTGTCGTTCTGGGGGCTTGTTTACAGACAGCATTTCTTCGCTCGCTGCAGATTAGAAAAGTGCATCGTTTTCCTTGAGGACGACGCGTCGGTGAATGGTGGTAGGAGTACGGTAGTCCTGCGAGCTGCTGTGTATCTCGCAACAATAAACGAAAGAGACGTCAGTTATGTGCGTGACAAGTGCATAACAAAACTTACATACATATATGTAGCCGGCGTCATGCGCACCGAACTTAATATCGCGCTTTAAAGCGAGACGATGCGGTGTTAGTACGGTTATTATTAATATTATTATAATTATTTTATACTCGACCGTCGAAGTTAGACGAAATAATTCTATCTGTGATAATAAACGAGTGAGTACCTTTTTTAAATTATAATTTATTTTCAAATAGTTTAGTTTTTATTAATATTTTCAAAATTTATTCGTTATTTACTCGATCGTCGAAATTGGACGGATTAATTCTATTTTTCGTATTAGCATTGGAACATTGTTTAAATCCTGGCCTGAATTAATTCATAACTCACTGCTTTAATTAGCATTAAAAATTTTAATTTCGATTCACTTTTTAGTTTTAACTTAGAGATTAAAATGCGTGCGTAGGCAATGTTGCATGCGTGAAATTTTATGCAAAATATTGCAGCCTACTTGATACCGAAATCAGAATTTTACCTTCATAAATTCCTGCTTTATTTTTAGGTCAGCTTTGTTTGTCGACATAAATTTTGGTTTTGTAACTGGCCATATTTAGGACAGAATTATTTTTGTATGTCATTCATAATAATAAAATTAAATTTGAAATAAGAAATTATCACATGAATCCTTTGATGCTAAAGAAATGCAGTTATTACTTTGACATGGTTTGAAACTATTCCAAGGTTTCTATTTTTTAAAATATATATAAATTGCTAAATTTCTGTTTTCTTTAAATTACTAAATTTTTGTTATAACAGATAACATAACAATTTCTATACACCATTTCAAAAGGACAGCTTAAAAACATGAATAAATCTCGACAGTTCGCTATCTTTTGATAGCTTCTTCAGCATAGAACTTTATTTAGTTTCATAAGGTACAACATGTCGAATGGAATAAGTTTACTTAATTTTTTTTTATTGCTTTTTATAGTTTTTATTCAAAAAAGAAAGATACTATAGCTGCTAGAAATTCTTCACTGACATTTTTATTAGCCTTTAAATCAAATGCTTCTTTGAAATTGACACCCGTCTGTTACGGAATCTATTGTTGCAGTTCTATCTGACCTTCTTAAACGATTATTTTCATTTACATTTTTTTAATCGTTTAGTCATAATTTTCTTCTGGTTTTCCCTGTATCAGTAACATGTTTATTTAACTTCAGCTTTCATTTATATTTTCAAACTCAATTTTAAATTTAAAGTTAGTTTGTTTCATATTATATATTTTTTTTAATTTTCTTCAAACGATCATTTTAACTATCATTTGTCTTCGTTTATTTACAAGAAGTTGATCCATATGTCCCTAACTTCCTTTTAATAAAATATTTAATCGAATTGCAACGTTAGTTTTTAGATAATCTTAAATGCATTATATTTACTAGTGATTGTAACAATTTCATGCAAAAGATTTATTCCATTTCTTGACACATTTTTAACAAATTATTCTTACAAATCTCTAGAAATTTTTTTTTTTATATTTTTTCTATTTTATAAATGTTTTAAACTAAATTAGGTTCCATCAATTTGAAATCCTCTTCAATTTTGTTATTTTCAGACATTTCGGTTCGTTGTCATGATCACTCGTATTGCATAACCATGGCAACAGTCCGAAATGCCCAAAGTCTGGTTATTACATTGCATTTTGGCAATTTCATAGAAAGACAGCCTGTAACTGTAGCTTCTTTTTTGAGAAACTCAATAAAATACTTTTTGTAGATTTCTAAAAACTTTCCCGGCAGATAGAACCATAATTGCAAAAAATGATCGTCAGTCTCTCTATATTCTTTGCTTTGCGCTTTCGTTTTGAGATCGTAACAATAACACGTGATTTAATCATCGTTACTTAAAGATCAAAAATCTGGATTTTTTTTATCTTGTTAAAAGAAATTACAAAACTACGTCAATTTTCTTTCTAATAATTCACGAAACTATAAATGGGTTCCAAATGAAATTTAGAACATTTTACATAGCATCAATGTCTGCAGTTTAACAAAATTTAAATCTTTGAAAAACTGATTAAAATGTTTACTTTTCAATTGTGTATGTACTTAGAATCTCAAAGTTATTAAGAACGCATAATTTCATAAAATTCGTAGTGGGAATTGCCACCTTTTTTTGAAAATAGTTTAGCATCCTTTTTCGTACCATTTTTATTAAATGGCACGAAACGCGTTCTTAAAGAAAATTGACATTTTGCGCACTTGACGTAAAGTACACTTTAAAATCACTATAAAAAAGTGGGGGGTAACGCACATCCTTTGAACTACTTTTGCTTTATAAAAAAAAGACTTGCAAGCTTAGCTGTTATTTCGAAGACTTGTTTCGAAGAAGTGTGTCTTTCCTGCTTCGTTTTCAAATCTTTGGAACGTTTTACACTAAATTCTTTACCACTTTTGATCTAACATCTATTTATAAAATGTTGCTTGGAGTTTTGCTTTTTCCTATTAATTTACATTTCCTATTTCCGAAAAAATTCTATAAAATTTTTATAATGTTTTATCCCTACGAGTCCGAATGTGTACTTAAATAAATGCTTTACAATCAACTATGTACTTCTCGCAATTTATCATCAGGATATGTCAACATTTATAGATCAAATTATGCACGTGAACGTGATAATGTGTCGATCACAAAGCATAACAGTTACCTAGCGGTTAATTTGATCACCTAAATTTGCGTAAATAAATATTTAAAATCAACTAAAGGCCATAATACACCTAGCAATTTATCATTATATGTACATATAATGATAAATGATAAATATTTTCATTAATAATATTTAGAATGCATAATACTTCTTGCTAATAAGAAGTTCATTGATGTTGGCCAATTACATTTAATAATTACGTATCGTAATATTAGCAATGTCTGCAGTTGAGGGTAGGTAGATATTTCTAAGAAATTTCAACGGGCGGAGCTACGGCGTTTATCTCTCGGTCGTGCGAAGTCGGTTGGCCGCTTACCCTTTCCAGAGTTTCATTACTTTGCGCTGGGATAGTACATCGTTCGATTTATATTAGAAGAATTATTATGAGTATGTGAAAATAACAATTATCAGACAATCAGTAGTACTTACAATTATTTTATGATGGTGTGATGTATAACAATATGTGTATCCAGTGAGTCAGTTGCCCCAATATCGATTAAAGTTCATCACGAATTCAAGAGAAGAAAGGTCCTATGTTCAATCTAGGATTAGCTAACAGCGACATTCATCCAACTGCCTTAAAATTCGAAATATTGAATTAAATAAATATATAGTCCTCGGAAATATGGAAGACACCAGCACATTAGCTTTATTTTAAATTAAAAAAAAGATTAGGTGATGAAATGCGGAAAACAGTGATACATAGTTCAAGTAAAAAACTGCCTATATTATTTATTTCACAAACTATAAAAAAAAAATTATGGTTTTTGCATTTTACCTTCCGAATTTGCAACGACCATAATTTAATTTTTAATTCATAATTTAATTTTAATTAGAATCAACAAATCGTCAGTACAACGTAACAGAATCAGCGTCAAATGACGATGCTTGTTTTCGGAATGTTTTTGTTTATTGTACTTTCGATAACAGCTTATTTAGTAAAATTTTAAAAAATACATTAATTTCAACGTTCGCACGTAATATTGTGAAGCTCTATCATATTTTTGCTTCTGTTTTACTCGTCGTCACAATTACGTTACGCCATCCGAAATGTTCAAAACAGACGTAATCATCGAAATACGCAAAAAAAACATAACATGTTAGATCAAACAATAACTTGCGTTAGCACTAATTATACTCGTGAATCATTTACATTTAAAAGCGAAATTTTCACTCACATTTCAGAATGGTTTTACGCATTTTAATTGTTTACTTAAAAATCATCATCTTCGTTTATACTTCCTACATTTATTCATCTTTGCCATTAAACAAAAGGTGGAAATTTGTACTAAAAGAATGATTCCATTTACTTCGTTTCTTTAAATTAACATTTTCTATATGATTTCTATTTTTCTTTTTTATTTCTATTCTTTCTTCATGTATGATAGACATAGTACCTATAACAATTGCGTTTGGGGTCTTTTAATTTTAGAAGTTGACAAATTCATCAATTTTCATTCTATATATCCGAACAGATTTACATTTGCTTCTCTCAAGGTCCAACTCTGCATTTCCGACATAATTCATTATTGCGTTATTGACAACCAAAACGTGTAGTATACAGGAAGTCTAAATCCTGATGTATATCTTAACACCAACATGTTTTAAACTACACAAGTCAGGAAATTGATTTAAGAAATAAGCTACCTACATATTACTTTGTGTTGGTTCCGATTTTTACCTTAAAACAGCGTGAAATTATTTCCCATTGTGTTCCGAAACAAATTCAACCTAATCATCATTGACAACAATAAAAGCAAAAAAGTACAACATTTCCGCCCTGGCGTTTTCATTTTCACGGTGAGCCAGCGAATTCCGGGCGTATCACGAGCCTATTCGAAAAATTTCGAGGGCGAATGCCAAAATCGCAGTAAAAATCAGCGGCAATGCAGTTAGAGAAAATCGTAATTATAATGTTATTGGCGCGCGCCAAGGTGAACAAACGCGGTTTATTTACGCCGGTCGTCCGTTGAAAAATGAAAGCGTTTCCTGGCGTAAGACAAACACGACGATAAGCGCAAGCGACAGTTTCTAAAATTTCTAAACTTAGCGTGAACGTGTGAATTTAATTTCGGAGAGGTTTTCGTAAAAATAGCTCTCGGCGTTACTTCCTGCAAAGACAGTTATTCAATCCGCTTGAGCGTGGAAATGAGCAGGACCGACTTCGGTTTCAGTTTAGAAAGCTTTATGAACATAAGTTTCCAATGAATGATCAATTACTATTTTTTTTATAATAATAACTGCTTTATAATAACTCGTACTTATAATTCGTAAGATAATTTTTCGGATATATAGTATTCTAAAAGAGATTCAATAATGTTTATCTGTCGCATCTTAAAAAGATCGGTGCTACAAGGATCCAAACCTCGTCTTCTTCTTCTTCTTCTTCATCCTTCTTTCTCTTCGCTAATTTTTTAGATTTACATGTGTATGTATCCAATTTGCTTTTTCTTCTTGCTTCTCACCATTTCCTCTCTTTATTGTATCCTCTAAAGCCATGTGCTCTTCGTTTGTCTTCTTTCCCATGGTAGTCCTTTCTAAGGATGGGTTTAGAAAGTAGTTCCTGTTCCACACTTCTACCTGTTCCAGGTACAGTCGTGCGCAACTTAAGAGCGACAACTTGATAGTTCTGTGAGCCTTTTACCAAAAAGTTTTAAAGGTGAGGTTTTCGTGCAAAACTCCTTTCCGACTACATACTGAAACCATAACTTTATTTCATTTGTTCAGGTTCCTATATTGCCATTTTCTTAATTTGTTTATCACAAGTCGTTACGCTTATGAGCCATTTTAATTTCCTTCGCAGTTTTCATGCGTTCTTTATGGTCTCCAAGTTGTTATCTTTTCGTCTACTTCTTCCTTCCCTAGAACAATCTTTACCTTTTTTGACTATCCTCTCTTAGGTTCTTCTATCGCTTTTGAATCTTCCATGAGATATTCATAGGTAGTTATTTCTACCAATAAGCTTTAATAAGCCACTAAGTATTATCAATAGGAATCGATTTAAGCGCTACTCCTTGTCCGATTTCTCTATTCTTCCTCCTCCTATGATTCTCGTTTTTTGAGTAAGTTTTTTAAGATTTTACTTTACTGACTATTCCTGTCCAAAACCTTGGTTTATTTCTTTATTCTTCCTCCTCCTCTTTCTTTCTTATATGTACATCTTATAATTTGGGTAAGTCTTTTGAGTTTATTTTGTTGGAATGGATTTAGCGCTACTCCTTGCCCGATTTCTCTATTCTTCCTCCTCCTATGATTCTCGTTTTTTGAGTAAGTCTTTTAAGATTTTACTTTTGCACTACTCCTGTCCAAAACCTTGGTTTATTTCTTTATTCTTCCTCCTCCTCTTTATTCTTATATGTACATCTTATAATTTGGAGAAGTCTTTTGAGTTTATTTTGTTGTTCTAAACTACGACCCCTTTCGCCTTATCATCTGTTGCGCCAAAATCTAGGAAGGTTCGGCGATTCCTGTTCTTCTTTCTTCATATTCTATTAATACAAAGATTGTTTACGTTTTACGTGTTGTTCTAAAGGCTGTCTATTCATCTTAAGGATTGTTCTCCAAGTGCCTCCTCCATTATTTAACGTAAGTTTTAATTGTACAGCTTGATTAAACTATTTTTGTGAGTATTGGCCATTATCAAGTCATACGTCATCCTGCCGTGCTTCTTAGTATTTACTTTATGTTTCTTTTTTGGTCCATTGCAGATTTAATTTGCCTTCTGTAGTTGCTTCTTCAATTTTTCTTGACTTTAGAACTTCCTCTATTCCTGCTTTCTTGTGTTGTGTCCTATTTTTTCTTTTTGTTCACAATCCATTTCGTTTTCTCCTTGTCCTTACTACCTGTTTACTTTTAAACTTGTCTCTAAATGTGGCAGTTGTTGTCTGTCTTTCTATCGTTAATTTTCTTTGTCACTTTCCCTTTCATAATATATATCATAATCTAAAACTTCCTGTTATTTACTTTTAAAACCAAGTTTACTTTTTTCCATACCAACTACTTTCTTATGTTTACCTTTTTCCTGTATGGATTTTGCTTCTTTTGTTTCTCTTACTTCGTGTATCACTTGTTGATTCCATCAACTCATCCCCCTTTTTTTACATATAATTTTTCTTCTTCTGTGTCGACCTAATTTGTCATTTTAGGTTTTATTTTATTTTTTGTGATAAACTGATTTTTAGATGTAAAAAAATCTGAATGTTACTGATCAGTTTCCTCGAAATTTTCAAATTCTTTGAAGTTGGGAATCAGCTTGAAAAAACTGCTTGCGGAATATTTCCTGATTCATTCTCTTAAACTTTAGAAGCGGATTTAAAAAACTTTCCACAAAATGACTTCTACAAGAATTCTTTAAAGCTTTTTAGCATTTATTTGATTATGTTCTGCAAAAGTAGATATTTTTAGCAGATTTTATGCGGCGTCTCTACGCAAGATTTCTTTTCATAAATTTTCACTCGTTTTCGTAATATTACAAACCATTTCAAAAACATTACGATTTTGGAACATCGACATTAGCTGCATTCAAATATAATCAACGCATTATAATATGTTTTTCTTTGTTTCAGTTCCTCAAGAATGCACAGCATTATCAAAAAAATAAGAAAGCACTGGGATTTCGGCTTAGGGAGAACCGTGAGTAAAGCTTCATAGTTATTGCTTGTTAGGAACGCCAGTAATTTGAACTTTTTGCAACTCATCGATTTCTCGGGAAAACTTTGTATCGCCGCTAGAAAAAAAAAAGCAATTCATTTCAACATACGCGTTTCTCATTCCCATTCCCATTCCGTCGTGGTTAACATTTGCATTCGTCGAAGAGACCGCCCGGCATTCAAGGATAATTCCATCGATTCATTGCTCGTCCTTATCGATAAATAAATCGCATGGTGATTCATTCATTCTTGACCAGGAGGATTTCCTCAAACTAAACAAAGGCAATTCGACAATTCCTAACAGCGGTTTCATAACCAAGAAAGACACGTGTCTTTGCATAACTTGTTTTGGACGATTGTCATTAAAACTTGTCATAGTTATCAATTAGAAAAAAAGATGAAAAAGTCTATAATGTTCAGATAGGTCAAGTTCAAGGAAATTAAAGATAGGAAATGATGTTTTAATGGAAGATAAAAAAATGTATGTCCGGCAAAAAGCTCGCCTTTTTCTTTAGACGAGTGCAATTTCTAAGAGACCTAATTTACTAAAATGAGAATTTAATGGCGAGATTGTCTCTTTTTCTTATAAAAAAAATCCGGCTGATGAGTTTATTAATTGTAATTACATTAAAATTATTTGGTGTAATAAAAAATTTTCAATTTCGTGTTTAGATTAAAAGTTTAACTAATGAAGTGCACGTTTCTTAATGCATTTTGAACCAGACTCACATCAAGTGAATTTTAAAATTCTTGTTTACGGAAAATGAAAAGCCAGAATTCAAGTTCGCGCGATGAGGTTGCGGATTATTCAGTCGAACGTCGTAATTGCAGAAAATCGTTACGTATTCAAGTGTTATTACATGTATGCACATGTAACTAAATACACAATGTTCGATGTATGTTCACAATTCGAATTCACACGCGAATTATCATTATCATCATCATCATCATCGTCAAGTGCAAGTTCATGGATGTTACGCGGAACGTTTTATGAAATTACCGACCCCCGATTCCTGTTCATTCTTCCATTTATAAATTAAGCACATTTTAAACGAATTTACAATTTCTGCTTTTGTAAGCACACGTCATCAGAAATATGATAAAAATAGACTACAAGTTACTGAATAGAAGAATATGTATATGGATTCGTTTTTTTTTAATGAAACTATAAATAAAACCAAAACAAAAACAAAATTAAATAAAAAACGAGAAAAGGCGACAGGACAAAAGAATAGAATACAATCAAAAAGAAAAATATCAAACAAAAATGAGCTGAAGAAGCTAAAATGAAGAGTTGAGAAAGTTGGTGTTTAATGAAGAACAGAAAGTAATAATTGATAAGAGATTTTTAAATAGAATTAAAAAAACTTACAAGGAAAAGTGGAAAAAGATATGAAATAAAGAAAACAAGTAACCAATTCAAATAAAACCAAAAGAAAGGGCACAAATGTGGAAAGAATATTACATAGATTAATTTAAATAAGGAGAAATAAAAATAAATAAGTCAAGAACAAAAAGAAGTGCAGCAACAGCAAAATTAAATAACAAAAGAAGAACTAAAAGAATCTTTATAAAAGATCGAAACCATTAAGGCAGCAGAGGCCTTGAAATTTTGCCTGAAATATTAAATCAGATGAGATTCAATGGCAAATAATGGCTATGAAGAATACGCAATCAACCATGGAGTACAGAAACTGTTCCAAGTGATTAAAGAACAACCTAATCAAGTAGGAGAACAAATAAATAATTTATTTAAACTCTGGTTGGGCAAAAAAAAAACGAAATAAAAAGTATGATTCACTTAACACAAAAAAAGACACATTTCAAAGCTACCTGGGTTTCATTTATATTTTAATTTGTGACAAAAACATCCGATGTTTAAATAAACAGCGGAAAGTTGCCGGCCAATACATCATCGCATTATTCCACATTGTTAATAAAATTAATAAAAACTTAAATAAATTGTACGCTGAGAAAACACGAAAATATTTGAGCCAAACAATTTGTGCAAAAAATGTTGACTTCTTTAATTTAATTTTTTTATTGTAATAAAAGGACTGTAATTATTACAAGCCAACAATGTATTATTGGAAAGGCCAAGAAATTATAAAAATGAATCTCTCTGGCTAAAGCAAATTTGCACGCACTTATTTTTAAGTGACACAGAAAACGGTTAATATTTAGATTAGTTTGTAATAGCCTTATCTTTGTAATAACACCAAGGAAGGCTACTTGGCGTATGATAATGATGTTCAAGGAAATATGCACTTCTCTTAACAATGCATAAATAATAAGTACTACATTCGTAATTGAAATTCTATCAGTAAACAGAAAATAATTCTTGTTTATTTAGATTCGTTTTGATTGTGTTTAATTTTAGAAACATGAAGAATGTCCTTTTGCTTTCCAATAATTACTTTCTAAACAAGTGGGTTCATTAAAAGGTAATTTTGAAGTTAATGATATTTTTTTCACCAGAGAATGCCTTGTGTTTCAAACGTTAAATAAATTTTAAAAGATTCTTTCTCACATGCAGAGGCGGCGTTCCTATATGAAACAAATATCAATTACGGTCCTGTAATGTTTGTAAATAATAAACTGATTTCAATCTGCAGACTTCGAAGGCCGCGGTTTTTATACTTATATATTAACCTAAATCTAAACTTGATTTTCCAAGGAGAGACAATAACCTGCTGGTGTTTGTCATTCATAGAACTGATGAAAGGCAGAATTCTGCGAATGTGTTGCTCCAAATTGAAACGAAATTCCAAGATAAAAATAAATTATTTGTTTATTTCTGTTACAGAAAGTAATTGAAATCTAATGTTTGGAAGCAGGTCAATTTTCGATCGAACCACTCGAGACTATAAATAACGAGCGGATGATAAAATGTGAATTTAATTAAAATATGATATGGTTTTGGCGTAAATATATGCATCAACTTAATCAAATTATCTAATATAAACATCAGCTAATTTTATATCAATTTAAAAATATTATACAAAACGTAATCTTTGAATAAATAGAATAAGTTATTCTACAGTGAAAGTAAGGAAAAAGTGAAAACCTAAAGCCCGATTGACACGTACAAGTGAAAACTTGTAGAAGTTTGTTCTCTCGTAAATTTAGAATGCGCTAGAAAGAGCACGGTGCAATTTGCAAGTCGGACTTTAAAAGTCTCAATTTTACAAGAAAAACTGGCACATGTTGCATATTCTTTACAAGTGGATCTACAAGTTACAAGTCGCGCCTGCGTAGTTCATTAAAATTCGTTTTACCAACCTAGCAATACGAAGTTTCACATATTAAGATAACAGTTGAATTTTCACAAATTTTTTAAATAGTTCATTTGTACAAAAACAAAATCTTACCTGTTAATAAAATTAAATCCCTTTTGTGCACTTTATATCCAAATTAAATATGATGCACATAAACGCAAACAAATAATAAAGTAGAGTTATAATCAGAACTTCGACTTTTATGGAAATACATTAAATATGGTTAAAAGGTTGGTAATCCTTAACATACCTTTAGCGCTTTTATTAAAGATAAACTGGAAGTATAAAAACTTGCTAGTGTACACGGACTTTTTAAGAAAACTTTCGAAGTAACTTTACAAATTTTCTTGTATGTGTCAGTCGGGCTTTAATAAACTATTTTGACAAGGAGATAAATTATTATATAATTAATTTTGGAAATGTATTACGTTCGGGGAAACCACACACGTAATTTTTGCATTAAAAACTATTTTAATTAAATTTACTTTATTAAGATAAGAGTTAAATATATGTTTAACTATGTTAAGAAAACGACATTTGTTTACATTTACCATTGTAAGCAACAGCTGATAGGAATGTTTAAGGCCAGATATTTTATAAATTATATTCGTGTTCACAAATTATAAATTTATGTAAATACTAGTTGATTATATTTTATTCGTAATTTATTACATCTTCTTTCATTGAATTTACGATCTGTCTTTCATTCTTATAAGTGGAAATGTAAATAAACACTTCTACGTTAATGACAAGTTTTATGAATCAGGTTTAATGCTTTATGGTGGATTGTAGAGTTGTGCTATTTCATAAGCTCCGCATTTTATAATGTATTCGTTTTTACTGCACGAATTTCCCGTAACTAATTTGCTACAACTCTCAAGCTACATACATCTGTTTAACTGCTTTTATGATTCATAATGATTAAGTCTCCTTTTAAGTACAAATTTCGCGTAACTTGCTATAAATCACAAGATACATCGAATGTTGTTCTAAATTGTGTTTAACTACTTTTAAGTTTCTTTCTAAGACAAACTTGCGTATAAATTATTTTGTTTGAAAAATAACTAGAAAATAACAAAATGAAGACTTTGAGGAAGAATGAAGAGGCACGCAACGAACCATAATCGAAACCACCAAAAGCTAATTAAAGAGAAGTGGCAATTTCAATGCAAGAAAACTCTAGTATGGTTCCTATTTTCGGTGACTTCTTGCTCTGTGAATTTACCATTGCTCTTTTTCTTTTTATTTGTATATCTTTAACTAGCTAGCTTTTGGAGGTTTCGTTCATGGTTCTTTGCGTGCCTGTTCATTCTTGTTGCTTTAGTAACCATACGTAGAGAGAAATCAAGAAGAAGGGAAATAAAAAGAAAACTACGAAGAATTATATGTACAAAAAAGAAAATAGAAGGAGGAATAAAAACTTGGAGAGTTAGCAAAACGAATAAGACATTATAGCAAGAAATTAAGGGAAACAAGAAACAAATCCAGTAAAAACAGTTCGGTAAAGATAAACAAAAAAAATGTAGGTGCAGACAAAGAAGGTAAACGGAAGAATTGTTAAACATCAATGATTATTAGCAGACTGTAAAACAGTTATAACCCTCAGGTAAATGAAATAGGAAGTCGAAAAAAAACCTAAAATAGAGAAAAAGTAAAGAAAGTGGACTAAAAATTTCAAAGTTAAAAAAACAGTGACTTTTATATAAAAGTTAGTAGATGGACTCTGACGATTAACAATGAAATAAGAAACTTCATAAAGAGAGAAAGTAAGGAAAGGCGAAAAACCAAATCGATGCAAAATGATTTATGTAAAAGTAATTAGAGGGAGAAAAAGTGAATACTGACGATAATTTTTTTTCTACATGACCAGAACCCGTCCGCAAGGAATGCACCGGAGGCACCGCAGCCATTTAGGCTTATTGTGCTCGCTCTGGTGCTCTTACCGCAACCATTCAGTGAGGCATGTCCCCTGACTAGCTGGTTTTTCACTGATTGCGTGTTGAAATATTCGGGAACTATCATGAGATGTCCGAATATACGCTGTCTGCGATTTGCAGATTCACATCTACACAAAATGTGCATTGCTGTCTCTGGTTCTCCATTGCAGAGTCTGCAATTTAGATCCCCACTGAATTTACCGATCCTCCACAGATGCTCCTTAACAGTCAAGTGTCCTGTTAGAAACCCTGTGGTGATCTTGAGTTGCGCCCTGCTTAAAAGCAAAAGTTCTGCAGCTGTCTTTTTGCAAGGACCTCTAACGAAGGTCTTGCTGTGGCGATGTCCTGGCCTGCTTAGCCAGTATCTGTTATGTTCCTCGCTTATCCAGTCACTAAAAAGCCCCGAATAGCGTTCTTGGTTATACCTAGGACAGGTTCAGGGCCAAGGTATGCCATACCCGCACCCTGCCTGGCTAGTTCATCGGCCCGTTCGTTACCCCGATGACCTGGCACCCACACCAGCGTGACACAGTTGTATTCCGACAGGTCACTGAGCTCACTTAAGCATTCCCACACCAGTTTGGAAGAGATCTTTGGGCTCACCAAAGTCTTCAAAGCCGCCTGGCTATCGGTTAAGATAAAGATCCGCTTATTTGTGTAAGCCCTCCTTTTATTTTCCCGCGCACATTGTAATATGGCGTATATTTCTGTTTGGAATACGGAGGCAAATTGGCCCAACGGGAAACATAACTTCTCCTTTGGTCTATGCCCATATATTCCAGACCCAGCACCAGTCTCAGTTCTGGAGCCGTCCGTATACCAGATCAAACTTCCAGGAGGAAAGTTCTATTCAGGTTTCCGATGCTCAGCAGATTCATTAATTTCTATCTTAATGAGCAGGCTTATGTTATCTTTGGGGGCCATATAGTCCGTCCTCATATCGAGTAAAGGACCCCTACCAACGATACTTGTATGACCCGTGCTTATATTAAGTGGGTGACATGAATGTTGCAATCTGTGGAGTCCTCGTCTTGCCATCATTATCACAATGTGTAAGTGCGGGAGGTCTAGAAGGGTGGGCGTTGTGCTCATCGCCCCTGTTATGCCTAGACAAGCAAATCTTTGGACCCTGCTCAGTCTAAGTTTGGTGGTTTCCTACTTGTCCTTGAGCCACCACACCGAGACCGCATAGGTTATTGTGGGTCTAACCATTCTGGTGAACAACCAATGCACCATACTTGGTTTTAATAATACGATAATACTAAAGAGAGAAAGTCGTATCAAGAATATATAATTGTGTAAACTTGAGAAAATGAATGGAAGGTGCTGGATTCTTGAAGACATTTATTTTTTATGATTGTATGTATTTTTTATTTTCATCTTCTTCGCGCGTTCTTCTCATAGTCCCACTCAGAAGCCAATCCAGTCATAGAATTGACTCTCAACTCGATGGTTTTCATCCATCCTGCGATCGTGTTTAAAAGTATTTGGAAGAGGAGGTTAGACAAAGCTGTAGGAATAAATTTAATTAAGATAATAATTACATAAAGTGAAATCAAAATTATATTAGAATCCAGAAATTTTAATATCTTCAATTGTTTGAACTCTTATCTTCTATCCTTTTCAGCATTGCATCAAACGCTGGGTGTAAATGCTTTTTTTTGTGAGGTTTGGAGAAATCTTCGAAAGACATTCCTGTGCCGGGTATCCATGCTCAGGAAGTGTTGGATTTGCAGGGTTGATGCCTTTCTGAAGGTCTACAAACGAGCGCCTACCAACTAAAACTCCTTATCCTCATCTTAGCTGCTAACTTCTGGAATCCGCCTTTCGGCATGGCGTCCGAAGTTTCGTACTATCTTGAGTCGTTCCCAGCCGCAGGTTTCTGGAAATCGCAAATATTTCACAGGTGTTCAGGTATTTTGTCATATCCGGTGGGACGCGCGACTCCTGGGATCCTCCTTAAGAGCCGTGCGCTTAGTTCCTGTCTGGTGTCTTGGTCATGTCCAATGTGTTCTTATTTACTCTTTTCGTACTTTGCCTTACTTTCCATTATACCGCGCATCATGAAAGCGGTAGCATTCCAGCCTTCCGGACCGCTGAGCAGGACCTCCGAGATGTTCTCCCTCGTGAGGTCTGTCCCGCACCGGAGAGCCGCCTCCGCTCTCACATCCCGCCAATCCGGGAAAGGAAGATCGTGTGTTCTGCCGTGTCTTCTTCACCGCAGTACCAGCACTGGTTGTTCGGTGCCTTCCCGATCACAAGTAAGTATTTCACGAACACTCCATGTCCAGTCAGGGCTTGGGTCACGTAATAGTTCACCTGGCCATGCTTCCTATTACACCATCTCCCGATGTTTCTTATGAAGGTCTTCGCCCATCCATCGTAAGCATTCCATGCGGTCTACCATTTCTCTATGAGAGGAACGGTGCTCGGCCCGCTCTCTTGGCCAAGTATTCCTGGTCTCTTTCCTCCACCTTCAGCTTTATAGGTGGGACGGCTGCTATCGCTAATATAGCTGTAGTAGGAACCGTTTTGTGGGCTGATGTGATGCGGATTGCCATCCTTCTATTTATGGCTTCCAGAATCCCCTCATAATGTTTGAATTTCATGGCAGGCGCCCAAATGGGCACGGCGTATAACATGATCGAAGCGATCACTCCCGCCAGAAACCTTCGCCTTTTCGGTCTAGGACCGCCGAGGTTCGGCATGAGTCTCGCTAACGCCATCTGTGTTCTCGCTGCTTTCTCGCATGTCCTTTTCACATGGATAGTCATCTTCAGACCTCTGTCCAGGTGTACTCCGAGGTACTTTATCGAGTCCCTCGAAGCTATGACTGTGTCCTGGACATTTAGTGTGATATGTCCTATCTTCCTTGGGCCCGCCGGGATCATCATCTCGGTCTTGGCCGTAGCCAATTCCAGATCCCGATCCTCGAGACTCTGCTTGGTCTTTGACATCGCTAGCACCATTCTCATCGTATTCTATTATATTTCCCTTTGAAATTATTAATATTAAGAAGTTATTTTTCCAATATCCTGCAATTTTCTAAGGCGTATGTAAGAGTGTATATGAATTTTCTATAAACATGCTTTTCTCCTTAATTTTTTTGATTCAAATAAGCAAGCATTTTACACATATTACAAACTAACTAAAATGACAAAGAAGATGAAAGGAAAATTAAATGTAAGCAAAAGGCATATTCAGCTGGAACTAGTCGCTCTATTATTTCCAGTTTCAATTTTTGTTACATGCATTCCTCTTTCTTAGAGCTTCCAATTTCGCTACGTTCCACTTCAGGAGAAAACTTTTGCTCGTTTACAATACGATCAATAAAAGCAATTGAATTATGAAAACGTTACCGAAATGCTGTTATCAATTTTTAGTTTGTTTCGGTTTTGTTTGTATTTAGTGAGTGCTTTCTTTTCATAATTTATGTATTTCAGTTGATTTAAGTCTGAAGTGCATGAAATTGTTTACGTTCGAACAGAAAATCAGGTCAAGGTCGTGAACTTCCTCAGTTTACACCGCATTCGGGAACCATATCAACGACCGAATAAAACCATATTAAACAACTTGTCCCTCGTTATTTAATCTTGGCCTAATTTTTCTGTCGTCCTTTCATTGTCTAGATTGAACCGTTTACATAGGAAGTTTCCTACACGTTTTTTCCGAAGCGTATTAAGCATCACGGCATGAAGGAAACTACTAGTTCGTTTCCAATGTCAAGGTCCTAATCCACCCAATAAATTGTATGGTACTAATTTCAGAATTTACATAAGTCATCCAACCGCGACCTATTGTTAAGAAGGCGGCTGCTTTATTTTTCTATTTCAGAAACGTGCGTAAGCTTATCATGTTGCAAATACGTGCTGGAAATTATTTACGGGTTATAAATAATTTGCTGAAAATTTTTCTCGCCTCTGATTTATTAGCGTGGAAAATAAGTTTGTTCTTCAAGCACGTTTCTTATACATGATTCAAAACGTATGGTTAAATACCATGCTTTTTCGCCTTTAAGTATGGTTCAATACCTTGCTTTTTCGCCTTTAAGTTTTATAAAGTTTATAAGTTTTTTATTTTTAGTAAATTAGAAAAACAAATTTCCAAAAAGTACTAATTGCACTAATAATTTTAGAACAAGTGGCATAAATGAACCGTTTCTAATTTATACCCCTGATATAATGAGCGCACAAATTAAGTTTGTGTGTGTGTTAATAACACCGCGAAGCCTTGAGGTATAAATTACAATAAATTAAATCAAACAGAAGGCCGAAAACATCGATCGATGAAATGATTCAGCATTTATTACCACGCTGCAAGCTGCCCCAACTTCAACTCCAATGTGAAATATTACTTTTCAAAAAAAAAATACCATATTATAAATTCAGTGCATTGAACTTCCTTTCTAATCAAAGCAAATAATCGCTCCACCGTTATCTGATTGTAACTTATCATCGGTTTCGTGCGTGCTAATAACTCAAACATAATCGAAATTGTTCGAATTACTTCTACGCAAAAGATCATACCGAGATATTTAGTTTAATAATTTCAAACTACATGAATATGCATAAAGCGTTTCGCACTTTTAATTATAACGTTAATTGAATTCCGTGCTAATTAAAATTATCACACTCAAGCTGCTCCTCGTTAATTAGAAACATGAAACAAATTTTAATTGAATTAAGTTTTTTTCTAAGGACGCTTATTTACTACATTGTTTGTTTGCTTCGAATGTGATTTAGATTATCTCTTGAATAAAACTTAATTAAATGTCGCCTTTCGGAAGGAGATAATCATAAATTTCTAAGAATTATGGCTGAATTGAAATGTTCGGATTACAAAAGTCAATTTAGTGGCTAAAGTAGTGTAATAAAAAAGTCCTTGATATACAAATGAGGATTAAGTGTGTGTGTTTTTTTTTCTTGTAGGCATTAGCTGCGGTTTGTGCTCATTCGGTGTCGATCTCAATTGGCATATGTCAGGGTTACAGCGCGATCCTTATTCCACAGCTTTTCGCCTCTCGAGACATCGAAATCGACCATGAACAGTCGTCTTGGATAGGTAAGCAATAAAGAGTGCACTTGAAAACTAAATGTGTTCATTCTGAAACAAGTTTGTATAACAATTTATTACTACTTATTACGACTACACTACAAAATTTACTCGTATCTCCTTTTTATCTTATAACAATTCTGAAAGTTAGTAATCAATTTAATGGTATCCTTTTCTTTGAAAATTGAAATTCGTTGTACTTTTTAATGAAAATACTAAGATTTTAATACGGCGCTCTCTATTCCTCTCTCTCAAGACACCTATGAATTGAGAGTAGATATACTATAGTATAGAGGTTCTATGCCACTTTCTTACGGAAATTTTACATGGACTTATCCAACTCGCATGTATGGTTGCCAATCATGACTTTTGTTAGGCGCTAGTATAAATAGCAATTTTTAAATAAGCAACGCACATTAATAAAAACAAAATAAATTGACGAAAGTAAAATGAAAATCAGCAAAATCATTTATAATAAAATTAAAATAGACTAAAAGAACCGAAGTTGCAAAAAGTAAATACAAACAACAAAAAATTAAAACAACAAAAACTATTTAGGATAACAAAAGAAATACTACAACAAATAAAAGAAAATTACAGAAACAAACAAATCAAAATTTTATATCAAGATATAAGAAATTAAGTGTTTCACGCTAGGAACAGCGAAACTACTTAATTTACTTGGGTAGAATCAATAATTTGCTCACTACTTAAAGTGAATGGCATGATTTGCAGGAGAATGGCAACCTAAATTAAGAACAAGTTGGTAGAGGAGACAGAAATATGATTGACGAATGTTAATGTGCAGAGAAGACGTAGTAAAAGAGTAGTTCAAATTTTTACGCTAAGGCTAGAACCCATGAATATGCAAAACTGACGATAATTCTTTTTATGAACTTCAATGAAGCCTACGAAAAGTGAAAAGAAAGGGCACTACAAGAGCTCGAAATTAACAATTTGATAAAAATTATAAAAATATTTTATTGCAAATCGGTTTTGATTGCAGTGGATCCCTCGAGCATCCTCTGTAAGCTGTTCGGCCCTATTTGGGGCCTCGTCAGCAGAAGCATAGCTCGACTTGTCCAAGGTTATTCGCAAATGAGACGTAATAATAATCAATAGTTTGAATCGCGACATTCTGCGATCACGTTTTGATACAACTTTGTACAAGAAATTACAAATTGCAACTATTTTGTATCAAAAGTGATTGCAGGATGTCGCGATTCAAAAAAAAATGTTAGAACAAAACGCAAGGTAAGAATAAATAAAAAAACATACACACACTTCTAAGAGATGACTCTGTATACCTTTAAGACTTTCACTAAAATACAGTTACATTTTCTTTTAGAGATTTTGTAAACTCTTCTTTATTATTTATAAAATATTCGGTTTTACTGCCGTAATTTGCTATAAATCTTATATTTCGAGGAATGTTTGGTTTTGGAACTCCCACGTTTAGTTTGATGGAAGAGGAAAGCAACTAAAAAAAAAGCATTGCAAAAATATTTTTTAAGAATCAGCAGACCATGACATATTACAAGGAACAAATTAAAAATAAAATCAATTCCAGACTAACAACGTAGAGAGATGAGACTGAATAGAAGATAAAAAAGAAAAAACCTGTTAGAGTTAAAAAAAATAAGAAACTTCTACCAGAAGAAGAAGAAAGGTTCAGAAGCAATAGTTTATCGAAAGCCTATTAAGCGAGAAAATGCCGTAGCCAAAACTTAGTAAAAAAAATACAGTAGAACCGAAATCTAAAAATATAATAAAAAGAAAAGAAAATAAAGAAAAGACTGTGAGAGTTAACAAATAACTGAATAACCAAAATAAAGACGAACAGGTTAAAAAACATAGGGCATTTTAAAGTGTTGGTAAATTGTAGGACCTGAAAAAATAAACCGACAAGTCGCAGTCGCAGCCAAAGAAAAAAAACTAAAGAGATTGAAACAGCAATTTAAAAATCAAACAATAAAAATAGTAAAATTTTATATAGAAAAGGTAATAAGAGAACTAAGAAATAAGAAATTTCTAAAAGATAGAGAAAGCGAAGAAAGAGAGAAAATTAGAAACACTTAGAAAAACTTTTTAGTAATTAGGAGAACCGCGACGAAAACTCAATAGAAACTACTGGAAATAATTAATGTTTTAAGAAATAATAGAAGTGATACGGAAAATAGGATACTGAAGGAAATTTTAAAGAAGGAGGTATTTTATGATCGAAAATATATGGTCTTGAGAATGAAAATACTTTCAATAGAAGTAATAATCTATAATATTAACTTTTTTGAATAATTAAGCTATATTCTTGAATGTTATATTTCTAGATGTAAGAGAATATATACAAAAAGGCCCCAGTGTTTTCCATTTGTTCTTAAAAATAAATTTTAAGGTATACCAATCAACCACAAACACAAAAGTCTTTTCAAAAATCTAGAAAAAACTGTTATTTATAAATATGACTTTTACTAAAACAATACATTTAGATGATATTAAGTAACAAATAAGGCGATATTAAGAGACATTAAGACATTTAAATCTTATGAGTTTTAATCAGGACCACGGGCAAAGACTAACCCAAGTACAAAATCAAGTTTTTTTGTCAGATGAAAATGATGAAAATTAACTAAAATTGTGTAACTGGCAATATAGAAAGGTTAGGAAAGAGTTTATACATGATAGGCCCAAGAAGGCCGAAATACATGTATAAACTTTTTCCTAACACTTTCTATATTAATAATAATATATATTTGCGTGTTATCATACAGAGTATTTACACATGTCATATTGAGGTATGCGTTAAATAAAATACATACATACACACACAATTCACTAAATTAAGGAAGAATCAATAGTTCAATTCAGGAACTCCTCAAATGGATAAAGAGATTTTTCTGTGAGAAAACTTTTTAATTTCTGCAACATAATCTTCAACGGAAGATTTGTAATATCATTTGGCAAAGAATTATAAAACTTTATACAGCAGTAATTAGGACCATCTCAATTTGATATGCCATTGAAAAGGCAAAGCGACAAGTTACCAGCACGCTCGAATTAACATCGGACGACCTCCATCTGATTTTTTAATTAGTTTTTGTTCCTGCTTGGGCAGGAACTAGACTTCATAGTTTTTAGCGATTGATCGAGGATGATGCCGAAGAAATTTGTTAAATTGGAATAAATACAAAATATTCACTCAAAAGAAGTTTTCCAGGCTGAAATAATCTAAACAACTTAAAATATGAGGCTATTATTCTATGTGTGTGCAGAATTTCGTTGCTTTGTTATTAATATTGTACCCCCAAAGTGAGAAATATTAAATTCTGTAATTTTTAACTTTCATTTTCTTCATAAAAATTTTCTTTATTTGAACGAGTCGCAGAGTTTGTCGGGGTTTCATGTAATGTGCATGATGAGGCCCAAGAAGGCCGAAATACATGTATAAACTCTTTCCTAACACTTTCTATATTAATAATAATAATAATATATAATTGCATGTTATCATACAGAGTATTTACATATATCATATTGACGTATGCGTTAAATAAAATACATACATACACAATTCACTAAATTAAGGAAGAATCAAAAGTGCAATTCAGGACTCCTCAAATGAATAAAGTGATTTTTCTATGAGAAAACTTTTTAATTTCTGCAACATAGTCTTCAACGGAAGATTTTTAATGTCGTTTGGCAAAGAATTATAAAACTTTATACAGCAGTAATTAGGACCATCTCTAGATTTATTTAATCTTAATGTCTTCAAGCAAGCCTCAGAAGATCTTGTTTCATATTGATGGAAAGAATTAATCTTTGGATATAATTCAATGTATTTTCGTATGTTCCAGACACTTCAATACAAATAAGCTAGGTAATGTGAGGATACCCAATCTTGAGAAACGTTCTCTACAATCATCACGATAACCGATTTTAGCTATTATTCTAATTGATCTTCTTTATAATTTAAATAATCTTTGCAATGATAACGAATGGCCCCAGACTAATATGGCATATTCTAAATGACAATGAATTAAGGCAAAGTAAGCTATTCGGAGGTGTTTCGTAAAAAGTTTGCTAAATTACGTAGTAGATAAATGTTTTAAGAAATCTTATTTGCAATATAATGATCATGCTTATTCCCATTTAGTTGTGAATCAATATATACCTCTAAAAAGTTTGTATGCTCGGAGTACTGTTCATTAATTTCATTTCCTAGTTGTCTTAGTGTAAATAATATGGAAACTGTTTTTCTTTCATTTAAACTCAGTCTGTTAGAAATAAAACAATTTTTTGTTTTATCAAATAGGTAAAGTTTTTCATTATCTATATCAGGCAATATTTTTGTTGAAAATCCAAGAGTACTATCATCTGCAAAAAGAGTACAGTTAGCTGGAGAAATATATTTTGGGAAATCGTTAATATAAAATAGAAACAGTATAGGGCCTAAAATAGAACCCTGTGGTACGCCATATTTAATCACAACGAATTTTCATTGTACTTAACACATTGACCGCGGTTGTTTAGATCTGAAACAATAAGTTTGGTGCTCGACGGATGAAAATTGTAGAACATTAATTTACGGAGGAGAATATCGTGTGAAATACAATCAAAGGCTTTGCTCAAATCAAGGAAGCATGCTGAATAATATTCTTTACTTTCATAACTCTGGATAACATTATTAACAAAATTTATAATTGCTTCCGTTGTCGACAATCCCTTACGAAAACCAAACTGATTAGGTGAGAATATATTGTTTTTATTTGAAAATTCCAATATTTGCTTTAACAATACTTTTTCAAAGACTTTTGAAAAAATTGGCAATAACGAAATTGGTCTATAATTTACAGGATTATTTATATCGCCTTTTTTGTAAATTGGAATTACTATAGCTTCTTTAAGACAGTCAGGAAAAGTACCACTTTCTATACATAAATTAAATAGTTTTGTTAAGGGTGATATTATTATGTTTTTAACAAATTTAATCAGTGACGTAGATAAACTAGAATTTTTAGATCTTAATGCGTCAAATACATCTCGAACAGCTTTTTCCGACACTTGTCTGAAGACAAAAACATTATTATCATTGTTGGTATAATACATGATTGATGTTGGATCAAATTGTGAATTTGGTAACGAATTAATTATTGTTTCCGGTGCTGTCACAAAAGAGACATTAAATTCAGCAGGTAACAATCGGCTGTTGCCTTCATTATATGAAATTTTCTTATTATTTATTATCTTCCAGAAAGCACGAGGATTTCTTTTATTTTTTGAATTGAGAGAATCATTTGATTTAATTTTTGCATTTTTGATCTCCAGATTATATCTAACTTTAATTTTTTTAACAGCATATGTAGTTCCGGCAAGCCAAGTAACTAATATGCATCTGAAATGAGTCCTAAGATTTCAGGCATTTTATCTATTTCACTCGTAAACCATACATTTCTTGGCTTGCAGGAACAATTTTTAATTGACACATGCTGTTTCAAAACAAAGTAGCACATTACTAAGAAACATATTAAATATATTATATACATATTAATATTGCCAGTTACACAATTTTAGTTATTGATTGAAAGTATTGATCAAAGTGTCAACTTTTTTGAAAAGTCGGCTCTACCTAATGCTAAGATATTCGGTATAAGAACTAAAATACAAAATACAACTCCTTTTCATGAAATTTAAAACATGGTATTTTAATAAAATAACGAAAATTACAATAAAAAAAAGGCCGAGTCAGTTTTGTTGACCGCAAGTTTACCTCTTCTAATTGTTTACAATACCTACTCTAACCTCAAATAAAAAGGTTTCAGGTAATGTTTGTATAATCTCCAACGAAAACTAAATATAGTAAAGGAGACTGAAAAATCAGTTTTCACACGAATTCATTATTTATCTTATTTTTCGGTCTTCCACAGTCATTATTATGCAATTTTTCTTTTCGAAAATAAATCAAATAGGTCGATTCGCTTCACACGATAAACCAAATAAATAAAATAAATAAATAAGGAGGCGCTGGAGACACTACTGCCAACTGCTTAACTCTAGAGTTAACCTAATTTTGCTCATCAAAACTAATAAAATATATCCGACATGATTACTTAAATTCTAATTAAAACGCTCTCTTTAAGATTACAACATGTATGTTGGGCTTTTGGTGAATTTTTTAAAAGCTTCCGCTTTCTTCCGGCGGACCGAACCGCTCTGCAAAAACACATGAATGACGGCCATTCATAAAACGACCTTGTGACCTACTTTAATTCCTAGAAATATAGTAAATCGGCGCGTGACGTCAGCACGGAATCCCCTTTCGTAGTAAAAATTTTCGACGACGATTACGGAGGTTTCTCAATAAGTTTGCGAATTGAAATTTTGCAGACGTTTTATAGAAGACAAAAGAAATACTATATTGATAGAATATCATGTTTATTTTCAGCGGTGGGTCAAAAAGGGTACGAGCACTTGGTAATTTTCGAGAAAAGTAATCTTTAAAATAATGTAGCAATGTTTTTTCGTTTAAATTAAGCTGATTATCAAGTGCGAGAATATTTTTTTGATTAAATAAATTACACTAATTAATAACGTGATGGCCAAAAATGAATTGTTTCGAAAGTTTCTGGTTGAGTTTACGGGTAGAAATTTTACATGTCCTTTTTGAATGCTCATGAAAATACAGAGTGTTTCGAAACTTAACTTAAACATTCGAAAATAAATTAAACAATGAAAGTTTGCATGAAAATAAATAGAATAAACCATTTTTTGTTGAACAAAGTGTTATTAAATTTTCGAGAAAATAAATAATTTTGTCGAACGGATAAACCGTTTGAAAATCTCTGGTTTAAGTTTATGATGTTTACGAAGAATATGAGTGATGTAATTTATTGTTAGTCATCACCGGCCGGGCCGGGTAGTTTGAAGGTGTACGTTGAGGTGGTTGCACGAAAATTTACTGAAAAAAATGGCAGAATTTACAAATAGTGAGATTGTTGACATGATTCTAGTGTACGGTGAAAGTGGGCAAAACGCATTAGCGGCAAAGCGTTTGTATGTACAGCATTTTCCAAACCGACATTTGCCAACCAGTGCCACATTTCTCTCTGTTGTGCAAAGAGCGAGGAATACTGGAACTTTAAGGACACGTCGCGGAAGAGGTGGAGGACGGCAGTCCACAACGCATCCTAAACAGAAAAAAAGAAATACTACAACTTATCGAGGAACATCCTTCGTTAAGTGTATGTTATATCTCAAGACAAACGCGTTTATCGTCCTCCGTTGTTTGGCGCATTTTTCGCGAACAACAATTACATCCGTACCATATTCAAAAAGTTCAGGCGCTGCTACCAGCCGACTATGCTCTACGCATACGATTTTGTCTACTGCATAAACAACAGGCAATGCGAATTTTGTTCATAATGTCCTGCTTACCGACGAAGCTATTTTTACCAGAGATGGGGTGTGAAATTTTCGCAACATGCATTTGTGGGCTGAGGAAAACCCTCACGCAATTCGTCGCGGCAATTTCCAACAACGGTTTTCTGCTAACTTGTGGGCAGGTATTTTAAACGGCAATTTAATCGGCCCGTTCGTCTTGCCGAACCGTTTAGATGGTCTCCAATACTTAAATTTTCTACAAACTAGTCTACCGGAACTTTTCGAGAATGTGAACTTAAATCTTAGAGCAACGATGTGGTTATGCACGTTGGGGCTCCACCTCATTTTCGACAAAAAGTACGTGCTCACCTCGACGAAATTTTTCCTAGTAGATGGATTAGAAGAAACGGGCCGATCAGGGGACTTGCACGTTCACCTGATCTAAATCCGCTAGTTTATTATCTGTGGGGACACGTAAAAGCGTTGGTATACGAAAAGAAATCAACACGTTCCAAGAATTGAACGATTGTATTAACGCCGCATTTCTCTCTGTTCGACAACAAAACATGTTTCATAACGCTTGTGATTCATTACTTCGCCGCGCAGATTTGTGTTTACGAACGGCCGAGGGAAGGAATTTAGAACACTTATTGTGACTCAGCCGACACTGAGCCAGAGATTCTAAATATTTGTCAATGCGTTATCAGTTGAGGGTGAGTTTTATTTTGTTTTTATTTCCGTTTTTATTTAGATACATTTATGCACACATCTCATGTCCAACACGCCATTATTTTTTTTTCACGAAGTTGCGAAACATCCTGTATTATACCGGTACAAATTCCTATGGCTTTTCTAGGGGGATGAGAGAGATCTGAGAATCATCATTTTGTAATTTAAAAAGGTTTAGAATAAATAATGCAACATTGTTTTTTTCTATTCATTAAAGCAATTTCAATAATCGTAAATTCTATTTAAAAGTCTGCAATTTATTCATTTAAGCGAAATGACTCAAAATCAAGAAAGTGCCAAAGTGCTGAGGACTGCTTTCTTTATTTTTTCAAGTGATTATAGGAAAAGGTAAAATGGTTTAGCAGGTTTCCAAATTCATCTACTAATTACAAAATGTTCTTAAAATTTAAATTTAAAAATCAAGTTTTCTTAAATAATTCTGTTTCGATTTCTATTAGATATCTTTCACTTCAATAATTTTATGAAAATGGCCAATAAGGTTAATGCCTTTATTTTCAACGTAATCTTTTGTAATATGTAATAACTTCCTATACAAAATTAAAGCTGTAATTCTATCATAAATATGAATAAATTACATCATTTAATTCTTGTACCATATTTTCCGAATTTCCATCAATTTTATTGTACTCTGATGACAAAGGAAATCAGTTCCGGATAGTTAAACTTAAAATAATAATCGAAATAATTAAATGTTCATTATCTCACATAAACATTTTTTTTATTTTTAATTGCGTTCTATGCAATCATAAATTAATTCCCCAGACCAATTTTCCGAGCAAGTCACTTTCAAGCACGCAAATTATCATGGCACGAGTGATTTCTGGAAAAACGCGCATTTATAGTTTTTTTTTTGTTAACAAATTATTTTAACAAATAGTGCAAATTCCTATCAAATATTTGCTTTCATTTTTTTTATTTCGTTTCGATTTGGTTGACACTCCTCTCAGAAACAAGTTCACTTAACTTTTATGATCAACAAAATTAAATGACGTGAATCATCTCCGCACTGTCACTCTCACGTGTAGTGCACGGAAGTCATTTATTCATTACGAACTGACGCATAGCGTAACTATATAATTAGGGCAGAATTTACGTGCACATTACATAAAACCCCGACAACCCCTGCGATCATTCAAATGAAAAAAGTTATTATAAAGAAAGCGAAAGTTAAAAATTATAGAATTTAATATTTCTCACTTCGGGGCACAATATTAATAACAAAGCAACGAAATTTTTGCACACATATAGAATAATAGCCTTATATTTTAAGTTGTTTAGATTATTTCAACCTGATTTTGAGTGAATGTTTTGTATTTATTCCAATTTAACAAATTTGTTTGGCATCATCCTCGATCAATCGCTAAAAAATATGAAGTCTAGTTCCTGCCCAAGCAGGAACAAAAACTAATTAAAAAATCAGGTGGAGGTCGTCCGATGTTAATTCGAGCGTGCTGGTAACTTGTCGCTTTGCCTTTTCAATGGCATATCAAATTGTATGTATACTCTATTACACGCAGAAAGCGAAAAGAATGGCCGCAACATGCACATGTTGAAATAGTGGCAAGGACGGACGCACGCTCCGCAAAAAGTCAACGCACTTGGAGAAGCACGCCGCCCAGCGTGATTTATTCAACGAGAGCCGACAACGACGGTGGTTTCAATGTTAAGTTCAATGCAACGTTTATTTTAATCGTTTTCCGTTTTTTTTATTCTTTTTTTGAACAAGGTAGCCATGTCGGAATTACTACCGTAATATTAAAACATGAGTCTTGCTACCATTGTTAGAAGAGATTTTAAGTATGCACATTCCTTGTTGAGGAATAATATTCTACGAGTTTCTTTCGTAGTGATTAAATGTAGATTTTTTGATGAACAATAATTATTATTTGACGCAAATGTTGTGAAGTGTGCAAACCACTTAAATGTAATTGTTTTAAGAATAACCACAATTATTTGATGTCGATGTGGATTATACGTTGAATGTATTATCAGTTAAACGTGGAATAATCGAAGATGTAATATAAGAGAGTTTGGTTTAGCAAATTAAAATTAAAAATTTATATTTCTTCCCACATATTGTTTTTAATGTACAAAAATCTGGAGTTGGTAGGTATACAGCCTTGGCCAAAAGTATTAGGCACCCTTAATTTTCTAATTTATCTCCGAAAATGTTACTCAGAAATTTTTAGAATTTTATTATCATATAGTCGGCAACAATAAACGAAAATTTAAATAATGTACAGTACTTTACAGCGGTTGTAAAACATGTGGCAGATAATAGTTCGCAATTGTAGTTCCGTGAATAGGTCGTCAGTCTTGTATAAGCGCTTGTAGTAAGAACGATCTTTCCAGTATAATGTTTATTTCATTATAATTTTGAACAACGTCATTTTTGCTGTAAAAAGTGCCTAAAAAGAACGAACTTAGTGAGTAGCCAAAAGTATGAAACGTTCGCGTTGTGCGGTGCAATCTGCCTTGAAAGGTTACTCGAAAACTGGATCATGCGAACCGAACAAGAACAGGTAGAAAACGGATAACTTCGGACGTGAGGATCGAAATTTAATTCGAGAGTCACTTAGAAATCGAAAGAAAACTTCCTCCGAGCTCGTTGTCAGTTTATCCGAGGAAATCGGGAGACCGATCAGTGCCAGAACGACCAGAAGAAGACTTAATAAAGCCGAATTGAAAGCCTGTAAAGTAAGAAAGAAGCCTTGGCTTTCAGAAAAAAATAAAAAGCCTCGTTTGGAATGGGTTATAAAGTACCAACACTTTACAAAGAAGGATTGGGCAAATGTTGTGTGGTCCGACGAATCAAATTTTGAAGTAATATTTGCTTTATATCACTTGTAATTTTTAATTCGTTTGCATCTTCTACACTTCACCAGTAAAAAGTTATACAGTGTGTTTACAATCTACGTTTTTTAATTAATTGTAAGGTACTTGGAACTCCTGGTGTAGCTTACGTGAGGCAGAGAATCGGTGAAGAATACCTTCCGGAATGCGGGTACCAACAGTGAAACACGAGGGAGACAGTGTAATGATCTGGGGTTGTATGACAGCCGATAGTGTAGGCGAAATGTTTGTTTGTGAAGGTCGAATGAACTCCCATACTTACATAAATGTATTGGAAACGACATTGCGGCAATCATTTTCCAAGATGTTTGGTGATACAAGTATGGAAGAAATGCTGTATCAACAAGATAATGCACCCTGCTACAAATCTGCAGTTACCATGAAGTGGTTTCAAGAAAACAATATTAACCTCTTGGATTGGCCTGCACAATCCCCAGACCTAAATCCCACAGAACATTTTTGGAGGATTCTAAAGCGTAACATTAGAAAGCATCAAGTTACATATAAAGCAATTTTAAAAAACGTGTTATTGAAAGAATAGAATAATTGCTCTACGTTTCACTGTCGATTGATAGCTTCGTCAGGAGTGAAAATGTCGATAGTGAAACGTAAAGCGATAGGGCGAATTTTAAGTGTCCGTTAAAGTAACAATTTTCATCAGACAAGAATCGACTTTAAATTTGAAAAGTAAATAAGTGTGAACTAACACCTTTAGGATAACATTTTTACTTTTTTTAGATTAAATGACTTTCAATGACTTTCACCAACACAGATAGAATATTTTACTATTTAGTATACATTATCTTCTTTTTATCGCATGAACGAATTATGGATAGTGTGTTTACTGCTCGATGTTGAACAGGAGTTGAGATTATTCTTGCTGGAATAAAATTATTACTTTAATCGTGAAACGATAACGATAACCCTAAATTTGTTAAGTATTAAAACTTTTCAGGTAAGACTTTATCCATATTACCGATTAGGGGGATAACAATTTATCTCAAAAATTTTCCTGTGCGTGGTTACGTATTTCAACCACTAAATTGTCATCGTCAGCTCACAAATATTCTACAATTTCTCTGGTCATTTGGGAAGAGAATATCTTCTGTTTATACCAGCCAAAGATTTTTACTTGTGTGTCCAACTATGTTTAAAATAATATCGTGGAAAAAAGTTTTTAATTTTTAATTTAATGAAGTCATTGAAGTGATTAATTATAAATTCTCTGATCAGTAATGCTAGTTATTTGCAGTAATTGATTTAGAAATAACCCAAGTAATTAAAAGTATATTCTTTGTTGAATTTTACATTTAATGAATTTAATGCATGTTAACCAAAGGTAATTAAATTTAAATGATTAAATACAGATAACTAGTGACAATTATTTAATATGATTTAAGAGAAATGATCAGAGTAATTAAAAGTAGATTCTTTGTTAAATAACAAAGTGCACAATAAGTCTTATGCAATAAAAGTCATTGCTGATGTGAATCCTGTGATTAAATGTAGATTATTATTATTATTTGATGAGTAAGAACCGTTTTTTAAATGTGACATAATAATCAAATGCAGAATCTTGACATCGACAGTACATTTCTTGTTGAATTTCCTGCGTAATATAAGTTAATGTTAAAATGGCCGAAATGATTAAATGCACATTTTTAAATAAAAATTATTGCTACTCTTCCAGTACTTTTGAAACAATGTTACAGACTCGATAATGGTGATTTCGACCTTAAGATGAGCTAAAAATAAAAAGATTTTACAACTTCGAAAACGTTTATAGTAACTTAAGACAATTCCAGTGTGTTTTATGAAAATTAAAAAGGGTGTGAGGTAGTTTTGAATCCCTAGACTGGCACTTAACTATTTGATAGAGTTTAGAAATGACCTATCAAATGCTCCATCTTTTTGACTTCGTGGTAACTTATGAAATAGTTATACTACTCTATTATATGTATATTCTTTCTAATAAAAATTCTAAATGTACCTAGTAACTTAGGAAAAAGTACAGTAGCATGTATTTATTTTGTAAAATAAATATAAAATGGTGCATGTAGATTTTTGATAATACAACCTACGGATTGCTTTTTATGCAATAAATTAATAATGAAGAACTCAAACTTATTAATTAAATGCAGATAATACATTTTCAGTAGTAGTGACCTTTATGATTATAAGATTATTAAATCGAATCTGGATTAATGTATTACTATATTTCGATTTAATTTCCACAATCGCATTTTATTCTTTTTAGAATCTTCTTTAATTAATTAAGTAAGGATATAGTCTTTTGTTAATTTCCTTTTGTTTTAACTAAATTTCTATTTAAATTTGCATTTTTTGAAAACAACTTCATGTTATCCTAATGGAATTTTTGCATACTACAAACTGATATAACTATAAATATTTTTGTTTACACTGGGTCTTAAATGTCAGTGTAATCCAATTTCAAACACGTTAACCTCGATTAGCCTAATTTTAAATGGGAAACAAATTATTAGATAAAATTGCCGGAAGGTAAAACATAAATATTTTGTCCTTTCTAATACACAGGATATTAATAACGAATTATTAGAATTTTATCTCAATTCATCTTAATTTCAAAAAGTTTTAGACTATAAGTATGAACAACAGCTTAACTTCTAAGCATAGACACTCAATGATTGAGCTTTTGAAACAATAATTTTAATAAGAAACTAAACCTTATTCTCCTTTCTATCATTAATATCGTCCTCGTGCATTAATTTTACTCACACTTTTCAATGCAACGCGTATTATTTTTCCTAATTGCAAACGCATTTATAATTTATTAGGTCTTGTTTTTGAAGTAATTAATACAACTAATGCAGAAATGTACAACACATGCCGGAAGGTAAAGAACGTCGCTTATCTCGCCTTGAATTAAAGGCTATCCAAACCTGACAAGATCGGGTGTTGTAGACGGTTCAGAATCATAACAGTTCCTCGACTTAATTCCCCATAAATATAAGTGAATTGAATTAAGAATTGTTTTATTCGCACTTCGTTGCCATTAATACATTAATTAATTGAGTGTTGCTTCCTCTTATGGGGAGAATATTTTAACTTTCAGTGTTGGAACTTGTAAATATTATTTTAATACCTACATTGAAGTTTCCTCTGAAGCAACATTTTTAATTTCCTTGAAAAATTAGAATTTTTAATAGCTAATAGCAATTTGTGTGAAGACTTCAATTCAATTTAAGTCTCGACTGAAACATTTTTGCAATCTTGAGGACGTGACCGCGATCTAAATAAATCACAAGGCAATCAAAAAAGAGCAATCACTCCTCAAAAGGAAATACGTGACAGGCTCAAACTAATTTCTACTGAACTCATTCGCAGAAGGCCTTCCAGTAAAGTGCAGTTATTGTTTCAGCTAGTTTCGGGGCAATCACCAACCCATTAGGGTCGATACTATCGGGCCTTCTGGCGGAATGGCTGGGCAGGAAGAGATCGATACAAATCAGTAGCTTTCCTTTCCTGATTGGGTGGATTTGCATTGGTGTTGCTGACAATATTGTTTGGTTGTACGCCGGAAGACTGATAACGGGAATTTCTGCAGGTAATAACTCATTTTGTTTATTTATGCAGTATATATATATATATATATATATAGGTGTCTACTCTAACAATATTCACGTTTCAATATTTTCTTTCCAGGCATGTCAGCTGCATGTTACACCTACGTCGCCGAAATATCCACACCGCAAACTCGGGGTATGTTCCAAGCCCTCGGCCCCGTTTCAGCCTCCTTTGGCATCCTCCTCACGTATACTCTAGGATACTTCATCAAATGGAACTTAGTAGCATATATTAGTATAGTTTTCTGCGTGTTTACACTCATTACGGTTCAGTTTCTACCAGAAAGTCCAAGCTATTTACTCAAGATAGAAAAGGAGCAGGATAGTCTGGAGAGTCTGGTGTGGTTCAGAAGAAACATCGCAGTCGCTCAAGAAGAACACCAAAGGGCACTGAAATCCGCGCAAGGATACGAATCGCAAACGGACTTGAAATCGTTATACTTAAGTGCAAGCACGATTAAACCCTTCTACATCTTAATCGCCCTGTTTTTCCTGCAAGAGCTCTCCGGAATCTACACCATCTTATTTTACGCCATCAATTTCTTCCAGGATTCCAACGTGAACGTGGACGAGTACATTTCTTCGATTATAGTCGGCGTTATTAGATTCGCAATGTCGCTCTTGGGGGCGGTCTTAATAAATAAATTCGGCCGAAGATCTCTGTGTATCACCTCAAGCACCGGGATGGCCCTCAGCATGCTGGTCATCGTCGCTTATCTGAAGTACTTCGAGATTACGGGATTAACGCGGCAGTTCACTGTTTTGCCTTTGATTTGCGTCTTGGCGAACGTGCTTTTCAGCATGATCGGTATGCTTCCGATCCCTTGGATCTTGATCGGGGAACTTTTCCCCACGAGGGTGCGGTCGATCATGAGCGGCGTTGTGATTTGCATCGCGCAAATCTTCATCTTTGCTTCGGTTAAAATCTATCCGGACATGATAGATTACTTGAGTTTCAGCGGTACCTGCATCGTCTTCCTAGTAGCTTCCTTTGTGGCTGTGATTTTCTGCCGGTTCTTCCTACCCGAAACCAAAAATAAAAGCCTAGAAGAAATCGAAAATAGTTTCAAGCAACGGAAAGATGTGTTCGGCCTGGATAACAAAGGTTTCGATGAGAAACCCGAAATTCTGAGCTATGACGTTGGTCAATACCAGCAGAAGTTCTACACGATTAAGATCACTTAATTCAGGGACGTGGTTGATTGTTAGTTCTTGGCTGTGTTTGTTTCCAAAATGTTGCTGGTTTTCAGCAGCTGATAGTTGTAGGGAACAAAGTATTTAGGTTTTTAATTAATTTAAGATGGACATTAACGTTGGGCAAAGGGCAAAAAAATCTACATGCGAGGCAGTTACCCAGTGAAATTACATTTCATTTTTGAATGCCAAATATACCAGAGTGCCTCAGAGTTCACGTTGAACTACTGAAAAATACTAACGCATCTTTCAAACTTCGAGTTTGGAATTGTAAATTCAAATACTTATTATTAGCCTTACTGTAGATTTGATTACTTTAACATCTGTGAGTCTTTAGTTCTAAGCAACGTCCTTTTATGGTAGCTTTGCACCTACGTAGTTTTAAGTGATTGTTTTGTTACTGTCGACAATTAATTCTTATAGAATTACGATGTATTTAATTTAGCAACGAATAATAAATTATTATTTATCGTAATTTTGTTTGTTCTTCCTAACAAATTCAGTGGCCAAGAATAAGTAGATATCATATACGAAGCTTCTTTCCTGGAAAGAAAAATGTTTTCTTGTATCCTTAACATCATATCTAAAAATACGTTTTTTCATAAGGGAAACAACTTCACCTTAATAATGAAGTTTGTTCGTTAGATAAAGATCGGATCTTGTCTGGTTGATAAATAACATAAAAATAGTTTATTCATTTTCTATAACATAGACTCTTTATTAACTGTTCTATAAAGGATCAGAATTGCTACCCGTTAACCAATAAAGTCGTTTAATTTTGAATAACAAAAATAAGCAATAGGACAATAATTCTTGATAACTCAATTAACTGCGAAAGAGAATTGTAGAAAGTTCAGTACAAATAGAGTAACCCTTCGTAATTCAAAGTTGTTTAATAATAAACGCAAGCAAATAAAAAATTAAAAATGAATATATAAAGTTCAGAAATTTTTTTGAAAAGAGAAATTAGTTCAAGTTCTCCTCTATGTCTTATTAGATCATATCTAAAGTTTTTAGATCGGAAGCTTCTATTAGAGGCAGTTTTAAGAGAACTTTATATATAGGCTCCCCTTTTTAAATCGTGTCGCTCTAAAATTACTAAGTAGGCAACCCATCTACTTTGAAAGTCTCCCCTTTGGTAAAATATTTTTGAAGTAAGAAAAAGATTCTCACAATTTATAGAGCACGCTTTAGTGTCACATGTCACGTTATTTTCATACGCTATTGGAATTTAATCTCAAGACTTTTTTCTATTTTTTATAATAACCGACATATTCCCAACTGATCTAATCTTAATAGATTAGCAAGTGATTAATCAAATAAGTTGGCAATGTTTGTGTCAATTTTAACTGTTTGAGCGCTGACGTACTCCGTACAATCCTTTATTATTACCCAAAGTACAGAAGCGCGTGTACTCAAACAGTTAAATTCTTCTATACCGACAAAAGCTCTCTCTCATTTGTAGTCCTTACATCAGCGACCTTACATTAAATCTCAGCACTGCGTATATTACGGAAAATTTACTACAATCATGCAGCTGGCGCCACCTGTTCGATGTAAGAAGACTTAGAATGCAACTAACAAAGTTATTTTAAATGGAACATAACAATTTCACAGAAACCTGTCTTTACATAAAAATTATTTTATCGCATAAAAATATCTTCTTATACAAAAAAGAAAATACATTTTGGGATTATTTTTAATATCCAATATTGTACTAGATAATATAAAAATAGACGTATGTGCCAATACAACAAAAGAGGTTTCTGTTTCTATTATTTAAAATTGCCTGCCACTTGTACACATACAGCTTGAGGCGACGCGTGCCTCGGATGTATTCGAGGCGACCGGCCTTGTTTCGCATTGGAAAGCGAAACGATGAGCGCATATTTAATTATTTTATTTTAACTAGGATTTCAATTATTCTTGTTACAATATTGTTATAATTGCCGCAATACATTTGCATAACGCAATTATTATTGTTTGTAATTAAATAATACTTTCATAAACATTACAGAAATTAATAAATGAAAAATCTTCTCTAATAATGGTTAAATTATAAAGAATTCACAAGGATTATATAAAAACACAATAAAAGATTCTCTTGTAACAGAAAAACGATTTCTCAAATTGAATGAAAGATTTTATAGAATGAAGATAAAAGTAAAATAAACTGGTCAAGAAATAATAAAAAATATCTTTCAAAATTTTTATTAATTCTGCGGATGGTTGTACCAGAAGGAATTGGACGATTTGCAAATTTTTCTCTGAATAAATTAATTCGTTAATACCACTTTATAATTTGTTACACTATAATTCATACTGAATTTTTGTACTGAAGAAAAATGAAGAACAATTAAAATAAATAGTATATTATAATAAAAAATATATATTTGTAGCTCAAAAACAACTCTAAAACCTGCAGGCTTCAAAGTGGAGGCGTGAACTGATACATGTTAGCGCAAGAACCCCTTCTACTCCTACACGACTTCGTCCGAATTTACTTCTATCCACCTAGTTGTAAAATTCAATCTGTATGTATAATTTGTAAACAATATTTTATTTAAAGGGTATACAAACAGATAACATCCTTGTCTTCTAAGACAAAATAAAATCAATAGGTAATTAGACGTGAGCAATGAACACATATAATATCGGGGCAAAAGGCAATAATTCACTTTCCAACCCAAATTCCGAAAATGCCACCGATTTTAAGGTCTTAATGCATATTCTATTATAGTATTTTGTTACTAAATATACCGTAATTTCATTTTAAATTAAAAACGTACTTGGATGTCTTACATGCACTTATTTTAAATTTCCTGTCTGTAGAGAATTCTTTGCCTACAAATTAAATCAAGCCATGAACATGAAAACCCGATCATATACAGGATGTTAGGTAATTGACTGGACACCTGCCAACTACGTATGGAGAACACTCTGTACAGTAAAAAAGCCTTTACATTCGAGGGTGTTCCGGCTTTCGTTTTCCCGGAAAAAATTCAAACAAAAATCGATAAAAATTGTTTCAAAACCACTGATTGTCTTATCTACTGTTACACCCATTTGCCGAACGCCATCCGGGCGGGCGATCCCTTGCCATAAATTTCCAGATGGTTTATTGTTTTATGACAAGCAAATAACGCTCGTTCAGTGTCTTAACATACTTCGGAGTGTGCAGGTCAGGGACAAAATGAATACATACACAAATCATGAACTTGTTGACATTATTCTGACGTATGGCGAATGTAGGTGCAATGCACGTGCTGTAGAGCGTAGATATCGCCGGCGGTATCCCCGGCGTCGTACACCGAATCGTCAAACAATTGTTGCAATTGTGCAACGGGCAAGAAACACGGGACATCTTCAACCATCACATCACGACGCCGGAAGACAACGAACACTTGATGTAGATGAAATAATTCTGGAACGGGTTAATAACGGGTCAGAACACGTCAAATCGCTCGTGAAATTGGAGTGTCGAACTGGACAATTTAGCGCACATTGCTGCTGCAATTCGACGGGATCCCAATGTCTTTTTCCGTGTGCGGGCAGCTTTACAGCGTCGTGTTGATGCATGCATTCGAACTGACGGGATGAATTTCGAACATCTTCTTTAATCGGCGCTGGCTCCGTAAGTACTATCAGCGGTTCTCAATAGTTCGCTCTTTTTGCATTTTTTCAAAATGTACCGAAAATCGGCATGTTTGAGTACTTTCTGATCCTATATGACACCCTTCATTTACAGTTTTAATTTGTCCAAGCAATAACCTAACACCCTGTATAAGTAAATGTATCAAGTTTTAAAGTATCCCCTACCTACAATTGTAAATAACAACTTTTCCAAGGACATCTACCCAGAGTTCCTAAAGGACTCAAGAGTACTACCAATACCGGGTGATTCTTGAATAAATCGCCAAAAAAAAAACCATTATAAGAAAAATAATCATTATAAGAAAAATGTTAAAAAAAAATACTTGGAAAAAATTATAATTAATTAAAAATGACCCCAAAAAGCACGCTACGCCAATGTGTATGGAGTTCGTCGCAATCGTAAGTTTTATTATATACGTTTTTATTGTGTTTATTACCCTGTAATAAAAACTATAAAAGTTAACCGTGAAACTTATTTAATAGAGGAAACACCGCTGTAATGACCTGCCTCAAACGTTTATATTCATCCGAGCATTTATTAATTTATTAGCACGAAGACGATGACCTGCGAACGTCACTCCGCTGTTAATTTAAAAATTTCAGTTCTACCTGTCAAAGTATATGCTCAAACTGAACACCATTGTTATCAATGCAAGCTACCCCGTTTTCTCAAGTTTTCCCTTACACGTTCGACAATATCAGGTGCAACTTCTGTACAGTATGCATCAAGGTAGAATAGACAAGCTGTTTCATCCACCCCCACAAAAGGAAATCACAGGGATTTAAGTCTCGAGACCGCGGGGGCCAAAGTACTGGACCACAGCGTCCAATTCACCTATTATTGTAATTAGTGTTCAAAACTCTCTCACAACACGAGCTACATAAGGGGGTGCTCTATCGTGTCGTATCGTGTCGTATCGCGTCGTACAGCTAAGTCTGAAAGTAGTTCAAGATCATTATTTCAAAGTTCTAAATAATTTATGGCGTTCAAATGCTGCGGTAAAATGTAAGGACCGATCAAATAATTAGCAACAATACCAGCCCAAATGTTTGCCGAAAATTGCTGCTGATGATGGAATTCCGCTGTAGCGTGTGGATCTTCGACACTCCATACGTAAGTCTAATGAGAGCTTCGAACACCAACCCGAGTAAAATAAGCTTCATTAGTGAACAATACCACGTTTAAAAATTCGTTGTTTTTGTCGACAATATTTTAAATATTTATCTCAGCATCCAACACTCGTTGAGTTGTTTTTGGGCCACGACCATTTGGAGGACAAAAATGTCCGTGATCACGTAAATGCTGCCCCATTGAAACAAAAGTGCTCCTATGCGGCATTTGTCATAGAGGATATTTTTCGATCCTCAAACGACGAGCGCAAGATGCATTTCCTAATGCTTTGCCGTATAACAAAACCATATCGTTTTTTTCTGATATAGAAAAGCGATTCATTTTTCGTTCTGTCAATGTATACTTCCAATTGTAAGTAACTACTAAACTTCACAAGAACAAGGCTGCTTAGTGGTGAAGTTTTTATTGGGCATTGGTACCATAAAATTACAAATTATAAACATCTGCGGCCATAATTGTAAAGCCATCCATTTGTTGTTGCACATTTATTAATCTTACTTAAAAGCGAGTGAAATTTATTTGTTTTTGCAAAAACTAACAGCCTATTTGAGACTAATAATAATTTTTTTCGAATGCAGACAGGCAAACTTAACGAGAAACAAAGTTTGTAGTGCTAGTGGGAATAAACTTGGTGATCAAATTGCAAACCTCTGTTATCCTCATTTAAAAAAAAATTCTACTAAATAATTTACTATAGGTGATTTACATTTGCATGCCTTTATCAATATTGTCGCAAATATATTGAAGCTCTTCTTTCAGCTGATTTTATCCTATTCTAAGTTCACCCGATTTTTCACCGCAACAGCCATAAAACGATAGAACATTAATGACTGTATTTATTTTTAGAGAACTAAAGAACGCAATATTCTATTTACCAGTTTGACATAATCTGTGATTTCTATTCTTGAGCGGATTATTATATGGCGGTTTATTGAAGAATCAGCCTGTATATAAAACAAAGGATCGAAGCTGGATATGAATCTTTATCGACCGGTAGCCCTCCAATCAGTTTGCTCTCTATAATTCCTCTAGGTATATAATTACTACGTCTACGGTGCTGCTGCTTTTCAGAATAAATACATATCTTAGCATTTTTGCAAACTGTTACGATTTGAATGTATCCAAACTGTTCTATTCGCTGCCCGTTTCGAAACTAACTTTTAAACATGAAAGCTTTGTGTACTATTGCCGTGTTAGTTCATTTTATGTGTCAAATTTTTAATATCAGCATACAACACAATGCCGATTATCTAAATGTCAAAACAGACGCAACTAAAGTAAAATTCAATTAATCGCCCGATAGCTACAATACTAGATTAAATAATTATTTGAACAAATTTAATTTTATCCGACGCACAAAACGGTTTTAGCGCTAATTATTCAACCTCGACTATTTTTTTCCTGCGCAATAGAATAAGTACATTCATGAAGGTCTCGAAAGTGAAGATATTGTACTTGATCTCTTCTTCGATCTGATTGTAAGTCGAGCGTTCGACTGCTTTGATCATGATCTGCTCCTCATAAAAGTAAACAACCTTGGAATCAGAGGCATTGCCTTAGATTGGATTAGATCCTACTTAACAAATAATCGTAGTCAAATAGACGAAGTAAACGATATTCGTATCTCTTAAAAATTCACAAAGGAACACCTCGAGGCTCCTGCCTTTCACCAACTTTTTTTAACATATTTTGTTAATGATCTGCTAGGAAATCTAGCTTAAACGGGACTTTCGGTTTTGTACACAGACGATACAAACGCCCTGATAAGAGGTGAATCTTTTGAATCAGCAAAAAAGTACAAAATGTGTATCTGAAACAGGTAATTAAATGGTGCATTGCTCAATATCTGCAACATACATTTTTTGGGACTAATCATTGACCAAAAACTCACCTGGAGCGCACACAATCAAAATCTCCTAACTGCACTAGGTACAAACTATTTTTTTATAAAGAATATTCGAGATGCCGTATCGCTTCAACTTTTCAAACTATTATATTCAATCTAAAATTTTCTACGGGATCGTCCATTGAAACAACGGAGATCCCGAACGCATTTTCATAACTCAAAAAAGGATTAACAAACCATAATAGGTGTCTCCGGAAGACAGAGTGCAGAGAACATTTCATTAAATTAGGTGTTTTATCATTGTCTTCTCTATACATAATATCATTCATAATACATGCAAAGAAACTAGAATCAGTAAAACATATCGATGTACATAACTACGAAACTAGACAAGTTTTATACTGCCATCCACAAACCAGAAAAATATAGACAAAGCGCGGGGAAGCCTTCAATTTATCTGTTCTCATTTAAGCTTCTTCTTATTATTTTTCTTCTACCTCCTTTTTTTTCGTTTTCATTATCTTCTTTACTTCAGGAATTGCACGAATCTTTCCTATCGCTATCTTCTGTTATAACTATGTACGTTATACATATATACAGATTGTTTCATTGGAACTTAAAAAAGTCAGAGGCAGGTCTGTAATGGACATTGTAAAATAAAGGATGTATGACATAAACTTACGTAGATTCGCTAAGCCTTATTTGGCGTATTTGCTTGGCAGGCACTTTCTGATCCCATATAATTCAACTTTCCATGAAAATCCGTTTTCGTCTTTTGAGTTCTATTTTAATCTTTTATTAATCAGCTTTTACAACCATCATAATGCAACACGATTGTTTAACAATTTTGAACACAGCTGTCTTTTGTCTTACAATTAGTTTTCAATACTCTAACCTTATTGGGTATAAGTGTTGTTGCATTTTTTACACAATATAAGTTTAGTTTATGAAGTGAACCTTAAGCTTCAAAACGCAAACTTATACGAACTGTTTTAACGAGATCAATTAAATTAATCTCTCTAACCATTCCTTCATGTAAAACTGAATTGGATTCGGATCTCGCAATTCTGATTCATTGATCCTTAATCTTGATTTCAATTAGTTCTCCAAAAATTACCGTGAGACTTCATCTATCAACATTAGTATCAAGAAAATGTTTTTATTTAAGTAATATAAATGATGTAATTAAATGCCCCCACAAATATTACAAGCAATTACAAGGATAGATTTTAGGGAAACATCTATTATTCTAAAGATTGTTTTCTATCTACACACGGCATATCAACACAAAACAAAATAAGATAAAGGGCGTATTGTAAAAAAATGAATTAACACAGCGAAAAAAAGTTATCATCTAAAAATATGAGGAGGTAGTCCCTTTCCTTCTATCCACTTGCACCTGAAAGTCAACTTCATAGAAGTAACTAAAGAACCACTAAACGTTCAATCACTTGTATACATTCATTTTGAACGGAATGAGCCTTGTATGTATAAGCCTTTGTTCTGTCGTATTTGCCTTTCAATCTTTCTCAAATATTAGGATTTTCTACTGTACCCGCGAACAACACCGTCTGCGAGGGTTTATCTACGATGAAGTATGCGAAAGGTCTGTTCGCCCTTATCTCACCCGGTGGAGATTTGTTTATAATATTTGCTCCTGGAAATATATCAATGGTTGTTACCGATGATGATTGAAAGTGAAGAAGTAAATCTTACCCCCCGCAGCTGCAGCAGTCGTACCATCTTCGTCAACCTGGATTACCGCTCTTTGCAGCACTTCCGAAACAAGCAGGTCATTGGTTGAGCTAATTCCTGACAAGTTCGCCCTCTTGCTGAACACATCTTTAATACCCATCTATAAAGAAAATATTAATCTAGCACTTTCAAAAAATCTGGCGTAAACGTTAAAAAGGTTCACTTACACTTTCTAAAACGGCATTCATTACAAAGTCCGACGTAATTGTAAACCTAGGTAAGTAAACAATGACATCTTCATCGAGATATTTCTTTGAAGATTCGGATAGAGCCTCTAAAATTTTAGTGAATGGCGTATCAGCTAATAACGTCAGGATTTCTCTGAGAAATGTATTCCGTTTAGGAACAACAACAATCATTGACATTCTATCACCCTAAAGCAAACGAAAGTTATTACGATCAAACTTTGCGCATATACAGTGTCTGGATTATTACTAAAAAATTATCCTCAAATCGAAAAACACTTACATCGCCATATTTAAGTTCTACTGCGGCAGCTCTTCTATCAAAAATCATGGTAAAAGGTACATGGGTTCTAAGGTACATCATATTAACCTCCCCCAGTGGCTTGTGGTATTCGTTAAAGAACGTGGTGTTCTTTGTGGCAGTTTTGTTAAAAGGCGTTTGCCAGAATCCTTTGAAATACAAGGCACTCGTCAAGAATAATCGGGTGCCCTGAAGAATATCTGAAAATTTGCGTTTACATTTAAAACAGAAAGCGCTACAACAAAACAAGCTAAGGAAACTACCTGGGTTTACAAAATCGTTTATAAGTTGACCAGTCTTCCCAGCCAAATACGCGTTTATATACCTGGCCGCCCTTTCTCTATCTCTGAAGTCGATTGGCATTACGTTCACGTCGTACACGTCTCGGGCAACCCTCTCAAACCCAGAATTCAGGTGTAAAGTCTGATCAACAAAAGCTCCGTTCGCCAAATTCAATATTACATCCCTTACCCTATTCTAGAATGGCAGATTCGTTACAATTCGTATTTTTTTAAGAAATGCAAAATTCACCGATAGGAAATTGGAAAGTGATCTGTAACTCTGCCTGAAATTATCTTGGCAGACTTGGTCACAAGATGGAATCCCCAAAGCTTGTTCTAATTCTGCAGCAGTGCGTTTTTGAGCACCCTCGTGAATGATGGTCATCAGAGTCCAGATGGTGTAGGGAGAGAGCGCCAAGTTGAGGGCGCCTTGGGAAATCTCTGAAGTTTTCTGTTTAATTTCAGCGAATTAGACTTGCCTGGGGGTTTCCCTAAATGATGACACTTACCGCCAATAATTTCATTGAGAAGGAATTTATAGATGCACTAACGTCGTTAGGACCGTAGATCTCTTGCTGAGGAAATGCTGCGTGGGTATGAGTAATAAGTAGACAAAATAACGCTGAAAAATTAAATTTCTTTAGTTTTATGCACGAGTTCAATTCTGTATTGATTATTAAAAATAAAGTCTTGTCTTATTTACACACGCACTCAAAGAGGGAAAAAATTATTTCCAAGCAACGAATCTCTCTCTCTTCCTTTATGGTTTGTGTTGTGATCTTTCTACTCTTAAAATACCTCAAAAACAAAATGAAATCGCGAGAAGGAACTAAATTTCCAATGAAATTGAAGAAAATGCGACGTATTCAATGATTGTCGAGTAATTATGAATCAAGTGACTCAAACATAATAGAGAAAGTTGCATAATAAAGCATAATCTTCTTTATGATTGTTTGCAGCAAATCCTGGACATTTAAATTTACATAAAATGAAAAAGCTTTGAAAATTATTTAATTACGTAGGTGCTTCTTTATTTCATTTTTATTTTCATTTAGTTTTCTGCCTCAACATCACATTCAAATTAAAAGAAGTTTGTTGATTTAATTTGTTCAAGGTGCTTCCAAAGTGCGACATTGCAACTGGAAACATGCTTAGCCGAGCATGTCGTCACAAGCGCAACCTTTCAATAATAATGATAATTCAATCACCAACATCCTGATTTTACTGCCCGCAGAATAAAGAATTTTTCTCCAAAAGAATTAAACTTTTCAACTGACCTAATACGATTGCGACAGTCATCGCCTTCTTATAAAGTAACATTTTATTTACAATGACACAATTGAGTCAATCAGAGAAACCGTATGGGTTTGATGATGAAATGATTGCCACCACAGACCACCGAACTTTTTTTGGATCCACACCACCAGCACACAATAATAATAACAATAAAAGTAATGATATCACTGGAAGCGAACGCACGCACTTTGCACAATTATAAAAGTAAAACGCTGTACTCGACGCGGTTTCGCGTGTTAATGTGTACTTATGAGTCGGTTTCGACGCCGATGGGAAAACCTAAATATGAATAACCGGTGGTCAGATTAAAATCAGTTCACCGCAAGGTCTCCCCTCTTGAAAACCAGCTAAGGAGCGTGTATATGAAAAAACAAAATTATCTTCGAGATACACTAAGGACATAGAAAACTGAACACATAGTATTTTTGATTTTGTTTCAATAATTTTTTGTGTTGACTCAAACTAAATATGACAATCTGAATCGTCAGTCTTATCAATTCAGTATATTCTTCATAGACGATACAGCCACTGGATGCGCCCAATTTTAGAACAATGTATTTATAATGGTTTCTTGCAATTGTTTAGATTTTCGTCAACGTAGTGAGCTTGACAGAGGGCGGACGGTTTGCATTCCGTAACAGGATTGCCTTTTCAGGAAATTGTTATTAGTGTCAACAGAAGCCTAAATCCCGTACATGGTTGTTTTCGAAGAAGACTACAAGAAGGCGAGCACAAAAAACAAGAGGCATGGAATGTCGTTAAAGTATTACATAACGCCAAGGTCGCCCTCTTTGACTTTTGGCTTTAGAAGATGGTTTTCCCTTCACCAGTAAATAACAAACCAATGATTTACAGAGCATAGAAGACCTATTGAAATACAAGTTATTATTAAAGGTTTCGTACTATAGTCTTTAGCGACGAATCAAGAATTTGTTTAAATATGCACGTTACGCGGAGGAGGATGAGAAGGTAATATCATAGACGCCTTGATCCACAGTATCCTATGGAAAAGCATATCCATCACACTGTTGGAGTTCTGGTATGGAGCTATTGCTTAGCTTCAAAAGATACATGAAAGTTAATTTATTGCATTGTAGGCTCTGAATATGAAGAAAAGATACTGTATAGGAATTTTAATTTTGATTTTCTAGAGTAACTCTGAATTTAATTTTATTTAACTCCAAGTGAAAACAAATATTATTTTAAATTACTGTCAATTAAATTTGTCAATGGGACAGTAGCAATCACTTTCCTGAACGTAGTAATTGGTCACAGAGTGGGTCCAATGCTGCCAATTAAATTTGTTTAAAAGCGGCCTATTAAAAAAGTCTAGGAAAAATATTTCAGAATTACATTACTGATTTGGTGTTCACTTAACCAAAACTCAAAAGAACAAAGACGAATTTTCCCGATTTGTGCTAATTTTTATAATCACAAAGCAACACTCAATCTGTGGCTAAAATCTAAATTAATCAATGAGATACACCCTTAACCACATAATTTTTATGCCTTAAAATTGCAAAAAGGAAAATTTTAAGGCAAGTCTTGACATAAATGCCTAAAAATAGGTTAAAATTGCAATTTGAGGGAAGCATAAAAGGGAATTAATTTTTGTTCCTTCATGAGAGAAAAATAACCCTGTTTGGCTCCCTCTTCGTTACAAAAAAATTTCTCTGAACTAAGAACGCCTCCAGCCTAGAACTAGTAGTTTGGTCACTCTCCTATAGGATGTTATGATCAAATGTAAATAAAAAAAACTACATCACCAACGCCTCTGATGGAAGTATAATCATTAATAATGATGTCTTTGAGTTAAATTCGATTCTTGTTTACACTTTGAGAGAATTAGTAAAAGAGTACATTTCTGGAGGAGTACACAATTTTTGGTACTGATAAAAAATACCTGTACTCTTTACAGAATACGCATAGTAACCCTAAAGGGAGTTATTTTATTAACAATAAGTAAAAGTATTTCATCTACATTTTTGAATTATTCTAAGTAATAATAATTTAATGTTTATCCTATTGTAAATCGTAAATAGTCGCGAGCTTTAAATTTTGGTTGTCACTGTCATTTAAAAACGAAAGTTTTAATTCTAAAAATTAAAAAACTTTCTTTTGCAAAAAAATGTCGAAAATAAATAAGATTTTTAAGTGATCATTTCTTGTATTCAAAATTAACACATCAATCTCCTTATTTGAAAGTCAGATCTTTGACGATCAATAGCGTCTATAATTTATTGCTCGCGATTGTTCATGATATGTACACGTCAAGTAAGGAAACCTAATAAACTGCAAAAATGTCTAAAAACCACAGAAAACTAATAAAACAAGTCGAATGATTAGTAAGTATAGGAAAACGCCTTATTAATTGTCAGAGAGAAATTCATTCAGAATATAAAAATACAACGTGTTATTGAAAGTTGTGTAGATATTTTAACTGGCGGTAGTGCTTATCAACTAAATACTAAATATTACACTTACCTTATACAATAGTTTAAAAAAGCTGTTGCAATTATTAACAAAAATGTTTGAGAGCCATTGATATGTTTCAAAAAATTTAAGAAAGATCAAGTAATACTATGATATGCCTTTTTTTATAGAATATGTCAAATATTTTTATGAAACTTCATTTGAATTTTTCGTAAAATTATTTATCGTAATGAATTTTACAAACGCAGAAAAAACGGATATGGTGTTGGTCTACGTTGAAGCTCGCGGAAACGCTGCCCTGGGACGAAGTTTGTTTCGTGAACGTTGGCCCCATCGAAGACTGCCCAATGAACGTACTTTTGAGAATACGGTTGGTCATTTGAGAGAATTTGGCTCATTTAAAATGAACACCACTGATATTGGTCGTCAACGGGAAAATAAAACGTTAGAAGCAGAAGAAATGATAGATACTTCAGGAAATTGAAAATCGGCCATAGATAAGCACACGACGCCTTGCCGCAGAGGTTGAAATATCCCATTTTTGGTGTGGCGAACGTTGAAAAAACAAGGTTTGCGTCCCTTTCATGTCCAAAAAGTTCAAACCCTCTTACCAACCGATTTTCCTCATCGAATGCAGTTTTGTGAATGGATTGTTAATCAACACTTTCAAAATCCTGATTTTATTACTCGCATCTTGGCCACTGATGAAGCTACTTTTGCCAGAAATGGCGTTTTTAATAGCCGAAACACTCACATCTGGAGTGGTGAAACCCACATGCTATCCGCGAAAATCATTTCCAGCAGGCATTTTCAATTAATGTGTGGATAGGCATTGTTGGAAGTCAGCCTGTTGGTCTTCATATTTTGCCAAAATGAGTTGCCTGGACTTTTTGAAAACATTCCGCTAGATGTACGACGGGAAATTTGGTACTTGCATGATGGGACTCCTATTCATCACGCACGCCAAGTCACTACCTGGATGAATGAAAAATTTCCAGGTTGTTGGATAGGCCGTAATGGACCTATCTTATGGCCTCCGCGTTCACCTGACCTAAATCCTTGCGATTTTTTCTTGTGAGGTCACTTGAAGCAACTGGTATATGACACCACAGTTAACACTGTTGAAGATTTGGAGCGGCGAGTCAATAATGCTGCTTTGCAGATTCGTCAAAATCACCAAGTCATGAACAGCATTAAAGACAATTGGATTTTAAACGATGGTCACCTCTTTGAGCAATTTCTCTAGTTTATAAATTGTCCAAATAAAATTTCCGTGTTTTTTTTTTAATAAGTAATAGTTTACTTTCGGAAAGATAAAATTACGAAACGGTCAAAAGTCATAATGACACTGAAATGTTTTGATAGTTATGACCCTTTTTATTCGATTTTGCTGTTGCATCTGATTGGTTGACGCCTACGCGCCATCGAGTTCGAGCACCAAATTTAAAAATATACACTGGTTCTCAAACAAAAACAATAAATTGCGTTTTTCTGAAACCAGTAACTTTTGTGTAAAGGAAGTTTAGATATTTAGCATCTATTTGTCGTCAGTTAAAACATCTGTACAACTTTCAATAACACGTTGTAAAAATACAAAATTCTTTTAAGCATTTTTTTAAAGAACTTATTAATTTGCAATGTGATACACTATTATGAAGATGAATCAAGTTTTTTTAAGTAGATATAATTCGGTTTCTTTTCTTACAGCGACGTATAGTGCAAAACCGACTTTAATTTATTTATTATTATCTTATGTATAAGCGTATAAGAGTTGTCACTGCTTCCAGATTACTTCTATAATTTCTAGCATAGCATCAAAACCTCTCCAACTCAAATACGAGAAAATCTTTCTTATTTAATTTTTAAAATAACATTCTCTACACTCTAGTTACCAATAAAATAAAATTTGGTAAGGATATGATGTAACCTACATTCCATTTTTGAATTCAATTGGGATGAGGACATCTATGCTGAAAAAAAAGCTTTGAAATTTTTAGATTTCTTGCATCATCATGTTCTTATGATGTCATTTTAAAAAGTTTGTTTGTCTTCTTCTTTCTTGAGTAAACTTGTTTTAAAGCAAAGGTAACCGTAGCGTTATCCTAAACCTAGCGCCGACAAAAAAAAGCAGCACGAGTCTAATGATGATTGACGACACACCGCAAGGAGTTGACAAACGGTATACGAGGTCTGAACAATAAGTAATGAGACTAAGTTCATAAAATACGTATATTTAAAAGTTGTACATTGATGTGATCCCCTTCAAAGTAATTCCCTCCCACAACTACACACTGGTTCCAACGTTTCTTCCAGCTTTCGTAATATTTCTGGAAGGCTTCGACTGGAATGTCCTGGAGTACCCTCGTCATGGCGGTCTGGATGTCAGTTATGGACTCAAAATGGGTTTCTTTCACGGCCAATTTTGTTTGGGAGAACAAGAAGAAGTCACAGGGTGACATATCCGGAGAATAGGGCGCTTGCGGCAACACTGCGATGTTTTTAGAGGTCAAAAACTGCGACACACTGAAGGCACGATGGCATGGAGCATTGTCATGATGAAGGATCCACGTTTTGGCAATCTCTGGACGGACTCTAATGACTCGTTTTCGCAGCCGATCGAGTACTTTCAGGTAGAAATGTTGGTTGACGGTCTGCCCAGGTGGTACACACTCTTTGTGCACGATTCCTTTGCTGTCAAAGAAGCAAATCATCATCGCTTTCACTTTTGATTTGCTCATTCTCGCCTTCTTCGGTCTCGCTGCACCAGGAGACAGCCACTGTTGACTTTGCCGTTTTGTTTCGGGATCGTACTGAAAATACCGACTTTCATCACCAGTAATTATACGATCGAGAAGAGTTGGATCAGCTTCAACCTGTTCCAGACAATTCTGTGAAATGGACATTAGCCGCCGATCTTGACGCACGAGAGTGCGCACACGCTGAACATTGTTGTCAGTTCGAGCTTCAACCGGCCTCCCACGTCGCGGTTCATCCCCGACGCTCTCATGACCATTTTCAAAATCTTTATGCCATCGAAACACCTGAGCACGACTTAGGGCTTCATCACCGAACACTTTGACCAATTTACTGTACGTTTCCGTAACAAAATCGCCGAGTTTAACGCAAAATTTAATCGCGTACCGCTGTTCAATATTACGTCGTTCCATATTTGTGACACGCCTGTATCGATAGAGGCCTGTATCGACCGAAGTTTCAGGTTCGCAGTGTTACCACAAGCGCGGCTAAAAAATCAGTCTCATTACTTATTGGTCAGGCCTCGTAGGTAATTATTGCGAGAACTTGAACTTAATCTTGGAAATTCTAATGTATTCATTCAAATGTAATCTATTGTAACAAAAAGACAAGATTTTTTTAACTTACAGTTTCTTTTCTTGACGCTTATTTTTCTTAAACGAGGTTATTGATTTGTACCTGTATATAGGGAACAATGTAATAATCAAATATAAGACATACTTTTTATAAAAAAAAACATATATTATTCGTAAATACGGAAAATCGTTTACTATGTACATCCGACACATTACAAAAACAATGCAAAATAAAGCGTATATTGTAAAAATAGAATGAAATCACGCGGTACAAACAATCAAGGAAAAAATCGATATCACAAATACAGAGTAGTCTCCTTTTCAGTTACCCATTTACACGTGAAAGATTCATAGTCAACAGCACCGTAGCAGTAAGGGAACCACACAAACACGCATGCATCACTCGCGAACTTCCAAACCGAACGGAATGAGTTATAGGTGACTTATTTTATCGTGTTTGCGTTTTAATTTATCTTCCAATGTTGGGATTCTGCACAGTTCCCGCAAACAATACTGTCTGTGATGGCTTGTCCACGATAAAGTATGCGAAGGGTCTGTCCGCGTTTAATACACCCGGTGGAGACTTGTTACTAATGCTTGCTCCTGCAAATACACCAGCGGTAACATTGATGACTTTTAAACTGAAGAAGGAAGGTCTTACCTCCTGCAGCTGCAGCAACTGTACCTTCTTCATCGACGTCGATGACGGCCCTTTGAACCACCCGAGAAACGTATAAGTCTTTAGTCGGGCTGATGCCTAACAAATTCGCACTTCCAACATTGAATAGGTCCGTGATACCCATCTGTAAATTAAGTAATAATAGTAATATAAAATTTGGTGAAAAATGTGAAAGGTTTTACTTACGCCAACCAAAACGCCATTCATAACAAGGTCTGACTTAATTTTGAACCTAGGTAAGTGAACAACAACATTTTCATCTAGATATGTAGCTGCAGAGTCGGTTAGAGCCTTCAAAATAACGCCGATTGGCGTTTCAGCCAATAACGCCAGGATTTCTGTGAGAGATGATTTCCATTTCGGCACGACGACAATCATTGACATTCTATCACCCTGAAAAGAAAAACGAAAATCTTCTAAACTAAACTTCACGCATACACAGAATTGTTTAAACTTTATTTAACATCAAAGAATACTTACATCGCCATATTTAAGTTCCACTACTGTAGCTTTTTTGTCAAAAATAGTGGTGAACGGCAGAGGAGTTTTCAAATACATCATATCAACCTCTCCCAGTGGCTTATGATTTTTATCGAAAAACTGAGCCTTTTTCGTAGCAGTTTTGTTAAAAGGTGTCTGCCAGAAACCTTTGAAATACAGGGCGCTCGTCAAAAATATATTGGTGCCCTCAAAATCACCTGGAAAATTTCGTTTTCAATCAAAACACGAATTGCTACAACACAACGACTAAAGACCTACCCGCATTTACAAAATCTCCTATGAGTCGTCCAGTCTGCTTAGTCAAATATTGATTTATATCTTTGGCCGCCTCCTGTTTATCCCTAAAGTCGATTGGCAGTACGTTCACGTTGTAAACGTTTCGCACGACTCCCTCAAACTCAGGATTCAGGGGGAAGGTGTTCTCGACGAAAACACCGTTAGCTAAAGTCAAAACGATATCCTTCGCCTTTTCCTAGAATACCAGATCATTATGACGCATTTTTTCTTCTTTTGTAAGAAACGCAGAACTCACCGATAAAGAATTGAAAAGTGTTCTGTAGCTCTGCTTGAAGTTATATTTGCAGGCTTGCTCGCAGGGTGGAATCCCCAAAGTTCGCTCTAACTCTTCAGCGGTGTTATTTTGGGCACCCTCGTGAATGATAGCCATTAATGTCCAGATGGTATAGGGAGAGAGTGCTAAGTTGAGGGCGCCTTTGGAAAGCTCAGAAGTTTTCTGTTTGATTTCAGTGAATTAGACTAGTATTGGGGGCGATGAATAAAGGGTGATGGCACTTACCGCCAATAATTTTATTGAGAACGAATCTATGGCCGCACTGACTGCATTAACGTCGGAAACCTGTGGTTGAATCGCTGCCGTATGTGTATGCGTTGTACAAAGGCAAATTAGCACTGCAAAATAAAATTAAATAAGTAAATTAACTGACGACGTGTACAATAGTAAACAAAACTCATGCACCAAGCTCAAGTAATATTTTTTTTCTTTTTTAAGCTTTACTGCTTATATAAAACGCAAAAAAGACTTGCATTTATGATTTAAAATAAATTTTGTCTCTAAAGTTCAAATTGCATTTTGAAGATTTCTTAAGGTATTGTTCGGACCTCAAGTCAATTACGTCCTTTACAATCATACTGATGATAATCCACAGCCCAAAGAAGAAAAGCATTATAGAATTAATCTCGTAAGGTAAAGCCTTAAATTTATTTAGTACAAAAACCTTGACCTTAGGTAGATTATTAGCTGAAACTAATTCTAAAGTAACACTTAATTAAAAATGAACTACAGTGAACTTTAATTATAAACCACAATTATTTTATACAGAATTTTTTTATGCAGAAAAAAAACCCATCCGCAAATAACTAACAATAACAAGAAAACGAGTAATATTTCCGGTGATTTCACACATTTATAAACGGAAACAAGGGAGATAGAAGCCACATACGTACGTATATGACCTAAATAGTAGAGTACGAAGAATTGAAAACATGTAATTGAGGTAATGGCGTCCTCAATTAAGTGTAATGGATTCCAGTAAAGGTCGTTTGTCTCAAATGCTTTTATTAATAATTCTAGAATGCACAAATGTAAAGCTTTCTAATGAACAATAAAAATATTAATTTCTACTTCTTTTTACGTGCAAACCAAACAAATAATTTTTAGTCGAAACATTTGTTAGGAAAACCAGTAATAGTCATCGAAGTTATCAAAAATGGTGCAAGTGTATTACTAATCAGATACACGTGTGTTATTATATGCATAATCGCATGCAATATTGCATTTTTGAATGAGTAAAAACAGTATTTTTTAAAGGAATTCATTGTTTTCTGTTGGAAAATTATTTTAATATAAACAAACAAACCGTATAGCAAGGAACGTACTTAGGTCGAGATAGATTTTTTTTAAATGATCGCTTACGGTCATATTTACTCGTAAATAATTTGTTAATAAAATAAAGCACTCTGAGAGTTTCTCCATTCCCTTTTATTACATGAGGTTAAAACAAAATGAAAATACTCTGAGAGTGCTCTAGAGCCATCAGCCGAAGACGCTGTGCCTAAGTCTTTGAGGTATCTATTAGAATCAATTCGAAATCAAAATTTGTTTAAATTATTTGTCTTTCACGAACAAACATCTCTGGCCTGACAAGGTCTTCTGAAATATTGACAATGACATCATTCTTCATTATACAACCGAAACTGGAAATTTTGAAACCAAAACATATGAAAATAAACACGCTTTTTACATTCAAATTCAGGCAAACGTGAAACATTAAAGTTAATGGAAAGATACGAATCGACGGTTAGTAATTTGGGTTTGTTCCATCGAATTACGCGGGAACTAGTTCGGATGTTTATTTATAAATTGTATGTTATTATTTAGATTGTGTTATCATTCACTCGATGCTAATAGAAACAGAAAGAAAACTTTTATTGTAATTAAAATAAGGAACTTGTTAAAGATGTACTAAATTTAGGAAGGAGCGTGAGAAGTAAATAATTTATATTTTCTTCACAGATGCACGTTTCAAATGAATTGATTCTTACAAGAACGCAACCCATGAACCGAGAAATTCCCTATTGTAGATAAAAATTAATGTATAGTCTCAATCATAATTCATGACATATCCTCTGCACACAAACTCATCGTGGATACTTTATTTGTGGTTCCAAGCAATTTGGATGCATTAGATGTTCATAGTTTTAAAAGAGATGGAACAATGGTCTGTAAGCGTCATGAATTGCAACTGTACATATGTATAATTGAGGGGCCTAGTTTCAAAGTGTACAATCTCCAGTAGTATTAATTTCTCAGGAAACATAAAAAACTTAATAATTTAAATAACTAACTTTTTTCATGGTCCTGAGCAAAATTTGAAATAACAATGATTTTCAATAGAGGAGAACAGAAGCAGTCAAAAAATAATAAGATCTTCTCTTTTCTTTTGATCAATGATCTGTGTTAAATCCTAGATATTTTGAACTTAAATAAATAGAGATGTTTTAAGAAACTACGAATTTGAAAAAAACTTTACTATTTTTTTTAATAATGTTATTTCCATTGTAATAACACTGACTTTAGGCTTGATTTTTTTATTACCATCATCAACTGCCTCAAATCACACGTCCAAAGTAAAAATAAAAGTTTGCACTGTTGCGCATTATCCAAGGTAATTTTAGAGCGCAGCATTGCTACTAAAAACATGCTTGACAAGGCATATCGTCAGCAGCGCTTTCTTTTAAATAACAATAAAACAGTTAGCCAATATCCTCATGTTGCTTGCTGAACAATGAAGAAAATAATTGCATTTTTATCTACTAGCCCCCCCCCCCCCAAAAAGAAATTCTTAAACTGACCTGTTACAACTGCGAAGGCCATTGTCTTCTTGTAGAACAACATTTTGTTTACAACGACGTGAACAGAACTGAACCCTGACGAATTTGTTGTAGAAACGGCGACGAAATTATTCTCACCACAAACAACCGGACCTTATTCAGAACTACACCAGCAATATTTAGTCACAACAAAAGCAATCTTATCACTGGAAAAGAACGTACAGTCGAGCGCTCCTCGCACGTCATGCGATTAAGTCAAGAGAGTAAACACTGACCGTATTCGACGGGGCTTCGCGAGTTTATGCATATTTATAAGTCGGTTTCGTCGTTGCGATGGGAAAACCTAAATATGAATAACCGGCGAACAGATTAAAATTGTTTCGCCGGGAGGCGAACTGAGTTCTCCCCGCTAGGAAACCAACGAAGAGCGTACGCGAAAGGACTCCCCGAGATATGGTGCTTTGGCAAACATCACGATTTGTGTAGCACAATATCAGAACATCCTGGTTGAAAATTTAGATGAACTCATCTTCATTAATTCACCTACCAGAGTAATTGACCATGACGAAGAAAATTAAGGACTAATTGAAGGCAGAACCCATTTTGTTTGAAAGCGCCATAAACAAGAGGCAGTGAATTGAATTAATTCTATTTCAATTCTGGAGTTTTCTATGAAAACAAACTTGCACATAATAATACTGATAAGAATCATAATTTACAGTAAAATGTAATATTTTCAGCGTTGCAAATATAGAAATAAATGAAGGACATACACAAGGACCTTACAGATAAATTAAAACATTAACTTTCTTATCTAGAATTTCGAAATTGGATATGTGACAAAACTGCTTGACTAGGTTGTAATTATGAATAAAAATAGCATTATCATTGTTACTAATTCTATTATAAATTATTTTATAAATTAAATTAATTTATACAATTTTCACCGGATAGGAATCTCTCTTAAATTTCATTCGTTAAAACAAAACAGAAGTGAAAAAGGTGCATTCGTCGCATTTGCTTCCTGTTTTTGAAAGATGCAAACAGCAGAACGGCAATTAAGGAGGAAAAACCGAGTTTTATTACAACATCAGATAATCTACCTTATAAGCAGTCACAACAAGTACGAAAAGACAACAATAACCCATGCTTGATCCTCGTGAACTTTAATTGGTTTTACTACTATCATATTGGACGATTATTGCACTTACTTATTATCTGTAACCAAGGTAAGATGTCGCTTTACAATCTACAGTAAAATTTTAACACCAAGATTATTAATGGAAACAAAATATTAGATACAAGAAGGATGACTTTTATGTTTGTATGATAACTTCTCACTAACAGCTTTAAATTCGCGAGTTTTTCGCGTACGAGTACATTTCGCTTTCGGTTGACAGTTTCTACAATTTTTCAATACTAAAGAAGCTGATAACCAATAGCGAAACCCAGAGAAGTTTACTGGTTAAAAATTATAAATGAAAATTTACTAAGAAATTGTTTTACAAATTTTTATCAGACAATGGTTTACAAAAAACACTAAATTTCCAGTAAAAATGCGTTTTCACTGAAAATTTGATGAAGAGAATATCCCCTTTTCAAGTTCTTTTAACTTGTGTGTATGTGTGAAAAAATAATGCTGTGTTATTTTAGTAATATAAGAAACCCTGTATATATGTATATTTGTTAGGTTAAAAATATTTTATATTTATTTTATTTTATAATTTATTGAAAACGAAGTACATTACCTTATAAACTTCCAGATCTCCAATGGAAATTTAATTGCAAATATTTAATTTAAATTTCTGTTTTACTTAAAAAATGTCGAACGAAGTACTAGAAGTCTCGCTACCACCAACAACAGAGACTTGGTTTCACGAGAAGTTCAACGAAGACTTCAATGATGTGGAGACCTTCTGGGTTGCAATCTCAAGACTCCAGAACTGATTTCTGAGCTCCCTTGTCTTGAAAAACAGTCCCAGCACTTCAAAGCTACTCACATTCTTCAACGTCACTAGAAGATGCCATCAGGGACAAGCCCCGAGAGACTTCTTCAAAAAGAACGGAGGAAAGCGCCGTGTAGTAGTAAAACTGAAAAATCAAACTAAATTAACACTTTTTAAAATAGAAGCCGTACGGCTAAATTTATTTAAAATGTAATCATATAATTAGAATCAGATAAAGAATGTTTAATTTATTTGAAACTTTAAATTTTGAAATTAATTTATTTAAATGTTTTACATTTTTTTAAAATTTAAGGTTACACAGTTGTAGCCTATTTATTTTGTTATAAAAGGGAGAAATCCTGTCTGATTTGAGAAGTCATGCTCAACTCTTCAAGCTGAACAGACCAGTGTTTAATCAGTTGTGAGTTGTGAAAGAAGTAAGATTTATTGTTCAATAACTTTGATTGAAAATGCATATTGATTTGAATTTAATTGTCTACGTAATTTAATTCGAATTTTAAAGTGGATTTACTTTAAAATTTATGATTAAATTTATTTCATTGTTAACAGCTTGGCAAAATTTTGTATTGCGTGAAAACTAATAAGAATTATTTTAATTTTGGCCGCATACAAAATTTTTGTCTAAGTTACTTAAAGGCGTTATTACCAATGGATTTCTAAACGAATACCGTGTGAAAGACCGGAGGATTATAATCTTGTCTGTATCGTGGCTATTTGTTTAGTTTAAAGCTTCAATTAATCAATTCCTTTAAACAACAATACAGATTGTATCATTCATATAAATGTTAATAATTCAATTCTGATAAATAAATTTAATTAATGTTTGTTAATTAATAACGAAATCAAAAACTTATCTTTTGCAACAATTTTCATAACCATAGTTACTTCCGTTCGCAAGTTTTTTATATATTATTTTATAAGGCAATTTACAATTTCATTAAAACAATCATTATTAACGTGTTATCAAATTCATAGTTAACGATAATTTTTTCAAACAAAATAAAAATTTCCTGTATATTTGTGTGTCTGATAAACGTCTGATAAATAGCAATTTGATAACTTATTATGCCGACAAAAAGCAAAATGATCGTAAATGAAGTATTTATTTAATCATACAAACGTTTAATTTGGAAGGTTAAAAATTGTCTTTTACTTATTGCAATTCACGTAACGTGACGAAATCATCAAGTAAAACTAGTCAATTATTACAAACAAATTAAAGACAAAACTGGACCCCGTAATCCTAATTTATTAGCTAGACAATTGGCAACCCTGAGATACCAGTTTATTTAAACAAATTAAAAAGAGAAAAGAGTCGTAATGTTAAATAATTATGCGTGAACTTGTTATTTGTTGATAAATTTTACATTTAAATCCCACTATCAACAACAATACATCGCAATATGTATCTACATATATAAACTAATTATGGTAAGAGATCAATTTTATTTATTATTTAAATATGTAATAGAAAAGAGAAGATGCTAGAAATAATAATAGTAATTGGTTGCTGAATTTGAAACCAATTAATATAATAGATTTGTATACAGACGACGTTGTCGTCATATCTAATAACAATTAATAGATTTATAGACGAAAAAAATATAGAAAACATTAAAATGAAATAAATACAAACAATAATCACATAATGGTAGTAGGTAAGAACAAAGCAAACGGTGCGTATTAGGTGCAAAAGAATTAAATTAGAGGAAATAAGTGTAGGGGTCTTCACATGAATAAGGAAGAATTGAAGAAGAATTAACAAATGAGATCTTGAATGAAAAATAAGACATATTAGGAAAGAGAAATAATGAAAACGAAAAGAAAAAATGCTATATAAAACAAAAACAATTGCTCACAATAGGAGTGCTATATCCGACGGAGTAAAGCAAAGAAAATAAAATAAAAATAGTGGCAGTGAATTATGTTACAAAGAAATTTTGATAAATGATATTGCCATCTAAACACAACAACAAATTTCGGATTTATAATTTACAGTACAAAATGTAAATTTTTATAAAGAGGGGAGGTCCAAAGATATGGAAAATATATTCACTGGAAACAATAATTTCAAAGCTTGGTTTGATATTCTTACTTCGCTCTGAAATGAATTCTATCATAAGTTGTCAAATTATTTCAATGTGTAGACAAATAAAGAATGCGCTAAAATATATTTTTCTTTATTTTGTTTTCGATGCTATTAAAAAAAAAAAAAGTTGATATTTGTTTGATTTTCTTGATAGACACAAAAAATATCTCTGTAAAACGTTTAATTTGAAACTGCCTGTTTATCAATGAACATAACGATTTTCAACTAAACTTATCGAAACCGAAATTCATAAAGTAATGATGAACGAACAACTGACTTCCTTAGAATTTTATCGCATTTCGAATACATATTTTTGTATTTTACAAGTCATTTCGCTGTAAGGGCTGGAATTTTATAAAAAAAAATGATTCATTGAGAACTCGAAAGGATTGACTCATCCTCAAGAATTAATAAAATTAAATTTACGAGACGCCTTGAAAACAAGCTATAAGAATGATGCTTTGGGAATATAGGAAGTGATTCAAATTAACCTCGGTGTATCTTGTTCATCATATGATGATGATATTATGTTACATTATTCAAACATATTTTCCTGCAGTGATTAAACCACCTAGAAAATTAATAATTACTGATTGAATTTTCTAATAATCGTTTCTAAGAATTAATAAGAACCTTCCTGCAATTTTGATGTGAAACACGTTGATGTGAAACACAGGTCTATTCGTTAAATTCGTAACGAGACGTTGTCATGTCATCTTTTGTTATATAAACGTGCAACGATTGTCGTAAATCAACAAGTCGTTATTTTGTACTTTTTTGCTGAATAAGCCTCATTAGTTTTAGTTTTACGTAGAATTTCTACGAAAGGATTTTCTTTCTCTGAAAACTGACGTTAATCAATTGTAGTTTTTATTATAGAGGAATTATTTGAAACAGTGTGTTTCCACTGCATCATATTGCGAACTTTGCACTTTGATTCACTTAAAAACTGGAAATCGTTGACAGAAAACTTCATCAGTCGCCCTCAAATTGTTTATTTTCATATCAACACATAACAAATTTTCCCATTACAAATTCCTATTGCTACTGTTAACATTTCTCCTAATTCTTTTTCCTATTTCATCAGAAAATTTGGTAACGTTAAACAAATAAATGACGCAGAAAGTTAAGTGTTTGTAAATGAATTTAAAAAGTATGATGATAAGGCGATTGTCTGTAAATATTTTTTTTCACATTACCGGATATGGATGGGATTAAACGATTCAAATCCGAAAATTTACGCCAAGAAAATCCCGAAACAAAAACTAGTTTCGATTTGTGCACTTTTTTTGTCGTTGTATATTTCACCTGCGTACCTCGGCAAAACCCATTGAACGAAGAGCCACAGAACGTGCTCTTCGCTACATCTTGAATTCGTTCCGTTTTGATGGTATTTAGATTTATCGAATTCGATTATTTTTATGGACTTATTGGAAACGAGGAAATTCCGCTGCAATAAAAACGCCTTACGTAAGGAAATGTTAAGAACGGAAATAACGATGACCCAATTTGTTAGGTTGAATTAATAAAAACAAGGCAGTAAATGTCAGAAAAAATTCAAATTTTATTACACGTTCTTGAACTAAAATTATATAATTCGATTTAATTTTGTTTAAAAACAATTTTATTGCAAAATTGTATACATACAGTTAAAAAATGTAACAAAATAAACAGACTCGTAGTTAATACTTTATTAGTTACAGTTGCTTACAAAAGTTACACTCTTAGCTAGACGCAAGCTCTTGGATTCTAACATATCTCAAATCTGTTTAAGTTCTTTCCTTTTCAAATCGATTGATTATAATACAGGCTGCACAATGTCCTGAAATGATCCTATATCTTGAAATTAAATGCAATTTTGTTAGTGGACAATCTACAGCTGACTTTAAAATATAATTTAGAATACCTAGAAAACGTCATAAAAAGAATTTTGTTGTTATTAGAATATTGTTATTACCTTCATCGATGGTAACTATTTTTCTCTTTCAAATAAATACTTTTCCAAGAAGTACTTTTCGAAAAATGACTCAACAAATAACTCCACGAGCAAAATACCATTAAAATAGTACTTAGCAAAAAGATATTTTAAACAAATTGCCGGGTACGAAATCATAATTGCAATGTTGGTGCAGCATTTCAATCACAATCAAGGCTAAATACGTCACAACATGATCATCAAGTTTTCTAATAAAGGGTGACTATGAACGCAAAAATAATGTCTGAGTTTTTACACAATTGTTATTAATTTCCGGGAACGGAAACCGAAGTGATCAAAAAGGATTCGTATAACAGTGATGAATAAAAAAAACAAAAATAAATCGAAAACAAGGCGAAACCGGGCAATATAAAAAATGTTATTATAAGAGGAAAGGTTCTAAGATGGTTTGGGTATGTATGCTATTTCCAAAATGAAGGTCTTAACAAGAAAGTGTAAAATATTTAAAAAGTAAACAAAAGGAGATGACCACGCAGAACAGGAAATGATTACATTAAGGAGAGAATTGGAAGAAGAGAAGAAATTAAAAGATTAACTGAATATATAAAATAATGGAGGAAAAATTAGGACAATTAACTAAATATCACATCTAAGGGTAGAAAGGCACAGAATTAAGTAAATTAAATAAATAAAAAGTAATCGCCTAGTATTTTGGCAGCACGAAAACTTCACTCTTTTGACAATTTCCCAAATCTAAGTGACGTAAACGAATGAATTTGAACTAAATTATTTCCCTCCCTGTAACACCACGAATAAAAATAAACAACAATCAATTCTACGAAATTTTTGATCTATAAGATTGCCCCATATGATTTCTTTTTGCTGATCAACATATTCAATCATTTCATGACAATTATCACATCCTGTATATTAAAAACTTCGATTCTAATATGTTCGAATATATGAGCGTACTTGAAACAGCTAAAGATTTCAGTATTCCAACGTTTTCAACGCGGTTTCGATTTGTCCTTACATCCGCCGACCGAATTTCGATATTATCGATTTTGAAAATACAATGCGAAAGTTCGACTCCAAATTGTATGTAAAAAAAAAGAAGTCGCGTTAACTCACGCTTTAACACCGTTCTATTCCGGTTCGAAAATTCGTTGAAATTTCCGACGACTACACGATAGCGACCGATCTTCTCTCGAATTTAAAAGCGAAGGTGTCCTTTTTCAGCGCTAAGGACCCCACTGGTATTCTGTACGTTTCGCCCTCGGCGGGGCGGATAGTGAAATTTTGCAATAACGCGCTTAGAATCCCAAAACTCACGAACTGGGCCATTTTGTAACCCAGACAACTTCTTCTTCCGCCGCCGAAGGGCAAGAAGTGATCTGGCTTGACGAAATGGCCGTTTTGGAGAAACCGTTCCGGCTTAAACTTCTCGGGTTCCTCCCAAAGTTCCTCCGACATATTCAGGTCGTAATTATTAAGAAAAATGACTGCACCCTTTTTGATTCTAAAACCTAAAAATGTCACTTTTAAATTCAATCAAAAAATAATAACTATGACTACATTACCATCCACACTGCTATCTTGATTGGCTACTCTTGGTACTATTGGTGATGCAATTAGTCTGAGGGCCTCGAATATTACAGATTGAGTGTACGGCATACTGTTTCTATCCAAAATATTGACGCTTCGAAATTTTTGGCCGCCCCCAATACGTGTGACTTCATCAATTTCTTTCTGAATCTTTACCTGCGCGTCCATTTCATTGACTAAAAACCCCAGAGTCTTCGTTAAAAAGTTTCCGACAGCAGAATGCCCACCAATGATATCTTCAAGTGCGAACAACGCAGCTTCCCAACTGATTTCCGGTCCATTTCCGAATTTAAAATATTTAATCAAGCTTTCTACGTAGTCGTTGGGCTCATCGTCTTCCTTAACACTCTCAAGTCTATCGCCGACGATGTGCTCGACGATAAACTTCCGAATTTCATGCGCCAAGCCTCCTATGTGCTTCAAATATCGATAGTGCAGGGGCATTAAAAACGGAAGGAAATCAGCTGCGTATCCCTGGTTAACCTCGTAGAAGACATCGTCATAGTTTTCTATGACCGATTGATATTTTTTGTCGCCTGCCGGAAAATTCCTCGAGCAGAAATGGCTGATGAAGATGTTGGCGCATGCTTCGAGGATTTGCGGTTTGATTTTCATGCTTTCGTTAATTTTTGAAATGAGGACCCCAGCTTCGGAAGATATTAGCGTTTCCAATGTGTCGAATTTATTGGTGAAGGCCCTCGGGAACATGTGCACTTTCAACATATCACGACGAATCTTATGCAAATCGGACCAGTCACAAAAGGCCAATGCTGAAACGATTTCGATTTGAATATGAAAGCCGAACAAAATCAATTACATCAAATCTTGAATGGAATAAACAAAATGATGCGAATTTTGTGTGATAATATCAAGCAATAATAATAATAAAAAAGACATTGTTTCACATCCTGATTCTAAAAGCACCTACTGTCAATGTTTCACTTTATTTTATTGTTGTTATTGTTATTATTTATGTTTGATTATTTGTTTATTAGACTTTTAAACGTCTTGGCTTTAGAATAAGCACTGAATCTGTGAATTTTTTAATTCTAAAACTTAAAATTTTATAATAAAAATAAAACAAGATCAATACAATAAAATTTCTAACAATCTTCGTATATTGAAAATCGAATTCTAATAGAATTTCAATTGAACAAAAAATATTAATTAATGACATTGACAACGACGAATTTAATCCTTGTTTTATTTTTAACTGACAATAAAGTACTTTAATTAAAAAAAATAAATAACTTACAATTTTCTTTGTTACCACAAAAAAGAAGTTGGAATCTTTCAAAGCTTGGCCTGCTATCAAAATGGTGCCCCTTTGTAACCAATACTTCGCGAATATTCTTCTGGCCATTGACGATAATACTTTGAACGCTGCCGAGCTTCAGTCTTATCACCTCTCCGTACTTCTTCCCCAAATCCGTAAAGGCCTGCAAGGGCACGTCGTAGCCTCCGAGTAAATGAAGATGTCCAATTATGGGGTAGGATTTTGGACTTGGTGGATCGATCAGGCCGTCGTTTTTCGACTCAAACTCAAAGTTTCCATCGTCGGTGAAGTAGACGAGGACACAGGCGACTAGCAAGATGAGTAGCAAGATTGTTTCGAACATTTTCGCGCGCAAGTTTCGGTTAAGCGGTTCTTACGAAATTTTTGGAGACAGGGCCCCGCTGGCGAGGCCTTTGTTGTTGGTATGTTTTGTCTGGCTGCTTGGGCTTGAACTTGATCTTTTATACGGATCGCAGGATGCATATTCGATCAGTGCTCATCTGATTTGGTAATCGCCGTCCTGAAGGGTGCTTTGCATATTTCGCTCGGCTTTTACATAAATGCGTTCATTCGGTCGGGGCGATTATGCGAGATGGGATGCGACGTATGGCTTATGTCGTCGTCGTTTAGCATACTTCGAAATACAAAAGTTTTCCCCCGAAAGAAACCGGAATGTCTGAGGATCGTTTCTTTGAAATTCAGTGGTTCTAGGTTAATCAGAAACCTCATCTACACCTCACCTTAAGCTACAGAAGAAGCCGCAAGTACCTGTTTCAGGAGTAACGTTATAATCTGTTATAATCTTTTTGAGCTAGGAGCGTTTAAAAGATAAATTTATTTATTTTTTATTATTGCAGATAGTAACGGTCTCCTGACAAACCCCCGAATAATAACTCCGTTACCTTTGACATGTTTTATTGAAGGCATTTTGATGCACGTAGAACGTTTAGCAAAGACTTTATTTCCAAATGACGTAAATATTTACTTTGCTAATTTCTTTCTCAGATCTTGCACTTATGCTGGTGTTTTTCTTAATTAGTCATTGCGTGTATGAATTTATTAACATTTTTCAATGCATAACTGTGTTGAAAACATTCTTTTCCACTTCTGCAACGTAACTTCGACATTAAACGATGTAAATTTGTGTAAATCCTCATGCAGTGGGTAACTAGATACGCGAGGGAGTTATCCTACATTTTGAATAAATCTACAAGTTTGGTTATATAAACCATAGCAATCTTGCTCGTATATTTATATAACAAAAGTGGCTAGAAGTTCTGGGTATCGGGAACTTCATCACCTCAGAGCAATTTCCTGTTCGTGTTTTCAACGAAACCTGTCGGAATTAATTGTATGTTATTTGCACTAGCGTTTAAAAATGTTAAATGTCTTCGTTTTTCTTGTAGTCTAGTTGCAAATTACTTAATCAGTCTTCTACTGTTGTTATTAGTACTAAATTGAAACAAATTGAAAACAGGAGCAATATTTGTAAAATTATAAAAAATGTAGAAATATTTTATTTTTAGAACAATTTTTCTTGAATGAAATAAGAGAAAAAATGAGCTAGACAAAATTGATAACACAGGAAATAAATAATTACCTAAAGGAAGATTCCAATAGGATTTTATTTTCGAATACATTCCGCAGTCGATTTCATTCATCGAAGGAATCGGATTGCCTCAAGCTGTTTTCGAGCCTCAAGGGCGCATTATTCTGCATTCTCGCGTAGACGTCATTGAGAAATGGAAATAATAGTAAGCGGATATGCAGATGCCCTTTGTGCGCGATCTATAAACACAGCAGCGACTGGACGCGTTTCCCGTAAACAGATGTTATAATTTTTCCCCGGTCGCACTCCTGACGTAATTTGCGATGACTGATGTACGCTTAGCGATTCTAAGGTGAGACGTGATAATGATTTAGCGTTATAATCATTATGGAAATTTCGGTGCCCCTTTTTTTATGAAAAGAAAGACACGTCAAAAATATTACAGAGAATAAAATCGATTCTATAAATACGAAAGTGATGTATAATAATTTAACCAAAAAAGAAAATCCTGGTTGTCGATAATTTATTGAAAAGGAAAGAGTTATTCATTTAATGAACATATTTGCGACGTAATTTTTATATTTTAATTTTTTCCAATCGTACGTTTTAATTACAGACTAATTGTGCGTCTAAAACCAGAGACTGAAAAACTTAAGCCAAAACAAAAGTAAACTCAAAATTAAAAAAAAAAAATAAGAAGCTAACTGAAAATGCTTCATATATCAAAACTTTAGGTATGGTTTGTTTAAAACAAACTTTGTAAATTTTCACACGTTTTATTTTCCAATATTACAGATTAATCGTGTCTTTGTATATTTCCTGATTAGTCATTATTTTTATTCTCTGATAATCCATTCGTTTAATAGAATGCATTAGATTAGAACATAGATGAGGACAATACTGTGTTAGTATTGAGAAATAAAAAACTAGTAATATCCTTAAATAAGGAGAACTCAAATAAACATATATATTTAGTTACAAGCATTATATTAATAGGAAATTATGATGCAACTGATGTCGCGCAAGAAATTTTCTGCGGTTACTAATATATTTATATGTTATTTAAACAGTGCCTTTCCGATAATACAAATTAAGCAAAAAAAAAACACAAATCGCTCCTCAATGACTAATGAAATTTTAGAAATGTCCAAAATGCGTAATGAAAAACAGTAACTTAATTAACATTTATTATTCACAGACAGATTCAGAAATATGAAACAGTGGCAAAGAATGAAAAGAAACTTAATGGTTCAAAATCTCTTTTTTTTATAGCAAACGTTAAAGGGTGCTTTGTCCAACTCAAAACAGTCGATAAAACGGAATTTTAACAGCAAGGGTCGATAAAGTACTTTAATTTTGTTATTTGAATTAGTAAATATTACAACATAACCATAGCAACAATCCACACTAGTTACTGGGATCATGATCATACAACGCGATTTTGACACATGATTGTTCTTTTTGTTTTTCTGCGAAATTGTGTGTTTTTTCTTTAACGTTCGCTATAAATAAAATAGAATGTTACACACGAGGGTAAAATTTAATTATCGGCTCGAGAATTAAACGTTTTCATTCATCGATAAAAATCAATTTTATCGTCTTGTATAACAAATATACTCTGTTTACGATCTTTTTGCATTCAGAGTAGGGCGTGTTAGGGTGACATTTTTGTTGGTACCACAAAAAAATATACTCAAAAATTTGATTAACGTTCGTTTTTAATTTTGTGGTTACGTTTTTGAAAACTGCCACTGCCAATATTGCGAGTTCAATTGTGCAGTACAAAGTATTCCATGAAAACGAGAAATATCGTCTCGAACAAACGTTTAATGATTAATTATTTTTTTCATTGAGAAAGTTTGGGGTGAGGTGTATTGTTTGCGTGTTCGTAGTCAACAATTGTGCCACAAACCGAAGAAGTGTTTCTTTATTAACAAATGTGACTCCAGATATGATAATAAACAATAATGACAGAATGTTTGTTTGTGTTTTCATAGAATCTTGTGCACAGTGGTGTGGCTAAATGGATCTTGCTACTTGTGCAGTGGCTGGAGAGGTGTATCGGCTTGTGCAACCCGTGAGGAGTTTTTTCGGACTTGTTCAGACCGAAGAACTAACGTTCTCAGGCCCTGGATGGTCTTATTATAGGGCTCTTGCTATTTTCGCCCCGCTGTCGCAGAAGGGGTGAATACTCTAGGCCGGGATGAATTTCTGAAGGGGATTCGAGTTTGGTGTCTGGCAATGTTGTAGAGGTGCGCTGCAGGTGGCGCAAAAGCATTATATGAAGGGGTATTTAAATAACAAGATCTTCTTGCTGTTGCCGGTGTCTCAGAACCTTTTCCATGGCCATATTTATATAAAATATCTTATCATTTTTCCCGAGAAGACCATAAGCTAGAACTCATTTAAAATTCTGTCTACTTTCACTACCTCCTCCAGTATGCACACCATCAGATTCTTCTGCTAACACTAACATATTCATGGCTATTAGTTTTGACTGCTGAAGGGATCGTCGCAGTCTATTTATAAGTTTTACAGATAGACGTGCGTTTTCTACACTATAAAATTTTGATGCCAAATTAAATGTTCCCTATTCCCCTTCCATGGATTCCATAGAAGAATCTAATTCTTCATCAATTTCTGATTCTGAATCAGATTCTCCTAATAAAATGACGAAAGGAGGAATATTTTCAAACGAAAAATTTCCCCTATATTTCGTCCAGTCTTCCGAAATCAATTTTTCACAATGATTAGAAAAATTTGTAAATGTAAATGTCGAGGGTACATTTTGAAAGAGCCTCACGCCATAAATTTGCAACCCTATCTTTAGATACTGGTTGTGAATTTATGTGCTTATTGTAAAAACCTTTGTACTGCCCCCATGCAATCTCAATAGGATTGTATTGACAATGGTATGGAGGCAATCTTAGAACTTCATAACCGTGCTCCTTTAAAATTACGTCAGTCGCGTATCGTTTTGTTGTTCCATCTATTCTAAAAAGCTTAATTAATTCCCATAATTGTTTTTTTGTAATTTTGCCGTCAATTTCGATATTGTGTTTAACCAACCACTCCTGGATTTGACTTTTTTTACAGCAAAATGTGGGTGGTTTGTCCAACTGCACCGAGTAATACGGTGCATTGTCTATCACCATCACATCTTTTCGTTGCAACTTGCCTAGTGCAGGAATAAGCTAAACACCTAATTTTGAAACATTTCTGCATTCATGTTTTTATACTCTGTCATTGTTCGTCGAGTCAAGTAACAAGTCACATCCTTCCAAAAAGTCAAGTTTTGTTACGGCATGCAAAATTGTAAAACGTTTCCTTTCACTTTTAATTTTGGCTGGGTTACTTTTCAAATCTGTTTCGTATATCCATCGACGAACCGCAGACCCATTTTGGTAGATCCACGTTTCATCGAGGTACACGAATATTATATTTTCACTAGAATTTTGAAACTGTAAGAATTTGCTCAAAAAAGAAATTTTGGATGCAACGACGTGTTTTTGTTCACATAAAATTTTGCGTTCTTTAACCATTTTGTGTTTGTAACCCATAGATTTCATAATTTTGAATAAAGTTGTTCTTCCCCCTTTAAATTCCAAACTATCGCGAGCGTCTGTAAGTAATTTGTCCAAAGTGAAATATTCATTTTTCAAATTATATTGCTAAATTAGTCGTTGCAAATCTTTCCGAAACATGTAATTTGTAAATATATCCGTCTTTTTACGTCTGCCAGATAAAGATGTTTTCAAATTGTCAGGTTCTGCTTTCAAAATTTTAGTTATTGTTCTTTGCGAAATCTAAAACATACATATACCTACATTACAAAATGGGGCTCATTTAATTTATGTAAGCCTTACTCCATGTATATCTATCAACCTGCTTATAATTTCATCTTGTGTGAAATCTGGACGAATGGATATTAACTATTACGGTGAACTCAAAACGTCGCTGTTTCTGTGTTTTGATTGCTATGTTAATGGATAATAAACCAGGAAGAGTTGCCCATATTAAAAGTACAAATCAAAGCTCATTTGGGGTAAAGTTCTTGTCAAAATTCTTTAGGATTAAATTTAATCTGTAGCTGATTTTATTGTCACATAACCAAAACGTAATTAAATAATTTCCAGTAGTAACTGCATATAAAAAAGTAGTCGGTCCGGCACGAACAACTTTTGACCGATTACGTTCCAAAATCAATTAGCAACATTCCATAACCAATTAACAAAACTATTAAAGTGAATTTTTAAAATGAAATTAGTTTCACTTATAGATAAACACAACTTCTTTTGTTAACACGAATTTTAAATGAAAAGTCAACTTTAACCACTTGCAGTTAACTTCTTGGTCAATTGAACAACAGATAAAGAGCCTCTTACATTGTTTTTTGACCGTGACCGGGCCTTTGAACCGTCAGTCATAGATTATGTCAGTAATTGAGAATCAAGAGCATAAGAACTTTCCAAACAAGTAAATTGAATTACAAATGAGTGAATATCAGTAAGCCTGTATTAATAAGACGTCATCAACTAAATTAGAAGTGCCACAAAATTTCGTTTATTTTCCTAATGATTTCCAAATGTCATTTATGCAAATGAATCACATTTATTCTTTCCACGAACACTATTGAAAACCCAATACGAATATCAATATTTATTTCTTTGAAAATTAAAGTGCGTATTTTCAAAAACAAACAATATCTTTTCACATCATTTTTTAATACATGTAATCTGTCGAAACTGTTATCCGAAGAACAATAAATACAATTTTATTAAAAAATATATAAAAGCTTCTAAACTAAACTAAAAGTGGGATTGTTGCAATATAATTTTTAATATTTCCTGCCCTTTGAATTATAGCATACATATTAAAAAAGACATTAAAAGACAATTGCTGAATAAATGAAGATGATTAACTGAATCTTAGGAAAAGTTAATGTAGTTTCTGGTGACACGAAAATGAATACTACAGATATTTTCTCGACAAATTTTATCGCTAAATGACGTAAGTTGTAATTCCTCTTACGTTTAATGGGGTTTAATGAACCCACTAAGAAAGAACATTGGATCGAATAAGCACGCAACATAATTTTGAGGCACAAACCTGTATTTTCCCAGTCGATTCTTTGCGTACTTTGATGAAACTACATGTTGACTTGCACGTAGTGCAATGGAAAAACAACAAAACGAACTAAAAAAGTAATAGAACTACAATAAGAAAACTTAAATTCTTTAGGCAATACAAGAATTTGTTGAATTCTTCTTTTTTGGTGATTGTGAAATCCTATACGGACGATCAGCATGTCGTCGGTCTCTGTTCGGCCTAAACGGATGAAGGGCCAATTAAAATTATTATTAAAATGTGTGTCTGGCTGTAAAAATTTGCGATTCAAAACCGACTAACTCGTGCACGAGATTTTTTCGTCAAGGTGAAGGTGAACACAAGGTTAAAAATTTTGACTCTTCAATGCATATCGTTCATTAAAATTCAGTGCTGCAGACACGAAGTCCGATTTAATTGTGCCTCCGATAACACCGGATGTTTTTGTCCAAAAATAAGAGACAGCAACTCCATCAATGAAAAAGATACATTGACTTCTTCTTCTTCTTTTTCTTCAAACTCATCATATATTCAACAGTAACCGTTTAAAGATTAACTTTCGTTGCAAATCAAAAATCAGCCGACCTAAACTGTTGTTTTCAAATATTAACGGTAATAATTATATTTAATGGCATTATGTAATGTTGTAAAAAAATGTTTTCAAACGCATTTATTTATGCGAATCGACCTTGTTTCAATTCAATCAGATTCGTACAGGTTTGAATAGAATCAGGAGCACAAGTCTAATAACCAATTCAATGTTTAAAACATGCCGGTGGCCATAATTTCGGCGATATATTTAGCATTTTAAAGAGCAAAATACCGCTATTTCCAAATCGGTCGATGATACATCTGGATTTGTTACATGTGGTAATGCAAAATTGCAATGCCAATTGCATGGATTCTTCCAGACAGTTGAATAAAATTGTCTATGGTAAATAATAATTAAAGCAATTATACTATTTTATTAGTAAGACTATGCAATTAAATTAAGAATAGTAAATGTTTTAACTGTTATTTTTATTACTTTGTGAAGGTAATAACACTTTTAATTGCTTTTTAGTCTTACGAAAGGTATTTACACGTAACGTAAAGAACTGGTTTTATGTTTGTTATTTTAGAATTACTAACAATGACATTTCAAATAAAATCGTTCAGTTTTCATGTAAAAATCAAACATTTGAAAAATATTAACAAAGAAAGAGCGACATGAATGGAAATTAATGACAATCGTGTATGTGAAGTACATAATTACATTTTCCTCAAATAAAACTTTTTGCTTTTGGCGGTTTTCCAAGCCAGTACTTCAGAAACTCTACAAATATGGAGCAGTAGCAGAATCTTCCGATCGTAGGTCTTATCGATGGTTTAGCAACTTCAGAAGTTTTAATTGTTTTCTTTTCCTATAACTTCTGAGATTTTCTGTATGTATTTTGTGATATTCTGGTAAATAGGCTACCCTAATACCTGCAAGGACTGCCACATTCGCGAATATTTTCATCGGTATTAGTTCAATCCAGGCAAAAAGGTTCGATTACAAAAAGGTAAGATGAGCGCTAAATTTTAACAATTCGTTCCAACTTCGTAACATAATTAATATAACCAAAGAAGATATTTTAATATTGAGGTCAACTATTTATTTAATTATTTCTCACTTAATGGAAATTAAATATTTTATTATAGTTTGTTTTTAAACTAGGAGGAGTAATTTCAAATTAGAAATAGATGAGAAACGAAACTTTCAAAATGAAGATGAAAACCCCGAAGAAACAAGAAAAGAACTGAAAAAAGAGAATTATAAAAGTTTGGCTCCTTTTGACTACTCTTTGTTGAAACGTTTCTAAAAGTGTTCTGCAAAAAAAGTTGGTCATAATAATAAGGTCAATACAGCTGATAATGAATAATGGTAACTAGGTATTATTAATTTATCAGTTATTAATTATGAACTCTTCTTTGATGCGCTCGAAATATTTTCTTCAAATAAGCAGTTACTTATAGTTGTCGATTTTAATCTTCCTAAATTTACTGAATCCAATTCTACTTGTCCTAGAGTTCGTTTACTACGTAATCTTTGTAATTCACTTGAATTAACACAGTATAATCAAATAAAAAATACTGGCAACAGATTGTTGGATTTAGTTTTATCAAACCTTGTCCGTGATTTAGAAGTATCGCATGAAGACCAACCACTTGTTACCGAGTGACTTTCTTTTTCCTCACGCTCAGGCTAAAAGGTATAACTTTCACAATCTGATCTTTATAATTTAACGCTGATTGGACATCTGTTGAGTGCTGCTCTGATGTTAATTTTTGCAACTTAAAATTTTATAATATCTTATACAGCATTATTGAACAATGTGTTCCTCAGTATAAGACTCGTTCATCCTCATATCCCCCATGGTTTGCAGCTTCTATTATCGCTAACTTGAAGCTAAAAAATAACTATTGGCAAAAATGGTTAACCACGAATAACTTGTATTTCCATAATGAATTTAGGAGGTTACGTAATATATATAAATTACAAATACCTACAGTGTACAAATCCTTTATGCGTCTAGCCGAGGAATCAATTTTGTCTAATCCCAAAAATATTTTTCAGTATGTCCACATGAGGCAAGGCACCACTCGGATTCCTAATAAATTATTCTCAGGTGATAATACATCGTACAACTGTCCTCAGGATATCGTCAATGGTTTTGCAGAATTGTTTTCTAAAATCTGTCTGTCTGATTCTACATACATACTCTGTCTCCCATTTCATATGTCAGCTGTTTCTGAAGATGAACTATTAAACATAATGGCTAAATTTCCTATTAAATTTACTGCTGGTGAGGATTCAATTCCGAGCTTTTTGGTTCATGACGCTCGATATGTACTTGTTAAGCCATTGCTGCACATTATTAATCTTGCCATTGCCACATCATCTTGGAAGCGTGCGAGAATTACACCTGTTTATAAAAAAGATGATAAGGCTCAATTAAAAAATTATCGTCCTATAGCAATATTAAACAACTTTGCTAACATTTTTGAACAACTCATTTACAAGTTTATTTATAAACATACTTGTTCTTATAATCCATCACGTCAGCATGGCTTCATTTCTGGTCGTTCAACATCTACGAACTTAGTCACTATAGCACAGTTTATTTCTGAACATTGGAACAGACAGGGACAGGTTGACGTTATATACACCGATCTGTCCAACGCTTTTGATATTGTACACCACGGTTATCCTTCTTAGTAAACTTAGCTCTTACGGCATGACTCCTTCCTTATTACATCTAATAAAATTATATTTGTCCAACAGAGTGAGTTATGTTTTTTATGATGGCTACAAATCATTTGAGTATCGAATAACTTCTGGTGTTCCTCAGGGCTTTAATCTGGGACCCTTGCTATTTATATTATTTATAAATGATTTGTTACATTCTCTTGAATGTCAAGTGCTTGTCTACGCAGACGACTTAAAAATATATGCCTCAGTTTCTTCTGTTCATGAAACTGCTCAACTGCAGCAGTGTCTTGATGCTATTGACCGTTGGTGTAATAATAATTATCTTAAGTTAAATGTCAATAAATGTTGTAATGTAACGTACACTAAGAAGCTCAATCCCATTAACTATAACTACGTATTAAATAGTCAATTAATTGCAAGGAAAGTCACCACAGTAGATCTTGGAGTAGTTTTCGATTCTACCTTAAGCTTTTCTTGCCACATACAATATATTGTCACCGCAGCCTCTAAAACACTTGGCTTTGTTCTACTTACAGCTAAATATTTTGATAACATAGATATATTTAAATGTCTTTTTAACTCTTTAGTTGTAAGTAAACTAGAATATGCTTCTCAAGTGTGGTCACCTTATTACGTTTGCTACCATTTGGATGTTGAGCGCATACAGCGTAGGTTTCTTAAATTTCTTTCGTTTAAAATCTCTGGCCAATATCCTCCAAGAGGTGTTTACTATGACCTTTTGCTATACACACATAAATTTCAGTCCCTTAGTGATCGTCGGACATACATGGTGCCCGATTTATATGGAAAGTCCTTCATTACAAAGTTGATTGTATTGAAATTTTGTGTTCTTTAAATTTCTTGGCGCCACGTTTCAACTGTAGATGGTCTACAACGTTCAAATTGCCTACTGCTAAGAGTAACATATTAATCAAAGCACCTGTTTACTCTATGTGTCGAAATGCTGATGCACTATATGGTGACATATTTTATGATGCATTATGATTGGCTTTTTTACTTCATTTATATTTTCTTATTGTTGTATGTATTTTGTTCTGTTCTCTTTTTATTTCGTCCTATAATTGGGAATTTTCCTGTTGGGCGACAACTTTATAATAATAATTATTATAGGATTTCTTTAGTAATTGAATATGAGAGTTTAAAAAACATTAAAATAATTGTATAAATATCAAAAAAGCAATTATGTTGAAAAGTAAATATTTGTTTTCTTGTGATTTCTTTCACCAACGGATAACAAAATTCATGTTCTTGCTACAACAGCACTGAGCACAGAGCAAATCCTTAAAAAAGTTGTTTTTAAAAATAATCTACATAAAACTCGCAGCATTTTTTAATATCTTACGTACTTTCATGATACCTACTGTTTTACTTAAGTAATTATTCACTGAAATCTTGGATTCTTAGTAATGTTATTCCTTCGAAGATAATTTGAAACTTCGGAACTTGACTAATATTGAAAAAATTAAATTATTCAATTTTGGAAACAAAATTTTAAATAAACATTTCATTTGAGAGGTGAAAACGGTACTGATATTTAAATATCAATAGTTTTCAGTTTAGTAACAAAATTTGTGGCAAGGTTACCAATGTTATTAAAACGTAGAATTCTATCGAAAAAAAAAATATACGGGATGTTCAGTTGAAAATATAAAATTGGTATCATTTTCTGAGGAAGTAGACGGTTGGCAACAATGTCGGTATTGTGGTGTGCTCTTTCTTATTTGGTAATATCTTGATGTAAAATATCGATCTTGTGGTATCTATCAATTTTGATAAATTTTGAATATTCCGTACTTTTGGTTATTGTTTTAATTTAATTGCCTTCCTCGTCACATCGTAACAACTTTATTAACGTAGTATGTTGCTAAAAGTTTAAATTATTTACCTATAGTATCGTATTGATCAAAAATATAAAAATGTAGCCTATCCTCCCTTATGTGTAAAAAAAAGTTGTAGAATAACTAGTAACTAAACGTTGAATTCGTGTAATAATGTAGTGACACAATCAACTTCTTTTAAACGTCTTTGTCCGCGGTATTTTAACGTTAAATTAAAACTGAAATATAATTATACATTGTTGATGTGAACTATTTTTTTTTTATTTCATAGAGTAACGTATAGTATTGGATTACTTTACAACATAGCAATCATGACAGCATAGCAACGTATTAACTACTATTATTTTTTATTTTCAATAAACATCAATTGTGACGGTTATTAATGTGACGGTACCTAATGTCACTCTACTAAACATTAATACAATGAAATTTTGCATGAAATGCGAATAAATAATATACGCAAACTCGTTAGAAAAATATTCTCTAAACTCGTATGGCCTTTTAAATTAAATTCAGTTTAGTTTGATATTGAAAATTTTATTTAAATTTAATTTGGAAAAGTAATCGGTTGCTACGCTCTTTGTTTTCAAACAAGCCAAACTCGTTTAATAAAACTTCACTTTTCTAAACCCTAATAGAATATTACTATTAACTGAAAAATAATTTACATCGTTATTACAGTATTTGAGTTCCAACGTGTTTTCAACATTACGTTGAAATAACGTATCCAACGAATTATTTTCGTTAATGCTTTTCTCATCATTATTATTATTAAAAAAAATAGTAATCAACGTATGATAGATCCATCTTCCCAAACTCAAAATGCACATATCAAAATTTGAATACCTCTTGTCATATACCGAGGAAATCGAAATATTTGAAATCGTTTTAAGAGTAAAGTGCCTTTATTTTTCAAAATACGCGGTGATATTCAGAATTGTTATGAAATCTCAAATATGGAATCATGGCTGTTTAGAATGACAAAAGCAATTTTGGACAGAAAAAAGTGTAATTTTTATGGTATAAATGTTATTGATCATAATTTCTAGTTGGTTGTTGAGCGAAAAAACCCCATAATAGTATATTCATGTCACATCTGAAGAAATGTCCAGTCTACATATTCGTAGTTCTACGATACACACGTTGATATGAACAAAATTAAAAAATACGTTAAATGTATTTTTTCATCGTAGGTGGCCATAATTTCACATTTGAAATCTCATAACAATTTTTAATAGCTTTTCCAAGTAAACTTTCCGCCTATTTTGTAAAATGAAGGTTCTTTACTTTTATGACGATTTCAAATATTTTTATTTCCTCGGTATATGATAAAAGATGTTCAAATTTTGGTAAGTGCATTTTGAGTTTTGGAAAATACATAGACTTTCATAAAAAATAAATTTTTCTGAGAACTCAAAAAAGTTTCCCGTATGTGTCCAACTTTCTGCCGGTCACTGTATAACGACGTAAAAAACAAAATTATTATTCACGTATTAATTACGTCCAAACGAAATTGATCGTTAAAAACACATTTTACAAACGTAGTAGAATAATTATGGTTTCCAATTCAACTAAAAATCAACGTAGTATGTTTCAACGAATAACGTTATTTCACCATAACACCCTAAAATTAACGTTGAATGTTTTTCCTGAATTACACCTATATAAAAAAAAATAAGATAGATAAGACTAAAAAAAAAAAGATTAATAAATAGCGAAAAACGAGACGGAAAAAATATAAAAGATAGATCAAAAGTCAAATGGCAGGAGCAGTGCGAAAGAGATGTGTAGATACTTATACTGAAGAAGTGCATAGCACAGTATGAAGAACAGTGGATCAGGTTCCTAAGAACCGAATGTACGGAGGCGTTCATGAATGGTTGAAAAACCTTTGAATTTCCCACTCGATAGCTTACCTTTAAAAGTTTGTAAATTACTGTGGTGTTTATCATAGGTCACAGGTGGTACATTATCTAGCACGTAATAGTAATGGTTTTTTTTAATTTTTACCTACTCTTGCCATAAAATTGGGACGACATGTCTTAGCTTTACTGCTACACAACCTCAAGATATGCAGTGACTTATTTTTTCAGTTAAGGGACAAAATGAATTTTCTAACAAAAGTTAACAATAAAGTTTAAAAACCACGCGATATGAATATGAATACATCTGCTAATGTGAATGTACCCTGTTGCGTGTCGGCCGAACCGAGCTGGTTGATTGTACTCAAAATAAAAGTTCCAAAATTTATACCAACGGGTGTATATTTAAGTTTAAGAACTTAACAATATTAAAAGTAAACGAACACTTGAAATAACGATTAATATAATTATAATTAACTTAAAACTTAGTAAATAATTTGAGTAGAATAGTATTAAATAGTGTTACGTAGAAACCTCGTCGACTCTTACTTTCAACTGACTGTTGAATTATCTCCGTCCCCCTCGGTGGAAATAAGTCTTGATATAATTACAGGCATTATTAAACAAGTGAAAACAATATTTATTTCATAGATAGCTTTAGTTTCTTCTATTGTCTAACCAAATTCCATTGTAGCTTTTTAGCGGTAAGTTTATCATGATACTCTTGGGACAGAGATAACTCAACGTCGTATTTCATAGAGTCTAAGAATAAATATCCTAGGTATTATATTTAAAAAGAATTATAATTGCGGAGTTTACAACAACCCTACACACGTGTAAATTTGCACACATGCAATGTGTATATGTAAATTATTTACAAGAAAGAGCCAAGAAGTAGGTGTGGTCCATAAATATAACAATTTTCTCAGCAATTTCGTATCCTCTTATTCCCGTAAAAATTACAATTTCAGGTTAAACAGTTATAAAAAAATTGATTCTAAACGCAAAATTAAGCATTTATTTTATTAAATACTGAGTGTTAAAAGAAGTTACCCAATTATGGGACTGATAGAAACAAATAAAAAAAGTATTAGTCAACATGGGTCCGCAATTCAACTCAGAGAACTCCAGTAATTTTCGTAAGGGTGCGCTGATCATTCATAAGGAGAAGTGAAACGTGCTTAGAAATGAACGGTGGGCATGTAGAGCATTTACTTTTTAGCATTTTCTATTGACTGCTCTAGAGTACTCTCGAATATCTCCGTCCGTTATTATTACATGAGGGTGACAAGTGATAAAACAATACTCTGAGACTGCTCTAGAGCATTCAATCGAAAACGCTATTAGGTTATCTTTTGTTTTGTACACATTGACATCAGAATTTTCACCCTAATAAACAGTGGCAGCGATTGTGTGTCAAAACCAGGGAAGCAGAGATTTGCAATTACAAAGGGGTGGCTGAAAATGTGATTTTTTGTTCACATTTTCATTTGTACTAAAGAAAGGAAAATAATTACAATAAAACCTTTTGTTACATGAAATATGTAATACTTTATTGCTGAACTTCTTAAGTTGATACACTGTTACATTTATCCAGCTCTTAATGAGCCATCCAGAGTAACGAGCTCATCAGCTACATGTATTGATAATATCTTTACAAATATTTCTCTATTTGATTATGAAATACGGACTATAAATCTACAAATGTCGGATCATATGGGACAATTGTTTCTCTGGATTGATAAAGTTCTACAACATGAAAAATCGGCTAAAGAAGAAATAAGACATATAAATAAAAAAAACACTTATCTCTTTATAAGCACAGTAAGTACTGAAAACTGGAATGAAATCCTGGACGTAACGGATGGTCAACAGTTGTTCACAAAATTCCATAAGAATCTTCAACACATCTTCAATTCCACAAAACCTGAAATAGTAAAGAAAAAATCACGACGAAATAAGAACGTTAAATATTGGCAGAACGATACTGAATTGAAGCAAATGAAGGATATTTTGGATGCATGGGAAGTAGTAATGGAGGCAACTAGAAGTAGTGAACAAATCTATAAAACTCTTAAAGTAGAATACAGAGATAAAATACTAGACTATAAAAAAAGTTTTATACTGAATATATAGTAAAAACAGAAAATAAAAATAAAGCTGTGTGGACTGTAATTCATAATGACACAAAACCAAACAAATAAAAACTTCCGAAAAACGACGAAATCACTGCAACCGCTTTTGACGAGTATTTTATTAATGTTGGTAAGAATATAAGCAAGAAATTGCAAAATCCAGCTACAAAGCCTGATCAGTTCTTGAAACTGTGTCCAAAGCGGAGTTTAAATGCATTATTCGTACAACCAACGGATGAAGAAGAAATTAAAAAAATAGTTCATGGCTAAAAAATAAAACAAATATGGATATATACGGCCCTTAAGCAAATCATACAATATGTTGCAACACCTTTGGCACATGCAATTAATGAATGTCTTTCTGCTGGGTACTTCCCTGACGAATTAAAAGTTGCAAGAATCATACCAATACATAAAAATGGTGATCAAAATAATATGGAAAATTATAGACCAATCTTACCAGCTCTGTCGAAAGTTTTTGAAACAATCTCGAAGGAAAGACTATTGAATTTCTTCGAAAGAAATAATCTTTTTAATGATTCGCATAACATGGTTATCGTAAAGGCAGGTCAACAGTAACAGCTATGACTGAAGTATCAGAATTGATAGCGACGGCTTTCGACGAAAGCGGGGAAATTGATGTATCATGCTGCGATCTCACTAAAGCCTTCGACTGTGTTGATCATCAAATATTGCTGAGAAAATTAGATTTCTACGGGATGCGTGGAAAAATACAAGATATATTACAAAGTTATTTAGAAAACAGGCAGCAAGCGATGCAGTGGAATGGCCAAACATCATCTACACAGACCAGTAATTTGGGAGTTCCACAAGGAGCCATACCTGTACACACGCTATTTCTCATCTATATAAATGACTTGCCGTATAATTTAAATGCTGAGAAGATTTGTCTATTCGCGGATGATACTTCCATTTTAGTCAAAACTAATTTAAGAACAGAATTCCAAAAAAAAATCAGAAAATGCTATGCTAAAAGCTATGGAATGGTTCAATAGCAATAGACTGCAATTAAATCAAAAGAAAACTCAAAAACTGGTATTAACTCTTCAAAATCCATCTGAAAAAAAATTCACAAAATTTTTAGGACCCTACTTTGATAGCACGCTAACGTGGCAGTTCCATATCTCCAAATTACAGAAACAGTTAACAGCAGCAATATACACAATAAGGAGGCTAAAACATTTTCATTCACGTGCAACCTACGGCATCTTAATGTGGGGTAACTCAGCAGAAGCACAGAAAATCTTCCTGCAACAGAAAGAAGTAATTAAAGTTTTGTGTGGTGTCTCGTCTCAAACAAGTTGCAAAGAACTTTTTAAAAGTCACCGTATCCTTACCATCCCGTCTGTTTTCATACTTACCTGTCTAAATCACATTTACCAGCCCCCAGAAAAGTTCACATTAAACAAAGACTTACACGACTACGACACAAGACCGAGTTAAGCGCGCGCAGCTGGGAACAAACTATTTGTGTGTAAAACTGTTCAATCACCTTAAGATAGAAATTAAAGAAAAGAACTTTGTGCAATTTCAAAAGTGGATGAAAAACTTTCTAAGAGAGAATGCGTTTTATAGTGTTCAACTGTAAAATGTGTACTGTATCTATATTAATTGTATTGAATTGACAAACTTGTAACTTATGTTGCAAATAAATTCAAATTCAAATTGCTTAAGATTACAAAAATTGTACTCGAATACAAATTTAGTTATGGAAATAAATCAAAATTTTCTTAGTTCTTGGTTTCTTAGTTTTCAGATCGTTAACTTTAACCCCAGTCAGTTAAAACTAAATTAAACGTGCCGTCCTATAATATAACGTTTCTAACTAAATGATGCAACTGCTTGCGTATAGTGCGCTGGCACTGTATTTACTGGAGCAGTTGAATTTGACAGATTGGATTTTGAATTACACTTACGGTATATGTAAACAAAAATACAGACAATAAATCATCATTATAGTATGAAGCATTTTTTCATCTCCTTCGGAAATCATTGTCTTTCGAATAAAAAAAATAATTGAAAAACTGCCCTTGCCCTTCCGAATCGCCGGCACTGCTAGGTACATCTCAGAAACAGTTGAGTTTAGAGACCCATATTTACCAACTAAGAATTTTTTATTTGTTTCCGTCAGAACTATAACATATCCGACAACCTTTTTTTTAACATCCAGTATAATGAAGCTGAAATATTCAGGTAAAAGTTTATTAGAATTTATTTATTTATTAAGTAATTTATGGGAGCGGATACTACAATCCTGAGTTTAACACAGGAATAAACACAAAGTAAAGTTCATAAATTCATCATATAAAATTTATAAACAATTCATCAAGAGGAAAAAAATAATAATTTGAGTTATTTTTCGGCTATAATTAGGCGATTTTTTCTTCAAAATATTCGTTTTTCTTTATTTTCCTTTAACACAACTTTTCTGGGATAATTTTCAAGCCAAATGTGAATTATCGTAGCTATAATTAAAAAAATACCGATGTAAATACGATTTTTAAAAATCTACTATGACGGGAATGCCTTACTACGGAAAACCCCCGTTTCCGAGAAAGACCGTGACCTACTTATCGTGTTCATTCATCTATTCATTCATTTGTTTTTTTATGAATGAAAACCACACGTAATTGAGGGTTGCTAAGGTACATTCACGCTGCACTCAACATAAACACTATATTTTCTTTAATATTTTAATATTATTTGCTTAATTTAATAAAATATTTAATAGCAGTTTTTTTCTAATAAATAGAAACAAGGAAAACATTAATATTATTGCAGACCTGTACTTGTGTAATAAATGTAACTGCGAATTCGTCAGATGTGAACCGGGCTTCGTGACAAGTGAGGTTATGTATTTAGTTGAATAAATTAAAACATTTTGGGCGAATTTTTAATAACGTACAATGATTTGATTTGAAAAAATGCTTCAACATCATTTGATTCTTAAATCAAGATTTGTTTTGGTACTCATTTCGACAGGTAAAAGATAAATTTGTTAGTTTTAAATTTTGAAGGTTACCAATTAGGTTAGCAATTTATTCAATAACAAATATAATTCTCTCAAATGTGTAATGTAAATAATCAAATAATTATCAACTGGTTGACAGGCTTTTAAGTAAGGTTTTCAGGATTACCAAGGTGCCCTCTCTCCATATATCTTGTTCTGTAGTTGTGTATGCGATGTCTAAAATTGTACTAATTGTAGTGACTACTCGTGCTTGTTCCAAAATACGTGGAATAATGAAAGTAGATCATTGCGTTACCCTCACCTTGAGGAATCCTTTTTCAAGAATGGATAAAGAGAAGAATTGTGATGCATAGAACTGGAAGCCAGTAAAATACACTGTACACGTACATGTGCTAAGATCATACCCTATACTTCATTCTGTACAGCTAAAGGAGAATGGTTTATCTAGTATGGTCATATTTACCGAACAACTCATGAAGTATAAACTAAGTGTGTTCGTACTTTCGTAGATTGCCTATTATACGCCAAGATAAGATTGTTCATATGCAGTTGGCTAATTGTTGCTGACCTTCGGAAGTAACCAGATGCTGCATATTTTCTATAAAGTAATATTTTTAATGTCAAAACGTAAAACAATTTCAATTAACATTACACTTTTATTTATTAAAGGCCAGTTTCATAATTTAATTTTAAGCCACTTTCAGACGTAAAAATAACTGTGAAACACATTTGTTTACACATCTGAATGCGACTTTCATTTTAAAGGGTCTCTAAGTAGCTAAAAGCTAAAGTAAGTTACCTCAGTTAGCTCTAAAATACAAAGTGATTGAGAATAACTGTTGGCAATTCAATTAGAGCATTTTTTTTTATTTGGCGATCGAAAAAATAGAAACACCTGTTCTTGTACTTTGTACGATTTTTTGAAATTACATTATTTTGTAAGCAAATTTAGTATCTTTTGGTATCGCTGTAAAGAGAAAGAAAATCTCTACCTAAAGAATTGCAAAATTACTACATTGCAAATATTTTGACAACTAGCAATACAATTTTTCCTTTGATTAAATATTCAGAATCAGCATGAAAATTATAGAATTTTTGTTCATTTAACCGAATTTCTATCTTTAAAAATAAAAAAGTTAACATTAGTGAACATTTCATATTGCACACCTTTTGTGCTTTTAAAAATTTAATTCTTTTGTTTTTGTTAATAAATGCAGTCAACTCAATGCATCAAAATTGGTTTACTACACTCGAGATTCATTACAAAAGAAATATAGGCAGATCAAAATTGATTGTTCTGATCCTACACTGCTTTCCACGAGGTTGATATCGATATTTACATCCAATTACTAAAATGAAGTTAGCAACATAACGAGATTAGATATCTTAAGATTTTGTTGACAATTCGTTGCCGTTCATTCACGAAAAATGTTTTATTTCATTGTCATAGCAATCAGATTAAACAATAATGTTCTTTATTAATTAGATTAGGTTTGGATATAACTTTCATGATTGATCTATACACGCCATAAGGCGTCACTGCTTTTCATTCTAACCTTCACGGATAATAGTGTAGGATCAGGACAATCAATTTCGATCTCCCTGTATAACATTATTATGGAAAAATATTTCGGTACTCGAAGTTGCGTTCACTACACCCGGAAGTTCACTTTAAACGGATTCACTATACCCGGAGTTGACTATATTTTTTTTATTTCGATTATGTTTAATTCAGTTCCTATACAATAACAATTTGCAAATTGTTCTAAATTAATAATGGAGTCTTGATTTTATGGGGATAAAGTGAGGAACTTTGTTTTTGCATGTGAGGGTAAGGGGAAAATTCCTGTGATTTTATTTCAGTCCAAAAGCTTGGCAACACTGCGTGAAAGAAGTGTGACAAATCTCTGCAATACTCGCATTTCTAACGTTGATTGAGGTATTTATTATTAATAATTATGACAATACGAGATGCGTTCGTCAATAATTCCATCATGAAATTCATGAATCGTTAGTGTAAAACAGCCTTAAATCATGCAAATAATTTAAATGGCGTTTTCGATTAAGCGCACTAGTACGCACTTAGAGTATCTTCATTTCATGTTATTAAATATGGTTAAAACAAGATGCAAATACATTGAGTGCAGCCGATGCAGGTGAATCGAAAACGCAAAGAAGCTAGAAGCTTCAGAGACATCTATTTGTAATAAAATAAATTAAACATTACAATGTTAGCACAGTATTCGAAATGTATTCTTCAAACTGAAAATATTCTTATTTTTTGAAAATTTAAGAATGGTTGATTGATTGTTCTAAACACGTTTCCAAAGGTAATACATTCTTTAACATTAAATTGATTTTTAAGAAATTTTCAACTGTGAAATTTAAATGTGAAGGAATATTTCATTATTTTGTATTGGCACGAGCGCCGGAAAGTTTTGCCGCCAAATTAAAGAACCGAAGCTGTGATAACCGAAAACCTTATGCTTCTCGTTAAATTAATTAAAATGTAATTACACATCAATTTCCGTTTATTTAATTCTATTTTATATGTAAAGAAAGACGCGCTTCGTTTCTGTGAGAGTTAACATAACTTCAATAAGGTTATCACTATTTGGTGTTGTAAAAATTGTAAAGTGAATCTACGTGCAAGATGCTGAAAGCCATTGACACTAAGCTAGTAATCGAAGATGAAGAAAACGCCAAGAAGAAGCTGCGTTCATCTGACTTCGAACCCACCAGTAAACAAGAAATCGTAAAGCCCGAACAAGTCAAGACGGAGCGTTGCGCTATATGCATGCAGTACCTCGATCAGGTCTTGCTTTACAATGGCCATCCTAATAACGCAGTCGATGAGTTCATCACTTTAACTGACGAGAAACTTTTGCTGTTTACTGGTGACGAATCTAACTTACATCAGCAGGATGAACGGCCAACTAACAAAGTAAGCTACGAGCCTTTTCACTGAAGTCCTTTAATAAACGAATTTCTATTTAGATCACATACTTTAGCATATATGACATCAATGGACATTTATGCCCTTTTGACACTGGCCTAATCGAGCAAAATAAACACCTGCTTTTCTCGGGGTACGTTAAGCCGGTGTATGAAGAAAACCCCCTGCCTGATAACGGGATACCTACCAAAGATATAGGGCCTATCAACGAATGGTATGATGACTCAAATTATATTCAGTTGTGTTATGTACATTGCGTGTGTTTAGGTATATATCGGGTTTTGATGGGGGTGAAAAGGCCGTCGTTGGTTTTTCAACCGCCTTCGGTGAGTATTACTTAATGGAGGCATCCCCCGATTACCAACCATTGATGAAAATCATTGGCCAAAAAATACGGCTCTCGAAGCTCGTTATTGAATTTCTCCTGGACGAAGCGTGGCAAAGTCCGACTTACGAAGATCTCCTACAGAAGTTGACTACCACGGAAGACTTAACTGAGGAGGTGTTGCTTAGGCATGCTCAATTTTTATGTGATCAGGTTCGTTAGCTTTATTAAAATGCCATGAATTTGCTTTAATTTCATGTTTAATAGGTCGTCAGTTTCGATAGTGCTTCGGACGGTGATGACCAACTTCTTATTACAACCCCATGCATGAGGGCTTTAGTCAAAATTGCTGGTGTTACATTTCAGAAGAGACAAAAGTTTACGAAACTTGGAAGTAAGGTAATTATTTAAACAAATCATCCAAAATTTCTTTGTACTCTCAGGTCTTCACTGATTTAATTTAGGATTTTAAATTCAATTCAAATTTTGCATATTTCCTCGTGCCAAGTTACTTATTGATAACATTGACAATTTTCACTTGTAACAAACAAAACTAATGGATTTTGATATAAATAAACACTATACTGAGCTTGTGGTAACTTAGGATATCAAAAGACACAAGGTCAGAGGTTGGAGCAAGGCAATCACAACGAACTTGGTCAAAGAAGTCTTTGAGACGTTCTTTACAGATCAGATGGCCATCACAGATGACAAGGGTCCTCGAAAAAAACGATGTGGTGTTTGTGAGGCCTGTCAATCCTCTGATTGTGGGACATGTAATCATTGTAAAGACATGCTGAAGTTTGGGGGCTCTGGTCGATCTAAACAAGCTTGTAAACTCCGAAGGTAATTTCCTGACATGCTTTTTTTTTTTTTATAATAAATATCTGTCTTAGGTGTCCAAACATGGCCATCGAAGACGCTGATGCATCAGACGATGACAACGAGGAAAATGTTTCGGCAAAACCTGTGCAGGAATGTGAGGCACCTTGCTTGAAGCAGATCTTACATAAAGCCCATTGGATTGGTGATCCAGTGTTCGAGTACAGTGGACGTACTTACTACGATGCTGCGGTTGTTGGTAACATTGTGGTCAAACCAGGTGATTGTGTCCTGCTCAATTCTGCCAAACCAAATGAGCTCCCGCACATCGCCCGGATTGGTTACATGTGGGAACAATCACCTGGGGGCCCCACATTCCACGCACGCATATTTTGCCGGGGCACGCACACAATCCTTGGGGAAACTGCTGACCCGAGGGAACTCTTTGAGGCAGATATTTGTGAAAACTGCCCTCTAGGTTGCATCCTACGTAAAGCACACGTAAGCCCAAATTGCTTCCTTTGTTCTACTAAAAAAAAAAAATTTGTATTGTTAGGTTGTGAGAAAGTATGTTCCAAACGATTGGTTCATGAAGGGTGGTGTCGACGTTCTTCCTCCATTACAAGAAGACGATGGAGAAAATTTCTTTTATTCCATGAGGTACGACAGCCAATGCGCTCGATTTGAAGACATCAGAGAAGAGAAAGTCGATGAATCTTTGCCCTTTACACCATGCTGTGCTTGTCTGTAAGTCATGCATTACATCATTAAATCTTTGGAGATTTATTTCTCCTATTTTGTAGACGAAAATCGCGCAAGAAACGAGAAAGACAACCACAACTTGTAGATGGTTACATACATTGGATGGCAGATATTTATAAAATCGGCACAGGTGTGTACTTAACTCCTGAGACTTTTAATTTCAAAACCTCCCCAATTTTTGACTATGATAAAAAGGTGAGAGAGTGAGAAATTCTGGTGACTTTGATTCATTTAGATTTGCGCAGGTTGAGACTAACATTGATCACAATCTCTATCCTGAATATGATCGAAAAACCTCAGATACCATCAAAGGTTCAAACAGTGACACGCCTGAGCCTTTCTGCATCGGAATCATCGAGGAAATCAAGGAGTCATCCTTGAAAGAGGTCAGCATTAAAGTCAGGAAGTTTTACAGGCCTGAAAACACTCACAAGGGAATATTTTTGGCCCACCAGCAAGACCTGAACTTGCTGTACTGGAGCAAGGAAGGTAAACACTTTCGAGTTTAGTGTGTTTTAAAAATCAAGGAGATTTGCATTTAGAAAGAGTTGTTCCATTCAGTCAAGTGGTAGGGAAGTGTTATTTGGCATACGGAGATGGCCTTGGTATACCATTGAAAGAATGGAGCGAGAAAGGCCCCGACAGATTTTATTTCACAGAAGAGTACGACGCAGTGAATAAAACGTATTGCGATGTCCCACCTGAAGCTGCTAAAATTGGTAAATCAAGCAAAGGAAAAGGTGTGTGAGAATTTTTTGTGATTTGTACTTTATTTTACAATTCTTGTCTTGAAGGTAAAGGTAAAGCCAAAACCAAAGATAAAGTTATTGACGCTGCCCCTGAATGGGATGCGGTGAAAGAGCCCCTGCGTTGCATGGATGTATTTGCCGGTGTCGGGGGCTTCTCGGAGGGGTTACATCAGGCTGGTATTGCAGTTACTAAATGGGCAATCGAAAAAGAACAAGCAGCCGCCCAGGCCTTCAAGCTTAATAATCCAGATGCACTCGTCTTCACTGATGACTGCAACGAAATCCTGAAAATTATAATGGAGGACAAAGACACGAACAGAAATTTCCCCAGAAAAGGAGATGTCGAGTTACTTATAGGGGGGCCCCCATGCCAGGGCTTTTCAGGCATGAACCGATTCAATGCAGGGCAATATTCCTTGTTTAAGAATTCTTTAATCGTTTCGTACTTGAGCTATTGTGATTACTACAGGTGATTATAATTCTGTGTTGGTTGTGGTGGTACCTTTTAATTTTCAGGCCAAAGTATTTCGTGTTAGAAAACGTCAGAAATTTCGTGTCATTCAAGAGAAGCATGGTGTTAAAATTGACCTTGCGGTGTCTACTAGCTATGAGTTACCAGGTGACGTTTGGTATACTCCAGGCTGGTCACTATGGGGTACCACAAACGAGGAGGCGATTGATTATTTTAGCAGCAGCCCCTGGCTATGCCCTGCCACAGTATCCTGAACCGAAGCACGTCTTCAGCAAGCGGGGTTGCCAACTCGCTGTTCAAGTTAGCGAAGACAGATACAGCAATGGTGATTAGACCATTTGAGAAACAAATTATTAAATTAACTTTCTATGTGTAGGGTGTAGATGGGTGTCTTCGGCGCCTTTGAGGTCCATCAGTGTACGCGATGCAATGTCGGATTTACCCGACATCAAGAATGGTTGTAATCAAAAAGAAATGATGTACGATTCGGCTCCCATGTCACATTTCCAGCGTCTGATGAGGGAGGGTGATACGACAAATGTCGTTAAGGAACACATTTGCAAGGAGATGGCCCCACTTGTTGAAGCTAGGATGTCTCACATACCACTTGGGGCCGGTTCAGATTGGAGAGACCTTCCGAATATTATTGTGAGGCTCAGTGATGGCACGTACACAAATAAATTGCACTATCCACATAGGTAAGTCGAATTTATTTTTTCTTTGCAATGTAATGGAGTAAAACATTTTATTGAGGTTGAAGAAGCAAAAAGCTGGGCCAAATCGAGGGGTGTGTCAGTGTGCTACGGGTAAAGGGGGCTGTGATCCTAGTGACCGGCAATTTAATACCCTCATTCCGTGGTGTTTGCCTCACACTGCCGATCGTCACAATCACTGGGCCGGATTGTATGGTCGACTTGAATGGGATGGTTATTTTAGCACAACGGTCACTAACCCTGAGCCCATGGGGAAGCAAGGAAGAGGTAGTTAAATTAAAATGTAGTTTTTATTCATAAAAAAAAAATTGATTGCAGTGCTTCATCCCGATCAACACCGTGTTGTAAGCGTGAGAGAATGTGCACGAAGCCAAGGCTTCCCCGATAGGTACCAGTTTTGTGGCAGCATTTTGGATAAGCACAGGCAAGTTGGCAATGCTGTTCCGCCCCCACTTGGAGCTGCGCTCGGGTATGAAATACGAAAAGCATTGGCCACATCAATTCTAAAGCAGTAATATTTTATATTTTCTGACAAATTTTTATTCAAATGAGCTTACTCACATTTGTTTTGTTACCAAATAAACACATCTATTTTTAAATGTGTGTACATATGTGTGTGTGTGAGAGTCTGAAATTGAAACAAATATTAAGAAAGTGGCAACTTCCCTTTTATTAATAAAAATTCAATGCAAATACAAACTTCAACAGATTTGCAATAAATAAAATTATCAACAACATCCTCATCGAATTCCACAGCTTTTAAAAAGTTACAAAAAAATATTTCTTTTTTTTTGTACGCAACTTGGAACCTCTTGCGCGCTATAAAAACTACGAATTACTGTACAGAGATGTCACTTAATTTTGGCAGAACTGTTCACTTAATTCTACACACCATAGAGTCTAATAGTGGGGCTGGGGGTTAAATAAAAAAATTTACAAGTGAGATTAATTTAAAGAAAAGTAATTACGGAATATTAACTATTTTCGGCGACGTTTTCTCCTCCGCCCCCAATTTGCGAGAGGGTTCTGATCACTTCGGCTTTTTGGTTATCGTTTAATCGGTGCACTATTTCTACCACAGTATCCAAAGCAATACCCGGACATTCCTAAAAAAATATATATATATATATTTAAGATTGAGACCAAAACCTTCAAGATCTGTTTCACCTCAAGAGCATCTTTGATTTGATTGATAAGGGCATCTCGTTTTACAGCTTCCAAATTTCGTCTGACGATCGATTGTTCCGTCGGCTTATCAAGTTGCTCGCCCAACCATTGTACCACCATTTCGTTATTGTCCCATCGATAACCCTGAGATTGCAATTTTTTATGACACAATCAAGCTATTTTAACCGAGTTTACCTCAGATGTTCCCTTGTCTTCAATAAACCAACGCCTCAACATAGCATCTGCTTGACCTACTATAAAATTGGGTTGAGCTTCCAATAATGTGGTGACTACTTTATCTTGTAATAGCAATCTCCTTAGCCTCCAATACAAAATAGATCTGGAATGTCTCCAAGGCACAACGTCCTAAAAAAAATAAATAAATCATCTAACACCATCTCGATTTAGAGAGAGAGTGCGATTTTTTACCAAAATAGTTCCTTTCTCGTGCATCCTTTCTGGGGTGTCATGTAAGTCGGCGAAATGAATGGCCACCTGGTGGTACATACTCAGGAGAGAGTTCTCCCTCGTTGCAATTTGCTTTTCTAACTCGAGAACTTCCGGTAGTTTTTTCTTCTCGATCTGCTGAGACATGCTGTTCTTCCTCTCGCACTGGGGTTGGCTCTGATTGATTTGCTTGATCTTTTCGTTTAGGTCACGCACGACCGGGTCTATCCGGTGTATTGTCTTGATGAGGTCCTTCTTGCGGAACTTAATTTCAACTATGCCTTCTGGTTCTAACACTCCACCCCTTCAAGTACGATTCAAATAAGAACTGGGAGGTTTTAAAGTAGTGTACGTACCTTGATTCAGGGTCTGCATACATTTCCATGTATCGAGAGTTTATGGTGGGGTCAACGACGGCCCATGCTCCGCCTCTTAGCTCGCCGTTTGGTGGGATGTAGATTAGAATGGGCTTGGTGTATTTCCTGAGGCCGTCTACAATGTAGGCTCCGAATTTGACAATTTGTTCATACATGTCTGAAATGTACATAGGTTTTGGTTTAGGTAATACAGTGTAGGTCAAATTTAGTGTTAGTTATAGTTTATCAGTTATGTCATGGCTAAAGCCTCTTATTTGGGGCAAAAGCCTTTTGTACATACAGGGACTATTTTCAAATATACTTGAACTCTTCTTCTGGCTTCCAGAACACCGCTTCACAATTCTTTTTTGGCCGAAGTTTCACCTTGTCTCCCTCAGAGTTCCTCCTGCTGTGGTTCGATAAGAAAGAAGAATTCTAACGCGGTACTTCGGAAGCCAGAAGAAAACTCTTTTTGAGTTCTTCCTTTTCTTCTAAGGAAGCAGGTGGAGGGACTTTTTATGATCTCTCGTCCAGAGCAAAAATTACACCACAACTGCATAAATCAGTGTTCAACTCTTAACCTGTATATCAAAGGTAAACTTCCCCCCAAGAGAAAAAAGTTACATACCTTTCATACCACCACTGAAACCTCTCCAATTAGCAAATATTATGAGAGGGAGATCCTCTCTTGAAAAGTCTTGAATGGCCTGCGCGGTTTTGTAGGCCGAATCGGGGAACCACACCTGGCCTGCTTGAGAGACAGTCTGAAAAAGGACACTGATGAAATTCTTTCCTTTCTCCTAGTTGAATACTTCAGTGTGGCCAATAAATGGGTTTACAGTTTACCTTAGCTTCGGAATCGAAGTTGGCAGGATCCGCCGGCAAATTCAGCTCAACAGTTCTGGTCTCCACGGCAATAACACCCACAGGGATTCCCCCAAGCCTTGCCCGACCTGTAACAACAGTCTGCGCCCAAGGCTGCATGATTTCGCTCCACGAATCCTTATCAAAGAATCCAGTTTCCCATTCGTTTGAATTATCTATTAAAGACAAACATATTACATTATTTTTAAAGCCCAAACAGCAATTGTCTGTTAAGCAGCAAGCATTATTTTTAAAGGCCAAACAGCAAAAACTTACTTGGAGATACTCGTCCTGCAAGCATCCACCTAGGATCATATGGGGCCTTAGTTGGGGTGTATCCAACTTCCCTGCTGATGGGGTCCACAGGTTTGATGATAGGGACAGGAGAGAGCTTGTCTTTGGGGATGTACGAGAGCCACCTTAGAATCGTGTAAATCCCATCCAAATCGCTCTGATCTGTTTTGTGGGAAACCCCGTTGTTGTACATGATTTGAATACCCCCGAGTTGATTATTGGAGGCGTAAACCTCCCGGCCTAGAAGCTTATTCAAAGCACTGTACCCCGTTAGGATGATGTGCGAGTTTTCGATTTGGATGACTCGCTGTCCCAAACGCACCAGGTATGACCCAATTCCGATCGCTCTGCAAGAAACCATCGAAATGGTGACAACCTCGTCGTACGCCAGTGAGGTTTCACCGGCGATCATACCGGCGTAGCGGAGGTTTTCAACGCCCAGGGCATCGTCCTTTCCGATTATATCGGTGAGTTTATACCGGGATTCCCCCTCGTCTTCGATCAAGACGGCCCTCACCGAGTTTAACGGACTGACCTTAGCGTAATCGTCAGGGGTGAGGTAGAGGTAACGGAAGCCACGGTCTGGTTCGTTCGCGTCTTCCCAGGCTATCTTGAATATGCTCTTGACTTCTTCGGCTAGACCGATTCTTGCACCGCTGTTTGCCGAAATGTAGATCTGTCAATCAAAAAATAAAAGTAGGTATAAGAACGCAAGCTTTAAAGTGAAGTCGCTCACCCTTGGTATTTTAAGCTTCCTGGCAATTTCGCTGGCCATTCCGAAAACTTTGTCTTCCTTGGGCCCGAAAGAGCCAATCAAGTAGGTGATGTCGTTGGCGATGACGATTATGTCTCGCCCGTCTGGGTATTCCGGGGTGAACAACGTCAACCTCCAGGCCACCATGCCCACGTTATTTTCGCCTGGAACTCGTTTTTGCTCGATCAACCTAGATTCTGTTTCGGAATCGAGAACTAGTTCTACGAAGTCCATCAGTTTTTCCGGAATCTTGACGACCTCTAGAAAGACCTTTAGAAAAGAGCGCTTTGTGATAGTGACCGACATACCAGAGAGACGTTCTTGACTGTACTGCTTCCACATCAAGTCGACCATCTGCCTGAACATGTCTGGGTAGTCGTAGACGTAGGTCGTCCCAACGGATTGAGCTTGGAAACGCTTTTGTTGGAGGTAGTCTTTGGCGAGGTATGGGGTGGAAATTGGGAGGCCATGCATCGGGCCTTGCTTGTTTCCATAAGCTTGAAAACGAATCTGGAATTTTCTCCCGAATTACCACCCCAATTTTCTCTCAAATACCATCTTTACTTACAGCTCCTGAATCTGGGTCGTCAACTTCCGTGTACATATTGATATCCAAGTAGTATCCACTATCATTTGCCACGCACAATCTAACCACGGTCGTTGAGGCGCTCGGTGATGATCTAATCGTCATTTTCAGTTCCGCCTGAAGAACACGCAACTTCCAAAGTCGAGGCCCATAACGCATGATCATGTTGGTGACGGCTTCTTCAATCTGCGGTAAACAGAAAGGTTACCCCTTTTCCGAAAAAAAGTGTCTTTACAAACCTTAGCAGGATCCATGATGACGGTTGGAATGAAGTTGAGGAAAATGTGATTGCAATCAGTCCTGCGTGAGTGCGGATGAGAGAACGCCACCTCCAACTCATCCATGGCCTCCAATAAAACACGCTCGCCCTCGTTCTGTAAGTACTCAAAGGAAGCTTCTTTGGTGATGAGATCCGAATGGCGAATAATCGAGCGGATGAAGAAGCGGTAATCAGTAACTTCTTGCCCGGGAGCGACCTAATTACACTCGTATAATAACGTTTCGACTTTTTTCAAAAGCAAGACTTCACCTTGGCTTTTCCGAGGTAAAGGTGCATCTTCTGGTTGCTGGTTGGAAGAGCTTCCAGGTTATAGCTGCGCATTCTGTTCAACTCAAGCTGGAAGGCGCACGCCGGTTCTAAGTGCCTATAAATTCTATCTTCCTTGAAACCATCCCTGGCTCTGTACGTGAAGAATTTGGGGAATTGCTTGGTCTTAAGCGCGCCGAACGTTATCCTGCGGATTCCTCTGGTCATCAACTCATCTTTGTAGCGCGCGCAGAAATTGCCGAAGATCTTGCTCATGGTCGAATCGTCAGTATCACCCTTATCCTTCACACCTATCACCAACACGCAGGGGTTAGAAGCTGAAAAACCAAAAGACAATACTCACCAATGTGCAGGATGTGGATGGGTTCTAGAATTTTGTTTTCTTCCGCCGCACTTCTGGCGGCGTCCACTGAGAAACTGACGTTTATAGAGGTGCTATTCGCCCTGGATTCAGATCCGCTTTCAACGGCCGTCAGGTCTTTTGCATTAACTGCGGCGGAACTGGCAAAGTCTTCGATTAAATCGAATATTTCATCGGCGTACTGTTCGAATTGTTGGAAGTTTTCAAAAGCAGCCATGCACCCAGTCCTCTGGAAAGTGTCGACGAATTGGTAGAGCGAACGTTCTTCTTCGTTTTCCTTGATGGTATCGAGCATAATCAGGCGATTGGGATGTGAAGGTGGAAGAAGGAACTGGAAGTGAACCAGCGGGACTTCCCCGCTCAACTCCAAATGTTGAAGGCAAGTGATTTCATAGCTGGTGTAAGCCCTGCGAACGTAAACTTCCAGAGCTGCATTGCATACCGCCTTATTTGTGTGATAGAAGAAGTCGTGTAGGATATCGAAGATCGACGTTTCAGACACGATTAGCTTCTGCAGGTTCTCGGGGTGGAACTCATGTCCGTACATGTCGACCGCTGATAGGAAGATGCTTTCCATTTGGTTGTGGCGCAGCTCATAGGCGGGTTGGTGAGCGGCGATCAAAACCTGTCTAGCCCTCAAAGCAACCCTGGAATGCTCGCTGCGATTTAAGGAGGTGAGTTCGTTTAAAGTTGCAGCCAATTCATCGGTGAGACCGGGCTCGTTTGCCCAAAGGTGATCGATCAACATCGTTACTAACATATTTTTCTTCGCTACTTGGCCGTGGGAGAAGATCGTTGCGCTTACGAGGGCCATATCGTCCTTGTGTTTCTCCCTCAACGCCGACACGCACTTGTCGTAACTTCCTAGAAATCAATTTTTACATTCTATTTTTCCAGAAAAAGTAACAGTGACATACCTTGTTGGAATTGACTTTCAACGTTGTGGTACTGCTTGAGGAGATCGTGTACAGCCGCCTTCATCCTTCCTCGAATCCCATTCCTGTACCTTTGAACTAACTGCACGATGCCTTCCGTGGCTAGGAAGAAGCCATCCCTCTCAGTCCTCTTCGTCATGCTCGCAGCGTGACTGTCGATTACACTTGCGATTTGTTGGCTCGGAAACTGGGCAAGGACAGACGTTATGTTCCTTTCATACAGAGCCATGAGTCTTCGTATTTTCTTCTCAACACCGGCGGGGATGCGTCCGGAAATCGACGCGATGACCTCCTGCATTTCCAAGAGGGGCAAGCTGGGGTCCCTCAGACTCGCCATGAATTTTTCGATCACCTCACGTAAGCGAGGGAGGTTATACGGGTCGGGCAAGCAATATCCTGGAATTGGTTATTCAAAAATAAGAATGATTGAAATTGGGGAGGTGAGCGGAACCAACCGGCTAAGGTATTTTCAAGGACGGCCTTGTAACCGTTGTGGACGAAGTTTAATTTTTGGGACGTAATGGGAGGTGATACGTCCAGCTCAGGGAAAGGTCCTTTGTACAATTGGGCTTTAGTGACGAGCGTGGGGTCATCTAATTCCAAAGTTGCTAAGATCGCACCGGCGTCCAAGACTGCTCCTGGTCTCTTAACGTAAAAGACAGAGCCCGCCTCACCTGCTGTTAATGTCATGACCATCTTCATTACCTATTAGTGAGATTAATCGAGTTATTAATCCTGTTAAGCCCCCCCCCCAGATTACTTGCCTCAATTTCTGCGTAAGCTTGGCCTCTATCAATGTGGCCACCATCTTCTACTAAAAATCCTATCACTTTTCCGGCGGAGGGCGAGCGAAGGAGAGTTGGATCGTTTTCCTTTTCGAAAACACAAGTTTGATTGCCGATCACGATGCGATACCTATCGACTTCCTCCTTCATGTAGGTGGTAAACGAGGAATTATCCACGGACAGTAAGATGCCTGCATGTTTAAAAGAAAATTTTGATTTGAAAGTCTTCAAATGTACCTGAGGAGGGACTAACCTCCATCGCTGAGTCTATGCAACTCAACCTCTTTAAATGAGCCATTCATCACCAGGAAATATGAGTTTAGTCCGCTCTTGGTCGCCTGGATTTTATACTTATACCCATCGTTGATGAGCTCTATGTCCACGACGTTGTTTAAAGTATTTGATCCTTGTATTTGCCCCCTTTCCAATGACGTTTGGAACTCCTGGAATGCGTTGCTTATGCTTTTGTCTGCTATGAGCAAGGAACCGCAGATCACGCCTAACATAATATCGGGTTTTTCTGCTTGAACGCGCTCGGAAATGAGTATATCCAACCAGGCAGTGTCGATGGTGTTATTCTGTAGGATGAAAATTAGAATCGCACATCCTAACATTAACGTGAAGGCAACAAACCTGAAAGCTTTTGGTTTCCAACAAGGTGATTAGATATTCGACGGTTGTTCGGAAGTCGCCTCTGATTGACAGTTCCTTCAAAGCGATCACCAAATTCTCCCTTGCCTGTTCCCTATTTTCACCCCAAGAAAAGCAATGGCCGAATTGCGAATCGGCGAATTCGTGTAGACCCCCGGAAGCCGCAACCGAAAAATACCCCCAGACGTTTTTGGACGAACGGAAGTTCAACTCCTGGACGGTTCCCGAGCTCGGCTTGAAACCTATGCAAACTCGTCAATAAAGAAAAGGTAAAGATTTTGGCAGGGATGAAATACCTTCATCAGGATTTTCGGAAGTTATACGCGCTGCGATGACGTGCCCCCAAGGTTGAGGTTTGTTCTTAGGCTGATCAAAATCGATTTCGGTCATGCCCCAAGGGGATTCCCCGTAGAGAAGTCTTATATCTTTAATGTAGTGAAGCGGAAGGCCCATGGCGATCTAGAATTAGCGCAATTTGCAAAACTGCTTTCTTTATCCATGGGGATGTTACCAACCTGTAATTGCGCGGCAGGTAAATTCACGTCGGAAACCATCTCCGTGCATGGATGTTCGACTTGGAGGCGAGGATTTAATTCCAAGAAATAATAATGACCGGAAGTGTCGTATAAATACTCAACAGTTCCGGCGGAAACGTATCCGACCATTTTCGCCAGTCTCACGGCCGCCTTCTCCATGTCTTCGAAGACCACCGGCTCGGCCACGACGGCGGGGGCTTCCTCAATGATCTTCTGGTGTCTTCTTTGGATTGAACAGTCACGGCCGAAAAGGGAAATCGCGTTTCCGTATTGGTCAGCTAAGAGTTGCACTTCTAAGTGTCTGGCGCACTTCGCGAGTTTCATGACGAAAATCGGGGAACCTGGAACTTCGGCTTGCACCTACGCACAAAATATTAGAGTTGGGGGAAACACCGGTGAAGTTTCAGGAACAGACCTGCCGGAACGCCGCAGGGAAATCATCGGCGTGGTCTACTTTGCGTATGCCTTTGCCGCCTCCACCTTCGGATGCTTTTATCATGACGGGGAAGCCGATCTTTTGGGCGGCGGCGAGACCTTGCTCCGGGGAGTGAACGCAACCCCTGGCGAAGAGTTCCGAGGAGATTTTGATTTTTTTACCCGTGTATTGTGCCTTCAAATCTAAACATCACTTTTGCTTGAAGAAAGACTATTCGAAATGAAAAATACATACCTGAGCCGGACCAAGGCAGTGTTGGAATGTCAGCGGTTTGAGCAACAATGGACGAAGCGATTTTATCTCCCAGCGCCCACATGGCTTTATCTGGAGGTCCTATGAAAGCAATGTTGTTCTTGTGCAAGAGTTCTGGCAGTTTCGGGTTTTCAGACGCGTGTCCCCATCCAGCCCAAACGGCCTGGAGATGATAAAAAGAGATATAAACGTAGTTTTACGTCAGCAAGTATCACGAGAAAAGTGTACCTGGACTTGCGAGCGTACGGCGATGTCCACGATCAATTCAACGTTGGCGTAATTGTTGTTATTGGTTCCTCCAGGGACGGGCACGTAGTGGTCGGCCATTTTAATGTACTCAGCATTCGCTTTTAGGTCTTCAGGAGTTACCATGACAACGAACCTAACTGCCCTTTCGATTTTGAACATTTCGTATGACCAACGTCGCACGGATCGCATACACTTGACGGCGGCGATTCCATTGTTGGCAATGAGTACCTAAAGGAAATTTTTTTAAATGTTTTTAACTATAATATGTAAACAAAAACCTGCTTCATACTAATAGATAAAATTATGACGATAATTACCAATCAACATACATGTACTCGTTTCGAATCAACTTCTTTTAGCTTAGATAATTAATGAGTTACAAAAACTTACCTTATTGATAACTTTGGTTCCATTGAAGCGTTTGACAAATTCCTCGGGCGTAGCAACTGTGAAGTCCTTCTCCTGCAGCCGATTTTGTAGCATGACGGTTCCTTGGGACATGCTTGGTCTGTAAGAAAATCATCAAACGTAACGTTTTAATTCAGCAAAAGAAAATCGTCGATGGTTTGATGTGGTTGAAGTTACCTGTATGAGACAAAATAGAAATTTGCCATTTTCGCCTCGCAAATAATTAAGAAGCGCGCCTCTTCTGGCGTGCGAAAACGCAATCTTACGAAATCTTACCTCCTACATGATGTTTAGTTTTTAATTTGCAGGTGATCGAGAACGCGGACGGCGAGTAGTGTTTAAGAGCCTTGCTTTTTCCTTCATCTGCGAAACGCAACCGTGCACAAGGCGTTAGGTGTTGAACAATACCTGTGGAAGGTGGTGCTTCTTTCTCCCATTCAGTTAAAATTTGACAGGCGGAATAACCTTTGGTTAGTCTACGTCAGGACAAGGCCGACTTGTTACTCAAACGAAATATGGTGCACTTAATCGTTAGTCTCAAAAATGATTTTTTAATGGAAAAAAGATTATAAGCAAAGGAAAAGTTTTCGAAAACCTTCCAAATAGTTTGATATTGTTACGCGAGAAGGCAAGGCCTATACCAGCGCCTCAAGATGTCATCCAAATTAAACATTGCATGTTTTCGCATTGATTTGGAACGAACCAACTGAAACATTGTTTACAATAATATTTACTTATCAAACTTATAAACAATTCCACGGAACTTGTACTATTCTCTTTCTTATCTATTTCAAGTACAAAGCTAGACATAATTATGATAACTGAGAATTCAAAAAAAAAATCTATTGAAAGTTTCTTCAAACTAAATTTCAATATCATTGTTATTAGTTATTCATTATTTTCCCATGACGTAAAGAAGTTTATTTATTAGTCATTATTCCGCACTAAGTAAATAATATTTATTTAAATAATCACTTGGCATTAGCGAATGAGCAAAGGAATATGCGACTAACATCTAATATATTCTAATCAATTCTGAACTAAATTTAATTTTTAACTAAAATAAAAAGTGCTTCAGAGCAAGAAACCTTTACTGCATTAATTAACATCTCATCTAACATTTAAACAAGAAATACAATCGATTCGCTATTTATAAGGATTCTTTGTGTATATGTAGAAACAACCGCTGCTTAAAACGACAGCAACCGTACCGCAATTTTGTTGAAGCTCATTCGTATACAAATTGTTTCATTGAAACTTGGAAAAAGGCGGAGACAGGGAGACAGGATAGAAATTGCTATGTAACAAAAATAAAAGATACAAAATGCAAGTGTTCGCTAAACCACGCCTTTGTGGACCCAAGGCAGTTAGTGGATTTAAAGCAAGTGCTTGCAAATTAAATGCATAAGCTTTCAACTAAAAACGGAACACACGATATGTAAGTAAAACCAAAAAGCATCGGCAGAAAATTAATCAAATTGTAGAATTATAGTAAAGGTACCTAGAATGTAAAAAAATGGACCTTCTAATAAATTCAATAAGTAAAGAGCGCGGATGTTTCTAAATTAAAAATAAAAATAACTGACAAAATATATTTGAGTAGAAAATAACACCAGGAAGTGTAAATATGTAAAACATACATCAATTTAGATTTAAAATAGTTTAAAGTATTTTAAAATGTTATATCGAAGAAATAACAATGAGTATCATTAACGCGAATTGCAGAAAAAAAAAACATATTTCTATATTTTTGGATATAAAACAGGCCTTCGTCAGAATGTCGCGAAGGTAAATCTTAAAATCTCTTGACAAAGGAAAAAGTATAAAAGGAAGTTTAACAAGTTAATGATAACATGTATGGAAACTACAAATAGAGCGAGGATAGGAAAAGAAAGGTTTGGAACAAATTCTACAGTCAAACAAAGAGAGATTGTTTCACCTCTGCTGATAAAGGATGTTATTATGGGATTTTAGATATTAGAAACTAAAAAAAAGTCAGAACTCCAGAACTAGTTTATATCGATGACACAGTACTGCTAATCGGAACCAAAACCGCAAAAAACTATACGTGGATGAAAGGAAATGTTAGCAAACATAGAAATGATAATAAGTAAAGATAAAATTACATTAGATGTTATTCCGAGGACCGGAAGCGGGGTAGTACGGAAAGACTCGTCATCAATCCTTTACAAATCACATTGTAGATAAGTCCTTATTTTGATGAAGATGCAGAATCATAGTCGTCTATAAATAAACTTAACAAACGACTATTACAATCAGTGGAAACGCGGTACTTAAGAAAAATGAAGAAGTAAATAATTAAATGAAACTGTGTTAGTGAAAGTAGGGCCAAAACGAGTGCGCTACAGAAGCATCCTCATCAAAAACTTCACACACAAAATGAACTGAGCACATCTTATTGTTGCGTTGATTATATTCGTAATCATCTTTAGCTGAGTTTTGTTTTATTTTTTGACACAAAAGGTACAAAGACGTAAAACTGAAGTAAGAAAGTTTCACAACAAACGATCGAACTGATCAATTACTATATGTAATCTACAAATGGAGTTTCGAAAATAAAATCGAATTCCAATATGACGGAGACGATATAAAGTAAAATGAAACTTGCATCGAACTTGTTTTAACCTCAGTTTTTCTTGAAAAGAAAAAGACATAGAAGATAAAAAAACCTACACGGTTATACAAATACTGGGTGTTTCATTGAAGATGCACCAAACTTGGTATGGGAATAGATGTCGGGAAAAGAAAGGTTTCTTTGTAAAATTTAGAGAAAATCGAAGGGAAAGCAAAGTCGCATATTTTTAGGATCGACTTTAAATGAGAATGAATGGATTGTTACTCATTTACATGCGAAATCGGTTTATTGGTTAATTGCCTCTAGAATGTGGCCCCAGTCGATTCGGAAAAATACATTTAAAACACCATGGTAGTTGGCAATCAATAAAAATAATAATTAGTCGTTTATTTTCTGTTCTCCATTTAATACGAATTTTCTAATTGTTAGTTGAAGAATTTTGGGATTGTTCAAACATTTAGTAGTTTGCGCTTATTTAAGAATTTATTATTCACATTCACCGTTTCGTGAAATCATTCGTAGGAATTTAGCGCCCAACTACCTGGTTTCACCCAAAACATTTCGTTCGCCGTACTACCCCAATAAAGGACTTTATGGTATTAGATTTTCCATGAACGCGAAATTTACTAATTTCCTTTTCTTAGTACTGTCTCACTTTCTTCTCAACCAATAACAATTTGTAATGTGCGACAACACACATACTAAATGCTTATTTTTGCATAGCCCCACATTTGTAATTTATTATTAAATTAAATAAGTTTAAATATCCACGCGATTTCACATCGCTGCTGCATTTGACGTGTGGCAAAGTTGAATACATCGAGCTTTCGGTCAAGGGCAAAATAAAATCTAGTCATAAATTTCTTCGCCGTTTATGGATCTATTACCCCCCTGTAGCTGTGTGCCATTTATAAATGCAATTTAGATCGCCGGTTTTGTTTCAGTATTTCAAAAAACATCGACTCCAAATTATGCAAATTTCAACTTGCTTCGATTAAAATTTTTTATTAAGATATTTTGTTTGAAATAATGTCAGAAACGTTGTCAAGTTTGATACATGTTCAATGAAACACGCTGTATAAATAATTTGTTAAAAAACCAATCAGCTTCGAAAATATGTGTTTAAGTATTACAAAGAAGACTCAATTTTGCGCTGATGATGTCCGAAACACGTGTTCACTTTTAAAAAGTGTTCACAAAGGCGTGAAAAGGGAATCTGATTCGTGCAGAGTAGAATTAAGCAATTATACTAAACAATTTAAGATTATACAAAAGAAAAAGTTAGAAATGTTAGGTACATTCACTTTTAAGTTTGTTTTTACATTGAAAGTCATTAAAGGGTATTTAGGGGTGCAGTTGTCCCAACTAGCCCTACATCTTTTTATTTCAAACATTCAAATGATACATAATCTTGAACATAATATTGATACAAACATTTTGGATGCCTTTAACTCACTGCATTTATGTGAAATTATTTGGTGTAGTGTGTCTCTTTATATTATTTTGCATTACAAAAAAAACGCCACTGAATTTTCGTTATGCAGATAATCGTATATTTGAGAAATTAAAAAAAAATGTTTATAGTATGCATTAAAATAATAGCTTGTTATGGTGTGTTGATTGCATTACAGATTTAATTATCATTAGCCTGATTTTTTTAAATTTTATCGCCAAGGACAAAATAAAAAAAACGCAATGACGAAGAAGTAACTACAGTCCTTTCAAACTGCATATAAGTGGTAATTGATTTAATTGTAATATAAAAAAGCGACTTTTTTATTCAGCGAAAGAAAGATGACAACATGCAAAGAGAGACAGATAAGGCAAAACAAATATAATATAAATAATTCAGCAATGTGATTGATATCTGTTTCAATATAGAGGGAACATGCTTTTATTTTATTGTAACATAATATACAATTCAAATTGAATTCCTCGTGAAAGTGTTGAAGTAATCGGAAATTAGTCAACTTTTTATGACATGAGTCTATGTAACTTTGAAAACTTTGAAAAGGAAAAAGAAAAAAAAACTACAAAATTTGAATGTCAAACGAAGTAAATTACAAACAAGTGCTAAAAATAGAAATAGAATTCAAATAGAAAATGCAAGTAAAAGCATGTGATTCACTTAAAGAAATATGTTACGTCCGAACCGCCGATTAATTGTAGCCTAGTCACGCCATCTACCTTTTCGATTATTCCAGTGAGTTTCGAGTCGAACGCTAGATGGTTCTAAACATTTGCTGGAAAATTCGAGAATGAATCAAACGGAAGAGGAAATGTTCTATTTAAATGAAATGCCCGCATAAAAATATAGAATATGAATGAGAAAAAAAAATACAGAAGTGTAAAAACTTGCTCTAAATTTGTTTCAATTTTAAGAATTTCCACAATCACGTTTTGAGAAAAGAAAAGAGAAAAAATTGCAGAAAACTTAAACAAATAAATAACAAACATAAAGTCAACTAAGAAAAAATGGTAATGTAAGATGTACTCTTCTCATTAATAATAATAATAATTTATTTCCTCTAAAAAAAAAAAAACAAGTACAATTATAATGTTACTATAATCATAACAGACATAAGGTGTCTTACAACCCGAAAATTCAAAAAATTTGAAACTTTGTGGGTTAGTAGTTCACTTTAGGGTAAGCACGGAGCCATTTTTTTATCTGCCCAAAAACGCTTTAAGCGAGGAAAAGCACCCTTCGAAATTTTTGCGATTATCGGTTTTCTGCGAATAACTCGGTAACCAGCAAAGATAAAAATTAAAATTATATGGCAAAATATTTGTCTTTCAATGCTTTATCACATATGTAAAAATTGCCACCCCTTATAGTTCGAAAATCAAAACTTACCGCCTACCACCCCAATCTGAAAAGTCAAAAAAATAATTCATTGCTCTGGGTGAGTAGTCCACTTCGGGTGGAGTGCACCTAAATTTTTTTAAAACTCGGAAAAAATTTTTAGAGGATGAAAACACGTCTCATACTTTCTATGATTTTGAGTACTTGGTGATCTTAATACCAGAGTTCTTAAATATTAATATTACATATCAAAGTATTAATTTAGAAGTGGTTTATGAAAGTCATATTTAAATATTAACTTCGATTACAGTTCAGAAATTTAGGCATATCTTCATCATATTATTAATGTAACGCACGTATAGGTACATATGTAATTGAAAAGGCAAACACAGCAAAATATTTATTTGATTAACAATAAATAAAAAAGGTAGTAATAAATCCTGTTACATGTGATGAAAATGATATTCTTGGAAAAAGTGTTCGAAGCATAGAAACCTATTACACCATGCACAAGTATTAAAGCTTCAGATTCACAAACTGAACATCAAGGTTGAACTGAACTAACTGAATTTGAAAATGCAAAACTGACGGGATGATCGAATTTATTCGGTGTGTTGATAATATATCCACTTTTGTGCCAACTGTAGGCAAACAAATTTATATATCTTGGAGCTGAGAGTTGATTGTGTATAAGTGATTGTAATTTTAGGACGTTATTTCTTGCATGTAAATCTATGTCAAATTGTGCAAGAACTACTTGATCGGAAAATGCTTTTACGAAACCTTTCCAAACTCGAAAACCATATACATCCAAAGGTTGGATCATCCCTGTAATTTTTTTTGGTATTGTAAATATTTGAATATCTATATATTCATTTGGCGGTACTTTTTGCTGTAAAGTAGCGGGACAATGACCTGTCCACGAATCTAATAGTAAAATACTTCGCTGACCTGTGTTTGGTATAAACACATCCAAAAACCAACTTGTGAATAATTCGTTAGTTAACTTTCCAAACGATGATGCTTTAGCCACTACATTTGTTGAATGAAATAAAGACTCCTGAACGCGGGGTCCAAATCTTCCTCCCGTTTCTTTAAAGACGATATATAAAGGAGACATAAGTTTACCTGCAGCAGAAATCAGTGGAAGAATTGTATAACTGGGAATGGTTAATTGTACAGATTGCACTACTGCTTCGACGGTTTTAGAACCTTGGGGAGCTAAAGTGCGAGTTGAATGTAACTCTAGCTGAAATCCACTTTCATCTGCATTATATATATTCTCTACACCATAAGTTTATATATGTTGTTGTATTTCATTTACAAAAGTGCCCGCAATTTCCTGTAGTCTTTCTGTACTGGTTCCGTATGATCTGCTGATAAATTTATTAATTTTTCGTGTTACAATCCTATATGTCCTTTTAAAATGCGATATCCATTTCTTTGATGCTTTAAAGTCTTTCAATTGATTGTCATTAGCTTCTATTGCCCATTTTCGTAAATGCATATCATGAACTATAGCTCCCAATTCCATTGCAGTTGCGAATTTATTAAATACATAATCTGCTATTTTTAAAAGCTTTTCCCTTCGTGAACCGCCTTGTTCTAACGATTTTTCCCACCTGTACAATTGTGGAAACGACTGGACTTTTCTGAAGCGATGGCGTACCGTAGGTAAAGATAAACGACCTCTTTTTCCACTTTGCCAATAGTTGACAGCATCTTGTTTATAATCACTTATTGATTCGTATATTTTCTTCATCTGTACAGGGTGTTTGTTCTTCCTCTATAAACTCTATCTGATCTTACCTATGTTGTTTTATCCAGATAAATTGAATTACTTAATTGTTTCTGGGGGTATTTAAAATTTGGGTCTGGCACAATTTGATTGCGAGGTTACTTCCCAACTCATTGAAGAAGATATTAAAATGTTCAGCTATTTGAAGTAGATTAGTAATAATCTGTTTTTTGTTGTTTATTTGTTTAATTCTGTTTTCTATTTTGGTTTCGCCATTAATTTCTTTTATTGTTTCTCAGAGTTTTTTTGTATTATTTTGTTTTTCCTCTATTAGTGATTTGTAATATGTAATTTTAGTTAATTTTAGAAGTTATTTTGCATTACGATTTAATATTTCTTTAACATTTTACTCACAAAAAAATCAAATAAAAGTCAATACCAAGTCGTTAAAGAAAATCTTGATTTAGTAAACGATAAACTCACAGACAAAAAATTAAAGATGTTAAACTGGGACGAAAACGAAGTACATCAACGCAAAGTTAATTTAAAAAAAAATGGGGGGGGGCTGAAAGTAGAAATAGAATCAAATACAGAATTCAACGTAAACGCATGTGATTAAACTAAATAACTACTAATGTGAAACAGAAGCTGTTAATGCACTGAAACTTTTTCAAAAAGAAAATGAATGAATCAATTTAAAAACAAATTGTCACTCTCCTCTTGGTTCACCTGTATATAAATACCCGTATAAAGGTGTTTCAAAAATTTCGTAGGTCATATTTTGAAGAAAAATGAAGAGAAAAAGATGCATAAAACTTAAGCAAAAAAGAATTTGTTAAGAAGAAATAAATGCCAAAACTTTTCTTGAACTCAAATTCTAATTAAGGTTAAAACTTTATTTATTAATTTCAGTATACTTTCGTCACTGACATTTACTCACAAAAACTCCACATTAATAAACAATTACAATAATTAACTACACTAAGAGACATAAGAGACCAAATAGGGATAAGGCAAAATAGAATTCAAATAGAATTCCGACCTAAAATTATCAAGATAAAAGGGAAAGTGAGAACCGGCGAAACTTACGTTAAACTGCTCCCAACTCGGAGGAATCTTGCATTTTGATTCCACTGGTGATTGTTTTGATTATTATTTCCATTTCCGTCCTGATTTTCGGAATTATTTCCGGCCGCCTCGCTCTCATCCCCAATAACGAACCTCTTGCTGTTTCTCCTCAACAATTGTTTGCCAATCATCTCGGCTTCCTGTTCTTCCAACGTTGTCAACACACTCACGTCACAAGTATCTTTGTCGGAACACCGCTGAAGACCCAACCAACTCAACAAATTGTTCATACGTCGCTCGATCGCAATCGGAATAGAAAGCGAACGCGACGTTATTGGGTAAATCGTAGTGCGTAATTTGTTATTAACGACTTCGCTACTGAGCGAAGAATTTTCTTTCGCTGCTTCTTCGCAGGTTTAAACCGTGACGTTCGACTGATAACGAATTTATTTAATCTTTCTGAGCCGTTTGAAAGATAACAAGTAAGGCACCTGAGAGTGACTAATGCCCGGTTTTATAGACGCAAGTTAACTTTAACCTCGGTCGAGTTTATGGTCATGGTAACACTAGGGCAATAAACTGATGGTTAAAACTGACTTGCGTTTATAAAACCGGACCTAAGTGAATTTGGTATACAGGATGAGCGGATTTACTGAGTTTTTGGATAATGTATCGTAAAAAAGCGTATAATATTCCATTGCAAATTGGAAATTACGAAGGTCGTACTTATTAACTAAAAAAAGTTGGAATAATTGAAGGACATGATTACGAAAATTAAACACGACAATATTGAAGTTTTTTTCTTGGAAAATTATATTTGCTCGTCGTTGTGATGTAGGATGATAATTAGATGATTTGCGTATGCAATAAAAAAATAAAGATCTTTGACTACTAAACGTTAACGAATTAAATCACCAAAAAAATCAAGGTGAACTGGAATAATAAAGTATAAACAACTTTTTTTATAATGAAAATTATTTTAAATTATATTTTCATTTTAAATGCACTTGTTTTTTTAACCCAAAAGGACGTCTATCTTGGAAACTGCTATAATAATTCTGCTATTAACAGTTAGTTACACGAACTAAAATAAATATCAAACGTCCTTTTACTAAATATTAATAACATAATTTTGCAATAGCAATAAATAAATTGCTTAAGTTTAAATTCAATAAATAATAATAATAATGGTAATGCACACATGTGACGCAGAATTTTCAACATCCTGATTTATTTTGTTGTTTGTTTGCTTTGTAACTTCAAACCAATTGGAATAATTAGCGTAAATTGCAACTTAAAAGATAAACTTCCAATTCGAATACATCACGAGGACCGTTTATTGCATAATGGAAATATAAAGGCAGGTATGTACTTACATGATTTATTAAAAAATAAAATACATAAAATAAATTGATGGAGACATTAGAGACTTCGCTTTATTGTTTAAATAATTAATTAATTTATTATTTATTTTGTTTATAATTAATAACAGAAAATATGTAGACGTTCTTAACATTGCAATATTTTTAATGAAAACAGGAGATATAAATTTTTTGATATATCAACAAATGAGATAGAAAACAAGTATTGTTTGAAATGATTTGTTTTTGTAACAAACTTGTAATTATTTTTCCAAACATCTTAGCAATCGCTCGCTTCAATCTTGACAATGCTAACAGACCGAAACGTTATAAGTGAACGATTCTAAAGGAATCAATTTTACTTCTCAATATTTGACAAGCCCGCTATTAATTGTTTTTGCATAATATATTGATTCTAATTAAAGAAAAAGAAACTGTTCCAGAAACTAAATGATGAACATGTAAAGATTTATAAATATTTTTAGACATTGACATGAAATATTCCAGAAATCATGTAAAAGAAATGGTAAACATTTCAATATATTACTAAGCAAGTGACACATGATTAAAAGGAAGGTAATTAAATACTCAACAAAACAACATGCAAATGGTAATGAAAAGCAAATATTTTCAAAATGCAATTTCAATTAAGGTCGTAAATGAATCGACCAAGTATAAAGGTAAAGATGATTTAGAAGCTAAAAAGCGGCAAACATGGAACAAAATTCTCGAAGCCAGAATCAACTAATTTGATTATATCCTTTTTACTAATTGATTAAAATACTTTTGTTTATTTTTAGAATTGCTTTCGTCAACATTTGATTATTCAAGTACATGACAGAACTTCTGTAATTTCAGAATTAATTTCGCTTTTGCTTGATTGTTTTTCCCATGTAATTTTGAATTGCAGATTCGATTAAAGTTAATTAACTTTTAATTCAATTTTACATGATTCAATTATTCAGGTAATTTTAAATGTCAGGTTCAATTTTGGCAACATTTGATTGACTATTCAAGATCATTTTTGTTAACAATTTATTAATTACTTAGTCTTCTGCCAAAATTTTTAAATCATTTTTGTCGAATTTATTCAATGATCCCGAATTCTCTAATTTTGAATTTTTCAATTTTGTCATTTGACTGATTCAATTCATAACGTTTTACCTGACATTTTAGAATTTATTTCATTGTAGTATTTATCCAATCAATTTATCAGCGTTTGTTTAATTCAATTATTGAAATAATTTTGAATTGTATCAATTTTTTGTAACATTCAATTGACTCGATTGTTTCCATAATATCTAAATTTTTAGACACGCTTTTGTTCAATTGAGGATCAATTATTCAGAGTTTCAGAATATATTTCGGTTACATTTGACTGACTCAGTTCGACTACGTTCTTGTAGACAACCAACCGACTTTCGTCATTAATGACGTTAAATCAGTACCAACTGAACTCAAGATGTTACGTACGATATATTCGTTAAAATTCAGTAACATTTTGTTACTACAAGTTTTTTAAAATGACAATGTTGTTAACGTCAGATGGTTATATTAATTGTAGTTAAGAATTTTTACCATTCTGTTTCTGAAGTTACGTAACATTTAAGTAACATGTTCTTTGTAATTGAAATCATAAGTGTTTGATTAAAAGTCGGATGTTATAAGGAAATATGAAAATTAAGTACGTACAACAATTAGAACACGTACATAACCTATACACCGTCAATCACCGGTCATATGTAAACACTTCAATACTTGGCAACGTTGTTGTAGCATTACGTCATAAATATGAATGACGAAAGTTGGCTGGATGTTTACAAGAACTGTATGTCGATATTTATAATTGATTTTGTTATTTAAGTCATTATCAAATTTCGAACTCAATTATGCTCCAAATTTGCTTCATTCAAATTATCAAATAAGATCAGATAATTATCAATTTCAAGATCGATTTTCACAACTTTTAATTGATTCAATTATTCAGGCAATTGTAACATTTTTAGATCAATTTGAACAACATGTCATTGAATAGTGTCATTGGAAATGCTGACATTTCAAAATCAATTTAGCTCAGAAGGGATATAATTTTAACAACATTCAATTAGCCAAATAGTTCTAAATTGTCAAAACCAATTCTATTAACATTTACATGAATTATACCCAACTTTTTAAGCAGAGCTTAAATTTAAGTTGTGTTTAGAACATGTCATTTATGCACGATCTGACTACGACTTAAACTTCAACATAAGTATCAATTAAAATATGACTGACATTTTGTTAAACCTACCAAAAATGTCATAGCCTAAACTTGACTCAGATTTGCTTAATTATATTTTCAATTTCAAAGTTAACATTTGATCGATTCAATCATTTTAGAAATTATGATATAGACTTCTGCTTGATTAAAACACTCAAATAATTCTGAATCTGGCAAAATCAGACTGATTCAATTAATCAAGATAATTCAGGATCAACGTTCCGATAATTTTGGCATTTCAAACATTTTGTCAATATCTGCTTACTTCAATTACTTAAATAATCTCTGCTTTAGAAACACTTGATCAACTTGTAAATATATGTTCTGTAATTCAATTACTTACTCAAGTGATTCTGTTTTTCAAGATTAAGTACGGCACTTGACCTTCTAGATAATAATAGATCAATAATTTTGAGAACTCATAAAAACTTGTTTAGGTCAATTCTATTCAGACTGAATTTGGATTTACCCGATATAATTCTTTAAGTAATTTGAAATTCACGCATCGTCAACATTTGATCTTCTCAATAATTCTGGGAATTTAAAATATTCAAATCAATTCTGTCAATACTTGAAAAAAGTCAAGTGTTTCTAGAAAACTTAAATAATTGATCTAAGTAATTGTCAAAGTTATTTTTGAAATTTCAAATTTTTGAAAATTATTGAATAGATCAAATCTTGAAGAAATTGATCGTGCAATTTCAGAATTGCCCGAAAAATCAAATTCGACCTTGAAATACAGAAGTACCTGACTCAAACGGGTTCTCATATTGCTGAGATTGAAAGGGGATTTTAAGAATTGATTTGATTAATCTAAAGTTGGTCCTGAGACATTAATTGCTTGAGCAAATGACCTAAGCAAGTTTGATTTTAAATTTTAAAATCAAATGTTGCCGCAGTTGATGGTGAAATTTCAGAATTATCTTCAAAATCACTCGAGTTTCAATACAAAATATTCAAATCTATTTTCTCATTAGGAGTTTGAACCTTACTCAAACTTAAATTAGACCTTTCAGGTATTTCTGAAATCTCATGATTAATTTCTCCAACATTTGATCTATTCAATAATTTTGATAAAATAACTTTGACAATACTTTCTTAGGCAACTTGGTAACAGACAATTTGAAATTTCACGTTCAACTTTTACTACATTTGATCTATTCAATAATTTTGAGAAATTTTCTCTTTCAAAAATAACTTTGACATTACTTTCTTGGATCAATTACTTAAGCAATTTGGCAACACTTCACTTTTCAGATAATTTGAAACATCAGTATCAATTTCAGTAACATTTGATTCTTTCAATAATTTTGGTACTCTCAGTATTTCAGAATTAATTTTTCTATACTTCTTTAGTTGAATTACTTAAGTTACTGAGGATCAAACTGGGAAACTGGAAATTTCATAATCGATGCAGTCATTCTCCAACTTCTGAAAAAATCAGTAGAATGTTGAAATGAATAAATAGAATGAAATTTGATCTTTCCAAGTTAAGAAAATATTGTATGTGGTTTTCCAAAAAGTAAATACGGTCCTGCCTTTAGGTTCCTGTTATTCACCGCGCACCTCTGATAACTTTTCAACAACCGGAAGTAAACAGAGCGCAGCGAACACGTTCTAATTTTTACATGACCCAGCTTCAGATTTAGAACCGCACTACTCTCGCGTACGCGCAAAAAAAATCTGCGCAAAACTGACACCTCATAGCCCCATCAAATCATACCACCAGGCTTCATTTTACGCGCGATCCGAATTTTCAGCGTTTTCCCGGTGAACTCGTGAATCGATTACGAGAACATAACCCCAAAAGGACGTCGCAAAACGCCGGGGTCGACGCGAACGGACGCCTCCCGACGCGAATTTCACGTGGTGAATTGCTGCACAGTAATTTCCGGTGCGTTTTTCACTCGTCGTGCTCGTCTCGACGAAAAAAACGAGGCAATGATGAGCACGTAAACAAACTTACTATTATACTAACTGCGGCCTTGCGCGCTACGCCAAGGAGACCTGGGCCCGAATCATACAGGTGGGCATAGTCTGCACCATCATGTATGGAAAGCGGCTTTCATTCTCTCGCGAGTATATTAATAAACCGCGAGTTTTCAAACTGTTCGCATTCTCCCAAAATATTGTCTAGAACTGTTGATTTACTTCAAGTTTAAGTTCAACTTTCAAATTTTGAAAGCATTTCTGGGTCATACATAGTACTGAAATAACAGTAAGAATACTCTTCTAAGGAATCACTACCTGCCTGCAACTCAAGCTTGTTTTGAGATTCGATTTTGATTCTTTTTCTGGATTAGTTCCAAACTTTCGGGGCGGATTGTTCTTGTGCCACAAAAGCAACATACGATTCCACCGGAAGCCATTGTAAAAAATGTATTGACAGAAGTAATTTTGATTTTTGAATTACCTAAGAGCCAGTTAAACCCAAATTTGATCCTGAAATACCAATGTTTGCGTTCACAAATAATAAGGCGACGTCTAAATATTTTTCTTTTTATTATAGGAAATGCACGACCGATTTCGTCCTAAGTAAACATTTTCACGTATAATCTAATAAGAAAAATTGTGGATGTAACAACGAAGAACAAAATTAATTTTGAAATTTCAGGATTCTCAAAATTAATCAATTGATCAAACGTTGCCGAAAGTACCTAAAATGTCAAATGAATCACTTGAGAAATTCAATCAAAACAAGTATTGACTGACTCATCTGATATTGATATTAAAAAATACCCGGAATCTACTGAGCATTGGTAATCTGAACAGAACTTTTCCCCTGGATGTTTGATTTGGTATACGGACGGCTCCAGAACTGAGACTGGTGCCGGATCTGGGATATATGGGCTTAGATCAAAGGAGAAGTTGGGCCAATTTGCCTCCGTATTCCAAACAGAAATATACGCCATATTACAATGTTCGCGGGAAAACAAAAGGAGAGGGCTTACACAAATAAGCAGATCTTTATCCTAACCGATAGCCAGGCGGCTTTGAAGGCTTTGGTAAACCCAAAGATCTCTTCCAAACTGGTGTGGGAATGCTTAAGTGAGCTCAATGACCTGGCGGAATATAACTGCGTAACGCTGGTATGGGTGCCAGGTCATCGGGGTATTATCGGCAACGAATGGACCGATGAACTAGCCAGGAAGGGTGCGGGTATGGCATACCTTGGCCCTGAACCTGTCAGGTATAACCAAGAACGTTATTCTGGGCTTTTTTAGTGTCTGGATAAGTGAGGAACATAACAGATACTGGCTAAGGAGGCCAGGACATCGCCACAACAAGACTTTCGTTAGAGGTCCTTGCAAAAAGAGAGCTGCAGAACTTTTGCTTTTAAGCAGGGCGCAACTCAACATCACCGCAGGGTTGCTAACAGAACACCTGACTGTTAAGGAGCATCTGTGGAGGATCGGTAAAATCAATGGGGATCTAAACTGCAGACTCTGCAATTGAGAACCAGAGACAGCAATGCACATTTTGTGTAGATGTGATGCGCTGGTAAATCACAGACAGTGTATATTCGGATATCTCATGATAGTTCCCGAAGATTTCAACACGCAATTAGTGAAAAACCTGTATCAGCTGGTGCAAGGGACATGCCTCACTGAATGGTTGCGGTAAGAGAACCATGGCGAGCACAATAAGCCTAAATGGCTGCGGTGCCTCCGATGCATCCTTTGCAAACGGGTTCTGGTCATGAAGAAACAAAAAAAAAATACCCGGAATTATTGAATCAACCAATTGTTGTCGAAATCGAACCTGAAATTTTAGAATAACTTGAAGTTGATCAAACGTTTCTAAAACACAGATTTATTGAAATAATTGAATTTTGACAAAATTTGACACGAAGTTGATCTTGAAATATTCCGATCAATTGAATCTATGCCGGAGTATAATTTGATAGTCGTCTGAGTATTTCAATCAAACAAGTGTTGACAAAGTTGATATATCAGAATTTATAAAATAATTGAGTCGATCAAGGATTAATTATGAAATTTCACGTTCAATGAAATTTTAATTGAATTGGTTTTGACATTTCTGAACTATTTGACTAATCGAATCCCTCCTGAAATAAATTGATTTTGAAATGCGCTATTAATACGAAATAACTTGATTAATTAAATCAGTTAAAAGTTGCCAAAATTAGTCCTGAAATTAACAATTACCTGATCAATTGAATTAACTAAAAGGTAAAAATAAATGTTGGATTTAATTGAGTCTAAAATTTGAGAATTACCAAAAAAGTTGACCCGATTCAGAAATTCAAAATTAGTTGAATAATTGAAACAATTGAATCTGGAACAAAATTGAATGTGCAAATTCGAAAATGAGCACCAAAGTATTCTTGTACGTACAAGCATTACAGGGAACACTTACATGTACGATCTGGAAACTTAAGTTTTATTTTGTGATTCGAATTTGGTTATTTTTCCAGTATGGTTCCAAATCTTCGGACTTCGGAGAATTTCTTACAGATTCAAACTATGATGACTGATGAGGTGATAAAAGTCAGTATCTTTCAAATATTTTACGGTTTCTCAAAACAATGCCCATAATTATCTATTGATTTGTTCCGTTTTTTTCCAGATCGTAGACCGAGTGGTTTAGTCCGCTTGGCGAGGCACTTATTAGGTATAGGTTCGAATCCTCACGAGTTCGTGTGGGTTCTATGTGAGACATAGAATTCTCATGGCTCGGACCGTGTTTGGATTTCATATCGGCTCCTTCGAACTGGGTTTTCTGCGTTTTTCCAGTTTGTAAGGCGAACGTCGCAAGAGAAAAGAACATTAAAGTCGGTCGCAGCCGCCAAATCTGCCCCCTTCCCGACAAGCTCCATGAGCTTGGAGAATTCCCAGGTCAAGAAATTTATATATTTAACGACGGATTTCAAATGTAATTAATATTCTAATTAGTCTTACGTTTTATATTTTGAAAATTTTGGATTGATAGCATACGAGGATTGTGGACTACTACTACTACTAAATACAGGGAACTACTATATGTACAGACAAGTAATAAAAACACGTCTCCCCCATGAAGTGCGATAACACTATGCCTACTTTTAGATTTATTTTTAAATAATTTTTTATGTAATATTATTTTTTAAATAAGCAAGCAGATCGAGAGTTTAACATTAATACCAATATGATTTTGTAGGTATTCGATCTTCTTTAATGCCCATGGATTCCATTATATCCATTTCGAAAGTATTCAATTTAGGTTCTAAAGTAATTTCAGCAACATCATTTGCTAAAGTATTTTTGGTTCTTCCTTTCATGTAGCCTGACTCTTATAGTCTATAGTTTCTTCTGCAGACGCAGGCATAGGTATGATTCTTCCTGTTCTCGAAGATACTCTAACACGTTTTTCATCTTCTGTAAATCGCCACTCAAAAGTGAAAGTAGCTTAACATTTTATAAGGGGGAGACTTTTTTTTATCCGACTGTACAATCGCAATCTTAATTCATGACATAACCTTTATAGAAAAATTCATCGTGGACATTCTATTTTTTGATACCAAGCAAAAAATAATTTATGATATCGCGAATTAATTTTTAAGTAGTAAGATTTGATTCGATGTTCAGTTTTGAAAGAAATGGATACGATGTTCTGTAAGCGTCATGAATTATGATTGCGACTGTACGTACAATCTGAAATATCCAGCTCGCTTTGAATTCGAATTCGAGGTTTTTGTATTACGAACTTTAAAAGTGATAAGAATTAATATGTTTCAAATATCTTATTTTCTCGAAATAATATCCAGAATTGTGTCTGGATAAGATTCGGAGTTTCCAAATTGTGAGTTTCCACTGGGTTTCTAATTTCATTTATTATTCTTATTTTATTTTCGGGTTTGGTTGTTTGATAACATTTTATCGATGTTTTCTGCTATTTCTCCATTTTCAGGGTTGGTTTGATTAGTATAGAAATTCTGACATTTCTGAATCAGTTTTGTTTCATACTTGTTTGATTAGGTACCAACTCAGGCAATTCAGGGTTGACTTATGAAGTCAGGATAGAACAATTCATCCTCTAACAAGGTATACATAAATAAATTAAATAAAAAGAACATAATCTCATTGACAAGTGTTAACAAATTAAAGAAATTTGATCCTAATTCCTAAGTGTTGAAGTGTATGGATTACACAAAATGTTTGATAAAAAATATTACCTTTAATGTATGCATATTATTATTATTATTATTATTCATACTCAACAGCATTGCCAATTATGGAGTATGTTCAACGAAAAAGTTCAGCAATAAAAACTTAACGAATGCATCGCAGAGCAACATCCTTCAATTGATTAAAAGAACAGATATTGTTATCAATTTTCTCCGAAATTACATTGTAATAATTTGTCAGTCGAGTGTTAACTGGTACTCTAAAATTAATTTGTGATAACAAAAAATCATCAAAAATTTTATTATTTAGTAGTTTATGCATATTTGTCAATGATAATATAATTCTTCTTGTTTTCAGACTATCATAAGTGAATAATCGCAGCAATTCAGAATAAAGCATGAATGAAGGGTATACGCTGGTTTTTTTAAAAAATAAATATTTTAAGAATCTGTTTTGAACATTTTCCACTAATTGCTTTTGATAACCATAAGACGGAAGCCAAACTAAAGAGGCGTATTCTAAGATCGATCTCACCAAACCAAAAGAAAGTACCTCAAAAGTATCTAAATTGGTAAATTCGCGACAATTTCGTATTATAAAGCCAAGCATTTTTAGGCCTCTATTAATAGTATGTCTAACATGTGACTCGAAAGTGAATTTATGATCAAATGTTACGCCCAAGTCCTTAAAGCTCGCGTCTCTTTTGATTGAAGATGACAGTAGTTTATAATTGAACAGAACAACATCTTCTTTTCTAGTGTAAGAAACGACTTTACATTTATCTACATTTATATTCAGTCTATTGGCTTTGCACCAGTTTTCTAACTTAACAAGCTGCTGTTGTAAGAGCTTGCATTCATTATCATTTTTAATGCACTTGAAAATTTTTGCATCATCAGCAAATAACAACATCTCGCTTGTAATTATTTCCGGCAAATCGTTGATAAAAATCAAAAACAATAGCGGACCCAAGTTTGAACCTTGTGGTACTCCTGATAAAGGTACATAAGGAGTTGATTTAAAAGAATTAATAACCACAAAAGATTTTCTATTCAATAAGTAGACTTAAGTAGAGAAAAACCCATTCGTAGTAATTTTTGAAGTAAAAGATGATGATCTACACGGTCAAATGCTTTTTCAAAGTCGGTATAGATAACATCAACTTGTCCTGCATTGTCCAGTTGATTTGAAAAAAACTGCGTGAAGTGGCATAAATTAGTGACTGTGGATCTGTCCGCTACAAAACCATGTTGATTAGGGTTAATGAAGTTCTTAATAGAGGAATACATGTTATAATATATAACCATTTCGAATACCTTTGCAAAGTTGTTTATAATTGCCACAGAACGATAATTAGAAATATCAGGTGCATTGCCCTTTTTATGAATGGGAGTAATTTTGGACTCCTTCCATATATTTGGAAAAGTTGTTGCTTTTATACACAAATTAAAAAGTATGGTTAATGCACAATACCGCACTAAGAAAGATGGAATCTTGTCACATCCTGCAGTAAAACTATTCTTCAATCTTTTACACGCCCTATAGACTTCATCATTGGTAACACAATTTACATTACAATTATTGTTTAACATGGAATAATTAAATAAAGTATTGTGGATATTGCTATGTAGTTGGGATTCCGAGTCATGAAAAACACTATTGAAATACATGGCAAATGCCTCAACAATCTCTGCATTTCCTGTGAAATTACTACTGCCATTGAACATCTCAGTCGGAAGGAAATTTCTGTTGGATTTCATTTTAATGAAAGACCAATCATTCTTGCTGTTGTTGACAATGTTGCCTTGAGACTTATCCAAAAAATATTGATAGTCATTACGCAGTAGTAGTAATAGTAGTTCTAAGTTCTCTAAATTTGTGTATGAAAAATACAGACTTGGTTTTAATGTATTTTTTACGCATTTTGACCTTTAATTTAATAAGTTTAATAACTTTTTTAGAATACCACTTAGGATATTTTGAATTTTTACATATTGTATACGGAACATATCTTTTAATTAATTCAAATAATATTTCATAAAAAGCGGAGCAAGCTTCATCTGCATCACCAAATTTATATAAGAAATCCCAATTAATAGACAAAAGTTCATTATATAAAGTAGGAAAATCAGCTTTTCTAAAATTAAAATAAACCAAGTCAGTTTTATTCTTAATACGATTAGGAGTACGTCGAAATCTCGTTATAATCTTCACAAGTAGTGGTGGATGATGTGGATCTACTTTAACTAGTGGGCATAAGTCTTTCTCCACGTTAACATTATTTAAGTTGGTAAGTATCAAATCTAACATTCTATTATTACAATTTTTAACTGTTAATTTGATTTAGATTCATAATATTTGTAAATGTCTGTAAAGAATTAGTTTTCTTGTCATTGGTATCTAATTCAAAAGTAGAAATATTAAAATCCCCCATAATTATTATATTCATATTAATTGTCAAGAGAAATTCTTCCAATGAAGTAAAAAATAATACCAGGGAGTCCGCATTTACATTAGGAGGAATGTATACAGCCAAGATTACTATTTTAGTACTAAAATCAATTTTAGTGATACAACCTGTAATATCAATAGATGGAGTGAGTTTTGTTATTTGTGAAAAATCTAAACAACTGCTATTAAAAGCTTTATTAATAGCTAACGAGCATCCACCTCCCCTTGATTTCCTTGTAGCCTTATATGTATTTATATTTTATATTTATTCAATAAAGACGTCTGTTGTCCTACTAAAGGTAGAAAGTTGGTTCATTCCAAAAATCAATTAATGAAATTGGGGCATTCTTGCTTACAATACTGCATTTTCTGTGTTTATCATTCTAAAATTAATTTCACACAACATAAAACCAGTTTTATACGTTATAACAAATGATGAAGTAAGTGAAATGTAATCACACTTAGTTTTGTTGGAGAACGAAGTAGTTTTGGTTTGAAACAAATTAAAATTCAAAAATTCAATATTATTTTAAACAATAGGCAAAGATCGCTTGTAAATTTATAATTTAAGGAACTTCGAGGATATACAGATTCTGGGAGAGATGATTAATCAAATTTCATTAACATTTGAAACACTTTTACGAAAAATCAAAAATAGAAAACTAATAGCATTTCAGTAACATAATTATCCCTCTATTCTTCTTACTCTTATTCTTCTTATACTAAACTCGAACCCTTTGTCCTTGTTCTCAACACTTTCTTCATTAATTACTTAATGTATGCACCTTTTCCTGCAAATTTGCGAACTCTACAGAGTTAACAACTCACTGCAAGTAAGAGGAAATAAAAAAAATAAGTTTCTGGAAAATGATTTTTGTTATTAACATTGAACGCAAGTGGCAGCATCCGTATAACATAAGATAAGTAGATTCCTATGTATTTTTACGTAACGAATAAGTCTATGTGTGTGTTTTATTAATTGTTATGTAGAATAATGTTAAACATTGGAAACATTAACTTGCACCTTAGTTAAGTACCGAAACAATCAAAAAGTTAACTTACTTGAGACGCCTGCGCTTCTCCTGAAGAATTCGCTGTTCTTCGAACGATAATCCATGGCCACCCTGTCCGTCCGATGGGGCAGCCGGCGGATGGTTCTCAACTTCTTCCCCCTCATCAGGAAACACGTCGTTCTCTTCCTTGCTTTCATCTCCCAACGTCCACTCGACTCCATTTTCCACACCTTCTATAACGCCGTTGGTGCCCTCGGACATTTCGCCGTCGTTCGCTTCTTGGACTTCGTCAGTCGCCCCACACTTTACGTCGGAAAACAAATTTATACCTGGAAATGGAAATATAACTTAGAAATTAAGTTAAACGCAAGCGAACTAGGAAGGAAAAAGATTTGATTCAAGATTAATATCTTGTTTACTCAAATCTAACTTCTTACACATTACAGTTAATTAAAGAGTGACGTTGCCTGCAGGCACACTTGGTTTAACTGATTACGGGTAACTGATAGATGCAGATGATGTATTTATTAAATTAATTCTATCAAACATTACTGTACATTGAACTTTACATACCATATGTTTCATTTTAAGTTGAAAATGTATGCGCATATTTTGCATGCTCTTGTCTTAAATCCTTTGAATTCTATATGAACCTTGTGTCTAGAATATACAACGCAATATACGTGGTGATCAAGCGATCGGTTTCGTTTCATATCTTTTATTTTATGATACAACCTGTCATATCTCTGTCGTTTTCAAGTTCCAAAAAACTTAGAGATGGATGAGTGTTTAATCTTTAATATCCAAGAACTGTTGGAGTTGTTTTAATGCCTTTTCAAAAAGAAAAATAAACGTAGCTTTAAGCCTTAAAAAGCATAGAAAAAAATTCAAAAATATATTTATAACTAAAAAAATAGGACCAATGAAAATATCCTATGAAGAAACAAATCAAACAAATTCAACTCTGCTTAATTGCAATTAACAAAACAGATTGATTTTTTTAATACAGATACGAAAAACTGATAATTTTTCATTATGTAATAAAAGAGATAACCCAAGGCCGTACATTCGGACTTCGCAGTTACATAAAAGTGACCTTCATTTGCGTTCTTATCCTGACGACTTGTTGACTGAAGAAAACACATTGCATAAAACTTTAAAATTTACTTCAAGTACTACAAGTTTCCTTCGTTTTTAAATTGCTACACCTGTTCTATTTTCTTAAACGAGTTTATCTTGCAACTTACGTAAACGCTGAAGAAAGTCTGTCCACTTCAATAAACCAGCTATGAGAGTTGCCAGGACGATTCCAACACAAACATACACCAACATGCAAAGCTGCCGCAGCAGTGTCTTCAGTTTAAAACAACACCAAGAAAAAGAGTCGCCGCATCACCATCCGTCTAAAGCTGGCGAACGTGTGCAGAACACGAAGCTACCGAGCACTCAGCAATCGGTAGATTGGGAAAAAATACAAGGGTGACCTGGACGAAGACAAAGTGACCCACTAGTCACAACACTGATACATGCAAACATGTTTTGGGAAGATAAAAAGTTTTTGCAAAATAAATTCGCGATAGCGTATCGCTCGTTTAATCTGCTAGAAGTGAACAGATGCTTACAAACATTTGCGCTATCGTGGAAAACGGTGCGTAATCGCGAAAATTTGCAATTGTTTTTCACTTATCGAACGATTTATCACAGTTTTCAACAATTATTATTATTAGTCTCATTCAATCATGATATAAGAGGTGGGCGAATTTATTTTGGGCTATCTTAAGCTGAACCTTCTGCTTTGCTTCAAAAAAATCAAAAGGCAATTTAGGTGAAGTGATTAAAAATATATATTTTTTCAAGGTTACCAGGTGAATATCGAAAGACTCAAGCTCTCTTAAAAAGCAAATTGTTTACATCATTCATCAAAAAACGAAAAGCAAAGATCTCCTGGAGGACCTATTTTTTATCAGCTTCAAAGTTTTGATTGAGTTGCTCTGCAATGCTAAGTATAACGGTAATTTGTTTTGTAACACTGATCAATACCTAGTTATAATTCTCCTATATTTTGATAGTCTTCTAAGGTTTCTGAAGGTCCAATTATTTTCCAAATTTGATATTCCTTGAAATGTTAAGTAAATTCAAAATTCTGACGTTTGTGATGAAGATTGAAACATTGCTTAAAAATGTCAACCATGGAGATTCAATTATCAATTTTTATTCAATTTTTAAGGCTTCCAAAAGTTGAGTTCTTACAGTTCGTTTTCATGTGTAATTTTGGCACACATTCTGATGGCTTTGAAGATATAATCATTTTCAAATTTGATTTGTTTTTGGAATCGTAAAAAAATTCGTTCGAAATTTATTTTATTTTAATTAGTATGTTCTGTGCCAAAAACTTGGGTTCATTTTACGTTAAGATATTTTATTTTAATTATTAAATTGAAATAAATAAATGAGATATCAAAATTAATTACTATTATGGAGAAGAGACAATCAATTTCTTTGTCGGAGTTTAGAAGATCCAATCATTTCCAAATTGAATTTATTTCTTGAAATCGTGAAGGAATTCCAAATGCGTTCGAAATTTGTTGCTTTAATTAGTATATGTTTTGTGCTGAAAGCTTATGATTTTTTATTTTTATTATTAAATTGATATAAATAAATGAAACATCATAATTCGTTTCTATTTTGCAGAAGAAATAATCAATTTGTTTATGAGAATTTAGAAGGTCCAATCATTTCCATTTTTGCTTTACAATTTTCAATCACTGAAACAAATAACGAACTTAATTGTACCCTAACCGTTGCGGCGTACATTCATTATAAAATAATTGACTTTACAAGTTGATTCCTATTCTTATTTCCGCAAAACAACATTAATTTCAAAGTAAATTAAATTTCCACAGTTTATAGATACTGGCTTCACCTGAAAAATGCTTGGTATTTTGGGCTATCTAATTTGATGGGTTTATTTTTGATTTGATAAAATAGAATACTACTAAAACGGACAAGCAGGTGGACTCGAAAATTTCAGGCCAACTCAGTGTTTACACATTTTAAAATTATAACTTTGATATGATTCAGCTCTACTCAAGATAAACTCTGATGAGTCCATGACAATATTTAAGTGGTTTGGAAAGGCAACGGTTATAAAGTTATGTACGTTTGATCTGATAGTGGCTTTTTTTCCTTTTGCTGCACTCTTATATGCAAGTAGACATAGTAGCGTACCTAGAGTTCAAGAGGCTTTGATGCTCAATATATTCATTAAACCCCCTCGCGCTCTAGATTGTAGAGTAATTCCCCGATTCTACGCAATAGTATTTTATAATGTAGTGGAAAATTTGATAATTGCTAACTCCACCTTTCTTCATATTTATATGATGTCCACCGAACGAGAAAATCTGCCTAATCTGCTCCGTCTGTGAGCTTACTCTCAATTTACCCAATCCATGCGTATAAAGCAAAAGACACTTAAAGCAACTTATTTGCGGACGATGTCCGTTAAATCGAGAAGAAACACTGCACCACCAGATCTCTTACGAAAGATCAGTCAAGATAAACCGTTTCCATGCAAGTACTCCACAGAAGGATGCACCAGAAAACTGTACCCTAGAGATCTACAAGGGCACAAAATTCCCATATTGCCACTAGTACACGAGGACATGTTAAAAGGCATACAATGCCAGATTTGTAAGGAATTCATGCCACCGCCCATTGCAAATTGTACAACGGGGCAGTTTCTGCAAGACTTGCGCAGTTAAAACTACGGAATGCCCTACGTTGTCAGGAATCGACGCCTTGGGGGCACAATTTCGTCCTTGGGATCATTTATCTTTGTGAAAACCGAGAGTTTGGATGCCCTGTGGCTCTGTGCTGTAAGGAGATCAAAATTCATCAACAAAAAGATTGCAACAAATTTCTTTTTAAAATGATTGCTTATTTAAGCTTCTTACACGTCCTTTCGACAAATGCTCTTGACATTATAGAATTGGGAGAGCACTGCAAAGTGGCCACAAGCTATACGGTATCAAAAATGAACACATTCATATTTTGAAATTTCGATGCCAGTTGAGATACATGACTGAAAACATGATCTATCATAATCACTTGTGATTTACGTTCCAATATATTCGTTTTCATATTGGTTTTTGTAGAATCATCACGGCAGTATCATCAAGGTATTATTGACGGTAATATATTTTACATCGAGCATAAATTTAATGGTGTATACTATTCGTGTAGATAGAAATTCTGATGACTATGAATTTGAGTTCCATATTCGCGATCCAGACAAAGATCTTGAGACCTTGATTTTGAGAAGAAAGTGCATGTTAGGGACAAAGTTTGAATTAATTGATTATTTTGCATCAACAGCGTCAATTTCTTTAACTATTGCGTCAAATTACTAAGAAGTGTTACTTGGATTTGATTTGAATAAAAATTCTGAATACGAAGTGTTACAATTTAATTCCCAGAATATATCCATAAGAAATATATTGCCTTCCAAAGTAGTCTTCTTGTATAGTCGAGAACAGAAATCATTAGAACTGTGCCAAACTCGAATTTATTTCGTCAATGCAAAACGCATTTCCGAGCGTTATCTTTTAACTGTTCGTTTTGAATTTTCTTACTCATTTTTTCCAAGAACATGTCTTCTTTTATTTATATTTTTTAACGTTTCTCTAAACTGCTTATCTCTAATTTTATGCTTTCATGTTTTCTCAATTTTAGTTTCTCTAGATTTCAACCCTACAACAATCGCTCTTAATGGTGTCCAGGGGCATACCTTTTCATGAAAACTTGGAAGAAGGCGAAGTGAGGGCAGAAATGACACTATTGTACAATAAAGGATGTCAAACGTAAACTTAAATACAAAATACATAAGTAACAATCAGGTATCGGTAAGGAAGTAGGTAACATACTATTCCCAGTGTTACGAACACGTGGGCCATAGTGTGTTCCGTAAACTGTGGCCAGTCCCCCTGCATACGTTGTTACATCGAGCGCAGGACACTGGACTTCATAGCGTTTTCAATTAACTGTTCTAGAGTGCTCTCGTCTTATTTTAATCTTATGGAATAATAAGGGAAGAAAATATTCTGAGAGCGCTCTAGAGAAATTAACCGAAAACGCTATTAGGTTTGTGATTGTGGTGGGAGGTATTCGCTGACGTTTCAATTTTCGCCTCTGTCTAATAATAACATTGTTATGACTCAACTCCTAAGCTCAACTCTACTCAAGATAAAAATGTGATATAACTGGTGCGAAACGGCGACAATAATCAAGTTATGCACATCTGATCCAATGTAAGTGACTTTTTAAAATAGACTCAGTTCACCGTAAAACAATGAACTTTCCAAGCATATTACGTTTCGATCTTCTACAAAAATATTTTCTTATGTGTTTCAATGAATTCATATGTAGCAGAGCGTATCCCTTCATGCAGCAACCGTTTATGTAGCATTGAATACGAGCGAAAAAATTTTGCCGGGACGCATGTGGTGAAATGTTAATTGCCTGAATGTAAATCCAGCTGACCGTGGGCTGCGAACATTTGATGATCAGTAATGTAGGAGTTTTCTTGTAAAGTTGGATAGTAGTTGTAATTTACGCCAAAATAGGCAAGAATATGTTTCAAACAATTTATAGGTCACTTAAAAAAGGGGCCTACTGCTGGCCACACTATAGAATACCGCTCAGATGTATTTGATTTCTTTTTCATTTATACTTTTCTTAAAATTAAAGAAAAGTTAACAATCACTTAAAGTCCATTTGGATGGCTCGGTAGAGTAACTTACCCTTCAAGAACCACCCCAACTTGAAAATTTTAAATAGCATTCCTCTACTTGTGATACATGTTATTGAAAGCTGTTTCTCTACGGCATTTGTGTCTAGAAAACTACATAAACCGATCCAACATTTAATATAAGATTTAATGAAAATTACGAATTTAAAAATTTCTGTAGTTTTTCAATCATTCAAGAATCATTCAACCAAATTATTCTTTCTTAATGTCGTTGGAAAACTTGTTTCAAGACATTTTCAAGAATGTATCTCAAGTATAGGGGTCTCGTATGAAATATCAAATTTGGGGTAGCCGAAACCGGGTTAAGTCGGGGTGTATCGTCCTCTGCAATATTCTAGTTCCTCCATCAAACCACCTAAACGGTTTTTGTGATTTTGTGATTATTAATATTCTTCTTTGCGTTTTCAAAATTAACAAAAATTGTCACACTGTACGTATTTTATAGTGCAGTGGAAATATTTGATAATTACCCCACTCAGTAGACACTTTACTAACTTCACGTTTGTTATTTCATATTTTAGATGATGTCTACTGAACGAGAAAATCTGCCTAAATTAACCTGCTCCGTCTGTGAGAACTTGCTCTCAATTTACCCAATCTACGCCTACAATGCACAAGACGCCTTTGCTTTTATTTGCGGGCGATGTCCGTTAAATCGAGAAGAAACACTGCACCGTCAAATCGCTTATGAAAGTTCAGTACAAGATAAAACGTTTCCATGTAGATACTCCACAAAAGGATGCACCAGGAAACTATGCCCCGAAGATCTACAAGGTCACGAAAAGTACTGCGAAAGCAGGCCATGTGTCTGCCCATCCTTTCCAGCTAAGCTCTGTAAATGGACGGGAAAATGTAACGAATTACTTAATCACTACACGTTAGAACACGCATCACTGGTTTTGAACGACGCCAAAGAAATGGAATTAGAAATTAAACGCGGAATTGTAAATAGTTACCTGTGGCCAAGCAACAGTGACTTATTTCTAGTATATTTGAACGCAAGTTCCTTAGTTTTGATCTCATACTACGTTATAAGTTTGGTTAGTTCAAACTCTTACCAGATAGAATACAACGAAAACGAGAAAGTAAATCCAAATCCCATTGAGGACTTTCAGGAACTCAATTTCAAACCGAAGGTGGTGATAATGCAGAAAAATCAAACGTACGTCGTAAAAATAAGGAAAAGCACAAACGCAACGGTTAAGGGACAAATTAAAATCCCCAAATTACCTCAAATGTACGAGAACATGCTAAAACGAATGCAATGTCCAATTTGTAGAGAATTCATGCAACCGCCAATTACAAATTGTCCAGCAGGGCACAGTTTCTGCGAAACTTGCGCAGTTAAAACTACGGGATGTCCTATGTGTCAAGAACCGATGCCTTGGGGGCATAATTCCGACCTCGAGGATTTACTTGGGATCATCATTTATCCTTGTCAAAACCGAGAGTTTGGTTGCCCTGTGGCCCTGTGCTGTAACGAGATCGAAATTCACGAACAAAATGATTGCTTATTTAAGCTTCTCACATGTCCTTTCGACAAGTGCTCTTGGCAGGATAGACAGACGAAGTTCGTAGAGCACTTGCAAAGCGACCACCAGGCTCAAGGTAAACCATTTGTTTCTCCTGTGTCATCACCGCAGTATCATCAAGGTGTTATTGACCATGACGATAACATATTTTACATCGAGCATAGATATCGCGTGTTCAACTAAGTTTTACTTCTAGTGAGCTTTGAAAGCAAAACTTGTTGTTTGAGATTAGTGCTGTCATGCAATCACGAATTAAATATATCCAAACACCATCTATTTTCCGTCTGTTTCGGAAGTAACTTTCAACCACGAAAGCTTTGTAGATATAACGTGCATGTCTGAGATACCGCAATCGGCGACATTTCAAAATTATATATGTCAGTTTTGTCAGATTTACGTTTTGCTTATTCTCTCACATCTCATACTCTCATCACCAATATATTTTAGAAACGGTGAAAAAATTGATGGTTTTTGGACTTATTTAACACGTAACGCGCTGTGCATAGTTATGTGTTCAAATTATTAAGAAGTGTCATTTGGAGTTGATTTGAATAAAAGTTCAGAATACGAAGTGTTACAATTTAATTCCAGGAATGTATCCATAATAAATACACTTCTGGACAAAATTAAGGGACCACCAAATAAACTTGAAATAACTTTTCCAATTTACAAGTTATTTTTAATTGACTTTTCACATGTCATAAATTGACGTTTATTAAACACAATTAAAATAGTTTGCCATGAGACAATTAACAATAGCAAGGCATTCTCTGCTAGGAAACGAAAAGTCAACAAAAATACCTAATTGTTGACACCTTTTTAAGTCATTTAATTAATAAAGCGTGCTTTTTGTTTCGGAAAATGAGTGAATTTGTTTGCATTAAGTTAATTAAATATATCTAAACGCCATTGTAGACCAGAAGAAGTATCCTAAATGATTATTCTTCTTCGTGAAGGATATTCACAGAGAGAAGTTGTTGGAATTGTTGCGTATTTCGTTTAAATTAAAACACACAACTACTTTATTGTATTAAAGGTTGTATTTTACTATTTTACTACAATTGTATTAACAATATCATGCTGGTTTCTAAAAGCGTGTTTACAGTCGCCATGCTTTTTCGTATGTGTTCGTTTTGCACATGCGCACTTTTTAGTCAGGTCGGATGCATAACAGTATGTGTTCGTTTTGCACATGCGCACTTTTGTTCCAGGTCGGATACGTAACAGGAATTCTAAAAACCAACAAATCTGAGGTACAGAGGGCCGCAGCACGGTTTAGAAACACTGGTAGTTTCAAAAGAAGAAGGACAAGGTACTAAAAGAAAAGCAACAAGCAGAGAAGATCGCTTTATCAAACTTCAGAGTTTAACAAAGCGGTTTGTAACATCTCGTGAATTAAAAAATGAAAAGAAATTTCTACCAAAACAGTAAAAAGAAGACTAAAAGAAGTCAATTTGTTTACTAGAAAACCAGCAACCGGTCCAACTCTCACAGCTACGCACAAAAGAAATCGCTTAAACTTTTGTCAAAATCATTAAGGTTGGGGCGAGGGGCAGAGTGAAACTCCGTTTTGTTTTCGGACGAGTCCAGATTCCTTCTAAGCAGGAATGATCGCCGTGCTCTTGTCATACGAAGACCAGGCGAGCGATTTGAACCGTGTACCATTCGAGAATTTGACAAATTTGGTGGGGGGTCCGTAATGGTTTGGGATGACATACAATTTAATGGTCGTACAGAATTGGTTTTGATACAAAATGGGTCGCTAACAGCAATAAGATATAGAGACGAAATTATTGTACCCCATGTTCAACCATTTGCCGAAAATTTCAGGAATGGATTCATTTTTACGCAAGACAATTCCAAACCTCATACAGCTAACATTGTCACAGCTACGTTGAGAGATGCAAATATCCAAAGTTTGGAGTGGCCTACCAAAAGCCCTGATCTCAATCCTATTGAGCATCTCTCGGATCAATTGGGCAACAAAATTAAAAACGCACCGAGACCACCAATAACACTTGATGAGCTCTCTAACATGCTTGTTTAAGAATGGGAACAGATACCTCAAGAAGGTATACGAAACTTAATCTCAAACATGCCAAGAAGATTAGCAGTGTGTATTGCTGAAGAGGAGGGTATACACGCTATTAATAATTTTAGTTTTGTTAACTTGTTACAAATTAGGATATAAGTCCATGAGAAGATCGATGGTATTTTAAAAATTTAAAGTATTTTAAAGTTTGTTAAATTTAATAACCCTTAAATCAACTAAACTGTAAGGAAACACTTAGATTTATATATTTATTCGTTTCATTAAATTTCGTTATCTTGTTTTAAATTTATTTTGGATTTTACTGGTGCTCCGTTAATTTTGTCCAGAAGTGTAGGTATATTGGTTTCCAAGTAATCTTCTTGTACAATCGAAACCAGAAACCATAGAAATGGGACAAATTATATTTTCTTTCGTTAATGCTAAACAAATTTCCGAGCGTTCTCTTTTAACTGTTTGTGGCCAATATGTGCGATGTATACGATGTTTCCACATCTGAAAGCATATTGTTTTGAATTTTCTTACTCATTTAATCAGAGGACACATTTTCTTTATTTCTTCCCATTTTTGTCAAACTTAAGTACCTCTTCTCTTTTGATTTCACTTTTCCCTGCTACTTTTTGCATTCCCTTTTTCCTAGTTCAACTTGATCTGTTCCTTTTTTCTTCACTGAGTTCATAGGTTTCAAAAACTTTCTTTACCACGCGTCGTTCGTTCACTTTTTATTTATGATTTCTAGCGTTTCTCTAAAGTGCTCATTTCTAATTTTATGCTTTCTTATTGTCTCAATTTTTTTATTTCATGTAGTTTGGAAAGCAGTTAAAAATCTAGAAATATTCAACAAGCATCAAGGATCTGCAGCCAGTGACTCAGAGCATCTGCACTGTCCCGATAATAAAGGAGACAGAAATTGCAAGATAATCTGTACAGCTGATATAAAAGGATAAGAAGAGCGGAGAGTTGTTTTTCCTTTGCTCTTGTTTTATGGACGAGTTTTCTGAAACAAAAAAAGCGAGAGCAAACTACTATTTAGGAAGTCTTCCGACATTAACTCGTGCCTAGCTGCAATGCTCTTCTATTTTGATTGATTTGAAATTTGATATTTAGTGACGTTCGAGCAAAGTTTGCATTCGAAATAATCACAGAAATATCCGAGAGATTTCTTAATTTTCCATAATTAATATTAGAGGGGTATGTTTATACTTTCATACAAAATAAAGTAATACTTTTCTTTAAGTGTTATAATTGCACTTAGAACAACTAGTGATATTTTCCAAACTATGGTGAAATTGCAGTTGATACTCATCAGCTGCACTTTACTAATTTATTAGTCGTTACCGAAGGGCGTTAAACAACAATTACTAATAGCGTGATTTCGGGAATGTTGTCTGCTCTGTACCTACTTTGGGTTTTCTAATTCGATGAGTTTGATAAAATAGAACGGACAAGCAGGTGAACTTAAAAATTTCAGACGCTGTCGCTCACTCCAGTGTTTACAAATTTTAAAATTATAACCTTGATGACTCAACTCTACTCAAGATAAAACGTGATAACTAGTACGGATATGAAGCAGTTATCAAGTTATGTGCGTCTGATCTTAATGTAAGTGGAGTTTTTTTTTTTCTGTATTCTTATACACAAGTAGACATAGTAGTGTAACTAGGGTTCATGAGAACCCAATGCTAATTATTCGTAGAACCCCAAAAGATAAAGGTGGTTCTTAAGTCAACAGACGATGCCCAATTTTACTCTCTGATCGGCGCGCTTATTTTTAGATTGTAGGGTAATTCCCCAATTCTACGCAACACTATGTAACACATGTATTTGTTAAATACGTCACTAAGTAGACATTACCCTAGCTCTACCATTCTTATTTCATTTTGTAGATGATGTCTACCGATCGAGAAAATCTGCCTAAATTAACCTGCTCCGTCTGTGAGAATTTGCTCTCAATTTACCCAATCTACGCGTACAAAACACAAGATACCTTTGCTTTTATTTGCGGACGATGTCCGTTAGATCGAGAAGAAACATTGCACCGCCAAATCGCTTACGAAAGCTCAGTGCAAGATAAACTGTTTCCATGTAGGTACTCCACAGAAGGATGCACCAGGAGACTGTGCCCTGAAGATCTACAAGGTCACGAAAAGTACTGCGAGAGCAGGTCATGTGTCTGTCCATCCTTTCCAGTTAATTTCTGTAAATGGACGGGAAAGTGTAACGAATTACTGGATCACTATACATCAGAACACTCATCACTGATTTTGAGCGACGCTGAAGAAGTGGAATTAGAAGTTAAATGCGGAATTGTAAACAATTACCTGTGGCCAAACAACGGTGACTTATTTCTAGTATATCTGAAGAACGCAACTTCCTCAAATGTGATTTCATACCACGTTATATGCTTGATTAGTTCCAAATCTTATCAGGTAGAATACAACGAATATGAGAAAGTACCTCCTACTTCCATGGAAGATTTTCAAGTATTCAATTTCAAACCGAAGGTAACGATGATCAAGCAGAAGGATCAGACATACGTTGTAAAAATAAGAAAGAGCACGGACGCAACGGTTAAGGAACAAATTGAAATCTCTAAGTTACCACAAATGCTCGAGGACATATTAAAACGTATGCAATGCCCGATTTGTAAGGAATTTATGCGACCGCCCATTACAAATTGTACAACAGGGCACAGTTTCTGTGAGTCTTGCGCACTTAAAACTACGGAATGTCCTACGTGTCAGGAACCGACGCCATGGGGGCGCAACTTCGCCCTCGAAAATTTACTTACGAACACCATTTATCCATGTAGAAGCCGAAAGTTTGGATGCCCTGTGACCCTGTGCTTAAAAGAGATAGAAATTCACGAGCAAAATGATTGCTTATTTAAGCTTGCATGTCCTTTCGACAAGTGCTCTTGGCAAAACAGACAGACGAAATTCATAGAGCACGTGCAAAGTGACCATCAGGCTTACTACATCAAAGGTAAACCATTAGTTTTTCCTGTATCGTCACCGCAGTATCATCAAGGTGTTATTGACTATGATGATAACATATTCTACGTTGAGCATAGATTCGATGGTATATTCTATTCGTGTTCTGCAGGACTTGTAGGGCCTGGTAAAAATTCTAATGGTTATGAATTTGAATTTCATATGCGTGATCCAGATAAAGATCGTGAGACCTTGGTTTTGCGAAGAAAGTGCGTATCAGGGAAAGACTTTCGACTGTTTGATTATTTTGCATCAACAGCGTTAATTGCTTTCAATATACAGTGTGTCGACAACGTGCAGTTATATGTTCAAATTATTAAGAAGTGATTTAATTTAAATAAAAATTCAGAATATGAAGTGTTACAATTTAATTCCCGGAATGTATCCATAATAAATATATTGCCTTCCAAGTAGTCTTTTTGTACAGTCGAGAACAGATATCAAAAGAAGTGTGCCAAATTCGATTTTGTTTCATTAATGCTAAAGAAATTTCCGAGCGTTTTCTTTTAACTCTTCACGACTGCACATACATGTTTCCATTTCTGAAAGCAAAATATATGTAAAATTGTTTTAAATTTGTCTTACTCCACGTAATCCAGCACATATCTTTTTTAATTTTCTTCATTTTTGCCAAACTTAGCACCTCTTCCCTTTTGAGTTCTCTTGCCTTTGCAATTTCTGGCATTCCCTTCTTCCAAGTTCAACTTGATTTTTTCCTATCTTCGCTAGTTCATAGGCTTCATATACTTTCTTTACCATGCGTAGTTCGTTCACTTTTTATTTGTTTTCTAACGTTTCTCTAATGTGCTTTTTATAATTTTATCGTTTTCTTGTTTTCCCAATGTTTTGTTTCATGGAATTGGAAAAAAAAACAACAAGGATCAAATATTTGGAGCTACTGGCTCAGGGCGTCTGCAATATTCCGATAACAAAGGAGACGAAATTGCGAGAAAACCTGCACAGCTGATATGAAAAAATAAGAAGTGAGATTGCGATGGAAGAGGTAAGTGGTAGGAAAGATGGGAATGGAAATGAGTAAGGAAAGATAATCCGCGCGGTTCTGATAATAAGGGACGCAGAAAACCAGCAGTACAAGTTGATACAGAAGGATGTGGAGAACAGTGGATGGTAATACACGACAAAAATGGAAGGTGAAGCATGGAGAAAACTGAAGGAAAGAGGGGAATAGCAAACGGAATGGATTGTGGTTAACGAAAAAGAACTAAAGAAAATAGAGAGAGAAAGAGCAAAAAGGAGGAATTTTGAGGAAAACTCATCGTTAGTTTGTAACCAGCAGTCACGTTCAAAACTATGCATTTTTAAGAGTTTTAAATTTGCTAGAGCTATTGAGATCGATCATTACTTAGGTGGACAATTACTTTGAGACACATCGGTTTAAATGAACGGAATAAAGCAAACTTCATCAACACCTGTTGTTTTTTTCGAACATTACAGATGAATGCTGATAAATTCGTAATCACTATTAATAAGCAGGTTATCATACAATTTCGTGCAGAACCCAATTGTTATCTTGGTGGACTACATCCAGGGGCGATTCACAGACCAACAGCCTCATTCTAAATCTGGATCTAGTCTAACACAACCTAATTGCAAGGCGGCAAACGTGTCTGGCTCGTCGAGTTAATCAATGAACACTCCAGCATGTGGCATGTTGAAAGTCGGCCAATGGCACTTGCGCTGGAAATCTGGTGACTCCGAACCGCCAATAAACACGCACTCCTCGTGTTGGCCGCCAATGCCAAGTTCATACGGTACTGATAAACTGCGCGCCTAGTAAAAATTTGTTTCGGAAGGAAATCCACAGGTACGAGATTCAGGGCCGAACTGGGCTAAATGTAGGGCTGTGGTGCAGAAAAAATGAGGCACAAAGTTCACGGTCGCGTGTACGATGACCGATTAGGCTAATCGCAGTTGAGTTTGTTTACATCAGGTTCAGATTATACTAAATATATATGTATAATTCTTTCGTAAGACTACCAGAAAAAATGTGTGGAATGATGTAAGACTGTTTTTCGCGAAACTTGATTTGGGTTAGCTCAAAAATTCCCAATTTCGCCTTATTCTACAAAGAAGAGCATGCCTTTCATTTCTCCTACTTTTTGACCTTAAACATCACTTTTGGTATTGTTTTTAAAAGAATTAACTGTCCTTTGTTTATAGAATTAAAAAATGGAAGCAAGTCTCCCAAAAAAAATTGTTTTCATTCAAGTAAAAGTGTATTCACCTGGCTTGTAATACATACAATTTTATTTCGATCAAACCTTTCAGTATTTCAAGATAATCAAGAGAATTGTTTAAAAATACAAAACCAATGTAAACAATGACATAAAGAAATGTCCATTACGTAGTAGCACAGCGCAAACAAAGTGTTGCCTCATATGAAACATGACCAAAGTGTTACGTCATTCATTTTCTTCAATAGTGGAGAGGTGATATTGATAATTGATATTGCGGTGTGGACAAACACTACAGCAAGTGAACGATTTTGACATTTAATTCCATTGTGGAAGTCGTATTGCTGAAAATTTGCAGAGTTATTATAACCTATTGAGATAAAACCAACGGTAGGAAGCCAAGATGGTCAAGAAATGAGTGATCCCATTCTTCTCACCAAAATCAAAAAGTTACGCAAGCAATCATCTGCAGCCGAAAACCAAGACAGCAGCAAGGAAAGGTCCCATCTTTCCTTGCAAAAACCAAAAAGCTCCACAAACAATTATTTGCAGAGTAGACTATCTTTTGGAATGAACCAAGTGCTTCGAAACACCCAAGTAGTTTATTCTAAAAGATAGTCAGCGCAGTTTTCTCTGCAAATTGTCATTTCTGGAACTTTTTAGTTTTGGTGGGGAAACCTGGGGTCACTTCTTGGTACAGATCTATAAGGAATCATCTGCAATCAAATTCAGACGATGTGGATTTCTGAATCTAAGCGTCACTTTGCAGTAAGGAAAGGCTCGGCCCCATAATGCAATCAACAGTTACAATCACTTAAGAGTTACACTTCCTTTGTGTTTCACATTTAACATAATCGTCAGATCTCGTCCCAAGTAAAGAGGAGATAGAAACGAAGACCTTTAGATCTATTGAAAAAGGAGGTAGATAAGGTACCAACGCTCTTTCAAGGTATTGGAGCGCAATAGATGAAGTTATGTACCATTTTTGTTTGACTCTCCATCGTAATTCTTCAGAATTTTTTCAAAATATCTGTTCACTTCACGTTGTCTTCTTTACAACTTGCAGAGATACCTTGCCCAAGAACTATCCAACAAATTTGATTTTCCTCGATTTGGCGATTGTTTTCTTCAAGTAGTGAACATCATTTACTTTTCGTTTTTAGAAAAAGAATTTAAGGCACTCGCAATATCTTACTTTTTGTTTTACGTTAATTTTTAAGCAACTATTGCCCGAATTTTTTCTCTGTCCTAAAAATGGGCAAAGAATAAAAGCTTTTTTTCTATTTCAAAATGAACTGGCCAAAGAAGTTGCCCGAAACAGTAAATAACGCAAACAAATGCGTAATAAAGGGACTTTAGTTGCTGCTTTAATTTAAATACAATAGAGTTAGAACCTCGAGGAATGTGCTGACGTAAGTAAGTGTAGCGTGGATGTTTTTCTTCCGAAATTGGAATTATGACACCACGTTCGTTTTTTTACGTCACATTTTTCAAAATAAAACATCCTGTTTGCAAATTCAGTTAGAAGCAAATGAAAACAACACATTTTAAGCATGCAAATTAATTTCAAATAAACTTATAAAAACTAATTTATAAAACTGAGTTAATTTCAAATAAACCTGTTGAAAACTACTGTTTCCATAAATTGCACAAACCTTGAGCGAAATTGAATTTGTCCAATACTCTTTTTCGTTTCTATTAAATTTTAAAAGTTAAATTCACGTTCCAAAGTTTTTATTTAATTTATTTAAATTAATTCTGCGAGCAGGTAGTCACTTTATGTTAATTTTGTTTATTCATTAATTTCTTTCAATTTATTTTTAATTTAAATTTTATCTACTTCCCTAATAGTTGCAATAATATTTCAGTAACTCTTTTTGGTTTTTATTTTCGATTTATTTAAGTTATTTTATGAATAATTTTGTCTCTCTTTCTCTGATTTTATAAACTGACGTTTTTCTTCACTTCCAAGAGTTTCCTTAATTGAAAATTGAAATAAATTTAAATCTATTTTATTGTTGAATGTTGTTTTTTGCCTGGTTTCGTTGAATTGCACTTGTATTGTGTTTTCTTTGCCTTTTAAGTCTTACTTTAGTAGTTATTTCAATTTTTGAAGAAATTATGCGTTCAATTTATGTAATTTATAAATGAATGTAGACATCATTTACGTTTCATGATGTGGATTCGTCTGCTAAATCCGTCTCTGGCGCACCTTCACACCGAAAACATTTCATTTGCCAATAAATATGAGAGCGCATTTTTTTTTTCAAAACACCCACTTGACCAGTTCTTGGCCAACCTGCATGCAACCTAAATTTAAATGTTACACGCACAGTTCAGCATAAACCGGTGTCAAAGATCACCCAGTCCTAAAATAAATCGAATCCAAAATCGAAAATCGAAATTCCCGTCGCGCCAAATCCACGGTTCATCGACCACCACCAAGTAAAATCAAATTAAATTCAACTTACCCAGTAGGTTCCCAATGTTTACGTTTAGTGCTGGCTCATAACCTCACTGAAAAGTGGCCCTTCGTCCCTATCGAGCGGCCGTGTTAAGGACTCATTCGGTTCACCGATGAAGGACCCTCTTCCTCGCGAGCACTCATTTTCGCATGTCGTTCGCACGCTGGCTTGAAAAAATGCCCCGACATTAATATTCAAATTTGAATCGCTAGCTACCCATTGTGTTGCACTTAAAACGCGTGTTGCTTGACCTAAACACGGAACCGTGGTGGGGAATTGACGGAGTTGAAAACGGGCATCGGTAAATTCCGCAACCATGTACACTGAGCTAGACTCAGCTTGCCTCTCGTCTTTAACAATATGATGCAGAACTCAAAGAGAATCCTTTTTGGCCTAGAAAGGGCATTTATGTACAGTAATGAGCACATATATTCCTCCAATCAGTAATAAAATTGTTTGAAAATAAATCTTTTAAAATATTGACATTTACAAGTTTTGTAATGATCAGTATATTTTTGTGGTAGGTTTCTATTATCTGCGGTAAATGGCAAATGCATTTAATTTGATCGAATACCGATAGTACTGTTAAATTAATAGTTACATATAACAGAATTATTTTCTTTTGTGTTTTCTTTGACATTTTTTGAGAAAATGTTAATATCACTCACCTAGTTATAAGAGTGCAGTACTTTTTGTTTAACCGGAAATAATAAGAATATAAAAAAATAGCAACTCTTTTGCCAAATAAAAATATTTAGAAAAAATGAAATATCTTCCAAGGAACTAAAATGAAAAACACGAAATCATTTTCTGAAAATCTGTTGAAGAGTAAAAGCGCAGTAATTCATTGGCCTGCGAATTTCCGCAGTCAAAATAAAGTTTTTTGGCGGAGACGCTGTTAACCAGTGGCGTAACATGGTTATAAGATGCAATAAAAACTAATTACAACTCATTTAAAAAGTTATTGTTGCTGAGAAAATGAAAGTTATAAACTATTTAATATTGGCCATTTTGTGTGTCTGCGTTTTCATTTTCTTTTTGTTTGTTTTTACTTTTCTTCCAATTTTCATCCGATTAACATTTGTACAATAATTTCGTTGTATAATTTTTAACGCAATCATATCGGAAAAAGCGTCATACGATAGCGAAATGTCGAGAATCGTGCGAATTTTATCTGTGAATGATAAGATTATAACAATATTTTGATTTTGGTTATCATTTTGTAAATCATTGCCAAGATTTGTATTGAATCTATGAATTGTCGTGTTTTGTTTTTATTTCTTTATTCATAATGAACCGATTGTCTTTTGTTTTTATTTTCAGTAGATATACACAATGTGCCGCTCTATAAAAGTTTTTATTGTCCGCACGGGCTGTGCAGAAATTATTATTGATATCCCTACGACACCCCACGAAATCGAAAATATAGTCTCTCACATAAAATCCAAATACACGGAAGACCACTACAATATAAATACCAGACTCCTCAAAGAAATAGCCCCAGCTATATCATATTCTTTGTCAGTGATAGTTAATTCCTGCCTCACTACCGGTATTTTTCCTAAAAACCTAAAAATTGCAAAAGTTTTTCCCGTACACAAAAAAGGCTATCCTGAAGAACTATCCAATTATCACCCCATATCCATTTTACCTGCTCTGTCTAAAGTAGTGGAGGAAGCAATCGCCAGAAGAATTCTACATTTCGCCAACAAACATAACCTCGTGCATGGTAGACAATTTGGCTTCAGGAAAGAACTGTGTACGGCATCGGCAATCCAAAAGTTCATTGGTTTCATTTTAAACGCCTTGGAAGAGCATGAATATTGCGAAGCCCTCTTGGTAAATTTAACTAAAACTTTTGATTGTATGCCTCATGACGAAAATGGATCAATATGGATTTAGAGGGACAGCTTTAAAACTAACATCTTCCTATTTGAGCGACCGTAAATAATATGTGGAAAAGCTTGGTGATAGAAGCACACTAATGCCAGTCACGCGGGGTATAGCGCAAGGTTCGATACCGGGTCCTCTCTTCTTTATCCTTTTTATGAACGACTTCCCTTCATACATGGAAAACTTTACGGTTCTGTATGCAGACGACACCATGGTATTACACAGAAGTAAGAATCTTGATGCAATCGAATAAATGTCTGCAACCTCGTTAACAAAATTAACGGACTGGTTCAACTCCAATGAGCTTTGCTCTAATAATGAGAAAACCGAAAAAAAAATCAAGAAGAATGGACCCATCAAAATAAAATCCATTAAATACCTTGGATTCCAAGTTGATTCACGGCTGACTTGGAAGCGCCATACCAAAGAACTCGGAACGCAATTAGCTAGAAGTATTTACGCAATAAGAAGGATTGGCCATATTGTGAACAAAACAGCAGCTATTAGCGCGTATTATTCTCTTTTTTACTCCTACGACATCCTTTTTTAGGGTAGATCTTCGGGCGGCTCAGACATCCTTCTGCTCCAGAAGAAAGCAATCAGAACTATAGCTCACTTCCTCAAACAGCCTACTGCAATCATTGTTCCGGAAGTACAAGATACTAATCTTTCCTAGCGTTTATATTTACCATCAACTGCTCGTAACAAAAAAAGCCTTGGAGATCTACCGGTGCAACGAAGTCGACACTTATATCCTATCCGAGAAGCTGACAACCTTCTGATACCTTTTAACCGTCTTGTTATCTCTGATATAAAATCTGATGGGCTTAGGATGTTTAATAAATTCCCTGTAGATTTAAAAATGCTGCCGCTGGTGAGCTTCAAGAAGAAAATCAAAGAATATCTTCTGGAAAAAGCTTTTTACTCGATTGAAGAGTTTTTCCTCCAAAAATTTGCTTATTAATTCTCAATTTAATCTGTTAAATTTTGACTTGTATTGTTTTCAGTACCTAAACAAAATTATTATTATTAAATTATTATTATTATGATTGCCTGTCATGACTTTTGCTTATAACAGTTTATAAATAAAAGGTAGCTGTCTCTTATCCGTCAAATTTTTCTTTTTTTTTTTAGAGAATCCTTCAGAGTTAGGAAATTCTTGTTTGTTTCCTTTTAAATTGTTTCATTCATGGTATTTTGTTTTTCATTTTTCATTTTAAATTACATTCTAAGCATTTACTTTTTTCCTTAATTGTTTTAATTGTATTTAAAAACCCTGCAGAATTTTTAAAATATTTTCAAAACTTCTTTTTTAAATTTCTATGCCTAACGATTCGGTGAAACGATCGTTTTTTGTTTTTTGTTTTGCGTTTTCACTTTATCTTTTATTTTCAAGAGATGTTTAGAATTAACCAATTTTGGTTGTCGTTGTTTTTACTTTTGATTCGCAATGGAAAATACTTTTTTCTGCGATTTCTCATCGTCTTTAAAAAAAAGATTCCTGATATTCTTTATTTGCTGTGATGATTTTTCTTGTTTTCTCTCTCTTTTATATTTTGTTTTGTCCTATCTAATAAAATTTTAAAAAAGAGTTACTTCACCTGACACCTTTAAACTCGTTCACTTATCTACGTTTTGCTCATAATTAAAACATTAATCTCCACCCACGATAATTTTTACATCCGTAGATACGTATTTTGGTAGCCAAGCGATAATCTTCTGTACACACACTAGCAAGTTAAAAGCACAGTGCTTTTAACGGATATAAAAAATTTTGTGGGCGGAAATTAATTTTTGAATTATTTCTTAAACCACAGTCTACTTTACTATTTTTTAGTTTATTTTTACGTTTTGCTCTATCGGTTGACAGAAATCCTCTACCAATTCCTGCAACGAAACGTAGATAAGTAAGTTACGTTAAAGGTAATTGTTACTGTTAAATAAATTTCATTCCTGACTGACAAGACCAACAGCAGCAGCAGTAGCAGCATCACCACCAACAGCAGCCCTGAAGAAGTTCTTCTGCAACGAAGAACGAAACGTCGGCAGTGAAGAAATCCGAGACACGCGATTCCGTGTAAACGATGATATTTTAGATCATTTTCTGAGCGAAGCTTCAGTCTTCTGAAGTCTTCTCCTTATTCATAACAAACTTGTAATTACTAATTTTAAATCGCTTTTCAATCAATATTGTGTTCCCTGTCAAGATTAATAAAAAAATTTGAAGCAGTTGTTAAATGATAGGAGTATTAAAAAAAAATTTGTTGAATGTTTTCATATTCTTACATCGATAATTTGGATTTTTGTTATAAACAACGTTCAATCACAAAGTTTAATTGACAACAATTTTTCCCTATTTTAATATCTTGTGTACGTTTAGTTTCTTATCTAAAAATATGTCATTAATTTTATAATTTTGTCGATAGTAATATTACGATCGGGGTTAAATATTTTTACAAAACCAAAAGTCTTTAAAAATTACAGCAAAAGGAATCTTGCGCCTTTTTGCATACTTTCTCAATGCTCCTGAATCTTTTGATAAGTCCTAGATGATAATTTTTTCAATAAACCAAAATTTTTTAAGGTACAGAGTTCTGATGAAGCCCAATAAGGCCGAAATACATGTATAAACTCTTTCCTAACACTTTCTATACTGCCAGTTACACAATTTTAATTAATTTTGATAATTTTTAGAGTAAAATAATTATTAAATATTTAATAAAAAAAAATATAGGAATTAAGGTCGGTATAGATTAGAGTATAGTCTGTAAAATACAGAATTTTTTTACCCATTTCTCAATTTCTTCTACAATTTAGGTTATTTTTTTTAAGAATTTAGAATTACTTTAAAAAGAAATTCTCGTTTCTATCTTGTCATAAACTATTAAATTTGTTTAAACTGGCCCAGGACTAACTCATTCCCCTTTATAACTTATTCACTTCGTTCCTTAGTCGAACGAACATATCTACCAAACCAATTAACTCAAAATGTCAGACCAAGTCTAAAAGATATCAATTAAGTAATTAGAGGAGATCCCTCGTAATTACCAAATTTCATAAAAAATTCGTTTAACAAAGCATTCACTTACACGACAAAAGAAAAAAAGTTGGCTACAGTTTTTCCGTAAATAATATCAGTCTATTTTTTGTTAATAAATAACCAGCAACAAATACTATCTTAGATTTCTTGTAATCTTTAGATATTTTGGACTATTAACTTTCCTGTATGTATATAGTTGACCTCGTAAGAGAATCATCAATTTTTAAAATTTATTTGGTGACAAATTTTAGCCTAGTTTTTTTTTACTTTTAATCGGCACCTAATTGCTGGATATTATTTCGTCTAATTTCTAAGCGAAATGAAGTCACATTCTTGTAGACCCAATTAATGTCTTCGACGTTGTAATTCCTCTAAACACACTTAATCGTCCTGTCTATGAAGAGTGGCCAAAATCACGTTAGCGCTCACTGTCACACTTACGAAGCCTCTTAGAAATCAGGACGGTGAATCGAGCGGTCCTGCAATTATCCTTAATGATGCAGAGAGAACAAAATCCGCATTAGACGAACGACAATGTGCATTACCATTCACAGCGCCTTATGGTACAGTTCTTCGCTCTGATTATGCTCAAGCAAGTCTGTCACATATACGACCTCAGACGTTTATCTTTCTTCGCACCTCGGTTTTCGCCCGGTGCTCAAACCGAGCTCGTCTTCAGCATCGTTTGGTGCTTAATTGCTGTGATTAACGACCCTCAAAACAGACGATATGTCTAACAAACTCGTGCTGGGATTTCTGGTTTTATTGCAAAACGTCAGGTTAGTTTTCGTCATCGATCGTCTTTATTTACCAGCAGATCGAAGTGTTCTTGATCATCACAGAAGTCCATTCGGCCTACAACATCGCAGAAGTGATTTTGAGCACATACAAGACAGAGATCCCAGGAGAAGCTTTGGACTTTACAATGTTCAAACTGGAGATGAATTCTACATGAGCGATTTTGTGATGAGGCCCAAACTTAAGACGAAGTACAACAACAACGCCCATAAGATCGATTTTGAATATTCACCGACAGGATTTCCCTCAATTAACAGCACAGATCCACCAACGGCCACCAAAAACGACTGCCCAAAACAAAGTACGAAAAAGCAGACGAGCACCAATAATAACAACAACAAGAAGAAACAAGTGAGGCAGCCTAACAGCAAAAACAAAAAACAACCTGCCCAAGCCATGGCCATTAAGGGCGGCCAAAATAGAAGAAGATGCGTGAGAAAGAAGCCCAACGGAATCAAAATACTCGTCGCTTGTAGTAATCAACCTAATGAGATCGTTCAGAATTCTGCAAACAAAAACAGAAATTGCAGCAAGACAGCTAAAGGCAAACTAAATTGTTCGCCGCCAAATAAAAACCGTGTTGTCACCACCAAAAATCCGAAGCTCCAAAAAATGCGAGGCAAGCAGGGCAACAAGAAAAACGTTAATAAACCCCAAGCACCAAGTCAAGGCAGTTCAAAAACGGTTCAAAATTACGCCAAATTCCAAGCCGAACCCGAACGGAACAAAGGAAAAATTGAAATCGTCGGAGACGTAATCAAGAAGTATTTGGATCGACTTAAACAAAAATTTTACGGGATTCGTGGAGGCAAGAAAATGACCGAGGAGGACGCACGGAGCGACGTGGAGAATAGAACCATCAAATTATCCAACAACCTTTTGAGTTTGTTCACCGTCATGCAAGTCCATAACTTCAAGTGCGTGGCGACCAGCGAATCTGGTAATTACGATGGTAAGTGTTACTACGCTGGCCAGTGCAAGAAACTGGGTGGAACTGCTCTGGGGGAATGCGTCAATGGATTCGGAGTTTGCTGCGTTTGTAAGTAGCCAAACCTACAGCATGATTTGTAAATCTTTAATTATTTGCATTGCATTGGTAGTCATTAACACCTGTGGGGGAGTAACAGGTCAGAATTGCTCGTATTTTGAAAGCCCGGGATATCCCAGCTACTTCCCGATTACAAATACTCCGGCGACTGAATCAAATACCATCGAGGTAACCACCATCGATCCACGGCTGGGTACAACCGAAGAGGAGGAGACTACTGAAGAGTTTACTGAGGAAACTACTGAAGAGTTCACTGAGGAACCAATTGGTGATGATTTCTCAGCCCAAACGACGGAAGCTTTCGTCCCGGATCCCCGGAACAAATACAAGGAGTACCAACTTTCGAGAGATGGGGACGTCGCAAACGTCTTGGCTTGCTCCTATCGAGTCTATAAGATATCGAACGACGTTCAGCAAATGCGAATAGACTTTATTGATTTGGAAGTAAGTTTTAATCTAAAAATTTGAGCGTCGAAACTTTTCGGAATTTTAGCTGACAGGACCAACCGATGGAGAATGCGTGGAAGAAAAATTGGTGATAACCGGCCAGAACTTGAACACGGCGATTCCGACTTTGTGTGGCTATAATTCCGGGCAACATGGTGAGCTTTAAGGAAAAATGCTGCGACTTTTTCTACGATTGGGTTTTCCGTTGCAGTGTACGTGGATGTTGCTTCTTTAAATGGGCCTTTGCAGATATCTGTGTTGGCTAATACTGCGAGTAGTAAGCGATTTAAAATACGAATCTGCCAGTTTTCTTCGCCTTGCAGCAATTCGCTGAATTGCCTGCAGTATTACACCGGGGTCCAGGGTGTTATATCAAGTTTTAATTATGAGAGGGCAGCTACGTTTGGTAGAAGCAATCCTGAATATTTGGTAAGTATTTCTATGGCAAGATGATTAGCAAAATTTGCTACACTTTGAAGATTTTATGAAATGAAATCTAGGGACATTCGATAATCCACATCAAAGATTTAGGGCGCTATTTGGTTACAACGTTTAAAGTTCGCGCTGACGAATATCGAACTGTAATATAAGTTGCATAGACGTCAGGGTATGTTCAAACCATCCTCTTGGCTATGTTGATGTATTTTTACATGTTGCTTCAAATTTACTACTTACTATTGCGTATTTTTGGAATGTTTGCGCTTTTTCGTGATTTTTACTTTTACTGTAAGTGATAATGAAAAGTAAGCAAAATAATTAGGCGGAAATCAAAAAGAATTGGTCTGTCAGGTGTGGGGTTCGAACCCACGCTCCCTGTTGGGAACCAGAGCTTAAATCTGGCGCCTTAGACCGCTCGGCCAACCTGACTCGTACCAACAACATTTTCAGGAAATTATATAACTTTTTAATTTTGTAATTATTTTTATACTTATACTCTGTTCTACATTATAGTGTAGTGTAGTGTATGGATATTACCATCCAAAATTAGAAAAACGGAAATATCAAAGAAGACATAATTTTATTAACACTACCATAAGTTTACTTTCAGGGGCTTTTCGAGATTATTACTTAAATATTGTTTTTAAAATAAATTTTTCAAAATTGGGGATTCATTTCTATTGCAGTACCCGTCAATGTATTCTTTGTAATTTATATGACATTAAGTACTAGGTAGTTAAATCGATTATATAGTTTAAAATGCTATAGCATTCCTTATGTCGATGAAGGTATGAAGAGACCATCAAAGTTGATTTAAATCAACGAAATAACTTTGAATATCATTTCAAATAGTAGTCCTTATGTTGATAAAGGAAAGGAACCATCAAAACCTACAATAAGTAAAATGGTGTTGAGTAAATATGATGTCCACTAATGAAGTGATTTTTTGGTATATAAATATAATGGAGAAGTTTCCTCATCTTCGAAATAGAATATTTTCTTAAATAATAGTACAATATAGACCAAAAGCATCTGACAGGTAAAAGTCTTTTTAAATTTCACCGATAAATAATGGAGAAATAGGTTTTCAAAGTTGTCATATTTTAAGCAGGAACGATTCACTTGTCATGTCACTTTCTCGCATCGCTGGTCGCAGCTGCCCTGTTACAGATCTGTGTAAACTTAACATTAATTTAATTTGATACGTGTTTTATATTATATATACATTAAAATGAAAGTAGGGTTTGTAAAGGGTTTTCCGAATAGGAGAAATGACGTCACGCCACTCGGAAACTACTGTCAGAAAACGCATCTTTGGACTCTTATAATTCGGTCATTTCTTAAGATATTTTAATAATTCTTTTACGTCTTACATCAACTTCCTTTAACTTTATTCTCTATCTTAAAAAAATAGTAAATTTCTCCACTGTAAAAATTCTGAATTTGTATCTTTTAAGAACACGATCTAATTAATTGATGAAATAAATTCGAAAAATAAATTAGTATGAAGTTTATGTAAAAAATATATAAAATGATAGCTATGAATATCTGCAAGAGCAGCAAAAATGATTATATTAGAATCCATAATCCATTCTTAAATCAACTACAGCAGAGTCTCGATACAGTGAATTAATTGAGGAACGGCTTTGTCACTCCACCGAGGTTGTTCACTATTTAGAATGCAGGTAAAAATACACAACAGTGATACTTATAGTGTGATTATTACATTAACAACTTAAATATAGTAAAGGAGACTGTGGTTTAAGAAATAACTGAAAATTAATCTCCGCCCACAATAACTTTTATATCCGTAGATACGTATTTCGGCAGCTAAGCTGCCATATTCAGTACGCACACTATCAATTTAAAAAAGCACTTCATAAAACCTAAAAACAACTAATTATAATCAAATAAGAGCAAATCAAATAATACAGAATAAGGATATAAAAAATATTGTGGGCGGAGATTAATTTTCAATTATTAACAACTTAACATTTAAAGTTTTAAAGTATCTACGTACATAATAAAATAAAATGAATAAAAAATAAATTAAAAAAATACGTATGTATATTATGTATGTAATATGTAATGGAAAATGAGAGAGGTGTAAAATAGACTGTTAATTTTATTTGCTTATTGTGCATTTTTTTGAAGCAACTTAGCTCTTAAGTCTTGAAGAACAACTATACTAGAATATTCTACTGCATTAGAGTTTTCTTCAGCCAACTGAACTTCCAATATTATTTAAAGATTTAAATGCTTCTCCAGTTAACTTGTCTGCCTGTCAGAATTGGATCTTCAGCAACATCATTGTCTTCATTTCTACTTTCAATTAGGCATTCATCTTTCTCATTTTCTGCTTGGTGGTCCTCATTCCAAAGCTCAACATCATTCCGATCACATATCTGCAAATTGTCGTTCTAAGAACATACCTATATACACTACATACATGTGAATGTAGATTTTTTCATTTTTTTACTTACATTAGGGTTCATGAGGTTTAAGACATTCATAAATTCAGATTGTAATATTCTGGACTTTCATCATTTAATCGTAACTTTAACACACTTAAACGAATGTTTTCTTCTTCTTTCTCATCAAAATCGTTTGTATGCGGTAAAATGTTATGCCAACATTTTCTAATTACTGTTGGTTTTGATTTTTCCCATGCCAAATTCAAGTTTGAAACTGAATCTGTGAGAGTTATGGCTTTTAACGCTTTAATCATTATTTGCAAGCAGTTTTTTACGATAAAATAGTTTTGTACGACGTATAGCATACTGATCCATGGGTTGGATTAGCGGAGTAACGTTTGATGGCATGTACATGACGATAGTGCATTCGTCAATCGAGTTAAGTTCTTCTGCTGGTGGATGGCTTGGCGCATTGTCTAACAATAGTAATGCCCTTATTGGTAGAGCTCGATTTTCTAAATATTCTTTTACCTGAAATTATGAAGGTACCATATAAAAACCTGAAATTTACGAACAGCTAGTGTAGACTTATCTTTGGAATAAAATTCTTTTTGAACCAATACTTAAAAATGTGTGATGTCATCCATGCTGTTTTGGAATGATCATAATTCACAGGACAATTGAAGTTTTTAAATGTCTGAGGATTCTTAGCTTTTCCTATGACCAATAACTTGGCTTTATGATTTCCAGAAGCATTCGTACAAGCTAAAAATGTTACTCGTTGTCTCTCTACCTTTCTTCCAGCTGTTTTTTCTAATGAGGAGACATAGGTTTTATCAGGGAGGAGTTTCCAATATAAAACCGTCTCGTTCGCATTGTAGATGTGTTCTAAACTAAGTTGAAGTTCTCTTATTTTTTCTGATAATTTTTCTTTAAATGGAGCTATTAGTTCTGGTTGTGATGATAGTTTCTCCTCAGCAACTTTTTAAAATCGTATGCCATAGCGTTTTTTAAATTTTTGTAGCCAGACATTACCTGTGTAAAATTTTGCATGCAGAGTCTTTTTTTCCAGGTCCAGTAAACGTACAGCTGTGGAATCATAAAGCGGGACAGTATAATGTCAGTTTAAATGTTACTTCTTAATTCTGGTAACTATATGGTAACTTACAAACCTTTGTGGTTCATAATATAATTAAATAATATAAATGGTAAAAATCTTATCGCATAAATAAGAAAAAGATTAAACACTATCGAAATAATACAAAATTTTGCTATAAGACTTGTCCCGCTTTATGATTCCGCAGCTGTACTATCAATGCTATTCAAAATCTTATGTTTTTTGTTTTTAATTGAAGTGATTGTCGATTAGCAACTCCATATCTCCTGGATAACTGTATAGGTGCTACATCACGTTGTAATAGAATTACAAGATTTCTGCCTTTTCTTGTAATTTAGGTGCTTTCTTTTAGATTGAGACATTTCTGAAAAACAAACAACATACATATGTCACTTCACAAAAAACCTGTACCTACGTATTTATGTAATATGCATTTAGGTACTATACTATAAATTTTCAACTTACAATTAGTCACACAAAATTAAAATACATACCTTTACTTTCTTAATATGAACATAATCACTTACAAACTACTTTTAGAATCACTGACTGCTATGTAAAAAAAACACGCTTTCTGGAAAGTCCCTATCTATGTAGTACGGATTGTGCAGGACACTCTAGCGAGGCATAATTTGTTCACTACTCAGAGGTTCATGTAAATATTTTTGTGGATAGTTCACTATGTGGTATGTTCACTGCATCGAGACTCTACTGTACTTACTTTTTCGTTAAAAAGGAAATTGGCATTTGTTTTCGGATACCTATGATGGTAGCAAGTTTTGCATAATCATATTTTTCCTCTGTTCCTCGGCTAATCTCAGTTAGTGAGGGCCATTGTTCATTTTGGGCTTCCCAACCATTATCATACACCTTTCTTGCCAATAGGGCCCAAAAATTTTCAATTGGCCTTGTCTGAGGGACACTTCTCGTTTCTGGGGATATATGGCACTTCTAACCAATTTAGCGTATCTCTGGCATAAGGCGATGTTGCAAAGTCAGGCCAAAACATGTAATCATCATTAGCACGATGCTGATTAATAAAAGTAATCAATTTTGATAGACAATTTCGGATGCATACTTCAGCATTCGCTGCCTGGCCTCTTACATAGCCTACATAGGGCCTAGATATGCCCGCCTCAGAAAGGGCGCACCACACCAAAATGTTGTCAGAAAATTTTACTTTCTTTTTGTATCTTACGTTAAAGGGAGTGTCTTCAAATTATCCGTATAGAAGCTTGGATTTTCAGGAAGTTCTGCATGGTCAAAGGTAAAAAATTTCTCAAAGCTCGGCAACAACCAGGGATTCTGGCTAATTGTGCGGGAGTATACTTGGGGCATTTCTTGCGTTTTCTGTATTTTAGGCCTATTCTTGCATATAACGAGAAATTGTAGCATTTGAAACGCGGAAACGACAGGAGAACTTGCGGGTAGGTACTCCAATGGTGTTTCTGGAACGGTTGACTAGTCTGTTGACCTGACCTTCAGTTAACGCACGTGGACGGCCTGTTTTTGGCAGGTTTATACATGGAATTCCCTCTTCGCATTCCCGAATTGTCCGATATATGGTACTTTTTGAAATATTTTGTCCGCGAAACAAGTTTACTATATCTCGTCTAGGCAGCTGTCCAACCAGTTTGCCGCAAATCTAACTTATACGCCATTTCGCAAATGACAAACGAAATGTAAAATGTGAAATGTTAAACAAATTGACATAACCCCTAGCAACTTGTTTCGCCATAGTTGACTAGATGTATTGGTTGTCATAGAGAGCATTTAAAAATTTTCCCAAAACTTATGTAACAGGTGCTATCTTCTTATCAATGTTGACTCAGAAAATTCGTTTACTGCAAAGCCAGAACCTCTAAGACAATTTTACTGGGCGTGCAGAAATTTAAAGCCGTGATCTGTAGAATGCTAACTTTTCCGGAAGCAGTTCGATTTTACAGCCGAGAAAAACGCTGTTGAAAATTGGATAAGAATTAGAATAGGTCAAGAAGAATGTAATTTTTATTACCACAGTCGTATTGGTAAAACATCTGCTGAAATAAAAAACATAGCATTTTACTAAAGCTTTACAGCTGTATGAATCGGCATAGAAAGTGACTTTTTCCGAGTTCAGGAGATAATCAAAGCATTTATTTTGATTCGTAATAAATTATATCACAGATGTTTCCAAACGAAGCAAAAAATTCTTCTGATTTTCTATGCTTATGACACTGGTAATTTATTGCTCTGTATTATTTACTAACAACACTTTAGTATTTGGAGAGTGGATGAGATATTCGGTTGAACTAAAGAATGCGTGCAGTTTATTATTTCATTTCATAATTAGCTCCTGTTAGAACCTGGTTCGATGTACATTTTCCAGAAAAATGAATTGGCCGAAACGAAACCTTGTGGTGACTTGACTTGACTTAATCTAAATCCCTGAAATTCTTTTCTGTTGGCTACTTGAAGCAAATAGTGCATGCCGTCCCCATAAACACATTAAATGAATAATGTGAGTATTCACAACGCCTCCGACAGTATTCGTGTTAATCGCGGCATAGTAAAGAATCGCTTCTTCGCCATGCTCACCTGTGTCTCACGAATGATGGCCGTCACTTCCAACACTTGTTATAACGTTTTAAATCACTGTGGTGAACGTTTATTTGAACGTGTGGTATAGTGAATTGCCTTTGTATCCTTTTCGCGGGTAACTTCCGCCCGCGATATTTACTAAGGTCGCAAAAGCATGTTCTTCATGAGCGCCACCATAAGAGGCGGATATAATAATGTGGTTAAAATTTCTCCATTTATTATAAAATATTCTCTACAGTCTAAAAATCGATTGGAAAATATTGTATACCATAATTTAGAACAGAAAGGATATTATTTTATTAATATTATTTAAAAATGTATCTTTATCACGTTCTTGCTTTGCAGAATAACTTAAATTATGCAATTTGCATACGAAGAGAAACTGGCTACTGTTCTGTAACTTACGATAACGTTGACGGCAATGATCAAGAAAATCCTTTCGAATTGTTGAATATCGACGTGGGTAAGTCAAATTTAGACGACCGTACAATTACCCAACCACAAAAAATAAATTAATTACTCGTTTGTCTTTTGCATGCTACGCGATGTTTATAAAAAGATCGACCTTCTGATTGTTTGACTGTGCCAGCACGCCTACAAACTTATACAGATAAGGGGCATCTGCCCTTTAGATACTCGTAGAAAAAAGTATTTGTAATTTCGCAGATGACAGAATAACGGTGGCTGATGGTCAACCTGGAATGGGCCTGGATGTGTGTCCTGATGACTACGTGGTCATTAACAACATCAGATTTTGTGGGGAAGATTTTAGTGGCCCAATTACAGGCAAGCATTTTACAAATTTGTGTTGATATGTCGATTATACCTTAGGACCAACGATAGAGCTTCTATATTATTTATAGCACGTTTTTAGATTCTATTATTGTCCTTAAAATAAATAATAAAATAATTTATCGTTAAATCACAACATAATTAAATTTATTTACTTCCTAATTAATTAATTCTTAATTAAACATTTATTCTTACAGATGCTAGCACGGGCCCTATTGTAATACCCGTTCGCTCTAACAACGAGATTACCGGACGAGGCTTCAAGCTGTTTTACACCCAAAACAAATGTCCAACGTAGTAATTCATATATTATAGAGCTTTATAAATAAGATATGTATTTATGTGTTATTTATTGACTGCCTTTATTTTTTGTTTATTAAATAAAACGTTTCAAAAAAACTTTTTCTGTGGGCTTTCTTTTCTAAAAGCCGGCCCTTTGCCGCTGACATTTCAAATCCAATTTAAATTCTTCGACTTGCGAGGAACGAACGGTGAGAACCCGCAGGTGAGACGATCCTCTCTTCAAATATTGAAGGCAACACCCACAGTGCAGAGTCCTATCAATATGCAACTACGTGGCGACGTCGACACATCAAATCGAGCTCTATAATTTTGACTTTGTGTAATGCACGCATGAGTTATACAACTTTCACGAGTTGTATTTATAACGCGTCATCATATCAGGTAATGCGTTCGTGTGCGCATTAGGAATGACGACATTACATTCTGTGATAGGAAATACTGTTTATTTATTGGGGTTACAAGGGGGTGGGTGTGAGGGAAGAAAACAAACATGCCTGCCTTTTGACGGAAAAAAGGAGGGCAATTCCTCCCCTGGCATTTACGCTTTTCGCATCAGATAAGGATTCGATTATAGAAAATTAGTGTCAACTATTCCGGTCATCAGGATCTTAATAAGTCCATGTAGGTGCAAGCTGCAATTGATTTTATTGTATGTATATATGGGTGGTAGCTATGGTTTCCGCTCTTACATTATTAAAAGGACAGCAATTGATATAATCGGACATGGGTTGTCATTTTACAGATCGAGTGATACGCGACAAAAGCTGTCGAACAGTTTATTCTGCGCCAAAAAAAACACGTCACGCCGCCCCAGTTTAAATATGACTTTGGTGTACGTACTTAGTTTAAAGTGGAAAACTTTTTGGTTTTGAATAATATAACTGTGGGGAAAAAGTGTCGTTTTTTTCGGTACGCAACTTTTGGTAAGATGTCCAAAAGACCATTGTCAGAAGCACTTTTCCCAGAAAAAATTTTAGACCCTATAAGACCAAAAAATGGACTGCACATTTTCTTCACAATTTTTTTTTAATGATCGGCATGTGTGTGAAGGACTCATTTGCATTTTGCAGGTTGAATGTGCTAATTTTTTAATGGAGATATGACGTATAACCCTGCCTAGTGATTTTAATTATTTTTTTTGGTGAAATCTGTTCAGTCACTTTATTTTTTTGCAAATAGAGAAGTTTTCCTTCACTATCATGAACCGAAATCAAACGATGTAGGTTTTCGAAACCTTTGATCTAATTCATTTTCATCCAGAATTCGGAGAAAATTATATTTGCTTAGACGCTTATTTGTACCCTTTATTTCCTAATCATTGGATTTTTTAATGTTATTTCAAAAGGAAGCAAAAGATTTTACCATCAAATTTAACGTCCGAACATCACTTCTTTTGGTTCTCGATTCTCCTTCCTTTTGTACACTCTCAGTTGACAAAACTATCTCAAAAATATAGGCTTAGAGTTACTGATACAAGATATTTGAGGAAAAGAAGAACCAATGGAAATCTCTACTTAAGTCTTAAAGTGTTTCATATAATCGTTTTTAAATCACTTTTTTAAAATTTTTATGTAGGTATGTACGTATGTACGTATATTCGTTTTCGTTTCCCATCATTTGTTCTTTTACCTTTTAGATGTTTTATGTTGTCATTATAATTGCGTTTAAAAACTTTCTGTTCTTTTACTGGAAAAAGTTTCTAGAAAATTTGGTTAGTAGAATTAGAAAGCATTAGAGGCCCGAAAAAACTTTTGTTTCTCGTACATTTCAACTTCAGCTCTGACTTACAGTTACACGTCATTTTATTTATTGTCTTTAAATCCAATTTTTGTGTTGCTACGTCCCTCGTGAAAATTTTTAACACTAATAATGCAATAATACTCAAATAAACTTCAAACATTTGATTCAGTAATTATTTATTACTTTGTGACATAATTATGAAAAAACATGTATTTACAATAATAATTGTAATAACAATAATTATGAGCTTGTCTTGTCTTGTCTTGCCGCGCTGTATGACTAGTTAAAAATTTCACTAGAATTCCGATAGGAACAAATTCTTCTAACTGAGACAAAAGTAGAGCCCAAAAGTGTTAAACAAAATCAGGGTATCTATCTAAGATCCTAATATTATATTCGATGTACAAAGCAATTCGCATAATAGTTAAGACAAAGGAGGAAATAGAGCAAGTTATAAAGTGTGGGAATATGAGAGGCGGGAGCCAGCTCCTCTGTATTATGGTGTTTGTCGTTAATATGCTTAATACATAGGAATATAATAAATTTATCGTGTACTACGTCAATAAAAATACCAGATGCAGGTTTCGAACCACAATAAATTTTATAATGGTTGTATTAAGACATAGAATATTTAAATACAGGGGGGTCAGAATTCTCGTTTGCCACCCTATATAGAGAATTAAATAACTAAAATTAATACCTTATAATAATATTTTATTTATCCGCAGATTTTTTAATAGGTATAAGATATGTCAAGTACATCCAATATAAATACAATATTAACTGTCTAGACGTTCTGAGTCTAGTAACATTAATCATTTAAATATTCCCGAACGGAATAATAGACATTCGCAGTGAGTAAATTCTTACATAAATCTTCTTTTGAATGTTATTACATCCGCAATATTTCTCAGAAATGTATTCAATGTATTAAACTTTCTAACGTGATTTTTTAAAAAGTGCTGTTGGTAACATTTAGTTCTAAGTAGCAACAAAACTTATACGTACGCAGGGCGTCTCACAACACACTACAGCTTAAGGACATGTTGCTTGGGCCATTTTATATAAACTATCAAATTGTCGGCCATTTTGTACTAAACATAAACGATTCCGTTTTGTTATGGTTTGAGCTGACATCACCAATTCAAGGACTGATAGTGATGCATTTTTCTTATTCAATAAGGTCAGAATCTTTGTTTCTTTAAAATTCGTATTGCAGAAGTTCTTGCTAAGATGTTTGCTCCAACTGGAGTCGGTCATTTTCAATTTCTACTAAAACTATGATCTCCTCTAAATCTTTATTTCCGTTTTGAGATTCATAATTCAGTTTAAATGACTAAGAATTTATTAAATTGTTTTCAAATGTCAAGAATATATTTCTGAAGGATTGTCATCTTTCAGGATACCACTCATGGTAAAGATTAACGGCTGCTTCTGAATTTTCGCCAATTTCTATAAAACATTTAACATTAGTAAAGAAGACAGTGGTTTAGAAATAACAAATCAAAAAGTAAATATAAATAAAAAAAGTTTATATCCTTAAATATAAATCAAAATAGATTGTATCCGTAGATACGTATTTCAGCAGATACGCTATCATCTTCAGTGCACACGTACACTTACAAGTTAAAGGCACTTCATGAAGTCTTGAGTTGGTATAAATATTATAACATGTCGTATTTCTCGTAGTTTTCGTACATGTTTAATTATCTCCCTAAGTCTATTTTATAGAGATAGTAAAATTCAAGAAATGCAAGTACTGTAAGAGATTGTGTCAAATTTTGATAGCGGCCTACCAGGAAGTTACAAAAACTTAAATCGCTTTGTTGTCGTCATCCATAGCCTACTTTAATGCTGTAAAAACAGTTAAATTTTTTATTAAAACTTTGAAACTCTATATTTCACAAACTGTTTGAATAAAATATCATATATTTATATGAATGAAATTTTATACTCCCTTCAAAAACTTAAAAGTATACAGGGTGTTCCATATAAAAAATCAAAGTTCTTGCTAATATCTCAAATATTCAGCAGTTTAGAAAAAAATAATTTGGAGCAATGAATTCTGCATGAAAAAGTGCCTTAAAGAAGTCTTTATAGAAATCAAAAGTTTTCATAAACAAAAAAGTTATGAAGGTTTTTAAAAATTGTAGAATTTTGAAAAACGCCCTGTAGCTCCTAAACGGTACAAGATATCGAAACGGTCTTCACCATTAATTTTGTCTTAAAAATCGAGCTCCAGAGACCGAGGTCAGTTTTTGTCTAACTCTTCTAAAAATAGGTGTTTCTTATTAAAAGTGTCGAATTTGGCCCAGCCTGTACAGTTCATAATCCTAGCAACAAGCTATTCTGTAGTGCCAATTTTTTACTCTGACGAGGTTTTTCAGATCTTTCCAAAGGAAGTAGATTTAGATTCCAATCTAAATAAATAAATCCTATTGTTAGAGTACACCCGCTTACAAAGTTTTAAAATTAGAAATGCTTATACATCCGTTATGAATGAGTTTGACTTAAAATGGCCTTAGTAACATGCTATGACTGTTGTGTTACAGGGCTATCACATATAACAAAATTACAGAAAATTTTATTAGCAGAGCTTGACTTTATAATAAACAGATACTAAACAATTCTATGGAATTATTACAATCAAAGGGTGCCACGATAACTAGCCAGGATTGCATCTAACACTTTAGTGCTCTACTTGTCATTTATCATGCAGATAATCATTGGTTACGTGTCTTTTTCAAACAATCCTAGATACTAGTTTTATTCTTTGCCACCTGTTCATCTTACTACGCTTTTCTTCTTATTCTTATTTCTGTGCTTGTTAAAATTGCGATTGCTTCTGTTGGTTGTGATTGTGAAATCGATCCAATTATTGTTTTACATTTGATTCCAAGTTATGTATAGGAAACATCCAGAATTCTAATTTAGTTCTTTTAATAATTTTGTTATTAAGAACTAATTCTATTTGGATTTCTTGTCACAGCTATTTGTTTTTTGTTGGCCACAGCTCACAAATGTATATTGAACGAATTAAATTAAAGTTTCAATAATAATTTTAAAAAAACATTGTTACAATGTTAGATCATAAAGCGATCGTAGGATGTCGCGATTTAAACTTCTCAATAATGTTTAAGTAAATACAATGTTTTCCATTAAAACAAAACCGTATCTGAGTATCTTAATAATGTAGTTTTATTGATACGGAACCGTTTGTTACGTAAAATATATTTATAATTTATATATTCAGCTGTATAAAAATAATCTAAAATGGAATTGAATATTCCAGTCTAATGTGGATAGCGGTAGTCTTTGTAAAACGTTTGCAGTTCCAAAGATATTTCTGCAAATAAATAAATGATTGCTTTAATTATTTACAGAGATTCTGTCGTTTTTTAACTCAACAAAACGACTCGACTTAAATAATTTACCGCAAGATATTTTAAAATGGCATTATTATCATCATCAAGGTAGCTCTAACCAAGTTAACTCTAATGACCGTACTAAACACAAAGCTGAAGAGACGAAGCAAAATGGATTTGAAAGACACCAGCGCGATTTTTCTAGAAAGCGAGCGGTCCAACAGGTCGGGCGGTAAGTAAAAAATGCACGGAACACTTTATCATAAATTACACGCTAACTTTGTTGTCAGTCTGTTCAAAATTAGTATAATTCAATCCGATGAAGCCTCTAACAGGCACAAATTACAAAATCAATGGCCGGATAATGGTGAAAGTTTTTACAACTTTTACTTAAAACAAGAGAGTCAAGTTTCTTAGCAAATTCCGACGATTTATTTTGATTTTCTTTTCTTTCAAAGAAAAATACGAACCAAAAGAAAGCGGAAGAAATTTACAAGTGAAATTTAATCAAGACGTTTCGAGTAAACCCAATTTAGCTAAGGCCTTGTTTATTCACTTTCAAGTAACTTTAACCTTCAGTTTATTACCACAGTAACAATTATTTGTACAATTCTTACTATGACAATAAATCAGAAGATAAATTTAATTGAAAATTAATAAACCGGCCCTAAGAATTAACAATTAAATTGAATTTCTAAATTTAAATAATTGAGTAATAATCAATCATTTCGCTTATTAAAGTATCAAAATGGCGGAGGCGACGGATATTTTACAAGAATACGTATATAACTTAATTAAACATACACAAATCAAATAATAGTAATCCCGCAATAAGTTCTCTGTACTTTCGCTTAAATTCTTCGATTTATTATTTACATAGAACATTGAAAACCAGGCTCATCTAGACGGCCGAGCAGCGAAAGCACGGGCAGCTTTCACGTCCCGTTCGAAAGAGAAGACACTCCGCAAGTGACCTCGTTGACAGGCGGTCTTTTCGGAAAGCATCGCTCACGTTCTTTGGTGAACATAGCCAAAAATCAGAGGCAAACGCTCGATGCCGATAGTTTGCTCAACGGCATCGAGGAGAGTCCAAAAAACTACAACGGGAGAAGAGCTTCACTGCAAAACGAAAGGGTAACTTGATGCTTTTATTAAATTATCAAAATCTCATGTTAACGAGGAAGGAAAGAAGTTCTTGATTGTATTAATTTCCTGAAAGAACTTCAGTTTCCTTCTGGTGGTAACTCAAATTATTTCATTTTCAAAATTCCAATAATAGGCGATGCAATGATTATTGAATTGCAACACTCGATATGTATATCATTAATGTCTTGTGCTATTTTTGTTCGTACGTAGCTAAAAATAGTGTGGCATGCACTTTTTTTAGCCGTCAATGAACTTGTAAATAATAAATTAAAGACTGAGTGTGTGTGTGAACCGTTAGAACAACCTTCGTAGTGAATACGGGTCATGATCTTTCCTGACGATAACGGGGAAATTTTTATTTAATCTCTTTTTGAATCATCGAATTTTTTGTCCCATAAGAAATTCAATAAAGCATCGGTCCAACCGTTGCCCACTCTGAGCATGAGGGACTGTTTTGGACCGGAACTGAGCTCGGAAAACCTGTCGACATTGCCTGGTACGCCGATACCATCCCTCATCCACGGCAGTCCGGACCTGGATTTTACGGAACTACCGCCGATATCTCCTACCGAAAAAGACGAGGTAAATAATTCATTTCCTTGGCGGTATTCTTTTGTGAAGGCGGCCCACACACACCTGCGTCAATTCAGGACGCGGCGCTTGAATTAATTATTACCTAAGCGACGCTAAGGGGAAATCAATGGCTGATTAATGTTTCACTGACTTTGAATTTCATACAAATTGCCAACATCAACCTTAATTAGTTTTGTCATTTGTAATTGCTACCTATTTCCACATACACGTAATACATCTTTATGCCCTTGATTTTTTCGTATATTTATTCATAGCATAGGTTTTTAATTTACTTTCTGTCCTTTAACAAAACCCAACTCCGCAGGAATTAGATCCTGAAAGCTTATACTTCAGGGACGGTAAAAGGAAAATCGATATGGTGTTGGTGTACGAAGAAGAAGAATTTGGCGTCATGACTGAAGCAGAATCCAGAAGGAGAGATCAAAGGAGAACGTTCCAGGTAATTAAATCGAAATATTCCATAAACAAAGAATTAACGCCCTATTTAGGAAAACCTGATCAGAGAAGGTCTGGAATTAGAACTGGAACACAAGGACTTGTCCTTCGACGGCAAGACCTGGTTTTTAAAGGTGCACCTCCCTTGGAAGATAAAGACACGCTACGCTGCCGTCATGGGGATGAAACTCCCCATCAAGAGGTTCATCACAATATCTGTGAAAGCGTGGGTAAGTCAATATGATTACGGGTTATCGATTGCCATTGAGTGTGGTTTGAGTAGGATGACGAAAAAGGCGTGTCGAAAGACAAGGGCTTTCTGACACGCTGGAGAGACCAATGGAGAGACATCTTCGAATTCAATCATGACCTGATTGAGAAAGAACCATCGTTTTACGATAGCACGCAAGGAGCAGACCGTGAAGAACAGTAAGTTAAATTGTTTTTGCTTTCAAGTCTTTTTCTAGAACTTATCGCACATTATCCTAACCATATTTTCGTCAACACCTTTTTTCCGCAGATTCATTGTTAAAGATCGAGTAACTTCATACTCGAGCGCCCAAAGAAGCCTAATTGTAATGCAAATACTACTAAGGATGAAATTCGACGATACAGATAAAGTAAGTAATAAAGATAGTTAAAAATAAAAGTCTGACGTTATTACTACTTCTTTAGGTTGGTATTCGAAGACTTCTGAACGACAACACGTACTTAGCGTGCTTTCCTCTCCACGAGGGACGATGGGATAGGGAAGATAGCACCGGGCACCTTTTGGATCGCAGAGTACGTTCTTTAAACTCAAAATCGCATTTCACTATAACACCGCTTTCCAGTTATTGTATTTGGAATGGGCTCGGCCTGCAAAGTGGTGCAAGAGACAACCCTTGAACCTAGTCCGCAGGTATTTCGGAGATAAAATCGGTTTATACTTCTGCTGGTTGGGGTTTTATACGAAGATGCTTTACGCGCCCGCCGTCGTTGGTACTTTCTGCTTTTTATACGGCTTGTTATCCATGGATAGCGACGATAATATACCGAGGTACTCACTCTTTTTCAATCTGAAGACACTCTTGTATTTATAGGTACTTGAATGTTTCAGTAAAGAAATATGTGACGCGAGCGGCCCCGGTAATATAACCTTGTGCCCTTTGTGTGATAGAGCATGTAACTATCAGAGATTGATAGATAGTTGCAAGTTTGCCAGGTTGACCTATTTGTTTGATAATCCAGCCACCGTCTTCTTTGCAATTTTCATGAGTCTGTGGGCGACCCTATTTCTAGAATTGTGGAGGAGGAAACAAAGCGTGATACAATGGGAATGGGACCTGCAAGGGATTGAACAAGATGAGGAACCCCGCCCTGAATTCGAGACGAGCGTCAAAACTTTTAGGACGAATCCCGTAACGAGGGAGAAGGAACCATATCTACCCACGTGGTCGAAGGCGCTTAGATTTTTTGCAACTGGTTCAGCAGTGTTCTTCATGGTACTACCTCAATTTCCCAAATAAACTAATTAAATACCCTATTATTTTTTTGTTAGTTAATAGTAGTCTTATGTGCTGTGCTTGGGACTATAATCTATAGATTATCATTGGTGTCGGTGATTTACGGAGGGGGTGGATTCTTTCTTAAAAAACATGCCAAAATATTTACGTCAATATCAGCTGCCTTGATTAATCTCGTCATCATAATGTGTTTAACTAGAGTAAGTAATCCCATTGCGTTGAAGGGTTTGGGTTAATTAATTTGCGCTTACAGTTTTATCATAGAATAGCCATCGGTTTAACGAACCTCGAAAACCCGAGGACTCAGACTGAATACGAGGACTCCTACACCTTCAAGATTTTCCTTTTCGAATTTATGAATTTCTATTCGTCTTTGATATACATCGCGTTTTTCAAGGTAACTCCCGCTTTTTTCCAATTATTGTAAATTTCCTTTATGAAAGACCTCACGTCCACTTCCAGGGACGATTTTTTGATTACCCAGGGGATACCATAAGCAGATCGTCAGAATTTCTTCGCGTTAAAGGAGACGTCTGCGATCCAGCTGGATGCCTAAGCGAGCTGTGCATACAACTTGCGATAATCATGATCGGCAAACAAGTGTTCAATAACTTTCTGGAGTTGTTTAATCCGTAAGGCATTTATGGTAAATGGTTTCACTCTTATTGAGTCATATTTTTCTAGCAAATTTTACAACTGGTGGAGGTATAGGTCTCATAGATCTCACACGAAAGACCTGACGAGGAAACACACGCGTTGGGAAGAAGACTATCACCTTCAAGACCCTGGAAGACTGGCTCTTTTTGACGAATATTTAGAAATGAGTAGGTGCCTATTTGTGCTTCTCCAACTATCTTATAATTTTCTTTTTTTTTTAGTTTTACAATACGGCTTCGTCACATTGTTCGTTGCAGCATTTCCCTTAGCCCCTCTCTGCGCGTTGCTCAACAATATCGCAGAGATTAGACTTGATGCTTACAAAGTCGTAACGCAAGCCAGAAGACCGCTGGCAGAGAGGGTCGAAGATATAGGAGCTTGGTACGGTATACTCAGATTAATTACGTATGCTGCAATCGTCTCCAACGTAAGCCCTTTGTACTTAAACCTGTGTAGTTGCTTCATTCTTTTCTGTCTAGGCCTTCGTAATAGCATACACCAGTGATTTCATCCCCAGGATGGTCTATAAATATAAGTACTCACCAAACGATAGCCTAGTGGGGTACATCGATGCATCTCTCTCAGGTCAGTAACACATTTGATATTACCAGAAAAATTTGCCGACGTGAGTTTTTAGTTTTTAATACATCGCATTATAACGAGGGAATGGGGGCTGACACTGACTTTGAAGATCCTCCCCCCGCCTCCTGCCAGTATAGAGGTAAAATCCGTTCACCCTCGGCATGCCAAAAATTTAATATTGTGTTTTGTGCAGGCTACCGTAATGGACCAGACGAAGCAGATCCGTATGGGTTGAGTCCTCAATATTGGCACGTGTTTGCCGCAAGGTTAGCTTTCGTGGTCATCTTCGAGGTAAGATCAATTAAATCAAATTTCAATGGAATGCTGAAGGGGGTTGTGTTTTTAGCACATCGTTTTTGCTCTCACCGGTGTTATGCAGTACGTTATTCCAGATGTGCCTTCAGAAGTACGTATTAGTGTATTTATAATCACTTATGACTTGCTTAAGTATAAGGAAAACATTGTGAAAATCAATGATTTTTATAGAGCAAGTTTCCAGTAGAAAATTCTAAAAGTAAAAGGTCTTCAATGGTCTTCTAGTTAAAGAGGTTAAACCGAGGTTTAATTATTGTCTTTTTACATTTTCTCAAAGATCTTTTCCCTTAATTTATTATCTCGTTTTAAGTTAAAGACTCAAATTCAAAGAGAAACTTTACTCGCCAAAGAAGCTAAATACGAACACGGACTGAAAAAGAACGATTACGATTACGAGGACATTATCGGTACAATTCGGGATAATAACAACGCATCAAGGAGCGACAGGACTCCAGGTAAATGTCATCATTTACTTCATATTCGTTTTTCCCGAATTTGCTACTCAATGCCTACTCTCTTTCATTGAGGAGGATCAACCCCAATTTTAGGAAAATCGCAAATATTCCTTATATTTTCGTCTTTCTTTTAGCAATTCGAGGTTCATGGGCACGTCGCTTAAGCCGAATTTCGGATGGTTTGGACGCACATGTCGAAGTCACAACGAAAAAGAAGAATCCGTTCAATTCGACGGTTTGGGAAGTGTCGTAATCCTGTTATACTCTTAGCTGTAGTTTTCATTAAATAAAATCGTGATATTCGTTGATTTTTTCTTATTGTTTATACCTTACCTTATAATAATGTGACGAACGAATTGCGACGTGTGATGCACTCAGCGACGCGTTATGCATGACTCACGATTCGCCAACGTTCCGACACATTCCAGAACCGAACTTACTGGAAAAGCTGCTCCCATATAAATTACGCCTGCGAGGACGAGAGAGCAGTCTTAGTCAGTTTGACGTAGAGTTACTTACTGTTTAATCGCTCGGCTTGTAAAAATAAATTAATCGTAGTCCGTTATAAATAAATTAGTGTTAAGTGTCGTTAATAAATTAGTTATTAGTCTTATCAAGTATTTTATTTAAATCATAAACGAACCCTAAAAACATTACAGTGGTGTCCGGTGTGCGGTTCGTGAAAATAAATAAACAATTAAATCAAATTAAATTTAAATAAAGCAATAAATAAAGTGTTCGGAAAAACAATGGCTACAAAGAAAGTGCTGTTGAAAGACTTAAAAGTGGCCGAATTAAAAATAGAATTAGAAGAACGAGAGCTGGAAACTTCCGGTTTGAAAGCTGCACTTCAACAGCGTCTTCGAGAAGCTCTCCAGACAGCTGGAGATGATCCAGAAGCATTCTTATTCGAAATTACGTGTGGTTCCGCCGATATATCGAGAATTTTAGACGAGAAGTTTCGAGAACAATCTGGAAACTTAGACCAGAAACTTCGAGAACAATCTGGAAATCTCAAGGACGAACTTCGGGAACAATCCAGAAATTTGGACGAGAAACTTCTAGAACAATCTGGAAATTTCAAGGAATTACAAAATGAATTAATGGAACAATCTAGAAATTTAGACGAGAAGCTTCTAGAACAATCCAGGAATTTAGACGAGAAACTTCGGGAACAATCCAGAAATTTAGAAGACAAGCTTCGAGAACAATCTGGAAATTTCAACATTTCTAGAACAGTCTGAAAATCTGAAGGATGAATTTCTAGAGCAATCGAAAGAACTCGAAGAAAAACTAGTAGTAAAAATATCAGAAGAGACAAGAAACCTGCAAGAAAATATGGAAGAAATAATATTCCAGCAGGATAACAAAATTAAGAATCTAGAACAAATCATGGCAGGTATGCGAATATTCGGGGATCAGTTACCAGCAGAAGTGCTGGAGAATAATGAGGCCCGAATTATGGAAGGATCAGCGGGAACTTCAAAATTAAAAATAAAACCACCGACGTTCGATGGGAAGTCTTCTTGGCCTAATTACTTCAAACAATTTGAAGCAGCAGCAAAGGCGAACGGATGGACAGCAAGTGAGAAAGCCACTTCGTTAATTGTGGCCTTGAGGGGAGAGGCTATCGATGTGCTACAAACGATGCCGCCAGAGGAACAAGAAGATTTCAACAAGCTGGTGAACAGGCTGGAGATGCGTTATGGTCAGGCGCATCTGACAGAGGTGTACCATGCGCAGCTGAGGAATCGTTGTCAGAAGTCCGGAGAGAGTCTTCAGGAATTCGAAGCCGACGTAGCGCGCCTAGCCCAGTTGGCGTATCCTGCTGCTCCTGTAGAATTCCTGCAATGTTTGACGGTGCAGACATTTATAGATGGAATTCGTGACCCGGACAACCAGCAGGCATTGAGAATGGCTCACCCAAAGACATCCAAGAACGCATTGGCTTACGCTTTGGAATACGAGGCGGCGAAGCGAGTCTCAAGAGGGCATGTCAAGGTACGAGCTGCTATGGATTTCCAAGAAGAGGAATCCATCAACGTCCAAGTGCGATCTACTGCAGAGGAGCGGCCCAAGGAGTTTGCCACCGACGAGGACGTTCGCCGCATTTTGGAGCAGGTCTTAAAGCAGAAGAATCCGCTGGTATGCTGGAACTGCCAAGAGGAGGGACATATTCGCAGGCGGTGTCCCAAGCCCAGGCAAGATCCTCCACGAAGGAAGCCACAGGGAAACTAAGTCGGGTCGGTGCAGTAGGGCAAACGTCGACCCGTATTCAAAAGCCCCTAAAGACGGAAGCCAGGCAAGTGATATCCCTAGGACAATTAACCAGTAGTGTCTTCGTGGATGCCACCATTGATGACATCCCTCACACCATGTTGCTGGATACGGGTGCGACGAAGACTATCTTGAGGCCCGACGTCATCAAGTCATCAAAACGCATCGAACCGACTAAGTGGAGACTGAGGACAGCAACTGGAACATCAGCAACTGTCCATGGTGAAGTAGAGGTGATTATTACCATTGGATCGACTCCCATCAAACAACGTGCGCTGATAGCAGAAATAGAGGACAAGGCGATTCTGGGAATGGACGTCATGTGTGCCCACGGGTTTCAATTGGATCTGAAGCGTGGTGTCATGGCTGTCAATAACGAGGAGTTGGTTCTACACCAACGAGGAGACATGGCCGCTCGAGTTATCCTCGCCGAAGACGTTGTGCTACCCAGCAGGACCGAGGTCATCGTCGACGACAATCTGAACGGCTTTCTCCAAGATGGACAAGTTATTATGGTGGAACCCAATACTGACGATCTGAAGATTGGAAGAGGAGTTCTCGTTGGGAAAGCATTGTTAACGGCGAGAAAGAAAGTACCAGTCCGCCTGATGAATGTCAATTGTTTCCCCGTCAACATCAAGAAGGGGACAATCTTGGGAAGCTGCGCCATGGTGTCCTCCATTTCCCGCCAACTTGAAGTAAAGGTGCAAGAGACGAAGGCCTCAAAGAAGTTGTTGGAAATGGTCATGCCGTCAACCCAGGACTTGACTCCGGAGCAGAAGACAAAAGCAAGGGACCTGATCGGTCGCTTTCAGGACGTGTTCGAAGTAGAAAACGGACCTAAGGGAAGAACTGACGTCGTCAAACACAAGATAGAGACCGGAGAAGAAAGACCCATTCGTCAAGCTCCAAGGAGGTTGCCCTTGGCGAAACGTAAGGAATCGGAACGCATTATTCGCGATATGGAAAAGGACAATGTAATAGAACCCTCAAGCAGCCAGTGGGCGTCACCAGTAGTGCTTGTGAAGAAGAAGAACGGATCCACGAGGTTCTGCGTAGACTACCGGTTACTCAACCATGTCACCAAGAAGGACAGCTATCCTCTGCCACGGATTGATGATACTTTGGACACTCTGGCCGGTTCGAAGATCTTCTCGACTTTAGACTTAAAGAGTGGATATTGGCAAGTGGAGCTAGCGCCCGAAGACCGAGAAAAGACAAAACGAACCCTAAAAACATTACAATAAGAAAAAAGGATTCCTTAGAAAGAAATAGGTAAGAAGATTTCTTGAAGGATAAAATGATGTGTCCTTTTCGTAATTAATAAAGTGATCATGAAAGCATTGGACCATCATAACAACGTTTATTTATGTTTGACATTTGTTTAGTTGTTTACGTTTAATTTTAATAACATCATGGCTTTACGTCTGGTAAACAAAATTAATCGTCAGTTCATCAAAAATGTAAGTAGAAATTTGCGTTTTTTCATATAACATCAGATTCTGGCTGAACTTTCGAAATTCAGTTGCTGTTGGCGAAAGCCCAAAATTTCGATGAAAACGTCTATTTTATTAAAAAACAAGGCTCACAGGCGCTTATTCTTTTTTGAGACCTAAATTGGAAATTGATTCTTGACAAACGTGACATTTGCTGTCAGATTTGAGGATTTTTTTTTGGTATTAAACTCTTAGGTTTCACGATCAATGTCAACACCAAGAGATGTCATCGATATAGAATCTAAACAAGAGGACGTGAGACCAAAAACAAATGAGAGCCTACCACCCATCCAGTATCAAGTTTGCCGCCCACGAAAATTACCCGTGACACGTTTCCACAAGGAAGCCCAAAACGAAGCTGACGCAGCTAAACAATACGTTGCACTGCAACATTTGCAACCTGCTTTATTACCAGAGTATTACACCCCACCCCTTGATATCCACTCGTCTATTTGTCCAGAAGGTCTTAGTGAAGTTGATAAACAATCCACTCAAATAAGGTATACCCCCAGATTAAGTATGTTTAAGTTGATTAAATTATTTGATTGAAGGCGGTTTGAAGAATCAAAAACTTGCCTGAACGTGACTCTACCATTGAGGGGTCCCAAATTGGCAAGTCCTTTTCCCTCCCCGGTTAAAGTGATGGAATCACACACGGTGTCCGATCAAGAGAAAGCCGAGCAGATGTTGGCCGAGGCGAAGGTCTACAAGGGCGTAACAACGAACCAAACCAGACATCAGCACATGATGAAGCAAATTCGCTCCTTCCGAACCTATTCCACGCACAATGAATCAAGTTTCGACAAATCCGAAAAACAGGAGAAATCATGCCCAAAAATAGGCAAGAAGAAGGTCCTACGCGGATGTAGCAAAATATCCACACCACCCTGCATAGCACCGAAGACCATCAGCTGTAAGAGGGATAAGACCCGATTGGAATGTAAGAAGAAAGAAGCACCCTATCCCAGTTACAGTGAGAGTTGCCACGAGGAACCGTTGGAAAAACCATCGGAGTGCAAGATATGTCCCTGGAAACTGGAAGATCATCCCACGTTTAAACCATCCAAGAAGAATTTTCACACTTGTAGCAGGCATTTTTTATCGAAGAAAAGAGAATGCGATGAACCGGCAGTGAGGGAGAAGGCGATTTGTCCAAAAGAAGAACAGAATAAGAAGGTTTTATTGGTTCTTATTTTTTCCATTTTCCTTCCACGTACTTAATTTCTTGCAATTGTTTTCTCCTCTTGTACTCTTTGAGTTACATGTTGTTACATCTTGTTTTTTTTTTGCCTTTGCTTTCCTATTAAAACTAATTGATGTTTGGCCAGTGACATGCAATATTTTACTGTTTTCAACGTTAAAGATGCAGCTTTACGTGAATGACTTAATCAGAAATTTGCTTTAATTGCCTAGGATAAACAAAGGAAAAAGAAACCCAAGAAGAAACTGGCTCCCATGGAATTCCACGACCCAAATAGCAATTTTGTAGGACTTTGTACTTTATAAAAGAAAGTCGTTGAAAATTCTATATATCTTTTTAGAATCACGGTTTGCGAAGCAAAGTCTACGTTCAAAGTATTAAGCCAAAATTTAGGAACTGTAAGAAACCAAGGAAAAATTCCGGACTAGATGATGATATTGCCCTGTGGCTTGACAGTGTAAAACCAATAGCTACATCTTCAGAGCCGAACGTCTTCGCCGAGGATTCTCTGGATATGTTCACCGCCACCAGCGATCACTCTAAGATCGGCGAAGGCAATAAACCTTGCAAGAAGGTAACAGAATTGATCATGATTAATTATCACCATACCAAGACTTCTTTTTCAGTTTCCATTCAAAAGCGAAGATTTCCCTTATGAGAAGAAACGACCACCAGCAGCGACTAAGGAGGGAAACAAATGTCCAAAAAAAAAGTCACGGCGCATAATCCAAGACTGCCCGAAAGAAAGTGATAACGAAAAATGTGTAAAAACAACTGCAAAGGAACAATACAGCATGATGACGAGCAAGAAAGACAAGGACGATGAAAAACAAAGGTGTCCGAAAGCGAATTTAGGAATTTGCAAGGAAGTAAGTACCCTCACCTTTACAGGTTCCCCAAAAACGTTTAAAGTCTTTTCAGAATAAAATAGAAGATGACGACCCCTGCAATATAAAACGCAAAGGGAAAACCTGGAATTGTCCGACCGACCTTTTGAAGAAGAAAAAGAAGGATCACCCGAAGAAGAAGAAGACCAGTGGTACCGAGATGTCCATTCCGTTATCTTCTCTAACCAAAACGACAGATTCGACGCCGAGAGTGTAATTGTGATTTTATATAAATTCGAGTACCCATTATCGATTACTTAAAAACATGGACTTATCATAACTTCTGATTTAAAATTCTTTTTGGGAAAAAACTGTAAACAACTAAAATTATTTCATTTGTAAATATCTATTAAATTTTCAATAAATATTTATTGACGCCAAGAATAGTATTGCTAGAAAAAGTTTTAAAAAATATATAAAACTGGAATACATCTCACTTTGTTTTCTAACCATATCTTCATGAAGACATTTTATTTATAGATTATTCATTTGATCGACCAAAACCAAAGCCTCGTAGGCAGATAAAGATACGCTATTTGTAGTGACGCTGTCTCTAAAATTAAAAAAAAAAGAGAAATGGAAATTTATAAACTTAAACTAAAACTCACCCTTTATTTCGTTGAGAGTTGACACTAGGAATATATACAAAGAGGTTCTCGGGAAGACCTCCAAGTGTACTCAAGTCGAAAGTTTCTGCGTTACCACCGATATTTACTAACGCAATTATAGTTCTAAATCCAGTCAATGATCTGCAAAATACTCAAAATTATACTTGGTATTTTCGTGCTTTTTCCATTTTACCTAGTAACGGCGATAACGTTATCCCCAAAAGTTGAAGTCCTCCACGTTCCATATTTCAAGGTATCTAAGTACTTCCTCGCTTTAACCAAGGTCTTGTAGAGGTTGTAATGGCTGCGCAGACCCTGTACGTTTTGAGCCTTTAGATTTACTTCTAAGTATTTATCACTCACTGGCAACCATGTTTTATGACCTAAAAAACGTAACTAGAACCTTGATTTGATGTAACATGACATCTTCACCTTCGTTAAAACCTGCATTTATCGTGTTATCCCACTGATAGGGAGTCCTCTCAAAATCTCGGCTGTTCTTCTCGAAGTCTTCCTCCACACCATTACAAGCTTGAGGGTCTTCACCTTCTGCCCATGTTACTTCTCCGTTTTCCATCGCAATTTCTTCACCATTGTAGGTGACGCCCACACCTGGTAAAATCATTTGCAGTATGGTGAGGCCATCAGCCCTTTCAGTACCGTAACGACTTGCCACACGTTTTTGGTCATGGTTGCCCAACTACGAGCACCCTCATTAGAAGAGGTGAAAACTAAAAACTCTTTTGCGGGTACTTACCACCCAATTTGCCGTGCGCGTCTCAGGCATGTATTCGAACCACCTGTCGATAACCTCTTTGATTTGTGGGGCCGTCGACTCACGATTCAGTTGCGTAATGAAGAAGAAGTTGAAGGTGAAGTGAGCACCGTCAACTGTCTCATTGCCGTAATAATCGAATAAAGCTTCAATTGGCGACCAGGATTCAGTCATCATAACACGTGCGTCACCTCCATGGGTTTTGGTGTACTCGTCCAAGAGCGCCCTCCATTGGTAAACCATGTCGTAAGTTTCCGGTTGATCGTTGGTGTACGGATGTAGTAAATAGCCGTAATCGTTCGGTGTAGAACTAGGGTCATTACTCAAGGGTTCGTCGGGGAAATCAGCGACTTCAAACAGACTGGGGATGGTATCAACTCGGAAACCGTCAACACCCAAATCCAACCAATAAGTTAAGACGTCCTAAAAATATGTTTAGATAAAGAAATTTTACGTAAGTAATTGTTGTACCTTCATTTCTTGAACCAGGCGTGGGTCTCTGTAGTTCAAATCTGGCTGGCCTTCGGCGAATTGATGGAGGTACCATTGGTTGCGTATATCGCTGTATTTCCAGGCAGGACCGTGGAAGTAACTTATCTAAAATAATTTTTTCTTCTCAAATAATCCTCCAAAAAACAACCAAAAGTATAGAGAGTGGTGTTAATTTAAAAAAATTGTAATTTATTTTTATTAGAAATTAAAGCAAGCCTCACCCAATTATTTGGGGGTTCGGTATTGTTGTTCGCTCCATCGAGCCAAACATAATAATTCTCATATCCATCTTCGCGTGCTTCAGACTTGGCAAACCACTCATGTTTGTCACTTGAATGATTGGGGACGAAATCCAAAATAATTTTGATTCCTAAAAATGCGAAAATGTTGGAGCCGCACATTTAACATCCAGCCTCTAACCCTTAGCTTTCGCCTGAGTTGTCAATTCCTTAAAATCATCGAGCGTCCCGAATATATGGTCGACATCCCTAAAATCACTGATGTCATATCCATGATCCACCTGAGGGGATTTATAGATGGGCGAGAGCCATGCCGCTGTAATCCCAGCATCAACCAGGTGATCTAATTTGCTTATAACCCCATTGAGATCACCAATACCATCATTGTTTGAATCCTAAAATTATCTGCCTGATATTTGAGGGTGCGAAAATAACTAAAGTGCTTACCTTAAAAGATCTGGGGTAGATCTGATAAAACACGGCAGTTTTCCACCAGTCGGACGACCCACCACCATCCACCGCTGAACAGGCTTCTGCCCCCAAAGAGGCGACTAATAAAAAGCAAACCCCAAACGCCAGCATGATGATTTCTCATCTACTAATGACCGAGCACGCCATCGTTTATTTATAAGTGCACCATACGCTGCAATTCAAGAGCACTTATTAGATGCAGCAGATAATCATAATTTTTTTTTGTTATGCAATAATGAAATAGATTTGAAATCGAGAGCGCGTGAAACATCTTGAACATAAACAGCAAAAACCTTATCTGCCAACGTTTTTCTTGCGGTCCTCTGGATAGCTTATCTTCGTATAATTCGAGCGAGCGTTATCGGCGTTCGCATAAATTTTCCGTTGAAAATTGAAACAAAAAGTTTGTATCTCTTTCCATGGCGATTACGTAATGAAAATGTGGTAATAGTGACGTCAGGAAGAGACTCCAGTCTGACTAGTCGTCGCGGCGCCTCTCAAACTATCACGGATAGTTTGGTGAGGGGTTTTCCGTTTTCAAGGACCCCCACTTCGTTTGCTTGCATGAGAAAGAACGTGATTTTTGCTGAGTTGTTCTTGAATGAATCAGTAGCTTCATGCACACAGATATTATTGTGATCATTGCTGCCTGGAACATACTTCTCGAGCTGATAAAAAAATTAAAACTATTTAAATAATGTGAATTAAGATCCAAGTTTATCAAGAAATTCTTACAAAGTCTATCTTAATAGCATCTATATGAGAGCAATCTAATAATAATTATTAAACAAAATAAAAGTAAATTTAAATTACATAAGGCAAATTTATAAATAGAATTTTGGAATAGCTGTATGAAACGATAATAATAAGCACTTAATTGTTATGTACTGTCAAACTATGATAATTTAATTTGTTCAGGGCTTTTTTAGTTTTTCCTTTTCGCACTTACTTTAATGATTTAATTTGTGACTGGCCTAATTACCTCAATTTTTATTATTTTCTTCTTGTATTGAATTATTCAGAATAAATGTGTCTGAATGTTATTTTAGTTTTATGAAAGTAGACAAATTAGAACTAGTTACATGATGCATTAAAAAGTTGATTATAAATAATGACTTAATAAATCAGCGGTAGTTCTTTTCAAGAGGTAGGAAAATCCTCTCCGGAAAATTGCTATTAACAGCTCTATAAGTTATGTGCAAATGCAAATTACCTGTAGTAAATTATTTAGTACAAATTTTATATAATGAGGATAACAGAGGTTTACAATTTGATCACCAAATTTATTCCCACTAGCACTACAAACTTTGTTTCTCGTTATGTTTGCGTCCGAGAAAAATTATTTGTTTGTCTCAAATTGGCTGTTAGTTTTTGCAAAAATAAATAAATTTCATTCCCTTTTAAGTAAGATTAATAAATGTGCAACAACAAACGGATGGCTTTACATTTATGGCCGCAGATGTTTATAATTTTTCATTTTATGGTACCAATGCCCAATAAAAACTCCACCTCTAAGCATCAGGAAACGTCCGTCGGGTTCATCGTTTGTGGATCAAAAAAATTCCTTTACGACAAGTGCCACATAGAAGCACCTTCGTTTCGGTGGTGCACCATTTGCGTGAGCACGGACATTTTCGTCCTACAAATGGTCGTGGCCCAAAGACAACTCCATGAGTGTTGGCTGCTCAGATAAATATTTTAAGTATTGTCGATGAAGAACCCAGCATTAGTACTAAAAGATTGGCATACAGGGCTGGAGTTTCCCAATCAACGGTTTGGAGAATTCTCCCTCAATAGGGGCTGTATCCATACTGTGTACAAAAAGTACAAACATTACAGCTGGGAGATGCAAATCATCGTGTTAGGTTTTGTCAGTGGATGTTAAATAAAGTTGACCAAAACAACGAATTTTTAAGCGATGAAGCTCATTTTACTTGGGACGGTGTTTGAAACTCTCATAACACACGTATAGAGTGACAGAAATCCACACGTTACAGCGGAATTCCATCATCAGCAGCAACTTTCGGCAAATGTTTGGGCTGGTATTGTTGCTAATTGTTTGATCAGTCCTTACATTTTACCGCAGCATTTGAATGCCATAAATTATTTAGAATTTTTAAATAATGCTCTTAAGCTACAATTAGATGATGTGTCCTTAGCTGTACGATGCAACATGTGGTATTTACAAGAAGGAGCACCCCCTCATGCAGTTCGTGTTGTGAGAGAGTGGTTAACATTAATTACAATATTAGGTGGATTGGACGCTATGGTTCAGTACTTTGGCCCCCGTTTGGAATACGTTCTCAAACTTACAGGAAAGTGACCATTTAATCAATTTTGAGAAAAAAATTTCAGTGCTAAACTAACAATAAATGGTATCTATAGAAAGGAAACTCACATACATATTACAACCTATGTTCGATTTAAAAAGAACTTACCATTACTATTTATTGAAGTAAGGATGCATATGCTCTATGCGAAAAGATACTATATACAAGCCAAACATTTTAAGATTAGAATGGGATGAGTATTGGCACGATGATATTACTAAGAAGAACGCTCAGAATGGTTTAATCCACCATTCGGTTTTGTTGTTTCACAATAGCCCGTTTGAAATTTGAACATTTCCTGGCTCCGCCACACTTATAACCTGAGAATTATCCAGTTCCCTTACATGAACTGTATAGGTCTTTATTCATTAAAGTTTTAATATAACCTAAAGTAGAATTCCCAACGAATACTGTTCTGGTTTTAAGAACTATTAATTTCTTTATTTACAAATCTATCATACGTTTACTGATCAATTTTGATATACTTTCGGTTAGCTTATGAGCTTTGAACCCAAGGAGACCTTAAATTAAAAAAAAAACAATAAGTTCGAGCACGAGATCATTCATAGATATTCTTCCCTTCCCGCAAAGGATAATAATTAACCCCAAAAGTCTTATGAATGCACCAAATGTTGCAAAGCAAATCGTCATACTACTAAGCGATTGAAAAATGAAAACCTATTAAATACTGTGATTTACACAATCGAAATCGTTACTGAAATCACAGAAGATGACCTCAGGTAAAACCTAGGATCATTCGTTCTCTGCCAATTCGTATTCCTCAATTTATGGACATATTTGTAACAGTTATTGATGATTGTTGTTAAAGATTAAGCTAAAGTAATACATCGTTCAATCAAACGTAATATTTTAACATTTTTTAATGTTATTTCAACAATTTCCAAGTTAAAAATATTAATGTTGAAACAAGTAAATTTTATTTAAGTCAGCGCACCAAAAGTTGACATTCAAAAAGTTGTTGACTTAACTATTTCATTTTTCTTAGTGTGCTACACAAAATTTAAAACAATATATTTGCATCCTTGCGGTGATCATCATGCGAATTGCTATGAATCACAAATCAATTTCCGCATTGTATAGAGTATACAATGTAATATGTCCCTCTGAATGCTAGAAAATAAATGTTATATTATATATTCTCCTTATATTTTTGGATAACTTCGAGGAATTTTATTCCTGATCAAATTTTTAAAATCAATTTTATAACTAACGAACTTTTGATTCTCTTAAACTAATTTAATAATAATAATTTTAAAATTACTTTATTAACAAGTACAAGAGATGGTTAATGAGTTTTGACTCACACCGATATTAATTAGGGAAATATTCTATTCTTGAATTGTACCACTCCCATAAAATATTGGCAAATATACAACATCGAATAAATTAAGCTTAACTAAATAGTGCTTCTAAATAAAGGAAAAGAATGAGCTAAAAAGCCAACGAATATATACAGATTGTGAACAGATCTTTAGGTCAATACGCAAACAATGCTTATTACAGTTTGCTATAGACGATCCGTGAAAATGCGAATAGTAAATACTTTTATGTATGCATTGAAAAATATTTTAAAAGCTAACGGTAGCTCAAATATGTATATACAGAAAATCATTCATTGTTAAATACTTTAAGTAAAAAGCTCTGTTGTTATTCTAATTGCAATAAAATGTCGGCATACTATTTACTTTGCTAGTGTTTGTAAATTTCATTTGAAATAAACTTACAATTTCCTTGACTGAGTGTCGGTGGTGTTAGGATATTTTTTTTAAATCACGATAATTCAATATTATTTAAGGAAACAAAATAATGTAGCTATTAAGAGAAGTTGTAAAGAAACAACGAGGAGGCATTTACACAGATCATACTCATACAAACTGAAGCAAATCAACTGATCAAGCAATGATACGAGACCGTCGTCTAAATCTAAGTGTCCACTGATCGACGGTTGCATCGGACGTAACGCACAGATTCTTTACATTATTTGTCATGAGTGTTGCGTCCGTTGGCGATCAGTGGACGCTTACCTTAAACCGACTATCTTCAGCACTACAGAACGAAGTATGGGTATGACCTTAGCAGCCGTTCGCAACTGTATAATTCACTGAGCTACACAGGGATTAAGTCATTAACAATTTCACGTTTAGATTAAACACTGATTGAAATAATTAGTACGGGTAATCATGTTAAGGATCTTAGAATAATCAAACAAGATCAAATTTTAATGAAATACCATTCAAACTATTGAAATAAACTGAAAAATGTGTAGATAGATACTGCTTGAATATTTCGCTCTTTAATAATGTTGTGTGAATTTTTGCTTTTATTTTATCATATACATTTGATAAGACTAACAATCAGGCAACAAAACTTGAGTCAGAAATAAATTCTTCAGTTCATGATTACTCACAATTCATTCCAAGCTAAGGCGTTCCTGCAATGTATGTACATTTAAGAGAACAAAAGGAAAATGAGAGTGGTTGGTTTGAAGTGTTTTCCAAATTCGTCTTATATTATTTTAAAAGGAAACAGAAAGTATCTATACTTAACTAGACTTCGAATTTACGTTTGAGTGCATTGCCAAAGTAAAAAAAAGAAATTGTAATCGGTCTTATTTTGGAAAAAAAAAACATTTTTAGATTTATTAATATAAGTTTTAACAGGAAATCGCGTGGTATGAATATTTTCCTGTATAAAATCTAATCGTTCAGAAAATCTCTGTTGTGTTTTTAAGATGCTGATGAAGATTGTATTTATAATAACTAAATAATACCTATTTGAAATAGAATAAGAACTATAAATAGAATTACAGTGAGGACACCAAAGTATGACGTAAATAAATATAAGGTGCAAACTTAAATTATCGTCAATTGACAGTATCACTGTTTTTAATTATTTATCGTAGATAATTTTAGCAAGTAAAAATTTCTACTTTTTAAAAATGTTTCTGAAAACAGTTATGAGTATCAAGTATCCACTTATAACTGAATTGTTTATGTGCTACTGTGGAAATTGTTATCGAAATTTTGAGTTTAGAAATAAGTTCCTATTTAAATTTAAAAAAAAACACTAATGCAATAAAATAACGATAATAAACGCTACAGGTTAATACGTAAGTAAGGAATTTTCTTTGTTGAAGAAAAATTAATGAACTCTTACAATAACAATTTTCACATCCTAACGCAATTGAAACTAGTTGTAAAAGAAACATCGCATTGTTCATAGTTATTTTCCACACATAATGTGTTTCAGTTGACATTTTGATTGATGGATTTTGATAAACCCTTTGCAACTTAATTGTCACAACACTGTGAATTTTATAATAATGGAAAATTCCTTACTTTATTATATGAATTGGGTAAGAATACTTTTTCAAGTAATTTTTTTTATTTTAGTTGAGGAGAAAAAAGCATCAACTAAGTTTTTCTTAAATTTCGAAATTTTATGCATGTTTAATTTAATTAATTGTCATCAGGTGTTTAAACAAAGAAATATATCTATAGCAATTTGTAAGTTATTCACTCACAATCACTCAAAGAACTTTTTGCTCTTTGTAAAGATTTCCTCATAAAGCGAATTGAATAGAAAGGATTCGGTGAAAATGAACCACCCTCTTAGCTGGCTCCAATAAATCTTGTTTTCTTTAGCAAACATATATCTCTTTTGTTGGCATCATTATTCTCAGCACTAATATAATAAGACATTAATCCCTGACATTATTATTTAGTAAATTTTAACCACCCCAGCGATTTAATAAGAGAGAGGGTCGTAATAAAATTCGGAGCGATCTTGTTTGCCACGCCACGCCGAACACTAAAAGGGGAAAGAGTCTTAAAAATCCGCATGATGTCTTTTTTACGGCTCCGCTATTACGTCACACTATTTGGAGTTAGTTCTGAAACTAGGCTAAACGGGGGGTGAGTTGGCAGACAGATCCGAAGAGATGACAAATGCGGGGTTACGTGAGGGATGTTTGGCGCAGGAGATCCGGTGCCTTTTTGGCGCTCCCACGCGCCCCTCGGAAAATATAAAAGCCGAAGACGTCTCTGTCGGATAGTTAGTTTCTTTGTAGTCAAAATCGGCAGAACAACCCTTAGAAAATCCTAGAAGGTTTAAGTTACCGTTCTAAAACTTAGCGTAAGGTTTTACTGCAACAGATTCGGTGTTTTCGAATCATAACAAAATTCGTTTCCAGCTACGACATGTCTCATAGAAGCACGTTCTTTTTCCTTGCTCTCCTCGTCATCATCGCTGCTCTCCTTTCCAACGAAGCTGAAGGAAGATATCTACCAACGAGATCCGCGGGATTCGACAAGTTGGACAAACTGAAAGAACTCCTCAGAGAAGTGAGTAGAGTACAACAGGTACACATCGTTTTATTCTAATACGTTTAGTTTTGAATTTTCTATTCAATATTCAGCACACCCCCGTGCATTACCGACGGGTCTTAGTGAATCACAAAGAAAGTTGATTCTATTCGGTCCCATTGTTCGATTAAACGGAAGCATGACCTATTCGGACCTCACATACTTTCACTTGCCCTACCTGTTATAAGAACAAAGCGTGAAGTCGTCGCATGTAAACATGGTATTAGTATTATCGTCGGCGTGTTGCTGACATAACTCCGAATTCCTTGGGGTTTTCGTCGACTGCGTTACGCAACGAAAAGTTCGAAAAATCGTTGGACCTGAAATAACTCAATTTGTTCGGCACTGAAATCTAATTTTCAGACAAACTTTCTTAACTTGATAAAAAAGGAAGCGAGGAAGGAAAACTTTATTCTTAATTTCTGTTATTTTTTTTTTCCTGAGATAAGTCCTGTCAGTTAGATGTACTGCTATACTCTGTATAATTGTGTTGAATTTTAATTTTTATAATAGAAGTGGAGTTTGTTTATCTTTGCTGAAAGCCAACGCATTGTTTGGAATTTTCACTTCGTCTTATAAATTACGATGACATAAAGCTTTTCATTTCAAACTGCCTTTATGTGGAAAACGGCTTTTACAAAAACATCTAACAATGAGAGAAATCTTCATGCCTTACGCACACGCCGGACGCGGGACATCGCAGTTCCATTAACAGTCGTCAAGTTGACTTTCTTTCGCATCAGTTACTTCTTTTCATAGAAATCTTCTTCACCGTGAAACACATTTTTTCAAGCACAATTACGCACCATCGCATTCCTTTTTTGCGACTGGATTTTGCTTTCATTCAATTCAGTAAAATTCTATCGAGTCGTAACACTTAGTTTCTTATTTAAAATGTTCAGCATAAGAAAGACATTCTAAAATCATTCGATTTTAAATTTGTAGCATTTATAATTAACTTAAAAGAATATTAAAAAAATACATTGCTGTATGTTGCAGTTCCTTGAAAGCGAAATCGACAAAGAAGAAGGCGATTCTCAACCAAGATGGCACCCGGAGAGCAAGCTCTTTTACAAAAGGGAAATCCCCTCTCAGTAAGTTAACGAAAATCGACACTTTCGGACAACGACCTGGCCTGTTCACGGACAACGATCCTCGAAGTTTCAATCAGATTCCTTAAATATTAGGTAGATGTTTTAATGTATGTGCTACATTGTGGATAACATTTAACAATTTGCCCGTGTTTTAAAGTTTGATGAGATTAAAGTAGGTAATCAAAATCAAATTTTAAAATTGTAAGTCAAAACAGTAAGTATTAATAAAATTGAGCTGAAATCAACGATAAATTAGTAATTAAGAATTAATTGATTAAATCACTGATTGTAATTCAGGAAAGTGTTGAGAAACACTTGTGTCTTTGAATTAAATACGAAAATGTAATATTATTTAAAAATGTATATTGCGTTGTTTTAAAATAGCGAAACGCATCGAGAGCTTTCAACTGATACGAAAGCTTTTAGCGTTATTTGATGCGGTAGGTAAAATGTCCATGCTCCAGTTTCCATTAATGGATTAAAATGAATCAAGTAAGTAAATGAAGGTCAAGGAAAATGTTATCCTCAATTTGATGTATAAATATAAAATGTGACACCCGAAAAAGTTTTAATATTTTATTACGAGACGTGAAACTGTAATGTTACAAAAATTATTTGTGAGATTTTTATATTGTGTTAAATAAAAGTATGTTTAATAGATTCTCGCTGTTTATTCACATTGTTTTAATTACCTCTTTTTTAATAGACTTATTATTGATTTACTTATTTCTTTTTCTCTGCTTTACTAAAACGTAACGAAACTAACAATAAGTAAAAAATAGTTAAATTCCATCTTAGAAGCAGATTTCAGGCTCAAGGTAAAATTACACAAAAATATTTACAAAACGAATCTGCCGCTGTACAAATAAACGCTGATGATGATAATTAAATATTATAATGTGATAATGAAATAATCGTTTTTAGATATTACACACTCTTTGATATTCCGACATATTATTTACTTAAAATAATTATTGTTAATCCTGCTAGGTCAAAAATTGTCGAAATAATTATTACTTGGATGTAAATTGCTACAAATTTGCTTGATGCAATGAACTGTATCTACAGTCGAATAGATAATTCGATTCCTTTCAATTTAATCATCATTTAAGAACTGTTTTAGAACCAGTTGACCTACGTATACGTGGGGTATTAGGCAACAAAAGTTGACCAAAAATATTTTACAAATTACATCCTTCCATAATCTTTTAACAAATCAACATTTTTTTTAGAAATTCGACGCTAATAGTTACAGGATAATCCATTTATAATAACAGTAAGAAAACGTGTACACACCAGCATATGCTCTTAGATGCCTTATTAAAAGCATTTTAAAATAAATCTTGAAATATTTTCTTTTAGTGAAACATATACATACACCTTTAAAACCAAGAGTAGCAACACCAGGAACAGATCTTTTTTTTCTGCAGGAATATAAGACTTACGATTGTGTTTAAAATTAGGCGTAAACTTTGACATTACTAAGGCCCGGTTTTTCATTCAATAGTTAACTACTAACTTGTAGTTAACTATTGAATGAAAAACCGGGCCTACAAGTTAGTAGTTAACTTCAAGTGAAACGTAAAATTGCGTTTTTCAATTTATAGTACTTGGTCAAACTGTTGGTTAACTGTCAGTAAAATTTACTGCCGGAAAAATCACTAGTAAACAGAAAATGAATATATTCGATGTTAATGCTTACAGTAGTGACGAGGAAGGACGAAGACCAAAAACTATCAGGTATTCTTATATAAAAGAATTAGACAAAAAACTGATTTCTTTATATTAATTTGTAGGTATCGCTCCAATCATTTTGAAGAGTGGGATGATATCGATTTCTTAGCACGATTTCGGCTGTCAAAACGTACTGTACAAAATGTTTGCGCTGAAATTGCACAAGAAATTGCACACCCTACTATAAGGTTTTCATTTATTTACACATATACACTCATAATTAACAGTGCATAATGTTATAGAAATGATTGTCTGACACCTGAAAACCAGCTTCTCTTGCAATTACGATTTTACGCTACATGATTCCCATATTTTTAGAAATTCATCTGTATGCCAAAAATTTGAACAGAGAGAATTTGGCAATAGTGTTATTTTGGGTGATAGTGGATATCCCATTAAACCATACCCAATCACTCCATTAAGAAATACCAATAATAAACCTGAAGCATTATTTAACGAATCACTTATCAGGACAAGGAATGTGGTGGAGCGTTCTTATGGGGTTTGGAAACGCAGATTTCCCGCACTGGCTCTGGGGCTGCGCTTAAAATTGGATACAACACAAGCTGTAATTGTAGCAACAGCTGTACTGCATAACTTAGCTTGTGAAGAAAATGAAACTCTTCCTCCCATAAATAATCAAATTGAAGCTGCAATCGATTTGGTTAACAATGTCGGAGTACATGATGCACAAGAAGTTAATCATGGAGGACTAAATAATGTTACAAGGCTTAATTTGATTCAACATATTTTTGCTGGATTAGGGTAGGTTTTAACTGTGAACACAATTACTTATTTTCTTAATAAAATTTAATCTATTGAATCTGTACCTTCACAAAGTTTCTTATTTTTTAAATCTGCATTTTCAATTTGTTTCTTCAGAAGAATCATCCTTATTTTGTACTCCTCCAAAAACTTTTCCTTTTGTAATCTAACAAACGCCAGTTTTTCTTCAATTATTTTCTTACTAATAGAGGTGTAGCGCTTGTCCGTTTTTTGCCTATATCGCACATTTGTTTGAAGTTTTTCTGTAGGACGTTTCTTTAAAATAGAAGGACTATAGTTATCCCAAGTAATTTCTTCCACAGAAGCTTCTGCCGATTCCAAAAGAATTTTATTAATTTTTTTTTAATTTATCAATGAAAAATTTACTTGCCTTCGATACACACAAAACGTCACAAAATCAGAGGGTAGAGGTAAGTCAAAAACACTTGCTGGAGTAGGCGGACGAGTTCGGCCTTAAATTTGGCTCCCATTTTTCCCAGGCGTATTCGGAACCTTGACCTAAATGGGCGCCAACTTATTACTTCCCAGTTAATTAGTTTTACAGCCTTAAACAACCAATTAACCTATCGTTTAGTAAAGTTTTGGAAGTATCCAAGAATTCTTTTGAACTCTTAGATTCTAAATTAAAAGGAAATAATTTACAGTTGAAGATCTGTTTATCATTGAAGGAAAAACTTGAAAGCTCTTCCTGGAGCAGCGAATTCGGTCCGGAACGCCTGGACTAAGTGAACGCCAACTTATTGCTTCCCAGATAATTAGTTGTACAACTGTACATAGCCGATTAATCTATCGTGTTCGGACCCAATTACCATTTATTACTTAATACTTAAGGAGATCTTATTCTCAGTTTGAGTTCTAAGGTTTGATGAAGCTTTGGGATTATTCACAAAATCTGTTAAACTTTTAGATTCTAAATTCAAAGGAAAGAACTTATAGTTGAAGCTCTGTTTTAGTCTAAAATTTGGGACACATTTGCTTCCTTGATAATTAGGCGTGCAATTATAAACTGCCACTTAACCTATGGGGTTCGCACCCAATAACCATTTATTAATTAATCCAACATTTAATGAGATCTTATTCTCTATTTGTATTTAACAGTTTGCTGTAGCTTTGAGATTATTCACGAAATCTGAACTCTTAGATTGTGAATTAAAAGTATATAATATACACTTCTGGACAAAATCAAGGGACCACCAGTAAAATTCAAAATAAATTTAAGATAACAAAATTTAATGAAACGAATAAATATATAAATCTAAGTGTTTCCTCACAGTTTAGTTGATTTAAGGGCTATTAAATTTAACAAACTTTAAAATACTTTAAATCTTTAAAATACCATTGGTCTTCTCATGAACTTATATCCTAATTTGTAACAAGTTAACAAAACTAAAATTATTAATAGCGTGTATGCCCTCCTCTTGCAGCAATACACGCTGCTAATCTTCTTGACATGCTTAAGATTAAGTTTCGTATACTTTCTTAAGGTATCTGTTCCCTTCTTGAACAAGCATGTTAGAGAGCTCATCAAGTGTTACTGGTGCTCTCGGTGCGTTTTTAATTTTTTTGCCCAATTGATCTCAGAGATACTCAATAGGATTGAGATCAGGGCCTTTGGAAGGCCACTCCAAACTTTGGATATTTGCATCTCTCAACGTAGCTGTGACAATGTTAGCTATATGAGGTTTAGCATTGTCTCGCATAAAAATGAATCCATTCCCGAAATTTTCGGCAAATGGTTGAACATGGGGTACAATAATCTCGTCTGCATATCTTCTTGCTGTTAGCGACTCATTTCGTATCAAAACCAATTCTGTACGACCATTAAATTATATGCCACCCCAAATCATTACAGGTATATGGTGCAAATCGCTTGCCTGGTCTTCGTATAACAAGAGCACGGCGATAATTTCTGCTTAGAAGGAATCTGGACTCGTCCGAAAACAAAACGGAGTTCCACTGCCCCTCGTTCCAACCTTGATGATTTTGACAAAAGTTTAAGCGATTTATTTTGTGCGTAGCTGTGAGAATTGGACCGGTTGCTGGTTTTCTAGCAGAAAAATTGACTTCTTTTAGTCTTCTTCTTACTGTTTTGGTAGAAATTTCCTCGATCGAAGATCATTTTTTAATTCACGAGATGTTACAAACCGCTTTCTTAAACTCTGAAGCGATCTTCTCTGCGTGTTGTTTTTTTTTAGCACCTTGTTCGCGCCTTCTTTTGAAACTACCAGTATTTCTGAACCGTGCAGCTGCTCTCTCTTCTGTACCACAGATTTATTGGTATTTAAAATTGCAGCAATTTTTTTCTGTGAATATCCTTGACGAAGAAGAATAATCATTTGAGATACGTCTGGTCTGCAATGGCGTCTAGACATATTTAATTAGCTTAATGCAAACAAAGTCACTAATTTTCGGAACAAAAAGCACGCTTTATTGATTAAATGACTTAGACATGCGTCAACAATTAGCCCTTTTGTTGACTTTTCGTTTCCTAGCAGAGAATGCCTTGCTAGTGTTAAATGTTTCGTGGCACACTATTTGAATTGTGTTTAATAAACGTCAATTTGTGACATGTGAAAAGTGTATTAAAAATAACTTGTAAATTGGAAAAGTTATTTCAAGTTTATTCAGTGGTTCCTTAATTTTGTCCAGAAGTATATATGTACATATATATTATAGTTTAAACTCTATTTATTCGGGAAGAAAAAAACTTTTCATTAAGAGATAGTTGGCTAGATTGTTGCGCTCTCTAATAAAAAAAAAAGCAGAAGTATGGTAATCATGGAAGAAGCATCTCAGCTTTCCTTCGACATCTATTACGAGTTCGGTCATCGGTTTGCACTTGTTAAATTATATTAAGAAATTAATTTAGGGTTATAAGTGTTTAAACTAATTTATTTAAAGAGTATCAATCATTTTAAAAATGGTCGCGCCATCTATTTTCACGATTATTCCAGTGAGCTTCAAGTTGAATAATAGATGGTTCCAGAAGGAATCTTTACTGTATAACTAAATCACCAACTTGATTAGCAGGAAAGATGGTAATTCATATGGGGTGTCCATCCTCAGTAATAATCGTATATAATCTTTCTTTCTCGAATATTCCAGAAAATGTCAGCAACCATCTAGCACTTGACTAGAAACTCATTTGAAAAATCGAGAATGTAGATGGTGTGATTAAACTAAAATTGAATCTTTTGAATGAGAACTTGGAGAAAGCTTCTTTTCACAAATGATTTAGAAGAGCATTTGAAGAACATTACTCTGTCCTTGGAGCATTAGTAATGTAATTGGATTGTCCAACCAAAACAATGTCGATTTCAGTAGTCTGTATATTATTAATCCAAGGTCATTTCTAACAAAAATTCCCATATTTATAAGTTGTTACTTTCTTCTTTGAATTTCTTTTTGTGATTGTGTGCAACGAATATTATTTACCAACGATTAATACAACTTGAACTGACATAAATTTGTAAAATTAAATTAAAGTTAATACAGTTCCGGAGAAGAAAATTGGGACACTGCAATAGAATGAGTAATATATCAAGATAATGTTTTATTGTTTTATATGAATAATAATTTTCCGTTGGGTAATTTATGAAATTCGCAATGCTGTACATGTATAGTTAGGCACGATATATTATTATTATATAACGCTGGATTATCGCCAATTGTTTTGCAAGATACGATCACATCTAAATTTTTTTTTAAATCGAATGTATTCTGCGCCTTCTTGCTGAAAAACGCCGCTCAAAAGCTTGCCATTCAGCGCTTCGTGTCATAGACACATAGATCACAGCCTCAGCGAAAATGATGTAACAATAAAGCGGGCGTAAGACAAAACGTTTGTTTATATAACCGAAAATTAGTATGTAATTATCGTGCTTTTTCCGATGTTGCAGAGTTCGAAGGTGTTCACTTTCATTTTTATTAGCCGGTATATGCTCGTTTTGGCGAAATTTTCAGCGCCGCCGCCGTCTCTCTCCGTTGCTAAGCAAGAAATATTATGCATTATCTTCGGTAAATTACTTGGAGAATTTAGGTAATTAAGAATGTATAAATAAGAAACTCACACGAACGTCAGTTAATTGTAAAAAGTTACTCAAAATTTGAGATGATAGTAGTTAGCGATTACTTGTTATTTTTCACTTTTGAAATAATTATCTAACTACTCAAATCAAAGTAGAAACTGTTCTGAAACTTAAAAGTCTTTCTATTGAAACCAGTTTTCTTGAGTTTCGTTTTCTACTTTTCCTCACTATATTTTTAGAAAATAATATCAGATGTTCTCTGAACATTGTGACAACGCGACGTAATCAAGAACTTAAAGTCACGAGACCATCCCGAAGAATGAAAGTACGAGTATATACGTACAGAAGTGGGCACATTCAAACACAATTAAATTAGACAAAAACTCATTTCCTTATTTGGGGTTTCGGCACGAAATTCTCACACGCACAAAAAAGTCCGCCTGCGACGAAACAGAATCGGACAGGCGAGCGCGTACTTTCGAATAATTAATGCGCAAGAATTTAGAAAGGAGCATCACATTCGGTCGTTAAAAAGCGACAAATTAACGACCGGTATCATCTTCTCTTTAAGTTTACGAGCCGAATGCAGTTGCTGCACGCAAAGACGCGCGTTATGCAAGTACACTGATAATAAAACTGCTCGAAGCAAGTATATCTGCAATCACCACTTAATTAAAGTCAATTTGATAAACGTAAATTGGCCTTGTTAGGTAATCGTGTCAAGGTTACCGCTTCCACGTTTGAAAGAACGCAAATAAATGTTCAAGACACAGCACTGCATTAAAGTGGCGGAGGCGCCAAATAATTTTGCAGCAAGTTAGAAACAAAAGTTTTGCAGAATTCAGAAAGAATTTATTACCATAAAATCTATCTGACGAATAAAATCAGTACAAATTTGTGTCATTAAAGCAATAGAATTTAAAAAACAAATTATACATGATTATATACTTGTTAGTTAATTCATTGTGCAACTTTTCTTGCTTTCTTCCAAAGAATAACATAATTTTAAGCTAAAACTTACTTATTGACCAGAAATAACAAGTTTTCCGTAGGACTATGTAACACAATGTAACGTTACATAAAGCGACAGCTAATTTGTGTTTGTCTTGTTGTTTATCATTCACTCGAGTTGCAGCCTATTTCCCCGAATGCAGAATATCTCAGGAATGCGGCGAGTCTTCGTAAAATTGCATAACTTTCGCCAATAGGCGCTTGATGTATGCACGTAAGTACGTCCCCGCATTTGAGCAATTAATTATATCGAGTGAAGTGAGTAGGTCCTCCTCGGTTCACAACCTCGCGCTTTCTACGGCCGTTTTCGGGGCTGGACGCCATTGCACAAGTCCTAATTAATTTGCCAGATACGTACAAATGGACTTACGAATGTACGGCGGTATTTAGTCCGTGTCCACTAATTTGGTTGGGAAATTACGGGCTCGGAGGTGCTAAATATTTTGCCGAAAATTGGGTTAATTTAAAGATGTTCGACTTGCGCCAAAGCGGAGTTAAATATTAAAATTAATTAGACAAAATTATTATTATTTTACTTTTCTATATATACGGCTGTATTATAAAAGTTTAGAATTAGGATTTAAAATAGAATTTTTTCGAAAATTTTAAGTATTTTTTTATGGTATATGAATTAAACTGTTTCGTTGTTAGGTCTTTAAGGGATCAAATTTTACTCATTGAAGGGCACAAAATTGGCTATAAAGGAGTTAGTGAAAAATACACACATATTTCTAATACATTTTCAACTCCTTTCTGGTGTTCCCCCGCTTCCATCTGTTTCCAGTGTTAAAATAAACAGAATTAGGACGTTTAACTTTAAAAAGTGCTAATCTTGTCTTCAAAGGTGGCATTTTAATCCTATTTATATTTTTAAGGAGTTAATACTATCCAAGAAAAGAGAGAGACTTTAACTTCCGGAGTGGTAGTTTGCATCCCCAAACGAATTAGTATTATCCAGAAAGTGTCAAACATTTATAACCTTAAAGGAGTTAGTATTATCCAGAAAATGAAAGAATCTTTACAGTTGGTGAAGTCACTTGTATCTTAACTCACATTTTAACTACTCCAAAAAGAGGAATACACTTTTGTTAATATTGCATCTTTTAGCTCTTGTTCTTTTGTGCGGAAATAATTGAGTTTATTACTGTACTAGAATATTAAGCTTATCTGTAGGAAGTGGAATCAAGATATTCATAAAGTCTAGCCAATATTCCCCCGGTAAATAAAGCTTATATTTAATGCGTAAATAAAATGACAGTTTCATTCTAGAGCAAGCATTCACCGCAGTTGGTAGACATACTGTTCATACGCCGACGAAAGTCTCAAGTAACTCCCAGACATGCATTGATAATATCATTACCAATATTAACTCTTCTGATATTCAAACATTAAACTTGGATGTGGGTTTGTCTGATCGTAGGGGTCAACTCGCGGAAATTAATATCAGTAAATTAAACTCTAATAAATTTATCCATAAAAGAATATTCAGTAAAAAGAATAAAAAATTATTCTGCAGTTTAATAGCAAGCACCAACTGGAATTTGGTTACAAATGAGCCTATGATTAATTCACTTGATAATTCGCAATCCACTGGAACTGATGGCATTACAACCAGCACATTGAAATTAGTATCCTATATTATAGCCGAGCCTATCTCTGAAATTATAACTAACTGGTTATTTTCCATACCGACTAAAAACTGCAAAAGTAATACCCGTCCATAAAAACGGATCAACAGATAATACTACCAATTACAGACCAATCTCTATATTAAATTCTATTTCCAAAATTTTTGAAAAATTTAGATTGTCACATTTTTTTGAAAGTCATCATTATTTATCCGAATTTCAACATGGGTTCAGGTCATACCATACTACTACCTACTTCACGCTACGTTGAAGAATATATACGATAGCTTGAACAAGAATCTCTAACCGAGGCAGTATGCTGTGATCTGTCAAAAGCGTTTGATTTGGTAGACCACAGCCTATTGCTTAGCAAACTGGAATTTTATGGTGTTCGAGGAGTCTCGTTAAACTCGTTAACAAATCGAAAACAGCTTGTTGAAATTAAATATTTTGATAGATTTGGAGTAAGCCGCAGATGTCAATCATGTTATTCTGTTGTTAAACATGGTGTTCCTCAGGGACCCATATTAGGTCCATTACTTTTTAATATTTATATTAATGACTTTCCTTATAATATTCCAGGCCAAATAACAATGTATGCTGATGATACCTGTATCTGTCTACACTCGAAAGATATACTGAATTTAAACAACCAAATAAATCAAACATTACAATTATATAACGAATGGTTTCTAGCTAATAGAATTCTCTTAAACTCTGAAAAAACGAATGTAATAATATTTTCAAATAAATGCCCTATCAATACAGTATTTCCATGTAAGTCAACCAACTTAATACCCACCAGTGAATGCAAAATTCTGGGAGTTACAATTGACTCCCGGCTGTCGTGGAACAATCACATAGAGTCCCTTATACCGAAACTCTCCAAGGCAACTTATGCTATCAGAAAAGTTATCCAAATGTCAGATGCCAGATATGTTAAAATCATCAACAGTTGTTATTTCGAGTCCATAATAAGATGTGGCATAATTTTTTGGGGTCAATCTAATTCTCTACAAATAATGCTTAAGCAACAGAAACGAGCTATTTGGATTATTGTTAATTTACAATTTAGAGATAGTTGCAGGGAAGCTTTTAAAGACCCGGGTATAATGACAGTAATCAACCTGTACTTATATGAAATTATTTTACATATTTTTAATACAAAACAATATTTTAAATGTAATAATGATGCTCATGATTATAACACGAATAACTTGCGCGCTGATCAACCACTTAATTGTCTTTACTTTAAACCATTTCTGTTCAATGGAATAAAATATTTTAACAAACTGTCTCAGGAATTAAAGTCAATTGAATCCACCAAAAAAGTCAAGACTGAACTAAAATCGCAGATGAATTTCTTCTTGCCTAGTACAGAGTTTGATACCTAACTCACTTAACAAATTAGTTAATTAACGACTGATTTTTAAATGTTTTAACTTTAGGGACTAGTATATATTATATATATTTAATGAGAACGTCAATCAATCCCTTCCTTCATACATTACAATTTTCCAATAGACGAATAGTAAACAAGGATGAACTAACATCTTAAGGATAACATTTTTATTTTTTTTTGGGTTAAACGAAGGATAACGTTTTTACTTTTTTGGATTAAATGAAGGTGATGTCTTTCACTAATGCAGATAGAATATTTTACTATTTAGTGTAACTTAACTCCTTCTTGTTGAGTTAACAAATTATGGATAATACCCAGAGAAAATATTTAGGGAGTTAAATTCAGTTCCTCCATAATTTGCAATATCTATTTTTTGTTAGAGCAAGTAAAAATTAATGTTTGGTCCTCCGCCCAGAAATGTTGGTATTGCATTCGTCATAATCGTCCGGAAGCAGCCCTATTGAAGGCCTAGGCCATCAAAAAATTTACCAAATGTTGGCAATATTGACATCTGTGGTTGACATTTTTTAAATGATAAAAGGTTTGATTTCATAGTAAATATTTGGTATATTGAATAATTTTTTAAATTTGTAGTTAAGCTTAGCTGAAAACTTACATATATAATACGTTGCAGCTAGTAAAACGTGCTCATTGTAGCTGCTTGCCATCAAATTCTCACTACACTACTTCACAAATAATTCATATTCCGTCCAATATCTATCTGCTGGAAGACTTCTCGAGTAGCAAAGCATTAATTGCACGTTCGGCAGCCTGAGTAACGTGTGCTGGAGTATCCATTGCACTTACAAACAATAACAAAATGGACTTGAACAATATTAAATTGTAAGTAACCTGATTTTTAATTTCAAATTCGAAATCTGGTGTTGGACATTGTGTTGCCAACCTGAATACAATTTTAATTAATTATTTTTTTTTAACTTTTGAGACAATTTAAAATGGGTGGAACCAAAAAATAGTATGTACTACACGGCCAGAAACTGCTTTGCAAGTGCTCTCACTTGCGAAGTGTCGGATAACGCCTCGCTTTCGCAAAACTATGCTCGCACTTGCAAAATAACAGTTTCTGGCCTAATGATACAAATAACTAGTATTTTACATACTTTCCGGTAGATAGTCATCTATTAGAAGTAGTTAAAATTAAGATTATTTGAATGAAAATAACAATTTACCCCAAAAATGTTTAGTCTCTTTTCCAAACTGGATTTAAGGGTTCAAAGATTGCACAGAGAGGGAAGGAGATTATATAGAAAACAGTGCTTTGTAGCTTAAGGTTTGAATACATACCGTACAAGTTTTTTTTTAGTTATTTTTTCATTTAGGAGAATTTTAGATCAATTACTTACGTTACAAACCTCGTATTAAACAACTTTAATAAATGCACGAGCAGCTTCCACATTAGAGGAACATGACCTCAAAACTAAACCTAGGGAATTCCACCCGATATTCTTCTAAGGCAGGAGACTCCCCTTTATCAAAATCGATTAATTTTAATTTCAGATTTATATTTATTAATAATCTTATGCTATTTTGAAAAGAAAATCTATTAGCAAATCAGATCTATGTTTACTTGTGCGAGCATAATCTCGGCTTAATTTTCTATGTAGATGATGTTTACAAATACCAACTCGTTCGCTTGTTGAATTATTTCCAATTCCCCTAGTGTTTATCAGAATAACTTCATTTCTCCAGCAAGGACCGTCGACAGCAGCCTGCAGCGAGGACGTGTCGGCATTCTTTGTTTACCCATAAGTTTACAAGAGCACGAGCAGATTTCTTAGATAAACTCCTACGTTTTATTTCGCTAGTTTTTAGTCGTTATAATTTTGTTCAAATTTAAAAAAAAAGTGTGTATATACGGTTTTGATGTCACGATAATCACTTTCGATAAAAGAATGACCTCAGATTCCGCTTCCATATAGAGAAGAGGAACGAATGTACTTTTACCGAGCCCAATTTTCTAATTCTTAATTGCTCCTGATTATTATGCACGATGCGCTCGAAAAACAAAGGAAGAGCGCCGCGGCAATTGTTTAATTTAAGCTGCGGAACTGCGGCATGCAAATACCGTGCCGATTCTTGTTATTGTTGTTGAGTGTGTCTTAAAAAAAGGAGTAACCATTCGGAACGCATTCAAACAAACACTATACATATTTTTATGATTATTTATTATAAAATTATTAACTTATATCATAACATTATAATAAAGAGTCCTGGAAAAGTAACTTCCAAGTAAAGAGACATGAAGAAATAGATTTTTTTGTTTGATTTTGAGAAGAGAATAAGTATTTCACCTAAAACCATAGTTACCAAAGAAAAAGGATTCTAAGAAATTTAAAAAAATTTGGTCACGAACCGTATTTTTTTAACTCAATAAATTAATTAATTAAAGGCAAACAGCGGTAAATTTTTTAATTTCTCCCGAAAAAGAAACATGAAGCCTGAAACTTAAAACAAATCGCACATTAGAGAATAATAGGAAAACTATAAGTAATAATTGTAAATTTCTATGCTATGCAAATATTAAAATAATAATAATAATAACTTAACTGCAAACGTTTGATTTTGATGAGTTTTACGGGATATTTAATAGATGATTTACGATTCACTACGAACTACATGCATTTAATCTAGCAATTAATTATTTTTAATTACTATGACGGGTACCATGTTAATTAAGACGTATATGAACAATGATGGGATAATGCGGAGGTGCTCTTGTTACATGACATGACAATAGCAGCAATAAACTTCTTGTACTACCTACAACATTGAATTAAAAAGATGGTTTCGACCCGTCGTCCTTTCGCTACCTTACTAGAATTCTCATAATTTATACAAAATTCTTAAAATGCACTATAATTTAATAGAAAATAAATGTTAATGTGCCTGCTTTCGAGTGTACGTGACGTTAAACCATGAACTTGATCTCATTCTCCAACCGCCCGTTGAAATTTCTTTGTTTTGATTAAAATACCGAAAATGTCAGGCTTTTTAAAAATGATTTCATTTAAAGCTTACTATTTCACATTGAATTTAGAAGCCTGTCGTAATTTACGCAAAATACTTAAATAACACCTTTGCTTCAAAAAGAAACTTATAGAGAATTTGTTGTCCAACCGCTCATTAAAATCTCTTACGTTATCATCAAATTAGTAGAAGTAAGTGTTGTGTTTTCTTTGATGATTATTGAAAGTTTATGTTCTTTGCGTTGGTTATGAAGATCAAAATGTAAAACTTGACCGCGTTAAGAACTCAAAGTATGTTAATTCATTACGCAAGCATCGAATTAAGAAAATCGATTAGTCGTGGGCAAGTTTCATCATCCGAAGGCGGTCATTTTTAAATGAATCCGACGAACCGTAACAAATTGGGCCCCCGAATTCGAGAATAATTTATAATCGTAATGAAGAGGGCGACCTTGCGCGCGGTGAAGAAGCAGCAGGCAGGGGCGCCTTCTTCTTCGGCGGGCTGTGTTACGCAAGCAACGACAACTGGTAATTATTTACTTTTACCTTTCATAAGAAAGTGTATTACCTTATTATTGTAAGTAGAGTACCGGGCGCATCTTCGCCTCGGCCCCTCCACCGGGCACGTTTGATTTTAACCGGGCGTGACGTAGACGTGCTCCGAACGGGGTTAAAAATATATAAACTTCTGGTGGGTTTGTGTTTGTTGTTATTTGGTGTTTTGGGAAGCGTCGGTGTTGTGGAACTAACGGTGGAAAAATAATGAAATTTCTGGTGGTACGTGTTTTACTTTTATTTTACTTTTTTTAATAGTATGTAAAATTTGTGACATATTTAATAATATTTTTAAAAAAACGCCACAGCTTTAGAAACGGATACTGAATGTTTAATTTTTTTTAACAAATCTATAGAGAAAGTGAAAACTGCAAATCTAAATTTAAAAAAATAAATTTTAAGAAATTTTCTCTTACTTTTGGACGATATCTGATTTTAAATATGCATTTATATTTTTTAAATGTTAAATCAAATACAGTATTGTTTTTCATATTTACTGAAAACTGTTTCCACTATGTCTTACTTACTTCTCAACTGTAATCTCTTCAAAATTTCCGTCAAAACTTCAACGAAATTTAATTAAATATGAGTTGTAGCTTTTTAGGAAGAACACAGATGTAGTTCTTATTACACTGGGGGATATCGAAAGTGTAATATCAATTTTAAACTCGAACTAAATTACATAGGTTTTATGAAAAAGACTATTTAATAAACGATATTTCATTATCACATAACCAAGTGAAGGTGTTAATACACTGTTTTATACTTCATTTTTCTAATGTATGTCAATCGATCGATCGATAACCTTTTATATAGCTATCTCCTTCTAACTATCGTGAAACAGCCTTGTAGCTTTTGTATTCGTCATTTCCTCGGATATTTTTTTAATTCAGATCTATCGGCATATATTAAAAAAATTAACTTTAAATATAAATGGGCGATAATTATAACAATTAATCTGTGAAATAGTGCTAACCCACTCCATATTTGAACCTCAAACTTTGACACAATCATTTGAACTTCAATAGTAACCAAAGCTAAACGACGATTCTTTGCTTCGCCATCCAATTTCTTAACACCTTTTCTCTTAGGTCTATGAGCATCTACTTTTTTGGCTTTCATTTCTTTAGTTTTCCCACGTATTTGTGTTTTATATTTTTTTTTTAATTCTTCGCCCTAGCGTACTTATCACCTTATGTTCGCAACTTTTACAACTTGACTAAGCAATTGAAGAGTGGAAATACCAAACGTGTTAAGAACCAAACTCACAGAATTAAGGAATTGCTACCTTTCTAATAAAAATATCTGCGGGCACATATGCAAAATGGTTTCTGTTAAGCTCTTCCTAATTCATACAGAGGACTGGACGCCAACTAGCATAGTTGCAGAACCTTTACACCATTTTTAGAAATTAAGCTCAAATTGTCTAATAATGGCACTTGGCAGGTTTGTTATTTCCACGCTTCAATTGTATATCACCATTTGTTTTTTTTTTTTAATGTAAATCAACAACACTAAAAATACTCTGACGATAAACGAATATCTTTAACAATTTTTTATATATTTATCCTAAAGCAGCACAATTTTATTAGAATCTAAGCATTTCTTAGTTATGTAGGAGAACGAGGGACAGAATCGGGTAGCTAATTAAATTTTACTCTTAAACTCTTAAGATTTATTTTTTATAAATGAAATTTAACCAAACGTAAACTATAAGTACTTGCTTACTACAAAAAAGAACGGATTAAAAAATACTGTAATGCTTAGCGGCACAGCTACTGCAGATATTACATCATTGAACTACATCGTTGAACTTTACAATTATCACATTGAAAAGTATCCAAATCTTCTTCTAGCCAACCCGTACATCCTTCATAATCCCAATTTTTGCACTGTATCCACCCTTCATTTCGTGTTGTACTAGAATATTTTTCGTTGCAAAAAACGCATAAAGAATCTCCTTCTGTTTTACTCTATACTTCCTCTTCAGAGCTTATTTATAACTTCTTCCTTTCTTCGAGCCAACTTCTTGTTTTTGCTTTTTATTTTATTTTTCTGTGGCAAGAGTTTTCTCTTAACTCTGTGAGAGTTACCTTTGTTCCCCATAATTGACTGCAATTCATTTCTGTAGGGAGAATGCGTCAGGATAGCTGTTTTTCCTCGAGGTTTCGTGGCAATTGTGTTGTTTCTGTTGCTATGAGGATCATGTCATAGTGATACTACAAACCAATCTGACTTCTCTTGCTTTTTATTTTATTTTTCTGTGGCAGGAGTTTTCTCTTAACTCTGGGAGAGTTACCTTTGTTCCCCATAATTGACTGCAATTCATTCCTGCATGGAGAATCAGGATAGCTGTTTTTCCTCGACCTTTTGTGGCAATTGTGTTGTTTCTGTTGCCATGAGGAATCGGCATAACATCTCGTGGTGATACTACAAACGAATCTGACTTCTCTGAACCAGCATCAGAAAATTTACTGGACTTTTTCTCTTTGGCTAAACCTGATCGTTCAGATGCTTTTTCCCCTAAGGTTAATCTAGAAGGACCAGCTACTGGAGACACGCTTCTTAAGGAAGTCTCTACCGAAGCATTTGTAGTTTCACGATTCGTGGTCTTCGCTGCAGCAAAATCAGTTTCACGAAAAACGTTCGGATTAACAGATAGATCCCAGCTTTCGAAAAGCCTGACACAGCCGTCTGAATCGTCGCAGCTCTACTGGAAGCCTCCCCAAACCATCTACTTACTTGATATTGAGTCACTACTCTTCCAGGATTGGTTCTTAACCACGATTTTACAGTTTGACCATAGAAAGTACTAAAGGGAACATAAAACTAACATCTAACGGCTGCAGTCTATGCATACAATGAGCTGGGAAGCTGCCTAGCAAGATCTATCAACTCAATATTCTTGGTATGAGTCATCTGACCATCTAACAGAAGTAAAACCGAATCTTCTCTTGTAGGTTTTACGTACGCAACTAACAGTAATTTATAAAATGCTTATATCTTTACTATTTAAAGTAGTATGTCATTTGTATTAAGTTATTCTATGAGTTCTAGACAAAACACAAACTTTTATGAAGAATAAAATTTCCTAAGAAATCCACTTGATGCATAGTTTCTTGGACACGTTATACACAGGCTGCGTCTCAAAAAAGTATAAAACAGGCTGCAGCTCTGTACTCTATGACGTGATTTTTATAACAAACTGATAAAAACAAACCACCAATAAAATGTTCCACAGTTTAGGTCGCGACATCTTGGGGCTGATTTTTTACATAAAATTGTGTGAGATTGCAGTGGATTTCTCAAGCTACTCTTCTATTGATGAGTCGAAACAGCTATCCAGAGGATATAATCAAAACAAAAAACAAACCACCAATAAAATGTTCCACAGTTTAGGTCGCGACATCTTGGGGCTGATTTTTTACATAAAATTGTGTGAGATTGCAGTGGATTTCTCAAGCTACTCTTCTATTGATGAGTCGAAACAGCTATCCAGAGGATATAATCAAAACGCATTTTTAAATAAATTTTTAGAAACAATTTTTTAAAATCAGTGCTCTGCTTATTTTTGAACTTATTTAAAGCACTTTTCCCTTAATCACATATGTGATGCTTATTAATTTTATTTAATATAGATTCAGTAGCAAAAAAATTATAAATTGAAGTATAAATATTAAATTTGTAAAATCAAGTTTTCTTGCCAGATGAAAATTATGAAAATTAATTAAAATTGTGTAACTGGCAGTATAGAAAGTGCTAGGAAAGAGTTTATACATGTATTTCGGCCTTATTGGGCTTCATCAGAACTCTGTACCTTAAAAATTTTTAGTTTATTGAAAAAATTTAGAAAAACTTACCCCTTTTTTGAATTTCTAAAATCCCAAAACACAAGAACAGGAATTAATGATAAAAATATGAAAATCTTTTGCAAAAAATGTCACTTTTGTGGTTTTACTAGAGAATGCAATCGCTTTTTTGCAAAAGATTTTCATATTTTTATCATTAATTCCTGTTCTTGTGTTTTGGGATTTTAGAAATTCAAAAAAGGGGTAAGTTTTTCTAAATTTTTTCAATAAACTAAAAATTTTTAAGGTACAGAGTTCTGATGAAGCCCAATAAGGCCGAAATACATGTATAAACTCTTTCCTAGCACTTTCTATACTGCCAGTTACACAATTTTAATTAATTTTCATTAAATTTGTAGGTAATTATAGTCGGTCGAACAAGTTGTAAAGTTCACTTTAAAGTCAACATTTCATATCATCTTCTGACGAAGCTGTCAAGCGATAGCGAAAGATTACTTTTAAATTAATTTTACAATTATAATTACTAAATTTGCGATAATTTTCAATTGACATTCGCCATAGCTTAAGCTTTTTCACGTCATGTTATGAACAGTGTGTTTTAATTTTGATTAAAGTAACGAATAATTTAATTTAATGCATGAAAAAGACAGATTATTGATCGACATTTAATAAATTTATTTAAATTGTATTCGCAGAAAGTGCAGCTCTGTGTAGTGGGACGCACTTATAAGGAACGCTTTCCAAATATAGAAGCTAAAGAACCGGAAAAAAGCACTAGACTGAAAGCAAAAGTCAAGAAACAATGCTTTTAAAAGGTCATAACATTAACATTGTAATGGAAATGCAAAGGGAATGTTCTTTAAAATATTTCCAATCAACAACTTCCCCATCTAAAAATATTCTAAGAGGAGTACGTAAATAAATGAATCTAAATAAATATCAAAATGAATGAGTAAGTTTTAAAAGTATTTTCTGATGTTGGATAATCTAAAAGTTATTTGCTGGTATGTGCTTTAATACTTTTTTTAAACATATTAAAATGTTTAACACTTGATTCGCATCTTGCTTACTGCTTCATCAAAGTAAACAATAACAAGTGAGAAACCAATGAAACAAACTGCGAAACGATAAGTCTTAAACATTTTTACCCTTGACTCAGTTAAACGATTATAAAAATTGATCAATAACATGTAGATCCTTATATGTAAAATGTAAAAGAAGATTTCGTATGTGATAAATATCACCTTCCAGTTTTTTAATTCTTCTTGCTTTTGTTTTTGTTATTTTTGCATTTAGGACCAACGCTGTTTTTATATTCAGATTTACACTATAAAACCAAACAGAAACTTCATGAAAAATTATTTAAGTAATAACTGATATGTATGTATCATAGGGTCTATCGAGTGTATTTCAAAAGAAATTTTGAGACTCTCGTGGATATGATTCCATTAACTTCAAGATTGGTCTGATCGTTATCTAAGCTTGTGTTAAAATAAAAAGAAACTAACTCACATGATTCGTACGTCACACAAAAGTTTCCGCAATTTCACGTGAAGTGACATAAACTGAAGACGTGCTCGCGATTGCGTAAGTTTTTTCGTTATCATTTCGTCATGACTTTGATTATGATATTCAATTGTAGTAGATATTATAATTCGCGCGATGTCGTCTTTCAATCCACTTTTTGCAATCGAGTTTAGAAATTCGGTGTCCAGGAAGTAAGCATACCCCCTCCTCCAACTAAATAACAAATTTCAATATTTCAACATCTTCTAAGTAGGCTAGCGCAGCAAATTACATACAAATGGTAATTTAAATTACTGCCATTATTAGAGAAGACTCTGCATTACATCAGATGATAAAATAATTTCTCAATTGACCACGTAAAATGGAACTATACTATAAATATCATTATTTATTTTAGTAGTTATGGAACTATGAAACTTACAAAGAGTTAGTGTAATAAATTATATTATGAGCTTGCGTATCAATTAAGAAGTCATCAAATGTAACACGAAAATCCGGAAGAAGAATCGTTCGCAAATCACTTTCTTTTAAAGGAAGAAAGACTCGACTCGAAGTAACTAAGATTACAGCGACAGTGTTTGACTTTTAACTTATCGACTCACTTACACGAAAGCTGATAATTCGCTTTAATAATGCAGCGGCGAGCTTGCAATGGCGCACTTAATAATAGCATTTTGTTTGCACACCCGAGAAATTAGCAAGTTATTCACGTAGAAGGAAGAAAGTTGCGAATTTTTAAGTGGAACATCCTGTATGTTATTACATTCTTAAAATTCCGAAAGGAATTCCAATCACGTGTCCGCACACATCATAAATCTAATACGTATTTTCACGATACATAAAAATTTCAATAGACTTTCTTCCACTCCCCTGTATCTAGGAGAAATGTAATTTATTTTCTAGGCTTTCGTAATTCGAGCCCCTTTTTCAGTGAGCTCAGATTGTGCTCATTTTGTTTATTAGTAAATACAACTCTGCTTCTTATGACATGAATTAAGATTATAAATACTTTCAAATCACCGAAATCTTGCTCTTATATTAAGGCTGAACTTGACCATTTTAATGAACCATTTTAGAATCTTGTCCATGTAAATAAAATTGCTTTTTGAATATACTTATTTAATGGTCCATTTATGTCATTCTATTTTTTCCTTATTCATTTTATTTCACTTCTCCTTGACACGTTTCCGTGGACCTGCTTCTTCTATTTGCTTCTTGTATTTTAGCTTCGTATATTCTCTTTGTAAGTTTGCTTATGTGTTCCAATTATCCCTAGTTGTCTCTTCTATCTTTGTTATCACTGCTTTTACTTTCAAATCTCGTCCGAAGACTTCAATTATAATTCCATTATTCTTTGTTTTTCTTTCTATTTTTCTTAGAAATCTCATGTTTACTCCATTTATTTTATTTTATAACGAATAACACCACGAAAAATTTATTTCATGAACCTGGCAGATTAAAACAGAATTCATAATCGCGTACAGTGATTCTTTCATTAAAAAAAGGCGGGTATAAAAATAGCTACATTATAAACATTATAAAATGAAGGGTATAAAACCACATGTTCGCTTGTACGCTGCGTCGCTGGACATTTTCGGCCGTAACGTTCGTATAAAATCAGGAGGTTAGAGGGAAATTCGTAATATGTGCGCATAAGTTTTCAACTGAAAATGAAACATGCGATATGTAATATGTAATATGCAATAATTTCTGTAAGATTATATAATGCAATGGGAAATGCAATGCAATTGATGCCTGATATTTTTGTGACGGCGGCGTCAAAGTGCAAAATAGAAAGTCTTGAATACTTACCAGATGCATTTACGGAGGCACATCTTTTCCTTCGTGGGAATCCTCGAAGGAAAAACGAGTAAACGCCCGACATGTGAAGTCTAGGTCGTTTCCTGGTGCATCTTAAATAAGGCATCGGTGAATTATGCGGTAATACTTTCACGTTCACAAACGAAAGGCAAGATTAATGTCAGGATTAAGGATAAATTCTACTCTAGATTACTTTGCTTGAAAACAACCTATTTTTTTAACAACTTCATCGCAGCTAAAGCGAATTGTATTAACTGTAGTAAAATAATACAGTGCAAAATAAGTAGGACGGTAAAAAAATTGTATTCATTTAGGAACTATTTTTTTTTAACTTCACTGCATAAGTTTTCAATAAGAATGAACAAATCAAAGCACTTTAGCAACTAATAGCTTTTATTTTTAGATTCGATTGTAACCGTAAATTAATTAAAAATTAACATTTTCCTTCATTTCTTCTCTTCTTTACAGATATCAGCCTTAATGGCAGTGGCATATGCCAGGCCTGAACCTCCTTCATCATACAGTTACAGTGCACCTAGCGGACCAAGCACTTCCTACGGACCTCCCAAGCCACAATACGGTCCCCCTGCGCAACCCCCGACCATCCACAAGCACGTGTACGTTCACGTACCTCCTCCCGAACAAGAATATCTTCCTCCTCAAAAACCGATTTACGTTGCTCCGCCGCAGAAGCACTACAAAATCATCTTCATAAAGGTAAAACAACTTACTATACGCTGGAAAACATCGTTATTTATTCCGGGTTCTTTTTAGGCACCAACTCCTCCAACTCCAACTGCACCAGTCATCCCACTTCAACCGCAGAATGAAGAGAAGACTTTGGTCTACGTCCTGGTGAAGAAGCCCGAAGAAGCACCAGAAATTCACATTCCTACGCCCGCACCAACGCAACCAAGCAAACCAGAAGTATATTTCATCAAATACAAGACGCAGGTAATTACTTGTTTTGGTAATAAGAAATCCAAGGTAATCCAAAAGAGTTTTAAGTTGTAAATTACATTACAAGAATATTTCTTGTAATTTGTATATATTAATTAATATAATTATTTGTTTTTTTTAGAAACAAGAAGGTTATCCTGAAAGTGGCGTGCCAGAATCACAATATGGACCACCATCACCTCCATCTCCCGTTTATGGTGAACCATAAAAAAAAGTAAACTGGCCAACGCCCCTCAAGTACCTTACTTATTTTTTAGGTTTTTATATTATTATAATATTTTTTTAATTTTGTAAATAATACGAAACTCGTAGCATAAACTTAGGCAAGCAAAATACGGTGATACATGAAAGGCTTTATACAAGATAAGATTTTTAATCTATTTTATAGTCTCAATTATACATAAGTACCTTAATGAATTTTGTTACGTCTTATATTGCGTATTTTTAAATAAATATCTAATAACTCTTCCGGATTTTCTCAGTCGCGTCGACGGAAAACGCAATGAGATAAAACTTGCTTCACGTAATAAGGAAACTTGGGAAATATTTTGCATCCATCTGGTTTTGTGATTATGAATGGCGCCGGAGTTTTTTAGCGCAGACTGTGAACACTCATTTTTCCTTTCACATGTAGTTTCACTCACAATAAAAATTATTCACGTTTTATGTTGCTTCATTATAATTGTAGATGGCCAAAATAATAAGGGCAGCTGGAGAGTGTTTAAAGCAATGGAATTTGTCTAGTTTCTTAATCATAAGGGGAATAAAACTGAAAAAGAATAAAAGTTGAATATTTTATTCACGATCTTTTTAGACTAAAGAAGGCCATGCTTTTTTTGTTAAATTAAGTGTATGTATTTTAATAGAACTTAAAATGTGACAAATATAAAATTCTGACACTTTAACTTCATCCCCGTCGACTTCTTCAATCTACGATAGCATGAAGAAAGTAAAATTGTAATATCAAACCAAATAATTACTTGTGACTTTTTAATACTAAGTCAAAATGCTAAAAATAATCAATGTTTTTCGGCGTAACTTTTCAAGAATATAACTATCAAATTAAAATGAAACATATCCACTTGGAAGTACCAACAAAAATATCACTTTAACATGGCCTATTCTGAGTCTACTATCACATATATACCCCCTGGCTTTCCAGTTGGATTTTCGTTTTTGGATTAGGAAGAATGTTGGAGATCTTCTTATCTGTGTTGAATATTGTTTCGATTTTGTGCTTCCTGAGGACCCTGCTTATTTTATCCGTTGTGACTTTTATGTACGGTAAGCTCGTTCTTCCTAGTGGCTTTTCTTCTTCCTCTTCTTATTTTTCTCGTCGTGGTCTTTGTGCTTTGATGATCTGTTTTTGGGAGAATCCATTCTGGAGTAGTGCTGTTTCTAATTTCTTCATTTGTTGCTGTTTGTTTTTAGCAACCGTCAGTCTTGGTGATCTCGTCACGAGTGTTTTCACGACTGATTGTAGTTGTGCTGGATGGTGGTGCTTCTATAGCCTTTACTTCCAAGTCTTCTATGAATAGGTTGGATATTATCGGCGATAATGGTGAACCCATAGGTACACCTTCCACTTGTTTGTAACGTTGTTCTTTGAAGATGAAGTACGTATTCTTCAGACAATGTTTCGTCAGATTTATGGTATCTTCTGTGAGCTGATACTTGCTTTGTATGATATCGACTGCCTCTCCTGTAGGTACGCTAGTAAAAAGTGATACAACGTCGAAACTTACTAACAGATGCCCTAGTTCAACGGTGATGTTCCTTACACGTTTGATGAAGTGGCTTTCGTTCTTCACCTTCTTCGGCGTAGGGTTGTAGCTGTTTTGCCAAGAACTTAGTTAGCTGTTGCAACGGTGATCCGATGGAACTGACGATTGGTCTCAGTGGAACACCTTCTTTGTGTATTTTCGGCAGTTCATATAGTTTTGGACACTTGGAGGACTTCTCCCTTGGAATCAGTTGGCGTTGTTGTTCTTCGCTGATGCTGCTGGCTTTTATTTTGGCTTTTGTCGTCTTCTCCAAGTATGTCGTTGGATCTGTAGCGATAGGTTTGTACGCTGGATCTTCTAAAAGCACTTATATCTTTTCTTCGTAGTCTGTGATATCCATTACTACGGTTGCGTTTCCCTTGTCTGCTGGTAGAACAATAATATCCTCGTTTTCCTTTAATGAACGTAGAACTTGAAGTTCCTCTTGTGACAAGTTCTTCTTCGGTGGTCTTGCTGTGCATAGTATTCTCGACACCAGAAAATACTACCGAAACCAAACATCAAGATAGGTGGAGAATACTACTACGTACTTCATCTTCAAAGAACAAACGTTACAAACCTATGAGTTCACCATTATCGCTGATAATAGCCAACCTATTCATGGAAGACTTGGAAGTAAAGGCTATGGAAACAGCAAACCATAAACCAAATTTTTGGCTCAGATATGTCGACGATACGTTCGTGATATGGACACATGGAAAAGAAAAACTACGAAAATCCCACGAACATCTGAACGGAATACACCCGAAGATCAAATTTACGATGAAAATCGAAAAAGACAACAGTCTGCCATTAAAGGTGCGAGGGAGTCGACCGCCGCCCCAAAAAGAGGAGTTTCTTGTAGAATCTCCTCCAGGATGAAGTGGTGTCTACCTCCGAGACCTTTATTGTTCCATACCTTTTTTGCCCGCTGTCTAAGGGCCGATCCCAGTGCCATCTCCTCCACATAAATGTTCAGTGGAAGGAGGCCAAGGATGGCCTCTAAGGCGGCGGCAGGGATGGATTTCAGCGCACGGGTAGCACTCATGCATTAATACCAGGCACTTAAAATTTTTACTAAAGGTTTAATTTCATACTTAGCATTTTGTTTATTTTTCGAGTATTTAGTTTTTTGCTGAGCAAAGGAATAAAATAATGAGAAAATGTACTTTGTATTTGAATATAATTTATTACATTAATTACATTTTAAACTGGTTTTATTTAATTTATTTTTATTCAGTGGTTAATGTCCTGTTGCCCAACATTCATAAAAATCAATTATACTTTAACAGACAATCAAATCAGTCTCAACGACTAACGCGAAGCAGCAAGACCAACAGCAGCAGCAGTAGCAGCATCACCACCAGCAGCAGCCCTGAGGAAGTTCTTCTGCAACGAAGAACGAAACGTCGGCAGTGAAGAAATCCGAGACACGCGGTTCCAACCGGAAGCCAAGAATTCAACAATGGACGACGGCCGCGGAAGCCTTCAAGTTAAATCAAATCATGATGATTCGATTGTCTACTAACGACCGATTACATTAGCGCAGCTGGACTTTAAATTCTATGTCGGACAATCTATTTAAATAAGCCACCTCACCGGATTAGTTGGAGACAAGCTCTGCAGATGGCGCTAATTTGATGCTACCCATGAAAAAGAAGAGATGGGATAATTTAAACATTTTTATTTTTCAATATATTCTCCATTTAAGTGCACACACTTGTGCCATTTTTTTCCAGTTGTTCTATCTCATTAGAAAAAAAATCTTTTGGAAGTTCCCCAAATAAATTATCTACAGCATCTTTTAGATCCTATTCTGAAGAGAATCGCCTTCCTCGCAGGTTCTTTTTAAGTTGTCGAAATAGACAACAGTTGGAGGGTGCCAGATCTGGACAATAGGGGAGGATGGTCCAGTTCAATAATGCCAATAATTTTCTTGCTTTATGCACTTTGCAATTGTCGTCCAAGAGATAGATTTCTTTATAGAGCTTATGAGGTCGTTTTAGTCCAAGAGCCTTTTTTTTTAATTTTGAAGTGTACGCCTGCATTAATTGTTGAACCTTTTGGCACATCTTCAATTAGAAAGATGCCAAAAAATCATAGCCAACAATTTTCCTATAGAAATTCATGTCCATGCCTTTTTCGGACGTGAAGAATCTCCATTACAAAGATTCTTGTTTCGTCTTCGGGTTCCAAATATGTACACGCGTTTGCTCGCTAATTATAATTTGTGAAAATAGGTTCGAATTCGTCTTTAAAGAGGATACATTTTGCACTGAAATTTTCTTACGATATAATTTTTGTTCTAGCATCAAATGCTTAGGTACCATACTAACATGCAGACTCACCAATAAGGATTAAATCTAAACGCAGTTTTCTTAAAATTGAAACTTCAGATAGTTTAACTTCTGCAGCAATTGATGACACTTACAGGCGTCGCATCGATGCTTCATCACAATCATCACTAAATCCTCAACTCTTTTTACCAATTCTATTATTCGAAATTCTAAGAGCCTTCCATCTCTTGGATCGCCTGACTGGATTCTCTACCCCCAACGAAACTGCTTTCTTGGAAATGTGATGGGCGATCATGGTTATGCACTGCCGTTATTCTACCATGGATGCTTTTAGGAGTATTCTCTTCCTTTTATATACATTTCGATGTTCTAACTTTAGATCACACATCTTCCACTTTTAAAAGTTTAATAACTACTATTTTTTTATCAAATGAAATGAATTTTTACATAGATGTGTCAAAAACTTGCCAATTAATAACTGTTAAAGGACAACAATATAGATGTTTTATTTTATGGACAGATAGATAATTATTGAGTCTCCCCTCGTATTTTATACGTCATAAAAAAGAATAAATAACTTGATTTGTTCAGTTGTGATCGAACTGGTGAGAGAAGACAGAAAAATGAATTGGTCGAAGTGGAAATCAGAAGAAAATTGGAAAATATATAAGGAAAAAAAGAGAAAATTCCTCAAAAATAAAGAATTAAATACTGAGATGGTTTTTATTAAAAATAAACAAAATAATTTTATCAAGAAATCAGAAACCAGAATCAGGAAAAAGAGTTGCTATCAGCTGCATCGAGGTTTTGCTTTGTTTCATTTCAAACTGTAAACTCATATCAGGAACATATGACCATGGAGAAGTTTCCCGCCTAAACAGATGGCAAAAAAAATCTGATTAGAGAATCTCAAGGAAAAATAATAATAATAAAGTTTATTAAGCATAAATTGGATAACATAAATTCTGAGAAAGTACAATTCTAAATATCGATGCTTAAAAGGTCAAGGTTCAGATGAACTGATAAGAATCAGCTCTCTACCACCTGGACCCTCCAAAACAAAGAGTCCTTTAGTAAACAGAGAGGAAATGGTCTTATTAATAGGAAAAGGTTAAAAGAACTGAAGAGTAACTAAACTTTTGTAGAAAACAAAACCACAGCAAAAATTATACAAAAATAAATACATAAATTGATGAGCAAGGCGTGGAAGAAAGCAAAAGAACTGAGAAGATGAGATTTTTTTAGTTCCCTTGCATATGAAAGGTGACAGCGACTTGCGGCAATGAAGTGTCATTGCCTAGTAGTGACTAGGCAAATACAAAATATTGGCAATAATAAATAATAAAAGAACAGATTAGATTGTGAAACGTCGATTATCCATTCACTAAATATTTACAATAAAACAACGTTGAACAAATTTTATTAACATGATTATAAATCATTTCCTAGATTTCATCCAAGCTTGTAGGAATTGGGAATGCGAAAAAATAAATTCGCGCAATCGTTTAACGTTTCACTATCGGTCGATAACTTCGTCAGAAGTGAAAATAAATAAAATTATTGAAAAAGGAATAAACAAAGTAAATTAAGAAGAAACGAAATAATGTATACTAAACCGTAAGCAAGAATGACTAGAGAATGCAGACCGAATAACCATAATGGCAAGAATGAAAAACATTAATGGAAATGTCCAGAAAATTAGAAAATGTAGCCAAGGACAAAGGATAAAAAATTAATAAAAAGAAAATAAAACATATGAAATTAAGAGACGAAAAACGGCATCAAGAAAAGAACTAAGTCTAAGAGCTAAGATAAGGACACAATAAAAAAGCAAATAATTATAACTACTTACCTACAGTAACAATTAATAGTAATTAATAGTAAGGCGAAAAGAGAATAAAGACCCCTTTTGAATTCACCAAGTCTTTTTTTGTAAAATTTTAATGCAATTAGATCCATTGTTAAGCCGTGTATTTCACTGTGTAAAACAAAGATTATTTTAGGATAACTTTATACTTTAAGTTGTGACATCTTGCAGACGATTTTTGACCTAAACTAGGATAGGTCAGTGAGATTGCGGTGGAGTTTTCGAGCTACTCTTCTGCTGACCAAACCTCAAACTGGACCGAAACAGTTGTATTTGATTTAAAATGAAGTTATTCTTTCAAAATAGTCATTTTTAAGCAATAGGTTAATTAGATATAAAAGAAAAATAGAAAATTTGGATGAAGCTGAGATTTGAGATTTCAGAATATTCTAAATTATTTATAAATGCTAATATATTTTTTTAATTCAAAATAGGCCCAGATGATAAATAATACTCGTACTATAACACTGACTGACTCTTTCTTTGTAATATTGACAAAATCAGGCCATTCTATAACAGGGACTCTTAACTTTTCTTAAGCACTAAGTCCTTAACAGAAAAAAAAAAAATTCATCGACCCCTATGAACAGTACTCAATTTAGATTTTGTTTAAATAAGAAAACAATCTACGTAAGGACAAAATTTCTACTTTTTTGAAAATAGGAGCTAAATTTTTGTCGTTTTTATTATTTAAATATCTTCAAGGGAAACAAACCTAAATTGTAGAGGTGAGATTGTTCCTCTGTAATGTATAAATGAATTAAATAGAATAATAATAATAGATCTTATTTAATTGATCCCCAATGTTATACTAGATCGACCTCAAAAGTACTCCCAAAAGGCTCCTGAAGGTTTCCCCACTAGCCTCGAGCCCATTGTGAACTCCTCTTCTATAACAATGATAACAATGGTTATTTTGAATTTGATTTGACACAAAATTTAATTATTTGTTAAAAATTGTCGTTTCTTGAAAGTGACAATAAAAATAAATCAAAAATTTAGAAATTTGGATTAAAATTAAACTGAAGAACTTCCACAATTATTTATAAGTGTTAATTATTATCTTTTTTCATTTCAAAAATAAGCCCAAAATCTAAACATCGATAACACAATTAATTTAGAACAATTTTATAATTTCTGATTTAACATAAATGTAACCATCGTCATTGCAAGAGAATTTACAAAAGAAAAATGGCATTTTGATAAATTCGAATTTAAAATTCGAGACTTTTCCAAAATTACTTAAAAACTGTTCACATAGATTTCGTATTTATAACATATATCGAATTCCTAATTGGATTTAAACTAACAACCGTACCTACAGAAGGTTATTCTTCGTATTCCTCGAATTGGTAGTTTACATGGTGCGTGGTTAACGAGAGCGTACCTCACACTCATGATTAACATACCATGTTAACGGGGCTTAAATCATTTGCAACTCTTATTATCAAATTATTTGAGGATGCCATCAAATTATTATTTCCCTCGTTAGTCATTAAGTGCGTATTGATATTGCCTATATTCTTGATTCTGATTCACTATACCATGTTTTTCGTATTCAAATAAATATAATAAAAGATAATTAACAATATTGTGAGAATGCTCCAGATCAGACTAAAATACAGAATCTTTTATAACCCTAACACATATCATCCCTTCTTGAAATGAATGGCAACAAAATTAAAATTACAGATGCATTTAATTCCTATTCGTTACACAAAATCTGAAGGCTGTTTCTAAACTGTATAAGTAATAAATAGCAGACAATTAAGTCTTAAGCTTTTATATTAAAAAGATATTTTAGAAAATACCTCGGTTAACGAAGCCTCGATATAACGAGTTCAGCAGTTTCAAACCACATTTTATGTAAAGTACTGTTAACGAAGACGATGTAATTTATTAAACGTAAAAAATGTTGTTTTTTTCGTGAAAAACTTATTAGCAGAGAAGCTAAAGAAAATGAAAAACGAAATTAAGTACCTACAGAAACAGATTTAGAAGTATACTTGAATGAAGGTTGAAAATATTTTAATTTTTTACACTGAAAATGATACCAGTTTGAGAAGAAATGTTAAGCCAGTATTAATTTCTTTTTCAAAAATGTTTTTTATTGGTCTTTCATTATGGCCACAGAAGTAACAAAATAATTTCGTGGAATGCATTCTCTTCGTTAATAGAAGTATGACAATAGAGGTATAATATGAAAAAGGAATAATTTAATGAATGCAAGAGTCAGTCGTTGGAATTTCTCTAGTTATTCATTCCAGTATTTAAAACTGAGGGAAATCAGCTATTTTTAACATATTAAAATTAAGTAAAGGCAAATATCCTTCCCTGTTATTATTAATATCAAAGGATATTCCAGAGCTTTTTGTTTGTAGACAGGAGAAACTTTCACAGAACCTTTAACTATAAAGTGCTCAATAGGATGCACTAGCTTGCCCTTTTTGTTAGAATCGTTCAAAGAAATTTGTTTGTTATCAAAGGGTCTCTTAAAAGCTTGTAAATTATCAGCGTTCTGTCATGTAAACTTTAAACTTTTTGATTTGTAAGTTCCCAAAGGACCATTTATCAGTATATAATAGAAACCAAATCAAGTATACAAAAAATACATTTATTTGTCACCGTATTTCTCATAGAAAATATACATACAAAAAAAAATACATACAAAAATATATGAGAAAAATAACATATTGCACATATATACAAAAACAAGGAGGGAAACTCACCCGAAACCGGGACTGCCTAGGAAAACGCGCCTACTTAGGCAGAGTCCCTTCCAGTGAGTTTCCATTTCCGCGGAAAATTGCGTCTTTGCGCCGTCGAAAAACACAGCTCCATCGCTTGCGAGTCAGCAGAATCGTCGAACGTTCGGAATGCCCAGATTCGTCGCGACGTTTTGTACAGTTAGCACAGTCTCTTCAGAGAACTTACGAGATCACCTAAAGACTGTGCTGACGTACAAAAGGAAACGTCCTAATGGTCGAATTTGATTAATAAGGCCCACCGGTTTTGGGTGGTGCTCCGTAACTTCCGGAAATTCCACCACCGCCTCCTCCAATTCCTCCGCCGATGCCTCCGCCGATACCTCCTCCAATGCCTCCTCCGATTCCACCGCCGCCTCCATGTCCATCACCGATAATTCCTGCGCAGAAGGAAATGTGAAGGCACAGAAGAATTTATTTGTCGTATCTTACCTCCTCCGATTCCGCCACCACCGCCAATTCCACCACCAATTCCGCCTCCAATTCCACCTCCGATTCCACCTCCGATTCCACCTCCAATTCCACCTCCGATTCCTCCTCCAATACCTTGACAAAAACAAAAGTTAAAATAAATTTTGCATTTGCATAACTGGTGAGTTTAAATACCTCCGCCTCCGCCAATTCCGCCACCACCACCGCCGGTAACTGTTTTCTGTAAAAGAAACATTTCATCAGTTGAGAATAAATAAAAAAAATAAAATTTATCAAAAACTTAAATAGTTGATTGCTATTTCAGTTTCTTGAGAACATCATAAAATCGTCTCGTTTGCCATCGCATTATTTCAACACAAATTCATTCTTCGCGCTCTCATTTCACACCAGTTCTTCACGTGAAACGAAATTAACTTCAACGACCTGACCTAATCACTTTTTAATTGCACATTCGATGCAACTTCCTGCTTCTCACAGTCAACCTCTTTTAAAACAAGAGATATTGATGATATACCGAATACCAGCAGATGACTCGCAATAAACTCGCTTAATGACGGACATAAAGTTTAATGTGAGAATTCACTGATAATAGAAACTCGCGGATCTATGTCACATACAGAGGGTAATAACATACTTATTGTCGATTTAATGCCATTTCTAATTTCCAAACGCGGAGAAAGTTAGGGCGAGAAAAATTGACGCGAGCACTTTCAATTTATTGCGATTTACCGGAAGGAGCTGAAGGAAAACGCGATTGTCACGACTTTGACCCACGGAGGTCATTGAAGACAATCGTGATTCATCTGTTCATCTTTGGACAAGAGAAACCTCGTCCTTAACTGAAGAAATTCCATCAGGCAAAAAAAAACTAAATCATGAGACAATTAAATTTTTCTGATTTTTTAATTGCCTTGATTTTATTATATTAATACTTGCCTGTGTTTTATATCTGATGAAGTAGACTTCAGGTTTGCTGGGTTGTGTGGGCACAGCAGTTGGAATGGTAATTTCTGGAGCTTCATCGGGTTTCTTAACCAAAACGTAAACCAAGGTCTTCTCCTCATTCTGTGGTTGAAGAGGAATGATCGGAGCGGTGGGTGTTGGTGCGCTTGGTGCCTGTGATAACCGTCGAGTATGATTTTCGTTTTCTTAAAACATTTGGGTTCCTACCTTAATGAAAATGATCTTATAGTGTTTCTGTGCTTGACCGACGGAGATGGGGCGTTGAGGCCTGAACTCTTCTGGCTCTGGTGGTGGTACGTGCACGTAAATGTGTTTTTGTACGGTAGTGCCACCGCCGAATCCACCTCCGAATCCACCGCCAAATCCACCACCGCCGCCGCCGCCTAGGATTAAAACATGATAAAATCTGTGGGTTAAAAATTATTGGTGATGATTTACCTCCTCCGATTCCGCCACCGAATCCGCCGCCAATTCCGCCACCTCCTCCGATTCCGCCGCCGAATCCTGCGTCAAAACCATCTGTTGAGTTTTAAAATTGTTTGAGTATCGAGCTGTTTGGGGAGGTTATTTTGTGAACTTACCACCGCCTCCGAAACCTCCGCCGCCACCTCCTCCGATTCCTCCGCCAAGGCCTCCGCCAAGACCACCGCCAAGGCCACCACCTCCGTGACCTCCTCCGCCGAAGCCGCCTCCGTGTCCTCCTCCGCCGAAGCCACCTCCTCCGATACCTGTACCTCCGAATCCACCGCCACCTCCTGATGGAGCTCCGTAAGAGCTAGATGGAGGAGGGCTGTAGCTGTATCCGGCCTCGGGTTTAGCCGAAGCTAAAGCTAATAGCGACGATATAAGCTGGAAGAAGAACTTTATTTTAACTATTGTCACTTTTTTGAATTTTAAACTGTAATACGAATTTATTAAAAAAAAAAATTAAACAACTACAAGGTTATTAAGGCTAATTGTAGCAGAATTTATAACTGAGTTGTTTATAATTTATTTTTTTAGATTTTTCTGTTGGATGTATAATGTTTAAGACAAAATTATTAATTCTCATTACTATTTCTTCCAAAGAATTTATTTTTGAGTTATTAAACCACGCAATACTTTTCTGGAGTGTAACTATTGCCGCAAGAATGGGCGACAGTTATATAATCCAGAAAAGAGGTTGGCATCAATGTTTCTTGGAGCATTAGAACATTCTCCGAATTGTCAATTACGTTTTCCTTTCCCTTCAACTTGATAATGACATCATAACAACTCAAAGATTGTAATTCTGTCGTGTTCCATACTGACCTCAATTTCACAGACTTTTATGGCATGAAGTTTAATTTCATCTATAAGTAGAGTTAAGAATTTTTAGAATTTAAGTACCGTTTAACACACGAAGGTCAAATAATAAGATTGCTTGTTCTCTCATATGTGCAAAAGCTCTACTACTTGATAAATGTGCCCGTTAATAATCAAACATGCATTTGCACCCATAACTACATGCATAAGTGTGCGACATTATCTTTTACACTACAAATCCTTCAATTATTATTCAAGCTTTGTTCAAAAGTTACATGAATATTTAAAAATAAAATAATGCTATTAAATATGAATTTATATTCAAATCGAATTCGAATCTCTTCTGTTTTGACTCCTTTTGAATTCAACAAGTTTTGTTTTTTATAAAATTTTAATAGAAATAGATTCATTGTTAAGCAGTTCGTTTAACAAACATAATTTGTTGAAGGGACATTGTTCCTCTGTAATATATAAATGAATTAAATAGAATAATACGACATATACCTTATTTAATTGATCCCCAATTTGACTAAACACTACTTCGACCCCAAAAGGACTTCCGAAAGGCTCCTAAAAGTTTCCCCAACTAACCTCTATACCTTAATCATCCTCTTTCAAATTTTGAAGTACATTTCGATCCCATTATGAATCCTTCTTCTATAAAAATGGTAACAATGATTATTTTGAATAATAATTTCTAATTTGATACAAAATTTAATTATTTTTCCAAATTCTCATCCCTGGCAATAACGGAATAAAAATAAATCAAAAATTTTAATTAAAATTAGACTGAAGAACTTCCACCTTTATTTATAAGTGCTAATTATTATCTTTTTTCATTTCAGAAATAAGCTCAAATGCTAAACATCGATAGCACGATTAATCTAGAATAATTTTGTAATTTCTAATTTAAGAATACTTTTAACCATCGCCTTTGCAACAGAGGATTTACACAAATATAATGCGACATGGAAATTTGATTAATTCGAATTTAAAATTCGAAAATTATCTAATATTATTTAAAAAAATGTTGATGCCATAGTTTTTTTTTACTTTTGGGTAACGTATTTAAATGGATTTAAACTAACAATTGCATCTACAAAAGCTAAATGTAATTGTAAATTTTAAATCAAAACTGCAAAACCTTAGGGTGTACTGTGAAAATTCTAAGTAATCTCTAAAAATTTCTTTCAAGTTAAAGAACTTTTCGTTCCTTTTCTTTTTATATTGTTCCAAAACTATTTAATTTTTGTTATATGAGAGGAAATTGAACGGTGCACTAATTCAATTACAAAATCCAATTCATATTTGCAACATTCCATTTCAAATTTCATCGGTCCCCTGTAAATCTAAATTCAATTCATCCATTTAAGAGAAAAGTCAAAATTATTTAAGAGCTATGATTCGTCCATTCTGTTTTTGTTACACATATAAAAATAAGCGCGTGAAAAAATTTAAGAATAGCTCCTTTAGTCACTCCATTTAATATTTTAAACTTAAATTATTTACATTTACAAATATATACATACATGCCTAAAGAATATCAAACGTAATTCCCAGATCGAATTTCACAAACACTCGAACAATGCCAAATCATTTGGCGGCACACTTCCGGCCATAACCCCGAGGGAAAAAGACGCAATTACTCTTTCAATTTAAAACCATTTTTCCGGGGAAAAGAAAGTAAGAAGCCAAACGTATGTAAATACAACTTTCTTTTCACCTACATACATCTTCACTAAGAGTACTAACACAATTGACCTACTGCGAAGATGTCCGCCTATTTTGCATGCCGAGTTACGGAAGAAAGTCATTGCGGATTTCTAAACCCTTTTGTTAAGCTGGGCACACGCTCCGGGTAATTTATTTTGGTCCGGAGAGGCAGGCGATTTATATGCAGGAAACGAAATGCAAGGCTGATTAAAGTTTTAATTCGCGCGTGACGAAATAGTTAAGAGGCTGCTGCGTACCTTCTGGAAAAATACCATTTCTGTGAAAAGCTAGAAGCAAAACTGAAACAAAAATTTAAAGTTACCAGAAAAATTGGGAGTATTCGTTGCGTCTCAAAGCCACTACTCCCCACCAATTACTGAAGAAATACTCAACTTGACAATTCCTGGGTTAGTAGAAGTACAGTTTGATGCAATTTGTTATATTTGCCGTACGATAGAATGCGAAAGCAAAAAGAAACATTAATAACCGGAAGCACTTATATCAACTTCCGAAATATTTTTTCATATTATGAAATGGAGAACCAAACAAAAACATAAACCAAAATTTTTTCGTTACAATTTAATTGGGAAAGCTTAAGACCAATCTGATAAACATTCTGTAAATTAAGAGATGGTAAGAATGCAAGCGAAAAGAATTAAAATTATTTCCTGATGAGCACAGTTTTGGGTTGGTAATTTTGACTTTGTCGAAGTACCTCTTCTTTATTTTTACATAACTCTAAGATTAATCAAAAATTGTGAAGTAATTTAGAATACACACCAAGAGAACTTACCAAAAAATTGGAAATGACTTCAACTTCAAACAAATTTGATCACAAAAGCACCAAGAAAGAGGGTGTTTTTACCATGATTTTAATTTTTTTGCCTAATTTGGTGGTACATTAAACAATCAGACGTCATTTAGGGAGGAAACACTTTCAACAAATTAAGACTCGTCAAACTTAATTAAAGAAAAATCAAAGCAGAGCGTTAACATGTTTCGTATTTTGGCTGTGAGAAATTTTCATTTTGTTTATAGGACCCTTCATTAAACCGAAAATTACTTATGAAAAATTAACACAAGAACCATCAATTTAAGACATGGCAGAAGAACCAAATAACTAAGAACGAGGACGTCTGCATACGTGATGTTTTGGCTGCAACAATTTTGATTATATTGATAGGACCCTTCATTTTCTCATAATTTTGAGAGAAACTAAAAATTAACAAACAAAAAATAATTATAAAAGACCCAAAAACCAAGAGGCACGTTTGCTATATTTCTAACTTCAGCCAATTTTGATTTTGTTAGTACAACCTTTATTACTTTGCACGCGATTGTCTTCGTTTTGACACAATTAAATTAAAAATTAAAATTAAAAAATTAATTTAATTTAAAAAATCAAACCGAGAAATGTGCACAAGAATCATCAACTTAAGGCAAGTCAAACTTTGTTGAAACCTTTGTTTGAAAAAAAATTAAAGCTAATTTATTTTTTTAGTATTCATATAAATTATTTCAGCTGAATTCATTAAACAGCAACGAAAAGAGCTTTGTGTATAAACTGCAGAACGGACTAAGATGAATTTCAGGTTGAAAGTAAAAGATTTTTAAAATTTTTTTACGACCTACTATATCGAAATTTTAAAGTTAAAAATAATGCATTGATTTCACGAGATGTTTTGAGCAGTGAAAGGTCTGTTTACATTGCCAAATTATCCAAAAGTGATTGTCAATATTTACCATCAATGTTCTTGCAGCACTAAAATAAGTTTCGTCATACTTTGATTTCTATTTTTAATACAAAGGCGATTTATTTGAATAGATCGCAAACGATAAAATAGTATTAACACTGACGTGTAGCCCTCAACATAGAAAACACAACAGTAACACTACAAACCATTAAAAAAAAACAATAAATTAAATTGCAAAATAAAAACAAATTAAATTTTTCGTCTTAATCAGTTTTATCTCGACGTTAAAATAATAGTTAATCAGAAACACCTGTGCAAATAATTTTCGATCGATTAAAAAAAATAAAAGCTTTCAATTGTGAATAAAAACGGATTTTCCATTTTCTTCTACACAAAAAAAATTACACTCTTCGCGAAAATTCAATTTCAATTATTTCGTTGTGCAACAAAAATTTCCCGGTGTTATTTACGAGCCGAAAGCGTGTGTGTAATAATAAAAGCTTCTGTACGTACCAGGAATGGTTTCATCTCGACACTGTCCCGAACTGCGACGATGCTGTAACGCATCCTGCGATGAGCATAAATACTAGCAGCCCCACTCGCGAAGAAGATCTATGAAAACTGAACATTCACCACCACTTGAGAAAAATTACTTTTACTTGTACCTCATGAGGTTTATTAATACTAAACGTGAACTATGACTTGCTTCCAGCTCGTCCGGTGTTGCACCAAAAAAAAAAATAAAATCAATCAAACCTTTGTGTCTTGCGGTTTCCGACAAGCATCAATCATCCAAATGTTCAGACTTTCGAAATGCCCAAATTAAGAAAAAGTTTCCAAACTGCCATTAATGCAAAATAACTGTAATTACTACTGTAAAAAGAAACTAACTAATAATTTAACTAAACATCAGTATTTTTGCAATCGTACACTGTTAATCGTAGGTATTAAGGAATAGTTAATGCTGAAATGAAAAGGAAATTTTTTTCCGCATTTATGCTCAGAATATTTCTCGGAAATGTCATTTCCCGGTTTGTAAATGAGCTTTTGCTTTTTGCTTGTAATTAACAGCAAATTGATTACGAAGAAGCAAAAGTTCGTTTGTATTGTTCGGTAAATTATTTTTTAACTCATTTTTAGTTTTTGTAAACACTTTCAGAGTTGAGTTTAGTTATAATCGAACGTCCGATAAATTTTAATTAGAAATATTCCATCAGAACTACAAATTAATTTTCTGATTTGCAAACTTTTAATTATTTATATAATATTTATATTATATTATGAAAGAATAAATGATTAATTCTTTAACTTTAACTTTAATTTTCAAATTTTCAAATTCCCTCCAAATATAAATGCATTTTTTGACTCTGCTTTACTAGATTATTGATTGGGTTTTGAATTTATAGATTGAAGTTAAAAAGAAATGAAATGCTTTCGTTAAATAAATAATTTTAAAAAAATGTGGCTTCTTGCTAGACATCACCGATTATCAAACGTTGATTTTTTTCCTAGTTTTCAAGATTAAATAAGCCGTAATAATTAAATTAATTTATTTAATTTCTTGCTGACTTTGAACGTAAGAAACGTAGTAATAATATAATGGCCTTTGATTCCTACTAAAGAAAGAAGAGAGAGATAAGTTTATCTATGATAAGGCATTTCTGCCATCAAGAGCAACTTACAACTCTTCAATTGCACTGCACAATAAATTACTATAAGAATGTAAACTTTGAATAAAGAAGAAATAAGAAGTATTAGGAGAACACTGCTGGAAACAAGAAATATTAAAAAAAACAGAGTAGCAACTTTAGTAAGAAAATCAAAATGACGGTGAAGGTATAAGAAATAAGAAAGATAGGGGAACGATAAGAAAAAGTGAATACGAGGAACGCACCATAACAGAATTAAATCAAATGTTGAAAGAAATGCCAAATAAAAAATAAAAACTAAAAAAAGCAAATAACGAGGCTAAGTCATAGTCCCTACCCACCTTCTCTATAGCTTCTGTGAAACTGCGTTTCTGTTCTTCTTCTTCTGCCGACGTTTCGTCCTTCATATCAGAAGTTTTTCTTCAGCGACGTTTCTTGATAAGATCACTGCTGAATTTCTCTTTGTTACTGCTTTGTAAAAACCCATACTTCATTATAGAAGAATTTCTTCAGGGTCGTTGCAACTGTTATTCTTGCTACTGTCACTGATCTTCTTGTTGCTACTATTTCGTAAAACCGATGACAAACAGAATAATTACGAGAGACTTCCGCGGTCGTTATCCATTGACTTCCATTACATGCTGGAACCGAAGTCTTTTGTCGACTTTTCTTTCTTCATTGCAGAAGAATTGCTTCAGAGCTATTGCAACTGTTCTTTTTGCTACTGTCACTCAATCTTCTAGTGGCTTCTGCTTCGTAAAAATCGAAGGCAAGAAGAATAATTAAATGTATGGAAGCTCCGTACGAAATAGGCGTAATAATGGTGCTAATTCTTAAGAGAGACGGTAGTAAAGAACATACAAATTATTGCGACTTCCTGCGATCACTGTAACCAATTCCGATTTATTTATCACATATTTATTATAATAAAACAAAATAACTCGCAATGTAAAACAAGAACATGTATTGTAAAATATAAACCTAAATACAGGATGTGACTTATAATCAGTTTGTGTAAGACTAGAAAGAGCCAAGACTTTCTGTTAAAAGTAGATCATTTGCTATATTCCTATTCTTGCTGCTTCTTCTTGATTCCTTTCTTCCTGACCTACTTCGATTTGTCTTTTCCCCTAGCTGCGAAGAAATTCAAGGATTTAATTCTCATCGTCTTCAACTGCAACGACGAAACTTGGATTGCTCTTTGCGAATCCTACATCTTTCTTTTCTCCTCCTCAACTTCGAGACTTCGATTTTCTGATTCTTTTGCTTCTTCGTCTTCCTCCTTTTTTTCTGTTATCTTAAAGGAAACTGTAATAAGACCTACTGTCTTACTCTAACATGCCCAATGACAAAAAAAGAGAAAAACAAAGGAAGATATATGGATGAATTAAAGGCGAAGAAAAATTGAGAAGGAGGACGAACAAAGAAATGGAAGAACTGTACAAAAAGGTCAAATATTGATCAAGTGGTGAGAAAGCAAAGAGCCAATGACTGAGAGCAGAATGAAGGAAGGAAAAGAATAAGGGCCTTTCGTTATCGATTCTTTCCTGCACATTTTTGATGACTATGTCTTCGACTGAAGACTTTGTCCTTTCAAGAAATCGGCGAAACTCCCTAGCAACTGGGGTGGTACCATTACGTAAGCCGCTCTGCCTACAGCACTCGCTGGTGTCCAAAAATTGTAATCAAAATTAGTCAATTCTGACTCCTGTAAGGCGACTACTTGAGCTTCCGAATCAGTGGTGATTTGGTGGACCTGAAATCCATCGTAGCGAACTTTGGTGGCGAAGGTACCCACCAAAGCACAGAGAAAAATTAATAGTAGTTTCTGTTACTGTAATAAACGAACAGGAGAAAAACTTTGTTAAAATGGAATTCGCTTTGTTTGAGTGTTTAAGTACTTGCCTCCTTTGATGGTGTAATCTACCTCTGTAGAATTTTAGGTCAGACGAGAAATTTATAGATTTCCGTATGCAAATGCTCGAATATCCAGATTTTGGGACCATCTGTTTCAAGTGGTGGGCCTTATCTTTTGAGTTCGTCCCGAACTAAAAATAAAAGGCCAAGAGGCTGACGGTATCTAAACTTTTGTAATACCTTGTTCAATTACGTTAATTAGTTATTGAGTGCGTCGATTATTGTTTTATAGGGATTACATGATTATATTTGAACAGGTTTCATTAATGAGTCAAATATAAATATCAATCAAAATTAAAGACATTTTTTAATGCAAGAAGATGTGATCACTTTCTTTCCAAATTAAGAGCAAGGAGACATTGGTTAAGGCAAATTTATATTTTTACTGATAGAACGAAATAAAACATTAAATCTGAGCAAAATAAGAAAAGCACCAAGAGCCATGGAGGGACAGGTATGGTCTTAAAAACAGAAAATCTAAAGAATGAGTGAAAAGTAAAGCGAAGTTACAGTTGCCATTGAACAAGCAGTTAAAGAAAAATGAAAATGGACAGGCGATAATGAACGCCCCCAGATGAACAGTGGAACGGTGAAACAGTAAAGATCGAGAGGTCTGCACAAATAAAATGGAAATACTACATAGTGAGATACGCTTCTTTGATATAGCAATGAATGGCTCAGGATAGAGAAGTCTGGAAACGAAGAGAAGGCTCAGATCCAAAACTGCAAAGGATTGAAAAAGAGCTAAGAAAGAAGAGAAGAAGTGGATCAAAAGGCACGAGAAAGAAAGAAATGATTAGAGAAAGTAAAGAAAGATCTGAGAGAGGTAGTAATCAGGGATTGGAAGGAAGGATGGTAGACAGAAAAAAATAACAAAGAAGAGAGAACTAAATGCTCTGGATCATTAGACCTATCCTAATATCACACCTTTTCGAGGATTTTATGTTCTCATCGTTCCCTTCTCTGCGTCTAGTCCGACTACCTCTCTACTTCCTCCGCGCTCCTTCTATATTTCCTTCGTATTTTTGGTAATATTCCTCAGCGGCTGGTTGTTTTAATGGCATTCCGACCACAACGTTTACATCAAATGTATCGAAAATAACTAAAAATTACATTTGTCTTTAACATGTCTTCTTGGATTTTCCTTGCTTACTTCTCCGACAACGGCCAATGGACGCAAGGATCATAAAAAGACAACAAAAGAATAAGTAAAAGTAAGCAGGATTTAAATATAATAAAAAAGTGCAAGAGGCGGTTTTCCCATAAGACAATTATAGAAAAGCAGATTAAGGAGGAAAAATTGTTTCGAAAAGACAATAAAAACTAATGGTGGAAATACTTCACTGAAATACAAGAAGAAAGTCTCAAATCATAATAAGGAGAGTACAAAATCATATCGTGATGCCAAGAAAGCTCTGAAGGTTCCGAAGGCCTCCTCAAGTCCTTTTTTGATAGCCAAAATAAATGCAATGTTAAACCAAAGACTTAAATAATGAAGAACGAAACTTTCTAACCAATTATGCAGCCCGCATTAAATGTTTTATTTCATATTTGGCTTGAGCAAAAGAGATAGTTCGTCAGTTGTTCTAAGATATTTGAAAGAATTGTACATTTTTCATAGTGTTAGAAGATATTGTAAAAAAATAAAACGTAAAATTAAACAATAAATATAAAATAGGTTAACAGAAACTGAGAAAGTAAAATACCAGAGAGCTGCGTTAGCTAAGCATGCAAATGTATTGTGATCAAAAGACAACGTGGTTAAAATTAAATACATAAGTGTTTGTACGAAGATAAGTAAAAATAGGAAAAAAGGAAAGCAGAAAGTATGAATTTGATAAGAAAGAAGATTTCTTTCTTATCAAATTCATACTTTTTGCTTTTTTAGGTATATTCCTAAGAAGTTGTAGAAACAGAATTTGAAACAAATGCAAATGAAGAAAAGCTGAATTTCACTTCAGTTCCTTATAGCCTAATAAGGCCTCGAGACATGCTTTGAAGATGCAAACGAAAAAAAAAATTTAATATCAAATAAATAAATATTATCTGCGCTGTAAAGAAAGGAACTTGAAGTATAAAAGTCATTAATATAAATAAGATAATTCCTAAAATTCACGTAATTAGAAAAGGAACTTTTGGATTTTGTGTGCGAAAAAGACCAAAATTAACGTTTTTTTTTGAATTGCTGCGTTATCAGATACGAAAGTGCGAAATTTAACTTCTTTCAAATATATGTAGGCACATGGTATTTCTTATGTCGCACGATTTGACCGCAGTGCAACTTTGAAAGAGAGACAATGTTAAATCCGGGACGCCTATACATATTGAATTCTTTTATAAATTGATGTAGCCGTGTAGTAGGATCATGTAGCCGATGAGCAAAAAAATATTTCGCTTTCTCAACAAGATTCTTTACAAGTTTCATGTTCCGTTTAGTGAAAACACCTTAGCGAAATCGCCTGAGGATGGAAGAACTACAACTCACCATCTTCAAAAAAAAAAAAGAATGAATAAGTTTTCCGCGGCCTCCATCTCACGAACATGGAAAGTCTGCTTAAGATTCTAGATAAATTTTATTCTTGAGAAATTTAAGGAAAAAGACTACTTAGTAATTGAGCGTACGCTTTATTCTATGATTTTTTTTTACTAAAAATATTTATAGCTCAACAAAAATATATGAATCGCTACGCTACTTTGGCTTTAACTGTGAAACTGATATTTACTTTTCTTATTCTAAATACACTCCATGTCTAAGAAAGTGCGAAATTTGGTTGACTAAGTCACGATGTGTTTTAACCTAGCATTGAAGTCACCAGAGCTATCGCTTTTCTTTTAAAATTTTGCCTCGTTTGAACTTTAGATTTTTACTAGGTTCAATGTAGAGAGTTATATAAACGTGAAATAAACGAACACGTTCAAAATTTTTAACGGCATAGAACCACACAATTAAGAGAACTTTTGTTGTCTGTATCCTGGAACGTGTGAATGCAGGAGAAAGAAAGTTCAACTCGCATTTGATTTGCAATATTTATTTTGCATTTAATCATTAAGTACTACATATGTCGCAACCTTGCAGACATTATTTTTCAGTGTCAAGTTTTCAAGTGACATGTAAAAATGAAAACCTGTTCAATATCACGTAAATTTAATCGCCCACCAGGCAACAAGAGTAAAACGGAACCCATCGACCTTTACGTTCGCGTAACAGACCAAGAACAAACCGATTCACCTGCTCACAATAAACTATTGTCTTAATAAAGCGACAAACCCGAGATTATTAGCGTTATTATTACCGTGGCTTTATTAAAAACTCATTGTGTGCCGGAGTGAATGCTCAAAAAACGAAAGAAGCTCCGCGGCGATTTATATGAGAAACGGATTGCGTGTGGGAAATTTTGCAATCGCTTCCTACCTGTCGCAACGAGACCGACGCTTGATGGGTCTTAAAAAATTTTGCATAATACCTGGAGCTTTTGAGTGCATTGCGATACCCGATAACGTAATGGTAATTGCTCAAACATCAGTCATACAAGTAGCACGTTTTTAGAATTGAAATCTCTCGGATGCACCTGATCTTCGTTTTAGCAAACGCAACGAGTTTTACAAGTGTACAAATTCATCTAGAACATGAATGAAATTGCCGGCCTAAAAGAGTAAAAAGTAGATGATTCAATCAGGTCTTAAACACTATAAATCGCTTCAGGAAGGCACGAATCGCGTCTTTTCTTAAAACAAAAACAAAACTTTAATGGTTTTGAAGAAGCGAGCCTTATTAACTAGGATATTTTTATGAATTCAAATATAGCTCCTTCATCCGTTCTCCTGCATTTTCATTAACGACAACAAAAGTCCGCATAAAAAAATTTAGTGGGATAATTTTGTAATCAATGTTTGAATGACAATGTTGGTCTGCAACAAAAATTTAAACGAAAGCAAATTTCTATAAAGAAACTCAAACAATCCCAGAGACTTCAATGCTGAGTTAGAACATATTGCAAATGACTTCAAGAATAATACTTTATTTGGCAACAATCATTGATTTGTTTTTAAAATGAAAAGTTGCATTTTTGAGTGATTTTACGAAAAACCCGCGACGTAACACTATTTCATAGCGAAGCTATTGTTAAGAAAAACCTTGGAACTTTAAACTGCGTCATTGTAAAGTTTTTTAATCAATTTTACGATACCATAAAACCATCCTTCATGCTGAATTCTCCTCCAAATCATGAATCGAAAACTTACAAGCTGCTGGTGTTAACTGATTTATTTTTGCTCCAGGAAATTTTCTGATTGGAACTAAATTCTACTAATAAAACCTGGTTTAATATTATTGGTGTTATGGCCAGTTTTGTAATGGAATTTAAAGGATACTTAAATTTAAAGTCGTTTTCAGATGTAAAGCAAATATGAGAACACATTATTTGGTTAGACATCTGAATGTGTCTTTAATTTTAAAGTCACCTTTAAATTGTATTGTGAAACTGTTCCTAAGACCCAATTATACAATGCCAGTTTAAATTGAAGACGAAGCTTAAACCAATAACAACATTTTATATTAACAATTGTTGCTAAAGGTTTAAGCTTTGGTTTATAGTTAAACTGGAATTCTATAACTGGTCCTAAGAGCATGCAAATTACGTCTTGGAGCCTAGATTTTTTAAAATTGTTGCAGCAGTAATCATTATTAATTTCTTTTCAGCGGCTTCCGTTTGTGTAATGGTTAAAGCAAATCGTCAACCGAAATGCAAATGGCAACCACTTGTTTATTTTGTTGCAACGAAATCAAGAAAAATCACTCTCTGGAATTCCTTTGTATATTTACACCCTTAAAGCCAAAACATAGGCACGAATTTCAGAAATCGAAGTCCACTGCAAAGGTTATTCAGAAGTGAGCAAGATGTCGCAACTTTAATAAAAATTAATAAAAATCAAATACCACCAAATGTATTTTACAATAAACCTGAACCATATATTTTGACCTTAAGGCCCAGTTTTACAATCACAGGTAACTTTAACTAGCAGTTTACTTTCAGAGTAACAATTATGAAAACAATTGTTTCTATGAGAAGAAACTGAAGGTTAAATTTAATTTGTGATTGTTTAATGTAGTTAATGATGACTTGTTTATTAATTTATTAATAGCTTAAAAGCTAAGGATTCATGTTTATGTTAGAAGGACGTCTGATTTGTTATTGTTTAAGCTCGATTCCATATATTATTGTTCTAAGAAGTTTGTTGTTTCAGTATACATATTTATTAATGATCAAACATCCAAATTATTTTAAATGCAAAAAGGAAAAAGCGTGTGTCCCAAAATTAAATTTATACATTTGTTTATTTATTATTATTATCTTTAAGAGTACTATTCTATTTTCTAAATGTTTTTTATCTTCCTGCTTAAATTCCTCTTTTCTTTTCTAATGTCGCGATTTATATTATTTTCTTTTTTCTCCGTTTTAATTATCTATTAATTAATTAAATATCGATCTAAAAGATTCTGTCAATTTCAGTTTGATTTCTATTGATTTTTTGGTTCACTTTTTGTTCCTGAATTTACGTTCATACCTTTTAGCTTTTTTAGTTTTTTTTTTATTGTTTGCGCTTTCATTTATATAATTTTCTTCTTCTTCTCATCGTTTTTAATAAATCTTATTGTTTTTATTCAAATTTGATCAATTATTTTATAATTACTTTTTTAAATTTATTTATTAATGGAATTTGTTTAGGATTTTTGTGTTTATTGTTTACATATTTGTACATTATGTTATATTTGTTAACAATATTGTGACAGTTCTCTTTACTGCGTTTTAAATTTAATCTTTTATTTTATGTAGTTTTAAAATTTCTTTTTTGTACTTAAAGTAATTCGTTTTAATAACATTACCTTCAGCCTTTTAATTATACTTTATTTTTTATGGCTCTTTAATGGCTTCTAAACATCGATAGCTTTTTATTACTTTATAACAATAACAAATTTTAGGTTATTACTCAAATTTTTGTCTATTTTTGCTTTTTTATTAAATTAATAACATTGTAAAATACTTTTTAAATGTATGGTCTAAGCCTTAATAGCCTATCTTACATTATTTGTAATTTTTCGTAGTGTTTAAATAAATTTTGCTTCTATTTTTGAATACTTGATACTCATTCCATATTCTCAAAATTTATTTCCTTTCTATTTTGTTCTTTTAATACAGATAATTAAATTTCAAATGGGTTTTTATGTTCCGAAACTTCGAATTTACTTTTTTTTGTTTGACTTCAGTTTTGATTAAATGAAAATGCGAAAATATTAAGTTGATTTTATTCTACATAAATTTTCAATCCCTACTAGTCTCAATCATCAAGAGAATAAATCGTTGAAAATCTAATTTGTAGAACAATCACAATCACGTTAAAAATGTTTAAAAAATAATGAAAATAAATTGATAATTGGTCACATTAAATTGTGTATACAAGGGTTTGACGTAAATTAATTAATTTTAATGGTTTTTAATACACAGGGTCTAATTGAATTAAGTACAATAATTTAATTTAACTTGGATTAAGACGATCAAATATTGTTATACTGGATGTGACTGTGTTCTTTCTTTCTTCAACTGATGTCCGAACTGACTCAAGCAAAATCTTTTCACAAGAATCAATAATAAAAAAGTTTTCCTATAAAAAAGGTTGTCCGATATTTTATCCAATTTTGATGGAAACAAACAAGAAAGTGTTGGTCAACATGAGTCCGCAACTCTAATCGATTTTATATGGTGCATAAAACAAATAATTTAAAACTAAAGTAAATCCTCTATATGTCCACCGTCCATTTGTAATCACGTTTCACATCTTCTTATTAATAATCAGCGCATCTTTTCGAAAATTCCTGGAGTTCTCCGAGTTGAGTTGCGGACCCTCGTTGACTAAGACTTTTTTTCTTTCCTTCTATACTATAGTTAGATGAAATATCCGACGACCTTTTTTTAACACCCACTATTATGGAATTACATTAACTTGGAGTGAATGCATGCGTAAATTATATACTACAATTTATAAATAACAATAAAATAAAAGATAACAAAATGAAAGAATAATAATAAGGAACGTAATATAGGTGTTATGAAAAAGAAAAAGCAAATGTACGCTCACTGCACAGAGAGGAGCTGAAATTTATATTTTATTTTGAAATTACGGAATGGTTCCAATCTTAGTTCACGAGGCAGCTCATTATAAATTTTAGATGACCAATACGAAAAAGACCTTTCAAACAGGGTGGTTTTATACTTTGGAATATGTGCGTCTTAACTGTTTATCGTGTAACATGTAACGGAGAGTTAATAGTGAATGTAAATAAAATGGACACAGGGTTATGTAAATTTTGTGAATAAGGCAAGCCATATGAAGCAGTCTCCTATTACTCATATTTTGTTTCGTAAAGTTTAGGTGTTACATGGTCATACCTTCTCGGCCCGTAGATGAATCGAAGGCATGAATTTTGCGTTTTTTGGATTCTGAAGCATGTTTCAAGATCAATGCTGTTTATGACGATCTTTAGAATTGCCAAAAATTATAACGGAAAATTCCTGAGGGTTAATCTATAAACAATGAGCATTAGAAATTTGTGTTAAGAACCTTACATCCTCATTCACCACATCAGAAGCTAAATTTAAATCAGAGAAATTAAAATTATAATACAGCTGCGTATCATCAGCATAAAAATGGCTAATACACGAATTTAATTTATTGTGAAAATCTGATGTATACAGAGAGAATAAAAAGGGTCCTAAAATGGAACCTTGTGTTGCACTAGATTTAATTCGGCGAAATGATGATGTGAGTCCATTAACACAGATAGCCTGCGTTCTGTTGTTAAGATATGTAGATATGAATCGAACAGCGAGGTCATCAAAGCCAAAATAATGTAGTTTTGCACATAATAATTTATGGTTGATAGTGTCGAAAGCTTTGGAGTAATCAATTAAGACTAAAACAGTCAGACGACCTGAATCAGTAGCCCTCAGAATATCATCCGTTACCTTTAAAAGAGCAGTGCTTGTACTATGTCCAGACCAAAAAGACAATGTATATGGTAATCTGATACAGAACCAGTGAATTGATTAACAGAATTAATAATTAATAAATAAAGGCATAAAATACTTTTGGCCATATGCGAGCTTTGGTGGGATGTTGTCAGATATTCATTTCTTCGTTGATTCAAAATTTAAAGCATCAAACAAATTTATTTTCGCAAAATTGACGTAAAAATTTAATAAAAACATTGTAAATTGTTTATTCTCAAGGGGAACATTACTTTGGATGCAAAAATTTCAATTTTTTTGTCACTTTTAATGTAAGTTTTTTTAAATTCAATATTTTTTTCTCGAAATCGATTGCATGCATTTAGGACATCATATTTCTTAATCGTCTTGATCCAAGCTACCATGCTGTAAAATTATTGCACTCAAATCAATTAAACCCTGTATGTGCATAATATAGATCTAGATAGTATCCCTGATGATGGCTATTTCTAGATGACACTAGAATTCTACACATTCCTGCATTTTATTTAATTAATTTTTACTACAATAGATTTCAACAGAGAAAATAATTTTAATTGACAATAATAAAACAGTGCAGTGTTTCGTTCTGCAAACAAAAAACATTGATGATTTCAGACAGGAAACTCTTGAAAATCGAATTTTCATTTGATTCTTTGCATTTCATTATTTTGTTTATTTCTTTCTACTTAATTTTTGATTTTTTTTTTAATTAAAGAATTAATGAAAATAATTTGTCAAAATTTGGATCGTAGATGAAAGAGAAATTAATAACAGATGAAAAGCACATTAAAAAAAGAATGATTAAAAAGTACAATCGATTTCTTTTATTAAAAAATGATTTAGGCTTTCGTTAGAAACTGTAAAAGTTGAACGAAATGCAAACAAATGATCGTAAATTCTGAGAAACAAAACAAAATATGAACTAAAAAATAAAGACACTAAAAAAGTGACCAAAAGCTTCTCTTACGTCCATTTTTAAACTGAAATTGAAAACACAAGAAACATAATATAAGAAACAATAAGAAACACCGAACATAGAATATGAACAACAAGAATTCAAAAAGAATTAATGTTGGAATAAGTGTTTGCTTTTTTGCATTTTAATACGTCCTTATTAAAAAATGTTCGCCTCGAAATAAATCTTAATTATCTAATAAAAGAAAGTTTCGAAGTTCAAGCCAAATACAAATTTGAATTTCACTTATTCAGATGATTACGTACAACATCAATTAACAAGAATCGAAGAAGAAGAACGCGGCAATGGCAGCGTCACAATAAATTACCGGCACTTACACCTCGACGGTGCACCGGCGATATTTTCATTTTCCCATAGAGTAAGTCCTTTCTAATTCCCCGTTCAGGAGAACATCGCACCATACAAGAAGTATGTTTTTGTGTTGCTGAACCTTCACCCAAGTGAGTCTGTGAAGCTTCCACACCGCGAGGCCGGTCGCTTCGAAAAGTCTTCTATTTGCCGATTCATTATCGGCTCACGTTCGAACGGAACGCATTAAAAGAAGTCGCTGATTTATTAATGCAACGTAAATTGAACATCGCATTAGCGATTTACGAAAACCGGGGGGTATACTTTCTCCCTAATTAAATAGAAAATTAAGCAAATATTTTCGCCCTTGTTATTGTCATTATTACGAATGCAACTACGCCTACCGATTCAGGTCAAGCTGAGTGTCCGAGCATTACCATTAGGTTTGCGGCAAACATTGACATTTACCAATAAAAATAAATACTAGAAGAGACGGGCGATTCAAATGTCAAAGCTATTAAAGGCCCCCTTCAAAAAAAATTAAATTAATGAGACCGAGTAAAATAATATTGAAGAACGCGTAATAACACTAAATTAATCTTGAATACGTGAAGCGACAAAAAGATCATAGTGCACGTCGAAGCACTTCCGCAAAGATAAAAGTGAACCGTAGGATACGACGAGCGGTCAGTAAACTATGTGAAAGTTAATTGTACGAACAAGACGTTTGTTTGAAAAAGAAGACACCGATGCGCACTCTTCTTCCTCGCTCTCTTCGACTCTTAAAGGCAACTGATCCGCATGGGAATGAATAACAACAATATATTTATGTACGTATGTATACAACGTATACCATTCGATTTTCGCAATCATTAATGAAGACCCAGATTTTATTTAATTGGCCTTTTAATATATAATGTCGATGATTCTGTGTGGAAATGCGGTCAAAGAATCAGTTAATCTTCTTCAGATTACGCATGCAATGTGTAGGTACCAATTTATTTAAACGAGTATTTATTGATGATCTCAATATTACAAATAGAGAATAAACATCAACCTTTACTTACAATTCATTTTTGTGAAGCACAAGTGTACTGATTATAAACTACTTTTCACATATTTAAATGTAAGAGGAAGTTTTCGATTTCTTCTAAAATTATTGTTTTTTGTATTGTTGCGTATTGATGGTTATCCTCAACTTTTTTTAAATTTACGATTCTTCTAAATTTTGTTTCCTTTAAAGCCAATGCTGGAGGAGAACTGTACATACTCTTGTAAATAATGACTGGTTGCTTTATTTGTAGATGTAGGGAGTATAAAGGAGTCTCAGCACTTTCTATTTTTATTATAATGACTAAATCACGAATGTAAGTTTCATAAAAGTTTACAACAACTTGCCTGAGCGGTGTAACAGTTTTTCATATCTCAACCAGAAACCCCAAAAAAATTAGGTACCTAAATGCAAATTCAGTTTTCCTGAAATCCAGTGAAAGAAAGTGTTTTAAGAATTACCTTTGACGTAAACAATAGAGTGTGTTAAAGAAGTATTTTTTGTACTTTTTATAAAATTCACTGCCTTTGTAATTACCCTTACCTATGAACAATGCCTTCCATAAAGTCCATACCTTACGGAAACTTATGAGAAACCAATAAAGTATATTTCTGCATAAAAGATATCTTCTTATTGAACAAGAAATAAACGGAAATAAATTTTGTTTACTTACTAAAAGCGTAATGTTACAAAAATGTGTGTTTGGAAACGAAATTTCTCGTTTCTTTAGGTAAAGAACAATGAATTTAATGCAATAAATTGATATTGCTTGTGTTTTTCTCAATAAATGCAATTCAAAGAATCTGACCGTATTTATTTTTTAATGATTTTTTATAATGTCTTCGTTCTGAAATTATAAACAGGCGAAACAAATTGTAATTCAAAATTTTTAAATCTAAATTACTTCAGGGTTATTCACGAGAGTATTTCGCGTAATTTCTGGTCCGGAAAGTGGACCGGATTCAACACAAGACCCGATTGAAATAGGGGCCATTTAGATTCACTAAAATAAATAAACCACCCCTGAACACGTGAGAATCCACCCACGCGTGACAGCGTTCGGTCAAAAAAATTTTATAATCCATCTTATGGGGTGACCAACTTAATTCACCTCCATAATCTTTTTGGGCAGACTATCTGAGGAAAAAGCGTTACTTTGCGGAGGGAGAATGGCCTCTTTTCGTTTGAATGCACAATAATTTGAAAATCAATAGTTTGAATCGCGATATCCTGCGATCACTTTTCGACACAACATTGTACAGGAAATGACAAATTTCAGCTAGTTTGCTACTTAATAAGTCCTCCCATTCACTGCAAACAGGTCGGTTTGGTTTGTAGTAGAAGTCTCGAACTACGCTTCAGCTAACGAGGCCCTAAATAGGGCCGAAACAGCTGTATAGAGGATGCTCGAGGGATTCACCGCAATCAAAACCGATTTGCAACAAAAGATTTTAAATCCTATAAAATCTATAAAACCCCAATCTATAAAACCCCAAGGAAACACAGAACAAAAAGTGTCCTCTCTATATCTTTCATTCGTGTATATTCTTGCATTTTAATTTACTTTCAACAGCTTCTGAGTCCAAAGACACGTCCTCCAAAAATTTAAATTATAAATAAATGAGGTTAGTCTTTAGCAAATGAATAAGAGTCCGGTGTCCCTTAAAATTCTAGCGATGCTAGCGTAAATAAATTTAAATTTAACAAACTTCTCGACTTTACTGCTGTTTAAAAATCCTCATTTATTTAAGATAAGACCTACTTTACGAAATCACTTAAGAAAAAATTCCAAAAATGCTTCTTTTCGTGTTTTCTTTTTATCATTGAAGGAACAATTTGTCTGACCCTTTCAGAATTATTCAGTTATGTATCTATTGATGCCTGGTACTGATTTATACGGGACCCCGATTTCAAGTTATCATACGAGCCGACCCATCAGCAAAACGAAAGAAAGGGTAATATAACAACCTACGTCTAGCATTCCTTTCTCTCTATCACATTAGCTGAAAAGATAGCGTATGTCTCTACATGCAATGAGTTTAAAACATATTTCAAAATTATTTAAAGATTAAATTGCATTGAAACTTTAACAGGGTGGATACTGCCCACCTGACGAGCCGCCACTGTTGGGCATTACCTTTTGATTTATATTTTTCTTAAAAAATTACTCATTTAGCAAAAATACTATCCTAAATTTGCTGCAGCCTTACTTCGCTTTCCTTCTGTTTTTAACGATAAGTTTTTTTACTTCTTCAGTGGTTCTGTATTTACCAGGTCTAATTTTTCTTGTACGAATTAGTAGATTCTTGTATATTCGTCCTTTTTTTTTGGCAATTTCTGTTTGCTTCTTCAGGGAACCCTTGGCCTTTTGTTTGTTTTTTTATGTACAGGATGCTTATCTATCTTTTTTTGCAAATTGATTTGTCTAACTAGTTTAATAAAAGCATTATATCTGGAGAAGGTAATCTCCTCGGTCACTTCTCAAATCTGTCGCCACATTTATGTCTTTCACATAGTTTCTTGTTTTCTTTTGAAATTTCTCCTTCTTTTCGGCTACTATAACGTTTTGCTTTTTCTAGTATACGTGATGATTACTTTAAAAGCCGTTCTTGTTGTCGTTAATTTTGAAGTACCCCAAATTTGTGTTCTTAAAGTGAAATTATTCGAAAACGACAATTCTAAACTCTCCAATTTTATTTTTAAATATTAGCACCGGTTAAGATATCATCGATTCAATGAATGCACGTGGAATAGAGCAAGCCTGCGTGTTTGGCATACCTAGTTTTACTCGCTAGTTAAAATCGTGAGGAACGATTATCTGGCCGACTTACATAGCATAAACTTGCAATGCTATATACGGCTAGTTTAATCGTCGCAAACCGACGTGTGTAAGTTCATCGAAAGCATGACTAAATCAACTATTTGTGTCAATAAATGCATTGGTTTACAAAAGAAACGATGAAAATCAATCTTTAGTTTCACGTTTGTGGATTTTCGAAACTTGAATAATTCCCCCATTTAATTGATTTATTGATTTAGAGGCATTTTGTCCTAGTATTAATTAAATTAAATCGGATCAAAAACTGTCTGAAAAAACATATGTGCAGCATAAGAATTTCTTGCTGCAATTATTTATTATAATAATTAAACAAATCTTGTGCGAGATAGAAAATAGTTTGAAAGTCATTATTCTCTACTAAAAAGTTAATTTTATTATAATAGCAAATGTGTATGTAACTATCGATGTAAGAAAAAAGCAAAATAAAATATAAAATATATTTTTTTTAAATTTCAAAAATACTTTTAACCTTATTTAAATTATATTTTTACGTTTTAAACTAAATACATTTCTGCCCAAATTTTCATAAAAGGGTTTTATGAGGGTTTCAAATATTCACCTTACATTTCTTAAATATAAATAAGAAATAAAAAAAAAGTGACCTTACATTTCTTAAATATAAATAAGAAATAAAAAAAAAATGGCCTCGATATCTTTTATTATTAAGTAAAAAGACAAGACTAAAAAAAATAATAAAAATATAGTGTATAACAACAAATGTATAAAACGTTATTTCTAATAATTACAGTTGAAAGTGTGCAGCTGAAATGTATAATAAATCTATATAAAAAAAAAACTTAATTTATTTAATGCAATGAATGTTTTATACAATTATTTCACATTAGTTACTTATACAGGATATCTATAAAACAGCATACAATCAACAGCATAAAAAATACAGTAATCTGTTTATTAGCTATGTAAATCATCAAAGATTAAAAACAGCACATGTTGAAAAATATTTAAAATGAAGTAAAAATAATATTTATTTAGAACTTGTTACATCATCAGTCACCAATCAAAATGATGCTACTTACCGATCTTATTGCAATATATATAAAACTGTTCCTTTCTCATTATTTGTCAAAGCATTAGTTCAACATATTTGTTTATCAATTTTACAAGTTCTCGATCTTGATTTGATCAAATTAATAAACTGTTTGCATTGCCGCCTTATCTTTGTTGTTCATTTTACTCATTTGGTGTTCAAATATTGCGCTACACATTTAAACAAATTTATAGTCTTAGTAGTTTCATCGAGACTAAATAGAATGATGGTTTTAAATGATGGAAGCATGACTTGACATATTGCTGCATACACTATTTCACAAATATCTGTACAAACTTCATATGAACAAGACGATGCACCTTGTGCACATCCTCATGACAAAACGTCCCCTAATTTAATTATTATCTTACAGAAAATTTTACGTCTTAACCATTCACAACGAACTTCAGAATCGCTTCAGGAACTCTTCGGAAACAATGCGTGCCCTCGCATTAACGGCCAGTTTCATTTCAGACACTTCCTTGTCGATTTCTTCCATGAAATGTATAACAAAGTCTACGAGTTTGTGCTTATACATTTGCTCGGTGTGAAAATTGGTGATTAAGAAGCTGATGTCGTATCCCTCGATGGGTTTCCTCCTCAAAACTATGAAGTTTTCGGCACGCATCATCATGAACCGCATGAATTTCTTGCACAGGATCTTCTCGATCTCGTCCGCCTGCTTCACTGCAATACTAATCCTCACTGAATTAATCGACGTTTCGATGAGAACTTTTTCTTTTTCATTCCTCGAGATTACCACCGGCGTTAACAGCAGTTCTTTGCTGGTCCTTACCTATAAAAAAAAAATTATATTTAATGGAACAGAGTAAAATAGTTCAGAGATCCTAACCTCAATTTCCGGTTTGTTATGTCTTTCTATGACTTGAGAGGAAAAATTGTCTAAACACATCGCCGCCGTTAAAGTGTGTCTTACGGCGGTTAAGTAGGGCCTTAGAGTTGCAGACATTTTCTCTTTATTTCGGCGAAATAACCGTCTAACCACACCTTTTCAAACTTCCGCAAACTGACAGGAGATAAACACGAAATGACATCACCGGATACCAACATAATTTTGTGGCATGAAAATGTAATTCATTTTACCTTCAGCTTTTAAAAAGTAATTCCAAATTTTGAAACAAGAAGAAATAGAATGCTTTAAATACAAAATAATCAGTGAATTTCTTATTAAGGCAGAAAGAATTGATCACGCCTGCATTTTATGCAACCCATCATACAGAAAGTAGATTCATTCCAAAAACGCACGACGAGGGCGCTTCTTTAAATAAAATCTTATGGCGTTTTCGACATGGTACTAAAGGCGGCCATGGTTTTCGATTGACTTCTCTAGAGTCAGTGACTTCTCTGACTCGTGAGTCAGATCAACATTGAAGATATTTCTTGAGATGAAGACGGATTATTAATTCGAATATCATAAATAACTATACATAATAACAATTTGTATAAAAGTCAAGAATAGATTCGAACACACACAGATTCGAAATAAGAATCAATGTTGGTCACCCTGTTGGCAACCATTTTCATAAGTTCTGCCACAACACTTTAAATGTCAACTTTGACAAGTCCTGAGTGTTTCTATAAAATCAACAAAAATGAACGATCTTGATTGTTATTACCGTTGAAGATGCAAGGAATGATATACTACAGTGGGAATTTATTTCTGCTAGCACTGACAACAGCGCTCGTCATTTTATCATTAGAACTAACCTACTCCATCCTACCTTTTGGTGGTGTGTTCTTATCGGTTTATATATTCGTTGTGCTATCCCTGACCACATGCTTTACTTGGAACTATTTCCAAACCCTGCTGAAGCAAAACAAGCCAATTTGCTACGACTTCGAGAATAATTTCTACTTGAAGACGACCAAATATGCTTACGGTTATATTGAAAAGAACTTCTTGCGCAGCATCTCAGATGAAAGCTATAAAAACGACTCCAGCTTCAGCGTCCAGAACAAGCCGAGAGGCATAGATGAACGCATTGACGATTTTGTTAGGGATGTGGAAAATTTATTCATTTCAAAGTGGTATTCGCAAATAAGCACAGACAAGACTTTTCTCAGTGAGACTAGGAACCTTTTGGATGAGATCGTGAGGAGATTTCTGCAGATCGTTGTGCAGGTTGATCACAAGAAATTGGTGCATGGGAGTTTGAAAATACTTCTGAAGCATGTTAAGGAGTACCGGAAGAGTGTGAAGAGGCAGCAGAGAATTGGTGGCTCTATAGAAGATCTATACAGGTAAGATTCTCCTTGCTTTTTTAAAAGATGATGGTAACATATATAAAATCAAACTCTTTCCTAACACTTTCTATATTGCCAGTTACACAATTTTAATTAATTTTTATAATTTTCATCTAGCAAGAAAACTTGATTTTATAATTGTCAATTTGTTGCCTTAGTAACAGCAAACAAATATTTTAAAATTGTCACTTTTGTGATTTTACCAGAGAATGCAATCGCTTCCTTGTATAATTTGCAAAAGATTTTCATATTTTTATCATTAATTCCTGTTCTTGTGTTTTGGGATTTTAGAAATTCAAAAAAAGGGGTAAGTTTTTCTAAATTTTTCAATAAACCAAATTTTTTTAAGGTACAGAGTTCTGATGAGGCCCAATAAGGCCGAAATACATGTATAAACTCTTTCCTAACACTTTCTATATTGCCAGTTACACAATTTTAATTAATTTTCGTAACATATATAGATATAAAATTTAAGTAAAATATCACAAATAATATTAGTCATAACTATCATAGATAATGTAAATAAAACATGAGAAAATAAATAAATAAATAAATAGAATTAATCAAAATAAAATTATACATTTCAGGTATACCCACATAGGCAGCAAAAACGACAAAGCTTTTAATCATTTTATGTGTCAGATAACGACAAGAGTTGTTAGGCAATTCATCAATTGGGAGCTCTACAATTCAGTTCCGTGTAAATGCTTGACATCAATACTTGCTAAAAAGTTGACAACGTACCTACTTGTGTATCTCTCGAATCCTGCTTTTATGAATTTCAAACTAGCAGAAGCGTGTACCACCAAGGCTACCAAGACCGAACTGGCGCTAGATGAATATGAAGCTATCAGCCTCTCTGACATTGATCACTCTGAAATTATTACAAAAGAAAGCCCTGAAAATGATTATCCTCAAGACAGAAGTAAAAGCAAGAAGCTGTTGAATGGTAGTGCAGATGTAAGTACTACCCCAAAAATATCACCGAGGAAAAACGACATTCAATTAGCAACTGGAGATGGAAGCCCTGTTCAGCCAAAATTTGTAGTCAATACATCAGATGAGTTTGAGCCAAAATTACCACCAAATCAACCCAAAGATGAAGTAAGTTAATTCTGTCCTATTTCTCACCCCAACTCAATCCAAATTTTCTGAAACCTTTCATTAATAGGACAGCGAAGTTGTTGACAGTGCTCCTGCACGTGTGGCAAGCAAACCGGTTAAAATCTACGAGTCTAAATCTGTAGGGGAAACTTGGAGAAATTCCAGCGATCTAGGCTGCATTTCATTGGGGGAAGATTTGCTTGTTTTGGAAGACATGAGTGATGGCGGTGCGCAGTTTGGAGACCTCATCGAGAAGCGGCTTTGGAAGGATAATTCCGGTTAGTCTTCTAACACACTTAAAACTCTTTCTCTAGCAGTTGAAGTTTTAGATTCTTTGGAAGTAGATGAGAAAGGTGAAGAAATTAAAGATACTGCTAGCAGCAGTCCTTCACCAAACATTCCTGCTTTTTTAACCAACACAATGAAACCAATAGGTAAGATGACTTTATTAATTGGAACTTGGAACTAAAGCGGTTGCATTCTAGGAAGTGTTACTGCAAGTACACTACACAACATGAAGGAACTACAACAGAGCACGGTCAATAACGTCATGAAACCAGTGTCTCAAGCCACGTCAAATGCCATGCACAAAATCGGTGATTTACAAGTAAGTACATTTTCTCCTACTTCTCTTTGTTTATTATTTACTGATGTCATAAAGGATGAAGCTGCCGGTGTAATGGAAGGCATCCTGGATTTTGGCAGGGCCGGTTTACGAAAAGGCTTACGCTTGACTGGCTTACACGATAACATCACTGACCAGCTAAAAAAAGACGCGCTCAAAATGTTAGATATGGAAGATCGTTACCAGAAAAAACAGGAAAGGAAGAGTGAAATTTCGAAGCAATCTGAAAAGCCACATAAAGCCAGCAAGTTAATAAAAATACCACACATAAGCTCGGAGGAAATCAAATCTGACTTGCAAAGCCTCGATGAAAACATTTGGCTCAATCCGCTCATGAAGGAATCCCCCAATTTTGATGGACAATTACTACTGGTAGGGCCATCCTGTTAGATGTGGAAGCTTTCTTATCCAGTTATTTTAGGAAAAGTCTCCGCTGATTTCCCCACAGCCCCCCACAAACTTCGGAGTTGTCCCTAACATTTCTACTGACGAAGCAAGTGAGAGTCCTGACCTGGAATATGAAGACACGACTGATTTAGCTACGACAACAGCGAAATTAAGATCACTTTTGCAGCAAAAGTCTTCCGAGTCAACTCTAACAACACCAGCACTAAGTCCCATGTAAATTGTACTCATTAAAAACATCTAATAAGTAGTTCTAATTAAATTTTGATGTAGGCCCCCGGAAGAATCTAACAAGTACCCAGCTAGCAGTATTGAAGATATTACAGAAGTTGATAGGGCATTACCTAGTCTATACAAATTCTGTGCGAGGACTGCAACCGGTGTTTTTCACAACACGTTAAATACAATTAAGACTGCGCTGCCTGGTAACGTGAGCGAACAAGAACATGGAGATGAGCTCTTCAACCAACAAAGCAGCATTGATAACTGGACGTTTGTAGCTTCAGATGCTGGGGTAAGCAACAATCACACTTTGTTGTTCTTAATTAGGGAAAATCCTGCGTATATTTACAGCCAGAAGACTTGATGATGCATGTAGAACGATTATTAAATGAACGAAGAATTTTTTGCACGCTGGACAACGCATACGAAGCAATTGAAACTTTGGATATGTTGGATCACGAAGACGTAATTTGGGATACTACACCGATAAGAACCTATTACGGTATTCACTAAGGTATTCCAACAAACCTAATTTATTAGTTTGTATTTTCTAGACGAATTAGATGACTTTGATGTACACATTCCGATTACTAAGGCTTTGATAGATATATTTTGTGAATTGGTGGCGGACACGGAGACGCTTTTAATCCAGGAATCAGTCGTAAAGATATTCCTCATATACTGTGGCACTTTAAGTGAAGAATACGTTAATAAAACTAGTTCAAAGTTAATTAGAAACATTAATACTTTAATAGGAAAATTGCCAGACACGTCAAATAAGCAGCCCAAGGCAATGAAATTAAAGGAGCTCAGTGCTGTTGTGTTAGGAATATTGCCAGGTGCTTTATTGTAATACTTGATCAGCTCAAATGAAAATGTACCGTGTTATTTTAGGGTACATCAAGAAAATGATCGGGCAAAATAATTTGAACTGTGCTGCAACCACGTTCATATCTTGCTTTCAGAGTCACAGGATTAACCAAGATGTGGCGCTGCAGTTATTTGAGTTAATCGCTTTGTTAATCATCGATGCGAGCAGCAAGATGTCTCCAACGTATTCTGCATAAGCTATTGTTGTGTTTAAATGTTATATTTATTCTGTTGATTTATTTGTCTGTTGCATTTATTTGTTGATTAATTAATAAATTTATTTACAGAATTTTCTTTTTGACGCTTTCAGACCACAGGCTTTGGCATAAATTAAAGGCAACAATATAAAGCTTCGGTTAATTCGATTGTGGTTGCTGTATGTGTATATACTTTCCACAGTTTCAATTTTTCAATTTTAAATTACCTAATACATTTTCATATTTCCAGAGAAAAAGTGTAACTGTGCCGGTGTGCATTGCACTTAGGGATATCTTGATTCATTTCAATTAAATGTTAAATATTTGGTAACGTACACACCTCATTCTGCTCATTAGTCAGGTGGGATTAAGGAATAAGTGAAGATCCTGTATATGGTGCTGCCATTTCGTAAACGTTTATAAATAATTTCTTCCCATAAAGAAAGTAACGAAAAAGATGTGAAATTTGTATAATTATGTAACAATCATACACACTAATCAAAATCGCCCGTATTTTCATCTTACAATTAAATTAAAGTCGGATTTAACTAAAGTCATGTGATTAAAATAAACGGGAAACGATATAGCTTTATGCCAATTTAATGTGTAATGGACAAGCATTGCCATGGAAGTAAACATCTTTTAATGTAAATAAATCGTAGGATGAGAATAGGGGCCAAGCATATGAATGTTAGTGTCGGCAACCAAGCAAACATACTTCCCTGCTCATAGGGTTTCCAGGGTTGCGAATTTCCGTCATTTGACCTACATTTTAAACACACTTGGTCTGGCGCCTAATTTGGGCTACCGCCTTCACATAAAGAACATTCAACAAAATTCTACCTCTATTTATCCATGGAAACTAAAGTGCCCTTCGGACCAAAAATTTGGAAGCATCTTCCAATTTAATGTGTATTTGCTTTCGTTTATTTATTTTTGATATTTAAAATTTTTTATTAATTATGTACATGTTTATTTCTGTTTTTTATTTGCTTTCTTCCCTAATTTTTCTTTTTTCTTTTAGATTTTCATTTGCCTTTCATCTTTCGTTTAATTTTTTTCATTCTAACGGAATAAAAAAATTCTCTTAATTGCATTGCCAACTCAAGTATATTAAAGCCTCAAAATAAAGCAGCGGCTTCAAAAGTATTTTTTAAGGTTCATTTTCGTCCAGTTTTAATGCAAATTGGACGAAATAATTTATTTCACATTTATCGTTAGAAAGAAATTGGTGCCTTTTGACAACATTTTATGAACAAGTTGGCGACACTGTCTACAAAAATCTGGTCAACCTGCTTGGTGTTTTAATTGTTTTAGTTGCTGTTGGTATACTATAAAAGTAAAAGTAAAATAATCTGCAAATAGTAAATAAATTCGTTTAATTATTGTATACTATAAATGGCCAGCGTAAATGAAACTGAAAAAGCGAAGTCCCCAGTATGTCTAATTGTACTGGGCATGGCAGGCTCGGGAAAGACTTCCTTGGTGCACAGGTTAAGTGGAGCAGAAGAGAAGCCCTATGTTGTTAATTTAGACCCAGCCTGCCTGCAATTGCCTTACTTTGCAAATATAGGTAATTCTTCCCATAAGTAATGAAATAGCTTCACATCTTCTGTTTTAGATGTACGAGACACCGTTAATTACAAAGAAGTGATGAAACAATACAAGTTAGGCCCCAATGGAGGCATCGTCACATCTCTAAACTTGTTTTCAACCAAATTTCCTGAAGTTGTTAAGTTCATAGAAAAGTGCAGTAACAAATATTGTATTTTGGACACACCAGGGCAAATAGAAGTATTTACTTGGTCAGTTTCAGGTAATAAGGAAGCAGTAGTTTTAAAAGTGAGGTTATGGCAATTTTTTTCTAAACCATTAATTTGGATACTAATTATTGTAGAAATGCGATAACATACTAATTTAAAACTTTTTTCCAATGTCTCATGTGATGAATGATTACTTTTTTCAAAACATCTACTTGAACATTTTTAAGGTTATGTTCAAAATTAATTTCTCATGTAATTTACTTGAAAAGCAAGATTTTCTGAAAAATTATTGTATAAGCATGAAGCTGTTCTTAAAATTAAGGAATGTTAATGTTGCTCTTAGAATATTGTAAAATGATTAACAATTTTGAGGTTATGTGCAATGCTAACCTCTAACAGGATATTTTTAAGAAAATTTTGCACAAGTATAATTCTACAGGAGTGTTTAATACACCTTTCAGTACTAATTTAATTATGTTGTTAAAATACAATATTAAAATTCATAGTTTTAAATTGTTTGAGGTTATGTTCAATATCAAACATTTTTTGAGGTTCAATATCTAAATTTTTTTGCTTTTTGCACAGCAATGCTGCATTTTTGTCATTTCAGAGTTTCGACGTGTGTTTAGCTGGGTCTAAGTCATTACACAGCACAAACATCCATGAATCTGAGTAGAATTCAAACCTATGCCGCTGACAGGCACGACTTCCAAAGTCGGCTAGGCTGACCACTAAGCCATTTGGAGACCCAATCTCAAAGATGTATTTCATATAAAAAATACAAAGCAATTAGTTCTAAGGGAGAATTACACAAGCACAAAGCTGCACATATGGAATAATCAGATTTGGTCACTTATTTACTTATAGCATTAAAATTTATTGAAATTTGATATGAAGCTATGGTCAGATTTGATTAAAAATCAGTAAGTTTTGACAAAATAGCGTATACACGTGAGACTGTACACAAACGTAATTAATTCAGAATAATTCTTATTCCAAAATAATTAGTGCTAATAATCTTTGACCAGAACTAAGAGCAAAACTTCAACTTTTGTACATTTCAGGTTCAATTATAACAGAAACTCTTGCATCGACATTCCCAACAATCATATTATACGTGATCGACACCGTAAGAAGCACAGCACCAGTAACGTTCATGTCCAACATGCTATATGCATGTTCCATACTGTACAAATCTCGTTTGCCCTTCATAGTTGTAATGAACAAAATCGATGTCGTCGAGCACAAGTATGCAGTCGACTGGATGAAGGACTTCGAGACATTCTACGAAGCCCTCGAAGCAGAAGAAAGCTACATAAGTAACTTAACTAGATCCATGGCATTGACTCTAGATGAGTTTTATCGCAACCTGAAAGTGTGCGGGGTTTCAGCAGCCACCGGCGCAGGCATCGATGAATTATTTGCGCTTGTCGAAGAGGCCAAAGTCGAATATGAAACGTAAATAATTTCAGTGACGTTTGTGTTCAACTAATGAAAAAAAGATCGTTATTTCAGTGACTATAGGGTAGAATGGGAAAAGATAAGGCAGGAGGCGGAAGCCAGCAAGCAAGTGGCAAAAGAACCCCCAGGTAAAGATAAACCGAGTTTAATCACTCAAGAGCCCTCTAGTAGAGAGTTATCTGATGTGTATTTGAGGCATCCTGCTAATGAAAGCAGTTCTGATTCTGAGGGGGAAGAAGTTCATCCTCAAGGTATTATTACTTTCTTTTTTTGTTGAATAAAACCTATTTTTTGTTGTTATTAATACAGATGTTGAAGAGGAGGCTGAGACTTTCAGGAAAGTGCTACAGCAACAGCGGGAAATGCAGATTAAGAGGGCGAAAGAGGCAGAAGCACGAAAGAAAGCAGCTACATAATATTTTAAATAACTCTTTTAATATTGTAAATTTAATAATAAATCGCAAACAGATTTTTTTATTGTTTTATGCAACATAGAATATTTTGAAACGAATAAAACGAGATACAGGTGGATTAAAAAAAAGAACTAAAGTATTTTATTCCTTAAAAAATTTAATCAAACTTAATTGACATTTTTAATTACATATGTGTTTTAAAAACGTCGTGATAAATGTAAATAACAATGAAAGAGTGAAGGCTCACATTATAATACGTGCAGACAAAATATAACTTTTTAAAAGAAAATTTAAAATTTTAAGAAAATAATTACAATAAACATTTTATCAATATGCAGCAATTTGTAAAACAATGTAATACTGTACAAAACTTTAATCAATCAAGTAGCATTACTTTGATAAATTAAAGTGCTTATAAAATGTTACTTCTAATTCTTCATTAGCTAGTGAACGTCTTAAACGGTTTCAATCAAGCTAACATATATAATTGGAATATATTTTTTCTTTTTTTTAATATATATATACAATTTACCAAAAATTATTTTAGGAAAAATATCGAACTCTCTTATAACTAAGTATAATAACTATTGTTTTTTTTTCTTTGGCTTTAGAATAAAACCATTACGTGTTCATTAAGTCAATTGGTGTTTATCTTAACAAAGTTGGGCACTTACCTAGTAAGAATTGCAACAAAAGCAATTTTAAGCACATCATTAAAAAAAGTTAAAAATCACAGTAAACATTTACACGTAAAATTAAAACATCAAAAGATATTTGCTGCCCCAATTACTTCTACTAGGTTGAACAAAGGGGGAGGGGGCATCTATGTAAATACAATTTCAGGTGTACAAAAGTTATAAAGACCTGAGTCACTCTAAGTGGCCCGCTTTTCTGTTAATATTAATTGAAAATTGCGTGGCAGTTTAGACTTATGAAGTTACTCACAAAACCTTCACGGCATAAGGCTCGACCTCAAAGGTCTGCTTAAGTATGGCGCTAAATATTAGCTCAACATTACATACAATTCTTACTTTGTCCTTTTTATTCTTTAAGAGATCAGCCACTAAATGCAAATCATTGACGTGGGTTAAAATTACATAACTGTAAGGCGAGTTGATATTGGTGGCTTCAATTTGGGAAAGAGTTCGCCTAGTCCTCTCGATAACACCGCTGCAGCTTTGGATCAACTCCACAAGCAACCGTTTGCTGGGGAAAACGCTGGGGGTCAAGAAAAAGTATTTACCTTCAAATAACTTATTTCGATTCCTCGTTGCCAAGGTCTGTGTGAAATCGCACTTGTATTCACTATTGAATTCTTTGGTGTCGAGGGAGTAATTCGATTCGTCCAAAAATTTATTGGCGGTGTTTGAATCTCGCAGCCAAGATTCTGGTAAAATGTACGTCCCCAAGCAAATGCAATGCAGTAATTTGTGGCTTCGCATTAATTGGGGCATCACCAGGTGCGTGCAATCCTTGTGGGATACTGCAAGCGAACCACCAAGTTGCCTGAAACCATAAAAATTTTAGCATTGTTCTTGAAGCGGACATCAGAGTGTACCTGACGATTTTTTTCAGCTCAGTGGTGTCTGCACACATTGAAAATAGGATTCTGTGAGGCATTGTTGGCTGGTGATTTTCTTCATTATCGTTTTCGTCTGTCACGTGTTCAGTTTTTAATTTTTTTGGTTTCTGAGGCAAAACAACAGGAGAAGCACTGCGCTTTACCTTTTCATAAGACTCTTGTGATATGTTTATAGGCATTTTCCATGCATCTGTATGATTAGAAACGTCAAATACAAAATCAGCTTCATTAAACAAGATATGAATAATTCAATTTTCCTTTTGAATTGAAGATGCTGACTTTATTAAATGATTCAAACAAATTAAAAACTTACGCATTAAATTTGGCACCATTAGAGGATCAAAGCTAAAATTCGCTGGTTCCCCAAACTGTTGATACTTGATATGTTCCATCTGGTTCAGAGCAGAGAAATGTCCTAGCATGACATCAGTCAACCACTGTACATTAACAATAGGAGTGCCCCACTTTTTAGCGCGTAAATACTTAAGTCCCTCTGCTTTACTGACGATTAACAACGTGTTGTGTTTCGTAAAATAAGTTGTGAGCTAACGTAAACAAGAAAAAATATTACGAAGTGGCAATATTATGGATGTTTAGCTTACTTCAGCACCGATATATTTAATCATGTGTTTAACACGATCCCTTTCAATCCCAGTATATCCGCTCAAGCAGATCAAGTGCTTGGAAGCCGGTGAGGTATCCCAGTACATGGTTGGCAAGTGCAGGGCAATCCAAGGAGGCAGCACTTGCTTTCGATTCAGAACATCCATTAACCAGTAGAGAGTGACACACCTCTTGAAGTCACGTAACGCCTGCATTACGACACCATGCCTTTGGGTCTCGCATATGACGTGTGTCACTCTATTGCAGTATTGCTTCTCGATTTCTCCTGGAATCGAAGAAGTTAACACCGCCAACGTAATTCACCAAAGAACGATACACACCTCCATGTTTCTCAATTTTCTTTTGCCAACCGGGAAGTGATTCATCTAGGAAACGCTCTAATTCAACCACAACGAAGACGCAACCCAGCAAAAACAAGTCTGGAGGTACTAAAAGAGATGAGTTAAGTTGCTTTAGTCTCTAAACTTAAACTAAATTTTTTAATGCAATAATATACTTGCATTTCAAATTCGGATTATGTCCATAGTAAGTTCCAGGACGATGTTGTAATGGAACGGAATTCCTAGGTGAAAATTGGAGTTTCGAAGGTTCTGCTTGCGTGGGAGTGGTAGGAGGAGCAGATGGCGCTGGAGGAGGTCTGATCAGCTCACCGCTTGGTCTATTAATAATCCTTCGTTGTTGTAACGACAGGAGATCCTGTGGCCTGTTATTAGAATTCAAGGCAGCATTGTGCTGGGCGGTCATGAGCCTCAGAGTTCCGGCTGCCGATGGTTCTGCGATGTTATCGGCCATGGTCGATCCTCCACTTTGCAATCGGATGCTCAACATATTTGCCAGTGCAGTTTTCGTCTTGGGGTTGACGACCAATGGATTCGGCTGAACATTAGGGTCAACTATAGCTGTTGCATTTGGGTCAACAGCTGGGGTTTGAGTGACGGGTCTAATTGCAGGCTGTTGTCCGGCAGCAGGTGGTTGAAGAGCTGGCGTTGCGGCTTTCTGCACTTGCTCACGTTGCAGTTGCAATTGCTGTATTCTGAACTGCTGTCGCTGCAATTGCAACTGCTGGTTTTGATCGGCGAAAGGCACATTTTGTTGTATTGGGCTTAAACCTGGTGTATGCTGAATGTTGGTGGCTTGCGGAGGAACATTCGTTTGAGGCACATTTGTTTGCTGGATGTTCGATTGGAAAACGACGCCTTGTTTCGCATGTTGCTGAAGCAACTGCATCTGTTGTTGCGGATTTAAACCAAGAGGAACAGGACCACCTAAGAACAAACACAGAAGTACTATAGCTTTTACAGAATACAATATTTTTTTACCTCTGATTAAGATGTGTCCCCCTCGCTGTTGTTGTTGTTGCATCCTGCTCTGTAAAATTTGCAACTGCCTTTGCTTCTGCAATTTTGCAACAAACAGCGCACGTTGCTCCGGGCTCATCTGCTGCAGCTGTTGATGAGTTTGCGCATCAAGTTGAATGAATTGTCTCACGCCTTGCTGTTGATTCGGAGGCCATTGTACTCGAGGTCCCTGCTGTTGAACAACATTTGGATGTCGTATGTTTATTTGTTGCTGTTGTTGTTGCTGTTGCTGCTGCTGTTGTTGTTGTTGCTGCTGCCAAAGATGAGGTCCAATTGGGCGTTGTTGCGGTTGCTGAGTAGGTAAATTTGGTTGATTTTGCTGGGGGAATTGCTGGACGTTTTGCTGCAACTGCCCTTGGTTGATTTGCGGTGGTTGCTGTTGGTTAATTAAAATGTGTTGTGGATTATTGATTTGTTGCTGGGCGTTTATTTTCTGACTAATCAATTGTTGCTGGTTGACTATCTGTGGATTTCCAAGTTGTTGCTGTTGTGGTTGTGTCTTCATCTGTTGTGAAATAATCTGCTGATTTTGGACGAACTGTCCTTGCTTCTGCTGTTGATTCTGCATCAGCTGCTGATTTCCCTGCCCGATCTGACTGAAATTTGTAGGCTGAGCCTGGGGGAAATGCTGATTTTGTTGGGTATATTGCGGCTGATTCACTGTGGGTGATGGACTTGTGAATTGCTCTTGCTGATTAGGGATTTGTTGCTCGGCAAACAACTTATTCTGCAGTTGCGGTTGCCCCAATGGGCTTTGAACCAGTTGATTTTGCTGTTGATTCAGCTGAGTTTGAGTCATTGGTGTTTGTATGATCTGATTTTGCACTTGCAACTGCTGATTTTGACGCATCTGTTGTTGAGTTAGTTGATTTTGTTCAATTTGCAGCTGGACTTGTTGCATGGGCTGATTCATGGGTTGATTAAGCTGGTTTTGCTGTTGTCCCAATTGATTTTGCGTCAACTGTTGAACAATGTGGTTTTGGCTGATCTGTTGCTGCTGAACTAACTGTGACTGACTTATCTGATTTTGAAGCAAATGCTGATTTAATTGGCTCCCGAGTCGTCTCTGATTCAGTTGATTTTGGGCGGCCATTTGCTGTTCCAGTTGACTATGACGTTGTTGAACAAGTTGAGTTTGATTGATTTGTGGTTGATTCTGCAGCTGTAATTGATTGATTTGATTCTGCTGTTGTTGTTGATGACTCTGCAATAATTGCTGTTGATTAATTTGGTTCTGTTGTTGTTGTGAAGTTATCTGTCTTTGCTGTTGTTGCTGCTGCTGAGTCAATTGTGTTTGTTGTTGCTGTTGATTAAGTTGATTCTGATTCTGCATTAATTGATTCTGATGGTTTTGCAAAATCTGCTGTTGATTTTGTAAAACCTGCTGATTCAATTGTTGAGTTTTCAGCAACTGCTGATTCACATGTTGATTTTGCCCAATTATTTGCCTGTTTAGGAGCTGTTGTTGAGTTAAGTGATTTAATTGTTGTTGAATACTGGTGGTAGGTTTTTGGATGTTGCCCAGCCCCGGATGTTGTACAATGTTCTGCTGATTCTGTCTCATTTGAAGCTGAGACACAGTTGTTTGCTGGCTAGATTGATCAGCTTGTGTGACTTGCGTTTGGTTAATCTGATTCAGTTGATTTATTTGTCGAAGCTGAGGGTTATTCTGCAGCAGATGTTGATTGTTTTGCACCATTTGGCTCAGTTGTTGATTCCCTTGATTTATCTGTTGATTCACCTGCTCCAAGTGCTGATTTCGTTGGCCGAGTTGATTAGGTTGTTGGGTGCTTTGGACTTGCTCGAATTGCTGCGGTGTTTGGACCAGTTGCTGACGCTGATTGCCTTGCTTGAGATGCTGATCGATGTCAGCCAAGTGAGAATTCTGTTGATTCATTTGCCTCAGTTGAGTTTCTTGATTGTTCTGCTGGTTTTGTAAATTCAACTGATTCAGTTGATTTCGCTGAAGCTGATTAAATTGATTCTGCTGTCCCATTTGATTCAACCTGTTCAGGTGAGCTTGTAAGTTTGGCCTTTGCTGGAATTGCTCAAGAACTCTGCTCAATTTCTGAGTTTGAGACAAATTGCCTTGTGATAGTGGATTGGCCTGAAATGTCTGTTGCTGAGATGCTTGACTTGTCAAAGTATTCTGAGGGGGATGATGTACAATGTTTCTAGGGACTTGAGATGTCAAGGGTAACAAACCGAGTTGCTGTTGGGGATTTGAATATGATGAAATTGAACTTTGATTTGCTTTTTGCAAAGCCAATTGTTGTTGAGTGAATGCTCGTTGCTGTAAATTGACGTCTTGAGGTGAAGTCTTTGGGTTGTTGAAGCTGGGAGCAACTACGTTTGGTGGTGGTTCTTCGGGTGCTTTAGCAAGTTGGGGTTGATTCCATGGCATTCGCTGTTTTAATTTATCAAGCAAGGCCTGTGTTGAAACAGGTACGGTCGTTTCAAGTGCCTTTTCATCAAATTCTGATTGCTCGGGTTCAAAGCCAGTTATAGCCGTGGTGCTCTCATGTTTAACAACTTTGGGCCAGGTGATTAATTTAGGGTGAAACAGCTTTATATCCGCAAGGCTTTTATTTTTGTAAGACTCGATTATCCAATCGGGTGTAACCACAATGATTAATTCTTGGCTATCGGCCTTCAAGTATTTATCACTGGTGGTACTTGTGGTTATTAAATGTGTGCAGTGTCGGTCCAAATTTAACTGAACAACTCCACCGTTATATGTTATCAAAGCCCATAGAGAATTGCGGTCTCTGCCGATGCAAGAAAAACAGAAAGTCAAATCAGAAAACAACTTGCTGTTACTGTACACGTAAGGCCTTGTACTTAAAAGTCTCTTCAATTTCGCGCACACTAACACCCATTTTGCGGAAACTGCCGGTATTTCGTACAAATCATTGGCGTCTGAGAGGTCGTTCTCTTCGGGTTCGATTCCACATATCAAGTGTGTTACGTAGTCAGCGAAATAGTTCATACGTTCGGCCCCACCGCTTTTCAACAACTCGAGGACCTGAAAAATTGGCCTGTACTTTCAGAGGTGAGCGATTTCCTCAGAATGCTTACTTTTTCGTCGACATTCCCGCTGACGTAGTACTTGACGTCTTTGAAGATATTTTCACTGAGTACCAAGCTTTTGAGATCGTCACTTATCTCTGACATTATTAGCTTGTGGGTGGTTTTCAGTGGTAACGCGAAGGCATATTATTTACAAAACATTCAAATTTGCGAGAATTTATCACCGCCATTTTGCAACTTTTTACATTACCAACATCAAATCAAACATCAACAAATTCTACAGTGCTGTTAACTTTGGACAAGGAGGAGATCAATGTTGCCACGTTTATAAATGTCATTTTAACTTGACAGTGCCAATACAGGGTGACTGACAATTATTCCGCCAAAAAGAAACCACGATAAGAAGTGATGTTGGAGGATATGGGGAAAAATTCTTTCTAGTTTTGTTTTCGAGAAATAATTTATCAAAAATTAGCTCCAAAACGACGTTAAAAACTTGAAAAGCAGATAAACGAAACAAACGCTCTCAGAAAAGTTTTATGGTAGGTACAGCGGTGTGGCATCGAACGTAAACTTGAATTTAGCTTCAACTCCGTTTTTAGGTCAACATGCAAATCACCTGATTATTTTATACATAAGCATTTTTTCAAAACATAATCAGTAAATACCTTCATAATCTGTTAATTATTATAATTTCGCTTTGTGTGTGACGAATTATTGTTATTAACATATTCATTAAGAGATGAAGAAATTCAAGACGCGTTTACAATTCTCTGTCCTGTGCTTTTGACGCACTGGTTGTAAATTGATCCTCATTTCATCGTAAGCAGTATTTTCACTTTAAATAATTTGTCCGACTTTTAATTAAATTCCTAATTAATTATAAACTGTTCCAATGAATCTTTTTAAACATGATCCCGTAATTTGTTTATTCATTCGCGTACGCGATTTGATTAAAAACTACGCATATCACCAACGACGTTTAAAACAGCTGTACATAATAAAGCTTTTCTAACCCAATAAACAAAAGATGCTTGTCGATGATGCTTAGGCCTAATAAATCATTTCACATTTTCCAAACAACCCCAAAATTTGCATTTTCTCGTAATCGTGACATGCATTCACGTACGCGATTTGATAAAAAATTGTAAAAGTAGCGACATTTAAAACAACTATAATGTTTTATTATGTTTCCAATAGAGACAGTTGGTGCAAGGGAAATTGGGAGATGCTGGATATACTCGCTGAGCGTTAGCTTTGTCTAACGCACATAAACATAGCGCCCTAGCGTTTTGCGCCATACATTATTTTCTGGGCGAAGCGCTCTAGTAAATAATCCGCAATAATTAACAAACAATTATTTACACATTTATTTGCGAATTTGTTAACCTTATTTCAAACGCAATTCCAGTTATTTTGGAAATGACTAATTACATCAAGTAAAAGAAATAACTCATATTTCTGTTCCCAGCTATGAAACGTGTAACAAAAGGAATTGAGATGTGTGTCAAGGTCGCATTGTTTGCGAGCGAGTAGTCAATATAAAACTTTATATTTTCTATTATACTGCCGCATTTGTAGAATGTGGTGCCGTATGCAGTGCCGTAGCTTGATTTTGGGATAATTAGTTAATTATATCTGTTTATTTTAAAACTTTTTCCCGTAGTCTGTGACATTAAGAGTAAGAACGCGTTCCTTTTTTTTTGGCTGAACAATTGTCAATCATCCTGTATATTATTATTTTTATTAAATCCAACAATAAAATAAAATGAAAATTTCAAATCTTATTCAATGTTAGCTACATGTATTATAAATTATACAAAAATATACAACGTGATCATAAAAAAAATCTTGCTTATCTTGCTGCAATTTTAAAAAATTATAATCGTAAGTTAAGCTAAAATTATACTTTCGTCAATTATGCATAAACGAAGCAACTACACCTTTTTTTTTGATTATGTGTCGATCGAACAGAAAAACAGTATAATTTAAATAACTAAAATTTTTTTCTTATTTTTTTTTTAATTTAATTTATTTGTCTTGTTAAGATATAATGTGTCATTTCTTTGACTTAAAGAAATTAACGATTAAAAAGCTATTACAAAAAATTACTCACTTTGAAATTAGGCCCCCCATATAGCTATCTCCTTTTAGCTTTCGTGAAACAGCTTTGCCTCTCGCACAACTCCAACTTTCACCTACCAAAGTCGATACTGTAACTTATTGAGCGGAATTTAAACGAAGCATTTTTATTACATACAAAGTTTAAATTACATTTTCATACTTTGTAAAAATACAAAATAAACAAAAAATAAATACAAATAGCAAAACTTGTATTCAACATCAGAATTACTATTGACATTTTGTATACCCGTGTCCCACGCCATGTGTTCACCCTTCCAGAATATTATTTTTTTAATCGATTTACATGAAACTTGGAAAGTATAAATTAAATAAAAAAATTAATTTTCTGACATATCATCGGTTTCCCCGGAAGTGATGTCAACTTTTTTATTTTAAATGGAATACCCTACACATTTTTACATATTTCTAATTTACGTTTAATTCTATTTTATTTCCAGGGATGTTTTTTTTTTTTAATTTTAAACGAGAAACTTTTATTTTACTAAGATTTTCTCCTAAATTTAAAAGGAAGATCGCTTTACCTTACACAGATTGCATTAATTCCATTAATTGCATTAATTCCACTCCCTTAAAGTCTGCAAAGCGGAAAATCTGAATTCTAAAGTGTTTGCTCCATTATATGTAACAAACTAAATCCGGGAACACATTGTATAATATCAAAATAACGTTCCAAACTGAAACTCTACATATTATAACAAGCAGATTTCCACCTTTATCTACGTCATTAAATTAATGCGTTTTTTCTTCTGTAAATGGTATCTTATTTGGCCTTCATTATAGCATTGGCACAAAACAATTAAAAAGAAAACTTATACACAGTATTCATGAAGAACTACAACGTGTACCATCGGATCGAATTTTCGAAATTGTTTTTCGAACTCTAATAATAAATTTACAACATTATCAATAATTTACATGAAAACAAAGTGTTAAATCAAAATATAAAATTTATAATAGTAACTATAGTAGTAAGTACATATATTTTTAATGAACAATGCCATCAAGATGTAGCTACCAAAAAAGTTGATCTTTATGCGTGATAACTAGTTTTTTTTCTGTTTTACATCAGTGCAAATTACAAAGTTGCAGAATGGTTCATATAAAAACAATTAATGGTTTATAACTTACACTACGACCAATTAAAAACGAAATATTTAAGCGTTATTCTTTTGTATTTGGCTCAGTGTTGCAAAATCCAAAGTGTAGAAAATGTCATTACGTCTTGGATTCTCAACAGCAGATCTAATACGAAATAACCGTGTTACCAAAGATGAAATCGATTGTATACGCAAGTGGAATGAAACAATCTGGGACGGACCTTTGTTAACAGACGAACAAATTATAGTGTTTTTATTGTCCTGTGAGAGGGACATAGAGTTTACACAGAAAACCATTATGGAGAATTACAAAGCAAAATTAAACTCACCTGAACTATTTGATGGCAGAGATATTGACGAGGAGTCTTTGTGGAAAATTACGGTAGAATTGGGGTAAGTTACCAAAATAAAGAAATATATGTTCTATCATTTTCATCGGCTCTTCAAGGACTAACCAAAAATGCAATGAAATATATGTTGTACCATTTCATAAACCCTGTGTAATTGGAAATAATTTTTTTGATAAAACGTATAATAAAGGGCACTTTTTCCTGTTCCTGTATACATCTGCATTGTTTGGAGAGTAAAAAAATCCCAAAGCATTTTTCTTTCAGGCCCTGATTACCCAGGTATTAGTTTTTCAAAAAAATGAAATCCTCGCAGTTTGAGTATTTCTAAATGCGGACCAGTATTATATACGAGGGCCGCTAAAAAGAAAGCAGTACGAAAGTGACACAATTTTTTTAACATGGTATCTCTTTACATCAACGCACATCTCCTGATTCTCAAAAAAGTTTTCAAATACTTATAATTTTTAAAACAACGTCTTCGGAGATGTTTCTTCAGTTATCGAAAAAAATAAAAATCAGAAGGAGGACGTTTTTTGCGTTTCAAAAAACCGTTGCCATCTTCTTGGGAACCAGAGATGAATTCATTATTTCAATTGTAATTTCGATACGGGGTTGAGTTGAGTTTTTGTAGTCCCTTTCGGGATATATTCAGAGAGTAGAACAGCTCTCACGTCTCAGTTCAGTTTTGCAGAGAATGCTAGGGTTCGTGTCTTTTTGAGCGGAGGAGATAAATTTATCGCTTGGTTTTTGATTTCGATTCAGGGTTTCAGTAGTGCAACTGTTTTCTCACAAATTATGTTTGGCAGTCTCAAATTAGTCTGTTACAGGTCGTTTGATGAAAACACTTTCATTTTTTTGACTTAGTATGATCATTACTTAATTATTAATTATCTCCTTTAATTTGCATTTATATTTTTAATATATTAGTTCCTACTTTATTATTTTTCATTATGTCATAAATGTACTGTATTGTTTCTTTTTCAACTCCATTATCCATCAGTAGGTTTTATAATCACTCCGTCACGTTTAGGCAAACTTTCCCATTCAAAATTTAAGCCTTTCCAGAACTCCCTCCCCCATTATAGGATTAGTCCAAGAAATTTGGTTGTTTCATTATAAATCGCATAGCGTTTATGACCTTATGTTCTTTAAGGGAACTCGCAGTATTGCCAAAAAGAATGGAAGACGGATCGGGCATCTTAATTTTGAGATTCAAAGATTTCGACTATAGAAAATTCAACTTGAAGGGTTGCATAAAAATCTGTTTTATGGCGGTGGATGCCATGGTTTACGATGATCCTCCGACCGGTCTCGTTATTTTATTTGATATGACAGGTGTAAGTATGCCTTTGATTTTATCTTGCAGTTTTCCCAAGAACTACAGTTGGACTCATAGTTAAAAAAATATTCTACGAGCTGTGCTGTCTGATGTTGCATGCAAAAAGCAAACCTTGCAGACAAAAACAAAACAAATTATTTCAACAATAATTGCTTTTTATAAACTTTCGATCTATACAATCGGTAATTGTTTTTTATTTTAGGTGGGATTTATGCACTGCACCCAAATAAGAATACCTATAGCAAAAGCATTTTGTCACTACAGTCAAGAAGGTCTTCCGACGAAACTTAAAGCGGTGCATGTGCTAAATAGTACGTGGGTGATTAAAAATTTGTTGGCAATCGTAAAACCATTTCTTGATAGACGAGTGTATGAAAGCGTAAGTATCCTTTTACCCCATTTGGATGTAATATCAAATTTTATTGCAGATAGTTATTCATAGCAGAGAGGAGGACATGGAAGAGTTTTACAAGACGTACGTTCCCAAAAATTGCTTGCCTGTAGATTACGGAGGTGAACTGCCAGAAGTGAAGGTATTGCACGAGAGTTTTATGCAAAAACTACAGGAAATCAAACCATACTTTATGGAAGAAGAGAAACAAAGGAAGCTGTTAAGGAAAAGATCAAAGTAGATTTATTTTCAACTCAACTACTTTGATACATTTATTTAAGTTAATTTGCAAGACAAAGTGTGTTACAGTTTAAATAAACTTAATGTAACTTTACTGGCACATTCAGGGCGTTAAAGTAACCATGTAACAAAGTTCTAGTGCCATACATAATCCTTCTGCGCTAGAGACCAAAAATTATTAAAAACTTTTGTTCTAGAAAAAAAAACAGTAATCGCCAAATTTGAGAAATAAAACACTAAGGGAATGCATATTCGGCAATACGTTTATTAGTAAAAAGTGCACATATTCTCAGGCCCTCTCTTGCAGTAACCTGGTTGATTTGGATTAAACTCTACTTTGTTTACCATGCACTTCTCCCCATTTTCCAGCGCTTTCAATGGACATTCTCATTAGATTGCACTCAACTTTTTCTGTTGCAGACTTTGGTCAAGTCTCTTCTCGTAACTCTTTTGATTCTTTTCAGTACTTTTACTTCACGTGCTTTTATTTTGGATCTCTGTTTGCCTGCTGGTACCCTTGACTTACTATCGTGCGGTAACGCTTTAAAAAAATTGGCGTTTGTCTCTTTCGATATTTTTCTTTTCTTCCAAAAGAATCTAGACATTGTACAATAGAGTATCTAATTGTTTTGTTATTTCACCCTGTAAGTTTCCTTCCTGATCTACCCATTGTTGCCGAATATTATTACGTCCTCTGCAAGCAGGCAGTGTTTCCAGCGACGTAGACGAACGGGGTAATTTACCTAAAAAGCAAGGGATTTCTTACTTCGACTCGGCTTTTTGCCCTGAGCGAAGGTCATCTTTAGAAAAACTAGTGACCCAATTGTGTATAGTTGTCCCGAAACAAACTTTCTAACAGTACTCGAATACATTTTCCATCTTCCTATTTTCGCTATGTTAATTACTAAGCCATTTGCATTCCACAGTGTTAGGGTTTGCTGGGTATGGTGTTCATTTTCTGTAACTATAGCTTATTTTTTTTTAACTAGCAATAGTCATTTAAATAGGTCCACCAAAAGCTCTCAATGTTGCTGTTCGATAACCAGTTTCAGACCATCCGAATTTAAAAACCAATGTCTTTAATAATTTATCTGTCAGTTTCATTCTGTTTTAAACTTGTAAGCAAATTTGTTGCTACAAGACTTTCCAAATTACTGTCTGATTTAGTTTTACAGGGCGACAATTTTTACTTCTTTTTAGGTTTAAAGTCTCTTTTACATTCCGTTATGAAAGTGACCCTTAAAGTAACTTTTTTGGAAAATAGACACCCAGTATGTATTTACGCCATGCGATTCAAAATGAAATGTTCTTTCGTTTTGTATTAGCATTCTCTATACATACTTTTTACCGTTCATCCGCTATAATCGGAAGCGCCCGGAAGTTGAAAATATAAAAATAGTTATTGGTAATCTACAGCGTGTACCCGGATAGAGTTCGTGATGGTATTCTATAGGTATCTCCTATGCAAGAAGAAATAAATCTGTGTAAAATAAAGTGGCCTTCCCTTTAAATTTAGAAGAAAATTTTAGTACGATAAAATGTTTCTCATTTAAAATTAGGGAGTTACATCAATTCCAATATCCTTGGAAGAAAAATAGAATTACGCTAAATCACCAATATTTCAGTGAAGTATTTATTGATATTAAAAAACAAATAAAATATGACAGTTCAAGTAATACTCCACCCATATTAGAACATAACTTAACTCTTTTCTTTTTTAATCAATAAATAGAGGGAGTTAATGTTTCATAACTCTCTGAAATATTTATAATTAGTAATTTTCCGTAATTCTACGTTACTTCCAAGGATGTTTTTTTTTTTTTTTAATTTTAAACGAGAAATATTTTATTTTACTAAGATTTTCTCCTAAATTTAAAAGGAAAATCACTTTACCTTACACAGACTGCATTAATTCCACACCCTTAAAGTCTGCAAAGCGTAAAATTTGAATTCTAAAATTTTTGCTCCATTATATGGAACGAACTAAATCCGGGGACACACTGTATAATATCAAAATAACGTTCCAATCTGAAACTCTACATATTATAACAAGCAGATTTCCACCTTTATCTACGTCATTAAATTAATGCGTTTTTTCTGTAAGTGGTATCTTATTTGGCCTTCAATATAGTATTGGCACAAAACAATTAAAAAAGAAAACTTATGCACAGTATTCACGAAGAACTACAACGGGTACCATCGCACCGAATTTTTGAAAATGTTTTTCGAACTCTAATAATAAATTTACAACATTATGAATAATTTACATGAAAAGAAAGTGTTAAATGAAAATATAAAATTTATAATAGTAGCTATAGTAGTAAGTATACACATATTTTTAATGAACAACGCCATCAAGATGTAGCTACCAAAAAAGTGAATCTTTATGCGTGATAACTGGTTTTTCACTGTTTTACATCAGTGCAAATTACAAAATTGCAGAATGGTTCATAAAAACAATTAATGGTTTATGACTTACACTACGACCAATTAAAAACGAAATATTTAAGCGTTATTCTTTTATATTTGGCTCAGTGTTGCAAAATCCAAAGTGTAGAAAATGTCGTTACATCTTGGATTCTCAACAGCAGATCTAATACGAAATAACCGTGTTACCAAAGACGAAATCGATTGTATACGCAAGTGGAATGAAACAATCTGGGACGGACCTTTGTTAACGGACGAACAAATTATAGTGTTTTTACTGTGCTGTGAGAGGGACATAGAGCTTACACAGAGAGCCATTAAGGAGAATTACAAAGCAAAATTAAACTCACCTGAACTATTCAATGGCAGAGATATTGAGGAGGAGTCTATGCGGAGAATTACGGTAGAATTGGGGTAAGTTACCAAAATAAGGAAATATATGTTCTATCATTTTCATCGGCCCTTCAAGGACTAACCAAAAATGCAATGAAATATATGTTGTACCATTTCATAAACCCTGTGTAATTGGAAATAATTTTATTAAGATTTTTTTTTGATAAAACGTATAGTAAAGGGCACTTTTCGAAAAGCTTTTCCCTGTTCCTGTATACATATGCATTATTTGGAGAGTAAAAAAATCCCATAGCATTTTTCTTCCAGGGCCTGATTACCCAGGTATTAGTTTTTCAAAAAAATGAGATCCTCGCAGTTTGAGTATATCTAAATGCGGACCAGTATTATATACGAGGGCCGCTGAAAAGAGATTGGTGCGAAAGTTACACAATTTTTTTTAATATGATATCTCTTTACATCAATGCACATCTCTTATGAACTCACTTTATCACTTTTCAGTAGTGCAACTGTTTTCTCACAAATTATGTTTGGCAGGCTCAGATTAGGTCGTTTGATGAAAATATTTTCTCATTTTTTTGACTTGCTATGATCATTATTTAATTATTAATTATCTCCTTTAATTTATATTTATATTTTTAATATATTTGTTCCTACTTTACTATTTTTCATTATGTCATAAATGTACTGTATTCTTTCTTTTTCTACTCCATTATTCATCAGTAGGTTTTATAATCCCTCCATCACGTTTAGGCACACTTTCCCATTCAAAATTTAAGCCTTTCCAGAGGAAGAACTCCCTCTCCCATTATAGGAATAGTCCAAGAAATTAGGCTGTTTCATTATAAATCGCATAGAATTTATGATTTTATGTTCTTTAAGGGAAGTCGCAATATTGCCAAAAAGAATGGAAGATGGATCGGGCATCTTAATTTTAAGATTCAAAGATTTTGACTATAGAAAATTCAATTTGAAAGATTGCATAAAATTTAGTTTTATGGCGGTGGATGCCATGGTTTACGATGATCCTCCGACCGGTCTCGTTGTTTTATTTGATATGACAGGTGTAAGTATGCCTTTGATTTTATCTTACAGTTTTCCCAAGAATTACAGTTGGACTTATAGTTAAGAAAATACTCTACGAGCTGTGCTGTCTGTTATTGCATGCAAAAACCAAACTTTGCAGACAAAAACAAAACAAATTATTCCAACAATAATTTCTTTTTATAAACTTTTGACCTATACCATGGTAATTGTTTTTTATTTTAGATGGGATTCATGCACTGCACCCAAATAAGAATACATATAGCAAAAGCATTTTGTCATTACGCTCAAGAGGGTCTTCCAACGAAACTTAAAGCTGTGCATGTACTAAATAGTACGTGGGTGATTAAAAATTTGTTGGCAATCGTAAAACCATTTCTTGATAGACGAGTGTATGAAAGCGTAAGTATTCTTTTACCCCATCTGGATGTTATATCAAATTTTATTGCAGATAATTATTCATAGCAGAGACGAGGATATGGAAGACTTTTACAAAACGCACGTTCCCAAAAGTTGCCTGCCTGTAGATTACGGAGGTGAACTGCCAAAAATGAAGGTATTGCACGTGAGTTTTGTGAAAAAATTACAGGAAATCAAACCATACTTTGTGGAAGAAGAGAAACAAAGGAAGCTGTTAAGAAAAAGATCAAAGTAGATTTATTTTCAACTCAACTGCTTTGATACATTTATTTAAGTTAATTTGCAAGACAAAGTATGTTACAGTTTAAATAAACTTAATGTAACTTTACTGGCACATTCAGGGCGTTAAAGTAACCATGTAATAATGTTCTAGTGCCAGACATAATCCTTCTGCGCTAGAGACCAAAAATTATTAAAAACTTTTCCTCTAGAAAAAATCGTCAAATTTGAACTATAAAACACTAAGGGAATGCATATTCGGCAATATGTTTATGAGTAAAAAGTGCGCATATTCTAAGACCCTTTCTTGCAGTAACCTGGTTGATTTGGATCAAACTCTACTTTGTTTACCATGCACTTCTCTCCATTTCCACAGCGCTTTCATTGGACATTTTCATTAGATAGCACTCAACTTTTCTGTTGACTTTGTTCCAATCTCTTCTCGTAACTCTTTTGATTCTTTTCAGTACTTTTACTTCACGTGCTTTTATTTTGGATCTCTGTTTGCCTGTTAGTACCCACGACTTACTACCGTGCAATAACGCTTTAAAAAAATTGGCGCTTATCTCTTTCGAAATTTCTTTTCTTCTAAAAGAATCTAGATATTGTACAATAGGGTATCTAATTGTATTGTTATTTCACCCTATAAGTTTTCTTCCTGGTCTACCATTGTTGCCGAATATTATCATGTCCTCTGCAAGCAGGCAGTGCTTTCAGCGACATAGACGAACGGGGTAATTTACCTAAAAAGCAAGGGATTTCTTACATCGACTCGGCTTTTTATCCTAAGAAAAAGAAGGTTATCTTTAGAAAAACTAGTGACCCAATTGTGTATAGCTGTCCCGAAGCAAACTTTCTAACAGTACTTGAATACATTTTCCTATCTTCCTATTTTCGTAATGTTGATTACTAAGCCATATGTCTTTTACAGTGTTAGGGTTTTCTGGATATGGTTTTCATTTTCTGTAATTATAGCTTTTTTAACTAGCAATAGTCATTTAAATAGGCCCGCCAAAAGCTCTCAACGTTGCTGTTCGATAACCAGTTTCAGACCATCAGAATTTAAAAACCAACGTCGTTAATAATTTATCTGATAGTTTCATTCTGTTTTAAACTTGTAAGCAAATTTATTGCTACAAGATTTCCTAAGCAGTCCAAATTAATATCTGATTTAGTTTTACAATGTCAACCTACATGGTGACAATTGTTACTTTTCTTAGTTTAAAAACGAGCGATAGATCGTCGATGTACATAATTTCTTTTTTCTGTTATGAGCACCAGTTTCCGCGTTCCAATTTTTGCCCTTCATATTGTAGACCTTTTTTGCTTTGGTTTAATTGGCTTTCGTCTACAATCAATTACAAGTTTAGTGTTGTCAATTACCTTAATCAAAAGTTGGGCAATCAGCAAAAAATTATACACAAACGTATGATTGCTCTATAATCTCATATATTGTCTTCATGTTTTCATGTTTTCAAATAAAATTTTGGTTCAATTCCATTCAAGATGACCTCAAGAGTGGAGGCAAGAACCGAAGAAAAAATCAAGAAAGTTGATGAAATGGTTTTAATCAATCAAAATTTCGATTATCTCAAACGAAATAGGAAAATGCGAAGCATCCAATTTAACAATTTTGGATGAAGATTTTTGAATGAATAAAGTGTCGGCGCGTTGAATTCCGATAATTCGAACTCCTGAATAAAGGTTGCGCAGGCAAAAAAATCTGCGAAGAAAACTTGGCAACTTTAGTTCGTGACCAAGACTTCTTTTCCAAAATTGTAACAGGTGATGAAATTTGGATGTTCCTCTGGGATCCCCAACAAAGTAAGATTAATAGCAATGGATGCGCAAAGGTTCTCCACTATTGAAAAAAGCAAAAACATAAGCATCTCTAGGGAAGCTGATAGGGATAATGAGGGCATTAATCCCCGCTCACCGTTCCGTTCCCTTGCCTCTACCGACCACTATAAATACCACGACACCGGACATACCTCCTCAGTCTCATCGATTAACGAGAAGCAGCAGCAACACCGCCAGCAGCAGCCCTGAGGAAGTTCTTCTACAATGGAGAACGAAACGTCGGCAGTAGAAGCAATCGTGACGCGGTTTCAACCGGAAGCCTATTCAATTATGGACAATGGTCGCAGAAGCCTTCAAGTTATATTAATGAGGGCATTCTTTGGATTGAGTATATGCAGAAGACGACAATAATTGCCCACGTACGTTTAAAAGAAACAAATAAAAATTGCTATACGCAAAAGAAGGCCCTAAAATTTTACCCAAAAAACTTTGTTGTTGCACGAGAATTGCCGAGTTCATAAGGCTTATAAAGTTCAGGAAGAAATCAACAAGAACAGGTTTTTTTTTTTGAGTTACGACAGCCTCCTTACAGCTCTGACCTAGATCCATCGGACTAGTACCTCTCTTCTATTTTATATTCCCGAAGAAATACTTGCGAGGACGTCGATTTTCTTACATGTAGAACCAAAAGACGCCATTTCAAAATTTTTTTTTTTTTTTGAGGAGTTATCGAAAAGGTAACACGTTATTAGAGAAGCGTTGGACTAAGCATGTAATTGTTGAAAAACAAAATTTTGCTGTTCGGTCATTGTCACCTTCCAATCCCTTTATAAATCGCTAATCCTATCGTCATTAACTACTTTACCATTCGCACTTGTGTAAGCAAGGGTCGAGGGGTGAAAGATGAAGTCTTTCCCGTAATCAACCCTTCTTACTGGGGTAGCGGACTTTTAACACAAAATGAGGAAAATGGTAATGCAAATTAATTACGCTGTCACCACCGATGGTTAAAAGGGCACCGGACCCTTATGCCTTTAGTAACGTTAAACCTCATTTAATTATTTTGTAATTTTTATTTCGAAAGGCGTGCGGATTCTTGGACTCAGGAGTTGTTTAAAGCAAAGGGAAGAAAAAAGAATAAGAAACGCGAAAATCTACTTGAAATAAAAAACAATATTAGGGACTACAATTAATATATTGATCTCGAATGGTACATAAGGGTATATACCGGTTTCGGTGGTCGAAAAGGAGGATTCAGCAGCAGAGAATCTCGCTACAGCCTTCTTGGAGTTTCGTCTGCTTTCCTAGGGGTCTTCTGCACAATTTTCACCCTCACCAGGTAATTTTAAAAAATACACTCGCGGAGCAAGTTTAAAAGAATAATAAGAAAACAAAGGGCGCGATTTAAATTTTGAAACGAGAATGGACACAGTAGAAAAATATGAAATTTTTAATTAACGACGTTCGTTTCAAACGAGGGTTAAACAATTAATTTTGAAGACTCGATTACTTATTTCATTGTTTTAAGAGGAATTTCGAACCTCACTCCGAAACGGCCCGGTGAACATTAATTCTTTTTCGAAATCCCTCTCTTCCGCGGGATCGTTTTTGTAAACAAACCCCTCCCGAGAGGTGCCTTGAGTTGCCTACATCAAGGCGCAAATTGGTCCAATTTCGACCGTTCTTATTTTTTTCTGCGTGGGCGTCAACTCCGTTTTCAAGCGCGAGATTTTGCTGACTAAAGACTTATTTATTTTAGCGATATCTAAATGGCCCTTAAGAGGATGTTTAGACTAACTCGCCTGGGAACTTGTTTACGTTAAGAATAAGTTGAAAATTCCTTTGTTAAATTCGAACAACAAGTAATTTAATTTGGACGAAAATTTTCGGCTGCTTACAATTGTTCTTATTGGGTCCTTGAGGATTCTCTGGGATCCATTCCAGTGTTCCTTCTACAATTTTCTTAAAATGATTATATCATTACTTCCTTATTTCTTTCATTTTTAATCATCTAGACTCTATTTCTATTTCTTATATTTTGTGCCCTCAATATTATTCCCTTCTTTCTCGTATTTTTCTTAGTGTATAGTTTCCTCTGAATCTTACCATTTTTTTCCGAGCTTGCTAAATTCTTTTAATTATTTTTTCTTCTGACGAATTTTATTTATTTTCACCTCAGTAAGGATTTGTTTAAACCATTTACTTGATTTCGTTCTCAAATTATCTTCTTCCTACCACGAACTCTTTCTGTTACATTGAAGTTTTCATAATTATTATTATTTTTCTTTTTTTTATAGTTAAGTTGAGAGTTAACTAATGGCCTATTAGATATCAGAAAAACGAGGGATTTAAAATTAAGGCACCATAAAATCAATCATAAAATTTATGACAAAAGGAAGTCATTTAGCTATAATAAAAATTGGACTTAAATAGATTCGTAGGGGATGTACGCATTGATAGTTCCAAAAGTGGAAGACTAAAATCAACTGATGAAATCTCGGCGACCTCAAAATGAAAAAAAGGGCTGGAAAAATTGATTGGACAATTTTTGCAATCCTTCAAGTCTTGTCGAGGGAAGATCTTCACCATTAGTGATTGGGAATGTTCGAACTTGTAAGGAGCACCTATTTTGACAAATTGAATTTAGATAGAATCAGCGAGAAGAATTACACACCTGGACAAAAGTTACGTAGGCTGGAAATTTTACCAAGTCTTTTAGAAACTTTAAACTACTTTTTGGAAGTAAGTGAAATGAAACCAATATCCATACAACTGCAGCATGACGATATAGCATTGCAAAAGGCTAACAAAGTCAGACCAGACTTAACTCAATCAGATAAAAAAAATTAATGTTATATTTTCTTTAAACTGTGCCTTATGTTGAAACCGTTGTTTATTGATACTCGACAGTGTAACTTTAAGCAAAATTCTTTTTATAATACTCAGCACATAGATAATCAATTCAGCATGGCATTGATGTTTCGGGTTGTTAGAGCTCATAATGTGCTTATAGTGACATGACCCCGGTTCACTTTTGTTAAGAGAATATGATGCGTTAACAATTTTTGTTAAATTCATCGATTACGTTATTTATTGCGTTTAAAGTAATAACATTTACAGAAAACAAATAACAAGCTACGGCATTAAACGAGAAAGGTTTCTAAAACGTCCGCGATTCACATTTAACGTGAAATAGCTTTGCTTAAGTTTCAGTTTTTTTTACGTTTAATTAATGGCACAAGTATGCCAGCCTTGACTTAATTCCATAATTAAAAGTCAAGTTGAACAATAAAAAAGTGAAGAAAAACATGAATGCAATAAAATAAAAACGCAAATTGATTAGTTCATTAATACTCAGTATTTCTTTTAATGCCCCGTTTATGACTGCCACACGCAAGGATATTTTCTTGTCATCAGAAAACTAAATAAATAAAATTCGACATTCAGAGGTATGACTAAGCCAAAACCAAGTAATAAGTAGAGATCGGAATAACAAATTTGGACGTCATCACGTCAGAATCGTGTAAAATATGTGCAGTCTACTTCCCTTGTAAATGAGATTCATTATAAATAACAACATATAACTATAAATAAGTAAACATATCAACCCATTTATTAACATGTTCTACTGTGTAAACAAGAAAAGAAACGTTTTAGAAAACGAACAATAAAAAGGCACTGAAAAAAAAGTACAGTGTTTTGAAGCGAAATACTAAAACTTTTCAAGAACTCAAATAAAAAAAGTAGCATGTGACATAAAAAGGATAAAAGTGGTATATTTGATGAAAACAAGTTGTTTTAAAGATATATATTTAAATAAATAGCACAGTCTGCGTCGCTGCTTAGCATCATAAAAAAGCAATTTGAGAGTGCAAGTTTAATTATCGAAGATTTTCAACGGCGAAAGCCATAACATATCGCAGACCTAACAGTCACCTTTGAAACAGAGATAGCTTATAATGTCTTCCATTTATTTAATTAATTTCTTAGTGATTTAGCTGTAAATTTTGTCGCGAGTGAACAGAATATTTAAAAATCGCATAAATTTAGGGTTCTTGTTTAGTCACATTGTGTTACAATTTCTGTGAGCTGAATAAATACTAAGTTGTTTCATAAAAATAGAGACAAGGTCTAACTCTTGTTTTTTTTTTTTTTTTAATTTGCAGCCTTGTTAACACCACGACGAAAACAGCAATCGGATAAAAAAATAATTTTATATTGTCTGTTTTTATATACGATACAAGGAGGTTTTAATAAGTGGTTGGCCTGGCATACTTATTCCACATTGACAAAAAGCTATAGGTACCAAGTTTATCAGTAACAAGTTTCTTCATTTGACAGCTAACGACAGCAAACGAAAATTGGATCGCCGAGTTTAAGGCGGGGAAGAACTGATGAAAATTTTTCGTGATCGTTTCAGAAATACTTAATGTAATCTGAAAATTATTTTGGAGGATCGGTCAATTAGACTAAAACGGACTCTAGCTTTAAATATGCCTTAATTAAGCATCAAGGGGCTTTTGCCATGCCTCAACGATGATCCAAAATGTCTGTGAACAATTTCACTCCTTTACGGAAGATCCTCCTAAAGCGGTAGAAGGAGATTTTAAAGTCACCTTCTGGATTTATTACTTAGACCCAATTAATCCACTTTGTACCAAACTCTCTCTATCAGAACAATTTAGGGTTGCGTATCCCTTCTCTTCTCTAGTGAGGAGAGATCCCTTCCAAATCACTATTTCCTTTGTAAGTAAGTATTCCAGATAAATACGATAGTGCAACCATCAGGGTGGATATACACCGCTAGTTATTAATGTTGCCTTCAAGCACTACCACACCTAGTGCAAAACTCAAATGGCCGAAACAGATGCTCAATCTAAGCCACAGGCATCCTCAAATAACCTGTTTCTTCCGTCACCTGTGAGACGTTCAGTATATTTTAATCTTCCAATTCGAGTTAGACCATCATCCCCAAGAAGACGTTCAATTGGACGCATCAAGAAAAAGCTTCCTAAATCTCAACCTTTAGCCAACAGGCCCTCCTCATACTGAGTTTTAAAGTACACAATAATTTTGGAGGTATTATTGTTAGTTTGACGTGCTTTTGACATTTCGCACAATGCCAAATATTTTTAGGGTTGCGTATGTTTTTAGGGATGTGTTTATTACGAAGCCATTTCATGAATTAAATAAGTCAAATTTGAAAACGAAATTGTCGGATAATGTTGAAAATGTTGAAAATAAATGTAATGCACCACGATTTTCCTTTGGGAGATGAGGATAATTATCATCCTGCTTTCTATTTTGAATTAATTGTCGAACGGCAAAAAAGAATTATAATTAACCAAAAGTACTTAATTTTGATCTTTTGTATTGGTTATTAAAAACGTGCGAATGGAATGAAGTGTTGTTATGCAATGATGTTGAGGAGGGTGTGAAACTATATTATAAAATAATGTATAATATTCTAGATTAATGCGTACCTAAATATTATAATAAAAAATGTCATAGTAAATATCCTGTTTACAAGTGTAATTATTGACTGCATAAAATTAAAGGAATATCATAGGAAGAAAAAATTTAATGCTTACGATATGGACCAGTTTAAAAAGAACAGAGCTCAGTTGAAAGTAAAAGTAAAAATTGCTTATGAAAATTACTGCTCCGATGGAGAAGCTAACTTAAGGAATAATAGTATTAATTCTTTTTGGACATTGATATTGCTAATGGGACTGCAAATTATTTTCGGCTACTTATGATCCTGATTTTACCAATACAGAAATTAAGCAAAACAATTTGTTAGTTCTACATAATATTACAGTTGAGGATATTCCACAAAGAAATTAAAATCTAAAAAATCATCAGGTATTGATGATATTCCTCCATACATACATAAACCTTGCGCTAATTCTTTGTATAAACCCCTTCTTCATCTGTATAATTTATAACTTGCTAAGGGCATTTTCCCTGAAAAGTGGAAAATTGGCAAAATAACCCATTCATAAAAATGGTGATGTGAATAAATTCAAAAATTACAGACCAATAACAGTATTATGTGCTGCTGCAAAATTTTTTGAACAAATACTGAATAATAAACTTTACTGTCACGTTTCTAACTCAATTTCTGTAAGGCAACATCGATTCTTTAAGAGACGTTCATTTGACACGAATTTACTAGTATTTACAAATAATATAAGTAAGGCAATCCAGGATGGAGCTCAGACGGATGTGGTTTATACCGATTTTGCAAAAGCATTTGATAAGGTTGACCATGATATATTGCTGTGTAAATTGCATGCATCTGGACTAAATACAAATTTGATGGAGTTATTTAAATCTTATCTAAGAAACCGACAGCAGACAGTTGCTTATCCTGGAGTATGTTGCCACATCTGGAATTCCGCAAGGTAGCAATTTAGGGCCACTTTTGTTTTTAATTTTTATAAATGATCTACCAAGTGTTATTAAACATTCGGAAAGTCTTCTTTTTGCTGACGATGTAAAAATCAACAAACGTATAAATAATATTAATGGTGCGATGAATTTGCAAACAGACATTGATAATGTTCTCAATTGGAGCAATACAAATAAATTATTTTTCAATTTAGATAAATGTTCAGCACTTGGTTAGAAATACCAATACATTTACTTATGATTATAGCATGGGGTCACAGGTATTAACTCGTAAATATACTAATGGAGATTTAGGAGTTCTTTTCCAGAGTAATTTTAAATATGATCAACATATCATTAATATAAGCACCGCTGCTTACAGGAATTTGGGTTTTATCATTCGTAAATCAGTTAATTTTAGAAATCCTAAAACTCTAACTACAGAGAGATCATTATACATTGTCCAGAAAAAACTGCTTTTCATGGACGTGATATCAAAATTTTCATCCATTGTCATGTATGCAGTGAAGTTATCTACTTTACCTACCTGTTTTTAATCCATCTTTGCATAAAATTTACTTACGAAAACACCCGACAGATTCTGAAATAACAACAATGTATTACGCGGTCTTCAAAAAGACTATTTTCGGAAAATTATTACAGAAAATTCGTAAACTAACAAAAGTAGGACCATCAAACGTTGTCTAGTGTCAAATAATGTAGCTAACATCAGAGAGGAACTAAGGTTTGATGTACTCAAGAAAAGTAGTTTTTTCTGGACAATGTACAATGATCAGTCTGTATATTATATAATTCATTTGTAAGGCCAAAGTTGGAATATGGGTCAGTTATTTGGTATCCAGAAACAGAAAAGTACATCTCTATGATTGAACGTGTGCAAAATCAATTTTTTAAATTTCTTTATTAGTTTAAATATAAAATAAATCCACCGTTCGAATCGTATGCGCACATAAGACGAAAATTTTCTGTTCCACCGCACTGAGACATCGCAGAGAAGTATGGTTTCGGTATTATATAAAGTATTTAATAATTTTATAGATAAAACACATCTTTTATATTTATCTAAATTAATTGTACCGTATTACACCATTCAACCAGGTCCGCAAATGCATATATCATCAAATTTTATGTCACCTATAACAAAAGCCTGCAGAATATTTATTCAGTATTGGCACTTACTGGAAGTATTTGATATTTCATACTCGAAGTATTTAAAACTTGCCATAAGTACTATTTACTACCATCCATACCATACATAGTATGATCTCGGTAGGAGCTGTTAATACACCCTCACATTTGTATCCTTGCATTTTTCTTTTAACAAATTTTCAATTAAATAGCCGTTAGTTACTGAAAATAATGTAGAACATGTAACTAGGAGTAATCCTCTTTGTTCTTCGTCAATAAATAAATAAATAAAAATGAGACACATTCAGGAGAAAGCATAGATTCAACAGAGAATAAAAGAACGATTAGAGAAACTCTACATTCGAGTACATTTTGAGCATTTTTCTCAATCATGTTTTGTAGCATATTTCATATCTCTCTCATTTATTTCTAGAAGTCTTGTGTTTGCATTATTTCCATGACAACGGGCGAACTCAAGATTCATACGAAGTTGTCATTAATGAACACAACCCCAAGATTATCCTTTTTATAGAAATTTAAAGGTAAAACAAAAACAATTGAAGAACTATTTTTGAAAAGCAAAGAAAAAGCAAAAGATATGGCGGAGCATCGTTTCTCAGAAAACAAATTCGCTTCATCAAAACAAATTAACAGCAAAAAGTATTATAAAACAAAAAAAAAACTCGAAAAACTGTTTCATGAAAGTAATTACAAAAATTGTTTTCAGAAATCGAAAATATTTAACCAAAATCAAACAAACGAAAGCTTAAAAATTATAGTTTCCTTCCATAACGTTTTTTCTTTGAAGACGAAACAAAAGACAATCGAAAAATTCTTTTTAAAAAGCAAAGAGAAAACAAAAGATATCACAATGCACTGCTTCTCCGAAAACAAATTCATTTCTTCAAAACAGAAAATAAAACAACACTTGTACAAGTATTGAAAAACAAGAAACGATTAAAAAACTATTTTGTGAAAGTAATTACATACAGAAAAGACGATCTTATGTTATCTCTAAAAAAAAGCAACAAAAATCAAACTCCGTTTTTACAAACGATTTATTTTGATTAAGCGCATTCGCTTAATAAAAATAAACAACAAATTAGCAATTATAGCAGGGAAAAAAGAAAAGATATCGCGAAACGGAGAAAAAAATTCGCTCTATCAAAAACAAAAACAAATTAAAACAATAAGAGTAGATCGATGCAGTTAGGGATGATAAAGAAACGAAAAGCCATCGAAAAATTGTCCAATAAAAGTAAAAAAATAGAAAACACGATCGAATAACTAAAGTTATACACCATTTTTTCCAAAACAAAATCACTTTATCCAAACGGGAAACATATCAACTTGGCAATACCAAATCAGGGGCGGACCGTTAAATTTGGGGGCCTACCCAATTAACCGAAATTCACCTAAGTTTAGGTTAGTTGTGGTGACTCATTCACCGTTTTGCAAATGTTAGGTCAACTACTTATCAAAACCTCCTTGTATCTAAAAATCAAAGTCAACATCAAATTCTTTTTTATCCGATTAGTACTACGAACGAAAAATGAAAGCAAAAACTAATTGAATTAAAAAATTGTTTTTTACTCTTTCTTAAATATGAAAAATTATAGGCATCAGACATTGAAGAAATTTATTATTTTATTTGATGCACTTTGATGATACAAATTTGCATAAACACTTAGGATTAGTGTTATAATGGTTGGATAAACTAAGTGCAATTCTGTTCTTGATATAACTATAGAACTATTGGCTCTAACAGCGTATACTTTGTTTATCCAACCACAGCAAAACTGGTTTTTACAGTGAAAAAATTTTGTATACATAGCAAACATCAAATACAAATAAAAAATAAAATGTATTAGGCATAATTATGCTACAGCCTATAAAGATCATGCCTAAGTCCTTGTAATCACGTGTTAAACGTGTAAGAATTAATTACGTTTCGAATAATTTCCAAATTTTGACACCACGACCAAATATGGAAAATTTTCAAAGAATGCAAATACTTGTAATTAGTTTATGTTAGTAACGTTAGGAAATAATATATTTCCTTCTGTGATAGACCAGAAACCTAGCAAATCCTTCTTGTAATCCTGTTTTAAACGTGTACGATTTTACTTCTGAAGTTTATTTCAAAATTTACAGCAACGTTACACATAGAATTGGAAACACTTTCTAAAAACGCATCCTCTGAAGTTGTTTATGCATCTGTAAATTAAGATGATTAAGATGTGACTGAAAAGAGATATCTCTAGACGTGTTTGTGGGAGTTCGAAAAAACTAATAATTTAATAAACTGATAAATATTGCATTAGTTTCCGATATTTATTGTCTTATCTTTTGCTCATATTTGTAAACATTTATTGATAAGTATAAATTGACGTAGTACGACTAATACAACTATTTAAAGTCGGTTTAAAACGCAGTGCTTGCACCTGCAGTCGTCAGTGCACTTTTGCAAAATGCTGTTGGAGTACGGCTTTAAAGCCGAAGACGTGATCAAGGAAGGCAGGATAACCGAGCAGGATATTGAAAGGGTGCGCGAATGGAAACAACAAAGTGTTCCGAATTTGACGGACGAACAGATCGTTAATTTTTCGTTGTCCTGCGATAATAATTTAGAAGCCACGAAAAATACCATAATAGGATTTTATAAAGCGAGATCTTCAGTGCCTGAATTATTTTCTGACAGGGACGTTGATAATAATCAAGAACTGCAGAAACAATTAAAAGTGGCGTGAGTATTTCATGTTTATTTATTTTTTGTAATGACCGTTATGCGTTTAAATAAATAGCCGATAAGAAACAAGTAAAGTTAACAAACTTTTAGGAATCGTAAATAAAAAAAGCTACATATTTCGATAGCTACTCTGTCATTCGCCATGTGTACTGAAGATAGCAGCGTAGCTATCAAAATACGTATTTACTGATATAAATTAATTGTGTTAAGAAATCACCTTTACGTTTACTACAAATAAAATCGAATCAATGAAGTAAATTAAAGCAAACAAGTAAAAAATAACATTTCATTCAAATTTCAACAATTCTTGTGGAAAATGAAATAAATACAAATTTTACTTTGTTATTGAAGTTATTATATAGGATTATTCGACCATCAATAAGGAAACAGTTTAAATAAAATAAGGTACAAACACCTTGCGGCGTAAATTTACTAAAAAGTTCTTTCTAATACTGACGTATGGAGACTTTCGTTTGATTCATGTCTAGGTTTATTTTAGGGACTTTGGTGCTTCGAATGTAATGTCTACTATTGCAAGAAGAATTATCACAATTAATAATAATTGTAAGTGTACAAAAATCTCAATTTAATGTACAATTTTGTTTTATTTAAAAAAAAACTTTCAGTCTTATTTAATTGTGTAATTTTTTATTCGTTTTCCCTTACATTTATGGTATTCTATTTTTATTATTACTTTTTGAAGTTCGTTACATTTTCAGTACAATCTAATTTTAAGTTTCATTTCATTTCAATGTTTACGTATTCTTTTAGAATTCATTTAACCTCGCATAGTAGCGATTCAAATAGTCGAGAATTCCATTCTATATTTTATTTCGAAATCATAATATAAGTTCCCTTTTCCATGATTTCGTTATTAACGAATTTACATTTGATTTCATTTTAATGTTGTTCGTTTACCATGCCCAAGTAAGCCGACTTCACTTTATTAATCCCTGTTTTATCTTCTGGAAGTTCGTTGAAACTTGTTTCGCCTTGAATAATTTCTGTATGATCTTTTCTTGTGTTTGTTTTGTCATGACTTGGATTTGCCATCGATTCGGCGTTCGTTACTCTCTTAAAATGGTAAATATCGAAACCGGTTGAAACTATTAAAAAAAAGTTCTTTAAAGTGGCAATAATAACATCATTCAACATCATAAATAACAACATGCTCCTTTAGAATAGAATAAAAAGTTTTGAATGCAAAGTAAACAGTTTTGTTTTTTTAATTTTAATGATTTTATTTACTGATCTTCTGATTATTTTTATTGTTTCTAAAAGTGATTTTGTTAAAAATAATAATAATAAAACAAAACGCAAAGTTTATAATTATAATTAATCGGATAGCTTGTAAAATCTGTATAAATGTCGAGTTTCGCCGTATATTTGAGAGCTTCTTCAAAAAAAAAAATCAAAAAAATTGGTACATACGGGAATCGCAAGTGTATCTAATCTGTGAATTAACATTATGTAACGCAGTCTATGTTTCTTCATTGTCGGAGGACGTAATACTTGAATCTAAAAGCTATGGAAAGTGAATTAAAATGTGAAAATGTACCTAAAATGAAAGAACTATGACAGGGTTAACAATTAAGTATATTAACTAACAAGAAATTGTGTTACACTTTGGGTTATGACAGGAAACTCGGTTTCTGAAGAAGTTTTTTATTTTAGTTTTTAATCTTGTTATCAATATATTAAATCATAGCAACTAGTAATATATCTTACTTCGTTATTTTAATGAGCGCGTATCGATTATAAATTATTTTCTTATCAACTTGTTTAATGCTGCAGTTATTATACCGGAGTAATAAGCTGTAATTTGGATCTTTTGATACCGTAAAATTTATATAAACAGTTTTTTGTGTATTTAGAGTTAGAGCGTTTAGCAAATATAAATTTTGAGTAGTCTTCAAGTCAGAATTTGCGGCTAAAATAGCTTGCTCGCTAGTGGCCGCCTGAATAAATAGTGATGTGTCATCTGCAAACATTACTGCATTACTTAGTGGAAAGTCATTGACGTATAATATGTACAAAATTGGCCCTAAAACTGAACCTTGTGGCACTCCACAAATTAATGGGGACATGCCAGATTTAGTTTTATTAATCTGAACATAATGTTGCCTTCCACTTAAATAACTACTAAACCATTGCAATGATATACCTCTGACTCCGTAAGAATTTAATTTATTAAGTAATGTATCATGATTGACAAGATCAAACGCTTTACTGAGATCGAGAAAGATGCCTAGACTTTCGTGACCCTTGTCCAAATTAGAATACAGTTGATCTAAAAATTTTAAAATTGCAGGGGTAGTTGATCGTCCTTTGCGAAAACCAAATTGGTTTGGATTAAGCAAGTTACACTTCTCAAGGAAGAATGTTAGTCTGATGGTCACAATTTTTTCAATAATTTTGGAGAAACAATTTAACAGGGAAATGGGTCGATAATTTTCAACTGAATGTTTTGAACCTTTCTTATATAAAGGTTTTATTTTTGTAATTTTTAATCCGTTAGGAAATATTCTCTGAGAAAAGGAATTATTAATAATTACAGTCAAAGGAGTAATTAGAGCTTTCAAACATTCTTTAACTACGAATGGACTAATATCGTCATGACCCGGTGTGTAATTGGTTTTGAAACTAGTGACAACGTCCAAAATATCCTGTTCAATGACTGGACCCAAAAAGAACGATTTTTCATTGAAGGGGATTTGATTTAAAAATGCATTGTTAGAATAGTGATTTTGATTTACAGCATTTGTATTTTGAGTTTGATTTACCGTAGAAGTATTATGAAAGTAGCTGTTAAAATAATTAGCTACCGTAAAAGAGTCTGATATTACGTCATCGTCAATCTCAAGATGTATGTTTTCCCCTGATTGAGTTTGTTTTTCACAATCTATGATGTTCCATACAACTTTCGATTTGTTTTTGGATTTAAGTACTAGGTTATCATTATAAAGTTGTTTAGCTTTGAGAATAACCATTTTGTAAATTTTTTTGTAATTACAATAATACTCCTTAAGTAATGGATTACCGTTCTTTTGTAGAAGATATAAGTTTTTCAGTGTTCTAGAGGATATTTTTATACCTAAAGTTATCCATTTTGCATTCGAATTTCTGTAATACATTTCCAATATTTTCACTGTCATAACAATTAAAAACATCATTTGTGCCGGCAATTAAGTAAAGGTAATCCGTTTTACTATAGTCTTTGGTTAATTGATCTAAATTAACTACAACATTTTGGAGTTTGGCATTTGGTTTAGCTATTGCGGTAACTGATTCATCCGTCTCCGTGAGGTCTCCTTTAGTAGGGAACTCAGATGCCTACCCTGACTGTCACTTAGTATTAAGACTTTGGTAGGTTTATTTAGTCTTGAATCTTGGATCATCTGACTGTGCCACAACTGATATGTCAGTGTTTAAGATGTGTTCTTCATTAGTTTCAATTGATGTCTTACTATTAAGGATTTCTTTACCGTTTATTGATGACTCTATATGAGTTATTTCTGTAGTTTGAATTTCTCTATGATTTAGACTCGTTTTGTATGTTTGAGTTTCAGCCGTTATATGAATTACATTATTGGTTGTTTCTGATGTTTGACTTCCAATGTGAATTACACTCATTTTATCTGTTTGTGTTTCTGCTGACATACGAATGAAGTCACGTGGATTTATTTTGTCGATCATTTTTGAATGGTTTTCTATAATGAGTTTGTAGCTCTCAATTTCAGTGAGTAACTTCTTTATGTGCATTTTTAAAGTGTTATTTTCTTCTTGTAACTGTACGTTAGCATTATCGTATTACATCACATTAATTTACCGTGCATAGTCGCACTTGTGCACACTCGTTCACGACACTTTTTTAAGATAAATTGTCTTGAATATCTTTATTAATGTTCTATAAAATATCGTTGCACTCTTTATTTTTATTCGATTTATCAATGATACAATAAGGTACATTAAAAATTTCTTTATGATATACCTGGGGACATTCGATTTTTTCGATAAACTTAACATCACGAGCTTTCATGATAGTTTTCGTTCCTGGTTTCCAAAGTCGATACGCCTTGGATTCATCTGAATATCCCACTAACACATACTCTTCGCCTTTTGGTTGGAATTTTCCCCTTCTTTGACCTTTATTCAGTGCAATTGTTTTGCTGACAATAGTTCAAAAGAAACCAATGTACGGTTTTCTTCGATTCCATACCTCAAACGGTCTTTTTCGTGATTGGTTGATTGTTTAAAGGGTTGTACGTGAATTTTACATTTTGCACATATCTCACAATTCATTTCACTTACTTTCGACGTAAAATTCATATCATGAACCACATCTTCTGTTTTTATCCTCCTCAAATCGTTAATATTTATATTCCCATATCTCTGGTGCCATTTCAACAAATCTTTATTACCTTTTTCTTCTACTAGAGCCGTCCATTCTTCTTTTTCGTTAATAATGTAGAGCTGATCTCGTCTTCTCGCTGTTAAAACCACCGAATCGTCCTTACGGTTAATTGTCGTTCGATCTTTTCCAAATGCAACTGTATAACCATTTGCAGTAACACTCGCTACAGACAAAAGATTATTACGTAGGTCTGAAACATATAATACATTTTTTAATGTTACAGTATTCGTTACATGCTGGTTTACTTTTACATTTAAACACACATCGCCGACACCGATTTTTTCTACAAAATGTTTTGCGGCTGTATACACTTTAAATTGTTTTTGATTGTTTAAAATTTCGAAATTCCTTTCGTTATTACACATATGTCTAGTTCCGCCGCTATCAAAGATAATAATAAAAATATTCCTGCCTGTAGCAGATTTAGGAAATTCTTTCAGTTCAACATGGACCCTTCATGGTTTCCTTTATTTGGCTAAAATCAGCTTGGGATACAACTCAAAAGAACTTAGGACGCAAGGCTGAATTGTGCATCTTAATTCTTTGACCCTAACTTCGTAATTGACCGTTGCTTTTTTCATCAGCTCGCGCTACTGAGATTGCTTATCATTTTTCCCGTAACATTCGATAAGAGGACTCTGGAAGATGCTGCTTCCTTTGTTAAACTCTTTTAGATATACATTCATATGGCAATAACTCTAATTAGGCTGCCTGTATTAGCTGCAATTTTTAATTTGAATGATATGAAGAAAAACGTCCTCCTCGCAAGTCCTTTTTAATTTGTCGAAATAAGTGGTAGTCGGAGGGTGCCAGATCTGGACTAAATGGAGGATGGTCCAGTTCAATAGTCAGTGGCGTCGATAAATCCCTTAATGTTTCTTACTTTATGTACCTTGCAATTCTGCCGTCCGAGCGTATCTAATTGATTTTTGCTATTCTCATACGATTACAGGCCAGAAAATTGTCGCGCAGCGTCGCGACGGTGTGGCATCTTTGTATCATATTTACTAAACAATATTGGCATATTTCAATCATAGAATACCTACTCTTTAAAAGAAATATCATTATAATACATTTCATCATTCAGATACGCCCTTTTGGATTCGAATGGCACAATTGTCATGCAAGAGAAAGATTTCTTTGCAGAGGTTATGAGGTCGTTTATGTCTAAGACCTTTTTTTAAAGATTTGAAGTGTACTTTGATAAGCTTCTGCATTAATTGTTGAACTCTTGCTTTAGATTAGAAGGATACCATCACTATTCCAAAAAATCGTAGTCATCAATTTACCTACAGAATTTTTTGTCCGTGCCTTTTACGAGAGATACATACAACCATTACGTAAATTCTTGTTTTGTCTCTGGGTCCCAAAAATGTACTCAAGTTCCATAGTGAATGATAATTTGTGAAAATAGGTTTAGATTCGTTTCTAAAGAGGCTAAATTTTGCACTCACATTTTCTTGTGGTACGATTTTTATTCTGGCGTCAGCAGCCTAGGAACCCAGACACTTTGGAAAAGCCTAAATCTAAGTGCAGACACTTTGGAAAGGCTTAAATCTAAGTGCAATGTTCTTAAAACTGAAGCTTCAGATAATTCAACTTCTATAGCAAGTGATGACCTCTCAGAAGTCGGTCCTTCATTACTAAATAATCAACTTCTGCATTTCGACCTTCTAAGGTCCTTCCACCTCCTGGATCATCCTCAATGGATTCCCTATCCCAACGAAAGTGTTTTGACCAAAATTTAAGTTGGAAACATGCACCACCATTTTTTCTTGGATTTTTTAGGTGCATTATTGCACTTCGATGTTCTAATTTTAAATCGCTCATTTTCCACTTTTTAGGCCCAATTTTACAATGCCAGTTTAAGTTTAAGCTAAAGCTTAAGCACATAGCGCCAATTATTTCAAATTATTTCAACAATTGAAGGAGTGATGGGTCTAGTGAGTGATTTTAAGATATTTAAGAAAAACATTAGCGATTATAGGGATGACACCAACTTACAGAATATTATACTAGTGATAAGGCACTGTTTATTTCTTAATGTATAAGCGGTTTTCACAAAATTTTTAAATTTGTTAAAACTGGTACTTAGACCCCTTCAATTGTTGTTAAGGATTTAAGCTTTGGCTTAAAGTTAAACTGGAATTGTTCGACTGAGCGTAAAAGTTTAATAATAACTCCTATTTTTTTTTTTTGATCAAATGAATATAATTTTTACAAGATGTATCAAGAACTTGTCAATTTATAACTGTTAAAAATCAACAATGAAGCCCTTTTGTTTCATGCCTAGGTAAATAATTACTGAATTATTGAATTATGTGAATTATGTCTATGAACTCTTATTGTTTGCTTTTTCATAAATCAGTTACATTCACAATTTCTATGAATTCCGCCATTTTGAGGACCGATACACTATGAAAGCACTTTCTTATTATTATTAGGGTTAAGTTTTAGGTTTAGGAATAGTATTGATGTTATACATTACAATAGTACCTGAAGATTTAGTAATACAATAACATAATCCAACTCTCCTGTTCTATTTAAATACCCATTATATTTTATATGAATTTTTGCTATGCAAGTCACTATTCTGGGTTGCCTACAGCTGCAACTAAAGTAGAAATTCTGCCAATTATTTACGCTATGTTGTTTAAATTGATATTTCTTTTTATTGTTAAGGCAATATATTGTGTTTCCCGAGAGAACTGAAGAAGAATGCGCAATCATATTCCACAAGATCTGCGATACTCGATATTACAAATACTCTCTGTCATCGTCACTGAAGCTGCTTTTCATGACTTTGGATGCCGCTTTGTTCAGGTATCCCCCGACGGGATTGATAATTTTGATAGACATGGAAGGGGCAAGTATTTCGTCCTTTTCTTACCTCATGTAAAACTATAATTTCCAGGTGGGCATCATGCATTTGACGAGGCTTCGCCCCTACTTGCTCGCCTTATTCTGCAAGTATCTACAGGAAGGACTTCCCGTGAAACTTAAGGCGATACATTTATTGAACACGGTGGGGTTTATAGATAAAATTATGCTAATGCTTCAGCCCTTCATGAGTAAACGTCTGTACGAAACGGTAAAATAAAGTATGTGATTGCGAGTTAATTTTTGAACATAAAATTGTTTGCAGTTTCACTTTCACACTTCCGATTTGGACATGGAGACATTTTATAGAAAATATATACCTAAGCGTTGCTTGCCTGCGGATTACGGTGGAGATTTAGTGAAAAGGGAAATACTGCACGAAAAAAGTACTAGTCTGTTAAGTGACTTGAGGTGCTTCTTTGACAGCGAAGAGAATCAACGAAAGGATGTTATTTAATTGCAAAATTATATATATAATATTTTATTTATTTTATGTACTTATATATGTATATTAAGTTATCTTTTGCACACTGTTTTAGAGAGTAAGGGCCACAAAGCATATAATAAGCTACAAGGAACAAAATAAAACCTGATCTGTACAATTTTTACTTTCCCTATAAATTCTATCTACGATCGAAAATCAAGTATAAAAAAGGAAAAATTGTTGATAAATATTCAGACATTCTTTGAATAATTAGGTACATTCTGCGTCATCTATCAATTTTTTAATTAAATGTAAAGTGAAATACATAGATATTAATGAGTTTGAAATGATTAATCGAAGAAGAGCAATTTGGAATTTACAATTTTGATAAGCGTTGTTCAAGTTATGCTTTCCTTTCTCACCACTCATTCAAATCTCCTTTTATAAAATATTTTTGCCATTGCCTCTGCCTGTTTGTATTGATATTCTATTCATAAATTCATCGTCGCCGTTTTTATTACTGCATTGACTCGAGCGAAGTTGCTGCATTTCTTAATGGCAGGAAGTACTTTCTCTCCAAGCAAATGTCTGTAGAACGTATCCAATGGCTATGAAAAATATTAATTAGAACCTGTAACTATTAATAAGATTTTTTTAAACGCTTTCTTCCGTAGGACTATTTACAACAGGAAATACTTGCCATCAACCTTTAATATGTTAAAAAATCATTGCAGAAATTACTTAAAACATATTAAAACAAACTTTGGCAGAAGGAAACAATTAAGACTAAATGAAGTTTGATTTAATTTGATTTTGCTCTAGTTTTTCTGTCAACTACATTATTTTTCATACTTTTCTTTTAGTTTTTTTATTTGCCTCTTAATAGCATCTTTTTACTTTTTAATTTTAAGCTGAATATGGTCATGTCCAGATTATGACCATTTTTGTTCTATTTGTTGTATTTTCAGATGAAGTCTACGTATGTTTTCCAGTTCATATGGCAGGAGCGGAGCATTAACTTTGGAGACCCTGAATTAACATTCTTTGGGAGGGACAATTAACTCAAGTTTGGGTTTGTTGTGGCGACTCATTCGCCACTTTGCCCTTTTTGAAATAGAAAAAATTATTGGCAACAGACATACTGAAGAACTTTTTTATTGTATTTGATGTACTTGGATATACGTACAAACTTTTATATACAATTATAAATGAAAAAAGGCTTTCATACATAACAAACATCACATGTAAAAAATAAAATGTATTACATATTACTTTTAGTAACAAACAAAAGAACTAAACAACAAATTCTCAAGCCAAGAATAAAAACGTTACTGACAGTTAATTTTCAGCAACTAGTATGCCAAAAACCACAAGTTTGCGCAAAATTCGAACAATCGGTTTCTTCCTGTGTTATTTTTTTTAATTTTCCTTGCCCCTTTAACTATGAGTCTTCCTTTAGATTACTTTTCTTTTCTATATTTGACAGCTTGCGGTGTACCCAATAGTGCTGCCTGCGTTGCACGCGAATTTGATTTTGAAAACAAATCGCATTTGTTTGTTTGATTGCTTGATAACAAAAAAGAGAATTTTTACAAGTCGGAGAATGCCACCGGAAACGACTCAGTTTCCAAATTTATGGTCTTTTAGAACAGCATAGTTGCTGTCATATTATAAATCAGGACTGCTTCCAAATGTTGTCTTTGTATAGTATTGGAATTTTTGAAAGCATTTGTCACGCAAGCACTCGAGTTATTGTAAAATTTAGAAAAAAGGAGCATCTTACAACCGACCGTAGAAAAGAATTGCCATTTAGTCCTTTGTCCGAGACATTGTTAAACGAAGCTCGGGAAATAATAAATATGTCAATCGACACTTGAATAGCGTCGCGCTATTTTGAAAACTTTGGAAAGTTAGAACATGTGCGGACCACCGGCGAACCCAGTGTCTGTCACGCAAATTGGGGACCGTAATTCACCAGAAATACACTAGGAACGAGAGAGAAGCGTTTAGTTTCTCACTAAAAGATCAATTATTGGTCAAGGGTTGGTTTTAAGTTTCCTTCGGGGGATGGGGAGGAGTCTAATTTGTCACTCGCGAAGGAAAAATAAAAAAAAACTGAGGCAGTAAGATTCTAATCGTTCGAACGGACGATTGACTTTTAATTTAACTCTAGGAGTTTTTTTCTGAGTTTTTTTGCAATTGGTTTCATCTATTTTTCATAATTAAAATTAAATCATATTATTTCGAAACGGTCAAAATATAGTATTAAGAGAAGGGCATTCAAATAAATAAAGGTGAACCGCGCCGCGAATTCAACGCCGCTGAAAGGATTATATAAAACAAGTGCGCGAGTGTTTGTGAAGTGCGCATCGCGGGGCGCGGATAGGTAATAATTGCATGAATTTTTATATTTCTTTTCACATACTTAGTGGTATAAATTGGTTTAAGAATTATTTTAATTGGCTCATCAATCTGTGACTCGAAAAATCTGTAAAGTTCAATCTTTTCATTACTTGGGCAATTTTTTGGTTTATTTTTGGTATTGGCGTTTGCTTGGAATCAAAGTTAAAACTCAATAAATTCAGTAGTTTGCGCGATCTGTGATTTAATCAACCAGAGTAAATTAACTACACCTAAAATCTATTGGTCGATTTCAAATACAGTGTATTTTTTTTGTAATTTAGTTCTATTTTTTGCGATATTCTCTAGCAATTCGGAGACACGCTAGCGGTGTTATTTCGATTTGTTCAGGGAAATCTGCAGCACAACCCACTGGCCAGGCAAAGTTACATCTGCCGACGAACACAGTGCGTCCAGCAGAGTCTAACTCAGAAATCAAGGCAAACTTAATACTCCTTACGAATTCCGTAGAATTACGAGACCAAACAATTTGAACTACCTATAAATAAATAGATATCTTCTTAACCGAACTTCTCTCACACCCTGTGTGTGTGTACTAAAGTGTTGTCTTTGCTTAAAGATTTATAGGTTAATTGAAAGCAATTTGTCGAGAGACTGAAAGTGCCATAACCGCAAAAGTGGAGTGCCGAAAAACAGCCAATTGGGTCCTTTGCTCAACAAATTAGTTCGATTATAGGTTTAGCAGACGAAAAACGACATAGAGGGATCTGAAAAAAAGGCGTACATTGTACCACCCTCTAAAGGCACGAGGACGTAGTAGACGAAAGATCCTACCCCGTGACCTGATTAATTAGGTTAGCTTAGAGTTAGTTCTTCCATCACCTCTGAAAAGAGTCCTTGAAAAACTAGCAGCAATTTCTGTTAATTATCGTGCAAATTGATCGCCGGAGCGGCCTTTTGTATCATATACATCTCCGAACATCGGATTGATCAATTAATAAGTCCCATTAACAAAGTACACTGTAGTATTATCTAAGGTGTACGAGTACCATTGCCCATCTGCTCACCTTTAATACATTTTGATTATGTTCTTATATTATATTTTTGCATTCTTGCCAAAAAACAGTCCTTTCTTTGAAGGTACACTATAGCTTCATTTTAATTGTTTGCTATAATTGGAAATAAGAATTCGCAAAGTAGTGATAACATCTTGGCAAAAATGATGGCTACGAATTTTTGGAATTCCAATGGAATTTTGCCAAACATTTTTTTAATCCTGTAGTAAAATAGGTGGAAAAAAATTAAATTGTACAGTGGCGAGAAAAAGAAATTGGTCGTCATTACCATTATAAAATTTGACGAAATAGTCACGAATTAAAAACATCTCCCTTTCTTCTTAAGGGGCGTATTAGATTTTAATCAATTTGACAATAGAATATAGAGAGAATTACAACTATTTCGCAATAGAACACTGTCATTGTCTCAAAGAAAGACATTGACAAGTAGATAGTTGGTAAGTTGCTTTTAGTCAAACCTGTACATAATGAAGTAGAATTTCAATTTCTATAAATAGAGTAATAATAATAATATTATAATTGCAAAAATTACTCCTGTGGATAAAACGTAGTATGAAACGTATAAAATTTTAAATTATTGCAAATAGAAATTTGCTCCAAAACATTCAGAAATATTTAGATGAAGCAAATAAAGTCAAAAACATAAAGTTTCCTTCCTTTTTCCAAGGCGTATTATAATAAATCGTAATTATAATTAACTATGAGTTGTTTACTTTTATTACATACATAATTTGTGACTATAATTAATTTTGAAAAAAATATTGTTATTTTTAATAATAATAATTATTTGTTTATTAACTTTGTATATTTATCATGGAAGTGAAATTAACATGTAAAATATATATAGACACACATAAAATACTTTGTAGTATATTTTTTCATAGCCTGTTACTAAATAAATTAATAATATATATAGAAATAATAAAAGGCAATTTTGAAAGCAAGACAAATTTTAACTACAAAGAAAATAATCACTAATTTGTTTTAAATCCATTCCGCATAAACAATATGGATCATTTTAAAGTTGATTTATATAATCAAGAGTGAACGTACCAGTACATACGTTTTATGTTTTGGTTCTGAAAAACATGAAAACGTAAAAACACGACACATTATTTTTTTTGTTTATAATTTTTCCTAAAATACTTGTGTCATTCCCCGCATGAAGGCCGAATGTTTTGTCCACTCAAATTATTTTTTTTTAATAATTAAACACTGGTCAATTCAGCGTCAATTTTTTTTTATTAAAAGACGCAAGCAAAATTAATTTGTTAGTTTTCGTACCAGGAACATAATTACGGGGCAGTTATCTATTAGTGATAACTCATTATTTTAATTGCACATAGAGATTGATAACACCATTCTAATAAACAATCTTTAATACGACTTACATGCATATATAATATATAGCCGTTGTAAGAGTTTAAAAAGCACTTGAAACACATCTGGAGTGGCTGTGGCATATTAAAAATTGTTTAGTAAAATAATCTAACTGGCAACTTCTCCAATTTCATTAACTTTCTAATTTTTTTGTTATATTACCATCAAAGTCGAGCGAGCAATTATGTAATGAAATGAAAGATTGCAGGAAGAAATGGAACTTGCAATGTAAGCATAAATACTTATAAACGAAACTGGTATACGTTGTTGGGTTTAAATCAAAGTGTGTCAGATGTGAAAATCGGTGGAGAAGAGAAAGCGTTGCGAACAAAGACACCAGCATAACGGAAATATTAATCGAGTGACTTCCTGGATTCCTGATTTTATTATGAAATTGTACAAAATTCTTAGGCTATAAATAACAGGTTCTTTTGTAGCATTTGAAGAATTATATTAAAGCTGTAGAAGAATAAATTAAAATCGTTACATTAGTGAATATGCTTGAACTTCAAAACCTGATAGATCTCTGCTTTTTTTTAGGTTTTTTAACTATCGTAATCAAGAGATATTCGCATTTTTATTTGTGAAACTACATTTTTGTAGGAGCCAATTATAAATGTATTTTATACAATTATTATTCAGATGGTAAAGTTTTATTTGTGCGTAAAAAATCTTAAAATGTGCCTTTTTGGGTTTCTCTGTGGTTTCCGGTAGTACTACGTCACTGTAACATTCTTCTGCCGATGTGCTTTAGATTTTTTTTAAAAGAGAATTATAATAGAAGAACTGCTTTGACTTTTCTTGTGGAAAGTATCAAATCACTAGAATCCAAATCCGAAGTAACACAATCATTATTATAGATAATATTTGAAGTAGAAATTAGGCTACACAAAGCCAAAGAAAATAGATATTAGATACAAGAATACAAAATAAATAAAAATCTAGTCTAAACATGTTAAGGAATCGAAAATGTTCCGAACAATATTCGCAGACTCCTTCCTTCAAGGTTGCTTCAAAATTTTATATTTCGTTAACTCGATAAATATGTATACCAAAATTTTTACTAATAAAGTAAACGTACATATATTCGGGAATGGAATACAAAAACAAAATCGTTAAAGTATAAATAAAGGCCACAAAATGTAATACCTAATTGTGAAAAGTAACTATTTACTAATTATATAAAGTATCCGGAAAAAAGAAAATAACATTACGACTTTCAGTTTTTGGATTTATGAACGAAACAAATAAAGAGAGGAAAACAATTCTAATTAATTGTTAATGAAATTTCTGTTTAATCCTGAGAATTATAGTTAAACAAATTCAGGGATCCTTAAATCAAATCACTGCATCCTGAGTAGACTTGGTATTTTATGCATGCAAAATTGGTGCTATTATTTATTTTTTTCTTACATTTTTTGGTCGAAATAACTTTACAAATCCTTTTTCTTTAATTTTGAACTCCTCTGTTGAAAATATCTTCCATTGTTTTTCCTTTTTTTAAATCTGGCAAAATTACTCTAATTTTAAAATGACATGAATGCAATACAAAGAAATATAGACGAACTTCCTCTGGTGGAGAATGTTAGAAAATAAAGAAAATATTGACAAAAGAATGACAAAAATAATAAGATTAAAGACTAACAATTTATTTCGTTTCGTTTAGACTTCTCTGGTCATTTTTATTATTGACCTTTCTTCTACGAAAAGTTTTTTCATTTTCATAAGCTTCTCGTCGAAAAGCCGTTTTCTTCTTTACCCATCATTGTTCTTTTGCTTTTCTTTTATCGAATTACTTTCTGGAATAACGTAGGCTTCTTCTTTTGCTTTCTTTCGGAGTTAAAATTTCTTCGATTCTGTCAAAGAATCGTAGATTTTCTTTTGATTTTGGATCACGTTTCTATGTCGTTAGTTTCGTTTTTTTTGGTTTCTTTTTTTGAATGGTTATTCCTTTTATTTCACTGAATTACTTTTTTGGAATAACGTATGCGTTTCATGTAGTTTCTTGTTTGTTTGTTTTAGTTTATTTTGCAACATCATAGTTACAAAAAGTCAAACATAATCGAATATCAGTAAGTGCAAAATAAATAACAATATAAAATATAAATGTAATATATGAAACATGAGATGTATGCTGTGATGTATTACAATTTAAATTTAAAGAATTTCTGAACATTGTAGAAAGCATTCTCCAGGAGGAAGTTGATGGCCTGTTTTTTAAATTGGAAGGACTTTTTTGCCTAGATTTCAGGTTTAAGATGGTTGAAGAGTTTCACACATAGGTGATCTGTACTCATTTGTGCCCGTGTGACTCTGATATGGGATGCTGTACATGTTTTGCTGCCTTTTGTCATAGCAGTGGAATTCTTTATTCAATTTGAATTTTTCTGGATCATGGTGTATGTACTTGAGACAGATGAGTATAAATGTTGTTGGAATAATGAGTATGCGGTGTTACTTGAAGAGTTCTTTACAGCTTGTTTGAGTGGGAGCCCCGGACAAGATTCAAGTGGTTTTGTGTGGTTAGTACAAGTTGCTAAGTTTTCCTCTAATTTAGCTGGACTGCATTGCTGTTGAACCACTCCGTAGCCTCCGATATAGTTCTATCTAATTTAGATTGCAGTTCCATTCTTGTATTGGCCTTTACTAGGATCGATGTATCATCGGTGAATAAACAATTTTTTTCTGCAGTTATGTTATGTGACAAATCATTCATATATATTAGGAAAAGTATGAGTCCTAGTATCGATCCTTGTGGTACACCTTCATGAATAATTTTAGTTGATGAAGTTTCACTATTCCAATAAGCTCCTCCAGGTAGCTTCATCGTGCATTTTCCCCCTTACTCCGTAAAAATTTAACTTCCTCAGCAGTATTAGATAATTCACGCAATCAAAAGCTTTACTGAGATCACAGCAAGCAATCTCGATTTCTTCACAGTTGGCAAACACCGTTGCTATTAATTCCAGAACATCAGTCACTGCAGATTTCCCCTTACGGTACTCATGTTGTGATTCATTAAATAGGTTGTTTCCTTCAAAATAGTTCACTAACCTTTGTTTTATGACCGATTCAAAGACTTTCGATATTGCTGGCAGTATTGAAATGGGTCTGTAATTTTCCATGTTGTCTTGATCATCTCTTTTGTAAATTGGTATAATCTTCGCAATTTTTTAGTTCCTTTGGAAAATAACCAGAAATTAAACATTCGTTCATAGCATGTGCTGGAGGTCTCGTCAGAGAATGTATGGTTTGTTTGAGAAGCATTACCGACATGCCATATATGTCCATGGTTCTTTTAGTTTGTAGATGTTGTAAGACTTCTTTTACTTCTTCCTCATCTGTTGGTCTGATGAATAGAGCGTTTAAACTTTGTCTTCGAATCTGGTTTAGATAGTGTTCTGGCTCTATAGCTGGGATTTGGAGATAATTTTTTTACCAATTTCAATGAAATAATCATTAAATGCGGAAGCAGTAAATCACCTTTACGTAGATTTTTATTCGTTGGTCTTGTGTCCATATGGATTTTGTTCCACACCGCTTTATTTTTATTTTCTGATTTGGCGATATATTCTGTGTAGTAATTCTTTTTACTATCTGACACCTTATTTCTGTAATCCATCTTGAGATGTTTGTAAAGTTGAGAATGTCTTGAAGATTGTTATGGAAATCTGTGTATAACTGTCTACCGTCAGCAATTTTGAGGACTTCATTCCAATTTTTAATTATCACAGCATTTGAAAAAAGGTAAGTATTGTACATCTTTTTTTCTTTTAGTATTTTTTCCTGTAGCTGAACTTCCATCCAAAGAAACAGTTGTCCCTTATGGTCCGACATGTGTAGATTCAGAGTTTGTGTTTCATATTGTAATAGGGAAAAATTTGTAAATACGTTATCAATACATGTAGTTTTTGCAATTGTTATTTTGGATGGCCCGTTAAAGGCTGGATGCAGTCCGAATGAACCAAAAATGTTTAGTAAATTTTTCGCTTCGTTAGAGAAAGAAAGAAGATCGACGTTGTAATCTCCTGCTACTATGGCATAATATTTGTTATATTCCGAGAATATTGTTGACAGTATTTGTTTCAATTTGTTTAGGAAAACGTTTAGATCTCCTGATGGTGCCCTGTATACGGTAATAACAATTAAATTTTTACGTTTAATAAGTATTCCAGTAATCTCAATATCTTTTTCTTTAGATATTGGTTTGATATCAGTTATTTCAGAGATTACGAGGTTATTTGTAGATAATGTTAATACCCCGCCATGAGAATACCTCTTTCTGCACAAAACTGAAGCTATGTTATAATCTAGAAGTTTATACTATGGATAACGTTTTCTCGCATCCAGTGTTCCGTGATACATACAATATCGGTATTTGCCTTACTGAGGTTGTCTATTTTGTTTTGCAGTGATTGTATATTTAAGTTTAATAAAGAAATTTGCATTCCTGTGGAAGTTTCTTTTGGTGGTGCATTTTTGTTCGCTTGCTTTCTGTCGAATTTGAAAATATCCTTGCACGTTGCCGCAGAAAAGTCGATATTCTTTTGTTTGTGTATCATCTTTATCTTAACTTTTACATTTCCACGTCGTCAGTTTCGTTTTCTTTTGTTCTTCTTCGTCAATATATTTCTTCTTTTCTTAAATTTTATTTTCCTTTTAATTCGTCGAATTACTTCTATTAGAATAACTTTTATCGTTTCATGTAGTTTCTTCTTTTCCTTTCTGCCAGATTTTAAAATTTCCTCGCGTTGAACATTAAGAAGTCTAAGGTGTTTGAATCTTCTTGAGTTGTACAGTATTAAAAGTAATAACTACCCCTTAAAACGTAAATGTATGATTAGGGCGCCTCAATTTGGGGGACATTACTTTTAATTCTGAGTGTACTTACTGAAACCAACATCTTGTAAACGTGCGACAAAATATCAATTAAGGACAAACGAATGTTAATTCGAAAGGTCAATTAATTAATACAAAAAATCTAGCGTCGGTTGTTGAGTTTCAGACCGAGTGTTTATTTAAATGTGTATAGGCTTTTAATGATGGTAAATAATTGTACAAACAATACTCGAAAAAATAACAAACCGAAAGACGTATTAAACGGAAACCTTTCACCACAACTGCATACTTGCATGTTTTACGGTATTTTCTATTTAAAAACGAATGAATTTCATTTCTACATAGATAAAACGGTTGAAGTATCGCAGTATCGCATATGTAAGCAAGTATTATTTGTTTCAATTGGGCACTTTCTCCCTCTTTATGTTGTTACAAGCTGTTTATTGCATTGTTAGATAATTGGACAGGACTTTCAGTTTGACGGTCTATTAATTAAAATTTAAATAAACGACGCGCTTAGAGTAGCAATTATCGTGAAACTTTTCCCAAATTGCATACTTTCGGAAAATATAAAAAGTTATATTATTTAGACTTAGGAAAATTTATTACAGAATATAAAATCATGGAACAATTCCGTTATTATTCACAGAGTGACTCTCAATTTTATGCTTCTAATTGAAAATTCAAATCAAAACAGATACCACTTAAGCTGAATAATTAATTAATCAATATTTTAAAAGAACCGTCGGAAGGTTCCACAAAACATTAAGAAGTCTAAGGTAATTTTTATTATGCATTGTGTTGTGCATTTTTTTTTAATCACAAATTCACTGCCAATTAGGTGTCTTCATCTTAAAAACTGAAAAATTATAAAATTAATTAATTATAAGTGTTAAACACCGAGCAAAAACCTGACTATACTTACTTCGCCACTTCCCCCTCTGACTTTCGATTTTGACCTCATGCAAAGATGTAAAGGTAAATATTAAACCTACTAGCAAACATTACATCAGTACAGTGAGAACTGGCCTTCCTCTGCGATTTCTGCGCGCCAGTTTTTGTCGATCCACTGTTAAGATAACACACGTGCAGGTGAACAGTGCGTGAAACGAGTGCTGCTGCTGAAAATGTCGGAAATAATGAAGACCCAGCCGTTCCTCAATGGACTCAAGGAGTATCCCGAAAATCGCCAGAAGGATTTGCTCAAAATTAGAAATTGGTGCGTGCACTTTTTACTTTCTTATTTGTTTAATTTTGTTTGTATTCGTATTGGTGGGCATTTAAATGTGATCAAGGTCGAACAGATTTTGTTTGTTCTTTAAATCTCGTCATTGAAATCGATTTTTCTGGGCCAGGTTTCAACAACAAGCAAATTAATTACAATTGGTTAAAATCAATATTTTTTTGTATTTTTACAATTGATATATCTCTTTTATGTTAAGAAAATGTGCGAGAGTTGTCTAAAATTCATTTAGTTTTGACTTTCTCCTCTAAAATATTTTCTATCCATTTGTGTTTTGCTAAAAATGTAGCTATTTTCTTTACTTAAATGTATCTTTGTTTCAAGCATTAAAATATGTTAATTAACTTGGGATACTCGAACATGTTACTCATTTATATCAACAAAGGAATGTTTTATGTAATTTAATTAATTTAATTCGGCAAATAAAATAATAATTGCTTCATTTGCGTACCTGTGAAGCAGTTAAAAAAAAATAATGTAATGGCAGGAAAAAATAGAAAATATAGAAACATTATAAAAATATAAAAACAAATAAAAATAAAAAATGCAATTTATAAATCAAAAATCAACTAGAACAATTTGAATATCTAAAAGGTTATAACAAATAAGTCGACATTTTTTATTTATTAAAAAGTTCTATAACTCAAGCAAAAATATACAGGGTGATTCACAACAACCATTACCTAAATATGTAAGCAGTTTCAACAACCAATCAAATTTCCTCCTAAATGAGCACTAAGGCCAAGATACAATAGAAGTATATGAAGTACTACGATGTAGTAGCACTTACTATTAAAAGAAGTACCTGTTTAAGAAAAGCAAGCGACTTGTTCGTTTATTTGTGATACACGAATACAGTTTGTTGAATATCTATCTATGTCTGTGTATTTTTGCAGTAATCTATTGGTATATCAGTTCACCAATTACAAACTATGTCATTCAGCCGAAATTTGAGGCATTTTAAGTAGATACTACACAATTGTAGTAGTTGCTTCTATGGCTAAGTAGAAACTTCTTTGTACTCTTGTACATAATGGTATCTACTAGATGCGGATTGTAAATACTCCTCTAAGTAAGTAAGTATCTTGCATTAGAAGTAGATGCATGTACTACGTTCTATGCATACCACTCAATGTACGAATTTGTGTGCCTTTCTCTTCTGAAAAGAAAATTGCTACTGTGTTTTATGGTTCCGCATGTATACTTGCATACATGTCTCTGCGTTTAGAGGCAACTTTAAACGCATCGAAAACTCACATACTTGAGAAAGTCTCGACGTCGTGCATAGATAGGTGCGTGCTAGATAGCCGTGATTTAAACAGACAATAAAACTCGTTCTTCATATTTGACCTCGATTGCAAACTTTGAGTATTTTCGATATTCTAAAGTGCCAATTTCAGTTTGAAATTATTATGCACCTGACCTCAAAATAAAAAATCATTAGAAATTTTTGAGAAAAACGATGTCCTGTTTTCACAAAAAAAATTTAATTTGTTACTCTACAGCGTGATTCAAAAGAGTCGCACCATCGCTTTGGTGTAAATACAGACCATTAACAGGAGCACCAATATGTTTTTACAATTTTTTTCCATGAATAGTTTTTAAGATATGAATGTTTAAAAATAACGCAAATAGGCAACGCTGCACCTTGTAGATGCACTTATAAATTTGAAATCATAGATCATAGGTATCGTCTTTTTTTGTTGACAACTGCATATGCGCTGGTTAGTCAAAACCTTTGGAAATAAAATTTGACATAATAATAAATGTCAATTCTTAACTGTGGTTCTTAATATCCTACTTTCTTCAGCTATTTTAAAGTTCTCAAGTAAAAAAAAAATAATGAAAATGTTGGTTGAGGTGTGCTTTCAAAAAGAAAAAAACACGGTAATCTTAGAATTTAGAAAAATCAGAAATGAAAAGAAGCAAACATGCAGACTGCAAGAGCAAGGACAATAAGGTTCACTTCAAAATGAAACGTTTTAATAAATTATTTAAATATTATGTAAAACCGAAGATCAAACAAAAACAATCGAAATTCTAAACTAAAAACTAAATAGCTACAATAAATTTTGCCCATTTGCCTCAATACATTTTTCTAATCTTCTTCTAAACGTTTCTTAACATTTGAGGCGTTATTGTATGTGAAGCATCTAGAATTCTTTGACGAAGTTCTTGCTCAGTGTTGGGGACAGTGCGATAAACAATTTGTTTAATATGTCCCCATAAAGAAAATCTAGCGGAGTAATATCACAAGACCGCGGAGGCCAAGCGATATTACCTCCGCGTCTGATCTATCTTCCTGGATAGTTTACATTTAACCACTGCCTTATAGGTCTAGCAAAATGCCGCAGGTGCACCGTGTAATTGCAACCATATTGGGTTGACTAAAACCATCAAGGGAATATTTTCTAGCAGTTCTTGAAAATCGCCTCTCAAGAAATTCAAAAAATCATGCCGATTTAGGCGAATTGGTAAAAAGTACGGGCCCATCAATGTGTCGTTGATAATGCCAGCCCAGACATTGACGGAGAAACATTGTTGAAATGCTCGTCGATGTATTACATGGGGGTTTTCTATTGCCCAATAATGAAGATTGTGCATGCTAAACACACCGACACGAGTGAAGGTACACTCATCCGTCCACAAAATCAGATTTTGAAAATTTGGATTCAAATTGATTTGATCCAGCATCCAATGGCAAAAGTTAATGCGAAGAGGAAAATCAGCTTCACACAGAGCTTGCACATTTGTATAGTGGAAAGAATGGTAACCTTCTGTTTTTAATAAACGCTGAACAACATTGTAATTTACGTTTAAATTTCGTCCACTATCTCGAATGCTGACGTTAGGATTGTCTTCAACGAGTTCTAGAACAACTTCCTCGACTTGGGAAGTTCTGGCGAAGCGTGGCCTACCTATCACTTCATGGATTACATCCAATCGACCTGTTTCCCTCACACGCCGATCAAGCCGTTGAAAAACATTTTTGTCTGGATATCTACGTTCACCGTACCGTTCGGCATAAGCTGCTGCAACGCGTCGAAAGTTTCCTCCACTCTCTCCCAGAAGAAGATACGTATCACAGTATTCATTTAAAGTAAACATTTTGAATTTGAATAAATTCTTCAAATCAATAAAAAAATTTGACTTTCAAAATGTGAACATCATTGATAAATTTTACTTGTCGGGTCACACCTTTGATTATATATATTACATGGATACACTTACTCCATAAGAAACACATTCAGACAATATTGTCAGGATACCCAACCTGCTTTTTACTACTTATCTTCTTCTACTATACAAAACTGGCATTAACGCTATCCTTTAGTTATTCCTTCACAAATACACGTGCGGTCACGTCTGATCACGTAGTTCGGCGAATTGGTTGTCAGTTGCACTTGTTGACAGTTTGGAGATTATGCCATTATACGGATAATTGTATCAAAATTGTGCCTATGGTATGTTTTAACATAATTTCATTATTTGTTAAATCCTAATAAGGCTGTTTCGTCAAACATATTTTAGGTTTAATAGTTTAATAAATTAATAAATTTTCCGCAAAAATAGCGCTGAATTTTAATTGAAATAGCTTTATGGTCAACTTATACTACAGAGAGGAACAGCTAGCAAATAAGTTGTCTTTGCTATGTGGGCAGTATACATTCTAAGCTATTGCTGCATCCATGGTAATATATATAATCAAAGGGTCACACCATGGTAACCATAGTAAAACCGAATTTTTGGTGCACCGTTGCCGGCTTTACTTCTAAAATAATGTTAACATTTCCAAAGACTTTTCCTGCTTTATTACTTAATAAATATTATGTTTTATTAGCAAGGATAATTTTACAGGCGTTTATCTACACCTGTCATTAATAAAAACATAAAGTTGCATTATCTAATTACTATAAAATCAACATCAGTTTCGTAACTTTGAAGGCCTATGTCTTCGTAAAAAAATCATCTAGAAAATTTTTATTTACACTTTAGAAAACAAATAAGTGGGCCCAAAAACCACGTAAGTGATGGTGCGGTCCTTTTGAATCAAGGTGTATACTGCACAATAGTCTTTTCATGTAATTGTAGAATTTGTGTTCTAACTGTCAAAAATGAAACACAAGAATATTTCAAAATTGTGATCTATATAAAGATAAAAAAATTCAAACTGAAAAACAAGTTATGTTACCAAAACTAGTACAGATACAGGACATGTTCAATGACATTTTTCAGTAATATTTTTTGTAACAAAAATTAGTGTAGTGTAAAACAGGCTTAAGACAAATATTTATTTGTTTTATTTCTTTTTAAATCACAAAAGCATTGGAAACATTTTACTCTTTCAACAAGACAACAGCGTTTTTAAGCCAACATTTTTATGATCTGAAGGGTCAATTTTTCAATATTGGTTTAAACTCCAATTCGAGTGAACTAAGTTCGTCTCTTGTCCTAAGTTCTCTGCCTAATGAATTTGTTGCTTAATCTTTAATTGAAAAAGTATTTTACATCGTTTAAATTTTAAACTTAATTTAAACTGATCTCGAAAAACCGGCCCTTAAATGATTACCTCTGATTTGTACACTAAGTTCTGTTTACGAGATGCTAATAATTTTTGGAAAAAGAAATCGTATACATTTGTACCTAAAATCATTATACGAGAGTGCATTTTTAAGTAATCTACCTAACCAAGGAAGAAATACTTAAAACTTAGTGTTGTAAATACTCGGATGATTTTGATATTCGAATACTGTGCATTCGAATGAACGAAATTCTGCGACTGCGAAAGTTAATTCGAATGCGCATTCGAATGAAAAAGATTCTCGGAATCATCCGAATTCGAATTCGAATGAGAGCGACGTCGCATTCGAATACTACACATTCGAATACCAGAAATCCTCGGATCACACGAATTCGAATCCAACATCGAGAAAACCATTAACTTATTTACACACAACGTTCTATTTAACTTCTATTACCTTCATCAGTAATAATATGGCGTAACTTTGAAATTTCTCAGTAAAATGTGACATTCATTACAGAAAATTATATAGGACACACTTACAATTTTTTTACAATTTTTTAAAATTTTGTACTATAATTTTTACTTGTCCCTATTTGTGTAATTTGTGTAGCAAATAATTCTACAATTGTAGAAATCCTTTCTAAAAATTTATGCAATTTATGCATAAAACATTTTACTTTCGCCTACTAAACACGTCTTCGATTATTTCGAACAAATAAATAAAAGGTACAGCAATAGGAAATTCCATTATATTGTTTCTTATTTTTATTAGGACTATATAAATAAAAAAACTGGGAGTTGTGTGCGATTCGTTTAATGCATAGACAGTCATTGGAAATTTGCGATTTTAGACTCTATTGCTGCTGATGCGTAAGTCGATGTAAACTTCGGAAGAATTCATCCAAGTATCCGAATACTTGATTAATTTTAATCCGAATATCCGAGTACTTGATTTGATGGGAAATTGATTCGAATTCGATTCCGAATTCGTGCGAGAGAAATAATCGGATTAATTTTAATCCGAGTATCCGAGTATTTGGATACGACGAATATTTTAATTCAAATTATTTACATCACTACTTAAAACAATATAAATCTTTCAATATTTTTCATTTATTATATGTTTTTAAGTTATTGTATTTCCTTATAAAGCAAATCTTTTTAAAAGGCTTCCAATATATATACTCATAACAGCTCATTATCATCAACATATTTTCTTCTCTGAAGATATTTTTTTTTGAGATAAAAAAATTGAAATAGAGACAATAAAGTGGATGAGGCATCACAGAAAATTGCACAATTTTAAATTGTATATTGGACTTGTGCAGAAGCAAGTTCTACTATAGTCAAGTCATATCAAATTAGAGACTTCTTACAAATTTTTTATTGTATTCGAGGGATGAGGGTAACTTTCGTGAACTCACTGCAATGACTTTCGTTTTGTGAGAGGGTCTCAGTAGCGTAATTAATCTCATTTCAGTTTTTGTTTCAGTGAAAGAAATCGAGGATTTCAATCAAAATGTTGCTCTAGTCTAGAGTCTATCCAACGGAACGGTTGCTTTAGTTAACTCTCAAAAACACCTTTCTTCGAATAGACACTAAAATATTTCAATTCTTTTGATAAGTTGTTTCTTTAATTGGTTGCCTTATTTCGGATCGTCTTGTACAGAGTCCCAACCTCGACGAAACTGATTCAAATCAAAATTTGACTTGAAATAAACATGATCGTTTTAGACTTCTGGTCGTCCACGTCCTCTGATTTTTTGTTATTATTTTCTGTTAATGCATAATAATAATTGTTATATTTATGTATGTAAATATATCATTGTGTTTATAAAATATGTTTGTTACAGCAAGATTACCTCGTACGCAATAATCCTGTAATCTAATTCCATTATTGTTTATTATATATTCCGGTAATCTCTTTATCATTGTCATCTGCATTGCTCCTTTCTCTTCTATTAATACCTCCAGCCATATATATTTTTCTCCGGCTATTTTTAGTAGCTATAATCGGCCCAGAATTTATTTCTGTTTTGTGTGCTGTCGTTTTCATTCAGCTTGTAAACGAACATTATTGTTTAAAAATTTGTTGCAAATCGGTTTTGCTTGCAATGGATTCCTCTAGCATTTATTATTGTCTTCTGCATTTCTAGCTTCGACTAGTAAGATTCTTTCTGATTATACTTTCAATCCTTGTTCCTAACTTTTTAGTATTTTTCATATTGATCTCTCATTATATTTTTTACTATTGATTTTATTCTTTTTCTTTGTGCAAGCATATTTATCATTGTTTGCTATGTCACCATTCCATTCTCGGGTAATTTTTTATACTTGCTTCATTTTTATTACTTTCTACTAGATACTTTTACTTCTAACTGATTTTACCTACTTTGTTCCATTTACACTCTCGTCCGTTAATTATAATCGCTTTAATCTCACTATTACATCCTTTCCTTTCCAAAAATATTAATAAAATGGACAGTTTCTGATCGCATGCCTTGTTGCCATCTTGTAGTTATTATTTCTAAATGCCAACGGTCTTTTTATTTTCGAGCTAAGAGAAAGGAGACACAAGTATTTAAAAGATGATTTGAAGAAAATTGTTTTAATTAATTGGCTCTCAATTAAATCGAAACTAACGAATACCTAGAAGTCATGATTTAGAACCATATTATCATCCAATTATTGTTTATAACAATCACCGCAATCACATCAGCTGACATCGTCAGGGAAAGTACATAGTAGCTACATAGTAAATCTCCATTTAAAGCAAATATGCTCCGCTGATTATTCTAATTTAATTCTACACGTTAGCGAAACGCCTTCGTGTCCGTAATTATCTCGAGTTTACGACTTTCTAAACTGTCTCATTTTTGCGCAAGTTAACAATCAAAGACTGGGTCGAAATTAATTACTTGAACGTAGGGGGGTCCAGTGAATCACGCAGTTTTTTCCTGCAAATTCACCTTAAACTTGATTCGAAACGCAGCTCCACTTTCTGTCTGCGACGGTGTTACATAACTTTCACCGAGATTTACAGGTGAAATATGATTTTTTTTTCAAATGCAGGCGATTGCGACAGTGTATGTCAAGCAGCTGTCGCAATCGAAATTCGCGTTTGAAATATACCCAGCCGTATTACTTTCTTCATGTCTTGCAATATAAGATTAAATTTTGAAAACTTTCGAGAGCCTAGTTATTACGACACGAAAATGCGGTTAAAAGTCGACGTGAAAGTATACAATTAATAATAGCTAAACCATTTAAAAATAATGTGGGTAATTTAATTTAAAACATTGAAGCTTGTAAAAGAAAAACAGATTTTCATCGAGTTAATATATATTTTTAAAACTTACATTGACGTTTCGCAAACAAGATTGCTTGCTTTGTCAAAGTAAATTGAATAACGGTAAGAAATAATTAATAATTTTCACGAGTAAAAACAGCACCAAACTCATTAACAAGCTTGTTTACTAAAAATAGGAACAGGAGTTAAATGAATCTTCACTTAAAAGAATCCTTAAACGCGGAAACTATTGGTAACAGGAAGTCTTGCCTTAACCCACAAAATAATTAAAAAGAAAAACGAAATTATCACAAAACGAAAACAGGAAATCAAAATGGCAATGAGATTATCAATCAACGTATTTATGTATTTAATATGTGTGTGTTTTTCATATTTAAATAAGTGTAATTTAGTGCTAAATGGCGTTCACTAATCGTTGATACTATTAAACAAAATAAAACTCTACAAATAACAAAACAATTATAAAAAGTTTTGTGATTGATTTCTCTTTGACTTACTCTTTTTTCTCAAAATAAAATCATAAACTTTGTCATGTTGTATGTATTTAGGTCATCATAAAATAACGTTAATGCAGCGGCACAATTGATACGACCTGTAGATAATTACAGAATTCATTTCTGTAGTCACCATTTAGAATTCTTGTTGTATTTTATTAATTTTATGATTTTCTTGTCTTACGGTTAGAAACCTAATAAAATTAATTAAAATTATAATAATAGTGATAATGTTAAAATTATTATGTATTAAATTTTTTTAACTTAGACTTTTGTTTCCTTTTCTACTTATCTGAATATTTTAGAGCTTCCCATTTTAAAACCAAAGACAGCAGAGAGATGGAAGATAGAATGGTTTCTGAAGTTGCGTTCTTGTTTAACGCCATACAGTAAACATATTATTCATAATTCGTTAATTCAATAAGTAGAAGATATGTTACAGTAAATAACAAAATATTCTGCTTTGGTGAAAGTTATCACCGTAATCCCAAAAAGCAAATAGTTATCCAAAAGGTGTTAGTTAGTCTATTGTTAAATTCTGATGTATGAGGGAAGGGATCAATTAACGATCTCTCTACAAGTTAACCAACTACGATGAATGCTTGCTTTAGAATAGAATCGTTATTTTATTTGCGCATTAAATATAATATCCACAAAAAGTAGGTAAAAAATAGTGATATAAGCTTTATTTACTGGGGAAATTGGCAAGGCTTTTTAAGTATCTTCATTCTACTTCCTTCAGAGAAGCTTAATATTCTAGTGGAACAGGGAATTCAATTATTTCCACACAAAAGAACAAGAGATAAAATGCAACATTAAAAAAATGCATTCCTGTCTTTAGAGTAGTTAAAATATTAAGTTAAGATACAAGTGACTGTTCCAACAATAAAGATTCTTTCAGTTTTCAGATAATACTAATTCCTTTAAGGATAGAAAAGCTTAACATTTTTTGGATACTGTTGTGAAATCAGAACGCAGAGACTAATCTAATTATTTTATTTAAGCACAGTCGATATGTCTGCAAACGTAAATGTATCGATCTAACCTGAACTAGATCTACATAAATCTGATTTAAAGTTAATCTGTGTATCGTACTTTTAAACTAAAAATCTAAAAGAGGGGGATTGGTAAATAACATCAGCTTACACTCATTCTTTCGCGAAGCGGCAAAACAGCGGAGTGACATCACTCTGCATTTATTCTTCCGCGAAGCGATGAAACAGCGAAGGGATGTCACTCTGGCTTCATTCTTCCGCGAATTAACAAAACAGCGGAACAAAAGTGCGTTTCCCAAAATTATGAGATGTTATGATAGGGCAGAAAACCAGACCATGCTTATTTCCAATAAACGAATGAAATAACGTAACTGGAATTTTATTTGATCTTTGAAAAAGAGATCACGGAGCAAATTTAAAGAAAGCAAATTGTATGAGTAACAAGTAGTAGTGACCTGTAAGTATTCGGATAAACCTATCTTAACATTACACAAAGGCATGCAATAATAACTATAATAAACGCTAAAACTAACACTAGTACTGCACTTTGTGTGAACCTGAGTTTTTATGCTTAATTGCATTTAATTAGGGCAGTTCTATAACACCTCCCCACGTAGAGTGAAGCTGGTGGTGGAGAGCGGCGGCTTCATTGGTCATCGAAGAGCCTTGAAGTCCTTGATCGGCTGGGGCGAAGATCCCTTTCTCTGGAAGCGAATCTGGTACAGGGCGCGGACTCGTAAGTTGCCTTCGTGTAACCTGGGGGTGCTGTAGCCTGAAGGGGGTCGAATTCCTCTGCCTCCTGGATAGCTCGTAATTCGCTCATGCGGACGTTGGTCGACGAAGAAGGGTTGTTTCGACTCTGGCATTGGTTATAAATTTTCACCAGACTTCCATGTTGATCCGAGTTGGAGCTAAGATTGCAACATCGCTTCAATAGATAAATAAAGCCAAGGCAATTTAGAAATTTAAAGAGAAGTGTGAGACCAATAATTCCAATGATCACGGATAGTGCAACTGAAAACTATAATAAACGCTAAAACTAACACTTTGTGTGAACCTGAGCTTTTATGCTTAATTGCATTTAATTAGGGCAGTTCTATAAGAATACACTAATTCCTTTAGGGATACAAACTACTACCTCAGAAATTAACTCTCTTTCTTTTCCTGGATAACATTAACTCCTTGAAAGATAACTACCACAAGGATTACAAATGTCACTTTTGAAGACATCATTCACATTTTTTAAAGTTCAACGTCCTACCTCCGTTTATTTTAACACCAGAAACAGATGGGCTCAAGGGAACACTCAAAAGGAGTTGCGAAAAAGTGATAAGTGTTACAATTAACTACTAGTTATGAATAAAATACTTCCACATTTCAACTCTTCCATTCAACTGAATGGCTGTAGATTGCGAATACTTTGATTTAGAGCTAGAGTTGCTTGATAAAAAATTAATTATTTATCGAAATGTAAAATAAAAAATTATAAAGAAAAACGAAATTAACATAAAACGAAAACAGGAAATCAAAATGTACATTTCATTAAAAAAAAGTGTAAGTTTTATGGAACATGCTGTAATATATATAGAACTTATTATATTCGATAACTTTTATGCAAAATACTTTCCTTTATAATCAATAGTTAAGGAGCTATTGAAGAAATCCATACCAATGATGCACTTGCATATAAATTGTCATTAAGGTCCGATATTTCAGTCAGAGTTTAATTTTCAGTTTATTTTCGTAACAAGAATTATGGTCCAGTATTTCAGTGACAGTTTATTTCCATAGTAATAATTATAAAAACAATTGTTCCCATGAAGTTGAAATGCACCTGAAATACCGGACCTAAACTAACTAACTAGATAACAGTAAGAACAATTACATTTTTTTGACAGCTTGTTAGATTTTAATTCAATATTTTCTTTTTATTTCTTAGACATTACGGCTTCTACGTGCCTTAACCTAGCATTGACATCACTCGTCATTAAGAATCTTCCGAACACGGTGTTTCAGACGTTTTATTCGTGATTGAAAATAATATAGTATTGTCATATTGTATTGTGACAGGATAAAGGCTGCGAATCAAGTAAAAAAAGTAAAAGAAATATAAATAACTTTAGAAAAAAACTAAGAAAGTTCGAACGCCGGAATCGGAGTTTCCTCCATGAAAAAGTACTGTGATCACTACAGAAAATATTTCCTTTCGCCAAAAAGAAATCTACTTTCGCTGTATTTACTTTTGAACAAATTGAATATTAAAAAACGAAAATTCGCCTTCTTGAGCTATACATTTAGAAATTTGCAATTTAAATAAGCGAGTATAATCAAAGAACAATTTATGCGCAAGTTTTGACATTATCTATTTTGCAGGATGAGTTCCCAGCCACACCTTCCCGAAATATCCGATGAATACATCTACCTCTTCCTGCACGCCTGCTACTACTCGCAGGACAGGACGAAGCGTGCGATCGAAACCTATTTCTCACTGAAAACAAATACGCCGTCCTTGTTTTGGGACAGGGACGTAGAGAAGATGAAGAAAACTTTAGATTTAGCGTAAGTAAAAAAATACTTCAATCTGATTGGATAGATTTTAGGTTTTCCACAAAAATTAAATTTGCTAAATTAATTCAAAATACCACAGAACTAGTTTGAGTATTTGTAATTCTTCCGTTGCCGTCTCTGTCGCCAGGTAAAATTAAAGGTGATGTTTAATAGGTCATAAAAATTCAAGAGCAAAAGGAACTGACGATTAAAATGGCCGCATGACGTCAAAAAATCTAAAGCCATACAAGACTGGCCGACCATAGTTTCACTTTATTTTATAGCGACAGCGATAATAAATAATAAAAGTAATAATTTAACTTTATGCGTACGAGTTTTGTTGTATAATATTTTTTAATGGTTTCGCGTCATTTGCATTAAAATATTTTTGTTCTTATTTTAATTCAGAGAATCTGGGTGATATGAATATGTAACTAATTGTCTCCTGCTTAAAAAAGAAATCTTTTATTTATAAGGTGTAATAGCATTAATCGTAATTGCGTTGTCCGACACTGGAATTATAAATTTACATGCCACATAATTTGTTGCTGTTTCGAAACGTACAACTCGGACAACAGTTCTTGTAGCAATAGAAATTCAGATTTTTCGACTGCAAATTAGTTAAGAGTTACGCATCGTCAAGATTTCTCTTTTAATTATGTTTGTTCAACTTGTTAGTCTCTTTTTTTTTAATTTAATAATGCGTATTTAATTAGAGCAGGTTTCATTTGTGTTAGGGAGTTTCTCCTAACGTGAGACTTAATTGGCAACACTTTCGCATCTAATAAAGAACTATTTCTTCTTAAAAAAATAATAAAAATTACGATTAACATCTTTTCAGCAGAAACCCTTTTACTTTTATTATTCTCCCCTTTTCGTGTATCTTCGCGAGAACCGCTTAACCTTAGAATTTTCTTTTTTATTTCATTTTATATCTTTCTTTATTGTCTGGTCTTGCAAATTAAATTTAATCTCTCAGGCTTGAAAAGAAAATGAAACTCTTCATCTCTTCTGGATTGGGTTGGGTGTTTAATTAAAAAAATAATTGTGTCTCCCTTTTGTAGTATACGTACACCTTGTGTTTTTTGGTGAGGGCCGGTTGGATATTTTTGAAGAAATCCAAATGGTTTAAACATCATTTATTTTTTAAATATTTTATTGGTGCTCTTTAGCTGTAGTGTAATGCAGTATTTTCTACACCAGTCGGTAATTGAAGATGCGACTGATACTTACTTGGGCTGGTTGAAAATTGAAAACATAAGTCTCCCACTCACTCAAAATCACGTGACTATTCCGATTTCCGATTTCACTGCGATTTGATAGCAATGAGGAAGAAAGAAGGGGCAGGCCGAACTTAACTACATTTGATAGTTTTTATTTTATAATATAGTCATTTCTATTTCATCTTCACTAATTTTCAAGTTTAAAGAAACGAACTGTAGCGAGAACATAAAGGCTAGGTGTTGGTTTCTTTTGTTTCTTCATTCCACTTGGTGATTCCAGTTCGTCTCACAATGCCAAGCCTACTATATCTTCCTTCATTGATGTTAAACGAATAGCTGATATTCTCTTCAAAAAAGATTTCTGATCCTTCTTCTCCTTTCCCAGGGCATACATGCTGCTTTTGTTAGTTTCTTTATTTCTCTTGTGATTCCAGTTCATCTCATAATATCAGATACGTATATCACATCCCCCTCCATTTACACTAAACGAGCAGCTTGTGTTCGCGTCGAAAAATAATTCTGATTCTTCTTCTTATTTCTCAGGAAAAAGAGGGACTGGCACAATTTAGCCATACTCTGACCTTTTTTTTTTCAATTTTTAATGAAACAAACTGTATGTAGAGCGAGAACTTAAACTTAAATGCCTTAGTCTTGGTTTCTTTTGTTTCTTGATTCTTCCACTTCCTCCACTTACGCTAAACGAACAGCTTGTACTCCCGTCGAGAAATTTCTCTTTTCGTTTTCGGAAAGGATAAGGATAAGGAGGGGCAGTTTGACATTATTTATTTTAAAATACATTTCGTTTCTGTTTTGCCTCTGTCTTGTCTCCAAATTTTAATTAAATAAATTAATTAAATTAATTAAATTCCCATAATACATACTCTATCTTTACTTGTGCTAAATGAACAAGTGTCGTCGATTGCTATTTCAGATATTTCTTCTCCTCCTTAGTGTAAACGAACCTTGAACTGATATCCCAGGAAAGCAGAAGTAGAATTGAAAGTTCACTTTTTGAATGACAATGAGGGTATGCCTCCACCTTACCTTTACCTTTATCCATTCCTTTCCTTCCAGTAAATCCTTAACAACTCTTCCTTCCTCCAACCTCCAAGCAGGGACTAAATCATCTAATCTTAGGAGATCTTTATCTTTTGATCAAATTGTTCAAATTCTTATTCTAAAATATGACATCGATCCCGTCTCGGTACCTGTAAATACCATGAGAGAAATGGAATTCGAATTCTGCAGCACGCTCACAAAATATGAGGCTAGTATGCGCAACAAAAAGTAAATAAAATAAAACAAATATATTCATATTACGTCGTCTTTTTATTTCCATCATGCCATCAAAAATATGCACAATGCCGCTTTTGTTTGCACCTTAGTTATTATCGAAATGGAATGGAATCACTTTTACAATATTTCACTATCAGATTTCGATTTCTCAGCTAACGCAGGTGGTGGAATTGCTGGACCTTTCTTGTCCCTTTCGTCCTCATTTCCATCATTAGATGCTAAAAAAACTGAAAATCACTTTAGTTAAAACAAAGAAGCAGAGCAGAAAGCGCTGAATTTGCTACCATTGTTGTGGTACAGAGAATTTTCGATGGTCCCCAGAGATTGGGATGCGTCCATTATTCCAATGGGGATACATTTCTTACGCCCTTTAGGATCGTCCTCGTCCTTTGCAGTGGATGGCTTGCTGTCATCACAAACGGGCTTCTTCTTATAACGAGGACTTTGATACTTCTTCTCCATCTTTGGCATTACAGATTTTGTTATTGGTTCCTCCTTATGTTGCTTCGCGCCCTCTTTATCGCACCATTTTCCTGATCCTGCAAACATTGTGCGTAATAAATCGAAGGAAGAACATGGTGGTGGTGGTGGTGGTTTTACCTTTGATTGCCACGGCCTTCCATTCAGTGTGTGCCTTCGGATCCAAGGACTTTTTCGCGTCTTCTTCGGCCTTCCTTTTATTATCTTCTTCCGCTTTCAGTTTTTGCTTCTCACAGTCGCTCAGTATTTTGCACGTATCTCCGGGCTTCTTCTTTTTTGGGTTGCATTTTTTCTCTAGTTCTCTTTTTTTCTCTATCTCTTTCTTTTTTTTCTTTGCTTCCTCCATTTTACTGGCGGTGTTGATCGTAGAGCATGTTTTCTTTTTGCATTCTTTGGCTTGCGTCTCCTTGGGCTTCGGCATGCAAGCTTTCGGCATCGAAGGGCAAACTACTGGCTTCGTCTTTTCTTTCTTGAAGCACTTTTCCTGAGTGCATTTCTGCTTACTGCGAGGATCGGTGGAAGATTGTTTTGCCTTTGCTTTTGCCATAGCGGATTCCATTTTTGGACATGGGCCTGCGCATAATTCAGTACGTTTTGAAGGTTTTGTGCTCTTTGAAGCTTGGGACGCGGACGGTGGACACTCCTGTAATGGTTTCGAGCATTTTCTCACCATGCATACCATTGGTTTTGCTAGGAATTGACAAGGAATTTAAACCACTGAAATTTTTGATAATTGTCAGAAAAAAAAATGATATTGACGCGTGGCAACTAAGAATATACTTACGTTTCGGTACATCGTCTTCTAATGTATCGTATTTTTTGCAAAGGCTGCAGTCCATTACAGGAGGGGGTTTTTGGGGTGCAACTGCGCATTTTGCGTTGCACTTATCTGTTAAATCAATCTCCAATAAACGTTTTGGAGGGTTGTAACAGCAAAGAGGTTTACGAGGTTTATTCTGGGAGCACGGTTCTTCTATAACCATCTGGCGGTTTTCTTTCTTACAAGCCGTCTTTTCCTCTTTTTTACGTGTAGCATCCTCCTTTTTGTCCTTTTCTTTCGCATCTTTTTCGTAGATATTTTTTGTCCCTTTCGCAATTAGTAGTCTCCCTAGAAAGGGATCCTTGAAGGGCTCTTTGTTTATTGGTTCAATCAACTCGCACGAACTAGTGTTCGGTTCTCTCACTTCGATGGCTGGTTTGGGCTCCTTTTGTTCGAATATTTCGAGCGGATCTCTTTGAATTATCATTGGAGTCTTATCATCAATGTCTTCATCCACGGTTAAGGTCCAACTTGACTTGGCGTTTCTGTCCAGAATATTTTCGTAGAGGTTCTCGGAAGCCAGTTTGCTAAACATGGAATCTTTTAGGCACATTTTTTGTAGTGTTTCGTCGTGTTTCTCCAACTGTTTGATAGAACCTATTTTATTTCGTCGTTTACTTGTAAAAAAATCAGGTGTGTCTGTTCGGAGTTTGGCCTCTAGAGTTATTGCACTCGTACTATAGTTTTTCTCAAATCCATCCCCAGGTTTACGTTTTGGCACCAACCCTGTAGGTTTAACTTGACCCTTGGAGGTGAAAACCTGCGTTGTTTTCTTTTGCTTTTCCTTGGTTTTCTTCGCAGCTAAAATCTGAGCCGCTTGCCCCTCGCGTTTTTTTATTTCCCCTCCCTTAACATCGTCGTACTGTTCCACCCCACAAAAGACATCATCATATTCGCAGAGCTTACTAGCATCCAACTTCTTTGCAATCGCAGGCGCTTTCTTCACCTCTTGTACCTTGTATACTTCTGCTTCCTTGGCCTCTTCTATCCTCTCTTCTTTCATATCTTGCTCGAGCTTGATTTTTTCTCTGCGTTTCTTGGGCATTTCCGTTGCTATCCTGTCTTCGGCGAAGTGACCTTTTTCAGCTTTGAAGGGCGGTTTTCGCTTGTTTTCAATTTCGAGTCTCTGCGCCGTCTCTTTCATCAATGACTCGGCTACTAAATCACGTCTTTTGTCTTCTGCTGACTCAGATTTAGCTGTTATTCCTCCTTCAGTTTCGAGTCTCTCATCTTTAACTTCGAGTTTCTGCCCCGTTTCTTCAGATTTTTCTTTTGATTTGGATTTAGGCGACTGCAGCATTGAGCGTGGAGGAGTCTGTGGCGAATCAGATTTTGAAGAAGTAGCAGTGGGAGAAGACGCGGACGCTTTCGGCTTATTTGCTTGGTCTTTCTTGGGTTCAGTTGGTTCACCGGCCTTAAGCAAAGGTGCTGAATTAACGCCGTTAAAAGCTGACATTATGAAATTCTTGATTTTTTCTAATAAACTACTATAGTTACGCCTTTGATCATACTTATAGGGAGGATTGTATCCCAAGAACTTAATGCCGGGGCTTTTGCAAGTATCCGAAGATAAACCAATTCTGCTCCATACTTCTGATGACGGAAGGGGTTTTGTTTGTATTGCGCCTTTGAGTAAATTCAATTTTCCTTTGGAAACATGAAATTCTGAGTTAAATTCATGATGATGTGAAGGATTCGAACTTTTTCTCAAGTCTCTTTTAAGTATCTGCAAAAGGTGGTCAATCGTGGCCAGAATTTTTCCCGCTTTAATGAAAGGAACTTACGTTTGCTGGGATCACAGAAATTTTCCTTACATGCTTACAGTTCATTCTTAAATATGTAATTTAGATTTGAAGTGACATGTCAGAAAAGTAATTTTGAAATTGGTAAATAAAACATGGCCTACTTCCAACTAAATTCTTTATTGACTTTTGAAATTAAACACATTTATTTTTTGGCTTTCTTTACTTCTGATTTGTTCTTTGTTGGTGGATTTGCTGTCCAAGTTTTGCATTTTATGTCTTGATTGTCTTTAGTCTTCGGAGATTTTTCTTTTGTATCTTTCGAAGGTGGACCACGAGTCCATGTTTTACAAACCAATTGCCCCGTTGGCGTTTCTTTGTCCTTGCCTTCTTTTTCTTTTCCTTTGGGAAGAGGACTTCCAGGCGAACAACTAGGATCGGAAGCCAAAGGTTTCTGTGATGAAATCTTGCACGGCAACGTCTCTCCCACTTGATGTCCTCTCTTGTCTTTGTCTCCTCCTCTGGTCAACTTCTTTTTGCTCCCGGTCAGCGTCTGCTTCTTTTTGCCTGAATTGAAAAAAGGCAACTCAATTTTGTTTTTTTTTTCTGCAATAAAAATGTACTACAAAATATCACGGTTTATTGTTAACACATACAATACAATAATTGGTTTCACGTCAGTATTATGAAGTGCAAGGGTCGTTGTTCTTCTTTGGTTTGCATTGATTATCTTTTGCTTTTTTGTTTTTACAAGGTTCCTCTTGGCTTTTGTGCGGCTTTTTATTAATATTCGCGGCGTCCTGCTTGGGTTTGCACGGATCTTCACGATCTATTTTACATGGATCCTGCTTCTTACCATCCCCTGCCCCGGCCGTATCAGAAGATTTTTGGTCGGATGGACCACGTGATGTCGGTTTGGAACCATCGTCTTTTTTGCCTTCTTTTTTTCCTCCTTTCTTTTTAATTTTGCAAGGATCTTCACTAATCTTACATGGTTGTTTCGTCCCCGATTGATGACGTTGCTTTGATTCAGGTTTAGGTTTATCATCCTTACTTCTGCTTGGGTCTTGCTGATCTTTCTTTCTGCATGCATCTGCTTTCTCGTCTTTCTTATCCTTCTTACATATTTGATCATAATCCTTCTGTTTTGCATGTGATTTTTTCTTGGATTTCTCTAGACACCGTTCGTCGCGCTGATCCTTTTCTGAACCACCTTCTTTTTTCCCTCGCCTGTGAGACTCATATTCGTCATCGTCCAGACCGGGTCTTTTTCCATCGTGGTAATCTCTTCCTTTTCTTTGTTTGCTAATTTCGGTATCGTCATCTTTCTTACACCGTCCCGATTGACCTCTTTTTTCACGCAGATCTTTCTTTTTTCGAACACGCTCGTCTCTTTGCCAATCTTTACGTTTATGTGACTCACCTTCATCATCCGGACAAAGCTCCCGCTTCATTTTACTGGCACACGGATCAGCTTCATCTTCCGGACAATCTTCCTGCCTTTTCTTCTTGATGCACGAATCAGCTTCATCTTCTGGACGAGGTTCTCGCCCTTTCTTTTTGACGCACGGATCATCTTCCTCTTCCCGATGAGGCTTTCGCGTCTTTTTCTTGGCGCGCGGTTCGCCTTCATCTTCCGGACAAATCTCTCGCTTCTTTGTCTTGACGCACGGATCATCTTCATCTTCCAGATGAGGTTTTCGCGTCTTTTTCTTGGCATGCGGCTCATCTTCATCTTCCGGACAAATCTCTCGCTTCTTTTTCCTAACGCACGGATCATCTTCATCTTCCGGACAAATTACTCGCTTTTTCTTTTTTCTGCATGGATCATCTGCATCTTCATCTCTTGTACGATGACCTCCTTTCTTTTTCTTTCTGTCTTTGCAAACATCGTCTTCTTTGTGCTCTTTCTTTCGTTTAGGTTTACTCTTGTCACATTCATCTTCCCCTTTCTTCTTTCTGTATTTCTCGCATGGATCCTTCCTCCTAGCTTTACACCTATCTACACTGCCGCCTTTTTCTGATTTACATTCGTCTTGGGTTTTGTCCTTCTTATGTTTATGTTGGTCTTCGCCTCCACCTTTTTCCCTTTTTCCTTCTTCATCTTTGCAGCTGTCTGATTTTTTATCTTTCTTTTTGTATTTAGCGCAGGGATCTCTCTTTTTCTGTCCGCGCCTATCATTCCCGTCCCCACCTCTGCTGGTGTTTGATTTCCCGTTGGTTTCTCTGCAAGAATCTCGGTTAGCGTTTTTGTTATTGCTCTTTGATTTCCTGTTGTTTCTCTTACATCTATCTCGGTTGTTATTTTTGATGTTGGTGTTTGAATTCTTGTTGTTTCTCTTGCAAGGGTCTCGGTTTTTATTTTTGTTGTTATTTGATTTGGTTATGTAGAACAAGCTTTTATGGTAGTCGTCCTTAGTGATTGGTAGATGTGAAGGATTTTCAATCACCGGAAGTCTATCTCTGATGTAATAGCGGTACCTACCGGGCGTCTTGTAACTAATCCTAGGTTTCTTAGCAAGTTTAGGGGCGAACGTTTTCGAATTTTGGAGTTCGCACAGCTTGCCTAATATGTCTAGGTTTTTACCTGAGCCAAAACTTTGAGTGCCGAAAGCGTGCTTGGATATTTTTAGAAAGCAGTTTTGACACATGGATGGAAAGGCCGGGGCTTGCGGGGACGCTTTCTGGCATAAATTCGTTGGGACCGGGTGTTTTTGGGACATGCATTTCGTATCGACATTCTTAAACTTTTGTAAACCCTGAAAAACGAGGAGAACTTTACAACGGGCTGTTTTTGGACTGGTCCGGGGTTTACTTACGTGGTACCTCAGCACTAGAAATTTGCGGAATTTACTCAAAATCATTTCGGGAACGTTTCACAAGATCCTTTCAATGTCAATAATAAATTTTGTTTTTGGCAATGTCACTCGAATGAAGTCTAATTTTTCTTTGCAGATATTTTGTAAAGCTACCAAAGACATCTCCCGAAGGCTATAAGATCCTAATGTATGCTATCAGAGACACGGATTATACAAAATTGGTCTTCAGCGATGCTGTCAAAGCCTTCTGCATGTTTAACGATATGATACTTTCAGAAGATGGTCTAGCCGAAGGGTGAGAATTATTTTTTTATTTCCAAAATAATCTTGAAAAATTACTTTGTTAACCTAAGTATTGGAAACATCTGCTGCATCCTTCCTAGGAACTCACAGCAATAAATACTCATTATTTTTTCTCAAACAAACTTAATTAAGCCTTTTCGCCTTACCCGATTATCGACAATTACAATAATTGAGACTCCGGAAAATAATTAAAACAGCAAAAAATATCTACTAACGTATTTTGTAACCAATGCGCTTAAAACTAACGGTTTCTTCAACTTTAATTAATTCCAATAATTAATTTAATTTGTTGTGATGATAATAACAGTCGACATTCATTAGACTTCAAGCCTAGTAATTTTTTTTAATTGTCAGCTACATCGTCGTCTTTGACATGAAAGGAGTTGCATTAGGCCACTTAGCCAGAGTGAGTCTGCCAGCTTTAAGAGCTTACATGGTTTACATACAGGTAACACCTCAACCCTATAACTTCATTTTCTCACAGTCTCTTTCTTCTAGGAAGCCCACCCGGCTCGTTTGAAGGCAATCCACGTCTTGAACACCGCCAACTTCATAAATCACGTGATGAGGCTCATCGTCCCTTTGATTCGCTCAGAATTGCTCTCACTTGTGAAGTTCCATAAAGGTAAGCGAAAACTTAATGAATGACAAAGCTTGATTCTTAAGAATTTTTTCAGGGAATATTCCTGAGGGGTTCTCCATGGATTTAATGCCGGCCGATTATGGCGGGGAAGCCCCCACGATTCAAGAGCTCGACCAGGAATGTCGTAAGACCATGCTCAAGTACAGCAGTTGGCTTAGAGAAACGGAAAGCTTCAAGGTGGATGACTCAAAACGACCCAAAAAGGCGTCTTGGTGGGGCTGGTTTGGCAGCTCTGCTCCTGCGCAGCCACTCACTATAGAACAGGAAAAGGAAAACTTTTTCAAAAACTTGCAGATTGATTGATCTGTGATGTATAGCTCAATTATTATTATTTTTGTTCATATTGAGGACTGTTTTGCCATTTATCTTCTTCTAGATTGTTTCTTTCAGTTTTATTACTGGAACTGGTGCCGTCAGTTGTAGATTTTATATTATATCAGACATTGAATACCATCAATGTAATGAATATAGCACGTTTAGGTACATTTTTAATGATCATCACTTCATAATGCATACGCCCGACTAAAAAGATGACTCATTACTTAAAAATGCACCTAAATCCGCGCTTTAGTAATGACGATTAAATATTTTAAGTAAAACATCAAAGTCTCTGTATTATGTTGGAGTAGAAACTAGGTATTGTATTTCAATAAATGCAACATAAAAGGAATGTTTCGTTTCTTAAAATCATATCATAATAGAATAGTAATGTTATTGTAAGTAGGTACTTAATTTTTTCTGTTTACTTAATTTTTCGCCGCGTTAATTTAAATTGAGTCAAACAAGGACATTGCATATATTTTTCATATCTTATGAAAACTTGTTAATAGCAATAAGCGTTTTAAAACTACAAGTGTAAAGCTGCGTTTAGAAGCAAAACATTCTATTACGTTGGATTAGTTGAGCACACGCTGCATTGCTTAATCGACCTTTCGTAAATTTTACGAGCATACGTATACTATCTTGTATCAATTTTTTATTTTGTAAATAATAAATTATGAAATGAATAATACATATTAAATACTATCTTGCCCTGAAATAAAATATAAAATAATTGAACTATAGTTTTCTTGATGAAAATAAACGTGGGTTCTTATATCGTATTTCAATTTAAGTAAAAATAATAATTCTTTTCAATAAGCTACAGCATCTGGTGATAAGGCAACAGCAACAAAGAATCTATTTTTATTCATTAAATTGCGTTTTTTCTAAAACGAAAATTCGCATTTATCGGAAACTAACAAACACATGCAATATGATGCGTCACTCTTTACAACAAATACCTTTTCACATCACCCGCTTAATTAATTAAACTGTTATCTTTATCAGATCTAGGAAATACAGAAACGAATTAATTTGAACGAAAAGTTGTGATAAAATGTATTTGCCAGATCAGTTCATTTCGTTGATCGTCCTCTACGTTTCACAATAATTGAAATTCATGGACAAGAACGTGCACGTCGCAAGTTACACGCAATTTTTCGAATCCTCGCTGAAAAACTACAGATATTCAGCTGAAGACTCAAAATTAAGAGCACTTCGCACGAGGCTATCGAATTATATTCACGGGCCGGAAAGAAAAACTCTGGTTTACAATGTTACGCGAGGATTCGTGAGCTTTCCCCTAAAAGAGAAGGTAAATTAGCTATTTAAGAACGGGCATTCTATTTATTTCAAACTTTAATCGAAAAAGTGACTTATATCCGTATTCATAATACTTCCTTGAGACTTCCTTCAATAAGGGACCCCTTAGAATGGATACTTACTACAATCCCATTCTAAGGGTTCCCACATTGAAGGGAACCTCAAAGAAGCACTATGAATACGGACATTAAACTAGACTAAGGGCGGAATAATAAACTGGCTAATAGACGAATAACTACCATGGAAACAATTCTAAAAAAATCAATAAACAATTCAGGAAAATCAAATTATTCGTAGAATAACTTTAATAGGAGATGGATATCTAGACCCTAAATAAAAAGCCAAAATAGTAATAAAATAGATTCTCCTCAGAATGTACACTTTTGTAGATTACGAAGACCACGTCGCCTCCCGCGCCTGACCCTATATGGATCGCCTATAGTATGCGTACCTGAAATTAAATTCCTTGGCGTTAAGTTTGACCATAAGCTCACTTGGAAACCTCATATCAATGACTTACTCGTCCAAATACGGAAATTCCTTAATCTTATGTGACCACTCGCCAAGATAAGTTGGGGTGCAGATCGCGAAACCCTGTTTTATCTTTATAAAATCTTAATACTACCTCGATTAGATTATGGGTCCATTCCTTATTCCTCAGCAGCCAAATCCACACTTCGTCCCCTTCAGGTTCTCCAGAACATTGCGATCCGCCTGGCCATTGGGGCTTTTCCCACGGGCGCGGCTCTTAGTCTCTGTAATGATGCCGGTATCCCGCCGCTTTCCTACCGAAGGGATAGATCCCTCTTACTATACCCTTCCAACATACGAGCGCAGCCCTGGCATAGGAATTATAAAATTCTCTTCAGCCCTCCCCGTCCTGACGTATATCAACGCAGGCGTCCTCTTAAAAATTGGGATACGGTTGGAAGATCTGCTGCAAGGAATAAATTATCGTTTCCCTGAAGTACTACAGTTCCGTTTCGACAACCTACCACCCTGGAAGCTACCACAAATCCAACCCAAGCTGGATCTTTCAAAGATTCCCGAGGGACTAAGGAATTCTGACATTCTTCGTAGGAGCCTTGCCTCTTTCCCGAATGCCGACGTTATCTATTCGTATACAGACAGCTCTAAAACAAATGTAGGTGTGGGTGCGGCGTTTGTAACGGTGAAGGAACAGCATACCTTCGCTATCCCTAAAGCTGCTTCGATCTTCACTGCAGAGACGTATGCTATCCTCTTCGCGCTTGAAAACAACTCTCCTGATTCCCGACAGGAGATTATTATCTGCATTGACTTGTTAAGCTCAATTCAAGGGATTTCTAATCCATTCTCGCTTGATTCACTAGTTCGAAGGATATTGCTCACCCTGAATAAATACACCAGGAAATGCCTGTTCGTTTGGGTTCCGGGTCACATGGGCATTCCGGGAAATGAGCTGGCTGACGTAGCTGCCCATCGAGCTACTGTCCAACTTCCGACAAACCTTCCTCTCAAGCGAGAAGACATAAAAGCGTTTTTAAAAACTCAGGTCCTACAATCCTAGTAGAGGCAGTGGGACAATGTAGCAAACCCTTTTCGGCTAGTTAAACCATCTACGAGACCCTGGCTCTCTCCCTTAACTCTAACAAGGAGAGAACAAGTTATAATTACACGTCTTAGAATTGGCCACACTAAATTCCCTAGCACCCATCTGTTGACCGGTGAACCCCAGACACTCTGTGCCGCCTAGGATCCCCTACACCGTTTTTTTACAATGCCCCTCCTTCAGCCGACAGGGTGCACCATTTTAGGGGGACACTCCCAGAGATCTTAGCGAATTCGGCTGAACGAATAAGATCAATCCTTGCCTTCATCAAAGCGGCTTTCATCTCTATCTGAAAGACGGACCCGTATAATCATTATGGGTCTTCACTGATTATATGACCCATATGAGTTCTACTAGCTATAGTCTGTGATACTTGCAATGTCTGTAATAAACTGTTCTGTGATACTTCTTCTGTGATATTTTACGTGATGTACCGTCCTACCATATTTTGTGGAATGATAGGTTATAAAATAGTTTACGCCCTAAGGTGAAAATGGGCAAATGGCCGCTGCAGTCGACGCCCAAATTAAAAAAAAAAAAAAGAAAATAGAAAGTATCTTAAATATTTCAATGTGATGAATGTTATTGTAATTTTCTGTTTCCTTTATTATTTTATTTGAAACGGTTGACTGAATTATGTTTTTGGTCTTCATTTTTCTTATTCTTTCTAATTCTATTTGCTTGTACTACTTTTGGTAGCTTAGATAAGGGGCCCAAGCAACGAACTTTAAGCAAAATACTGACTCTCCTTAAGATAACGGCCATTTAGGTACGCACCCAGCGTTAAAGAGCCTGAGCGCGTGAGAACCGTAACGTAGCCCTTGGCAGTAGGCAACTTGAGCCATCCAAGTGACCTAGCAGGGTGGGACCGAACCATTTTCGCGAACTGTTGCAGCCCTCCTTTTTTTGTTTTATTATAATTGATATCTTTTGTTGAACATCGTCCAAAATTTTCATTTAAGTTAATCACCCCCTTTTGAGGTGTGAATTGAATTCATAAAATTATTGAGATGGGTAAAGTGACAGCATCTAGTCGAATGAGCAGAATCCTGTAAACGCAGAACTGCGTTTGCGAAAAGCGTAATCGTATTTAAGTAGTCAAATAAAAATCAAAACCATGGATAGATGTTTCCCCACTGATAATCAAACATTCTTAAAAAAAACCTGATTTTGATTGTTCATTTGCTTATGAAGATGATTCGGAAGATGGTTAACGCTGGTTAACTTATTAAAAGTTTCCAGAAACAAAAATCCACTGAACATATATGTGGAGGAGATGGCATTGGGATCGGCCCTTAGGCTACGGGCAAAAAAGATGAGGAATAATAAAGGTCTCGGAGGTAGACATCACCTCATCCTGGAGGAGGCTCTACAAGAAACTCCTCTTTTTGGGACGGTGGTCGACTCCCTCGCACCTACATATACATTCGAGAAGCACTGCAACGTCCTCTTGAACGCTGAAGAAGCATCCAATCCCGATATATCCATCTTCACTGATGGATCTAAGACATTGGAAGGAACAGGCGCAGGAATTTTCTCCGACGACCTGGATCTTCACATGAGCATAGCGCTTAGCCAACTGACAACTGTTTTCCAAGCAGAGCTAGTTGCCATTATAGAAGGTGCAAAAGCAATTCTGGATAAGGGTGTTAGGATAACTAACGATAATCCTCAGGATTAACACTCCAATGATACAGCATACTAGAACAAGTGGCCAAATACAACACCCTGCAACTCATTTGGGTTAAAGGACACGCTGGAACATTTGGCAACGAGCAGACAGACGAACTGGCTAGACAGGGCTCGGGGCAACCCTTTTGGGACCCCGAACCGGCCATAGTACCGTCATCAAGTCTATTTAGTGCCTTACTGAAAAAAAGATCCCAGGACCGACATATCGACAGATGGGTAAATCTAGACAAGTGTCATCAAGCTCAAACTGACACGATTCTTCATGCAACTACCTAGAAGAAAACTACGTTTACTCGTGGGAATACTTTCAGGACATTGTAAACTAAACAAACATATGCATCGCATTGGTTTAGCAGACAGTCCAATCTGTAGAGGCTGTAACTTAGAGGAAAAAACAGCTGAGCATATCCTCTGTTATTGCTTCGCACTCGCCTCGATCAGAGGTCCCATGTTAGGGAAGTTCTGGCCTGACATGGCTGGAATTCGCAGTGCCCCTCTGTCGGATGTTCTTGACTTCATCGAAAGGGTTGGATGGCTCGAAGAACGCTGACAGTCAAACACTGCTGAACCTGGGGGTAGTACAATGGGCCCAATTGTGGCCTAAGTGCACGTGAATTCTTATTCACCTCCCTCACCAAATCCAGAATCCATAATCCAGTGAAGGAATATGTCCTGTGACATAAGAGACCTGTTCAGGTAAAAATAATTTTGTCCTGAACATGTACACATAGTTAATAGATTGTCAAAAAATTACAAACTACCGTTGTTATTGCTTTCACAAAATCAATAACAAAAGCTCTGAAAACGTTTTTATGAACAAACGTAATAAAAAATTAACGAGATCGATAAGTTCCATTCAAAAAGCTCTGGAAGACTCTGAACCTGAACACTTGAATGGAAAGTAAAACTCCGAGTTGTAGTCGCGCCATCTGACGGCTAGCCTCATAGAAGTTACTTTCGGACAACGAGTGGCCGTCAGGTAGCAGCATTAAAATTTAATCAAATGCAGGGCCTGAACAGTTAAATGGAAAGTAAAAATCCGATTTGATACTTGATGTAATTGAAAATACTCACGTTACACAAAAGAGCTTCAGAAAATGAGTCTAATTATATGAAAAAGCTTGAGCTTTTGCAGTTTGTCTTAGAGCTTTTAATAGCCACTGAAATAAATTGCTTTAAACATAAAATACTTCATATTATGAAGCTGTTTTTAAAAGCCCGAAACTTTTAAATATCCGCCGGAAACGTGGAAAAAGCGCAAGCCCATGAACTTTAGTACGTTTTCGCCTCGCCGACCATCAGACCGGCAGCACTGGTGCGCCATTCTTAAGGATAACGACAGGACAAAATCAATTCGCATGCGTGCGCATAACGATTTTATTGTGACCTATAAAAGATTGCCGCCATGTTAGATAGTTAAAGTGTCCGTCCTTATATTTCGCAAAATTTACCACCAAAACTGAGTAAGTACCTTTCAGATTTCACGCTAAGCGCGAGCCCTAAGCCCGATCCGGATAGGGGCGCAAAAGTTTCCGGCCCGGAACCCGCGCGCGCGAGCTTTCGCCGTCGTTTCAAACTCAGGGATAATTTCAATAAATCACAATAATTTTAAACATTTAGTTTCTGCAGTTTTTAAATAATTTATTAACGCACGTGTTATCCCATCGGCGGATTTTCAAATCAAAGTTGAAAACTCAATATAAGAGCCGGTGATGTTTTAAAATTAATTTTGCATTAACAAAAGCTCGCATTTTCATTTTTATTTTGTCTTTGGTAAAATTCCGTATCGATTTACTCGGTAATTACATTGTCGAACATATTCTACACGCTCATAAAATTACGTGCGCCTTATCTTACAACATCGTTTGCATGAATGGAAGTTATTTCGCCTTGTAATACAGCCTAGTGAACACTGTGTTGCACGCAGAGATTTCTCAGGTAGGATTTTCCTATTCAATTTTGTTTGTCTCTCGTGGTAATAAACCAACGCCTATCGGTTTTATTTTTACGAGGTGATTATGATGACGGGAAAGCCCGTCGAGCTTCACAAACACCATTATCGACGAATGATTTTTCAGACGGAAAACTGCCCGGATAAACTCGTAAACATGAAATTTAACTGCCTAAGTAGTGCTGATCGATACAGAGACTAATTCTGTATCGTAAGCGATTCATTCATAGTTCATAGCCCATTAAAACCGTCATAAATTTCGTCTGGTGGAAACAATACACTCAAAGCTAATCTAACCGAAAATTTACCTGTCAATAAATGCTTAAATATGCATTTTTCTCGGTATTACGTGAGATTTAATTCATTCTATTGCTATCGATTATATCTCAAGCGCAACAGGCGTTATATAGTCAAATCTATGTAATAATTAGCATATTATGCAAGTGTGTTTTCATAATTAAATTTCAGATGAAAAGTAATTATGTAATTACAATCAAGGACGCTTTTTACACATAACTTAGTCATATCGGACTCCCCAAGTATTAAAAATGGCTATTTCGAATTGATTTTCGAAAAAAATTATGAATCAATTTACATTAATTTCAATTTTTAGTTCGCGTAAGTTGACGAAATATAAAAAAAACACTACAAACTAGAAGTAATCCTTCCTTGAATTTATTTTGATTCTAAAATGATTCATTTTTTATGTATGCGTTTCGCCGAGGAGTTAGATTTAGGGTTGTGTTATCTTTTTCTTTTGATATTCATAAAATACTGAAAATTGTACATTAGACGAACTCGTTTCTATACATACAGTTTTCAATGAATTAAAAAGGGTCAAATCGTATTGATTCTGGCAAATGTTCTGTGTCTAACTCTTTGATTTCATTAACGTATTTTTCTTGTGACAATTTCCAGCTTAAAATATCCTGGCATATCCTATAAAAATCAATGCATTTAAAATTGCAAATAAATTTGAAAATACGTACTGCAAAGTTTGCAGAAATTATCTAGCTTTATTTTGATCGCAAAAACGTGCTTATGACTCAAACAAATCAACCAAGCAGCAACAATTAATTCGTACTTCAAAATTAATGAGTTAATTCCCGTTTGAAGAATTTGCAAAAACTACAAGATTAAAGGAATTAAAAAAAGAAAAATGAAAGATAATTTCTAAATTATTTTTATGGATATGTACAGCATGTCCACTTAAAAAGGTGTGACTAGCATATTGCAATTGAAATCAACTTCGTTTTGTAATAAATCAAAAGTAGACATTCTTATGTAAAAAAATGAACTAAAAATTACTTTGATATTTAACAGAAAACTGGGTGTTTAAAGAGTTACCATTCGAATTAAAAATATAATTTTATTTGACTCAAGGTTCACCATGTGACATAAGATAAATAAGTCGAAACAATACAATATAAAAATAAAATATACCTATAATACAAACACAATTTGAAGTTACATAATATACAAACAAATCTTGCATCATTTTCTTTTTTATAATTGAATCGCCATGTCGCGAACAACTTGAACCTGACTAGACACTCACGAAAATTTCTGGCAAAGCTTAAACTACTATAGATAGATTGTCCTAACGGTGGCCTATACATCAGAGTATAACAATAAACGTTGCGTTTCCTTTAATTTAATTTAATTAATCTGAAGAAGTGAAATAATGCTTCTAAATTCTGGATGCCCTCATTTTTTGTGAATTTTTTTAAAAAAATTTGGTGCAAATCGGTTTTGATTGCAGTGAATCTCTCGAGCATCCTCTGTACAGCTGTTTCGGTTCTATTTGAGGTCTCGTCAGCAGAAGCGTAGCTCGAGACTTCCACTGCAAACCAAACCAACCTGTCCAAGGTTATTCAAAAATGTGATGTAATAATAATAAATAGTTTCAATCGCGACATCCTGCGATCACTTTTTGGCACAACTTTGTACAGTTTTGGTTTGCAGTGGAAGTCTCGAGCTACACTTCTGCTGACGAGGCCTCAAATAGGGCCGAAACAGCTGTACAGAGGATGCTCAAGAGATTCACTGTAATCAAAACTGATTTGCAACAGATTTTTTTAAATCTTTCAATATGGTTTGACAACACGATTGGCCGCCTTGTATGGGAGGACTTATTAAGTAGCAAACTACCTGTAATTTGTCATTTCCTGTACAAAGTTGTGTCAAAAAGTGATCGCAGGATGTCACGATTCAAACTATTTGTTATTTTTTTTGTAATAAATGGTGGCGAGTAGATCGAGTTCTTACGTTTATGACTTTCCTTATTTGTACACTCATCACCAATACATCTCCAGGCGGAATTTTTTAAATATGGATTTAAGTTAAGCAGGTTCATTCAAATAGCTTCTTCATTTTTTTTTTAATTGCCTATGTTATTATTGAAATTTCAAGAATATCAAGTATTTTAGTGAAGTGGTTTTACGAGTTTAATGGTTTAAAGATCTAAGGGCCATTTTACACTACTCTATTTTTTGTACAAGATTTGGTTCAATTTCTAATAAATAATATTTTTTGAGCTGCAGATACAATTTGAAGATAGTACACGTTATATTTTATCGCATAATTTTTAATTTTATTTAAATTTTCCTACACTTTCCCCCATAATTTAAATTGTCCACGAAATTGAACCAAGCCTTGTAGTTACAAGATAAAACGGCCTTTATGTTATTTTAAAAATTCTTGTACGTTCCTTTATTCTATACTGGGTGTTTCGTAATTGCACGGCACTAATTGAAGGAAGTGATCTGCAGCAAATTAATTTATTATCGAGATACTGAGGTATAAAGATTTAACAATAAAACATTCAGAATAACTGTTCAAAGTGGCGTCCGTTTTGTTGAATAAGGCATTCAGCACGACGAATCCATTGTTCTCTGGCAAGTCTTATAGCATCAGGACGACCCTTGATAGTTTCTGCAGCTTCTACGATACAATTCCTTAGATTGCGTGTTAATAGGCAATAAACCATAGACTCCATCCAGCTCTACACAGAGATCGTGGGGACATTGAAGAGATCCATTTCGACCAACCCATCAGTTAACATATGCTGTATTTAAATAATCAGTGATAATATAAGAAAAGTGAACTGGGGCACTGTCATGCATAAACCAAATCCCTTGCCTATTAATTGGCAAACAGATTATTTTGCAAAAAATGCAAGCCTTGTTTATAAAAAGAAGGGACCGATGAGATTATCATCAAGAATACCACCACACCAGATATTTAATAATAATAATAATAATTTTATTAGTTCTGTTATTCAGCAAAGCCGTACTAGAACACGTCTTTGTGGTTACATAAAACACGTAAAAATATAAAGGGAACAGCTAACGCAATTATAATTTGTACAAATAAGATCATGCAATAATTTCTCCAATAAAGCAGCAACACGACATTCATTTACTTCCAATGCTAGTTTCTTGAGATAAATTCATCAAAACTGCAAAAACAGTTTTCACTCAAATAATTTTTCAATTCTCTTTTATAGATTGCATCACTGATTATTTCTTTTAAGTAATTAGGTTGTGCATTAAAGGCTAATATTGTTCGATAATAAGGTCCTCGTTTGAAAATTAAATTAAATTAAATTAAATTATTAGAATTCCTAGTTGTCATGTCATTCGATATATCAGAATTTCTAGTGAATAAGTGCTTATTATTTCTTTGAAATAGTAACAATCTATAAATATAAAGACTGGGAACTGTTAGTATTTTAAGATTCCTAAAATATATTAATAATTTAATTATAGTCCTTTCAGTTATAATACATGATGTGTCGTCAGCAAATTGATACAGTGATTGTGCGTTCAGATAAAAATTCGAGTCATTTACATATATCAAAAATAGCAAGGGACCTAGTATTGATCCTTGAGGTATTCCTTATAGGACCGATTCGGCCGATGAATATACATTTTTACAATTTCCATTTTTAACAGTGGTGAGATAGACACGCTGACTTCTAAGTGATAAATATGATTTTATAAGTGACAATGCTTTCCCCCTTATTCCGTATTTGTGTAGTTTGTCTAATAATATTTGATGGTTCACTGTATCAACTGCCTGCGACAAGTCAAAATAAAGTCCAGCTTTGTCCACTGTCAAGATTTTCTAAAATACAAGTTATTGGTTGAAATATCGCTTGCTCACACGATTTCCCAGGCAGATAGCCGTATTGACAGTTTTTTATTATATTGTACTTACGAAAAAAATTTTGGAGTCTTACATGAATTATTTTTTCAAGAACTTTTGAAAATGATGACAAAAGAGAAACAGGTCTGTAATTACGAATATCGTTTCTTGACCCTTTTTTAAAAACAGGGATAACTTTAGCTTCTTTTAATCGCGTTGGAAATTGCGCACTGTCCAACATCAGGTTAATTATATCAGTGAGAGGTTTAACAATATATTGAGCACATTTTGTAATAATAAAGCTGGGAACTTCATCTAAACCACTGGATTTTTTCGGCCGAATTTGTTTAATTATGTTATATACTTCTTTTTCATCGGTTGGAAAGAAATAGATATTATATTGATTGCTATCGATTGCACTAGAAGCACAGGAACTGTTTGAAGCAGTGAGATTTTGATTCAGAAAAAAAAACTGTTAAAAAGAGAAACGATTTCTTTAGGGTTTTCATAAGTCAAGCTACTATAAATTAAATTAAATTAATGAAAAGGTATGTTGGTAATGCATAATAGCAGTCTTTTATTGTAAAGCTTCATCGGTAACCAGCAGGCAGCTCAAGAAATTAGATCTCTTGTACTTACATTGTCGAATTAACCACTGACAGAAATTTTTATGCTTGTTATAATCTTGTGGTAATAAAAAAAAATAAAGTATCTCCAAAGAATTAACTTACACAAAAATGCATAGAACGTGTAACACTAATTTGTTGCTTACACAATGTTTAACACTAATACTAGCAGATTTAATAACGGACGTTTAAGAACTAACAAATAAACAATATACAATATTTCCCATGGCTGCTTCATTGTTTGACATGTATTTATCTCTATCCTTCAACATCTCGGTAATAAATTAATTTAATTTGAGACAAATGTTTATATGAACTTTTTTATTTATTTCGTGCTACAGAACACATCCCTAAACTAGTGCCATGCAATTACGAAACACCGATATATTAATTTCAGGAAGACCAATGAGTCACTTAGAAAGATAACATTTTTAGAATTCCAAGTGTCCACAAAGTACCGTATCGCATAAGTGTACTTCTGACGATTCAAGCGCTTAAGTGCACCTACTTTTGAAACATTCCCATGTTCACCCTAAATAATCCCTTAATATTGAATAGAAAAAATGTGTTAAATTAAAATCAAAATAAAATCAATTAGCAGAAAATAAAAAGAAATTAGTTCTTTGCATCCTTTTTATACATTTTTTATATTAAGTTAAAATGTAAATTTTCTTTCTCATTTTCATTTATTTATTTTTTCATACACAATGAATGTGTTGCACAAATCAAGTTGAAACTAAACAACAAGTTAACAGCAAAAAAATTAAATATCAGACAAAAGAAGCTTCATTCAAGAAAGTGCTTTACATAGTAAGCTAAAAACACTTAATTTCGAGGTGTAATATTAGGGGGGTTATTGGTTACAAAAGGTTATGAACCTACAAGGCTGCATCACTGCCTCGACAATATCTTAATAATTTTTCGAGAAAATTTTGCAACATCTGTCATCGATCATGAACTACCTGACCACAACTTTAATAAACCAACTAAACTCTATTGATTGGAGTTTAGTGACTGCCACTGAAATAAATATAGATACTAATTGTAATAAATTTGTGAACCTACTGATCCATAACCTAAACCAGGTTTTTCCTCTAAAAACTGTAATTTGTAAGACTGAGACGAAGCAAAATAAGTGGTATTCACCCTACTTGCGCAATCTAAAAGAACAAATTTATTTATTATCTAAAATGTGGCATTCTACAAATGACACATATGTACTCACACAGCTGAGATATTAAAAATCTGTTTATAAACCTAGCTTCGAGCAAGCTAAGAAAACTTACTTCTCTAAATACGTATCTGAAAATCGTAATATTCAAAAAGCCCTTTGGAATATTATAAATACGCATCGACTAAATTCAAAAATTAAGTCACTGTCAATTTAGATTCTAATGTACTAAATGATCACTTCATAAATAACTCCACTAATATCAAACGAGATGCAAATATCTCCTCAGATGACACAACTGTACCCTGTTTATTTCATCAAAACTATCCTCATTTTTAGCTTCAGAAAATCACATTTATTGAAGTTCGAGATATTATAAACTCGTTAAAAAATAAAAATAGTCTTGATTACTTAGGATTATCAACAAGTATAATCAAACATATTAAAAATTCCATAATAATTTCACTTACTAAAGTTTTTAATCAGTGCGTTATTACTGGAAATTTTCCCCACATTTTAAAAATAGCTAGAGTGACACCGATTTTTAAAGATGGTTCCATTGAAGATCCAAATAACTTCAGACCCATCTCAATAGTTCCTATATTATCAAATATATTGGAAATAGCTTTAAAAACTCAGTTAACTGATCACTTTGAAAAACACAAACTTTTTTATAATTTCCAATTCGGTTTTAGGTCCAAAATGTCAACTGTCGATGCTATAAACTTATTATTATCTAAAATAATTGAAGCTCAGGAAAATAGAGAATATGTAGGGATCGCATTTGTGATCTGCGCAAAGCTTTCGATTGTGTCTCACATAACAGACTGCTACAGAAACTTGAACTCTATAAGTTCAGTGAAACCAGTCAACGGCTCTTGAAATCTTACCTTGTAAACAGGAAATAATATACTGTAGTCAACAACAAACGCTCAGATTTATCGATTTTAAAAAAACTGTATACCTCAAGGCTCTGTCTTAGGACCCATTCTTTTCTTAATTTATATTAATGACTTAAAGTCTGCAATTCCAGTGCGAGATCTTGCTGATGACACTACCGTCAAAACAGCTGATCAGGATATTGCAACTGTCCTAAATCACTTAGACAACAGTATAAATGACCTCAATACCTGGATGCATGAGAATTTTCTTTCTCTCAATCATAAGAAAACACTTGCAAACAATGCAATTTGCCCATCGCTCTTTAACTGATTTTGATAACCCAGTCTCAGTGAAATTCTTAGGTACTCATCTAGATCCTTAAATTGGTCAATACATATTGATAAATTAGCTCAGAAATTTCTAAAAACATTTTTCTTCTGGGGAACTTAAAAGCTTTAGGTAACAAAAAGCTCTTGCTAACTATTTATCATTCACTTTTAGTTTCTTATATGTCTTATGGACTACTAGCGTGGGGACATGCCTCTCAATCCTCTAGAATTTTCGGACTATAGAGGAAAGCTTTGAGAATAATATCTGGACTCGGATTTCGAGATGACGTAAAATCAAAATTTATAGAATTTGGCTTACTAACACTACCTTCCTTATATATTTATTACTGTTTGATTCATATACACAAAAATTTAAATAACTATTCATTACAAGGCAATTTGCATGACTTCAATTCAAGGTATATCTTTAATATACGTGTCGATTTTAAACGTCTACAAAGCAGTAAAAATGATTGCAACTATTTTGGACCAACCTTCTACAATATCTTACCTAATCAAATAGGAGATCTTCCGATGTCAATTTTCAGTGAAATTATAAAATCCTTTTTACAAAAGAAGACATTCTATAGTATAAAAGAATTTTTGCAATGTGATCCCTTTGAAATAACTACGGGCCTGCACTGAACCTCAGACAGGTTTTTAAAATATATTATGTAAATTATATTCATATATTATGTGTGACAAAATTTAATACAGTGAATGTGTATTTTTCGATGACGAACTCGATTGTAATATTTTACAGAATGTATAATAAAGTTTGAATTTGAATTTGAATTATGATAAAGTCGAAATTTAGGACGCAAGTTATCTTCTGTTTAGGTATTTTCTGCCGGACTACAGTTGAGTTTCTTGGGTCTTTCATATAGTCACTTTTATGGCGCAGATCATCTTCAGGACGGTTCTGTTTAGACCTCATCAGCAGATCTAAATTCAGATGTTTCAGTACATTCGAAGTTCCCTTCAGGACTTTTTTGTTTGGGTCTTTCGGCTCTAAAACTTCAAAACCCAATCATTGCAACGAGCACCAATTGGTCCATTACTTAGTTATTGCAAGGGATCAAATCAAGACAATTTTTTGATTAACGCTGCCACCACCGGAATTAAGGGAATTCCAGACTCTTAAATGCTTCATTAATTTACCAGGCCGATCATCACTCTTACAGAGGTAGGTTCTTGGGGGTGCAATATGGTTGTAATCTACTTTAATCAAATAAAAGAATTCAACAGCGCTCAAACTAGGACATATTGGAGCAGATTTTCTTTCTTTTTTCTTTTTAACAATTTAAATTTTACCATAGAGATATGTTCCTACCTTGATAGGAAAATTAGGAGGTACAGCAGCAGAGAACTCTTCTTTTAAGGGATTTTTGATTACTTCTCCCTCCGGGAAGAGACTCTGGACCAACGGGGTTTATTTTTCTACACTACCACTTACACACCCTCCAGGATTTTACTTTAATTCCCCACTAATGGATAATAATAAAATAAAATAACAAAAAAAAAGATTTTAAACGAATGTTCCAAGAGAGAAACTTAACCACTCCTAAGAAGGGCTTGATGAACATTAATTGTTGATTTTGAAAATCCCCCTACTTCCACGGGACCGTTTTGTTTTTGTTAGATAAGAAATCTCTTCCTGAGAAGTGCTGCCCTCTCGTAGAATTGGTTTATTAGCAAATTTTGGGCGCCGTGGTGTTTCGAGTTGCCTTAACGTCCGGGTACAATTTAGCCCGATTTTAGTTGTTCCTCATCTCTGCCAGGGTCAACTCTTTCCCACGCATGAAACTCTACCGGCGATAGATTTGTTTATTTCAACGTTATCTGCTGGTACTTAAGGGAATGTTTAGGCTAACTCGCCTGGAACTTGTTTACTTTAAGATTAAGTTGAAATTCTTTTAGATACATCTGAAGGAAATGCATTAATTTGATTGAATTAATTTTTTTAAATTTTAAAATTTTCCGGGTGCTTACATCAACACAAGTAATACCAACAATGAACTTAGAACGAGAATAAAACTGAACCTGAGATAGTTCCCTGGAGAACACCAACATTGATATTTGTATAAAAAGAATTACAATTTGTGTTTTCCTTCACAAGGAAGTATGTTGATGTATTACGAGCGCGAATATAAAAATAAATTAACCCATTTTAGTGCAGAGTATTTAAAGCCAGTTCTCTAAACAGCATAATCGAATGCCCTGATGAAGTCATAACAAATCCCAGTATGATACTCGTCAGCTTTCACTTACTTGGTAACCATATCATAAAAACAATGTGTTTCCATATGAGTACTTCTACCGACAGTAAGTTCGTGGAAAGAAGAGGAAAAAAAAGCAAATGATCTAAAAAGATATATTTAGAAAAAGATGTTATAGACGTAGGATTGGAGCTTTCCAGCTTTGAAAAAGGGAATAATTAACAAACATTTAAAATATTTGAAGAAAATAACTTTGGTCGAATAATTTTGAATTTAAGAGAAAGGAAAACTCGACTTCTTGTAATAAGTATAATGCAATATATATATGCAATATAATTGAGCATGTCACACGAATTACAAAGGAACTTATTATCCTTTTTAATCCACCTTTTATTCTTGAATTACCTTTTTGAATAACTTTAGTAATGAATATCTGTTTGAAGTGATTTGGAAATTAACTTAAAAAATAATTAAATTGTCTCTTTCATCAATTGATTAAAATAGAAACCGAAGTTAACATAGTCATCTGATGATAAAAATCGAAATGAAAGCGTGAAAAAATTTTCACTTTAATCTTGGGGAACCGGAGATCAGAAGCATGCTAATTAAATTACAGGAGTGCGTCATCGCTGCATGATAGCATCCAGCTAAGTGATATTTATGACACTGTCGCTTTTAACTGGGCCATCATCTGCAGCTTTTACAATATTTGAGTTTAAAAAAAAGATTTTTTTATTTAAGCAAATAAGCTTTGTTAATAAAAAGTTTACAGGACCAGGAAAAGATATGCATATAAGATGCACTGTAATTTTATATTAGATTGTTTTACGGCCTTTTAAATAAAATAAGTTAATCTTTTCTTAGCAAATATAAATTTTGCAACTGTTGAGAGTTACAAAAGTATCAGTAATCATAACACTGGAGGGCCAAATATTTTCTTTGCTCCGAAAGTGAATTTCGCTGTGCGTGCAAAAATTAATAATGCAGTAAATCGTGAACTACTTAGTTTATTAATTAATCAGAATTAATACTTATTACTTTCTCAGAAGACAATGTCCACAAAGTGTAGACCTTTCAATCGTTATCTAAAGCTGTTTGAAGTTGTTTAATATTTCGGAGTTCGAAAAAATAACCGTTTATTAAATTAAAAATAATTACAGACACATTAAAAGCACAGCTGAAGTATTCTTCTTCCAAATAACATTTCAATTAATTTATCGCTCAACGATTTGCTTTTAACCAGTCCACCTCGCCATCTAATAGAAAACTAGTTTAAACCTCGCGCCCGGTTCTATTTTTATAGAGGTTTCCTCTTTCTTACAGTGAAGAACTTTGCAGTAATAATTTGTAATGATCTTTCTTTTTATCAGTTGACGGCTTTTCAACCGATGCAGCCGAAGCATCGATTAGTGAACGATTTAAAAGTTTTCCGGGAAAATTGTAGCATGAATTTTCAACGGAAAAGGTTACAGACAATAGTTGGTTTCTAATTCTGTTCTACAACATTCACATTAAATGTACTAATGATTTTTTAGAAGTCACGGTAACATTTCTGACTTTTAAGTAACGCAAACCAGAAACTTTAATTAACTTTGATTAAGTCCTAATCTGATTTGAGCGCTCAAGCGAGGAAACTCTCCATTTTCCGGACGGCCGCTAAACTACTTTATTCTTGCAGGGTAGAATGCAGTATGTTGAAGCGTATTATAATGACAATTCATCGAGGGTAAGTCACCGTAGTCCAAAACTCTAGAGCTAGGAAAACTCCCGAATTATCCTCCCTTAGTTGTAGTAGCATTTTTCGTTCTTGCACACAGACATCATTACGGCGCAAACCAAATCGATATTAACCGGTGTTAACCGTGTTTGCGTTGCTTATCTGAATTCCGAGCAGTTTCCCGATAGCCGTCGATCCTTCGGATGCTTTCGGATTTTATTGGATACGCAAGTGCGTCTTTGATCAGTCACAGAACCATCGATCCTGAAGGACTATTTCGAACATGAGGGGAAAACTCGGGGGGAAAAGTCCGTTTTTGGATCATGATCTGATGTATTTTAGTAACACAGCACACTAATCGTCACATAGATTAGAGTAGAACGTAGAGAGTTGTTTTCTATTAGCATTACTTTTCTTCTAACTTATTTTTTCGAACACTGATTTTCTAACCGAAAGTTGTTCTAAATCAGACTGCAATTTCAAATCGACAAGAGTAAGAGTTTCTTTCGTTTTGTTCGCCAGTTTGGAATTGATTTTACACTCTCGCGTCCTGTTAACAGAGCATGGATTTAGAAATACAACTTCGAGCAGCCGAGGCCAGAAAATACGACTTAGAAAGGGCACACACGGAGGCTTTGCAAGCTCTGAGGGGTTGCAGTGCTGATCTTCTGGAAGCTCGCCAATCCAGAGTTCGGGAATTAGAAAAGAAAGTCGCCCTGGAAACAGTACGGTAAGTTCTCATAGGCAGAGCTCATGTTGTTTTTATTTAAGTACACCCCATACATTTAAATTCTTACAGTTCTCTGAGAATTAGAAATATCCGTACGTTATTTTCAAAGTAACGTCATTCTTGTTAAATTAATTAAAAAAATGTTATTCATATATACTTTACATTCGACGATGTACTCGGAGGTCAACATCATGTAGTCTTTCGTTATTGATTAAGCGTGAAATTCGAATCAACAGCGTTCGGGTGCCTCTTCTCGCGCATAAATCATCCGCAAATATTTTCCATTAATCCTCCCCTCGGGAGAGGGAGACGCAGCGTCCGAATCACAATTAGTTTGGCACGCGGTGCCAAGGTTACGACGCAATCCCCAAAAAACCATGTACATAACTCGGTTTCAGATGCGAAGAACTACAGCTGGAGTTGGCGGCCGCTCAAAGGAATCGGGCGCAAGTTGGCAACACCTCCAGCCAATCATGGGGGTCCAAAGGAAGCGAGATAGATAAAATCATGGCGAAGATAGAACAGGACAATCGCATCCTGGCCGAGCTGGATCACAGTCGTTCCACAACTTTAGGTGAGTGATTGTTATTTTTAAATCTAATTTCATCATCCTTTTCTTTTTAATCTCAGGATTGTCAACAAGTGCAAGCAGCCATGCGTTAGGAGAAAGCAGTCCACCAATATCTCCGATCACAATGTCGCACACGACTCCTTCAATGTACCCAGCATCCAACCTAACCCACAACAGCACTTACCAAACAAGCCAAGGTCACCAATTAACATACATCCCCTCGACCAATCCTTACAACCCCCCGATTTCGCAACATTACAATAGTCTTGGACACTCATACACCAACAAGAGCATACTAGGCAATTTGAATTCGCTAGGCCAACAATCACTGGGTCACCAAAGCATGACCAGCAGTTTAGGGCAAACAGCACTGGGGCAAAGCAGTTTAGGATCGAGCACTTTACAGAGCAGCTTGGGCGCTTCTGCTCTAGGCCCGGGCGGTATGCCTACTAGTTTAGGGCAGGGCGTCTTGGGGACGTCGTTAGTCCACCAAAATCTGGGACCGGGCTCAATTGGGGCAGGTGTTATGGGGCAAACATCGTTGGGCACCAATGCATTAGGAGGTACCAGTATGGTACCTCAATCTTCGTTTTCGACCAACACGACTTTCTCAAATTCACTAGTGACAAGTAATCCGGCGTCTTTACCTCAATCTGCTTACAACAACCCCAGCTATAATAATCCCGTCACCAGCACACTAACTCAGTATAATTTACCGTACAATCCAGTTACTACCGGCAACTATACCAGTAATGTAACATTTTCAAATCCATTAAGTTCTCAGTTTAATAGCATGCCCATGTCGGGATCGGTTGGAATGTCGATAAAGTTAAAACCGTTGGAAGAGGTTGAGCTAGGTGAGTTTTATTGTAGGGCGAGAATGAGCGCTGTAATTTTTTTTATTGCACCCAGCTACGGGTGGTGGTCGACGGGTTGCAACTCCTTGCACTCCTCATCAGCCCTCGTGGGGGATGACATCGTCTTTGGGCATTACGGATACTCGACCAAGGATGATAACGGACGGTTTGGATTCTGAATGGAGTGGAATTCACGCCGTCGATAGAAGTTACCTCAACGGACACCCAAGCGACGGGCAGGTCGACATGCTTGACATACCAGGCAAAGGAAGATGTTCCGTCTACATAGCAATGTTTGTTTACATTCATTTTGATCGATAAGGAATAAACTGAATGTGGCTTGCAGATTTTCGTACGACCCAGAACCCGACGCGGAGGAAGAACTAAGCGTGCAAGCTGGGGACTATCTACTGGTTTGGGGTGAACCTGTTGGGGGCTATTTAGACTCTGAATTATTAGATGGTCGACGGGGATTGGTGCCTGCGCATTTCGCCCAAAGGCTCATAGGTATATGATTGCTTCCAATCAAATACTTCTCTGAAACAAATTCGATTGCAGGTGATGACCTTTTGGAGTTTCACCAGGCCGTGCTGAGTACCCTTCGCGAGGAAGAAATTAACGCAGAGACGTTTGCAGCTGACGTACAAAGGCTGAACGAGCTGGCGGAAATGTCGGAGGGTCAAGAGGACGACCTGAACGAAGGGGAGCAAGGTGAGCCCCTGCACGTTGCCTTCATCGTTTTGCTTAACGCTGTAGTTGACGTAGAAGGAGCGCGTTGGCCGGCAAGCTTTAGACTGTTTGTTAGTCGTTTAAAGTTAACGTATATAGTCAGCTCGGTACTGAAAGGGGTGCTTTTATTTTTCGCTTTTGTTTCGACTTCATGAAAATAAAAGCGCCCGACGTTAATGTAACTCTTACTTTGTAGATACTCTGGAGTAGATTCGAGCTAAATGTTGTTGATGATGACGGTTTTTCTGAATGAGATCAAAACTGTCATTTTCGACACGTCGTCAGGCGATTTAGTCGCAGCGGAGTTGAATATAATTGCCACTTAGATAATTAGCGGTAACTTGATAGTTGCAGAAAAGAGTTTTAGTTGCATTAGTTAAATAGCTTAGAGTTTGATACATCTGTGAGGAAATGTTCACGCTGAAACTTAAAAAAGGAAAATCAATTTTGTGCAAAATTTCAGTCTTAAATTAGAGAGGCTTTAGAAGATCTTTGAATTTAATTTCATTGGTAATCCTTTTTAGTTCGATCCCTCTATCCTTAATTAAAGAATTTGAAGGATAAATTCTTTCTTTAAAAATATGTTAGTAATTTTATTTGGAATTAGTTTACTTTACATGCTTGCTTTTAATATGTTTATATATTTCAGAATATAGTCAAATATATTTATGCTTCGTTAAAATAAATATGTTCTTTCAATAATCGAAAACTTAAAAGTAATAATCAAATGGTTTTCTTCAAAGTGTACAAAGTACAAAAAAACATTTCAGAATTTTATTGTGTATTCATATAACGCATACCGTATGTTTCATTTCAACTAAAGAGCTTGCGCGCATATTTTGCTCGCTTTTATCTTAAATCATTTGATTTTTATATGAACCTTGTGTCTAGAATATACAACGAAGTAGACGTGACAAAGTGATCAAGCGCACGCCTTCGTTTTATATTTTTTATTTTATAATAACGTACCTTACAAAAGTTTTCTAAAAGAATTTCGTATCTGAAAAAAGAAATTGCGAACAAATTTTCTAAACCTTTAGATCATAATTACTTACATATATTACTATAATCTACAAATATAAGGGAAAATTATTTATTTAAATAATTTTTTTGTTTTCAACTCGGTCAATATAAATCCTATATTGCACAATTCATGATGCAAACGTTATAAATGATGATGATGATGCCATTGACTATTCCAGCAACAAACACACCAACAAGACCTAGCCCAATGTAAATGAAAATGTTATTCGCTTCTCTTTCCAGTAAAACTTACGTAGTTGCATTAGTAGATCATAAATAAATATTTAATTGAAATAAATCAGCCTTCATTCAAATGGTATACTTTTTAAATCGTTACTATACAAATCTAGTTTTGAACTTTGCAAGTTTTCTTGCTATCAAAGAAAACTTGCAAAGTTTAAAACTAGATTTGATATCGCTTATATACGAGGGTAGTCCCAAAAGTACCCGATCTAACAAAGAAAACACAAAAATTTTGGAAAAAATCATCTTTGTTTCTCAACGTAGTCTCCTTTCAACGCGATACGCTTTTCCCAACGATACTCAATAGCTTCGATACCGTTCTTATAATGAGAAGCGTCGAGCTCTTCAAAATAGCCGTCAACCGCAGATTTCACCTCTTCATTATTAGCAAATTTTTTACCAACGAGCCATTTTTTTCAAATTTGGAAAGAGAAAATAAACTGACGGGGCTAAATCTGGCGAGTAGGGTGCATGAGGAAGTAATTCGAACTTTAATTCATTGATTTTGGCCATCGTGATGACGGACGTGTGGACTGGTACATTGTCGTGATGAAACACACTTTCTTTGTCGTCAAGTGCGACCGTTTTCTCTTCATTTCATCACTCAAAAGCTCCAACAAGTTTGCATAGTACTCGCTGTTGATGGTTTCTCCTTTTTTAAGATAATCAATGAAAATGATACCACGCGCATCCCAAAAAACAGACCCATAACCTTGCCAGCGGATGTAATTGCTTTCGTCTTCTTTGGAGCTGATTGTCCCTTTTGAGTCCATGGTTTCGTCTGTTCTTTCGTCTCGAGTGTGAAGTGATGGGCCCATGTTTCATCCATGATTATGAATTGACCCAAAAACTCGACTTTATTGCTCTTAAACATCACCAAGCACTCCACTGACTCACTGTTGACAGCTGTCAAATAAATACTAAACAAAGCATCGTCTCCAACTTTGAAACTTGAGCTTTAGAAGGTTCGTACTTTCGACCATAATATTTTTTTGGGCCAACAACCACCATCTATGCATCAGGTCGGGTACTTCTGGGACTACTCTCATAAATGTTAAATAAAAGAGTACACAAGTGAGAGCCCTAATGGACATCTGATGTTATTTCACCCTGCGGTACAGTTATTAGTTTTAACAAATTCAGTTATCAGACGTTGATGTGAGCCCCTCACTGCAACACACCACCAATTACTTTTATCAGCAGGCCACTTCAGATCACAGAGTATGACGATTCGGGTACCTTAGCTCTAGTAAATATGTAGAACGGCGCCTTAGGGATAAATTTATTCTAGAAATGAGTCTATTTTTTTTTTAATGGAAATGCTTCTAAAGCATGGGTATTCTATTTTATTGTTTCTTCTTGTCGAACTATATTTTTTAGGGAAAAATTGATATTTGTTCTGTTTGCTTTGGCGGAATCTTCATTGAAATTTGTGCCTTTATATTCTTAACAATTTTGAAGCTTCGAAAAGTAATCGTTTTCAAATTGTTGCATCGAAAGAAATCAATTTTTTTTTGTTCTTGTATGAAAAGATCAATTCATTAAATCTTCGTGCTTTTTATTATTAATGTGACTGTAATTAAATAAAAGATTGCTTAAATTTACGTGCTTTGCCAGATACAAAAATTTTCACTATTTTTCGTTTTAGGTTTAGCTTCAAAAGAAGAAATTATTCGACTTATTGACGTCATTCTTTATGACTTATGCCTCCATTATATTTATATATAAACCAGATTAAAAATTAAATAAAATTATTCCAATGTGAAGTAAAAGCTCAGGACTAGAACAATGAATAGCTCTAAGATAAAGTATTAGTTGAAACTCTTGCATTCGTAAGCGTTGATTGAGATTTAAAATGTAGAGCCAAATATTTTTTGGATTCTTTGACACGCAGAAAATGACAATTAAATTCATTACTTGGGAAAATGTCTTAATTACATAATCATCATATCTTTGTAAGGAAAGCTTTACTCTTCTTGGACAATGATGGGGAAAAAGATGAATGTATATGAATATATTTGTTTCACGTATTTCTTAACGCTCTTTTAGTATATTTAACTTTAGGCTTCTCGACATCATAGGCATGCATTTCTCTAAAATGCTGTACCATTCATTTTTTTTCCTGCAAAACAACTTTTTGGATTGTTGTGACGCTCATTTTTCTTAGTCTGTACGATTAATCCATGAAAACATAAAGGCTCTGGACAACAATTTTACATGCTAATTTCAAAATAGCCATTTATGAATCTTTTTCCCCCTGTACCCTTCAATTCTAAAAATTATCGAACCTGTGAGAGCGTCCTTCCTAACTTCTTCTCTCATTGGTCAAGTTCCATATTACGTTATCCGACTCCTCACCAAACTTTCTTGAAACTTCTTCAGCCTCCGCGTGGAATTTGTGTAACTTCCGTACCGTACGTTCCAAGAAATTAAAAAAAAGACCGCTTCAACCACGCCGAGCTTTAATTATGCCGACAAATCTCCACGTTTGCATGAAACACACACAAAACGATTCGACCTCTTGCACCATACACATCACGCTTTCTCAATGTGTTTTCCTCGTCGCAGTAATTTCCTTCACAGAGCTGACTAGTTACGTTAGAGAGCACTTAGCGTAGATAGAACTGACGAATGATGATTGACAGACCTCTTCTTCTCGGTGCTAGTGCCGGCTCCGAGGCAGCTAACGCTCGAAAGGCAGCTCAACAAGAGCGTGCTGATTAGTTGGACAGCACCGGACGTGGGGCCCGGTAACCAAATAGAAAGTTACCACGTTTATGTTGATGGGGTGCTCAAGACAACTATTAAGGCGACGGAGAGGACGCGGGCACTAGTCGAAGGGGTCGATAGCAGCAGGGTAATTAAACCTCCGAGATGTTCGTATTCACCAAAATTGACGAGTTGCTTTCAGCCGCACAGAATCAGCGTACGATCTGTGACCGCAAATCGACGTACGTCAAGGGATGCAGCATGCACCATGATCATTGGCAAAGATACGCACCAATTGGGGCCTAGTGCTGTAAGGGCGTCGAATATCACATCAACTCAGGCAGTTATTAGTTGGTTGCCAGCAAATTCCAACCACCAGCACGTGGTTTGCGTTAACAACGTCGAAGTTAGGACGGTTAAACCTGGTGTGTACAGGCACACCATCACCGGTCTTGCCCCCAACACGCAGTACCGAGTAACAGTCAGAGCTAAACACCATAGAGCCGCGCAGAATGTCGCGAATTTAGCCGAGGACTTACCGATGCCAGCTGCTGCGCATACCGATTTCAGAACTTTGCCCAAAGGACTACCAGATCCTCCGAGTGATATTTTGGTAGAACCGGGTCCTCAAGATGGCACGTTGTTGGTAACTTGGCATCCGGTCTTAATCCCTCATCATCCTGGCTCCACTGTAACAGGATACGCCGTTTATGCTGACGGGAAAAAAGTGACTGACGTCGATTCGCCCACTGGTGATCATGCCTTGATCGATATTAGCAAGCTCTTGGGGTTAAATCCTAAACACGTGACCGTAAGAACCAAAGCTCGGGATAGCCAGTCTGCCGATTCTGTTCCTACTCCTATACCATTCAGCGTGCTGAGGGGAGGAGCCAATAAGACAAGACAACAACCTCATTCCGCTGTTTTGCCCATGCATATGAGGCAGCAAATGCCAAGGCAACAACAGCAACAGCCTCCACAAGGTCAACAGGTAATCAACCACTTCCAACGTGTTTTACCACCCTCTAACACCGAGTTGGTTTTAGGTGATAGAACACGACGAAAACTTGAGCGACAAGGAAATTTTCCCATCTCAAGCGGGCCACCGCCATCAAGGAGGCATCCCTTCTATAGGTACGTACCCCATTAATCCTCTCACACCTCAGTTCGTTCGTTATATCGCCTGCAAACATTTTCGTTGGTAGATTACCTCCGATTTGCAGAAAATATAACCGATTCGATATACTTAGACCCTCTTGCATTGACTGCGTCCAGCATCACTGTCTGTGTGGTAGTTAGTTTAGGAGAGTTTAGAGTTTAGTTTAGCGCTACGTCTAGCGAGTGTCCGAGTAGAATTCGTGTTCGCCGACGAGAGCCCATATCGAAATCAAACCGATATTTCTGAATCACAGCGCAACGCTCCATTCCAGAAATTACTAAAGAAACTTACGAGGGAAACTTGTCTGAGGACGAGATGATGATTGACGCTAGAAATCAAAGGCAACAGCCCTACCATCAGAAGCAACAACATCGCTCCGGACAGCAACAGCAGAGGCCCGAACACCAACAGCAACAGAAATATCAAGGTTTGTGGAATAGATTTAGATGGATGGAGATGAGGTTGCATTAAATAGTTTTTGTGCATGGCATGAATTAGGTGATCCTTAAAGGACTTGCAGAGCAAATTTTAGAAAGACCTCCACTATTTGCACATTTATTTTATGTATTTGACTTCACTTGGTGAAGAATAATTATATCTAGAGCACAGCTGTCATGAACGTGATCTCGAAAAATTCACCTTCGGAAAGATCTTGAATTATTCGCAGCACCTAATCTATTTTACTCTTACAAATTTACAAACTTGGCCGAAATTCCTCTTATCTCCTTTCTTGAGAGCTTATCTTTTATGCTTTCACTCTCAATTCTCAATCTAATTTCTTTGTTAAAAGGTCATTCATAAGACATTCAAAAAATTTAATTTCTTGATCGAAAAAGAAATTTTGTGCTGTTTCTTCAATTATATTTATCTTTTGCTACGTCTACTTATGCACTAACTGAATTGCCTTCTTCTTCTTATTCACCTACCAAGATGATGAGTGCCCTCAGTTAGTGACCCTCTCAATTATTGCAGGACAACAAAATTCCCGTTTCTCTGGAAATATGCCCGGAAATATACGTGGCGGTGGTATGCAGAATCAAGGACCCAGGATGTCAATGACGGGTCCTCCAAATCCCCAAAATGCGAACAACCCCCCAACCGCTCAGAAGAGGGCACGCTGGTTTGTGGCGCTCTTCGATTATGACCCAGCGACCATGTCGCCCAATCCTGGTGCCTGCGATGAAGAACTGCCCTTTTCCGAGGGTGATTCCATCAAAGTGTGGGGAGATAAAGACGCCGATGGGTTTTACTGGGGCGAGTGCAGAGGTGAGACTGCTCCAACGAAGTTAATCCAAGGTTTTCTCTTACAAAATTTAATTTAAAGGTAGGAGAGGGTTCGTTCCGCATAATATGGTAATGGAGGTGGAAGCCCAGAACAGGGATAGATGGGGCGATATATACGCCAACATGCCCGTCAAGAGAATGCTCGCCCTTTACGATTACGATCCTCAAGAGCTCAGCCCGAACGTCGATGCGGAGGTGAGAAGCTAGTACATGTGATACACCATGAAAATTCTTTTGCACTTCGTCACTAATACACACACGTGGTGCACAGATTTTTGTGGTTTGATATCAGTCAAATTCACTTTGTTGTTAGCATCGCTGCACATGATTCTCTGCGCTCTACCATTTTATACCCCCAACTGCAGGTGGAGTTGTCTTTCACAACGGGCCAAATCATCAACGTCTACGGCGAGATGGACGACGATGGTTTCTACATGGGCGAAATCGATGGCGTGAGGGGTTTAGTTCCTTCTAACTTCTTAACAGAGGCACCTGATCAGTACGGCGCGGGGCAGACATCCCAGCAGGGTGGGTCCATGAATCGCGGACAAAGAGGAAGGGGACACGGACCTGGCGCAAGGGGACCACCACCTCCCCCTCGGGAAAATGCCGGTAGATCTAGAAAAACAGGTATCCGAAAGCTTCGAATTAGGGCACGTTTTGCTTGGCTGGACAAAACACTTGCCCTCCCTCCCCCCGTTGTCCAGCTAAACAACGCTAAACTAATTTGTCGCTTTCAATCGATTTTGGCTGAGTCTACGTAACATTTGCGTTATTTCGATTTTTTGTATGATCACACGCTTGGTACTTTTTTTTTATTTCCAGTCTTGAAACCAGTAGATTTTTGGGGTTCAGTGTAAAACCACGTGTCCCGCCAGTTAGTTAACAGGTTGTTTTACGCATTCGAACGTCTGTAGAAATCACCAGTACGCTTCCATAAAGCACTCGATTTATGTTCTTGAACGTACTGCTAACATATCTGCTTTCATGTTTAAATTAGAACGTCGGTACTTGCTCAGTTTGGATATATTTGTGTTGAACTAATAATGTTTGTCACATTAAATCTACGCAAAACGAAAGATTCTTAACAAGAACCTCCAATAGTCTCGTTACAACAACTTGTTTGTAACGGGTGTTGCTGCTTTTATTATTGCTTCGTCGAGATTGATTGTAGCACGTTCGATGCAGCTCTATTTATAGTTGCAAGATTAAAACGAATGGTGATTGGACCAGTGGAACGTAACAAGTGGCCAATGAGAGCCAGATGTTGTGAAATGGAAGTCAATATCACCACAGAGAATATTGAGATATTATTATATTCACGGTTGAAGTTGTTAGAATGTTTGATACTTACATCGTTGAGATTATTAGGACATTATTAGAACGTTTCCAAAAATCCTAATGACGTGGAATGTACAACGACTTTAATCTTCGTACTGTCTGATTGGTTTTCGCATCTCATTTGGGGGTTGCCATGTCCCACCCGTCGAATCCTCGCTCATTCCGATTGATCGCACTTACACGAACCTATAAATGGAGCCACCACAGGTTACAATCAGTCTCGGCGAATTACCCGCAATAACAACAAGAACCTTAACATTGACTATTCAAATCAGACACACCGTTGTTAATAAAATTATTTAAAATTATTAACTATAAATTCTGCACAAGAATCATTCCAAAGTGTTGGTAATAAGATGTAGTTAGTAGTATCTTGTACCATCCTAAATCCTCCATTAATTCTTAACAGTTGCTCGAATTATGATAAATTTAAAGAATTGATTAATGAAAACTAGAAAAATCTTTTTTTCAACAAAAAATGAAATTCTAAAAGAAATAAAGGTAACAGAACCGGCACCTCCACCATAACTCCGCTCTTTTAGTGAAAAATATTGTTTTATTTTAATGCTAACAACAAAGAACTTTATTTTTTACGCTTACGAAGACTTTCATCTTCTTTTTTTAAAAACCAACAGTAGCTTCTCGTCATGGTAGTTCCCCAGCGATCTTGATATCTTAATTTCATGGTAGAATTAGCCTGGTGGAAAAAACTTCAAATGAGAATGAAGAAAATGTACCTCTTAACTTTCGATATGATTTCAATAATTTGTTTACTAAGGTGGTGTAATTGACAGCTTTTTTGTTTCCTGAAAAGCTAAATACCACTGACATGAAGGCTTTCCATGCTAACAATTCATTATTATTCAATTGTTTTTCAAATTCTTCATCGTGTAATAATTTCCTAATGTGAGGTCCTATAAATATCGCTTCCTTAAGTTTTTTTCACTTAATTTTGGAAATCTTTGCTTCAAATGAAGGACGCTATCGGCGGCCTAAAGCCTTGACAAATTGTTTTATCAACCCCAATTTTATATGCAAAAAAGGAAGAAATATTTTCTGAGGATCCACCAATGGTGGAACCAATTTTTCTCTTGTTAACCAATAAAAAAGACATTACTTTTAAATCTCCCCACAATTGCCACTGATAACTTTCATAATTTACATCTTCTATTATAAGGCGTATGTTTTCATAACTTTCTTTTAAGTTTTCGGTATATGCCAAAGGAATTGAAGGTTTTTGTTACCATTGTGCAATAAAACTACTTTTGGGTTACTTTTGGATGAATCTATAAAGAGTCTCCATTCACCTGCGCGATGTTCAAATTCAAGCGCACTTGTTAAACCTGTAAGGTCTGCACACACATGTGTGTACAGAAATTCGTGTTGTTTCGTCCAATAAATTCCATTCCTGTAGTCTGGATCCTAAGAGCTCAGGTTGCTGCTTTGTTAACTTTAAATCACGTACTAAGTCTTTTAATTAATTTTACTCTAAATCACTACTTATATCAGAAACTACGCGCTGTTGGACTTCTTCAAAAGGAATGCAACTATTTAGTGAAGAATCAGAAGGGGAAGGATGCACGTAATCTTTATGATATGGGACAGGTCTTGTCACAGACACTATATCGGGATCTGAATTTAATTTTTTTAATTTTTTGTACATCCAACAATGTTTGTTAAACAAAAATAGCAATCATCGTAATGATTCGTTGGTTCACGCCAAATTATTGGTTGGGAAAAATGGTACATGGTTCCTTTTCTCCATTGCATAAGAGCCGCATAACAAGATACACAACTTACATGCAGTACCCAAGATTTATCCTGATGAGTATTATACAGACTGAAATACTGAAAGTATGCTCTCTTTACTTTTATAGTTAATGATCTTCGCTGATTTTTCACAAAAAACTTCCCACAAATATAACAAAAACTGTCAGCAGAATTTAGACAAAAACGAGAACTTTTTTTTCCATAGTCACTAAAGTGAACACAGAAATCATACTTTGCTGTCAAAAAGAATAGCGGTTGTTGTTGTTAGTGCCTGCAATAGTTTTAATATAGAAATGCACAGCCTAATTATAAATTATATTGAATGAGTTAAATGACGCCTCCGCCAATATCTCGAAATCATGAAGAAACCTTAAATTACATACATGAAACTTATCGGGTTCTTGTTTCGTCTTGATTGACGTTTTTTTTTCCTGTTGCTGTTAAGCTTTCTCTTTTACCGAACTTTTCTGTAAACGTTTTCGATTTCACTTAAAATAATGATAGCGGAAACAATCGAAACAGAAACGTTCGCCAAAATAGAAAGTTCAACGGCAACCTTTGTTTGTTGTAAAACAACCTGTGCTGCTTTACTTAAAAAAATCATCAAATTTATAAAATATTGATCGAAAAAATTAGCAAACGTGTATGATACGCAGTTTATTTCTTACGACTTGAGAACGATGTGTGGTGTACTTTTTTTTTTTGTATTTTTCTCTTTGACCTTTTAAGTTGTAAAAAATAAGCTGGGCTTTAACTGTTAAATGTTGAGACTGCACTATCGGTTGGATGCTCATTGCTAGTCTATCTCTTTCTATCTCGAGCTGTCTTTGGACATATACGGAAATCGCATAAGACACACGACACACCTAAAGAACGCCAGTCTTTGGGGGAAGAAGCTCGGGAAATAGTCTTGGCGTTCCTGCATTGTAATGGCAACACACAAAAGCAGTACTGAAAAAGAAAATTGGCCACTTTTCGTTTATTTTTATCTTCAAAAATTCCAATACTATTTCCAGGGCAGGACAAAACATTTTTTGCCGTTTTTCTTTGAAAGTTGTAAGAAATGATCTGTTAGCGTTAAAACTTTAGAAATTGATAAGTATAGTTAACGAGTAGTGTTTTAATAACATCTCCGAATATGTCCGGAACGGCGGCCGACTGTACTGTGTGTTGTCTGTTGCTAGATGCCTGCCCTGTGTTACCCTCTCAGTTAGACAATGCTACCAACACAGCGACACCGAACACACAAGCCTTCACCGAGCACCAGGTAACTGTCTCACTCGCGCCGCTCTCTCTGTCTCTCTCTCTCTCTTTATCTGTCGCTGCATGTTTGATGACGCAGTGTGCTATTACAATATTACATTGAACTTATTACAACAACATCAACTACTACGAATACCTACCTCTTCGGCACCTCACATCTCAAGAGGTCACTTATACACTTTAGTTATTAGTGAAAACTGCGTGTGATTTTTTTTTACGGTAACACCCTGTACATTCACTCGGATTTGACACACGGAGTACAAGCAAGGGTATGTCTTAAGCTAGACATAAGGTTTATTGTATGTGTTTCATGTTGCAGCAATTTTTGTGAAGGCTAAATGATTTTTGTTTGTTTTTTCAGAGCGAAACTTGAATTTAGAAAGTCCAATAATACCAGAAGAATCAATTTAATTTCGATAAATTCAATTTTCTAACATCTTATAAGCGTTACTTAAACTCTCGTTTTTGAACGATTTCAAACAGGAATAAGGATTCAATTATTTTAGAACGAAGCTTCATGAAATAGGAAACACAAAATTCATTGTTGTCAAGAATTATTGATTTTTTAAAGCTAGTGGCTGCTTATTTATTTATTTTTTTATAATTAATAAGATTAATTTTTTTCAATAGTCCTTCAAAATGGGTGGAATCGTGGAATACCGTCAATTAAAATAAACACGGCCTGCATTAAGGATAATATTTACATAATTTGGTATGGTACAACAACAAGGTTTTACTTTTTAATTATTTAAATTGTAAGAGCTAAAAGTTGATTTGTTTTCCCTTAAATTTTTTGATAAAACGTAGCTTTTACAAGTAGATGGTTCGTATTTAATAGTAGAACTTACGAGGGCGACTTAAAAAGTTCGTGGTCCGACTTTAGTAGATTTTAGTAATTTTTTTTTGGAAACGAACATGAAATTTCAAATTAATATAACAATTAATCTGTTGCAAACAGCTATTTGAAATATAGTCATCAAGTGTTCACGGTGAACAAAATTAATATGAAGCGTTAAGGAAAACTATTGAAAACATGTTGGATCATAACTAGCTTTGATTTACAACTGTAAAACGAATGGTAGTGATCGGCACGGAAGGCGACGTCTGAGTTTGAGTTCCAAAAATACAATGACATCAGAAATCATTAGAAGAATTACTGAATGAGAACGTAGGAGTTGCTAATATTTTTAATTTTATAACCAAAGAATTAAATAAACTTCATCTAAAGAAATGCTTGTATTTTTACAATTTTACATTTTTAATAAATTGGTGATAAAAATACTCTCGCATTACAAAGAGGAACTGATTTTCTAGGCCGATCTATAACCGCAGATAACACTTGAAGTCAGTAATATGCACCAACTACCAAGAAACAGGAAACGTATGGATTCCCCATCATGAAGAGAGATAAAGTTGATTTTATGTATAGGAAAGATTAAGATATAATATGATATCGTATTAGAATATCACGAGCAAGAACTGCATGAATGCTTTCTAACTCTCAAGTAGCTGACATGATGGCTGCAATAGCTTCTGGAATAATTGCTATATTTCAAACTGCGAAATTTGATTTAGAACAAAAATTCTCCTTGCATAATAAATAAATTGTTTCATCGCGGAATAATGGCATTCCTAATGGGTCATTAAACAGTGAAAACGGAATTAATCTATCCGTTTTCTATTCCGAGAAATCGCAATTTTTCGTGAAAAATGGTGGATGCGCCGAGTATTAATATAAATTGTTAACATCTCCAGAATCATTGCAGCTAAATCGATGCGGTTTTCACTGATGTCTAACTCTCAAGAAGCTGTACATGACAGCTGCAACAGTTTCTGAAATAATTGCTATATCTAGAAACTACGAAGTTTTGTTTAGAACAAAAATTCTCCTTGCATAATAAATAAATTGTTTCATCACGGAATAATGGCATTCCTAATGGGTCATTAAACAGTGAAAACGGAATTAATCTATCTGTTTTCATTTCCGAGAAATCGCAATTTTTCTTGAAAAATATGGTGGATGCGCCGAGTATTAATATAAATTGTTAATATCCTCAGAATCATTGCAGCTAAGTCGATGCGGTTTTCACTGCTGTCTAACTCTCAAGAAGCTGTAGACAGCTGCAACAGCTTCTGAAATAGTTACTACATCTAGAAACTACGAAGAATACAAAGAATACAATCAATTATCACAACGCAATTTAAAATTGTGCCTTATTTGTTATGTGAAGAAGTATTAAGTTAATCAAGTGAGACTGAATACATAAAGAAGTTAGGAAACATTATGTAGACTCTTAAACGCAAGGCCCTGCAATAGTATGGACAAGTCAGTTTTCCGAGTTTTGTCAGTGACAAGTCCAATATTAAACGCTACATGGCCACATCAATTGATAAAATGGTACCCGTCAGAAGAGCCCTCCTTGTTGAATTTTAAGATCATGGCAAAAAATAAATATTAAGAGTGAAACAGGAAGAGTGGACTGATAAAAGACTGAGAAACGAAAGAACGAGATAAATGGTAATAAACTGAAAATAAAAGAAAACGGAAAAATACTCTCTAAACTTGTAGGTATCAAATAAATCAAAAAATCTGTGAAAACATTTTTTCAGAAGCAACCCTATAGGTACATGTATAAGGTCTGAAAAATTTAATAGTAATTTGCTACACTAGCCAACATAACTGATTCATCAAACAGAAAGCTGTGAAGACTTTGAGGATCAGACTTGAAATAAAAATAATTTGAAAAAAAATATCCGCTCCGAAGTTTTTAAATCGCCCTCGTAGAGCTGACACTTAAAGAAGCTCCACTGAAGGTATTCACTTAGGATAGATAACATTTAAGCAGGACTTGGATACGCTTATATCTTGGTAATATCCCACCCATCTTTCTAAGCTTGAAAAGCAATCTATTGTACACTGAGAAAGAAAAGAAATGTTTCCCCAATAAACTTTAAGTCTCGATCTAAAAGATAAATTAAAAAGAAAGTAAAAATTGTGTACTTCCTAATTAATTTTTTTTATTAAATTTAGCGACCGGTTTCGATGTTAAAATTACATCTTCATCAGGCTGCTATCGTCAAAATAAAAATGAAAGGTTGAAGTCGCTAAATTTAATAAAAAAATTAAATTAGGAAGTACAGAATTTTTACTCGATTATAATACCTAATTATGGACAACATTAACCATTAAAAAAAAGTAGTTATAAAGAATTGTTACACACTGTTAAATATGGGACAACTCCTAGGAACATAACAAGAAGTATATCCAAAAGTAAATACGGGCAATAAGATCTCATAATTAAGACAATAATTTTCTAACGAAAACTAATACTTTCACTCAGAGAACTCAGGAAACTGAGATTATTGGATTAGTCAAAGAATATGGATAATAAAAAAGATAATAGCATTAACTATTTTTTGTGTGGATTAACTAACAAAATATAATAAAATATCTCTTTAAAGGAAGAGTTACACACAAGAAAAAATTATTTATCACAGGGGCGGATTTAGGCAAAGTCTTTATGGGCTGCAGCCCAGGGCCCCGTTCAATCAAAGGGCCCCTTCGCGGTTAAAAAAATAAAATAAAAACAAATCAAATTAAAAATATAAGAAAAAATAAATTATACAAAATTTTCTTTTTCATTTATGTTCTATATTTATGTTATTCATACAATTTTTTTTTGTAACTACAGGATGTTCCAAACCCCAATCCTTCAAATCAGTGCGAAAATGCTCTTTTCATACATTTTATCAAAAAAAAATTCTTAATAAAAGTTGTGTAGGTTTTCGTTCCACATAATTTAAAATTATTTCCAACTGTACAGGATGATTCATTTAAAAGTTACAGACCTAAGTTATTTTTAGTTTTACACAAAAATTAGGTCATGTTCGCTCTGTTGCCGTATTGTCATTTCTAATGACACAACACTCATTATTGGATCAAAATATTTCTATATATCTGTACTGTAAAATATTCAATATTTTTGAAAATCGAGCTACTATCAACTGCAATATGGTTCAGTTTGCGTATTGCAAAATTCATAAATTTTTTTTCAAATAGAATATCTTGTATATTATAACATATGTGGATAGCCCTTTCTACGAGCATTCACTTGACATCACATTTTAAAGGCTTATAATTGATACTAATTTTGCACTTCACGAATTGAACCATACTGCAGTTGATAGTTGTTCCCTTTTCAAAAATGTTGAACATTTTAAAAGTACAAATATGTAGATATATTTTGGTCCACAATTAAGCGTCGTATCATTAAAAATAACAATTTGGCAACTGATCGAATATGACCCTACTTTTGCATAAAACTAAAAATACATACTAAAAATAAATAAAGATAATGTTATATCATTTTCATTAGCCCTTTTAGAACTAACCAAAACTGCAATAAAATATATAGTGTTAGGTCTGTATTTTTTAAATTAACCAGCCTGTATGGTTGAAAATAATTCATTCAGAATGTTTTTTGATAAAATGTATATAAAAGGGCAATATGTAGACTTTCTAGGTTTGAGACATCCTGTCCATAAAAGTTTGTATGTATAAATAAGTGCTTCAAATAAAATAAAAAGAGTTCTTCAATGTTTATTGCGTACAATTTAAAAGAAAATGGTAAAACCTTATTCTTCTACAAAATGGCAAATGAGCCGCTTCAATCAGTCCAAACTAGGGTTAATTGGGTAGGCCCCCTAACATTGTTAGTTTAGGGCCCCCAAAGCTAACGATCCACCCCTGCGTTTCAATACTTTAACTTTATTTATCCTCAGTATTTGTTTCGTCCAAAACCAAACTGGTCCACTCTTCATTTTCATTTTATCCTCTTACGATAAACATTGTTTTTTACATAGAAAGTTTTTATTTTATTTGTGTACAAGTTTAAGGTTTTCATAAAAAATTCTTCACATAATTATGAACAAAAAAGTATTTAAATAAAAAAAGAGAAAGAAGGGCCTAATTGTTGATTGCTGATAAACGCGATCCCAGCTTTAAACAAAAATATCGTACTAACCACCTCTGCTTCAATAATATGTGTTACAAATACAAATTTGAATCTGCTATTATCAATCTTTTTTCTAAGAATACTTCATAAATTTATTTTAATGTGTTTTGACATTAAACAAAACAACAAACAAAATATGCTCCGTTACATGAATTCTTCGTCTATCAGAGACCATGTCTTCCATTTTATAACTTCAAGAATTTTGTCATGACGAAGGAAGTATTGATCACTCTTAATTGACTACTAACTTAATTGACTAAGTTAAATCAACAGAAAAACTTTATTAATCTAAATTTTCTATACCCTTCACTGAAGTATCCCACCTCTGCTACAGTCCAAGTATTCAGTTCAAAAATATTAAAGTTAGAATCCTCAAATTCCCACAGAGTTAGTATATTTTACCCAACCGGTTCGATTAGCACTAATCAAATACTAGTTCCATGTGATATCAAAGAAAAATCCAGAAGTATTTAGGTTATCATCCAGATTAAACCATCATCACAAACCAAAACTGTCCCAATACCTTTCATAGACTTTCATTTTAGCTAATAGTAGTTTGATGAAGAGGAACAAAGAGCATGAGTATATGTGCATTAAAGTCAGTATTACACACCATTAAATTATTTTTTGCTGTTTTTGAAAAGATTACAATTCACTGATTAATATTCACACAACTGTTTGTAGTGTTTACATAATAACACATAATTCCCACTACATTGTGCTCCCTATTTACATTAAGAATGCAAGGGCAGTACGTTTTCTTTTTAATATATTGCGAGTCGCATGTTTCTTGTTAGTCTTCATGAAACTCCACTCTTCGTTAAAGTGAGAGTCTTCAATCTGTATATACTGACACTATATTTCAAAGCACGAAGAGAAAGTAAGACAACAATTTTGATGGCCTACATAATTCTATAATGATTATCTTCCCTAGTTTCATTTTTAATTTTTTTTTTTTTTCAAAAAGAGGCCCCTTCTTTTAGACGAATCCTTCTACTTACATCTAATATTTCATAGTAATGCTTTATTCTACGGTACCATAATTAAACCAACGAATTACAAAATCAGACTAAATTCTTCAACTTCCTCTACATACTTGCTTCTTCACCAGGCCACTTTACTTTCACACTCTCAAAATATATTCTCGAACCCTCCTGCAATTGAAATTACGCAAGATGGAAAACCGGTGAGGCAATTTTCTATAACTTGCTTTCGGTATTACCGCTGTAAATTGTACGCTTGTCCGCCCGCACCGACGGTGTTCCCGGTCAATCGGGGGCTAATGGGGCTATTTTCCAGGTGAGGGGGAGAGGGGCAACGACAGGAATGAGAGGTGGTAACGTGGTCCAGACGTCCTTCAACCAACCAACAATGAATACGTCTGCAACCCAACCAGGAATCTACGGCCAACAACAACAGCAGCAGCAGCAGCAACAACAACAACAGCAGCAGCAGCCTCAACCAAATCCGTTCGGAACTCAGCAGGGGACCGCGTTCACGGGGCAAGGTGGCAATCAACAGTTCGGTATAGGGACATCGACTAGTTCACGCCTGCAGCACAAGGGGGTACCTCAGGTGATACCAAACGTCGGAATGGGAATGGGAACAGGCATGGGTATGGGAATGGGATTGGGACAGACAATGCAAATGGGCCAGCAGCAACAACAACAGCAGCAGCAAAACGCCGGGGCGGGGGCCCCCAATCTGATGCAGAAGCTGAACGAGATCACGGCACCCGGTGGTGATATACTGTCGAAAGGCAAAGAACTAATTTTTATGAAATTCGGACTTGGCGGAAAATAACCACACACTGTTTCGTTGTTCTTGTGTTAAACTTAAAAATCGGGCTGTTTTTGGAACCGCTTATACTCTCATATACATACAGCTTTAAGCATACATACATATAGGTATAATCTAACCGACTGACGACAAGCGCGATGCAGAAGGTATCTTTGCGTTTCGATTCTAAAAAAAAAAGAAATGGAAAGGAAATCATATTCTAAACAGATACTCTTCAGTTGTTTTAAATCAGTCAATAAAATTGATGATGCAAAGATCATCATCTTTTTGCTGTTTCAGTTTGTAAATACCAGCGATGTGTTTATATGTATATGACTTAACAGTTAGTAACTTTATTTTTTCAGCTATTGACGTATAGGAAACTTGAGGAAAAAAATCAATAAACGAAGTGTTCATGTGTGTTACAGTTTAGCAATGCCTATATATATTTTACAGCAGCTATTTATATACATACTTACAAATATGTAGCCTCACACAATAAGAACATGAAATCGAGTAAATTACGCCCATTTTCCGCCGAACTGCTACTTTAAAACAATTAATAATAATAATAATAAGCAATGCGTATAATGGGTTTTTCTATATGCAATCATATCTATATCTAGGCATCTATGTACGTGTAATATTTCAGTATTATGAAACACTCGTGAAGATAATACATATTTGATTAAATTTTTGAGTACAAATTCGACCAATCAAGACGATACGTCTAGGTTAGTTTACTTAGTTAGCGAACTGTGTAACTCAAAAAAAAAGGCTTGTTATACCATTAAATGTGTACGTGGATTTTTATGAGGATTTTCGGATGAGCGCACAGTCGTGTGCCGCCCCCGAAAATCCGGATCACAAGACTTAATCGTAGGTTTCAAAAACAGCTGAACACGGCACAACTGTATATATGAAAAAACTCGCTGTTGCGGTCTGTTTGTTCCTAGATACGTGACACTAAGCTTTGTTACTAAATCAATTTACAAACTGACAATATACATACACTCATCAAATATTTTCATTCAGTACGTATAGAATGAGAAATCTACTGGTACAGCTATATTTCGGACATCCTGTATATTCTGAGTAAACAGGAACTACTTTTATGTTCACATAAGTCTTCGAGACGATTAATTAAATTTTATAAGTAATTTAAAGACAATAAATATTAAAAAAAAAAAACATCGAAATTTTTTAAATGTTCCAAGAAATATTGTCGGGTGTCTGGGAACAAACCGACCAGAATTTGTTGTGCCTTCTCCTTTTTAACGCACAGCTAGAGTTCTCTTTAAGCTTGTTGACAGAGAAAAGTATTTGTTGTTTCCGTTGTCGTCATCTCCCGCATTATCCATCAACTCTGTTGTCAAAGAAAAATTAGGTTCCGTAAGACATCCCGTTGTGTTTTGTGTTTGTAATTTTATCGTGCGCGTGCACGTTTTTGTATGAATCATTATTGCTATTGTTGGACTGTTGATTCTGATGTTTTCGTTAAATGTTGAAAGAAGTCTAGCGTAGGCACCTTGTTCTGTTTGTTTTTTGTACAAATTCTAACAAGTAAGATAATTAAATAATATAAGTGTTGACTAACCCTATGGCGCGGGGTTTTAAAGATTTTCCAACTTGCTCTGCACTACTTTAACATGAAATCAACATCGTGACGACATAGAAAACTATCAAGCGATTCCTAAAGCGTAAGTGCGAGCAAGGCCCTAAATTTTTATTAACTCGCGCGCCTTCCTATTGTATATAAATATCTACGCAAAGCTTCAAAATTAATCAGGTTTGTGACTGATATATTAAACTATCCGGTTCAGTAACGCACGCAATCATTTACAAAAATTGAATTCAAACATTGGCGTGATTCAAAAAAAAACCGCGTACATATCAGCCGAACAGACTGTCGAGAACAAAACAATTTTGTGCAATTATAAGACTTGACTTGTTTAAAAAAAAAGCCGCAGCAATATTGTGTTCACCCATTCACCGAGTTTTGCGTTTGTTAATTTTGATATAAAATTTTAGATTTCAGTTGATTAACGTCTGGAAGAAGCAAATGTGATAACCGCCTCGGGGCGGTTCATATAGTTTAGTAGTATCAGTCAGTTTTACAAGTTGGGGCATGAAAAGTTGGAAAAATAGTGATTTTGATTGTCCCAAGGTCACATATCATGAATGGACCTGGATGGTATCGCGACGGCTTGAGTGTTATTATTCTTCATGTATTATACACTGTACCAAACCAATGATAATAAATAATTTACAAGGTTACCATAATTTCATTCAAAATCCTTCATTCTTACCTACATATTTCTCTTTACCTTAGGAAAAATAAAATAGTGACACGTAGTTGTACATTTCCATTTATTTTTTTCTACTAATAATTTTTCAGTGGTCACTTTACAAAAAAATAAATGATAAGAAATTAAATCCATGTTGAATTTTCTACTGTCCGTAATTGTCGTTGTAAGTGAATCTGTACAGCAGACGACTTATGTTCTCTTATTTTTGTCAGAATAGAACCGTACCTAACTTTTCCGCTAATCGAATAGATTCGACCGAACAACAAATGCAATGCCAAAATATAATTGAAATCAGCATCGCTTGCATCCAACAATCCTTCAATAAAATCAATATCCTTTTTTCCGTTTTTTCCGTTGGAAAGTGAAAAATCGTATAAACGCTCGATGAAAAGGGAAATGACGGTAGGACCAAGTAATTCAACCCATTCTCCCAAAAGCTCGCTCACTCTAGCTCCAAATTTTCGAGGATTGTCCACAAAGTCGAGATAGGCGATGGTCAATTGCAACATCAAATATTCTTCCTTTAATTTACCTTGTTTCACAGTGGAAATCCAGAATTCCATGAATTTTTCAATCACGTCTTTACCAAATTTGATTGCAACAGCTCTCACGCAGATGCAATAGATTAAGTTGTAGAGACGCGTGCGGGCTTTGTTGAGAGTGCAGTTTTTCTCCACGTAGTCTTCCAGAATGCTGAAGATCAATTCTAAAATGACCACTTTATTAGAACCCGTTGTGTAGAAAAGACACTTCAAATCAAAATCAGTTTTCCGAGTTTCGTTCGGAAAAATATCTTTAATCACAGCGATAAGACAATTTACATTCAATTCATCTACTTTATTTCGCACCGATGACAATAAAAGGAATTTCTTCGCCTGTATTTCTTTCTCCTTGCTGTTCGATAGTGTGGTGTAAGCCATCGAGAAATACTCAGAAAGGTACTTGCCAGGGATTTTCTGCAAATTTGTGAGGCAATGCGGAGTTTCTATGTCGTTTTCGTCGATTATTTTGACGATGTCCTTCAACAAGCTCCAAAATTCTTCGCATGGGTTTGCAGTAAAACATCGAAAAGTGTTTTTAAAAATCGCCTTCTTCAACGAAGGATGTTTTTCATTTTCGCCAGAGTTCTTCAAAAAGATGCACACCGTCGATTTAGGGAAAACTCTCGCGGTGATATTCACCGCATGTTTCCGAACAGACACAGCAGAATTGTAGAGCGAATCCAAAAAGGAATCCAGCTTCGATTCTGGAGTGTGGCTCGTCACCTGATATAAAGATTTGGACGCGTATTTCATGTAATCGCCGACGCAAAATTCCAAAAGAATAGGCAAACATGACGCGGGATCATCCAAATTTGCAAGACCATCAACAATAGCTTCCAGTGTAAAAACGAAGTTTTTTTTGATGTTTTTAAAATCGACTTTTTCTTCAGGAAGTGGGACGAAAGGTCTAGCGGCTTCGAAGTATTCCTCTTTCGCAGCTAAGTAAGATAATGATATAGCGGCAAATTTTGATACTGTAGTATCATCATCGTGCAGAGCCTTCAATGAAAAGTTGACAATTTTTTCTGAAATCCTCGGCAGCATTAGCACTAAACTTAATATTTGGGGTAATCTATACATGAGCACTTGTATTATCTGTGGCGTGAGTACTTTGTCTAAATTTTCCAGTAGTTTATCTGGCCTCTTCTGGAGATACCAAATAACCATATCTTCATTGCACACCTTTTTATAGTTATCCCAGAACATTTGGTCGCCCATGCCCTGATCTTCAAACTTCACATAATATATCAAAACAACCTCAGGATTATAGTTTTTCTCCTTTGTTAATTGTGATTTAATAACTTCCATCAAGAACGGAAACTGGGGAATCGTGATTCTGTTTCTAGGGTGTTGGTTATTATGGCAGGCTATCATCGCTAAAAGCATACAACTCCAGTTTTCCAATTCGTCACCTGTATAAAGCTTTGGAAGCAATCGTGCGAAATACTCGAAGCACATCTTTTCCCTTTTCTGTATATTCCTATTCAAAAACACTCCAAAAGAGCCTTCCGTGTCTATGAGGTGCACCAGGAAAGACTCCATGAATTCCTCACAGGACAAATTGTTTTCCATCAAGTAGAACAAGTACCTCAACATTAATTTTGTGTCAAAGTAATTAAATCTATTAACGGTCATTTTTTTGCAAATGTTGAGTAATTCGTTAATGTAAGTCCAATGTTCGCCAGTGAGTTTCTCTAGTTTAGGCCATCTCTGAAGACTTATCATGAATTCACTGAGGGCGACATTGTCATTTCTATGTCTCGAACGCACATATTTCAAAACTTCCAGAAGTGCCTCGCTGTCTCGATTTATCATACAAGTTTGATTCAGTTGCACGAGTAAATTGCTTCGTTTGTAAACATCCGACGTGAATTTTATACGCTCCTGCAAAAAAGGAATGGCCTTTTTTGGTGAGTACAAGTAAATCAAATTTTCATCATCCGGTACTTTCTTATCGAGGATAATTTCCCTTTCCTGCATTGGCATAAATTCGATTATCTCTTGGGGTGTATCTATGCCCAAAAGATCTTGAATGCTTTTACCGAAGACCTCCTCAAAAGAACCGCTTAAGACTTCGTACTGCTTATTTTTTGGAATGTAGCCGATAAAAGTCTTCAAACTACAAAATGAATATTTGATAATGAAACTAGTAGCCGTATTTGGAAACAGTTGCAAAATGATACGGCGTAAGTCACCCTCATTCTTCTCTACAACTTTGTAGAGTTTTCTAAGGTTAAAAAGTTTTACGTCATAATCGAAAGTCGTCACAACATCCTTTCCGCTTTCGTATAATTTAGACGTCATGTGGCGTCCAAATTTCAACCTTAAATGGTACTTCTTGAACAATACCCAAAATTGTTGCTCATCTACTTTAGCCAAGTACTTCAGAACTTGGGGATACTTGGTAGAAAAATTGAAACTTTCACCGTGTGCTTGATATATTACACCGAAATAATAGCTCAAAAATTCTCGGTTTCTTTTAACTATCGTTAATAATTGTCTGCTGGTTAAATTTATTTTATATGCGAGCACAGTTGATTTTATCAAATCTATGCTGCAGGCAGGTAACATTCCTTTGGCAACAGACAATCCATATTTATCTTCGATGGCATGGAAGTATTCATCGGCCAATTCCTCGTTCCTTAAATTCGTCGATAATCTCGTGATGATTTTTGTTCGCGTGCTGAACGACGTCTGAGGAAATATTTGGTCGACCAACATCTGCGAATCGATTTTGCTGAAGACCACTTCGAAGAGCTTCCAACATTTCAAGACTTTTGCGATTAGCATCGGATTTCCACCTTTCAAAATTTCCAACAAAACATCGTATCTCTTAAAACGAATCAAGATCTCCACTTTTAGGATGCTTTCGAATTTCGTCCTCGGTTTTATGGCTTCTATTAAGGTGTCCAAATCTGCCGCATCTCGTCGGATGACATCTATCAGTTCATTGAAGTTACGTTTTGTCTCTTGCAAGTTGTTACCTTGCAATGTATGAAATCGTTCAACTAATTCGTCCATTTTTACTCTCGTCTGCAACAAAAAACGATTTAGATAGAATGCAAGTGTTGGGATGTTTAGGGAAATTGGTAACATTGACGTGACCTCAATTAGCCTTATTCGTATTCGTTATTTTATTATTATAATATGCCAACCAATAAACAGAACAATTCAAAACTTACTCATCACTGTTAAGATAACTTATCGCTGTAGTGGATGCTTGTCCCCAGAAAATAACATATTCGATAACATTAATTATCGCAGGTGATCTAACCACGAATAAGTTAAAAGATTTGCAACAAATTTAAATATGTATTTATCTCTCCGGTGAAATTCAATTTATATAGGTTTAAACAAAGACAAGCAAGACAAAGAGACTATTCAGATTGAATTAATTGATTAAAAATAACAACACGCAAAACACGATAAAGTAGAAAAGTTACAGGGCAAAAATGCTGCTATATGTATTTGTATAGACAAATTCGAAAGCGAAATATTCAAATCGGTTACTCTGAAGAGACCTTGATGATTATAAATGAAATAGTAAACGCAATTGTAAACGAATCTTCTCTAAGTTTTTACTTACGTACCAGTAGCTACAATCACAGGTCTCTGACTACGTTTCGGCACAGATAAAAAAATTGATAATTTGCTTACGTAAACCAGTGACTACCAATCTGTATGCTGCACGTAGAATTTAACTGAGTGAACAAGATTTTTTTTAACAAATTTCGCATTTCTATATATTACTCTTCAAAAATGTTGAACAATTAAGTTTTCTAATATTAATGTTTATGACATTTACACATGAGAGCTAAAAATGAGGTAACGAACTACTTAAGTGTCAAATACCGCCAGGAAGAGAATTTGAATCTTGCCTTTGTGGTGCATCTTTACAGACAATGAAGTCTTTATTTTTATAACTTTAAGGCGCATTCTCACGATTCGATTTTAGTTGATCAACTTTAGTGGATCAATTAAAATCGCTCAAGTTTTTGGTTCACACATTAAACACATTTCAAGCATAAAAATTGAATCGACCACTAAAATAAAATGGCGCCAACTAGAGCAGTTGTCCGTGCAGGTGTAGAAGATATTACTGGCTTACTGATTCAAGAATTAAGGAAAATTATCTTAGGATGAGGTAGACAACATAAAAATCGCCGTTTCTGGTTACGCAATTGGATTAAAAGAAGAAATCAGTATGGTGTTTCAGACTCTCTTACGAGAACTCGCTGTGGAGGATCTTTATTTTTATAACTGTCCAGTCTATGGTTTCAAAGACAGTCAGGATTATGATACAGTTCTACAAATTTTAACATGGTACATTCTGACCATTTTAAACTCATTTTGCCTTATTACAAACTAAAACTGTAACTGTAACCTCAAAAAAAATAAAAATAATAAGCAGACTGCAGAATGCAACAATCGAATGATTCAAGTTGCCTGTCAAATGTTCACACGCTTCAAACGTATGTCAACTCGTCTTAAAAATAATGGATGATTCATAACTTGAACGATAAAGTTTGAATGAATCAATCTTTTGTGGAATCAACTTAAGTTGACCGATAAAAGTGGAAACATATGTTTTCACAGAAATTTTCATTCGATTTTAGTTGATCCACTAAAGTTGATCAACTAAAATCGAATCGTGAGAATGTGCCTTTACAGTGCACGTTTTAAATGAATCGGTTTGCTTTGCACTATCATCATGACAGCTAGTAAAATATTAGGGAATTTCTGAAGCATAAGTAACTTACATGTAAAAACAGAAAAACTAAAACACCTTCAATATAAAATTTATTCAATAATTTCTCTAAACCAATTAACTAATGTGGTTACAGCCCAAAGTTCCTTAAAAACCAATGCAAGTGAATCTGAACAGCAGTTGATTCGTTCTTACGCAATTTCTGAAGAATAGAATCGAACTGATATTTTATGTTATTACTAGGAACTATTCCAAATAACACGTTCAGCATCAAAATGTTGTTAAATTCATCCTCATTTGCTTGCAGCAAACCGTCAATGAAATCTCTCTGTCTATCATCGTCAGCATAACTGACAAGGACTTCTTTTAAGAAATCCACTGCTTCTTCGATGAACATAGAGGTAATGCTTGGACCGTGCAATCTGATCCATTCCTCCAAAACTGCACTTACTCTAATCCCGTACTCTCGATATTTGGCCTCAGAAGGACAAAGCAAGTAAGCGTTGGTTAGCTGTAATAGTAAATATTCCTCCAAATATACGCCATTTTTTATTTCGGAGGTCCAAAATTGTAAGAACTTTTCTACTGGAAGATTATCTGACTTAATTTTAATCGCTCTGAGACAGAAATTACGGATGACGTCGTACACGTTTTTTCGAAGTTTACCTATGGCATAATCACCCCAATATTTCTCAACGTAAGTCTTTAAGACATCCAGAATTTCATTCAATATATCCATCTGTTTTTCGCCCGTCTTGTAAAAAACAGACTTTAAATAAAAATCATTTTCAGCGCCATTCGGCTGAAGCAAAGTGTCCCTAATAGCGTATTTCAAGAAAGAAACGTCTAATTTATCGATTAAATTATTGGCTACTGCTGTTAACAAATCGTACTTCTTCGCACATATTTCCTTGTTGCTATTGTTAACCAAGATTTCGTACACAATTTGCACGTATTCAGGTTGATATTCTGGAGGAATCTTGCCCAGGTTAACAAGGCAGATAAAGGCTTCTTCGTCGTCTTGGTCAATTATTTTTATGTTATTCTTCAACAAATCCCAAAGTTTTTTACTGGGATTTGCAGAGAAATAGCACAGCGTATTTTTAAATGTTATCTTCTGCAACGATACGTGCTTATCTCCCTCGCCGGAAGCTTTTAAGAAATTGTAAACTCGTTCCTTCGTTTGCAAGCGCGTGGTGAGGTCAACGGCATGTTTTCTCACGGATACTGCTGAATGGTAAAGAGAATCCAAGAAATCGTCAAGTTTCGACTCTGGAATTCGGTTTGTGATGCGGTAAACACAGCCCAATGCGTACTTCATATAATCTCCAATGCAGAACTTCAGAAGCAACGGCAAACATGAGACGGGATGGTTGAAGTTTGATAAGCCGTTAACTAAGGCTTCCTGAACAGACACGTAATTTTCAGACATGGTGTTTAAGTCAATTTTACCGTCAGGGGGTGGTAGAAATTTCTCGGTGATTTCGAAATATTCGTCTTCTTTTATTAGGTACGACAAGGATCTGGCAGAAAACTTTGCAACTTTAAGATTTTCATGATGGATCCCTCCCAAAGTGAAGCTGACGATTTTCTGTGAAATGTCGTTAAATGGAAGCATAGATATTGAACCGAATAATTTGGGAAGCTTCAATTTGATGCTAGCAGTCGATAGGGGTACTAAAATGTCATCGATATGTTCCAGTACCTTCCTTGGTTTGCTCTGCAAATACCAAATCACAATGTCTGCATCGCAAGTTCTTTGAAAATTTTCCCAGTATAGCTGATCGTAGATGTCATTATATTCAAATTTCAAGCAGTATTTAATCACCGTATCTGCGTTGTAATATTCTATACTGGCGAGCTGAATTTTAACGGCCGACATGAGTTCGGAATATCCGGAAATAATGATTTTGTTCTTTGGGCATCGTACGTTGAAGCGAACTATGGCTGCTAAAAGAGAACAGCTTAATGTTATGAAATCTTCACCTTGGTACATCTCAGGAAGCAATTGCGCAATGCGTTCGTAATAAAATTTTTCGCATTCGACATCATCAAATTGTGATTCGAAATATCCACCCTCTTCTTTAAGGTACTTCAAAAACGTCCTCATAAATTCATCGCAGGACAATTTGTTTTTTACCGCGTAATGAAGGTATTTCCTCATCAAATAAGGTCCGTAAAAATACATCTTGTAATTAGGCATTACAAGTTTCAATAATTCATAGATTAAAGTCCAGTGTTCACCGTTCAAATTTTTCATGTCATTCCACTCGCACAAATTTATCAAAAAATTCATGAGGATACTTTTGTCGTTTTTGTGCCTCAAGCGCATGTACTTGAGGACCTCCAATAGACCCTTAGAGTCTTTGTTAAATTGACAGGTCTTACACAATAGCACAACTAATTCACTGCGTTTACTAATATTCGACGTGTACTTAATCCTCTCGCGTAGTAAAGGAATTGATTTCTTGGTTGGGTACATGTAGATCAGATTTTCGTCTTGCTCAAGTTTTTTGTCGACGAAAACTTCTCGTTCTTGATCTGGGATAAGTTGCAATATATTGTTGGGGATATCCTCCGTAAGAAACTCGTAGATATTTTTTCCATACCTCTCTTTAAAGCAATCGTTCACTAGAACATACTTCTTATTTTCAGGTAAATATCCAATGAAAGTCTTCAAATAATAACCGGCGGATTCAATAAGGAAAATATCAAATTCTTTTGAGAATAATTCCAAAATAAATTTACGTAAAGCAATGTCGTTTTTCCTAATAATTTTATATATTTTTACGAGTTTGAAAATCCCGCACTTGTAATCGAAAGGCGTCAAAAATTCCTTTCCGCTTTCATAAAGTTTGAGAGTCATGCGGTTGCCGAATTTTACCTTCAAGAAGTGATACTTTTTGAATAATTTCCAAAATAATTGATCATCAATCTTAGCCACATATCTCAGAACTTCCGGATATTTACCAGAAAAATCTTCGCCGTATGTTTGATGCAACACATCCAAATAATATCGTAAAAATTCATAATCTCTTTTAACTATCCTCAGTAACTGTCTACTGGATAAAACTGTTTTATAACTGGACACAGTTGACTTGATCAAATCCAAGCTGCACCCTGGTAATAACCCTTTAGCTACGAACAAACCGTATTTATTTTCGATGGCATGAAAATAACTATCGGCTAATTCTTCGTTCTTCAAATTCAAAGATATCTTCGTGATAATTTTCATTCGTGTGCTGAACGATGTATGAGGAAGAATTTGATCGACCAACGTCTGCGCATCGATTTTGTTGAAGATCACCTCGAAAAACTTCCAGCATTTTAAGACTTTCCCGATCAGCATTGAATTTCCACTTTTTAGAACGTCTAATAGTGCGTCATATTTCTTAAGATGGATCAAAATATCGACTTTCAAAGCGCTTTCGAATTTAGTCTTCGGATTTATGGTTGCAATTAGGGAATTCAAATCTGCTTCGCGAGTTACATCTCGTTCGATAGCTTCCAGTAATTCATTAAAGTTGTGTTTTACTTCACGCAGGTTGTTGCCCTGCAGCGAATGGAATCGTGTAACAAGTTCATCCATCTTTTCCATAATCTACAGCAAAGAAAAACAAATATTACAGTTGAACAGTTCAAAATTGCTAATACTCATAACGCTTGTTTTAGTTCAAGAAACGATTTTTTTGTCCATATTATTTATGCAGAATGTCACAGAAATATTATCAAGGATTCGCTTTATAACTAAACATATTTCATCTGTTAATTCAAAACACGATAAGAGAAATAAAAACATTTTTTACTAAGGCGAATACTGAAGAAAATAGTCGCTCCCATTCATAATGAATCAATCACTTGACTTCCCCAATAAGCCCAGAAAATTAAAAGTAATAAGAGAGAATTAACAAATAAAGCGAAATCGAGAAATCTGCAAATGAATATGACACAAATTTTCAATATAAATGAAACTAACTTATGAAGAATTTTTAGTTAGATAAGACAAGAAGGTGTTTCTTTTATAAAATAAGTAAATCCATAGCGAAGATTATTCTACTGACGAATCGGGCAAAAGAAGAAGAGAAGACGATAAAGATGATGATGAACCTTTTCCCAGAAGTAAAAAAAACGGGAGATCACCAACCAATAAAAGCAGTGAAGAAAAACTGGATAAGCTGTTAAAACTGATGCAGGATATGAATGCGGAAATGACATGAACAAGGACATGAAACAAATTGGAAAAGAACACAAGGAATTTTGGGGGGGGAATAAAGTTATTAAAGAAAGATAACGAAGATCTAAAAGACAAGTATATGGAAGTGAAGAAGCAGAACGAGGAAATGAAGGAAGAATTATACTTCATAAAAAGGAGTATGGAAAGGATGGAGAGAGATAACAGAGAGAAAAACATAGTAACGTCGGGACTCGAAGTGAATACTACAGATGTAAATACACCTCAGTAAGTGATAAACAATATGATAGAGAAGTACCTACAAGTTAAAACCCAGATACAAAGGGGGCGTAAATTGCCCCAGAAAGTGTGGTTAGTTGAACTAAACAGCATTAATGAAAAGGAATTAATTATACAGAACAAACATAAACTCAGAAGCGTAAAGGATGAGCGTATTTATATAAACCATGACTTAACGAAATCAGAAAGGGAAATGCAAAAACATCTTGGAGAAAGGGTCGAGGAAGAAAGAAAAGCCGGGGAAAATGTAAGAATTAGATTCAGCAAATTAATAGTCGCAGGGGAAGAGTGGAAATGGAACAAGGTAACAGGAAAATTGGAAAAGACAAAAAACTAATTGTACAACGGACGGATGAACAAAAAGGTAGCGACCAGGCAATGACTAGGAAAACAAAGAAGCAGTGTAGTGTGGACACAACGACGAGATTGAAAGGATTGATCAGTGGAAGAGAAAATAAAATCACAAGCAATAAAGAAACGTACAGCACGAAAATGGCTCAATTGCACAGCAGAAAATTGTTAAGTGCAGGAAATGGTTCTTATAGAAATAACGATCCGGATATAAATCATGGAAATGGTATGAAAAGCTAAAACAAAAACACGGAAGTAGATGACAAGATTTGGAAAATTGGAACATGGAACGTCAGAAGTCTAAGCGAATTTAGATATTTTAGGAATGACTGAACCGAAAATGAAAGATAAAGGGGAAAAATTGTTAGATGGTGGACACATGTTAATATACTCTAGAGTAGATCACGGACAAAGAGCAAGAGAGGATGTAAAATGTATAATCAAACAGCAAAACCAGAAATATGTACGAAGTTGGAACGGAATCACTGAAAGAATATTAAAGGTTGAACTAGAAACAGGAAAGCAAAATAAAACGACAATAATAGTGGTGTATGGGCCATCAGAAAATAAAAGAACCGGGTTAGAAGAGAACTTCTGGGAATATTTGACAGAAGCAACAGAAGAAATATCAGGTAGATTAATAATAAAAGGCGACTTAAACGCAAGAGTTGGGAAAGCAAATACAGAGACTGGAGAAACAATAGGGATACATGGAGAGGAAATCAAAAATAATAACGGTAAGAGACTGATTGATTTTTGCTTATTGAACAACCTCATAACTAACACGTTCTTTACACATAAAAATATACATAAATACACCAGAGAAGCAATTAGTAGGGGCGAAAAATCAATAATAGATTTCATAATAATAAATAAGAATTACAAAAAAGAAGTAAGTGATACAAGAGTAAGAAGAGGAGCAGAATTAAACACAGACCATTATCTCGTAATGGCGAAAATTAAAATTAGAACGGAAAATAATACGAGCATACAAGCTAAGGCAAAAGAAAATTGCAGAAAGATTTACAGAAAACATGGAAAAAGAAATGACAATAATCGAAAGAAACATAAAAGACTATACTGTAGAAAAATCATGGTTAACTATTAAAGAAACAATACTAAAAACTGCAAGGTCAATATGCGGAACAACCACAATAGATAAAAACAAAAAGCAAACGAAATGGTGGAGTGATAAAATAAAGTAAAGATAAGGAAGATTAAATGGGTAAACTACCTAAGAAAGAGAGGCAACGAAAACTACAGAGAATTAGTGAAAGAATCAAAGCAAAAGACGTGGGATGAATTTGGAGAAAAAATGGAACAGGACAACAAAGGAAACCAGACATTATTCTACAAAGAACAATAGAGGTGCAGATATATAAAATCAAAAGAAGGGAAAACATTAACGGAGGATAAGCATATAAGAGCACGCTGGAAAGAGTATTTTGAAGAGCTGCTGAATGCAAATTTTAATGAAATGGAAAGAGGAGGAAGTAGAAATAACAGTGTAATCCGGGAATTAGAGTACGAATTCACAAAAGACGAGGTCATAGGCGCAATAAAGATACTGAGAAGAGGCAAGGTAGCAGGTCATGACGGGATAACCTCCGAAATGATCCTCAACGTAGGAAACATCGGGTTAGAAGTACTAATTCATCTACTTAACAAGATCTTGAAAGCAGGTGTGATACCGGAAGACTGGGAACGGGGTATAATAATCTTATAATACACAAGAAGGATAATAACAGGAACTGCAATAATTACCGAGGTATAACACTGCTAAGCAATATATCTAAGGTTTATGAAAGGCTACTAGAGAATATATTAAAAGTAATTACAGAGGCACAGTTAGAATAGTCACAGAGTAGATTCAGGAAAGGAAGAGGAACGCAAGACCATATTGTTACAATAAAACAAATGATGGAGAAAAGCAATAACAAAAATATATATCTAGCCTTCATAGACCTCGAGAAAGCATTCGAATGGTTGCTCACATCCATAGTGAACCAATCACTTGACTTCCCCAATAAACCCAGAAAATTAGAAGTAATAAGAAAGAAGTAACAAATAAAACGAAATCGAGAAATCTGCAAATGAATGTGGCACAAATTTTCAATTAAATTAAACTAATTTATGAAGAATTTTTAGTTAGATAAGACAAGAAGGTTTTTCTTTTATAAAATAAATTTAAGTAAATCATGTTTTAATATCTAAATCTTTTTCATTCCTAAAATACGAATCGATACACCTGAAGATCAATTAATTTTTGTACTGTTCTTTTAATGCTAACTTTAGGTATTAATTCTTTATATTTAACAAACACATATTCTTCTAAATTTACACTAAGGTTTTATTCTAAACTAAATAAAATTAGTGTGAAATGTAGTAATTCTCAAATCATTTTAAAACTACTCTTCCTTATTTCTGAAAAGCATGTATTGTTTTATATTATTATCTAAAATAATAAAGATATTCAAAAAAAACAACAAATCTTTTAATAAATATTTGCAACGTAAAAATTATATTTTTATCAAAAAAGAAATAAAATAATGACATATACCTGATAAATTAGATTAAAATAAACAATAAATAAAGTTTACAATTAAAATGAAACACAGTAAAGTTGAATAACTTTAATTTATTATATCTAAATATGATCACAATATTTATGTTCTTAAATGTTTATCCCATTCTTCTCGGCAAAATACTTTATTCATCTTTTACGTTCCGTAATTGTCTGTGTAAGTAAACCTGAACCACAGATGAATTATGTTGTCTTAGTTTAATCAGAACAGAAGAGTATTGCGCTTTTATTTCTTTCCAATAAACTCGGCTAAACAACAACTTCATCGTGACGATATAGTTGAAATCAGTATCGTTCGCATGCAAAAATCCATCAACAAATTCAAATTCCTTTTTTCCGTCAGACTCCCTATCGAAAAAGTCAACCAAAAAATCATTTAATCGCTCTGTGAATATGGAAACGACGCCTGAACCGTGTAATCCTACCCATTCCTCCAAAACCTCGCTCAGTTTTGCTCCATATTTTCGCGAATTGCCATCAGAATGAAAATCGAGATAGGCGTTAGTCAATTGCAATAGCAAATACTCCTCCAGTAATTTACCTTGTTTCACTATAGCAGTCCAGAAAACTATGAATTTTTCAATCAGGTCTTTACCAAATTTGAGTGTAACAGCTCTTTCGCAGATAGCGTAGATTATGTTGTAAAGAACAGTTCGAGCTTCTTTGATAGTGCAGTCTTTATTCAGGTAATCTTTCAGAATATTAAAAATCAAATCCAACACGAGCGCACTATTAGATCCACTTGTGTAGAAAAGGCACTTCAAATAAAAATCGCTCTCCTGGACATCGTTTGGAAATGTATCTTTAATCACAGTAAGGAGACTGTTTGCATTCAATTCACTTACTTCATTTCGCACCGATGCCAATAAATCATACTTCTTCGCTTGTATTTCTTTCTCTCTGTTGTTCGATAGTATTGTATATGCCATCAAGAAATACTCGGAAATGTACTTGCCGGGAATTTTGTACAAGTTTATGAGGGAACCCAGAGTTTCTCTGTCGTTCTCGTCGATTATTTTGACGTTGTCCTTCAACAAATTCCAGATTTCTTCGCTAGGGTTTGCAACGAAGTACTCCAAGGTGCTTTTAAAAATCGCTTTCCTAATCGAAGGGTGCTTATCATTCTGGCCGGAATCCTTCAAAAAGGCATACACCGTCGATTTTGGAGAAATTCTCGCAGTGATGGTGACCGCATGCTTCCGAACAGACACCGCGGAATTGTATAGCGAATTCAAAAAGAGTTCCAGCTTTGATTCTGGAGTGTGGCTCGTCACGTGATATAAAGATTTGGACGCGTACTTCATGTAGTCGCTGACACAAAATTCCAAAAGAATTGGTAAACATGTTGCGGGATCATCCAAATTTGCAAGACCATCGACGATAGCTTCTTGTGTAAAGACCAAGTTTTCTTTGACGAGTTTGAAATCCATTTTACTCTCCGAAAGTGGGACAAAAGGTCTTGCGGTTTTGAAATATTCCTCTTTCGCGACTAAGTAAGACAGTGACGTAGCGGCAAATTTTGATACTGCAGCGTTATCATCGTGTAAAGCCTTCAGTGAGAAACTGACAACTTTTTCTGAAATACTCGGCAGCAACGATACTAAATTTAATATTTTATGTAATTTATGTATGAGTAGTTTTATTATCTGTGACGTCAATATTTTATCCAAATGTTCCAAAATTTTATTTGGTCTCTTCTGGAGATACCAAATAATCATATCAGCATTACACAACTTTTTATAGTTATCCCAAAATATTTGATCGCCCGTGCCATCATCCTCAAACTTCAGATAATATGTCAAAACTGTTTCAGAATTTAAGAAATCTTCTTTAGTTATTTGCGATTTAACCGCGTCCATTAAGAGGGGGTACTGGGAAATAATGACTCTATTCCTCGGGTTTTGGTTATTGTAGTTGGCTATCGTCGCTAGAAGCCTACAACTCAAATTTTCAAATCTGTCACCTGCATAAAGTTTTGGAAGCAAACGCGCGAAATATTCGTAACTGATCTTTTCCCATTTCGGTAAATTGCGATAGTAAAACACTCTAAAAGTGCACACCTTGTCTACGAGATGCACCAGGAAAAATTCCATGAATTCGTCATAGGACAAATTATTCTCCACCAAATACAACAAGTATTTCAATATTAAATTTATGTCACAAGAATCGAGTGTATTACGCGGCATTCTTCTGCAGACGGTGAGTAATTCGTTGATGTAAGTCCAGTGTTCGCCGGTGAGTTTCTCTAATTTAGGCCATTCCTCAAGACTTACCAAGAATGCACAGAGAGCGAGATTGTCGTTTCTATGCCTTGAATGCACATACTTCAAAACTTCCAAAAGTGCCTCGCTGTCTCGGTTTAACACACAAGTTTTATTCAGTTGCACGAGTAAATTACTTCGTTTAAGAATGTTTGACGTGAATTTAATACGTTCCTTCAAAAGAGGAATCGCCTTTTTTGGTGAGTATATGTAAATCAAATTTTCATCTCTTGACACTATTTTATCGAGGATAATTTCCCTTTCCTGCACAGGCATAAATTGCAATATGTCTTGGGGTGTCTTCAAGGACAAGAGTTCGTAGATACTTTTACTGTAGACCTTCTCGAAGCAATCGTTTAAGACTTCGTACCTTTTATGTTTGGGAAAGTTGTTAATCAAAGTCTTCAAACAAGAATTGGAATATTCAGCGGCGAAATAATTAACCCTCTTTGGCAATAGTTGCAAAAGAAAACGGCGTAATTCACCTTCATTCCTTCCAATAACTTTGTAGAGTTTTCTAAAGTTGAAAAGATTTTGTTTGTAATCAGATATCGTCACGACATCCTTTCCGCTTTCATATAATCTAGGCGTTACATGCCGTCCAAATTTCGACTTTAACTCGTATTTTTTGAACAGTTCCCAAAACACTTGCTCGTCTACGTTAGCCAAGTATTTTATAACTTGCGGATACTGTCTGGAAAAGTCGAAATATTTACCTTCTGCTTGATATATCACACCGAAATAATAACTTAAAAATTCCCGGTTTCTTTTAACAATCTTAAGTAACTGTCTGCTGGTTAAAATTAATTTGTAAGTTGCTACAGATGACCTGATCAAATCGAAGCTGCACGCAGGTAACATCTCTTTGGCCGCAGACAATCCATATTTATCTTCGATGGCGTGGAAGTATTCATCGGCCAATTCCTCGTTCCTTAAATTCGTCGATAATCTCGTAATGATTTTTGTCCGCGTGCTGAACGACGTCTGAGGAAATATTTCACCAACTAAAGTCTGCGAATCGATTTTGCTGAAGACCACTTCGAAGAGCTTCCAACATTTCAAGACTTTTGCGATTAGCATCGGATTTCCACCTTTCAATATTTTCAACAGGTCATCATATCTCTTAAAACGAATCAAGATCTCCACTTTTAGGACGCTTTCGAGCTTCGTCTTCGCTTCTATGGATGCTATTAAGGTGTTCAAATCTGTTTCGACTGGTACATCCCGTCGGATGACATCTATCAGCTCGTTGAGGTTACGCTTTGTTTCTTGCAAGTTGTTACCTTGCAGCGAATGAAATCGTGCAACTAACTCATCCATTTTTTCTCCCATCTGCGACAAAAACAGGACTTAGTATGAATGTATTTAAGACATCTATGTTAGTACTAGTTTACATTCAAACTTTCACCAAATTCCATGAGAATCTTATTTGAAACTCCATAGATCATTGGCTATGCTCGGGTACATCCATTAAACTTTAGGTGTCCATCACAATAACTGGGGCCACAAAACCACAAAAAGCTTTATTAATAATTCTTTTTTTTTGGAATTTATGTTTATAACTACAAATGTTATAAAACCGTAAACCATGGAAACAAATTAATGTTATACATTAACGTAAAACTGCACAAGCAATACCATTTGTCTAAATAAATTTTTTATAAAGATAGACCATGGAAGTGTAAACGTATATCGTAACCAAGCAGTTTTTGACGCCAGTGATACGTCAAGGTGTAAAACGTGGCAAATTAAACTTTGATTTTACTTAACTCCTCAAGAATTACACAATATTTAAATGTAAATAATAAATAATAATTTATTGTTACTGGACATCAAGTCATCATTTCATAAATTGTCAAATAAATAAATAAATTGCTGACTATCGACATGCAAAAAGTGGACAGATGCGGATATATGTAGTGGGAATGGGATAGACATGACAACTAACTAGAAGTGGTCATATGGGAATGAATGTGAGTGGGAATGATGAGGTGTAAGGTAAGGGAAAACTTACGACAATATTTCAAATATTAAAATTCCCAACAATGCTAAATTAATATCTTTTGACGTACAGAACTTATTTCCCAGCATTCCGCCGAAAGAAGTGGTAGATTAAGTGGATGAGCTGCTTTCAAAGAACAATACTAATTCTATAATAAAATATGATATTCTAGATTCCCTCACGACCTGTTTAAATCAAAATTACTTTGTATTTAATAATAATATTTACACTTCTAAAGAAGGATTAATTATGGGTAATCCCCTATGTCCATTATTAGCTGAAATGTTTATGGACAACTTAGAAAAAAGAATACACAATAATTCATTAAGTAAAAACCGCATATACTGGTACAGTAGAAACAGATAGACAATTTCAAAAAATTTTAAATCATATTAATAACTTACATAAAAGTATTAATTTTACGTTAAAAATAGAACGTAACAATACTATCAATTTTCTAGACTTGATAATCACTAATATCAATAATAAACATGAGTTCTCCATATACCGTAAACCAACACATACTGACAATACTAAACATAATAGTTCCACACATCCTTACAGCCAAAAAATTTCAGCTTATAACAGCCTCATACATAGACTAACTAGCATTCCTATTTCAAAAGAAAATTACGATAAAGAACTTAACATAATCGAACAGATAGCCACAAATAACGGATATAAGGAATCGATAAACTAATTAATAAAAAATTGTACAAAAACGCTTTAAATTTAGTTTATCCCCTTAAAAAACACACGCAAATGTCTTGGAAAACTAATCTACACGGGCAAACTAACAAACATAGCAGCAAAACACCTTCGAAAATTAGATTTAAATTTAGCTTTTAAAACAAATACCACTTTGGAAATGTTAATAAAAAACAATAAGGGTAAAACAGATAAAAACCATAAATCAGGCGTTTACCAATTAAACAGTAGTGATCGTCCGAAAACATATATACTGGGTGTTTCATTGAAGATGCATCAAACTTGGTATGCGGGTAGATGTCGGGAAAAGAAAGAAACGTTTCTTTGTAAAATTTTCTCTGTAAAGAATAAATTTAGAGAAAATCGAAGGGAAAGCAAAGTCGCATATTTTTAGGATGGATTTTAAATGAGAATGAATGGATTGTTACTCATTCACATACGAAATCGGTTTATTGGTTAATTGCCTCTAGAATTTGTAATGTGCGACAACAAACATACTAAATGCATATTTTTGCATAGCCCCATATTTGTAATTTATTATTAAATTACAAAAGTTTGAATATTCACGCGATTTCACATCGCTGCTGCATTCGACGTGTGGCAAAGTTCAATACACGAGCTTTCGGTCAAGAGCAAAATAAAATCTAGTTTAAATTTCTTCGCTGTTTATGGATTTATTACCCCCTGCAGCTATGTGCCATTCATAAATGCAATTTAGATCGCCGGTTTTGTTTCACGATTCCGCGCGCTACAGTAAAAAACATCGACTCCAAATTATACAAATCTCAACTTGCTCCGATTAAAATTTTTTATTAAGATATTTTGTTTGAAATAATGTCAGAAACGTGTCCCTCAAGTTTGGTGCATCTTCACCCACTATAGGCCAAACTGGAAGAAGTTTCTTAAAAAGGATAAAAGAACGCAAAGGAAGTTTCATTAAAAAATATAACGATTCTAATAAGTTATGCTAACCATCTGAACTTATGTAATGAATTATCTCAAACGGACACTGAAAAATGGCACAAATGTTTCACTATTACTTCATAGCTTCGTCAGGAGTGTCAGGAGTGAAAATAAATAAACAAATTGTCAAGTAAATAAAGTTAAATTAAAAAATAGAAAAATTTCTTATAATATAATTTTATTATTCCAACGATGATGTATCGATTTATCGTATCGATCTAAGCACTGAAAACACAGCAAAAAAAATTACATTCAATGTTGTTGTGTCTTTCGTTTAAAAATAATTTCAATGATGAATCAAGCAATGATTGATTCTACGAATATTCAAAAAAATGTGACTATATATTCAGTGTAGCCATGGCATTTATGCTCAACTGTGTATACATAGAACGATTCAAAGTATTTGAAACTCTAATAAGTTATTATATTATCGTCATAAACAGATTGCGATTCATAAACCTTTAATAACCTTAGCGTTAGACGAATTCGTCGGTCCACAGTTTAATTATTATTATTATATCAACTTAACAAACTCAAATTTGGCAAATAAATTATTGATTACCGATAATAAGCAGAATTAAAGTAGATTCTTCTCCGGTGAAATTTGTATAATAAATTATTTTAACGGACTCTTAAAATTAGCACTATCGCTCTACGTTTCACTATCAATCGATAGTGAAACATTACACTCAATGTTATTTTGTCTTTCGTTCGGTCGTTCTATTTCACTATCAATCGACAGTGGAAAGTAAAGCCAATTCTAAGTGCCCGTTAAAATAATTTATTACATAATAAGCAGAATAATTCCAAGGTGATTCATATAATTGATAACATATCGCTTTAGCGCATGATAATCCTTAAAAATTAACATATTATCAGGTTATTTTAGGATAAGTGTGATAAGGGTTTCCTGACCTAAGTTTCATGATTTTTAAGATATTAGGCTTTTTTTATTGTTTTCGGAAAATACAGATGTAATTTTTAATTATGTCATTAACGACGAAAGCTAAGTTGTAGGTATGTACTCCAATAACATAATTTAGTTTTCATTAAACAGGGATCTAGTAAAACTACTTCCATTTCGACAACAATTGAAAAGAAATTACTTTCGATTTTTAAATAAAACGGTATTATTTTTATATGGTCGTTAGATATCTTATAAATACACTTACCTATACCAATTAATGATGTTATTGTTCTTGAATAGTTATCGAAATGGATATAGTTTTATTAGATTCCTGTTTAATGAAAAATCAATTTTGTTACTGCAGTGTATACAGTATATAATTTCCACTTGGCTTGTGCCACTACCACGTACCTGCTTTCTAACTTTCGAAATATTAATTATAGAAGTTACATCTGTATTTTCCGAAAACCACAAATAGAGCCTATATTGTAAAAACCTTGTAATTTAGGTACAGGGTACCCTTATCAAACTTACCCTAAAACAACCTAACAAACTCAAATTCGTTATAAAACATAGAGTGTTCCGTGTAAGATAACGAAGTTAAACATCGTACAACCAAGTTGAAACATCTTGCACATTTCAAAACGATTTTAAATTATGTGAAGCTTGAAAGGATGATATTTTAATATGAAACTTGTTTCCATATGAATACCATTATTGAAGAAACCCGCAGCCTGTACATATGTTCATTTGAACTTGTTTAATCTAAATTACTTGGAGAATAGGCCCTTAAAGTTTTTCACACATATTGAGAATCATCGTGCATACAGAATCCACGAATTTTTAGCAACTGTCAAGTGTCGTGTGACTTCGATATATTTTTGATTATTTTTTTTTTGTTTTAAGAGTTTCCTTTATTAAAAAATTGAAACCGCAATTAATTTGGAAAATTTTTGTAGGTTTTAATGCAAGCAAAAACTTTTATGAAGAATAACTTCTTTTCCTAAAATAGTTGTTCCTCTATTGCAGAAAATTCGTGGGCCCAGTTATGATATAAACAAATTTAAATATGTATATATTTACCATGTATTTATATAGGTTTATGCAAACACAACTCGACCATTACAGCTGACAATTCAACTATGTAATTCATTAATTAGAAGACAACACTTTGAAGTTAAAGAAGTTACATGGAGAAAAATTTTGCTTTGCACAAGGGAACTAACAAAAACCTGAATTAATACATAGAGTGAAACATTGTGAAATCTATTACAACAAAACAGGCTTGCTGACTCATATTCGATCTCCGAACAAACCTTGATGACGATTAAAAATAGAATTGCGAATGCACATGGATCTTCTAAAGCAATTTAGATTGTTTTAAAATTATTTATTTATTTACGTACCAGTAGCTAAAGTCGTAGATCGCTGATGTTACATAATTATGTGATAGTAAAATCCGAAATTTTGAATTGAAGCGATTTCATTCCGCGCCCAGCACATGCGTTCATCAAACTCTGTAAAAATATTTCAGCGCAGGCTCTCGAACATAATAAACCAAATAATTCGATTAACTGTTTACGTAAACCAGCGACCACCAAACTATGCAGTGCACATTCGAATTAACCTTGAGTGAACAGCATTCATATGAATTTTTATAAGTGGATCAATTTCAACGTTTCGTGTTTCTATTACTCTTTCAGAAATATAGAACTTGAGCTTTTCGTTTATGGTGTTGATGAATTAAAAAAAAAGTATTATGCAGAAAAAAGTAATAAGGTATTTTGATGTGAAGCAGAAACCAAACACACATCTACGTATGTGTGTGAATGTGAACAACGATTATAAGCACATCCTTGAAGTGGCATCATTAAAGATTCCATGATGTTGTTACATTACGTTACGTGTTTTTATATATATCATTATTGCTATGTTGAACTGTTGATTGTAATGTTTGGTATCGCAACGGCTTGAGTGTTAGTAGTAGTAGTAGCAGTCTTTATTCTGTAAATCATTTATAATGATGTGAATAACTTCGTTCAGTAAGAAATATTAAATAGTACATACATATATAAGACATTTACAAAAAATCACAAACTTAAAATTATCACAAGAAAAAGACTAGATTGACTCATAAAATTCAGAAATAGTATAGTGTGCATGTTGAAGTAGAAATTTTTTTAACTGTGATTTAAATTTTGTTGTGTTACTAATATTTTTTAATTCATTTGGGATGAGATTATAACATTTTAGTGACATTGTAACAAATGATTTTTGGTATAATGTATTTTTAGAAAACGGTATTCTCAAATTATTATTTGATCGAATGTCGTAGTTATGATTATCTGAAACAAGTTGAAAACACGTACGATTTTCATGTGTATATAATATACATTGATATATATATTGACAGATCACTGTCATTATTCCAAGTTCCACAAAAGCATTTCTACAAGATTGTCTGGGACTCAGTCCTGCCAAGATACGAATAGCCTTTTTTTGAATTAAAAGTATATCAGACACATGGGTGGAGCTACCCCAGAAAATAATTCCGTAACTCATTATTGCATTGAAGCAGCCAAAATAAATACTACGAAGTGTTTTCCTGCTGCACAACGTTTTACATCTTCGCAAACAAAACACAGCTTTGTTCAATCTCTTTTTTAAATCATTAATATGATTGTTCCATTTAAGGTTACTATCAATGTGCAAACCTAACGATTTAACAGATTCTCGATTTTTTATATATTTATCATCGTTAATATTTATGTCGAAACTGTTAATGGTTTTAAAAATTATTACTTCAGTTTTGTTTGTATTTATGATTAGTCTATTGGAATGATACCAAGATGTAATTTCTGTTAATGCTTCTTTTATGTTTGTCAAAAGATTTTGCAGGTTGTTATTAGTTAAACAAATACTGGTATCATCGGCATAAGAAATTATTTTAAATTTTGAATTTTGCAAAATATCGTTACAAAAAATAATAAATAGTATAGGGCCCAATATCGAACCTTGCGGTACACCACATTTAATATATTCAAAATTAGATATATACTCTTTCATTTGCCCTGTGTCTGTTTTTTGTTTAATATATACAGCTTGTCTGCGGTTATTCAAATAAGATTTAAAAAATAATAGTTGATTATCACGAATACCGTATCCCTCTAATTTTTTTAAAAGCAGTGAATGATCTACTAAATCAAAAGCTTTTGACAAATCACAATTGACTAAGGCCGATATTTTATTCAAATTTATGTTTTCATAGACAAAAGCAAGTGTCTGCTGTAAAGCAGTTATTGTAGATAAATTGGATCTGTACCCATGCTGTGACATTCTGAAGTAGTTAAAATTTTCAAAATAACTTACTAGTCTGGTTTTTATGGCAATTTCAAAAATTTTTGAAAAAGTAGTCACAATTGAAATGGGACGATAATTTTGAATAAGTAATTTATTGTTTCCTTTGTATAAGGGAATTATTTTAGAAATTTTTAAGTTTTCAGGAAATTTACTATTGGCAAAAACTTCATTAATAACGTACGTTAATGGCTTTACTAATATCTGGATTGAACTTTTCACTACTTTAGTAGGTACATCATCTACTCCCGTAGCATCAGTATTTTTTAATTTACATATAATATCCTTTATTTCTTGTTCCGAAACCGGGGTAAGAAAAAATGTAGTAGTCTTATTAATGTTAAAACTGTTATGAGTGACAGGAAAGTTACTTAGCAAATTTTGAGAAATATTTAAAAAGTAGTTATTAAAACTATCAGCTAAAATTTGCCCATCTGATACTAATTTATCTTCAAAAAGAAGTGTAGTATTTTCAAAAGTAGGGTAATTATTGATTTCTTTCTTTACTAGATTCCAAGTAGCTTTCGGGATATTTGTGGAATTTTTATTATACGTTCATTTTGTAAATATTTAGCAGCATTAATGACTTGTTTAAATAATTTTTTATATCTTAAGTAGTATTGGTAGATGACAGGGTGTGGAAAATGTTTTTGTAAATAGTACAATTCACGTTTTGTTTTACTCGACTTTTTTATACCGGTAGTAATCCAACTATCTTTCCGACTTTTATCAAGTAACAGGAAAACATTGATCAAAAATTGGGTGAAATATAGAATTAAAACACTCGTAACTATTTTCCGTGCATTTATATAATGAATCCCAACTTGCTGATCCCAGGCAATCTTGAAAATTTTTTACATTAAATTTATTAAATTTTCTAATAAATTTATATGTTCTGTCAACAGTATTTTTAGAATAATTTAATTCCGAGAAACATGTAAGCTGAACATCATGGTCACTAAAATCAATAGAAACATTGAATGATTTCTTTATTTGAATATTTGAGAAAATATTATCTATGCAACTCTCTGATGTATAAGTCGATCTAGTCGGTACATTGATTGTCATTTTTAGATTGAAACTATATAATAAGCACAGTAATTCATTTTGTTGTCTTGAGTTTTTTAGTAAATCAACATTCATATCCCCACACAATATGATTTGTTTGTGGTTCGTTAAAGTGTTAAGAGCAGAATTTAATTTCTCAATAAAAATTTTAAAGTCACTGGTCGGATTCCTATATATTGCAAGTACAATTACGTTTAATTTATTGATTTTTATACAAGAACATTCAAAGTGATAGTCAACTGACATATTGTTAACTCTATCTACTGATTCAAATGTTAAATTATGATTTATAAATATGGCCGAACCCCCATGAGGTGATTGATTTCTGCAATATGATGAAGCTAATTTGTAGTTTTCTAAATAAATACAAGATAATTCATAACTTTGAAGCCAGTGTTCCGTAAAACATAAGACGTTTAAGTTTTTATAACATTCTAAAAATAATTCTACATCATTAACTTTATTTCTTAAACTTTGAATGTTTACGTGCATAACAGTCAAACTTGTCACCTCTCCCTTCAAAAAAAATTTTGCGCAACCTCACTGTCTTTGATGGTCCTTTGCTCTTCAGTGACAATACTGGTATCACTTTCTTCTTCCGTGTGGAACTCCTCGCTCGACGATGATTCTTCATCACTTACGTTTGTGATATTGATCAAATTCACATTTACTGAAGAATTGTTATGCCTCACAGTCTCAATTAATTGTTCATAATTTGGCATAATGTGTGATAAATTATTTTTACGATTATCATGTATTTTAATGAGGTTTTGTAAATTTTTGGTCCAAACTTGTGCAATATGTTTTTTTCCTTGAAAGTTATAATGGAGACCATGTGTGGTGTATAAATCTCGAGAGATATTGGCGTTTAAATCTACGAATTCCACAACGTTGTTACTTGTTTCCTTAAACAATTCAACTATGTGTCTAATCTTACTATTTATGTTATTGATCACATAATTGTGTGATAAGTCATCAAATCGATATGGTATCGAACATATAAGCAGATTTGTATTTTTACATTTTTCTAGTACTTCTATTATGTGCGTGGACAAGGGGTTTTTACCGGTAGAGTTTACATCACTTGCACCCGCTAAGACAATTACATAATCAGAACCACTGTAATTTTTTATCCAAGATTCAATGTTTTCAGTGGTTTGTTTGAAAGTAGCACCAGGTTTAATCAAACTTTCTATTACAAAATTATTATTGTTTAATGTTCTTTTTAACACAAAATTTAAATTCCTACCGTGGCTGTCAGTAATTAAACAAATTTTGTTTTGTTTGTCCACTTGTTTATCTTCACTTCCTTTAAATAAATTTGTGTACGTTTTCACTTTATGCAGATTTGGTTCACAAACTTGAATTGATATTATTTTTAGTTTCGTTTTTATAGCTATCAGTTCTATGTTCAGTTTGTTTATCTCATTGTTCAAATTGCTATTTAAGTCACATAATTTACGTAACTGTTCTTTATTTGTCCTTAATTCTAAATTTAATTCAGCGCAAGTATTGCACGGTTGTCGGGTGTTATTAAAAGAATTATTATTTACATTTTTATTTAAGCTATTCGGCGGATTGTTTATCATTATAAGTCCGCTTTTTAGTTTCCAGAGCAAGTCCGAGAGTTCAACCTTTTTTAAACTTTTTGTTTCTACATTAAATTTGGCAATTTCGGCCTTAAGATCTGCTACTTTTAGTGCCTGAATTTCTTTTTCCATCATAAGTACTAAATGCTTTCAACAATTTACTTAGCTTTTCTTCAGTCAAGCGTGCGCTCACTTAAGCTACCTTACAGTACTCCGGAAGGAAATATTACACTTGTTTATCCCACTAAACTTTGCACTTGTTCACCGTACTGTTTTAACGTGACCCGCTCACACGCACTTGATGTTACATGTTATTATTAGATAGTTCTCAGTTTGATTTTCCATGAGCATACGCTTCGAAAAAGTAGTCTGCAACACAATATACTATGCATAGATAACAGTGAGCGAGCTCGACGTCGCTGTAAGTACTCAGAATCGAACAATGTGCCTCCAGTTGGTCGCCTACCACACATAAAAAAAAAACTGAGCTAAAAGTAGACTCCTTAGTTATTATTCTTCACGTATTATACGCCGTACCAAACCAAACTAATAAATAATTTACAAAGTTGGCATAAATTCAAAGTCCTGAATCTTAATTTCGACTTCTTAAATCAAGTCAAATATGTAAACTTGTGCACGCCCTTTATAAACAAACGTAAAGTTGGTCATACTTGACGTTATACCCTACCGTTTTCAGATGCAATTGATATGAACTGAAACTGAAATAGGGTCGTTGAATGGCTTAGCAGTTAGCAAAGCCGACTTTGGAAGTCGTGTCGCACGGTGGCGTAGGTTCGAATCCTACCATTAGCCATGGTTGTTTGTGCTATACAAATTTAGACCCAGCTACAAAAACCTAAAAAAGTGACTCTCTGTAATGGTTAATGCATTGCTTCACAAAGCGAAAGAAAGAAAGAAAGAAGAAACTGAAATAAGTCCCTTCTCCACATCTATACTGTGGGACATTTCGGTACTTAAAATTAGATATATATTTGGGACGTAACTTAAGAAATATTAAAAAACAACAAAAATTATAATAAAAACACTTTATTGTAAAATTCATTCAATAATTTCTCTAAACCGATAAAGTAATATGGTTACAGTCCAAAAATCCTTAAAAACTGATTCAAGTGAATCTGAACAGCAGATGATTCGGACTTTCGCAATTTCTCAAGAACAGAATCGAAATGATTTTTTATTCTGGTACTAGGAACCATTCTAAATATCACGTTCAGCACCAAAATGTTGTTAAAATCGTCCCCACTTGGTTGTAACAAACCATCAACAAAACCTATTTGTTTTTCGTCATCGATATAACTGACAAAAAATTCACTTAAAAAATTCACTAATTCTTCGGCGAACATAGAGGTAATGCTTGGACCGTGCAAACTGATCCATTCCAATAAAATTCCACTTACTCTAACGCCGTACTCTCGATATTTGGCTTCAGAAGGACAAAGCAGGTAAGCATTGGTTAGCTGCAACAGTAAACACTCCTCTAAAAATTCGCCATTTCTAATTTCGGAGGTCCAAAATTGCAAGAACTTTTCTACTGGAACATTACCTGATTTAATTTCAATCGCTCCGAGACAGAACTTTCGGACGATGATGTACACATTTTTTCGAAATTCGCTTCCCGCATAATCACCCCAATTTTTCTCAATATAAACTTTTAAGACATCCAGAATTTCATTCAATACATTCATTTGCTTTTCGCCTGTGTTGTAAAAAACAGATCTTAAATAAAAATCATTTTTGGGGTTATTCCACTGGAGCAATGTGTCCCTAATAGCGTATTTCAAGAACGAAACATCTAATTTATTTATTAAATTATTAGATACTGCTGTTAACAAATCGTATTTCATCGCGCGTATTTCCTTGTTGTTGTTGTTAGCCAGAATTTCGTACACAGTTTGTACGTATTCAGGTTGATATTCAGGAGGTATCTTACCTACGCTAACAAGACAGGCAAACGCTTCTTGGTCATCTTCATTAATTATTTTCATGTTGTTCTTCAATAAGTCCCAAAGTTTTTGGCTGGGGTTTGCAGAGAAATAGCTCAGGGTACTTTTAAATGTTATTTTCTGCAACGAAGCATGCTTATCTTCCTCGCCAGAAACTTTTAAGAAATTATAAACACGTTCCTTCGTTTCCAAGCGTTTGGTGAGGGCAACGGCATGTTTCCTCACAGATACCGCTGACTGGTAAAGAGAGTCCAAGAAATCTTTCAGTTCCGACTCTGGAATTCGGTTTGCTATGCGATAAAGAGAGCCTAATGCATACTTCATATGATCCCCAATGCAGAACTTCAGAAGCAATGACAAACATGCGATGGAATTATCGAAATTTGATAGGCCGTTAATCAACGCTTCCTGAGCAGATACACGATTTTCAGACATGGTGTTTAAGTCAATTTTACCGGTGGAGGGTGGTAGAAAATTCTCGGCGATGTCAAAATATTCATTTTCTTTTGTTAGGTGCGATAAAGCTGTAGCAGAAAACTTCGCCACTTTAGGGTCTTCATGATGGATGCCTTCCAGAGCGAAGCTGATGATTTTTTGTGAAATGCCGGTAAACGGAAGCAAAGATATCAATCCGAGTAATTTAGGAAGTTTAAAGTTGAGTTCACGAATCGTTAGCGGTACTAAAATATCATCAATATGTTCCAGTACCTTTCCTGGTTTATTCTGCAAATACCAAATCACAATGTTTACATCGCAAGTTTTCTGAAAATTTTCCCAGTAAAGCAGATCGTAGGTGTCATTAGATTCAAATTTCAAGCAGTATTTAATCACCGCCCTTGCATTGTAATAATTTATACTGGCCAGCTGAATTTTGACGGCCGACATCAGTTCGGGATATCCGGAAATAATGATTTTCTTCTTTGGGCATCGTACGTTGAAGCGAACTATGGATGCTAAAAGAGAACAGCTTAATGTTATGAAATCTTCACCTTGGTACATCTCAGGAAGCAATTGCGCAAAGCTATTGTAATAAAATGTTTCGCATTCTACGTCGTCGAATTGTGATTCGAAATATCCACCCTCTTCTTTAAGGTACTTCAAAAACGTCCTCATAAATTCATCGCAGGACAATTTGTTTTTTACCGCGTAATGAAGGTATTTCCTCATCAAATAAGTTCCGTAAAAATACATCTTGTAATTGGGCATTACAAGTTTCAATAATTCGTAGATTAAAGCCCAGTGGACATCATTAAAGTTTTTGGTATCACTCCACTGGGACAAATTTATCAAAAAATCCATGAGGATGCACTTGTCGTTTCTGTGTCTCAAACGCATGTACTTAAGAACTTCTAATAGACCATTGATGTCTTCGTTAAATCGACAGGTCTTGCACAGTAGCACAACCAATTCACTACGCTTACTAATATCTGACGTGTACTTTATCTGCTCGCGTAGTAAAGGAATGGATTTCTTTGTTGGGTACATGTAGATGAATCTCTCGTCTTCCGCGAATTTTTTATCGACATAAACTTCTCGTTCCTGGTCTGGGATGAGTTGCATTATTTCTTCTGGGATGTATTCGGTTTGAAACTCATAGATATTTTTTCCGTACGCTTCTTTAAAGCAATTATTAACTATGAGATACTTCTTATTTTTGGGCAAATATCCAATAAAACTAAAACAAAAAAGGTCTGCTTTTCTTGGGTATAATTCCAAAATAAATTTACATAAATCGTCGTCGCTTTTCCCAATGATCTTACATATTTTCGATAGTTTGAAAAGACCCTCGTTGTAATGGGAAGATGTCAAAAATTCCTTTCCGTTTTCATAAAATTTGAGAGTCATGCGGTGTCCAAAATTTACCTTCAATTGATACTTCTTGAATAAATCCCAAAATAATTCATAATCAGTTTTGGCCACATATCTGAGAACTTCCGAATATTTGTTAGAGACATCTTCGCCGTATGTTTGATGCAACACATCAAAATAGTAACGTAAAAATTCGCGATCTCTTTTAACTATCCTCAGCAACTGTCTTCTGGATAAAATTATTTTGTAACTGGACACAGTTGATTTGATCAAATCCAAGCTGCACCCTGGTAATAACCCTTTAGCTACGAACAAACCGTATTTATCTTCGATGGCATGGAAATAACTATCGGCTAATTCTTCATTCTTCAAATTCATAGATAACTTCGTGATAATTTTCATTCGTGCGCTGAACGATGTATGAGGAAAAATTTGATCGACCAACGTCTGCGCATCGACTTTATTGAAGATCACTTCGAAAAACTTCCAGCATTTGAAGACTTTCCCGATCAACATTGAATTTCCACTTTTCAGAACTTCCAACAATGCGTCATATCTCTTAAAACGGATCAAAATATCGACTTTCAAAGCGCTTTCGAGTTTAGTCTTCGGATTTATGGTTGCAATTAGGGAATTCAAACCTGCTTCGCGAGTTACATCTCGTTCGATAGCTTCCAATAATTTATTAAAGTTGTATTTTACTTCTTGCAAGTTATGGCCTTGCAGCGAATGGAATTGAGCAACAAATTCATCTATTTTTTCCATAATCTACAGCAAAGAAAAACTAATATTACAGTTCAACATTTCAAAATTGTTTTAACTAAATAAGTGATTTTGTTTTTAATTTATATTATTTATGGAGAATTATTAAAAAAGATTTTTTTTATTTTTTAAGACGAATACTAGTGAATAGCTTATTAGCATTTATGCTCTACTGTATATACATAAAATGATTCAAAGTGTTTGAAAGTCTTATGTCTTATTATGTCATAAACAGATTGCGATTCCGAACTCTTAATAATCTTAATAGTATAATTGTTACTGCTATTATTTTATTAACCTATCAATAAAGTTAGTTAGAGTTTGACTAATAAATGATTACCAACAATAAGTAGAATAATTCAAAGGTGACTCATATCATAACTGATAACTTATCGCTGTTTACGTGATGGTTTTCAAAAATTTACATATATGCTCTCATATATATAAACAAATTTAAATATACATATATTTACCATGGCTAGTGTGCTTCTATTTATGTGGGTTTACGCAAATACAACTCGACCATTATAGCTCACAAATCAACTAATCAGTTAAAAGGTATTCTGTAAGGAAAAAAATTGCTTTGCACAAACTCATTACTGAAAGAAAACTAACGAAAATAATATGAATCAACAAAGAGAAATATAGCGCAATCCATTAAACAAAACTAGCTTAACCGACTCACATTCGAACTCCGAAGAAACCTCGATAGCCATTAAAAATAGAATAACTGCAGGTAGCTGATGTTACTAACTGACTATGTGAAGGTAAAGCTCGAAATTTTTAATTTGATTTAATTCCACGCTCAGCACATGCGTTCACCAAACTTTGTAAAAATATTTCAGCGCAGGCTCGCCCATAATTAACCAAATAACAAATCGATCAATTGTTAACAAATCAGTGACTACCGAGCTATGCAGTGCACGTTTGAATTAATCTGAGTGAACAGGATTCATATAAATTTTCATAAATGGATCTACAATTTTAACTTTTTGGGATTCTATTTCTCTTTCAGAATATAGAACAATCTAAAGTTTATGTTTGTGGTATTGATGAATTAAAAAAAAAACATAATGCAGAAAAAAGTAACGAAATATTTTGATGTGAAACAGAATCCAAATACACATCTATCTATGTATGTGAATCTGAACAACGATTAAAAACATGTCTTTGAAATGCATCAATAAAGATTCCACGAGTCGTTACATTACGATATGTGTTTTTATATAAATCGTTATTGCTATTTTGAACTATTAATTCTGATGGTTGGTATCGCGACGGCTTGAGTGTTATTATTCTTCACGTATCATAATAGGCTGTACCAAACCAATCTAATAAATACATAATTTACAAAGTTGGCACGATTTTATTCAAAGTCCTGAAACGAACTGAAATTAAAGTAAGCCTCTTATTTTTTTGATATTTCCGTTTCTCAAAATCAGATCTATATACAAAAAAAAAACAAAAAATTATAATAAAAACACTTTATTGTAAAATTCTTTCAATAACTTCTCCAAATCGATTAAATAATATAGTTACAGCCCAAAACTTCTCAAAAACCGATGCAAGTGAATCTGAACGGCAGATGATTCGGACTTTCGCAAATTCTCAAGAACAGAATCGAACTGCTCTTTTATGCTGTTACTAGGAACCATTCTAAATATCACGTTCAGCACCAAAATATTGTTAAAGTCATCCTCATTTGCTTGTAGCAAACCATCAACTAAACCTATTTGTTTGTCATCATCGATACAAGTGACAAGAAATTCCCTTAAAAAATTTACTGATTCTTCGATGACCATAGGGGTAATGCTTGGACCGTGCAATCTGATCCATTCCCCCAAAATTCCACTTACTCTAACCCCGTACTCTCGATATTTCGCTTCAGAAGGACAAAGCAGGTAAGCATTGGTTAGCTGTAACAGTAAACACTCCTCCAGTAATCCACCATTTTCAATTTTGGAGGTCCAAAATTGTAAAAATTTTTCTACTGGAACATTATCTGAGTTAATTTTAATCGCTCTGAGACAGAACTTACGGATGACGTCGTATACGTTTTTTCGAAGTATACCTCTCGCATAATCAGTCCAATTTTCCTCGACATAAATCTTTAAGACTTCCAGAATCTCATTCAATACATCAATCTGCTTTTCGCCTGTTTCGTAAAAAACCGACCTTAAATAAAAATCATCTTCGGGGCTATTCGGTTGAAGCAAAGTGTCCCTTATAGCGTATTTTAAGAACGAAACGTCTAATTTATTTATTAAATTATTAGGCACTGCTTTTAACAAATCGTACTTCTTCGCACATATTTCCTTGTTGCTATTGTTAGCTATAATTTCGTACACAGTTTGTACGTATTCAGGTTGATATTCAGGAGGTATCTTGCCCAGATTAACAAGACATGCAAACGCTTCTTGGTCATCTTCGTTAATGATTTTCATGTTGTTCTTCAACAAGTCCCAAAGTTTATGACTGGCATTTGCAGAGAAATAGCTCAGCGTGCTTTTAAATGTTATCTTTTGCAACGATACGTGTTTATCTCCCTCGCCAGAAACTTTTAAGAAATTGTAAATTCGATCCTTAGATTCTAAATGTGTGGTGAGATCAACAACATGTTTCCTCACGGATACTGCTGACCGGTAAAGAGGATCCAAAAAATCTTTCAGTTCCGACTCTGGAATTCGGTTTGCTATGCGATAAAGAGAGCCTAATGCGTATTTCATATAATCCCCAATGCAGAACTTCAGAAGCAATGACAAACATGCGATGGGATGGTTCAAATTTGATAGGCCGTTAATCAAGGCTTCCTGAGCAGACACGTAATTTTCAGCCATGGTGTTCAAATCAATTTTACCGTCGGAAGGTGGTAGAAATTTCTCAATGATTTCCAAATATTCATTTTCTTTTGTTAGGTGCGATAAAGCCGTAGCAGAAAACTTCACTACATTTAAATCTTTATGATGGATGCCTCCCAGAGCGAAGCTGGTGACTTTCTGTGAAATTCCGTTAAACGAAAGCAAAGATATCAACCCGAGTAATTTAGGAAGTTTGTAGTTGAGCTGACGAATCATTAGGGGTACCAAAATATCATCAATATGTTCCAGTACCTTTCCTGGTTTATTCTGCAAATACCAAATCACAATGTTTACATCGCAAGTTTTCTGAAAATTTTCCCAGTAAAGCAGATCGTAGGTGTCATCAGATTCAAATTTCAAGCAGTATTTAATCACCGTCTCTGCATTGTAAGAATTTATACCATTGAGCTGAATTTTGACGGTCGACATCAGTTCGGGATATCCGGAAATAATGATTTTCTTCTTTGGGCATCGTACGTTGAAGCGAACTATGGATGCTAAAAGAGAACAGCTTAATGTTATGAAATCTTCACCTTGGTACATCTGAGGAATCAATTTCGCAAAGCTATTGTAATAAAATGTTTCGCATTCGACATCGTCAAATTGTGATTCGAAATATCCACCCTCTTCTTTAAGGTACTTCAAAAACGTCCTCATAAATTCATCGCAGGACAATTTGTTTTTTACCGCATAATGCAGGTATTTCCTCATCAAATAAGCTCCGTAATAATACATCTTGTAATTGGGCATTACAAGTTTCAGTAATTCATAGATTAAAGCCCAGTGTTCGAAATTATAGTTTTTCATATCTCTCCACTTAAACAAACTTATTAAAAAATCCATTATGATGGACTTGTCGTTTTTGTGTCTCAAACGTATGTATTTGAGAACTTCCAATAGGGCTTTGGTGTCTTCGTTAAATCGGCAGGTCTTGCACAATAGGACAACTAATTCACTGCGCTTACTAATATCCGACGTGTATTTAATTCGCTCGCGTATTATAGGAATAGATTTCTTTGTTGGGTACATGTAGATGAGGCTCTCGTCTTTCACGATGTTTTCATCGACGAAAACTTCTCGTTCTTGATCTGGGATGAGCTGCAATATTTGTTCTGGGATGTAGTCGGTATGAAACTCATAGATATTTTTTCCGTATGCTTTTTTAAAACAATCATTCACTATGAGATACTTCTTATTTTTGGGCAAACATCCAATCAAAGTCCTCAGACAATAACCAGCGAACTCAGCTCCAAAACGATCCGCTTTTTTTGGGTATAACTCCAAAATAAATTTGCGCAAATCGACGTCGCTTTTCCTAATGATCTTATATATTTGCAAGACTTTGAAAATTCCCTCACTGTAATGGGAAGACGACAAATATTCCTTTCCGTTTTCATAAAGTTTGGGAGTCATGCGGTTTCCAAATTTTACCTTCAATTGATACTTCTTGAATAAATCCCAAAATAATTGATAATCTGTCTTGGCCACATATCTGAGAACTTCCGAATATTTACTAGAAAAATCTTCGCCATATGTTTTATGCAACACATCAAAATAGTAACGTAAAAATTCGCGATCTCTTTTAACTATCCTCAGCAACTGTCTACTGGATAAAATTATTTTGTAACTGGACACAGTTGACTTGATCAAATCCAAGCTGCACCCTGGTAATAATCCTTTAGCTATGAACAAACCGTATTTATCTTCGATGGCATGAAAATAACTATCGGCTAATTCTTCATTCTTCAAGTTCATAGATAATTTCGTGATAATTTTCATTCGTGCGCTGAACGATACATGAGGAAAAATTTGGTCGACCAAAGCCTGGGCATCGATTTTACTGAAGATCACTTCGAAAAACTTCCAGCACTTTAATACTTTTCCGATCAACATTGAATTTCCACTTTTCAGAACTTCCAACAATGCGTCATATCTCTTAAAACGGATCAAAATATCGATTTTCAAAGCACTTTCGAGTTTAGTCTTCGGATTTATTGACGCAATTAAGGAGTCTAAATCTTCTTCGCGACTTACATCTTGTTGGATGACGGTTAATAAATTATTGAAGCTGTGTTTTACTTCTTGTAAACTGTTGCCTTCCAACGAATGGAATCGCGCAACAAGTTCATCCGTTTTTTCCATGATCTACAACAAGAAAAATAATTATTAGAGGTCAACAGTCCAGAACTACACTGCAAACTAATTTCATAATTCAATATCATTTGCGTGAAATGTTATTTAAAGATTTGTAAGTTCAAAATATTTCTTAAAGTATTATTTACTTTGTTCGTTGAATTGTTTATTTACTTTTTACCAACGTTGTGTAGAGCTTCGGATTAAGCTGGAATGCCAAATTACTTGTTTGGGTTAAGCTCGTTTAGTCTCTCGATGGTTTTGGAGGTTGAATCTGGTTAAGTTGTAAGATGGAATACCTGACCTCAACTTACTCCATCATTTGTCGATAGCTCGCACTTAAATAAAACAATAATGACGATGGCTTATTTTTAATCAATTACTGTCTTTGCTGTTTTAAATTAATTTTCTCCATCAATTATATGAACCGTAAATGAAAGAGAAAAAGAAATTTTAAGTATTATATAATAATAATAATCTAAGATGCTAATTCAAAACACGATTGGATAACTAACAAATAAAACAAGCAATACCAAAAACGAGTTACTTATTTTTCGTGATAATTAAATTTTATTGTTTTGTATACAATTTTATTTTTTTATAGCGAACGTTAAAATGTGCTTTGTACAACTCAAAATAGTCGATAAAACGGAATTTTAACAGCAAGGGTAGATAAATTACTTTAATTTTGTTATTTGAATTAATAAATATTACAACTTAACCATAAGAACAACCCACACTAGTTACTGAGATCAAGTTCATACAACGCGATTTTGACACATGATTGCTCTTTTTATTTCTGTACGAAATTGTTTAAATTTTATCTTTAACGTTCGCTATAAAAAAAATAGAATGTTACCACACGATGGTAAAATTTAATCATCGACTCGTGAAAATTAATTCACGAACGACGAAGGAGTGAGTGAATTAAACGTTTTCACTCAACGATAAAAATCAATTTTACCATCTTATATAACAAATAACTATTTTCTACGGCAGATGTTAAAGAAAACAATTTAAAAAAAACATTTACAAATTCAATTGTTAAGTACACTTTAAAATCTGGGTAATACATGTTGCTACAGATAAGATAATTTATCTACCCTTGCGGTTAAAGTGCTACTTTATCTGCTATTACGCAACCGTCGTTGAAAGATAAAAAAGAACTTGTGTTTAATTGCAGTTACACATAAAAGAACAGAAAAATAAAATAAAACAATTGAAAAAAAATGTCTTTAATTAACATTACTTATAAGTTTCAACATGGAAATCCATTTTTGACGATGCATTTCTGTGTTCACTTGCTGAAACTTATAAGTGATTTAATTTATGACAATTTTTTTAAACAATAGGAAAAAAATTGTATTTATTTTGTTTTTCTTTAATCTTTTAACAACAGATGCGTAACCATATAAAGTTGACATCACTCATAGCATTCGAAACCACTCGGGTAGCGGCAAATAATTTACCGCCGTATTCCGTACCTCAACCCTATTTTGATTGAAACACACACTTTAACATGTGCTATAGAAAAAAAAACAAAACTAAATTTGAAAAATATTAAATGAATTCTGCTTACCTTAAATTTCAATTAAGTGCTTAAAGTAATTTATAGAGCATTATTAGATAAGACAGAATTATTTTTTTAAACAAAAAACGAATCTTTTTTTTATTATCTAAATCTTTTTCATACTTAAAATATGACTCGATAAACCTCAAAATCAATTAATTTAATTAATTAGATTAATCCCAAATAAACCCGTGACTTAGCAATTTACAAATAGACCGTTGCTGTCCATTATACTGGGTGTTTCATTGAACTTGGTATGCGGGTAGGTGTCGGGAAAAGAAAGAAGTTTCTTTGTAAAATTTTCTCTGTAATGAATAAATTTAGAGAAAATCGAAGATAAAGCAAAGTCGCATATGTTTAGGATGGACTTTAAATGAGAATTAATGGATTGTTACTCATTCACATACGAAATCGGTTTATTAGTTAATTGCCTTTAGACTGTCGTCCCGTCGATTCGGCAAAACACATTTAAAACATCATGGTTGTTGGCAATTAATAAAAATAATAATTAGTCGTTTATTTTCTGTTCTCCATTTAATAGGAATTTTCTAATTGTTGGTTGAAGAATTTTGGGATTGTTCAAACATTTAGTAGTTGGCGCTTATTTAAGAATTTATTATTCATATTCACCGTTTCATGAAATCGTTCGTAGAAATTTAGCGCGCAAGTACCTGGTTTCACCCAAAACATTTCGTTCGCCGTACTACCTCAATGGTATTAGTTTTTCCACAAACGCAAAATTTACTAATTTCCTTTTCTTAGTACTGTCTCACTTCCTTCTCATTTAACAACAATTTGTAATGTGCGACAACATACATACTAAATGCATATTTTTCCAAAGCCCCACATTTGTAATTTATTATTAAATTAAATAAGTTTAAATATCCACGCGATTTCACATCGCTGCTGCATTCGACGTGTGGCAAAGTTGAATACACCGAGCTTTCGGTCAAGGGCAAAATAAAATCTAGTCATAAATTTCTTCGCTGTTTATGGATTTATTACCTCCTTGCAACTGTGTGCCATTCATAAATGTAATTTAGATCGCCGGTTTTGTTTCACGATTCCGCGCGCTGCAGTATTTCAAAAAACATCGACTCCAAATTATGCAAATTTCAACTTCCTCTGATTAAACTTTTTCATTAAGATATTTTGTTTGAAATAACATCAGAAACGTGTCCCTCAAGTTTGATGCACCTTCAATGAAACACGCTGTATTTACTTATTAAGTTATAGGAACATCAGGGCCAGTTACATATGTGTATAGTTTTTGGATCTACACATTCATGCCGCATTAAAATTTAATATACATTTTGAATTTGTCTGTTCGAAATTGTTCGAATTTATAAAAATATATTATAATGTTATTTATTAACGTTTCAAAATTAAAATTTGTAACTGATTTATTAAACTATCCGGTTCAGTAACGCACGCGATCATTTACAAAAACCATAAATCTAACATTGACGTTAGGTGTTCAAAAAACATACTTCGCATTAATATCCTTCCATCTCCAAATGCAAAACTATTACCAATGAGTTAAAGTTGAAGTCGCTTGTCTTTTTTTATCAGTTACTTAAAATCAATACTATTGGCATTTTATTTCAAAAATTAAAAAGAAAACAAGAAAAATATCACCAAAATACTTTATTGTAAAATACGTTCACAATTAACTAATGTCGCTACAGCACAAAATTTCTTAAAAGGCGACACAAGTGAATCTGAACAGCAGTTGATTCAGCCTTACGCAACTTCTCAAGAACAGAACCGAACTGATCTTTTATGCTGGTATCAGGAGCCAACCCAAATATCACGTTCAGCACCAAAATGTTAAAATCTTCGCCATTTGCATGTAGCAAACCATCAAAGAAACCTGCTTGTATTTCATCGTTAACATTACTGACAAGAAATTCCTTTAAAAATTTTACTAATTCTTCGGTGAACATAGACGTAATGCTTGGCCCGTGCAATCCGATCCATTTCGCGAAGATTGCACTTACTCTAACCCCGAACTCTCGATGTTTGGCTTCAAAAGCACAAACAAGGTAAGCATTAGTTAGCTGTAACAGTAAATACTCCTCCAAACATTCGCCATCTTTAATTTTGAAAGCCCAAAATTGTAATAACTTTTCCACTGGAAGATTATCTGAGTTAATTTTAATTGCTCTGAGACAGAAGTTACGGATGATGTCGTATACATTGCTTCGAAGTTCGCCTCTAGCATAATCAGTCCAATTTTTCTCAATATAAGTCTTTAAAATATCCAAAATTTCATTCAATACGTCCAGTTGCTTTTCGCCTGCGTTGTAAAAAACAGCCCTTAAATAAAAATCATTTTCGGGAACGTTCGGCTGAAGCAAAGTGTCCCTAATAGCGTATTTCAAGCAAGAAACGTCTAATTTTTTGATTAAATTATTGGATACTGCTGTTAACAAATCGTATTTCTTCGCGCGTGTTTCTTTGTTTCTGTTGTTAGTCAAGATTTCGTACACAATTTGTACGTATTCACATTGATATTTGAGAGGAATCTTGCTCACTTTAACAAGGCAGGCAAAGGCTTCTTGGTCGTCTTGGTCAATTATTTTTATGTTATTCTTCAACAAATTCCAAAGTTTTTTACTGGGATTTGCAGAGAAATAGCTCAACGTGTTTTTAAATATTATCTTCTTTAAAGACGCGTGTTTATCTCCTTCGCTAGAAGTTTTTAAGAAATTATAAACTCGCTCCTTTGTTTCCAAGCGCGTGGTGAGGTCTACGGCATGTTTCCTCACGGATACGGCTGACTGGGAAAGAGAATCCATGAAATATTTTAGTTTCGACTCTGGAGTCCGGCTTGCTATGCGATAAAGAGAGCCCAATGAGTACTTCATATAATCCCCAATGCAGAACTTCAGAAGTAACGGTGAACATTTGACGGGCAGAAAACTTCGCCACTTTAGGATCTTCATGATGGATGGCTCCCAGAGCAAAGCTGATGACTTTCTGTGATATTCCGTCAGACGAAAGCAAAGATATCAACCTGAGCATTGTAGGTAGCTTGAAGTTGAGCTGACGAATCGAAAAGGGTACTAAAATGTCATCAATATGTTCCAAGACCTTCGCCGGTTTATTCTGCAAATATCAAATCACAATGTCTGCAGATGTTAAAGATGTTAAAGAAAATATTTAAAAAAAAACATTTACGAATTAAATTATTAAGTATACTTTAAAATCTGGGTAGTACATGTTGCTACAGATAAGATAATTTATCTACCCTTGCGATTAAAGTGCTATTTTATCTACTATTACGCAACCGTCGTTGAAAGATAAAAAAGAACTTGTGTTTAATTGCAGTTACACATAAAAGAACAGAAAAATAAAATAAAACAATTGAAAAAAAAATGTCTTTAAGTTTCAACATGGAAGTCCATTTTTCACAATGCATTTCTGTGTTCACTTGCTGAAATTTATAAGTGATTTAATTTATGACAATTTTTTTAAACAATAGGAAAAAAATTGTATTTATTTTGTTTTTCTTTAATCTTTTAACAACAGTTGCGTAACCATATAAAGCTGACAACACTCATAGCACTCAAAACCACTCTTGTAGCAGCAAATAATTTACCGCCGTATTTTGTACCTCAACCGTTTTCTGATTGAAACACACACTTTAACTGTGCTGTAGAAAAAAAAAATAAAACTAAATTTGAAAAATATCAAATGAATTTTGCTTACCTTAAATTTCAATTAGTTCTTAAAGTAATTTATAGAGCATTATTAGATAAGACAGAATTATTTTTTTAAACAAAAAACGAATCTTTTTTTTATTATCTAAATCTTTTTCATACTTAAAATATGACTCGATAAACCTCAAAATCAATTAATTTAATTAATTAGATTAATCCCAAATAAACCCGTGACTTAGCAATTTACAAATAGACCGTTGCTGTCCATTATACTGGGTGTTTCATTGAACTTGATATGCGGGTAGATGCCAGGAAAATAAAGAAAAGTTTCTTTCTAAAATTTTCTCTGTAATGAATAAATTTAGAGAAAATCGAAGGGAAAGCAAAGTCACATATTTTTAGGATGGACTTTAAATGAGAATGAATGGATTGTTACTCATTCATATACGAAATCGGTTTATTGGTTAATTGCCTCTAGAATGTCGCCCCAGTCGATTCGGCAAAACACATTTAAAACATCATGGTTGTTGGCAATCAAGAAAAATAATAATTAGTCGCTTATTTTCTGTTCTCCATTTAATATGAATTTTCTAATTGTTAGTTGAAGAATTTTGGGATCGTTAAAACATTTAGTAGTTTGCGCTTATTTAAGAATTTATTATGAAGGTAGCTTCTTGCCCGGTGAAATTGTTTGATAAATTATCTCAAACGGACACTGGAAAATAGCACAAATGCTCGACGTTTCACTATCGCTTGATAGTTTCTTCAGGAGTGAAAATGTCAAATTAAATAAACAAGTTGTCAAGTAAAAAAAAAATAAATAAAGTTGTTAAGGGAAACTAAAACTGAAAAAACTTTTTTTTTTTTTTATAATATAATATTAAAAATTGACAGATCTATATCTTACTTAACGAGTCTAAAAAACTACAAAATATGTCATTTAAGTTAACAAAATCCGTACGTTTATTAACAGAGTTCGATGACATTTTAATTTTACACATTTCTATAAAACGTCTTTTAAAAATATTAGACTCAAAATATAAAATATTAGCATTTTCAAAATCAAAATTATGGCTATTTTCTAATGAATGTTCTACAAGCATTGAATGATTTTGATTATTTTTTTGTATATGATATTTATGTTGGTCTAATCGTTTTTTTAAATTTTGGCTTGTTTCTCCTATATAACAGGAATTACAATGAAAACATTTAATTTCATAAACCACGTTAGGTTGTTTTAATATTGGTGTTTTGGTTTTTAAATTTGAAAATATATTACTTAAATTATTTACAGATTTGCTAGCTAAAATTAAGTTATGTTTTTTGAAAATGTGTTTGAATGTGTTATACAGCGGCTCAATATAAGGTAATGATATGTATTTTTTGGTGTCTGTTTGTTTTACATTATTGTAGATATTTGAATTTTGTAGATATTTAATACGATTTTTAATTACTGATTCTATGAGATTAATTGGATAAGAATTTTGAACAAGAGTTTTCTTAATTAAATTTAAATTGTCGTAAATGAAAAGTTTATCTGAAAGTAAAATAGCTCGATCTGTTAAAGAAATAATTGTTGCAATTTTATAATTTTTGGATGTGTACGAGTGAAAATTAATGTATCTACCTGACCACGTAGGTTTATGAAACCAATTAGTAATTAATTTGTCATTGTATCTGATAATATTTACATCGAGGAAACTTAGCGAATTGTTAATTTCTTTTTCTACAGCAGACAAAAGCAATGTTACTATTTTAATTGATAAAAATGACTATTTCTCAAAAGTTCAAACCATGCTATCTGATAATAATACATACGAAGAATTAAACAATGATCCCACTGAAAATTTTCAGCGTAAAACTTTCAAAATTATCAATAAGTTAGAAAAATCTGTTGAAATTAGCAATAATATTGCTAAATCTCTTAAAGTACAGCATCCCATTTTTCCTAAATTATATTGCGTTCCAAAAATTCATAAACCTAATACACCTCTTCGTCCAATAGTTTCTACTATTGGTTCTTCTCTATATTTTTTATCAAAATTTGTTTCAAAAATTATTACTCAAGTTACTAGTAAATCAGAATATTTTATAAAAAATTCTTTTGAACTTGTAAAAAAATTAAGAAATATAGATATACCAAATAACTGCATTATAATTTCCTTAGATGTTGTTTCTTTATTTACTAACATTCCAAAAGAGTTAGCTTTAAAAAGCATTAATGATAGGTGGACAGAGATTAAAGATTTTACAGATATTTCCAAAGATAATTTTTTAGAAATTGTTACTTTATGTTTTGAAACATATTTTGCGTTCAATGATAAATTTTATAGACAGATTTTCGGTACAGCAATGGGTTCTCCTTTATCTCCTGCTTTAGCTGAAATTGTTATGCAAGAACTAGAGAAAAATGTAATTAACTCTTTACCTTTCAATCTAACTTTATATTTTCGTTACGTAGATGATATTTTATTGATTTTACCTTCAGATAAAGTAGATTTTGTTTTAAATAAATTTAACTCTTTCCATAATAGATTACAATTTTCTGTAGAAAAAGAAATTAACAATTCGCTAAGTTTCCTCGATGTAAATATTATCAGATACAATGACAAATTAATTACTAATTGGTTTCATAAACCTACGTGGTCAGGTAGATACATTAATTTTCACTCGTACACATCCAAAAATTATAAAATTGCAACAATTATTTCTTTAACAGATCGAGCTATTTTACTTTCAGATAAACTTTTCATTTACGACAATTTAAATTTAATTAAGAAAACTCTTGTTCAAAATTCTTATCCAATTAATCTCATAGAATCAGTAATTAAAAATCGTATTAAATATCTACAAAATTCAAATATCTACAATAATGTAAAACAAACAGACACCAAAAAATACATATCATGACCTTATATTGAGCCGCTGTATAACACATTCAAACACATTTTCAAAAAACATAACTTAATTTTAGCTAGCAAATCTGTAAATAATTTAAGTAATATATTTTCAAATTTAAAAACCAAAACACCAATATTAAAACAACCTAACGTGGTTTATGAAATTAAATGTTTTCATTGTAATTCCTGTTATATAGGAGAAACAAGCCAAAATTTAAAAAAACGATTAGACCAACATAAATATCATATACAAAAAAATAATCAAAATCATTCAATGCTTGTAGAACATTCATTAGAAAATAGCCATAATTTTGATTTTGAAAATGCTAATATTTTATATTTTGAGTCTAATATTTTTAAAAGACGTTTTATAGAAATGTGTAAAATTAAAATGTCATCGAACTCTGTTAATAAACGTACGGATTTTGTTAACTTAAATGACATATTTTGTAGTTTTTTAGACTCGTTAAGTAAGATATAGATCTGTCAATTTTTAATATTATATTATAAAAAAAAAAAAAAGTTTTTTCAGTTTTAGTTTCCCTTAACAACTTTATTTATTTTTTTTTTACTTGACAACTTGTTTATTTAATTTGACATTTTCACTCCTGAAGAAACTATCAAGCGATAGTGAAACGTCGAGCATTTGTGCTATTTTCCAGTGTCCGTTTGAGATAATTTATCTAAGAATTTATTATTCACATTCACCGTTTCATGAAATCGTTCGTAGAAATTTAGTACCTGGTTTTACCCAAAACATTTCGTTCGCCGTACTACCCCAATTAAGGACTTTATGGTAGTAGATTTTTCCATGAACGCAAAATTTACTAATTTCCTTTTCTTAGTACTGTCTCCCTTCCTTCTCATTTAATAACAATTTGTAATGTGCGACAACATACATACTAAATGCATATTTTTGCATAGCCCCACATTTACAATTTATTATTAAATTAAATAAGTTTAAATATCCACGCGATTTCACATCGCTGCTGCATTCGACGTGTGGCAAAGTTGAATATACCGAGCTTTCGGTCAAGGGCAAAAATTAAAGAAAGAAATTAAAGAAAATTAAATTTCTTCGCTGTTTATGGATATATTATCCTCTTGCAGCTGTGTGCCATTCATAAATGTAATTTAGATCGCCGGTTTTGTTTCACGATTTCGCGCGCTGCAGTATTTCAAAAAACATCGACTCCAAATTATGCAAATTTCAACTTACTCCGATTAAAATTTTTTATTAAGGTATTTTGTTCGAAATAACGTCAGAAACGTGTCCCTCAAGTTTGATGCATCTTCAATGAAACACGCTCTATTTACTTATTAATGTTCGAATTTATAAAAATATATTATAATGTTATTTATTAACGTTTCAAAATTAATCAGGTTTGTAACTGACTTATTAAACTATCCGGTTCAGTAACGCACGCGATCATTTACAAAAACAAGAAATCTAACATTGACGTTAGGTGTTCAAAAAACATACTTCGCATTAATATCCTTCCATCTCCAAATGCAAAACTATTACCAATGAGTTAAAATTGAAGTCGCTTGTCTTTCTTCTATCAGTTACTTAAAATCAATACTACTGGCATTTTATTTCAAAAATTAAAAAGAAAACAAGAAAAATATCACCAAAATACTTTATTGTAAAATACGTTCACAATTAACTAATGTCGTTACAGCACAAAATTTCTTAAAAACCGACGCAAGTGAATCTGAACAGCGGTTGATTCAACCTTACGCAATTTCTCAAGAACAGAACCGAACTGATCTTTTATGCTGGTATCAGGAGCCAACCCAAATATCACGTTCAGCACCAAAATGTTGTTAAAATCTTCGCCATTTGCATGTAGCAAACCTTCAACGAAACCTATTTGTATTTCATCGTTAACATTACTGACAAGAAATTCCTTTAAAAATGTTACTAATTCTTCGGTGAACATAGACGTAATGCTTGGACCGTGCAATCCGATCCATTCTACGAAGATTGCACTTACTTTAACCCCGAACTCTCGATGTTTGGCTTCAAAAGCACAAACAAGGTAAGCATTAGTTAGCTGTAACAGTAAATACTCCTCCAAAAATTCGCCGTCTTTAATTTTGGAAGCCCAAAATTGTAATAACTTCTCTACTGGAAGATAATCTGAGTTAATTTTAATTGCTCTGAGACAGAAGTTACGGATTACGTCGTATACATTGCTTCGAAGTTCACCTCTAGCATAATCAGTCCAATTTTTCTCAGTATAAGTCTTTAAAATATCCAAAATTTCATTCAATACATCCAGTTGCTTTTCGTCTGCGTTGTAAAAAACAGCCCTTAAATAAAAATCATTTTCGGGAACGTTCGGCTGAAGCAAAGTGTCCCTAATAGCGTATTTCAAAAAAGAAACGTCTAATTTATTGATTAAATTATTGGATACTGCTGTTAATAAATCGTATTTCTTCGCGCGTGTTTCTTTGTTTCTGTTGTTAGTCAAGATTTCGTACACAATTTGTACGTATTCACATTGATATTCGAGAGGAATCTTGCTCACTTTAACAAGGCAGGCAAAGGCTTCTTGGTCGTCTTGGTCAATTATTTTTATATTATTCTTCAACAAATTCCAAAGTTTCTTACTGGGATTTGCAGAAAAATAGCTCAACGTGTTTTTAAATATTATCTTCTTTAAAGACGCGTGTTTATCTCCTTCGCTAGAAGTTTTTAAGAAATTATAAACTCGCTCCTTCGTTTCCAAGCGCGTGGTGAGGTCAACGGCATGTTTCCTCACGGATACGGCTGACTGGGAAAGAGAATCCAAGAAATATTTTAGTTTCGACTCTGGAGTCCGGCTTGCTATGCGATAAAGAGAGCCCAATGAGTACTTCATATAATCCCCAATGCAGAACTTCAGAAGTATCGGTAAACATTTGACGGGATGGTTAAAATTTGATAGGCCGTTAATCAAAGCTTCTTGAGCAGACACGTAATTTTCAGGCATGGTATTTAGGTCAATTTTACCCTTAGGGAGTGGTAGAAATTTCTCCGTGGTTTCGAAATATTCTTTTTCTTTCGTTAGATACGACAACGCTGTGGCAGAAAACTTCGCCACTTTAGGATCTTCATGATGGATGGCTCCCAGAGCGAAGCTGATGACTTTCTGTGATATTCCGTCAGACGAAAGCAAAGATATCAACCTGAGCATTGTAGGGAGCTTGAAGTTGAGCTGACGAATCGAAAAGGGTACTAAAATGTCATCGATATGTTCCAAGACCTTCGCCGGTTTATTCTGCAAATACCAAATCACAATGTCTGCATCGCACGTTCTCTTAAAATTTTCCCAGTAAAGCTGATCGTAGACGTCAGTGTACTCAAATTTTAAGCAGTATTTAATCACCGCATTTGCACTGTAGTAATTTATACTGGCGAGCTCAATTTTGACGGCCGACATCAATTCGGAATATCCAGAAATAATGATTTTGTTCTGCGGGCATTTTTCGTTGAAGCGAGTTATGGCTGATAAAAACGAACAGCTTAATCTTACGAAATCTTCACCTCGACACATCTCAGGAAGCAATTGCGCGAAGCGTTCATAATAAAATTTTTCGCATTCGCTATCGCCAAAATGTGTATCAAAATGTCCTCCCTGCTCTACAAGGTACTTCAAAAAAGTCCTCATAAATTCGTCGAGGGGTAATTTGTTCTTCAGCGCGTAAAGAAGATACTTCCTCATCAAAAAAATTCCGTAGTGATACATCCAGTAATGAGGCATGACAAGTTTCAATAATTCATAGATTAAAGCCCAATGTTCACGATTAAAATTATTTTTCATGTCACACCACTGGGACAAATTTATCAAAAAATCCATGAGAATGCGCTTGTCGTTTCTGTGCCTCAAACGCATGTACTTAAGAACTTCTAATAGACCATTGTAGTCTTCATTAAATCGACAGGTCTTGCATAATAGCACAACTAATTCACTGCGCTTACTAATATCCGACGTGTATTTAATTCGTTCGCGTATTAAAGGAATGGATTTCTTTGTTGGGTACATGTACACCAGGCTCTCGTCTTGCACGAGTTTTTTATCGACAAAAATTTCTCGTTCTTGGTCTGGGATGAGTTGCAATATTTCTTCTGGGATGTCAACGGTAATAAACTCATAGATATTTTTTCCGTATGCCTCTTTAAAGCAATCATTCATTATGTGATACTTCTTATTTTTGGGTAGATATCTAATAAAACTCCTCGAATAATAATCGACAAACTCAGCACCAAAAAAGTCCACTTTTTTTGGGTATAATTCCAAAGTAAATCTACGCAAATCGACATCGCTTTTCTTAATGGTTTTATATATTTTCTCGAGCTTGAAAATCCCCTGCTTGTAATTGGAAGGCGTTAAGAATTCCTTTCCGTTTTCATAAAGTTTGGGAGTCATGCGGTGCCCAAATTTTATCTTCAATTGATACTTCTTGAACAAATCCCAAAATAATTGATCGTCGATCTTGGCCACATACCTCAAAACTTTCAAATATCTACCGGAAAAATCTTCGCCGTGTATTTGGTGCAACACATCGAAATAATATCGTAAAAATTCATGATCCCTTTTAACTATCCTCAGCAACTGCCTACTGGATAAAATTATTTTGTAACTGGACACAGTTGACTTGATCAAATCCAAGCTGCACCCTGGTAATAACTCTTTGGCTACGAACAAACCGTACTTATCTTCGATGGCATGAAAATAACTATCGGCTAATTCTTCATTCTTCAAATTCATAGATAACTTCGTGATAATTTTCATTCGTGTGCTGAACGATGTATGAGGAAGAATTTGATCGACCAACGTCTGCGCATCGATTTTATTGAAGATCACCTGGAAAAACTTCCAGCATTTTAAGACTTTCCCGATCAGCATTGGGTTTTCACTTTTTAGAACGTCCAACAGTGCGTCATATTTCTTAAGATGGATCAAAATATCGACTTTCAAAGCGCTTTCGAGTTTAGTCTTCGAATTTATGGACGCTATTATGGAATCCAAATCTGCTTCGCGAGTTACATCTCGTTGGATGGCTTCCAGTAATTTATTGAAGTTGTGTTTGACTTCTTGCAAGTTGTTGCCCTGCAGGGAATGGAATCGTACAACAAATTCATCCATCTTTTCTATGATCTACAGCAAAAGAAAAAAAAAACAAATATTACAGTTCAACCTGTTCAAAAGAGCTATGATCAATAACGCTTGCTTTAGATCAGCAGACAATCACGCGTTTTTTTTTAATAAATATCATTTGTGACTGAAAGATCATCAAGGATTCACTTTATAACTTCACATAATTTTTAACATCAATGAATTATAATAATAATTGTGTCTTTATTAAATGTAAATGAAAAATATAAAGGGAAATACAATTGTAACGTAAAACAATTTGGCGAGGTTCAGTATGACGAACACTAATTGCTACCACCTAACCAAAGTCTTATTCTCAAATGTATTTATGTTTGTAATTGGAACAAAGTTTGCACCTGAACATTAAATATAATGCATCCAAGATTAAAGAAATTTACAATACAATAACTGAAAGACCGTTTGAAATTTTGACCGTGATGGCGGAGGAGGGTTAATAAACCCCTGTATCGTAAATTTAAATTGTGAACATCAGTTAGATTATATAAATATTTGTTCTTTAAATTGTTCGTTTACTTTTCATTAAAGCGTTTCTCTTAGTAAAATTTATCAGCGTTGCGTTAAGCTTCGAATGAAATTAAAATGCCAAATTGCTTAGATTAAGCATCCAAGTTTCTAGATGGTTTTGGAGGTTCAATTTGATATAATTTAAAAATTAGCATTTGTAATTGACTCACAGCTAAATTAGATTAAACATTAATTACGATACTTCCTGTTAATTACATGGACCGCAAATGAAAAAGAAAAAGAAATTTTGTATTATATAATTAAGAATCTTGTTTCAAATCCTTTGTACAGCTGCTTAGGTCCTATTTAAGGCCTCGTCAGCAGAAGCGTAGCTGGAGACTTCCACTGCAAACCAAACCGACCTGTCCAAGGTTATTCGCAAATGCGACGTAATAATAATGAATAGTTTGAATCGCGACATCCTGCGATTACTTTACGCTTCTGCTGACGAGGCTCCAAATAGGGTTGAAACACCTGCACAGAGAATGCTGTAATCAAAACTGATTTGAAATAAAATTTTTAAAAACTTTCAATATGCTTTGACTGCACGCTTGACCGCCTTGTATGGGGTGACTTATTAAGTAGCAAACTAGCTGCAATTTGTCATTTCCTATACAAAGTTGTGTCATAAAGTGATCGCAAGATGTCGCGATTCAAACTAATCATTATATAATTAAGAATTCTAGCTGCTAATTCAAAAACACGATAGAAAATAAAACAGGAATACCAGAACTATTTTTTTAATAGTTTCAATCGCTACATCCTCCAATCACTTTTTGACCTAACATATTGTATTGGTTTGCTGACGAGGCCCCAAATAGGGCCGAAACAACTGTACAGATATTCAAGTAATCCACTTCAATCAAAACCGATTTACAACAAATTTTTAATATTTTTTTTTTCTTGCGAAAATGAAAGTGAGTGTAAAATTTGTATGTTGGTCACATCCGTAGTGAGCAACTCTTGAATGAGTACCTACATCCTCCCCTGATAAGCTCGTGATAAATTAAACAAACTTAAGTGCAAATTTTGCTTATCTTAAAGTGTTTGAACTCATTTATAAAACATTTAAATAAGACAGAAAATTCTTTATCAGTACTAAAAGCGATTAATTGTTTTTAATATCTAAATCTCTTGATTACTTAAATTATGAATTGATGAACCTCAAAATAAATTATTTTTCTGCTGTTCTTTTAATATTTATTTCAAGAATTACTTTTATTTATATACACGAATACTCTTCTAAATTAATACTAAAATTTTTGTACTGTTGAAATAAAGTAATTTTCGTTTATTTTATTTTAGCTACTGATTTCGATTTTTTATAATCTTGATCAGTCTACTGTCAGGAATTAATAAAAATATCAAAAGAGAAGAAGAGATGTAGGTATACATATATATTTTTATAGATCCGCTGTAACCAATTTACCATATCAACATATACTTTGAAACTCCTGATCTTCAACTTATTTTCAGCTGCAAGATTAGCTCTTTAGTAAAATTAATTTGTAAACTACGTCCTTTATTTCTAAGAAGCTTTTGCATTATTATTACAAATATTATAGATATTAAAAAATGGTTTAACATATTTTTTTAATATATTAATAAACTTTTGTGAGTTAAAAATTATATTTTCATCAAAACAAAAGTGAAATAGTAATACATAAATAAATTGATTGAAAATCTTTAAATGAAGTTTATAATTAAAACAAAAATACTTTAAATGGCTTTAATTTACATAAATATATAAATTGGATGATGACATTACGTGTACTTGTATGCATCACTTTTACTTCCCATTCTTCTCGACAAAATATTCACAATCTTTCTCTTACGTTCCGTAATTGTCGGTGCAAGTAAATCTGAACCGCAGACGATTTATTTTCTCTTATTTTAACCAGGATAGAGTTATACTGAGTTTCTAATTCACTCCAATGAGCTCGGCTAAACAACAATTTCATCGTGACGATGTAATTGAAATCAGCATCATTAGCACGCAAAAATCCATCAACAAATTCAAACTCTCTTTTTCCGTCGGTAGTAAAATCGAAGAAGTCAATCAGAAAACCGTTTAACAGATTATCAAATATGAAAATAACGCTTGAACCGTGCAATTCCACCCATTCCTGCAAAACCCCGCTCAATTTAACTCCATATTCCCGAGGATTGTTATCGGAGTGAAAGTTGAGATAGGCGTTGGTCAATTGCAACAACAAATACTCCTCCAGTAATTTACCTTGTTTCACTGTGGAAATCCAAAATTGTATGAATTTTTCAATCAGGTCTTTACCAAATTTGACTGTAACAGCTCTTACGGAGATAGCGTAGATTATGTTATACAGGACCTTTCGAGCTTTACTGTTGGTATAGTTTTTCTCCACGTAGTCTTTTAAAGTACTAAAGATGAAATCTAACACAAGTGCGTTATTGGATCCAGTTGTATAGAAAAGACAATTCAAATAAAAATCTCTTTGTTGAAGTTCGTTCGGAAAAGAGTCTTTAATCAAAAGGATAAGGCAGTTTGCGTCCAATTCATTTAACAATTCATTTCGTACCGCTACCAATAAATCGTACTTCTTCGCCTGTATTTTTTCTTCTTTATTGTTCGATAGTATGGCGTAAGCCATCGAGAAATACTCGGAAAGATACTCGCCGGGGATTTTGTACAATTTCGTGAGGCAACCCAAAGTTTCTCTGTCGTTCTGATTGATTATTTTGACGTTATTCTTTAGCAAATTCCAGAATTCTTCGCTAGGATTCGCGATGAAGTACCCCAAGGTGCTTTTAAAAATCGCTTTCCTAATCGAAGGGTGCTTATCATTCTGGCCGGAATCCTTCAAAAAGGCATACACCGTCGATTTTGGAGAAATTCTCGCAGTGATGGTGACCGCGTGTTTCCGAACAGACGCCGCGGAATTGAATAGCGAATTCAAAAAGAGATGCAGCTTTGATTCTGGTGTGTGACATGAGACATGATATAAAGATTTGGACGCGTATTTCATATAACCGCTGATACAAAATTCCAAAAGAATCGGCAAACATGATCCGGGATCGTTCAAATTTGCAAGACCATCGATAACAGCTTCTTGTGTAAAGACAAAGTTCTCTTTGATGAGTTTGACATCGATTGTGCCTTTGGAAAGTGGGACGAAAGGTCTTGCGGCTTTGAAATATTCCTCTTTCGAGGCCAAGTAAGACAATGATAGAGCAGCAAATTTTGATACTGCAGCGTCATCATCGTGCAAAGCCTTTAGCGAGAAGCTAACTATTTTTTCTGAAATACTCGGCAGCATCGATACCAAATTTAATATTTTATGTAATTTATATTTGAACAGTTTTATTATCTGTGACGTCAATATTTTATCCAAATGTTCCAAAATTTTATTTGGCCTCTTCTGGAGATACCAAACAATCATATCAGCATTGCACAACTTTTTATAGTTTTCCCAAAATATTTGATCGCCAGAGCCCTCGTCCTCAAACTTTAGATAATATGGCCAAACAAGTTGAGAATTAACGGAGACGTTTTTTGTTATTTGTGACTTAACCGCCTCAATCAAAAGCGGGTACTGGGAAATTATGATCCTGTTTAAGAACAATAAATAGTCACCTATAACTACCAATACTCTAAGGAGTATTGGTAGTTATAGGTGACTATTGTTGCTAAAAGTAAACAGCCCCAATTTTCAAATTCACCACCTGCATAAAATTTTGGAAGCAGTCGTGCAAAATACTCATAACTTATCTTTTCCCATTTTGGTAAATTTCGATTGTAAAACACTCCAAAAGTGCCCGACTTTTCTATGAGGTGCACCAGGAAGGACTCCATGAATTTGTCATAGGACAAATTATTTTCCACCAAATAAAACCAGTACTTGGACATAATATTGATGTCATAAAAATTACGTCTGTAATCCGTCATTTTTTTCTTAGATCTTATGGAAATGGTAAGTAATTCGTTGATGTAAGTCCAGTGTTCGCCGGTGAGTTCCTCTAATTTAGGCCAATCCTGAAGGTTTATCATGAAATCAGATAGGGCGTCATTGTCGTTTCTATGTCTTGAACGCACATACTTCAAAACCTCTAGAAGTGCCTCGCTGTCTCGATTTAACATACAAGTTTTAATCAACTGCACGACTAAACTACTTCGTTTAAGAATGTCCGACGTGTGTTTGATACGTTCTTTCAAAAGAGGAATCGCCTTTTTTGGTGAGTACATGTAAATCAAATTTTCATCTCTTAACACCATTTTATCGATGATAATTTCCCTTTCCTGCACAGGCATAAATTGCAATATATCTTGGGGTGTCCTCAAGAACAACAGTTCGTGGATACTTTTACTGTAGACCTTCTCGAAGCAATCGTTTAAGACTTCGTACCTTTTGTGTTTGGGAAAGTAGGTAATCAAAGTCTGCAAACAAGAAGTGGAATATTCATGGGCGAAATAATGAACCCTCTTTGGCAGTAGTTGCAAAAGAAAACGGCGTAATTCACCTTCATTCCTTCCAATAACTTTGTAGAGTTTTCTAAAGTTGAAAAGATTTTGCTTGTAATCAGATATCGTCACAATATCCTTTCCACTTTCATATAATCTAGGCGTTACATGCCGTCCAAATGTCGACTTTAACTCGTATTTTTTGAACAGTTCCCAAAACACTTGCTCGTCTACTTTAGCCAAGTACTTTATAACTTGCGGATACTTGCTAGAAAAGTCGAAATATTTGCCTTGTGCTTGATATATCACACCGAAATAATAACTCAAAAATTCCCGGTTTCTTTTAACTATCTTAAGTAACTGTCTGCTGGTTAAAATTAATTTATAAGTTGCTATAGTTGACTTGATCAAATCGAAGCTACATGCAGGTAACATCGCCTTGGCCGCAGACAGTCCATATTTATCTTCGATGGCGTGGAAGTATTCATCGGCCAATTCCTCCTTCCTTAAATTCGTCGATAATCTCGTAATGATTTTTGTCCGCGTGCTGAATGACGTCTGAGGAAATATTTCACTAACTAAAGTCTGCGAATCGATTTTGCTGAAGACCACTTCGAAAAAGTCCCAACAATTCAAGACCTTTGCGATTAACATCGGATTTCCACCTTTCAATATTTTCAACATGTCATCATATCTCTTAAAACGAATCAAGATCTCTACTTTTAAGACGCTTTCGAGCTTCGTCTTCGCTTCTATGGATGCTATTAAGGTGTTCAAATCTGTTTCGACTGGTACATCTCGTCGGATGACATCTATTAGCTCGTTGAGGTTACGCTTTGTTTCTTGCAAGTTGTTACCTTGCAGCGAATGAAATCGTGCAACTAACTCATCCATTTTTTCTCCCATCTGCGACAAAAATAGGACTTAGCATGAATGTAATTAAGACATCTATATTAGTACTAGTTTACATTCAAACTTTCTCGATCACCAAAATCCATGAGAATCTTATTTGAAACTCCAACAGATCCACCATATTATAATCACTCAGTGATACAAAGTGATACATGATAAACTTAAGCTATAGTGTTCTAAGGTTTTCTTTTCTTTTCGCAGACATTGTTTTCACAATGTCCTTTTCGCTTATGGTCTTCATAATTTGTTGCTTCTACAACCCGTATGCAGACTCTCATTAAATTTTAGGTGTCCATCACAAGAACTGTAGCCACAAAACCACAAGAATAATCTTTTTTTGAAATGTATGTACAAATATAAAACTAGAAACTATGGAAAAAATGATGCATATTAATATAAAACTGTATCAAACTAAGATCATGAAAATTCATTTAGAACAAATAACACAGATAATTGAAGCTTTACGCTGCGAATAGGGCACAGCATCTGCGTGTCTAGACCGCTTTCCGTCTGTTTTATTGCCTATGTTCTCACTTTACAGCAACGACCCGTAGAGCTACGATTTCCTAGGCAGTCGGTCGGCCGAAACCGACCACGACCTACATACATTCGCTCTAACTAAAAATAAATCATTAAATGAATATGGTTTCCTCGAGTCGGCTCGCTTCTATAGCGAAAGTTCAGCGGTTTTCGTCGTCGATTTTAAGCAAGCTACAATCGATCGGCCGAAACTAAACGCGACCGACATCCGCTCTAACCCGAAACGAATAATTAAATGAATATAATTTCCTAGTTCTGCAACGTAGGTAACTCATTTACAAAATGAGTACTAAATTTTCTTGTCGTGAAGACGAAATATTAGTTAATTTAGTGAAACAGCAACCTGCCCTGTATAATTACAAACTTAAAAGTTACAAAGACATAATATTAAAAACAAATATTTGGGGAAGAATTGCAAAAGAACTTGGGAAAACAGGTAAGCTAAATAAAATACATTATTTATCAAGTAAATTTGGATGTATACTGTCAACAATTTATACCTACTGTATATTAAATTACTTTAGCCGATCTGCAATTATATCTTTCCAATGTATAGACGAAACTTACTTCAAACTCTGCAAATGTTTTTCTTATTATTATAATTACCGAAGGAGTTAAAGAAATCACATCGTCTATTGGAAATTTACTATCAAATGTTTCAGTTGTTTTTCCCAGAAGTTTCTCAACATATTATAAAGTGTACAGACATGACGAAATCTTAAGCTGCCTTTTCTGGAGGCAACATTCCAAATTGAAAAGTGAAAGATCTAAAATATTCACCATTTATCTATCTCAAAGCCATACATCTGGAACAAATATTAAAACAGTTTTATTTAACGTACCATGTCTTTTTTATATTATCGTGAAACTTCTGATTGTGCTGTTTTAGAAAATGATTGTAAAGCGAGGTGGAAAAATATACGGGATTATTACAAGAGAAAACGAAATGAATCAGTGAAAGAGAAGGGCAGAAGATCACAACGTCAGGACAGTAACTTTCTTCAAAAGTATAAGCATTTATCGTTTCTCGAAAGTACTTCCCTTGTAGAGAGAAAGTAAGAACAAAATACATTATTTAATTTGTCATTAAATATATGTTTTTGTTGCAGAATTGTCTATAGTGTTAATGATGTTACAGAATCAGAGTTACAAGACGCGAAAAACACTGAGGAGTCATTATTTTACGAAACCATGTTATCAGAGTCAGAGTCAACCATGGAATCAACAGAAGTTCCAAAAGTTGCAAAACGAACTTGTGCTAATATTAAAAGTAACAGCCAGGAAACACAAGAACCAAAAGTAAGAAAAAAGCGACCTTCCAATAAACATGATTTGGCACACGAATTATACAAAAGTCCTACTCTTATCAAAGAGTTGATACAAACCACTCAATCCCAGCAGGATCCAGCTATTATTATGTTTTTTCAAAGCATAGCTGCAACTGTATCTAAATTTACACCACAGTCACAAACTAAAGCAAAAGTTGCAATAATGAATATTGTGGCACAATTAGAACTCGACAATATTCCTCAACAACCTGTACATAACTGTATTGCAAACATTCCTAGTTCATTTGGCTCCCAATTAAAATTATCCTTCAGTAGATCATCTTCTAGTGCAGACTCATCCATTGTAAATTCCCCTAAAGATACTGATGTTTCCAGTTCATACTCCCAACCGTCTCCTTCTACCATTTTGGAATCACAATTCTCACATAATGATACACTCTAGTATGTTTAATAAATGTTTGTTTCTTAACGTTGTTTTAAATTGCGTAAATATTTTCTCACAAAAATGAACTTGTTAAAAAGTATAACACAAACAAAAAACAAGTTTAAACATTACTTACCTTAAAGTAATAAAAAAAATATCCTGTGCAGAAATAGAGGATTATGTGTATTTTACGCGTCTCTCTTGTACTTAAAAAAGAATTTTTATAAGAAGATCTACTTTAAATTTAAATAGTTTGAATCGTGACATCTTACAATCACTTTTTGACACAACATTGCATTGGAAATGACAATTTGCTACTTAATAAGTTATCCCATGCAAGGCGTGCTGTAAAAGCATATTGAAAATTTTGCAAATTTTATCGGTTTTGATTGCAATGGATACCTCAAGCATCTTGTGTACAGCTGTTTCGGTCCTATTCAATACCATGTTGTGTCAAAAACTGTTCACAAGATGTCACGATTCAAACTAATTACATCGCAATTGCAAATAACCTTGGACAGGTCGGTTTAGTTTGCAGTGGAGGTCTCGAGCTACGCTTCTGCTGACGAGGCCCCAAATAGAGATTTGCGATAAAATTGTTAAATTTAAAGTAATCCGGTCATCATATATTCTTGATTCAATCAACACGTTAAGCACATCTTTAAAAGAGTTCACCAGTTTTATGTTCTCCTGTACATTTTATTGAATTCCTCTTCATCTTCTTCTATCACTCACTTTTTTTCTTTTTCACGTCTTCATCAATTTAAAGCGAAAATGTTTAATTTTAAGCGTTTTTTAGGAAACGATTTTCGCGACCGGATAAATCGCGATAGATTCGGTTTTCGGTTTGGGTTCAGCTCAACTGACAACTTTAGGAAAGCAGGCGCTCTCTAATGTGTTTCAATTACTCAACTGAAACAACTTGGAGCAGCTCCGAGTAGCTCATATGTGCCAATTGGAAAGCGCCTCACAGCTTTATGTCGTTTCCAGACATATGCACCAACATTTATATGTACAAAGTTATGTACAAACGTAGTGCAAACCTTCACACACGCAAATTTGTGCAAATGTTCTACGCCTATGTATATAATTGACTCATAAGCGTTAGAGGACTTCGTCGGTCCGCAGTTTATTCTTTATTATTGTAATATTAATTTATCAATAAAGTTAGCTCGAGTTTGACTGATTTGAATGATTACCGACTTAATCTGAAAGGTGACTCATAGTTGATAACTTATCGCTATTGTGCATGATGGCCCCCAAAAATTAACATTAACATTTCTGTATAACCGCCCATGAATTTAAATTTAAGTATATAATTACCATGACTAGTGTGATTCTATTTATGTGGGTCGAACATTATTAGGCTCACAATTCAACTAATTAATTAATTAGAAGAGAAGTTACGTGGGGAAAAATTTTGCTTAGCACAAACTCGTTACTGACAGAGAACTAACGAAAATATTCAGAATCAACAAAGCGAAACATTGTGCAATCCATTACAACAAAACCGGCTGAACTGACTCACACTTGAACTCTGAAGAGACCTTGATGATTGTGATTAAAAATAGAATGGCATATGTAAATGAGTCACCTAAACCAATTTAGATTATTTCAAAGTTATTTATTTACATACCAGTAGATAAAGACGAAGATCCTCTGATGATACGTGACTATGTGACTGTGAAGTCTGAAATTTTGGACTTGAGCGATTTAATTCCGTGCTCAGCACATGCGTTCATAAAACTCTGTAAAGATGTATCAGCGCAGACTCGCCCAAAATAAACCAAATAATAAATCGATAAATTGTTTACGTATACCAGCGACTACCAAACTGTACAGTGCAGATTTGGGCTGATTAAACAGGAGTCATGTGGATTTTCTTAAATGGGTCTACAACTTTAAATTTCGTGTTTCTATTTCTCTTTTAGAAATATAGAAAAATTTAGGGTTTTTGTTTATGGCGTTGATGAATTAAAAAAAAATTGTAAAATGTAGAAAAACCTAAGGAAATATTTTTATGTGAAACAACAACCAAACACACGTCTACCTTTGTATGTGAATTCGTACGACGATTATAAAGCAAAAGTAACGAATAGATTCTATAAAATGGTCGAGAAAAATGTTTCAAAAAAATGCTCGGACACATCTACTTGTATTTTTCATTAGAGAATTCCATCATTGTCTCGCAAAATTGCACTCGTCGATGAAAGTTTTCATCGGACAGCTCTTGCACCAAGTGCACTTTGCATTCAGCATAAAGAATGCTATTAAATGAGGTATCACAAGGAGTACTTTGCTATTTGAATTTTGGAGGTTTGAAAATTACATCTTTAAATGGTGATTTGCAAATCCTCTTTTCTAATGAGGCAACAATTACACAGGAGAGAAGGGAAAAGAAAACCATTGGAACATTGGGTATAATTTACGCTAATTTTGCTTAAGTGGAACCGTCAGGAAGCAAAATTGCCGTAATCGAATTATTGGACAGTCCTTTTTTGTTGGAATGCTGGATAGTGAACAGTATCTAGACTTCTTCCAATTTGAATTAACCTCGGCTTTAGCTGTACTATTTCCTAATCCAGAGATCCTGATTCACCCAATCCCAGATTTTAGTTACAGCAAGATGATGCGCCATCTCATTATGCACATCCAGGTTGCATAATTAAAAAACAATATATGAGCAGTATAAACAAATGGGAATTTATATCTTCAAGAATATTGAAAATAGAAGTATAACTGGAACATCAAAGAAAAACAACATTATTAATTATATATATATATATATGAGGACGAAAAAACAAATGAGAGAGATGAATTTTGGGAAGAAATGACAGAATTAGTAGAGAATATAAATGGCAGGATAATAGTTATAGGAGATTTCAACTGCCGGGTTGGTAGAAGGAATAATGACGAAATAGAAGTAATAGGAGATCAGGGAGAAATACACAGAAACAATAATGGAGAAAGATTAATAAATTATTGTATGGAAAACAACCTAATTGTAGCAAATACATTTTACGTGTACCGGGATATACATAAATATACAAGAGAAATGAGAGAAAGAAACGAAAAATCACTAATAGACTAGACAATCATCAATAAGACATTTAGAAAAGAAATTTTAGATGTAAGAGTAAGAAGGGGTCCCGAAATTTATAGTGATCATTATCTAGTGATAGCAAAAATATGACTAGACACAAAAACGCAACAAAGTCGTAAAGAAAAACAAGAATAAGTAAGAATAAATGAGACAATAAAGGCATATAAGCTACAAGAAGAGGAAAAACAAACCGGCAAACAAATTTAAGCAGTAAATAGAAACAGCAATGGAAAAAAATACAGAGCAATGGGAAAATATGGATTTAGAAGAAATATGAAGTTGCTTCAGGAATAGAATTATACAAGAAACAAAGGAAACGTGTGGAACAACTTGGGTAAACAAAGAGAAGGAACAAACGAAATGGTGGAAGTAAGTTATATCTCACAAATAAAAATAAAGATAACTATATAGAATACAAAAGGCAACGTACAAAGGTAAAAGAGATAATAATACAAGCTAAAGAACAAACTTGGGAAGAATTTGGAAAGAAAATGGAACAAGATAGTAAAGGCAACCAAAAATTATTTTATAAAGTATTAAAGAGTTTCAGGAAAGGTAAACAATACAGATTAAATCAGATGAAAACGAATGATAACAGAATACTAACAGAAGAAAAAGAGATTATGGAAAGGTGGAAGGAATATTTCCAAGAACTTTACAACACAAACGAGGTAAATGAAACGATACATGAAGAAAGAATAGAGAATATACAAGAGGGAGATGATGACCCTATACAAATAGAAGAAGTACTAGCGGCATTAAAAGCGATAAAGAGAGGAAAAGCGGCAGGACACGATAGGATAACAGGAGAAATGATGAAAAACCTAGGAAAAAGAAGTACGGGAAAATTAGTACAAATTTTTAACAAGGCCTGGAACACAGGAAAAACAACAGAAGATTGGACGATCGGAATAACGGTACCATTGTTTAAGAAAGGAGATGGTAGAGAATGCGCAAATTGCAGAGGCATCACGTTATTAAGTACAGTATTTAAAATATACGAGAGAATATTAGAGCAAAGATTAAGAAATATTGTAGAAGATCAATTAGAAGAAGCACAAAGCGGTTTCAGAAAAGGGCGAAGTGTACAAGACCATATTTCTAGCATAAAACAAATGATAGAGAAAGCGAGAATAACAGATACCGAGATTTACATAGATTTAGAAAGCTTGGAAAATAGAAAGGTTAATGTAAAATTGAGAACAGCAATAAAGAGTTTATATAAAAATAACAAAAATTACATAAGGAAAAACAATATGGAATCAGACTTTTTCGAGATAAGAAATGGATTAAGGCAAGGTGGAGTGATGAGCCCAACTTTGTTCACTGCTATTGGATGACGTAATTAAAGCAACGAGAAAGAAGACAAAAAAGTACACGTTGGATATAACAATTTAACACCAGTATATGTATCAGAGTGCGCATTTGCAGACAACCTAATGATATGTGCTAGTAGAGAGAAAGAAATACAAGATAACATGCAAATATGGGAAACAGAGTTAAAAGAAAGGAAAATGAAAATAAATATTAGTAAAACGAAAGCGATGACAGTAAGCAAAGAAAATAAAAATATAAATATAGAAATAAATCAGGGAAAAATAGAGCAAGTAGAGGTTTTCAAGTATTTAGGGTGACAATACAAAGAGAAGGAAAAATGGAAACTGAAGTGCAAGAAAGAATCAACAATGCGACCAAATTATACCACAGTCTAAGTAACTCTTTTATAGGAAAGAAAGAAGTAAGTAAAGGAACAAAACTGGCAGTGTACGAAACAGTTTTTAGACCCACATTAACTTATGGTAGTGAGAGCTGGGTATTGACGAATTCAATTAAAAGTAAAATACCAGCAATCGATATGAAATATCTAAGAAAAGTCAAGAGAATAACAAGAAGGAACAGAATAAGAAACGTCACAGTACGGGAAGAACTAGAAATTAAAGCAATTATAAGTATTATAGAGGAACAGCAGATGAGGTGGTTTGGTCATATGTGTAGAATGAATAAGAATAGGCAAGTAAGAAGTATATGGGAAGCGGGAGTACATAAAACTAAAAAACGAGGAAGACTAAAGAAAACATGCAATGACGAAATAGCAACAATATTAAAGAGAAATAATAAGAAGTGGTCAGAAGCCAAAACATTAGCAACGGATAAGAAAGAATGGAAGAAATTTGTATAGCAAGACTAAGACAAATACCTTAAACCTTAGGGTAAAAAAGTTTCCGATTATATATATAAGATGATGCGCCATCTCATTATGCATATCCAGTACCAATATATCTCGATCAAATACTTTGTAACCGATGAATTGGTAGACGGGGACCGGCAAGATCTCCGGATTTAACCCATTTGAGTTTTTTCCTCTGGGGTTATGTAAAAGCTAAAATTTATTTTAATAGACCTCCAAACATTTTTTGTTTAGTTTGAATTCATTTTTGTTGAATATCTCAGTTATTTATCAACCGATTTTGAAAATATTGTATTTACCATAAAAACAATTTCAAAATTAATCGACGTGTCCAAGCATTTTTCTGAAACATTTTCCTTAACCATTTTATACAACTTATCCTTTACTTTCTGGAAACACTGTATAAATCATTGTTGCTATGTTGAACTGTTGATTCTGATATTTGGTATCGCGACGACTTGAGTATTATTATTCTTCACTTATTATAGGCTGCACCAAATCAATCTGAAATAATAATTTAGGAGATTGTCATGATTTCATTCAAAGTCCAGAATTTTCATTCCAAAATTGAAAAGAGAAAGACTTCTATAGATGGGGTGTAATTGAAAAACGGAAATAAAATTATAACTAAAACATTTTATTGTAAATTTCATTTAATAATTTTTTAAACCAATTAACTAATGGAGCTACTGCTCCAAATTCTTTAAAAATCGGTCCAAGTGAATCTGAACAGCAGTTGATTCACTCCTTCGCATTTTCTCAAAAGCGGAATCAAACTTATCTTTTACGCTCTTACTAGGCTCCAGCCCAAATATCACATCCAATACCAAGATCTGATTAAAATCATCGCCATTTGCTTCCAGCAAACCATTAATGAAGCCCATTTCTTTTTCATCGTTGAAAAAGTTGACAAGAAATTCCTTCAAAAAATTCACCAGCTCTTCGGTGAACATAGAGATAATGCCTGGACCGTGCAATCCAATCCATTCCGAGAAAATTCCACTTACTTTAATCCCATACTCGCGGTATTTGGCTTCAGAAGGGCAAACAAGGTAAGCACTGGTCAGCTGTAACAGTAAACACTCCTCCAGTAATTCACCATTTTCAATTTTGGAAGACCAAAACTGTAAAAATTTTTCTACTGGAACATTACTTGAATTCATTCTAATCGCCATGAGGCAAAAGTTGCGGATGAAATCGTACACATTTTTTCGAAGTCCACCTCTCGCATAATCAGTCCAATTTTCTTCAACGTAAGTCTTTAAGTTACCCAGGATTTCATGCAATACATCCATCTGCTTTTCGCCTGTTGTGTAGAAAACAGATCTTAAATTAAAATCGTTTCTTAGCGGGACGTTCGGCTGAAACAAAGTGTCCTTAATAACGTACTTCAGAAACAGGACATCTAATTTATTGATTAAATTATTGGATACTGCCATTAACAAATCGTATTTCTTGGCGGATATTTCCTTGTTGTTGTTGTTAGCCAAGATTTCGTACACCATTTGTACGTATTGAGGTTGATAGTCTGGAGGAATCTTGCGTACATTAACAAGACGGACAATCGCTTCTTGGTCGTCTTCGTTGATTATTTTGATGTTGCTCTTCAACAAATCCCAAACCTCTTGACTGGGACTTGCAGATAAATAGTTTCGCGTACTTATAAATATTATCTTCCGTAAGGAAAGGTGTTTATCTCCCTCACCAGACGCTTTTAAGAAATTGTAGACTCGCTCCTTTGTTTCCAAACGGGTGGTAAGATCAACGGCATGTTTCCTCACGGATACCGGTGACTGGTAAAGGGAATCCAAAAAATCTTTCAGTTTCGACTCTGGAATATGATTTGTTATACGATAAAGAGAGCCCAATGCGGATTTCATATAATCACCAACGCAAAACTTCAAAAGCAACGGTAAACATGAGATGGGATCATTAAGATTTGGTAGACCTTTGACCAGGGCTTTCTGAGCAGATATATAACTTTCCGTCATGGTGTTTAAATCAATTTTCCCTTCAAGAGGTGGCAGGAATTTCTCTGTGACTTCGAAGTATTCATCTTCCCTTGTCAGATACGACAAAGCTGAGGCAGAAAATTTCGCCACCTTGGGATCTTTATGATGGATTCCTTCCAGTGAGTAGCTGATGACTCTCTGTGATATACCGTTAAAGGAAAGCACAGATATCAACTTGAATAATTTAGGAAGCTTGGCGTTGAACTGATGAGTCGATAAGGGTACTAAAACATCGTCGATATGTTCCAGTAACTTACCTGGTTTATTCTGAAGATACCAAATCAGCATGTCTACATCGCAGATTCCCTGAAAATTATCCCAATAAAGCTGATCGTAGATGTCGTTGTGCTCAAATTTCAAGCAGTATTTAATTACCGCGCCTGCATCGTCTAAATTCTGCCTGGTGAGCTGAATTTTGACGGCCGACATCAGTTTGGGATATAGGGAAATAATTATTTTCTTATTTGGGCATCGTTGGTTGAAGCGAGTTATAGCCGCTAAAAGCGAACAACTTAATCTTAAGAAATCTTCATCTTGGTATACCTGAGGCAGCAACTGTGCGAAAATTTCGTAATAATGCTTCTCGCTTTCTATATTGTCGAATAGAAAATCAAAAAACCCAGTCTCTTCTTTAAGGTATTTCATAAACGTCCCAATAAATTCATCGCAGGACCGTTTGTTTTTCACCGCATAACTAACGTATTTCCTCATTAAAAAAGTTCTGTAAAAGTTCATCCTGTCATCAGACATTACAAGTTTCAATAATTCATAAATCAAATCCCAGTGTTCACCGTTCATTTTTTTCATGTTCCACCCATAGAAGCTTATCAAAAAATCAATGAGAAAGGGCTTATCGTTTTTGTGTCTTAAACGCACGTACTTGAGGACTTCCGTTAGACCATCGCTGTCTTCGTTAAATTGGCAAGTCCTGTACAACAGCATAGCTAATTTGCCACGTTTACGAATATCCGACGTGTACTTAATCCGCTCGCGTAGTAAAGGAATCGATTTTTTTGTTGGGTACATGTAAATCAGGCTTTCGTCTTGCGCAAGTTTTTTCTCAACGAAGACATCCCGTTCTTGAACCGGGATGAGTTGCAATATATCCTCGGAAAAATTGTAAGTAAAACACTCATGGATGTTTTTTCCGTATGCTTCTTTGAAGCAATTGTTCATTATGTCATACTTCTTATTTTTGGGTAAATATCCAATAATTGTCCTCAAGTAGTAACAGGCGTACTCAATATAGAAAGCATCCATCCTTTTTGGATATATTTCCAAAATGAACTTGTGTAAATCGACGTCGCTCTTACTGATAATTTTATATAGTTTCCGGAGGTTGAAGATTCCTTGCTGGTAACTTGAAGATGGCAAGAACTTGCTTCCGTTTTCATACAATTTGGGAGTCATACGGCGCCCAAATCTTACAAACAATTGATACTTCTTGAACAATTCCCAATATAATTGATCATCGATTTTTGCCACGTATCTCAAAACTTCCTTATACCTTCTGGATAAATCGAAATCTTCGCCATATGCTTGATTCAACACGCTAAAATAGTAGTCCAAAAATTCAAGATCTCTTTTAACTATCCTCAACAATTGCCTACTGGATAAAATTACTTTGTAACTGGCCACGGTAGACTTAATCAAATCCAAGCTGCACGCTGCTAACAATCCTTTAGCTACGAATAAACCGTATTTATCTTCGATGGCTCGAAAATAACTATCGGCTAATTCTTCGTTCTTCAAATTCATAGATAATTTCGTAATAATTTTCATTCGTGCGCTGAATGATGTATGAGGAAAAATTTGGCCGACCAATGTCTGCGCATCGATTTTGCTGAAGATCACTTCAAAAAACTTCCAGCATTTTAAGACTTTCCCGATCAGCATTGGATTTCCACTTTTTAGAACGTCCAATAGTGCTTCATATCTCTTGAAACGAATTAGAATATCGATTTTCAGAGCGCTTTCCAGTTTGGTCTTCGGATTTATGGACGTTATTAGGAAATTGAAGTCTGCTTCGCAAGTTGCATCTCGTCGGATGGCTTCCAGTAATTCATTGAAGCTGCGCTTTACTTCTTGCAAGTTGTTGCCTTGCAGAGTATGGAATCGTACAACAAGCTCATCCATCTAGAGCAAAATACAACTGAATGTTACACTTCTATTTTCATCAGTATCAGTTTTATTAAAACGATCATCAAGGATTTGCTTTGTAATTACACATCCTATTTATTTTAAAATTAATTACTTAGTATTTTGAATTCTTCATTTAATTTTGATTATTGTTATGTAGAAATTTGAATGAGATTAAAATACCAAATTACTTGTTCAGCATATAAGTTTCTACGTGGGTTTGTGTTCAGTTGAGTTTAAAAACGAGTTCACTTAAATTAAATGTCAATTAAGTATTAATGGTAAGTATCTTTTTGGGAACTTAATTATTTTCTTATAGATATAATCGATACTAACCAAAACGTTTGAAATTAAACGGTTTCTACCAATATGTGCATCGTAAGACGAAGGGCAAAAGAAGTTTAATTACATAATGAGAAATGGGGAAGTACCATTACTTTTTAATGTTAAAGGACAGCGAAACATTTAAAGGTCAATTACATCCGTAACGCTTCCTCGATGAGTTCAATAAACTTACGGCTACAAATGCGTAGGAGTTAGAAATGTTCTGTATGAAAAACTAAATAAATAAAGCTACTTAAAAAAGATACAAATTTTGCTTACCTTACAGTTTACATTGAAAATTGAAAGTAATCTATGTATGTAACTTTTAGATAAGACAGGAAGCCATTTATCTAAATACTAATACAATTGATAAAACTGAAAATTAATTAATTATTTCATTTGCTCTCTTATTGCTTATTTACAACCTTAACATTCTGTATTTAATAAATAGATGTTCTTCTATTAAATTGATATAAAAAGTTTCATTTAAATTTGCGTACTAGATAAAAGTAAATGGAATATTGAACTCTAATTCGTTTTAAGCATTATACAGGTTGTATCAAATACAAGGGGCATTATATCATTTTCTGGACAGGCATATCCTTTGATATATTATATTATAGAAAAAAAGCATGGTTGAAACTGTTAAGCCAGATTTCGGTAAGTTTAAATCTTGTGATGACCGGGAGGAAGAAATTGATTTGGCACATGTTACATACAGATGCCCTGCTCCAAAATATTAGTTCTTGTGTTACCAGGTTCCAAGGGTTTGTTGCTCTCATGCTTTCTCCAAAAACATGCTCTAAAACAAGAGCGACTATGTTAATGTTCTTTCGATATTTTACGAGAAGCGAATATATTTGCAATTTGTTAGTGATAGTACACACTTCAGTAGGAAGAACTATGGAATTAAAAAAATAAACAAATTTTAAACACTATAAATAAATAGTTAAAAAATAAATCAAAATATCAAATTAAATGATTTATTTACATACGTATGTATATATAAAATTAGTCACATCATAATACTTGTATGCATACATTTTACTATCCTTTCTTCTAGGCAAAATATTCACAATTCATCAATCTGTTGGCCATCGTTTACGTTCCGTAATCGTCGATATAAGCAAATCTGAACAGCAGATGACTTATGATCTCTTATTTTCTTTAGAACGGAGTCGTACTTATTTTCTATGTCATTCCAGTGCACTCGCTTAAACAACAAGTTCAACGTCACGATGTAGTTGAAGTCTGCATTATTCGCTTGCAACAATCCATCAATAAATTTAAACTCCTTTTTCTCATCAGAAACAATATCGAAAATGTCGCGCACAAAATCATTTAACCGCTCTGTGAATATGGAAACGACGCTTGAATCGTGTAATCCGACCCATTCTTCCAAAACTTCACTTACTTTAACTCCGTATTTCCGAGGATTGTCATTAGATTGAAAGTCGAGATAAGCATTGGTCAATTGCAACAGTAAATATTCCTCCAATAATTTACCTTGTTTCATTGTGGAAGTCCAGAATTCTGTGAATTTCTCAATCAGGACATTACCAAATTTTAGTGCAACAGCTTTCAAGCAGATAGCGTAGATTATGTCATACAGGACAGTCCGAGCTTTATTGATAGTATAATTTTTCTCTACGTAATCTTTCAAAACGTTAAATATCGAATCCAACACAAGCGCGTTATTAGATCCACTTGTGTGGAAAAGGCACTTCAAATAAAAATCTCTTTTCTGAACATCGTTTGGGAAAGTGTCCTTAATTACAACGACGAGGAAGTCTGCATTCAGTTCATTTACTAATTCAATACGCACCGATTCCAATAAATCGTATTTCTTCGCCTGTACTTCTTTATCCTTGTTTTCCGATAGAATAGTGTAAGCCATCGAGACGTATTCGGAAAGGTACTTGAAGGGAATTTTCTGCAAATTTGTGAGGCAACCCAGAGTTTCTCTGTCATTCTCGTCGATTATTTTGACGTTGTCCTTCAGCAAGCTCCAAAATTCATCGCTAGGGTTTGCAGTAAAGTATCCTAAAGTGTTTTTAAAAATCGTCTTCCTCAACGAAGGATGTTTATCATTCTGACCAGAGTTCTTTAAAAAGGTGTACACCGCAGATTTCGGGAAAATCCTCGTAGTGATATTGACCGCATGTTTTCGAACAGATACAGCAGAATTGTAGAGCAAATCCAAAAAGGAACCCAGTTTCAATTCTGGAGTGTGGCTCGTCACATGATATAAAGATTTGGACGCGTATTTCATGTAATGGCCGACACAAAATTCGAAAAGAATAGGTAAACAAGACGCGGGATCGTCTAAATTTGCAAGACCATCGACAAAAGCTTCTAATGTATAAACGAAGTTTTCTTTGACGTTTTTGAAATCGATTTTGCTTTCAGGAACAGGGACAAAAGGCCTAGCGGCCTCAAAGTATTTCTCTTTCTCAGCTAAGTAAGACAATGATATAACGGCAAATTTTGATACTGCAGCATCATCGTCATGCAAGGCCTTTAATGAAAAGTTGACAATTTTTTCTGAAATTTTCGGCAGCAGCGACACTAATTTTAATATTTCTGACAATTGATATTTAAGTCGTTGTATTATTTGCGAAGTCAGTATTTCATCCAAATGTTCCAGAATTTTATTTGGCCTTTTCCGAAGGTACCAGATAATCATATCTGCATTGCAAGCCTTTTTATAGTTTTCCCAGAACATTTGGTCGCCTATGACCTCATCTTCAAACTTCAGATAATACATTAAAACATTCTCCGAATAAAAGAAACTCTCTTTTGTCATTTGTGATTTAACTGCCTCTGTCAAGAGGGGATACTGAGAAATAAAGATTCTATTCCTCGGGTTTTCAGAAGTACAATTGGCTATGGCCGCTAAAAGCCTACCACTCCAAATTTCAAATTCTTCACCTGTACAAAGCTTTGGGAGCAAGCGCGCAAAATTCTCGAAGCAAAACTTTTCCCATCTCGGTACTTTCCGATTGTAAAACACTTCAAAAGTACCCGTCCTGTCTTTGAGGTGCAATAAGAAAGATTCCATGAACTCCTCATATGACAAGCCATTTTCTACCAAATAAATCAGGTACTTCAGCATAAAATTTATGTCATAAAAAGATAATTTATAACTCGACATTCTTTTGCAGATGTTGAATAATTCGTTGATGTAAGTCCAGTGTTCGCCGGTGAATTTTTCCAATCTAGGCCACTCCTGAAGACTTTTCATGAAATCAGAGAGAGCAATATTGTCGTTTCTATGTCTCGATCGCACGTACTTCAAAACCTCCAGAAGTGCTTCAGTATCTCGGTTTAACATACAAGTTTTGTTCAATTGCACGAGTAAGTTACTCCGTTTAAGAATCTTCGACGTGAGTTTGATACGCTCCTGCAAAAGAGGAATCGCTTTCTTTGGTGAGTACATGTAAATCAAATTGTCGTCAAGCGGAACTATTTTATCGAGAATAATTTCTCTTTCCTTCATAGACATAAATTCCAATATATCTTGAGGTGTTTTCAAGTTCAAAAGCTCGTGGATACTTTTACCGTAAACTTTCTCGAAGCAATGGTTTAAGACTTCATACCTCTTATGTCTGGGGTAGTACTCAATCAAAGTCTTCAACTTACAAGACGGATAATCAATAGTGAAATTATTAACCTTCTTTGGAAATAGTTGCAGAAGAAACTGCCGTAATTCATCTTCATTCTTTCCAACACTTTTATAAAGTTTTCTCAAGTTGAATAGATTTAACTTATAATCGGAGGTCGTCACGGTATCTTTTCCGCTTTTGTATAATCTAGGTGTCATATGTCGTCCAAATTTCGACGTTAACTGGTATTTCTTGAATAATTTCCAAAACACTTGCTCGTCTACTTTAGCCAAGTATTTCAATACTTGTGGATACTTTTCAGAAAAGGAGAAATATTCACCGTGTGCTTGACGCATCACGTCAAAATAATAACTCAAAAATATCCGGTCTCTTTTAACTATCGTTAGTAATTGTCTGCTGGTTAATGTTAATTTATACGTGGCCACAATTGCCTTGATCAAATCTGGGCTACACGCAGGTAACAGCCCCTTGGCCACAGATATTCCATATTTATCTTCAATAGCAAGGAAGTATGTATCGGCCAATTCCTCGTTCCTTAAATTCGCCGATAATCTCGTAATGATTTTTGTCCGCGCGCTGAATGACGTGTGCGGAAATATTTGGTCGACTAAAGTCTGCGAATCGATTTTGGTGAAGGCCACTTCGAAGAACTTCCAACATTTCAAAACTTTTGCTATTAACATCGAATTTCCACCTTTCAAGATTTCCAACATGGTGTCGTATCTCTTGAAACGAATCAACATCTCCACTTTTAAGAGGCTTTCGAGTTTTGTCTTCGGCTTTATGGATTCAATTAAGGAGTCCAAGTCTGCTTGGAGTGGTACATCTCGTTGAATGCCAACTATCAGTTCGTTGAAGTTACGTTTTGTCTCTTGCAAGTTATTACCTTGTAACGAGTAAAATCGTTCGACTAACTCATCCATTTTTCCTCTCATCTACGACAAAAATGAGACTTAGCAAGTATACAATTAATACATGGGCATTTACACTAGTACATTGCAATCACATTTTCTTTTCTGATCACCAGAATCAATTACAATTTTTTTTAATATAAGCAGTTCAAAGTTTGGTGATGAAAAGCTGGGAATGTGCTAGAAAATGAAGCTGTGCTATGCTATAATGTGTTATAATTCTCATATATACGAACTGATTTTCAATCTGTTCTCAAAGCAGTTCTTTTCTCTCATTACTTGACGTCTTTGTCTCTACAATCGTATCATCCATACACTCTCATTAATTTTAGATATACTTCACAACAACTGAAGCCACAAAACCACAACTTTTTATGGAATCTATGTGCAATGTAACTACTTCTTCTAATTTCATTAAACTCTAAACCATGTAAAAAAATATCGTACATTAATGTAAAGACTGTAGAAACAGTATAAAAATATAACACTTAATAAGCAATAAAAGGTCAGATGGGGATATATGAAAGTAGAGATGGAATAGGTTACTGCTTTTGTCTTCATTGTATTTTATGTGCAAGCTTTTTAGCCAGTAAAGAATAGAATAATTGAAAGATAAAGAAGAGATGTGTAAATAAAGCTGTCTTTGTCAGGACAAAACACCCTGAGTACAGTAGCAGACAAATAGCTACTGAAACGTCGATTTGCAATGATCTAATAAGTAGTGATAATAACCCAATTAACAAACAATTAGCCACAGTTTCCATCAAGTTTCGAAAGAAAAAATAATTTTTGAATTTACAACAACTTGGTAATATTTTTATGAGTACAATTTTCACTTGAAATTTAGTACCAATATGCGTACAACAGCTTCCAAATAATTCCTGGCGGAGAATCTCTGGTTAAGTTAAATGCAGAAGAAACTACAGCATAGCTAAGCATTCGATGTAAAGCACACGTTTTTAAATTTGGAAGACATAACTTAGCTTAAACTTAATTTCTTGATTTCAACTAAAATGCCGTAAATCTCAAATTGGTTCATATTTAGGTATAAGTTTATAAGAAAATAAAATACCTTTTAAAGAATTTATTCTACAAACTTTTCGTGCAAAATTTTATCGATTAGTACTGTTGTGATCACACCACTTAGATAGTTTTTATTTCATCTGATTACACATCATTTACAGTTATAATATTTAAATTCTTATAATTTTTTTAAGCATTTGACTCACACATAATAATTTTAATTATTCAAAATCTTTGATAGATGTTTGGTGGTCAACTGTAAGTTTTGATTCACATTAAAAAAAGTTACCAAAAAGACTCTTACGAACCTGTTTCACTTTTTATTAAGTATATGTTTTATTTACGTTTACTTTTGATGATTTTTAAATGATTTCTGAATGCAGAAAATGTATGTAACAAATTTGTAATGTTTTACTTGGAAAAGCTTAAAATAATTTCAAGCTACAAATTCATTCGGCGATACGAGAAAAATATGACGGGAAAACAGAATCATAAATTTGTTATAACAAAATTTTGATATTCTTAAGCTGTGTACAAAACATGTGAGGCAATAAGAAACCGCACAAAAATACAGATTTGGTTATTAAGATAAACCAAGGGAGTTCGTGCTCAAGGATGTAATCCACTTAAATTACGCTAACTTTTATCATTACAAAATTAATTTATTAGAAAAGTTAGTTCGCGTTGGATTGATAAAATAACTGATTATCGACGATAGCAGACTTATCTTATCGTTGTTGTACATGATGGTTTTCAAAAATTAACATATTTACTCACATAGTTTATGTAAATTATGGCAAATCTTCAATATTAATAACATATTTAAATATATATTTACCATGACCAGTTAGTGCGATCCAATTTAATTAAGGCTCAAGGCTTCAATTAATTAATTCAAACAGGCAACACCCAAAATGAGCTAAAATTACATTGGGAAAAAAATTGCTCCGCATAAACTCATCCCTGAAAGGGAACTAACGATAATCTGAAATAACAAAGTCAAAGTGAAACGTTGTGAAATTCATTACAATAAGACTGGCTTCACGGGCTCATGCTCGAACCCCAAAGAGACCTTGATGATTATGTTAAAAATAGAATGGCAAATACAAATGAGTCTTCTACAGCAATTTACCTACCATTAGTTAAAGTCGCCGGCTCTGATGTACTGATCACGTTGAAAGGACTGAAACTTTGGGTTTGAGCAATTTATTTACGCACTTAGCACATGCGTTCTCAAATTATGTAAAAATTTATTTCGGCGCAGGTTCGTTTAGAACAAGCCAAATTACAAATCGATAAATTGTTTACATAAACCAGCGACTATCAAACGGTGCACTGCAAATTGAAATTAACTCAACATTTTCTTAAGAGTACCTCTTATAAGACCTTTTGCTTTTATAAAAGTAGAGAACCATTTAATACTTCTAATATTTATATTATTTTTTACTATTTACGAAGCCGCCGGAGCCGCGTATTACGCAAATATCCACACCAGAGCAAGTTATGGAATTTTTTTATGAGGCAAAAAGTTTGAATGTATTTGTGAAGTTTTTAGACAATATTAATATCTACTCATCTTTTCGTTTTTTTTTTTTTTGCTTAACATTAAAACTAATTTTCAATAAAAAATAAAATCGACATGTACGATAAAAAACTTGTAAACATGTTGTTTTAAGTACAAATAAGCTACAACTAATACAATATAATACTTATTAGAAAAACTTATAAATAAACATTGTTACGTCTACCGATGAGAAGTTAGCAATGAAGTTCCAGCAACAAAATTATAAAATTTCAAATCGCTGTCCCCGCTAAAATAACGATCACAGATCAATAATATCTAACCCATTGCAAAGAGTATAATGTGTACTTTCTCCTTGCACCAAGAAATTGAAAAAATATTTGATAATAGTGACGTTCAGAACAATTGAATAATACAAAGTTCAAACGCTCATATCTCATTAACTAGCATTTGCATAAACTTTTCCTTTACAGAATATGACAGTACAGATCGAAATCTTTCGTTTTAAGTCATCTCTGAGTTTTAGCCGGTCGATTTGAAGTAATTAGAAATTAATTAAATCACCTTAATTGCAAAAAAACAATAGTAACTTTAAACGCTCATATCTCATTAACCAGCATTTGCATAAACTTTTTCTTTAGAGAAGATGAATTATCGTCAAAGCTGAGGTTGTTAAAAAAATAAATTCATCAACCCTGAGACACGTGCAAATTACCAGCGTATGTATAAGGGACAATATAGTTTTACCGAGTCTCGTTTGGATTTCTTGTGGCGTGTTCCAATATACGCAAATATTACGATCATTACGATTTTTTTGCAATTAAGGTGATTTAATTAATTTCTAATTACTTCAAATCGACCGGCTAAAACTCAGAGATGACTTAAAACGAAAGATTTCGATCTGTACTGTCATATTCTGTAAAGAAAAAGTTTATGCAAATGCTAGTTAATGAGATATGAGCGTTTGAAATTTGTATTATTCAATTGTTCTGAACGTCACTATTATCAAATATTTTTTCAATTTCTTGGTGCAAGGAGAAAGTACACATTATACTCTTTGCAATGGGTTAGATATTATTGATCTGTGATCGTTATTTTAGCGGGGACAGCGATTTGAAATTTTATAATTTTGTTGCTGGAACTTTATTGCTAACTTCTCATCGGTGTTACGTCTTGCTAGAAACAAAAATTATTTACATTGTGAAGAACTCTTGAATTAAGAAAATAAAGACATTTCAAGAACGTTAAATGTAAACTACAAATGTCGTAGCCAAAATTATTTTTAAGAAATGATTTAGTCTGTAGTTTAAAATGCCTAGTAATATCTGTATATCAGGGGATGTTTGTTTATGTTTTGACGATAAGCTAGTCGAAGGCGTGTAAAGTATTAGGACGAAACCAAGGGCAGTCTTCACGTGAAAGCAGAGTGAGAAACGTCTCGGGATAGGGCCTAAAGAATTGGCCTGGTGTTACGCGTTAAAACGGCGGAATGTGTTACCGAGTGTGACCTCGGGGGTGGTTGCAGAATATTGTCTTGAGGAGACGATGTTCTGATAGAGGTAGTATCGCGGTACATCCCATTATTGGCAATGCGGGATGAGGATCGTGCAGTGGTGTGGAGTTATTCGTATAGATGAATAACGTCCTGGTGGCAGTGATCCGGGGCGTTGGCCAGGGATGTTACCGTGCACCAGTATACGATATTCGTGTGACTTGCCGCAGTGGTCAGTAACGCTGATGAAGTGCACAATATCGGCAAGACGATCAGCTGGTATTCTGTATTCATTGTGAATGGGAATTCAGCTGGTTGTGTTCCTGACCTGGTGGTAGCATTGTGCTCCAGAGAGGTCTAACATGACATGATGTTCACTGGATCGGAAAACGGAGTGTGCTGACACTTACGCGATCGGTGGCATCAATTGATCCTAAGAACGTAAGCTTAGGAGGCAAGGTATGCTAATATCCATCGGGAGGGTGGGTTTTTATATTAACAGGTGAATGTGGGGTTAATGCATGCGAAGATAAGAAGACAACGTCCGAGGACAACTTCCGTAGTGTCAATTATCAATATGAGGGAACCGCTGCTACTAGATTCGCCGTTGGATCCCGCGGGGGCGCGCAATGCCCCCCGGTGAGTAGTATTTGATGTATTTTCGGACATCCGATGTAAGTCGCATTGTTTGTTGTATGTGTATCGTTTCTCACGACGCATCGTATGCACGCTAAGCGAGACGAGGAGAGAGAGAGATGACTAGAAGGGACTAACCAGCGAACGAGTGTTTATCAGAACTAGGTATGCCCTGTTTAATGTTATTATCATTTGACCCAAATAAGACAAAAAAAAAACGCTCCAACACAAATAAATCAACATTTTAGACACGAATTACACACAAATAAATCAAAATATCAAGTTAAATGAGTTTAATTTATCCACAATACAATACTTATAAGCATACACTTGGCTTTCCAGTCTTCACAGTAAAATATTCACAATTCATTAATTTGTTGTTTCATCGTCTACGGTCCGTAATCGCCGATGTAAATAAATCTGAACAGCAGACGACTTATGATCTCTTATTTTCTTTAGAACAGAGCCGTACTTATCTTTAATGTCATTCCAACACACTCGCTGAAACAACAAGTTCAGTGTCACAATGTAGTTGAAGTCTGCATCATTCGCTTGCAGCAATCCATCAACAAATTCAAACTCCTTTATTCCATCAGAAGAAATATCGAAAAAGTCGCTCAGAAAATCGTTTAACCGCTCTGTGAATGTGGAAATGACGGTTGAACCATATAATCCGACCCATTCTCCCAAAACTTCGCTTACTTTAACTCCGTATTTCCGAGGATTGTCATTAGATTGAAAGTCGAGATAGGCATTGGTCAATTGCAACAGCAAATACTCCTCCAGTAATTTACCTTGTTTTATTGTAGAAGTCCAGAATTGTGTGAACTTTTCAATCAAGTCTTTACCAAATTTGAGTGCCACAGCTTTCAAGCAGATAGCGTAGATTATGTCATACAGGACAGTCCGAGCTTTATTAATAGTATAATTTTTCTCCACGTAATCTTTCAAAACGTTAAAAATCGAATCCAACACGAGCGCGTTATTAGATCCACTTGTGTAGAAAAGGCACTTCAAATAAAAATCTCTTTTCTGAACATCATTTGAGAAAGTGTCCTTAATTACAATGATGAGGAAGTCAGCATTCAGTACATTTACTAATTCAATTCTCACCGATTCTAATAAATCGTATTTCTTCGCCTGTACTTCTTTATCCTTGTTATTCGATAGAATAGTGTAAACCATCGAGACGTATTCGGAAAGATACTTGACGGGAATTTTCTGCAAGTTTGTGAGGCAACCCAGAGTTTCTCTGTCGTTCTCGTCGATTATTCGAACATTGTCCTTCAACAAGCTCCAACATTCTTCGCTAGGGTTTGCAGTAAAGTATCCTAAAGTATTTTTAAAAATTGCCTTCCTCAATGAAGGATGTTTATCATTTTGGCCAGCGTTCTTCAAAAAGATATATACCGCCGATTTAGGGAAAATTCTCGTAGTGATATTGACCGCATGTTTCCGAACAGACACAGCAGAATTGTAGAGCAAATCCAAAAAGGAATCCAGTTTCAATTCTGGAGTGTGGCTCATCACATGATATAAAGATTTGGAAGCGTATTTCATGTAATCGCCGACACAAAATTCGAAAAGAATAGGTAAACAATACGCGGGATCGTCTAAATTTGCAAGACCATCGACAAAAGCTTCTAATGTATAAACAAAGTTTTCTTTGACGTTTTTGAAATCGATTTTTCTTTCAGGAACAGGGACAAAAGGCCTAGCGGCCTCAAAGTATTTCTCTTTCTCAGCTAAGTAAGACAATGATATAACGGCAAATTTTGATACTGCAGCATCATCGTCATGCAAGGCCTTTAATGAAAAGCTGACAATTCTTTCTGAAATTTTCGGCAGCAGCGACACTAATTTTAATATTTCTGACAATTTATATATGAGTCGTTGTATTATTTGCGGCGTCAGTATTTCATCCAAATGTTCCAGTATTTTATTTGGCCTTTTTCGAAGGTACCAGATAATCATATCTGCATTGCAAGCCTTTTTATAGTTTTCCCAAAACATTTGATCGCTTATGCCCTCGTCTCCAAACTTCAGATAATACATTAAAACAGTCTCCGAAAAAAAGAAATTCTCTTTTGTCATTTGTGATTTAACTGCCTCTGTCAAGAGTGGGTACTGAGAAATAACGATGCTATTCCTCGGGTTTTCACAGGCACAATTGGCTATGGCCGCTAAAAGCTTACCACTCCAAATTTCAAATTCTTCACCAGTACAAAGCTTTGGGAGCAAGCGCGCAAAATTCTCGAAGCACAACTTTTCCCATCTCGGTACTTTCCGATTATAAAACACGTCAAAAAAACCCGTCTTGTCTTTGAGGTGCAATAAGAAAGATTCCATGAACTCCTCATATGACAAGCCATTTTCTACCAAATAAATCAGGTACTTCAGCTTAAAATTTATGTCGTAAAAAGATAATCTATAACTGGACATTCTTTTGCAGATATTAAGTAATTCGTTGATGTAAGTTCAATGTTCGCCGGTGAGTTTTTCTAATCTTGGCCACTCTTGGAGACTTATCATGAAGTCAGAGAGAGCAATGTTGTCGTTTCTATGTCTTGATCGCACGTACTTCAAAACCTCCAGAAGTGCTTCAGTGTCTCGATTTAACTTACAAGTTTTGTTCATTTGCAGGAGTAAATTACTCCGCTTACGAATATTCGACGTGTTCTTAATACGCTCCTGTAAAATAGGAATCGCCTTCTTTGGTGAATACATGTAAATCAAATTTTCATCAAGTGGAACTCTTTTATCGAGGATAATTTCTCTTTCCTGCATATGCATCAATTCCAATATATCTTGAGGTGTTTTCAAGTTCAAAAGCTCGTAGATACTTTTACCGTAAACTTTCTCAAAACAATGGTTTAAGACTTCATACCTCTTATGTCTGGGGAAGTACTCAATCAAAGTCTTCAACTTACGAGATGGATAATCTATAGTGAAATTGTTAGGCTTCTTTGGAAAAAGCTGCACAAGAAAACAACGTAATTCATCTTCATTCTTTCCAACACTTTTATAAAGTTTTCTCAGGTTGAATAATTATAATAATTATAATATAATATTATATATATAATTATATATAATTATTATATAATAATATAATTATAATAATAATTATAATAACTTATAATCGGAGGTCGTCACGGTTTCTTTTCCGCTTTCATATAATCTAAGCGTCATATGTCGTCCAAATTTCGACATTAACTGGTATTTCTTGAATAATTTCCAAAACACTTGCTCGTCTACTTTAGCCAAGTATTTCAATACTTGTGGATACTTTTCAGAAAAGGAGAAATATTCACCGTGTGCTTGACGCATCACGTCAAAATAATAACTCAAAAATATCCGGTCTCTTTTAACTATCGTTAGTAATTGTCTGCTGGTTAAAGTTAATTTATACGTGGCCACAGTAGCCTTGATCAAATCTAGGCTGCACGCAGGTAACAGCCCCTTGGCCACAGACATTCCATATTTATCTTCAATAGCATGGAAGTATGTATCGGCCAATTCCTCGTCCCTTAAATTTGTCGCTAATCTCGTAATGATTTTTGTCCGCGTGCTGAATGACGTGTGCTGAAATATTTGGTCGACTAAAGTCTGCGAATCGATTTTGCTAAAGGCCACTTCGAAAAACTTCCAACATTTCAAAACTTTTGCTATTAACATCGAATTTCCACCTTTCAAGATTTCCAACATGGTGTCGTATCTCTTGAAACGGATCAACATCTCCACTTTTAAGACGCTTTCGAGTTTCGTCTTCGGCTTTATGGATTCAATTAAGGAGTCCAAGTCTGCTTGGAGTGGTACATCTCGTTGGATGTCATCTATTAATTTGTTGAAGTTACGTTTTGTCTCTTGCAAGTTATTACCTTGTAACGAGTAAAATCGTTGGACTAACTCATCCATTTTTCCTTTCATCTGCGACAAAAATAAGACTTAGCAAGTATGCAATTAATACATCGGCATTTACATTAGTTTATCTCAATCATATTTTCTTTTCTGATCACCAAAATCAATTACAAATTTATTTAAATCTCAGGAGATTAATTATATTATAAGCAGTTTGAAATTTGGTGATGAAAAGCTGGAAATGCGTCGGAAAGTGAAGTTGTGCTATGCTGTAGTGTGTTATCATTATCATCTATGAAGTGTGTAGTGTTCACCGAACTGATTTTCAATCTGTTCTCAGAGCAGTTCTTTTCTCTCATTGCTTGTACGTCTTGGCCTCTACTATCGTATCATCCATACACTTTCATTATTTTAGGTATCCTTCATAACAACTGAAACCACAAAACCACAACTTTTTATGGAATCTATGTACAATGTAACTACTTCTACTAATGTCATTAAACTCTAAACTATGTAAAAAAATATCGTACATTAATTAATTAACTGTAGAAACAGTATAAAAATATAACACTTAATAAGCAATAAAAGGTCAGATGAGGATATATGAAACTAGAGATGGAATAGGTTGCTGCTTTTGTCTTCATTGTATTTTATGTGCAAGCATTTTAGCCACTAAAGAATAGAATACTTGAAAGATAAAAAAGATATATGTAAATAAGGCTGTCTTTCTCAAGACAAAATACCCTGAGTACAGTAGCAGACAAGTAGCTACTGAAACGTCGATTTGCAATGCAATAATAACTCAATTAACAAACAATTGGCCACTGTTTCCCTCAAGTTTCGAAAAAAAAGGATTTTTAAATTTACAAAAACTTGGTAATATTTTTATGAGTACAATTTTCACCTAAAATTTAATACCATTATGCATACAACAGCCTCCAAAAAATTACTAGTTAAATGCAGAAAAAACCACAGCACAGCTAAGCATTCCATGTAAAGCACATGTTTTTAAATTTGGAAGACATAGCTTACCTTAAATTTAATTTCTTGATTTCAAAACGCCGTAAATCTAAAAATTGGTTCATATTTAGATATAAGTTTATAACAAAATAAAGTACATTTAAAGAATTTGTCATTTTAGAAACTTTTTGTGCAAAATTTTATCGATTACTGTTGTGATCACACCACTTGTATTTGATGGCTTTTATTTTATCGATTACACATCATTTATAGTTATAATATTTAAATTCTTATAACTTTTTTAAGCATTTGACTCACACGTAATAATTTTAATTATTCAAAATTTTTGACAAATGTTTGGTGGTCAACTGTAAGTTTTGATTCACATTAAAAAAGTTACAAAAAGACTCTTAGGAACATGTTTCACTTGTTATTATGTACGTGTTTTATTTGTTTCTTTTGATGATTTTTAGATGATTTCTGAATGCAGAAAATGTATGTAACACATTTGAAATTTTTACCTGGAAAAGCTGATTGACAATTTTTCAAGCTAAAATTAATTTATTTAAAAAGTTAGTTCGCGTTGGATTGATAAAATAATTGATTATCGGCGATAGCAGGCTTACTCATCATTGATAACTTATCGTTGTTGTGCATGATGGTTTTCAAAAATTAACATATTTACTCACATAGTTTATGTAAATTATGGCAAATCTTCAATATTAATAACATATTTTAATAGATATTTACCATGACCAGTTAGTGCGATCCAATTTAATTAAGGCTCACAATTCAATTAATTAATTCAAACAGGCAACACCCAAAATGAGATAAAATTACATTGGGAAAAAAAATTGCTCCGCATAAACTCATCCCTGAAAGGGAACTAACGATAATCTGAATTAAAAAAGTCAAAGTGAAACATTTTCTATACTGCCAGTTACACAATTTTAATTAATTTTCATAATTTTCATCTGGCAAGAAAACTTGATTTTATAATTGTCAATTTGTTGTCTTAGTAACATCAAACAAATATTTTAAAAATGTCACTTTTGTGGTTTTACTAGAGAATGCAATCGCTTCCTTGTATAATTTGCAAAAGATTTTCATATTTTTATCATTAATTCCTGTTCTTGTGTTTTGGGATTTTAGAAATTCGAAAAAGGGGTAAGTTTTTCTAAATTTTTCAATAAACCAAAATTTTTTAAGGTACAGAGTTCTGATGAAGCCCAATAAGGCCGAAATACATGTATAAACTCTTTCCTAACATTTTCTATACTGCCAGTTACACAATTTTAATTAATTTTCTTGATTTTATCAAAGTGAAACGTTGTGAAATTCATTGCAACAAGACTGGCTTCACAGACTCACGCTCGAACCCCAAAGAAACCTTGATGATTATGATTAAAAATAGAATGGCAAATACAAATGAGTCTTCTACAGCAATTTACCTACCATTAGTTAAAGTCGCCGGCTCTGATGTTACTGATCACGTATTTGAAAGGACTGAAACTTTGGGTTTGAGCGATTTATTTGCGCACTTAACACATGCGTTCTCAAATTATGTAAAAATTTATTTCGGCGCAGGTTCGCTAAAAACAAGCCAAATTACAAGTCGATAAATTGTTTACATAAACTAGCGACTATCAAACAGTGCACTGCGAATTGCAATTAACCTAACATTTTCATAAGAGTATCTCTTATAAGACCTTTTGCTTTTATAAAAGTAAAGACCCATTTAATACTCCTAATGTTTATATTATTTTTTAGTATAAGAAGTATGAAATTCTATGAAGGCGGCGGAGCCGCGTATTACTCAAATTTCCACACCAGAGCAAGTTATGGAATTCTTTTATGGAACAAAGCAGCTGGAGCACAAAAAATTTTCAAGCTTTAAGAGTCTTAGGTGGAGTATTCAATCAAACCAGTTACAAGTAACTGTTCAAACTACGTCGCGTCCAAACCATTACTTGCATATTCATACTTACCTGTCTGGCGCACATACATTCATTCCAAAGCCAGTTCTTGCGAAATACTCGAAATCAGAATCAATTTACCAAACAATATAACCACGTAAAAAAAGCTCAAATAACTGCAAACCATCAATGTATAAAATTATTTAACAAACTACCACCAACATTGAGGAATATGAATAGACAAAACTTCCTAAGGAAAATGAAAACTTTTTTAGACATTATTAATATCTACTCATTTTTTATATTGTTTTTTTTTGCTTAACATTAAAACTAATTTTAAGTAAAAAATAAAATTGACATGTATGATAAAAAGGAAAACTTGTAAACATGTTTTTTTTAAGTACAAATAAACTAGTACTGCTACATTATAATACTTATTAGTAAAACTTTTTAATAAATATTGTTACGTCTTGCTAGAAGCAAAAATTATTTGCAATTTGTTAATGGTAGTACTACTTCAATTTGAAGAATGCTTGAATTAAGAAAATAAAGACAGTTCAAATAAATAAACATTTTAGATAAGGATTACAAACAAATAAATCAAAATACCAAGTTAAATGACTTTAATTTATGCACATCCGTATGTGTATATAAAATTAATCACAATACAATACTTATATGCATACACTTTACTTTCCAGTCTTCTCGGCAAAATACTCACAACTCATTAATTTGTTGTTTCATCGTCTACGGTCCGTAATCGCCGATTTAAGTAAATCTGAACAGCAGACGACTTATGATCTCTTATTTTCTTTAGAACAGAGCCGTACTTATCTTTTATGTCATTCCAACCTACTCGCTGAAACAACAAGTTCAATGTCACGATGTAGTTGAAGTCTGCATCATTCGCTTGCAACAATCCATCAACAAATTCAAACTCCTTTTTTCCATCAGAAGAAATATCGAAAAAGTCGCGCACAAAATCGTTTAACCGCTCTGTGAATATGGAAATGACGGTTGAACCATGTAATCCGACCCATTCTCCCAAAACTTCGCTTACTTTAACTCCGTATTTGCGAGGATTGTCATTAGATTGAAAGTCGAGATAGGAGTTGGTCAGTTGCAATAGCAAATACTCCTCCAGTAATTTACCTTGTTTCACTGTAGTAGTCCAGAATTCCGTGAATTTCTCAATCAAGACTTTACCAGATTTTAGTGTAACAGCTTTCAAGCAAATAGCGCAGATTATGTTGTACAGGATCGTCCGAGCTTCATTAATAGTGTAGTTTTTCTCCACGTAATCTTTCAAAATGTTAAATATCGAATCCAACACGAGCGCGTTATTAGATCCACTTGTGTGGAAAAGGCACTTCAAATAGAAATCTCTTTTCTGAACATCGCTTGGGAAAGTGTCTTTAATTACAACGATGAGGAAGTCTACATTCAGTTCATTTACTAATTCAATTGCCACCGATTCCAATAAATCGTATTTCTTCGCCTGTACTTCTTTGTCCTTGTTATACGATAGAATAATGTAAGCTATCGAGACGTATTCAGAAAGGTACTTGGCGGGAATTTTCTGCAAGTTTGTGAGGCAACCCAGAGTTTCTCTGTCATTCTCGTCGATTATTTTGACGTTGTCCTTCAACAAGCTCCAAAATTCATCGCTAGGGTTTGCAGTAAAGTATCCTAAAGTGTTTTTAAAAATCGTCTTCCTCAACGAAGGATGTTTATCATTCTGACCAGAGTTCTTTAAAAAGGTGTACACCGCCGATTTCGGGAAAACCCTCGTAGTGATATTGACCGCATGTTTCCGAACAGACACGGCAGAATTGTAGAGCGAATCCAAAAAGGAATCCAGTTTCAATTCTGGAGTGTGGCTCGTCACGCGATATAAAGATTTAGACGTGTATTTCATGTAATCGCCGACACAAAATTCGAAAAGAATAGGTAAACATGACGCGGGATCATCCAAATTTGCGAGACCTTCGACAATAGCTTCTAGTGTATAAACAAAGTTTTCTTTGATGTTTTTGAAATCGATTTTGCTTTCAGAAACAGGGACAAAAGGCCTTGCGGCCTCAAAATATTTCTCTTTCTCAGCTAAGTAAGACAATGACATAGCGGCAAATTTTGATACTGCAGCATCATCGTCATGCAAAGCCTTTAATGAAAAGCTGACAATTTTTTCTGAAATTTTCGGCAGCAGCAACACTAATTTTAATATTTCTGACAATTTATGTCTGAATCGTTGTATTATTTGCGGCGTCAATATTTCATCCAAATGTTCCAGTATTTTATTTGGCCTTTTTCGAAGATACCAGATAATCATATCTGCATTGCAAGCCTTTTTATAGTTTTCCCAAAACATTTGATCGCTTATGCCCTCGTCTTCAAACTTCAGATAATACATTAAAACAGTCTCTGAATTGAAGTAACTTTCTTTTGTCATATGTGATTTAACTGCCTCTGTCAAGAGGGGGTACTGAGAAATCATGATTCTATTCCTTGGGTTTCGATAAGTATAATTGGCTATAGCCGCTAAAAGCCCAGCACCCCAATTGTCAAATTCTTCACCAGTACAAAACTTTGGGAGCAAGCGCGCAAAATTCTCGAAGCACAACTTTTCCAATCTCGGTACTTTCCGATTGTAAAACACGTCAAAAGAACCCGTCTTGTCTTTGAGATGCAATAAGAAAGATTCCATGAACTCCTCATATGACAAGCCATTTTCTACCAAATAAGTCAGGTACTTCAGCTTAAAATTTATGTCGTAAAAAAAGAGTCGGTAGGTGGTCATTCTTTTGCAGATGTTGAGTAATTCGTTGATGTAGGTCCAGTGTTCGCCGGTGAGTTTTTCTAATCTTGGCCACTCCTGGAGACTTATCATGAAGTCAGAGAGAGCAATGTTGTCGTTTCTATGTCTTGATCGCACGTACTTCAAAACCTCCAGAAGTGCTTCAGTGTCTCGATTTAACTTACAAGTTTTGTTCATTTGCAGGAGTAAATTACTCCGCTTACGAATATTCGACGTGTTCTTAATACGCTCCTGTAAAATAGGAATCGCCTTCTTTGGTGAATACATGTAAATCAAATTTTCATCAAGTGGAACTCTTTTATCGAGGATAATTTCTCTTTCCTGCATATGCATCAGTTCCAATATATCTTGAGGTGTTTTCAAGTTCAAAAGGTCGTAGATACTTTTGCCGTAAACTTTCTCGAAACAATCGTTTAAGACTTCATACCTCTTATGTCTGGGGAAGTACTCAATCAAAGTCTTCAACTTACAAGACGGATAATCTATAGTGAAATTGTTCGCCTTCTTTGGAAATAGTTGCACAAGAAAACGGCGTAATTCATCTTCATTCTTTCCAACACTTTTATAAAGTTTTCTCAGGTTGAATAGATTTAAATTATAATCGGAGGTCATCACGGTATCTTTTCCGCTTTCATATAATCTAGGCGTCATATGTCGTCCAAATTTCGACGTTAACTGATACTTCTTGAAAAATTTCCAAAACATTTGCTCGTCTACTTTAGCCAAGTATTTCAGTACTTGTGGATACTTTCCAGAAAAGGAGAAATATTCACCGTGTGCTTGACGCATCACGTCAAAATAATAACTCAAAAATACCCGGTCTCTTTTAACTATCGTTAACAATTGTCTGCTGGTTAATGTTAATTTATACGTGGCTACAGTTGTCTTGATCAAATCTAAGCTGCACGCAGGTAACAGCCCCTTGGCCACAGACAATCCATATTTATCTTCGATAGCATGGAAATATTTATCGGCCAATTCCTCGTTCCTTAAATTCGTCGATAATCTCGTAATGATTTTTGTCCGCGTGCTGAATGACGTGTGCGGAAATATTTGGTCGACTAAAGTCTGCGAATCGATTTTGCTGAAGACCACTTCGAAGAGCTTCCAACATTTCAAAACTTTTGCTATTAACATCGAATTTCCACCTTTCAAGATTTCCAACATGGTGTCGTATCTCTTGAAACGGATCAACATCTCCACTTTTAAGACGCTTTCGAGCTTCGTCTTCGGCTTTATGGATTCAATTAAAGAGTCCAAGTCTGCTTCGAGTGGTACATCTCGTCGGATGACATCGACCAGTTCGTTAAAGTTACGTTTTGTCTCTTGCAAGTTGTTACCTAGCAGCGAGTGAAATCGTTCGACTAATTCGTCCATTTTTCTTCTCATCTACGACAAAAATAAGACTTAGCAACTAGGCAATTAACACGTGAACAATCAATATGATTCTTATTTAAAATCCCAGAGATTCATTATATTCTAAGCAGTTCGAAGCTTAGTGATGGAAACCTGGAGATGTGTCAGAAAGCTAGGCTAAGTTACGCTGTAGCGTGCTATAATTCTCTTCTATAGAATTTGTACTGTTTACCGAACTATGCTGTGCTGTGATGTATACCTGTGGATTTTGAATCTGTTCTTAGAGCTGTTCATTTCGCTCATTGCCTCTATAAATCTTTGCTTCAACATATAACCGTATGCGTGGGTGGATTCATACACTCTCATTAAATTTTAGGTATCTTTCCCAACAACTGAAGCCACAGAACCACAAGAAACTTCATTAATAATGTTCTTTTATGGAATCTATATTCAATATATCAAACTAGTACAAATGTCATTAAATCGTAAACTATAGAAAGAAACGTCGTACATTAAGGTAAACCTGCGCAAACAGCATATCAAATATGACAGGTTGTAAGGAAAAGCGATGAGACTTGGGGATATCTAGAGTAGGATATCAGAGGATGAAATAGATATAAGTTGACAAGCAAAAGTTACTCGGGAATGCATAGAATTGAGAATAATGAAGCGCGTATTAAAGGAAAGTTTACTTTGTTTTCTTATTTAAAGCCAATGTTTCGGATGATAATTGTCTGCTACCGTCTTCATTGGATTTTAAGACTTTAATTAAGCAAATAATAGAACGACTTACTTACTTAGAAGTGCATATAAGACCAATTATTCCAAAAATAAAGAATAAATTGACAAAACCTGAATTTCTTAAAACAAAGCATTCAGAATATAGTAGCAGTCAAGTAGCTACCGAATCATCGATTTGTAATAATCCAAGAAAACGCAGTTAACAACTTTAACCCCATGAACATTCCAATCTTAACAACTTTCCATCAACAATTAAAAACTAATCTCCGCCCACAATAATTTTTATCCGTAGATACGTATTTCGGCAGCTAAGGTGCCATCTTCAGTACATACACTACCAAGTTAAAAGCACTTGATGATATCTAAGAACCATCTAATCATACTCATAATTAAAAAAATATATATATAATTAAATGAATAAAATAATAACAAAAAGAAAATAATATGTAATTATCTAAAATAATACGAAAATAAGTATTCCGGTCTCTTGAAAAGTTCTTATTTTACCGAATAAATAAATTCTATTCGTAAGCATATAATGCCCTGTTGTTTGATACCGCCTTAAATATTTTGAAATTAAATTTACACACGAAAAGGAGGAAAACGTTGCGATTTTTAGACACTCGTACAATTAGAAATAGCAAGAATGAATTAGAATTTAACATTTATCGTAGAGATACAAATATAAACCTGTTTATAAGTAACAAATCACTACACAACCTCGCGGCTTTAAATTTCTTAGTAAATAAATTACTCTCATTTCCACTTATTAAATCCCTATATGACAAAGAACTTAAATATATTAAGAATGTTGCGGTTCATAATGGTTATACTCCGCAAATAGTAGATAACATAATTAGGAAGATTAACTGCAGGAAACAGGTCTAAATTTCTAGAAATCTGGAATTTATTAAATTAACTTTAATGAATGTGCTAATAAAAATAATGGACAAACAAAAAGAAATATATTAACAAGTTTTAAGGAACATTTAAGTCACTACAGGTGTAATAGGTTTGAGAAATCAAGTGTTGCCCAACATATTTACAATACTGAACACAGTATTATTGAGGATAATTTAAAACTCATTAAAGCGGTATTAAATAACAGGGAAAATATTTTTATTCGAAAAAATAAAAACAATTTAATGAATTCAGATAATGGACCAATACCTAGTTCTGTAGTATTTAATTTACTCTAATTTGTGGGTTGTTTCTTGACGGTCCATATTTAGATATAAGTGTACGAATTTTTTAAAGTCAAAAATTGGCCGCAAAATGTTGTTTTTGTCAGGTCAAAAGCCAATCGCAAGATGTCGCGACTAAATTATATATAAGGGGGTATTAGAGAGAATTAAACGTATTTGCACTGGATATATAATAATAAGGAGAGAATTCTCCGAGATAAATTTCCCGAAGTTCTCTTAACTTGTGGTGGTCTGCTCTAATCTGCAGGTTATTTCTGCTTATTGCTTATATTTATACGCATTCGGTAGGAGAATGGACCAATACTTATTTCCGTATTATTTGATTTGCTCTTATTTGTAGGTAGTTTATGACGGATATATAAATCAATGTGGGCGGAGATTCATTTTTAATTATTTCTTAAACCAAAGGCTCTTTTAATATTTTTTAACTTTCCATCAAATTTCAAAAAGTATTTTGAATTAGTACGATATTTTAATGAGTACAATTTTCTCCTGGATCCTACTACCAATACGTGAACGATAGCAACAAATTTTTGTCTTTATTGATTTGCTTCCCAAAAATCGCTCGCGAGGGAATCTCGGGCTAAGTTAAATTCAGAAGAAAACGCAGCTTAGCTAAGTATTTGATACAAAGCACAAATTTTTAAATTTAAAAGGCATAGCTTAGCTTAAACTTCCAGTAAATTTATATCTTAAATTTAAATTCTTGGTATCAACAAGACAAAGTAAATCTTGCACTTTTTCAGAGAATATTTATAAGTTTATAAACAAGATAAAATAAAGAATTTATAATTTTTGAAGCTTTTAATGCAAAATTTTGTCCATTGTCAATATGATCACACCACTTATATTAGATAGTTTAAATTATTGGTTACTAATGTGCTCATTTACGAGATAACTTGCAGTTCTCGAGCTACTCTTCTGCTGACGAAGCCTCAAATATGACCGAAACAGCTGTCCAGAGATTGCTCGAGGAATTCATTACAAAACCGACTTGTGATAAATTCTACAATAATAACTTTTTTTAAACATTTTTCTGAGGAATAATAATCTTCATTTCATACCTATGCTTTGATGGTCAACTGTAAGTTTTGGTTGACAGTGAAAAAGTTATAAAAGATTTTTTTTTAAATAGTTTCTATTTTTAAAAACTTTATCTAACAGATTTGTAATAATTACTGGAAAAAACTGATTGACAATTTTTCAGGCTGTCAATTCATTCAGAGAAGCGTGAGAAATATGACCGGAAAACATTATTGTATATTTGTTATAATAAAATTCATATTCTAAAGGCCATGTGCAGATTTGACCATTAACACATCCGAGGACGCACAAAAATACAAATTTATTTATTAAATAAATAAATAAATGTGCACTAAAAGCACATCAAAAAAATTCATGTGTTTCGTTTAAACGTTAAACAACCATAGCAATGATGAACTCTTGCTTTTACGACTTCATAGAAAACATCCACGTAAAATTGACGAGACAATACGTGTGGCTCAAGTGTGTACTCGGCTTAAGTTACGCTTTTACTTTTATCGTTACAATATTAATTTATTAAAAATGTTAGTTCATATTTGATTGATAAAATAAATTATTATCAACGATATCAGAATAATTCAAAGCTGACACAACGCTGATAATGATAACTAATTTATCATTGTTGTACCTGCGAGTCCTCAAAAATTAACATATTTGCTCATATGGTTTATGTAAATTATGGCAAATATTTTAGCCACGAATGAGTTTAGAATAGATATTTACCATAATTACTTAGTGCGACACAAGTTGACCATTAATCAAATAATTAATTAAAACAGAACACGTTAACAAAGTTGCGTGAAGAAAAATTTTGCTCTGCACAAACTCATCACTGAAAGCAACTAATGAAAATCGGAATTAACAAAGTGAAACATTGTGAAATCCAACTTGACTGACTCACACTCGAACTCCCAAGAGACCTTGATGATTATGATTAAAAATAGAACGGCAAACGTAATTGAATCTTCTACAGCAATTCAGATTATTTCAAAATTATTTATTTATTTACGTACCAGTGGCTAAAGTCGCAGGCTCTAATGTTACTGATTACGTGGTAGAAAGGACCGAAACTTTGCGTTTGAGCGATTTATTTGCGCGCTCAGCACATACGTTGTCAAACTCTGTAAAAAGATGTTTCAGCGCAGGCTCGCGCAAAACAAATCAAATAAATAATCGATAAATTGTTGACATATACCAGCGACTGCCAAACGGTTGTACTACATATTGAAGTTAACGAGGTGCACGCATTCTCATAAGAGAATGCTATGCTTATGCTATCGATAAGTGTCAGAAAATAAAAAGCAGAGTAGCTAAATATTTTAATGTCAAGCTCATCCATTAATATTACATTTAAAAATCATATTTTCTTTGCTACTTTCTCTTCAACAATCTATGTAAATGAACCTGAACGATAACTGATTCACACCCGCGCATTTTCTCCAGGACGGAGCTGAACTGATCCATGCTGTGCCATGGTATCAAATCAAACATCACGTTCAACACTAAGACGTAATTAATATCATTTCCATTTGCAAGTAACAAGCCATCAAGGAATTCCATCTGTGTTTCGGTATCTGGAGTGAAGGTTAAAAATTCTTTGATGAAATCGATCAGTTCCTTAGCAAAAATGGGTATGAAGCTTGGGCCATACAGTCCAATGCTTTCCGCCAAATTTTCACTTACTTTAACACCAAACTCACGAAGTTTAGGACAACTCAGATAAGCATTGGTCAACTGTAACAATAAGTATTCCTCCAGCAATTGGCCTTTCTCGATATTCGAAGTCCAAAATTGCAGACATTTTTCCACCAGCACATTATCTGCGTTAATTTTAATCGCTCTGAGACAAAAGTCGCGGATGACATTGTACACGTCCATCCGAGTTTTACCGTACACAAAACTACCCCAATTTTTCTCCACGTACATTTTTAAGACATCTAGGATCACACTCAATATATCCATCTGCTTTTCGCCTGTGGTGTAAAAAACAGACTTCAAATAAAAATCACTTTCTTGGCCAGCGTCGGACTGAAGCACGGTATCTCTAATGGCGTACTTGAGGAATGAAATGTCTAGTTTATTGATCAAATTATTAGGCACTGACGTTAGCAATTCGATTTTCTTACAGGCTATTTTCTTATCGCTGTTCTTGGCTAGAATTTCGTACACCATAGGTATATAATGGGGTTGATACTTGATGGGGATTTTTCGTAAGTTAACGAGACAGGCGAATGCTTCTTGATCGTTCTCGTCGATTATTTTCATGTTGTGCTTCAACAAATCCCAAAATTCTTGGCTGGGATTTGAAGCAAAGTACCACAAAGTACTTTTAAGTATGACCTTCTGCACTGACGCGTGTTTATCATGCTCACCATGAGCTTTCAGGAAATTGTAGACACTTTCCTTCTGCTGAAGGCTTGCGGTAAGATAAATGGCATGTTTCCTCACGGAAACTGATGATTGGTAAAGGGTATCCAAGAATTCTTTGAGCTTCGACTCTGGAATTCGATTTGCTATACGATAAAGAGGACCCAATGCGTACTTCATATAATCCCCAATGCAGAACTTTAGAAGCAACGGCAAACACGGAATGGGGTTGCTGAAATTTGTAAGGCCTTTAACTAAGCCTTCCTGAGCAGACACGTAGCTCTGCGGCATAGTATTTAAATCCAATTTCCCGTCAGATGTTGGAAGAAATGTCTTAATAATTTCTATGTAGTCTTCTTCTTTCATTAAGTAAGACAAAGCCACAGCGGAAAATTTCACTACTTTAGGATCTTCATGTCGGATTCCATCTAGAGCGAAGCTAATGACTTTCTCTGGAATCGATTTAAACGAGAGCAAAGACATCAACTTCAATATCTTATGCAGATTATAATTAAGCTGACGAATCGATTCAGGTGTCAATACGTCGCTTATGTGTTCTAAAACTTTACCTGGTTTATTCAGGAGATACCAAATAAATATATCGGTATCATATATTTTTTCAAAATTTTCCCAGTAAATTCGATCGTATTCATCATCGTGCCCATATCGTACACAGTATTTAACAACCGAGTCTGCAAAAAAAGAACATAACTTACTGAGCTGAATTTTAACGGCTGACATCAGTTCTGGATATTCGAAAATATCGATTTTTTTATTTGGATATCGTTCGTTAAAATGGGTTATAGTGGACAGAAGTGAACAACTTAATTTAAAGAAGTCGTCCCCTTGATACATTTGAGGTAGCAGCTGCGCGAAGCTTTCGTAATAAAATTTCGCACATTCGACACTGCCCAATACTGAATCAAAAAACCCACCTTCAGCCTTGATGTACCTTAAAAACGCTCTCATAAATTCGTCGCAAGGCAATTTATTCTCCACAGCGTATTTAAGGTACTTCTTCATCAAAGTAGTTCCATAGTTAAACATCTTGCGACCGGGCATTACAAGTTTCAACAACTCAAAGATCGAATCCCAGTGTTCCCTGTTAAAGTTTGTCGTATCGTCCCACCCAAATAAACTTATCAAAAAATCTATGAGGATAGGTTTATCATTCTTATGCCGCAAATGCATATACTTAAGGACTTCTAATAGGCCTTCGGTATCTTCGTTAAACCGACAGGTTTTACACAACAGCTCGGTTAATTCACTGCGTTTACGAATATCCGACGTATACTTAATCCGTTCGAGTAGTAAAGGAATCGATTTCTTTGTGGGATACATGTAGATCAGGCTTTCGTCTTGCGCAAGTTTGCCATCGACGAAAATCTCTCGTTCTTGAACCGGTATGATCTGCAGTATATCTTCGGGAAAGTCCAAGGTTAGAAATTCACAGATGCCTTTTCCATAAGCCTTTTCGAAGCAACCGTTTACCATGTCATACTTCTTATTTTTGGGTACATATCCAACCAAAGTCTTCAAACAATAACTGGCGTACTCGGTATTAAAATTCTCCACCTTCTTTGGGAATAATTTCAAAATAAATTTATGTAAATCAGCGTCGCTTTTCCTAATGATTTTATAGATATTTCTGAAATTGAATATTCTCTGCTTGTAATTGGAAGTTTCCACGAGTTCCTTTCCCCTTTCATACAGCTTAGGAGTCATACGGCGTCCAAACTTTACCTTTAGCTTATACGTCTTGAACAATTCCCAAAATAATTGTTCATCGACCTTGGCCACGTACCTCAAAGCTTCCGAATACTTGTTGGATAAGTCGAAATCCTCACCGTATGCTTGATGAAGCACGTTGAAATAGTAACCCAAAAATTCGTAATCTCTTTTAACTATGCTCATCAGTTGTCTGCTGGTTAAAATTAAGTTGTGAGAGGCTACAGTTGACTTGATCAAATCTAAGCTGCACGCTGGTAACAATCCTTTAGCCACAGACAAACCATATTTATCTTCGATGGCATGGAAGTAATCATCGGCTAATTCCTCATTCTTCAAATTCATAGACAACTTTGTGATGATTTTCGTTCGTGCGCTGGACGATGTGTGAAGAAAAATTTGGTGGACCAAAGTCTGGGCGTCGATTTTGCTGAAGACCACTTCGAAAAACTTCCAACATTTTAAGACCTTCCCGATCAGCATCGAGTTTCCACTTTTTAGGATATCCAGTAATGCGTCATACCTCTTAAAATGGATCAGTATGTCCACTTTCAAGGCAGTTTCGAGTTTGGTCTTCGGATTTATAGACGTGATTAGGAAATCCAAATCTTCTTGGCGTGGTACATCTCGTTGGATGGCATCCAATAATTCATTAAAGCTGCGCTTTACTTCTTGCAAATTGTTGCCTTGCAACAAATGGAATTGTGCAACTAGCTCGTCCATTTTTTTTATTTACACTAAAGGAAAACTGAACCTTGGAAATTAAGAGAGAGCTTTTCTGCCTTAAACTGCTAATCTCAATAATGTTCACTTTGGGTCGTAATCGTTGTATCTTGGAGTGTGCTAATAATTGTTTTGGAAGAATTTTTCCTCTTGATTGCCTGAAAAATAAAATTAAGAAATATGAAGTGTCTTTTGTAAGACATTATTTGGAAACATGTAAGTCGGAGAGGCTATATTCTTCCATTCAAGAGCAAATTATTTTTAAAATAAAAGATTTCAGTTCTCAGTTTTATTACCAAAACCAAGTAAATACAATAAATATAATAAAGGAAATTTATATTTTTGTTATACAGATTTCAATACTACGAAGTTAAATTAGATCTTTAATTGGTTGCATATCTAAAGGTGGGTTCCAGTTCTAGATGGTTGATAATTACTTTGAATTTCACAAATAAATAATTACATAAATAAAAATGCCAAGTTAAAAAGCTTTAATAAATTGACAACATATACATAATAATTAATTAATCACAACTAATATTTATATGAATTCGTTTTCACAATCATTCTGTAATTTTCTTACCTACACATTTAACATTCATCACTTCGTTTTTTTATCTTGGACATTCTTCAATCGCCGGTGTAAATAAATCTGAACAACTGGCGACTCATATTCTCTTATTTTCATAAGAACAGTACTGTACTGGTTATTTATTTCATTCCAAGGCACTCGATCAAACAATAAGTTCAACGCCAAAGTATAGTTAAAATCAGCACCATTCGCAAGCAACAAGCCATCAATAAATTCAAACTGCTTTCTCTCATCAGAATCAAATTGGGGAATGTTATTCAAAAAGTCGCTTAATTGCTCCGTTAATATGGCAATGATGCTTGAATCGTATAATCCGACGCATTCCTCAAAAACTTCGCTCACTTTAACCGCATACTCCCCAAGATTGTCCTCAGGACGGAGGCTGAGATAGACATTGGTAAACTGCAATAGTAAATATTCCTCGAGATATTTACCTTGCTCTTTGGTAGAACTCCAAAGTTTCATAAATTTCTCGACCAATTCTTTACCGACTCTAAGCGCAACAGCTTTCACGCATATGGCGTGGATGATATCGTACAAATCTCTGCGATTTTCATTGACAAAGAAGCCTTTCTCCATGCGGTCTTTCAAAATATTAAAAATCAAATTCAACATAAGTGTACGATCAGATCGAGTTGTGTAGAACAGACATTTCAAGTAAAAATCTGTTTTCTGAATAGCGTTGGGAAAAGTATCTTTAATCACCGTTGTGAGAAACATTACATTTAATTGAGCCACTGAATCATTTCGTATTGCTGCCAAGAAGTCATATTTCTTCGCCTGTATTTTTTCATTTTTGTTTTCCGATAGCACGGTATAAACCATCAAAATAGATTCGGAAAGGAACATGTTTGGAATTTTGTGCAAGTTAACGAGGTACCCAAAAGTTTCTCTATCGTTTTCGTCGATTATTTTCACGTTGTCCTTTAACAAATCCCAAAACTCTTCGGTAGGGTTCGCAGTAAAGAACCAGAAAGTGCTTTTAAAAATCGTTTTCCTCAACGAAGGATCCTTATCATTCTGACCGGAGTTCTTCAAAAAGGTATACACCATTGATTTCGGGGAAAGTCTTGCGGTGATATTGACTGCGTGTTTCCGAACAGACACCGCAGAACTATAGAGAGAATTCAAAAAGAAGTCTAACTTGGATTCTGGAGTGTTACTTGCTATGTGATGTAATGATTTGGATGCGTATTTTATATAATCGACAACGCAAAATTCCAGAAGAATAGGCAAGGTGGATGTGGGATCATCCAAATTAGCTAGACCATCCACGACAGCTTCTTGTGTAGGGACCAGGTTCTGTTTACCGACTTTTAAATCGATTTGGCCATGGGAAAGTGGGATGAAAGACCTTGCGATTTCTAAATATTTCTCCTTCGTGGTTAGATAAGACAAGGAAGCGGCGGCAAATTTCGATAAGCCAACATCATTATCATGCAAGGCTTTCAGTGAAAAGCTAATGATTTTTTCTGAAATTGTCGGCAACATCGACATTAAATATAGTGTTTTCGGTAATCTATATCTAAGTTGTTTTATTGACGGAGGTGTCAGTATTTTATCTAAATGTTCCAGTATTTTATTTGGCCTTTTCTGAAGATACCAGATAATCATATCTGCATTGCATGTTTTCTCATAGTTATCCCAAAAAAATTCATCGCCTCTGCCATCGTCCTCATGCTTCAAGTAATACCTCAATACAACTTCCGCACAATAGTAATTTCGTGTTGCGAGTTGTATCTTTAACGCGTCCAACAAGAGGGGGTACTGGGAAATGGTGATTTTATATTTCGGATTTTGGGCATTATGATAAATCAACGATTCTAAAAACGAACAGGCAAACTCAGTAAATTCATCGCCGGTATACAATTCAGGGAGTAACCGGGCGAAGTGTTGGTAGCACAGCTTTTCACATTTTGGTAAATTCCGAGAGTAAAACTCACCGAAGTGGCCGACAATGTCTTTAATATGCTTTAAAAATGTCTCCATGAATTCCTCACAGGGGATCTTGTTCTCAATCAAGTGCATCACGTACCTCAACATGTAGTTAACATCATGTGAGTAGAGTCTGTAACGTGGCATTCTTGTGCAGATGTTGAGGAATTCGTTGATGTACGTCCAGTGTTCACCGGTGAGCTTTTCTAAGTTAGGCCATTCTTGGAGGCTTAACATGAAATCCTCGAGAATGATGTTATCATTTCTATGTCTCGAATTCATATATTTTAAAACGTCCAGAAGTGATTCGCTATCTCTGTTTACCAAACATGTTTTTATCAATTGCAAGGCTAAGCTGCTTCGTCTACGAATACTCGATGTGAGCTTGATACGTTCTTTCAGAAGAGTAATCGCCTTTCTTGGTGGGTACATGTAAATCCAGTCTTCGTTGCTTAGCACTTTTTTGTCAACAATGATTTCTCTTTCATGGACAGGCATGAATTCCATTATATCTTCGGGTGTATCCACACTCAAAAGTTCATGAATACTTTTACCATAGGCCTTCTCAAAGCAAGAGTTTAAGACTTCATACTTCTTATTTTTCGAGATGTAAGTGGTCAAGGTCTTCAAGCAATAAGAGAGATATTCGGTAGTAAAGGCATCTGACTTTTTCGGAAGTAATTGTAGAATAAAATGGCGTAAATCTTCTTCGTTTTTCACAATAATTTTGTAGAGTTTCTTGAGGTTGAAAAGTCTCTGATTGTAATCGGATGTCGTTACAACTTCCTTTCCGCTTTCGTATAGTCTGGGGGTCATATGACGGCCAAATTTGGACATTAACTTGTACTTCTTGAACACTTTCCAAAATAGTTGCTCGTCGACTTTGGCCACGTACCTCAGAACTTGGCGATACTTGCCAGAAAAATCGAAATTTTCTCCGTGTGCTTGACGCAACACGTCGAAATAATATTCCAAAAATTCGCGGTCTCTTTTAAATATCCTCAACAACTGCTTGCTGGTTAAATTTAATTTATAAGTGGCCACAGTCGATTTTATCAATTCTAAGCCGCACGCGGGTAATAACCTGCTGGCCATACACAAACCATACTTATCTTCGATGGCATGAAAATAATCATCGGCCAATTCCTCGTTCTTTAAACTCGTCGATAATCTCGTGATGATTTTCACTCGGGTGCTGAATGATGTCTCAGAAAATACTTGGTTGATTACCGTCTGCGGATCGATTTTGATGAAGAAGTCTTCGAAAAACTTCCAGCATTTTAAGACTTTCCCGATCAGCATTGGATTTCCACCTTTGAGGATTTCCAACAGCTCATCGTATTTTTTAAAACGAATCAGAACCTCAACTTTTAGAACATTTTCGAACTTAGTCTTCGGCCTTATGGACTCGATTAAGACATCCAAATCTGATTCGAGTGGTACATCTCGTCGGATGGCTTCTATTAGTTCGTTGAAGTTGCGCTTTATTTCTTGCAAATTGTTGCATTGCAGAGCATGAAATCGTGCAACTAACTCGTCCATTTTTCCTTCCATCTACGACAAAAACATAACTTAGCTTCTCTCCGTCTGTACACATCTTGTTTAGTTCTAATTAGCGCTTTCTTTATAAAGAAATTTCCGTTCTTTTTATATGAAAGTTTAATTTCTTAATTTATTTAATCTACGAACCCTTATAACCATTCTCAATTCTGAGTTTTTCGGGCTGTGGTCTCCAACCAGAACCAACTGAATTGATATTGCTATTTTAATATACGATGTAATTAAATACAGTTAATTGTCATTGTAAATAACTAAGGGCCAGTTTCATAATCGAATTTAAAGGACACTTTAAAATTAAAGTCACATTCACATGTGTAAACAAATGTGTTTCCACAGTTGTTTTTACATCTGAAAGTGACTTTAAATTCGATTATGAAACTGGCCCTAAGGGATATACACATTTTTTTAATGCCAACGTTAATCATTCCCTTTCTTGAAGTGTTTTTGGAGAGGGAAATTGAAGATCTCAGTAAAACTAAAGTCAACAGTCAAATTTTTTAATGCCTATTTGACATCTATTATATCTGATCCACCATCTTCATGTCTATGGAAATGCGCCAGTATTATGAACGGCGAATAATTGATAAATGGCTATAAAATATTAATCTGCCAGAAAAGCTAATATAAGATTCGAATGGAAGGATTAATCAGAGACAAACAGAAAATGTCAAGCCTACTCTCATCGTTGATAACTTATCAATGTTAGATTAAAATATTCAAACAAATTGTCTGTGCCGGGACGCATCTTACACTTACAATAATAATTTTTATATGAAATGAGTCATTCACGAAGACTTACGTCGAAATTACATATAAATACATATAAAAATATTCGAGTATGTACAAAGTGTGTGGGATTAAACAAATATAAGCCCATTATTATGAATTTAACCAATCAATTATTAATTTAGTTCTGCACAGTCTACTCCAGATTCATTTCATGCACGAACTCTTACTGTGAAGAGAACCAGATTATATTATTAAATTATATCAGAATATTTTTATTTACATACCAGTAATGAAGATCACCGATAATGTGTGGCCAAAATTAGTAAGAATTTCGATTTGAAAGATTTAGCCGCGCGTGGCACTGAGTTCATCAAACTATGGGAAAATGTTTCGGCGCAGGCTCGTCCAAAATAAGCCAGAAGGCAACAATGTAATACATCGATAAACAATTTACATCAATCAGTGACTATCAAACTGTGAATCGCACACTGAAATTATCCCAGTACGGATTTAATTTTACGTTCAATTTTTAATTTTGAATTGCAAAAGTTCATTTCATAGCATAATTTGAAACATATTGTTTATTCTCGTTGTTTGCAAATCATTTTCATCATCATCAAGATTTCGAAAAGTTAACATAGATTAAAACACTTGAAAATGTGAGCCCTTCAAGTATCCACCAATCGACACCATCAATCCTGGAGTGTCGAGAAAGAACTTGAGGTACACTCACTGCAGAAATTGAAGGGCAACTTATGTGAGATGATGCAAAAGAATGGGGAAGATTGTGAGATGAAAATGTCTTCAGAAGAGATGAAGATGAAGAAAAAAGCGGAAGAGAAAACACAAGAAACAGACGAGGAAGATCATAGCAGAAAACGAAGAAAAGTAATGATTCATTAGATCTTTGCAAAAGAGCAATTTAAAGTTAAAGCAAGTTAAAAAGTGGTACCTGGCAAAAATTTTATGAAGTAATCTTACTCTGCACAAAATCAACGACTAAAGGGACTAACAGAAATTAACTTAACAATGAAGGGGGATTGAAGTTCGATCTCTACAAAACTCATGATAATTATAATCAAAATGTAAAATGTTCTTCAGAATTGTAGGCCAAATGGAAATATAATATTAATTTTATTGATTCAACACATATTTTTTTTAAGTTTTGTTACAAACACCTTCATGGAAATCCAAAAGTTCTCAAAGTCAGATAATTTGATCAATAGAATAGAAACGAACTTAATAAAGCAAAATACTCAAATAAAAATTTATTATTATAATAAAGATTTCAAAAAATCGGTTATTATTATCATGATGTATTCGGTGCCTCAATTTTTCAGAAATCTAATAAGCTCTGGGTAACCATAGAAGTATCATGACGTGATTAAGTTTGGATCAAACTACAAATTAATAACATACAAATAAGTGATAAAAAAATAAAATTTTAATGGGATATGCATTTCTATACATAAATAACATTCGCAATATATTTATTTTCACAGTTATCCTGTAAGTTTGTCACTCACACATTCAATATTCATCACTTCATTCTTTTTTCTTCTACGTTCTTCAATCGACGGTGCAAATAAATTTGAACAGCGGGCGACTCATATTCTCTTATTTTTATAAGAACATTACTGTACTGACTATTTATCTCATTCCAAGGCACTCGATCAAACAACAAGTTCAACGCCAAAGTATAGTTAAAATCAGCACCATTCGCAAGCAGCAAGCCATCAATAAATTTAAACTGGTTCCTCTCGTCAGTATCAAATTGGGGAATGTTATTCAAAAAGTCGCTTAATTGCTCCGTCAAAATGCCAATGATGCTTGAATCGTATAATCCGATGCATTTCTCAAAAATTTCGCTAACTTTAACCGCATACTCCCGAAGATTGTCCTCAGGATGGAGGCTGAGATAGGCATTGGTAAACTGCAATAGTAAATATTCCTCGAGAAATTTACCTTGCTCTTTGACAGAACTCCAAAGTTCCATGAATTTTTCGATCAAGTTTTTACCAACTTTAAGCGCAAGAGCTTTCACGCATATAGCGTAGATGATATCGTACAAATCTCTGCGATTTTCTTTGATAAAGAAACCTTTCTCCACGCAGTCTTTCAAAATATTAAAAATCAAATTCAACATGCGTGTACGATTAGATCGAGATATGTGGAATAGACATTTCAAGTAAAAATCTGTTTTCTGAATAGCGTTGGGAAAAGTATCTTTAATCACCGTTGTGAGAAACATTACACTTAATTCAGCCACCGAATCATTTCGTATTGCTGCCAAGAAGTCGTATTTCTTCGCCTGTATTTCTTCATTTTTGTTTTCCGATAACACTGTATAAACCACCAAAAAGTATTCGGGAAGGAACCTGCTTGGAATTTTTTGCAACTTAACGAGACACCCAAGAGTTTCTCTATCGTTTTCGTCGATTATTTTCACGTTGTCCTTTAACAAATCCCAAAACTCTTCGGTAGGGTTCGCAGTAAAGAACCCGAAAGTGCTTTTAAAAATCGTTTTCCTCAACGAAGGATCTTTATCATTCTGACCACAGTTCTTCAAAAAGGTATACACCGTTGATTTCGGCGAAAGTCTTGCGGTGATATTGACCGCGTGTTTCCGAACAGACACCGCAGATCTATAGAGAGAATTCAAAAAGAAGTCTAATTTCGATTCTGGAGTGTTACTTGCTATGTGATGTAATGATTTGGATGCGTATTTTATATAATCGACAACGCAAAATTCCAGAAGAATAGGAAAGGTTGATGTGGGATCGTCCAAATTAGCTAGACCATCCACGACAGCTTCTTGTGTAGGGATCAGGTTCTCTTTACCAACTTTTAAATCGATTTGGCCTTGAGAAAGTGGAACGAAAGACCTTGCAATTTCAAAGTATTTCTCTTTCGTGATTAAATAAGACAATGACGTGGCGGCAAATTTCGACAGGACAACATCATTATCGTGCAAAGCATTGAATGAAAAGTTAACGATCTCTTCTGAAATAGTAGGCAACAACGACACTAAATTCAATATTTTTGGTAATCTACTTCTAAGTTTTCGTATTGACTGTAGTGTCAGTATTTTATTCAAATGTTCCAATATTTTATTTGGCCTCTTCCAAAGATACCAGATAATCATATCTGCACTGCATGTTTTCTTATAGTTGTCCCAAAAAATTTGATCGCCTCTGCCAACGTCTTCAAACTTCAGATAGTACTTCAACACGACTTTCGCATTATAATAATTCTCTTTCGTAATTTGAATCTTTAAGACATCCAACAAGAGAGGGTATTGAGAAATTGCGATTTTGTCCTTCGGATTTCGCTTGCCATAGTTGATCAACAGCACTAAAAACGAACAGGCAAACTCGGTGAATTCATCACCAGAGTAAAGCTTTGGGAGTAACCGTGTGAAGTACGTGTAGCAGATCTTTTCACTTTCGGGAAATAATTGAAAGTAGTACACATCGAATTCATCCATTGTGTCTTTGATGTGCCTTAGAAATGTCTCCATAAATTCCTCACAGGGCAAATTGTTTTCCGTCAGATAACGCACGTAATCCATCATGAAACTGGCATCGCGATAATACATTCTATAACGCGGTATTCTTTTACAGATACCGAGGAATTCGTTGATGTACGTCCAGTGATCGGCAGTGAGCTTCTCTAAATTTGGCCATCCTTGGAGACTTATCATGAAGTTCTCAAGAACGACGTCGTCGTTTCTATGCCTCGAATTCATATATTTCAAAACATCCAGAAGAGATTCGCTATCTCTGCTTAACAAACACGTTTCAACTAATTGCTCTACCAAACTACTTCGCTTGCGGACATTTTATGTGAGTTTGATACGATCTTGCAGAACAGTAATCGCCTTTTTTGGTGGGTACATGTAAATCCAGTCCTCATCGCTTGACACTTTTTTATCAACGATGACTTCTCTCTCCTGTATAGGCATGATTGCCATTATATCCACGGGTGTATCCACACTCAAGAGTTCGTGGATACTTTTACCATAGGCCTTCTCAAAGCAAGCATTTAAGACTTCATACCTCTTATTTTTGGGGATGTAGAATGTCAAGGTCTTCAAGCAATAAGAATGAAATTCAGTAGTAAAGGCATCTGACTTTTTCGGAAATAATTGTAGAATAAAATGGCGTAAATCTTCTTCGTTTTTCGCAATAATTTTGTAGAGTTTCTTGAAGTTGAAAAGTCTCTGATTGTAATCGGATGTCGTTACAACTTCCTTTCCGCTTTCGTATAGTCTGGGGGTCATATGACGGCCAAATTTGGACATTAACTTATACTTCTTGAACACTTTCCAAAATAGTTGCTCGTCGACTTTGGCTACGTACCTCAAAACTTGGGGATACTTGCCAGAAAAATCGAAGTTTTCTCCGTAAGCTTGACGCAACACGTCGAAATAATATTCCAAAAATTCGCGGTCTCTTTTAAATATCCTCATCAACTGCTTGCTGGTTAAATTTAATTTATAAGTGGCCACAGTCGATTTGATCAATTCTAAGCTGCACGCGGGTAACAACCTGCTGGCCATATACAAACCATACTTATCTTCGATGGCATGAAAATAATCATCGGCCAATTCCTCGTTCTTTAAACTCGTCGATAATCTCGTGATGATTTTCACTCGGGTGCTGAATGATGTCTCAGAAAATACTTGGTTGATTAATGTCTGCGGTTCGATTTTGATGAAGAACTCTTCGAAAAACTTCCAGCATTTTAAGACTTTCCCGATCAGCATTGGATTTCCACCTTTCAGGATTTCCAACAGCGCATCGTATTTTTTAAAACAAATTAAAATGTCAACTTTTAGAATATTTTCGAGCTTAGATTTCGGCTTTATGGATGCGATTAAGGCATCCAAATCTGATTCGAGTGGTACATCTCGCCGGATGGCTTCTATTAGTTCGTTGAAGTTGTGCTTTATTTCTTGCAAATTGTTGCATTGCAGCGAACGAAATCGTGCAACTAACTCGTCCATTTTTGCTCCCATCTGCGACAAAAACATAACTTAGCTTATGTCCATCTATATTTTGTTTAGCTCTAATTTGCGTTAATTACAATTTAATGACCATACTTGTATTAAACGCAAAACTTAATACTCGTTTATGATTATAAATGTTGAATGGTAAGTTTATTGAAATGCAACATGCCACCTGCACGGTTTTACAAGGGATATTCAAAAAGTTTCCAGTTTAATCGTTTGTTGAAGGAATAGTTCAATCTGATCCTTTTTAAGAACTCCAATGGAAATATCGAGAGTAGGAAATTTTTATGTCTGGCAATAAGTGGTTTGAAATTGACTAAATCGTTTAATGTATATTTAACATTATTGACAGTCACTGGTGTTTAAATCTTGATGACAACCAATGACAATTTTATAGAAAAGTTTAGATCGCGACATCCTGCGATCGCTTTCTGACCTAACATTGATTAGGATTGACAAATTGCAGTCAGTTTGTTACTTAATAAGTCATCCCATACAAGACGGCCATACGTACTGTCAGAGCATAATGAAAGTTTTAAAATTTATATTGCAAGTTTTATTATTCATTCACATGCTAACGACTAATTTTTTGGACACCGTTGACTGATTCGATACAGTTTCCAAGTATTTCGCTCGTCGGTAGCCTTGGAAAATATAAATCGTCCGCTACTTAATTATTGCACAACAAATATCCTGAGATGCATTTACTTAATTATATTTGTTTATCTAACGTCTTTCATAATAAAAATTCCCTGTTCTGATAGTTGTAAAGTTGTCCCGAATGTTAACCTTTAACGTTACTCTCAGAAAGCTTTCTTAACAACCGACGAAAAGGAAGTTGTACAACTGTTGATTTAAACCCACGCATTTCCTCTAAAACAGATTCAAATTTATCTTCTATGTTGTTCAATGGCATCAAACCAAACAATATATTCAAAACTAAAGCAGAATTCAAATCGTTCATATTTGCATGCAACAATCCATTGATGAAGTCCACCTGGTTTTCGTCGTCAAGGATCAAGGATTCCTTCAAAAAATTCACCAGTTCTTCCGCAAACACGGGAATAATGCTTGGACCGTGCCATTCAATCCATTCCATCAAAATCTCACTTACTTTAGCGCCATATTCACGAGGTTTAGCCTCAGACGCACAAGTGAGATATGCACTGGTCAACTCTAACAGTAGGTACTCCTCCAGTAACTCGCCCTTTTTGATCATCAAAGTCCAAAATTGCAGGAACTTTTTGACTAGCATATGGTCTGCGTTAATTTTAATTGCTCTGAGGCAAAAGCCGCGAACAACATTGTACACATACATTCGAGTTTTGCCGCACGCAGAATTACACCAATTTTTCTCCACGTACGTTTTTAAGACATCCAGAATCACGCTCAATATATCCATCTGTTTTTCTCTTGTGGTGTAAAAAACAGACTTCAAATAAAAATCACTTTCTTGGCCAGCGTCTGACTGAAACACGCTATCCCTAACAGCGTACTTGAGAAATGAGACGTCTATTTTATTGATTAAATTATTAGGCACTGACATTAGCAACTCGCTTTTCTTAGAGGCTATTTCCTTATGGTTGTTCTTGGCCAGAATTTCGTACACCATAGGTATATATTGGGGTTGATACTTGATGGGGATCTTACGTAAATTAACGAGATAGGCGAATGCTTCTTGGTCATTCTCGTCGACTATTTGTATGTTGCATTTCAGCAAATCCCAAAATGTTTGGCTAGGGTTCGCAGAGAAATAAGTCAGCGTGCTTTTAAGTATCGTTTTCCGCAAGGATACGTGTTTCTCTCCCTCACCGGAAGCTTTCAAGTAATTGTAAACTTCTTGCTTCGTTTCTAAGCGTATAGTGAGGTCAGTAAAATGTTTCCGTACAGACGTCTTCGATTGGTATAGAGCGTCCAAAAAATCTTTGAGTTTCAACTCTGGAATCCAATTTGCAATGCGATAAAGAGGGCCCAATGCGTAGTTCATAAAATCACCCACGCAGAACTTTAGAAGCAGGGGCAAACAAGCAACGGGATCGTTGAAGTTTAATAAGCTTTTAACTGTGCATTCCTGGGCTGATATGTGATTGACGGCCATGTTGTTTAAATCCAATTTACCATCTAGAGGCGGGAGGAATGACTTTGTGATTTCGAAGAACTCCTGCTCTTTCATTAGGTACGACAAAGCTGTGACAGAAAATTTTACCACCAGAAGATCTTCATGGTGAAGACCATCCAAAGCAAAATTAATTACTTTTTCCGAAATGGATTCCAGCAGTGACATTAACATCAGTATTTTATCCATGTAGTAATTCAACAGATAAATCGATCGGGGAGTTAACACGTCATCAATGTGCTCCAAGACTTTACCTGGTTTATTCTGAAGGTACCAAATAAGCGTGTCTGCGTGGCACAAAGTCCGGAAATTTTTCCAATAGATTTGATCGTAAAAGTCATTATATTCAAATTTCAGGCAATATGAAATCACTGCGTCTGCATCGTAAAAATCCAACTTGCCAAACTGAATTTGAAAGATCGACATCAGTTCGGAATATCCAGAAAGAACGATTTTGTTCTTTGGGCGTCGTTCGTTGAAGCGGGCCATCCCTGCTAAAAGCGAGCAGCTTAATTTCAAGAAGTCTTCACCTCGGTACATCTGAGGAAGCAACTGCGCGAAGCTGTCGTAATAAAAGGTTTCGCATTTCTCGTCATCGAATTGTGAATCAAAACACCCGCCCTCCTCCTTGAGGTACCTCAAGATGGTCCTCATGAATTCATCGCATTGCAAATTGTTCTTCAACGCGTATTGAAAATACTTCGTCTTCAAGTAAGTTACGCAATCATATATAGTGTGGTTGGGCATTATAAGTTTCAATAATTCGTGGATTAAAACCCAGTGTTCCCCGTTGAATTTTTTCATGTCTTTCCACTCGCACAAACTCATCAAAAAATCGACGAGGATGAGTCTGTCATTTTTATGTCTCAAACGCATGTACTTAAGGATTTCCAATAGGGCTTCGCTGTCTTCATTAAACCGACAGGTTTTACACAGGAGCACAGCCAATTTGCTGCGTTTACGAATATTCGACGTATACTTAATCCGCTCCTGTAGTAAAGGAATCGATTTCTTTGTTGGGTACATGTAGATCAGGCTTTCGTCTTGCGCATGTTTGCCAACGATATAAACCTCTCGTTCTTGAACCGGTATGAGCTGCAATATATCTTCAGGAAAGTCCAAGTTTAGAAACTTACAGATGCCTCTTCCATAAGCCTTTTCGAAGCAACCGTTCACCATGTCATACTTCTTATTTTTGGGTACATATCCAACCAAAGTCTTCAAACAATTACTGGCATACTCAGTATTAAAATTCTCCACCTTTTTTGGGAATAATTTCAAAATAAATTTATGTAAATCATCGTCGCTCTTCCTAATGATTTTATAAATATTTCTAAAATTGAATATTCTTTGCTTGTAATTGGAAGTTTCCACGAGTTCCTTTCCCCTTTCGTACAGCTTAGGAGTCATACGGTATCCAAACTTTACCTTTAGCTTATACGTCTTGAATAATTCCCAAAATAATTGATCATCGACCTTGGCCACGTAGCTCAAAGCTTCCGAATACTTGTTGGAGAAGTCGAAATCCTCACCGTATGCTTGATACAGCACGTTGAAATAGTAACCCAAAAATTCGCAATCTCTTTTAACTATCCTCATCAGTTGTCTGCTGGTTAAAATTAAGTTGTAAAAGGCTACAGTTGACTTGATCAAATCTAAGCTGCACGCTGGTAACAATCCTTTAGTCACAAACAAACCATACTTATCTTCAATGGCGTGAAAATAACCATCAGCTAATTCCTCATTTTTCAAATTCACAGACAACTTTGTAATGATTTTCATTCGTACGCTGAAGGATGTATGAGGAAAAATTTGGTGGACCAAAGTCTCCGCGTCGATTTTGCTGAAGACCACTTCGAAAAACTTCCAGCATTTTAAGACTTTCGCGATCAGCATCGGGTTTCTACTTTTTAGGATATCCAGTAACGCGTCATACCTCTTAAAGTGGATCAGGATTTCGACTTTCAAGATGCTTTCGAGTTTGGTCTTTGGATTTATAGACTCTATTAGGAAATCCAAATCAGCTTGACGTGGTACATCTCGACGGATGACATTCAATAATTCATTGAAGCTGCGTTTTATTTCTTGCAAATTGTTGCCTTGTAGCGAATGGAATCGTGCTATGACCTCATCCATTTTTTCTTTCACCTACAGCAAAAGGAACCTAATGTTCAACAATGTACCATATGTTTCGTTTTAAGTTGAAAACGTACGCACTTATTTTGCGCTCTCTTGACTAAAATCCTTTGATTTCAAAAACTTTTGTATATCTTTCAACTTTCGTAAAATAGCTTTGCTACTTGCAATTAGATTGATTTTCAACTTTATAATCATGTCAAAATCTGCTTCAAAACGAATAATGACGAAGTACTGTTTTATCTAAAAATTGAAGAAGGTAGTGCAATTTTGGTCTCATCTACTATGAAAATAATATTAATACTGAGTATTTGTTTGTTAAAACAATCGTTTTACTAACGATAATTTCAAGTAGACAACCTTAGAGTAACGTAAAGACTTTCATGTCGCACATGTGGGTCATATGAGGCTCCTGGTTTCATAGCTCACAATCTCCAACATAAACAATTTCTGGAAAAGTGAGTAAAACCTTATTCAGATAAGCTCATGCCTATGGAGTTCTATTATATTTTTTATAATTTGCATTTGTCCCAAATGCCATAACACGAAGAACAATAAAATAAAATTGATGTTAATAAAAAAACATTGTTTATAACTTGGAGAATGTTAGTTATGAAACTAAGGTGTGAACATTGAGAGTTTTGAAATTAAGTAACGCTTTTACTAATAACAAAATGCTTAACGCAATGCTTTTATTTAAATTCCAAGCTCTGGTATTTCCTCATGGTGCTCACACAAATTGTCGCTTTCTTCTCGTAGGTTATTTACATATTCATCGGTCTAAAATTTCCTTGTAAAACTGTAAATCATTTCTATCTCGCCTTTCGCTTCCATAATGTTTGGCTAACAGAGTTTGAGTGTTTGCTTTCTTTTCTTCTTTAACAATCATTGTTGTATATTTCTCTATTTCTATAGGTTTTAGCTGGTGTATAGTTTTTCCTCTTTTAAAAATACTTTTTGCAACGGCAACAGGGCTTTTGTACGCGGCTTCTCCTTGTATAACAATATTTCCGTTTGTTGTTCTGTATATAAAAATACGCCTAGACCGTAGTATTTGGAAATGTCAATTCGATGGAGATTTGATTGCACCCTTCTTTGCAGTTCTCCAGTTAAAAACAGTACAATTTTCGCCCAATCTTTTCCAGTGCTGTGCTTTTCAATGATCTGAGGTACTCTTCAGGAGTTGATATCACCTCCATCTTCCTGAAAATTTTTTCTGACATCCCAAAAACACGATCCAATGGAAGAAAACTGTGTCCTGTTATTGAGAAAAGTAATTCTACACTATTGATTTGCTTAGGAGCTTTATACAACCAGTACATGCACATTGCGACCAAAATCGAATTTTTATTTTGGCCTCCACATCCATCACTTACCAATCTTATGGTTTCATAAGACGAAAGATCTGTGCTTTGAAGTGTGTTAAAAACACAAGAGGCTATTTCATTAGAAGACTTACAAAATTCATTCTCGATCCAACAATAAGCTGTCACATTTTCGGGACTTAATTTTGACTTAGAGGGGCCCATAACAAGTGTGTAATTATAAAGATATATTTGCCTGCTATAGTAGGTGGCTTGGCCTGGTAACTTAGGGAGTGGTAAGTTTTTTTGACAATCAAACGCAAAAACTGCGATCTTCTCATTTTTCTCTTTCAACAACTCATAAAATGCTTTTGCTCGTGTTTTATATACTTTCTCGTGCGTTACTAGACTTGCTTTTTCTTCTGGAGTTTTTGACATTCTAATTTTTTCTTTACATTACAGACATGTTGAACACACATCTGTCCTAGGTGTTCCAAAGCCGAGATTAAACTGAGTGTTAAACACGTTTCTAAAATAACTATTTAACTGGAATTTTATTGAATTCATCGTCATTTTGGTACATATCCCACACCATTTTAATTGAAAGTTCGGAGGGAAGATAATTTCTAGCAGTTTTGAATCTGCAGTAATGAGTTTCTAGAACTTGAAACTTCCTAATGGATTTTACAACGTTTGTCTTGGGACCTTGAAACTTTGTTTCTTTTCGATTTCCGCCTCTTCTTTCACTTGGTAACTCGCCACGGCCATGAAAATTTCTAGCAATGAGATTTATTCGAAATCTTGATATTCCAAAAATGCCTAGAAAAGTTTTAAGACACACAGATACCATAGCTCTACTTCTGTTTCCAACAAAGTACTGTGATTGCAATGTTCGTAGTATGTATGTTTCGTTTTTAGGACGTCTTCTCTCAAGGGTTTGAGTTTTCATGTGTTTCAATATAAATATATCCTGGTAAACCTTGTCTTTCTTAACATAAAATGCAGTATGAAACGTCTTTATATCCAACATATTAAGGGAACGACATCTGAATTTTCTTTCTTTGTGAAGGCATTGAGGTGCGCTTGGTAAGGCAGTTGCACTGTACCTGCCCTTGCCTATTTATTTCCACAAATGAAATCCATGAAAGCCCTTTTTCCAAATTTAGTGGAAAGCATCTCACTTTACGTCAGTTGAATTGTGAAACAATTAAATTTTATAAAGAATCAACTGCGTTATAAATTTGACATACTAACGTAAGTATCTCAAGAAAGAGATAAACTTAAGTAAACAATTGCAAGATAGAAGAAAAATCAATATAAAAAATTGCAGTTTCCCTGCAGGTAAATATAGAAATATCAAAGATGCAAGAAAAATTATGAATAATGCAGATCTTAGTGAACCTTACCACCTTATTGTTAATCATTGCTCCCGCAATTATAATCTGTCCCAATTTTTGAACATCCTTTAGGTAGCCAACAACTAATCAATGAAAAGTTAGCCTCAAGATAACTTATCGCTGTTCTACATACTGGCGATGAAAGATTATAATTCACACCAACATAATTAATTATTGCAAATCCTAAACTTCATTGAAAGTAAACCTTTGCAAACACAAAACGCGTAAGTAACAAAAATTTATTACAAATTAAAATATGTCCTTACCATGTTAGGTGTGAGCTGACTTATGTAGGTTTAGGCGAACACAAACCGAACATTATTTAATTGAGTTAATGAAGGGAAGAGGCAATGCCCAAATTGCGTGAAGATGCAAAAGAAACGTGGCAAGAATTTTATGAAGGATCGTCCTCTACTGCACAAACTCAACGACTAGCCCACGACCTATGTATGTAACGAAAATTTTCGTGGAATTAACGAAGCGAAACATTGTGAAACACTTCGCAACCAAACAAACTGGCTTGACTAATACGTTCGATCTCAATAGACCTTGAAACTAGAATTAAAATAGAATCCCGAATAGAAATGTGTATTGTACACTTTGTTAAATTATTTAAATACTTCTATTTTTTTTTATTTATTCACGTATGTTGTACAAGTTACCACCCTCTTCATATTATGAGGGAGCAGGGTAACAACTAACAATTGAATTGGGAAGAAATGGCGGATTATAATTCCTTTTTCTATTTACAAATTCAAAAAATGAACGAAATGTATATCAGATGATGAGGGACATTAAGGGCAGAGCTTTAAGAAATTTGGCAAACCCTCGAAGATAAGGTACAGGTAGGTTTTGTGTAAATCGATTTAACTGGAACCTTAGAGTTCTCTTTCAATCAAGATTGATAATCCCATTATGTCTTTATTCAACATAAGAATTCACACATGTTTAATAATGAGCTTCCAATATAACAGCTACATTTTCACCTGCAGGATCTGGTTTGTACTCCAAGTTCCAGTAACTGCTCAGTATCAAAGCCTCCCCAGCCACCAGATCGACGGCCAAAGAACTACAATCATCGGCACACTCGCTTGTAGGAACCAACACGAACATATTCTTCCCCACAATCTGCCCAACGACCGTCACTTGCTCTCTTAAAACCAAGGGCTTAAATTTCTCCACGTGATAATTATTGCTCGCCAGCAACCAGCTGTACTGCACCGGCGAAATTTCCGGGATCAAAAAATTCGGGCGCGGGAAAAACCTCCGGAAGGCCTTCACCGCATCAAAATTGCAATTCTCAAAGTGCACGAAGTACGTGTCGTCTCTGTTAATATTCCTGAGGACTTTGCGCAATTTATCAGTTCCAATGAACGCGTTCGTGGACAGCTTACATGGGAACGACTCGGATAAAACTGGATCATCCATGATGGCTTCGATTACAGAAAAATTATCGTCGGGTTTGAAGTAGGGCCATTGTTCTGCTGCGTTCTCAAAAATTATGGGTCTATGCAACTTGATGAACTTCTCGCTTAAATGTGCATCATCAACGGCACTTGTAGCATCAATTTTATCAATGAACTCGCAAAAAGTACACTCGACTACCCTCGAAGTCTCGGAGAGTTGATCCAAATGAGGGACCAAACATTTTAAATTCTTCAACTCGCTCCAGTTCCATATAGGTAATAATTGCATGATGAGTATTCTACCAATGGCCGAGCAGTGCCAGGCTAGAGTTTCGGAATAAAAAGCGCTCAGTACAAGAAAAGTGATGGCACACAAGACCATAGTGGCACGTCGAATGCTAGACGGTGCAAGAAATGGTTTTTTGAGAGATTGAATCAGAGGTTTGCATATTCCGGCGATGTCTTTATCACTCAAGTGGTTTTCTTTGGCAAAACGATAAAACTGCTTCAGCTCGTGGTCTGCCTGGGAGAGGGTGTAGCTTTCGGTTGGGGAAGTTTCGTTTCCCATCTAAAACCAAAAATTATACTTTAAAAGGAATCGCCAAAGTATTCATGCTATTTGAGCCGAAATAAAAAAATCTGCATAGTTTAAAGTAATCAAGGACATTGTCTTCATTTTTAATTTTTGTCAATTTCTATTTTGTTTTAGGCATTGTTATAATTCTATTTGTTTCGTATCAAAATTACCTTTGAAAGTTTTAATGGCTTTAAAGCATCAAAGCTTCCGGTCATTCCCGATTTTCTTTAATTTATTTAGTTTATCTTCTTTTGTATTTCCGTTCCACCTTTTTAATTTTTTTTCTGCGCCGTTCTTGTACACAAATTTTCTTGCCCCTTTTAATCGTGTCAATTTTTCATACGTATTACAATTGACGCTTCAAACAAGATCATTGTTTTGTTCTCTCCGTTGTTGGCGATTTGACTTTCTTATACTCTGCTGTAGCAACATCGATTTTCTTTTGTTTTTTGGTTCACCGTATTCTTCGTCTTTACACGTTTTTTTTTTCTTTTACCAAATTATCATGGTTTCTTCTTTTGTTTTCATGACAATCTTGAGATTTTCGAAAAGTCATCAAATAATCTTCGATCTTCATTTGTTTTTGTTTCTTTTTTAATCTTTTTCTTCGAATTTTGCCCCTTTTCTTCGGTTTCTTGTACCCGAATTAAATTAATTAATAAGATTATTCTTTTGTTTTTCTTTTGTTCACCTTATTCTTCGTATGTTGTACGCTGCTTTTACTTTGTCAAATTATCACGGTTTGTTCTTTTGTTTTCATATTAGTTTTGAGATTTTCGAAACATTCATCAATTCAATTCATCGATCTTCTTTTGTTTTTTAAATCTTTTTCTTCGTATTTTGCCACTTTTCTTCGGTTTAATTAGATTAAGTTTTCTCTTATTCATATTTTTCGTATTTTCACGTTGCTTTCTTTGTCAAATTATCAAGGTGTCTTCTTTTGTTTTCATGTCAGTCTCGAGACTTTCGAAAAATTGATCAAGTAATCATCGTTCTTCTTTTGTTTTTTTTTTTTTTTAATCTTTTTCATCGTATTTAGCATCTTTTTGTAATCGAATTTATTTCATGAGTTAATTTAATTAAGATTGTTTTTTATTCCCTTTTTGTTCGTACTTTGCTCGTTGCCTTTATTTTGTCAAATTATCACCGTTTTGTTCTTTCGTTTTCATGCCAGTCGAAAAATTCATCAAATAATCATCGCCAAAATACTCACACTATTTGAGCCGAAATAAAAGATCTGCATAATTTAAAGTAATCAAGGGCATTGTCTTTATTTTTAATTTTTGTCAATTTCTCTTTTGTTTTATGCATTGTCATAATTCTATTTGTTTCGTATGAAAATTACCTTTGAAAGTTTTAATGGCTTTAAAGCTTCTGGTCATTCCCGACTTTCGTTAATTTATTTAGTTTATTACTTTTACTTGTTTCTTCGTCCCGTCTTTTACTGACGGCGATTTGAATTTGTTTTCTCTTTTAATTTCATTGTCAAGATTCATCATTTTCAATTATTGTTTATTTTTACTTTTTTTTCTTCTTCTTATTCTCGTTTCATCTTTTTTTTAGTTTAATTTTTTAATATCTTCATTTTAAGTTTTTGTTTATTTTTTTTTTATTAGTAATAGTAACTTTATTCATCCTTTAAGCCACGGTGGTGGATAGGACATGTCAGAGATGCAATAAACATTAATAACATACAATTAATAACATGCAATGAGAATGCTTACACAAATGGTTACAATAAACATTAATAACATACAATGTCAATAAACAGTAACATATATAACAGTCGAACTAGACGCTCCCTAGGGTTTCGTAAAATTCAGTCGTGGAATAAAAACAATTTTCGAGTAAAAAACATTTTAGCTGGTTTTTAAAACTGGTGATGGTTTTGCAATCTCGTAGCTTGCTAGGTAATTGTTTGAAATTTTTAAGCTTCTATAATGGGGACTGCGTTCATAAAAGACGTGCGGTGCTTCCCAAGGCGAAGGGATGGGCCATGCCTCGTGTTATGATCATGGTGTAACACGCCCGGACGTGCCACCTTGTTTATTGACTTTACGGACAACTAAATAACTAATAAACACGGTCCAAACAAAAACAAACCAAAATTTATTGGCAAATTAATTTATTAAATGGACCGAAGAATTTGACTAAATTCAATGAAGTGATAAATGCCTCTTTACCGAGGGTTTGGCAGGATTCCGAGAAGTCCGACAGCGATTGTTAACGGCATGCACTTTCTACAGAGGGTTGCTACCTGTTACTGTTATGGTTTAGTGGCGCTAAGGCTAATCTTTTACTGACCTACTTCTATTGTCGACTCTTTGGGAGTCCTGCAATTAAACTTTAATTGCCGATTATTTGATCGTCTGAATAAACAAAAGCGGGCCCTACGTTGTTGTAATTGAATTCTAATTCTGCTGAGACGGTGTATGAGTTTTTTGAGAGATGAAAGGAACTAAATACTTATCAATAAAATGCCAGGTGTTAGATTAATTAATTATTTATTGTCAAAAAAAAGAAAAAAAGGTAAAAAACTCCTGCTACGAGGGGTGAATCACCTCTCGGAGCTTGAGTGTAAAAACCTTGGATTGAAACAATTGATATCTTTCGCAATAAATATACGATTCCAAAGAAGTACAATAAACTTTGGTTAATGTATTTAACGCCGGATATCGTAGCGATCTAATTTGTTTCGATTCTCACAGTTGGTGGCTTGTTGTACACGCAATTAGGCCGTGTTAACTTTGTAACTTAAATTAGATCAACAATTAATTTCTTTCCTTATTCAAAATAGCTTGGTCTTGGTACTCGTGTTTGCCACTTTAGCTAGTACTCGAAGACGCTATGAATAATCAACCAGCGCACTGTGTATATACAGTGTACTTTGTTACTGGAACTTATTAATTGATTAATCCGATGTTCGGAGATGTTCGCTCCGGCGATCAATTTGCAAGATAATCAACAGCAACAGCCGTTAGTTTTTCACGGGCTCTTTTCAGAGGTGATGGGATAGCTAACCTATCCTATCCTATCGTCTACTACGTTCTCGTGGCCTTCGAGGTTCTGTACGCAGATCCCTCGACGTCGTTTTGTATTCGTCGACTAACCTAATTTGTTTGCGCAAGGATCCAACTAACTGCTTTCGACACTCCACTATGGGTGGTTTTGATCCGTTCAGTCGCTCGACCAATTGCTTTTAATTAACCTGCAAATCTTTCACCAAAGACTACACTTTAGCACACACACGCAGGGTGTGAGAAAGTTCTGTGAAGGTGTCTATTGATATGTTTCAATGGTTACTACTACAGTATCAAATTTTAATATATTTTTCCTAACAAAGAGCGCAGACTTATAAATGTAAATAGAAAACAAAGTTAAAATTCTCTTTAAGATGAAAACCTACCTACAAGATTCTCTAGGGGACAAATTGAAAATCAGTCTAATAATCCTTTTTTGAGCTATAAAAAGTCGTAAGATGTTAGGTGAGGAACCCCAGGCAACAATATTGAACTGTAAATGGCAATAAACAAGACTGTAATACATGTTTAACAATGCATCGATATTTAGATAAGATTTCATTCTGAGAATTGCGTAATATGATTTATTAACCCTAGAGCAGATTGTAGCCACGTTCTCATCCCACTTCAGTTGACAATGTATTACAGAGCCAAGGAATTCAGTGGAATTTTTAAAACTAAAGCTTTGACGACGGAATATTGTGCTATCAAAGCTTACTCTATTATAAAAAGAGCTCCTCAGTCCGGGGAGAGACCACCACTGTCATGTCATCAGTAAACTTTCAAAGATGACCAATAGAAAGATTTAAGGGAAGATCATTAACAAATAACAAAAACAATAGCGGTCCCAGCACAGAGCCCTGAGGGACACCCATACGCAAATCATAACTCTTTCAGGTTTTAATATTAATTTTAACAACATGTTTTCTATCAACTAGGAAAGTTGAGGCCCCTGACACCATACCTATCAAGCTTCAATAAGAGAAGCCCAATATCCACAATGTCAAAGGCCTTCCAAAGATCAAAAAACATTCCAATTACAAGATTTCCAACGTCAAGTTCACTATTAATAAAATCCATTGTCGAGACAATAGCAGTTTCAGTGGATTTACCACACAAAAAGCCATGTTGTTTCTCGGTTGTTTCTCAGGAGAAAAGACATAACTTGCTTTTGTACTAACTTTTCAACAATTTTAGAAAAAAAATTGTATGTTGTACTTTTTCTGTTGCGTCTTCATTTTCAATTTTTGCTAATTTTTGCTTTTCTTAAAAACTTCTTTTGTTTCTTTAATTTTCATCGATTTCTTCTTATCACTTCCGCTAAATTAATGTGCATTTGTGTTTTCTTCATTAAATATCATCCCCTCTCAATTTCCGTTCAGTTTCTTCTCTTTTCCATTGATTCGAGTTATTTGGTCTCCTCTCGAGATATTTTTGTCAATTCATTTGTTTTTTTTTAACTTTCTAGTTAAATGAATTTCGTTTGTTCTTCTCTATTTTTGTCAATTTTTCCTAATTTCAAAGTGAAGTCTCGATCTTCGTTCGCTTTATTCTTTTTTTTATTTATACTTTTCATTTCTTCCTTTCTGTCATTCTTATGTGATTTTCTTTTTTCTTTTGTTTTTAATTTCATTTTTAATGTCCTCATCATCGATTTCGGTTGTTTATTTTTGTTCATTTAAATTCGATTACGTAAATTTTCTTTCATTATCTTGTTTTGTCTTCATTTTCAAACTCTATTCTTTTTTGTTTCATATTTTGTTCAGTTTGGTTTTCATTTGTTTTTTAAGTATTTCATACTTATGTCAGTATTCATTTGTTTTTTTTTACTTTCACAGTCATGCGTGCGTTTTCATTGTTAAATGGTTTTAGGTTCGCTTTTCATTTGTTTCTTTCATGTTTTTCTATTCAAATTTCATTTGCTCCTTTTATTTTATTTGTGCATTTGCTTTGATTTTCGCACGTTTTCCTTTTCACTTTTTTTCATTTCTTTTCGCGTTTCGTTTGATTATTTACTTTTTAGGAATTTATATTTCTTATTTCGTTATTCATTTTTTTTTTGTTTTTTGTCAATTTTCATTACTTTATCTTTCGATTTTCAATTGTTTTGTTACACTGTTAATCGAATTTTTAAATTCTGATTTGCTCTTTCTTTTTTATTTCCTTGTAAGCAAGTAAAAAGTGTAGAAACGTAAGTCAATGATATTTTTTTTATTCCTGAGTTATATATTTTTTTATTTAACAAGTGAAACAATCGAAAAAATGCACGTGTTTTATTAAACTGTTTAATTTTCACTACTTAAATTCGTTTTTCAAAATCGATTTAAGATTAATTTTAAAAAATGCAAAGTCATGCAAAATGCCTTTATTTGTTACTGTTGATTTCAGATCATGTTTTTTTTTTAATTTTTCTTCCTATTTTGTGCTATTTTTTATTTATTAATAGTGAAAGTCGTTTAAATTTATAAGTTTTGACGATAACTACGAATTCTATTCTTTCCTATTTTGCTGCGAAGCATTTTCAAAAGTTTGTCTATGATCAGTATACTAAAGGGAAATAGTAAATAGATTTGTTGACAAATCATTCAAAGGTAACATTTCATAAGTTTATTTACCTCGTCCGCATCGCCATCACCATCAGTTTGACATTGACCTTTGCCATTGTTAACAAATTTATCTTTAATTAAGCGAGGCCCGTCGTTGACGTCAGCTTCATCCGACGATGATTCAAACCCATTATCTCGGGTGCGGTTTTCCAACTGATCCACGGCCTTCCTCAAGTCATCAAACTCTGCTTGCAACCGCCGAAGATGTTCTCCATTCGAAAACAATTCGCGAAAAAAGCCCCGCACCGTTTCGCTCGCGTTGGCGGTTATCTTCCGTGTTATCAACGCCTCGATTAAGTCACTCTTTTCTAACTTGTTTAATTCTTCGATTAGTTCACTCATAATTCAGAACGCGTGCAGATTACAACGTAACTGTTAATAAAGAGAGTAGCACTGTGACAGAATTTATCTACAATTGATGGCAGAAGGAATGCTTATTCTTTGGATTGCGCCATCTTTTAAAGAAATTTCAGATAATCTACTTAAGCTTATCTACTTACAAGGAAGTCAGTTAAAATGTTTTGACTCAGTGGGTTACTTAATATTTCTTGCTTCTTTTGATATTCGATAGTTTCAGTTTTTTTTTTCTCCAAAAGAGAGAGAGAGAGAGAGAGAGAGAGGAAGGTTCTGTATCAAAATGATTTTGTTTGCTGAAGAATTGAAAAACTATCGATAATTGTTTGCTTTTTTTTCTGTTTTTTGTAGTTTAAATAAATTTTCTATAGTTTTGCTTAATGCGGACACATTCGACCTAAAAACTCTGATTAAATGAGAAAAGATTTTTAAATATATAGGAAGTATTTAGATTTCTTTTTTTTAACAAGTCATTTCTCCTTAGTTCCTTTCTTCCCATTTTCTTTTCTTTTTTTGTGTGTCTAGATCATCTTACTCTCCGAGCATTAGCAAAGCTGCTAAACTGTTTTCTCTGTGAACTTTTGAGTTCCTTCTCCTTTCTTTCCTTAAACTTTTTGCCTTTTTCGCTTTGCCAATTTTTTGTTAGTGGTCTTGTCTCTGATTAATATTTTATAAGCTCTTTCTTTTACATGTCTTAATACTGTCATTATTTCATTTTTAAATATCTTACAACATTCTAATGAATTCCTTGATTACCAGATATTTTTATTGTCATCCCTTAATTTCTGATTTTTTTTATTAAAGGAGTACATTTAATTACTTTATTTAGTTACATTTCCTTGAAAGTTTTTAGTAAAATCTAATATTACATCCACGTTCAGATATTGTTAAATAATTCCACAATTTTAAAAGCGAAATTAACATTTAATTACCTCCATTAAGAAACTGAATCTATAATGAGGAATTTGAGATGTTTTTCTAGAAATTTCTTAAATCAATTTTACCATAACATTTGTGTCAATATTATTCTTCTAAAGAAAAGTAATTATGCTGGCAGTGCTAATTCTAATTGTTTGTTTTAGACATTAGCAAACGAATTTAAACGTAATAGGGTCATTTGCAAAGAGATTTACTAAGAACTAATACAGATAGGCGAATAAATAGTAATTTAGATATTAAAAACTGCTATTAAGAATCAGTAAGCGGATTATAAGGCCCAAGAATTACTTTAAACACACGTGGCTGATACAGGGACCGCAAAAATAAATAGTCTCTAGTCCTCTCGAGAATGTATATTTGTTCCTGACAATAAAATCCTAAACAAATCAGCATTTTCTACAAAATATATTATGAAACTATGCAAAATACATTATGAAACTATACTGATAAACAATGAAAAGACTATGATCGGAATTTTGCTTAGTTCTTTCTTTCTTAGTTAGTACAACAGAGATAATATTGAATTTAGCTTTCTTTGATTTCTTTTCGTTTTTTTTTGCTGTCCACGAGTATACAATGAGTATAATAAAATAATTTTTATTCAATATTTCAAATTCATGAGCATTTGCATGATTTATTTACCTTGGTTTACATTTACATATTTATGACGTTTCAATGATGTTTATTTCTTTTTAACTGTTTTGTTTACTTGTTTTTTATTTTACAGGCAGCATCATTTATAGTTGAAGAAAACGGCTCAGAGAGAAGGTGAAATCTTGTTTTGTTTAAACCAATTATTATTTAAACTTAGTAATCTCTACACTTAATGCAATCTGATCAAGTGTATTCCAAAACGGTAGAGTTTATGATAATTTGAAATGACAGAGGGATTCGCAACAATCAGATAAAAAATTCATAGACTAGATAAGAAGTTATAGCAATAATCACGTGAGACTCTTTAAGAGATAACTTAAACTAAAAACATTTCTTAGAAATTTGAAAAGTGTAGGTATAAAGGTTGTACTTACTTGTAAAGTACCTATGTACTTTTTGTTTCATTATTAGTTTCGTTTTTAATAAAATTTATAAATTCTTGAAATGCGTAATAATTACTGCTAAAATTGTATTCGTCATTTAAAAATAAGGCCTAAAATTTCCTCTGCCAGTGAAAGGAGAAAGTAGTTTTAATTTTTTTACATGTGATGGTCTTTTTAATAAATTGTTTTTTTTTTTTTGTTTTACATCAATGTACTAAACACTATTATAGAAACGAATTAAAATAATAAATTACGTTACAATTCAGTTTTACGTCTCTCCTGAAAATGTTAAGCTTTTCTCTTTTCCTCATGCATAATTGAGAAATTGCACAAAATTTCTTGTAATTTTTTTTATGTAATATTTTTTCTAATTGTTAATTTTTTTTAATTTACCGAAGTATACGCAGTTTAACATAAAATTTCTATTTGGTTGGAGTAACACACTAAATTTAACGGTTGAACAAAACATTCATTTATTGCAAGTCGCAAGTTTATTAATAATTTAGTCATTTTTCGTTGTGAAATTAACATCATAATAGTAATTTGTATGGTGTTGCGGCAGTAGCGTCCATAATTATCAAATGATTCAATTTAAAGTCATCCTCAGAAGGCCACGGAATGATTCTAGATTCAAAAAATTTGAGATCTCATCAATATTTTAATTTTTACTTTTAATTTCCTGACTCTAGCTAAGACATGTTTTTTTTTATTCCAAGTTCTTCTGAGGACGATTTTAAAGTGGATCACTTGGTACACCCAAGAAATTTAAAAATGACGTCAATTTTCTAGTAATTGTTAATTAAAGACAAAAAGAATACTGAACTTATTCATTATATATTTTTGATGATAAATATTATTACATAACGTATTATACAATGCGATTAATAAAAACTGTCTGAAAAAATTACTTTGTTAATATTTAGGTCCAAGTTACGTCAACTGTATAACCTACAGTTAGAATTTGGAGAACTTTAGTGAATTTTGTTTACTTTACTTATTTAATTCATTTATTTAAATAATATATTGCTTTATTAGAATTAAAAGTGTCACTTTTTTGTCGAGCAAATTTTGCATTTGCGAGGCGAAGCGAAACGTAGCTGAGCGGTTGTAAAATTGCAAGAAAACACTTTTAATCCCAATAAAACATACTATCTTTTCTGCAACCGGATTCAAAACAAAGTTATTCGCAAAACAAATCTTAATTAAAAATGTTAAAAGTAAAAATTCTTAAGATTAAAAGTGTTTTTAATTTTAGGAACTAAAAGTGTTGCCTACCAACAAACACTTTTTTATTAATAACAAAAACGTCAACTTCAGTTTCAGTTTTTTATATTAAAAGTCATTAAAGTCATGGTTACGGGAAAAAGATATTTAAACCAGTCGACTGTTTCAAAGTCTGTTTTACATTAACAATATATTTTGTAATTTAAAATAAATCTGATCTAATGCACTCCTCCATTATTAGAAGGTGGCATATTATAGTGGGTACCTATAAATAAAGTAGCAGCACGGGCAATCATTATTGATCACGTTGTATATTTTTTGGTCTGAAATTTTAAGAAAATTGTCACGTTCTTTAAAGATAATTTTACCTTAGAATTAACACGAAAGTAGTTTACTTACATCATTGACTTTTGACAAAATAAAGTCAATCGAGCTATTTTAAATAGTGTTGATAAATATCAATTTTTTAAACGTGATTTCTTGATGCTTTTAAATAAAAAAAAGCAAAATCTTGTATATCACTTTTAAAAAATCATGGTAAATATAAAAATGGCTCGATTAAATCAGTTATTTTAAATATGACTTTAACCAAATGGTTTAAATCAGTTATATTGCTTAATACATGTCCTCATTTTAGAAAGAGAATGGACCCAGTTTTATTTGATTAATGAGAATTTTGTTATGTATTTTGTTTAAATCATTATTCTCAAAAATAAAAATCGCTTCATTAAAATCAATGATTTAGATCAGCTCGGATCTAATTTTAAAACATTTATACTCATTCTAAAATTTGTTTTTAATTTGTTTAATCGAGTTTCATAGTTGAATTTACAACACGTTATTTTGAAAATTAGGTTGGCTACACTGAAGCTTCATAAATTATTAACGGTTTGTAACATTTGCGAGCGCCAATCGTTTTTTATAACTACGGTAAAGAGAAGGAAACTCTAGTGAATGAAATAATTGAACTAGAAATAAACATATTTTTATTTACTTTCATGCAAATAAATATTTTTAGGAGTCATCGAGAAAAAACAATTAAAAAAAAAAAACAAGTTGGCGACGCTGAAATTTTCATTATTGACAACTTGTAACATTTGCCTGCGTTAATGTTTTTTTTTAATTACCCACTAGCGCCAAAGTACAAAAGCAATAAAGCTAAAAACGAACGTACTTTAAACATTTACGCACAAATACGTATGTAAATATTTTCCAAACACTGCGCATGCAAATTAAATTTTTTTATAGATGCCAACTTCTACCATTCCGGCTCATACAAGATTAATTTGTCTTTTATTTAAAAAATGCAATTGCACGTTAATTTTACATTGAACAACTAAATTACTGCAAAATTAATTAAGTTAAAATAATTTTATTGTGGATTTCGTTTTTTGAGAGAATTAAATAATGAACTAACTCCTCAATACTCACTTTTCTTTTCTTTTGTGTGAAATTTACGTAAATAACTGGCGTATGTAACAGGTGTTTGATGCGACTTTAAAGAGAGAAAGAAGCGCGCAAGCCCGGCATTATCGATTATTTTGAAAACGTCACAATTTGCCGCCTTTTAAAATAAGAAGAAGAAAGCGTCCCGAGCGCCTGCGGTGACGCGTGCGCAGATAGGTTATGTCAATCTGACATTCGTCTTTACGAACGTAATGTTGAATACAAGAACAGTTTGTCAACACAGCAACACTTTTACAAACACCGAGCGACGCAACATTTTTTGAGCAGACGCGTCATCGCGGTCTGAGCGTTTTCTAAGTGATAATCACACGAGGAAATGGTCTTCGGTCTCGTTTATTTCTGTTATATTGATTACGTCACAGGCCATTTTGTATTCCTGTAATCGTTGTTCGCAAATAAATTGCGAAAAGTGTATAGGTTTTTCGTAAACCTGGTGTTCTCTGGTGAAACGTTTTTGAAAACTTTATCAAAATTCCCGTGCCTACGAGGAAAATCGACAGCACCGGAATCGGTAGCGGCGGCGACAACATGAATAGCAGAAGAAAAAATAGAGGGGGATCCATCAGGTAACAAAACAAAATAACGCCTACATTATATTCAATTTTTAACAAACGAATTTCAACGCCAACTACAATCAAGATATAAACAACAACAAAACAATTTATACCAGGCGACAGTTTAATATGCAAATATCACAGCGTTCAGATGCTAATATATTAATAAAAATTTCTTTGTTGCAATTACTTGCAAGGCCATTTTGGCAAAGTACGTTTTAACTGCCGTACCTGTGCAAAAATTATTGTTTGTTCATACATGTAATTAACCTTGCAATGAGGTTAAACCTCTGACGTACGCTTTGTACTCCTGTGCCATGAAAAACGTTTGTAATTTCAGAAATTATTGCAGATCTCCAAGAGTACGCAATGTACCGACAGAAGGGGTCTACAATAACGCCCACTTCATGCACACTGCAACATCACTGGTAGGAAATGTAGTTCGTATACAAACTGCATCCGGAAATGTTTGGGAAGGTGAGATTTTTTTGAATGTCATTTAAATTTCTAGGTTATACTCTAATGAAACAAAAAAGAAAAGATAAAACAAAAGTACGTAGAGGGCTTGTCATCTTATCTGTTGACATAACCTCAAAGTGATAAGGTACATTTAATTAATCTGTAGGGCCCCATCAGGGTATGGATTTATTTTATAGTGAAATGCCACAGTTTTTAGAAAGATCTCTCAAGATTGAAGCGTTTATGTAAGGTTTCATTAATTAAGAGAGTTTCACCCATTAGTATTTCGGCTCAAGGCCATATCGTTTTTTTGCATAATTCGAGCATAATTTATAGTGTAAACTGTTGAGTAAGTTTTGTTTTTCGACTTCGTCTTGCAGGTGTGTTCAGGACGTTCTCGAGTCAGTTCGACATAGTATTAGAGGTCGCCGCAAAAGTGGAGAATCCAGATTCAAATAATGCAACGTTAGCTGCCGACTCGCTAGTAGATAAATTAATTTTCAAATCATGTGATATTATAGGCATGGTCGCTAAGGATGTCGATCTAGAATTTGCGACTAGAGACACTTTCCAGACTGACACTGCCATCTCAGCTAGAGTAAACGGTACGTAACACACATAGCCTAAGTTAAATGGTTCTACTAAAATTATGTATAAAATGTTCCATGCTTTTGTGTAATAAGTTGCCAATCATAACTAAAAAGTAATATGGTATCAGTAGATAAACAAATAACTTCCAACCTGATTGCATTTGCCATGTAAAAAAAGAAATATGTGAACTGTTCCTTATTCATTATTATACGAGATTCAGTAAAGAGATATCACATAAATGTATAAATGAAAGCACATTGGTTTAAGCTTACACAGCAATTTGTGCAAAAAAGAATTTAACATTGCCAGGTCATTGTCAACATAAATTCAAGTAAGGTCATGTTTATGAATACGATTATACATAATTTAAGAATGATATTAGCTTTTCTCCAACATAGATTCTGACTAGTTCAAAACTGTCAAATATAATCGCCTGCTGAAGAGCTGCATTAAATAGGTCTGTTTGTTTGCTCTAAGTTGCAACTTGTGACATCACTAGAGCATGCTTCAGAACTTTTAAGTGCAGTTTAAAACAATCACCAACTGTATAGTATGACAAACAAACAATAAATGACTCTGCTTGCCTAAAACTGCATTTGTATTATAAACATTTATATTATTATTTATGATTACATATTTCTTACATTTTCCACGTCGACTACATTTATAAATTAAAATTTGATTATTTTTATAACAGCTGTAGAAAATACTCGTATACAAAAGAAAGTAAACGCATTTACAATTTTCAGTTAAATGATTTACCACATTTATTTACTCAAGCGATAGAGCTGGTGCAGGTAGAGTATGCTCTGATTGCATCTAGAGCAAGTTAGTTTGAAGAAACAAACATTTTTCGAGCATGCTCTGTACTTCTCCAAATACAAACATATCCGCAATAGTCTTCAGTTCTTAGATCAAATAAGAGCAGACAGACACACCTAATGTGAAACTTTGATCGGTGCTTGCTTCTGATAGTTTCGAACTAGTCAATTTCAGACTAGTTGGAGTTTGTTTTCTTCTATAATACCTGTCAGTCTCAATATACTAGGATTTCTGTTGGAAGCCTTTTAGCCCTAAAGTGCCGTAAATGTAGAGCAGACATTTTTGAAATTTCCTAACGTTCTGATAACCAACATACCAACATCAGAAACATTTGACGTTATTATATTATATTATAGAAAAAATACGTACAATATAAAATTTTTTTTTGCTTTATTAAAAAACATTTATAAAATAAAATTATATAACTGTTCTGTTCAGCACTTCCAAACATAATTCTTTATTTGATGAATATATGCTATAAAGGTACTTTTTTCAGTACAATTGAAAAAATCTTCCAAAAGATTTTAGTACATTTTTTAAATTTTCAGGTGAAATATGTTACACACCTTTTGGTGACTTTTACTGTTCTTGATAGGTAATATTTAATTACTTTTAAATTGGAGAGGAGATTTATGATATTGTGGTCCGACCACCAAACAAATAGAAGAAATTTAGTAAGTTAGCATGCATAACAATCAATGTTGCCAGTTTGGTGATTTTGTCACTGATTTGGGCACAGGTTTTGGTGACTTTCTGTTGCAATTTCAGACAATTTCTAGTGATTTCACTGGAGTAAATTCAAACATGTCGAAAATTTATGACCAATTTAAGTGATTTCATTTGAAAATAATTTTAACTAAGCCATCAAAATATTTATAATAAATCATTATTTCAGTTGAATCTGTCATTTTGTGGTGATGCGTCATAAAATAATTAACAATGAGAAAACATTGTTTTTGGTAGTTTTGGAAAAATGAAGAACAAATGAATCCATTCCTACCCTTTTTTAGACAAAAAAAAAACAATAATCGAAGTTTCTCTTTTTTGCCATTATCCTTTGTCTCCTAAATTGTTATATGTAGTCGTGTTGAATGCATCAAAAATAAGGCTACATTGGTCTACAATTATTTATTGGTCAGGCTACTGGTTTCATCAAGTGGACATTTTTAAATTGAATTAAAAAGTATCTGAAAAAGTAGAACATATCTAATGGTGTCTGCAGCCCAGAAATTTCTTGTTCTAAATTTTTATTGTAAAATTTGAATCAAATCTTGTTCAAGACATAGTTTGAAAAGACTTTTATACCTCTTTTTTTATGTACATGGTGGGCCAAATTCGACACTTTTAATAGGAAACTCCAATTTTTAGACGAGTTAGACAAAAACTGACTCGGTCCCTGGAGCTCGATTTTTAAAACAAAATTAATGCTGAAGACCGCGTTTCGATATCTTGTACCGTTTAAGAGCTACAGGGCGTTTTTCAAAATTCTACGATTTCTAAAAACCTTCATAACTTTTTTGTTTATGAAAATTTTTGATTTCTGTAAAGACTTCTTTAAGGCACTTTTTCATGCAGAATTCATTGCTCCAAGTTATTTTTTTCCAAAGTGCTCAATATTTGAGATATTAGCTAGAACTTTGATTTTTTATATGGAACACCCTATATATTTTTACATTTCTGAAAAGAGCATAAAATTCTATTTACAAAAATATAAAACACTTGATATTTTATTCAAAAAATTTTTGAATTGTGGAGCTTTCGTGTTTTAATTAAAATTTTGATGGTTATTGCAGCATTCAAGTAGGCTGTGGATGATGATAGCTAAATATTTTTTGAAGATTCAATGAGCCATAAAAAATATTACTTTATTTTTAATAAATATAACGAAGTTATAACGAATAAATGCTAATGTAATCGAAATTGCGCAAAAATTACATAAAGTATCAAATTGTTGGCCATTTTGTACTAAACATAAACGATTCCGTTTTGTTATGGTTTGAGCTGACATCACCAATTCAAGGACTGGTAGTGATGCATTTTTTTTTTACTCAATAAGGTCAGAATCTTTGTTTCTTTAAAATTCGTATTGCAGAAGTTCTTGCTAAGATGTTTACTCCAACTAGCGTCAGTCATTTTCAATTTCTCCCAAAACTATGATGACATCTAATTCTTTATTTCCGTTTTGAGATTCATAATTTTTAGTTTTTATCAGTTTAAATGACTAAAAATGTATTAAATTGTTTTTAAATCTCAAGAATATATCTCTGAAGGATTGTCATCTTTCAGGATACCACTCATGGTAAAGATTAATCGCTGCTTCTGAATTTTCGCCAATTTCTATAAAACACTTTAACAGTGGTTTAGAAATAACAAATCAAAAAAGTAAATATAAATTAAAAAAGTTTATATCCTTAAATATAAATCAAAATAGATTGTATCCGTAGATACGTATTTCGACAGCTACGCTGTCATCTTCAGTGCACACATACACTTACAAGTTAAAGGCACTTCATGAAGTCTTGAGTTCGTATAAATATTATAACATCTCGAATTTCTCGTAGTTTTCGTACATATTTAATTATCTCCCTAAGATTATAGAGATAGTAAAATTCAAGAGAAATGCAAGTACTGTAAGAGATTGTGTCAAATTTTGACAGCGGCCTACCAGAAAGTTACAAAAACTTAAATCGCTTAGTTATCGTCATCCATAGCCTACTTCAATGCTGTAAAAACAATTAAATTTTTGATTAAAATTTTGAAACTCTATATTTCACAAACTGTTTGAATAAAATATTAATTGTTTTATATTTATATGAATGAAATTTTATACTCCTTTCAAAAACTGAAAAATATATAGGGCGTTCCATATAAAAAATCAAAGTTCTAGCTAATATCTCAAATATTTGGCACGTTGAAAAAAAAATAACTTGGAGCAATGAATTCTGCATGAAAAAGTGCCTTAAAGAAGTCTTTACAGAAATCAAAAATTTTCATAAACAAAAAAGTTATGAAGGTTTTTAGAAATCGTAGAATTTTGAGAAACGCCCCGTAGCTCCTAAGCGGTACGAGATATCGAAATGCGGTCTTCACCCTTAATTTTGTCTTAAAAATCGAGCTCCAGGGACCGAGGTCAGTTTTTGTCTAACTCTTCTAAAAATAGGTGTTTCCTATTAAAAGTGTCGAATTTGGTCCATTCTGTACAACTGAGGAATCATAAAGCGGGACAAGTCTTATAGCAAAATTTTGTATTATTTCGATAGTGTTTAATTTTTTTCTTATTTATACGATAAGATATTTACCATTTTATATTATTTAATTATATTATGAACCACAAAGGTTTCTAAGTTACTATATAGTTATCAAAATTAAGAAGTAACATTTAAACTGACATTATACTGTCCCGCTTTATAATTCCGCAGCTGTACCTAGGTACCCGTTTTAAATTGTGACGCCTTAAATTTTGAAAATAGGCAGCCCATTCTACTTCTGTACTTTTAAGGTGTGTTTCGTTTGCTTCTAAGCGCTATTTTCTATGGTTCTCTTTGACTGAACGATTGAACCGCTTAAGCCGTTATAAAGTGTTTCTTTTGACTACTCTTTACACAACGAATGTATCTTCTTAAAAATATAACTTCAATACATTTATCTGTAATCAGATAATCTACTCCTATGTTCTACTGCTATGCTTATGCTGCCTTTTGACAGTCGTTTTTCCCTCAAATTACAATTTTATGCTATTTTGTCTCCAAAAGTTCCCTTTCTCTCAAAAAATTTCACTTTTTGCAATTTTAAAGTATAAAAATTACCACGAATCGGGAAAATTCCCGCAAATTGACAACACTGCCTCGTTGGAATAAACGATTGTAAACCAAGACTATGACGCCATAATGACGTTGCCATTTCGTCAGCTAGCGCTTTGTGAGCGTTTGCAAAGCCAAAGGGGAATGGTTTAAGCAATGCTTACGAACGCTTAAAGCATGTGAGCGCTCAAACGAAACGCACCCTTAGAATATTATGAAAACACGAAGTTATTTCTGATTCGTTTGAAGAGTTACCTATGTTAAAGTCAAGGGCGTCACGTTTTAAAATGAACACCCTGTATATATAGGTATATTAGCACAATGGGTCATGTAGACTAATTCTAAATATTTTCTCCCTTTTCAGTCAGTGACCTTCAGTTCCTTTTTTGTTCAATCGATTTGCTTTTTGGCCAACCTCTTCCTTTCTTTGTTTTTACTTAATTTGTTGGTACTTTTCTTATTACTCAAACTTCAGAGAGTCCTGCCCTTACGATTAATATGATGTCTAGTTCATTCTTAACTCAGTATTTGTGTCCTTCTTTTTCACCAAAAATTCTGCGCAGTCTTTTCCTTTGCCATATATCCAGTTCTTTTATATGGGTTTTATCTAGAATTCATAATTCACACTGCGGTACAGATGATGAGTAGATTTTATCTTGCTAAATGCAATTGTATGAGATTTGTATTTAGCTTCTTTTGAGGCTACTTTTGAGACTTTTAAGGCTTTAAAGAAGGCACCCTTTATCTATTTGCTCACAATTCTGTCACCCATTTCTTTTTAATTTTTTATTTTTACTCTTCCATTTTAAATGTTTATCTCCTTTGATTAGTACTTTTTTATACTTTAACTAACTATCAATCTACCAGATTCAGTTTTTCCCTTTTCTTGACAAAAGAGATTGGTCGATGATCATAAAAGGAAGGAAAAGAAACCAAATTTTTACAATGAATATTACAAAGTAATAAGTTTGAAGGAAACCTACATTATGTGGAAAGAATCACAATTGTGATCTTTGTAATTACAAATATCTATAATATAAAAGCTGAATATTTCAAACTTCAAAAGAAAATCATGATAAGTAACTGATACATTAACTTTTCTTAAAATGTGATGATTATGATAAAAAAATAGCAAACACAGTTCCATGAAGCTTTTGGATCTTTGACTTTATTTAATATGTATGGTATGTAATTTTCTGATCCATAAAAAATAACAAAGGACTTATTTAACTAATCTTATTTATCGATGTCATTGACTTTTGATATACAAAGAAAATGCCAAATACATATTGAACTTGGCAGATCTATTTTTCTTCCATACAGGTCAACAAGTAAGAATAGAAGAGAAAGAATTGGAACCCTGGGATCCATCAACTGGCGTCAATGGGGGCGAAACGGCTTTGGAACTAGAGCCCGGTGCAAACGGATGGGACGCAAACGATATGTTCAGAAAGAACGAGCAGATCTACGGTGTGCAAAGCACTTATGATCACACGCTTTCAGGATATACCGTGCAGTTACAAACGAGTGATTCGCCTGATTATAGGTAAGCCTCAGGAAATTTATTTGAACCTTGCTAAAATCACATTTGGAATTTATTAGGGAAGCGGAAGCTAAAGCGGAGCAAATTGCGAATGAAATAGAAAGTCAGCCGACGTATAAGGCAAGGCTGGACCTGGAAAATGGAGATGAAGAGACCGTTTATGCAGCTGTGGCCAGACCGAGTCAAGAAAATAATTACGTTGTAAGGCAAACGCTCACAGACTATATTTACCCTTTCTTAATCCTAATAAAAATAAGAATAGCTAATGCTGTACATTATTTCGAAAATTATTTGGTCTTGTACCTAAAATTTTGATTGTCTTTTCCAGAAATCGGGAGTAGAACAAAATTCTAGTGGAAAGTATGTCCCACCAGCAAAAAGAAAGAACCCAACAGCTGGTAAACTAATGCGAAGCACACCGCCACCATCTCAATCCCAGGGCAACGGTGGTGCTCAAGTAACCCCCTCGCCTAAACCAAGCGCTCCTCCCCTTCCCTATCCGACTCATCCATCACCTCACTCAAACAACGCGACACCTCACCCCCGTGATAATTCCGGCAATAACAGGGAGAATGCAAACATGCACCCGAGTATACACAGCGTACCAATGCATATGAATTCTCCTCATAATAACATGCACCCACCCATGAACCAACATGGACGAGTGCACGCTCATACTCCACCCCATGGATATAATGCACCACCCATCCCAAGACAACCCCCTCCACCACCTCCAAATGTAAACCACAACGGACACAAAGCTCAAATGAACGGTGAGTCGAAAAATTCTGCTCAACAAAGAGCTCCACGTAATGTGTATCCATCACCAAACAACCCCATTTCGATGCCACCCCAACCATACCAGGAGCCACCGCCGAAAGTGGAGAATATTAATTGTGTTCAGCAGAGGCATCGAGAAGAGACAGTTAAGGTCAGAGCTTCACCATCCATTGAAATCAATGTCGTAAATTAAATTTATTTTCATTTAAAGGAGTTACACAAGTTCTCGCAAGATTTTAAATTGGCCCCCCAACATCAGCATGATGCCATGTCATGTCAAATGCAGGAGCAAATGCCTCCTCCACCACCCAAGCAACAACCCCTTGCACAGAATACGCCTCCACAACCACAGCAGTCAATATCACCACAGCAAGAAAATATTGATAAGGTCACAAATACATTGAAGAAGTCTAATTTGAACCCGAATGCTAAAGAATTTGTTTTGAATCCTGCGGCAAAACCGTTTACGCCACGGTAACTATTACAATAATTGATTAACCGACTTTGATAATGCTTTTTCTTTTAGGTCCCCTAGTACTCCAACGGCAAGTAGACCACACACTCCACAAACTCCTAGCAATACTTACATACCCGTAACTCTAAGCGGTCCGCCAGGCCAACCACAAATGCCAATGATGATGTCAATGGGTTATATGATGCCGAGCCAACCTCAGTATCAACCTCAACCACAGAACAATCGCTTTAGGAAGCGTAAGTACACAAATTTGACTTAAATTGTTTTCTTATTGTGTGTTTCTTTCACTTTATAGTCCCAATGAGTCAAATTCGGACAGATATGGCCTCACAGATGCAAGTAGCGGCTGCAACCGGTCAGCCTTTACTGGCCCCGGCACCTCTTCAACCGTTTGTTTATCCACCTGGGATTAACCCTCAAGCTTATCAACAAATGCATGCAGTTCGGATGTACGATTCTCCACCTCAAATCCCATATTTGCCTCAGAACCCGTCGAACACGCCAAGCCCCGCTCAGCCTCCCCCGTACTCGCAAGGACAAGGCCCTCAGCCACCACCACAACAATACCAAGCACCGCCCCCACAAGGACATCCCCAGTTTCAAATGATGTGCCCCATCATACAAACCCCTCCTCACATGATGCAAACGGCAAGTATGCATTACTTGCAGCAACCACCCCCGCCGGCGGGGCCTATTCCAGTACTTTTGCCTCATCCCTCACAACAACACGGACCCAACCCATAACGTTGAAAGTGTATTAGCAAATTTCTTTTCCTCTCCTTTAGTTAATATACCTTCCTTTATTTTATCCTTTATTTTTTTTCTTTCACCTTGTCAGAGGGTTTCTTTGTCAGTGTTCTTCTTTTGGCCCTATGATGACAGAGTGTTTCTTTTTATTATTTAATTAATAAAGTGTCATTTTTTGTTTTACACGTATATTGACTGCTGAAATTCTTTTAAAAATTTAACTCGTTTTACAATATAATTGAAATTATATTATTAAAGAAACATTAATTAATTAAGGTAAGTAATAATTTTCTTCGCTGGTTTGTGAACTCTTTAGTATCAAATCCATCGCAGTCAATATGAAATTTGTTCCTTTCTCTGTTTATTTTTTTTTTTTTTTCATTGTGTTTCCTCGGCGTTTACTTTTGTTACGTTGTTGAAAACATCATCCTTCTACTCATTTATCTCTTCTCACTTTACGGTTTTTTTTTTTTCCTTTTTTTTAAGTGAATTGTTACAAATTGTGCAGACTAGAAAGTAATTGTTGTTGAGTTTTTGTTACGTTTACTTCTTCCTTTTGTTTACTTTACAAGCAGGTAGTATTTGTTTCTGGTTTAGATTTAATTAAATGGAAAACAAATTCAAAAATTAATTTTTTGAGATGTCTGGAAGAGTGTAGATTCTGAGAAATTAATTGAAATCATGCACATTTTGTATTAAATTAATTTTTAACGTAATTGAAAGAAACAAATACAACCTTGCTGAAATTTTTACACAATATTTGAAGTAAATAACATGGGTAATAGATTGTGCTATGTGTGCATGTATTTTGAAATTGATTAAATCACTTTCAGTTCATTCATTCAATTCTTATACATTTACAAAAAAAAAATTAATTTGAAATGTTGATATAATTGAAACAGTCTTATACCTATGTTATTAAGAATTTGAAATTCTGCTTCCAATGACTTGTTATTTGTTTTCCTTCATCTTATTATTATTTTTGTATTTCTTCAAATTTTTCCTTTTTATTTAGAACTTTTATTTTATGCCTATCGCATCATTCCATTTTTGTTTAACGATTTTTTTTTAAGTATGTCAAACATCTTGATTCATTGCTCTCGCACTCATGTATCAAAATTCCCTTGCACAATCCATAAGAACACTCGATAAATGCAAAGTGAACTACAGAAGTCATCTCATCATCAATCGCCATCATTATTGTTATTATTTTTGTTTAATACAGGTGTATCTCACATTTCGTACGTATAAATATAATTAAATATTTATACGCATGTGACAGATTCGTTTGAAGTGGAAACCAAAACACCTACTCGCCTGTATTAACTATTCAGTAATATATCGTGAAACTGAACTAAATTTACTTTCTTCATGTCCATTCAGGCAATTCTGAATTACTAATTTTTTTTCTCACTTATTTTTAAGTAGCATCAATCAACGATCAGTAAACAGCGTGACAGTTTTTGTTAAAGATAACAATAGCTACACATAGGTGCCTTAACTTACTTTAATTATTCTGATAGTTTCGTCAAAACAAAAAAAAAAGAATCATCGTTAAGACCTAACTTTGGCACCTTATATACCATTTACTCCTTTCTTTACGCTTTCACTGAGCGTCCTCTTCTTCTTTTAGAAAGCCCTTGCGTGACATGAAACAACTTCTTCCTTGCGCCAGCATTCTAATCTGTGAATGGCGAACTCGTTTATTTTTCCTGTGTTCTAAGAGCGCTCGGGGGGAGTTTTTTTGCGTGTCGGCGCGTCTGAATTGTTTCGTTAAATGTATCTTGCATAAATCTTTTTTGGTTTTATATGCTGTTAAATTGTATACATCATGTTAAAGAAAATATGCAATAGCAAATAAAATCATTCTTGGTTTCCTTTCTAACAATGCGTTTTATTTTCCATTTCTTTAAGACCTTTAAGAAGATGTACAGTTGTAATCAAAAATAATATCAGAAAGAACACCAACATTCTTTCAAACTACTAGGACAAAAGCAGATAATTGATCAGTATTTGTCCATATGACATAAAAAAGAGATTTAACCGAAAAAAAGGAGCAAAAGGGGTTTCCCCTGAGTCTAAGAATGAATAATAATAATACTTGACATAATCGCTGCCAATTTTGATCTAGAGTATGTAATCATTTTGATGCAATCAAACCCAACCTGCGACAAAATAATACAAATAAGATTTTTGATTTCTATATTTTAAAAAGGAAGTTAAACTAGAGTTGTTTTGTTACAAATTAAAGTTCTGGTGATGTCATAATTAATGATAAATGCATACGAAAAACGTTATAAGAAGTATTAGAAAATCTCGTCACAAATCTGGTTTTATAATAAAATTAAAATTCGCATTATCGCTCTACGTTTCACTATCGATTGATAGCTTCGTCAGGAGTGAAAATAAATAAAGTTATCAGTAAACAAAGTTGTCGAGTAAAAATAATTATTTTTCATTTAACTATTCAAGAAAGCATTAGGTAACCTGCAGCAATTACTTTACGAATCATTTTTGAATATACAACACCCCCTTCGTCCTCCATTGAGGAAGAATTAATATTTAATGGAACCTATTCATGTTCTCTTTAATAAGAAATAAAATAAAATAATTATTTTTCCTTTAAATATTCAAGAAAGTATTAGATAACTTGCAGAGATAATTCTGTGAATTATTTTTGGAAATAGGACGTTCTTCATTGAGGAAGAATTAAAATTTAATGGAATCTATTCATATTCTCTTTAATAAAAAATATAAATCTGCTGGTTGGTTTGAAGGCTTCCGCGGCCGTTGTCCATCACAATCTTGGTTTCCGGGTTGGGAACCGCGTCAATTCTTCGTCTTGCCGACGTTTCGTCCATCTCGCCGTGGACTTCTTCAGGGCTTCGTTGGAGGCTGTAGCTGCTGATATAGTCGCTGCTGCTGCTGTGAAGATTCCAGAGACGAAGAATTGACGCGGTTCCCAACCCGGAAACCAAGATTGTGATATAAATCTGCTTCTAAAAATTCAGGGAAGCATTTGATAATAAGAGGGTCTCCTTGTTTTATATCAAATCGGAATATTATTCTTGTTTGTAATTACTCAGCAATTAAATAATTAATATCTTGCAATTGCATGTAATACATTGACCACGACACCTCCTCACGTTCATGTGATCCTGGTAGCAGGAGACAGAAATTCGTAAAATTCGCTGTCTAAATTCATCCTAAATTATATGACACATTGGAGCCGTGCTAGTTTGGTTGCCTATATGTAAACTGAAACCATCTATTCAAAAATATTTGCTTAAAACAATTATTTTTCCTTTAAATGTTCAAGAAAACCTTATATAACTTGAGCGTCGCCAATTTTATAAAAGAATCAAAGCTTACTTTATGAGGAATTCTTTTGAAGGCACAGTACATAAGGAACGGATACCTGTTAATCACCGAACCTGTTAATTCTTAACTCGCTCTATACTGTGCAGTGCTGCCACATAACCGTATATATTTTACCCTTTCTTCACACTCAAATTATCATTTTTCGTATAAACATATTCCTTAATATCAATAGTATTTTGTTATTTCTTTGCAGATTATCCCTAAAAGCGAACCTGCTTGTGAAAAGTGTTCCTTTACCTTTCCATCCCGCATCACTAATTCTGTGGTTATTTTTATATTGGAAACACTGTATTGTGTCACTTTTAGCAGCTAATTTCTGATTTATTGTGTAAGGGAAAACGTGTTTTAATAATAATACGTATAATTTAACATAAAAGGTGATTAGAACGACTTCCTAAACTGTGCGTGATTAATAAATAATGTTACTGCTGTATTCTATTAATATTTTAGTAACATAACCTCAAAAAATATGTCGACAAGAACCCGTAAGAAATGGGACGAATTGAATATAAAACTGATCGACGGCCTAAAACAGGCCATCCGTGCGCTCAATTTCGAAACTGCAACTCCAGTGCAAACCGCCACGATCCCTCTGCTCTTAAGTATGAAAGACGTTGCAGCAGAGGCCGTCACAGGTTATATCTAATATCTATAGTGCAATATTTCATCAATATTTCTAAATTAATTAATTCTTTAGGGTCTGGTAAGACGTTAGCCTTCTTAATACCATTGCTTGAGTTATTACTGAGAAGGTCCAGTAATGAACCATGGAAAAAAGACGAGGTCGGGGCAATCGTTATATCACCAACAAGAGAACTCGCAATTCAGACCAACGACGTTTTAAAACAGCTTTTAGAACATATACAGGTAAAATAGTCAATTAATTTTTTTTTATAATCATTAAATTTTATACTAGGATGTAACTCAAATTCTATTAGTTGGTGGTAATAGTGTTGAAGATGATGTAAAAACCCTCAAACGCAATGGAGGTAACATTGTAATATGTACACCTGGAAGACTGGAGGATTTACTGAGGCGTAAGCAAGATTTAAATTTACCACTTGCAGTAAAAAGCTTGGTGAGCACTTGCACTTGGTACACTCTTTTGCACCCCTTATAATTACCTTCTATTTTTTTTTTTTTCTACAGGAAATATTAATATTAGATGAGGCCGACCGACTTCTAGATTTAGGATTTCGAAACTGTCTCGACACCATTCTGAGTTATTTGCCGAGGCAGAGGCGAACTGCTTTATTTTCGGCCACACAAACAAAAGAAGTCGAGGCATTAATACGAGCAGGTCTAAGAAACCCTGTACTGATCACCATCACAGAGAAAGCAGCTGAAAGCACTCCCATGCTACTCAGTAATTATTACGTTGTAGTAAAAGACAATGGTAAATTAGCAACTTTAATAACGTTCCTTGAGGAACGTGCTGTAAAGAAGGCTATGATTTTTTTCCCTACGTGTGCGACCGTGGATTATTGGGCTTCGATGTTTCCATTCATGCTTCCGAAAGATACTACAATACTAGCTATACATGGCAAAATGAAAGAGAAACGCAAGAAAGTGTTGAGCGAATTCTGTAAAGCTCCTGAAGCACTTTTATTGTGTACTGATGTGATGGCTCGAGGCATTGACGTCCCTGAAGTAAACCGTTACTGAATCAGCACTGAATTTTCGATTGCAATAATTTTACTTGTAGGTAGATTGGGTTATACAATGGGACCCACCTGCTAGTGCAAGTTCATTTGTTCATCGAGTTGGAAGGACCGCCAGGCAAGGCAATGAAGGCTCTGCATTGATTTTATTGCTTGAAACTGAAGAATCATATGTGACATTCCTTGAACGTAATCAGAGAGTGAAACTGATTGCATTGGAAGATTCTACAACTGAAACTAAGGTATGTTTCTTAGCACATAAATTAAGAATAGTTTTGAAATCATTTCTGGTGAAGTTCAGTTATTAAAAAATTGTGTGCTTTTAGATCAGTAAATTGCGAGAAACTTTGAGAACTAATCAGATGGAAGACCGTGCCTTAATGGAAAAGGCAACAAGAGCCTTTGTGTCTCACATCAGAGCATATTCGAAGCACGAATGTTCTCTTCTACTTAGAGTTAAAGTAATGTAAGATTTTTTTTAATGCATTTAGTTAGAATGTTAACTTTTCTACAGGATCTACCATTAGCAGCAACAGCATCATGCTACGGGTTATTGCAGTTACCAAAAATGCCCGAATTCAAAAATCAGGATATCTCTGACTTTCCTCAAATTCAAAATTTCGATATTAATTCCATTCCATACAAGAATAAACAACGTGAAGTACTGAGGCAGAGCAAATTGGAGAAATTTAAATTTACAGGTATGTAAGATTTGTTAAACGAAAAAAATGATTTCGTACAATTTAATTATTAATTTTCTTGTGTTCTATTAGGTATTTGGCCTGATCAGAAGAAGTTAAAAATTAAACCAAAAGCCACAGAGCCATGGTCAAAATCAAAACAGAGGAAGAAAGTAAAGAAGGAGAGACGACTAAAAAGAAAGCAGAATAAGGAAGCTGAAAGTCTTGAGAATAAAGTTTCTGGCAAGAGGAAACGCAAAGGTATGACTTGATTCCTCATAAGAAAGTGTTTATAATACGACGTTAATTGCGTTTATGTAGGACAAATATCTGAAGCTGACATGGCTGAATTAACAAGAGACATCCAACTGTTTAAGAAGCTGAAGAAGAAAAAAATTAGCAATGAAGAATTTGAAAAAGAAATTGGCATAAATTAAAAAAATTGTATATTTATTAAAAGTTTAATAAAACGAAATTTTATTTTTAAGAACATAATTAGTTTCTATGTTGGTAATCAAGCAGTAACACCTACGATTGGCAACATTGACATAACCTCACTTTTAATTTGTCAAGTCGCTTATTTGTACACAATGGGCATAATAGCAAGCAACGCATATATTGCAGTATTTTCTGCTGGCACAATATTCGGTGCAACATCTGCTTACTGGTTGTTCAAGTTAAGGTCGCGAACAGAAATTCCTACAGCAACTCCGTTGGAAGAAAGATTTGAGGTTAGATCGCCGACGGTTATACCACCAGCACTTTGTAATAATACATTTTTCACCAGATGAAAATAATGAAAACGCGTTTTGCAGTTCCCTGACATGAAAAACGAATACAGGCTCATCATGGCTGTGCGTAATGACCTAAAAATGCAGAAAGGAAAAGTAGCTGCACAATGTGGGCATGCTTCGGTCGCTGCTTATGCCAAGGCTTTAAAAATGAAGCCGCAGACTCTAAAACGCTGGCTACAATTCGGTATTGCTCAGGAGAATCGGAATTGTTTAACAAAATTATTTCCTGGAGTGATGTTTTAGGAGGTACAAAAATTGCAGTGCGAATTGATTCAGAAGAAGAATTGCTTGAACTGGAAAAGTCCGCAAAGAACGCTGATGTCTTGACCTCTGTGGTGAGGGACGCAGGACAAACTCAGGTTGCAAAAGGAAGTCGAACCGTCATTGCGATTGGACCAGCACCGAAAAGTGCACTGGATCAGATAACAGGGCATTTAAAGTTATATTAATGACAATAGAGGCATATTTAAATGTTTATTTATTTGGATTTACTACAGTGTATGAAAATGAATTGGATTTTTGCAGTTTCCTTAAAATATTTTTTATTGAAAAAGAAAATTGTTAAAATTTCTTTAATTAAGCATAAATCAACTATTTAGATTGTCGTCTGTTGAAAATTTGAATAATAACTTCATTACAATTTGTTTCCAGGTCCTAACAAATAAATTAAATATATTTTAATTAAGGAACCCCAATTTTGACAAAACGCGCTAAACTTGACGTTATGCGGGTGGCAACACTTAAGCTGCTTAATATCAGAATTGTCAACTTAAGAGATTTCAAATCCTTAGGAATTTTCAAGTGTTTGTAAAAAGACTGAAAACAAAATTAAAATTATCCTTATTATGTCAAGAAAAGTATTTATTGCGTTATTGTACATCATACAACAGCGCCATCTATTGAAGCTTGCCGACGGTCTTTTTTCACTTTGATTCTAAGGGTGATTTACTAATTATATTGAAAACCACTATACCGGGTGATGGAAAAAAAGTGTCACGGTGCCACACTACGTAATATATGAACATAGACTTCAAAATACGCGGTACTTATCAATATGATTAACTTTAATTGTCATTATTTTTCTTTCACACACACTTTTTTATTATTCCTGAATTTAGTAACAAATTTTAGGGATTTTTTATATTGAAAAGGGATTTTTTGGTAACTCTTTAGAGAGATTTCTATTTTTACACGTTGATAACACTGATTACCATAACCTTAAATAACAAGATTTTAAATTTTAATGTATGATGGAATTAAAAAGGTATTTTTTAAATATCTTCATTAATATTTGAAATAAATAATATTTTTATCTTCAGAAAGGAACACATCTTATCAGAATTAACAACAAAGATACTTGCTGAAGCTGAGGCATACTATAATGAACATGGAAAATGTAATTGTCTTTTTCAGTTTTACAATTAATGTGTATCTATAGTTTAAAGACTGAATGTTAGCTTCTTAACATCACTTAACATTAATATAATATACACAATGCTACCCACAGTGATCTGTATTTTATAATAAAAAAAAATGTTTGTGACTAGCCACTTTAAATATAATAATTTAATTAATTAAACTGTGCACTTCAACCTAATTTTAGTTTCAGATGAACTATTATTGGCTTTACATTCAACATATGGAGCAGTGCTTGAACGTGCAACAGAATTCTTAGACACCAACAAAGTGGTCGAATACAAAAGCAGAGATCAGATGAGAAAGTTATATATGTTGGGAAATACGAGGGGACAAGTTGTACTTTTTGATCGAATCAACTTTTGCCCCTGCCATGCTTTCAAGTGCCAAGTGCTCGACGCACAAGATCTAATAACATGTAAGCATGTGCTAGCTCTAAGGCTAACTCAGATCACCAAGCAAATGAAGTCGGAGGTGGTAACAGAATCTCAGTTCATTGAGTTATTAAACAATCAAGTATCTACTATCTGTGATGCAGATTGTTTGGGTAATAATTAACAATTTTAGAAATGTATGTATATAATATTTATTTTTAATACTGTTACTACATGAGAGAACGTTAAAAGTAAAGTCGTTTCACAAAAATAAACTCTGAAACTTTAAGTAACACTAAAGTAAAGAATGTTTATTTTATACTGGGTTGACATTGTTTTGTTGAACAATAAGAAGTACGTACTTAAGCAAGAGGAGAGAAGTTTTGGTGTTTTGGACTCATTAAAAAAAATGTTGTCTGCAAAATCCTGAAATATTTTGAAAAAACCTTTTTTTTATTAAACATAGAACAGAAGCTTTTTCAAGATATTTCAAGATTTTCAAAGAGAACAAACCGCGCAATTTTTCCAACCCTCTAACAAATGGAACCATCAGATATAATGTCCACCCAGTATTCTCTGTCTTATATATAAAAGAATTTAACAGTAATTGGCACGGTTCTGTATACATGAACAATTCTGAGGGGAGCGGAGTTGGCTTTCAATAGTAAAAAAAAATCGAGGAACTTCCAACTAAATTATCTATGAGAATGCAATTTATGGTTTCAAGTTCGTAAAGAGTAATCAAAATAACTCTAATTGCAATTTTTCTTTTAACAATTTTAACTGGCATGGATATCTGGTCCATTTATTATTAGAAATTCAAAAGATTATTTAAATTTAAAAAATGTATTAGAAATTATATTATTTACATTAAAAAAGAGTCATGAATCAAAATTGTTAATAAAGTTAAGCCTATAATACTCTTGACAATGAACAGACTTAAAGACTAGGGATTATTGAAATTATTTTCACTTTATCAGTTATTTAGTCATTGTTATTCATTATATGTTTCTATCTATGCAAAACGTTTTATTATTATCATATAGTTATAAATAAAGTTTTGCTTTGAATAACAAACAAATTAATACAAACGCTAATTACAATGGAAGCAGAGATACATATATTAAATTATTGAATTAAATAATTTTAAGTGCACCCCAAATATATACAATCCTTCGCAACTAAAATGCACGCAAAGCTCGCCCTTAAGATTCTGTGACAGGACCCACAGAATTCTCGAGTTGAAGCACTTTAAAAAAAAAAAAAATTTTAATATAATATTATGAAGGTTATTCTGAATTGGGGAAATACTGCCAAACATTAATATATATCTTTTAATTATCATCCCGGTCTTGCATACCTTTAAGGAACTTGGCCTTTGCGAACTATTTCTCAAAGAAAAAAGAAAAGAAAAGTGAAACGGCGCAAAACGAAAATAAATAACAAAGAGTTAAAATTTAAACGAACATGTCAGGAAGCACAAGAAGATTGGACCTAACAAAAAGAGAAGAACAATATAAGCAATAAAACAGCAAGTATCATTTCTGATGTATATGAGATATTAAGTGAAACTGTAACAGAATCAACAAAATCCTTTCTTCTCCACCACACAAGACATGATTCATCAAACTGTTTTATAATCGAAATTATGACTTTCAGAAAGGGTGAATGAAGGAAAGAAGAAATGAGAGCAGTATCCAACACAAATGTATCCCCATGACTAGCTGTGACGGCATCAAATTATAAACTAATAACCCCCTTATTTGCTTCCCTTATCTTGTTAAAACAAGTAAACACATCAGGATCAGAGAACTAACTGAAAATAATTAAGAAAGTTGGAAAGAGGAATCAAGATCGGTCAAAAAGAACAAGAGCAAGACAATGGAAGAAAATGTGATAAGTGTATCACCAGTCTTATTAGAAGTCAAGTAAACATATCAGTACTAGTGGACTAGCTGAGAAGAGTAAAGAACACTCAAGAAGAAGATAAGTTACCACTTGGAAACATTAGATTCATTAGGACCATTTTAAATTGAGAAATACTGGCAAATGTTAAAGTATAAGTTATCATCCTGGTCTTGTGGACCTAGCTTTTGCGACATCTTCTATGGTACTATTTGCCCATCTCATCTTTGGTTTACTTTGCTTCCTTTTGCATATGAATTCATTGTTGGAAACTCTTTTTTAAAGAGATTACATTCACTGGGACACAGGTACTTATGTATCCTGCCCATCACATACTGCTTAGTTCGACACTTATAATTATAATTAGAAAAGTATATTAAGAATATTTGGTATCAATATTTTAATATTTTTAAATAAGTAACAGGTTTTTAAATTATTCTTACATTCAGATATCCATGCCTAGTGAGTTTACATGCACCATATTTATTAACTTAAACATTTTTCAATAATCCAACAACAACAAACATACATACATACACGCATGTCCTACCTGAACATGTCCTATTTTACTTAATTAAAAAATAAATACATTGCGTTAAAGCGCAATCTATAAATAACGTCTCAACAAAAAATGTTTATTTACATTTCGTTCTGCAGCTGTCTTTGTCTCGGTGTTAGATCAAAGATGTTCATAATACAGCTGCCGGGTGTGAATGTAATACTTACCTGCACACAGGACAGTTCCATTATACGAAACTGTACTGGTTCTCTATGGCTCTATATGAAGCTTCGTTGATCTGTTCGAGCGTTGTCTCTAGTGTCCGGACGCTACCGTTGTGCGTCTGCACCTGAAATAAACATGCCCAGGTTTGTCTCGGTTGTGATGGGGTCAACATCGAAAACACAAACACACACAGCACACCTTGTAGCTTTACAGCAGATTTATTTTAAAACACAGTCGAGTTCATTGAAACTTTTCTAAGTTACTCTTGACAAATTCTTTCTTTCATTATTTATTAGTTTGATTCTTGATGTGCTTCTATTAAGATGTTTTAGTTTTTTTTTATTATCTTCATTTAATTAAAAAAATATTAAACACAAGAGTCCCTTAATTTGATTTTATTAACTTAATATTTAATTACAAATCGTATAATTTTTTATGCGTTATGCGTTTTACTTTTAAAACAATTTATACGTATTTTTTTACAGAAATAAGTATCCCATGTAAATTGCACAAACAAAATAAGAATAATTGTTTAATATAAACGTCCAAAGCACACATTCGCTAACGTCCATTGCACGCGAAGACGACGAAAACATAAATTAAGTTAAAAATGACGACGGTTGGACCGAAGTAGCTAAATTGTGCAGTGGAATCTTAATTAAGAATGTTGTTACATTTACGAATATTTTTTTAACTGCCTATCGATTAATTTACATTTACAAAACAGTATATCGAATAAATATTAACACTATTTACACTATTAAATAATAAGGTCTTAATGCGAAATAATTAATAGCACACAGCATTCACAAATAAATCACAAAAAGCAAGCACTTCAGCTAAGAGAAATTTACAACTCACACAGATGATCGTACGCAGACTATTTACAAAAAAAAAAGAGGAAAATTGTATAAATTAAAATTCACTAGTAAAAGTACAGAAAAATATGCAAGGAATCAATTAAGACACACAGACATACAGGGCCGTTTAATTTTAATCAATCGAATGATTCTTTTACTGAATTAATTGAACGAAATCTCTTGGAATGATTCAGGGGCAAAAATTAAAGCCGCACTTCCTGTATATCTGAAGCATTAATAATAATAAAAAAAACAAAAGAAGAAAACAACACGTATTAATTAATTAATTATTATCTCACATGTCGAATCTCTGGAATGGGCGGAACTCTGCGATCTTGGGTGCCTGTCGCTTGCGTGTTGTGATGACCGTTTCCTCTACTTAAAGAACCCTGCAATTGACTTCGTGCATTTGGATTGACTACATAATCGGTGAGTGTAACATCTGAATTTCCACCACTCTCCAATGGAATCGGCTGCTGCCTGAAGTGTTCCAACATTTCGTAGATCGATTGAAACCAAAAATGTTGGACCCTGCATTGCCCTTGTTCATTTATAGTCATTCTTAAGTGCTTAGCTCTACCCTGTAATTAAACGAAAACAAATTGGGGATATATTAATTTAACAAAAAAATTTCAATTAGATTAATTAAAATATTGAGTACCTGAAAATTGAAAGTGAGAACGAATTCACCAGTTCTTGTCTCGCTCTGCCTAACCAGGAATAAGCCGTGACCAGCGGCTCCTTCGTGTAAAACGAGATTGGCCGCTTCGGACCTGCCAAGCGTCCCATGAAACCACAACTCCTTCCGTAAAGTCTGGCCAATGTCAGCCTCCAGGCCTATGGGAAAAATGAATCAATGCACGACATGAAACGATAATACGAATCTTAATCCTATGTTTTTTTTTTTTTTTGAAAACGTGGTCGAATTCGGCAGTGAATTATTTCGTTCTGACATGTAGGTCGACGAAATTAAGAACTCACCACCGTTCATATCTGATTGAGGTGATATTTCAAAATTACTACTAGAAGATAGCCTATCACCACCCCTACCGCCTGGTATGTGCCTAGGAGGCAGTTCTGGAGCATCACCATGGTAGTCCTGCTTATTGGAGTAGTCACCCAAGCCAGGAGTTCCATCGGCCCCCGGAGTTGAACGCATGCAGTATTTTATTGTTGCAAGCCAAGACCTACAATTTAAAACCACAATGCCTTATGTTACACCTTTTTAATCAATATAAGTAATTAATACATTTTTATTTAGAAGGAATGGTAGACTCTATAGTTGGTTTTTAAAAGCTAGAAGTAATTTGAATTTTGCCTGCCAAAAATTCGCAAAGTTTGACAGCTGGTTTTATACAAATTTTAATTATTTTCTGTAACTAGAATTGCCACTGTTTTTAGGACACTGTTATGTCCGTATTCATAGTGCTTCCTTGAGGTTTCATTCAATAAGGAACCTCTTAGAATGAGTATTGTTCTAATGCAACTGCCTTTTTACAATCCCATTCTAAGGGGTCCCTCTTTGAAGGAAGCCTCAAGACAGCACTATGAATAAGGACATTAGAGACGTTCTGCATAAGGTACGTGCGGGGCTGATTATCCGACAGTCAATTCAGAAGAAACTAAGAGCGCTTTAAAAAAAATTAATGAATTGAATCCACGTTAATTTAAATTGGCGTGTATTTCTAATTAACGTTCGTGGCTGTAAGTGTACTGTTGTGTTTAACCAAACATTCCTAGACGCTGTAAATTGCAATGCCTTCGTAAGTCGACATCATTACTTCTCCAGTGATTTAACACAAAACACTGCATAGTTACCAACAGAGGATGATGTATTGCCTATACGGTAGGTCACCGTGGGTTGCAATCATTTTTGATGTCCCCATATTTATTTAGAACACAATATCCATTTTATTTAAAGTAAGCAAGTAAATGAATGAATTCGCAAAAAAAACCTTGAAGACGGACGCAGCTGGGTTTGAAAACGTTAAGTAAGAAAAAAAATAAACTGTTGACTTCAATTTCAAGTTTTTTTTTTAATTCCTATTCATCAGTATCAGTCAAGAATACACAAAATTATTAGTAAAGTAAAATAAAGCTGTTTTCTAAAGATGATTAATTTTCTTAAATGAATGTTAAAAATTCTTTAATATTTAAATATTTTACAGTTTGATTTAGAGTTAAAAATTGATTTCAAAGAAAGTTTCCTTGGGTTTTGCTCTTTTTGCCTGTGACTTGTCAGTTTCATGTAAATTAGCTTTTTAGAGTTGGCAACCGTGCCTATAACATGTAGAGCTTGTACTTTTATTACTAACCTCATATCATCAGTATCGTGTGCCTCTATAACAAATTCCATATTGTTAACAGCTTTCAAAACAAACGTATTTTCATGGTCTGGCATCTCTAAAGCTGTAGTCTCCCGTGCTTCGGTTATTAAAGCGCAAAACACCCCACTTCTCGGCTGCAAAATCATAAGAAATTAAGTTCTTTGAATTGAAACTCAATTTCTATTACCTTTGTACTTTTAGGTGGCGAATAAAACTCGAGCATATATCCTCCGACTGCCTTTACCAAGGCCAACCGACAGCGTTCCCACTTGGGTGGTCCACCAGGTTGATCGAGACTTTCCGGCGTTGAATAATTTACAATGCCCTCTTTTCTGCACTCAACAACAATTTTGGCTAGCTTGGTTTTACTGTGTGAGCCACCCAAATCAACGTCGTCCGAATGCTGTTTGTGAAACAAGTCCTTACCTTTTCGCAACACTTTAAAACTTAACCTTAAAAGGAAGTGAATTTGATGTTAAAAGTCAAAGAGCGAGGTTTTCGGTGGTACCTTCGGAAAAATGGTTTGTGGTACATCCTCGGAGACCCATCGTCTGTGTCTAAGGCGCAATCGTTCTCTTCACTGTGGCGATTTGTGCCGTTAACCAACTTGTTACCCTGCAGCTTGCGCTTGCAGAAATCCACCTCGAATTGCTCTGTGAAACAGTCCATGAACTTTCTTAAGAAATCTTTGTGATTGATGCTGGCCCTTGTGTTTTCCGGTAAATTCATGGAAATAAATTGAACACAACTTTTGGAGAAATCCTGGGCTGCTGCAGTCGCGTGTCTCTCACAGAACTCTATCCAAGCGCCGTCGCTCGACGGCGATTCCGAAGCCGTAGCCATTCAAAACCGTTTCAATCTAATAACCTGAGACGTTCACCAAACATTTTCACGGTTTTATTATTGTTTTGACGTCTTTGCCGATTTTTTTGACAGACATGACGCCATGTTCTTTAAATACACTGCGCTAGTCATGTGTGTGACGTAAGACAAACTCATAAATTACTGTTACAGCATTTTTTCATTTACCTTAATAATTGCAAAGAAATTTAATGACTTTAAAATTGAGTTTTAATTAATACTAAAATTATAAATGATTATAATTGTACAAGGGTTATTATAAAAGTATTCGAACAAGTATATCGACCTCATCAATATATTGTGTTTCTATTCTCATCTAAACATAATTGATTTGTTATTCTCACAACCTAATAGGTTTCACGAGGCAGAACTCTTATATCCGGCCAGAGTAATATATTTTTTAACGCAAATTTTCCCCGTTTTGGCGCTAGTTAGTCAAACAAGAAACACCATAAATAACAAAAGAAAAAATTAGAAGGAAACTATATTTGAGCAGTTTATAGCAACTGTATTTGCTATAAACCGCACGAACTTTATATCAATTGAAAATAGCATTTCGGATTTAATTCGCATCCGATTTAAAAAATTTTTTTTTTGCTAAGTGACGCTAGCGGAGAAACACCTGAAGAAAGAAATTGCGCAGGCCGAATAAAGCCACACTGTCTCGCAAAATCTAGTAGGTCTGGTTTATTGTTATTATTAAATTAATAAATAATTGAAAACTGCGCTGCACTGTATTGATAAGTTTTCGAATTCCATTTAGTAGGATTTTTTGCATGTTCTAGAACGATATACACTATGAACATAAATGATTGAGGACAAGTTGAATTTCCCGCCTTTCAATATTTTTCTTAAGTTGGTCAAATGTATAGGGGTGCACTGGGATGCAATGTGGATAACGAGATTATTACTCAATAAAATAGTCTGGTAATTAATTATGAATTAATTTGGTCATTTCAAATACCTAACGTTGGCTCTGAAAAGATCCGACACTGACCAAAAATTTATTTATTTTCAGGACGGCCAAACACAAGGAGTAAAAATCACTAGATAGAGACGCGGGAAATTCAAATTGTCCTCAATGATTTATATGCTCATCATATATGCTCATACTGTATAAAAACAAGCGGCTAGAACCACGCTAGAACCTCCAGATGGTTGAGTACTGCGCAGTTCTAAATTTCGCGTGGCGGTTATTTTAAATTCCTGGTGCGCAATCCCGATTTTATGAGAAAATAGAATTTTTCTTGTTATTATGAATAATAATTGAAAGGTTATGTTATGAACTTCTAATAAATAGAATGATAATGGTCTTATAATTAGAAACGGGCGATACAAAACAAAAGGTCGGTAATTCTCTGTGAGATAATCAAATTGTAAACAGAGAAAAAAAAACAAACAAAAGAATAACAAAGAAAAAGTTGAATAAAAAACAAAGGAAAATTGATTATTGACTTTTTGAAAATTAAGACCAACAAAAAAAAAACAAAAAATGGAACCATGTTAATACTACATAAAATAAAAACAAACGAGCAACGCGGAAATTTGAAGAATAAGGCGGGCGAAAAAAAAAGAAATTCGATAATTTTGTCTGAATCAAAATTGCCAACAGAAAAAAAAATACGAAAGAATAATCTATTTGAAGTGTAATAAGTAGCTGTAATACAAATAATTAATTCGATTATAAAAAAGTCCATAAAAAATAATAATACAAAGAAAAGGATGATTAATTAATACGTGGATTGTTCAAAAATTAGGACAAAAGAAACCACAATTTGATGCAAAAAAAAACTAAATAAATACGAAGAATAAGGCGAAGATAAAAAATAAAAGATCTACGATTCAACGGCGAAGCATAAGAAAATTAAATCTCCAACAGAAACAAAAAACAAATGAAAAGTTATCGATTACATTTTCAAAAGCTTCACATCGGAACCAATTTTTCATTTGTTCTCGGCTTCTTTTTATTTACTGCGAATTTTTCGATTTTCAATTGTTGCCAGTCGAATAAAAATCGACGATCTTTTGTCTTCTGTTCATCCATTTCGACATTTCGTTGTTTGTTTTCTTTTGTTTCAAATTAATTCTTGTATTGTATTTCTTCGCTAATTAATTTTTCAACTCTTAAGGAAAGTTCCGAGGTTTCAATTTCGTCTTCGTAAAATTTTTATTTCTAAAGAACTATAAATAAGTCATATTAAATTAAAGATTTTTTCAATTAAATTTTAGTTTATTACATTTATTTTTATTTGTCGTACAGGCATATGTTTACTAAATTTTATATTTTACAATTGTAAACGTAGATGTCAATGTTTTTAAAAGTAATTTTTTTAATTTTACAACTTTACAACATTGAATACCTGCAAAAATTTTCAGTATTCAATCGTTTAGTGTAAAAAGATTTCCTTGCATTGTTGTAATTGAAGTAATAACTTTAAGTGTCTCACCATTTTAATTATTCCATTAATTCACCATTTGTTTTGATAAATAACAGTTGCTAACACTAACATATTCAAAAAAATACTTGTAGAAAGAAAAATTCATGAAGAAAGTTAAACTCTTTATTACTGAAAAAAGTAAATAGTAATGAAATAATTGAACATAAAAATGAAAATTGTATTTACAAAAATGTCATTCTAAGAACAACTGTTTTACGATACTTCTTAAATTAGCAACACTGCACATCATGAACATATTTAAAAAAAAAGAAACGCACATTTTAACATAAATAAATACTATCCGCTATATAAATAAAGAAAATTGTTTAAAATACCTATTAATAAGTGCACTGCGTATCAAACAGTACAGACAGATGAAACTACATACAGCAAATGTAAATTTTCATGTGCATATAATTTAAACCATAAGTCAGTTTGATAGTTAATATTTTTTAATGCTTTTGCTACTACTATCTATGCTATACATACATTATTTGATACACAATGTACAGAATAAAAAGGCAGTGTTACCAAATTAAAAAATTTTGAACTCTTTTTGTATACATTGATCTACATTAATTTAAGTTAATCGTAAATAAAAATTGTACTCGTTATAAAAAAATAGTTTAATTTATAATAATCGTACACTTTTTCTCAAAGTTTATTTTGTATAGGTGGGGTGGAGGGGAAGTTGATGAGAATACAAAAATAAACAACAAAAACTCCATACTGTCTATCTATATACCTGAAAAAACGAAACGTTGTGTACACAGCACTTAAAATAATATAGATCATAAGTCGATTGTAAAACCGCACGGATTTTATCAACGCGACCGTTAATAAAAACTTAAAAACTCCCGAAACTACTCGGTAAAATGGTACGGAAACGATCAAATTTATTCCAGGAAAAAACGTGTAATACCTATCCTAATCCTAGTCTATGAATAACTTAGTTCACTTCTTTTTGTTTTTATTGGTTGTACCCCTAGGAGGTGTGACCGGCCGACCCGCATTCAAGCCACCGTACTGGAATTTCCTCTTATCTGCAGGCTTCAATATTTGGAAACTGCACATTAACGTTTCATCTACAGACATCATTGCACCTGCATTATCAAATTCCCCTGTAACACAAAACACAAGTTAAATATCAATAAAAACTCCACAAGAGTCTCAAAGAGCTTACCGCAATAATTTGGAGCGCTGAAAAGTGTTACCAGTTGGCGTTTCGCGAAAAATTCATAACCGTCCTCTACTACTTGATGAGCACGACATATCAGATCAAAATCATGTTTGTGTAAAAATTTACCCACAACCTGTAATAGGGAAAAATTATTAATTTTATCTGTAATAATTTCAAAATTGCATTATTTCTTTTTAAATTCATATCAATAACACAACAAAAAAACGCAACAACTTATTCACAAAAGCATGAATTCCTAATTTTTTTCAGTTACTGTAATACAACAGCTTTCAAAACTTTACTAGAACTTATGAGAGGAGGACAATCTCTTCTGACAAGACCTTTTAAAATGTTATTGATGAAAACAAACCAGATCTGATATTGCCCACAGATGGAGAGGTGGGTGAATTGAAGTAAGTCCCTATAGAGATCTGAAAACTTGCAAATAAAAAGAATATGGTGGTTTGATTCTGTTATTAGCACTTGCTCATATAGTCACACCATCATTCAGTTTAGTAAAATAACCATTTTAAAAATTTTCAAGTGTAACTTTGTATAAGCAACATTTCAATAGATTAACTTTGGTTGCTGATGATATGCTGAAAAAAGAAAGATCAAAAAAAGATTAAAAGTAAAAGTGTTCATTTTTTATGGGAATATCTATGAGTTTCTTTCTTGGTATTATTTTAGTATGATCTCTTCTTAGCTTTAAGTTAAAATTAATTTCAGACTTGGATGTAATGCACGTTCATTGCAAATGACTACCATAGCTGACTTTTCGTTTGAATTTCATGATATGAATGAAATTAGATAAGAATCATCAATTTAATTTTGATGTTTAATAAATGCAAATAAATTATTTAAATAGTGCACAATAAGCTCGCCAAGTTCTGTTTCAATTCTTTTTGTTTTTGAGAATACTTACCTATGAATTTAATTTTAAAATTATTCCTTTACACCAAAATTAATTTAAAAGCTGGGCATACAATGTAAGGCTACATAGCTAAATAAATAATAATAACAATTTCAGAAGATTATTGAAAATGAAAACCAGAGTTTGCTTTTTCATTATTACCATAAAATTCAGAATTTTTCTGTTAATTCAATTCTGGAAAAGTTCAAATAAAAAAAAAAACAAAACTTAATTTGACATTCTAATGTAAAATGAAGTTTAATAATGTTCCATTAAAAGAAAGTAATTTAATTGAGCATTAACAACTTTTCATGAACATTCTATATATGAGTATCCATTTTAGCTTAGAAATAAGGGGCATACTAAAACAAAGCAATAAATAAAGATTCATAGTTTTTTTGACAGGCCAATAGTCCAAAAGAGCTGAAAATGTTTAGAATCTGTGTAGATATATTATAGAAGTGGATGCCATGTATGATTAAATTTTAATGCTGCCATCTGACGGCCACTTGTCAGAAAGTAAATGTAACTTCTATGGTGTGGCTGTCAGAAGCATCACTACATTTAACTGCTCAGGTCTTGTGCCTTAACAACTCCAAGATTAAAAAAGAACGGGCTATTAAGCGTTACATGGGAATAAAATAATAATAAGAATAATATTATTTTGTTCTTATATTGCTACAAATCTATATATAAAATAGTATATCTATGGTTTGGAGCTGCTCTTCTGTTAATGAGGCCCCAAATAGAGCTGAAATCAAAACCGACTTTCAACAAATTTCTAAACTGGTTGTTATCTGTCATATCTTACACCAATGGCCGCATATATTAATGAAAGACCAGTCCTTTATCCAGCTGATCACGTTCGAAGAAACTGTTCTGTGACAATTCTCGCCACTATGAAAAAAAAATGTCACTTGTTATTAGTAAAAGATGAGATGAATTGCATTTGTGGGAGATAATGAACAGCACCATCTATTGCAGTTTCATTTTTATAATTTGTTGTGTGGCAGGCAAATACCTAATTCTTTGTTTTGTTATCATTTGATTCAAATTATTTATTTTATTTTTTAATCTACTGAATTCTGTTCTAAAATCGATTGTTTATATTTTTAAAAAATATTATGTTATATATTTTTGTTTCATTTGTTTTCTCTTTCTTCTCCCAGTTGTTCTTTTTTTAAATTTATTAATCTGCTGAACATGCAGTCAAACCGATTGTGTTTTGTTTTTATTATTACTTAAATTTTATTATTACCTATTTTTTTAAAACTATTTCTTTTGCTTTCTCATTGTTCTTTTCATTTTTTTAAGTATTAATTTATGAAATTTTGTCCTAATACAGACTGTCTTTTGTTTGTTTTCTTCGATTTTATAGATTTTTAATGATTTTTTACGATTTTTCTTTAAAATTGATTCCTGAATCTAGTAACAAATTGACGAATTTTCTATGTTGAATAAGGATTTTTTGACAACTTTTAAGAGATTTCTGCATTTTGCACGTTGGTAACACTGTTTGTCAGTTGCCATGTTGAATTCAAATTTTGTACTTTTTATGTCAATTTGAATAATAAATCATAAATATGTTGCATTCTTATCACCTCAAAGTATTGCATTTTAAATAATTGTTATAGTTTGCAGAATGCATTTCTCTGAAGATAGTAACAGAAGGCTCCCTCTTTTAGAACAGGAAAATGGATCTGAATTAACAATAAGAACGTGACTGGCCAGATAAAGGACTATCCTTCATTAATCTAGGTGGACGAGTCTCACACAATTTTAAGTCAAAAATCTGCTGTGAGATGTCATGACCTAAACTGTAAATTTCACCTTAAAATTTATAAACCTTTGTTATTTAAGTGTTAACTGTTTTAACCACACTGAAATACAAGTTTTACTACCTTACAATTGTAAAAGTAGACTTTGTTATTATTAAATCACATTATACTATGTACAGAGTACATAAACAGTGAAAGTTCAAAGCTACATAAATAGAAACTAACCTCTGCACCGAAAGTAAAACTAACACCTCGATCATTCTCCCCCCATCCTGTGGTATCTTTATCAGGATCAGACCAAAGAAGATCACACAATAAACCTTGATCTGGAACGTCTGTGGGTCTCATAATCCGCCTTATCTGTTCCATTGACTGTAAGTCAGGACTCAATCCACCATGACAACAAAATATTTTTTCATCGACGATTGCGGCTACTGGCAGGCAATTAAAACAATCAGTAAACGTCTTCCATAATTTTATGTTATACCTGCAAATACCATTTAGTTTTTAACCGTGCACTTAAACGGCCAATGAGGTTACCTTCGTTTACATTCATCATAGAAACCATAAATACGGTTAATAGATGCACACTCGTGGTTTCCACGTAAAAGGAAGAAGTTTTCAGGATATTTAATTTTATACGCCAACAAAAGGCAGATGGTCTCAAGCGATTGCTTTCCACGATCTACATAATCACCAAGGAATAAGTAATTCGATTCTGGAGGGAATCCGCCATATTCAAATAAACGTAATAAATCATAGTACTGTCCGTGTATATCACCTGAAACAGAGCTGGTTTGATTGGAGGTTGAGGCGGTGCGTTGATGGTATACCGCATATTTTTAAGGGTGCTTCGAGTTCCAGCAAGATAGGTTGCGATAAGAAAATTTCCCTGGATTTTAAACACAAGCCTTTAATTTCGCTTTCGGTTAACTGCACGTTTTTTCCTGGCCTTGCTCCACGTACTGAAACACAAGCGAACACGGTTCACGGCGACCAAGTTTTGACGTTTGTTAGGCGTTTCCGACGCCATTTGACAACATAACTTGACCTTCAATTGCAAAGACAATTACCTTCTAAAAGACGGGCTATAATACTGTCAATGTTTAATTTGTCGGCTTCAGCCATTTGAAGGGCCGTCACTACGCACTCCTCTTCACTTTACGCCGGTTAAAAATCACTGATGGCTCGGATTCTCTGCGATTTGCTCCGAGCCTATAAGACATAAACACTATTTTTTGCTTGACGGGGCAGCGGAGGATTCCTTGTCCATACCAACTTAAAGACTACACTAAATGCAATCCACAGTTGTTAACAATCTAATTTATTAGTCACTGTTTTTGGAGCACGCGAACGGAGAATTTACACAGATTAATTTGTATGAATGACAAATTGCGGTGTTAACCTAAATTTAATGTTTTTTCAACACTGTGATGTTTGTGTTGGTAACACAAATATGGCGTTCCCATTGTTTCCAGAGATGCTGACAACAGATGGCGCCACTAGATTCATTTGTTGAAATAATTTTAAAAATTAATTAAAAACAATAATTAATAACTTGTAAAGAATAAAATAAAACATATAAACTTTACAAACTTTTAAATGTCGACCATATTCTCAGCTCTTCTTTAATTTAGAAATGAGTAATTTATTTTTTATTTAACGCTAACATTGTAAAATAATTAATACTTAAATATAATTTATTACCATAACTATAATTTTTAATCGTTAAATTTAATAGTTAAGAAAAAATTTTAAATACCATCGTAAATAATTAAAATATAAAATTAAATTTAGTAGCGTTAGTTATGATTATGTTTAATAATTAGTTAAATTACAACTTTAAACATGACACCTAATGTTAAAAGTCTCACAATGGCATTGCTAAACAAAACATGAGGTGAAAATATGGGCAATATAATTTCGTAATTAAATCAGTCCGAAATAAATTATTATTTGAAAATTTTAAAAGTATTCAAATTAAAAAATTCAATAGATAAGATTCGATTAATAAACACTGTTATAATTTTAACGCTCTTAATAAATTTGGAGTTGACAGTTAAATTCAATTCAATGCATAAGTTTTTCAAGTTCATTTGTAAAGATAATTAATTTTAATCCTGTTCGCCTCTCACCCCTTCACATTGTCTGTGTAACTCACAACTTATGGCGTTTTCGACTGATTGCTCTAGAGTAATCTCAAATTACTTCCATCTTGTTTTAACCTCATATAATAACAGGATAGAGATACTCTCAGAGTGCTTTGAGCAGTCAGTCGAAAACGCTATTAAATTTCTTTGTGTACGTCATAGTTTTATGTTTTTATGACGTATAGGAACCATGCACATTAAGGCTGCTGTATATTGAGAGTAGCATCAACTTTCTATCTCATTCTCTTCTATCTCTTTTAATTTGGGTTTAAATTCATTCATAAACTCCGTAATAACAGTAATTATCTATCCTTTTTCTTCTTAGAGTTTCATCTATGGTTTCATCGTGTCCTTTTTAATTTGGGTGACGCAACCCGCAAAAATGAATGGCGGTACCTTCTAAATACAGTAACCTTGATGCACTTACGTGGACAGCGCCACCAGTGGCCATATTGTGCATTAGTGATATGGAAATATGTGTTGTTTCAAATGATTAATGTACATTTTAATTGGCATATTGTAATGAATTTCAATACCAGGAAGGTCAAATATTAAGTACTATAATCGTAAATTGTCATAAGAGTGATATTATTCCCATGCAATGAGGCTCAAGAATTGCGTTCATAACACTAATTCACATGTCACCGCGCCAGGCGGCGCTGAACGCAGACGTGTGCATGGTACCTATTTATAAATCTTACAATGTTGTCAAATTACACGAATTATTCCATTTACTAAATATTCAAACCATAATGGGCGTGTTTGTTAATCTCCACTGGTATACTAGTGCTGAATACTGAATACTAGTGCCAACTTTTTCACAAAATATGTTTTAATACGTCATAAATTTTCTGATAAATATACAGTGTGATTTTCAATGATTGAGAACACTGTGATTTTGGTGCCGCAGCTCTTAGCGTATTTTATGTTTTAAATGTGGTTACGTTGAATAAATATTTATTCAGCGTTAAATTTCAGATTCGACGCGTTATTTTATTTGCTTTTTCGAAGGTGCATTTTTGTTGCTTTAGTTCTTTTTATTTTATTATTACCTACTATTTTTATATATCGGAACAAAAAATAAGAAAGTAAGTGGCAACAAATTAACAATTTAGTATGACGATAAACTGAAATCATCTTCACGTCGTTAAAAATCACACCGCATACAGGGTGACTGATAATTGTTTCGCCAAAGGAAAACCACCATAAGAAGTGATGCCTGAGAATATGGGAAAAATGTTAAAAAAATATTTCTGCTTTAGTTTTCGAGAAATAATTAATCAAAAATTACCCCCAAAGCGACGATGCGTCTCTGGTTAAAAAATAAAGAAGCAGAAGAACGAAATAAATGCCCTCATAAAAGTTTTAAGGTAGGCGTCATGATATTGATCGTGAACTTGACTTTAAGTGGAATTTCACAACTCCGTTTTTAGGTCAAAGACCGACGCCCTGAAATGCCAACTACAAAATATTTATTTGACAAATATATGCAAATCACCTAAAGCAGATTATACTATATATAGTATACCAGAATTTAGAACATTACAACCAGCAAATAACCTTCGTAGTCTCTTAATTATTATAATTTCGTTTTGTACGTGACGAATTATTGTTAACACAAATCTATTAAAAGTTTAACTAATTTAAGACACGTTTACAATTCTCTAACTTGTATTTTTGACGCACTGGTTGTAAATTGTTCCTCGTTCCACCGTAAGCATTTTTTCGCTTTGAATAATTTGTTCGACTTTGAATTAAATTCTTAATTAATTATAAATTGTTCCATAGAATCTTTTTAAACGTGATCCCGTAATCTGTTCATTCATTCACGTACGCGATTTAATTAAAAAATATGTATATCACCACCGATGTTTAAAGTAGTAGCACATAATAAAGTTTTTAAAGCCTAATAAACAAAAAAAACTTGTCGGTGATGAATTTTACGTCAATAAATCGTTTCCCTATTTCCAAACAACCCCAGCAATTTACATTTTTTCGTAATCTGTGACGTGCATTCACGTACGCGATTTGATTAAAAATTGAACAGCTGGTACAAGTGAAATTGGGGGAAGCTGGATATGTTTATTAAACGTTAGCTTTATCTAACACACATAAATAGAGAACAATCAATACATAGCGCTCATCGTGCGCCCCGATTTTTTGTTTGTGGATGAAGCAGCTGGTACATTCCGCTCCAGTAAATAACCCGCAAGAATTAATAAACAATTATTTACAAATTTATTACTTTTAATTCATACGCAGTTATTATAGAAATTACTAATAATTACATCACGTAAAAAAAAACAACTCAAGCTTCCGTTCCTGTTATGTTATATGTGTTATATATATTTATATATATATACATACAGGTCGTATTGTGTACAAGCGAGTAGTCAATAAAAAAACTTTTCGTAGGCAGTGCATTAGCTTGATTTTGGAGTAATTTTTTAAACTAATTATAAACTGTTGAGAAACATTTTTTAAATATTTTTCTCTAATTTGTGATATGCATTCTCTTTTTTTTTTGGCGGAACAATTGTCAGCCATATATAAATTATTTGTCAAACAGTTTCGTGTTTTTCATTGCACATATCTAACCAGAGTAATATTTCATAATTAAAAAATAGTAACAATGTGAGAATAGATTGTGATCTTGTTGTTGAGTTCCTAAACCCCTTTTTATTTTTTCAAGGAAATATTGAACGAACGGTAATGATTAATGATTAAAGACCACGTCATCTCTCATTCGTCCGCATCTTATACTAATAAGGGCAATCGAGTCTGATTTTCAAATACTATTTTAATTCAATAGGAGTTGTTGCTCCCAAAGGGTATCAGAAAAAGAAAAATTTTCATATTTTGAAATAAGAAAGGACGAACTTAAAGAGACGTTTGTTATAGACAAAGTTGGTTTGAATAATTGTCATTTTATCACCATAAAGTAGGTACGTACATATAGAGATGAAAGAAGTACACTCCCAGACGAGATGAAAGGGGATTACTGCTCTACCAGTCTTAGATAATAGGCCTCCTTCAATAACCTCTGATTAGTCCGAAAGCTGTCAAAAGCTCTTTAAAGCGGTGATTAATTCGAAGAGCGAATATATTTTAATCATATACTTAGCAATTATTATTCTCATTTGTATTTCTAAATATTTTCAAAGCAGGAATGTTAACGACATGATTGACGTTGACAGTGACCATGATAGTTATACAAAAATGGTCGTAGTTTCTACTTTAGGCTTGAATTTGAATAAATCTTTTCCTTTATTGCGTGCATTGTATTTTTTTTTTAATTCTTTTTTTACTCTGTGTTTAAACTATTCTAACATCCATTGAGACGTCTATATATCTATTTCAATTAGGCACTCCACTCAGTACCATTTAATCAGCATTTTATGTAATGATGAACGTGTCTTGTTAAATCACATTAAATGTATATATCCATTATTGCACGACCATTTCAATTCATGTCATATTATAGTCATTGAACCAACCAATACACTCCACTCGAAGCTTTCTCATTAGAGTTTTAATAACGATTTAATCATCATTACACTTGAAGGGATCAAAATTAAAGTTGTATAAATGACAAAATTATATAATCTAACATCAAAATGTTTGAAAATGAGGGGAGAACGAACTATTAGTTACTGACAGAAAGAAGATAAGGGGCCAAAACTTAATTTTCTACAAAGTACTTATACAGGGTGATTTACGGAATTCGTTCATATAAGTATAGGCACTTGCCTTTATTATTTTTTTTCTTTGAAAATGTGTATCCTCCCACCTCCGCACTTTTCAATGGAAATATTTAAAAAATCTTTGAACTACTGAAAGTCGCTGTCAACTTCATTATTTTAAATGGAATTATATACTTTTTCTTGCAAATTTAGAAACTAAAGATAATACTTAATGGAAAAACCGGAAGTTCAAAGACTTTAAAAATATTTTCATTAAAAAGTGCACTAGTGAGATGGTGCTGAGAGGAAATAATTAAATATACATATTCAGAAATCAATGCTTTCTTTCATTCACGATAACAAATTAAACACTTAGATAAGATAAAATAGTTAAATATAAATTTATTTATTTATTAGTGTTATTGTACGAGGAAACTAAAAAGTTTGAAAATAACTATGCATTATGATTAAGATTCTTGAATATATCGGCTAAAAAAATGTTGAAAGAATAGATATCACAGAACGCGGGAAAAGTTTTATGTATCTTAGTTTTCCAAACCAAAAATTAGCCCAAAAATGACGATACGTTCCTGGTTAAGTTTTCGTAAGTACTTTTTGTCAGTCTGTTCAAGACGCACCCTGTATGTAATTCGAACTAAATTTTCATACCTTTGATAAATTTTTTACCACTAATTAAAGCAATAATTAAAGCACGTTTTTTAAACAAAAAAGAATCGTTTTTGTTGGGTTACTTGTGGGCCCTGGACAATTTTTTTAAAAGTGATTCTCAATAATCGCTTTGAGACATTTGCAATTCAAATTTTGCCAGAGAATCGACAATAAAGTAGTAAAAGGTGAGTGAAACGCGGCAGCTAGGTCAAATTGTTACGTTTTATGTAATTGAACAACTCGCTTTAGAGAGTAGTCGCACACATAGCAAGCAATTGCTCGGGTGAAACATGTCCGTGGTATACGGCTTCAAAGCTGAAGATGTCATCGCAGATGGCAGAATAACGCACCAGCAAATTGCAGCCATCCACAAGTGGAGGAGGTCCGAAAAAGTCCCCGAATTGACGGACGAGCAGGTCGTGAACTTCGTCTTATCTTGCGATGGGGACTTGGAATTCACCATGAAGACGATCAAAGAGTTTTACAAAGCTAGGGCAGGTGCACCGGAATTATTCAATGATAGGGATGTTGCCAGAGAAGACTTGCAATTACAGCTTCGAACAGTGTATGTATATGAATAATTTTGTTTAAAAAGAAAATTCAAAAGCCTATTCTGCATTAATCGTGACAATATTATTTTGAAAATCAAAGTATTCAAACGATTAAAAATAGGAGTTTTGAATGACGCCGGATGTTTAAATAATTTACCACATATTTAAATAATTTAAATATTCCTTTCTTTCATGTCTAGATTATAATAATATATTCCGTTCCTTTTTTTAGCTTGCGTCAACAAATTATATTACTTTATAAACAACAGACAAGTAATTTGTATAGTTAAATAAATATACATATATTGCAATGTCGTTTTGAAAGATTTTAAAAATTAATCCTAGCCATATCTTTATTAAAGATTTAAATAAATAAATAAATTTAAAATAAAATTGTGGGAGAGTTTCGTTTTTGATTAAAATATTCTGCACTTTTTAAATTATTGAATTTAAATTCTTGTGCTTTAATGTCTTTTTTTTTATTATGTTAGTCATGTAATTGGCGTAATTGAGCGAAGGAATAATGCATTTGTAATTAATTGTGCATTAATCGTGACAGACTCAAAAGAATAAGTACACTGCTGGACAAAAGACTTCAAACACATTAGCAACTAAGTACTTAGAAAAATAATTTTATTTTGATTGCAAATTTTATATACCCTTTAACTGGTTATTTAATATCAAGCCAGCTGTTTGTGTTTTATTAATATTATTATTTTTGTTTACAAGATTCGGTGGACTTTGCGATGAAAATTATTTAACTTAAGTATTCATAGTGAAATGAAACTGTTAATTTATTTTTGTGTATCTATTATTTATTTGCAGTAGTAATAATTATAATACGCACTTAAATAATTGCAAAATATTCCACTTGTTTTCAGATTTCTCTTATTATATTAACGTCAACTAAGCAATTTACATAATTAAATGGAAATCTCGAATAATTCCATAGAGCGCTAAAGTAACATTCAGTTAATAAAAAAAAACTTGTCATTTGATATAAGTTGTTTATAACTATTTATGATATTGATTAAAAATGTTCATTCTTGTTTGGTGATAATTTATGAGACAGTAATATACCTTTTAATTTACTTTGTAATCAACATTTCACTGTATCAATTGACAGTAGGTAAACAGTCTTGAATCCATAAGACCAAATGTCGACTACTATATTTCCAGAGAATTACATATATAGGGTGATTTTTGAGTAGACAGACAAAGAAAAAAATGTTGAAAGAAAAGATATCACAAAACATGCGAAAAATATTGTGTACTTTAGATTACTAGAGAAATAAGAAAAATTATCCCCAAAGCGACATTGTGTCCATAATTAAGAAAGAACACACGAACGAACTAAATACCGGGTAATTCAGGTTGGTATTCGCTAGCCTGTAACTTTTTTATTTCTATTTTTAGGAAAATGAAATTTAGCATAAATAATATAGACCTACCAGTAGTTTATTTGACAACATGAAACAATATGTTCCACTTTCGGTATAAGCGGAAGTGGTTTTAAGTTAAAAAATTTAAACAGGACACCCGGTATGTTATATTTTTGCAATTTTTGATTGTAGAAAATATAAAAAAGTTACAAGGGTGCGAGTACCAACCTGAATCACCCAGTACAGTCATAAAAGTGTTTTATAGTTTTATATTTAATAATGTGCGGCGTGGCGTTGCATTGGGGATGAATTTAACTTTTAAACGGAATTGACGTAATCATGCGAATTCACTTGATTTTGAAAAATGCATGCAAATCACCGGAAGAACGCCGGAAGTAAATTATTCCCTACAAATTGTAGGTATAAAAGAAACATAACAAGAACCCCACTTTGAACACCTGTTTTGACAGGTAAACAAATAAATCACTACAACACGAAAACAATTCAAGAATTCCTAGTATTTTCCTTTAATTTTAATTTTAATTTTAATTGTATTGTAAATAAGTAAATAACGTTTATTCCCACAGGCAACATGTCCGTCATAAACATTTTTATGGCACAATATTACACGTTATCCTTACCTAGCACTTTATTGAGTCGGTTTTCTTTATGTTATTTATTTGGCTTGTCGTAGGTGTTTGGAAAATAAAAGACTTAGCAAATAACAAAGAAATGATCATGACAAAGAGAATTTAAAAAATTATAATCTGTTTGGTTGGCTAATTATTATAATTTCGTTTTGTGTGGCAACAAAAATGATGAAGTAAGGAAAAGGCAAAACACCTAAATTATTATTAATTTAAGAAAATCAACTAAATAGAAATAAACTCTTCCATTTTTTTCTCAGAGAAATTTCATTTTGAAACGGTTTAAATCCTTTGCTTTTAATTTCAGAGAATTTTGTGTGATGCCCACCAGGACAGATGATGGATGTGCAGTTATATATCACAAACTATACGACCACACTTACTCCAACTACAATATGGGACCGTCCATGAAATTGCTTTTTATGACTCTGGATTCTGCCATATACACGAACCCACCGACGGGTTTAATTATTTTATTCGATATGAAAGGAGTAAGTAAACAAAATTATTTTAATAAGCTATTAACGGGCGAATAACATTAGGTTTTACCTAAGGCCATCCAAATATTAATTTATTTATTTACTTAATCAAGCTCATTTAACTCTTAAATTACTTATTCAAAGCGAATTGCCTAGGTATGTATTTCTGATATGAAAAACCTGAAACTGGCCGCCCTCTGGTTATTAATAATTACACAAAACAAATTAATAATATGCACGTGACAATTTTTTAAATAAATTAAATTTAAATAGAATCAATGCTTTCCGAAAAAATAGAATGTGTTCTATCTCCAAACCGTAAATATTAAATATAATAAAGTTTGCATTTTCATAAAGAGTAGCCAATAAAATTAATTTAAATAGGCTTCTTGTGTTCAAATAATTAACTAATTAAATTATGCATTTGGTGACAGGTTGGGCTCAGACATTTAACGAAAGTCAGAATCAATTTGGTAAGCACATTCTGCCATTATTTGCAAGAGGGGCTTCCCGTGAAACTTAAGGCGATCCACATATTGAACTCCGTTTATTTCGTGGACAAAGTCATGGGAATTCTGAAGCCGTTCCTGAACAAGAAAATGTACGAAATGGTAAGGACGAAGTAAATTTATCACGTTGAAACGACGAAAACAAATTTTGTGCAGCTCTTCTTTCACAGTCCAAAGATTGATATGGAGGCGTTTTATGAGAAGTACATTCCGAAGAAATGTTTGCCTGTCGATTACGTGGGTGAATTACCTGATGCCAGGACTCTACACAGGGAGAATACGAAAAAGCTTGAGGAACTGAAGCCGTTTTTCGACGCTGAAGAAAAACAGCGGAATATGTGCTGAAAATAATAGGGCCAATTTCTTTTAAATAATGTTGCACGATGTAAATTTCAAACTATATTGTGTACATAGATAGGTATGTACTCGTAGGTAGGTATATTATATTCTTATATTCGATATAATGAAGGAGATACAAAGGACTGTTATAAATAAATGTTTTTGTAATACTTTTAATAGGTTTTGGGGGTCCCATACCTTCCTTTTACACTTTTTTTAATCAAAATTTGCGCAACTCACTACCTTTTTCTTTTCTGTACCTACTATACCTGAGTTCGGTTATTAAAACAGTGTAGGGATGGAGTAAAATTAGAGTGAGACCGAATAAGTTTTCATACAAGTAAGAGCGAGACAAAAGTGCGAAAAGAGTATATATTGAATATACGAACGAGAAAGATAGCAAGTACATAATACCTAAATGATGAGACCTTCGGTGACTAGGGACTTGGCAAAAATGATTCTTTGAGTTCGGTGTTGGTTTTTGACGCCCTTGTACAGTTGAAATAAGAACTTGGGTCATAATTATCATAAAAACAACAATGTGGCAGAGAACTGTGTAATTTTTAACATAGGTATTGCCGGGCCACTTCGCCAGGTTATCCTTGGGCAAGCTGGTCAGTTCGACTCTGACATTTCATCTGTACGTGACGAAAATTCATACAAAAAATAAAAATTATGAGGGTTGTTACAAGGGTGTTCAAGAAATCATTGAGTTCTGTGTAGGTGTCCTAAGCTAAGGCTACGATATTGCCAACCCTCGACCTATCATCATGGATTCCAGCTCTGTCGGTTATGCATTGGCATCCGAAGTGCAGGGTGAAACAAGTTAGGAGGGCTTTAGAGTTTAAGCAAAATTTGTTTTTTTTTTTGCAGAAACATATAAAAGAAAACCGAAATAAACAATACAAATGTTTTAAGAATAGAATGAGTGAAAAATGAAGAAATATTGGCGATTTTCCTTCGACAGAGGATAAAGAAAAAACTGCAGAATAAAATTTTTTTCGTCAAAAATAATGGAAAAGAATTGGAAGGCCTAAAAACCAAAATACGAAATATAAGGTAAACAAAAATAAACTGAGAAATTGTTAAAAAATCAAAGGACTAACAAAAACAAAAATAAAATGTTCAAAAGCACCAACAAAATGGGACAATTAATTCCACGCAAAGAAACAAAGATGAATTGAAATGACAAAGAACTAAATACAAAATTAGTCTAATAGAAATAAAAAGAATGATTAGAGTGATTAAAAATCAAAAGGCTATGGCGCTATGAGTCAAGAAAAATAAAACTAATTATGAAACAGAAGTGATAAAATTAATTTCATAAGAAAAACAAAAGAGAACTCTACCAAATAGTAATCAAATACATAATTACCAAAAACAGAAAACAAGAGAAAGATTATTTCATCTGAAGGAGGATGAATACAAATGTCAATTTAGTCACTTCTTATCATTTTACTATTGACACTTTTTCCAGTTATCTTTCTGACAGACTTCAATTTTTGTTAATTTTTATTTTATCATGTTATTCTTATGTTTTTGGAATAACATTGGTATTCTTTGCAGTTTCTTCTTTTCCTCAGGTTGGTTCTTTAATTTTCTTACATCATCGATTTTCCTTTATTTTGAAATAACGTTATTCTACATTCATTCATGTTCTTTGTGGTTTTTTTTTGCTTCCTTTTTGTCGAATTTTCTTCTTTTACGTTCTTGTCGGTCTTGGGTGTACCATCTGACGTAATTTGTTTGTCGTTCACCTTCTCCATCATTTTCATTGGATTCATTTTTTTCTTTATCATTATTGTAAAATTAGTTTATGTATTTTGTTTGTATTTAAACTTCAGGTGTTTTTAGTTTTAGTTTTACTTGAACTCAGAACCTCTACAAGTTACAGCGGTCCTGTAAGTATTTTACATGTAAACTCAGGGTGATTCTTGACTATCCAAGACCGATAGAAAAATCACAGGATATCATAGAGTGTTAAAAAAACTTTATTTATTTTAGCTTTCTAGAAATAATTAATGAAAAATTGTCCTCATAACGACATCGCTGTTTAAAAAAGAGTAACAGATAAAGAAACAAATACAGTCATAAAAGTGTTTTATAGTTTTATGATTGTTACGGTGCGACGTCGAATGTGAACTTGACCCTTGAATGAAATTGATGCAACGAACTCCAAAATATTTACTTGACAAATGCATGTAAATTATTGCATACAAATTGTATCAAATTAGGGTATAAACTTTGAACACCTGCTTTGACAGGTAAACAAATAAATCACTATAACACTTCAAATCTCCTTGTTAAGAATTCCTAGTATTTTTGCTTGGTTTGAGTTTAAATTGTATTGTAAATAAAGTTTATTTCCACAAGCAACGTGCCCATCGTAAACATTTCGGCACCTTTTTGTAGTCCAATGTTACGCGCTACTCTTCCTTGTCATTTATCAGTGGGCTTTCTTTATGTCGTTTATTTGGTTTAGCTGATGTTTGAATAATAATAGACTTTACTAATAAAAGAGAAGTGGTGATGATAACCAGAATTGAAAATCTATTAATCAATAAACACATTCGTAACCTGCTTGGACTGTTAATTATTATAATTTCGTTTTGTGTGTGTGTTGTTTAATGAGCAACAAATTATGTTATTGTAAAGGAAGAATTATTAACACAAATTTGTACAGAGTCTAATAAAATTCAATACGTGCGTTCGGTGTTATTTTTAAAGCGACGACATTACCTGTAGTAAATTATTTGTTAGCTTCGATGTAAGTATTTCACTTTTGAAAAGAGGCTTATTTTAATTAATCTCATGATAGTTAATACCAGTTGTGCAACTGTGTTGTTAGTTCACGGTCAAGTATTACGACTGAATAAATTTGATTCTCTGTGTAACATCATAATGTTTATTGTATGTTTTTGAAAAATCATCCTGTATGTACACTTATATCTCATGTTTCTATCTTCTTTCAAATCTGAACAAATAAAAACTGATAAAAAGAGAAAGAATACTGAACAAATGAAATGATTTGTCTGAACTAGTTCTCTAGAAATATTAAACGGTAATTTTCCAACTGCCTTCTTTCCTTTTTTTTTAATTACAATCGATGCAATGACGTACTCCAAACACAATAGCCTTTTCATTTACATGTTTTAATCATGTAAGGTGACTTTTCAAATTGTGTAGCTACGTGTTGCTCTCGAATAATAAATTTACTTGTCTCCTTAATTATGGAGGTGATATACGATTTTAAAGCAGAAGACGTGATCAAAGAATGCAGAATAACCAGAGGCGAGATCAACGCCATTCGCAGATGGACGGAATTTCAGAAGCAAATTCCTCGCTTAATCGACGAACAGATCGTGAATTTTGTTCTGTCCTGCGATAGAGATCTGGAATTCACGAAGAAGACCATTACTGAATATTACAAAGTACGTAGAGATACCCCAGAGATTTTTAACGGTCGAAATATTGCGCGACCTGAACTACAATTGCAGTTACAAGTACTGTGAGTAAGCACTACAAATTTGAGTCCAAATTAATAATCAAAATTTATTTCAAGGGAGTACATCGCGCTCCCAAAGAGAACTCCAGATGGATGTGTTATTGTATACCACAAGTTGCACGACCATACGTACTCCAAATACAATATGGGCCCATCCATGAGACTTTTAATTATGACTTTGGATGCTGCTTTACGTGAACACCCTCCAACGGGGTTGGTTGTATTGTTTGACATGAAAGGTGTAAGTACTCTCAAAAGATTGATGCAAGTAAGGATCTAGGTGTAATAATTGATGCTTTTTAGGTGGGGCTTGCACATTTGATGAGAGTAAAGATTTCTTTAATAAAAGCATTCATCTGCTACGGCCAGAAAGGTCTCCCCGTAAAACTGAAATCCGTGCACGTTATGAATACGGTATATTTCATAGATAAAGTCATGCTGATAGCAAAGCCCTTCTTGGATCCTAAAATATTGGAAATGGTATGTTTCAAATATTTAAAATGGACTTCGCTTGAATAAACTTGTTTTAGGTGTATTTTCACCGTGCAGATGTTGACATGGAAGAGTTTTACAAGAAGTACATTCCTAAGGAGTGCTTACCTAAAGATTATGGTGGAGATTTGACCGATACTAGGACATTGCATGCAGAGAATACCAAGAAGTTGGAGGAACTGACTGAGTTTTTTGATGCGGAAGAACTGCAACGAATGAACTTTTGACAATAAAGACAAAGAGTTTTTTTTTTTGATTTTGTCTCAATTGAAACTTTTTTTGTAAAGTTTGTTTCCCTGCGGTTCACTTCTCCGGAAATACTGTCATGTACCCTCCAGTGAAACCCAATTTGGTGAGGAAAATATTCTCTAGTTTACGAAAATCAAATATTTCATGAAGTGCTTTTGGCTTGTGAGTGTACTGAAGGTGGCAGTGTATCTGCGGAAATACGTATCTATGGATAAAAACTCATTGTTATAAAAAATAAATATTTGAACCATAATTGCGACTCAACTTTAAAAGTAGAAAGTACCACAAGAACAAGAAGAAAAAAAAACTAATCTAGAATTTAAACTAGAAATTATAGAACACTTGGATATTAGCATAATTCAGTGAATGGATGAATATTTTATATAAAAATTTAACTTCCTGATACATTACCATAACATACAATACAATTCTGTGCAAATTACTTTAAAAATCGAAGAATAATAAAAAATATTTAACATTACACCTCAATTGCTTTACGTTTCAAGTATGGCTCTGTCGTATGGTTTCAAAGCTGAAGACATCATCAAGGAAAACAGAATAACGAAAGGAGAAATCGAAATAATACGTAGATGGGTCGCTTCTCAGAAAGAAATTCCTCAATTAATTGAAGAGCAAATAGTGAATTTCGTGTTATCCTGTGACAGAGATTTGGAGTTTACGAAAAAAACTATAGTTGAATATTATAGAGCGCGTAGGGAAACCCCGGAATTTTTCAACGATCGAAATCTAGCGCGGGAAGACGTTCAACTCCAACTCAGAACTTTGTAAGAATTTTTTTATTGAAAATTGTGTTGGTACAATATAGATTGTTTAAGATTATACGCAGTTCTACCCAAGCGGACACCTGATGGAAGCATGGTGCTATTTCATAAGTTTCAAGAGTATACGTATTCCAATTACGACATCAATGCTTCCAAAAAAATAATAATCATGACTATGGATGCTGCTTTATATACATACCCACCCACAGGACTGGTACTTTTACTCGACTTGGAAGGGGTAAGTATGTTTTAAGGAAATAATTGCACACATATTAAAAAGAAAACAACTGACGAAAATTTAATAGAAAAGAAAAATAATGAATTTCTAGAAAAGTAAGTAAGTCTGGACTTAACCTTTATTCCTTAACCTTTTGCCCTTCCGTTGGAAACACAATACGTACTTAATTTAATTACCATTTAAACATTTTTTTAAAAATATATTCATATTTATAGCTAAAACTACTACATCTAACTCGATTTAAAATCTCTGGGCTGAGAGCTTTCTTCCATTATATACAAGAAGGCCTCCCCGTGAAGCTGAAGGCGGTACACATGCTGAACACCGTTTCTTTCATAAATAAAGTTATGTTTCTGTTTAAACCCTTCTTAAAACCACATATATACAATTTGGTGAGTTACGGAATAGTCCAAATTTAAGATGGCCTCAAAATTTACTTTTAGATGCATTTCCACGACTCAAACATAAACATGAAAGAGTTTTATGAAAAGTACATTCCAAGGGAGTGCTTGCCCAGTAACTATGGTGGGACACTCCCCGACATCAAAACGTTGCACGAAGAGAACACCGTGAAATTGAAAGAGATGAAGGATTTCTTTGATGCGGAGGAACGTCAAAGAGAAAACATCTTGAAAAGTTGTTAATAGAATAATTCTTTCATTTAGTCACGTAAATGCTATTTTATTATTTAAGATGAACAGACTGTACATATGCATGAGTAACAAGTAAATATTTTTCTAGCTGGTCCATTAATATAATTTTTACTTTCCGAATTTTAAAGTACGCCCAATAAATAGCTCTAGTAGGCCGTGAAGGCCTAAAGGGGTTGCTTGACATTTTTTTCCACCTTTTGAATATTTTTTGCACTTATTGTTAGTCTTTTAAAGTCCTCTTGTACTCTTGTGAAGATCGAGACTTTATAACAGTAAAAACGAAAAGGAAAGGTGAGAAACACTCTTTTCCGCTCACTTCCTAACTTTTTTGCTCTATATCTCTCTAGATCTTCCTCTCTGCTTTCCTTTTTTCTATCTCACTATATATTCTTGTTACCATTTTATCCACTCCTATCCTCATTACATGCCTAAGCTAATTAAGTTAATTTTTTCCTTTCTATTTTCCCGAGGAACATTTTAGCACTTTGTATTTTGTTTTTTTGTCTTTCTGCAGTCATCCATCGTCCATCTGTAGCGGGCCTGTCTCTAAAATAAGAATCTTTATTGATTGGGAGGAATAGAAACGAAGAACTTATTAATTTTAAAATAATTACGCTGCCATCACCGAAGTTTTAAGGTAAAGAGGATTACCCTCAATTATTTAAGTATGTTCGTTTATTGTCGAATGGCTAGGTTCTTGGTCTCAAAAGCTGTAGAAAGTGAATTAAAATGCAAATATTGAAACGGTCGCGGATTTGATTTGAAAACAAATCGCGTTTGTTTATTTGATTGCTTGTTAAAGAGAAATTTACGAGTCGCAGCTTGTCACCGGCGACGACTCGGGTCAAATTTATGGTCTTTTAAAGCACTAATTTCGTAAAGGGCACTTGAAGCATAGTTACTGTCATATTATAAATCAGAGCCGCTTTGTTGTTTTTGTGCGCGTTAGAGTCTTGTAAAGAATTGGACCCGCAAACATTTAAGTTATTGAAAAATTTAGAAATATCATCTTACATCTCAGTTCGAAAGAGGTTGGCTTTTATTTTTGAAATCATGGACTGAAAAGACGGGAAACGATAAATATGTCAACCGACACTTGTATAGCGTCGCTATTTTGAAAAATTTAGAAAGTTAGAACATGTGCAGGCCACCGGGAAACCAAGGACCGGTCATAAATTGATAAGTTATGTAAAAGGAACGAGAGCGAAGCGTGTGCTTCTTTCTGAACGAAAAGAATTTATTGGCCAACCGTTTTTTTAAAGGCTTCGGGGGATGGGGGAGGAGTCAAAAATTGTCGCTCGTGAAGGCAAAAAATCAAAAACTTAGGACAGAAAGCTTCTGATTTTTCGAACGGAAAGCTGCATTTTGTAATTTAACTCGAGAAGTTTATTTTTGAGTACTTTGCAATTGATTCCATCTAGCTTGCATAATTAGAATTAAATCACATTATTTCGGGGCGTTAAAATTATAGTGAATTCAAAAAGGGCAATCAAATAAATAACCGCGAGACGCGCGCGATCGGAGACGCGGATAAATCTAGTGCGCGCGTAAATTAGTGAAGTGCACGTCGCGGAACGGAATAGGTATAATTGCATGAATTTTTCTATTTCTTTTCACATACTTGGTGGCATAAATTTAATTTTATTTTAATTGGCTTATCAATCAGTGGCTTGGAATTTCTGTAAAGTTCAATCTTTGCATTGCTTAGGCAATCTTTTGGTTTATTTTTGGTACTTGCGTTTGCTTTTGAATCAAGTTAAAACTCAAATTCAGTAGTTTGCGCGATCTGTGATTTAATCAACCAAAGTAAATTAACTACACGTAAAATCTTTTGTTCGATTTCAAATACAGTGTATTTTTTGCAATTTAGTTCTACCTTTTTGCGATATCCTCGGCAATTCGGAGACACGCTATCAGTGTTATTCCGATTTGTACAGGGGCATCTGCAACTAAAACCTCTGGTCAGGCAAGTTATATCTGCCAACGCACACAGTGCGGCCAGCACAGTCTAACTCAGAAATCAAGGTAAATTTAATACTCGTTACGGATTCCGTAGAATTCCGAGGCCAACAATTTGAATCACCTATCAGTAGACGTCTTCTTCACAGAACTTTTCTCACACCCTGCGTGTGTGTGCTAAAGTGTTGTCTTTGATGAAAGATTTGCAGGTTAATTGAAAGCAATTTGTCGAGCAACTGAAAGGGCCATAATCGCCCATAGCAGAGTGCCGAAAACAGTCATTTGGGTCCTTGCGCAACAAATTAGTAGATGATAGGTTTAGCCGACGAAAAAACGACGTAAAGGGATTTGAAAAAAGCCGTACATTGTACGACCCTCGAAAAAGACACGAGAACATAGTTGACGAAAGATCCTACTCCGTGGCTAATTAATTAGGTTAATGAGCTAGAGATAGGGTTATTCCAGCCCGTGAACAACTAACGGCAGTTGCTGTTGATTATCTTGCAAATTGATCGCCGGAGCGGCCTTTTGTACCACATACATCTCCGAACATCGGATTGATCAATTAATAATTCCCAGTAATAAAGTACACTGTATGTACACTGTCACACTGTGCGCTGGTTGATTATTCATAGTGTCTTCGAGTACTATCTAAGGTGGCAAACACGAGTACCAAGACCAAGCTATTTTGAATAGAAATAAATTAATTGTTGATCTAATTTAAGTTACAAAGTTGACACAGCCTTAATTGCGTGTGCAACAAGCCACCAACTGTGAGAATTGAAATAAATTAGATCGCTACGATATTCGGCATTAAATACGTTAAGCAAAGTTTATTGTACTTCTTTGGAAGCATTTATTTATTGTGAAAGATATCCATTGTTTCAATCCAGGTTTTACGCTCAAGTCCCAAGGACGTTTAGACCTCGTGGCAGGAGTTTTACCTTTTTTTCTTTTTTTTTTCTTCAATAAATAATTAATTAATCTAACACCTCGCATTTTATTGATACGTATTTAGTTCCTTTAATCTCTCAAAATTAATTCACCGTCTCATCAGAATTAGAATTCAGTTACAACAACGTAGAGCCCGTCCTTGCTTAATTAGACGAACACGAACACGACATTGAAGTTTTTTTTTAATTAAAGGAAAAGGCTTCCAAAAGGGCCGACGGTAGTTATAGGTAGAAGATTAGTCTTAGCGCCACTTGTAAGCCATAATTTTAGCAGGTAGCAATCCGACTTTAGAAACATCTGTAGAAAGCGCATGCTGTTAACAATAGTATTGTCGGACTTTTCGGAAACTCACCCAACCCGCGGTAAAGAGGCGTTTATTACTTCACTGACTTTAGTCAAATTCTTCGGTCCATTTAAAAAAATTAATTTGTCAATAATTTTAGTTTGTTTTTGTTTGGACCGTGTTTATTAGTTATTTAGTTGTCCGTAAAGTCAACAAACAAGGTGGCACGTCCGGGCGTGTTACAATATATATTCAAAATAAAAGAACAACAACAGGGTGAATTATAGAGTATATTGCCTACTTAAAACTCCATACAGTGAGGCTATAAATAGTTCTTATCTACAAAGAGGACGAGATTCTGCAGCTTCTTTTAGTGTTTCCTTAGGTCTCTCTAGGATCCTCCCATGTAGGCGAAGGGTTTTCTTCCTTACATCGTTACATCACTCACACCAGGAATTTTTAAAATTTAAAGCACCCACTCGCAAAAAGGGACCGGAGATTAATTCAAAAGTTAAATGAAAATTTTAAAAATAATAATAATAATTTATTCATCCTTGGAACATTAACAATAATGCATAGGAGATGTTGAATTTAGAACATTGCGGTTCACATACAGCAAACTTATATTAGTTTTTGTCAAAAGGCGCGTATAATAAACCTGAAATACTATGGCAAAACGAATAAATTTTAAATGTATGACATGAACCAACATACATATGTATAGTATACAAAATACAATAACATACATAGTACGTTTCAATACGATTATGCTCAAAGTAGCTAGACAGGTGGATGCATAGAGTATTCATTTAAACTGTAAAACAGTTGTTTATTAAAAAAAGTTTTTAATTTTGTTTTGAATATGTTTATGGACATGGAAACTTTAAATCTGCTTGGTAAATGATTATATATTTTCGTACATAAGTAATTAGGTCAAACATCGAAGTATTGTGCAATTCAAGTAGCAATTTATGGCCATTACGTGTGTCATGACTATGAAAATTACCTACACTTTGGAATTTGTCATAATGGGTTCTTACAAATACAGCACTTTTGTAGACGAGAATACAAGGTAGGCAAAGAATTTTATACTTTTGTTGTAATCTCCGATGATTGTCTGGACTTGATTTATGTAATCATGCAATTGATTTTATTTTATAAAGTAGTTTCTCATGCGGATATGTTGATTCCAAGAATTATTTCCTTTTATCTAACTAACATCTATGTCACTTAATATAGTTCTAGCGTTCACGTCAAGTAACTGCATTTTTAGTTTTAACTCATCTTTCGCTTCACTGCAGAAATTAATTAAAGTAAGTTTTGAGCTTTGTTGTTTGGAGTCATACGTAGCTTTGTTAATTGAAATTATTAAAACTATTTTCCATATGAGAAACTCAGGGTTGTGCAACATCGAGGAGACAGACCCTAACCAACCAGTAAAAGAATTAGAACCACATATTCTGATGGGGCTCACAAATTAATCAATAATTATAAACTAATATTAGATTACAAATATAAACATTTTTATTATCAAAAATTAGTTTGTTTAAACTATCAAAGTTTACAACACTTTATGAAAATTGGTTTACAAGACTGAGTTGGTGAAATATTAAACATTAAATGAATAATTCTTTTTTGGGCTATAAACAATCTTAGATTAGCGGATGCGGAGCCTCAAACTACAATGTTATATGAAGATGACAATAAACAAAGGAATACTACATGTTTATAACTTGACTTAAGTCTAAATAAGATTTAAGTCTCGGTATAGCATAATACTCTTTGCTAAGTTTCTTACATATAACGTGAATATTGTTTTTCCAACTTAGTCTACTATCAAGTACAAGACCAAGAAATTGAGACATATCAGAAAATGTAATAGTAGAGTCGATTACGTTAACGTTTGTTATACATTTTTTGTTGTAAAAATTAACAATCTTAGTTTTATCTATATTCAGATTAAACGATTTTTTGTGTACCAATTTGACATTTCAGAGATCACTGCCTTACTATTGTGAATGAGTTCTTCAGGGGTAGGTGCTTTGACCACTATAGACGTGTTATCTGCAAAGAGACAGGGAGACCCTGATTTAATGTCATTTGGTAAATCATTGATGAATAATAAAAACAAAAGTGGTTCTAACATCGAACCCTAAGGAACACCTAAATTTACACCGTGAACTGATGACCGCTGGTGATTTAATTTAACAAAAAGTTGTCTTTCACGGAGGAAAGATTCAATCCATTTCAGAGGCAAGCCCCTGACACCATACCCAGACAGTTTAACGCATAAAATATCAATGTCTATGGTGTCAAAGGCCTTGCACAAATCAAAAAAGACACCGGCGACGTAATTTCCTGCATCAAATTTCCCGGTGAACGTGGTCAAAGAAGTTTACTGTTGTTGTTTCAGTTAACCTGTTGCGTAAGAAGCCGTGCTGTTGTTCTGCAATGATGTTACATTTGTATAAGTAGGTCGAAGAAGGTTGTGTTAATATTTCGATCTGTAAGAAGTATAGTGATAGCTCCTGCTAGGACAGGCAAGGGTTACTCTGGAATGTACTATTTTCTCAATTATCTTGGAGAATACGCTAACAATTGTTATAGGTCTATAGTTTTCGACACTCATGAAGTCACCTTTTTTTCATAATGGAATTGCCATGACTATTTTTAGTAGATTAGGGAAAACACCAGTTTTTAGAGATAAATTAATGAGGTGAGTAAGAATGGGCACTAATTCATTACTGCACTGTTTAACTAGAAGTGGGGGACGTCATCACTACCAGTAGTAATCGATTTGATGTTAGCTAAGTTGTTTTAACTTCAAATGTCTCAGTTTCAATTAGAACTAGAGAACTTGGATGGTGGACATGAGTGTAACCGGGATTCGAGACAAGGTTTCTTGGAGATGAAACGATTTTGTTTTTCGGACCTTCAGAAAAGTGTATCGCAAACGTTTCTGTAATAAGTTTAATATGAGTCGTAGTATCGGTATCATTTAGTTTCAACCTAATTTCGCTAATTTTCTTAGTTTTCCTGCACAGCTCTGCGTTTATTATATTCCAAACACTTTTCTGCATATTTGAACTCTTTCTCAAAGTTCTACTGTAATAATTAGGGTGTTACGGTAACTCAGTTTTAGATTTTCATATAAATCATTAAGATCCCTTGAGGGAATAACACTTTTGAGCCAGTATAAATCCTTCAGCCTCGTGCTTTGTCTTCTGATATCTTCAGTGATCCAATTTTTGGCTTTGATCTTTTTGGTTAATCTGGTGATATTTTGGTGTTCAACACGAATCATTAAGTCTTGCAAAATGTAATTAAATTTTAGAAAAGCTTCGTTAACATCAGTGAGGATCAATACTGAATCCCATTTTTCGGTTTGTAGGAGACTCTTGATGGTAGCCATTTGCGTTTTAGGCATATGTTTTTGATGAAACAATCTTTATTATTGACTATGGAGAAGAAATATCAAATTTAAATTTTTGAGCCAGGTGGTTAGCAATGTTCAGATTGTTGACACTAGTGTAACAGTCCTCATTAGGTAAGTTAGTTACAACATAATCGATTGATGTGGGGCCAAATATTTGAGTGTGAAGATTGAAAGAATCAAACACATCAATTAGAATTCTTGAATTTTTCGTGTCTCTTAACCAATCAACGTTAAAATCGCCACACAGGATAATCCTTTTGGATTCAAATTTTTTGAGTACCGCTGACAAATTATAGATAAAACAATCCAAGTTTCCTTTTGGTGGTCTATAAATCGTGGTAATTACTACTGGAAATCGTTTTAGTGTACTAAAGGTCATGGCGCAAACTTCAATGTGACCTTCACTGGTAAATTCTGCAGTGTCGATAAGAATAAATGGTTGTAGATCATCTTTAGCGTAAATAACAGCACCACCACATTCAAATTCTTGTCTACAATAATGAGAAACGATATTGTACCCTGGGAGATTCATACTATGTATCTCATCCTCCTTGCACCAATGCTCAGAGAAGCATAAGAAAGATGGTTGATTTAAGGAAGTGATAACTTCAAGTTGATTTAATTTATTTCTGAGAGAATGGACGTTTAAATGAAGCAGAGAATAATCGTAATTTTTGAATTTGTTGAAAATATCAGGAGGGGCAGCGTGGTTTACGTTGTCACCTGGTTCTGCTTTGCACGAAGAAAAAACTTATTTATTTTTACTCCACATAGCCTTTTCTAAATTATTCATTTATTCTTTTTCTAAAATGAAAGGGATTCGGCGAACATTTTTTTCGAAACCTTTCTGAATCTGCTATGGTTCATTGTTTATATTCAAATTGGATGATGTCACACCTCCCTAGAAACTTGCTGCTTTCTTTAGGGTTTTCCTCTGGGGATTTGTCCAAATTAGTCATGGAAGTCATTTAAGATATTTACTCTACAAGTGATTGCGAGGTGTTTTGGATTTGCATGGATGTTGCTCTTACGCATTTACGGTTCTTATCGTGATATATTTACTTTAACGTATTATTAATGGTTCCTTATCTGAAGGAGTGTCAGTATTTTGACTGAACCATTTCCCCGTGGCCATTATCGCTTGCAAACGTAATCATGTATTTTACATACCTATATCTATTGAATCGTCTATTACCTACTTAAAAAAAGCATAATTCAATCAATGATGAATATTTTATACGAAAGCTTCATTTCCTAATACGATGACGAACAATGCAATTCTGTGCAAATTACTATAGAACTCATGGATTAATAATAAATTTTTAACATTATACCTCGATTTCTTTACGATTTCAAGTATGGCTCTGACGTACGGTTTCAAAGCAGAAGACATCATCAAGGAAAACCGAATAACAAGAGAAGAAATCGATTCAATACGCAGATGGGTCGCTACTCAAAAAGAAATTCCCCAATTAATTGACGAGCAAATCGTAAATTTCGTGTTGTCCTGCGAAAGAGATTTGGAGTTTACGAAAAAAACTGTCGTTGAGTTTTATAAGTCACGCAGAGAAACCCCCAAATTTTTCAGTGATCGAAACCTAGCACGGGAAGACGTGCAATTCCAGCTGAAAAGTTTGTAAGAATCTTTTTTTTTTTTAATTTACTCCTCCGACGTGAGCTGGTTTCAGATTATACGGCGTTGTTCCCAAGAGGACACCTGATGGAAGCTTGGTGTTATTTCAGAAGTTCGAAGAAGACACTTGTTACAATTTCGATATTCATGCTTGCTTGAAAATACTGATTATGACACTGGATTCTGCTTTATACATGTATCCACCCACAGGGTTGATATTTTTATTCGACTTGGAAGGCGTAAGTAGAATAGTTTGTTGTTAATTACCTACTGATTAAAAAAAATAGTCTTAACCATTAACCTAGAGCTTGAATGAAATATAGTAGGTAGGTGTTTAATTAAAATTTATTATCAATGAAATTCGTACGTACTACAAAAGATTTAATACCTAAAATTAACTGTTCTCGTTTTTACTTTCCAGTTGACATTTTCACATTTAATTCGATTCAAAATTTCCGGAGTGAGAGCTTTCTTCCATTACCTACAAGAAGGTCTCCCTGTGAAACTGAAGGCGATACACTCCCTAAACACAGTCTCCTTCATAAATAAATTTATGCTGCTGTTCAAACCATTCTTAAAACCACATATATATAATTTGGTGAGTTTTGGAATAATCAAGAGTTGAGAAGGCCTCAGTATTTATTTTTAGCTGCACTTTCATGACTCAAACCTAAACATGGAAGAGTTTTACGAAAAGTACGTTCCAAAGGATTGCTTGCCCAGTAACTATGGCGGGGAACTACCCGACATGAAAACGTTACATGAAGAGAACATCGTGAAGTTGAAGGAGATGAAGGATTTCTTTGATGCGGAGGAATGTCAAAGACAAAATGTCTTGAAAAGTTGTTCTTAGAACAATTATTTTAGTCAGATAGCTTTTCTCATCTACTATATGAATAGGTAAAGAAATGTATTTGTTATTTTAAGATGAATAGACTGTATATGCGTAACAAGTTCTCTTGAGTAGGTATACTAATTTAATGTTTGCTTTTCGAATTTTGGAGTTTGCCTAATAAATAACCCTAATGAAGGTCTAAAGGTTTTATTTTTTCATTTTCATTCCACTTTTATTTTAAGCGTTGATCTAATCGATGTCATAAGCTGAAACGCGCCCGACATCACTTTTTAATTTTGCTAAATTCGATTGGTTATTAAATTTATCTGTATTGAACACTCTGTGTATTACAGCTTTGAAGAATATTTCAAAATAAATGTCCACAAATCAATCTACTGACGCCAAGGTTCAAAGTTGGTCAACCTGTTTACCAGAAAAAATAAACTGCGAATTTAAAATATTCGATGTCAATTTACCAGTACTGGTACGGCTGGTTTCGTTCACAGTTATAGCATTTTACCACAAAAATTTTACGATATAAAAATACTACTGATTCTATAAAAAAATTATGATATAATTTTAGGGATCCGCAAAAGGCACACTTCCTTAACTATTGATAAATAAACAATATTTATTAATGAACCTGGTATATAATCACTAATTTTATACCGTCTGGACCCAAAATTCACTTCAAAATTACATAAAAAATATGAAAAAACTGAACTAATTTGCCGTCACCAAATTGTGAACCTTTAAAGCTGTTCACTTAAACGTAGACATGAAACGTTAACATAAACGTGAACATGGAAATTAATTAAAATGCAATACTACGCCTTTAACGTAATTTTTTATAAATATAAACTGCCGATATAAATTCGGTTAAAATTTGAATTCAAAATATTTCCCTCGCTCCACTCGACCAATCAGGAATGACCTGTTGTGATCCTATTGGCCACTCTGCAACGCATAAGTGTCACACACAAATGTCAACAAAATTCGAAGGATATTACTTCGCGATCCTGTGATTTTCTTAACTAAAAGCCATCGTGCTGACCATTAGTTTCGTTAAATTAATTGCTTGAAGAAAATGTCTGAAGTACTCGTAAGTATTCATCACGAACACCTGTTAGATCACGACTTAACAATCATCAGCGTATTGTTGGTTATGTTTTACCATGTTTCTTGCATTTGCCAGGACGCCGGTGATAGAAATCGCAGCGTGAGCGAAGGCTCCGAGAGCGAGTGCGAGCCCCATTTCACTCCCGTTATTACATTACCGGAAGTACCGATTACGACGAATGAGGAAGAAGAGGAAGTCATGCTCAAGCTGCGGGCTAAACTGTATCGTTTTGATACAAAAGGCGATGATCCCGAGTGGAAAGTAAGTGTTATGTACTGATTACTAAATTTGTATATGTGATACTTCGTTTTCTAAGGAAAGAGGAACTGGCGAAGTTAAACTATTAAAACATAAAGAGAATAAAACAGTGAGAATTGTGATGCGAAGAGACAAGACTCTTAAGGTGTGCGCCAACCATTTCATTACGCCCTTCATGGAATTGAAGCCGAACATTGGATCTGAGAAAGCTTTTGTTTATACCGTCATAGCCGACTTTGCCGATGAACAAGTCAAGTCGGAGTGTCTTGCAATTCGGTTCGGAACTGTTGAATGTGAGTTAAATACACTTCGTTTCTACGATAATTTAACTGCAATTAATTTCAGTTGCTAATCTCTTCAAGGAAAAATTTAATGAAGCGAAAGAATTTGTTCTTAAAGAATGTATGCTGTATAGTGAGATGTTAAATTTAAGCGACAGCAATATAGGGAGCGGTGATAAAGAGAATGTTGAAGAGAGCGAAGATGAAAGTTCTAAGGCTGCCGAATTGTCAAAGAAGTTATCAGAATTGGATGTTCGCAAGGACGAAGAACCTTCGAAAAAGTAGTCTTACATTCTTAGCTGTTAGGCTTTTGTTACATGTTAATTTCTGTATCTTCCAAAAACTGGAATATATTTTGTATTAATAATATGATGTGGTTTTAAATATTTTCCTCTCCAGATTCAAGCAATCGAAATTGTCTACAATTACAGAATTGGATTGCCACAAAATGAACGCTAACAATAACAGAATTCATGTTCTTACAAATCTTTACTCGAACAATTAATTGTAATGTAATGAGAAATTCTTCAAACATTTAGATATTCTTAATATTTTTGAAACTTTTAGTGATTATGCAGGCCTGTTAAGGTTTATAATACATTATTTTGTCCACGAGCCATATGAAATTTTGGATAAGGCACAAAATACATAAGGTAAGGCAGTCTTAAAAATATTCTGTTACTACTAATAGTAGTTGTAGCCAGGTGGTTCAGTCTGCTGGCAATGGGCTTGACGCTTGGCGTATTATTATTTATTACTATTATTTAGGCATACATTCGAATCCTCTCCTGGTGCATGTGGGTTCTATGTGGGAGATGTAATTCTCATAGCTTGGACCGTGTTCGAATTCATGCCGGTTCCTTAGAACTGGTTTTTCTGCGTTTACCCAGTTTGTAAGGCGTATGCTGAAGGAGAAAATAACATCATATTCGTCTGCACTCGTCAACCCCCATCTTCCTGACAAGCTCTAGGAGCTTAGGAAGATAAAGTGAAAAAAAAATTAGAGATGATGGGATTCCTAGTCCCCTGTGAACCCTTTTTTCTCAAAAGTCCAGTCCTGTTAAAATTTATTCTTCCAAAACTCAGCGTTGATTGATTGTGGCATTGCTTCTATCTTTTCAAACAATTTATTTGTTTCTTTTTTTTTTTGATACGCTTTATTTTTCTTTTAATTATTAATATGTATTGCCCACAACTGTAGTTTTTTATAAATTATTTCTCTTAATTAATTAATGACTTCTCGTTTAATACTATTTTTTAATCGTGTTTGATCTCTTACGATCATATTTTCGAGTGCTACTGCTTCTTTTACTTTATATTTGCGAAACTAAACAAACCTTTCAAAAAATGTGTAATTATTGACTTTTTTTGAAAATACATGTACACTGGGTGGGAAAAGCTTGTATGCGGCTCTTTACGAGTCCGAGTACTGAGATTTTCTAGATTTATACAGAAAAGTTGAAAACAAAACAGTTGTGCTGGTTTTAACGAGTGTGAGTACAACACTGCGATTTTCTAGATGTACAACAACGATGTTGTCGCAATTTCTGCGCTGCTTACAGAACGTCGAATTTTAACAACGCCATCTGTGTCATGTTCTACACCTAGAAAATAGCAGTGTATTTTACTCACACTCATTAAAACGCGCACACCAGCAGCGGGATTCAGAAGTTCAGATTCGACTCGAATCCCCACCATTTTATTCGACGCGTCGATCCTTGAAGAATCACGGAATTTAGAACTAATGTCGCATCGACAGACTGGTCACGTGACCGTCGAAACTCCTCTCGATACCATTCGACATTGAGTATGTATACACGTTAAACAACTACCGTAGTTATAAATACAGTAGTTAGAACTACGGTAGTAACCAATGCGTATACACATTTCAAACATAAATCTCTCCAACCGTAGTAATAACTGCGGAGTGAAGATAGGAACTAAATTGTGCAACATTCCGTGTTATTTTTACAAGATTCCCTATTGACTTCTCGTGTTTACTTTAGTGTACTTTTTCTTTCGTTTGTTGGTAACGCCAAAAATTACCCGTATACAGTACAGAGGCGAAGTTATAACTCCGAAGTTGTTACTTACTACGGCTGACCGAAGTGTAGTAGAGTAACTGCGGCGTTTTAATAACTACGGTAGTAGGAATCCGTATACACGCTCTTAATCAATCGTAGTTATAACGTCCGTAGTTATAACTACTGTAGTTAGCTCTCGTGTATACGTAGTCAAAGTCTTACATGTCGATTCGTGTTCACTTTATGCGAAAAACTGCAATAAACGAATTCTGCACCAAATTGTTTTCAAGAAAACACGTAACATTAAAAAATATAATCCTATTTAGAGGCACAGTTGCTGACTGATATACATTTATCAACATTTTTATACCCAATATTTATTCAAAAGCTATTCAATAACTGAACATTTATAATTGAAATTAGTCTTGTTATATTATATTATATAGTAAAGATGGTAAAGTATCGTCGACTGATGTGAAAATTTTAATATGCATTTTGTACGAATGAATATTCCAAATTTGTTTGAAACCAGTAAAATTTGAATATTTTAATATCTGCACCACGTGCTATAAGAACTTAAACATGATTTGCATGGAAAGGACTAGCAAAGACATGTGCGTTTTATGAAGAGTCTGAATGTATTTGGTGCAATAAAATTCTGAATGATAGGTACAAGTTTAACGGAATTCATTTCGTTCATTTCCTCTTTATTTGCTGTACTGTACACAGAGTGGCATTTTTCGTCGAAAATATGGACAAGAAATTTCACACTACAGAAATTCATTGGGAAATTATGTTGAATTTTATGTCAGAAAACAAAGAGTCGACGCGAAGGCAATTCAGTGGTCCGGATGGAAAAAAGAAATCGCGGAAAATGTGGGGTACATTAACTAATAAGTTAAATGCATCAGGGTTTGGGCAACGTTCAAGAGAAAAATGGCAGAATAATAAATAAAATCACAGAGAAACAACTGTCAGTAAACAGAAAATTGGAACTAAAACTATCCCTTACTCACGATTAGAACTAAAAACCGTGCACAGTATCCAGTGTTGTCAAGTTTCTTTGGCGTTCACATTCGACAACACGTCTGAATCGCTATTGTCGTTCGGAATCGCCGATCACCGTGAATCTCGGAATCGATTCGACAGACCATTCGATACAAGTTCTGAATCCCGCAGCAGTTCTGCTTTTACCTTTTCTGTATGTTGTATAGCAAAAAAGATGCTAACCGTAGCCGATTTTGCAGTGGCGTAATGGAGATTTCTGTTTTGTAGCGGAATTTGGTTGTTAGTGTCACCTACTGAAATATTGTTAGTAAACAGTAAATATTTTTAAAAAAGTTGAAAATATTTAAATAAATGAAATATCTCAAGGCTAAAGTTGTTGTAAAACCATAATCACAGAGCTTCGCCATGGCGACACGAAATCAACCAATAGCATTCCATTAGATGATGAAAATATATCACCTTTATCGGCTTACAGAGATTAAAGAAACAGGGCGGAGTCCATCGTTCGATTATCATAAATCCAGTCGTTAAACATCAAATACCACCAATCACGAGGGCAGGCTTTCATGAAGTCGCGAAGAAAAAATGGTTGTGCGGCCTCAACTTGATAAGTCAGCAGCCAAAACAGTTCTTAATGTACTTTGGTTTTAATTTATTTAAAAGAAATCATTATTCATATCTTAAACTGGAGTTACTTCTTAAAATTGTCAACTACATTACTACATTACATGGAAATAAAGTTTTATAAATAAAATATTTTTATAGTTTTTATCTGATCTAAGAAGGCAAGATTGTTTTTAATTTGAAATTCTAGTACATATTAAAAAAAGGCAGTATTGTATTTATTTTACTTTCTTATAGCTAATATTCACATGTCATACGCATTTCAAAATTTTTATGGTCCCTCGTTATAACTACCCACACACAGAAAACGTTTTGTTTAATACAGTCAATGCTTTTATTTTATTTTTTTGAACGAAAGCATATTTTACATATTGATTCAAGTATTTTTTGTTGATTCATACATTTTCTGTTTAAATTGAAATAAATAATTGCATTGAATATATTCAATCAAAACTTTTTTCCTCTGTGTACTCTAAACTCCAACCCTAAGTGAAGTTATGGAAATGATTTTAATTTAATTAAATTACATTTTTCTTTGATTTTGAGCATTGTGATTTATATTATTCCTTGTTTTTTAAAAAATCACATCCCCAATTTGCATGTTATTAAGTTTCAAATTTGGCAGCCCTGCAATTTCGTACGATTTTCAAGCTGATTTGGATTTGAGTGAGGGACGCGATTTTTGATTCTTGCTCAAGTTTCTTGATATTTCTCGTGAAAATGGACTTGTAGGTCCTTTTTCAGACCGTGTGTTTGGTGTTGCGTTTGTAAATGTTTACGCAGGTGAGTAAGAACAGTTTTCCTTTCATTATGGCGCTATAGGTATTCTATTTATTTTTTGTAAAATCAAGAGTACGGTAATGAAAATCAAAGTCATCATGTTATTAATAAGTACGTTCTTCGGATCTTGAAACCTTTTTTGTATCTACTTTTTTAAACGTAACGAGATTAAAGTATTTTTTTATAACTGTTTTTTTGCGCATGACTCATTTGTGATGTGTCTCGTTGTTTCGTTCTCTTTTAGATTTCTTTTTCACCAGTGTTAGGAGTGGTATATTATTTAAACTAAACGAATAAATGAGGTAAATATTTATTTAAATTATTTTTAATTAAAAAAATGCGGATTTTATTGCTATTGCATAATTTTTTTACTCTCAAATTATTCGTGTACGCTTTTCATCCAACGGTGCCTGAGTTTTTTGATTCGTATTTTCCGTTTGTCATTTTTCCTGTTTTCTCTTTTTACATAAAATATTTAACTTACCTACTCAGTTAATAAACGGATAGCGTTTTCGTGCAGCATTTGTGCACCCAGTATAGGGTGGGCCAAATTCGACATTTTTAGTAGGAAACACCTATTTTTAGAAGAGTTAAACAAAAACTGACCTCGGTCCCTGGAGCTCGATTTTTGAGACAAAATTAATGGTGAAAACCACCGCATTTCTATATCTTATACCGCTTAGGAGCTACAGGTGTTCTTCAAAATTCTACGATTTCTAAAAGCCTTTATAATTTTTTTGTTTATGAAAAGTTTTGATTTCTGTAAAAACTTCTTTAAGGCACTTTTTCATGCAGAATTCATTGCTCCAAGTTATTTTTTCCAGAGTGCTCAATATTTGAGATATAAGCAAGAACTTTGATTTTTTATAAGGAACACCCTGTATATTTTTACACTTTTGAAAATGGCATAAAACTCTATTTACAAAAATATAAAACATTTGATATTTTATTCAAAAGATTTGCGAGATATAAAGCTTTCATGTTTTAATTAAAATTTTGATGGTTACTGCAGCATTCAGTTGGCTGTGGTTGATGATAGCTAAATATTTTTGAAAAATTCAATGACCCATGAAAAAATATTACTTTATTTTTAATAAATATAACGTAGTTATAACGAATAAATACGAATGTAATCGAAATTGCACAAAAATTACATAAAGTATGTCGGCCATTTTGTACTAAACAAACGATTCCATTTTGTTATGGTTTGAGCTGACATCACCAATTCAAGGACTGGTAGTGGTACATTTTTCTTATACAGTAAGATCGGAATCTTTGTTTATGTATTGCAGAAGTTCTTACTAAGATGTTTGCTCCAACTGGCGTCAGTCATTTTCGATTTTTTCCAAAATTATGATATCCTATAATTCTTTATTTCCGTTTTGAGATTCATAATTCTTAGTTTTTATCAGTTCAAATGAGTAAAATTGATTAAATTGTTTTTAAATCTCAAGGATATGTCTCTGAAGGATTGTTTTCTTTCAAGATACCACTCATGGTAAAGATTAATCGCTGCTTCTGAATTTTCGCCAATTTCTATAACACACTTTAACAATATTAGTTAAGAAGACAGTGGTTTAGAAATAATAAATCAAAAAAGTTTATATCCTTAAATATAAATCAAAATAGATTGTATTCGTAGATACGTATTTCGGCAGCTACGCTGTCATATTCAGTACACACATACACTTACAACTTAAAGGCACTTTATGAGGTCTTGAGTTGATATAAATATTATAACATGTCGTATTTCTCGTAGTTTTCGTACGTTTAATTATCTCCTTCAGTCTACTTTTGAGCTACAAAAATTCAAGAGAAATGCAAATACTGTAAGAGATTGTGTCAAATTTTGACAGTGGTTACCAAGAAGTTAGAAAAACTTAAATCGTTTAGTTTTCGTCACCGAAGTTTTCGTCATCCATAGCCTACTTCAATGCTGTAAAAACAATTAAATTTTTGATTAAAACTTTGAAACTCTATATTTCACAAACTGTTTGAATAAAATATTAATTGTTTTATATTTATATGAATGAAATTTTATACTCCTTTCAAAAACTTAAAAATATATAGGGTGTTCCATATAAAAAATCAAAGTTCTAGCTAATATCTCAAATATTGAGCTCTACATTTCAAAAACTGTTTGAATAAAGTACCAAATATTGTATTTTTATATGAATGCAATTTTATGCTGCTTTCAAAACTTATAAATATATATAGGATGTTCCATATAAAAAAATCAAAGTTCTTATTAATATCTCAAATATTGAGTACTTTAGAAAAAAATAATTTAGAGCAATGAAATCTGCATGAAAAAGTGCCTTAAAGAAGTTTTTACAGAAATCAAAAATTTTCACAAACAAAAAAGTTATTAAGGTTTTTAGAAGTTGTAGAATTTTGAAAAACACCCTGTGGCTCCTAAGTGGTAAAAGATATCGAAATACGGTCTTCTCCATTAATTTTGTCTTAAAAATCGAGATTCAGGAGCCGAGATCAGTTTTTGTATAACTTTTTTAAAAATTAGGAGTTTTCTATTAAAAGTGTCGAATTTAGCCCACCTGTACATACTAAAATAATTTTCTATAAATGTAGACATGAAATTTTGTTTCAACTGTTTTTCTACATTGGGTAACACAGATGTAAAAAAAAGAAAAAATTATTTATTTTTGTTAGAAATTAAGTAACAAATAGATTTAAATGTCATCATTAAGTGGTGGTCATGAAATTGTAGATGCGGTAGATGCCTCAGAGTCCTGCCTTCTACAAAAATACAAAAATGATTCAAATTATCATCACACAAGTTTGAACGCTAACTTTTAATTGCAAGAACATTTCTTAAATTTTTTTTTCATTAAGATATACATGTAAACAATAAACTTTTTAAATAATTCTTTAAATTCACTTTCATTTTTTTTTGAACAAATTATTATTTTTTTGGCATGTGGGATACTTGTAACATCATAATTGTCAATTAGGCTTGGTTTATACAGCCACTAAAAATTTAAATTAAGAATAAAAAGGGAGCTTTTACGTGTACACGTTTATACTGTATAATTTTAAACTTAACACTAACAAGTAATAATTAAGAAGTTGTTTATTTCTATTCTTAGTGATAATTAGGCTAATGAAATACTGAAGTGCACATGTATGCTTAATAAAATGGATAATTTATGTGAATTGTGTTGCCAATTGTTTAATTTGATGGTTAGTGAATGATTATGATATTAATTACTTGGAATCTTATTCTTGAAGTTAAAAATTCATTGTTCGCTTTCTTTTGCTCTATTCTTAGTTACTGTATAAACTAACCATTAATTAACCTGACCTTGTAATGATTTGTAAACCACTAAAGCAGCGATTACTTTATGTGCACATGCACTAATTTTATATTTTATTTATTTCAGAACAATATCCAGTTTAATTTGTTTCTTTTTAATGTTCTTCATTTTTAATTGAGATTAACATTATTTTATTGAAAAAATGAATACTTTTTAAATATAAACATAAAAAGAATTAAACATTAAAAAAGAGAAAAATTAAATGCAATGAGATACTGTTCTGAAATGCAAAGCAAAATGTTATAGAACCACATGTAAAGTGCTTGCTTATTTTCAGTCAGATCCTGACACTGCATGATTCAGATCCTGACACTGCATGATTCAGATCCTGAAACTGCATGATTATCACATTTTCTTCTTACCTATCAGGGAAACATTTTTCCAAGAAGTTTTCTTTTTCTTCTGAAGAGCCAAATCGTACATTAATAAAGTCTGTAGTACGTGCAAAATTATTTTTTAATTCAACGACATCAACTGGGGCATCTTCATTTCAATGATTTCCAAGTCCTTTATGTAGTAAAGAATTTGTTTATCCTTAAAACTGAATACTATACTTTTTAAATGTATCACTTTAGCAGATACCATTAGACACTCTCTTTCAATATCATTATTAATTATAACGCTGCCGTGACACTCACCCATTTTGCTTTGAGAATGAGTTTTCTTTCGTCGAACCATGATTTGCTCAAAGGAAAAGTATGTAATAAAAAATTACACTTTCTTCACAGGTTATGTTTGACTTGTTTATGCATACAGGGAGATCGAAGTTGATTGTCCTGATCCAACACTGCTTTCCACGAGCTTGATATCGATATTTACATCCAATTATTAAAATGAAGTTAGCAATATAACAAGATCTTGGAAAGTTACTAGATATCCTAAGATTTTGTTGACAATTCATTGGCGTTCATACACGAAAAATGGTTTAATTTATTGTCATAGCAATCAGATTAAACAATAATTATGTTCTTTATTAATTAGGATAGGTTTGGATGTAACTTTCATGAATGTTCTATGCACACCACAAGTCGACACTGCTTTCCGTTCTAACCTTCGTATGATAGATATAATTATTGATATCAAGCTCACGGAAAGTAGTGTAGAATCAGGATAATCAATTTCGATCTCCCTGTACTTGACATGACGCTGTAGACAAAGAGAATTTGATATCAACAGTGAGAGGGAATATACACACATACGACCACAATCACAATCAAGCCTAAATCACGTGTTCTAGGGTTTGACATCCTTGTCACATACATGAGCTAAAGTTATTCATAGATATTCGTTTTATACCATTATTCCATTCACATGCTGATATCAATCGAGAATGCAGGAAGCATAGGGCATGGCGGGTCTAAATCCCACGTCGTTGATACACAACTGACACCAGAGTTGTCAATCATTGAAAATAGTTTTTCCCTCACCTTGGGACAAAAATTCCCTTTTGTACTTGCTTTTTTCCTCAAATTGCAATTTTTAATGTATTTTAAGCATTTTTGTTTTGTGATTTTCCTTAAAATTTAAGTAATTTTGTCTTCAAAAACATCCTTTTTCTAAAAAATATTCCTTTTCGCAATTTTAAGACATATAAATTCCCAGGAAAAGGGAAAATTACTACGAATTTTCAACACTGACTGACTCATATCTTAGCCTTAGCAGATGTAATCCACTCACAATCTTTTGATATTCAGGTAGGCCATACTAGGGTAACATTTTTGTTGGTGTCACCTAAAAAATACACAAATTTGATTGACGTTCAATTTTAATTTTATGGTCACATTTTTGGAAACTACCACTGCCATTGTTGGCATTTTGTCAAAAATTATAAAATATGTTATTGTTCTAAATTACTTTTTATTTTAATCATGCTACTACGTAGTCCACGTTAGGTACGTATTGGCAACACAGTCAGTACAGCTGACGCGACACTGTCATAATTTTTTTCACGTCAGGGGGCGGATTCCGTTCACCGATTCGCCACTTTTGCTATCAGATTGGTATTCCGCTTCACAAAATACGATACGAAATTCGACATGCAAAGTGTGGTCGAATACCCGGGTAATACCCGTTACCCGATAAATACCCGATAGATTCTATTGCTATTTCACCTCCTACGATTTTTGATTTGTCTTGTAAAATAATTGATGAGCCTTTTTTAATTGTAATAGTCATTTGTCTTATTAAAAATCTTAAGGAATCGAGTCCAAATTTGAAGTATTTTGAAAAATGTTGAAAAAATTAGAAACAATAAAGAGAAAGTAAAATTAAAAAAAGAAAACAAACTGTGCATCCATAAAAGACAAAAGAAAAAGTGGAAGACAGAGAGTCAAACCACAATCCTCTTTTCTACGAGGTGTCGGCACTAACCACTAAGCCACCGAGATCATACTCTTCATTTGGATAAGATTGCTTATAATTTGACAGTAAGAAAATTTCGCTCCAAAAATTATGCCCTTCACCTAAAAGAGCCAGTACGCAAAAACAGACTTAGCGTCCTCGATTCATGTCAGATTCTGGCATCTATCGAAATCCATGCCAGCAACTTAACGAAACGTGAACGCGGCCTGCTCTGACGAGGTAACTGAACGGATTATAAGCTCAGTTAAAAAAGCAAATGTCAATTCATTGCAGGATATGGAAGCAAGGCTTCAACAAAACAAATGTGCAATCAGTATCAATTCTGAAATGTCATGATTTAAATCTCGAAACCTTAAGAAATAGTTTGTAAGTATTTGATAATCGTTTAAAAATTGTTTAAAAGGTGAAGGAGGACATTTCGATCATTTATTATGTTTTTGTTATCAAAATAAGTCTTAATACTACTTTTTTTTTCGTTTTGTTTCATCATAGGTAGCTGATATACTCTTGACTTTTTTTTTTAACTGAACATAGGAATATTAAGTGTTCTAAGTTAAGGAAAAAACTTAGCACTGCCAACTCAAACAGTAATTCCTGACCACTTTATAGTAACAAAGTAATAACAAATAATTGTTATTACTCTTTTAAGTTATTCTTGGACAATTTGTACTTTTGTGTTGACAACTTATAAATATAAAGACGATTGTAATTGGTTAGTCTAAATTTGTTATTTCAAATTGACCCATCACATTCAGATGTATTTCAATCTAATTAATATAAAGGGTTAACGAACAATATTTCGCATTTCAGAGTCTTACGTTAGTGTTTTATTTTAAGTAATACTTAATCAACAGCTATCATGTATCCAACAAAGTAAAGCAACAAATTCTCTTGGTTTAATTAGAATACTTTCGAAAAATGAACAACTCGTAATATTTTTTGGAATGTAACGAAGTATTCTATAGAATTTTGGTTAATAGCATTTTTGAATGTGCTCATTCATTAGAATAAGCAGTTATCTGAATTTATTGTTAAGAATATTTTAATCTTCATATTTTTAAATACTGAGATTCTCTATTAAACTCATTTTATTTGTATCCCTTCGTCGTATTGCCTCATTAAATTCATATTTTAATCTGTTATTAACTATTTTTTAAAATTTTTATTTATTTGTTATGTAAAATATCTAATGAATTTTGTTGTTTCAGGTTTTGTTATTGATAGTGTTTGTGCTTAGTGCTGTGGTAATCCAGCTGTTAGTGTTTGTGTGATTTATCGAATTTGGTCTCTGTTAGGATGAGGAGAAGCTGAATAACTGCAAGTAGAACGGCACGCTGCGTAACACGGTAGGGTAAGTATAAAAACAATTTGAAAAAAAAATTATTTTTACTGTCAGAAAGGCACAGGAAAACAAGATTATTGAAATTCGACAAAAGCCTTTTTAGCTTTTGTATATAACATTACTTTTGGACTATTTTGTAGATATTAAAACCAAAAGTGATAAATTCAGTTATTAAAGATCATTCAGTTCTGAAACAGTTATAGTACAATCGACTTGGAAATTAGAAAAAAAATTAAAACAGCATTTGAATAAACAGTTATAGTACAATCGACAGTTCTGAAACAGTTATAGTACAATCGACTTGGAAATTAGGAAAAAGATTAAAACAGCATTTGAATAAACACTTAGGTATTATGTTAAATGAATATGGAAATAATCTATGATTGGAAAAAATATATGTTTTTTACTTCTCTGCAACATCATGAAATATGTTGTCAAGCTTAAATAATACTACACATTTGCAACTGTTTTTTTTTTGTAAAATTAAAAAAGGAATTGAAGTTTAATTACACAATAGTGTTGCACATTTTCATATAATTAGTATTATTTTTAATTTTTTGTTGCAGTTCCACGTCGAGTTGCAGATTGGGGTTGCTGTGGGGTAAGTCACCAATGTTAATACATGTTCTAAAACCGGCTTTAAACGCCTATTATCGCGTATTCATCTAAAATAAAAGAATTTGAATTTAACGTGAAAAAGTGAAAGTGAACGTTACATTGCAGTAAGTACAAATTGTTCCCCTGATATACAATACATTACATATATTTTGAACAATTAATAATTTTCTGTATTTTAGTTGCTGTAATAAATTCCACTTAAATAATTATTGATAGTTAACATCTCTTGGCGTTCGCAGTTATAAAAGGTACGACTGAGTTTAAAGTATTTATTTTAAAGTTTTCTATTTCCTTTTTTTTATTAGCTGCATTTTATTTGATAATTTAAATTTGGATAAAATAATGATATTCTGAATTGCAGAACTTGTGGACCAGACTTATTCCATTTCATTTAAGTTTCTCCACTATTTGTCATAGAAGAAGAACTGGGAACCACCTGCACACTTTGGAAATCACAACAAGGTGACTATAATATATTGTTTTAATTTTTATACCTACATATAGCTTTTTTGATGTCATAACTCGCAGGAATCATATATGTATACCTAAATACTTATCGTGGTTTGTCCATTGTTGTGCTTTGTGTTCATGTGTTAGTGTTACAAAAATTATATTGCAAAAGTTAATTAATTGCTACAACAAAGGTATGTGACGGTTTTTCTATTATTGATTACTTTTTGATCTTTATTGCTTGCTGCTGTGTGGCTCATTTTCAGTTTGAAATAAAATTTTATTTGGCTGTATTGGTGATGCAATTCCTTCAAGCACCAATAACACCCCGAATTTTATTTAAAACATACTTTAAACTGATGACTAAATTAATGAAAATCCTGAAAACAACAGTGTAGTGGCATTTGAGTTTTGCAAATTTTAAATTATGTTGTTTTTTTTAAATAAAATAGCAATGTGTTTCTGGAAATTACCATTTCTTCTTAATTCTGTTAATACCTTAGTACTTTTTTTTCAAATTAATCATTTTAAACTACGACTTATTTCAAAATTGCTGCAAATTTCAAGGGTAGATTTAAATTAAAATAATTTGACGTAATTTACTGGCGTTCTGTTGAATACTTGTAAATTTGGAAATTATTTAATTACGATATCCTCATTTCCAAGTCTTTTCTCGTCTTGAGTCCCTGTAAAATGTGACATACTGTATATTATGTTGTTATTTGGGGTGAAAAATTTTTAAAAGTTGGCGCTACTTATCATCGGCATAGCCGACCGAAACTTGGAAATTTAGCATCCTAACCTCAAACGTCAAAATACTAAGGGGCTTAATGTTATCCCAAAATAGATTATTTACGTAACAGATGTACGGTGTATCTATTTTTAAATACAAGACCAGACTGAAATGAGCCAAGAGTTGCCTTGGCAGGAGTACAGCGAAAGACAGATTTTTTCAGGAGTGTTTTGGAAGGACCTATTTGTTTCTTTTAAGATTTACACCGAAGACGCCGTGGAGCATCTAATACTAGCGTCGGTGCTTTACATTACGGTATGTTTCCTTTTGTACCTGCTGGTGACAAGATGGCACACGTTAGAATTCAATCGAGATGTAAGAAACGCAGGAAGGGTTTTGATAGTCATAGCGCATCCTGACGATGAGTGCATGTTTTTTGGACCAACTATACACAATTTTGTAAAGAAGAGAAACTGCTTAATTTATTTGTTATGTTTGTCTACAGGTGTGGATCAGATTACTTCAACAAAAGAAAAAAAAATTAAGGTGTTATTATTTTTAGGCAAAAACTATGGATTGGATAAGGTGAGGAAAAAGGAATTGTATGAGTCGTGCAAGGTACTTGGAATAGACGAGAACTGTATCACAGTACAAAGTCACACACTACTGCCAGATTCCTTAACGGAAAAGTGGCCAGCCGAATTAGTAGCTAAGTTAATTCTGCATCAAATTGAAGTGTATGACATAGACACTTTGATTACATTCGACAAACATGGTGTCAGCAAACACCTAAATCATTGCAGCATATACTATGCAATTGCACACCTTAGTATAGAAAGAATTCTGCCCAAAAGTAAGTTGTAATAATTTTATTTATCTTGTATTTGTAAACTGTGAAGCACAGAGGACATCTGTGATATAATTGGGAGATTTATTTTATCATAAAATGACTCACACTTAATCTGAAGCTTTTCTACAATGTCACAGTTAAATCATATACAGGTTGTATCAAAATTTCATATAATATTGAATGTTGAAAGTATTATTGAATTTCATATATAAAAATTGCTTTGGGATTCCAGATAAAATTGTAATAGAAATATTATTTCGAAAAGTAGTTATATGGTACTCTCAAATTATTGGAAGCACACTTATATTTGATATAAATAAAACTGAATTACGTTGTGTTTGCAAATGAGTTGATAAAATTGATTTCTTTTTCTTTTCAGGTTGCAAAGTATATGTTTTAGAGTCTGTTAATAAACTTAGGAAATATTGGTTAATATTAGATATGCCATTGTGTTTCTTACTTTCTAGATATAGGTGAGAACTTTTCAAATTATTACTCAGAGGAAAAAATCACTGAAAATTGACTTATTTGATAAAAGAAAGCTTCATGTATTTTGTTAGCTTCATAAATCAAATGAATATTTTCTAGGTATATTTTAACAGGTGAAGAGAGAAAAGTGGTATTTGCAGCTATGAAAAAGCACCGATCTCAGCTGGTCTGGTTCAGGAGATTATATTTGATTTTTTCGACGTACACTATAATAAACACTTTACAGCAAATGGACTTGACAGACATCGAGTTAGACTTAGAAATAGACGATTGAGTGCATGATGTCCTAGTGCAATAATTCTATATTAATTCCACATACTTGTAGTGTTCATACCTACTCTAAAGAAAATCAAACTGTACATTTGTTGTACTATAAGAGAAATATTTTGTAACTTGCTCAAACTATGTACATAGCAAACACACTAATAATTATAATCTCTTTGAGATTTCTATTTTGAGTTCAAAATTCTTCAAAAGCTGCTTCATTAATCACATTAAAAACTGTGATATACAAGAAGAAGTAATTACTCGCATTTGAACTTCTAGGGAAAATGAATTTTATAATCGGGAGAAACTGTTTTGGAAATTTTTATTTTAAAAGTGGTTTAAAGTACAAAAGGTTTTCTACTTGTCACTCTAGACAGTACATTATATTATAATAAGTGTGTACATAAATATTTAAAAGAATTGCACATGCTACTTTGAATATAGAAAACAATGAAGACATCAAAATATTCACCTTTGCTTTAACACTATAGTTAAATATTAGAGACCTATTATGCCCTACACATTTCCATTTTATTATTAAAATTAGACCAGTGTTTTGTTTTTTAATTAATGTTTTATCAACCTTTTTTTAAACTTATTTAATCGTGTATGTATCTACCTCTTTGTGTTGTATTTTATTCGCCATTTATTTTGAGTGCCAAAACCTCCTTGTGCTTAGAATATTTGTATTTACTGTTTTGTAAATTTGTATAACTTAATAAATACTTGTTATTATTGTGGTATTTTCGCTTTAAATAAAATAGATTTTTTGTTCGAAATTTAGGTGATTATTGCAGTTACATAATTTCTACTTATTTAAAATTATTTTTAGTTCTAAAGGATGTATCTTAATTTTTTTTTAATTGAATTATAGTAACTTACTTTGATAATATATTAGTGCAGTAGTATATTATATATATAACTAGATTATATATAAAACTATTTACTGAAGCACTTTCTTAGTAGAAAAATATGTAATAAAATTAATGCATTCAATGATTTCTTCTATATTTCAGGCCGTTGTACAAAACCAGCTTCACTTGAAACCAAAACTTAACACTTAACAATTGTTGAGATAATCATTGGGTTTAAACTTCAACTTAAATTTAAACTAGCACTGTACAAACTGGGCCTAAAAAGTATATTGAAGGTTTCGTTATGGAATGGAACAATATTTAAACTTATAAACTAAAAGATTATTACAACTTATACTAATTTTTGGCTTACAAATTCGAGCTTACATATTTAAATAATGATTAAATTCTCATGAATAGTATGTGAATGAATGTGAAAATGAACCAAGCATTAAATACTGACATTCCAGGACTCTCTTTCTTATTTAGATATGTGAATAACAGTCTAAACATACTTCATTAATGTTGAGTATTACTGGAATCATCATTTTCTTTGTTATCAACATAATTGTTTCTGTTGCCAATGAAATCCAAGTACTTGAATTCAGAATTCCTAGTACATTTGATTACTTCCAATGATTTTTTTAGTATCACACCCTGTATAACATCCTTTTTGCCTTCAGCATTTATCTTGCTGAACTGATACTGCTCTGCCAATTTATTGTACTCTTCTAAAACTCGAAGCTGTGTGGCAGCATTCTCGTATCGTTCATTACCAAAACCGGGACGTCGCTTCATCTCCTCAGAAGATAAAGTTAGTAGGAAAACAACATCAGGGCTCAGGAGTCCTGTTTCTGGTGATTTACACCATTCAATATCCATGCCTGATAAACATCAAGTAAAAATATTTCGGTCTTATAGTATAGTAATTAATAACGTACCCTTTTTAACTGCTGAAAATACGATTCCTGAATAGGAGTATCGATCCACGATCACGTTGACACCATTGGTGAGCAACTTCTTCATTTTGGACATGTTCTCGAAACGGTTTGCCGTGAACAGCAAATGAATGGCCTTGTCGTTTAAGTTATAGTTCTTGTTGGATAGATATTCACTGATGATTTGGCCTATGGGGGTCGTTCTGTCTGGAAACACCATTAGTTCTGCTTGCTCACCTAATTTCCTCAGAGATTCCACCAGCATTTTCGATTGTGTTGATTTTCCTGATCTGTCTACACCTTCAAACACCATTAGCGCGCCTCTTTGCATGGTACTCATTTTTGAAAATGTTTGTTGAGTGTAATTAACGAAAACGCGCGAAAAAGTGACATTAATTATTATTTTAGAGGTTATGTTTGCGTAATATAACATAATGTTTTCATACTTTGTGAAAATTTAATAATAGAATTTTATTACGATCTTATCGAATTTCACAAATTTTAATTTATTTTATGATTTCGTTAGAAAAAAATGTTGAATTTTTAGTGCCTAATATATTGAAGCAGTTGGCGATACTGACGCAGCATTAAACTTAAAAATATACAGCGTGTTTCATTGAAGATGCATCAAACTTGAGGGACACTTGTAGCGCGCGGAATCGTGAAACAAAACCTATGATCTAAATTGCATTGCAATAAATAAAACAGCGAATAAATTTATGACTAGATTTTATTTAGCCTTTGACCGAAAGCTCCGTGTATTCAACTTTGTCGCACGTCGAATGCAGCAGCGATGTGAAATCGCGTGGATATTCAAACTTATTTAATTTAATAATAAATTACAAGTGTGGGGATATGCAAAAATATGCATTTAGTATGTATGTTGTCGCACATTACAAATTGTTATTAAAATAAAATTTGTCGAATCTTATTAACCAATAAACCGATTTCGTATGTGAATGAGTAACAATCCATTCATTCTCATTTAAAGTCCATCCTAAAAATATGCGACTTTGCTTTCCCTTCGATTTTTTCTAAATTTATTCATTACAGAGAAAATTTTACAAAGAAACTTTTCTTTCTTTTCCCGACATCTACCCGCATACCAAGTTTGATGTATCTTCAGTGAAACACCCAGTATAGGGTGTTCCATATAAAAATCAAAGTTCTTGCTTATATTTCAAACATTGAGCACTCTCGAAAAAGCTAATTTGGAGTAATGAATTCTGCATGAAAAAGTGCCTTAAAGAAGTTGTTACAGAAAACAAAACTTTTCATAACCAAAAAAGCTATAAAGGTTTTTACAAATCGTAGAATTTTGAAAACGTCCCGTAGCTCTTAAGCCGTACAAGATATCGAAATGCGGTCTTCACCATTAATTTTGTCTTAAAAATCGAGCTTGTAGAGCCGAGGTCAGTTTTTGGTCTAACTTTCTAACAATTGGTGGTTCCTATTAAAAGTGTCGAATTTGGCCACCCTGTACAGTGGCAGCATTACATATTTCATTTTCATTTTGTGGTCGTTAAAATCTCATTTCAATTCTTTTAGTTTGTTTTTAAGTTAAAAAAAATTCTTGTCGGGTGAAAATTGTATATTAAATTACTTTAACGAGCACTTAAAATTGGTACTGTCGCTCTACGTTTCACTTTCGTCAGGAGTGAAAATAAATAAACAAAGTTGTCGAGTAAGCAAGGTTGTCACCTAAATAAAGTTGTCAAGGGAAACTAAAACTGTAAAAGATCTTTTTTATTTTTATTTTTGGCTTTTTGTTTTGTTTTAATGAATATTAAAATTTGTTGAAATAAGTAAGAAACACTAAAAAATAACAAGAGTGCATGTGTCGTTATTACCAACTGTTACCACCGAAACTGTTACCAAGGTAGATTAGTTCAGTTGTTCTGTCATATACAAAAAAATAATCAAAGCTTGTCCAACATTCGTTAGAAAATAAACATAATTTTGATTTCGAAAATATAAATAACTTATCAGCAAATAATGTTAAACATAAGCAATTATCATCATTTAACTGGTCGCTGTGACCCCAACTGTCATGGCAAAAGCTAATACCTTAAATCTTAGTTGGAGACGCTGTTCCCGAATGTATTTGCCGTCCTATGGTTTACTATTATACTTCGTTAGTTTTTGCTAAAGGCATAAACAAAACACGATCGATTGTTTAACAAATGCAAAAAACAAATGGTCGACCATTTGAATATGTATAAGAAAACCTTTCATCTTCACTTTTGTGTTAAAGATAAATTGAAAGCGATAATAAAAGACGTTCGATTTTTAATCGAATTTCGACTTTTTTCTTCATAAAAATCGAAAGTACAGTCATATACAGTTAACTGCCATACAAATTTACATGTGTTTATATCGAGTTTTCTAATTGAACAGCACCTGCTAACTTGGCAATAGTGCCTCGAACAATAAATTATTTTAACAGACACTTAAAATTGGCACTATCGCTCTACGTTTTACTATTGATTGAAAGCTTCGTCAGGAGTGAAAATAAATAAACAAAATTGTCAAGGGAAACTAAAACAGTAAAACGATAATTTTTTTTTTGTTTTAATATTAAAATTGACAGATCTAGATTCTGTTTAACGAATCTAGAAAACAACAAAATATGTCATTTAAATTAGCAAAATCCGTACGTTTATTAACTAATGTTTTCGAACCCGATCGGTTTCGTCAGTGCAAACTACAAAAAATAATGTAACAATTACAAATTTGCTTGAATGAATTAATGAAAGAAAAGCGAAAGAATAAACTTACGTACACAAAATGAGTCACACTCCTGCTGAGAAAGGTAGAGAGACTGAAATTAGGAATCAAAATTATTTATTCTTATCACTCACGTTTATCGGTGGTGGAATGATTATTAAATCATTATTTACTGATAAGGGAAATGCAACTGTGATTATGATTAAACTAGATTACACAAACAAAATTAACATTTTACTACAAAACGAACTCACATACAAAATTGTAAATAAAGATCACACACATAACATACAAACAAAATTAAATAAACTTATCAAAGAATGGCAAAACACAAATGTTATTGACATTGCTACGTCGAAGGGATTACTTTGCACATCTCCAGGGCTGTCTGTATGCCAAGGCTGTCTGTATGCCCTTATGAACGAAAATTCATAAAACTGGCATACCGCTTAGACCTACAGTATCATACAAAGAAAATCTACTAAATATGTACTAAAAGAAAATCAATATCTTCCCAATTTAGTTAATTCTGTTATCAATAGTAGACTGGTTAAATTAAAAAACAATCGGTTTGAGACCCTAGACGCTAATGAAAATACTAATTAATCAAATAAAAAGTTTCTTTCTTTTCCTTACATTCCCAACACATTCGAATTTCTAAAAAGAAAATTGAACAAATTTGACATAACCCTTACAGGAAAATCAACCAATAATAACAAAAAAATATTTTTCAATAAACTAAAAGATAAAATAAACACTAACAATAAACCTAATGTCATATATAAAGTAGATTATCTTGATTGTAATAGTGTCTATATAGGACAAACCAAAAATTATGTTAAAACCAGAATGTACAATCATAATTACAACATTAAAAACAATAACCCCGAATTCTCCATGTTAGCTAATCATTCTTTAAATAATTTATATACTTTTAACTTTGATAATGTCAGTATTTTAAAACTAGAAACTAATTTTCAAAAAAGAAACACCCTGGAAATGTGCTTTATTGTCAACAACCCTGATTCCGTAAATAAAAGGATGGATTATAACAATTTAAATACGTATCATCCCATTATAAAGCTTCTCCTTCCACCGACTGATAAGAATAAATCATTTTGATTTCTAAATTCAGTTTCTCTACCTTTCTCGGCAGGAGTGTGACTCATTTTGTGTATGTAGGTTTATTCTTTCGCTTTTCTTTCATCAATTAGGTTTTCAAGCAAATTTGTAATTGTTACATTGTTTTTTGTAGTTTACACTGACCAAGCCGATCGGGTTCGAAAACGTTAATTAATAAACGTACGGATTTTGCTAATTTAAATGACATATTTTGTTGTTTTCTAGATTCGTTAAACATGATCTAGATCTGCCAATTTTAATATTAAAACAAAAAAAATTATCGTTTTACTGTTTTAGTTTCCCTTGACAATTTTGTTTATTTATTTTCACTCCTGACGAAGCTATCAATTGATAGTAAAACGTAGAGCTATAGTGCCAATTTTAAGTGTCTGTTAAAATAATTTATTGTTCGAGGCACTATTGCCAATTTAGCAGGCGCTGTTTAATTAGAAAACTCGATATAAACACCTGTAAATTTCTATGGCAGTTAACTGTATGTGACTGTATTTTTGATTTTTATGAAGAAAAAAGTTGAAATTCGATTAAAAATCGAACGTCTTTTATCATCGCTTTCAATTTATCTTTAACACAAAAGTGAAGATGAAAGGTTTTCTTATACAGATTCAAATGGTTGATCATTTGTTTTTTGCATTTGTTAAACAATCGATCGTCTCCAACTGTGATTTAAGGTATTAGCTTTTGCCATGACAGTTGAGGTCAAAACAACCAGTTAAATGATGATAATTGCTTATGTTTAACATTATTTGCCAATAACTACATACATACAGACTGAATTGTAAACGAACTGCTTGATGAGTAATTTTTACAGTTGCAGTAATAGGAAAAAAAAGATGCGAGTATATCGTTTTACAAATAAGGATTATGCTTGTAAATCAAAAGGCGTAAATCAAAAATTAACAAAAACAATTTTTGAAGGGTGTTTCATTTTTATGTCCTGTACAGGGTGGGCCAAATTTGACACTTTTAATAGGAAACTCCTATTTTTGGCGAGTTAGACAAAAACTGACCTCGGTCCCTGGAGCTCGATTTTTAAGACAAAATTAATGGTGACGACCGCGTTTCGATATCTTGTACCGTTTAGGAGCCACAGGGTGTTTTTCAAAATTCTACGATTTTTAAAAATCTTCATAAAATTTTTGTTTATGAAAATTTTTGATTTCTGTAAAGACTTCTTTAAGGCACTATTTCATGCAGAATTCATTGCTCTAAGTTATTTTTTTCCAAAGTACTCAATATTTGAGATATTAGCTAGAACTTTGATTTTTTATATGGAACAATCTATATATTTTTACATTTCTGAAAAGAGCACAAAATTCTATTTACAAAAACATAAAACACTTGATATTTTATTCAAAATATTTTTGAATTGTAGAGTTTTCATGTTTCAATTAAAATTTTGATGGTTATTGCAGCATTCAAGTAGGCTGTGGATGATGATAGCTAAATACTTTTTGAATATTCAATAAGCCATAAAAAATATTACTTTATTTTTAATAAATATAACAAAGTTATAACGAATAAATACTAATGTAATCGAAATTGCGCAAAAATTACATAAAGTATCAAATTGTCAGCCATTTTGTACTAAACATAAACGATTTCGTTTTGTTATGGTTTGAGCTAACATCACCAATTCAAGGACCGGTAGTGATGCATTTTTCTTATTCAATAAGGTCAGAATCTTTGTTTCTTTAAAATTCGTATTGCAGAAGTTCTTGCTAAGATGTTTGCTCACTGGCGTCGATAATTTTCAATTTCTCCCAAAACTATGATCCCCTCTAATTCTTTATTTCCGTTTTGAGATTCATAATTTTTAGCTTTTATCAGTTTAAATGACTAAAAATGTATTAAATTGTTTTTAACTCTCAAGAATATAACTTTGAAGGATTGTCATCTTTCAGGATACCACTGATGTTAAAGATTAATCGCTGTTTCTGAATTTTCGCCAATTTCTATAAAACACTTTAACATTTAATATTAGTAAAGAAGACAGTGGTTTAAAAATAACAAATCAAAAAAGTAAATTTAAATCAAAAAAGTTTATATCCTTAAATATAAATCAAAATAGATTGTATCCGTAGAACGTATTTCGGCAGCTACGCTGTCATCTTCAGTACACACATACACTTACAGGTTAAAGACACTTCATGAAGTCTTGACTTGGTATAAATATTATAACATGTCGTATTTCTCGTAGTTTTCGTACAAATTTGATTATCTCCCGAAGTCTATTTTATAGAGATAGAAAAATTCAAGAGAAATGCAAGTACTGTAAGAGATTGTGTCAAATTTTGACAGCGGCCTACCAGGAAGTAACAAAAACTTAAATCGCTTAGTTATCGTCATCCATAGCCTACTTCAGTACTGTAAAAACAATTAAATTTTTTATTAAAACTTTGAAACTCTATATTTCACAAACTGTTTGAATAAAATATCAAGTGTTTTATATTTATATGAATGAAATTTTATACTCCTTTCAAAAACTTAAAAATATATGGGGTGTTCCATATAAAAAATCAAAGTTCTTGCTAATATATCAAATATTGAGCAGTTTAGAAAAACATAATTTGGAGTAATGAATTCTGCATGAAAAAGTGCCTTAAAGAAGTTTTTACAGAAATCAAAAATTTTCATAAACAAAAAAGTTATGAAGGTTTTTAGAAATCGGAGAATTTTGAGAAACGCCCTGTAGCTCCTTAGCGGTACAAGATATCGAAATGCGGTTTTCACCATTAACTTTGTCTTAAAAATCGAGCTCCAGGCACCGAGGTCAGTTTTCGTCTAACTCTTCTAAAAATAGGAGTTTCCTATTAAAAGTGTCGAATTTGGCCCACCTGTACAAAAAACTGCAATTTAACAAGTAAATGGAGTAATATTTAAATAAACATTCCGTGTATTGTAAATTATTGATAATAAGTTTAATAAAATTAGTTTGTTTATAATAAAAACCTACATTTGCACTGCGAGTTGACCTCAATTGTCATGGTACCCACTTGTCACAGTTTTGAAACATCTTACAGCCGTTCTATGATGTACTACCGAGTGACTTTTAATGATTGAAAATTATTTTATTAAATTGGCAACACTTTTCAATGTTTATGTTGGTGTACTGGATTTTCAAATTCAAAATTTAAATTAGTCACTAAATTGTCAAATTGTCAAGTGTCAAACAAGAAAACTAAATAAATCAGATTTTTAAATTTATTATCAAAATGGTTTTGAGCACAGAACAAAATACATTTTTAGTAATGGCTTATTTTCGAAGCGGAGTGCAAAATGACAATGGTAATTGGATTTATTCACAGCAGCAGGCCTATGACGAATTTATTGAAATATACCCTGAACAACAAATTGAGTTTCGTCTTTTTTCACAACATTGTGCAAGAATAATTGAACGTTTCTTGCAAACCGGTAATGTAGGAAAAGGAAAATCCACTGGTCACCCCACTATAATAACACCCGATGTTGTACAAAATGTTAATGATATTGTACAACAGAATCCTCATGTTTCCGTACGTCGCGCGTCTCAACAAATAGGTATGGATTAGCAATAAATTTGGTTCTTTTAAGCTTTTCTATTTCAATTTCCTGTATTTAGGAGTTTCTTATGAATGTACTCGGAAGATCTTGAAAAAACACCTTCGTTTCCGACCGTACAAATTTTCGATGGTTCAACAACTTCACCCACCCGATTTTCTTCAACGCATTCAGTTTTGTCAGTGGTACAACAATAACTTGCTAAATAATATTGACCAACAGGATATTACTTTCTTCTCCGATGAAGCCTGGTTTCATCTCTCTGGGTTCATCAATTCACAAAATTACAGGACTTAGTCAGAACATAATCCTCATAATTTGATTGAAGTGCCTTTACACCCACTTAAAATTGGTGTTTGGGTGGCAATGTCTCGGAGAAGAATTGTTGAACCAATATTCTTCCGGGAAACAATTAATGCCCGCAGATATCAGAGACTTATATTGGAACCATTTATAAACCAATTAGATGATATTGAATTAGCAAATGGCTTCTTTCAACAAGATTCCGCCACTGCCCACACAGCACGAACCACAATAAATTATTTAGAGGAGTTTTTCCCAGGGCGTTTAATTAGTGCTGGTTTGTGGCCTAGTAGATCACCCGATTTGACAACACTGGATTTCTTTTTATTTCCGCATTTAAAAAATGTGGTGTTCCGTAATCATCTTAACAATTTGGAAGAATTACAGCACGCAATTGAACAAGCAATTGTAAATATCAGACCTGAAACGTTGATTAATGTATTCAATAATTTATCACAAAGGATTCAGTGCTGCTTACGTGAAGGAGGCCAACATTTTGAACATTTGCTGTAATCCATTACCGAACTTCTTATTTCCTTATTTAAATAATGTGGTGTTCAGAACATGTATTAAACAATTTGGAAGAATTGCAGCAGGGAATTGCAAATATGGGACCACCTGAAACTTTAATAATGCCTTCAATAACTTATCTCAAAGGATTCAGTGCTGCTTACGCAAAGGGAGCCAATATTTTTAGTTCCTGAATAATAATAATCTGTTACAACATTCTTCGTCATTACTGTAAACATCAATTTTAACCTATAACCAGAGATAACTACACAACCACGCAAAATTAACGAACTTAACAAATACTGCCAATTCCTCAGTGTTCCCAACATACTATATTTGCCTCAATCATTAAAAGTCACTCGGTATTATAGTTTGTTGGCAAGAACCATCAATATTAAAATGAAACAAATTAATCCTAGTTTTCCTTTGTAATTTCAACATAACTCTAGTTTTCGTTTGTTTTATCAATTTTAACGGTCTTTTAATACTAAGGCCAGTGTTGCCAATCCTTGCCTGCTTAAGTGGAATATTGAAATATTTATTATATTCGTCAAAGTAAAAATACAGTTCGATTTTTACTTTTTCTTTTGTTTATGGTGAATTATTGTTTGCTTCTAGTGACATTTCGGCGATTATTTAAGCTAAATGTTCAGACTTTTTGCAGAAGCCTATTGGCAACACTGCTAGGAGGAGCAATAGTTGCAGGAACATGTAAGACGTAGCATTTTTAACTTACACTAGAGCACTCTCAGAGTATTGTTATCTTATTTTAATCTTATGTAATAATAACGGATGGAGATATTTTGAAAGTGTTCAAGAGCAGTTGGTCGAAACCGCTATGTGCACAGACGCTATGTGTTACTTGGCAGACTTATTTTCAAATTTAAATTGAAAAGTTGTACGAAATTGCACGTCGAGCATCCAATAAAATTCAGAGTTTTTGGCGTGTAAAGTTTAAAGACAAGTCATAAATTATTTAAATATGACAGTCAACAGGAATAATCATAAGATTTAAGAAAATGGATAGTAATAATTTGCTTTCAATTTTGTTTTTTTTATAAAACAATATTGCTTATTTTGATAAAATTTTTCATATCTTCTCAAAATTTATAAACTTTTAGTTACAAATGCGTTAAGTTTATTGGCAACATTGAAAACGAAAACACTCGGCGTCGTTTCTTAACCTCGTTGTTTGACGTTTCAATGTATACGCTCACTAAAACTTCTTTATGTGTTTTATTTAATTAACTTAAGTTAAAATAAAGTATCAACAAACAAAATGGCTCTGAGAACATTTGGTGACAAACCAATAAGTTTTCAATTGGAGGAAAATGGTGAATATTACTGCGTTGGTTCGGAGGTTAGTTTTATAATTTATACAATTTGAAGTCCTCAACGAGTTTGAGTTGTAGGTCGGTAATTACTTACGCCTCTTTAGGGGCTCGTTATACAAGCGTTACCCTGGCATGTACAGGAGATCGATTACCAACGAAGAGCGTAAACGTTTGATAGACTTGGGTTTGAGTCAGCACGTGTTGGCAAGCAGCGTGTCCTTGCTTCGAGCATCTGAAGTTGAGGACATCATTGAAGGAAATGACGAAAAGTAAATCAGAGAACACTTGTTAATTAAGCCTGAACATAATGTCAAGTTTTAGATATAAGGCAGTATCAGTGCATACCTCTGATCCGCCTCTTCCTCGGGAAGGTAAAACAAAAAAGTCCATGCAATGGGTGCCTTCTCTGCCTAATTCGAGTCACCTTGATGCTGTTCCGCAGGCTACACCAATCAACAGAAACAGGGTGGCTAATAAAAAGGCAATTTTTGAGTATAACATTGTAGTAGCATGGGCAGAATTGAGCTTTCTTCTTTAGGTGAGAACATTTCCCTTGTGCTTTGATGATACGGACCCGCAAATAAATACAGAAAACGCTGCCCAGTTAGAAGTTTTGGTGCCGATTCGTCTTGACATGGAAATTGAAGGGCAAAAGTTGAGGGACACATTCACATGGAATAAAAATGGTAATTGAAATGAAACATTCACAATCAGACCTTGAATGATGGTTTTGTAGAGAGCTTGATTGCACCAGAGCAATTTGCAGAAGTCTTGTGTGACGATTTGGATTTAAATCCACTGACATTTGTGCCTGCAATCGCACAGGCCATTCGTCAGCAGCTGGATGCTTTTCCTGCTGAACCGCCGGGCATTATTGAAGAGTCTTGTGATCAGAGAGTTATTATAAAATTGAATATTCATGTTGGAAATACATCACTTGTTGATCAGGTAGTACAAAATAAATAAAGTTGTTTAAGAAGAACAAAAAAGTGTGGATAAACTTTGGTTTAAAAAAAGAAACCTACCAAGCAGTTTAGAAATTTAGAATTAAATATTTTCTTTTTAAGGTTGAATGGGATATGTCTGAGAAAGATAACAATCCAGAGTCTTTCGCTATTAAATTGTGCTCAGAGTTGGGTCTGGGTGGTGAATTTGTAACAGCAATTGCATATTCAATAAGGGGGCAACTGTCTTGGCATCAGAGAACGTATGCTTTCAGTGAGGCCCCACTGCCGACTGTGGAGGTGCCGTTTCGGCCTCCCAGTGAGGCCGATCAGTGGGCACCTTTCTTAGAGACGCTCACTGACGCCGAAATGGAGAAAAAGATAAGAGATCAGGATCGTAATACACGTAGAATCAGACGACTTGCTAACACAACGCCGGGATGGTAAATTAATTTTTTTGCACTTTATATGTATGTGTGTGTTCTTATGTTGGGGTTTTGTCTTTTGTTGTTGCTCAAAGAATAAAATGCGTTCTTTTTTAGGGTGAATACACGTCCGTTGTAATGCTGGGGGCTGGTTTAGGTAAACAATGTACTGTCAGTTTAATGTATTAAGCTTATTAGCGCAACGTAACTTGTACTTCTAGGATGCAAATGTTCTTTTATAATTTAATTTATAATAGATTACAAAAGGTGTAATTTTGTAGTTTTATTAAAATCGAATATAACTTTGCTGTGCTACACATTTAATTTTGCCACGTCTTTTGCTTTATTCGTGATGAAATATTATGAAGTAATTTATTGCTGTAAGGTAATTTAGTATTTGTTGTCTTCTAGGATCTCTTAGGATATTGTAATCGCTATTGGTTCAATAAAATAGATAATTAACATTGCAATTGTTTAACAAATAAAAAAAAGATTAATATTGAAATTGTTAACCAGCTCAACGTTTATTAAACAAATCAATATACAACACGTTTTACAAAAGAATATATATTATACAAAACTTTATACATTTTACACAATTAAAAAGAGATAAAACAATGACTACACTTACTTAAGATAGATGCAGAACAGAATGCATTTAATTTTCTTTGGACGAAAACCATCAGTCTTCGAAATTAAGTACATTCGCTTTTGACCTTGGCACAAATTATGTACATACGAAAAGTAAAATAATATAAAAGAAAATCTCGAATTGTTTAATGGCCCTGTAATTAAGCTGCGCAGATTTATTGCGAGATATAATACTATTTTTATTGCAAATTCAATTGGGTGGGTTGAAGTAGGTGTGAAGCAAAATGTCTGTTTTAATTAAGTTAGCAAAGGACCAGTAAGAAGCTAAAAGATTTTAATTTTAGTTTGTAAGCAAATTGCTATATACAAGTTAGATTGATGAAGTGCTGAATTTAGGTGGGCCAATTTCATTTCATACTTTCAGATGTTTCATGTGGTGTTTGGAAGTGCATCAACCAAACTGGTCATTTGTTATCATACCATGCAATTTTGCTTCTTGTTTTTTTTTTCATAATACTACACAGGCTTGAGTAAATTCAGTCGATGTTATTAGAACAATCCACAAAGCCTTGTTGTATAACATTTACATCTTCAATTTGACTGAATTATAAATGAGACGCCCAAAAATTAATACGACTTGCAAGGCTATCTCATCGCAGTCGCATTTCTCTTTGCTGTTGGCTTAATCGCATTCACTTACTTTTCTCTTTACCGCTGGCAAAGGTGAGATTTCTTTTTTGGTTCTGAAGTAGGAATTAAGTCTTGAGGCTCCATATTCCTGCGGAATAACAAAGTTTAACAAATTTTTACATATCAATATGAAAAATAATTACCCAATAACCAAAGGGAATTTTGGACGTTTCGGCATTCACGATACTCCAGAGCGCCCAGAAGAAGTGCGACGCGAGCGAAAACACCTGCACTTCTTTGAGTATTCGCCTCGGATTCTCTGTAGACCCTGTTTCATTTAAGTACGTCTGAATGAACGTCAGTCTCTGTGCTTCCGTGGGATAAGCTTCTAAAGTTTCGGTGTAATAGGGATACTCTGAGGATGTGTAATCGTATGTCCACTCTATGAAGTGATTCGCCAGATCGAATGAGCGGTAGTTGTATGAGCAATATTCGAAATCTGAAATCGGCGCAATTAAAGAACTGAAGGAAAAACTGATTTGGAGATAATTTACCAATGAGAACTAATTTGGGTCCGTTCTCGTTATTGTCGTTCTCATCCTGGCAGATGAGAATGTTTCCCTCTTGCATGTCGTTGTGGCAGAAGGCAACGGGACACTTTTCCTCTTCCAGCCTTTGCCTTAGCCAAGCTGCCTCCTCATTTAAGTTAACGTGCAGTAATGTCCTGGCATGCTCGGGCACGCGTTCGCTTAATCTGCTGCACGATTTTAACCAGCGCTCGATGGTGTCCCATAGCCAGCCTGGCTCTTTATGCAAAGGGACCTAAAATTGATTAATTTTTTGTTTAGTGAAGAAGAACGCGAAGTGTGAAATTTGTATATTAAAGATACTTGATTTTTGCCAGTTTCGGGAATTAATCAATTTAATTCCAAATAAGAACAAAATCTTTTGTCTCTGTTGTAGACCAATTAACTCATTGATTCCATTAATAACTGAGATTTATTTATTTTCATTGAAATAATATAATATATGACGTTCTTTACGTTTGAAATGCTTTCAATCTAGCACCGAATAGGAAATTCGAGAAATTTCGGGAAATCTGCAGGCAATTCTAGTCACCTCATTCTCCATGTTATTTGGGTGGCTTATATATCAGGATGAAACATTTTAATGTTTTCTTTCTCAAGCTTCATGGATTGTTTGACATCTCGTTTATGTCTTTATCTACTCTTCGGCAACAAAGTAAACATCGTAAGCTACATTGAAGAGAGAAGAACGAAGAGTAAAAATAAGCTAAACAAAGGAAACAGAAGTATATATTCAAATTTCGAAATTATCTATTGTGAGTTTCTAAAATTGGCCATGGAAAACAAGAGTTATGTTTGCAACATGCAACATTCTATTGTAACTGAAGCTTAACTGAATTTTTAAAATAAACAGGACACCAACAGTAGTGATGGCAGTTAATGAATTTTCAAGCTTGCTACTTTTGTTTTCAAGCCAAGCCTTATGTAATTACTTTTTGAACACATGGTAGAAATACCAAGATGAAACTCAGAATTATGGATTATGAACAAGAGGAAAACAACTAGAAAGAAAGAATCTGAGACGAATTTATAGAGGAAAAAGAGTGGAAGTTGGATAGACAAAGGGTTAATGGATCTACACCAAGAACCCTCAATTTCGGCAGTAAAAGGATCACAAGGAATACGTTGGTACTTTTATCTATTTCTCCTCTTTCGTCTTTCAGTATACATATTTCATATTCCACAATTTCCTAGGTGTTTACATATTGCCAATCTTATGTTTTTCATGATCTTGGTTTACTCTCGTTATTTTCTTGCTTTCATAAACTCCCTAGTTCAAATATCGTTTAACTGTTGTTTCTATTGATATAGCGTTTTTCTAAATACTTAATTTTTAATTTTATCATTTCTTGTTTCCTCTTCAGCTATCGTCGGCTTAGCACAGTTATGTAATTGTTACTGTTTCCTTCTTCCAGTTGCCGGCTTCTTTTTAATTTTGCATCTCATCATTTAATATAAACGTTATAGTATTTATACTTAACAAAATACATATAACACGTTTGTTTCAGGCCTAATTTATTTTTGAATGTGATTGTATCTACATTTTTATCTTTGCTTTTTTTATTAATTTTAGTCTTGTTTCTCTTTTTCTCTATTTATTCTCTTGAGATCCCACATCTTGGAAGCACACTTACATATTTCTTTGCCTGTTCTCTAATTATCTTTGGTTTCTTTATTTTTCTCAATATGTTCTTAGCTATTGGATGTAAAATAGTACGCAAGATGTTAAGGCCGTTTTGAGATTACGCTATTTGTGTAGATAAGGTTTGGAGATAGAACAAGTTCTATTTTTCTAAACAGTTTTTAATTCATTTTAAATTTTGATACAATTTAATCGTTTAAGAAATGGAACCAAAAACAAAAAATTTGAAAGTTTTCTAAATGAGAGTGTAAACCAATGTAATATTACAAACTTGAAATCTAAGTTGATCTTCTAAAAACATTTCGTCTTCTATGGCCTACTCTTATCAGACATTTATTTTTGAATATTTCTTCTGGAGACTTGTGTATTTCTTATCAGATACATTTTTTGACATGGTTATTTCTTTTGCAGTGTTACCGTTTTCCAGTAAATATATCGTTCGAAAAACCAAAATAGAGTCAAAGAAATAATTTGGATGAAAGTTACCCAAGCAAATATATTGTTAAATATTGACACGAGTATGTTAGTACCAACATGCAAGATCGATTTGGCAATCGTTATTAATTCGAGATCAACCAAAATTTAGATCCGAAAAAAATTGAAGCTCATTAAACACTGATTGTATTCAAGCAAATGAACTGGCAGAAAACAAGCTCGTATAATGAATAAAAATCCTACGATTTGCAGGGCTCTGGCAGACGACAGAAACAAACAATACATCGGGTCAGAAAGGTCCGCAACCGGTAGTGTTTGTTCCACCCACCGCAATGACGCTAAAACATTAACAATACACCCCATATGTGTGAGATGATAAAAATTTGGTGTTAGCCCATGTTATTACTTAAAGCACCTGACTCCACTTTCCCAGTGCTTCGCCTTCTCAATTTAAAATCCAGACCATCAAGTAAAGGCACACGTTAAGATTCTCTAATCCGGAAACAAAGCAAATTTGTAGACAAATTAAAAAAGAGTTTACACAACTTCCGGGTCTGAAATAAAGCGTACAATACATAAACACTGATATAGAAATACCCGTTTACTAATTAATTATATCAACTATTAAAATAATTCATTTTATCGCGTGCCTCATGTCAAGGTCTGGCTTTATCTTCTCTTGTGTACTTTGACATGAATCTTATCATTAAATTGTAGTTAATTTGTAACAAAATCCGAATGAAATTGAAGCACTACAAAAGCAGTTGGTGTCTTACATATAATAATTATTATTGTCAGGTGTGAATTGATCATTTCTTCGTCGCAATACTAAACTTCACCAGTTAATAATGTCACAGTTATTTCATTTCCTTTAGTCTAAATTATGTAAAACATGATAAAAATCGAGTTTTTTTTTAACGTAAACGTTCATATGTTACTTATTACGAGGACGTGAAACCAAAGCACTTCACTCGAGCTTTAGTTAATTGATTGCGACTTTAATTTTCCCATTACATTTTTAAAAGTCCAAAAAGCAAGCCTACTTTGTGTATATAATTTGGGGATGATTTTGAAGATTTGGTTCTTGATTATAAGCGATTAGAAGATGATGAAAATGATTGTCCAAGAAAATTGCTAGTAATCAAAACCGGCCCTGTATATTATACATCAGATTGTATCTTCATATCAAAGACGCACTCTGCAACTTACATTATTTACATTAATTAATTAAGGGCCGACTTTGGTCTGCTTTTCATTGATTGGTTATCTTAAGCCAGTTTATACCCCGTCAACATGATGACGAGGCAGTTGAAGCAAACATTTCATTTCGCTATTTCTAGTTGTTGACGTGCTTTAAGATGTCCTTTCATTTTTGAAATTAATTATTGTTAAGATACTATGAAGAAAATGATTGTAAAGGTTGATTTCCACTGAGACAACATTTGACATATAAGTAATAAGCCAGTCTAGGTATATGTGGCAAATGTCTATTAAGTCAAACCTAATTATAATAAACTTCAAATAAACTACATTTTTAACTTTGGTTATCTTAAACTTTTGGTTAGTTTTGTTGACAATCGTGAAATATACTTAGAAATCATAATTTCAATTATACATTAAAGAGCTCTTACTGCTGCAGCTATGTTATTGAACTAAAAATATAATTTCCACTATTTCTGCTTCAATGAAAAAGTGAAACTTCAATAATTCCATTTGCTTATGATAAGTTGTCTCGATGGAATTCCGCCTTTAAACTGTGTAAATTATAACAGCAGAAGCAACTAAATGAAAAGTTAAAATGATGAAATATTTATTAATTAAATTCTTCTAATTACGGAAATATTTTAAAATAACAAAAAAATTAAAAACAAATTAATTTCGTTACCTATTTTAAAATGTAATTTATAGGTAAACAACTAATAATAAACTAAATTCATTGCCAAATTTTAGTTTAATAATATGCGTATTAATTCGGGGTCTATTTATGGAAAGAATGCAGAAAAATTAGAATTTTCCCAAGGATTTTGTAAAATGTTAAAGGATGACCTACGAATGAAACGAAACAGCTTACAACGACGGTATTTGTTATTAATAAAGTTAGCAGGTGATTGAGGTGAAATCGTTCAGAATCACTTTAAACGATTTGCATTTAATTAAACTGTGAATTGGCGGAATATACATGATTACGTTATCGTGAACGCCTTTGTTACTCGATCGAACTGGTTCTGCTTTCTGTTTATTTACACAAACATACCCAGATAGTACATACCCGACTTCTTCAATAAAGGATACGTCTGTAAATAAACTATTTTCGCAGCAGTTGATTTACCCAATTTATAAAAGGGTATAAACAACATTCCTTTAATGATACTCTGAACTGAACACATTTTTGTTTCAGAATCCAAAATATTTTTGCTATTTTGGTATGTGTTTTGGTCAATAAGTGCGTCTTTTCTACACGTAAAAGAATACGCAAATGTTCATGTTCTACTGACTAACATGGGCTAACATGTAAATAGAAAAAAGAAAAAATAAAACGAAATACCAATTTTCCTGTAATAAAAATGAAATGTCAAGTCGAAAAGGTGTGTATGTATTAAAAATGTGTTACCTCCATGCTGTGGATTGCCGCCATTTTTTGGGCAATCAACATCGACAATGTGTCGTCTGATAACTCTCTGGTTAAGAGCGGCCTGGCGTTGATGTACTGTTCGATCCTTCCTCCGGGAAAAACACCATACAATTTTGGTCCAAGCCCACGTTCCGATAATAACGTGAAGATCACACTCTCGGTTATGATTGATTCTAACTGCCTTTCACCGTGGGTCTGTCCGTACACCCGGATAAGAACTTGCGACGGTTCATTATCATTTTTCTTTTCATTAGTGAACGTTTCTGGCAAGGATATATAATACAAAAGATTTGATAATCCACCACTGAAACAAAATAAAGAAAACTATAAACAACACAACAACAACCTTTTTATTATTAAAAATAAGGGTATGGCTCTTTGAACTTTATCCATTTTGTAGAAAATAAATTTCCATTTGATACAAGCAAAGAAGATGTGTTGGTAGACTTTCGGTTAAATAATGTTGTTTTTTTAATCCGCACAATAATTTGTGTAGAAATGTAATTAAAAAGTCAGAGTTCATTCATAATTTGCTTAACAAATTAGGCTGGAATTTTCCACTCGTCATTGAAGTAGCAAGCAATCTTTGACGGTCATGTCATGATATATCCATGCGTGTCATAAAAATGTTTTAATCTGCTTTCAAAGCATGGCTTACATAGAGGTTACGTAAAACGTTACGAATAAGCACGATAAATACAACCAGACAAAGTATACATGCAAGGTCTAAAATTATCTAAAGAACACAGTGAATAATAAATCAGTTTAGAAGCAATGGTAAATACATACTACAAATTATATTTGCTGTCTGTTTGAGATAGTATAATAATAGAGGAGTTATTGTACGTTTTAGTTCTTTACCAGAATGAGATAGCACGATTTGATTTAAAATTTGTAATCGGCGCATTCACATACAAACTATACATTTTGATACTTACTGTTAAGCACTTAATTCATTGTTTTGCGTTGTATTTTTGTTGTTTTTAAATTTAGCATTAGAATGCAGCTTATACAGGTTGGTTATGCTAAAGTGAAGAACAAGAATGTTCAGAATCAAGTTTAAGTAAATCTAAGTATTTTAATTATTATTTATCAATTACAAACCTATTTCTTTCTTGTTTTGCTCGGATATGGTTACGAGGACGTTACGTTACACACAAATGACAAACTAGACGATTAAGATTGATAGTAGTGTGTTCAAAACGGTTATTTTTATTTATGAAAGAGAGGGATGTGTGTTTTTCAAATCAATTTTTTGAAAGGGTACCCTAGCTATGTAGCTACCAAATTATGAAACGAGAAGTTCACGATGAGCTTCATTCAACAGTTCAGAAATCATCAAGAAGTGAACAATTTTGATTCCTGTTTAGTATCTTAATCTTGAGAACAAAACAAAAAAACATGTGTCGCTTTTAGTATTTTACTGAAATTTAGTAGAATACTTTGAAATCACCCTGTATGGAATTTAGTAGAATACAGTTCTTGTAAACAAGCAACCGACTTTCGTCATTAATGACGTCAAATCAGTACCAACTGAACTCAAGATGTTACGTACAATGTATTCGTTGAAATTCAGTAACATTTTGTTACTACAAGTTTTTGAAAATGACAGTGTTGCCGCTTCAATTATAACTAATGTCAGACGTGTTTACTGTGAAGTGTGCGTAAGAGGTTATTCGAAGTTCGTTGGTGCATTTTTGATATTTTTCTTTATAACTTCTGAAGAATTGTAATTCCAAATTGTTCTTCTTAAAACAAACAGTTGCTTGATATATTTTCATTACGAAAATGCCTAAAGCGCTAGGTAGCCAGGCAAAGGAGCTGGTCGCTTCTTTAATTCATTATTTTGAGGCATGCGGATAGCGGATGTGTATTGGTACCTTTAACTGCTGTACGAGAGGTATTTATAAACGCTAGTACAAAATAGTTATTCGTAAAGTTTGTTTGATTGCAGCGTGTGGCAGCAGCATTAAATTTGAATTTGAGTACTGTAACTTCTGTATGGCAGTCAGTTAAAAGCAACGAAAAGTTAATCTCCCCAAAACGTAAAGTGTCACGCAGTAAACCTGTTACTGGAGTCGATAATGCTGTGCAAGTTGAAATCAGAAATGCAATTTACCAAATGTATGAACGTCGTAAGTAAATTTGTTATGACCATTACACACGTATAATCTGTATGATTAATTGCAGATGAACATGTTACGCTTCAGTCAATTTGGGAAAAAGTAACTGAGGCAAAAATATTTTCTGGATGCCAAAAATCCTTGCACATTATTTTAAGAAAAATTGGTTTTAAGTGGAGTAAAGACAACCCCCGAAGAGGTTTGATGGAAGTACCACATGTTGTGCAACAGCGATTAACTTTTTTAAGAATGTACCACCAAGTTAAAGAAGAGCAGTTATATAATTTTGTGTTTTTGGATGAAACTTGGATATTCCAAAATGGTACGATAGCTCGTTCCTGGCAAGACAGTGATTTAAAGACCGTGAAAAGTACCAAGGTTGATGGAAAAAGGTTAGTTCTAAGAGTCTTTATTAAAATTTTTTATTTCTTAATTTAATCGTTAGGCCCATTTGACTGAAACACTTTCTATAATGCCAGTTACACAATTTTCGTTAATTTTATTAATTTTTGTATAAAATTTGTTACAAAATGACGACACAGGTTACCATAGTGAATATTTATTGGTTAATTCTGCACTTCTCTGTCAGTCTTTTGCAAATTTTATACAAAAATTATCACCGTGGCATACTTATTTCGTATATATATTTATATATATATAATGTAATAATTTTATTTCAGATACATTGTAGTACACGCAGGAAATAACAATGGCTTTATTCCTGGTGCTAAACTAGTATTTTCTTCTGCTACAAAAAATGCAGATTATCATGGAGAAATGAATCAGACATTATTTCTAAAGTGGTTTCGTAATTTATTAGGCCTTTTACAAGAGCCATCTGTTATTATCATGGACAATGCACCATATCACAACACTTTAGTTGCAAAAGTACCAAATAGTTCATCTACCAAGTATGAAATTCAGGATGGCTAAAGGCAAATAATGTGGAGTATGATCCAACTTCCTTGAAAAGAGAATTGTTATTAAAAGTTGCATTGTAATGAATGTCTTTTTATTTTTAATGTTTGTAATTTACATACTGTAATTGTAGGAATAAACCATCCAAGCAATATCTAGTTGATCAACTAGCAGAAGAAGCAGGTCATAAAATATTACGGTTACCTCCGTACCACTGCATTTTTAATGCAATAGAATTAATTTGGGGCATAAGTAAAAATTATTACAATCGACACATTGGCAGAAATGGAAAGTCTATGCAGGCTTGTCTGGATATGTGGGAAGAAGCTTTGAATTCTGTCAGTTCAGAACACTGGTCAAAATCAATTGCACACGTAGATAAAGAAATAGAAAAATGGTGGAGTCGTGAGAAAAGTTTCGATGCCGGAAATGTTGTGCCACTGATAATTAATCTTAATGATTCATCAGACAGTTCTGATTTATCTGACACAGAACCATAAATTAAAATTTCTAGAGTGTCCAACTTAAGTGTCAAATATCGAACTTACCATTTTTTCAAATTTCATTTGTATTCATTTATTCATACGATGGTTATATTAATTGTAAGTTACGAATTGTTACCATTCTATTTCTGAAGTTACATAACATTTAAGTAACATGTTCTTTGTAATTCAAATGATAAGTGTTTGATTAAAAGATGTTAATAAAGAAATATGAAAATTAAGTACGTATTACAAATAGAAGACGTACATAACCTATACACCGTCAACCTCCGGTCATATGTAAACACTTCAATACTTGGCAACGTTGTTGTAGTGTTACGTCATAAATATGAATGACGAAAGTCGGTTGCTTGTTTACAATAACTGTAATTTGAAATTACACTGTAATTTTAATTGCTTAATCCTGAACTTCTTTTTATTCACTCTTTTGGTATTTGAGTAATCTGATATTGAGGTGTAAAAGTTTTTTCCATACTTTAATCATCTTGTTTATTGCTTTTCGCTTCCTTGCTCTACGTCTTTCTTCCTCTTTCTTTCTTTTTCACTTTTTAATGCGTAAGTTTTCTTGATCATTCTATTTTTTCTTTGCGAGTGTGCTTCAGCATGTCGTTTAGATTTGTTCTTTAATTAGTTCCGCCTCTTATTCTCTGCTTTATAGTAATCTGTGAATTCTTACGTGAATGTTAAATGGTTTCAATCCTTTTTTGGTGACTTCTGCATCTTCGGTACTTCAGTTTCTGTTTTTATACATAATTGCTGTTTCATTAATTCAAAATTTCTTTGTTATTTAGAATTCCCGAAAGTTTCAATTTGTTAACGTGCTCTGTTTATCATGTCTGAGCTGTCGATGATTCAATTTTAGCATGATCTATCTACCTTCTAGATTATTTCAGTAAGTTTCGAGTCGAACGCTAGATGGTTCCAGACGTTTTTTTGGATTTCTACCTTATAAGTGAGGATTGATACGCTATCATATTATTCCGAAAGCGATACGTGTGAATCGAGCGATTAGCAGAACGTTTAAGTTATAGAAGTGTTATTTGTTAGATAAGTGTTGCAGATCGTTATTCTTATGATTTTATTGTGTTAAGCGATTGTAGACACTTTATTTTGCGAGTCCTAAACTCGTAACAATACGTTTTCAAATGTTTTTGATCTGGTCTCCTTTTTTCATATTTGTATATTGCAGTTGTTCACTAAGTAGGTAGATGTTCTTTTGTAAATTCATCACAGCATGTTCCAATATTTATCACATCAGTGTGACGTAAACGATTTCATTGGTTTCCATTTTATATGGGTTTTCTCCTTTACATGTTTTAGAGAGACTTACCTGATGTTATACAGGAAAGTAAATGACTCAAAGTACAGCCTTGCTCAAGTTACTAGTTTTTAATACTAATATTATTATTTGCTTTCTTATTTCACAGCCTTACTAGTTTTCTGTATTTTTTTGGTTTGCATTTTGTCAGTTTCTCATTCTCTTTTAGGAACCTGCATCTTGTACCTTGTCTAAGGCTTTTTTTTTAATATCTGTTATTACGTTTCCTATTTTTACAGTTTTCCTCAACATATATTTCAAATAAAAACTGTATCTGCTATCTGTCATATGTTTCTTTATATCTCACATATACGAATTGTCGCATTGAAACTTGAAAAGCTATACAGGCTGTGTTCGGAAGTGTATTTACATGTACTGAGTACACGATTGGACACTTTGTGTTAGCTCAAAATTTATTGTATAATTCGGATTAGGTTTCAGTCAACTTCTCAAAAACATCCTGTGTTATAAAACGTGTTCACTATTTCGCTGAGCGATGCCCAAGTTGGGTGTTGGATGTTCAAGTTAAAGCGAAACATAGGATATGTATTTCTCATTCTTTCTTGCTAAATATTTTTTTAGGCATATACAGGAAGATCGAAATTGATTGTCCTGATCCGACACTACCTTCTGTGAGCTTGATATCAATATTTATTTCATACATGAAGATTAGAAGAAATATAGTGGTGTGCTTAGAACATTCACGAAACTTACATTCAAACTTAACCTAATTAATTAAAAAATATTTTAAAACGTTTTAAAATAATTATTACGAAATTTCGTCGGACAAGAATCTATTCTAATTATTAATTAATAACGAACAAAATTTTGTTTAATCTGATTGCTGTTCAATTAAATAAGTCATTTTTCATGAATGAATGGCAATGAACTGTCAACAAAATCTTGGGATATCTAGTAATTTCCCCAGATCTCTCTGTATTGCTAACTTCATTTTAATAATTGGATGTAAATATCGATATCAAACTCGTGAGAAACAATGTAGGATCAGGACAATCAATTTCGATGTCCCTGTACAAGGTGATTCGAAAATGGCGCCTAAATTACCCTTGTTGTCAAATAGTGATAGTAAAACGGGAAAAAATGTTAATACACCGTTGCGCGATCAATTTTTTGTAGTTTGTAGTAACTATTTTTATTCAAGTTCATAACGTAATGAGTTCCTTCTTCAATTTTGTATGGAACAAATAATAAATGCAATAAAGAAGAAATAGAAGTTCATTATTCAAGCTTTTTTGTGAACTCTAAGATGTTTAGATAAAACTTTGACATATATTTCGTAAAATGTTGTTACAATTTTTTCAATTTTTTTCTGGTAGGTAGATACTCTCTTAAGTGTCTAGCATAACGATAGTTTAGGCGCCACTTTTGAATTACCTTGTATATTTATAGCTTTTCCTATTGTTATATTACTTCTATTATACGGTTATTCTTTTTATTTCTTTCTCTATTCTGACCATCTTGCAAACTGCTATGTAACACAAATCAATTTGTATATTGTATACTAGGTAACAATTTATTTGCACGTGTTCAAAATTTACTAATTTGTAGTGCTGCACTATTATACACGGTTATATCTTCGCGTACTAGTTTCAAATAACCCATACCAAAATTACAATGTTTTAAGACGCACAAGACATATTTGTTTCGTAATTTTCTTAGTCAATAATTACGTAATGTTTGTATTGTTTTGACGGAGATCATCGACGTTTCTGTATCGAAAACAATTATCGTCGGACTAATTAAAACCGCTATAGTACTAACAGCGCTGATTATCTTAAAATTTTAAACAAATATGGAAGTTGTGAGGTTTACATCCTGGTCTAGAAATGAACTTTTTTAAGGAACATCTGGAATTTTCGATTATTAAAGCTTGTTTAAAGTACTGTTGTTATATCCATTCTTTGAAACAATCACATTTTTGTACAGAGAGTGAGAGTTCGTTTATTATTTGCTAAGGGTGTCTCGATTTTTATAACGATCCTACTTAATATTTTCAGGCAGACAGACTTCTTCCTTCTGTTTTTACATTTATGGAGTTACTTATCGTCTTAAAACAGTAGTATTTATTCTTCTTAAAACAGTAGTAAAAAATATTTAAACATTAAATTTTAGAACTGCAAAGTAAAATAATGTGACTTTTAATTTTTTCTACTCATCACAGTCAATGGTTTATCGAAATGTATTTTTGGCAGATTCTAGATTTTTTATTGTGAAGTTGAGACTGAGTCTTATAAAAGATTAATTATAAAAGATACGAAAGAAAGGAGCAAAACAGAGTTAAAGGAAAATATATCTGGCAAATCAAAGTGCTTTGTATATTATTATTCGTCTTTAGCGTGTATCGTTTTTATTCTAATTTCCAGCGCCATTAGCTTCTCTATAAAAATTACAACCACCGATAACTTATCTTTGTAAAACATTTCATAATGCTCCATGATATAGTAATCGGTGGATTACAAAAATTTCACGTAGTTAATTAAAATTCCATACCATCACGATGATGTCTATGCGATAAAGTCGAACTTAATCACATTGTTTCATCAATACGTCGCCTTGTTTATTTACGACATCGCGACCTGGCGAACACGTCACTATTTGCACTATTCTCAAATATACGTAACGTTTACGTAAAGCATGCGACTAGGCATAAATCAGTGTCTTACGTTTATTACAGTTCTAAAATTAAAATAGGGCTCGCACTCGCAGTGATAAAAGAAAATATATTCTGTGATAGGCACGGAACTTTCATAAATTTGAATTTCGAATTAAATTGTCAGAAAAAAGATTTGCTTATTGATCAAACTTTTCTGTTAAGGGGATATCCAGACGTCAGTGCAGGTTCGCGAATTTATGCGTGGATGTAAATGATGAAAAATAGACCTCGTGCTTGAAATCAATTAAAAACAATGAATTTGTAAAAATAATTGGAATTATACCGGAGTACGGAATTCCAGATAAATGTAAATAACTTGCTGTCAATTTTCCTACTTAAGATTAAAAAAATTGCCTGCTTGATTTTATGGCATTGCGTACATGTTGGCAAACATCTGTGAACGTTTGGAATAAATAATAAAACGGTCAATTAGCACAATTTGCATCATCGATATTTACCTACAAATAGAATTTAAACTTATTATATCGTTTAATTTTCATAAACGGGATATTTGCGATTTAAATTAGAATTTTGGTGTTAAACGCCACATCGTGCAGACAAAATAAGTATCCCAAAACATTCTGAGTTTGTTTATTGATTCTGTTTTACATAAAATATTTTTGGCATGTTTAACAATAGCGCATTTCCTCTCACGAAATCATGATTTACTAATCTGCAATGATTTGCATAAATAAAACTGCCTCCTGAATTAAGTTTGGATTATCATCATCAGTCTTCAAGTACGTCAAGAAAAGTGGGTCACAAATATTCCATTCAGTTGCACACACTTATCGCAGATAGTAAGGTGTTTTTCCGTCGTCATGTTGTAAATATACGTTGTTGTTGAGGTTAACACGTAGATATGTTGTTTACAGAAAAATAAAATAGTTCCGTAGAAATGTTGGCGCAAATTTGGTACGAGGGAAAAGTTTATTTACGTGAAACTGTTTGAGAACAGTTTTATATTTGCATCATTAATTAATGACGCAAAATGAACCCGTAATAACGGTAATTGAATTTCTTTGGAAGGTTTCTCTTTGTATTGTATTGAACTTGTTAACTTTCTTTTATCTTTTTTGGTTTCTGAATGCACTTTATAATTGTAATTAAAAAGGATTCATATTTTATTTTTTACTATACATTAGTTCTTCTACAAAACGTCTTTTGAAAATCTTATTTTATTTGCGATAAAGAATATGAATATTATCAAAATTGAAATTAGGGTTATTTTTTCAATGTGATATTTATGTTGTTCCGAAGGTTTTTTTTTTTAATAGTTATATAGTTTATATGATAAGCTATGAAGTATTTATATAATCTGTTTAAATACTTCTTTAATTCAAAAAAAAGTTAAAAATAATTTAAACGTCAAATATTCAAACATTCTAAATTTTGCAAAAAAGTTCTAAGTAATATTGTTACGACATCTGCTAATAAACGCTTGACTGCTATAAGATTAAAAAGTCATTTGCTTTTTTTTATATTCAAGATCGAAAAAAGCTGTCAACAGTAATGTGAAACGTCGATTAGAAGTTATTATAAATTTGTCCGAATTATAACATTACAATTTTGTTGCATAAATTCACAATGAACGAGAGACTACATTAACAATTCAATATTCTCGTATAGCTGATCGATAATAAATAATATCTCCAGTTAATTTTTTTATAATACGACGATCGATCTAAGAGCTTTTATATAGCTCTCATCTTTTAACTTATGTGAAACATCTTTGTTCCTTGGGCTTGCGGATCACGTTGTAATTTTTTACTCGGATTGATCCGATCGGCATTTTTTTACGTCTTTTGCAAAAACTTGTAATCATACCATAACCAGTATATTGGGTTTTAACTAAAAATATGAGTTGATTTTCTCTGAAAAGCAAGATAATTGCTGCAGGAAACGTGTTTCATGATTAAGTTAATCCGTAATTATTAGAATCAGTGGTCGACCGAATCTTTATAATTGCAAAAAGTATCTATTCCAGGAATCATTATATAAATTATCATTTATAATCACGTACAGATATTTCATAATAAAGTAGATTAAAATGCAATGCATTATTAGTAAAATTGACAACAATTAACATGAACTCAAAGCTAAACTAAAGCTAGTTTTGAAATAAAAATATGTATAACTTATTGTTAGTTGTTGTCATACATTTCTTAAAACAATGGATATTATAAATTATTTGAAGCATTTGAAATATATTGACGACGTGCCTTCGATTGGGAAAAACTAGAAGCAGTAATATATGAAGCCTTACAACAGCGAAGCTTTAAAACTTAACTTGTCTAAAATACAAACAACGAATAGCTTGAAATATCGCGTCAGAAAATAATAGTAAACATAATCAGAATTGAATACGTGTGAAAGAATTTCTTTTCTTGAGATATGCCATGCAGGCAAGCAAATAAAATGACACCAGTGAAATATTGAATTTAAAATTAAAATATTCACCATCCGCATCATAACCACTCATCATATGCATATGGAGCTTAACTACTATTGAAGATAAATGCAGCATTCATGTGTGTGTATAAGAATGTGGGTATTGTACAGTACTCTGTTAAAAAAAGAGGATTGTTGTTAGCAATTTTGAAATAAAGAAACCTTATCTTTTTCTGCCATTGTTTTCATTAATAGAAACCTTACAAGTTATGACTCCAGTGAAAAAGGGAAATTAGAAGATTTGTGTGTAAGTGAAATGAAGATGGATAATTTTCAAACGATTGAAAAGTGGAAACGAAATTGTGCAAGCTAGAAGTTATATGTAGATTGACAACTTCTACTTATAATATAATTTGAGAATATCCGAGGAATTACCTAAAAATGCTGTTTATATGCGACGTACTCCAAAATATCAAGATGAACTTGCCATTTCAGATTTCATAAAATCGATATAAATTTACTGTACGGCTCAATGCCATTGCTTTTGCAATTGCTATTAAGACATTAATTAAACTGTACAGTAAATTTATCTTGCTTTTATGAAATCGGGCGAGTGTCACGTAAATTATATCAGTTGCAGTGTCAGGTCGGAAGTGAAACAATAGATTTTGACATACAATTTGGGAAAGGAAATTGAGACATGTTGCGCAATGTATGTGAGTAAAGAAATGAACACAGATTAGACCTTCTGTATTCGAAGCTTTTTAGACCCCGCTGTTAAAATTCCTACCAGGTTCAAAATTGCAAAGAATGGTAGGACCTCCAAATCTAAAAGAGTACAGTCACCAAAGTCAACGTTGACTGGATCATCAATACAAAAAAATGTTTAGAATTTAAGAATGCTTGATAATCAGTTTCAAATGTTTCTGGTGATATAGAAGGACTTCACCTTCATGAACAACGCCTACAAGTAGTATATTAAAGTACAAGTTAATTATCATGCACAGTAGCATAAAGGTGTCCATCCATTTGAGAGTGATTATTGACGAGTTCCTCTCGAAATGCTATTGTTCATTGTTCATCGTTAATGGCCAACACTTCTGAGAGTATTCTCAGAAGTGTTCATCGTTAATGGACAATACCTCTGAGAGTATCATTGGTAGCATTTCGAGAGGTACTCGCCAATAATCACTCTCAAATTGAACGGCACCTTAATACTTAATAATTCTGAGAATAATCTGCCTTCTTACATATAGATAAACAAAAAGATTAAAATCAGAAACCAAACGACCAACTAAACTGTGACTAAATTTGTATTTTTTTTATAGCGAACGTTAAAGTGTGCTTTGTCCAACTCAAAACAGTGCAAGGGTAGATAAAGTACTTTAATTTTGTTATTTGAATAAATATTACAACTCAACCATAGCAACAACCCACACTAGTTACTGAGATCATGATCATTTATTTTTCTGCGAAATTGTTTAAATTTGTCTTTAAAGTTCGCTATAAAAAAAAACGTTTTCACTCATCGATAAAAATCAATTTTATCGTCTTGTATAACAAATAACTATTAATAATTGACGTTTCGATGTAAGTTTGAAGGTGTCAAACGTTGACTTCTAATCAGTTATTATTACAAATTGGACAATTTTTAATGTATAAGAAGGTTTTTTAATTGTTACCATTGTGAGATAAGACAAATCACTTCAAATGAGATTGCAGGCAACGTCTAATAACAAAAGGAGCCAACAACATGCCGCCTGGGAGATGCATAGGTTTACATATTTGGTTTCGGACCCGAATGGCGTGGGTTCAAATTCCAACTCGGGATCGGTTTTTTAATTGTGGATGAATAGCCAAAAGTCTTTTTTTCGGATGTGAAGTAAAACCGTATGATGTTTAGCAAGTTAAAAATTCTTATTGGGGGGAATTCTTACCGTTCGGCTAAATTATAGTAGGGTTGTCAGTCGACAGCAGTTGACGACATGAGTTACGAGGAGTATTCCACAACCCGATACCTCGCCCATTAAATAAGAAAGGAAGGAGTCCAAACAAAGGAAAGTGCGCTGCAGATAGACGTTCTTACAAAGGATATAAAATAATCAAGTTTGCGTTTGGTATGTGATTCTATGATGCATGACGCCTTGATTTATGGGAAGTCTAAATAAATAAATAAATTTTTATTTAAAAGGAAGCGTTTTAGTTTTCTTTGCAATCGTATTTCGAATAAGCAGCAATTTGCGAACATAAAGACAAAGAACAAGGGAAAAACAAATGTTGAAAGTCTGCAAAAAAAACGAAAGAATCAGGACGATGACAAATATTCAAGATGCAATTGAATAGGTTGGGATCGAAATGGCCATAAGGCACAATGGAATTAGAAAATCGTCGCACACAACAAGAGAACAATTTCGAAAGAGACAGCAAGTTTGGATGATGGCCTAAAAGTACATAAGAATTGAGTCGGCGAAAAATAATTCAAGATCGAGAAAGAAGGAAACTGGATTTATTCTGTGTGGTTAAACGTGTTTTTGTCATTGCTGCATTTTAAGCAGTCCTACTTCTCTCCTTCTTTTTCTTTATGTTCTGGTACACCACTGCACACTGCACCAGGTGTCCCTTTTTGCTGTTGTTATATTTTGGAAACTGCAAGCTTTTCTAAGAGATAAGTTGTTTTCAATTAAAAATGTATTTTTGCCTTCATACGTAGAATAACCACCTTCTTTCTAGTTTTGTGTCTACCACACATTTTTCTATTTCGGAAAGCACGTGCTTTATCTCCGTGAAAATTTTAAAAATAACTTTGATGTTAAAAGTGCAAACATTGACGTTCGAAGTGACGTTGTTTAAGCAACAGCGTTTTTAATTCATTTCTATAGAGCATTCTCCATTTCCTCTTGTTACATAATGTCGAAACACAGTGAGTATACTCTGAAAGTGTTCTAGAGCTATGAATCGAAAACGCCATAATTCTTTTTAATAAACTACTGAAATAGAGCAATTTTTCTAACGGAAAATAATCATGTCAATTTTTAAGACCACATCAGTACATGGAAACTTTTATGTTGGTGTATTTCATATCAAAATAACTAACTCCTTTATCAATGGAATTTTAAGAAGAATAAATAAATCAATAAGTCTTTAAATTTACAACTTTTAATTCCATTACGTATATGTATGTGCACACAAACTTGACAACGTTCCTTCTTGATATCGGCGTTCTATTAGAATTCTATTTTATGTTTCCTACGCGTCTCACATAGATTTTTTAATTCTCAAAGAGTGTTGCAGTTGATTTATAATATACCACGCACGTTATGTATTATTTATTTTGTTCTATAGAAATTATCAAAAGGTACACAAAGCTGTGATTGGATCCCAGTGTTGAATTACCATACATAGATAACGTTGAATAAACAATTATTCTCGGCGTAGTTGCAGGTGTATCATCATAATGCAAGGCAATTTTTTTTAATTGCAAATTCCGAGAACGCAGTAACCGATCATGGGCAGAAATATTATGAGGTTGTGGTTTACCCACTCTGAATAATAACAATTAATTGTCGGGTTATGCAAAGACGACTTGTGGAATTCCCCAGTTTTCTTGCAGGGGGTTTCAATCATAATTATTTATGATCAAGAAATGCAATTATTATTTAATTGTTTGTTTGTTTGAATTGAAATACGCAAATGTTATATATTTTTTAAGTTTTGAAGTACGTGGCATTGTAAGGATTCGTTCGAAATGAAATTCAAATGTGTCAGAAAATGAGAATGAATTGGGTAAAACGTCTTAGATCGCTTAAAGAAATATAGTATAACAATGAAACAGAACATTTTATTAACGTTTCGCCTGATTAGGTACAGAATACAATCTCTATAAGAGACTTTTATATAGTTTGCTGGAAGACATGTATAAAATGGAATTGGCGAGCTATTTCGAGACAAGCATCGTGGTTCATGCTATTCTCGTCTATAAAATAAAATCAAAACGTTAATTAGCAGTCGGAAATAACGTGTCTAATAATAACCAACGAAGCAGAGAAAGTTTCATCAATTCCGTGCTCGAAAGCTATAGCTCGTCATGAACTTTACATTTACGGTCGTTTCGCCTCAAATCGTGACAAAAAATTACAGTTAACATAAGCCGAAGTAAATAATGGAAAATTTTGATAACGAACATGTAATTGGTTACCACTGCGATAAGGCAGAAATAGTTTCTTATCTTTGATCCGCTTTGTATGTGTACTTACGGAGCGAGCTCATTATGGCAAACATTAAAGACTTAATTGTAAAGTTGATAAGTTCTGGCGAATTGACCAAAAATAGTCGCATTCTTTTTAAATAATCTGAGTACTTAGTTGGATGCAATTACTCTCAAGATTTGTTCCGTTGATAAAATTAATGTATTTTTAAACTGCAGTGAAAGCAGTATGTAATTTGTAGTGAAAATAATGCGGAATTGATTTATTCGTCCCCTCAATTCTGTCGCTAGTTGATTGCAATATAATAGCTCGAATTCAGCACCTCAGAGTAACAAAAACCAATTTTTTAAGGAGAGGAACTTTTCTAATATTCTATAAGTTAAATTAGTATAACTGTGCAAACACAAACGATTTTGATAAAGGGATTTATGTTTTTTCCATCCTATCTACTCGTATTATCCATCTTCAAATCACTATAAGAAACATGACTTTGATGTATCTTGTGTGTAGTTTTTCTAAAAAAAATGTAACTTAACAAACCTTACTTCTGTGGCGCTGAATTATTTTATGCCTTTCAGAATATTGATACAATCATATTTTGATGATTAATCTATGATGAATATTTGATTTTGTAGTACTGTAGTACCATTAAATCAATTCTTATATTACAAAATGCGTAATATGACAAATGAAAACGTTTTCGGCAACTAAAGTTGCTAGTTATACAAATTCGTTTTAATGTGATACTTTAAAAATCCCACCATCGCTCAATGTTTCACTATTGGTTGATAACTTCATCAGGAATCGATAGTGATTGTGAGCTTTGTCCTTTAAAGTTTAAAAAGAGTTCGTTATACAAATGTTCATAGGACTAGAGTCTGCTTTAATCATGCATTTGTCGTTGCAAACAGTTACTTTTTACACAGGAAATACATAATCCAAGATTAAGTTAGTTATTTTCTTTTTCAATTTTAGAATTTGTAGAAAAAGTATATATCGTATGTTTCGTTTTGATTTGAAAATGTCATGCGCGCACTTTTGTTAAATCCTCCAACTACGTGTTATCACAGTGCTCAGCATGTATAACGACTTAGGCGTGGCTTGCCGAGCAAGTGAACGCTTGCGCTTTATATCCTTTATTTTATGATATAGCTATTTCTGTCCAGTTTTCACCTTTTTTCAAGTTTCAGTGGAACAATCGGTAAATACCACAGCCAAAGAGATTTTCTCGGCCTCCGAATTTTTTATTAACCTCATCTACAACCCTGTTGGTTCTTGCCAACCTGAGCTATATATCTCAGTTGGTAGTAAATATATAACTAATTCCTTGCTTTATTTTTTCCAGAAAATTCAAATTTACGTATGTACGGATCTAAATTCTGTGTCGTAGTTTAAACGACAGTCTATGATTTTAACAGTAACTAAATTTCCAAAATTTCGATCAATTCGAACTTGCAGTACCTCTACTAATGATTACTCTAACTCATCTTATTTTGACTGTAAAGTAGTATGACCTAGCCTCGGAATAGCGTATGAAAATTGCGAGTAATGTGTAGCTTCAACTGCGCATAGCGTAACAATATAACTGTGTTATTTGTGGTCCATACCGTACTGCGTATTCATAATTTTAATAGTTTTATAATATTTTCATATTTTTCATAGATCACTGCGAAGCTAAATTCAATTAGACACACGTTATTTACACGAAATTGTTCTGAATTGAGTACGAAACTCAGAAGGACTTAGACTTCTAGTTTCAAACTCACCTTGCACTTATTTTGTTTTAAAATTCCTCGAAATTCGATAATTTCACTTATTCCTATGATTACTGTTCTCAAAATAAAAAAAAAAGTTAGAATGCATATGTTATTAATTCATCAATTATTTGGAAAATCTGAATACTAGGACAAAATAGTCAAAAAAAAGTGTGAATCAACCGAAATAGTTAAAACATACCCTCTTAAACTTTTTTTTGCTTTTCGCTTGTACCTTTAAATTCTGAAATGTTTACTGAAAGTGTTTCGAAATCTGAAAATTAGTCAAACAACGTGATTCATTTGTTTATCTGAAATTTCATCAGAAATTTCAGATAAACAAATTGACAATCATTTGATTTGCATTTGTTTCGTTTTTTTTTATGATAGACGTTGTTTTGGCAGTTCAATTGTTTTGGATCATATAGTCATGCTCATTTTGTTCATATATTTTTTTGTGATTTCACTTATTCTTGTCAAAACTACATTTATCTTAAATTTTATGCAACCTTGTACTTGTAGTTTGAAATAATTAATTTTTTTATTGTTAGAAAATTACAGAAGCTTTTTGTTCCTTTTCAAATATGAATCCCATTTTTTTCCTTTGATTTCTTAAACAATAGAAACATTTGTCTTTTGAGTATTTCAAACTTACCTTGCACTTGTTTTGCTTTAAAAAGTTCTCGTTAAATTCGATAATTTCTTTTATTCCTAAGATTGCTGTTCTCAAAATAAAAAAAAAACAGTTAGAATATATTATTATTAATTCATTAATTATTTGGAAAATCTAGGATACAATAGTCAAAAAAAGTGTGAATTAACCTAAATAGTTAATCGTGCCCCATACTTTTTTTTCACTTTTCGCCTGAAATTTTGAATTGCGAAATGTTTACTGAAAAGTGTTTCGAAATCTGAAAATTAGTCAAACAACGAGATTCATTTGTTCATCTGAAATTTCATCAGAAACTTTGAAATTGCAGTTTTATTTCATTTTTTGAATTTTGATTACTTCACAGTCGTGGACATATTTCCTTCGTTTTTGGAATTTCAAAAATTTGGTTTTTTTCATTGCAGCAAATTTCGTCATATATCTGTGAATTTTTTGACATAAAACATTAGACATAATAACTTATAGGCTAATTATATCTAAAAAAAAGAACTCTAAATTTTATTTTGTTGAAAGGGGATTAGTTCCTAATTACATACATTTTTTTAACCTTTTTTAGGATACAAATTATTGCTAGTAAAATGTTTGTTTTTATTTTGATTCGACTTAGTTCTTCCTTTTGCAATCCCTACCAAATAAAATATTTAATAAGTTTGCAATATTTTATGCAATTGTAACGTTTATTATCAGTAGGTAACTATAAACCGAGACATTCCAAGGTTGACGATGTTTTCACAATGCCATACCTCATTTGCATTGCAAATACCAGCACGCTTTTAATAAGAAACACAAGCATAAAATACCTGATGTGTTTAAAACCGATGTTCTGGGCCGTGACTTTCTTCCAGGCTCCGTTGAGGTAGTCTCGGCAGATCCTCGCGGCCAGCTCTTTCATTTCAGCGTTTTCAGGTCTCATCTGTTTACAAAATAAATGAATCCAGTTAGATAAGTATTTGGTTTGCATTTGCTTTTATTGAAATCAAATTTTTTCCCGACGCAGAAAAGGCACTGTTCAGTCTTAGCTTGGGCTATGTTGTTGTGACACACTACCGAAAGATAATCTTGTGAACTAGAGCGTCTGGGTATTTAGGGTATTAAATTTGTAAGTTCGATCGATAAAGATACGCAGTCGCTTTGATGTGCGGCTTAGGGCAAGGTAAACAACACCACTGATAAGTCGAGTACGAGTGTTTGAGAGTTATGCCCTCCCCAATACAAAAAAAAGGAGTTTATTCTAGTGTATACCTTTGTTTGTGACATTTTTTAAGTTGGGTCTGGTCTTTTTATTTGTTCCTTTTCCTGGAATTCCTCAGCTTTTGCCGTGCTAAGCGCCGTGGTAAGTTGCAGCGTGAGAGCTATTTATATACACTAGCGTTACACCGACACTGGTGAACTCAATACTGTACGAGTGTGGTCCGTGTGCCAACGTTTTGGTTGGGTTTGTTGAAAGTTGCAGTACCCGATCGACGAATGACTCATTACCAACCAATCGACCTGGCGTTCTATTGGTCTAGCTGGATCCACACCATACGTTTTGCGGCTTACGACACGTTACTACGTGGACTTTGATACAAGCGATTCTGAAAATAATCTGATCGAAAGATTTTGAAAATATTTTCAGGTTTGCGTTAGTGGTGAAGAAATGAGCGAAAGTGTGGGAATTCTACATGGTCAGATACTATTTTGGGGAAAATGATTAAATTTTGTACAGTTAAAAAAAACCGTGGAATTTTCTAGGTCTCAGTTGGGATAAATTAAAAAGGACGTCCTAACCCTTGTTTTTTTTTTTTCGGGGCATTGTATAATGCGAGGGTTGATAATCAGAGAGCGGCCAGTTTTAGGTATCAGAAGTAGACATTTTGCCTTGCATAAGTCATTTACGTGATGAATACGTGTAAATAATTAAATATAAAATAAATTTGGATTCAATGGTTATAGTTTGGATGACTTTAGGTAAAATCTAAGGTCATCCGTTATCTATTCATAACTTCTATTAAGGCTTTTTGAGTATACTAGGAAATCCAATTCTACGTATCGCTATTAACCACTATACTTTTAATGGAGGTCTCTTCTTTCGCGCACGTTTTCGTGTAATTTCACTGTGGCCTTATTCTAGAACGGGCGAGAAGATTCGTGTATGAATAACATCAAAATGGCTTAGAATCTCGTATAAAACTTTTGGAAAGTGCGTTATTTTGACATCATTTTCGGGCGAGAAGGTTCATGTATGGGAATAACGTAGACTCTTGTATAAAACTTTCGGGAATTGCATTTTTTTGACATCATTTTCGGGTGAGAAGGCTTGTGTGTGGGAGTAACGTCAAAATGACGTAGACTCTCGTTTAAAACTTTCGGGAAATTCGTTATTTTGACATAATTTTCGGGCGAGAAGGTTCGTTTGTGGGAATAGCGTGAAAATGACGTAGACTCTCGTATAAAAGTTTGGAAAATTGCGTTATTTTGACGTCATTTTCTAGAGCGATCACTTCTCTCCAGTTGGAGCATAAGCATCCAGTACTGTCTGGCGTTTGTGTCGAAACTTCTCGAATTGTCGAGAAATTATGTAGGGCTGAGCAAGGTAGGAGAACAGTGTCACCACCCTCGTTTAAATTGAAATCGACAGGGTGTCCACAACTCCGCATGCCTAGAAACAACGGCGTAATATTGTAGATTGCTGATTCATGTTACGAACTACTATTGCGAACAAAAAAATGGAAACACCAATATAAATCTAATAACTCGTTTTTATAAATATTACAACAGATAGTGATTATGGCTTTAATGTCATGGGTGACATTGCATTGCGAGGACGAAGAGATCCATTATTTGTTTATTATCTCTTCTTTTTATCAGTCGTTGATATCGTGTTTCGAATATTTTCGACTATCGTCGATTACTGTCGTTGCTTGTGGAGGGGATGTGCTCACTAGGATTCCGCTGCCTAGCACTGATGTAGATGGCGTGACAATTTATATAAATAAGTTTGCCAATGGTACGAATGTAGCAATACAAATGTAGGTACTCGAAGATGAACCATTCAGATGACATAAATTTACGCACAGCACACTTCTATTTTTACCAGAAGTTCATGACAATTTGTTAGTGTAGGTAAATGAAAAACCCTGTATATTATTGTATTTGGATTCACCATATAATTCCAGACTTGTACCGGTGGGTCCTTTTTTTTTAGAAGAGTTCATTTGTGTAACGGTTAAGATTCAAATATTAAAATATAAATAAAACGATAAGGTTTTGTATTTTTTACTTGCTTTCAACTATGCTACGGAATTCAGAAATGCAATAATATACAGGATGTGTTGAGTTAGTATGAACTTCTGATAGAACTGGGAGTGTGTAAGGGCGTCTTCTTCGGATTCAAGTCACTTGAAGAGTTCATATCATACATATACTAGGTGTTTAAGAAACACGTTCGGATATTTTATTCGGTTATAGATTTCATCTGTAAGAAACTGTCATTTTGGATATTAATAACAACATTGCTTAAGTTAAGTTTAATACAAAGTCGCCCAGGCTTTCCTGGAAAAATTCGCTCTCCTAAATATTATATAAACAAGCAACTTACTTTGCCATTATGAGTCACGACTGACCTTTGTAATAGAATTACAATCCCCAGAAACGCAGCTGCCTTATTATAAAAGAAAACGCCGTCGTTGTATAAATACATTTGTTTATTTGAATCAAGAACAGTCGATTCGGGGAAAGCTTCGACATCTCTGAGGGCCATTGTGAAACTTAAAACCTTCAGGAAAACTCTTGTGTGTATTTCCGTTTTGAACCATAAGTACGCATCAGACAGTCAGAAGACGTTTCTTTTAAGGCCGCACAATTAATTACAATAACAATGACATGTTAGAAAAGGCAACTAGATCTCTTTTGAAGTGCGCTAGAATGTGTTTAGCAAATAACGGGGGTCATTTTGAACACCTTTTGAGATAAAGTTTTTTTTTTAGTTTGAATTGAATATTAGGTGAATGGATAAATGATTAGATGAACTTTAAAATTTAAAGAAATAAAAAATTAAACATTAAATACCCAGTATTTTTGAAACGGTTTACTTTAGAACAAAACTTTATTAGAGTTTTTTACTTAATTTGAATTGATTTTCACGTAGGTGAAGTGGTGATATTAGATCACGGGACATCCTGTGGAGTTTGGGCGACTCTCGAATTGAATGTTAGAAGAACCTAGCGTTTCGACGAGGCCTTTGATAAATTAGAAAGTTAAGGATAACTCATCCCTTTTTTTTTATCATTTTTAACTACCCGTCCCTCACACATAAATACAAACATAAGAATCTTAATAAACATAGGTCCGCAAATCAACCATTTCCGAGATTTTTTGAACCGAAACTTATGTGCATTGGAAGTTGAATTGTTAAAAAACAATGTTTGGGTGCCTGATTAGAATGTGATATACATTATGACGTACAACAAATACGTGTCACAATCTAAGTCAGGCTTAAATTTAGTCTTTTGTGCAATCCATCCTCAGGGCTGTACAAAATATTTGAAAATACCGTATTTTTACATCAGTACACGAGGTTAAGAGAAGACGCAACCGATGCAGGTGAATCGAAAAATCTATTAAATAATGGTTTAATTTATTAATTTTTAGAATAGGCAATCCATCAATCAAATCTGAAATAACTTCGTGTTTTCTAAAAGTCCGAAAGTAGAATGTGATGCCTATATTCTAATTCTAACGATTTAAAATGGTCAACTGTAAAATTTTTAAGCGCACAGTTGTCAGTGAGTATAATATCTAGATCTAAATACTTACTGGTTATGCATAGTATTACAGTAATACAGATAATGGAAAAGGTATTTGTAACTTTGTCAAACAGATTTTTTTACATATTTTGTCAAATAAAAAATGCCATTGATTTTGATATTTGTTTTAAAATTAAAATATCGTCTTCAACGCTTATGTATATATTTTTTTAACTTTAAGAATGAGAGAGTGTTTCATTCCTTAAGTTTGTGTTATTTCCGAAAGCACTTTAATAAGGTAGTTAAAAAAGTAATTTGTGGAGAAATAAAAGCAAGAATTTTGAATCGTAAATACGTTTTTATGCGTATCTCTTTCGATTGACTCCTATTTTGATTCATTTTAATGTGATTAATGATTATTTTATTATTATTTTAGTTTCCGAAACCAACAAATATTTCTTACTGTTGGTTTGTGTATGTACTGCATTATTTGAAGGGGTTGGTTGTATTGTTTGAGTGATTATCAAGGTAGCAAAATGAAACGATGCAGTTGTATATTATAATATAATTAACTATAATAATATATAAATACATAGCACTAATTTTTATCAAGAACAAACAAATATACAATAAAAACAAAATAAAAATGTGTACAGCGGTCTAAAAATTACGCAATAAATAATAACAATTTTTTAATAGCTAATCTTTGTATATCATTTATACAGAGTATTTATAATTGTTACGAATGGCAAAAGTAAGTGACTAGATAATGTCTGTCGTTACGCAAAACACCATAACGAACGTGTCGACGAAAATAATTTAAGTATCTCCATAATATAATTTCACCTCGAGATTTGCAAAAATAATCTCGTCTCTATATTTATATTTGTATAATATATATATTTTTATAAATTAATACACAGCTGTCCCGTAAATTAATTGCGTGTAAATAAATAGAACTTTGTTCGTGGACACCCGTAAAAGTACAATCAATTTTCATTTTTTTAAATCCTTATCAATTTTTTTTGCCTAGACTACAATTAAATATTTTTTCGTTTCAGAAACAAATTTCCTAAATTTGAGTAACTAGCATCAACAGTTTTCTAAAATTGATCTCATCTTATTTAAAACTTAAAAAACGACGCTCACCATGACGACGTAAAACTTTAATAATAATAATAATTATAATAAAACACAAAGTAAAACGTAAAAATAGAACGGCACAATAAATAAATAAATATGTAGAGGTAAATCACAATATCATTAAATTATATCTACACTGAGAGAAAATGAGATTCCGCTGAACCAATTTGAATGAATTTAACGAGACTTACTTGGTAAGGACAAAATTGATAACAAATAAACCGACGCGTCTCCGAATTACCTCGGGTAATAGCGAAGCTCTAGTCTTTAGTATTCGTTAGATTTTTTTTTATATCTCATGAACCTCGATGTAAATATAACCTATTCGCATTAAAAACGTGTTGTTTTACATTCCTTTATTGTATTATGTGACAGGACGAAACCGTCTGCAGCGCACAGTACTCTCTTGAGGGGGCTCACCTTCTGGTGGAGGCGGAGGCGCTTCCGCCGACGTGTCCGGGGAACTTTCCGGCGCTCCTATAAGACATGTTGGCACTCCTCTTATACCACGAACACCTTACATAAAATCACATGTTATTCAAATAAATCAAATTGGCAGCGAATTTCTTTTGGCTAACAAAACATTTATGCCCCCATACAAATAAGTAAAATCACACGTACAAAAGAAAATGTAACTAACTGTGCTTGTTAAATGACGTTTGTTATTATATCGTGGAATTTCTAGCTTCACTAATATTAGACTTGCGAAACCTTGTAATAAAGACCAGTTTCTAGCATGAAATGTAAGTAAATGAATGAAAGAAGAAGGATCTCATGTTTCGAAAAAAATGTGATAAAGCGAAGAAATTAGGGTGAAATTTATTAAAAGCGGCGTTAAGCAAAATGTCGATGGTCGAAACAGCGACATCTAATGGGGGTGGAGCTGGAAACTGGTCGTCATTATCAACCAGTAAGCAACCAAATAAGACTCTAATATTAGTACTTGGACAGAAACAGGAGATAAAACCAAAAGATTCGCTTCGTATACCTCCGGCGGTCGAATGCCGTTTAAATCTGAGATTTAACTGGCTAGGGTCAGTTACATATTTCTCGGTCAGCCTTCGCCTTCTTAAGCCCGGAGTTAAGTCTCCTGACCAAGACATACATTTTGCTAATCGCTGTCCCGCGCCGACGGCCACCGGTATCCTGGAGATTTTGCTCCCGTCTACGCCTGGACTCGTCTGCAAAAAATCCATGACAAACATCGTTTACCAAGGGAAGTTTGAAACTCTTACGGAACTCTCTCGTAAGATCTGACTGGCGTTGTCCACGCCGCTGTCTTCATCGTCTTGTTCTTGCTTCCTATCCTTGAAGAGCGGATTCTCGGTGGCATCGAAGTATTCTGACTGTTCTTCAACACCTGGACTTAATCCATTGGCTACCGATCGCTTGCTGCAAAAAGTTCTTTTATATAAGAAAAATCAAATAGACAAAACACAAACGATTCCAGAAGAGATGGTTTGCGAAAACCGTTCCTAAAATCGATTAAGTAAGCAAACATCGACAGATAAGTGGTTCGGCAATGGTGGTAGTGTAAAAGGATTTACTTGCTCAAAAGTTTCTAATAAAAGATGTTTGTAAAATTTATTGTCAAAATTAAGGCTTTCTAAACACTTAGGTATTACGAAATATAAAACCTCCTATAATGTTAAGGACCACTTTTAGCAGTGGAGTGGACCTTTAAAACTGGTCGATGTAGACTTCAACTTCTGGAGGTTGCATTGTAGTAGGAGGAAGTAGTTGATCAAAGTGCAAGTAGTAAAGTTGACTTAGATTTTTAAAATAGGTCCATGTATTCCAACCTTAAGACATATCTGAGCTTTGACCAAGATAAAAAGAACTGGATTTTTTTCCAAGCAAATAATGAAATTCAAGAGAATTCAAATAAGCCCAATTCAAATTCAAATTCAAGACAAACAAGTCTACGAAAGTAAAGCTCAAAGCGAACCTAAAGCGAAGCAAATTCCAAGTCTGAAAGCACAATTAAGTTCCATTCAAATGCGAAGAGCGATATATCAAAAGAAAACTGTTCCAAGGACAAATGCGACTGTTGTAGAGAAATCAGATTTAATTGCATGGTGCTCGAATTAATAGTTATTGTGAGGCTTCTTAAGAAGTGATCGCAGACCCTTTTTCAAAAAAATAACCAATAAAACTTCAGATAATTTAGATAAGCCCAGTCCAAACAAATCTAATTCAAGAAAAGCAAACCTAAAAAAGCTGAATCCTAGTAATTAAAATTTTAACAAATCTAAGCCTGGTTGCACAGAATTCCTAATTAATGACAAGATGGTCAAATTACTAGCCGTCGTGAGTCTTCTTAATGGCTATTCACCGTTTCTTAAAAAAGAAATAAATTCAAGCCAAGAAGAGGGAGAGAGTGAGAGAGAATCAAAATAAACCCTATCCAAGTAAACCCAATTAAAGACAAACAAACCTAACAAAGAAAATCTCAACAGCCAAGTAAATTTTCAGCCAAAAAACCCAATCGAATTCCGTTCAAGGACAAATGAGCTGTTACGGAAAATTCTTATCTAATTGCAAGTTGGCTGAATTATCAGTTATCGCAAGCCTTCTTAAGAAACGGTCATCACTGTTTCTTAAAAAAAATCCAAACCGAGAGAGCCCAATTCAAATAAATTCATTCAAGAAAAGCAAAGCTTATTTGGGTAAACAAGTTCAACCCTAGCAATTAAAATTCAGAACTAATCTAAGCAAAGTAAATCCCCGGCCAAAAAAGCCTAATGAAGTTCCATTCAAAGTGGGATATATTTCAAGCCCTTTTTAGACTGTCACATTTCCTGTAACAAATTTGTTACGAAATATGAGAAGTGCCAATTCAACCAATGAACATTCACTTTGGTAGCTTAGCTTATCTCTCTCACTTTGTAATAGAATTGTTATCAAATTTGTCAAGTGTAATACGGTCATGAGGAGAACTGTTTCAAGGACAAATAAAGAGAATTCTTATTTAATTGCAAGGTGGCCAAATTACTAATTGTTCTGAGCCTTATTAATGGCCAATCGCCGTTTCTTAAAAGAAGGAAGAAGTCCAAAGCCCAAGCAAGTAATCAAATTTTACAGAACTGAAATAAGCCCAATCCAAGAAAACCCAAATTTAGTAAATAAACTCAAAACGTAAGTAAGTCAGTAAAAGTCCAGCCAAAAAGCCCAGTTAAGTGCCATTTAATTCATTTTGTGTAACCCAGCCTAAAGGTGAGTTGCACCAATATCGATTAAAGTGAATTTAAAGCAAAGAAAGTTCTGTTTAAGTTAGGATTAGTTAACAATGACTTTGGTGCAACTTAGCTTAAGTGTATTGTATTAAACGAAATCCGTTTCAGGGACAAATTCCACTGTTGGATGATGGCCTATTTATTAGTTGCCACGAGCCGTTTCTTAAATAGTTCGTAGACCTCCGAATGTTTATCTCAAGCCCTAACCGACCCCTACGGATTCATTGACCCTTTTCAATTTTCAACGACACCTGAAGAATCGATGTCTGGCTGGAATGGTTTTCCTATAAACTAATCAACCTAAAACTCGAAGAAGGTATCGACTCCGTTGGGAACCTCTCAGTATTGAATATGTCATAACAAAGGGAATTACTTAAGGAAACAGAAAGATTATTTTGAAACATTTCGAATATCAAGTAAGTACTGTAAAGGATATTGTAGGAGGGAAAGATGCGCAACGCACAAAGACATGTCAACCTCCTAAGCACATAATAAAAATTCTAAGTATGGAAAAAAAGAAACAAAAGTCCATTTTATCTACAAACTTCAGAAGGTAACTGTAATTAGAGTATCTATTGCAAAAGTTATAAACGATGGTAGAGACTAAATTATAATATGGCATTGAAATACCAGCAGAAGGATTATGTGAATTTAAAACTGAATCAAAAGATTTATGTATGTACTTACTGTTGATCTCTTAAACTGGTAGTCGTAACAAAGGTAACAGCTGGATTCGTACTCAGATCTACGGAAGGTGAACACTGGTGTATGTAAGTCCTCACTGGATTTTCCACGACACACTTCTTCTGCAGGTGATTTCTCACTTTATCCGATTTAGTCTTTTCTTGCGTACTAGAACTACTGTCCGACTTCGACTCTAAATTTATCTTAATCCTGTCTAAGGGTTTTGGAATTGCTTTTAGTGAACTACTCCTAGTGAGGGCTTCGATCGCCTCGAAGTTCAAGTGAGAATTCGAGTCACTCGGGACGATGGACTTCTTCCTCGGAGACTCGATACTCGTCCGCCTTTCAAGATTATTGAGATCTGTTTTGGTTTTCTTGTCACCGGAATCGCCGCTCGAAGATTCCGTTTCACTTTTACTGGTTTTCCTTTTGTTTTCCGCCTGGGTTTCCTTTGGAACGACGATTTCTTCGATTACTTCTTTGACTTCCTCCTTAACTTTCTCTTTTTCGACGACAATTACTTCTTCCGGCTTCTCTGGTTTCTCCGAATTGACTTCTATGCTTATTCTTTTCTCTGGCTTCTCCGCTTCTATTTCTATGCTTATTCTCTTTTCTGGCTTCCTTTCTTTCTCGATGTTGCGTACCGTTTCGATTTGGGGCGCGAAAGTAATCGATTCGCGTTTTGGACTTTGCAACTCCTGCGTTTCGTGTTTCTCTTTACTGGTTTGTTTGAGTATGCTCTTGGTTCGTTCTAGTTTTACTTTCGGAGAACCTTGCTCTGGATTTTGTGCTGGCACATCCTTATTGCTTTGTTGCACCTTTGCTTGAGTGTTTTCATTGGGCACCTGCTGTTTGGGGGGCGAGGAGAGGGTTTGCGGTCTAGGAACATTTTCTTTGACTTCTTTTGGCACTACTCGAATCTCTAATTTGCCTGCCACCTAAACAAATACTCGTAATCAAATTGATTCTTTTTTTTGTATTTCCAAACTCACTTCTTGCAAACCTTCATCTCCGTTTTGTGCATCTTCTTCGGCGTTGCTTTTCTGTTCTTCTTTTTCTAAGATATTCAAAACTGGCAGGCTGCCCCATTTAGGAGATTGCATTGATTTGTTGGCTTCATCTTCCTCGACGTTGTGGATGTGTCTGGAGGCGACGTTCCTCATCACGTCCACCTTGAATACGAGATCATCGAAGGCGGCCTGCTGGAGGAGAGGAGGTTTCAGTCCTGTTCTGACGAAAGGTCCGAGCGACGGAGTGGACCACGCCCTTGGAAGGCCCCCTGCACAAAACACCATTCATCAGGCAATTAAAAACGATAGAGTGAATCAAGGCAAAATTGCTCGGACTACCTTAATCACTTACGTTTTTCTTCTTCGATAATTGGATAACACTCGTTTTTCTTTGCATTATCTCTATGTATTTTAGGTTTTAATTTACCAGTGTTAGGCAGCCTTTTAACTAAAAATAAACGAAGCGTTTAGGAACAATCAATCTCTCCGATTAAATGTCCCTGATCTGATAAAACGATCGATCTTCTTTTGATGAAGTGTATCCGTCTCGATGAATATGCGTTGTATTTTTTTTGAGTCATCCATATTAAATCTGTCCTTACCGACTAATTCCGGATAGTCTTCGATTCCAGCGATATTGACGTACTTCCTATGACTAGTTCTTGAATCTTCGCTGATTCTGCTGAGCGCTGGTGGTAACATCGCGTTTGTCTCGGATGCAGCGGCGAGTGCAGCCCTGTGTTCAGGGCTTTCCGGTTTCCACTCGTTATCCGTGGTTTCTTCACTATCGTCAAATTGAGACTTCCACTGGCTGGCTAGTGTCAGAGCACCACCTCTCGTGACCTTTAACAAGAAAAGCCGACGGTTAGATAACCGAAATTGGAAGATCGTGATTTTTATTTAAATGATGACGTTAACTATTTTTTTATTATTGGTTTTTTAAATTAACACACCTTAATCATTGTGCGCCAAGTCTCCGGAGCGTGACCAAATAAACGACGTATCAAATGCTTTTGAATAAATGTGGGAAGGCGACTGGTTGGTTGCCTGCCAACTTCTAAGTCAATAAGAGATAGCTCAAGATCTTCGCGAAAAGTATAATAAGTGCATGGACTTGAGAATGGTGCTATTAATATGTTAAAGTAGAGCGGCAGGCTTCTTTTTTTAGAGCGACGAGTTTTTTTCGTTCTTCACAATTTCGTCGGAGCCCTGACGTTTATGCGACTTGCCTTTCATAAATTTCGCGAAATATCAAATTTTATGGCTGCACATTCTGAATTTATTTCATAAGAGAACGAATAAGCTGACGGATAACAAGGAATAACGATCGGAGGATCAAATTGGAGAACCGACTTTTTTTTGGCTATAACATTCTAATTTCCATCACGTCGAATCGATTTCGTTCCGTTTCCATCATAATTTAGCTAAATGTTTAATTTAAATTTGATTTATTTCTTAAAAGTATGACAAACACGTACATGAATTATTTCAGTTAATCTCGAACACAAACGGTGGACAACAAATTCACGAGCACTCTTCAGAGTGTAGATTTTAGTATTTTTAATAAACTTTGTGTCTTGTGCTGTTTTGAGTGTAATTGTGTCGCTTGTGTCAAAAGAAAACTCTCACTGGTACCTTATAAATTTACCCCTAAGCATCCGTATACAACAAACATACACACTAGCGACGCACACAGTCTTTAACAAACAGTTGCTAAAGTTAGGGGGTTGATGCTAGTCATAACTCCGTCGGATCACGAAGTCGAAGTTTGTTGCGAGGTGGCCTTCAAAAAATCGTTCGAGTAAGAAACGCCTCGCACCCAAGTGAGTAGACATTTATTTAGTGGATGTTAAAGATTTAAGAGGGTGAACGGAAAAGGGGCTCACCTGTTGACTGACGTTTTCGTCGTCGATAACGGCGAATTGTGTCAAGCTCTGGTCTCTAACTCCGGATCTGGCACTTCTGGCGGCCGAAGGCTGACGCCGTCTTGGCCTTTCCTGTTCGGGGGTGGCCGGAGATTCCACGACGCTACCACCTTGTTGGGGCGACGGCGCCACACGTAATCTACCCAAAGTGGCGACACCCGATTGACTTTTCCTCAGAGGGAGAGGTTTCTGGTTAGCGTCGGAAGTTGAACGAGCGGAAGCAGCCGTTTCATTATCCAGTCTTTCAGGAGGTTGTTCTAAATGTGAGGTAGCTCTTCGCCGAGGAGCTATAAAAATAATTTGTATTTGGACTTCAAATATCAAATTTTATTTAAGTACCTTGAACTATTGGTTCCGCCGGAGTCGCGTTGCAGTTCTTGTCGACGGTAGGACGAGGTCCGTTCGTCTGTGTGTCCGTTACCAGAGGAGCTGTGTTTTCGGTTTCGATGCGTCTTCTTCTGGCTTCAATTTGTGCCTGTAACAGAACGAAGGGGAATACATACAAGAGCATCAAAACACTTGATCCAAATAAACAAGTTTCGAGATGTTCGCCCTAATATAAGCATTGTAGATAAGGATTTACATTTCTGTCAACGGCAACCATATCTAATCTTTGTTTAAATTTACATGCTAACTTTGATGCTATCGCTCTCCTGTTCATCGAGAGTGCATGTGATGAAAGAATATTTAATGAAAAGTTGAAATAATGGTAATAACCTCGGTCGTAGGCAGAGGCGGAGTTACAGCCCAAATTTTGTATCTTGAATTCCAAGCGTGCATCTCGCTCTAAAATCGGTGTAGGATGTTCCGAAACGTTCTGCAATGTTTTTATTTTATGATTTTCCACTAATTCTTATCTTTTTTTTGGGAGCCCTCACTTGTTCTTAGTACTTACTAATTGATTTATAAAAACAAAAAAGTACAACACTCCTGCGATTGCTTAGGTCATTTATGGAGACTTATAATGATTTATTGTAGATCGTAAATAATGCCACGGCGTTTACAATTCTCAAACTAAATTCACTTCCAACGCCAATTTTTGGAAGAAGTCAATGAGGTTGAAAATTGTGAACGTCGTTTCGCTGAAAATGATGGTGAGAAACTATGTTCCAATCAAGGCTTAATTCTTCTAGAAAATAAATACACCTACCATGAAAAGTTCGACTCCACAGAAAACTAATTCAAATTGGTTCTAAGGCCGCGTAAGGCAGTATTTACTTTTCGGTCGCTTTTTAGTTAAAGCGACGTCAACCAAAGGCCTTGACTGCACAACGAAAGGACATTTTCTCTTTTTAGTCTATGATAATAATTGCAGGTTTTTATAAAGGAAGCTGAGATGGGATAATCGGCCGTTCTCACCTCCTTATTATCGGTGGGCTCTATGTTCTCCTGGTTGTTATCCGTTGGAGCGTGCTTGGTGTGTCTCGGCAGGGTGGTAGGAGGCACGGGCTGTTGCACCTGCGGGGGAGTTATGGTGGTAACGTTATCACCAGCTGGAGCCTTCTCCCAATCATAAGGATCTGATTCCTTGACGCCCCTTCGTTTCATGCATCGCTCAAATAGTGACACCAACATCTGAAATGAACTGATTAGAGGAAACCAAATCGAAGATGTTATAAGGCATCACCTGATAATCAGGCTTGTCAGCATACTCCAAGCTTTGTATGTGATCAAGAAACTGCTTCAAATCGGACGGCAAATGTTTAAGTAACAACCTATGATCATATTTCTCTTTCATTAATCCTACTTGCTCCTTGTCTTTGACTTTCCGCCAAGGTAATTGTCCGTTTACGAATTCGACTAACATATAAAACAGACTCCAGAGATCATCATGTCTTCCCATTTCTATAAAAAGCAGGAAGTATAGGATGTCTCCAAGCGCGTACGACTTCTTTGATTACCTCTATTTCTATGTGCATTGATACTAGCATACCGTACGGTTCCCCTAAAACCTGCAGCCGCTCTTGGTGCCCTAACTTCCCCAGTCCCGGTGGTGTATTGCCTGGCCAATCCAAAATCTAACATGTACACGCGCCTGCAGTTGTAAGGAAGCCTCCCCATTGAAAAATTACTCTACAAAAGGTGCTCAAGAAAACAGGACTTAGCCGAAAGACCCAAGAACTCACAGGTTTAATATCACGGTGTAGAAATCCGACCGAGTGGATGCTTTCGATCGCCTTGAGTATTTGCAGGCCTAACCTTAGGGTGGTGGATAAACTGAAAGCAGCCCTAGGTTGCGCCCGCCTCAGTTCGGCCAAGTTGCGACCCTGAAGTTGCATAACCACGTAATTAAATCTGTCATTGCGTCCGCATCCAATAAATCTATAAATTAGGGACGCGCGTGAAGTATTCTGGTGGTACGCGAGGGTAAATCGGGTTTACCTGCAGACGTGCTCTTTTCCTTGGAGCTTTTTCAGCACAGCCACTTCCATTTTCAGTACTTGCTTTGGTTGCCTTGCGGATTCTACTTTTAAAGCTACTTGTTCTCTTGTTATGAGATCCAGACCCTCGTATATTTCTCCGAAACCACCACCACCGATTTTTTTCACCACCTGCAACAAATATCGAACGCAAAAATAAATGAAAACGCAGGTAACCCCATTCACGTTTACTCGGAGTTAATTAATTAATTAATTAAAGGGCGGTCATTAACTCAACGCAACAAAAACAAGAACGGCATGTAAAGTTGCGACTATCGATTAACCCGAAGGTGTGTTCTGTCTGTTTCCATTGGTTGTGGAGTGTGCTGAATTTGCTTCTTTTGATGACTGCCGAGATGAAAATGTATACAAAAGCGAATGGTATGAGAAGTACTTCAAAGCATGAAGACTTGCAGCTACGCGTGTATTATAAAGTAAAGAGCCGGAAGGCGAAAGTTTTTAATGTCTGGCGCGCGCTCTATATCGTGGATGATTCACCTGGGTTTCCCAAGGGGGTTGTTTCATAATACCGCAAGTATATCTTAGGTGCAGCTAAAAATTTTAGTTAAATAAGAAGACATTCGATTTCATCGTCAGTGTGTTGTTACTCGAAAACTATTTGCCATTTATAATAATTAATGATTGAAAACAGAATAGGGGTTAATTCAGAACCAGAGATTTTTTTTAATGATTTTTTATTATGCAATTAAATGCCTCTACGTTGTTACGTTCTGATTTGCCTGGGTAATTTATTTTTGGCTGGTATTAATTTAATAAATTAAAACGTCAGTGTTAATTTAAAAAGGATAGAGCAAAAACGTTATCGTTTTTTTTTTTCAAAATTTTATTCGAGTTGTAGGTCTTTTTCATTTACAGAATTTCTTTGATTTTCTTCAATCTTGTTTCTATTTCATTTATGTATTACTATTATCTTCAATTAAAGTAGACTCTTGTTCGATGAAAATTTGTACAACAATTTTTTATATCTTTTAATGGACTCTTTAAAAATTGCACAGGCGTTAAAAGTTTCACTATCGATTGATGGCTTCGTCAGGAGTGATACTTATATATAGATACATTTTTTTACTTCTAAGGAAGCTATCAACCTATAGTGAAATGTTGAGCGAATGTCCAATTTTAAAAGATTAAAAATAATTTGTTGTACAAATTATCGAAATATTCGAAATTGATTGATTTTTTACGTTTCAGTTTAGGCATACATATACAATGTGTAAACAGATTTATGTGACATAACATGAAGATCTCGTGAATAGAAGTTTTGACTTTGTTTGAACAAAACTTAAAAATATAAACTTGTAAAATTCAGTTTAGAAGATATGTAATATACCCTCATTTTTCTCCATAGAAGTTCTGAGTTCTTTCAACGTGTTAGGTATCACATTTCCCGATAAAAAAGGAACATTATTCTAACCGAGTATTTCTATAATCTGTATTTTTTTTGCTGCTGGCGCCTTCTGTCACCACGCAACTCAATTTCTTTGTCGTTAACGCCATCTATCACTAAGTAATGAATTTTGTTTTTCACCAAGTAAGGCAATTTTTTTCTTTGTTCTTCGTATTTCTGAAACTTTCCATCATATTCGCGAGAGTGCTAGAGACACTGGAGCCTTCTAGATCAGCTTTGATATCTATGATATGATAAAGTACCGACATGAAGCGATGAAGGTACCACGCACGATTTTTTATTTATTAAAGGGTTTTTTTTTTATTATATATATTTATTATATTATTATTTATTATTTATTATTATTATTATTTATTATTTATTATATTTATTTTTCCTTTAAACATTTTGTTAATATTATTATTATTTATTATCATTATTATTTATTATTTATTATTATTTATTATTTATTATATTTATTTTTCCTTTAAACATTTTGTTAACGACAGTAGAGATAAGTATTGTGTATTTTTTACAATTTCACTAGAAAATCTTTGAAAACCAAAATGATATTTATCTATGAAAATATTGTGTACTTAAACCAACGCTGACAGCGCCTTTTGCGAGTGTTTTGATCGTTGGGGTGCCCTATACGTAGTGACGTCATTTGTTGTCGGCTGCTGGTTTTGCTAGAAATTTCAATTTAGCTTTATACCGGATGTGATATAAAAAATGCTTCAAGGCATAACTCTGAGTTTCACTTTATTTTAATGCCAAATATGTATATCTTTTTGATATTGAAATTAACGTTTTATTAAGGCATTTTAGTTCTTATTTTGGAAATCTCTCGCGACCCGCCTGTATTTGGAATTCATTGCGAAATAGGTGTGGTTTAGCGAGCAAACGAAAGCTTCCTTTACTTTATAAAATGTAATATCCTTTATTCTCCGTATTTTTTCAAGTTTCACTGGCAAAACTTGAGTTTACATTTTACTTAAATAACTTATTCTGTAGTCATGACTTGAATTGCTGCATTGCTGTATTTAAATTTAAATTCGATATTGTCATTTCTGAATGGTTTAAAAATTGAAATTTTCAACGTGCTTTTGTTTAAACACTTACGCACTCACTCTCGAACTTACGCCAGATTTTCTCAATTAATTGTAATCAATTATTTTGACTTTTCTGAACCAAAAGACAATAGGACGAGCTGTGATAGATTGCATTTTAGATAACAAAACGAGGATAAATTAAAGAAAGTGATCACTCATTCCCAAAGTGATTTAAAGTCGCTTGAGTTTTATGTCGTCTGGTAAATAAAATAAAAAGTATTTTATAAAGTCGATCTACAAATTGAGCTGAATGAACATTTCAAATATAAAAGAAAGACTTTTGTAAAGAGATCTTTTTACAACAGCAACCAGTTTCTTGCTTTTCGATGATGATTATTGTCAGAGAGTATTTTGGAGAAGGCAATTGAATTATTAGTTTGTACAATTAGGACGAGTTCAATAGTTTATAATTCAGTTATCCTTTTTGTATAATTGTGTGAATAAATCATATTAATCTTATCTCTTTAAAGGATGAAAAAATACGATAAATAAATCATTTGCAAAAGGACGTGAATCCAGGGACACTGGTTTTAGCAGTGAACACATCGATTAGAATAATAATAATTGCAATGACGTGTTTTTTTTTCACGTATATAGTTGCTGTGTACTTATTCCATAACAATCGCTTAAAATTCTAGGTAATAAAGCAATTCTTCTTTGGATGTATGCTGTGAAGTTTTCAATCATTTATCTCAAAATTCATCTATTAAATTCAAGTTGCTTTTCAAATGATCTAGTTAAGTAAAAGTCTCCCTGTATTTACATATTTGAGATGACCATTTGTTTGTCATTCTTTCATCTTAAAAAGAATAAAGAATACTTTTTGTTCTATTAACCTTGTCTTCAATACTGTTCCCTTTCCCCTTTCTCTTTTTTCTAATTTTGTTTCAGTTGCAGTTTCCCAGCAGTCCTCAACTTTTTTTTTTTAATTTTACCCACAAGCATCTACGACGTCTTTCTCTACTTCAGGATGGAAGGTATCGAAAGCTTCATTCAGATGGCGTTGGAAAAACTGTTTCCCATCCTGTCACTGACCTCTGTTAATCAGGTGGTCTTTGTGACGACATAAAATGCGTCATAATGATGATTTCCGCAAGGAACTTTTTTTCAAAAAAAAAAAAAAAAATGCACTCACCTTCCACCGTTCCTTTACGACATGTCCGGGCTGCAGGAGATCCTCCGACGTCATAGTTATGTTATTGTTTTGGTCGGTCGAGTCCAAGTGGTGTTCCCAACTTATATTTTGGGGCCTACAAAAAAAAGCAAATTTGGTCTTTAAAAAACAATGATTTTGGGAAGGAAGGGGGGTAAATAAGGGTGGTCAATTAAAAATTAAATTGGAATCGATCTTGCCCGTATGACCATAAGAGGAAAGTGTTGATTTACCTTTAGGTGAATGAAAGTCGGTGCATTGTGTTAAAATCGGCGCCCGTTCATAGAAACTAAACAATGGACCGCAACCAACATAACGTTATTATTTAAGGAATTGCCTACGACATCGGGGCAATGGGAGTCTTAAACCAGCTGATTCTGAAGGGCGCATGCGCGAGCGGTAGATAATTCTACCGTCCTTGGTTGTACGTAACGCCCGAAGATTATTGATTTTTAAATAAACTTTCCAAAAACAAAGGCCTACGACCATCCTTTTCGATGGGTTAGCAAACAAACATAATTAGGGCGAATGCGTTCCTGCAGCTATGCCAAGTAGAGCTGCACGCAACAAAATATTAGTCACAAACTTTGCGATGAGTTCCAAGCAAATGCAGAGATTCAGAAAGACTTGCGATTATTTTTTCTTTGATTCCTGCTAAAGGAACGTGTTCGATAATTCCAAAAATATCGAAAGATAATTTTAGAATTAGCTGACTAGCAGAGTATTCCAGGTGAAAAACTGCCTCGAGCGCGTCGGCGAAATCTTGCAGTTTTTTAGCGAGCTAGGGCATATTTTGCAAAAGAAATTGCACGGGCGTGTAAAGCAGCAAATGTACTCGTGAAGAGAAGCTGAGGAGAGGAGAGTTTTATTAAGAAATTCTAACAAAACAGAATAAAAATATTACGAATGACATTTAGATGACGAATCGAAAATGTTAGGCGTTAGAAGCGAAAAAAATTGTGTCAAACTCACAAACAACATGCACAAACCTAAGGTCAATCGTTCGCTAGTAAATATAAAGTATAATATGCTATATTTCTGAATTTTCTTACGATTTTGTGTGGTAATAATCAATACAGACGCCATTTTTTACACCACCATGATATTAGCCACATACTTTGCCGTTTTCAGCAGTCCAAACTCTACTTTTCTGAATTACGCGCGCGAATTTATTTCTGAGCCAGAAAAGAACGTAATTTAGCGATTGTGACAATGCGAACACTTTAAATTTTGACAAGTACACTTCATGACTAACTCCGGCACTCGTTGTTATGGATTCGAAACGCGCGCTTTTCCCCGTTCCGCAGAATTCGAATAGAATGCCGTGCCACTGCGAAACGGACTGCTTTCGTACGGCCGTAATTTTTACGCGAAATTAAACAATTCGGTCCTGCTTTTGATATTACGTTCAAGTTATTTTGTCTGGTCTTAAATTAGACCGGCCTTATGTTAATTTTGCGACCGTAAGAATAGGTGGGTTGGCACCTAAATTCCAAAACTGTTCCTGAAAATTTTTGTATACGTTCTTTTTCTTAATTTTACGCAGGTACAACTGAAGTCACACCACTTAAAACAACTAACTTATAATATACAAGAGAAAATAATAATTTGGCCTGTTAAAGGGATAATTAATTTATTTGTTATTTATTATTAATCAGCAACTGTTAGGTAGATATTAAATAGTTATTAATGGTACAAGTTTGATGCAAATAGTGTAATGAAAGGAGTGTGTATTTTATACACTCTGCTTATTGCCTCGTGTGCAAAAACTGACGAGATTCATTATGATGTCATACCAAACATACACATATATTCGATATTTCATCTACGGAGCTTATAAATTCGTACATCTACGATTTTTTTAGGCAGTAACCCCTTAAATAAGCCTTGTTAAGCCTCACCAAACCAAGTTGTCTTGATTTCTTTGAGGTCTTCTTGAAGCTCATGCCTCTACAATATAAATTAGGAAGTCGATGAAAATGTAACATCTACCATTTGTTTAGGCAAAGTGTTTTTTTCTGAGTTCAGTTTGGCCAAAAAATAATCTGGTTCTGGCAAGCTGCTTTGATTTGTTCTTGTTTGTTCTCAATCTTTTCCTGATTCTGATCTTTCATGATGACTCACGTAAGCTTTCTTGATATTTTTTAAGATGACAAATGTCAGAAGTTGACAGTCAACAAAAAAGCTTACAGTGAACTTCCTCAAATCTAACAGAGGCAAAATATTTCTGGATTTCTCTGGGGGATGTCTTTTGATTTTAGTTTTCACTGTATACTCATATACGTTTCCACGGTCTCTTCAAAAATCGTAGACTATTAGGAAGAAGAAAAAATTACTGCCTATATTATTCCATCCTCTGAAGTGGCAAGTCTTTCTTTGGTTTTAATTTCTGCACTTTTCTCATATAACTTTTTTTTCGAGGTTTTCCATTGGTTTTAATTTCTGCTATCGATTCATGCAAGCCTCCTGTAAGTAAAAGTTACTGCCTCTATCACCTGCTTAGACAGTTAGATATATGTAACTTTGAGTTTACAGTAAAGCTCCTCAAGTCCACCCAAACTTGTATTGAGGTTTTTTTTTGGTCTTTCTCTGATTTTAATCGCTGCTATTTACCCCATAGTCTCTTCAAACGTAGAAGATAATGAATGTCGTGGGAATGTCACATAATTTGTTTTCAAACTTACATGCTCTTGTCAAAGCTCTTCAAAAATTATGTTTCTGGTAAGTTGCCCTGACTTTACATGAGGTCTCGCGCTGATTTCACACAAGCTTCCACAATTTTTTTTCCAAGACGGCAGACTATAAGGAAGATGAAGGAAGAGTTATTGCCTTTATCTTTGGCTCATACAATTATCTTAAGAACTGTTTCAACGGCTTGCATGTTGTTTTCACTGATTCTGATCTCTGTCATGACGCATCACAAGCTTCTGCTATCTTTAAAGGTGGCAGATTATTAGGAAATCGAAGGAAATGTCATTGTTTTCATCTTTGGTGCAAACAATCATCCCTTCAAGCTTATAGGTGACTCTTCTCAAAATTCCTTCAGAAAGTAAGTCTGATAAGTTTTCCATGGCTTACATTTTTGCAAATTCTGACGCCTCAACAGGGTTCTATGACTTTAAAGGTGTCAGGCTATTAGGAAATTAGGAAATTGTTTTTACCTTTAGCCGAAACAATGATCTTTTCAAGCTTACAGTAAGACTTCTGGAATCAAATCAAAGAAAACCCACTTCTTGCAAAAGCGCCTTGGCCTTTCTTGAGATCCTCTTCTACTTTTAATCTTTACTGTTAGCCTAGGTGAGTCTCTTCAAACAAGGCAAGCTCCAACATCTATCAGTTCCTTAAGCTTAACTTGATATTTCTGAAATTATTCTGATTATAGCTTTTAAAGACGTTTCAAATATCTGTTTCATTAAACATTTATATTTGTTACTATTTACTGCAGTTTTGGATTTTATGAAAATATTCCTGATTCAATCTGAGCATTTTTCTTTTCTCTTGAAGGAAACTGGTTTAAAGGCTTAAGCTTCTGGATATATTTCGTACCTACATAAAAGTAATCGTGTTATAGCTAACACGAAGATAACTTTATTTTTATTTAAGCAGCGTATACGTGAAAATGATTCTTTAATTGAAAGGATGACGTATCAAAGGGTTCAAGTGCCAATTTCTTGATTTTGAGATACTTAAGAAAAATTTCAGGGATTTTAGGAGAACAATCCACTATCTGGTGCATTCATGTGATGAGTGTGAAGACACAAAATTACAGAATGTTGAACTTTTGATAGGACACTGTTTATTTTTTAATGTATGAGCGGTTTTCATAAAATTCCTTAATTTTTGAAATCTGGAACTTAGACGCTTTGGTAATCCATCACCCTTTCAATGAATCTTTTAAAGTTTTTATTTTACCAAATAATTTAAATCACTTTTAACTGAACTTTTAACTGTCTTTTAACTGAATGTTTACAAAGTATGGATTTCTATTGAATGGCTTTAATGAAATGTGAAGTAATACAAACACAAAAGTCAATAAGCTGTTAATTGACAAGTTGATTAGTATACATAAATCACTCATTAATTTAGAGAGAAGTATCCAAGTTTCAAGTTAGTGACACTTCATTACGTGCTAAGTAGATTTACTAATAACAATTGTTATTTGATTGCCTGTATTGGTAAACTTGAATTTTGATTTACCTGCAACTTGTAACAAGTAAAATTAAGAAAGAAATATTTCATTCTAAAACATAAATCTTTAAAAAAAAGTCCTTCACGACACACGCTTGGCACTGACTAGTTATTGTTTCTCGTGAAGAGCCTCCGTTTGAATTTCGCTTGTTTTCACATAGGCGTTTCAGCATCCTGAAAAACAAATAGTCCCGGACTCTGAGTCGTTAACTTCGCCGACAGCCGTGAAGTATAATTATGTTTCGACTTATTTTATTTTCGGTCGTGCGGAGGCTAAAAACGGTCGCCCGAAATATTTATTTACATCGAGAAAAGTTTTCGAAGGAATTCTGATTTAGTAATATACGGCGTACGCGCATTTATTTGGCGCGTCGTGTGATGCACATCGCTTAAAAATCGCTGCGCGATTGTATGTAGTATTTGCGCCAAAATTTAAATTACCCTAGGAAATTGGGGTTTATTTTCGGGGAAGAGCCAATTGCGAAGTTTGTCAGTGAAGAATTGTTTAATTGTTGCCGACAATGACATGTTTTATTAAAAAAATATTTTTTAATGCATTATGTACCCAAAACCATTAGAGAAAAAAAATGAATCCTTGACAAGTCCTTGCCCGTGACATAAAAATACTCCAGGAGTACGATTTTGAAATGCAGTTACAATGAGAGGCGTAATTTTTTTTAATAATATGATTTAAATTCGACTGACATTTCTGTACCAGCATTCAAATTTAAAATAACATTACCATACATCCGTAGGCATTCAACTTTAAGAACCATCCGTATATATAGGAGAAAAATTCCAAAAAGTGTTCAATCTATCAATCTCTAGCCAAGCAGTCAATTTCACTCATCCAAACAAAGGCTTCAGGTTGTGGAACCGCGACCCTGATCAATTGGAAGACATCATCTCAGAAGGTGGCGACATCAGAGATATCATTAAAGATAAAAGAAAGAGTTTCTTTGGCATCAACTTGAAAAAAAATCGAGATTATCAGAAGCAAGTGTTTAGTTCCACGCGTGTGATCAAAAGAAAATAAGAAAACAGAATATTGGGCTATCCAAGTCCATATAGCATTCACATTTATGAACTAGAGGCGCTCATATGCATACAGATTATTAAAATACACGAAAATGGTAAGAACGTGTAAGAACCACCAAGCATTATGTCAATCCAGAAGTGCTACGTTCAGATTTTGGATGGTTGGATGTGATCTGTCAAATGAAAATTGTGAACTAGCAATTCCGTTAGAATTCATTATTCGTTATTGTGAGTTATCGACAGCCTATTGTGTCATTGAAAGAAAACAATTTTCTATTCCTCCGAAAATTTCAATCAATTTAGGCCCATAACTTTGTTGCTTTTTCTCTACTCCATTCTGTCTCTTGCGATCCTTTTCTATTTTTTTTTTGTTTTTCATCTAGGTCTTCTTCTACCGCTTCTTTCCATCGTCTTCCTCTTTTTCTCTTTCCTTCAGATTTTCTCCAGGTTATATGTTTGATTGGTCAGTGTAGCTCTAGAATATCTAAACCTACCAGTCTAGCTCTCCTAGCTGTGATGTAGTTACTTATCTTAGTTTTGACTCAATTTAGCGAGGACCTTTTCGTCATCATACATCCCAAGAAGGAAGATTCGATAGAGGGGAAGTGTTCAACGCTAATATATTCATTGATTGAATCCGTTGAGGAGGAACATCGAGAAAGCTACATAACTTTGGCTCCAAATTTGCAAAACTGATTGTGACGTTAACAGTAAGATTAAGGGGAAGTTGAGTTGAATTCTAGTTTAGCCGGACCATTAGTTTCAATTTTTTTTTGTGTTTGGAAGTGGACAACAAAATATAAGGCAGCATAGAGATTTTTTTTGTTCGGGTAGCAAGCGAGTGTCACATCCGCTCGTGACAATATTAAGGTCCTCTTATTACCAAAGCTCTCAGAAATCAAATTCAAGAAGAAGGTTATTTTTTAAGTTCTAAGTAAAGAAATAATCCTAGGAAATTATTATAAAGAATTAAAGAGAATAAGGTAATAAAAATAAGGTTCTTCCTAAGGCTTTTGAATTTCAAAGAATTTTTGGATGAAGAGTGGTTTCAACGAGAGGGGGCGTTCTCAATGTCACTAAAGCGTTACTCGTTTCTGTTTTATTTCGTTCCGTCTGTTGCCAACCGGAGGATAATTTTTAGTTTTGTGAGGATTTGAAGTGGTCAAAGGGAAAAAGGTATCGCCGCTCAAATGGTACATATTCGTTTAAATTATATGAATTATTCTTAAATATAAAGCAAACAAATTTTAAATTTATAAACTTGTGTGTAATTTAATCTATTGCTTGAGACCCAGTTGTGAAATTCTAGCTTAACTTTAAACCAAAGCTTAAACCCTTAAATAATTGTTGTTTTGAATATAAGCTACAGCTTAAATTCTAAATAATTGTTGTTTTGAATTTAAGCTACAGCTTAAATTTACACTGACATTGTATGTACAACTGGGCCTAAATTTCGAGCGTAAATATGACAAGCCGGTGAGATTACATTGTTGTCTAGGATTCCATTACAATCAAAACTGACTTGCAACAAATTTTCAAATTTATCTGTAATAGCGTTATTTTGCTGCTTTGTATGGGTTGGCTTATTACGCAGCAAATTCGTTGCTATTTGTTATATCTCATACAATTTTATGTACAAATTGGGCGCGTGTTGTCACGAATTTAACTGTTATTCAAAAGTTCAACAAATTTCAAAGAAATTATCAGTTTTTATTTTCTTGGAATGAAATCTATGGTGAAAAAAGGAATTCTTCAGTTATTAAAAATAAATACAAGGCTCAGATCTTTGGCAACACTGCTCTGTTGTTCGCTGATACATTCATTCACTTCCGAATGGCGTATCATTGTATGCATATTGAAGAATTTGTTGGTGAACATCCAAAAATTCTAAAATTTATAACTGTGCTGGAAATTATAACTAAGTGTAATTTCACAGATTTTCAAAGCTTTGACGTTTCAACTCAGGCAAATTGAAAATTCTTTTATCGCCATTCGTAAGCTTCATTTGTAGAGATGAATTTTTTCGTATGAACATCTCCTTTTTTGTATGAATTTATGAATTGATTTGTCAAAGTTGGTGTGTTAGGAACACTTGTCCATCTTCTTCATGACGCGACTTTACGAATACATCCAATAACTAAAAAGGTCTTTAATAATATTTTCTTTTTTTAAATACGCCTGTGCGAATTGATTCTTTTCGTTATTTCTATTTCAAATAAAAAGATTACACAATCGGGTTTTTCCTCAAATTAAAATTCATTATAAAAGGTTTCCTGACACGCGTTCTTAAATGTACTTTGCCTTGTATATAATTATAAAGCAAAAAAATTATTTAATAGCTATTAAGTCACGCAATTTAAATTCAGCAGAAATGCTAAAGAAATTAAAATTTCCGATAAAACGTAGTTTAATATAAATTATATTAAGGGCCTGAAAAGTAAAAAAATAACTTCAAGTAGAAAAGCAGATTACGTTTTATGTTTTTAATTGATAATTAAAGAAATGTTCATTTACATTTATTTATTATACCGGGTGTCCTACAAAAAACGCCTCGAGCCATAACTCCTTTATTTATAGACTAATTTTAAAAAACGAAAAGGCAAATGAAATGAAACTAAAAACACTATAAAATGTGGTCTATTAATTATTTCTTTTTAGTTACCGTCATGGTCAAACGACTATCAATTTTTATTTTTTAAATGGTTCTGTATATTTTTTATTATTATATCTGGTAGAGCTACTTTTTCTAAATTCAATGATGTGCAACACTTTAAGTTTTGGTCAGCAAATATGGCAGAAAACATTAATGAAAGAATTAAAATTAAGTGTGGAAATGTAAGTTGCTGTAAGAAAAAAATTGAAAATCGAACTTTAAAAGAGTGGTGTTGACGTAAAATTGTCAAGTACGCTTTGAAAAACAACAGCAACGTGTAAAATATTTATTCAAAAAACTAAATAGCGACATGAGAAAAATCAGTTTTTAAGTTTTAATAGTGCTTGTAGAAAAAGTAGTTTATTACGCAAAACGTGCATTTTATAAAAATGTTCAAGTGAGCGGTGAAAACAATATCATTAATCGTTAATTAATAATTAATGCGCAAGTTATTGTTTAAAACTGTCAAATTCTTCTTGCTTTATGACTTATACTTATTGTTCCCTAAAAAGAGAGATTTTCGGGTAGTTTATTACAGTTTAAAAGTTGTTTAAAATTGTTGGTTAAAATGGATAATAACCCGTTGACTTACTTATTATAAGTTTATTTTGAATGTAATAAGAACAACAGGCAAGCAATACGACTCTATAGGCAGCGATTTTCTAACAGAGAAATTCCAGATCGTCGCAAATTTTCGAGACTAGAATTAAATTTCATTTCAAAAAACTTAAACAAAAGAACCGCCAGTACGATGAAAATATGGAATTGGATATCCTCCTTAGTGTTCAGAAACTTTTGTTCGTGAAATTAGTAGTTTGACTGGGATATCAAAATCTACTGTACAGAGTGTTTTGAAAAAGGACAAATTTCATCCCTACATTCCTCAGAAAGTGCATGGCTTAGGAAGAAATGATCCTGAGCGAAGACATGTTTTTTTGTAGTTTTTATTCAAACAAAATACAAGAGGACCCAATTTTTTTTCGAAAAATTATTTGGTCCGACGAGTGCATTTTCGGCAGTAATGGCATCTTTAATAGAAACAATCATCGTTATTGGTGTCAAGAAAATCCAAGAGTTCTTGACGAAAGTAATTTTCAACAAAGGTTTAGTGTAAATGTTTGGTGTGGCATTTTTGGCAACCGATTAATTGGGCCATTTTTCATAGATGGTACCTTAAACCAGCAAAAGTACCATGCTTTTTGACTGAACGCCTACAAGACGTTTTATATAAATTGCTATTAGCTGAATTCGATGATATTTATTTTCAACAAGACGGAGCTACACCACACAATGCCAGAATTAACGTTAACTGGCTACATAGAACATTTGGGGCAAGATGAATAGGAACTTTCGGATCAGTTCGATGGCCTGCACGTTCCCCCGATCTTACACCACTAGATTTTCGGTTGTGGAGTTTTCTTCAGGATCACGTTTATTTAACACGTCATGAAAATGAGGAAATATTGCGAGCTAGAATTACTAACATTTGTCGTGCTATACCTCCTGATACTTTACTGAGCGCGACTTATGGAGTAGCTAAAAGATGTCAGCTTTGTGTTGAAGCAGGTGGTCGTCAATTTTGAGCAACTTTTATAAATTTTTGTGCACTAATCTTTCAGATTTTTCTGATGTCGCTATTTAGTTTTTTGAATAAATATTTTACACGTTGCAGTTGTTTTTCAAAGCGTGCTCGACAATTTTACTACTCTTTTAAAGTTCGATTTTCAATTTTTTTCCTATAGCAACTTACATTGGCAATTCTTTCATTAATGTTTTCTGCCATATTTGCTGGCCAAAACTTAAAGTGTTGTACATCATTGAATTTAGAAAAAGTAGCTCTACCAGATACAATAATAAAAAATATACAGAGCCATTTAAAAAATAAAAATTGACACTCGTTTGATCATGAAGGTAACAAAAAGAAATAATTAATTGACCACATTTTATAGTGTTTTAGTCTCGTTTCATTTGCCTTTTTATTTTTTAAAATTAGTCTAGAAATAAAGGAGTTATGGCTCGGGGCGTTTTTTGTAGGACACCCGGTATATGTTTTCCATATTTTATATTATTTCCTTATTATTATTAATTAATATTTTATTTTTATTCAGTTTGTTACTGTCCGTTTGATTTTGACCGTTTCTGAATCAAGGCTGCAGAAATTTTTTATTAATTTTATGAACATTTGCGTAAAATATATTTGATTGAACTACTCTCCAACTGTTTTTTTGAAACGATTTTTTAAACACTCCCTCCGTTAAATTCTATATTTTCAACATGTGTTTCGATTTTATTTATTTTTTTTTTCTGAAAACCAGTGAAACCACATTTTTTAAAGCAAAACATTAAACAGTCAATCTATATGTACTAGATTCTCCCAAAGGAAATAAAACTTTAATCTGATCCAATTAATTTTTCTGGTTTTTACCGACTACACCTTACTACTTACCTAGCCTGCTGCTCAGCAGGAATTTCTTCCTCAGGCGTTGTGTGCTTGACTTTCCCGACTTTCCTCTTCCTGAAGACGCCGAGTATCTTAATTTTACGCACCAAAATTACGAATACAGCTACTGTCATGACTTTCAGGGACGATGTGCAATCGGCTTCCGTGCGGATTCCCTTTTCGACAATTATAGATTTGTTTAGTCGATAGCATAAAGACGTAGTCTAATTTCGGGTCCAATCTACGCTTATTACGCCCGAATCGGTGGAATGCTGTTACGACATGATGCAAAACAATAGCTATTAAATCATGCAAGACACTTGTATAACCAGAAGGAAAAAAATAAACTTTTTGCGCACGGCAGCAAAAAGAATTTCCATTAATTACAGCGATTGAAATGTTTGACTTGTAATATCATTGTTAATATTAACTCTGAATAATTCTTTTATGTAGTTTACTTTGTGCTTTATGTCTGGCGCGTCCGTGTGCAATCTACGGCCCTGCCAATTGGTCTGAAAAAAATATTTTCTTATCCACGTGCCACATAATTCAAGTGACGTGCGAAAGTGTGAGGAACGTCTGGGTGACGACAAATGTCTCGGTTCTAAATTATATTAAATAACCGTGAATCATTTTATCGATGTAAAACAACAAAACCTGCGTCAAAAGAGTTAATTACAGTGCACTAAAAATATAACCCTCAAAACAATAAAAACACAAACTCCTCGCCAATTGTTGTCGAGGAACTTTCGATTCCGGTGAAGAAACGTTTGCTGAAAGTTTTATTTTTGAATCGTAAGCCTTATGCGCACGTCTCAAAATCGCGCCTTGCCATCAAGAATAATTATCCAATCGGACAATTGCCAAAATAAACGATACAAAAATTAGGAGAATCTGTTCTGCAGCTGTTTGACCATTCATTATTGTTTGTAACATAACAGAGATTTACTATTGTTAACAAGATTCGATGACAGGGCATTAAATACAAACATAAAGTGATTGAAATAAATTAAACATTGTGTTTATTTATGACTTAAGATTTGCTACAATAAGCTTGTTCTATTTGCGTTGGATACAATTCAGAAAAAAAAACCTGTTGAATTTTTAAAATGTCTTGCACTGATTGAAAGATTTGTTTAAATAAATACTGAGTGCTTTGCTAAATTCGTTTTGGGTTTGTCCCAGATTGCGTAACAATTAAAACCAATAAATATTGTATATATTTGTGTCGAGGCCTGGAAGAAGTGAACCGTTTTATTTTTGTGCAGACACATGAGACGAGTCAACGAACTGCTTGCAACACAGACCAATGCAACTGACACTTGTATCCTCATTCTTCGCCTGATTTATAGATTTCTGCACGACTGAGAGCAGAAACTTAAAGAAAGACCTGTTTTCAAAATATTAAAACGTGTCCATATACAACGAAATTGAGATCTGTATGAATATAACTTTGTATTTTGTTGCTTATTACATTTTAATCATTAATAATGTTATCATTTTTTACATGCGGAATCTGAAGGTACGTGATAAATTCTTCAATGTACAGGCTGGGTCAGGAGGAGAGGCACATGTTTCGTTAAGCTCCTGCCTAATCCTGTATATCCTAAGCTAAGTATGAAGCACTGCTAGATACAATTAGTGTTATTGGTTGTAATGTTTATTGTTTAATTTGAGGAAAAAATTAGTGGCATTCTGGTGAGCCAATCGAAAATTCTAATCAGCAAATAAATTTGGGATTTGTTTATAACAAATACTTAAAAATAACCGAGTTGGTATCGTCTGCAAAAGTTTTACGTGCTACTGAGATTCAATCAAGCATCTTTTAATGTCTTCCATAAGTATTACGAATAACAGAGGATCCAAAATACCGCCTAGTGGAATTCCCACGTCTATCGAAGTCGCATTCAAGTTAATTTTATAATCGAAGTAATTTAGCTATTGCTAGCAGCTACTTCAAGGTCATTCAAGTTTTTAATTATCCTTATAAAGGAAACAAACAAGATTTTTGGAGGAGGCATTGTCTCCCTATAAGTTGACAATTAATAGTTAATTCATCGATGTCCCAGAGACCCCCTAAAGATTCATCGACCCCCTAACCGACCCCCCTATATGTTCATCGACTCAATTGAAGGGGTCGAAACCATCGACTCCATTGGGAACCCTTGGTCAAAGTTAAGAACTCTGTAACAATAAGTCAAAGAAGTGTCTAAAAAGTGTCGTTCTTAAGCAGTAGTTTTTTCTTCGATTACTTCATGATTTTACACTAAATAAAACAGAAGCGTCCAACACTTCAAAAGTAACATGATATAAAACGGTAAAGGAAGAAATAAACAAAATCAAAAGCGGCAGTTCCGTTAGTTACATCATCGCAACTCATCGCAAACATCACAGAGTAAATAAATTGCTAAGTGAGGCAGCGCAGGTTTATTTTTAACACACTCTCAACGGCGATCACGACAGATTTCGATTTATCGATACTGGAGCGTACCACGCACGAAAACCGGAAGCGACTGCACCCGTAACTTCCGTTTTAAAGAATTTGAAGGATTGAGTGCTCGGATGACTAGACGAGAGCAGGGAATCGCAACCTTGAAACTAATTTTGTATCGATCTGTTTGGCCTTGATTTACAGATTAAACTATCGAGTGGATTCTTGAGAACCGCGACTGAATATATAGAGTGTTTTGGCATTGATCGCAATACTTCAGGCGTGACTAATTTTCAGGTGCTCAAGTAGGAAGTGCTTTCGTTTTGCCAACAAATTGTTGTATATGAAAGAGTTTCTAGGTTACATGACCGAAGACCTTGTTTATATACATAATTTAGTAATGTAGACGAAATTTTTAAATGTGAAGATTTGGTGTTCAGTTACAATTTAAGCAAAATAGAATTCTAAGAGAACGTGTTCTGCAAAAGAACAAAATGGAATTCTAAAAGAAAGGTACCTAAAGACATTGAAAATGTTCTTCTCTATAAATACGCAAGTAATAAAAAATTAACTTGCGAATTTCTTGCTCTAACTCACTCAGTGTAAGCAATCATTAAAACGGTGAATAAATTTCGGTCGATTACATCCACATGTTTGGATACATGTACTTTACTGTCCAATAACTTTCCACATATTTAACCTCCATTCGATTTTATAGATTCTTCAAACCGTACAAAGTATTTGCATAAACAATGAGATTACCGAACGTATGTACGTACAACGTTATCTTGAAACCGAGCCAAAATTTTCGGATTTGATTTATTTAAAATATGTAAGTACATACTCGATGTCATTAAACTCGATTTGAAGCCCACTCTTAAATATAAGTTTAGATTTCTATGCTCAAGTGATTTTAATATTTTGGTTGCGGAATAATAAGTGAAATTGAAATATGATTTTGAGAAGGTCCTTCTTTGAACCCGTAAAAAATATTGCTCGGAGGAACGAAATACGCGCGGCCGCGAATTCTGTGAAGGCTTCAGAGTTGCCAAAACGATAACATCGTGAATTTGTTGTGTCAAAACAACGTGTTTGAAATGGGCGGGATTTCTGTCGTTCAAAGTTTGGCGTGTGTTTATTTTAATACAGTTCGAAAATGAAGTCGAAAAACAAATAGTAAGCGGGAAAACATTGTGAATAAATATTGTTGCGAAGTATCAAATGAATGTGAATGTGAGTCTTTATTACACCCTTCAAGAATGCATGCCCGAAATTATTTTCTAAATGTTTTCAAATACGCATTGCTTTTCATAAAATGTAAAGCTTGAAAGCTGCACACGGATCATTATTATTTTTTTAGTCTTAATAATATGTCGACGTATTTCAAATCACTCTGTATGTACATAGAATTGTTAAATCTTCTTATAGTCATATGATTTTCTTCGAAATTCGAAATCACTTCTCTTCTAAATATTGTTTTTTAACATTTTAACATTTCAATCAATTTCAATCGCATTTCAATTGTAATTCGCTATATAATGATTAAGTAGGAGACGTGAATAAGAAATAAATTGTTTCTGGTCTTCTAATCTAATATTTCTTATAATATTCATATTTCAACTTCCTCTAATTCCTCTCTTTCTCCTTTTTTAGTTCCATTCTTCTTTTCATCTGCTTTCCCATGTCTATAGCCATTCTCATTGTTGCATTTGGCTTCTTTCTCCCGTGACTAAACCAACTTAATTGTTTTTCTTTTGTTTTTGGAGACTCAGATTTATTTTTAATATTTTTTTAGTTTTTCCTGCTAGGTAGAAACAGTAATGCAATTAAAAAATAAGTTGAAATTGCAGTGTTCAAGTAAACACTTCAAAGTAAATATGTTGCATTATGTGAAATATTTGTTAAAGTACAAGGCAGATATCAAGAGAATATACTGGAGGATCGACTAACAATAAGTGAAAGAGAGCGTGGAAAGCGAAACAAAATCAACAGCAATACGTAAGTAGAAGGCCTAGTGAAGAGAAGCGTTAAAAAAGAAAATATTGCAAGTTCTAGAATACAGTTAGGCCTCTCAGTTACTGTTGTAATAAAGGACAATGAGAACAGATTACAAATTAAAAAAGGGGAGGTACCAGACACATACTGATAATAACCATGCGAGAGGTATTAAAAAGTGAAGAGGTGGAAGAACTGAGGAAACACCGGTAAAAAGGAGGAGGAGAAAAGGAAGTGGAGTTGACAGTATAGATTCAGAGATGTGTATAAGTATATATAGGTTGTTCTGAAATTCAATTCAGAAATTTTATAGATGAGCAAAGGAGTTCAAAAAAATAAATTACATTCATAAAAAGTCAGGTTTACTGCAATTTGGTATGGTACTAGCACCTTTGGATAGAAGAAAAAAGCTTCGAGGGACTCGATAAAGTACCTCGGAATACATCTGGACAGAGGTCTGAAGATGACCACCCATGTGAAAAGGACATGCGAGAAAGCAGCGAGAACACAGATGGCGTTAGCGAGACTCATGCCGAACCTTGGCGGTCTCAGGCCGAAAAAGCGAAGGGTTCTGGCGGGAGTGATCGCTTCGATCGTGTTATACGCCGCGCCTATTTGGGCGCCTGCCATGAAATTCAAACATTATGAGGGGATGCTGGAAGCCATAAACAGAAGCATGGCAATCCGCATCACATCAGCCTACAAAACGGTTCCTACCACGGCTGGATTAGCGATAGCAACCGTCCCACCTATAAAGTTGAAGGTGGAGGAAAGGGAGCAGGAAGAGAACGGGCACTCGTCCGAGCACCGTTCCCCTCATAGAGAAGTGGCAGACCGCATGGAATGCTTACGATGGATGGGCGAAGACCTTCATAAGAGACATCGGGAGATGGTGTAATAGGAAGCACGGCGAGGTGGACCCAAGCCATGACTGGACATGGACTGTTCGTACTTACACAAGATCGGGAAGGCACCGAACAACCAGTGCTGGTACTGCGGTGAAGAAGACACGGCAGCACACACGATCTTCCTTTGCCCGAAGTGAGAGCGAAGGCGGCTGTCCGGTGCGGGACAGACCTCACGAGGCAGAACATCTCGGAGGTTCAGCTCAGCGGTCCGGAGGGCTGGGATGCTGCCGCTTTCATGATGCGCGGTATAATGGAAAGCAAGGCAAACTACGAAAAGAGTAAATAAGAACACATTGGACATGACCTAAGACACGAGACAGGAACTAAGCGCGCGGCTCCTATGGAGGATCCCAGGAGTCGTGCGATCCACTGGATATGACAAAATACCTGAACAGCTGTGAAGTTTTTGCGATTTCCAGAAACCAGCGGCTGGGAAAGACTCAAGACAGTGCGAAGCTTCTGACGCCTTGCCGAAACGCGGATTCCAGAAGTTAGCAGCTAAGATGAGGATAAGGAGTTTTAGTTGGTAGGCGCTCGTTGGCAGGCATCAACCCTGCGAATCCAATACTTCCTGAGGATGGATACCCGGTGTAGGAATGTCTTTTGAAGATTTCTCCAAGCCTCACAAAAAAAAAGAAAATCCTCATGTATGCTACATTCGAGCCTACCAAATTAGATTTTCAATCAATCTGTAGACGTTGTTGAAAATAATTTGATTGACTCATACATGTTACCTGCCATACATGTCATACAGTGATTATTAGTCCGCACCGCAATAAGTTTGCATCTTAGGATATGTATTTGTTTCCTTTGAACCTCTTTGTTGACTTACAAAATTTCTGTAATGACTTTGGAACACTCTGTGTATATAAAACGAAGAGGAAGAATATATGAGAACGTGCAACACGGAAAACAAGATATCAGAATTGATAGGTTAATTTAATTACTATTAAGTTGTATATGTATTAAGTAATACATTCGGAAAAAAGGGAAAGAAATGGTTTTAATTTTCGTTGATTTTAGGGCATCGTTTGAATTGACTAATACCCGAGTATAGGACCGGCGTCAATGACGATGATTTATGTATGCAGATACGTGTAAGAATATGAAGAAAATCTTGATAAAACAAAGACAGAAGGAAAGGATATTTAAATGACATGAAAGATAATCCGAAAAAAGTGGAAAAAGATGTTGAAAGGAAACCGTTAGAAGAAGTAACAACTCCCGATAAACCTGTGAAGTATAATAATAAATGAGAAGAAAAGAAATGAAGACAGAATTAAAAAGCAAAAAAAACATTTGTTATGTAAAAGTGAAAAATAGAAAAAAATGAATGAAAGCCTGTAACGTACTAGCTAGTGCTATCAGCGATTGAGGAAACGTAAAGGGAAACATGTTATCGTGTTGCAGGAAGTTATTTTGATTATTTTGGCGATTAACTTTCTCGTTGACATTTAAAAGCCGGCATAGAATAATCTGCCTGCTCTAAATTTTCTCAAATTAATGAGGCAGCTCATGCGCAAATCTGCCGGAATTTATTCCACCGTTATCCTTGAATCAAATGGCGAATCCTTTAGTTAAGTACCTGAACACCGCCAACAATATATCAAAACTTATATTTACAGCGTACATGTTGCATCGTCTATTTCGGAGTGCGCAAGAACACTGAGGTCACCAGATACATTTCACTTCCGGATATCTTTCGGAAGTTCAAAGCTAATAAAAGAATTAGGTGCGTCATTCACAATAAAATTGTCGCCGCCTGTTGCATTTAAATTTAGGCGCTTTGGACATACCCAGGGGCAGCGATTATTTTGTCAACATTGGACTTTGGTTTGGCCGAGCCAAATGGTTCGCTCAAATTAAGACAATATTACAGTCAGAGAAAATAAATCGCCTGTATACATATTTATAACGCCATTGGCTAAACGATTCGCTTCACTTGTTGTACAGATGAAGGTTGTTTTACAAAAAGAAAAACAGTTATGTTTATTAAGTTAAAAATAGGTAACTTATTATAATTCGTAGAAGCGTTACGCGGAATAATAAATTACGGTATTTTCCTAATTAAAAACGATTCTTTACTATCAGCTTATACAATAATAACTGTTCTTGAACTTCGTACGTTTGTGAAAACTTCATTTTTACATTTACAGAAGTTATTTTTAAATTTAACATGAGTCACTTTTATCTTATGCACTTATGCACACATTTTAAAAGATAATAAAATACCTAGTTCCTTTTAAATTCGTAGAAATTACTGAATAAGTATTTTTAAAAAGAATGACTATAGGATTCAACATATTAAAAAAATCCAAATTTAAGTATAAAAATTAATTCATTTACTTAGAAGTATCCCATTTTAAGTTTAAACAATGTGTAAATTTTAATACAAAGTAAAAATTATTTCATACTTCTAACAGTTATTAATAATTATAAAAAAATTATAATACTTTCGCTTTCTCAAATGTAGATGAAAAACAACTTAATCTAGGAAGTTTAAAATTAGGACGGTGAAAGGAAAACGGGCTTTAACTTTAATAAAAACATCTAAAATCTAAATTTGTAACAAATTCTCTCAATTTTAGATATCTTATTATAGTTATTCAAAAGTAAGAGACATGTACACTGAGCTATCTCAGGTGTCCTTATAACAGATATAATTTTTTTTTGTATGAAATTAGGTGATACTTTTATCATTTTGGAACAGACTTGAAAAAACGACTTAATCAGAGATATCACGCCTAAATAAATCAAATTCATTAAAATTCCCAAAAGTGATATTTTTAAATAAAGCTCGTGTGCTTCTTGAGCTTGTCTATGAGCAAACCTTAATTATATTTGATAATATTAATAATACATATAAATAATTGAGAGAACTTCGCACTGTAAGAAAAAAAGGAAACATTTTTAGTTTCAAAACATCAATGAAGTTCTTCTAATTAAGAAAAAAAAACTTATTCTCATTATTTCCATTTGCCAATAATATTTCTGTGTTCATTTGTAACTGACACTTTTTGACAAGTATAAATTATTGAAAGATTTAAATTTTCTGCTTACGTTTAGTGGCATTGTCCATTGCCAGTAATTTCTGATTCTAAAATTATCAATTCGCCCAACAATCAAATCATTTCGGCCAAATCAAATGCTTGGCTGACAATTTTTTTGGCTCTAGCATCTGTCCACATCGCAAAGATTTTAAAGCAATGAACTCATAACTTTTTCCTTTCGTGTTATAGAATTGAGCCATGCAACAAGTTGTTCCGCACCGAAACGCATTTAAAAAAAGAGATCGCCGCAAGAGCGCCGCGACGTCACCGCGTCTGAAAATATAAATTTTTATTTTTATTTCGACGCAAAGCTCTAAATTATTACGAACGCCTTGTTGTCTTCGGCATACACGTTAGCGGGATTTTTTCTTTTGATTAACTGATCACATGTTTGCTCGGGACAACTAAAAATAAAAGCCTGTTTATTAGCAATTTATAGAAAATCGGCCTGTGTTCTTCCGCCAAACATGAGAAAAATGATATTTTCTAAACCAAAGAATTCCCATTTCGTTATTCAACGTTAAGCAAGCACGCAGACGTGGAGTTGCGCTTGGTATTACAAACATTTGATACCTATTTAAAGAATGTACTAACAAGATACTAATTACATTATCTAAAATTCTCATAATTGAACATTCCAACGATAAATGGAATTTAATGAGAAGCGCTAATATTTTATTTAATTAATTCCGAGTAAAAGCTCTTGCGAACTGAAACTCAAAAAATATTTATTACGTAAATTGTATTCTATTGTCTGGGCGAGTCGAGGAACTATTTCTATTGGAAATAAATCACCCAGATAAATAAATAACTGTAAACCTTGATGTAACGAGCGCACGGTTAATAACAAAACAAAACTTTAGTGCTATTGTTAGCTTCGCTCTCTACCTACCACTTCATGTTTAGCGCCTTCCGTTTTTCGATTTTCAAACAGAATTATCACTCGATCGGGCACCACGGAAACAATACCAGCGCACCTAGAAACTTAGCACAGCACTAAAACCCGCAAGCCCGAAACGATTATTAATTTTTGCAGGTTACCTGCAGGAGCGGAGAACGATTCTAATCCGAGCCGTAAATTCACCTGCTCAAGTCCGATTTTCGTTCGCCGCAGCCGTCTCCGCATTTACATCAACCTTATCTTCTCCCACCTAGCTTTATTTTTAGAAGAACATTGTAGTTTCTTAAACTATCAACCGCTGTCTTCAGTTTTTGCTTCTTCTGCTTTTGGTTTTTCGATCTTTACTTTCCAATTAATCTGATATAATCACCAATACGTAAGAAAATCGTTCGCTTAAGCTTCAAACTTAAGACCCAGCGCTTTTCTTTGAAAGATGCTCAACTATCAAGTTATTAATGCATCGGAGTTATGTTTGGTCGCTATTTCACCAATATTGCAGTTGACGTGCTTCAAGCTCATCACTCGATCAAAACGTGCATGTCGCAGCCGAGCTTTTGATACTATTCAGTCCAGTCTTTTGATGAGCACTGAACTATTCAATTTAGGCATCAGAGGAAATTTGTGTGAACAGTTAAGATCGTATCTAAACATTACGTGATTAAGGGTCAACATTCAAGGTCAGTTTTCCTGCAAGTAGAACTTGACCTCGACGTTCCGCAGGGATCCATCTTGAGCCCTCTATTATTCTTAATATTTTTGAATGACTTAAGTGTCCTAAGTGACCTAAAGTGTCCAGCAAAACTAGCGGTTTTGCCGACGATATCTCGCTAGTGTTATCTGATCCTAATATATCTAATTTACAAGTCAAACTTAATGATATTACCTGTGCTTCAAGTTATATGTGTAAAAGAAACAATTTAATTTTGAACTTTTACCAACCTTGAGTCTCGCTTGAAAAAGTAGTGAGAGAGGATGAAAATGAGATTAAACTTTCGGAAAATGTGCGCTGTTACGTCTCACTACAGATAAAAACTTTAATTGGGCATGTCATATTGACATTAAGTATTTACCAAAAAAAAAAAAGAAATTAAGGGCGCCTATTGTGGGATGCTAAAATTAAAAACTTCTGTAGTTTTAAACTGCTCGGTACTACAAATTTATTATGAACTGATGCATTGAAATTTAGTCTACTATTGTGAATTAAGGTATATTTGTCAAAAACTCAAAAACGAGTGGATTATTTTTTAATATCCAGTGTAGATAAACTTGCAGGAATTCTTTTGTGCAGAACAGTATTTTAATACTCGCTTCAACTTACAGATATATTTTATATCTTTTAAACAATAAGAAGTCTCAACGACTAACGCGAAGCAGCAGCAAGACCAACAGCAGCAGCAGTAGCAGCATCACCACCAGCAGCAGCCCCGAGGAAGTTCTTCTGCAACGAAGAACGAAACGTCGGCAGTGAAGAAATTCGAGACACGCGGTTCCAACCGGAAGCCAAGAATTCAACAATGGACGACGGCCGCGGAAGCCTTCAAGTTAAATTAATAAGAAGCAGTTTTCAAAAAATTTCAATGTAATTAACACTTTTCGCCATTCCTTTGTGATATTCATGATTACATAAAACACTACTTTGTTAGTATCACATTTATTTTGCACATAGTGACTGCAGGTTTCAACATTACAATGTAATTTTCAAACTGAATAAAACTGAAACTTAATCTAAACCTATATATATGTACAAACAAATTGCTATTTCTATTGATAAAGCCGCTTGAAAATTGTAAGAATTTATTATTTATAAGATTCGAAGAAGGATGAATACATAAGGTCGGTCTGGTCGTTGAGTAAAATTTCTTCGGAACAACTTGCTCCATTATGGATTTCCAGTGATTCTAATAGGTTTAATTTTTGTCCTTTTCTACGTAATGTAATATTTCTACGTTGTCTAAAGAGAAAGAGTGATTTTCGGCGATTAAATAATTTGCAAAATTTGAGTCCGTTTTATGTAAATTAAAATATGTTCTTGAATGCGCGTGGAAAAACTTCTACCAGTCTGACCTATGTTTACTCCTTTACAATCTTCACATTTTAATTTATATACGTCAGATTTTTGAAAGTTATGTATTTTATTTTTAGCCCTAAATAATTTATGTATTCATCCTTCTTCGAATCTTGTAAATAATAAATTCTTACAGTTTTCAAACGGCTTTATCAATATAAAAAGCAATTTGTTTGTACATATATATAGGTTTAGATTAAATTTTAGTTTTATTCAGTTTGAAAATGACATTATAATGTTGAAACTGCAGTCACTGTGTGCAAAATAAATGTGATACTAACAAAGTAATTACGAAGTATTTTATATAATTTCAATGTATTTAATAATTTAATAATTTAATGCATTTATGTATAGTCGCGAGCAAAAACAACTGATCGTCAATGTCATTAAAAAATTTGTTGGAATGTCACAAATTAAAAAGATCTTCTTTTCGAGTGTGTTTGGTTTTAATAAAGTTGACAAATAAAACACACATGACACATGTCAATATAAAAAATTCACGACTTTTTTACAATAGAACAAGGTGTTGCACAAGGGTCTATACTTGGACTGCCGTTATTTGTAATATATGTGAATGATTTACATTGTGGTTTTCGAAATGATAGTATATATCAGTTTGGTGATGATTAGAAAGAAGTAATTCGTACACATTATGAGTGGAAAGGAGCACGCATCGGTAATCAGTTGCGATGTTGAGTACTTTTATATATCTTTAAAGATATTTTAAAATCAAAACGGATGAGGTTTACAGAGGAAAATTTAGAAAAATATGTAATTATAAACGCGTATGTAAATCGTTCCTGGGCTGTAGAATAATTAGAAGACGTTGCACTTGAGAAGTTTCTCAAAATTTGACTTCTTATTCGAGATCGGCCAACCTACTGCGAAATAAGGGTAACAGTTCAGTTGTCCAGTGATTTAATTGAGTTGTTTACACACTCTGCTATTGAGAGCGTAGAGGAATGTGTACGAGATACTTCTCATCTATAACTATTTCAGCAGATTCTTTCTTTAATTAAACTTTTCCATTTCGGTACCACGTTTGAAAAATGTCAGCTTGATAAAAACTGTCTTAAACTAAATAAACATAAAACTGGTCTTTTACAGTTTGACCCTTTCCATAAACTTCGAAATGTTTGCATTTCTGTTCGTCTATGGGGTTTAAGAATTCCTTTCCAATCTCTTGGGACAAAATTAAAAAAAAAAACTGTAAAGAGTACTTCATCAAGAATGGATGATATAACCGAAATACTGGAGTGAACTTGTGGTAGACATCAATTAGGAATAGGAATTGTGATTTACATGTGACATAAAATCTGTTACGCTTGTATTCATTGCATTTTATATTAGTTTTAACTTTTGACGATGTCAATGACTTAACTGATAAGCTATGAGTCACAGAACACTTGTCACTGAGTCAAAGACACTGACGACCATTTTTTTTTGTTCGCGATTGTACATATTAATTACAGACATACATCAAACAGTAATGTTATCTGCATGGATAAAGATTGAATTATTAATTCCCATGCAGTTGATTTATTGGATCGTTATGAATAATAACAGGGTCCATAAAATGTGGGGTTAATGCTGAATTCTTTGGAAAAAATTCAGGAATAATTTTAGAACTTCAAAAGCAATCAACTAAAACTTTATTTGTCGCATTATAACCCGGGGATGATTGGAACATAATCATAAATACTGCAAACAAAAAAATTATTGTGGTTTAATTGAGCAAAAGCTAAATAAAATTACGAAAAAGATAATTTATGGGGATAGATAACGTTAGGGTTGAGAGGGATACGTACAATCGAAAATAGACGAATCATTATTTTTTGGTAAAAGCATAAAGCTAAAAAGAAGAATCGGAATGTTTGGGACATGTATCGCGATGCTGAAAGAGACTTGTCTATATATAGGACAAATAATTTGTGTTTAATTGATTACACAAATATTTGGGGCAAGAGTTCGCGATCTAAACTTTTTATTACTATTTGGGAATAACTAGGGCAGATTGGTTTGGTTTGCAGTGGAATTCTCGAGCTACGCTTCTGCTGAAGAGGCCCCAAATAGGGCCGAACCAGCTGTACAGAGGACGCTCGAGGAATCCACTGCAATTAAAAACGATTTGCAACAATTTTTTTAAAAACTTTATGCTTTGACAGCACGCATGGTCCTTTTGCATGGGATGACTTATTAAGTAGCAAACTGGCTGCAATTTGTCAATCCTAATGCAATACTAGGTCAGAAAACGATCTCAGGATGTCGCGATCTAAGCTTTTTATTTATTTATTTTTTTTAGTTAAGAAAACTTGAGGGAATGGTTAGAACAAATTTCTTGAGTTGACATTGTTTAATTGAAGCACAGAATATAACGTAGATTTTTTTGTAAACAGAAAATTGTGCACAGATTGGAAGTGACGTGTCCATAAGTAGAAGACATAGTGGGAATAGAAAAATGATTGTTTATTAAAATTATCTGATTCCAAAGTTCCTGCTTGGTTATCAAGATATGTAATTAGATAATATTTTTATAATTGCATCAGCTAATCAGTACACTGCAGAGGTATAGTAAATTACAGAAAGAATGATAAATACTTAAGCAGTAAACATAACTGAAGATAAAAGAATATGAAAAGAATGCTAAGAGAAAGAAGGCCTCAAAAGCTTTAGAAATGACAACCGGCAAGAAGAAAGTAAAGGGAGGGGGCCCACAAATATCTTGGAAGAATAGAGTGAAGCAGACAATGGAATACAAAAATCAAAAGGAAAAGGTTTGGAGAAATAGGACACAACGGAAGCTAAGATGTTAAATTGTGGTAAAAATTAGTTTGATCAATTTTAAATAATTTTTCTTTGTTCTATTCTAACTTTTCACCCAAAGCACTGAATGCTACAGGTACATAATTGATAAGTCTAGTGGTTCTCGAAATATTTTCACGACTTCAAATTAAATATTTTTGATAAATCATTTTTATGAAAATTGTTGAAATGATTACGTGAATTTTGTGGCAGGACGCTTGTACATTTTTTTAATTTCAAAAATTGACTATCAATAGTTGAAAACTTTTTTGGTCAATACTTAACTCTTTTGTTTTTCTTGTAGTAGACAATTCTGACGACTTACCTACTTTAAAATTTCAAAAATGGTGCCATTAGGTGAGCAAAATGCGTCATTGTCAAAGAATTCGTGTTGAAAAACAACAACAAAAGAACTGCCTGCCCTAAGCCAAATCGCTTTTACGTATGTGCCTAAATCCGCCGTAATTTACGTTTGTGCCGCCTGAAACAATTTCATCTTCACATTGTCAGAATTATTTGTTTTCATTAAGCGTAATTAACACAGTTCCCCGGAGTTTTTCCCGAGCCTCAACCTACTTTTCGGGCCCGTAAAAATAAACGGTTAAGAATGTTGTACCTCCTTACAAAATGCAGTGGAAGCTTTTCTTTGATTCTTTCAAGAAACGCCCCTGTGAAATAAGAGAATTCGGGCGTGGAACGTCGTTAGCAGAAGAAGTTCGTGATAATGCCTGCCATTAAAAACGGTGGCCCGCATAATTATGAAATAGGTCACCAGGTGTGGCAGGTGGCCAATTTAGTTTGGCCTAAAAATGAAATTACCTTGATTCCTTTCAGCGAGTTTATGTGGGTTAAACGCTCCAAGGACACGCTTGATAAGGTCGATGCATTTTTGAGTTAATCACATCACGTAGATGATATATGTACAATGACGGGCGAGAATCAATATCTACTAAAACTAGAACAATCCTTTTTTTTTCAAATTTTGTCGTAGATAATTTAAAGGAATATCTTCGATGTAAGCATAAAAATACGAAACTAAAATAATTTAATAAATTGCACAATTAGTGAGAATAAATACTAAGAGATGGGAGAAGTCTATCTAAATTAAAACAATAAAAAAAATCCAAACAAGTTTTTCATTAAAGAAAAACTATCTATTTCAATCGTTTCAATTTTTTTCAAATAATTTGAAAAATTTGGTTACTTTGATTAACTTTTTTGACATTTACAATTTGGTTTTGAAGGCCTGATGATATAATTCAGGAATAATTGTTAACTGATTAGGAGCAGGCGGTATTTAAGGCCACTGAAGTTCACTGTGGAGTTCTACAAGGTAGTATTTTTGGGCAGTTTCTTTTTATAACTTAGTTTAATATTTCCAATATGTTTATTAATTTAAGCCACTCTTTATTCGGGCGATAGTTTCCCATTGTTATTATTTTTTTACAAAGCTGTTGAACAGTTTTCACACACATGTTTACGAGCACGAGAGATTGTTGCGATAAAACCAGTGATATTAGTAAAAAAGTTTTATAAAATTTGAGATTAATTTAAAACCTCTGACTTTGTCGTAATGTATAGTAAATACATAGATCTTAAAAAAGATCATTAATTTTTGAATGTTTATTTTTAATTATAAGAAAATTTACTAGTACGGTGCCTTTAAAAATCCTAAAAATTCTTTACTTCAATTGTAAGTGAAAGAAGTTATAATACTTTCCATTAAGATAACTAATCTGCTTCCATTTCAGTGTTTACAATTCAAAAACAAACAATAGAAGCTTTATGAGAGACGTAATGTTTGCTTACCTAGATAACGAACAATAACATTTTACAACAGTGTATTTTACACGGCAATAAAATTTTTGTCAGTTTGAGGTAAATAAATGCAAATAAAGCGTTGCTTCAAAGATATGTCTTCTAATTTCATTTTCAAATCATGTCACTAGTATCGCTAATTTTGTGGTTTGTTTATTTTCTTAAAAGGTACAAAAAGAACAAAATAAAATGGGAATCCAAAATAGACGAAACTAATTCAAAGAACATTCAAAATTCAAGCAATATTTTGAAGTCTTAACAGAAAAAGGTTACAAGGAATAATTCCAAATGGAAAATCATCCTCATGCATATCGAGTTTACAACAAAAAAAATCCTCGAGTTAGCTTTGGAAACAAATCGTTCTGCCGTAATCATCTCTTTCTGTCAAAAAAGGATAAACATTCGATTAACCTCAAAATGTTCATATGTGGACAAGATCTAGCTTTTGGTCGTTAATTTCAGTTTTTGAACGACACATCTTCGGTGATGGAAATGGGCAATGCAAAAAGGTATTTTGAAAGTAGTATCTTCGTTCTTAAAAGAATATATTAAAATAAATTGTCTTACTTCACTTCATTTTCAAAACCTAAATTTCCAATTTTGACAATTCTTGCGATAATCACGGGACCTACGATATGCAGTTTTGTTTCCAATGCTGCCTCGAGGTACCTTTTTTATTGAAGACCCGTTACAAATGTATCTGATAAAAACGCTAATAAAGAATTAATCATTACGAGATTGATGAAATATACGACAAATACTCCAAACAGTTTCGTAATTAACTAAATGCAAAAATAATAACGAATTTTATTATAGAAAGAATAGAAATAGCAGACAACGCAATATAGACATATCACGTCACTATATACAAGTTTGGTGAATCAGGCTTTATATTGGGGTTATATTTCTGTCGAAACGTAAAAATGTTAAACTTAATAAACTGTAATTTCGCAGAAAATCTTCTTTCTGTCCAAATTTCGCCTGGTAAAGTTAGTACACTTACTTTACCGATTGGAACTGAAATTAACGAGACATTTTGACAAAATATAAAGTAAACAAGAACTATTAACAATAAAATTTGTATTAAATGTCAGAATTACTAGTGACATTTTGTCTATATACTAAATTCAAGAATATTAAAGTAAGGTTGCATTGTAGCAATGACGTGCTCGAATTTTATTGTCCTCTACTATACAGTGTGATTAATGGTCGAGGATATTTTGAATTTGGCCCCATAGTTTTTAATATATATTCATTGTTAAACTTCAGAGTCGATACGTTGTTTGATTTTTCGCATGTTTACTTCTTTTTATTTTACTGTTACTATTTCCATATGTTTAAGAAGAAAAATGACAAAGATGACAGAACCGGGTGTTTTCAATGTTATATGGAAAAATGCTACAATGTAGCGATAAATTAAAATCATCTTCAGTCATTAAAAATTACGTCATTTGATAGTGTACTTCTGGAGAATAATAAAAATATGTGTTGTATCTACGGTGTTTAAAAAGCAAAGATCGAGCCAGATATGATACTGATAATAAGGATTTTATACACAAGCAACTGAAATTGAATAAAAAAGGAAAATATAGAATAAGAAATTGAGCTTGCTGCAGTTTTCCACCTCTCTTTAATAAAGAAAATTAAACGGAACCACAGAAACCAGAAAAGGAAAGCCCACGTTGAAAAAGTAACAATAGGAGAAACAGTGATTAAAAAATAAGTTTAAAACAAATATGTAGTGATTAAAAAAAATAATAAACTAAATTAAATTAGAAAGCAATGATTTAAAATAAGCTCAAAAGTGTAAAATTACTTTGAAATAGTTGTAATAAAATAAGTAATAAAATAAATTGTAAGCACCTGATCAGTACGGGAGAAAGGGTAGTTTATATTTTATCAAAACGGTTCTTAACCAGAACACGAGATTTCTAAAATAGAAATCTTTTACAGTGAAAATTAAAAGAGATTGGAAGTCTCAAATTCTGACTTCTCTGAACCCCCTTTCTAAACTTTATCACCCTTTTTACCAAAACTTTTCCAAACCAAATTGAGACGCAAGAAGCGACTGCTTTGTTAGTAGCAATCGGTCTTCCCGCTCTCTTCGGACTTGGTTTGAATTTTGGCCCTTTTTACCCTCAGACTTACTTATTTTGGGTTTGTTGGATCTTCCTCCTCTCCTTGTTCGACTTATTAAAGATTATCAAAAAAAAAAAACTATCTTCAGATTTTAAATAAAAATACGAAAGTTTTAACAAATAAAATATATATTAAAATAAATTTTTACGAGAACAAAGAATTTACAACGAAATTTTCCATTAAAACACATGAAATTACAACAAGAACAAATATAAAAAAAATTACAGAATCAAGGTAATAAAAAATATCTGAAAAAAACTTTATGACAAAAACAAAATATATAATTCGACAAGAAGGAGAGAGGTATAATTCACACAGAAAAATGCTTTTAGTTAATTAACTTTCCTGACAACAATTACATTATGCTTACCAGCGACGAATCAAAATATTTTTCTCGTATCCGAAATTTTTGGGGATACACTCTAAAGTTATATTTGCGAGACTTATTTCGATTACAATTAATTTAATTTAGATGAAACACTAAAACTGTGCGGGAAAAGCTTCTGCTTTTCCTGACCGAAACCGATAACAAACTCTTGGAAAATTTATAACAAAAAATCAAAACCCGAACTTAGAAAAAATAAATAAAATTAAACCAAAATCTCGACGAGAGATTTAACGCGGACCAAACATAAGGAAACCGGGAACTGTCTTATCTCCCTCGCTTAAGCTACTTAAAGGCTCGTCACCTCCTGGAAAAGTGAGGAGGGAAATTCTGCGAGATCAGCAAGAATTTCAATTTAGACGGCCAAACAGTAACTTCCAAGCGGAATTTTTCTCGTTACGAGAGGGCGTAAACGTCTCGCTTTTACTGCGTTTTACCAACAACGGTCGTTCAAGGGCAGAGACGCTCTGTGGCGTGATTTCCTTTTGCTAAATCAATTAGAAAATCTTTATCTCGTAACCTGTGTATATTCATTTGAAAACGCATCTGAAGCTCAAAAGCGATACGAACATCCGGCTTCTTTCTTAGAACAAGCAGAGCTGATAAACAAATGATTAAAATAAAATTAAAATAAATTAATTTTATAAATTCTCTAAAGCATTTTTCCGGGTCCTTACAAAATAAACTAAAAAATTGTAAAATACAGTGTAATCGTAATTTCAGAACCAAGTTAAGAATCTGTGGAGGCAAAGTTGTTACATTTTATACCGATTAATGATCTGTCAAACAATTCGAAATAATTTACAATTTAAGAAAAACTTATTAACTGCGATTTTCGTTAATAAATTGCAGGCAAGATTTTTCAGTATATACATTAGTATGTGACATTCTTTTTTTAAATTGTGCCATATTTGTATATTTATAATTTCAAATAAATCGCTAATTTATGCGTACGCTGTATACAAGGACAAGGTTACAGATAATTAAAAAACCACGATGAGGATTTCATAAACTCTAAGAAATACATACAGTGTATCCATGGATTGACTTAACAAGATAAAAACTTTTTTAATATCAATTTTACGTAAAAAGTTACTTCTTACAAATAATTCTGCTCCTCAAGAAATTTTAGAGAAAATGTTTAAAATCTAAATTTTGAACTACAGTTTGTTTAGAAAATTTAAAAAAGAAATACTTTTCGAGAAACCGCTACGCTGGACAATTTTAAACAAATCGCCGTGCTTAGAGATACTGACATTAAAGTAAGTAAACATTTTACATGAATATTGGCAAAATGCTTATTGGTTTCTCGATGAACGGCGCTCCGTGGAACGTGATAATCCGCTGTAGGGCTGCCCAGCGGAATCAACCAGTAAGTTGATCGGTGCTACGTTCCCGGAGTGGTATTAATTAACTCAGCTAGGATGCATTGCTTCGGTTCTGGACGTCATTTCTTATTTTGCAGCGGGCTGGTCTGGTTCAATCTCGGAGTCGACAAAGCTCTTTGAATGTCGTACGCCGTCCTGATCTCGTTGAACGGCTCCCAGTATAGTGTTTGGCGGCGGCGACTTGATTTCTGTCATGTTAGCTTCGTGGTGCTGGTGATGGAATCCGCCTCTGGAGACGGGGCCTACGGCGTGCGGTGCCCATACTCTTCCCTGTCTTTAAAAATCACGTTAGACGCAAGTGTGGCTTCAGCATAAGATAAAATGTCTTCTATTGATGTGGGATTGTTGTTTGAGGCCACGCGAGAAGCGCATGAAAACACGTGCACGTCATTAAACACATGTGCATCATTAAACACGTCGCATCATTAAACCTGTGTCGTCAAAAACGGAGCCCGGCCGTGCGTTCCAGGAACGCTGACTAATCAAGGGCCTATATAAAGCGTGCCAGGACGGTACTGAACCAGAGCTTGTTCAATGCTGTTGTTGAAAGGTCAGACTGGACGAAGGCTGAGCTAACACTGCTGCCGAAAGATCAGTCGTCTCTCCAAAAGCGGATTGCATCATTGACACCACGGAGCTAATACGACGGAAATCAAGTCGCTGTCGCCGGGCACTATACTGGGAGGCATTCAACGAGATCAGGACGGCATACGACATTACAAGAGCTTTGTCACCATTGCTGCTACTGTACCGGCCGAACAAGCCAGCACACTCCAAAATCGGAAACGACGCCCAGCCGATTCAATTAATACCGCACTCCGGGAACGTCGCTTATCGGTTGATTCCGCTGGACAATCCCCACAGCGGAATATCACTACGTTCCACGGAGCGCCGCACAATCCAGGAACCTACGCCTTTGCTTAATCCGCTAGGCGTACGTCCGCCTAGGCGAGGACATCGCACTTCGTGATGTCGAGTTATGATTATTCTCCCAACTTGTATATATATTGTAAATAAAGCATTTGTTAGTAGACCTACCTTTTGAGCACAAAGTGGAGTTGCGCCCACCGCGCATCTGCCACATGTTTTTCAGGAAACGTTTCCTGACAAACATATCTTATGAAGAAAAATTATAACGAAAACGATGCAGCAACATTATTAGCAATGAATTCAGTAATAGAGAGCCCGAAGATTCCTTAATAAAAATGCTCACAAACACTGAATATGAATAAAAGTTTATTATACAAAATTTATAAAGTACTCTGTAGTAAAAAAAGAGTAAGAATACTTTTATCAACTATTACTTTATTTGAAAATAATGTGTGCAATAATTATCGTATTTATTTTTCTTCATTGCAAAATAGGAAAATTTAAAATGGCGTCCATAAGAGAAAAGAAACATAATTGACTGTTGCGAAACTGTCAATCTCAACTTATTTTTTTAAAGTATTAGATTTTAACAGTGGTGCATCCACATGTCCGCATGTCTTCGAGGGGGCTTAAAAATAATAATAGTAAGAACATACAAGGATATATTAAATAATAAATATACCAAATATGAATTTATACCGAACTAACATAAACAAAAGAAAATTACGTCGGCGTTTTACTTTTTTTTTTACTGATTCTGGGGGGGAGCTTAAATCCCTTTAGTTTGGATTTTAAAAATCATTGATATCTCAAATAATTTTCTCTGACAACTAACTGTGAAATACATTAATTTAATGCAAGGGAACGTCTCATAATATTGATTAGAACAAGTGGTCCAGTCAAGGAACAATATTTTTATTTAAACAAAAAATCATGGAAATGTTGATATAGATTGTAAAAAGTTTTGTTACAACTATATGGAGTTTTTTTGAATGGTCCTTCCAAATTTTTGTTCCGTTTTAATAAATATTGTGGTGTCAACATGCAATATGCAAAACTTGTGGTATTCAGCTACCTTCACACAAGTCTTGACCGCAACTTCAGGAAATGATAAATTTCGTCCGTTGGCAATTAGTCAGCGTTTCCAATCGCCCAGTGCAACCACACTTGATAACCATCAACTGCCTACCTCAACCAAATTCACCACTTGACATGTTCAGATGGAACGCCAACGTTCAACAAGTCAGATAATGCAAAAGTCGGACTAGATCGACTTAAACAATTATGTAAAGTGTTAATAACTCGAGTTCCAAATCTGTGATAAAAACGTACGTATTTCGTTCCCTTTTCACTCACATTTGCCCACTTTTGATTTTTGTAAATAAAGAAGTGAGGTTAGTTTCACCCTTCAAAGTGATTTAAAAAAATTGTACTCACAGAGAGTTCTCAAAGGCCTTTACTTTTTCAGATTCCGCGTGCAAAGTACAAGTGTTTGTATAAATGAACGTCAAAGGATGTCCAGGCAGGATAAAACTAAGTCCGGGAATTTTGTAAGTATCCCCAATCCTTGCAATTAAAATTGAAACCTGCTGTGTTGTTGAACGTTAAAATTTGCGTGTGAGCAGTTCGTAGCGTACTGTAGAGATAGTTTGGATGTCTACAAACAAGTTAACATTTATATTATAATCTGTGTTGAGCACTTTTAAAGATAAGGTTTCGGTTTATCTATTACACGATAAGATAAAATAGTAATTTTGTAATAGTCAATGAGACCAGACACGGTTGGAGTATGAAAAGAAAAGAGCCTAAGGAAAGAGGCACTAGATCTCTAACAGTTTATAATGTAAGTATATTTTTTTGCTCCAGTAGGTATGTAGAATTTACCTATTTATTTCAGTATATTATGAATTATAATTTGCTAACATGAGTATATGTTATTCTATGTTATGTTGTGTTTCTTTCAATCAACCACTAATGTGCAAACGGGTACAAGAAATTGGGTGTTTTTTTTAAACCACTTTTCAATTTCGAAATGGGCGTAGAACTGTTGGCGTAGAAGGATCATTGCTTGTTAAGTTGGTTGCCTGACAATTGGGCGTAAAATTCACGGATTATCAAAATTATTTCTGCGAAATTTTTTGCCGTTAATCACGTATCTATATCAGTTCACAAAAATGATTTATTTCTGTGACGTATTTTCTTGTGAATCCACAGGTTTCAACTTTAACAGAACCTGAAGATAGCTTCATGACTACCATTTTAATAGCAAAGCTATTGTTAAATTTATTAATTTTTTAAATCTTGAATTAATGAATCATTGAAAATGGAATTGTGGTAATGGTAAACGAAAGTATTTCCCTTATTAAAGAAACCAAAACAAAAAGGCTCCTGGGGTTTAGAATTAAAATTTTATTGTGTTTAAAATTTAGAAAGTACAAAGCTGCAGTGCTTATTAAATTAAATTTAATATGTTATTTAATTTGTTGGTATTTTTTTAATAATTAAATTGATTTTGTTTGTTTAAAACATTACTGGATGTCATTCTTTAATTTATGTAATACTTTGTAAAATTTTCATATTTTAAATGGTTTAAAATTGTCAAAATAAAATGGCCCAGTATTTGGTTTCATTAGAATAGTCTAATATATTTTTTCATACGTTAATTTAAAACACGTTTTAGAAACAAACAAAATTATTGATTTTGCTTTATCAAAAGTGTTTAAAAATTAGTTGTAAAAGCAGTCAGAATTAACGGCAAAATATCAAGTAGATAAATTTTATTTTCGTTCGCATTATTTTTTATATATTTCCAAGATCTATAATTCTTGAAACTTTATAAACTGATTAAATTCATAGTATAAACAGAGTTTACCAGTGAATGAAGACTTTTCTTATTTATACATTACTTTTAGGCGTACTTTTCAAATTTTAAAATAACTTCTTAACAGACAGACAAGTGTTTTAAATATAAATTTCCATTATTTATTTTAACATATTCGTCGAGATTCGATCAATTTTTTTAATTTTTTTAAATTCTGTAATAGTTTTCTGATATTTTGCTCTTGAGTAGACTTTAAAGAAAATACTCTCAGTTTGACAAATTTTGAAATCTATTTTGCTGGCAAATAATACTTTCATTTTTAGAAGTGATATTGATCAGAAAAGAGCATTCTTAAAATATACTGGACACGATTTTTGTGATTATTCTAGTTGTTAGGATTCAATGCATTAATCCAATATTATAAATTGCGTAAAAATACTCCCATGTTGGATTTGGCAAACAGACAAGTTGATTGAGGGCTGTTCCACGTTTGTTAAATGGCGGTGCATCTCTAAAATCACTTCACTAAATTTTCTTTTCTCTATTTATAAATTTTCTCACTCATTTCTTCTTGCTTTTCCTTTTTTGTCTCATCCTTTAAGTTTCCTCCTTAGTAATTTACACGTTTTCATTTCTGATTCTAGTTTGTTGTTGGTGCGAATAGATTAAGTTCTTTCTAAGAGATTTAAATTTTGTTTTGATTTTTTGCTTTGAGACATTCGCCGGCGCCGTTTCCGTTTAGTAAAATTTTACACATCTTATTTTACTGTACAGTTTTCGATATTGTCACGTATACATTGCTAAGTTTTTTCTACATGTCATGACATTGATATCTCTCCATGGGGAACAAAAAAAAATCTTCAAACAAAAGTTAATCAATTCACTAAATTTTCTTTTCTCTATTTATAAATTGTCGATTGATTTTCTTTGAACAAATCCAGCGATATATAATAGCCTTGGCCAAATGTATTAGGCACCCTTAATTTTCTAATTTATATCCGAAAATCTTCAGAATTTTATTATCATATATTCGACAACAATAAACGATAATTTAAATAATGCACTTTACAGCGGTTGTAAAACATGTGGCAGATGATAGTTCGCAATTGTGGTTCCGTGATAGGTAGTCAGTCTTGTATAAACCACAGTCTATACAGTCATTTCACTGGCGCTAGTTTCGCGTACAAAATTCTTGGAAACTCGAGGAAGAATGCGCAGTAGTCTTACCGCGTGTACATAAAATTAATGTCCTGGGTGAGTTCCTTAAGAAAGGAATATTAATAATTATTGTATTTAGGAGTTCTTATATGTTATAACAAATAAATTTCCCATTTTTGTATTTCTGGCAACATGTGATAATTTTGAGGTTACCTTGCAGAATATTTCCCGTTCGTTAATTATGCTCCCAGATCACGTTTGTATTCGATTCAAATACGCACTAGTTTCGTTTCTGGCAAATTTATTGAGTGTATGACGTAATATCAGTGTGACCCGAACTTTTCTCGTGCATGTGAAACAAAAACTCTTACATTTCTTGCCGTGGAGTACTGTAAAAATTTAAATTTAAATTGTTTGCGCCATTTAAGAATCAACGCACGGAAGAATGCGCAGTGGTTGCATTGAAGACACAAAGATCAAAGGTGCCGACGCCAAGTGAAAAGACTGTATAGACTGTGTATAAACGCTTGTAGTAAGAACGATCTTTCCAGTATAATGTTTATTTCATTATAATTTTGAATATCGTCATTTTTGCTGTAAAAAGTGCCTAAAAAGAACGAACTTAGTGAGCATTTACGTTTACGAATTCAGTTCTTGCACGAACAAGGCAACACAGAGACAGAAATAGCCAAAAGTATTAAACGTTCGCTTTGTGCGGTGCAATCTGCCTTGAAACGTTACACGGATACTGGATCACATGCGAATCGAATAAGAACAGGTAGAACATGGAGAACTTCGGACCGTGAGGATCGAAATTTAATTCGAGAATCACTTACAAATCGAAAGAAAACTTCTTCCGAGCTCGCTGTCAGTTTATCCGAGGAAATCGGGAGACCGATCAGTGTCAGAACGACCAGGAGAAGACTTAATGAAGCTGGCTTGAAAGGCTGTAAAGCAAGAAAGAAGCCTTGGCTTTCAGAAAAAATAAAAAGTTTCGTTTGGAATAGGCTATAAAGTACCAAAACTTTACAGAGGATTGGGCAAATGTTGTGTGGTCCGACGAATCAAATTTTGAGGTAATGTTTGCTTTATATCACTTGTAATTTTGAATTCGTTTGCATCTTCTACACTTCGCCAGTAAAAAGTTATACGGTGTGTTTAAAATCTACTTTTTTTTAAATTAATTGTGAGGTATTTGGAACTCCTAGTGTAGCTTATTTGAGGCGAAGAATACCTTCCGGAATGCGGGTACCAACGGTGAAACACGGGGGAGGCAGTGTAATGATCTGGGGTTGTACGACAACCTTCAGTTTAGGCGAAATGTTTGTTTGTGAAGGTCGAATGAACTCCCACACTTACATAAACGTATTGGAAATGACATTATGCCAATCATTTTCCAAGATGTTTGGTGATACAAATATGGAAGGAATGCTGTATCAACAAGATAATGCACCCTGCCACAAATCTGCAGTTACCATGAAGTGGTTCAAGAAAGTAATACTCCTGGATTGGCCTGCACAATCCTCAGACCTAAATCCCCTAGAATATTTGTGGGGATTCTAAAGCGTAATATTAGAAAGCATCCAATTACATCTAAAGCAATTTAAAAAAACGTGTTATTGAAAGAATAGAATAATATTACCGCAGAGGAATGTCATAAACTTATAAGTACTCTACCGATAAGAATAGCGGCAATGATTAAGGCTAGAGGTGGCCCAACAAAATATTAATTACTTTAATAAATTTTTATTATTTTGTACCTAGGAAATTTTATTTTACCCCACTCCAACAGATTTTCACGATATAGGAGTTACTGTGAGGTGCCTAATACTTTTGGCCAAGGCTGTACATGTTATTTTATTATTAGCCTATAACAATCGTTAATCAAAAACTTTTAATTATTATGGCGTAACGGAGGTACAAGTTATACACAATTTCTTTGTCTTCAGTTTTATTCGTATTTGGAAAAATTAAGTTTTTTCTGTTACAAGTACAAGCTTTTTCTGTTTTTCTATTAAATTTTGATTTGTGCGACGAATTTTGCATTTGATAAGCCGAGGACGATAAAAGAAACACAACACTGAACTTGTGATTCTCAGAAAAAGTTATAGATAATAAATAAACATTTCTGGAACTTTTCCGAGAGCCTGTATGTTTCAGTTTCTTTTTTACATGCTTTATTATTATCGCTTTTTATGCACTATTTTATTTCTGACAGATGTGTTGTAGTTTTGTTTTACTTTTGTGATGGTAAGTGGTATTGTCCAATAATCTGTTAAATGTTAAGGATGCGGTTAGTATCATTCGCCTATTTTTATTTTATTTTATTTATATTAACAGTATGATTAACAAACATAGACCATAATAAAATTTCAATGTCAACCAAGAGAACGAATGTATTACAAAATATATAACAATACAAAAAATAAAAACTTTGTTATTAATCGAGGAGGTAACATTTTGTTATTAATCAAGGAGGTAAAATTTCTCTACTATTTTTTAGTTATTTAGTTGATTGATTTTTTCCTACTACTGTTTCCTTTTCTTTCTTTATACGAGGAATTTCTTTCTTTAATTCTTTAAAAACTTTTAAATTTGCTGTTAATTAATTTGTTTTTTCAAGAACCGATTTGGGTTTTCGACTAAACCCGTTTTAAATTAGCTTTAATGTACCGAAAAATTTACCTTTTGTGTAACTAAATCCGTCGAGCTCGATAAATTTAGGCAACGTGCTTTGTTAGTGTGAACTCAGTCTTACTAATTACAGTGAGGCAAGGCAAAACCAAATTTTCAGTATTACAAATATATGAGAATCGTATTAGACATTCTGGTAATGTTTGTTTCAGGACAAAAAAAATGTGTCACTATATGTAATATGAGTATTTATTAAGCAAACAGCTTATTCTTATTTTAAATGCTTTTAGATAAATTGTTTTTATTTATTTATGGAAAAATTTATAAATATGTACAAAAACTATTAAATCATTGGTTGTTACGAATGTTTCAATTTAAGAACATGTTTGGGTCTACTTCAGTAATATACAAACAAGTACGTCACAAAATAATATTGATTTCTATTACATAATTTTTTATTTTATTTTTTGAAATTTGACTACAATTTTTCTTGTTTTAATTTCGTGCGACTCGATACATACATGATTGTTCATTATTTGTTTACATTGCTATTTTTTTATTCATCAGCAGGAAGCACTGGCGACACTGTGTGCTTGCCCAGCTGTTTGCTGACAGGACGCAGCAATTTGTCCACAAGGTCCCGAAGTTAAAATCGCAAGAATTTAGCAATAAATTTACGGTCATGACTTACTTGGTTTTACCGTAATGGACTTTAATTGTACAGTTATTAGAAGTACAATGTACGGCGCGTTGAACCTTATTTGTTCCGTCATATAAATAACTCGAATTAAATAGTAAAAAATAAGCAATAGAGTTCTGATTGTAATTATGAATACTAAATCATCAGTATGTATTGCAGAGGTTACTGTATTGTTAAAAGAATGCACTAAATTTACAGGGTGAGTCACTAAATGCGCTATAGAATTACATACAGAAAACTTATAAAAGATAATTGAAGGGGAACGTGAACCCTATGTTGCTTGTGCTCGTGCCATTTAGATTATCTCTCGTAGCCACATTAACGATTTTTGATCCGGACATTTTTAATAAAACGTTAATTTACTCTGAATTAGTTAAATAATAAAGAGAAATATTCTGTTTAGAGGATCGAATGTTTGAAACAGTGAAATGAATATGCCGGAACACTCTTTATGTGTCACAATAATTTTGGGCCATGGTTAAAGCACCGATATATGTAGGTTGACTAATATTTTTATTCTGGCGTACGCATTATAGAGTCATTGTCCTAAAAATGCACCTAAATCCATGCTTTAGTTATATATATTATTCAACTTTATTAAAAAAAATCTCTATCAGAAGAAGAGACGCTTAGTAAAATTGATAGTGTTGCAGTTATTTTGATTTTTAATTTTAAAGTTCCAGGAATAAAAATAAAACAAGATAAATGTGCGGAATAAAAATATCTGAATTTTGTTGTTTACATAATGAATAAATCATTGATATTCTAAGTGAAGTATTAGTCCATTTCTTATTAGGCAAACATGAACTTTGATCGTTTATTTAAAGCAAAACACTGATTTCAATTTGTTTATTATTGTATTTTGAACGCAAAGAACAACATGAAAAGAAACCGGTTTCCGTTTTGTTAAAAGAATTGTGTGCAGATAACTTGTCCTCAACCGGTTAATACATTCTTTTTTGATTCTTTCTTATTTTTGTTTAGCACAATTTCTTATTGTGTCAAGTATTTTTTGTATGCTAATGTTCGTTTAAGAATTCTCACCAAAATCTCTCTCTATTTTGTATCCTTTTATAAAGTTACTGTTACGTACATACTGTTAACGACCGTTTACTTTATCATAAACTTCTAAATTATTTGCAAGCGACCAAAAAATAATCTGTTTATAAAATTGAGTTGCTGGTAACTTTTTTTTTTTGTAAATTTTTGGTAATTATTTTAAATTTAGATAAGATGATTATGGATTTTTTGGAATTACTTAGAATTACTTAATAAACTTCCTTTCCTTTTCTAGAATTTTCTTCCAATATTTTATTAAGCCACGTGTATATTGAGCAGGTGAACACCAAATGATGAACGAACACCAAAAGCGGAGGGCGATGAAACAAAGTGATTCGAGCATTAACTGAATACTTTGCATACGTTAAAGGAAATCGTTTTCATTATAAAGAATATACTTATAATTTGCTGTTCGTTTGTTTAATTTATTCGAGACCTTGAGACGCCAGCAAATAATCAACTGTTCATTACTGGGTGTTCGTTTACCAATCGGCGTTTGTCTACTCGGTGCACACGCGGCTTTAGGAAACCATAATTTTTGTAATGGTAGAACGAATTTCTTAGTATTTATCTGAAATTTATTAGAATTTGTTTGAAATCTATTTATTAATATGGGGAACTTCTACATGGTTTCTTACTTGGAAAAGGTGGTTCTGATCAATTTCCGGTACTTTTAAAGCGCGGTATTGAATGAATCATCATACTAGAAATTTTCCGGAAAATTGTTTCACCATATTTGAATTTAGAACACGAAAACGACCACAAAAGATTTGCACTTAAAAAAAGTAGTCCAGAAGTGTGTACATTGGATTTGTTCGATCACCAGTTTCTGACCAGTTGTCAAAGTTGTGGGGCGCTGCTAAAATGGGTCAATTGTTTTTGGTGGTTCAGAACTAATCAAAAATTGATGATAGAACAAACCTTGTACATATAACGATTAAACAAAGTCTTAGATATTAATGCAACAGGTTTTTAAATAGCCTGGAGCTCGGTAACACAGATTAGCGTAATGCACGAGTAATAAACATTTATTTTTCGTGGCCATAATCTATGTATTTATTAGTTTGAGAAATGACGATGTTGACAAAAGGTATTAATACACAGGGAATGTTGAATCATAGTTACATCATTTTTATTTAGAAATTTATTAGAGGTGTGGGAAGGTTTTTTTTGTTTGGGTTGATTTTCTTGAGGTGTGATGAATATTTTAGTTAATTCAATGCAGTCATGACTAAATTCTTTTATTATAAGTGAGTACCTTAGAGTCTTGCGACCTTTTTTTATGTAAAAGGAACGAGTGCGCAGAATATATATACCAGGGGATTCTTAAATATCCCGACAAAATAAAACCAATCACAGCTTATGGGAAAGTGATTAAAAAGTTATAAACCATTTTACCACAACATAAACAAATATAATCCAATACGTCGTTAGCTGTGGTATGTATTAACTTTCGTTTTACACAATGGCCAATGAAATTGGATTTATATATATTTTTTTATCACTTGACTGTTCAAGTAAAGCTATGAAAATGAAAACCAATCGAGGTTTGGGAATTTTGTTTAAAATTCTTCCGTATAAGCATAAACACTGAATGTCCATAGACCAGTTATCTACATTTTCTGTATTGCATAGATGAGATACAAAGATAAAAGCTTTTTGACATTACGACTAATGAAGAAATAGGTTCAGTGAAACTGACAAGTTTCAAATAAATAAATAAATTTGCCTGTGTTCTCTCATCACAAATTTATTTGGACAAATACTATTATTTTTGAGCATGTTGATTTTTCTTCATTTTCAATACTAATTTGATAAATATATCTTTAGGAATTAACTTCATTAATTAGAATAGAATTCTGACAAGTTTCAAATAAATAAATAAATTTGCCTGTGTTCTCTCATCACAAATTTATTTGGACAAATACTATTATTTTTGAGCATGTTAATTTTTCTTCATTTTCAATACTAATTTGATAAATATATCTTTAGGAATTAACTTCATTAATTAGAATAGAATTGTTACTGAAAACTAATTCAAGAATCCTTGAAGTTAACAAATTAAGGACTTTTATATTATAAGTTAATATAATATGGATGAAAAGGATGAATAAGTAAATAAATAGATTTAAATTATAGGTCATATTTTTTATCTTCGATGTAGATTTAAGCCATGTTACGCTCACAGGTTGTTTATATGCACTTGAAACTGTATACAGTGTCGGTGGCGACCACCTTACGTTGTTTACAAAAATAAACATTAACAAAGGCGTTCACATGCGCACATATCGTCCTCGTCCCAATGCTTCGAAAAGAAAAAGCGAGAGCGTGAGTAACAACATGTGGACATGACATCACGCCTGATTAATTTGTAATAGTGATCTAACAAACCTCGTCCAGTTTGTCTAAAACCTCCGGCCTTACAAACACAAGCGCGGTTTTAAAATAGAATGCCATCTCCGGATTCGCGTGTTTATATTTAATATTTTTTGTGCGGTACTCCTCAGTTGTTGGTAATGTTTTGTCGTGTTTGTTCGGCGGAAGGATCTGTTGTTTGTGATTGTTTTTCGTGTTGAACATGTACAGTTATGTATGTTTTGTTCTATTTTTGTATTTTTAAGTTTGTTTCTACCGATTTTTTAAAAAATCTATGATAACAAAATTTAAAGGCTAAAAAAACATGAAAAATTGTTTCTATTTTAATTCTATTTTATGTTTATGTTTTATTTTCTTCTTTTGTTTTCAATTCTTAAATGCCCGCCTGTGATAGTCACACTTTTACTTTTCGTGTAAGTAACGCAATGGAAATCTGATATTTATTCGTTCGTTTCGTAAGATCTGCTTTGACGACCTTCACGATTTGAGGACGCGATCGGTGTCTTTAAGGTATTATTAATAATAATTCTTTAAGCAAATTGTCCAAGGTTGCGTCAACCCATTAACGTTCGTGAGAAATATTTGCATTGCTAAAACGCGCGCCGCACTGCACAAAACAAGTTTCTGATAGTCTCTCATATAGCTGTGAAATGCAGTGATGTCACCCTCACTTGCCTGATGAAACTCCGAATTTTTTACATTCTTGTTTACGAAACATAGCGAACCGAAAGATTTGAGTTTTTTGCAGTTTTTGTACCACATGGGTTAAAAAGAGATCAAATTTTTACTACATTTTAAATGTCTTTGTGTAATATACAGTCAGTTTCATTTCTTATTTCAATTAATTAGAATGAGTTCGTGCTTTTATTAAATATCTTTGAAGCATCTGTAACAAAATTGTCTTGAAAAAACAAATTTTATAATATTGTTTAACTTTGCTCTTTAAATTCGTACGCACATTGTTTCAATGCAGAGTAATGCACACTGACATCATCAGTTAGGTTATGTTACAATATAATCTGACAGTGAAGTTAATTGTTAGTTGGTAGCTTGAATATTTGTTTGTTTTGATTATTTTTGTCTAAAATTGTGCACTCTTGCTTGTTACGTTTAAGTACCTGACCTAGTTAAGCTGCGCTGTAACATAACATAACCCAGTTCTTGTTCTGTCATTAATTACTAATGACATTCTGATGCCCGTGCTGCCAACTGTCAAGCTATATCCACGGCTCATTCTGATTCACTTTTATTAGATCTCAAGATATTTTTAAAATTTAAGCAATCTGGAAAGTAACCTCCTTTCACTTAACTTAAAGTAATAATTCCAAGTAAATTGTCAGTTTGACGTAAATGTCTATTACACAGAAACATGCCACTACACACTTGTTTGTCAACAATATGACTACGCTGGAGAAAGTCTGAAAGATGCAAAACATTTGAAAGATGAAATACAAATAATTGATACAAAAAGTTCTTTGTTTATTTTGTGTCATATTTTATACTTACTACAACTGCCAACTTTGAATTAGTTTATTACTTACAGCACCGAGCTCAGAAATAGTGTATAATAACATTTTTTTCAATTAATTCTACGAGGGGTGTGTCCGCCGCCCTGTTATTTAACCTTCCATGAGAAAAATTCAAGCAATAATAAAGTAAATAGAGCAGGAAACTTATACATTTGTATAAAGCCTTCATGGCGTGAAATCAACAAAACAATTGCAAATATCTATATCAAATTGTGTCGAGCAATTTGAGTTATGAGTACGATAACAGAGAAGTGCTAAAGGCAAGGATATTCCGGAATGTCTAAAGGGACAGAGAGACGGCATAAAATTCAATCGAAAAACATGGAAGGAACTGGATTTTAATGTAGAAATCACATCAAGAGGAAGGAAGAAAAAACTAGACTATTTGGAAAAAGTGAAAAATAAAAATCAATGGAAGATTGAGCTGTGAGCCTGCATGGTCCACAACAATTAAAATAGCGTAATGTTCAACAATTTCGTACGTGTTTTTTTTTGTGGCAAATCAATTGTCAGTCACACTGTATGAGCAGATTCATAAGAGACGTAGATAATGTACGTGTAGAACGTTTAGAAAAACTTCGTTAGCAAAAAAAGAGCGAGAATTTGAAAGAAGAGCTAACAAACAAATATACATAAATAAAAAAAATACATGAAGTAATAAAGGCCCGGAGATTGCAGAGGTTGGGACACTTGACATAGAATGACGGATAATAGAATAGCTAAACATATTGCCTAGTAAAAAGAAATGCAAAGTAAGCAAAAGATGGAAAGCGGCTATGCTAGATAGGGATAGGGAGAAAAAGTTTGGATTATGAAGCAATCAAAGGGGAAGATCAGCCGATGGACTTACTAAAGAGAAAATTCACGTCAAGAAATAGTAGTTTCGTAGTACATATACGAGGGGTCGTTTTTATATTCCCGAACTATACATGAAAAGAAGAGATTAGAAAAGCAACAGAAATTTTATTTTTCAATATAGGCCCCTTGTTTTTGAATACAAGTACTATATCGTTTCAATAACACTTTTAATCCATTATAAAAATATTCATTTGGTTTGTCCACAAAATGCCTTTCAACAGCCGTCCCTAAATTTTGTTCCCCTCAGTGTCTTTTTGCGATTTGGAAACAAAAAATAGTCATAAGGGGCTAGATCCGGACTATAAGGTGGATGGTCAATTTCTACGAATCCACATTCAGCAACCGCAGCTTTTGAAAGTCTTGACTTATGGGGTGGTGCATTTTTGTGGAGCAACAGGACACCTGCGCCAGTTTTCCGCGCCTTTTCACTTTAATAGAATCTCTGAGCCGATGCATTAAGCTTGCATAATACTTTACTGTTACCGTACTACCTTTATTCAGGTAATCAATCATTAAAATTCCTTGGTAATCCCAAAAAACAGTTGCCATTATCTTTCCTGCAGAAGAGGTGACTTGGAGCTTCTTGGGAGGGCTGGAGCCCTTAATATGCCACTGAATCGAGTCTTGTTTCAACTCAGGATCAAAATGATGAACTCAGGTTTCATCTCCAGTGACAAGTCGATTGATAATTAAATCTGGTTCATCTCCACAAAGCGCCAAAAATTGTTCACACGCACTCACCTTTGTCATTCCAAGGTATTCGTGTGGTTTCCGAAACTCCTAATAAAGCTGTTATTGTCGCTTTTTTAATCTTGCATCTTCTAGTACCAAACACTTGGTTATTTCAATAACATTGGACGTGATCACATCAACAGGCCGACCTGGACGGGAATCATCATCCAGTGATTCTCGACCATGTTTAAACAATTTTGACCATTCACAAATAGTCGACTTGGAAGGATAATCATCTCCGTATACAGCCAACATTTTCTTCACGAATAATTTTTGGAGCTTTTCCTTGTTTTGTTAGGAATTTTGTAACGCTCGATATTCGAGTTTGTTCATTTTGATACTTGACACCACAAACTGTCATATATTAGAACTAATACTACTGCAACTGTTTTGTAAATTGTCAAACATGTTACCGAGGCATATGTGATTAAAAAACAATATAATGAAAAATATATATATAAAAACGACCCCTCGTATGAATAAAATATCTTAAAAAAATATTAAGACGAACCTGAGTTACGAAAGAGTGCAAAATTACAGAAACTGATGAATGTCGATAGAGAAATTAGTAAATTAGCAGTTGATAAAAGAAAAAAAAGGGAGACTAAGAAAAAGACGAAGGTAAATGTTCAGGAGAAGAGGGTTTATAAGTTGGGAGAAAGAAAGCCAGAAGTAGGAAGGAAGGAAGAAGACGAAAGGAGGAGTTCAAGATAATGACTCAAGTCATTCGGTATTTCAGTAACATTTTAACTTTAATCTTCAGTTTCTTTCCATGGGAACAATTGTTTTTATAATTGTTACTATGTATGTTACTGTGACTGAAATATCGGGCGTGTTAGACAGCTTACGATCAACAGGTTTGGACAGATGTGAGCAGTGAATAATTAATAGAACGTCTCGAGAAAAACTGCTAAGTGGAAATGAAAGGTCGTTATAAGATTACATAGTGCGATCAAAAATAGTAAAATTAACGACAAAAGAAGTAGCGAAAGTGTAAAAGTTAATCGCGAAGTGAACTAAATCATTGTTACTGTTTTAGAATGGAACATAACCACATCCCATTTAAAACAAGTCTTTTATTATTCTCAAATATGTAAGTCATTTTGAATAGGAAATTATGGGTATTGCCGGCATATGCAGTATTGTTCATGTATTTTTAATTCTCTTCCATAGCTTTCCATTAAAAAGTCGTTTCAGTAGATTATTATTTACTTCCTACAAGCTACGAAGACTTTCTGAAGTGATGCTTCAGCGTTTCGTTTTTTAGTTCGCTTGCATTTTGTGTGTCTGTAATGTTTATTTTTGATGTGGTGACAGCGAGTTTAAACTGAACCACAAGAAAAAGTTTCTTTGCGTACTTACGTATGCTGGAACCTGTTCAAGTTAATGCCTCCCACTTCGAATTGCGCACATTTGCAAGAAATAAGAATTGCTTCAAAGGTATAAATAACACTAGCGAAAATACGGTTGTAATAATCGCTTGGCTTGACAATGATATTGCAATTTCATATTTGGAATATGAATTGGCCGATTGTTATTACTAGCTTCGTTGTTATCACATTGTAACCTGACAAAGCTATCAACCGATAGTGAAACATAGAGCGATACTGAGAATTTTAAGTGTCCATTAAAAGAATTTGTTATGTGATTTTCATTGGACAATAATATCATTAATGATGTAGTTCGTAGAATGGAGGACAGAATATAACTTTTTTGTAAATGTACATCGATATTTTGAGGGTTAGACTTCACAACATCAAACAAGTTGACAAACATTTCGTGAAGCATTCGGGCCTTTCCATTTCCGCATAAACTCAATGATTAGTGTGAGAATTATGAAGTGTAGGCACTCTAATTTAATCTTATTTAATAGTGCAATGACACAATTGCGCTAAGTTACGATATCATACTTATATACTTGGGGCAAAAACAAAATTTGTTTCGAGTTTCCTGATCTAATTCTTTCAATTAAAAAATAAAGAGTTTTTACTATACTAGCAAAAATGTATCTATCTTCTTTTTAGTAACAGTTTCTTATTACCTACTTCAGTATCCCTGTTTAAATTTTAATTAATAATTAGGATGTACACTACCGGCAGTGTTAAAACTGTTAAAAGAGAGCTGTCCACGATCGTAAATATTGTAATATTGAGGCCTAAATTATAGTTTGTTTGTCGATTCCTTCACAGCTGGAATCATGGTTCCAAAGAGGTGGGAAAAGGGGTGGGACGGCACCCCGTCCCGGTTCTCAAAATTTGACCCGCCCTACATCAGAATCCGACTTCGGAGATGTAGACGACAACGCCACCATTGCTTACGAGCAAAGCTTGGACAGTTTGAGCGAGAAAGAGATAAATCAAAAATTTGAATCACTTTTGGTAAGTGCTTGTTTTCACGTGAGCCATTTGGATATGGGCCAACAATCTATTCCCGTAGAATGACATGAATTTGAATGAGGACAAGAAAAAACCACTTCGTCTCACCCCGCTGGACAACAAGAAGAAGATGCTGGTGATGCATTACAGGGGAGTAAACCAGGAAAGCAAGAGCAAATTCGATAAACCGCACCAATACATTGACTACTTAAACCGACACTTACACCCTGACTTTATGAGCCCTAATAAAATACTGTCCTGTGTCGAATCTTTGAGAGTGGCGCTCACGAACAATACTTTGCCTTGGGTCCACGAATTTGGCACTCCAGGAATGGAGATGATCTACAAAGTGTTGGATCAAGCGACTGCCAAGTAGGTATTTGCGATGTTTTCGTTGCGGTCTCCATGTATTAAAAAAAATTTCAGCCGTTTTAATGACAAATCAGAGAAAATTCAATACGAATGTCTTCGATGTATTCTAAAATTCACGAACAACACGGAGGGTATAAAGTCGTTCCTGAAGCACGAACTCTTCCATGAATTGGTGGCGAAATGCGTGGACCACCGGAAACCCAACGTGTCGATTTGCGCTATACAGGTACGTCCTATTAAGTCAAAATCGGATTTTTATCTTCTCGTATTCTATTATATCTCTAGATTTTAGCAGCCCTCTGCTTCTTGAACGACGGAAAATCGAGCACGCAAGGACCGGAGAAAGCTTTATCGGCGATCACTAAAATATCGGAAGAAAGAAAATGTGATCGTTTTAGACCTATTACGGACTGTATTTCGTTTTCGGATAACATAGAATTATGGGTATTGACTTAGGTTTAAAAGTAAAAAAATTAAAAATCGCTCATTTTTGCTTTTTACAGAGTATATGTTTGCAATTAATAAATTCTATATTATCACAAACGGACGACTTTGAATTTAGGATGCACTTGAGGAATGAAATCGCCAGAACGGGTTTGCACGATAATTTAGGTGAGACTCGCTTATTTATGAAGTGTTTAAATTTGCGTAACACCTTCTTTTCGTTAGAAAAACTGGAGAAAAATCCTTCGGCAATGGTCCAAACCCAGTACAGGGTGTTCGCGAACGAAAAAGAGGAAGACGCTGATGAAATGAATTCTAGGTTCGAAAACGTGCGCATCGACATGGATGACTTGCACGAGTGCTTCGAAGTGCTCAAGAATATAACACTGGATACATCTGCAGAGCCGTATTTCTTGAGTATTTTGCAGCATTTGCTCTTCATAAGGGACGATTACTATATTAGGTAAAGCTTGAGCCGTGATTTCTGTTATGCAAAAAGGGATTCGTTCTAGGCCCGCTTATTACAAAATAATTGAGGAATGCGTTTCGCAAATTGTGCTTCAGAAATCCGGATTGGATCCAGATTTTAGGAAAAAGCATATAGACTTGGATTTACAACCTTTATTAGAAGAGCTTGTTAAAGGTGAGGAAGGCATTATACTTTTCTTAGAGCCGTTTTAAACCTTAAAGTCTTCTTTAGTCCTAATCTCCTAAGTTGAATTTTATTTTAAATTCGGAGAGTATGTGTTTTAGTATTGAGGAACGAGTATTAATTTCATTTTCTTCTTATACAGTCCTGTGTGGGAGCATATCTCTATTTTTTTTTGTATTCTCTTAGTTCAAGTGATAACAGAAGTCATTGTGATGTATCCCCTTATCTATTCAACTCAGTGTTCCTTAACTTAAAGGAGTGATAAAGGGGGCGTTTCCTCTTAATATGAAGTGATTACGCTGATACTCGTCGATCCTAAAATTTAATGTTACATTTAATAAACCCCAAAAAGTATGTGTTTACAAATTACTATCGTCTAAGAATTAGTCAAGGACGATAAATATCGCAGGAATGTGTTTGTTCACATAAATTTATTACCTTTGGAATGTACATACATTTTTCTGATAAATTAACTTTCAAACGGATACTTTGATTTAAATTAACAGCTTTTTTTTACCTGCAACCCTGAAAACAATGCAATTCCTTTTCATCTTGTATCCCTTATCCATTAAGCTGTGATAAAAGTGTAATTCGTCATTATATTTGTATAGGAAACGATTTTATAGTAGTATAAAGTAAAGCCGACATAGAAAGATAAGGACAGATGAGCAGGAAACGTTGTTTTCTAGTTTTGTACAATTGTCATCAAATTCCCAGTGAATCAGCGAAACTCATTTGTGATGTCTTCTCTTGTTTATTATTATTATAGTTTCTCTTTAAAACGGCTACAGCATTGAATTTAAAAAATTAGTCACCTGTCATTGCCGAAAGTTCTTTCGCGAAATCTTGCGGCACTTAGCACGTTAGTGCTGATGACTAATTTTTTTCGACTAATCATTTAACTTCTTCGCTTTCTCTTGTTATTCTACATATTGGCGACACTATGTATAATGTCAAACTTAACAAGTACAGGACCCAGGCAATTACCGTACCGCTTTCGTGGATGCCATTAAAAACGTTCCAAAGTAAAATATTTTTTTTGTAACCCTTCAGTCAGTTTTGCTTTAATTCAATTACGTTTGTACTTTTGAGTAGATATATAACCCGGCTTGTGTTGTAGAAGTGAAGCGATGCTTAATATGATTCTAAATTTACCGTATACTGGGCCCAGGTAGGCCTTTGGCGTTCTGGTTGTACCTTATAATATCCCCTTTCGCTATACCACTGCCTAAACATAAAGCAGACATTTTCGTTTTTATTTATTATCAAAGCAGTTGGACAATATTTTTAAACAAGGAAAAAATAAGTGAAGTTTCTGAATCCTTCACGCTTATCGGAATTGTGTAAAAGTTTTCTCAATTTTGTCTCGATAGTGTCTGTTCTGTTTCTCATATTTCGCAATTGCTTATACGTAAGTGACAGAAACTTTTGGAAACAGCTTTTAAAGAAAAATTTCAAGTCGGTATTAGGTTTCAGGTGGTTTCAGTTCCAAATCTATACCTCCCCCCCCCCCCCAATTAAGCATTTTCTTTAGCGATTTCTGATGGTTGCTTGCGTCGAGAGCGGTTTGGTCGTTTCTTGACGTATTCTATTTACTACTTGTACAAAAAAAACATTTTTCCTTATTTTTTAAATTTTATTTCCGAAATTTACTCAGTCCGTCATATTTGTATAGACAGAAACGAAACGGAAAAAGATAAAAATGAAGACTTAAAGAAGCAACTCGATAAAGCCCTATCAGAAAAAGAGGAAGCCCTCGCAAAGCTGGCTATCATGGAAGGTAGGGCCGGCGGCGCTGTTAACAGTGGAAAATTAGATCCCTCTATGGTGAATAACATCGATAAGGTGTTAAATAGTGTCCCACCTCCACCTCCGATTCCCGGGATGGGTCCACCTCCACCACCGCCTCCTATTCCTGGTGGTGGTCCACCACCTCCGCCAATGCCCGGTATGGGTCCACCGCCACCTCCGATGCCTGGAACGGTGGGTCCTCCGCCTCCACCTATGCCTGGTGCAGGCTTTCCACCACCTCCTCCCATGCCAGGTATGGGTCCACCACCACCCCCTATGCCTGGTATGGGCGGAGGACCTCCACCACCTCCACCATTCGGCGCGCCTCCACCTCCGATGCCAGGCATGATACCATTACCCGGAATGGTCCCATCAAATGTGTTGCCTTTCGGGCTTAAACCTAAAAAGAAATGGGAAGTCAACGGTCCCCTCAAGAAAGCTAACTGGAAAAGCGTAAGTCGTTACGCTTTTGAAGCCCCACCGGACCAAATTAAATGAATTCATTGCAGATTGTGCCGCAAAAAATGTCGGAAAAGTCATTCTGGGTGAAGGTTCAGGAGGAAACGCTTGCTTCGGATGGTATTTTGGAAGGCCTGGCGGAACGGTTCAGTTCAAAACCTGTGACCAAAAAAGTCACCGATACCGTGGATAAGTACGTATCGACTTAATCGTTATAAAACAAGTTAAAACAAGAGAAATATTGCAGGAATAGTCATGTAGGGGGGACTTTGAAGAAATCTAAAGAACTGAAGGTACTTGACGGTAAAACTGCTCAAAATATACTTATATTAATAGGGGGTAGCTTGAAGCATCTTCCCTACGACGATATTAAGAAGTGCTTGTTGAGGTGTGATGAAACTATTTTAACAGAAAATGTGTTAGAGCAACTTATACAGGTACTTACTTAAATTTTTGTAATAGGACTTGGAACATATCTAGGTTGTGTTTTTAGCATCTTCCACCTCCAGACCAGTTATCTAAATTGCAACAGTACAAGGAGTCCTACAGTGATCTGACAGAGGCCGAACAGTTCTGCGTCAAAATGGCCGAAGTCAAGCGCCTACTCCCCCGGTTGAAGTCTTTACGTTTTAAACAACAATACGCCGAAATGGTCAACGATGTTCAACCCGTAAGCTCTTACACTTTCGTTCTTTTATACCAGCATCCAATTTGGTGGTATTTTTAGGATATTGTGGCGGCGACGCTGGCGTGCGAAGAAGTCAAAACCAGCAAGAAATTCGCCAAAGTTTTAGAATTGATTTTACTTTTGGGTAATTACATGAACACCGGTAGTAAAAACGCGCAGGCTTTTGGTTTTGAAATTAGCTTCCTGACCAAGGTTCGCATCGTGACGTATTGAGTTTGAAATTTTTAATTATACTTGAATTCTTCAGTTAAACGGCACAAAAGATGTTTATAATAAGAGCACACTCATGCACTACATCGTCGAAACCGCAGAAAAGAACTTCCCGGACATCCTCAATTTTTACGACGAATTGTCACACATAGACAGGTGATTCTATTCAAATTTTGTTGGTCGTGCGTATCGAAATCTTAATTTCAGAGCAAGTCGTGTGCCTCTGGACCAAATTCAGAAGACTTTGAAGCAGATGGATAGCAGTATCAAGAACTTGCAGACGGACGTAGCGAATAACAGGATTGCCCAAAACGAGGACGATCGGTTCATCGAAGTAATGGAAGTATCCTTTTGCTTTTGATTGCAAAAACTAACAACGTTGTAGCATTATTTTCCGTTAACTAACGCGCCCAGCAATTCTCGAATGAAGCGAGGGATAAGTGCGACGTGATGCAGAAAATGTTGAAGAAAGTCGAGAGCTTATACAGCGATTTATCAGAGTATTACGTTTTTGATAAGCAGAAGTATACGCTTGAGGAATTTTTTACGGATCTTAAGACATTCAAAGACAATTTCATAGTACGTATTTTGAGTTTGAGAAGTTGTAATGAAACGATTGGTATGTAGAGGTATAAATAAAGTACGTAACTTGCGTGTTCTGTAGGAAGCCAAAAAAGATAACGAGCGTGAAAGAGAAATCGAAGAAAAGAATAGGAAAGCCAAGTTAGCCAGGGAGCAAGCAGAAAAGGAAAAGCAAGAGCGAGAAGCCAGAAAGAAAGCGCTCGTTGACATGAATCCAGAACAGACGCAAGAAGGTGTGATGGACAGGTATGATCAATTGATTATCAGAATTGTTTGGTTAGATTTAAAATATTAAATTTTTTGCAGCTTGCTGGAAGCTTTGCAGACTGGTAGCGCTTTCAATCGTGACCAAAAGAGGAAAAGAGGTACAAGAGTAGCTGGAGGTAAATATCTTTTTTTTACAAAAATTTTCAATTTAGTAAATAATCAAATCGATTTGTTCAAGATTGCTTAATGGAGACTTTTCTTGGTAAGACGTAGGTGTTGCTTGAAACTTTTAAATTTTTGATAGACTGATAATTCACTTTGAATTTTTTAATTAACAATTCTTCCTTCCAGCTGAAAGACGCGCTCAACTGGTTCGATCGCGATCAAGAACGAACGTGATCGCGGGCAGAGAATTACGGGGGTGAGTTCAAAATTATTAATATTTTTGGTGTAAGATTCACGAGTGGTTTGCAGGGAAATAGCGGCATAGTACTAGCTCTAGGGCATATTCGAAGGACAACGAAACTTACGCGTGTACATTTACTTTGCAAATTATTGTTTTTATATTTTTGTCTTCCGTTTGTAAATAATTATATAATGTATATTTGATATATGTATACTTTTTATAATTGCGTTTTTACACAAGAATCAAGATATATTTATGTATGAACAACTTTTACGAACCAGTGCTGTATAAGTAAGACGATAAATAATTTCAGATTGTGTTCAGTTTTTGTGTTTGTTTTCTTTTTTTTTTTAATCTATGTTCAAAGTGTGTACCCTTGGTTGAGTATAATCGTATACATTTTAAAATGCCTCGTGGTAAAAGGTCTTCAATTTAAACGCTTTTACCAACTTTAAATCGAAAGTATGCAAAAATCAGCTAACTACTGTCCTAAATATTTTCATTATGTGTAGATAAATAACTAAAGGCCAAATAATCATCGCATATTAGAAACTAGCATATCAAACCAAATCATTTAATGGATCACCCCATACCTACATTACATATTACATCTTAACTTAGTGACGGATCTACGTTTTATGAGTTTTGAACTGATTCAATATTTGTAAGGATCTGGACTCCAATGGGCGGATGGGGAAAAAGGGTAAATGGGTAAAAATGGTAAAAAGGGTTGTCTTCTTACGTGTTTGTGATTGACAGTTGCTTTGGAATTACTACGGGCTAAGGTTCCTGAAGCTAGCTGAAGCTCCATTAGTTTCAGAGTAGATCCGCCACTATGATTTATTCAATGATTTTCACACGCTAATAGAACACCAGATACGTAATGTACTTATGTTTTTTTTGTCGCGTGATTTCCAAGAAGCTTAATTGCATTAAATTTTCTTTTTAATTTCTATTAATGCCCTGTATATAATTTTTAGCACCTCCTCGAAGCATGTAATCAAAAGTATGTGATTGAATAGTTACGTAAGGCATTCTGATTGTATAATTATTTTACTACTAAATAAATAACTTATTTCAGTTGTGTTGACTTTTATTTTATACAAGAAGTACCTGTGTTAGGTTTATTTACGCAAAACTGTCGAAGTACAGAAACGCCCTGTATAAAAGATACGGGGGTATTTAAACGTATCGAGCGATTTTGCGTTTTAAAGAGTAAACATATTTTTGGATATTTTTTTTTTGTTAGTTGAATAAACACCTTCATTAATTTTTTTATATTTTTTAAGTTAAGCCAAATGAACAAAAGTTGTCATATTTAAAAAAAAATCTATCTAAATATAAAAAAAATAATCCATTTGAGTTCGATAGTTTCATTTTCTCCTGCAAGGACCGAGGATAGGTAAGACAAAGACGTGGGGCGAACAGTTTTAATACTTTATTAATCCTTCTTTCTTTGTACATATATTTGAGATATAATAGTGATTTATTTTTAATATTTTACACGTATGTTCTTATGTACATTTTGGACACGGTCTTCCCATATTCAGTGCTTTCTTAAAGTACAGAGAAACTAGCCTGTACAAAAAAAATTCGCGTTAAGTACCGAGCGATCGAACAATTTAATATTCGATTGTAACGATTCGATTTCGCTCAGTTCTAACTTTTTTAAACAAAATTATATGAGAAAAGAAGTTTGTGTACCTATTTTTTTTACAGAAGAATGATAGAGTGTGTGATTTATGATATATGTATTAACTTGAACTAATAATAAAAAGGACTGCCAATGAAAGTATTACTGACACTGTGCAGTCCTTATTTATTCGACCGAATACATTTACACCACCTGTATGTATAAATATATAATTAATATCTTCTGCAGCGTTACGTATGTGAGTATCTCGGTTATAATAACAACAGTTTTAAAGAATGACTTTAATAAGAGTTCTTTTATTATTTATTTAATTATCACATAATGTAATAGTAAACGGTGAACGTTGCAGCAGACATGATTTCGAAACGATAGTATAAAATGAGAATGCTTGATAGACTGATCGTTGGAAGGCAAGATGATTGTACGATACACGTTCGGATTAAAAATATGATATATCTAAAATGATTGTTTCCTTGCGTTTTGTACTTGGACAGTTCATACCTTGAAAGAGTTTCCTATCCAAGGTGGTTCACATCCAAATGCCAATTTTGGCTGGATATGAATTATTTCAAGACAAGTCCAAGTAGAAAATTCCCTGAACTCATATGGAGATTGATCTCAGTTGATGATCGTGGTGAGTGATGTGTGAAAGTGATGCGAGGATGTATATGAAGTCAGTTTGGTGTTTGACGTTAATTTTATACTGCTTTGACTAGCTGTACACCCTAATTAGTATAAGTTGACGTGCGTTTTTTTTTAGAGTGCAGTTTGTCGTACATCTACGTAATTTTAAGTTCAAGAGCTACGTTTACTTGATAGTTGGGTGGCCAGGCAACAAAATCACGATTTTCAATTTCTTCAATGTATGTAATATACGTATTTTCACCTCTGTGCCGACCATAATATAAACTGCTATGTATCACAAATCGGTTTTCATGTTGTATACCTAATTGGTGTACTTATTTAGTATCATTTTAATATGTTGTTTAAGAATTGATTTCATGTTTTCGCTTATCAAATGCAACAAAGGACAAACGCACGGTTTCATAATTTCCAATTAAATTTACTCAGTGTACTTATTGTCGTAGTGGCAAATTGTTTTTACAATCGTTACTGTGGATATATGTAAGTCGAGAGTTAAATTTAACTTACGTGTGTAAAACTTGACCAAAGTGTTTAAAAAATGGAAAATACATTTTTATTTCGGGTAACTTCTTATTACATTTTTTACGAAATTTTAATGCTCTTGTTTCTAGGTGTGCAAATAATTTATTGGAATACTGAAAAATATCAACTAAAAAATTTAAATATAAAAAAACCCAATTATTAATTACTTTTCGAGTAAGTCTTCTTATCTTGTTTTTAATTCTTTGTATACCATTTCTTTTAAATTTTAGGTGAATGCATAATTCCCCAAAGGATTACTGTAAACTAGATACTTAGGTATAAGCAAAGTAATTCATCGATTTCTCAGAAAAAGAATGCGATACTGAAATCTTGTATTTGAATTTTTAGAAATGTATGCTAGTGATACTGCTTATTAAAGTTCTGACGTACTTTCTTTCAATAATAATTTCCAAGAAATTTCAAAACAACAATAAGGAGAGGGATGAAAAGTTTCTATGATCTATGACATTACAGTTGTATTCGCGATCCCAATATTTATTACGGTTATTGGGCCACGCTTTGTTTTAAAATTAACAATTTTCTAAAAATTAGATTTTAATGGTTTATTAACTTTCGAAGTGATAAATTTTTTTTTAGCACATGAGGCCTCAAGAACGTTAATTACCTACTTTAAATTCGTTAAAACATATACCGTCTGTTTCAGACCATCCGTCCCAGTTGATAAGTTGCAAAAAAAATTTAGTAACAAGGGTACATGGCGCATTTCATGGCGACATAATTATCTTTTGAGGTTGTCCGGAAATAGATGCAAGAGAGAGAGTTTTTAAAAATCCTATTTTGGCCTAGTTGTTTAATTCCAGCTAAACTTTAAATCAAAGCTTAATCCCTTAACAATGACCGTTGTTAGCGGTTTAAGCGTCCACTTAAATTTAAAACTAAAAACAACATAACCACATCTAGACGTTGTTTTTTTTGTCCCATGTCGATCAATCCATTGATAATTTTAAGAACTTTTATATAGCTATCTCGTTTTTAGCTTTCGTGAAACGACTTTGCTCCTCGCAGTCGGAAGTCACATTGTATTCTTAACTCAGATTGATCCGATTGGCATGTAATAAAGAAATGACGTTTAGTCGATCTTTTAAAATTTGGCGGGAAAATCGAAATTCCTAAAAACGAAAAATTGCATTAGTTCGAAAAGTATTAAACTTTTTCTTGTAGAATTGATGCAGTCAGCCGAAATTAAGTAAAACCAATAACGTACAGTGTCTAAATACAATACGTATTTATAAAAATTATGACCAAAAATTCTATTTTTTAGGATTTTTTCTTGTCATTTCAAAATTAAGATATCGTCAAAAATGTTTGAGAAACAAATTTAGTCTTACTCTTTCATCTGTATTTGCTTAGAAAAATAAAACTAACAACAAAACATTGCCTTAAATTGGATATTCTTTACAGAAATTTGGTTTTAAAAATAGGTTTTTGTTACATTAAGGAGTGAATATGCTATTTTCTGCAAAAATGTGCAATACAGCATATTAAATGCATTTTTTTTAATCTTTCAGATATATCACAACTTTCCATATGTTACGGACTTTATGAAAGACATCGTGTATTCCCATTTAAGATTTTAAAGATGGTTTCTGTTGCCCCTACTTCCGTTTGACTTTGAAAGATAATTACATCATCATCAAGTGTACTGCTTACGTGAATGCATATTTTTAATGGTTTGGAACTCGTAGGAAGCTATTGTTAATTTTTTCGCAACTTTTTACTACTTTCAATTCGAGAAAAGAGAGTGATAGAGTGTGTCTAAACAGTTTCCGGAAAAAACTTCCAGGATCTCTATTTATAAATGATACAATTCATATAAACCAAAAAATTTAAAAAAAATTGTTGCAAGTCTGTTTTCATTGTAATGGATTCCTCGAGCATCATCGATACAACGCTGTTTCCGCCTTATTTGGGTCCTTGTCAGCGGAAGCGTAACTCGAGTATTCTATTGCAATCAAGCCGACCTATTAAGTCAAAAATGGGTCGTAGGTTGTCGCGACCTAAACTATCGAAACTGTATCGAAATTGTGAGATACTCAGAACAGGTCCGTTTGGTTGCAATGAAATTTTCGAGCTACGCTTCTGCTGACGAGTCCCATGTAAAGCCGAAACAGCGTTGTACAGAGAACGCTGGAAGAAGCCATTGAAATCAAAACCGACTGGCAACAACATTTTTTTCAAAACTTTCAAATATGTTTTGACAGCAAACTAAGCCGCCTTGTGTGGGATGACTTATTGTTAAGCATCCAACTAGTTGCAATTTATTAAATTTCACACAATGTAAGGTCGAAAATTGATTGCAGGACGTCACGACATAAACTATTCAAATCCTCATCCAATTTTTATTTGATCCTAAAAATAATATTAGACGCTTAGGGAACTTGAAATTAAATAAACTTCATCCTGGGTAGTAATGGTGTTTTATGCCATAAAGGTGGTGACTGTTGATATTATTTCCTTTTTTTTCCTTTTTTCCTACATTTAGTTATTAATATTTAATAGAAACAGGTGACGACCGCTGTAGGGAAAGTAAAAGTACAGTAAAGTCTGTGAAAAATTGAGGAAAGCGCCCACCAAATGAAGGCTCACTGTTATTCGAATTTCTTTTCTATTTATTTATTTTTTTTGCTTAATTTGTGTTTGTATGGCTTGGATGTTTTTTTTGTTCGATTTTCATTCGCTTAGCTTGGATTTGCTTCAATTGGATTTTTTACTCTTTTCTGCTTGGCTTAGTTATCTTTATTATTTTTTATGGTTATAATTTTTTTTGCTTGGGTTATATTTATTTGATTTAAATTTGTTTGCATTTTTTGTTTGGCCTTGGGTTTCATGAAATTTTTCAAAAAATTCTTAAAGAAATATGATTTTTTTCGAAGTGATGCAAAGCACTTTAACACAACTATAAACCCTTAAAGCTTAACTTCCTTCATTTATTTTTTCATGGGAGCGTTCTTATGGAATTCTATTTGAATAAAATTTTAAAATTAAGCATAAGAAAACTTTTTCCCTTTTCGTAGTTAAAGATCTGTTAGAACTATTAGAATAATATTTTATCGTTCATTTAATCACTGATTTGAATTTGGTTGCTTTTATTCTTTCTGTTCTAATCACATTGTAATGCTGTACGACTTCGATTTTATGTAACAAAATGGCAGAATTAAATTTCCATTGATTTAAATCAGCCAAGTAAATTGGTGGGCATTCTACGATAAAACGAAGAATATCGGTACCTGAGTAGCGCGTAAAGAAAAAAAATCTATTCGACGACTAAAGTGTAAAAAGCAGAAGTGAATGTTAAAAAAATTGGTCGATTACTAATGAATAAGGATTTCAATAAACTGATTTGGGGTTTCTATTGCCTGGCCACCCTCATAAGTCTACACAGTGTGAATTTGTTGAACTACCTATGTTCTACCCAAGACCCAATAAAAACCCAAACTCGTGTCGGAGAACCTGTTAAGAGCAGACTAATGATTGTTCGTCGAGATGTATTCCTTGTTAGAAACGAAGAAACTAAATCTACACATAATCGGAAGAGTGTACTGGAAGAAACGCTTAAGATGATTCTTGAGCATCTTGTTCATTGACTGTTCGCGAAGGAAGAGGCGCCCGTCTTACACCGAGCTGGTCGCCTGATGGGAAGTACAATGACTATCCGAAGAACACACTGAGAGAGGAATTGGACTGTACGTACTGTTGTAGTCGTTGCAGTTCAAGTACAGCCTGGAGCTCATGACCTTATCGCATTCGGGACAGGCACGTTTCTTCTTCTTGTTTTTTCCTCTGAGAATATCATAGGCGCATCTAAAACGCACAATAATATAATCACAAGGCGTAACACTGAAATGTTATTAACCTGGCGTGTAAAATATGAGCGCAAGGAAGTGCTTCTAACGTGTCTCTTTCGTAGCCATACGGCGAACCACACCCTCCACAATTCAAGTCCAAATCTTGCTGCAATCGTAACGCCACCCTCTCGTGATGGAGCTTCTGGTCTTCGTCGCCTAAAGACCGGTATATCCGCGAGAGGCGCAGGCGAACCGTCCTCACCAACAACTAAAACCTCAAAATCAATAATACCAAAAGCACCAGTCATATGATTCGCCATACTTTTGCGCCTACGGAACTGGCGACTTCCAAAAGTCTCGTGTTGAATTCGAGCGGTCTACAGTTGCATATTTTATGTTGCAGTCTCAAGGCTTCTAGGCAACGAGCTGCGCCATCCATGGACTCCATTTGGATGACTCGATCGCCCATTGCTGCGGCCGAACCCATGGCGGTTTCATATTGGCGAAATGCTTTCTGATAAAAATCAATAGTGAGCGTTTTTGGGTTGACAGGGAAAGGAACAATCCAAAAATACTCACGTTTATGTCCGATTTTTTTCGGTAAATATCACCCATGATTCGTATGCTACGTGCGTATGTCGCTTGGTCTCCGGATACTAACGCAAGTCTGGTGGCTTCCTGCAAATAAATGTGTTAATTCCTGTTTTTTTTACCAGTGAAAAAAAAAACATGTAAATCATACAAATAAAAAAATGAAAGATGATAGAAAAGGACTACAAAAATTGTTCTGTAAGATTTTAATTTTAATTGTAAATAAAGTATATTCCCACGAGCAATGTGTCCATCGTAAACATTTCGGCGTCTTTTTATGGCCCAATATTACGCGTTACCCTTCCTTTGTATTTTAATAATAACTCGGTTTTCTTTATATTGTTTACTTGGTTTAACGCTGATGTTTGAATAATAATAGATTTTTGAATAATAATAGACTTTGGAAATAACAAAGAAATGACGATGGCAACCAGAATTTAAGACATTATAATTAGTAAACATATTCGTAATTATTATAATTTCGTTTTGTGTGCGACGTTCTATGAGAAAAATTCTACTATTATGAAAAACGAATTATTAACTCATATTTGTACATAGTCTAAAAAAATTCGGTGTGTAAATTTTACTGCGATGGAATTAGCGTCGTAAATTGTTCGCTTTGACGTAAATATTTCACTTTGTGTACTTTTGAAAACGTAATTGATTTTAATTAATCACAGCAGTTAATCTCATCGTCAGCTATGCAATTGTGTGTTATTATTTCACGGTCAAGTTTTACAACATTACAACTAATCGACTCTCTACATAACACCCTAAATGTTAATTTCGGGCTTTTAAAGATGTAAAATGTTTGTTTTCGTCTTATGCATGGGGTAACATGGATTTCGTGTAAGTTTTTAATTAATTATAAATTTTTATATAGAATTATTTCTTCGTGTTCTTTTCTTTTGTCAGTATTTTTGTCGGTCTATTCAAGAATCGCTCTATGTGTTTCCGAACGTGAGATATACTTTGTAAACATTCTGAACATTTTCCTAAACGAGTCAAAGTCGTCCAAAACGTTGACATATTTTATATTTATTTATTTTTTGAATTATCGAGCAATGTAAACACATTGCTCGATAATTCAATAATTTTAACACTTTGTTCGCTTTGTAAATCGTGATTTGTTTTATATTTGAAAATAAATCAATATTAATTTGTAATTTGTAAAATAAAAGTCACACGGAGATTTCGGTTAAACGCCTAAACTTGGTTGCTTCTTGACTTCTATTGGGAATTGGGATTAGAACAATATTGGGATACACAAAGACGTTCTATTAAATTTACCTAAGATCTCACTGAATTAATTTATCGGTTATTTTTGATAATTTGTGGTTTTATTTAGCCCTGTACTTCATTTTTGGTCATTGTAGGTTCATTCCTGAGAAGCTTCCAACGCAAGTAACGAAGAAATATATATATATAATTAAAAGTACCACAAGAAATGTGACCTTATGCTGCAAATGTGACACAAAATTTTTATTAGATGGTACAAATAAAGGTGGGTACTTACTAGCAACGTTAAGTTCGTAGAAATTTAAAAGAATCACAAGACGTTTAATTCTGCACTTATCTATTCCCATGAAGTTAATAACATAACATTTCAAAAGCAGTGATGAAATAAATACACAAAATGAAAGAAATCCCATAACAAAGGGTAAGTCTGGTGTTTCATGTATAAACCTGACTGCCAGTTTTTTTTGTAATTTTAGGTGTCTAAAAACGAAGAAAAAGAAATTAAAGCCTAATTCGGCTACCCTTCTAGAACATTCTTTAAATTAATTAACCAAGGAAAAGGTTTGATAAAAAGATGCAATTATATTGTACCTATTTTATTAGTGCCAATAAAAGAAAAGGAATGCAAATTAATATTAAAAGACGTTTAAATTCATACAATTTATTTAATTCGTAGTGTTTCGAAGTTTTTTGTGTAGTTTTGCTGAGTGGATTAGTTAACTTTATTAAATAAAGATTTAGCGGTGTGAACACCAAAATACTAGTTGTTAATTGAAAACGTACAGTTTGTTTCATTAAAACTTGAAATAGGCAGAGGCAGGATGAAAACGTAAGCATTCGCTTCACGTCTGCTTCACTTGTAGATTCCCAACATAAAGCTCGTATGCAGTTAAGAGGATTAAATACAAGTGCGTATGAGTACGTTTTCATTTTAAAGCTATACATACGGTGTATTAAATAGAATAGATTTAGATGCCCGATTTCCTTTTATAGATTGCATTTTACAATTTTAAATATTAAATTTCTTATTCAATATGAACTAAATTTACAGTCAACATTATCTATTATAGATTTTTAGCCCTATACATAACATAAATTTGTATTCTTTCTAAAGCAGCTATTATTTTCGGAGCGCCTTACAGCTTCTAATTTTTCCTTGTAAACGGGTCCCACGCAAGCTTTCTGCCCTTGCGTCATTTGTTGCTGACGTAACTTGGTTGTAAGGGGCTCATTTATAACACGCCCGTTTCAGATAACGCAGTATATTACCTCTCGCGCTGGATCACTTTTACCCTTACATTATTTTAAGGCAGGTATAATTTCGTAATAACACCGTATAACGGATGTAAGTATGTAAATTGGCGTTTCGTAACTCGGAGCTTTTTAATCTTCTCTGGGTAAACACGAATATTTTAGCTTTTGTATGCACGGTAGATTTAAGAGTGACAGGGGAGAAGAAAAACTTACCGAGCAATAATCCTGTGCATCTCCCAGTTCCCCTTGTTTCCGCAAGGCTGACGCCATTTGTAACAGAGCGGCCCTTGGGGGGTGAAATAAACGTTAAACGGGGGAAGGACAACGTGACGGTGGCTCACCTGTGATGCCTTGAATTTAGGTCGCCAAGTTGCAGGGATCTGGACAGGTCGTATGCTTTAGACGCGTACTTTGCGCTTTTGTCAGCATCCTGAAGTCTACTGAATAATTCCGACAGTCCTACGTAGACCTGAAAATGCTGAAGGACATGACAACTGCAAGGCCTATGTAAATTAATTACGTGTTTTTTAGATCGTAATACAGGTTGTTCAGAAATTATCATGTGTACTCTTTTGACTTAACTGAGTGCTATGTGATGGAAATCGATTTCCAAATTGTATTTCCGAGAACGACATATTTTGTAATACCTCATTTGCTGATATTCCAAGCCCTTGACAGGGTATTTCTCGTGAATTTCCAATAAAGTTGTTTACCCACCTGTAATTCCAGCGAGGAGTCGTGCACCGCTTGCGCTATCCGGTGTGCATGCTGAAAGCTATCGAGGGCTTTGTTGAATCCAGCTAATTCTAGGTAAACAGATCCTACCGTGAGATGAACATGACCGGCGGTAGCGCATTGTTCGCATTCGTTGTAAAGTGAATGCCTGGCGTAAGCCAGCGCTCTGAAATATTTACACTACTATTAAATTAGATTTTCGGTTTAATAGTTAGTTATTTGCGGTGCAGGTAAATTCAGATGCAGTTTAGCTAGGCGAGGGGTGTTTTTGTCTTTCTCTTTCGATGACCCAGTTTGCGTTTAATTAATTCAGATGCTCTAGAATGTAATTCCAAACGCTATGCACAGTTTACCAGCCCGAGGCACAATAATACATAATAGCAAACGTTTAATTGAGAAAGGCTCTAATATAATCTCTGCATTTGAAATTCTTTTATGTGTGTGTTTTCGGTACGCCTATTGTTATTACAGGGTTTCGCGTATCGAAAACAAACATAAATTTCACACACAAACCCTCAGAATACCAAACCGAGTTCTCTTCATTAAAACCCTAAAGTAATTCAATTTAATCGAAACGCGGCTCGCGTTCCGAATTTGCACTTCGTCCGGGCCTGAATAATTGCGTCGAGAAATCTCCAAATTCGATTATCTCCGCGGAGTTTTGGGGCTTTGTGAGCGACGCCATGCTCACCGGCCATCGACGTAACCGTTGGAAACGAAAAAGGCGTGCGAAGGGGCGATAAAGCAAAACGTATGGCCACTTCCATTAAACTTTCAAACTGGGTCGTGAGAAGTTTTCTCACCTTTTAAATAAAAACCTTCGATTCGACCGGGAGCTCGGAGAGAACGAGATTTTCGGACTTACGTACTTACATTCGCCGAGGATTTCGATGTCGAATCAATCTTATTAGAGAAATGTGGAAAAGTGAAAGAAATTATAAATTTTTAACTCATCTGTTATTTTTATTTTCGTTGAAAAGTATTTAAATTCTTTTTGGGATTAAATATTTTAGATGCGCTATTTTACCTTATTTGATCTTTCATATTTGAACAAAAAGAATACTTCAATAAAGAATAAGAAAAAAACAGGTTATCAAACCATTTGGCCTTTTTTATAATTGTAGAGCTATTGCTGGGTTGTCGTAGGATTGGGAAGGCTGTAATTGGGAGCTCCCGTTTTATCCCTGTTACTGTCCACACATTGCCTTCAATTGACTTCAATTTTTTTTGCCGGATTAACAATGAGCTCGCAAAAATATTTTTTTTCCCTATTCTTTCAAGTTCACCCCTTAGTACATCTAACTTATTCGCAAGTGCAACCATTTTCATAAAGCCGACCCTGGTTCATGATCAATCAGTATACGAATTGGCCCGTCGTGATTCAATTAATTTTCCATTCGCACGGACGCATTTTTCCGCAAACGAATCCCACGTCGTCGATCATCGCAGTTCGCCCGCAGAATCGTTTTAGAACTTGATTAGGCGTCCGCAACTTTCCGGCGGCGCAAATAAAACAGACGCCTAATTAATTTAAAGCCAGATCGATACCTTTCTAATCCTCCTAGTCTTTGGTGGGCCCTCGCCAAATTCAAATAGGATTCCGCTCTCATATTGGGGTTGTCCAATTCCTCCGAGATGTACAGCTGCTTGTGGGCGTACTCCAGAGCGTCTCTGGAAAGAAAATTTTCAAACTGAAAGTGCTTGCGCAATAAATTAATCAATCGAATGTGGACGGAAGGCAAAACCTGGCGGGCCACATATTTTCAGTATCGATCCATCAATTGAAGTAATCGGCCGTTAATTAAAGAACATAATACTAACGAATGCTGCAGCTGTCGGCCATCGACTCTGTGATTTATGACACGTTTCGGTGGCGTACGTCGGAGTAATTATGACGGAAATGAATTGGAAACTTCTATATTATGTAGTTTACGGCCTATTATATTTAACGGACACCTCAAATTAGCCCGGAGGAAGATTAATTAACGTTTAGGATTTGCGGCCAATAGGTAAATGGCTTTTCATTACGATACATGAAATGCCAGTCATCCATTAATTCGGTTCAAAGAGCACTGACATATTTATTTAGAGGTGTCCAAAGATACGCATCGGTTTTTTTACTACGCACTTCATCAAAACAAAACAGAGATTTTTATTAGAGTTTGCATTTAAATTATAGCCACTACGGTATTTTTCTTTTCTTATTTGTACCTCCTTGAATTACCCCTTCAGAATATATTAAATTATTTGAGTTCTTAACTTTTAATTGCCGCCCTATGAAAATATTTGCCGAATATCGGAGAAGTTTCAGTTTCAACTCAAGCAATCGACTAACTTACCGATACTTTCCCCAGTCGATGTAAGCCTGATATAAATAGCCGAGCAGTTCGAACTTGTCCTCCCTCTTCCTAATCGCTTTTAAGGCGGATTTCCATTTCCTAACCGCCTGTTGCTGCTTGTGCTGGTTGTACAATTTCACGCCCTGCTCCACCTGCAACCGTACGAAAATAATTGTGTACCCCTAATGAGGGCACGCGGATTGCTATTTTTATCACGAAGGAATTTTTCGTTGCAAACTTTTTGTTTACGTGCAAAGTAAGTAACCTTTCTTTTTGCTAAACTGTGGTGTAGTTTCGCCCTGCACGCTCTGAAACAGCCCCAGGTGAATATGGCGGGCCTCGACGTGGAACGCACTTCCATGTACGTGTCCCTGTGGAGGCTTGAAAATGAGTCTCCGCCCCACGTCCATGTTCTCTCGAAGCCGTCCAAGGGATGTCTCGATCCTTCTGGTGACGACAGGAGACGCGTCGCTGAAAGTTGATGGCTTACGCCTCCGCTGTAACAAAACATCATTTGCTAATCTGTCGCTTTCAGTTTTTGTCGTGAAGCCAAACCCAGCTGTTTTTATATAATGGGTTCGAATTTAAATGTGAGAAACTCATTAATACGAATTTGCATAAAATTTATTCGACAATTAATAATAATTTGCTTTCACTTATCTTCTCCCTGTTTTCATGAATACAATTTAAATTGAAAAGCATAAATAGAGAATGAAATGCAAAGGGAAATATAAAAACAAAATTTTCATCAAGAACTATTCTAACCCCCCTTCATCCAAAGATGTTCGAGTTTCTTAATTCCTTCCTTGAATGAATTTCCTTGAGGCTCTCAAAATACTCATTTACTAACACTTCTTCCTCTGGTTGATTTTTTCCGCTAAAAATTTATTTATGTTCGGAAAAATGAAAATCCGTTTTCCAAAATCAATAAATAAAGTGATGAAAAATTTTCGGTTGTAACGCGATCTTTTGCGAATCTTGGTCTTCAAACGAGGTTGGTCATTTTGATCTTTGGGATAACAATCAATTAACGATCTTCCTTTGGCGTTCCAAAAATCGGTCTTTTCGCTGATGTAGTAACTTTCCTGTTTGGAGACGAACAACTGCGATGAAGCCACTGTCTTAATTGCTTCTAGTTAAAATGAAATACATGCTTATCTTCTATATTTTAACTGTCTCTGTTGTTTCCGTCAACTTTAGTTTATCACGATTTTGCTGCAATTTTCTGAGGGTCGTTTTTCTTCTTTTAGATTTACTGACCTAAGGGAAAATTATTTCATACCAATTTTCTTTCTCTATCTCTGCTATCACCGTTATCTTTAGTTTTCTATCGTCAAACATAATATTGTGGATCTTGTCGATAATATCTTGTGGTGATTGTTTTTGATCCGCAAGGATGGTCTGTAATGATCGTTTTTCATCTTTGGTTGTTGATTCAACGGAAAACGGTTGCATACAATGGCTCGCTTTTTCTAAATATATATAAAGTATTATTTTTCAAATTTGTTATTAAAGAAAATGAAGAGGAAAAAAAAATATTCAGTAAATAAATAAAGTTTCGTTCATCTCGTTTTCATATTCCTTCTAGCTTTTTTGTTTTGCCTATTAATTCCTTCTTTTATTCGCTTTATTCTGTTTGTCAATTTTTACAATGTTCCAGTAAACAGCTGTTCATTTTTCATTTCACATTCCTTTCAGCTTTTTTGTGTTGCTTATTTCAGACCTTTTTTTTTTGTTCGATTCCTTCTGTTTGTAAGTATTTCCAATGTTCCAGAACCTAGGTGTTCCTTCCACGTGTTCTTCGTTTTCTCATTTCACTTTATATTTATTTTACTATTTTGTATGTAATGTCTTCTTATAGCTTTTTCTTGCTTCTTCCAGACTCCAATCCAGTTCCTCTACTTATAATTTCAGTGGTACAAGTCAACGTCTTTTTGATATTTTTTCGTATGCTTTTCATTTTAATTTGCTTTACATAGTCTTAGTATATTTTGTAGAGCGTTAAAAATTATTGCAAGTCATTTGAATTTCTCGCTGCTTACTTATTTTTAAAAGTTGGTACTTTTTTTACCAAGGGCGGCACATGGAAAATTTACAAAAGATAACTTAATGAGTTATTGATAAACAATTTATTTAAGAAAATGTTTAAAAGTTCATTATTTTATAAATTACGTTGATGTTTAGAGCAATTATTCTTTTCGTTAAATTATATCTCAATATTTTAAGTAAAAATAATTCAATGAGAGTTATTAATAACTTAACGAAAATATTGAAATCATGACGTGACAACGGCACGTTATGTTGCGCGCTAAATTCAAATACCTTTCTATCTTTTATGAATGCTCTGTATTTCTTTTCTTCTTTTTATCTTTATATCTTACTTATTGCATTTACTAGTCGATGGTTAGTTGTTAGTTATTCTTCTTTTACGGTTTTGACTTAGTCATGAGTATCTGATGAAAGGTTATTTATATAAATCGTTCCTGAAAAGTTTTAAATAGAAATTGGTGCTTTACAAAATAAAGTTAATTCAAGCAGCAGACCTTTTAAAATAAAATAAAATTTCCGTTAGTTCCGGTTATACCAGAAGTCTCTATCAAATCGTTTTTTAATTACATGCTATATTTTTTTGCATTTTATATTCTCCAAATTTTGTTATTTCTACATGTAGCACTCGAAAATGCAACTAATAATATAGCATGCCGTTAAAAACAGGAGAATTAGTGGCATTAATTAAACTCAATTTTATTTTTATTTTTATTTTTAATGAATGAATGAATTAATGAATCCTATATAGAGAAAGAAAACAATGAACAAATCGTAAGTAACTTCAGCGTATCGTGGTAGAGGGCTGATTTTTCGACTTTTTCGATTTCTCAGGAATCGAGAATTCTCGTTTGCTTGTTCTCGGGAATTCACGGGAAATCGAAAAATACAAAAAAAAATTTAAAAGAAGAATAATCAATTAATCTTGAATATTTAGAATTCGATCTTTAATTATACGAAAATCAGTCTTGTTTATTAACATAAATAAAATTTACTTTAAGAAAAATAAAATTTACTTTAAGAAACCGCGTAGTTTTACCATTTAAGTAGAAATATCTTTGCTAATTAACAAAACAATAATTCTAATAGTAAACATTAAAAAACCAGCAAGCATAAAATTAAAAAAAGGAAAAATTCTTCTCTTTTATAATACAAAAGCTAAAAAATCAAATTTCTTCTGAAAAACAGCTGCTAATGCCAAAATAAAATAAAATATTCTTCTAATATGTAAAAACAGTTCAGGTCGCGACAAGGTGCGGCCAAAATTTTGTCTAAAATTTCATTACAATCAAAATAAACTTGCAACAAATTTCTTAAATTTCTTAAATTTCTTAAAACATAGTTCAAAAAACGAATTCATTCAATAATCGGTTTCTGATTTGTGAAAACTATATTATATGTACCCCTTGAAGACTTTCACTTTAGCCAAAAGTGATTTCATATTCACAGACGAAATAAAATATCTTTGTTTAAACACGCTGATAAAATTAAAATTCTTAAATGATATTACATACTAAACTGACAAATAATATTTATTAAATGTGCAAGTAGCAACTAAACCAATACATAAATAAAAGAAACCATCACTATTAGCAATTACCTTTTAATTTATATTAATTAGAATGAATAATATTCCGTCTCATGGTTTATGCTGTAAGTGCTATTTTCATTGAAAGATTCCAAATTTCAAATTCCAAATAAATAGTATTAGGAAATTAAATCCGCCATTCATTTCAAAATACACCTAATTTTTAATCTGCATCATTTTCTTTAATTAAATTGTTTATTTTAATTAATACAAATAATTTGAAAAAAAAATTGCATTTGTTATTTATGTGAAACTGATTTCCTTGAATTATCTTGTTTTTTTGCAAACAGATTTAAGAAGCTGTTGCTCCGTATCTCCATAAAGAGAAACAAAATCTCTACCGAAAGAGTTACAAAAATTACTATTTAAAAAAAATACGCTTGCACAAATACTTTGGCAACTAACAGTGCAATTGTTTTCTTGATTAGAAATTCACAATCAGCATGAAAATGAGAGTCTTTGCTAATTTAACTGAATTTTTTCTTTAAAAATAAAAAAAAGTAATGGTACACACTTCAATTTGAACAGGCTGTATAAACTCCCGCAGAGAATAGTAAGATATGAGCGAATAGCTGAGAATAGTGACATATGAGCGGAAAGGAGAGGAGCAGAACTTGAAAATTTCTCGATTTCTTGACAGTTTTTTCTCCGGGACCAAATATGGCAAATTTTCCGGGTCAGAAACTCAAAAATTGAGAATGAAAACAAAGGGAATCACAGGTGAAATTATAGCAATCATGAAGAGATCACCTAAAATGGAGGGAGACTAATGAGTTTGCAATGATAATGGAAATAGAGAATAGCAGTGACATAGATAGGAAGCATGCCTTTCTCTTTGGATTTTCTATCGTAAAAAGGACTAGGAGCACAGCTTTTAACATAACTCAACATAAACGCGATGAAGTATATTTAGAACCAATTAAGTGCAGATTAAGGGATAATATTTCGTTGCTTTTACATCATTCATCATACTAGGTATTTCAGTCACAAAAAAACCTCATTTAATTTATTTAGGTTATTTGAAATATCAAAAAGTTTTAGTGTTAGCGGAGGATAAAGATAAGTCGACCTACTATCTATTATTATGTTTAACATGACACTTAAAATAGTAATCACGGAAAGTAGGGTACGAAGGAACAGAACGCTATTCAATTATAAGAACCAGGACTCTCAAAGCACGTGCGGATGACATGGCTATAATAACACGAACAAAGGAAAACTTAATAGATGCACTACGCGAGCTGGAACGTGCAGTTAAAGATAAGGATTGAGAAGTGAAGAACACAAAACAAATATGTATATGAAAACCAGGAAACAGACACTAGCAAAAGCAAAAGGTGCTAGTCCTCCCTTTTTTTTTGCTTTTTTAATTATTCAATTTATTTTGAGCTCAAAGCAGGCACAGCTTTGAATTTTTATATAGGGGCCAATTGGGGGTCGACGAACGTTTAAAATACCTTTTGGGGTATCTTCTGGAGTATTAGTGTTCAAGTGGGGGTCGATTAAAAAATGCGTTGTATTATATTTTTTACACAATTTTCTTAATTAAAGTCATTGATTTTAAATTTTAAGCATTGTTCAGAAATCTCTTTGAGCTTTTGGGTGGTAAAATACGATCCTTTAGGAGTTCGCCTATTGTTCAACCTGTTCTATGGAACAGGTTGGGAACTAGTTTGACAAGTAGCCTTTGAAATAATGTCTCGATTAAACGATTTTCGATCAAAATTCAATTCAAAGAAGCACAAACGATTCGAATAAATTAAATATCAAATACGAAACTCAGTTTTTTTTTCTGATTTCTCTTTGGTAAATAAAAATAGATCTCGCTCGTGTGAGTATTGCATTTGATTGGATGTGTCTGATAGATACGGCCCTTCTTCGATTACCACCCATAAACAGTAACGACATATTGCAAGCGTAATGTCTGTCTCCTTAGCGACGAGGCACAGGAGTTGGCCGAGTTCCAAGTTGCGCGTCTCAGTGGATTCGAGACCGTTTCTTCGGTGTCGGAGGCTCACAAATCTGACGTGACAGGGCCTCATCTGTCTGTCTTTGGGAATCATTTTGTTTGAAATGTGTACGGTGGAGAAATAATATAGAAAAGAACGAGCCTTCTCCTTAGAAACGAAAAAATACAAATCATTTCCTCGTGTCATTTAACCAAACGGAGATTTATTTCACTAACAATTTTGTAAAAATCGCCTTATATAGAAGCGCATTTTGGAATAAATAAATAAATAAATAAAAGAGAAAAAAGGAAATATAAATGAGGTATTACTTGTAATCCTGTGAAAAAACATTTAATGGAAACACGAAATGAATGGAATGAAGAAGTGGAACAAGACCAAAAGATAGGTGGGGACGATATAAATTGGAACTGGAGAATGGAAGAGAAGGGAAGAGAAGGGAAGAGAAGGGAAGGGAGTAGCTTTGAAAAATTTACGTTGTTTCACATGTGAATCAGAAAATTCTAAAAGATTGGGAAAATAGCTACCAATTTAAAAACGGGAGAATGAATAGGATGTGCCTCTTTTGAATGTTCTTTAAAGGAAATACAAGGAAAATGGAAGGAAAGTTGAGGAAAAAATAGGAAAGATAAAATGGAAGATGGATAATTTTAGAATTTTTTTTATCTTGATCTTATTTAGATCTATGAAAGATCCAGATGGCCAATTAAAGCAAGTTGTACAGGATAACAAATTTGTAAGAGAACGTCAGAGACATTTTGAATCAGCAATTGAAGTTGAAAACGATAAGAAAGACATATTTGAGCTGGAAAGGGTGCAGGTAAAGCGATAGAGAGAGCGCAAGAAGTAAGGAGTTGGAAAGTGAACAAAAAATGAAAGATACTAGGATGCATCAAGTGATTTATAAAGGTATGAATAAAATGAAAATATTATTCAAGAGCAATAGTGAATAGAGGAGGACATGAAGACCAAAATCTGAAAGGAGAGAAAGATTTAAGTAGGAGAAAAGAATCATTAGCTCTTGTGATTGTTCTATATTTCTTTTAGTCTTCTCTTCCTTATTCAATCAATTTAAAACTACACACATAAACATTTGACTGAGGAAGACATGTACCTTTCTTTAAAGTTTATTAAACTTAGTCTCGTCGAGATGTTAATTGTTTATGTGATCCTGATACAAATCAAATGCGTTTAAATCCATCGACATATCACATTACAATAAGTACTAATGAAGTTCAAGAAAACAACAATCGTCTACTTTCAAACGATCCCTTCGAGATTTCGTAATCACTTTCAAAGTGCTTTCGAAGTTTGAAATATTTTGAGCATAAAAGTTTGGAAATCGCTGTCAGCGATCCGAACTTTTAGTACCAAAAAACGAAATAAGTTCGATCAAAATCGCTATTTAAAATCAACTTATTTATTTGAAAATTTTCAATGCATAGAAAACTTGATAGTCTCATAAACTCCTCACCGGTTTGAGTCCTCTGGGAATCAATAAGGCTTTGTATCTTCCGGTCCGCGTTGCGGCAAGAAATTTTTGCAGAAAATAAAAAGGAGTGAGTCTTCCTCGTACTACGAACATGATTTATTCACCGAGCACTGGATATTACAGGAGGCGAAGGTAGGAGCGCCGTACACGTCCGAATTTATGTTTATCGATTCTCATTCCGGCGCGGGGCAATAAAACTTTATTTCATGCCCGAATAAGCATAGGAACGTCATACCGAATGGACCACAAATATCATACCCCCCCTGTCTAATTTTGTTTGTTGGTACTAAAACGTTTTGTTTCGAAAGGAGTACGTCGAGGGGGAATGATAGAAGTCTGCCTGTTTATATCGCTTTGAGTTTACATGACAAAAAAAAAACGAATGATAACAGAATCGTTTCTCATGTCGTGTTTTCGATTCTTTTCGTTTGGTGTGGAAGTCAGAATTTTTTATTTTATTGTTTCTGAATTCCAAGTGGAAATAAATTTAGCAAATGTAAATATTTCTGTGAAAAACATTCAAGGGTGAGCTGAGTATGGTGTTTCCGTTTAGTTAAATTTACTGCAATTATTGGGAGTGTTTTTTTTTCTGATCAAATATTATGTAGACGTCCAAATATCATTTGTCAAATTAGACTTTCTTAACATGAAACTAAAAAGAACGAGTTAAAAAGTTAAAGTTAAAAACTTGTCGAAAATAACTGACCTCTAGGAAACAAGAAATATTGAGGAATAAATACGAACAAAGAGTCCAACAACATAAAAGTGATACGTCGATATCTTACACGAAGAGAATAAGACAAACGGAAATGGGAAAATTGTAGCAAAAAGTTCATGTATGAACATTTTTCTCTTGCTATAATTTTGGAATATGTTAGAAATATTCAAAAATGAATCCAATTGAAGCTGTAACGATAGCAAAACGTCGAGAATTGTACGATTTTAAGAATATATATAAAAACCCAGGAAAAGCTATAATATTTTTTTGACAAAAGCAAAAAATAAAGACAATCAATTAATTAAAAACGTGAACGTAAAAGTTGGTTTGTGTCTTTATTTTAAAGCGATTTATGTGGAGAAATAGCTTAATATAATTATTTAGTTCGTGATTGTGCTTATTTTTGATAAAAGTTTACGTCATTTTAGTATTTATAATAACAACTATGAATTGCTTCTTTTATACAACCTTCTTCTATATAGCTTTTAAAATCAAACCTTATTACATTATTCCCTGTTTTTTTATATTTATTCATATTTAAGTTTGAAACACAATTTAATTAATTTCATATAAATAAATGTAATTTTTAAAATGGTTCGGCAAGGTACATTTTTCATAAAATTAAAAAAAGAAATCTGAAGAAGCTATCAATCGCTAGCGAAATATTGAGAATTGTGCGATTCTTAAATTGAGAGAAATTATTAAGAAATTGTTGTATATTGCCTCACAAAAGTATCAAAGCACACTAAAATAAAGCCGTGGTCTTAGGAATTGTTTCAATAAGGCTCATTTTCGCTTACTTTATTGCGAATCGGGTGAAGAAATGAAAAATAATTGAAGTCGAGGAAAATAAGTTGGAATAATTGTTGGAAGGCAACAATATTTTTAGAGAAATGAGATATGAAATAAAACCATGAACAAGAACAATAAAGACCTCTAAAACATTAGATAAAAAATAAAACAAGAAACAATAAAAATCATAAAAAAGCGTAATACAAGTCGCCTGGAAAGTTAAGTAACAACATATAAATTAAAAATAAAATAAAAAAAAACAAATACAAGAGTTTAGGAAAAGATTGAAAGAAGTCTAGATCTGGAATAATGTAATAATCATAAAGAAATAAAGGATAAAGTTTTTAAAATTATTATTACGTCATTTTAGTATTTATAATAACAAATATTTATTGCTTCTTTTATACAACTTTCTCCTATGTAGCTTTTAAAATTGAACTTTATTAAATTATTCCCTGTTTTCTATATTTATTCATAATTAAGTTTGAAACACAATTTAATTAATTTCATATAAATAAATCTAATTTTTTAGATGGTTCGGCAAGGTACATTTTTCTTAAAATAAAAAAAAAAATCTGAAGAAGTTATCAATCGCTACCGAAACATTGAGAATTGTGCGATTCTTAAACTGAGAGAAATTATTAAGAAATTGTTGTATACAGCCTCCCATAGGTATCAAAGCACTAAAATAAAGCCGTGGTCTTAGGAAGTGTTTCAATAAGGCTCATTTTCGCCCTGCTTTATTGCGAATCGGATGAAGAAACGAAAAAAATTAATGAAATCGAGGATAATAAGTTGGAATAATTACTTCTGTGTCTGGAAGGCAACAATATTTTCCGAGAAATGAGATATGAAATAAAATCATAACCAAGAACAATAAAGACCTCTAAAAGGTTAGATAAAAAAACGAAAAACAATAAAAATCATAAAAAAAGTGTAATACAAGTCGTCTGGAAAGTTAAGTAACAACAAATAAATTAAAAATAAAATTAAAAATAAATAAGAGTTTAGGAAAAAATTGAAAGAAGTCTAAATTTTGAATAATGTAATAATCATAAAGAAATAAAGGATAAAGTTTTTAAAATTATTATATATATTATATAAAACTTTATGAGAAATTTCATCTGGTCTTTTGTAATTTACAAATGTTTGTCACATGCGTAGTTAGACAGTTAGATCTTGGTTTCCGCATTATCCACCTTTCTTTTACCACGACGTTTCGTTCTCGATCCCAAGTTTCAGTGCTACAGTAAGAGCTATAGTATTGAAGACACGGTTTTACCCCAGAAACGACAGTAAAAGAAATCAAGCTCTTGACTAACCTCTTGCCTAACTTGACTTTAATTACACAGTAAATTAAAACAGTTAGAAAGGGAAATTGCCAATAAAACTAGGCAAACATTTTTTTGGAAAATCCAATGAAAAATTCTTTTGTAATTTGCAGAATATTCGGAAGATGTTAATAATAATAATAATATTAAAACAGTGAAAGCACGATTTATAGATTTTAGTACCCAGCTGAAGTACCATCAAACGTAATTTGTTTATAGAATACATGTTCGTAGTTTATTTATTTATATTCTCAGAAATTTGGGAAGAACTATGTAAGGTAGATGTACGTATATGTGTACGTCTACAACAGTAATATATATTTAGTACTTATTTATTTATGGTCATAAAACACTAATATAAGTACATTATAAAATATTTTTGAAAAGTATTTTGAAAAATCTTTGGAAGATGCAAATTTATTCAAAACCAACCTTTGATTACGGCAATAAATATTAAGCAGGATTTATAGATCCTTTCAATCTGTCAGTAAAAATTTTAAGAACTTCGAGAAGATTCTTGTAAGGTCGTACGGCTACGACTGTATTGTTACTTCCCATGGCTACAGCAATTTATAAAGTCGACCTAAGACCTATTGATATTGTTGCTGGTTGTGGCGACAGCAATTTATAAATTCGGCTTAATGGTACAGAGCGTGTGGCGACGACTACTAATATTATTGCTGCCTCGCACGTTGCAGTACAATTTATCTTTATTCAAGAACAGATCGAAGCCTTTTTTATGGTAGAGCAATTCAAATAAGAGTTTCTTCATTCTTTCGTTTCCTGTTCTGAAACGTTTATATGTAATGTAACATTAAAATTTTTACAATAATTTGAGTTGCATGTGTTTAAATTAGAAGAAAGTATTGTTTTCCCTTTATAATTTGCCACGTATTCCTAAATTAAGTCCTTTACAACTTTACACATATGGAAAACTTTTCGTTAAGTAATACCCTAATTTTGCAACACCTGTTTGAATAGTTTGCTAGTTTCCGTTGTTACTCTAGCGTTTGAGTAATTCAGAAAATCTTACCTAATGAACTCGTGCGAATTCAGTGATTCCCAAGACATGTTTGGGGCGAAGACTATAATTAATTAATTAACTTATAGTCACAGGCTCGGGCGTCCTTGTTCCGTCCATTTAAATACAAATTTGTCTTCGCACTTGCAACCACTGGGTTAACGAGCTTTCAATCTAAACGAATTGATCAAGTTCGACGAGCAAATGTTGTCGTTAATAACCGCGTTAGGCCTTCGTCCGCCTCCGAAGGGCTCCTGCACATTTTTGCACCGGGTACGAGGGATCTTCGACGACGGAATAGGCGACCGGTTTGTACTAAAGGCCTAAACTAAACGTAAGCACCGTTCGATCGTTTCGGAATATAAAAATACAAAAATAACCTAGTTAAACGCGAAAAGCTCGACGGCCGACATCGCCACCCTAGCGTTTCTCAGCATCCCCTGGTCCACTGACAAACCCCGGCGTCGAGTATTCTCGTTTCTCGTCGTCGCGGGTCGACGCCGAAAGCTTCAGGATAAAATCGAACTTTCGTAGTTTTTTGGTGGCGGGATTTCGTAATTCGCGCGCGACCCCCGAAAATAGGTTTATTTTTCTAAAATAATGACGTCTTTAGGGTTGCGTTTGTCTCGTTCGTGATGAGAGGGATTGATGTTGCTGAAGCAATGGAGATGTTGATGAAAATAAACGAGCTTTTTATGTCGTTTCTATTCCGAGTTATTCGTTACTTCGCCCCGTCCTAAATTGCTGATGAATAGCATTTACTAACAATCGCTTTGTTGAAACCGTATTGTCTTTTAGTTGGGATTAAGCATTTCTCTGCAACACGCGGAATAATACATTGTAACTGAAATATCAATAACGACTGCAATTCAGATGTTTTTCCTAAGATATTAAAAAAAAATTACATTGCGTGGGTTTTTACAATAAATTATATTTCTAATCAATCTATAAGAATTATGTTCATGTTTCAAACAATTAACTCGTGTGTTTTAATATCTTTATTTTTGAGAAAAAAACTGTAAATTGTTACCCATTGTTCATTGTTTAAAAATTCAAATATAACACTTGATATAATTAACACATTTTAACATTTTCCACTTTATTAGTAAACAGAGCTTTCTAGCGATAATTGCTCACTATAGGGAATATGCAGATATTTTACTTATTTATAAATCAATCATACAAGTCATTATATATTTATTTAATGATATCAGTTTCAGATTTTTTGTTAAAGTAATTTATATATAATTTATTCTAATTTAAATGGCGATCATTTTCGCGCGCTTTAAGTGACGTCATATGATATGATCAGAGAGTGGATGTCATGCATGATATGGATTCTTGTCAGTATCCAGATTATTTGTTAGTGCTAGTTTGGTGGCTTGTATAATGGGATTCACTAGAAAGTTCACGTACAAACATCATATGTTGCCAATGTGCATAAATACTACTGTAAGCGCTCCGAATAAACTCGTTTGTAATATACTAAGAATTGCCGTTGTTAGACGAATGTGTTGCAAAGTATTTGTCACAAACCAAAACATATCAACAATAGCATTGCGTTTCGTATTATATGAAAATAATATGAAATAAAATTACCAGTAACATGTTTCGAGTTCATTATACAGAATATAAAAAATTGCTTGAGATACTATAGCGACCGAAAAAATGGAAACACCTGTTTTTGCACTATGTAATAAAGGTTTTTCAAATCAAACAAATACGAGTAAATTTCCCATTGTCAAGAGTCTATTTCGAAATTGTAAAATGCTATACGCAAAATATGCATAATTCCAATAAAATTTGTTAATTCAAGTAAACATAACGATCTCTGTGTCTTCTCAGTGAAATGTCATCTTGATATTAAAACTGTATTCACAATGTCAAAAATTTATAAAATTTTATTGCAAATCGGTTTTGATTGCAGTGACACCCTCAAGCATCCTCTGGACAGCTGTTTCGACCCTATTTGGGACCTCGTCAGCAGAAGCGTAGCTCTAGACTTCCACTGCAAACCAAACCGACCCGTCCAAGGTTGTTCGCCAATGCGATGAAATAATAATCAATAGTTTGAATCGCGACATCCAACGATCACTTTTTTGACACAACTTTGTGCAGGAAATGACCAATTGCAGCTAGTTTGCTACTTAATAAGTCCTCCCATGCAAGGCGGCCAATCGTGCTGTCAAAGGATATTGAAAGATTTTAAAAAAATTGTTGCAAATTGGTTTTGATTGCAGTGAAACCCTTTCAATATCCTTTGACAGCACGATTGGCCGCCTTATATGGGAGGACTTATTAAGCAGCAAACTTGCTGCAATTTGTCATTTCCTGTACAAAGTTGTGTCAAAAAGTGATCGCTGGATGTTGCGATTCAAACTATTGATCAAAAATTTATAAAAAATGGTGTTTCCATTTTTTTGGCCGCAATAGCATATCTTCTTTACATGCGTATTCCCTATTAATCAAGACTAGATCTTTTTTCTTCAATTAAGTGAAATAAATGTTTTTTATTTACTAAAAAAAATGTTCCTTATAGGGGCACTATTTATAGTGTTGTTAAGTGACTAATATGTTCATTCCAAATTTTTGTCTATAAGTTGGCTGGATTGCAATGGGGCCTCCGAGCATCCTCTGTACAACTATTTCAGTCCTAATTGATGCCTCATCAGTAGAAGAGTAGTTCGAGAAAGGTCGGGCGACTATGTGAAATATGCGATACTATTGGCTACTGCAAAGCTTCTCTTTTTTTTGTAAAAATAAAAACAAAAAGTACTTTCGTTTATGTAGCTTTATTGACAAAGCTTCTACAAAATTTTGAATACCGCCTAAGTTGCTCACATACATACAGCATGTTTCTTCTTTTTTGTCAAAATGTTTATGCGAGCTGCTGTGTGGTACAAATTGATTTCCAAGTTCAATAAACCGAATATTCAAAAAGTCTCAGTTCTGAGGTGGCTGTCGACACATAAGGGCATGTCTAAGTTTTAATCGTGTTTAAAAAATTCCTAAACATAAGTCTAAATATTAGTTAAAAAACAAAGCATTTGTTTGGAGGATAAATATTTTCTGGTACTTTGTTCTCGTTAAAAAATGCGGAACTGAAAACGTCATAAATGGCCTCTGCGATGGTCGTTCATCTTCCGGTTTCTGGTTGGACGCTCACAATTCTTCTTTTTTTGTCATTTTTTACAAAAGCACTTCCTCAGGGCTGCAACTGCTGCTGTTCTTCTTATCGCCGCCGCTGCTGTTCTTGTCAAGGAAAGTTGCACCAACGTCTTAGTTAATTAATACTAGATTAAACTTCGCTTTCATTCGAGATTAACTTTAATCGATACGACTGAGCTTTAGTGTTGTTTTATTTGACATTTCGTCAAAATAACGAAACGTAATTTTACAATCCACAATCGCCCAGAATTGAGAGACATTTAAAATTCTTCTTATGTGCGGATACAATACACTTGAAAATCGAATCGCGAATAATATACAATGCTTTATATTTATTTAAAATAAGAAAGCTCGCACGAATTTTCCGTAGCACCGGAAGTGCGTCGCTTATGTTATCTGAATAATTCATCTTCGAGTATCTCCGTATTCAGTGCTCTGTCATGCACAATATTTATCAAATCACTTACAGAGAATGATTCGATATAAAAAAAGGTAAATTTCATTGGTTTCATTTTCAAAGAAAAAAATTTACAATTTAACTAGATTTTCGAACATTATGCACTACTCGAAAAATAAAAGTAATCATTTTTATTTGTTGATGTATGTATGTCTAGCAAACTTTTCCACTTAGTTCTGTTAATAAATATCATAAATCAGTCAAATTGGCAATTATTATAATTCATTGAATTGAATGAACAGGCGATTAAAATGTACTCCTTGCAAGAAAACACTTTCATTATTGAAACTTATTTCCATCTGGATGTGTAGCAAATGGGGAATAGCAGTATTCCATTCTTGAATACAAAGCATAGTTTCGACTTAGGTTCCGAACAAAATTGTTGAAGAAATTGTCTTGCACCAACACGTTCGTCAAATTGTCGAGAGATTTCACAGAACGGGAAGCGAGATGAAGGGGAAATCAACTGGAAGGCCGCGAAATTACCAAAGTGTCGTCGAACAAGTGGAAGAGCTCTTGCAGACAATCCGCATTCCTCAACACGTCGTATTTCAGTTCAAACGAATGTGTTCCATACCACCGTTAGAAGAATTCTGAAGCGTTGTTTACAGATGCATCAATACAAAGTGTCTGTAATCCAAGAAATTTTGCTGAGAGATCAATACAGTTGAATGCAGTATTGCAACTTTTTCTCTAAGCTCTCGATCTAAATTTTTCCACGGACGAAGCTTGGTTTCATTTAAGTGGTTATGTAAATAACAAAGTTACCGAACATGGTCTGTTGTTAATCCCCACAATTTCCTGGAGACTCCTTTACATCATGTTAAGATAGGAATATGGTTAGCTATATCTCGCGAAGAATCATAGGCCCAATATTCTTCTTGTTACGTTATAGGAAACACTTATGGGCCCCATTTTTAGAGAAGGGACATCCCGATGAATTTGAAAATGGTTACTTTCAGATGAGCAACGGCTTATACTACCTGAGAAAATTTGGAATTTTTCCTAGAATATTTGGCTTTAAAAATGAGGTCTACAAAGAAACACTTAACATTATAATTTGTAAGAACTATTGGCAAGGATCACATTAAAATGTAACGAGATAACACCAGATATATTGCAGCATATTTTTAATAATATGTAGTTATATGCAACCAAACAAAATGCTGGCCACTTTCAACACTTGCTGTGACTTACTTTCGTTGGCTTTCTTCTCAATTTCAATGTCATCTTTGCATTCATATCATCCCTTAACAATTAATCACATTTTGAATTTTGATGTACATTTTGAAATTAGGGTATTACCTTTCTTATTTTCGTAGAGTGGCATTAGTGGGTAACTAGATGAGATTCATATTTTCTTCCGCTCTGTATTTTGAACCGATTATAAGAAGTCCAATTTTTTGAAATACGAGGTTTGTTCAACAAAAAAGGTGACTTTTTATTTCTATGGAAAAATATTTATTTATTCATCAATATCTACTTTGTCCCCTTCAAAGTAATCCCCCTCCGATATAATACACTTGTGCCAGCGCTGTTTCCAATCCTCAAAGTACTTCTGATATGCCCTCTTTGGTATGGCTTTCAGCTCTTCCAGCAATGCGGTCTTTATTTCCTCAATCGTGGCAAATCTCCGTCCTTTCATGGGTCAGTTTCAGTTTTGGGAATAGGAAAAAGTCGCAGGGGGCCAAGTCCGGTGAATACGGTGGCTGAAGCATGATTACGGGGTTGTTTTTGGCCAAAAAATCACGAACAAGCAACGATGTGTGAACAGGTGCAGTATCGTGAAGCAAATGCCAGAAATTGTTTTGCCACAAATCCAGGCGTTTTCTTCGTATTGCTTCTCGCAAATGGCGCATAACTTCAAGGTAATATTCCTTGTTGATCGTGCGACCTTCTGGCAAGAACTCACGATGCACCACGCCATTGTAATCGAAGAAAACAGTGAGCAAAACTTTCACATTTGACCGAACTTGGCGTGCTTTTTCGGTCTTGGTTCGTCTGGCCGCTTCTATTGGGATGATTGGGCTTTGGTTTCGATGTCATAACCATATACCCATGTTTCGTCACCAATTATGACCCTTTTGAGCAAATCTGGATCGTTTGACGTCATTCAACAGCTCCAGAGCGATACTCATGCGACGGTTCTTTTGGTCACAATTTAACAATTTCCGAACAAACTTCGCTGCCACACGTTTCATGCCCAAAACATCCGAAAAAATTGCATGACATGAGCCAACCGATATGCCGACAACATCAGCAACTTCTCTAATAGTGATTCGACGATTCTCCATAACAATTTTATTCACTGCTTCAACGTTTTCATCGGTTGTTGGCGTGCTGGGGCGTCCAGGGCGGGCATCATCATTAACTCTTCTCGGCCCTCTGAGAAGAGCTTGTACCACTTATAAACTTTGTTTTTGCTCACCAAATGCCACAGTCATCATTTTAAGTGCGTTGGAGCACTTAATATTATTTTCACACAAAATTTAATGGAGATTCTTTCATTCATTTTTCTCGATAGCAAAAACGCCCAGCACACGAATACACGTCTAACCTTTATATCTGTCAATAACAAACTACAAATGCTAATTGGCTGCTAATGTCAACATATGTTGGGGACATGTATACCAACGTAACAAACAAAAAAATTGAAAATCGAATGTACGTAGCCCGTGAGAAAGTCACCTTTTTTGTTGAACAAACCTCGTATGAAAGAAAAAAATAAGAAATATTTGATTTACAAGAACGGTTTGTGGAAACTTTTTGCCTGAAACTAAAGAATAAACAGAAATGGAAAAAAATGACCACGAAGGGGAAGAAAAAATATATCGGGTGTGTCAAATATAACGGACATGCTTTTGATATTCAATTCAGGAAGATGAAACAAGTCGAAATGAAAGTTCCGACTTGCTTTTGTGAATGAGTTATCTTCAACAATTTTATTGCCATCTGCAGTCGGAACTGGTCTTTAGCTGTGTCTAGCTGGGAAGTATAGTTCAATAAGAAAAGTGTTTTCTTTCTAATCACAGAGCATATAGTTGATGTTGATAATTGACATTTAATCAACACTTTTAACCGTTTTGTCTAGTTCTAGAGAATTGAGAAGATATTTATAAAAATGTATGCACATGTAACCAAATTCCAAAACCAACTAGATGTAATTCATTTTGAACCACTCTGTATTATGAGTATTATTATGAATTTAGTTATATTTTCTTTTTGTTTAACTCGTTAACTAAGGCATATCGATTTTTTATTTCGATTTGTTTTAGTTTCCTGAATCGAATCCTAAAAGCGCGGGATTACTATTGAGACCCTTGGCGTATTTCGAAATATGCCAAGTTTGAAAATGCTCCACTCAGAATTTTCGATATTTAGAAGGAACCGGTCTTTCCTATGTTGGTTTTAATCAATTATAAAGAAACAGAAAGTTAATTTAATTAATCGTTCAAATAATTTTAATTCCTGATATTCTGTTGTATTTAGTTCAATGTTTTTGTTCGTTGCTATATTTTTCTAATAATTACGTTTTAATTTAATCAATTTGAAGAGGAAAAAATGGAAATTTTAATGGTCACAGCCAGAGAGCAGCTAGATAATTACAGACTTGATCGGCTGGTTATCTAGCCTATTCTGAAATAAGGTGCGATGTGTTTTTATATACAGTACACATATATTATCCACAAATAGGTATTATTACGTGTATATCAAGTGATCAATTAAATTTCAGTCTTTGATTAATCTATATAAGCAAAGGAATGTATTGTATTTATGAACTATCTGTAATAGGTTATTTAAACATCAATTATTTTGGTATTTTTATTAAAAAAATGGTCTATATTGCCGCGCAAATGTTTTTATTGTTCATCATACTTTTGTACATGTCATATATGTTTAAAAAATTCGTTTTATTCCTTAATGGACACTAAAAAGTCGCACAATCGCTCAACGTTTCACTATCGGTTGACAGCTTCGTCAGAAGTGAAAAATAAATTTATTTTTTAATAACTGGCTATATGGTCAGGATTTGGGATCATTTGGAATCGCCTTAAATTGAAAAACATAAAAAAAAGTGTACTGTACCATCACAATCCCTATAATTCTTATTTTCAGAGTGACATCGGTAAAACAAATATCATAAGAAATTGCGGAAAAAACAATAATGCAATAGAAAATAGATTTTAGAAAACACATCAAACAAAAAAAAACTAGAAAACAAATAAACATGAAGTTTTTGACCATCTCCAAAATAGTGATGGAAACAAACGTAAACGGAAAAGACCGAGGAAACTGCAAAATCAGAAAGCTGAAAGAGCTGGGAATGGCTAGAAGGAGATTTAAAAAATGAAAATAGAGATAAATACAGAAGAACCGGTCTTAAGGAAAAAGCAAAGAAGAATTTTTTTGATATATTTATTCATAACTTAATGTGTAGGCAGTTGACCACTCAAGATCCTTCTTTTATAAACGACGAATTCATAGTGACGCACTCTTACTTGATTTATTCATTCTTAGTTAACATGATAGATCGCTTCGTGCATAAAGTAAGTCGACAGAATAAAAATGAGAGCCTTTTTACGGCCAGCCAGCTAAAGAAATACAGCCTCTCGGCACGATCCTCTCCACGATGAGCTTTTATGCGACAATCTTGTAATATTTAATGCAGATATGTATGAAAAAGAGCCGGGCATTCTCGCAAGAAGAGGTTCCGAGGGTCTATCGCCAACTTAGCGGAAAGAAAATTCATCACTTTTCCTTCGCATTACGTGAAGCAGAGATGAATTATAGATTAATCAATCCCGACTCATTCTTATGAAAAATTCGGGAGAAGTCTCGCACCGGAACGAAATTAAAAAGAATTCTACTTTTTAATTTAGACTTAGAGCGCAGAGGAGGTTGAATAGTTCTTTAACATCACATAAGATAAACAGATGAAGGAAATCTATTTACAACGGGTGACGAGTTTCAAGGCTGAAATTATTCATAATTCCGTTGGTAATGATGGAATCTCTATCCGCTCCCCTGATTAAATCACCAAGTAATTTACAACTTTCTAATACAGCTCGCAAAGACGGAAAGTTCCCCGCAAGGAAGCGACTTGTGTAATTCATAATTAGAACGAGAAAGACGACCGAGAACGCCTTCTTCGCGTGTGCACGTAAATTTAAAATTTTAATAGAATTAAGTTTTTGGAAAGTTTACCGGAGGGTGGCATTTTAAAGGCTTGGACTTGGCGAAGAGTTATGCTGCTATGGCCTTAACGTAACGGTTGTCTAATTTTTCGGAATTTATTTTGCGCTTCTTCCTGCGCATGGAAACTATCGTGGAGAGAATTATCCCTTAATTACACTTCATGTTCGCTCTAGCAATTTACAAAAAAATACCATAGCTTCTATAACGGGTGTCTACTTTGATTATGTATCATAGCGATTTCAATGCAATTTTTTTTAAGTGTAAATTCCTGCTCTCCTTTCGAATATATCATAAAACTCTAAACGGCGCAATACGTAGCTTTTTGTATGCATTAGCTAAGACTACTTTTAATACGTTTTTCAAATGCATAGACCTTCAAAATTAAAAAAGGAAAAGATTAAATAAGTAGATATTTTTTTATTCCAAGCTGGTAAACCTCTAATTGACAAATTTTATTGATTTTTAAAAGTTTGTAATGAAAAATAGAGACTTGAAACATAATTCGTATTGAAAAATATTTATTTATGAATTAATAGGTACTATGTCAAATGTTCAAATTTCGTCGTTTGCAGCCAACTAGTCCTACAACCGTTTGCGAACATTGCTTAATATTTCAGAAGTAATAGTTTGTTCAATCTTCCCCGATTCTATCTCTCAACTCATTCAAATCGTGGAAAAGAATCTGATAAATTTGATTTTAAACAAGGCCACAAGAAGAAATCGTTTGGTCTTAAATCCAGTGAGCATGCAGGTCATCGTGGATTAACAAGCCTGTATTCAGTATGCTGCTTTTTTTTTAACACTAACTTCATTAGGGAAGCAGGAATAATGAATACGTTCGTGTTTGGGGGCTTGCTTTAAATTCTATTCAATATGAGTCAATCTTAATAAAATAACTAACATGGCAAGCACGGGATAAGTAAGAAATTGCTCGATTCGGTCACTAATCTCTGATTAAATATCTCGCCAGGGTAGGGAAGAAGCGGAAGGTCATGCACAAATAGAAACTGCCTCTTCAAATTGCAAAGTCAAATCAGTTTATAGTCGACCCTTATGTAAAAGGCATACCTACAAAGAAATGGGTCAAAGGATGGAAAGTTTAATTTTGATAGACAAGTAGCTGAAAATTCCTCGAATGGTAGAAAGAAATAGGTTTCACGGTAGATATGGTTTGGAAAAGTATTTGGGCATATCAAAGATTAGAGAGTGATGCTCCCCGAAAGCTAATTTTCAGAAGGATATTCCCAGTGTTGTCAGGACTACTTGGAGGTGCTGGAATCTGCCAATTTATCATTTGGTGACGGACGATGAAGCGTGGACTTATCCTTAAGATCCTGAAACAAAAATGCAATCTATGCTGTGAAAATAGAAGACTTTACCCACGTTTGAAAAATTCAATGCTGAAAAAGTTATGACAACGGACTTCCGGGAAAAAGAATGTAGAACTCATGTCACCATGTCTATCAAGGAGAAATCTACTAAGAGTGACAAAGATCCTGTGCACAATTAATAGATTTCGAAGGAGTTCTAAGGAAAGTGTTAATATCCTTTTGGAAGGACATTAGTTTCCAATGCCAATGCTGCTGAATAAGGATTTGGAATTTCCGTTGTGGAAATACGGGTCCTTATCCACCTTCAAGAAATTCAGTGCTGAAAATGTTCTTTTTGAAACAAGGAAAGTATGTACTCGTGGGGCACATGCCATATAGGAAGTGCCATCTTTGATCCAACAGACGTTCATAAGAAAGCTATATTTCTATATTCTATATTTCTTCGTGGTTATATCTATATACTTTGAAATTAATAAAAGACGGTAGTTATTATACATTTTTAAAAAGAAAATTACAATTCTCTAAATAACTAATAAATTAATTAATATTACTGCAATATATTAAACAACGTCGGAAGAATACAGCAAGGATTCAATGCAAAGGAAAAAAGAAAACGTACTTTTTATTAGCCAATATCTATTATTTGTGTATATTTGCTATCTAAAAACAACGTGTTTATAGTACGACAAATGGAGTATATGCTATATGTCGAGCTTGGGTCAAAGATGGCAGATGAGGATACCTGTGTTTATAGTGCTCTAAAAGAGTCAGAATTAAAAGAAACAAAAAGTAGAAGAAAACTAAAAAAAGTAGAAGAAAACAGTAAGAAATACCCACCCAAAGCAAGATTTAATTCGATAAGAAAAAGGAAAGAAAATTGAAATAAATAAAAACGAAAAACAGTAATTGGAAAAAATAAAATGAAATGCGCGGAATAAAATTAAAAAAAAAATGATTTAAAATGTTTCGTTTTTCAATTCGCTTTTATTTTTCGTTCTTCATATCGATTTTTCATTTGATTATTATATTCTTAATATTTCTTTATTTCCATTATTCTTATACATTTTATTTATTTTTTTTCATTTCTTTGCTTGTAATTAAACTTTTGTATTACATTGACCCTTCATGCAGTTTCTCGCTTGGGTTTCTGTTGGTCTTATGATTTTCTCGCGCTCCACCAAAAAATCGTCGTTTTTCTTTTGTTTTTCGTTCACCTTATTCCTTACACTTCCATGTCATTTCGTTCACTTCACGTTTGTTTCTGTGTCTAATTAGTTTTTGGTTATTGACGCTTTTTTTTGTAGTTTCTTCTCTTGTTTTCTTATCAGTTTTCTTTAATTTTCAAAAGGCCACGAACGATTCATGTTTATTTTTCTTTTTGATTATTAATTAAATTCTCTTGCTTTCTTGTTATTGAATTATTAATTTACTATTGTACTAATGCTTTTTAAGGTTTCATTTAGCTGCCAAATTTAGATTTTTAAAAGCCGGAGCAGTGCAGTTTTTTTTTGTTTTTCGTTCACCTCTTTCTTTACATATCCACGTTGCCTCCTGTGTCGAATTATTACTTAATTATTTTTTTACAGTTTCTTCTTTTGCTTTTTATTAATCTTTGGATTTTCACATTCGTCATTTTTTTTGTTCAGTTTTTCTTCACATTTCGTTGATATTTGAGTTCTATTTGGTTTCTTGTTATTCAATTATTTTATTCGTATCTTAAAGATCTTTTTTTGCTTTCAGACTCTGATTTTCAGAAGCTGCAGAATTGCCGATGTTCTTTTGTTTTTTTTTTACCTTATTCTTCACGTTTCCGTACTGTTTGTTTCAGTTTTCATTTATTTTATAGTCGAATTATTTCTTTGTTCACCTTTTACAGTTTTCAGTCGATTTTCAAAATGCCATGAAAATTTGTTTGTTTTCTGTTCGTTTTTTCTTCAAATTTCGTTGTTATTTGAGTTCTATTTGATTTCTTGTTATTGAATTAAGTATTTTATTCGTATTTTAATGACGTTTTCGTTGCTTTCAAACTCAGATTTATTTTCAGAAGTCGCAGAATAGGCGGCGAACGTTCTTTTGTTTTCGTTTACCTTTATCTTCACATTCACATTCGTGTTGTTGTTGAATTATTTTTTCGTTTTTTACGATTTTTGATTTCTTATATCAGTTGACTTTCTGAAGTAGATATAGTCGTAAGTATTTGTTTCATCTTTTGGTTCATCTTTTCTTTTGAGGTTTCTTGGTATCGAATCATTTATTTTGGATTTTGCTTTCGGAGTTTGATTTTCGAAAACCACAGAAAAACCGATCTCCTATTGCTCTTCGTTTCATTTCGCATTTTATCGAATGTCTCTTCATTTATAGACGCTGTACAACCAGGAGATGAACAACGCCGGCGAAAGCCTTCAACTTTATCTAAGTTAGTCTTATGTTTTTCGTTTATATTTTTCTTGGTATTTCATCGTTATTATTATTTCGCGTGCTCTTTTATTTCTTGATTATAATCCCATTCTGACGGGAACAATTGAAATTTATCATTTGGGCACGTTACAATTGGAAGCAGTGTTTAGATCACTTATTAATAATTTAAATACAAGCTCTGTGAACTGAGACCGATTTTCATTTTTTTAATCACATGGTATAAGTGGCACTTGAAAATTCGAACCAAAAATTTTGTAAATAGAAAAGTATAGCAGAATCTTATTACTACAACGCTTTTGAATACTTCTTCAAACAGTTGTTACCTAGTCACAAGTTACAAGCTTTTAGGATAGAGTCCAATCTTAATCTTTTTTTAATTGTATCGTACAAGTGGCATTTGAAAATTCGCATCAAAATCGCACGATTTTTATAAAAAAAGAAAGTGTAGCAGAAAGCAAAAAGCTCTAAGCTCCAAACAAGTATTCTTCTAATTTAGAATCGAAAGTGTTGGAAATTTGAAACACCTTACTACGTCTTCACACAAAAGGGAATGAAATTGAAATGAACTAACAAGGGAAGTTTCTCAACCCGAAAATTTAAAAAAAATTTGGAACTGTGGGTTATTGGTTTACCATAGAGTGAGCATGGAACAATTTTTTTATTTTCGCCTATTAACTCTGTTTTGAATTGAAAGGTTTAAAATGAAATGGATGAGCAATTACAATAATAATTAATCATATGTGCTAGTAAATAATACTGCATTTCGACACGTAAATAAATATTACAAAGCTAATAAATAATAGTGATTTCAAAAATAATTCTATCCGTTTAATATATTAATGCTTTTCTATTGCAGTTTTGCGCTCTTTTTAATCTACGTAACTGTAAAATTATAAATGCGAACACACAAAATGGAATCCAGAGAAGAATGTGCACGTCAAAGCGAGTTGCTGCAGGTGGTATGTGAATTCAAAGAGAAATTTATGTTACACCGAACAAAAATCCAGGAAAATTATGTGCGTTAAAATGCGCTCGGGGAGACAATGCAAATGTGTGATATTTTGATTTTACAAATTATGACATTCGAGCTAGTTATAAATCACTCATTTTAAAATCTACTAATTCACGTTTAATCAACATTTTTTTCCCACCGAATTATAGTTACATTCCAGATTTTCATAGCGGTGCTGTTGAAAGTTTTTATTTATCATTTTCTTGTATCCCGGCATTTTTAAAATAACTTAAATTTTGTAAATTTGATAGTTGTCCAAATTTTTTATTTGTCAGCTGGGCAGAATTACCCAAACCTACTTAAATTAGAAATTTATTTGATCTCTCGCTGTTATGAATATAATTTTATTTGCTTTTATGTAGGATCAAATTAGTGCTGTTGTCAAACGTGGGCAAGTTAAATTTGTATTACCTAAGCCGAGAAGATATCAAAAAGGCCCGGTTACGCAACAACGTGCATTTAACAAAACACGTAAAACAAAAGGTTTCTTCTCCCAAGATAAAGCGTTTAGAGTTGAAACGCCGAGCGCATCCATAATGTACTGCCAACCCTTTGGACGGCAACGGAGAGATCGAGTTGTAGTACAATTCCTGGACACTTGCCCACATTGCTTGCTGTAAGTTTCTTGCCGACTTATTTACGTAATAAATTCCCCAGGACAATGTGCAGCGACGGATAAGTCGTCTGGGCAAAGAGGAGGTCGCCGGACGTAATTCACTCTTGTACTACACAGCTTTCAAAAAAAAAAGATCAAACAAGCAGCAACTGGGCGAATCGAATTTCCCATGTGTAAATTGAACAAACTTAAAATAACGCTTTAATACATGTGCCTTTTTGATCAACACAAACGCACACAAAACAGTAACACAGTGCAGTGTGAAGATGAAAATATAAAATTTCTCCTTATTGTATTTGCATAAGCAGCAGTGCTCTAAAGGGGTCGTAATGAAATCCTCTCGCACGAAATAGTTTAGAACAGTTTCAGAACTGTGAATTGATGACGATGTACCAACAAGAGAAAAATTAACTTAAGCAATCAATTAGAAACCTGGGTCTTCGAAAGCAATTATAATTTACAGCTACTGAGCACAATAGAATAATCAGCAAACGACCTACATTAACATTTAAGATATTTCACAGTTCGCTGTTCTCTATACCAGTCTGCATACTTAGCGTTTGATTATTTATTAAAACTTCTAATTAAATTGTTCATATATCATTGTTATTGTTATTAATATTTTATTATTATTGTTAAATATCTATTAATGTACTTGTATATTCGTTTACAGCTAAAAATTTTAATTCCTGTGGGAACAGCAATAATTATAGTGACTGAGAATTGGGAAACGAAAACATTTTTAATAATCCATTTTCGAAAGTCCCTCATAGAAACAATACGTTAGGGTTCACGGGAAGTGGGAACAGATGTCCCGTAAATTCCGTATGGGATATTAATGGGCTTGAATTCGCAAAGTGCGTGCTAATTAGGATCGTTATGTCACGTCTTGAACTCGAGTCGCGTACTCATTTAATTTTCATCTGATTTTACGCAACTTTCCGCCCCAGACGCACGTTGCTACAACCTCACCCTTAGTTTGACCCGTTTTCGCTCTCTCTCTCCGGCCGTTAAGGTCGGGCGACGGGAAAATCAGGACTCGTCGTGATAAATCGTTACTGGATGGTTTTTCCTTTTGCGACAATGGAAAATGCTAATGCGGAAAATTATCGGCCGAATCATCAGCGATTTTATTGCTTGATTAATGAGTTTCGTATTTAAAATGTATCATTAAATTTGCATAAAATTTTGAAACGTCTCATTGAAGTTAAATGAAAACATAAAGCATTACAAAGTAGAATTGAGGAAGAGAAACAAAAACAATCTCAACAAATTGAGTTTATAATTACTTTAAAAACAAACCGCTGTAATATTTACATCCAAATGTACAGTTATAATTATTAGAATTATAAAGGTAGTCATCCACAATTGTACTCGATTTAGAAGACAATACTAAATAGATACTTTGATGAGAAAGCAACTATTTGAAACTAATTAAAAATTCATAATCATTGCTTGTATTTTCTTCGTGATTACGTCTAATTTGATAATTTATTTTTGGATTAGCCTTTTACTCTATTAATTTTATCATTTCTTTTCTAAGTTAATTAATTATGTTAATATTTATGAAAATTAACTAAAATTGTGTAACTGCCAATATAGAAAGTTTTAGGAAAGCGTTTATACATGTATTTCGGCCTCATCAGAACTTTCCTTGTATATTTTACAAAAGATTTTCATATTTTTATCATTAATTCTGGTTCTTGTTTTTTGGGATTTTAGAAATTCAAAAAAGGGGTAAGTTTTTCTAAATTTTTCAATAAACCAAATTTTTTTAAGGTACAGAGTTCTGATGAGGCCCAATAAGGCCGATATACATGCATAAACTCTTTCCTAACACTTTTTATATTACCAGTTACACAATTTTAGTTAATTTTCATAATTTTCATCTGACAAGAAAACTTAATTTTATAATTGTTAATATTTATGAAACAATTTGAAAAATATTACGAACCAGGTACAAGTAATAACCTACTATTCAAAAGTAGAATTAATGTTAGCCGTAGAAAGTTTACAATAAAAATAGAATAATATATACACGTGGAGAGAGAAAATAAGAAAAATAAAGACAGACTTAATCAACTAATGACAAAATCGTCAAATTAGTGACTATTTCTATCTTTAATTATTTAGGAACAACGATACGGCAAACAAGAAAAGGCAAAGTAAAAAAAAGAGATCAAAAAAGTATGCAAGCACATGGGATAAATGAAACACTATTGAAGAATGAAAGGATTAGTGAAAAAAAAAAACTGACATAAGCAAATGTAAGACTGATAAGGTAAGTTATAAATATTATCACTTAAATATGCAGTGGATACAACGATAATAAACAGAAAAGAGGAAGAAGACTTAAAAGAGAAAAATAACAGAGGACAGAAAAAAAGAGAAAAAGAATTAAAGAAGTAGAGGATTAATTGAGAGGAAAACATCGTGGTCACTATGAATTGAACGGGGCATGCAATGAGAAGAAAACCGATGGAAGAAATAACTCTGTGGATTCCATTATGAAACATACATTCCAACTACTACCTTAGAAGTTAAGTCTCTTTCTCTTTTCTTGGATAATATTTACTTCTCAAAAGATCGTCCTAACTCTGTTTAGTTTAACGCCAGAAACGAATGAATCCGAGGGAACACCGAAAACAAGCTGAGAAAGTGTTATAATTAATTCCAGATTTTTGTGTAGACAAAACGAGAAGCAAGAAGCCAGTTGCATTATCATCGTCCAATTCTTAGTTCTATTGTTATGGCACCATATCCCTTTACAATTGTTGCCATAGTAATAGAACCAAGTTCAAAGTTCAACGATGTTTGTGCAATTGGCCCTAAGTGTCGGCTTTTCAATATTGGTTTAAACTTAGTTCAGATTTTAAACGGAGTTTAGGGTAACAGACGTTTTTCAATTAAAGATCAAGCAACATTTAAGAACTGAGATTATGTGATGAACTTGGGCTGGAGTTCAAATCAAATTGACGATTGAACGACTTGATGTCTTATGCAAAAAATTGTAAATTAGTGATTTAATACCAAGTAAGTAGGACATGTAGCGGCCGATATTTATAAAAGACAACTCTCTCCCCTTCATCCCATATCAATCTCTTAATATAAATAACCATTTTAAGAAAATATAAATAATATAAATAACCATTTTAAGAAAATGTTATTTGCTTGTTTTTAAAAAAAAAGTTCTGGCAATGTAGGACACGAAAACATACTGGCACAGTAACATATAAAATTTATTTATTTTGCAAATTTGGCGCTGTCGAATTTCCAATGGTGTGTTAATTTATATTGAAAGCAATCTATGGCAACCCAGTCTTTCGCCGAACTTTGTTTATATGTTACGTCGACGGTACGCCTGCTCAGAACGCTCATGAAATTTGTGCCTGATTGGTTATCAGTGGACCTTTGTCGTAATTACATGTGATTATTTATACGTCTTCATTACAGCTCATGTTCATAAAATTTCACCTAAAAACTTTAACTTTAATATCGCAAATGAATAAATTCTGAATTTAAAATAAATCGTACTGTACACTCAAATGGCATCCTATAACAATATTGTTAATTTTTTCCTTCAATTATTTGTCTCAATAATTAGCAATAACAATTTGTAACTAGTAGCGACCGTATGCAGCCAAATTTAAACTGTGTAATGAATTATCTCAAATGGACATTAAAAATGGCACAAATACTCAAAGTTTCACACTGAGAAAAAAGAATCTTTATCGTTAAGAAATTTTTATCTTTGACATTTTGTATTTCAATGGAATAAATGTTACTTCATTCAAATATATCTTATTTGTGTTAAAAAAGCTACTTGTTCGCATGAAAATAATATTTTAAACCCAAAGACAATATTTTATTCCGAAAGAAATATATCTTTGCTACTATTGAAAGAAATAGTTTCTTTAAATTAAAGCATATTCATTAACTACAAAGAACTATTTTTCTCCGTGCATTATCACTTGATGGATTAATTATAAAAAAAAAGTTTCCTGATGTCATTATAATCCCGACAACAATTTTTTTCTCCAGTTTCCAAAAACCCTACATACCAGATTGATATTTCCTATTTGCATATGCATTCCTTCATTCAATTCCTAATACACACAAAAATCTGGGGTTAATTGTAACATCTTTTTAACTCGTTTTCGGTGTTCCCTCGTGTTCATCCGTTCTGATGGTAAAATAAATGGAAATACGACTTTAAGTTTAAAAAGTGTTAATTTTGTGCTTAAAAGTGACATCTTAATTCTTACGGTACTTATTTCTATCTTTCAGGGAGTTCATATTATCCAAGAAAAGAGAGAAACTTAACTTCTGAAGTAGTAGTTTGTATCCCTAAAGGAATTAGTATTATCCAGAAAGTGTCAAGCATTTCTATCCTAAAGGCCGGTTTATCAATTACAAGTTAACTTTAAGTTAACTCTAACCTTCAGTTAGTTGCCACAACAACAAATGTCTTCATAGTGGTTACTATGGGAACAAACTGAAAGTTAGAGTTAACCTGCGATTGTTAAACCGGCCCTTAAAGCAGTTAGTATTATCCAGAAAATGAAAGAATCTTTACTGTTTGGACACTTGCTTGTATCTTAACTTATATTTTTACCATTCCAAAGAAAGGAATGCACTCTTTTTATATTGTATCTTTTATTCCTTGTTCTTTTGTGTGGAAATAATTGAATTTCTTATTGCACTAGAATATTAAGCTTGTCTGGAGGAACAGGAATGAAGATATTGATAAGGCTTTTCCAGTATTACCTGGTAAATAAAGGGTGTATCATCTATGGTGTTATTTGTTATTAACTTAAATCAATATTTTTAGCCCCTTTTTGTGCAAATAAAATGACGGTTTCATTATAAAACAAACATTCACCGCAGCTGCTAGGCATACACTAGTTATAATTTGTAATAAGAACGTCAATCAATCCCTTCCCTCATACATTAGAATTTATCAAAAGACGAAAAATAAATTAGGATGAACTAACACCTTTAGGATAGCATTTTTACTTTTTTCGATTGAATGCGGTTTTGACTTTCATTAATGTAGATAGAATGTTTAGTAATATTTAGTGTAACTTATCTCCTACTTATTAAATTAACAAATTATGGATAATATGTTTACTGTACGGTGTTGAACAGGAGTTGAGCTTATCCTTGTTAGGGTAAAATTATTTCATTTTTTTAAAAAGTTATTTTGCAACGCATTTTAATCGGAAAAAGATAACAATATTACTAAATTTGTTAAGTATTGCAACTTTTCAGGTAAAACATTATCCATGTTGTAACACCGATTAGAAGGATAACAATTTATCCCAAAAATTTTTGTGTGTGTAATCTGGACTAACATTATTGATCTTTCTGATTCTATGATACTCATTCACTTAGTAGTCATTAGTGTTTACTTTATAATTCTAGGGCACAGATCTTTATTTACTTATTAATTCCCTCTTAATTTAATTTCCCATTTTATTAATGGTATCGCTCTTCATTTAGTTAATAATTTGCGTTTTGCTTAATTTTCTGTACTTTTATATTTTTAAACTCAGAAAGATGTAGAGCTAGATATTTTAAATTTAAGACGGAGACTTCAATTAGGTACACTAAGTATCTCTCAACTTTTGTATATAAACTTACTGATTATAAGAATACACTCTTATAATGATTGCTGTTATTATGAGAATTTCTGTTCGTCGTAATCTTACGATTCGCTTAGCTATAGTTTGTCGTCTGAAACCACACACTTTTATTTACTTATTTGGTCAACTTATTATTGATATGGTCAGTAATAATTTCTGCTTAGTTTCATAGAGACGAGAATTTTGAATTTTTTTGCCTAGCACCAATCAAGGTACCCCGAATTTAAACTTATGGTCTCATAGAATATGAATTATGAGGCTAGAAACGTCTTTCTAATCTGTATTGTCATATCATTAGTGCGAGTACCTCAGTTAATCCTAACCTTATGATATATTTGGGTGTTATTTTATTATCATTCTGGGGTCAAATATTTTTATTTCTCCTTTTTTAATAATAAGATCGTTCGAGTAAAAATGCTTACATTTAGACAAGATAGAGTTTTCAATTTGTAGGCCTAAGTCTAACCAAATATCTCTAATTCTAATGGCTATGATAGAGCACTTTATGAAGCTGGAAGAAACGTTTCTTTGATCCTGTGTGTCATATAATTGGTCATTAGTTTATCGTACTGGGGCCGTATACTTCACTTTTATGATGATTTGGTCATATCTGAGTGGTAATTCACTTTTTACTCAGTTTCAGATAGGATAATTCACTTTTTACTCAGTTTCAGATAGGATAGGCTTTTGAATTTTTATGTTTGTTTAATATTGATGGTCTCACAATATACAGGTGTCTCAACAGTGCATTCTCGAGCAATATCTCGATAACTACCGAAGATACAAAAAAATTATCAGAGCGTTTCTTTTTTTAACTTTAGCAATCTGCATAAAATTATTTTCATCTATATAGAGTGAATCAAAACAGTGGTATCGGATACACTATATATGAAACCAATTGTTTAAAAACTGCCAACAAATTTACTTATTCGTATTTTCTTTATTTTTAACTCTAAGATAAAGATTTTTGGTACAGATGTAGTAAGCCATTATTAAATGTACTTTTATCTACAGGGTAGTCATGCTAATAAATAAAATATCAGCAATTTCAAAATCTTTCTATCCTAAATTCTTCGTACTTTTATCTTTGTTAAGTATACCTTATACCTATCTGCGAAACAGAAAATCCAGTTCAAAGGAACTGATATGAATTCGAAACATAATCCGACGTTACATTTGGACCTACATATAGTAGGGGATTCGAACCCACAACTACTTTATTAAACAAAAAACTTAGGATACAGAAATATATGGCATACAAGAAAATTGACTTTCGTCATTTTGAAATTCCTGATATTTTATTTATTAGCATGACCAACCTGTAACGATAAAAACACATTTGATAATGGCTTGTAATATGCTTATGTATCAACTACATCTGTACCAAAAATCTTTATCTTAGAGTTAAAAATAAATAAAATATAAATAAATAAAATTGTTGGCAGTTTTTAGACAAAATGTTAAATATCTCAAGAACGGTTCGGTTTAGGTACAGACAATGGTATACAGAAAATGTGTAGAATTTTATGAGCAATATAAGTTTGACTTCATATACAGGGTGTGTTATTTAAAATAAAAAATTTGTATCCTATACCACCGTTTTGATTCATTTTGTATAGATGAAAATAATTTTATATTGTACACCTCTACAGTTAAAAAAAGAAATACTATGAAAATTGTTTATATCTTCAGAAATTATCGAAACATTGCCCGAGAGTTGCACGGTTGGGACAGCCTGTACATGCATTAGGAAACGCCTCTCTAATTATGCGTATCATATACTTGGTCAGTAGTTTGTCATTTTGGGGCTACATACTTTATTGAGTTACTTAATAACTGAGTAACCATTTTGTTTAGTTTCATGGAGAATAAAATTTTGGGATTTTATATCTACTTACAATTAGTATCACGAAATGAATAATGAGTGGCCTCAGATTATGGGGCTAGAAACATATCTTTAATTCTATGCGTCATATGATTATTATCATTACCTCGTTTACTGCATTTTAATTTTGGTCACTCTAGAGTCACAGTATTAGTACTTTCAATATACACACTCTCATTTATTCTTTTTTTTTTGATAATATGATTATGTACTTTTAAGTATGATTAGTGTGATCATCAATTACAAAAACATACAGTAGTATAATATGCTGTTTCAAGATTGGTAGGTAGGCATAGAGAGTTAAATTATTTTGCATAATATCTTGGCATGTCTGTCTCCGTTGCATTGGCCCTAGAGTCAATCCTATCCTGATTTAAACATTTTCACTGCACAAATATAACCCAGAACTATAAATATTGTATAGCGTGCATCATTAAAAATCCGAAAATAAACGTTCAAAAGATTTTATTGTACGGCTCTTTAAAAAATAGGAATCTCCGAAGAGGCATAATTAATGGCCCCTTTTATACGTCCGACACATATTTATTGCATATTTATATGCGGTAAAATTGACACGCTCCATAAACATTCACTTTGATCGTCTAAAAAATATTTATATTTGGCAAGGGGCGTTCCGGCCCGCCATCCTCGTCCCCATTGGCTAAGTACTTACGAGGGGGGCGTCCCGAACGCCGACGATGCGTCTTAATCACAGGCAAAATAAATCGCGTTTCATTAAAAAGACATAAAAATTATATTCACATATTTATATACTCGGAAACTGATGCGCGCTATTTATAAACGCTTAAAATTAATGATGTCTACGCACAAAAACTATTTCGTTTTTATATCGTGCACGTGTGTGTCGGAGAGAGACGGACGCATGTGTGTAAAATTCTTCAGATGATCCGTTTAAGTTTGAATTTAGTAAGGGCTTGACATTCGACATAGTTAAAGTTAGTGGATAACGAGGACTTGAACGCGAAGAAGTGACAATGGTGATGCTCGACTTATCGTGTCTGGTTAACGTATTGATTATCCACGTGTAAAACACATGTGTACTGTGCGCCTTTTATCACAACATGAAACGTTAACTAATTTTAACTTTGCAATTGTGCCTAAAACCTTCAACCAATAAGTGAGTCATAATCATAAGTGAAGACAAAGAACAAATCTTTGGTAATTATTTCGGTTTAACTCCCCTCCGTCAACAACTTATCAAAATTGAAAGAATGTTTCTCAACTCAGTATTATCTGAATTACTGCTACATGTTCTTTTACTTTTCGATAACTCATGTCCATCTAAGGCATCCTTGAAAAAATTAAAATAGTTAATTGCGTCAAGTATTTTCCATACTACAATTATAGTTAAAAAAAAACTGCAAATTCTTTGTGATTATTTCATTCTAACTCAATCAGTTTTTCGTCAAGAATAAGGCAGTAATGTTACATTTATTACTTGACGGGTTTCATTCACATATTTTCTTTACTTGAAGTAAAGGTGATGTGTCCCTCTTTGTTGTTGGTTTTTCCTTATTTACGTCGCTCGATAGTCTGCTTTCCAAAATCTTTTATGCTTTCCTCCTTGAGTGATCTGTTATTTTAGATTTAGTTGGCTCAACATTTTCTGTTACGATTTCCTTTACTTTAATTCTGACAGCTGTCATTCACATGTATTCTGTAAGCACCAGCTCATTTCAGTTGATATCTAACAATAATTGAAGGGAAATGAATTGATAGCAACCACAGCAATTCATCAAATATGCCATAACAATCAATTGAAGAAAATACGGTTTTTAGGAAATATGAAATGTTTACAGAATTGTGTCTCCTCTCACATTTACATGGTAACACAATTTTTCAATCCTTGGGCCTCGTTGTCTTACCATTTTGAGTTTCTTTTACTCTAACACTGAACGTTTTTTTTTGTTGTTTCTTCTATCACATTCACATTTCTTCGATCCTTGACCCTCCTTGTCTGCCTATTTTCGTTAGAGTTTCTTTTACTCTAACTATGAAAGTATTTTCTATCTTTCCCATCATATTCACAACGTAACATTGTTCTTAGATCTTTGTCCCTCCTTTTTTGTTTAATAGTAACGGGTCATTTTTAAAATTCTTAATTGGAGTGAGCCATGACTTTTGTGCTTTTCAGATAAGGAAAAATAAAGTAATCCATGATTGTTAAATCTGGAGATCTCGCTGGAAAATTAACTAAGCGATCATCATAAAATTCTCGCAGATATGTCATGTTTTCACGTACTCTATGAGGTGTTACATTATCCTGTTGGAAAAAACCATACAGGATCTCATCATCATGGAGACTATTGACAAAAGGCTGAAGTAATTCCTCACGATATCTTTGAGCATTAATTATTCCATCAAAAAATATTGGACCAAATTTGCACCTCCGAGATACAGCCATCCAAACTCCAGTTGTTTCTGGATGAAGCGGATGCTGAATGAATTCTTCAGGCTTTTCACTTGACCAAATCCTTATGTTTTGCTTGTTAACGTAGCCATGTTTCATCAGAAAAAAATGTCAGGTTCAATGCTTCGTTGATGTTCTTAAAACTAGTGGCAATAGTTCAGTCGTCTAGGAATGTCTACTGGTAAAAGTTATTTTATAGGGGAATAAATTTAAATCTTTCCTTAAAACTTTATGGCAAGTTGAGTAAGAAAAATTTGTTTCTTGGGCCAATCTTGCAATAGATTTAGTTGCATTCGAATCCGAACGTCTTCTACTATTTCAGGAGTTCTCTTCAGATGATCATTTCCTAGTGTACGAGTAACATTACCTCTGGTTCGGAATGCAGAAACTGTATGCCATATTTGTGCAGCAAGATCATTGTAATTTGCATAGAATTTTGGAAATTTTGCTCCTAAAATCTTCGATGCAAGCCGCAATAGAATATTTCCATTCACCATTTTCATTTTTTTCGGCATTTTTAAAATAGCTTTCGACAAGAAAAGCTTTTTGCTCCAAAGAGAACATTTTTAAAAATAAAATTGAGAAAATTCGAATTATTTGACAATTTGATGACTTAATTCAAAATTTAAGTTGTCTAATGTCAGGATTACCAACAACCGTTGAAAAGTGATGACTTACTCCAATTAAGAATTTTAAAAATGACCCAGAAGTAAGGGGGGCTATCTAATTTGCATCATACATCTTATCTATTTGTACAAAAATTACCGTATCTAGAGATGTAATTTTCTTTTGGTATAGAATTATCTTTCTTCCACGTGTTCTTCCAATCGCTCTTTGTACTTCATCTACCTACAATGCTTTAGACTTTATTATCCATTGGAAATCACTTCTTATGTATGTTTTGTCAAGCATTATGATAAATTGAACTTTTGTTCAAAAGTTGGTGTACAATTTCCTTGCAGTCCAAGCAGTCTTGTTTTTCGTCCTATTTTGGTACATTTTGGTACCTTTTGGAATTTGAAAGTCTTTAAATCATTAATTTTTTACTTTTTGGTACATATGATAATGACGTAACAATTTTTCTTGGAACATCTCTCACAGATTTGCTAGGCTTTTATTTAAAATATTCCACTACAATTTTCTCCGTCTTCTTATATATTATCGTTGCCAGGAAAGATGAGCTTTGCGTCATGAAATTTACGTGTCCGACGTTAGTCAACACGCCGAAGTCAAATCAACACTTGCATTCTTACGAAATGTATTTCCGGTTTATGACAATTAAAAAAGTAAACGTCAAAATGACAAGCAACTTGACAGATCAATTAAGATTAAAGTTATGTACGCAAGTACGTTCCACAAGCTCTAGCATGGCTGGCTACCGTGTTGTACGTCAACACTTTTCTGGGGGTCACTGAGTTTTATTAAACGTCCTAATTGTCTTAAAAAGACGGTTAGAGATTAATAAACATACGAAATAAAAAATAAAAACTCCAAACACAACTAGAAATTAGCACAGTGACACTTAAAACTTACGACAGAAAACTAATGTAAACAAAGTGCACCGTGAGTCAAATCAACAACATCGTAATGGAACAAAACTGTCTAAGAAAGATGTACATATGACTAGCTCTCTCTATGATATAAGTTCTGCTCATTTTATTTTCTAGTGGATAGGTCTTGAACTTAGAAGACGTATAATGTGTATTTCTATCTTTGTTTTACATGTGTGACATAGAATACGGTGAATATCATATATTTGTCTGTGATATTGTCGGTAACCAATGACGCAGGGCTCATCTTTCCTGGCGACGATAATACTCGATCAGCTTTTCTACCTAAACCTGACTTCCTACTTACCATTAATCTTTCTTGGAAGTTATTTAACCCTTGGCATCCGTTGATTTTGCAGTTTTGATGTTTTTTCAATCACCCGGTACAACATCGTTTAAACGTAATACTTCTTCGGTTTGTTAACAAAAGCAAATGAATCCAGACTATCTTTTAATCAAAGATGACTTTGTTATGTCCTTACAATGTGTAAAGAATGATGATTAATTTTAAGTACTTAATTTTTTTCATGCACGCCTTTTATTCATCGTAACTTAAACAGTTTCTATCTTTTTTGGTAATCTTTCCCTACTATCTCGATTCAACCATACTATTGAAAAGGGAATAAAACTATGTACTTTTTAGAAGCTTTAGAAAACTTGAGAAAATCGAATGGTGCAATTAAGTATTTTAATTCCATATTAGAATTTGTTTAAAGCTTTTCAACTGCTTGTCTTAATATCAAATTCAGCGTCTACGTTTGTTAATTAGTATAAAATTCGCAAAAATTTCAAAATAGTTACTTGGTATATTTCCTAGTCTATTGCAACTGCATTAAACATATCAACATTAATCTTTATTTAAGGTAGATTCTTGTCCGGTGAAATTGTGTAATGAATTATCTCAAACGGACACTGAAAAAGGCACAAATGCTTAACGTTTCACTATCGTTTGATAGCTTCCTGACGAAGCTATCAAGCGGTAGTGAAATGTTGAGCATTTATACCATTTTCAGTGTCCGTTTGAGATAATTCATTATTAATCTCTACCATTTTACGATTTTTATTTCACTGCTGCTTATAAAAACATATTCGGTTATTATCAAGTGTACTTCAGCTAAATACACATAAACAAACTGTCAAACAGTAGCTGAAATTATCTAGATAAGTTAAGAAAACTAAAAGGAAAAGTGATTTTTAAGTATAACGAAAATTTCTTGCAGCAATAAATTTTGACAAAATCGCAGGAAACATTTTTTAATGTAGTTTATTTAATTTTTTACTATTGTTTGTTACATTTTTTGGAGAGAATCTTTTATTCTTCGTTCATTTTTTTGATGAAATTTCTGTTGCGGGTTTTAGTAAAATTGCTTAAACTTACATGTTTTGCTTCATTCGATTTCGTTTTCTTTTACATTAAGCGTGTTTCTTTTTTTTTCTATTTAATTGACTTCTTAAACGATGAGACAGCAATAACATAAAAATCGGAATTTCAGGTAAATTAGTTTATTGCAGTGTTTTCAAAATTGTAGAGTACTTTTACAAAACAGCTTTTTGCATTTGTTTATTTGTTCAGTTGCGTTTATTATACTTTATTTTAAACAAATCGTTTAACGATTCTGAATTTTGGTTTTATTTGACTCCATTTATTCTTCAAGAATAATTAACAATAATATACAACAATACCGGGTGTTTATAAATTGGTAACCAGTTGAAAAACAGTTTGTTAATGAATAAATTTAAATTAATTTTCTGTTTCTATTATCAGATTCTGTTCAGTCATTGCGACACTATGAATTATCTTTAATCTAACATTTTTATGTTTCCCTTGATTTCATGCTGTACAGAGCAATCTTTCACTCTATATAATTACTCAAAAGAATTGACCTAGAATAAAGACAATTCCGAACAAACTACATTTTGTTAATGAAATTAAAAACGAGAACTCTTCAGATGTCTCCATTTTTAATGGAGTTATCGATTTGCTACTATTCTACAAACACACAGTATATCTTAAATATTCGTTTAATATTAATTTAAAGGAAGAAAACCATTGATTAATTAAAATACGAATCTATTGTATTGACTGATTAATATTTTAATTCTTTTTTAATTCGATTTTTAAATTTTGTTTATGATTTAACACCTGAATTAAATTGAATCTATTTATATAACTTTCGTGAAAATAATGTTGTAATATCTTTTTGAAATAAATAAATTGTTGCTCATTATAAATTTATGCAACAAATTTGTAATGATATATGACATGAGTGTTGAAACGCAGCTATATTTATTTATTGTTCACGTTCTTTAGTTTTTTAGCTTCTTAGCTTTTATAATTCAATTTCTCCAGCTGAGGCATTTCCCTAAATTTTCCAGAACGCAAATAAGCATTTTGAATTTCGCCAGACTTTCAAGTGAAAAGCTTTCCTTCTTTATGCATAAAAAGAGGGGAGTTAAATAGATTTCTTTCAGACCTAATTTTAGAACCTCATGAATCTGACACCTAACGGCATTCAAAGTGATAAAAAATCGTGTGAAATACAACCGCAAAAAAATGGACGTGAATTTCGTGCCGAAATTCGAACAAAATGGCTTCGCATACGGAAATTACTACGACGACAAAAACTGTCATCAGAAAAAGCAACAAATAAATCACGCGAACGTGTGCTACGGCAATTGCAATCAACCGAACAGAATTCCGAAACAATGGCCGGCGAAAAACTCCATCGCCGGGCCGGAATTTCCTCCGGGCAAATACCTGCACAAAAACCCGGAGCCGAAAGAGGCGGCCGACAATGAGTTTGTTAATATTAAAAGCGGCGATGCGGTTAAGAGCGAAAAGAAAAGCGAGGAGAATCAACGCGCGAAGGAGAGGAGCAGGAGGATTTACGATGGCGGGCAAACAATTCAAGAAAGCGAGGACAGCAAATGTAATTTAAGGCCGGATACTGGCTACGGAAGTGCGGAGAGTTCTTTCGATAGCGAAGACGAAAAGGACCTAAATCACATCCTCGAGCCTCAGAGTAGTGCTTGTGGTGCGAACGGACCGCGCAAGTGTTTAGCCTGGGCTTGTAAGGCGTGCAAAAGGAAAACTGTGTCGATTGATAGGAGGAAAGCTGCCACTCTCAGAGAGAGAAGACGATTAAGAAAGGTAATCGATTTTATTAGGGTTTAAGAAACACAGTTTTGAAATCAAATTTAATTTAGTCTTAAAAAAACCATTTACCTCTGTCAATGCTTCCAATTGGTTGATATTAACGACTTCTTGAAGAATGTGGCAAGATAGATTGAAATTCGCAACTTTACTCTTGATATTTTGTAAGATTTTAATTTAACTTTAATTCGAAAACTGTTCATTTTTTGGAAACTGTTCTTGTATAATTCTAGTTGTGTGTTTCTCCCTTTGCATTTGAATAGTTCTATTAACATTGAATTAGATTGTTTATTAGTTGTAATAATGATAATATGTGACATTTCCACCCCTGCTTTACGCCAAAACCACCACAATTAATTTGTCATAATCTTATAGTTTGATTAAATATCTAGAAACACTTTATATATCTCTAGGTCAATATTGATTTTACGAGTTCCGAGTTCAATATTTTTTCTTTTTTCTGTGTACTTCTCTATGTTCTCTCTATAGTTGTTTATACTACCTCTTTTTTCATGGTTTTCTTGATCTTATTTGCCTCTTCTTAATATGCTTTAACTGTGGCCTAATCAACTTCTCTCTGTTAAATTAGTTCTTAACATTTTCTTAATTCCCTCCGTCCTAGTTTTAACTTTTCTGGTGTTTCGCGATGGTGTCTTTTAAAAACTACATATGTTCTATTGGTAGATTAACTTTCCACTTTTATCATGTTTTTAGGTTCTTCGATTTTCCATCTTTCCACTCTGCAAATTAGAGTCCCCCGATTCATTGCATGATTTTAACATTCAAGGAAACAAACGAGGACGTAATACTTCTTTTAATCCTATTTTGAACTGGAATTCTTTATTATGTGAACGTTCCTTTCTTACGTTTTTAGTATGTTTTTCTTTTCTAGAACTTCTTTCTGCCATTTAATTATTTTGTCTATTAATTTTTCTTTAATAACTTCATCATTTGTTTCATTTTCCAGCTTCCTACTCTATAACTTCGAACTTTTTCACGTTTTGCAATGTTTTAACCCTATTTTGAACTGAAACCCTGAACTTTTTGTTGTGGTTTCCCTTTTTTGAACCTCTTTTAAACATGGTCATTTCTGCCGAATGCCATACTAAAGGAAAACCATACAAAACGTGCTTGGAATTTTCTCTCTTGTGTCGTGATTTTTCTTTTATAAATAATTTTTCTTGAATCTTATGTGTTCGTCGAATCCGCAATGTTCTACCGTTCTTCTTTCATTCTTTTATTATATATCGTCTCATATGTGATATTATGCTTTACTAATTTAACCATTATACTTGTTTTGTCTTTTGTTACTTGCACAGTTTCATGCTCTTTAATTCGTTCTTTGTTCTTACCATTACATACGAAATGCAAAGTAGAAAAGATGAAAAAAGAAAAGCCTTAGCAAAAGATGGACTAACATTTTCAAGAACTAATAGAACACTAGAACTGTATTCCAATTAGTTCTTGAAATTCTTGTATCTCTTTTTTTCCCTCTGTTAAGATGCTTTCTTCTTCGTCTTTTATATTTTATGTTTTCTTTTATCTTGAGTGCTTATAACGCCTTAAGGTCGTTTTAGGCTGGTCTATTTCTTGTACAAGATTTGGTTCAATAAAAATTTAGAACAAGACATTTTTGGGCCGCAGATACGACTTGGAAGTAGAACATGTTCTGTTTTCCCATGTACTTTTTAATTCAATTTAAAATTTGATACTATTTACTGCACAAATTAAATTTTGTAAGAAACGGAACCAAATCATGTACAAGAAATAGGATAAAAAAAAGTTTTTTTTTGAAGTTTTCCTATTATCATTATTCGAACACTAAAATCAATATAAAAATATCGACGTTTCGCTGTACGTTCAGGATTATCGTCTTTTATGTATTATTTATCCTGAAGAAACTGTCAGTCAACATACAGCGAAAAGTTCATATTGATTTTCACTTTTCCTTACTTAGACTTTTTCTTTTATAATTGTGCTTCGCAATTTATATTTTGTTTTCTGTAATATGAACTTGTTTTTCTTTTGACCCCGTAAGAAAAAGTTTGGTTCTCTCGTGATTCGAAACATTTTTCATTGCGAATTGGACGTAAATATTTTTTTTATTCACTGAAACTTGTTGTTGTTAACCACTAGTCTTGTGCTTAACATGAGGTTGAATATGAATTACTGAATCCTCTTGTTACGTGCGCACAAGACTTGTGGGCGAAAATTATAAATGAGGACCGCTAGCTTGCTTTAATGTTCCCACTGGCTGACTACAAATTAGCAAGTTAAGATAAATCTGCATCAACTGGCGTCTTAGTAAATTAATTAAATATAATAAAGCCTACCTGCATTTCATAATAATTAGTTTTGGCATCAGAATCGCTTTTCTTTTACACTTAAGAAGAAATACTATTACATTTAACGTGCAAATGTACATATTTTATGCAATTTCTTACGAAATGGATTATAAAATAATTCTTGATGAAACAATTGACGTCAATTATTGACGATAAAAATAAATTTACTTTACTGCAAATGCTTAGTTCTTTTATAAAAAAATGAGAATCATCTTATGTTATCATTAATTGTGTATATTGTGTGTGTACTGTAAACATGTCAATAGTTCTTAGAAAATATACAAATGAAAATCTGGAATTAAATCTAAACTTTTCCAACTCCTTTTCTGTGTTCTCTCGCCTCCATCCGTTTCTAGTGTTAAAATAAACGGAGTTAGGATGTTTATCTTTAAAAATTGTTAATGTTGTCTTCAAAAAATGGCATATTAATCCTTACGGCAGTTATTTCTATCTTCCAAGGAGTTAATATTATCCAGGAAAAGAGAGAGACTTAACTTCTGAGGAATTCATTTGTATTCCTAAAGTAATTAGTATTATCCAGAAAGCATTTCTATCCTTAAAGGAGTCAGTATTATCCAGGAAATGAAAGAATATTTACTGTTGGGGCAGACACTGAAGGAATTAGTATTATCCAGAAAGTGATAAGCATCTCTATTCCTAAAGCAGTTACTATTATCCAGAGAATGAAAGAATTTTTATTATTTGGGCAGTCACTTGTATCTTAACATATAACTACTCCCACGAGTGGAATGCACTTTTTAACATTGCATCTTTTATCTCTTGATTTTTTGTATGGAATTTTTTATTGCACTAAAAAATTTTGCTTATCTAGAGGAAGTGGAATAAAGATGTTGATAAGCCCTTACCGATATTCCCCAGTAACTAAAACTTATAGCATCTATGGCGTCATTTGTTATTATATTATTATTTTTAACAACTTTTTATTGCTATTACGTAAATAAACTGACGATTCCACGGTAAAGTAAGCATTCATCGCAGTTAGTAGACATATACTAGTCATAACTTGTAATGAGAACGTCAATCAATCCCTTCCCTCATACATCAGAATTTACCAATAATCGAAAAGTAAATAAATGTGAACTTATCACTTTAGGATAACATTTTTACTCTTTTGGATTAAATACGGCGATGACATTTACAAATTCAGATACAATATCTTACCATTTAGTGCAACTTATTGACTTGTTATTATTAACCTACATATTGAATTAACAAATTATGGATCAATGTTTACTGTAAGGAGTTAAGCTTATCCTTCTTGGAGTAAAATTATTTACCTCTTTTTAACACTTTCGACGCATTTAAATCGGGAAAAGGCAACAATAACACTACACTTGTTAATCATTACAACTTTTCAGGTAAAACTTTATCCATATTGTAACATCGATTAGGAGGATAACAATTTATCCTAAAGGTTTTTATGTGTGTATATCTTTATTTATTGAACCAGTATGTATCATAAGTCTCTTAATAAAGAGATCCACCTTCTTCATCGAATATTTTGTATTTCTTGATAATCCTGATCACTTGAATCTGAATTTCAATTAAGCTTTTTTTCTACATACTAATAAAGTGCATGAACAATTAAAAATTGTTCGCGTTCAAAATTAGGCTATCCTTGCTACAGAAAGGTTGACATCATGTTGGCATACACGTTACAAGTAATGACATTAAGGTACTCCTGATTCCAAATTCAGACAAACAGATCTGAAGCAAGAATTAAAAACCATTTTAGAATGCGCCAGGCCTTAAAGGTAATTCCATTCTTCTCAAATTTCTTTCGGTTAGACTTTTTTTTCTATTTGTTTGTCTTTTTGATGCACTCTTTTACTTTCTTTTCTTAGGCATTTCTGTTTTGCTACTCATTCCTTTTCATCCTTCTACTAATTTTATTATCTTTATCTAACTCTTTCTTCATCTTTCTCAATTTTGCAAACCTTAGTACACTTTATAATCCTATTTAAGTTTAATATCGATAATACTCTAGGAACAGAATACTTTTTGTAATGCCTAAAGAACTTTATCTATTTTTAAAACCATTCAACTAAGAGGGTAAGTACAATTAAAAGACAAGAACTAGGGCCTTTGGATTTAATTCCCTTGTTTAATCTTATTTTGCTGTAGAAACTGTCAGACAAAACTGTAAATTAATTTTTTTAATTGATTTTCAAGGTGAACGAAGCGTTCGAATTGCTGAAACGAAGAACCTGCAACAATCCGGGGCAAAGACTACCGAAAGTGGAAATCTTGCGAAGCGCCATAGAATACATAGAATATCTGGAGGAGGTCTTGCAGGGATCAAAGTCGTCATCGGACGGATCATCCGTTATGAATTCTTCCGCCGAATACATTGTGAGTAATTCATGCCTGCTTGAGTTCGTTCCCACGACGTCTTTGTGGAGGGAACGATTTTGAATAAAATGTTTACGTCTTTGAAATATAAAATGGCAAACGTTTTGAAATCAAAGCAGTAACTTGAACTCCATTTTTTAAATTAATTATTTTACATTGGAAAACTCTGTACTTTAAATACTTATAATATTTGAACTAACTACAAAGTATTTGGTATTGTAAAAGTTTTATTGTAACATCAATGAAATACTTACGCTTGACCCTTTTTAATTCAATAACTATGAATCTGAAAAGTAAATTTATTTTGCATCAAATTTGTCACTCGTCCCTACAAAACTCAGACTTTTCCTAAATTGACGTAGTAAACTTGAAAACTCAAAAAGACGATAAATAGTTGTCTAAATCCGTGCCCTCTAAGCGTATATAATACGGCGCGTATACATTAAGTTCCTCATGGTGACGCTAATATTGTAACTATTACACCTAAGTTGTCGGTATTTATGCATCCTTCCCGCATAAATTTCCAGGGACACTAAATGCGCCATTAGCTAAGTGGATAGAGCAGTAAAAATAAAGGCGGAGGTCCTCATCTCATCTCATCTCATCTCGTCCGCCATTGCTATTTTCGTTTTTCTTCAAGTATGCGCGATGTTTTCGACAAATAAGAAAAACGGAATATCGTCAAATAAAATTGTATTGCGGTTATATATGTTTTAAAGATGTGATAGGAGAGCATTACCTCATTTAAAACACTGCAAAGCAACTAAAGAGAATGACATTCCAAATCTTAAATATATTAGAGGATATGAGAGGATGAGCAGTGAAAGGTTAATAGGTCTACATAGTTTTATTCAAAAGAGAATTTAATCATATTAATGACGGGGAAAAGTGGCAGTTTAATTGCTTCGTCAAGCTAAGAAGATCATGTATAAAAGTTCAATAATTAGAATACCAAACACTGGGTACTTTATATCTGATGAAACGTCACACCTAAGGATGAAAGTAGCTAATACATTTTCTATGTCTATAAATGTGGTTTCTTTAATATACAGGATCACCAATTTGATAACCCTTCATCCGAAATAACCGGTCACATTGTCACATTGTCTTTATGTTATTTGCGGCTCTTGTAAATAACCGCAACTGAAAAATAAAGTAAGAAAACGAGCAAAAACGTAGAAGATAATTATGGCAACATTGCGATACAAGTGATATGCAAAATTCAAAAAAAAGCAAAAAAACGTATTAATGAGCATATACCGTGAGAAATCTTAAGTTTAGCAGAGACGGGAAGAGACCACAACTTAATAAAAGAAGTAAGAAATCAAAATATTACATAAAGTAGACAGATGGTTGATGAATATACTATTTATGTGCAATTTAAAAACCGTGATTAGAATAAGTTTTGCCATAACTGAAAAATACAGTATTCAAAGTAAAGCAGTTGTGTGTCTTAATGGGGGGTAAAGAACGCGATTAAAGAAAGAAATACAGTTAGCTCCAAATGCAGGAGAAACCCATTTAATAGATTGTATATTAATGGTCGTTGCCGAATGTCTGTAGTCAGTTAGCTGTAATGAACAGTTCATTTTATTTTTATAGTGCGTGTTTTACAATTATTAATTATATATAAACAATAGAACGATAATTATGTCATCTGTCAACTATTCCAACTTTTTCAGTATAAGCATACTTTCTTCCGGATTTCAATAATCTTTTTTTTTTTGATGTTAGCCCAAATCTTCTTAGTATATAATTTAATTACTAGTGTAACACATTTATGTGACACTTGTTCCTTTTTCGCGGCCCTTCTTACACATTTTTCCAAAATGTATTTCTTTTTTCAAGGTCTAATCTCGCTAAAACTACTTTTTCTTTTGTTTCAATACAAACTTAAATTAATTTTTTTCCAATTTTCAATTTTGTTTGCTACATCCAGTGCTCGCTAATCTGACGTAGGCTTTCTCCTTTCCATCAGGTCGGATTAGCATGTGTACTTTCGTAACATTTATGTCATACAGTTTCTTAACTGCAGCTCTGTTAAGCTAAGTTAGAAATTAACGCCGCCATTTTATGACGACGTATGATTAAACGACGAATTCTTCGAAGTATCAGAGGACGATCACGAATGGCATCAAAAGTAAGAATAATTCGATTCACTGTCTTGACAGGTGTTTCACTTAATATGACCACAAACGTAAAAGTTAATTGGAGCCATAACTCAGGATTGTACATGCTAAGGAAAAGAACCTTTAAAAGGACAATCGCTGGATTGGAAGATTGAACCTTAGCCCGCACGGTCGCTAGATATGATTCCAATTCATTTTTGTATTTGGGTCATATTAAATCGAACGTCTATGTGAAGTCATAAACGGAATTAGTCTTGCTTTTAATACCATTCGTGATCTTCCTCAGATATTTCGAAGAATTCGTCGTTCAATCATACATCGTTGTAACTTATGTACTGAAAATGGTAGCCTTAGATTTGAAAATTTCTTATAATTTTCTATATAAGTTTTCTCAATAAGTTGAAATCAATTAAAATTATATAGCTATTAGAAATGAATAAAAAGTTACTACTTACGAAAGAGGAGAAGCCCGACTTGGAGAAGCAAGCGATGAAGTTGCGAGGAGAAATTGATGCGCTGAAATTTTATAATGATGTGCTTGAAAAGGAAACTTTGTTTAGTTAAAAGTTTGTTTATTATAAATTCATTCCATGTATTAATGAGATATTCTTAATAAATTAAATTAAATTATATGTAGTCCTCATTATTTAGTTTTAACTTAACTTGAAACATTTCCGGACACAACTTTATTATAGTAAAAGTTACTTCATTTTGTGCCCTCTACTACTTCTGAAAGTTAGCCAGTTTTCTGAGACACCCTGTCTAATTGAAACTGGAAAAATAATACTATACAACAGAAAAGCAGATTAGTAAATGAGGAAATATTAGCAACATTAAAAAAGACCGAGGAAAAATAGAAAATGAAGATTTGGGAATGGTATAATTAAGAATGTAAAAAAACAAGAGAAAAAAGGAATAAAACTACACTAAAGATAATGAGGAATAATAAACCAATTACCAGAAGTAACAGGAATAAACGCTAAAGCAGTTGGAAATGATGCGAAGACACAGACGAAAGGAAATATAAAACAGTTTAATGAGGAAGTAAACATATGAATCAAAAGAAAAGGTTTCAACCAAGGTCAATGAAATTTACGGATATATGGAGAGTGGACACAGAGTAAGAATGGGAAGAACTATTAAATGCACGAAATAGTAACGCTAGTAGAAACAAGATTATGTGTAATTATTAATATAAATTCTGTGCTTAATTAATATAATATGATACGAAGAAGATACGAAACCTGATTAAAAAATTGGGTTCTAAAGGTAGAACGTGCAAAGAAATCAGTGAAATACTAATGTTCACAGAATGTGATAACGGATCCTTCGAAATAACATATGTCCAACAATTATTATAGTTCTGGATGGTTGTTGAATCAAACATGAATGTCGATTCTTACTTCCCATCGTTGACTTGACGTCTCAAATATTGACTTTCAAACAACATATAAATTCTTGTAGACGTATTTAATGTTTTATTGCAATTTGAAACAATAATTAGTCAAAAAGGTTTGATTCCACAGCCACCCAGGAGTACAAAAATTGTTGGACACAGTTACAAAGAGCTGTAAGAGAAACAGCTTCAATTGACGTGAAATATATAAAAAAGAACGATTAATATTTCCTGAGAGTCATTGAGAATGGGCAGGAGAAAGGAAAAATGGAAAAATATTGTTTGGATCGGATGGAAAACGTTATTTTAGACGACCAGCAAAAGCAGGATATTCACCATACTACAAAAAAGCATTAAGAGGGCGGAGGCAATATTAACGTATGGGGTTGTTTCTCCTGGTGCGTGTCAATGCGACGTACTGTAGAACGTGATACTTCTTTTGCGGCAGAAAAGTATCAGGCAGCATTTGAAAGTCTCAAGACGATAACGACCTCAAATTATTGTCAGAATAATGAAAGTTTGGTTTAAGAAAAAGAAATGTTGCAAAAACTTAAATCCAATCGAAAACTTATGGGCGGTTGTTGAGCTGCATTTGGCTAATATTCGCTACAGTAATAAAGAGGAATTGTGGGTGACTAAGTAACAAACTCGAGGTAGCCTTACGCCGGATATTTACCACAGGATTGTGAATTGTATGTCGAACCTTTGCCGTGCAGCAATTAAGAACAATAGTTATTGGTCATAAATATGACTTGTTTTGGCAACTGAGGCTATAGCAACCCAATGAGAACAAATACTCCAGAAAATTGAAAATTGAATGCATTAGGGGGGAATCACCACGTCTCCAAAGAATCTAGAAAGTACATACAAAGGTTTCCTCCATCTTTCTCTACGTGCTTATACCGCTGTCTGTCTATTTTATTGCCTATGTTCTCACTTTTAAATAATTACCTATATGTGACACTCTCGTTGTTTCATCGCTTGTTTCTCTCATGTCGCTTATACCAAGTCAATAATTCGTAAAATCTGTATAAAAGAGAATGTGTTGTACCTAGACTCTCACTATAATGATTTGAGGATGAAAAATATATAGTCTGGCATAGGATGATGAAGAATAAAGAGAGAATTAATTAAAAAGTCGAATATTTAGAACGAAGAAGAACGAAGTGATTCAAATTAATGGTACACTAGAACGTGTGAGGGAGGATGACGGTATAAAAAAATTATAAACGAAAGAGAAAGAAAATTCAAGGAACATCATGAAAAAAATGGACTGATACTCTTGAAGAAAACGTGCAGTAAAAAAAAGACAGAACAGAGAAAGAACTTACTACCTCCTTTTCGAAATCCGAAAAGGTAACTACCTTGAAAACCCATGAATGAAAAAAAGTGACAATTTAATAAGTCATAAGAACATAGGATTCGCTTTTCATTTAAATAAATGGTGGAGGCGCTGGGTTGTTTTACGCAGCTTGAAATATTTACGACATTTTTGAAAATTACAAATTATGGAATGCTTTTAGACATTAGGAAAAAAGTATTCATCTAAAGCTTATGAAAGAGACGTACTACTATAAATTTCGAAATTTTCTAAAAAACGAAAAAAAAGTTTAATTTAATGAGACTTTCTTAGATTTTATCTGATCGTTTAGATTTTTATTTAATTTGAATTTCTATTAAAAATTAAATTGACTTTAATAAACCAATTAATTTGCTTTTCTTATTTAGGTAAACACGTGTTTGTTGTTAACTCCACGTTGTAGGTGATTGTAGAATAGCAATAAATAAAAGCCTAATTACAAGAGCAGCTTAACATGTGCGATCCATCTGTTTATCCACATAATTTTCTGCTATCGCGAGCAACACTTAACTCTTACTGATAATTAAAACTTACGACGAATTTTAACTCGGCAGGAGAGCCCTTTTTTCTCTTCACGAACTCTTTATTGTATCACATTCGTCACCGAAACGCGTTTCTTTTTTGCTCCTTTTGTGTTGTGTAATTAAAAGAGAAAATCAATTGGGCAAAGGCGACATTGCCTCGCTGTATTTTTAACTGAAGAATGCGTTATTTTTCGACGAACGAGTAATTTGATACGCGAAGTTGGCACTCTCGTAATATATTCTCGATTTTATTTGACGGTTTTAATACTGATACGTTTTATGGGAGCTGCATACGGTCACGAGGAAATGCGAGTAATGGATTAATAAATGTAAACAGAAACGAAATCTCTTCTGGAAACTATAATAAAATGTCTTTTTATTTTGAAAGCTTTTTGTTTTACTTTTCATCTTTTTAATCTCATGCAATGCCTCACTTATTTTTTTGTTCTTGCTCATTATTGGTGTAAATTGCATTTTGAAGCATCCGCGACAGACTGTGTAATTTTAAAGATTGAATTTCACTAGTGGATGGTGTATTATTAGAAAACTGTCATTGACATAGTTCCCATTAGTTGTCTTCCGCAACACACATGCTGTGCTGAAATAAAAAAGAAATGTACAAATTAATTAGTTTAGTGAAAAATGTCGAAATTTGTCTTGTCTTTATCTGATCTTGTTTTGCTGAAGTTGAAGGGAAAGCCAATTATAAGATTTTTTGTCTTGCTTCTTAGACTATTAATTGTGACATTTAATAATTCTAATTAAATTGTCCTACGTTAGGTTTTCCGAAACGGGAACTTTTATTACCATTATATAGGGTTCTCTAAAATAGACTACCCATTTTCATATATACTAGATAACTGAAGAAATTGCTTCTTATCTGTATATTTTCTATGGTCTTTGGAATTTAAGTCTACGTATATTAAACGAGAAGGTGCCTATCACAAATCAAATTTAAATCAGTTTTTCGAAGAAAAAAAATGTTGATTACCATAAAACTTCAGACTGTGATATAATTCTAATGTCCATTTCAACTTTCGTGGATTATTCAGTTCAGTAACGTATTTTTTGTGTAGAAATTTACATTAAGGTCCTTCAAGGTCCCTCGATTGCACCCGATTTTTTTCTGTGGGAATATCTAAAGACCAAAGTTTTTGCAAGTCGCCCAGAAACAATCGCAGAGCTCAAAATTTGAATTGAGGAAGAAATCAAGCGAACTTTTGCTTCGTTTTGTGATGCATCATAATTTGTCCAAAGTTGAGAAGTGTGTTGAAATTGGTGGCGATCATTTAAAAGACATGATTTTTAAAAGTTAGATTTCATATTACTAAATATTCATAAATTATAACAAATCCCAGAGAGTTGTTCAGTATAATAAAATGTTTATTTTGTAAAATTTACTCAAATATTAAAATGAGTAGTCTATTATGGGAAACCCGATGTAAAAATACTGAAGGATTCTTAATAAAGGTTATGGTAAGAGATAAAAATGTTAACATTTTAAATTTGGTATAATGCTACCACGGGCAGTTATAATGAAAAGTAACAATAAGTTTGTTATTAAATTAGTCAAAGCGATTAAGGCAGTTCTTGGAAAAGAATATGATTTCTCTTCAACCCCCTTTTGGTTTAGGTAATAAATATTCAAACTGTTTGCTCATTATTCAGCTGTAATCTCTAGCCAAGTGAAAATTAGGTTGATCTTTGTATCATCTGTTGATGACTCTTTAAAAATATTACGTCGTTGCTGTTTATTGTTATTATTTTAGCAATACAGTCTCTTCTTAAAAAAAATAAAGACATAAAACATGTTGGTTATTATTTCGACTATTTCAACTGATTTTTACGCTTTCTATAATTTCTTCTCTTATCCCTTTTTGTGAGATCTCGAGCCTTCTTTTTCTCTTGAATTCAACGATATAAAATCTAACACATGTTATTTCGACTATTTCAACTATTTTTTTTTTTGTACTTTCAATTGATTTTTTGTTTCATTTTCTGAGCTTTGAAGACCACTTTCTATCTCTCTTGCTTCATCATCTTTAATCCTGTTTCACCTTTAATTCTCATTTTCACTAAAAAAATCGCTGCTTCTCTTGGTTGAATCTCGTTATAATGATTTTTGTTTTTTTTCTGTTGCTGATCTGTATTTCTGTATCCACTCTTCTCACTCACCACAGCTTTGACCGTTTGGGAATTTTTCAACACCCTTTCTTGTTTAATTTATGATCTTTTTTTTCATCAGTGGTTGGAAGTAACCTCTCGTAAAATTAATGAGTCTTATGTCTTCCTCTGCCTTCGCTTTCTACTCCTTTAATGAATCTTTAATAAGCGAAGGAAGGAAACATTTAGGGGCTGAAGCAGATGGGTACATGCGAAGACCATATATTTTCATTAACCAGATTTACAATTTCATCTACAATAAAAATTAGACATTTCTGTCATCTAAAATAAAACTTTTATACATCCATTCCACAGTATTCCCAAAAACTGGGATAAATAACGATAACCATTTAAAGTATCATAAATATTTTAAGTAGGTTGAATAGAACTTCATATATCTTTCGTGTTATAAATCGCTAAAGGCCATTTGCATCAAACATTTAAGTTTAGTTCAACTTTAAGCATCACTTAGGGCCGGTATTTCAGTTAGGTCCAGTTTCTCAGTTGCAGTTAAACTTTAATCTTCTATTTATTCCCATGGTAACAATTATAAAAACAAATGTTCCTATGGAAATAAACTGAAGATTAAGAAGATTAAAACTAAATTGTGCCAGAGAATTCGCCTTAGCCTAGTTTATTCACTTTCAAGTAACTTTAACCTTCAGTATATTTTCATAGTAATAATTATTTGTATAATTGTTACCAGTGCAATAAGTTGGAAGATAAAGTTAATTGAAAGTGAAAACCGGACCTTATAGTTTCATCTTTCGTTTATTGCCATAGTAATTATTGTTTTGATAATTGTTGCTAGAGGTTTACATTGAAAATTAAAGTTAAACTATGATTGAAATACCCGGCCTTAGAATATGATTTACGTATTGCTATGTAACCGAAAATAACACTAGTTCAATTTAGACTATTTAAACAAATTGGTCTTTTGTTAAAAGTTAAATCTGTAGTTCAGTAAAGTGTTGTTCCCTTTTATCGGTGCTTTCATTCTGCAGGATAAAAATGGCGTTCTTTTCTTATCTATCTATGTAACTTTTGTCTTTTTTCATTGTGGTCTTATAATTTCGTTTAATCTACATATTAAAATAAAAAGTTACTCAATGTTGCAATTTTTTTTATATAAAGATTATATAATTCATAAAAATAGGGGCTATTTTAATTTGCTAAATTTAACTAATTAAATTCGCTAACTTTTCTGTTTACAAACATCATTTAGTCTTTTGTGCCACTGTTTGCTACTGCCTTTCATTTTATTCAGAAATTTTCCACGCCTTTTGCTTTTGTTTCAATTAACGCTTCATCAGAGTCTATAGTCTGTTTTTAAACTAGGAGGAGTAATTTGAATTTTGCCCGCCAAAAACTGACAAAGTTATTGGGTGTTTGACAGCCGGTTTTACACAAGCCTTCAATTTAAACGAAAAAATTAACATTTTTCATAATTCTTGTGACAATTTCAGTTAGTTTTAAACTTGTCAACAAATCTATTGATAAAATTGGTTATTTGAAGAATTTGTAAACCTCCTAACCAAGCCAAATTAATTTCTGATGTAGTATTACAGTGTGAATCTACCTACGACAGGCCGACAACTGTTACTCCTCCTAGTTTAAAAATAGACTATAATACGTTTCAATTTGATGAAGTTCTGGACTGTTAGGGAGGTTGAAAGATGTTGGTACAACTGTGACATTGTTATTTTTCATTACTACCACACAGTTTTGGTGCATAGTGGCAAGAGCTAAACCCGGCCACAAAATTGTAGAAACATTGTGCTTTCTTTTGAATAAAGAAAACTTTTAACTTCTTAACATAAATGTCATAATTAAAAAAATAATCTCCGCCCAAAATAATTTTTATATTCGTAGATACGTATTTTGGCAGCTAAGCTGGCATCTTCAGTACACACACTATCAATTTAAAAGCACTTCATAAAACGTAACAAGCAACTAATCATAATCAAATAAGAGCAAATCAAATAATACAGAATAAGTATTGGTCCATTCTCCTGAAAAAAGTTCTCATTCTACCGAATAAAGAACTTTCATAAACATCTGATTATCTATTATTTAATACCGCCTTAAATATTTATTATTACTAATAATAATCCAATATCCCTGAAAAATAATAAAATATATATATAAATCGTGTCAAAAAAAACCTATAGATAAGAGGAGATCACACCCACTCATCACAAATTAAGAGCACTTCAGGAAAGCTATCTCGGAGAATCCTCTCCTTATATCCAGTGCAAATGCGCTTAACTGTCTCTAGCATCTCCTTATATATAATTTAGGTCGCGACATCTAGCGGCTGATTTTTGATCTAACAAAAACGACGTATTGCCGTCGATTTTAATTTACTAGGTATTGGTCCATTATCTGAATTCATTAAATAATTTTTATTTTTTCGAATAAAAATACTTTCGTAAGCATCTAATTCCCTGTTATTTGATACTTCCTTAATGAGTTTTAAATTATCCTTGATAATATCGTGTCCAGTATTGTAAATATGTTGGGCAACACTTGATTTCTCAAACCTATTATACCGGTAGTGACTTAAATGTTTCTTAAAGCGTGTTAATATATTTCTTTTTGTTTGTCAAATATATTTATTAGCACCTTCATTACATTTGATTTCATAAATTCCAGACTTATGCTCAACTTCAACTTTATCTTTCGGGTTTCCCAATAAATTCTTTATGGTATTGTTAGTGGAAAAAGCTAATGAGTTTTAAAAATATGATTTAAACCTTTAGTGTAAACCGTATCGAAAGGCATTGCTACAAATTTTCCTAGAGACGAAATTGATGTTAGCGTGCTAGAATTTTGGACCCGTTTCCTACAGCTAATCTTCATAATTATATTATCTACTATTTGTGGAGTATAACCATTATGAACCGCAACATTCTTAATATACTTAAGTCCTTTATCATATCGGGCTTTAGTAAGTGGAAATGAAAGTAATCTATTTACTAAGAAATTTAGAGCCGCGAGTTTGTGTTGTACTGAAAGTCGATTATAAATCGGCTAGTATTTGTATATTTGACGGATGTGTTTCGTTGTTCATCACTAGGCAAATATGTTTTATCAGGATCTGATCATAAAGTTTCGAAACTTAAGTTTTAGGAGTGAAATTTTGTTTTTTGCTACGATTTGGAGCTATTTGTATATCAAAAACTTTCGATCCAGCTCTCTCTTTGATTTTTTAAACGTGAGACATGTTTGAATTTCTTTTAAATGCTTCTACTACGTTGCCTATTTTTAGACTTTTAGGTCTGTAGTTTGTTTCTTCTTTTAGAATTTCTTGTCAATTGTCATTTTTTTAAATTTATTTTGGAGATCCTTTATTACATTTAATACATTTAACTTTTTCGTCACTTCAATGCGACAGTTGAAAAGTTACTTTATGCGTCTGTTTCTTTTGATGATTACTGACATTAGCAAAGAAACAAATTATTAACCTCTGTTATTAAAGTAACTCAGATCTGAATCTGAAGATGTGTTGTAACGGCCGGACGGTGTTGAGGACAAATGATTAAAAGGCGTAAGAGAAAGAAGTTCAAAATATCTGACTCCAAACAAAACTCTACGTAATAAACAACAACAATTACCTTTTTCTAAATTTCTCACTCTTTTTACCAAATTTTTAACGAACCAAACGAGACCTATGTAAGTCGAATTTCCTTTGTTTTAGCGTTTCTGGATTGAGTTCTTTTTAGGTAGCCAGGAATCGCTCTTTATTTATGGAATCTATTTTTGGCTCTTATAGTTACCGCTACCATATAATTTCGGGATCTACGCAATTTTCATCTATTCATCTCTATTATCTCTACCAATGGCGCTCATCTGCACATTGACATCTAGCCTAGCGAAATAAAAAACTAGAATTTCTTAAAAAATTGTATATTCAAAAAATAACATATAAAGATAAATTTTTAACGGTGAAATAAGAGAGATAAGATTCAGAAATTCAAAGAAAGTTCAAATATAAAATAACATAAAATCAATAAAGAAATTACAAGCAATATAATCAAAATTAATTCGAAGAGAGGAGAAACTGTATTCTGTACCACATTTAAAGCTTTTGTTAATTTCTGAATCCTAAGCATACAAATAAATTCTTAGTTCAACAAACGTGGAGTTTGCTTACGACTTATTTAAATTTTAATAACAAAACTAAAAACCCTCAGGGAAATAATTCTGTTCTTTACTACCGAAAACAAACAGTGGGAAAAATTAATTGATTTTTTACGTAAGAAGGATTCGCGACGAGAATACACAGAATGGTTATACTGGAAATTACTTTCCAGAAACCCAACAGACCCCGAGCTGCAGTATTTAAAACATCGTTATCGGGTCTTGTAAGTGGGTAGCTGACATCGTAATGAACCAATCTAATTTAAATTTTTATCCCGCTCGAGTTTCTAAGAAAATAAAACTTTCGTTCACGTAGCGAAACATAACTCGTCTCCACTTGCTGAAGAAGCAGCATTTTCTTTATTTCCGATTTAAGGGTTTCAGAATGGTGTCAGCTGCGATAAGAATCCTATGCAGAAAACAAGGCTTTTGTTGTTTTAATTTGCAGTTCGCATTTTATATTTCTTTTCCATCCTGAATGAAAAAGTTGATACCTTTGTTTATGCTAAGCTACAGAATCCTTTGTTTAAAACTACGATTTAATTCTTTGCGTCGGAAGTTTAATTTATTTTCTAATTTGAAATAAAACATTTTTCTGTACAGAATTCCGATTTCTTACAGTATCTTGACTATGACAAAAGTGTTGCCTACTTTTAACATGCGCAATTCTTATTGGCATGTGGCCTACAATATTAATATCGTTTTTACTTAATGTCACTTAATTTTTTCTCTGTTATTCCGTTTTCAAAACTACTTGTTGTAAATTGTTGAATCCTTTTTGTAAGCCAAGTGGGAACAACATTCTTTGGGATTCGTGCATCGGAGCATCGTCCAAAAATAACTTTTTATTCAAATGTTCGCAATTTGTAAAAGAATTACATAATTTAATCATGAATCATTCTACCTTCGAAGTTATAATTAAATTTTGTTTTAAATTTATTTGGCTTTTTCCCTCTTCAACGTCGAAAAGCCCGGCCTGCAATTTCACTGTATTATCTGAAGCGTTTCTTTCCAGCGAGAATAAATCAAGCTCGATTTGCAAATTAAATTCTACACTTTCGCGTTTTCCAAACTTTGCCTCTGAAAATTGGTTTAAACTTCAGAAATTACCTTCACTTCACGTGGCTCCCTCAAACAAACGCGAAATCGATGGAACCTGACGAGGAGAGTCCCTAATAACGAATTGCCCCCGACTCTGAAGACGTCACGGATAATTTCTAGCGGCCGGCAATCCTATGTTAATGATTGCACGTTTCCGTTTTAAACTTGCGCGTGTTCATTAGGAGTCGCATTATTGCTGTGGAAATTAGTGTAATAGCTAATTTTGCAACATCCTCTCCGGCAGTTAAATTAAGAAAGCACCTGGAAAAAAAAGACGACGTAAATGAGGAACTCATTATCGCAAAAAATAGCAGACCGCACACATTAATGCTAAATAAAATAAAAATTTGAAAGTAAATTAAACGAAAACTGTATAATAGAAAATCTACAGGATGTGTCTAAATAAGATAGACCTTTATCTTTGTTTTCTTGTTGTTTAAAAGCAATCGTATGCAATATTTTGCTCTGGAGTGAGTTAACACATTGAAATACATTCAAAATCGAATGTATTATATTATCAAAGGGTTGTATTTTATGCAGTTATTTTTGCTTATAGCAAACAAAAAAAAACGAGTCACGGTCTCATAAATTTGGCACGAATTAATATCATTATGAAAGAGGAAGAATTTAATCTGTATCTTGTCTCTGGGGCTCTGCGATTAATAAAGTGTCTGCCTCGGTGCTGCTGGAGGAGGGCCAAACCTAAAATATTTCAGCCACGGAGCGGCGAGTACTTCGGAAACAAGTCAAAAAAAGAGAATACAATGCATTACTTTCAGTGCGGTAGGTTAGGGTTTATACGCGTCGGGTTAATTTAAGGTCGATAAATTACCGGGGGGGTTAAGATCGGGATCGTTTGTTTGCAGGGCGGCAGATTGAAAACTAATTGCTGAAATATGGACTTGCTACTTTCTTGTACTTTATTGAGTTTTTACATACAGGGTGTTCCTTCCGCGTTCTGAAGTAGAGAGTCGCAATTAGATTTCGATTTGGATATTTTGGCTCTCCTTTGTGGCGGCAAGTACGCAAATCATTTCGCTCGTGTGCTCGTTATAAAACCGTCCCAACCGTTATGAAATATACGCGCAAGTAATGATATTTGACACAAATGTAACCTCACTTGTCAGATTAATCAAGATTATTTGGCAACAATTTCGGTTTCCGCGCGCTGTTGTGTCAAAGAAATTAATAACGACGAATAAATATCGCTCACTTCGTTCTTCATAATTGCATACAGGTATTTCTGGAAGTCTTTTGTTAATTTGGACTTCATCGACTGTGAAAGAACGAAACATTTGAATGTCAATGCAAAAGAAACCATTAAAATTTGAATATTCATTATAATAAATTGTATTACCAGTTATAATTATATTGCCAAATAATTAGGCAGCTCGTAGTGCTAGAAACCTTTAGTATTATAACTAAATAGTAAAGCTTTTGAAATTTCCAGTCAAAAGCAAATTATCCTCGACAACGTTTCGCCGTGTTAGTCAATAATTATTATCGAGCATCATCCGTAACTAATTCACATAGAACACGTTCGTTCGGTCGTTCAATTAAGCGCTTTACTTCCACCGAAACAGCTTTCGCGCACGTCCTCTCATCACTCCGAAGAATCAAATATTTAAAATTCCGCAGAAAACCCCGGCTAATATTTCAAGTTTTCAGCACTCTGTTAGAGGAACAGGGACTATTGGCGTTATTTCAACGGCCGTTTAGAAAACTATATCTGCAAGCGTTTATGCTCGCAGGAACTGTCAACGTCGGCGGGTTCTCCTTTTGTAAACAGGGCCGTATAGCTTTCAACTCGAGCTAAGGTAATTATAAATTACAGCGGAATTAAATTCCCATCTCGGTGCGAATGTTAAGTTAGATTTAAACACTCCGAAGTATGTGCGGACGAAAGGAGACGACTCCAAAAAACACTTTGTAGTAAGAACCGCGAGTATTTAGATACGCGTTGGAGGAATTTCTTAAAGTTCCAATAAAATATTTGTAAACGCGGAGAAGATAATTGAAAGAATCCACAAGACAAGAGACAAGTAATTTGTATTATAGTGAAAAAAATATAAAAGAGAAATTGAGTAGTGCGATGGTATTTTCTGGAAATAAAAAACATACGACATGAAACAAGTACACGAGATTATGTTACTTATTTGACAATTGTTCAAATTTTTTATTTACACATTACTTACTTCAATTCAGTTGACCTCTCGGTATTAATAGTACCATGACAAAAGTGGATTTCTCTCAATTCAAAAAATTTCACTGCAATTTTATAAAGTCTATAAATTTTCTTGTAAGTCGATTTTGATTGTACTGGATTCCTCTAGCATCCTCTGTATTGCTGCTTCGGCTCTATTTTGGGCCTCGTCAGCAGAAGCGTAGCTCAAGAACTCCATACAATCAAACCGATTCGTCCTAGTTACAATTCGCAATTGCGTTATATTAGATATGAATAGTTTAGTTCGCGACATCATGAGAAAAATTTTTGTGTGAGATTTGACATTTTGCAACTAGTTTCTGCTTAATAAGTCATCCCACACAAGGCAGCCGAGCTTGCTGTCAATGCACATTTAAAAGTTTTTTAAAATGTTGTTGCAAGTCGGTTTTGATTGTACTGGATTCCTCGAGCATCCTCTGTACAGCTGTTTCTGGTACCTTCTCAGCAGAAGTGCAACTCGAAAACTCCACAATATTAGGTCAAAAATCGGTCGCAGGATGTCGCGACCTAAACTATTCACAAGACTTTAGTTAAATTTACAAAAACCTATTCTCGCCACCTTACTTTTGGAAAACAGAATAAACTTGATATACTCACCTGTTCTTGTTATGATACTCTCGATATATTTAAAATAATTTAGTTTGCGAGACTGGGAATGTGAACATTTCAAAAGAGATTTTTGAAAAATGATGGAAATAACTTTTTCCATTTGGATTAGGAAATTTAATAAAATTTCACGACATTAAAAACATGAAATTTCAATTAAATATCAATAAAGAAACAAAATCTAAAGTCACAACTTTATTAACAAAAATTATTAACGTCAGTATAGAAAATATAAGTTTGGAGAAGCTTCTTCATTGGAGACAAAACAAATAACCTTTAGAATTTGTAATGAAATCGAAGAGTACTAGATTTTAATTACATATTAAAAAACGAATTTCAGTTTTAGTTTTGCAGCTAAAAGTCTTTATAACGGAATTTGCTGACTAGGTGGAAAATTGGATAAATATAAATAAAATTGTTGTAATTAGAATGTCTACAATTACATCTGCCCATAGAGTGAAACCAATAAACATATCAAACAAATAATAATAATAAAATTGCAAGTATTTAATCCCTTGTGTTTTATACGCTGGGTTTTCTGAGCCTAAGTTGATTCTGATCTTCAGTTTTTTTTCTTTAGAATCTTTCTTTAGAATCTTTAGAATCTTTGAAGTGTCGAAATTTCAGCAAAAATTCTGCATGAAATTTCTTCAATTATTGTTCCATTACAAATACAGTTTATAAAAAACAAATTATTTTAAGCTGTAGGGTAATTTTTTTTTATCAATTACCTACAATATATTATTACAAAACTTGTAATTATAATTCGTTGCACAGATAGTAAAATAAACGTCGATGTACACATTGGTAGCTTCTTCAGGGCAAATAAACGTAAACTTCTGAATAGATTTTCCAAGTTATAATATATTATTATTAAAAAAAGTGTTAGGAAAGAGTTTATACATGTATTTCGGCCTTATTGGGCTTCATCAGAACTCTGTACCTTAAAAAAATTGGTTTATTGAAAAATTTAGAAAAACTTACCCCTTTTACACAATTTTAATTAATTTTCATCTGGCAAGAAAACTTGATTTTATATTATTATTATAAGTTTTGTATAATATTCAATGGGCTAGAAAGGGCTTTAGTTAAAATATTACTAGAATACAAGGTTACCAACATTTAATTTACTTCTTACACTGTTTATTGCTTACAATGTCACCCAATTGATGATAGTTACAAAAAACCAACAAAATCTAGGGACAAGTAAAAATTAGATCGCTCATTGTTCGATAAATCACTTAGGTTGGCAGTCCTGGTTTTTGATGCGTTTTATTCTAGTTACCTTCCATTATAGTAGAAACATAAGTGTGAAAAATTCATACAACGCAATTATACGTTAAAAACTGTGCGGGACATTATAGTACCATTTTCCTCTTAACTCTCTAGTTAAGAAGTTACTGAATGCTGAAAATTAGTGTTACTTTAAGCAGATGTGACAAATATTAGGATTAGTTACTTGAAAAGTGTTTCGCCTTCTATTTCCCTGGGTTACTTAGAATTTTCTAAAGCAAAGAACATTTACCGATAGTTTGTATTACATCCTGTATACAACGACCTATGCCTTGGAAATTTCACCAAAATTTATGAAGCAAACAAAAAGATACCGACAATTATTGAAATTTCAAAAACATGCAAATTTGTAAACTCATTTGTAAACTTCGAAGTGCCATGTCATCGCACATCCCCATGCGACATATTAAAGATTACATGTAAAATAGGTGATTTGAAAATGTAATAGACAATTATTATGCTAAAAAAGTAACTATGTACCTATAATGAAAGAAAATATCTACAAGGAAAGAAATGGTCGTGTAAAAAATATCATCAGAATTTCAACCCCCTGCATCTGGAAAATGAAACGCTTTTGAATATATACCCCTGGGGATTTTTCCGTTTGTTCGTTTCTGTTACATTTTGCAAAATATATGTTCTCTTTATAGGAAGTTGTTAATATTAAGAAAAAATATAACTTCATAATCGGAGATAAAAAGGCGAAGCTTGAAATTTCGAAGAAAACAAATTGAATTGAGATGTCCTTAAAAATTCTTTACTTCTTTTACAATCAATCGAGAATTAAGAGAAGATGATCTCCTGCTCTTGAGAAGGTAATATAATGAAGGCTTTATTTAAGAGATTAAAAAAATTGGACCACTATGAAAATAACAAGAAATAAAAATAAAACGAAATATTTCGAAATGAAGAGAAAATAACTAAACCTACAAAAAGGCAGATGAGACAATTTAGAAAAGAGGGATGAGATCGTTATCGACTCCTTAGACGTCGAGCAAAACTTGAAGGAGGTCGATGGACTGTTAGAGGTCTTCTGGAGATCATTTATAATTACAGTAATTAACAAATTTGTTGCAAGTCGGTTTTGATTGCTGGTTTGATTCCTCGGCCGCAAGGTGTTGCGACCTAACCTATTGAGTAATAATTAAGTTTAAAAGAGGAAATTTGTTTCCTTGTAAGAGGTTGAAGCTTAGAAAAGATTAAGAACTCCTGATCTGGAGAAAATAAGACAGCCAACGGTAGTAAAAAAGAAGAGGAAAAGGGAGAATCTAATCAACTAACTTGGTAACCGTTAGGTGTCCATCGAAGGAGTTATTTGTAATTCCCCCTCATTAAAAAGAAGAACGTAAAGTATTAAAACAAACAAATGTATTAAAACAAAAAACAGTGAAGGCTTGCATGACGTACGATTAATACGAGAAAGTACGAGAGGGTTTTTAAGCTATCTACCTAACTATGAATGAAAACTCGCAGGGCTACAAACATTTGTGTTTCTACATAACTGCGGTTGTTTCTTTCTATAAAAAAAAATCTGTTTGCTCCTTATGAAACGACGCTACAGTAACTCCTCATCTGAGGAAAATTTACGACCCCTGAGATTTTTCTTCAGATAATTGGACAAAAAAGTCGCAGAGCGCTAAATCAGGGCTGTAGGTTGGGTGTTGTAACTTGTTGAACCCACAGCTTTCGATTATGACTTGAACTGTACGAGCTTTGCGGGCCCTGCAGTTGTGCAAAGTTTTCGTTCTCCATGAATTCGGAGTTTTTTCTTTAATGGTCTGCTTCAAGTTTTGGATCGTCCCTCGATAAATCTCTCCATTAATTGTGAACTCTTTTTCCGTGCATACGTTAAGCATAATACCTTCGCAGTTCCAAGAAAAAACGACCGTAATCAACTTTCCTGAACACTATATGAGTTTTCGTCTTTCTTAGTGGTGGAGAATTCTTATGAACATATTCTATCGACTCCTATTTAGTGGAAGGATCCTAATAGAACATACAAGTCTCTTCTTCTGAGGCAATTCGAGACAAATAACTGTCATCGCTTTCTAAGGCGACCAAATGTTCTTAACGAATTTCTTTCCTCGCCAGTTTGTACTATGGCGTAAGGAGTTCGGAAATCCATCGTACACAAACTTTTTTCATCCCCAAATCTTCGTGTACGATCTTGTAAACTCTAGTCTCCGATACTGCAGCTTCTCTACCAAGCATAGGGTCATTAAGTCATCGATCTGATAGCAGCAATTCTTCAACGAGATGACTGATGGTCTCCTTAGTTCTTGCGAGAACCGATCTGGAGTCATCCTGAATTGAGTCAAGGTTCCATCGAAACTGTTTACACCAAAATTATACTTGAAAATAAAATGGACCGTCATTGTCGTACATCTGGGACATTTCATGAATAACTTTTGGTCAATTTCCCTCTTTAGTTAGAAACTGTATCACTGTACGACATTCCAAATTACTTTCACTCAAAATTGTAAAAACTAAACTCGTACAAAATTTCGTCAAAGTGCTTACGAGCTAAGTGAGAAAAAGATTAAACGAATGATAATGGACGACGACTTATAGAGTAAATACTCTGAAAGTGGAAGAAAGAAGAAGCAACAGAAAAATTGGCGATTGAAGAAGTAAGACTTTGAAGCACGTTGAAAACGACTTGGGAAGGTGAATAAAAAAACGGATAAATGGTAGAAGACAAAATCGAGGTGAAGAGAGTTTCTCGCCTTTTTATTATTTTGGTGTTATTAAAGCAAATCTCTTTGAATTTCCAAAAAAACAAAAGATAGCAGCATGGCGAGATCAAACAAGTTTCGCTGTGCTCTAATTTAACGTTTTTAAAAATCCATTTGGCATTAGTTGAAGACTTCAACATTTGCAACGAAATCACTCTTTTTATAGAAATGCATGTGTATTATGTGTCTATTTTTATTTTCTAATCTTTAAAGTTTTAAAAACGTTTGCCATTTCCATTTTGTGATAAAAATGAGACCTTAAACCTGGAGATAGATATATTTCTCTTTCCAGAATGGCCAATCATCACAGTTCACGTCCAATCGAGTCCAACAGTTCAGCAACGCGTTCAATCGCTTCGCATCCTCGAACGGTAAGTTCCCCGGTCCTCTTGTTCTGAAAATGGAAGTAACTTGTTCGCGTCAGGTCGCATCCTCGTTGTCCGGGAACGGGGCTAAAATAACCGTCGACAGGCACTTTGTAAGTTTAAGCGGCGGTATGTTAAGTGCCGAACGGGAACCATCTCGAGGGACCGGCCGACTTTTATAACATCCGGTAAAGCGTGTATATTTAGGTGTTGCTACCCTAATATCCGAACGGATGGATGATGTATTGATACTCACTTTTAACTGCGCTCACTGTTCGCCCACTTAATTCATCATAAACTTTAAGTGGCCGTAAATTTTGTCGCAGGAAGGGACTTGAACTTGGCAGAAAGGAAAATTTGAAATCATTTCGAAATCATATTGAAATAATTGCAAGTGTTCTACTTCGTGAAACGGTGAGATGTAAATAAGTATTGATTTTCTTTTGGGAAACGTAATTTAAGTCTTGTCGCATATGTCGGACAAATTTATGCGCAGAACTCCCGTACGTACGATCTTGCGGGCCACTATTTCACGCCGACCGTAACACAGAAAATTTAAATGCATGCAGGATGGCATGCCATAGCGCGTATTACTCCGGCGTTGCTCCAACATGTATAACAAGGCGGTAATAATAGTAATACTCGTCGTTTTGCGTCGTTACGCCGGCTGCAACACAGAAAACTAACGCCATATCGCATCCATCATATAAACGACTTCACGAATCACTTCCAAATCGTCTTTTATGTCTACTTTGCGGCGGTTTATTATGCGCGTTTTTACGCGACCGAAATAACTCGCGCGATTTACTCGCGAGCTATTGAACTTGTTTTCTTTTGTTTTCTTCAATCTTATAACGAATATGTAATCGAATTTAGCCTCGTAGTTGTCTAGTGTGTCGTGATTCTCAATACGATACATTCATTGAAGATCTGTCATATTTTCACAAGCTCATTATCTGTTGTGAAAAGAGATACTAAACTAAACTAAAAAAAAAAAAAAAAAACTCCTGAGGAAGCTATCAAACGATAGTGAAACCTAGAGCAATAGTGCCAGTGTTAGTGTCCGTTTAAAGTAATTTATTACACAATTTCACCGGACAAGAATCTACTTTAATTAAATAAATAAAAACAGAAATATCTGAGTCCAAGAATCCTGGTTGTAATGGACGACCTCAATAATATTAATTGGTCCCGGACTGACTGGTGTCTAGTCAGTTTTCCCAACATGACAGTGCGCAATTTTAATTAAAAATGTCTCCGCGCGAGTTTCGGAAACCGAGAGCCGAGAAATTCAAATTTAATGCCGACGTTTATTAATTAGACGGCGGCCAGGATCGAATGGTTTATGCAACGGGCGTCGTCCGTGCTTCCTTTCGGAACTGCCTAATCCTGAGAATTCGGAAAAAATCACGGATCCATTCTATAATTAGAAAACAAGATGACTCTAAATGCGTTCTATGCTGTTCTCGTATCTCCTTACCCCCTAATATATTGTTACGTAAATTTAATGATATTTTGTTTCAGTCACACGGAGGAAAGATTTTGCAAATTTAGGTGTTCAATTTAATTAAATTTAAGATTTAATTCGGCGAAATGATGATGTGAGTCCATTAACACCGATAGCTTGCGTTCTGTTGTTAAGATACGTAGATATGAATCGAACAGCGAGGTCATCAAAGCCAAAATAATAAACAATTTACATCGACATAAGATATACCTCTGCTTTTTTGGAAGCTACTTCAATATTTCAACTCAACTACATTTCAATTAGTAAATTTCTGTGAGTCTAGCGTTATGGCGTCCACTCGGAGAAAGCGTGTGAATAATCCAGAATAGTTTTGTTTCGTTTGTGGTGAATACATGTTTAAAAGAAACCGTCTCAATTTATCGCAGTTTGTAAAAGGAGCTTATTTTGAGTGCTTTGGATTTTCCCAAGAGACACAAAACAAGACCTGGTGTACTAATTGAGTATGTGTTGAATCTTTGTGCTTACGAGCAACTACACAAAAGAAGATTTTTTAACTTCCTTACGCTAATTTTGTGGCGTGAACCGTCTAACCACCATGACGAGTGCTATTTTTCTGTAACGAATATTAGTGGTAGGTATCAATCGGAAAAATCATTCATCCTAACGTACCATCAGCGACAAGATCGGCTCTAAATGGAATTAATCTCTACCATTAACTCCCAAGAGATTGGAAGACGAAGATTGTACCCAGAACATAGAGTCACTTAAAAAAGGAGACAGTAACTTCGATCTGGAAGATTCCTTAAATTCACTAAACCATACTTAATAGGTTAACAATTTAAAATAAAAATATAAAATCCTCCTGAAGAGGAGGATTTTATATTTTGCAGTGATCTTCGATGTGTGATGACTGCAATGGGTTTAGAAAAGTACGATCCCAACGACTGGCGCCTTTTTATAGATTATTCCAAGCGCAGTTTTAAATATGTTCTTCTAAATAAGGGTAATAAGTTTGCCCTTGCGCATGTCACTAAAGTAAAGGAACAATATCCTACTATGTCCTTGGTCCTCAAGAAAATTAAGTTCGAGGAACATAATGATTGATATGCGTTGACTTAAAAATGGTCAAGTTACTTTTGGGTCAACAAAGTGGACCTACAAAATATTCCTGTTTTATCTGTTTATGGGATAATAGGGCTAATAATGAACATTGGACCAGGAAATATTGGCCTGTAAGAGCCATAGTCATAAGCATAATGTTGTTAACGTTCCTTTAGTAACAGCATAATATTCTTTCCCTCCTTATCAAGCTAGGAGTGATGAAATAATATGTCGAGGCTTTGAATAAAAATGAGGAATGTTTTAAATATATTTCAAGGAAATTTCCAAGTTTAAGTTCTAAGGAGCTCAGATCCCCAGATCAAGAAGCTTTTAAAGATTCGAAGTTTACAATTTCTAAAAACTTAATAAGGCAGAAATCTATTCCCAACTGGTTGAAGACATGTTAACTAATTAACCACAGCTTGATTGCAATATGAGCATCGGGATTCACTTTCTCCATAGTCATCTAGGCCGTTTTCCTGAAAATATAGATGATTTAAGCGAGGGATGGGGGGAAGGTATATGGGCTATGTTAGATGTCAAAATTTTACATTTTTTTACTTCTTTGCTCGATATTTCAACTGTTGCAATAAAACTAATTTCAGTTTTTCAATGAGAGCCAATACTGTATTAACTCAAAGAGGAGAATTTTAAAGTGGCATAGTTTTCAAAAAATAACAGGTTGACAGGTTAAATGGTTGAAAATGAAAGTTATGTGTAAAAGGAAGTCCTCTCTAACATGATGACACAAAAGTAAATATTGGATGAAACAGAAATGCTGTTGTGTGGTGAAAATTAATAATAATTATATCGTGATATTCCATAATTTGAAAACAAATACACTATGTGATTTAATTTGTGAAATGATAGAAAAAATTAATGAATGTTATTATTACATAGTCTGCATACTCAGAAAAGAAAACGCATTAAATACAACCAATGCATTTATTATTTATTTCTTTGAATGAATACATGTTAATTTGTACGTTTTTTCGGAATTTTGTTTGTGTAGTTTAAACATAATAAAGCAATAAAATCATAAACCAAGGAATTATTTATTGTTAGGTATGTTTCATGATTACTTTAAACTAAATGATTCATCATTAATTTTTTTATAGCTTACGTATTACTAACTGCTAATCTCCGTATTTTTTCGTACACAGGAACGTCATAAATGACCTGCTTCAACGTTTATTATATTATATCTGCGAGTTTACTACACATAGTAGTAGACTTCGCTCATCTAAGGCACTCGTAAATCACATCCAGTGTTTCTCAAGCGTTTTTTTTTTATTTAAAAGATACTCATAAGATCCTTTAAGGTTATTACAATCTGATCTTCTAAGTAGATCAATGATCAATTTTGTACTAACTTAAATTATTACGTTTGATGATTCTTAAACTAAGGTCTTACCCATTAGTTTGCCTTGTGTTCTATTAAATTCACTACACTAAACATAACATGTAGCACAACCCGCACAATACTCTGCTTTGCGCTATTTATTCTTTCACTAATTCAAAAGGCTTCGTCCTCTTGAGTCTTCTTATCAGGTTTGTGTTGTCTAGGAGCTGGATGGCCTCGACGTTCACATGGTTAAGTAGCCTTTGTTCGTGGCTACTGGCGAATTTAGCGATGGTTTGGTCAACACTATCCATGTGAAGGTTCCGATGGATGTCTCTGTTTCGACGATGTTCCTTAGTGCCTTGTTCTGGAAACGCTGGATCACTTGAATATTACTCTTGCTGGCGCAACATATGTCCAAACGGGTTTCAATATTTGCTTATACAGAAGCAGTTTGTTGTATGTAGACAACCTGGAGCTTCTTCCAAACAGCCAATACATTTTTTTCAGTTTAATGTCCAGTTCTTCGCGTTTCTTTTTGACATGAACTCTCCAGCGGAGTCTAGCGTCTAGTCATTCCAAAATACTTAGCTGAGTCTGCGTAAAGTATCTGGGTATCGTTTATTCTGATTGGTAGGTGTTGTTTCTGTGTATTAGTAAAGTCTACATGTACAAACTTGTTTTCATTTAACTTGATGCGCCAAGTTTTAGTTCAGGTGTTGATTTTATCGATGGAGGTTTGTAGTTTTTCTGCAGCTTCTTCATAATCTATTCCTACAGCAATAACTGCAGTGTCATCAGCAAATGTTGCTATTGTCCCTGATGTACAATAGATAGAGTTCACTGTCTTGTGGGACTCCTGCTCTGATTGATTTCCTTTAGTTCAGAATAATCATCTTCTTGCTTGATTCTAAAATATCTTTCTGATAAGTAAGACTGTAAGAGTTGTGCATATTGTTTTCAGAGAGAAGAAGAGTTCAGCTTGTGAAACAAACCTTCATGCCAGACTTTGTCAAAAGCCTGAGCAACGTCGAGGAAAACGGTGGAACAGACTTTTATTTCTTCTAACGATTTTTCAATGACGTTTGTGATCCTATGAACTTGATCAATCGTCGAATGACTTTCTCTGAAACCAAACTGATGGGAAGGTATCAGGTTATTTTCCTCTACTATGGGTCTTAATCTCTTGAGAAGTATTTCTTCATATAATTTTGAGATGACTGTTAACTATACGATGCTACGTCATTAGGAGGTTTACCTGGTTACGGAATCATGATAACTTCTGCAACTTTCCACATCTTAGGAACGTACTTTAGTCTGAAAGATGCATTAATAATATTGACAAGTTTAACTATAGCTTTTCTTGAAAGTTGCTTCAAAACTTCACCAGCGATTAGGTCAAAACTTTTTCGGGTTCATTTCATCTAATACTTCCTTTGGTGAAGTGGGTCTAATGATAATTTCTTCTTGTTCTGGTTCAATCCAGTCTTGTTCTTCTCTGTCATTTGGTTGGAAAATGCTTTCAAGATGTTCTACAAACGTACTGGCTTTTTGGGTATTGTTTCGGGCCCAACTACCATCCGTAGATTGGCGATTTATGTAGGACAGGTCTTTTTAGCCGCTTGGTAGCCTTCCAAAGTGAGTAATCTGTTTTGTTATCATTAGTTAACTCACTCAGGTAATCTCCAATTGTTTCATTTTTAACTCGCTGAATTTCGCGCTTTAATTGCTGTGTTGCATTGTTCAATGCTGTTTTATCAGTTGGTGCTCTGGTCTGCTGCCATTTTCGTCTAAGTTTCCTTTTTTCTGAGATAAGGTTCCTAATGTCTTTAGGGTAGTTATTTCCTTTTGTTCTACGCACAAGCTAGGGTGCGTTGTTCCATGCTGCTTGTTGAATATTTTTTACAAACAGTTCGACCTCATATCTAGCTGTTCTTCTGTTCTTAATGGAACGGAAAGGCTGATTTGTTCTTCGAGTTGGATTTTGAAGCTTTCCCAATCTGTTCTCTTATTAGTTAGACTCAAGCGTTTTGTTGTAAAAAGGAAATGTAGATTTTACCGGAATTATTATTGGTCTTTGCCCCGTACGTATGTCACGACATCGTTTCTTTTCTTATGTATTAGCAGTGGTATTAATAAACGAAACTTTTAATAATTTTTTAATCGTTTTGGCTAACTTCCCCATTTCTTCTTACAGGATTGTCAACGACAATTACGATCAGTCTTGAAGTGAACTGGCAAAGAAATTATGAAAATGTCGTCAAATAACTCACCGAACATTTCATCAAACATCACGCTAGATTTCTGAACAAGTTTTGTCTGTAATCTGAATTAGATTTTGATTCTTTTTTTTTTACTGACCAAAAGAGAAAATAAATTTATTAATGTTCGTCAATAAATTTAGCATTTAATTTAAAAGAAAATAAAGTAAAAGCTGTTTAATTGCGATCATTCAAAAGTTTTCGGCTAATAAAAGCAAACTTTTTCCGACGGGCCACGTCGGCGTACAATCGTACAATTTGGAAGCCCTTTGTCTTTCACAAGTGAGTACGCGCAATTTACGCCGCAAGCAGGGATTATCTCGGCAATTCGCTCTTTTTCCCCTTTATCCTGGCGAATAATTTCCGATGTAATCGAGTTCTTCAAACCGCGACGCGGGGAAACTTCGCCCGCCACCCCCGCTTTCAAAACCGCCGGCCGAAAACGCAGAAATAATGAAAGTTTTACGACAGTTGCACGGCGGGCTAAAATTGCCGCCACGAGCGGTGAAAAAAAACTTTTATAAATCTTGTGGAAAAGTTCGCGATTGGTTGATATAAATGACATAATCACAACCGTGATGTTACTAGAAGTTTCGAGGGTACTTTCTTTTAAGAAGGAAGTGAACAAGAGTTACAATAATAGGGACGGTTAATCGACAAAAACCGAAAACTTTAGTAATAAGGGTATTGTAGTCGTAGCTTTTAAAAGTTTTAAAATACTTTGCAATTTCTAAAGATGTTTTATGACTATCATTGTTTTTTTTAGGTAGATATAGATATGAGACATTTACTGCGTACCTCAATATTTTGAAATTTACTGACAATTTTGTACGTGGTAAATGAAGTGGCAAAGTTTCATTCCGACGTATCCCTAATATAAAATGCATACACGCCACGACGTACACGTCCCATAAAATCAGTCGCGCAGAAGAAGTAATCACCATGGGAGCCGTTGACTTATCGGTTGTTGGCGAGCGTTAAAGCACGATGTAAGCGCGACGCTTCTAATATTACAAGATGTTTCAGAAATTTTGAAGACTAAACAAAAACGTAAACAGCGGCAATTTGTCTATTTTCGTTCTTCATTTGGAACGGAGGGACGGGAGCGTTCCCGAGACACGATTACAGCATTAACTCGGAGGAGACATCTGGATTCCGACGTGCTCTCCACCTACAATAAATTACGCACGGTTTCTGTGTCTTTGTACACCCACCGAAACTGAGAATCTACTTAAAACCGATCCTGGATTCCGACGCTTAATCCCACGCTTTCAATAAGTCAATGGCGACAGTTTTGCGAAAACATGGCGAACATCCATCAATTTCAAATTTCTCAAGCGTAAAAAAATAAGGATATTATTTATGGAATTAATTCTTTTTTAGTGCATTGTAAACACGTTCGTTTAATTTGGTGAAAACCGGGGGTCATAAATGGACAGCTTACGACTCGTTTAGTGTCCGGAAAAACGACGTTTACGGCCCTTGTTCACGACGAAGACTCTTTCGTAGGTTTTACGATCGGCCCGGCCCGATAAATTAGGCAAATAATAACTTTCCGCCTCCGATGTTAATACCACACAGTAAAATGTGTGAATTAGGCGACTGTAAAATTATTTTCGAAACGTCAGCGCTCCGCGAATAGGCGACACTTTTTGACCTCCGAAATTTACGACTTGACTTCTGGATTACGTAAATAAGCACTTCGAAAACACATTAGGAGGAGATGTGCATTGACCTCCAAGGATAATATCGGTATCGGGTTTCGGAAGGATCGACGAATTTGCTTCGTGAGAGCTTTTGTTTAGGTTAGAGTAATGCGATCTGATCATCTTCAAGGAGATAGAATACTTTTATAACATAAATAAGGCATTGTTTCGATTTACTTGACTTTTAATGAAATAGGCAAAATTCTAACGCCTTTAATTCAAAATTCAATTGAAAATAGTTTGGTATGTTTAAGTACAGAAAGAAAACTAATTTCAAAAGAAATATTCGAAAAGTTTTTCTATGATGATTGTTTATTTTGGATATTCTGTTTAGATTCTAAAAGATAGTCACACGAACTTAAACAAACGTCTCTTACTTTTGTGCACAAAAAATTTTGGAAACGCGCCATAATTTTTTGGATGTTTTTTATATTAATGATATTTTATAATAATGATAGTTTAAGACAGTGATTTATAATCTCACTTAGAATTTCAGATATTTCTAAAAGAATTCGTTCCATCTTTTGTGTGTGTAAAAATTTGTTTTAAAAAACTAAATAGGCACCGAAGTATATTTCCGCTGTCACAGCTTTGTGGAAAATATCATTTATTCGTTGTAAAACCGCAAGCTTTAAGCGCGAGGCTTAGCCGAAAGAAGCGCTCCGTTATAAATCCAGTAGTAAGAAAGATTTTATAAAATCTTTCAGCTGCTATTTTGAAAGGGCCGTAAACGTCAACGCATCCCGAAATACGAATCAACGGTGAGGCGATATTTTACGCTTATAAATAAACCGACTTTGTAAATTGTATCATTACAAGATTCGCTCTGTCAAAGACATCTAGATGGCAACGACTAAGATTAGACGTCAGGCGACGCCGTCGTCGGAACGACGCGGACGCCGCCGCGAAATACGCGAATCGAACTCGAAAACGTGCGATCGAATTTGCCGCTCGCCTAAATTACCGTCACTTACTAGTGATTTATGCGGCCCATTAAAATAACGAGTTTTTCGAAAATAAATATCTTAATTCAGGTGTTTTCGTGAGCATCTACAAAGTGAAATGATTTGTTGCCGGACGTTTTATTGGCCGCCCGATATGCGCGAGAAAAAAAAACGAAATTGATGCTAATTTTTTGACACGAGAAGGACCGAAACCGATGTCTTTCTTATTTAACGATGATAACTTGTGTTTTAAATCGTCTCATAATTTTCAACGCCGAAACTGATGGAAACTTACAGCGTGCGGAAATATAGAAAAATATCGTGTTACATTGTCTCATTTGTCAGAATTATAAATCGCATTATTAATCTCGTAAAATACCCTGTATTATGTTTGAATAAAATAGTATAATTATGATATTATTTGTCTTTTCATTTTATTAAATTTTCTGAAAAATAATAACATAATTATAGAAATAAAATGAAATATATTTTCAAAATGACTTAAATTAAATTAAAAAATTAATGAAACTTAAAAAAATGAAGAAAAATCAATATTAATCAACACAAAAAATATTTCAGTAGCAAATTATTGTCAAAACAAAACAAAAATCAATGATTTCTGAGATTGCATTGCACGATATTGAGAATTCTTTTTCCAGTAAAAATCAATAAAAATTAATATAGAAAAGAATTAATTTTGAAATTATCGATAAAATAGGAGGAGAGATTTATTGCTTGCATAAAAGTACAAAGAACAGAATGACTTACACATACAGAGTGTACCTTGAATCAAAGTAATTAAAAAATGTCTAAATTGTAACAATTTTCGAATTATGAGGCTAAATATTTTCTGGAAACTTGGCAGCAACCCCAAAACACGTAATTTCTTGACGTAGACAATTATGTTTCAGCAAGATTTTAAACTCATTCTCTTTTTTAATTGTAATTTCAAGATTGAATTGCACGCAGTGATACATCTGCGAATACCGATTTTACAACTACATTGAAAATTCCCGCAATTACTTTTCTTACTTGATTAATAGCAAAGGAAATACTAACGTTGTCACTGATTGAGTTTTATGAAATGTAAGAACTTACGAGATTAAAGCGGACTATAAGTTTCCTAACATAACTAAACATCAAACAAATTAAATTCTCGGTGCGCACACAATACTTGAACTGTCTTCAATTGCCAACTACTTCGACAGCTCTCAACTAAAGTGATTGTTAGGTTTACGTACCAACGTGTACACAAAACACTCAAATGCTTCTAAATGTTTGTGTTTATTTTTAAATCTAAAAATTAATGAATCTTAAATGTAAAATATTTTTAAAATATCGGCCCGCTGCGCGCTGTCCTGTCTCTTTCGCACACCTAATGAATTTCCATTTTTTAGCGCATTTCGATGTAAGTGTTTGAATTTTGACACTTTTTCTCGAAAACTGTTACAGCTAGGATAGGAAGTCAGAACCAGTAAAGTAATACAAAGATAATCGAATGGTAGCCAACAGGTAGAGGAATCGGGAAGTTCGAGAATGTACATGATTGATGGAAGCTGAAAGGAATAGAAATTAACAGTGGAAAAAATAAAAGTACTCGCCCACTCATTACTTTTTAACGGGGATTAATCTTCCCCACCTCGCAAAGAAGACTTTAAAAGCTTAGGAAGAAGAGGAATTAAAGTGCCGCATCTAATATTAAAAAAACAAACACAAATTGACAAACTTTTTAACAAATAATCATATTATAATGTTACAGTAATTTAACTAAACGTCATACTGTTCTATTAAATGCCATTATAATTATTAATACCGACTTATTTTTAATCAACTCTTGGAAACTTGATCTGGCTTTTCTTAGCTTTACCGGAAAATAACCTCTAGGAGTGCAATGACTTACTTTTGAGTTAAGCTAAGACATGTGCTGCGCACCGTCCAAATTTGTTAACAAAGAATTCAAAAAATCAGTCAGCATTAAACAGTTCACATAAGTTGTTAGAATTTATATTTGATATATTCATATTCGTCTTCTTTTTTGACTTTTAGCTTCATGACAGAGCAAGCAAAGGGTACCCTATTTAGGTGTTTCAAAATGCCAGTGCATTTCGATTAAGTCCGCCTTATGTGCCACAATAAACACTAAGAGCCAAATTTTGAAGCGCCACTCGTACTCAACTCACACTCAAATTGATAGTTTTATGTTAATTTGAAATTCAGAAACGTTTTTATTTTCATTTAATGAATTTTTGACTTTCTGTTGTCTCACTAGTTATAAAGGGTAGTGGTAATTTGATTAAATAGGCATAGATAGCTCAGTGCGGAAGCTGGCGCCATTTTGTTTTCTGAGCTGAAAGGACCGGGTCGAAGAAAAACTCCATCGTCTTTTCCCAAAACTTTATTAGGCACACTTCACTGGAATCGCTGAGATACACCTTCCTGAGTCGCCACCACTAGGCGATTGTCAATCCGATTGACTCCCGGTCAGTCACTAATCTATATCGTCGACTTAGCAAAGTGTTCCGCGAAACAATTAAAAATTATTATATACAGTTGTCTCTTCGTGATATTTCCCCCTCGCCAGAGATATGCTTCCACGCATATTGAACAATATCTTAACCTTATCGTCACGAAGCTGTTACTCTTTACAAAAGTCAAAAATTTACAAAAACAAACAATTATAAATTTTTTACATAAGTTTATTGGTGAATTATTCCTCATGAACTAAATACCGATATTTGGACTTCTCCTATACTTCGTTTCCAGGTGTTGGCTTCTGTTTTAGTAAAGTCTTGAACTTCAATCTTGATCCTTGATGTCAGGTTCCTCAGAAGGAGATTTTCTATTTTTTGATTTGATCCGTAATAACATATGGAAAGCTCAATTCAGGCAATATTATTCCTCTCCAGAATTCCTTCGAAATGTCCAAATCATTCACTCGAGCCCTTTGTTATCCACTTCAATCTTTAATTTGTTTTGGTCTCATGGTATTGTCCATGAAAGAAAAAACAGTATCACTTTTTCATGTATTTTTTTAAATTAATTTACGTGAAATGTGCTTATCTATTCAAATTGAATAATTAGGTTCCAACGAGACGGAAAGTTAAGAATATTAATAATTTAGAACCGACAAAATGGTTTAGTCACTCCATGATGTAGGTAAATAAAATAAAGTCTCGTATGGCCTGACATTGTTTAAAACATTTAATTACTGTGATATATCTATCTTAACTAACATTAACAAGATTAAAAGTAAGAGAAACTAGTTCCATTGAAAATCTGAATGTCTGATGATCAGTCCTCAATCCAGTTCCTCACGAGAAGTAGCCTCTGGTAAGTTTATTGTACATTTCCTGCCATCAGGTCATAGAAAGTCCCTTCTTCATATCCTTTAAAGGGAATATTGTCTCTGATTTTTTTGTTTTTAAGCAATAACAATTTTCTTTAAAAAGTACACCCTTATGTTTATACAAATTATTGTGATAGACAATATAATATTATGGATTCATAATCATTTTTTGACTTCTGATGTCATTAAGGACAGTACGAGTAAATTTCTGATTTTCAAATAATGTCAAACGTCAAGTTGTGTGGAGTTAAGTATCAGTGATGTTTCAGAATTTGATCCTTATGCCCGTATGCGCAGACAAATCTTCCGACTTAGCCAAAGTTCAACTTATCTAAGCATCGCCTTAAGCTTAGTGCTATTGCACAGTCGCAACTTCGAGTATTCTCGAATATATTATCGAAGTATTCTATTATTTTCTACATTTATGACACAAAGGTAGGTCTTACTCAGCCTTAGAAATTTTGAGGTAAAAGTAAACCTTTGACTTTGAAAAATAAAACTCTATATAAAATTAGCTTCAAGTGTCACTTTTTCCTTAAGGTCTGTCTGTGCATACGAGCTTTGGACTTTCCAACTTTCCTTATTTTGCGTTTTTCTCGCCATTGCTTTCCAACCACTTAACGTTCCTCTCTTTTTATTTAAATTGAAACGCCAGCCTTTGTAATTTCCTTCTTCTTGCTGTTTTCATAGATTATTTTCTCCTGATATTTCTTATAGCCATTTATTTAATATTTTTCCCTAATCAAAATAATTGGCGTAGCGCCCTAAGTCTGTTGATCTGTTCTTCTGGTAACTGCTTTCATGTTTCCTACTCTATTTGTAACTTTTCTTCTAATTTGTTTTAAACACGTCTTTCGTCTCACGTCAATATTCTAGAATATTTTCTTCGTTACATCTTATACCCCAAATAAATCAATTTTTATAATTGACACAAGATTTAGGGTCTTGATGATATCAGAATGTTGGATGCGCATTCCAGATGGTTCAAGTGCTTTAAAAATGAAACCTGTAGGTATAAAAGCTGAACCGGGCGCGCGATTTAAATCACCAGGCATTCGTAAAACAATATATAATAGAAGCGTTGTTATTGGAAAGTGCTGCGGCGCATCGATTTAGTGTTGATTGACTATAGACAATTAAATTATTTCTAATTTTATAAACGATTATTTATTCGAATTGCGAATTCGTAACAATACTTTCTCATTCGGTCAAAATTTCTAAATCAGAAGTATTTAGATACAAAATAATTAGGATTCAAGGGCGAATGCAGTAATATGTAGGGTGTATGGATTCCCGGTAGAGTCACAAATGCTTCATTACTGAATTTATTTGCCAATTGAACAGTTCATCTGCAAATACCTGTGCATTTATTTAAATTTTCAATGCTTTTGGAGGCATATTCGTAGAGTCTCTCAACAAAACATAAACGTTATTCAACGTACAAAAGTGGCAACATAACGAAAAGGTCAACACTATTTTATAATGATGAGATACATGATTCGTCTGACCGATAAACGTCTAGGAGCACTGCAAAGGGGTCTATCTTTTGTACAATTGTTGCGGGCCAAGCTCAATGAGGATCAGCTTGTATTACAGAATCACTGACAGTGATGAAAACGATATACAGAAATACACTTATCGGCACAAAAAGCGACTCACTATTATTTTTTAAAATAAATTATCTGAGGGCACTTTTTGTCCATTTTTTTTTCTGCTCATCGGTGAATAGGACATTTTCAATAATCGGGAGAGCCATGATCATCATGGTAACTAAATTCTCTAGTTTAAATAAATTATTGAAAGTATCTAGGCCATTGTCAATATTGTGTTGCTGTTGATTTTTTGTTTCCCAAACGTTTCCTAAAGACTTAATTTAATAATTTGTTTACATTTTGTCATTAATAAGTCGTTTTCATGGCTATTAATGCAGTGGATACAGCAAGAGTAATTGCTTTGACTCAGGATGATCGGTCTCAATGTTACGTTGCACAAGTTCTTGGAACTTCTCAATCATGTGTCTTCAGAACGTGGAAGCGATTCTTGGAAACTGAATCTTACATCGACGCCCTGGAACAGATCGTTAAAGATGTACAAGCGCTAGATATGACCATTTTCTTACCCTAACGATTCTTCGCAACAGGAATTTGACTGCTGTTCAAGTCAGAAATCGCCCTGCAGAGGTTCGAGATGTGCATGTAAGTGACAGAATGATCAGAAGACGCTTTAATGAAGCTAATTTAATAGCAAGAAGACCTGCACATGGCCCAGAGCTTAACACACAGCATAGAGTAAGCAGACTTGCATTTGCTCGTGAACATGTTCATTGGAATATGGGGCAGTGGAGTCAAGTACTCTTCACTGATGAGTCTCGCTTCTGCCTACGAGAGCCAGATGGTCGTGGAAGAGTATGGAGAAGGATCGGCGAACGGTATTCTCAATATAATATTGTTTCCAGACTTTCAACGGAGGTTCGATTATGGTGTGGGGCGTTATTTCTGCGAACGCACGTACAGACCTTGTTGTAATAAATACGGGAGCTATTAAAGCTCAGAGATACATTGAAAATGTTCTTCAAGATCGTGTGATACCCTCTGCCCCTTTTATTGGCGACAATTTTATGTTGATGCACGATAATGCAAGGCCACATGTCGCCAGAGTTGTTAATAAATTTCTTGACACTGTTGGTGTTAACCGAATGTAGTGGCCCGACATGAATCCCATCGAACATGTCTGGGACATGTTAGGAAGGAATATTAGAGCTCGCGTCCTCGCCCCAGCTACCCTAGAAGAATTATCAATGGCGCTTCAGCAAGAATGGGATCAACTTGACAATTTAGCGATTAGGTACTTGGTGGAGTCGATGCCGCAACGTATGCAGGCTGTAATACAAGCCCGCGGAGGCAATACTCCATATTAATTAATTAGGAAGATTGAAATTTTGCATTTTTCTTTAAGTTACAATTTCATCAATTTTCCAGTTTTTATTACTTTTATTAAAATCTTATTTGTTTTATTTATTTTTGGCCTTATTTGATGTACATCAATTATCAGTCGAAAATTATATAAAAAAATTTATTGTCGCAATGAATTGCACAAACCTCAAAGTGAGGCGCTTTTTGTGCCGGTGAGTGTATATGTTTTGCCGGATTGTTGCAGCACCAGTGAGTAAGTATCGCCAGCCTTTTTTTGTTTGATTCGGTGGTTGTCTTAGCGATCAAAATGAGGTACGCGATGCCACTTGTTGGCCAATCAGAAATGAATGTGGTTGCGCTCTAATTTGTTAAGGAGCGGCCTTAATTTTGTTTGTTATGACTGTCGTTATCGTGACCCTGTTACACAGATGTCATCGAGACGTTTCATTCATTTTGGCATTGCTTGACGTTTGTCATTGTGACATTTCTTATCATTCGTCATCATGGCATGATTTTGCTTGTCTCTAAACAACGAGTGAGGCCCCACACTTTATTGGTTCCTAAAATCTCCTAATAGGCCTGAATGACCCTATATTCGTGATTATATTTATTCGTGCATAAACAAAGAATTGTGTAGGTATGAATAGGAGTGAACATAATGTTGAATATTAAGCCGTGCAGTCAATGCACAATTTTCATCTATAGTGTGTTGGGGGTGTGATCCCTTACTCGAACTTCCACAGCTTCGTATTAGCGACAATTTATTATTTATACTCTAGGTGTGTACAAACCAAATATTTCTGTTTATCGGGCCATTAATATAATTAAAATGTTTATTTTAGAAATGTCGAGAGAGTATTTCTTTTTCTTTATTCCACGTTACAAAATTGATGATGACATCGAATTTGTGAAATTCTTAAATAACATTATAAAAAATGGTATTTTCTGAATGCAAATTTATCTCTAGAAAATAGTCCGATTTTGAAATTCACAAGCCGTTGGCGTGCGCCAAATAAACAAGGAATAAATTTTGGCTGGCGCGAAAAATAAAACAAGCGATATAATGAAAACAAAAAAGGCGGCGGTTAATTATGTCGTGCCATTTCAAATAAAATAAACGATCTTTTTTTGTTATAAGTTGGACTGTCTCGTATATTTTCGGAAGGAAATTAATAAATAATGAGATGTCGCGTCCAATTTGCAATTTGTACGTGCAAGAGAGGGTTTGTTTGATATAGTTACTGATTCAGCGATTAATCTCTCAATTAATTTGAAAACGTCAGCTGTTCATCATAAATATTATTTTACAATTTGAATTATGACCCTACATTTTTATCAGTAAAACTTTAAAATCATCAACAAGATCATTTAAAACATTTCTTACATTTTTAGGTCTATTTTTATAGTCGATATTATCTATGCTTCGAAGCCTACAGAAGGCAACGGAGGACCTGGAAGAAATGATACCAGAGTGCAAGGATCTTATTAACTTCTTACATTTAATTTAGTTCAGTCATTGTCATTGGTCTTTTTTATAGTTAGAAGAAAAAAAAAGGATTTCCCTAATACTTCACTTTAATTAATTAAAAATATCAATTTACAAAATAATATAAATTACTACAATAAAATAAATGGCATTTTCGGCGTTTATAAAACTAAACGCTCACCGGCGACTTTTCCTTTGGGGCTTTATTCGTGACGATCCTGCGCCCTATTCCTTATCATGTAGCGCATGAAGGACATCATGAAGGGGTTCCGAGCGTAAATATGCTGTATTTCCCGCCACCGTCTGCGGTAATTTTCATCAACTTCCCTTTTTACGATCCTTCCTTCGCCCTCTAAACTACGCCGCCTTATCAAATCAAGTGAAATTAGCTTATTTCTAACGGCCTTTCCAGTTACCTCGTTGCTTGCTTGGGCGTAAACGGTAGCTAACAGTGTGATCAACAAAAACAAAACGAAAACCGTAGTCATCTGTAAATAAATCTAAATTATTATTTGAATTTTTGAAAATTTTTACTTACACTTTCAACTTGGTCCGAAATCTCAACGTCAACTGAGGCGAATCGAAATTCCTCGCGACTCTTATACCCGTTGACAAAAAAAAATGCACCCTGCGTCACGTCTGCAAATATTTGATTCGCACAACGTCTTATTTGATCTAACTTATCGCCCATAATGGATTTAAACGACCCAATTAGACGGTTCTAATTGGAGGAGCACACAAACGTAGATGTACTAACCGGCGGTTACCGGAGGTTCAAGTGCGCCCCCTAGCAAATCGACGATGTCGCAGGCAATTAACACGCACCTGTGATCGAGCTGACGATGTCCGAAACGTTGTGGCGATTAAACGAATGCTAATTGAAACATGACGCGGTGCCTTGCTTCTTCAGTCGGGTCGCATACTTGTATCTTGTGGCAAAATTAATCAAAGTGGAAGGAATTCGTTTGAAATGGTATTTTTGGTATAATCGCTTTATGATTTATGACTCGTGTAGACCGGAAGTAATATTTTTTAGTCAACAGATTATACTCTGCTTTTACATGAATTTAAAATGCATCAGATTTTATATACCTAATTGCGGTCAGAGGAATGTGTATAAGTATCACCGTTGTCCTTAGATAATACGTTTGATGAATCAGGATTGAAACATATTTTTTTTCTGGTTATACAGAAAGTTAGTAAATGGAGGCAAAAAGGGCGTATTAACCCATTGTGATTTCATCCCTTTCATATGGAAAGTTATTCTTGATCTTAGAAGGATACTATACAGCCTGTTTCAGTGATGATGCACCAAACTTTGGGAAAACGTTTCTGACATTATTTGGAACAATATATTTTAATACAATTTTGCAATCGGAGCAACTTGAAATTTGCATCAATTGGAGTCGATGTTTTTAGAAATACTATAGCGATTTAAATCTCCGTGTTCGTGAAACAAAACGAGCGATTTAAATTTATTATGAATGGCACACGGCTGCTAGAAGACAATAAACCTATCGTAAACGAAAGAATTTATGAGAGGCTTTTAATTCTGCCCTTGACCACAAGACGTGTTAAAGGTGAAAACTTTGAAAGAATGTGAATTTATTATCGTGCGTTTTCGTCGCACTGACATTTATGCAAACCGTAATTACATCAAATTTGCCGAGCCTTAATAATGTACGATAATTAACGCTTGTAACAGGTTTTTATTTATTCCTGTATCCAACGTGTGCAACATATGATGTACATAACTAAGTAATTGAACAGTTGATTAAAATCGGTACAATTAATAAATTGGGACAATTAGTATCTAGAATTAGTGCTTTCGTCGGTCTGTCAAATTATTTTCCTAACTATTAGACTGAACTTGGTCACATGAGGTAGAAACAAATTCGAAACCGTTGCATTTGCAAGTCCTGTACGTCGAGCAGCCTCTCGTGTGCTTACGTTGAGGTCATTCTGAATCATATTGAGAAGCTCTTCTTTTACGTTTGCAACATGAGGTGGCCGCACCACGCCCCTGACTCCTTGTTCATGTAAAAAAGAGCCTACGTCGCGTAGTCGCTGAGCTACCCTGATAAACGTATGATAATGCGGATGTCCTTGACAGTTAGGAAACCGTTCCGCGTACAGACGTGCTGCAAATCGTGCGTTTCCCTGACATTCCCCGTATAACAAATGCATATATGCGTTTTCTCGAAACGTGAAATCGCTCATCGCAAACACACAAACACACTTACATACGCTAATAAACATAAAAATCAAAAGTATAAACTATACCAAATTAACGGAAATTATGCTTCGCTCCTTACTACAACGTTAATAAAAACGGACTAAATGTATTTCATCATATCATTTGAGGCGCGACATTTTATAGGGCAATAAAGTTATAAACCGATTCTTTGAACGAGGGTTAAGGCAGGTTAAGAATTCTGTTCCTCCTCATCTATTGTACGTTTTAAAAATATACGATTCTCCTCTCCCTTCGTTTTTCTCAAAATTTATTCGATTAAAAAAAATGTATATAAAACTTTTATTTCTTTTCACGATATCTACCGTCTTATCGAGTTTGATGCATCTTCATTGAAACAGGCTGTATATCAAACTTCACTGAAAGGCGTCCTTGAAGCCACTCTCATTTTAGGCTTAACTCTTTTTTAGACGTGCCATGACAGTAGCATGGAATAAGCAGAAATTGATTTTGAAAGAAAAACAATGTTAGAGAGTTCGATTTTATCCAAAACAACAATTTGAACATTTACGAACGAAAATTTCATTTGCTGTCTTATTGCTGATGATTTGGTACTGAGCTAAATACTAATTTTAAAACGTTTTAAAGAAGGCATTACAAAAATTTAAAAATATCCCAGTATATTTTTCAACCCACTGCAATGACCATCATTGATTTAATAAGGATGACATTGATAGCGCGATTTCCATTTCATTTCATTACTGACGTTTCGTTGTTTCATTAGAAAGCATTCATTATTGCTATGAGAAATATTTGCGAGTTGCTACAAATGAGCAGCAAAGATTCAGAGATTGGTACAAATGACCATCGCTGAATTTAATATTTATTATAACTGCATTGATTGCACAATTTCCAATATATACAATACTTGACGTTTCCTTGTTTATCTTTTTCATCATCGGGAAGCTGTTATAAGAAGTATTTGCAGGTTGCTTCAAATTCCGAGATTGATGCAATCGACCATAACTGAATTTAATATTGATTAGGACTGTATTGATCGCGCGATTTCAGTTTTATACTTGACGTTTCGTTTTGTTTATCTATCTCATCATTAATGCTATTAGAAATATTTGAGAGTTGCTTCAAATGTGCAGCAAAGATTCTGAGATTGATGCAATTGACCATTGCATTTAATATTGATTAGGACTGCATCAGTTGCGCGATTTCCAATTGATACTTGACGTTTCCTTGTTCATCTTTCCCATCATAGGGAAGCATTCATTGATGTTATAAAAAATATTTACGAGTCGCTTCAAATGTGCAGCAAAGATTCTGAGATTAATGCAATTGACCATTGAATTTAATATTGATTAGGACTGCATTGATTGCGCTATTTCCAATTGATAATTGACGTTTCGTTGTTTAGGACGTACTCATCAATGGATTTTCGGAAATTGTCAAACGTCCTTCGTTTATAATTTTTTCGTTGATTTCCTCCATATTTAAATTCTGTTTTTTTTTTGTGTTGCACTGGAATTTTAATTACATTTCGTTTTCAAAACGAAATAAGTCGAATTTATTAGCTTTGTTTAGATTTTTGAGATTCACAAAAAATATCGTTGATGTTTTCTCTTCGCTGTTATTTCTTTTATATTTTTGGTTCCATCTGTTGTTTTTTTTTTCTTCTATATAAATTTCTTCTCATCAGCTTTGAGAACGAAATCTATCAGATGAGATTTTTGACATTTAAAAAGAATCGTCAATGCTATGTTTTCCCTGCTTTTTCTTTTTTGTATTAGTTTTATTTCCTTTGTTTTTTGTTGTTGTTTTTTTTTTCTCTGCACCAAATTTCATTCTCATTGGGTTGGGGAACGAAATCTGACGAATTTCATATTTGAATATTTGTTTGCTTCAATTTTGGTGGTTTTAAAAAGGACACCCGTCTTTTGTTTTATCTGTGCTTCTTTTGTTTTTCTGCTTAAATTTTGCGCCTCGTGACTTTTTGAAGACGAAATCTTTTGTTTTCTTCCGGTGTTTCATTTTCAATTTTCCACGTTCTCAGAAAGTCGTTTTGTTTTCTTTATTCTTTTGATTTGAATTTTGATTCTCACGTTTTGATTTTTCTGTTCTTTTTTTGTTTTTTTAAAATAAAAAAATTCTTTTGTTTTTCAACAAAAAGATTCTTTCGGAAATCTATCGAATGTGTTCGAAATTTTCGTTTCAGTTTTTCAGCGTTGTCGGGAAGTCTAGCGTTTTGATTTCCTCATTCTTCTCTTGTTTTACTTTTAAATTGCATTTAGAGAATAAACTTAAAAGAGGTTTTCGTTTTCATCAAAAAGATTTTTTCTTAAACCATCGAGTTTTTTCTTCGAAACAGAATTTGCTTTAGCTCTCTCAGGCAATCTCGCGTTTTGATTTTTCTATTTCTTTTTGTTTTTAATTACATTCTGAGAAGAGAATAAAAAATCACACAGTGACAGTGACATTGTCGTACAGGCGTTACTTAAAACACTGACGAGTGGAGTTAATCAAATTGGTACTTAATTTAATTCAAAAAAGACGAAGTGAAAGGACACAAAAGTACTAGAATTGATTGTGAGACATTTCGAATTTGCAATTTGCAAAGGTAAATAGGAATATTATTTATGCCATATATTTTGGAGTAGGGAAAATACACAAACTTATGACTTAATGAGCCAATTGCTTCAATACAATAACGTGTTGTCTTCTTATTCTCTAATGTGCGCCCCTGCAATGCCCTATTGCTCAGTAATACGGTTCGGTTGTCTTTTAGTTTTTGCTTAAGATATCTACAACCAAGACTCGTACTCGAAATAGCGGAATTTATTTGTTTTTGCGAATTACATCTAATACGACCTTATCCACATGATAATTGACGATATCACACGTCACGCAAATTATAAAGATCGTCAGGAGTTTATTGTCACTTGTCATGTAGTCGTTAATGAAATATCCAGGATGTGTTGTGGTAGATGTAACATAAGGGTCCCCACAGTAACACTCCGCGACACCGTTATTTACTTCACGAGATTTTAATATAATTGTCGTTTTCTTGCAGGTTACGACATAAACGCGACTGCATCGAGCCTGGACTGCCTGAGCATGATAGTACAAAATATTCCAAACAACAAGAAGAGCGACAATGGCGAGCCTACGTGATATTTTGACGAAACAGGAAGGCCTACAAAGACAAAAGTACATGTATCGCTTAACCGTCGACACGTTGGAAGAAGATTCAAAAATATTTTCGACAATATAAATAAATCGTATTTTTGTGTGGCTTTTCTTTTTTCCTCCAGTCAAAAGCTACCTACCTTATTCCCTGCGTTGATTTGATGTTTTTTTTTTATTTAAAATTTTAGTCGTTTTTAGAAATAATCAAGACATACACTTTTTGCAAAATATCTATTTATATTTATCCTTCGAATTATTGCCATGTTGATAAATAATAATGGAATAATACAGAGAAGGAATGTTGTATTACATAACATTGCAATTATTACTTGGGTTTGAGTTATGTAGAGCGTTTTATTCTTAAATTGTTCATACGAATTCCTGTTTATTTCTTTGGTTAATACGTTTAGTACTGGTTAAGTTTTAATTAATAAAAATAGTAGGCAACGTTTGATCTATTTATTTTAAATATTTTCAGTAGCATATTAATGTTTCGAATCGTGCAATTGTACCTTGAACTCTAATGGTTATGAACATACGCATAAAAATTAAACACATTTATATAATTTCTACAAATTTAATTATTAAAATAAAAATCGAAAGAACAGATCTACCCTTTCGAAAGTGCACATACTAAGAAATGAGAACGAAAACAAAAAGAAAATCAAATTAAAATGTCTATGATATTTAGAAAGGATCCCAAAGGAGTACTGCAAAACGACCAATCGGAAATTTTGTTTGAGGATGTTCGTTCATGGTCATTTTGTTATTTTCGTAAATTTAATATTTCACCAAAGACTTCTGCGATTGTTCTTCATTGATACTTCCTGGTTTTGGAGTTCAAACCACGCTGGTTTTCTTTCTTCTGCCTATGTTTTGCCTTCAGCCGCAAGGGACATTTTCAAATCTATTCTTGCTGCTGATTGTTCGTAATGCAGCAATAGGAGCACCGGAGGTGGAACATCGGCAAATGAAAGATCAATGCTTGGAAACACGGAAATATAATAGTTTGTGAATGTTCTACCTTTGTAGGACATAATACATTCCCTATTTTTTGATACTGTATATCATCTGCGATGCAGAGACTTGGTCGTACACTGTGAAATATTTAACTAGGCGATTGTACCCTAAACGCGTGAGCATGAGGAGATTGATAAAGCCTATACAAAGAAAGGACATCACGTTGATAACATTAATTAAACAAAAATTAGCACTAAGTACGTACAGAACCAGCCTTGGGAAATCACCAATGTAGTTTTCGACAGCCAAAAATTTGTTTTTTATTTTGACATTGCTATTCCTCTTTGTTGTCTCCAGTGATTTTATTTTAAAAATTATTTTATGACGATAGCGGTAGCTATAAAATTTTTTTTAAACAAATTAGGAAGTACCTTTATTACCACTTCGCTTCTTTATACTTTGAAGTAAACCACGAACCACTCATGACCATGATTAGCCTTTACAAATCCGATTCATTGATTTTAAGCGGTCTTACGACCCAATAAAAGGAGGAAGTTGCGAAAAGTGATGGAATAATAAATTGATAAGGCTGACCGAAATGACCTTATCAAGAGGACAGGAGTGCAGGACATCCTAAAATACTGAAATGAATCATCAATGATTGAGACAAGGTGATTCGATGTCGTTGGTACCAATCAACCTGGTAATGGGAAGTGTTAAGAGAAAGTAAGCACCACATCCTATACCACTACAGGCAACAATGTGTTGGTATACATATGATCTCGCCTTATTTACAAGTACTAAGAAAGAACAAAGAAGAATTCACAAATGATAAGAGAAGAGCGTAAGGGTGGTTGGACTTATAAATCAATCAATCTGGTATGGAAGAAAGTGTTAAGAGAAATTAAGCTTCAAACCAAAGGGACCTTGTACCACCACAAGCATCCAAGTACTCCTATGCATATGATCTTGCCTTATTCACCCTTACTAAGGAAGACCGAAGAGGAATGCACAAAAGATTAGAAGAACACAAGAGTGGTTTGACCTACAAAGACAAAATATATGGAAATAACAAAAGACAAAAACCAATTAGTATATTTAAGACACAACACGAAGATAATTAGGGCAGGACATCCCATTAAATGGAAATGAATCAAGGATTGAAATGATACCAATCAATCTGGTATCGAAAAAAGTGTTAAGAGAAATTAAGCTTCAAACCAAAGAGACCTTATGCCACCACAAGCATCCAAATGCTGCTATGCATATGATCTTGCTTTACTTACTCTTACTAAGGAAGAATGAAGAGGAATGCACAAAAGATTAGAGAAGAACGCAAGAATGATTTGACTTACAAAGACAAAATATGTGGAAATAACAAAAGACAAAAACCAGATAAGTGTATTTAAGACACAATACGAGGATAATTAGGGCAGGATATCCCATTAAATAGAAATGAATCAAAGATTGAAATGATACCAATCAATCTGGTATGGAAAAAAGTGTTAAGAGAAATTAAGCTTCAAACCAAAGGGACCATAAGCATCCAAGTGCTCCTATGCATATAATCTTGCCTTACTCGCCCTTACTAAGGAAGAGCGAAGAGGAATCCATAAAAGATTAGAGAAGAACGCAAGAGTGGTTACAAACACAAAATATATGGAAATAACAAAAAAACAACGACCAGATGCAACACGAGGACAATGGACAATGTCAATTTAGAAACAGCATTTAATTTATTTGGGTGTATAGCAAGAGAAGGTACAACCATCAGTTTTACAAGAATGTCAATGTAAATGCGAAGAAGAAGTGTAACAACGAATTGGTGAAGTTATATGGACAATTAAATACAGAAGAAAAAATTAAACACAAAGATTGGAAGAAGTGGGTCAGGTCTACAGACTCCCTGAAGAAAGGCTGACCAGGGCAGTGATGGAAAGAAGACCAAGAAGAAAATGGATAGAAATGGTGAAGGGAGATTTGAGAAGGTCGGATATGCAGGAGCTGGAAAACGATGGTTACGAAAAAATTAAACATAAAGATTGGAAGGAGTGGGTCAGTCTATAGACTCCCTGAAGAAAGGCTGACCAGAGCAGTGATGGAAAGAAGACCAAGAAGAAAATGGGTAGAAATGATGAAGAGGGATTTGAGAAGGTCGGATATGTAGGAACTGGAAAACGAAGGTTACGAATTGGAAGAGGTGGAGGAAAGCAATTAAATGCACATTTAAAGCGAAAGTACTTTGGACACGCTTTGGACAATTTTGTTAAATTTATTGTCGATTGTTTAGTTGAGAATGTCTTCTATTCGTAGTTATTCCAGAATATGTATATGCATAAATTTCACAATGATAAAATAGTGTTCCTCTGTATGCGCCCTATACAGAATCTCAGCTTTTTACAAAAAATATGAATGGATCCCGCAAAGCAAAGTTCCTTAATATAATGAGCTATTTGTTTCAAATATTCTTGCATTATTTTATCCACACTATAAGAATTCTTCTCGATGAAACGAATGTGGTTTTACATTAACAACAGTCATAAAATAACAGAAACAGTTTACGTTTTATTGAAAACGATATGTACAAAAAAAACTTATTTTCTAACTACAACTAAAAATAGTGCATTTTCAAAACTTATAATACTCTGAGAATTTCTGTGAGTTTATTAATTCGTTTCTTATTAATTCAGATTTATTTAGCTAATTAGATACTGATTAAATACAATTCAATTAAATTGAAATTACGGAAGGTAACATCACAGTTTACAATATATCCACACGGTGAAAAGGTTTAACCAAAGAAACGTATTTTTAAGGATGGCCGCTAGCAGCGCTTCTATCTGCAGCATCCTGCAGTTACGTAAGGTTTCTACAATCACTCAGTTTACCGATATTTTCTAATATCAACAGAGGGAAGTATACGTTCTAAATTATCAAATTTCAGATCTTTAATACTTCTTTCAAAAATTTATCCTTTACGGTCACATCATCTTGGTTATCCTTTTTTTTCATAGTAAAAATACCGAAATTTCTTATTGCCTTGTTTTTTTGAAATAATCGCAATCCATTTTGAAGTCATCAAAATGAGATATAAAAGAAAACTCTCTAATTGTCATTTAAAATAAGTGTATCGATAATATTCTAAAATTACTTCAAAGAAGCTTTCAGTGCTTAATGTTCTTTTAAAGTAGTTGATAATATCGGCCGTTAAGTATCTATTCTGTCACTCGAGTTATTTTCCTTAACATTAAAACAGATAAATTACTGATAATTTATATCGTCCGTTAATTGACGCAGATGTTTTGTTTATTTACAACATTAAAACATGTCGAATGTTTTTTTCTAAAGCTACAAATTTGTACATTACATGTCACATTCGAGCGGCGATTAAAATGATTTTCGCGGTGCTTAATGTTAATATCTAACGTAATTGTTATAACATAAATAAAAATATCAACTTTTTTTACAATCGACTGTTCTCAGTGCTGGATTTGTGAAGCCTTCCATTCGATATTGTCGAAATGGTTTGCAAGGTAGTTTCGTCTGCCGTCGTGCATACATTGTTATCATGACCGTAGTCTTTCGGCTCTTGCGTGTCTTTGGGCCCGTCCATCAAAAACAACGTGAAGAAAAACATTATGGAACCTAAGAAGAAAACAAAAACAATTACATGTTTATTAATGAGCAATGTTCTGCTTAAGGTTGAAACAGACGTCACGAATTTGAATAAAACCATAAAAATCCCAAGAATCCAGCAAACACGTAATTTGCGACGAAGGTGAAACTCGTTAGGTCTCGTAATCATAAGTTTTAATTACATAAAGACTTACTGATGCCGTATGCCCCGGCGTAAAAAACGTACAGGCTCTCCCTGTACCCGATGTGTTTCGAAACCGGATCGACGGCGATTGGTAGGTTTCCTCCGATGTTGTTCATGACGAATAAGAAGAGACCGACGGTTGTGGATCGTACTCTCAATGGAACGATTTCCACGAGGATGGCGAAGAGAATGCCAAACCACATTTCAGCTATAAAATCACATTTGTATCTTACAATTCACGAAAGAAAGGTTACCCACCGAAAAAGTATGAAATTCCCAGAGTGATCATGGCCCAGGTGGGGTCGAAATAGACGCTACCGAAAGCGAAGGGGGTTGATATCAGTTGACTTATAGATAAAACCGCCACCCTGGATCGAATACCCATTTTGGCGACGAATTTATCTGATACAACCCCTCCAATTACAACTCCTATGCTTCCGATGACAATCGTCACGGCGAACAACCACCAACCAAGGTCATAGTCGGGGTAATATGAGTCATAGTAAAGCTCGCAATTGTAGGCGAAGCACATGCCTCCTGTAAACAGATCGAAACATGTCCAATCAAGTAATTTTCTCCTGCCATCAAATCTATTCTGATGAAAATAAACTGTTACAAGGTAGCATCCCTTTCCTTTTAAAAATATTCGTTTTTATAAACTCTTATTTGACCCAACAATTGTTTGGGCTGTAAACGAGGGTTACCACATTCACTGCTGTTTTCATTTATAACATTCGTCCCTAATTCATGTGTTTTCTTCTTTAATTAGTGTTATTTTAGCTAAAGTTAAATACTTCTCTTGAAAGTAAGGAAAAAAATAAAGAAAATACGCTGCTTACCACAGTGCCTGACGGAAGCAGCCAGACACAACATTATAATGCGAGGTTCACTGACAACTTTCCAAACTGAAAGCTTGTCTTTCTCTTTGGAGGCCGCATCTTCACCTATCGACTGTCTTTCAGGTTCCCTTAAGGTCAAAGCAGTTAAAATCCCTATGATCAGAGCTATCACACCTGCTCCATAGTACGTGATCCTCCAACCCTGCAAGTCACATCGGTACTAAACAACCGTACATTCCAAAACCTACCACACTTACCAAGTCCCAAATGTTGAGGTGTGGAATGTATTTACCAACTGGAAAAGCGATGCCGTATCCACCATAAATGCCCCAATTAAACAACGACATGACCAGCGCCCGTTTTTCTTCCGGAAATATATCTGAGAGGATACCCGTTGCTAGAGGATTGCATCCGGATTCCCTAAAAACCTTCGAATTAGTTTTGGGCGGGCTTCCAAGAAGTAGACTTACCCTGCCGCCATGATCATACGGAGTAAGGCGAGTTGCCAGTATTCGTTTACTGATCCGCATAGGAAAATGGCGATGGAAAACACAACCGTGCAAACCGCTAACATTCTTACCCTGTTGTATTTATCAGCGGCGAACCCGAGTATGACACCGACGATGGTGAAAATCGCGATGAAACAGGGGCCTGCCAAAATCTGGTAATCCCAGCCCAATCCGTTGTAATTCCATTCGCAGTAGAACGAGCCGTTTGAGTTGAACGCTAGGCAACTTTAGGAAAAAAGTGCGTCAGAGAGATAATAAATGGGATGGTATTAAGGCTTACTCGTCGGAGTTATTGGCCATGCGACAGTTTCTTTTTATGCCCGTCAGTTCGTATGTCGTGTGGTTCAATTGGCAGGAGACGTCTCCGTAGTGTAGGTTCATGGCTATGGCTTTGGAGGTGACTCCTATCAAGTAATGACCCAATTCACCCACGACATATCCTATGCAGACGATGGCCAGCACATAGGGCTCGTAGAGGAAACGTAGTTTTTCGTAAACGGCCAACATATCTGGAAAAATAAAATTAAGATGTTATTGGAATTTCCCAACTGGGATTGAACATCGCGTCCTCTTTTTTTCGTAAACGGCCAACATATCTGGAAAAAATAAAATTAAGATGTTATTGGAATTTCCCAACTGGGATTGAACATCGCGTCCTCTAGAAATTCTAATTTAATTCCATTCGTAGGACGTATGTGGGCAGTCTTTAGTTGGCTTAGTTAATCCCAAGCGTATAGTACAATTTGTCTTTTTGAAATAATCTCTGATCTGCTATCGGAGTATAGATTTGAGTCAATTTTGGCCTGGCTTATGAACCCCAGTGGAGCTTCGCATTCTTCTTCAGAACGTCTGCAAATTAGGATGTAAGGTGCAGATCGTCGAAGAATTGTTTGAATTATGGCATAAACTCTGCAGGAGAAGTAATAAGAAGAGAAGGACCTCAATCCAACACGCCCTTAAAATTGACCACTAGTTAGGGGGAAGACATTTGAAGAGGTGGAAGAATTTGGGTATTTGGGTTCTAAATATCAAAACAAAAGAAGGAGTAAGAGAAACAGATCCGAGACTAACAAAGGCAAATAAAGAAACATCCTATCTAAGAACTATAAAAAACCAGCAATAATTCATTATGATTTATTTCAAATTACTCATAGGATTACTGAAGTAGAAAATACGTTGATGTCAAGGCCGAAAAGCGACACGTGTTTGAAGCCTAAATGAATGAAATAATCCAAGTGAATGAAGAAAAGAAATTTATCAAATACGAGTGGCAAGAATCAAAACTATGTGACTCCTGTTTCCACTTGACATTTAAAATATTCACATGCATGTAAATCAGAATAATAAGGTCACTCTTATTCCGCAATGACAGAATACTTTCTATTTTACACCGTGTGCCATTCAATGTCAAGATCGGTCACCATTAGAAATTCACATTCAACAATCATTCTTTGATGATTACATCGATTAATTATGCATTCTACGGCACGCCGCAGTGCCCGCAATTTATGTGGTTTGTTAACGTTTTTTATGATTAATTGGTGCGGAGATTTATCGTTACAGTATGAACGCAGAAGTATCAAATGCCGATTGTGTAAAGCGGAAAAGCTCATATGTTGACCCCATTAAGTGTAAACGATATAAAAAATGTAAGCACAAATTGATTTGGATTTTGTGTGGATGTTGATGACCAAATCTCCAAAGGTTACTTGATGTCTTCTTCTTCTTTCGCACAAGTTCCCAAAATTTGCAAATGAAGCAAGAAGAAATTAAGAACAAATAGGAAAAAGAAACAAAATCGAATTAATTCATATCCGTAACAAACGCAGGACTTTGTAATGCCAAGTTGTTCCTAACATACTCAGGAAGAGCAATTATTTTGTTTTAATTTAATTATTGTGAACGGATAATGCGACTCTATTAGAAAGGAAACAACAGATATTGTAATTAATGTGTTGCATTTATTCTTTCACGCACATTGCTAATTGCTTGGTATTACATAAATGAAATATGAATTCTAATTATAATAAATAATAAAACCTAATTACCTGCTCACTTACACAGTTGATGGCTATCCTTGAAAAATGTGCAATTTTATGTCAACTCTGTCAATTATTACTAGAGGCTTTAGTTGTTAGAAATATACTTTGCTTTCATCTTACAAAAGTCACAGTATCAATATTACGGTATCGTTGAGAACCAACGAGAACATGAAAATGTTTAATGAAGATTCAATCAATAAAAGTCAACAGTCAACACCTTCTTGTCTCATTTAGAACGGAATGGGTGAAACGTACAACCACATATTCCTCTCTCTGCAGTTCTACTTACGAGTTCAATCATTTTAGGGCATCGTTTAATTTACCTACTTTCATTTAGTTTCAATTTAATTATTTTTTTTACTTGGATTCTGTATCAACGTTTTCCTTTATTTTATTACAAATTTAAAAAAAAATGACTTGCAGGGTCACCAATCGAATCACTTGATCTAACACTAAATAAAGTATGTATTTCTGTTGTTGTAAAATGTAATTACAATGTATTTTGTTCCAATTAGTCGAACTCCTCAATTGTTTTTTTTTGTGTTGAGCTTTTTGATTGTTGAAGCTGGGTGAAACTATACTTCGAGTGACATTTCAAACGTTCCAAATTGATGTTGATTAATTCAGAATGTGTTGCATAATATGGATATTTAATAGGACATCATTATTTCCTCATAAAGTATGTTTTGTTTTCAAAATCGGGACCTTGGATATTACATAAAAAATCCAAATATTTTCATGAATTATAAGGCGAGAATTTGCCAAGCGATTTTCGAGTTCGAGGCTCCAGCAAAGTGCAAAGACACCCAAGGCCGAATATCTAAAATGTTTCTGCACTGCGGTCAAGTTGGACTTCGTTCTGCTCCAAGGTTTGCGGTTAAACTTTCGAGCGGTCAACGTTTTTAATTGGACCACTTAGCGAGTCATCCTAAATATACACAGAAACTATTAGAGGTTACTTACTCGAATCCAATTAGAAGCTGACAAGAAAATTGAAAGGAAATGAAAGCATTTTTTTGCGAAATTCAATGGAAGAATTATTTGTTCGTTTCATGAGCAAAATCGATACTTTATTTAATGTTAATTAATGGAACATGAAGCCCGGTAAATTGAAGGAAATTTTGACTGGAATTGAAAAAGGGAAAGAAATCGATGCTCTTGATAGAGGAAACTGCCTCACATTCCTTGGATAATACAATATTGAAAGCCTAATAACTCAAGAAAAGATGGGGGATGGGATACTCAAACAAGAGGATACTACCTGCAGTGATGAAATAAAAGAATTCGCGTATCAGAAGACTTTACCCTAAAAAAAAACGATTGAAGACTAAACTATAGAAAGGAAAATATACAAAGAGCTGTTTCCTAGTCACAAGGGATCACGAAGTCAAAAGGATCAAATAAATTAAATGACAGTCAAATTTAGGAACCCTAAAGGCAAGAAATCGCAATAAAAGTGATCCAGGAGTGATAGAACAACATGATATTAAAAAGAGCTCCTCCGGCAAGAAAGTACGAAGATGTTATTGAATTAATTACCCACTCCTTACAAACAGGAATAAATTAAACGTAATTTCTGACCCCCTTCTGAGCAAATGTGTGCATCTACGTAATTCTATTAACATTGAATAGAATCTAGTAAAATAAATTCAAAACGATCTGATCGTTAACGATTCAGATGGATTTACAAGTGTGCACGTAATTAGAGATTGCATTAATGAAAAGAACGAGCGTTCTTCACCTTGACAAGACTTGAACTTGTTCGATTATTCAACAGCCTTGTAAAAATTGCTAATCCGCATCGATCGAAGCAAATCGTCGATTCCGTTGTTAATTTTTTGTGTTGTTTCCCTGCGATATTTGAAATTCCGGTTTTGCAACGTCCCTGGAATTTTTGGTTGGCAATTTACATGTCTCCGGTAAGGCTAGAAAGCGCGGTGTGTTAATTTTTCGCAGCCTTACGCTAATCTATTGCGAAAAAGAGTTTCTTTCATGCACCGGATTTCTTCCGGCGGCGGTTTCGGAGCCTTGAACTTGATTCGCTTGCTTTCCGCTCGGTAAAAATATAATACGGTTTTGTAACGCTAGATCTTTTTTTATGCGTCAAGGTTGAATCTATTTACCTAGTTCTTTTGTTCTATTTATTGAGGAAGGTTACAAGTTATGGTAGACCTGTATATATCTCGAATTTTAATGTATGCAATGCGGGCAATAAAATATTGAACTTACGAAACGACAGGTTTTATAAATTTGGATATCAAATGTCAAGTTTACATTTCCCACACGTCAACAGTACACGCAATTGATTAGTCAAAGGCAACACCTGATTTTAAATTTATATAAATACCACACGGAGAATACTCAATAGAAAACATTAATGTTTGTGGCCTTTTTAGACTACCCTATTTCTCGTACAAAGTTTGGTTCAATTTCTACAATAAAAATGTAGACAATTTTGAGCTACAGATACGATTTAAAGATAGAACATGTTCTATTTTTCGAGATAATTTTTAATTCAATTTAAATCTTGGTGCAATTAAAATTAAATTGATTAAGAAATGGAACCGAATCTTGTTCAAGAAATCCAATAGCATAAAGGCCTTTGGAGGTAGAAAATAATTCTATTAAATATTTTTCATCTTGCAGTAGTATTCATAATGTTGTCATCAATGATTTTAAAAGTCTGGCATCCGTTTCAATAAACAATGAAGGCGATTTGAGCTATTACTTCAACAGTGTTTAGCTAGCTTATGAATAATAATGATTTGTAAATATTGATGGTTTTAATATTTATGAGGTTATTACTTTTTTTTATCAAAGAACTATTATTATTTAATGTTTAAAATCCATCACATTTCATTTCCTTATTTTTTACTTGACTTTACTTATTGGTTGCTTTGACAAACAGTCTACAGTTATTTCAAATTTAGGAACATTTTAAAGAAACAGCCAAACACTTATTTATTGATGTGTTCTAAAAATTACAAAATTAAGTCAAGTGCAAAATAAGACATTTCATTTTAAAGCTCATAGGTAGGAGGAGGAATTGTGTGCACCGTTAATTTTAACTCAATTGAGTGCAATTACAAGCGTCTGCAAACCAAGAAATTATTTCTTGTTCGCTTGAATCGCTTGCTATTAAAACCTTCCAGCATTGGAAAGCAGCTCACGAACGTAATTATCTCCTGGAACTTTCTTGCAGAATAAATTGCCGAGTTTAATTATGATCCTCGGCTTTTACGTCTCGAAACTGTTGTCGTTCTTCTTCCAGGTAAAGAAAGAAGACGTCAACAAACTCGGATTCAGGCTGCGTCGTTTTGCATCACTCGGTTTCTCAAATTGCGATGCGCAAGGAATGCATGAATGCGTTTAATTTCTTCATAACTTATTCTACCATGTCGACATATCTTACAACTGCAGACGATGCTTTCCACAAAATGTGAATAGAATAGAATTAGATTAGAATTGGTTTAATTTTTTGGATTTTGTAATTTTATATAACCGCATCATTACGAACACGAAATCTGGAAACTTAAAAGGAAATAAAGGTCACCGTTTATTAATAGCCGAAGTATAGGAGTGATTTTGCAAATATTTTGATTCGCCAACAGGTTTGTCGACTTCTCAGAAAAAAGAAAACTATTCAATAACAAACATCTTCTTACTCTATGATGGGAATGGAAAAGTACACTTAATTTAAAATTCACGTGAATTATTGAAAATGCTTCTAAGACGCATTTATAATATTTTGCTCTAACATTCTACATTTTTTTTAAAATAATAATAAATCTGTATTCGTCTGATTTATAGCTTAAACATTTGTGCATCTTACGTTCTGCGTGATGCCTAAAATAGCGAGTTTATAATTACGAGCCAGTTGTGCTTGCATCAAAATCGCTGCAGCATGAAGAGCTGTCCTTCCACATTCTTGAAGTCACGCCGAGCTGAAGCTGTAATGCCGAAGGAACAGTTAATTATGTAGATCAATTGGGGAAAACCAAACGTCGGTCGTTGAAGAGTCCAAGATGCAATCATAGAAGTCAGTCGCTACTACAAACTGTCGATGATATTGAAAAAGATAATATTGGATGACTATAATGTTTTCGAAGAAGAATAAAGAGTATTATATGCTTCTCCGTATTGATATACGAGAATATTGCAGAAGATTTTCTTTTTAATTTGAAAAGACTATGCAATCAAATTACAAGAACCAAATTTACAAACGATTACAAAATTATTATGTCCTGTCATTGAAATTTGACAATAACGCAATAAATTTCTAAAATTCCGAACCTGCAGAGAAAGCCAACAAAGCAGCAAAACGAGGAAGACGTTAAAAGAATGGAATACCATCAATAGTTCAATAAGTTTAATTTTAAGAAAGTGATAGTAAAAAAAGACTATAACGAGCTTAAGTAACTTTCAATAAGAGGAATTATAAAAGACCATAAAGAGGTGAAATTGAGAAGCCTTGGATATTGACGTGTATCGATACACCAGAGATAATAAAATGGTAGAAGGTGGAAGGGCAAGCAAAAAACGAGGTACGGAATATCATTTTGTCCATATATAAGAAAATAAATACAACAAAATGGAAACACGAAATCTTAGCACGACTAATAGAAGGTACATCATAGAACCTTAGAGAAAATATAATACGGCTTACAGAAACGTACGGTCCACTTCAGAATTTATTTGAAGGTAAATAACAGAAAATGGTATGGTATAAGTAAAAAGCAAATTTCCGACAAGATAAAAAAAGAATAGGAAAAGAGCAGACAAAGAAACGCTATAGGAATTACAAGCAATGTATGAGCAACATAAATTTTCTATGAACACATGTGAATGACAAGAGTTTAGAATATAGCAGAAATAAAGCAAGGATTTACCTTCAACCCTACATGGTATTCAACCGTTGTAGATTTTTTTCTGCCCAATTTTCCCCAAGCTCACAGAGCTTGTCGGGGAGGGATATTGGCGGCTGCGACCGATTTAGATGACAGAACGAAGAACGTGTAAATAGAATGACAAAAATTGATCAGTTCAGAATGAATGATAATGGAATGCCACACGATGAATGAGCCGTGGAAAAAAGGGACTGGAAAGAATTGATCAGGAAAAGTCATGGGGCGAGTTGTTAAATAGGAGGTAGTGGAGGTGAATCACTAAAAATGACTAAATTTTACAAGGTAACGAGAGATAAAATCTGAAGTGAAATGAAATTAAAAATAAAAACCGTATCTTCAAACATACAAGAGGAACAATTGGAATGTATGGACCTTGTGAAAAGAATACGTGCGAAGAAGGTCAAACAAAAATACAGGAAAATAATAAAACAAGGACATCGGAAAGAACTTGGCAAACACTAGGAAAGTAAGGAAGCAACGAAAAAATGCATGGAACGATTATTGGATTTATATACCTTGTTAAAAAGAATGATAGCTAACGAAGACGGCATTGAAACAAGAAAACATAAAATAAAAGAAAGAGACCGAGAGGAACTTACCAGAAACAGGTAAAAAAGGAGACAAAGAAAGAGGTACGAGAGAGGAGGAGATAGAAGCGAAAGATAAAGAGAAGTGGAGGACAATAGAAAAGTAAGGAAGCATCGAAAAGAGGCACGAAACGACAATTGGAGGTACCATCAAAACCCAGGAAAATTTACTGAAATTCGAACATATGGAAAGAATGATAATGGAATGCCATACGATGAATGAGTCGTAGAAAGATAGGAAGCAGTAGAAAAAGGAGACTGGAAAGAATTGATCAGAAAGAGGTAAGGAGCGAGTTGTTTAAAAGAGGTGTGCCATAGATAGGAGATAGCGGAGATGAATCACTAAAAATGGACTCAATTTTACAAGGTGACGAGAGATAAAATCCGAAGTGAAATAAAATTAAAAATAAAAACGGTATCTTCAAACATACAAGAGGAACAATTGGAATGATGGACCTTACGAAAAGAGTACATGCGAAGAAGGTCAAACAAGAATACAGGAAAATAATAAAACAAGGACACCGGAAAGAACTTGGAAGACAATAGAAAAGTAAGGAAGCATCGAAAAGAGGCATGAAACGACAATTGGATCTAAAATTGAAGGAAGAGTGCTACCATCAAAGACCCATGATAAACTAAGTAAGACCATATGGTAGCGGAGGTGAATCACTAAAAATGACTCAATTTTACAAGATGGCAAGAGTTAAAATCAGAAGTGAAATGAAATTAAAAATAAAAACGGTATGTTCTCACTTACAAGAGGAACAATTGGAATGTATGGACCTTACGAAAAGAGTACATGCGAAGAAGGTCAAACAAGAATACAGGAAAATAATAAAACAAGGACACCGGAAAGAACTTGGAAGACAATAGAAAAGTAAGGAAGCATCGAAAAGAATCATGAAACGACAATTGGATCTAAAATTGAAGGAAGAGTGCTACCATCAAAGAATCATGATAAACTAAATAAGACCATATGGTAGCGGAGGTGAATCACTAAAAATGACTCAATTTTACAACATGGCAAGAGTTAAAATCAGAAGTAAAATGAAATTAAAAATAAAAACGGTATGTTCTCACTTACAAGAGGAACAATTGGAATATATGGACCTTATGAAGAGAATACATGCGAAGAAGGTCAAACAAGAATACAGGGAAATGATAAAACAAAGATACCGGAAAGAAGGAAGCACCGCAAAAATGCATGAAACGACAATTGGATCTGTATATCTTGTTAAAAGGAACGATACCTCACGAAGATGGCATTGAAACAAGAATACAGAAAATAATAAAAGAAAGAGACCAAGAGGAACTTGGCAGAAACAGATAAAAAAAAGGAGACATCGAAAGAGGTACGGAAGAAGAGGAGATAGAAACGGAGGACAAAGAGAAGTGGAAAAAAATTATTAAAGGCAACTCAACTCTGCAAATAAGAAAAGACCAAATTAGGTACAGTACGATGAAGGACACAGGAGGAACACATTATGAACCTCATGAAAAGAATAATGAGGTGAAGAAAGAATACAAACAAATAATAAAAGAATGAGACGGAGAAGAATTTGATAGGAACAAAACGATGCATCGAAGAGAGGTATGGGACAGAAGCGAAGGAGAAAGGGACGTGGAGAAGAATCACTAAAGAGGATGAGGAATGAGGAAAAATAAAATCAGAAATGAAGTTTTTTTAGAAAATTTAAATAAAAAATGATATCAAGGACTAGGAGGAATGGAATAGAACATATGAAAAGAACGATAATGAAATGCTGCACGAAGGGAGTTGTGAATGGAGACGAGTAATAGGAAAGGGAGATCGAGAAGAATCGAGAAAGGAGAAGATAACTATGCAACAGGAGAAGACAGAGGTGAAGGATAAAGAAAAAAAGAGACGAACCAAAGAGAGGTGGAGAAGAATCACAAAAGGGGGTAAAACTCTACAGTCTTACATCATAAAATACAAAGAATATAAGGAAGGAAGGAATAATAATATGAATTCAATTCAATTGGAAATAAGGTCGAAGAAAAATATATGAAAATTTAAATAAAGACGTAAGTCTCAGGTCCTATTTTAAAATTTTTGCATTTAATTTGCATGGAATCGCTAAAAATAGTGAAATGCAAATATTTTTTCAAAATAAACTTTTTTTAATGCATTTATTTTTCCACTCTTCTTTGCTGCCATCCTTGCCTATTACATTACATTATTAATTTGCTCGCAGTATTTTTATGAAAGAAACAGAAAAATCGGTTTTGACAATTTGTGCTGTTCTTGCTAAGTTATTTCTATTGTTGAAATCGTAATCGCTGAATAGCTTAATAGAAATTTTAATTAGAAGAATTGGTTGAAATAAAATATATAAGTTACATTAATTGCCAAATGAAACAAAACTCTTCTTTGAAATACATATGTGCATGCAAATGTTTTTGATAAAGAATAGAATGTTTTTAATAAAGAATATGCAACTAAATTTAGTTAAGCCTCAATTGTTTTATGTTAAAGTATAAAAAATACACGTGTAAGCAATGCTTAAGGTCATCATTTCTGGTGTCTTAATCAGATTCATTAAAATACTTTGCAATATTTGAAATTAAATAATTACTACATTATTTGTAAACTTAACAAAAAATTATATATAATTATTTTTTTATAGAAACATTTACTTGTATGTATTTACGATTCGCATTAACTTCTTTTATTAACTTTACAGATGTAGTATTTAATGCACCATAAATGTGCTTATTACCGTTTGCGAGGTGATTATCCTGTTAGTCCTGGGACAGGTTTCAACTTTAAATTAAAAAAAAAAAATAGTGTGTGGGTACTCACTTGATTCAGACTAAAAATAAAAACACTCACTATTCCAAACGAAAAATTAAATATCACAGAGGGTTACTACTAGAACGGTTCACAGAATTAACGGTCGCGGGGCGTTTCGGAAAAATGGAGCATCTTCAGCCTCAGCGGCGGCGAGGGCAGACGCTTGCCATTTGGTAAATTGGAACCAACTGAGCCAAACTTGCAAGGAAACGAACTTTTCTTGACGGCGCAACCTTCTCAGCATCACCCGTTCTTTTCCAGCGACTTTTGCGATGTCTTACTCCCACTCGGGCTGCTGGAGATGGAGAAATAAGGACGGATGTGGAGCTTTGGAACAGGTTCCAAGCATGAATCTTCGTATGAGACTTGTTGTGGTGCTTCATGCCTGCAAAATTCATCAAGTGATACATTTCTTGGGTGTCTGCAGTTGCCAGAGCAGGAAGAAAATATTATTAATGGCAGCTGGAAACATATGTGCAATGCATAATTGAAACTTTATATCATTCTCACGGTGTAGAATTTAATGTATCGATATTCGTCCCAGGTGAATGCTAATGACTACTTTCTTATCATATGTTCAGAAGGCCAGCCGCCCATCATTTGATTAAGTTTGCACAATGAAATATATGAGGGGGTCCATCTTAGAATTAGCTGAAGTTTATTATTTTTAACCTTGTGTATGTACATATTGTTTATTTTTCATTTAATATTTTATTTTTAAACTAAATTAGTCATGCATGAAAAAAAATGAGGAAATCATTAACTTTCTCATTACAGCGTGAAAAACTGAATTTAATTATCTTTATTTACATAAATAGAACGTATTTTATATAGGAGCAAATTAGGAAGCTTCGACTAAACAAACACAAAACAAAAGTTTAATTGTCGTTCTAGAATATTCCTAATACTTGGAATTAATGAATTTTTTTAAAATTTTTGTAAATTCAGCAGGAATATTTAAGAATTCATTGACGTACTCATCAAGGTGAACATTGACTCACGATTCCGAGATCTCGCGAAAAAGTACATTACCTACACGAGGTAAATAATGTTGGACGTAACAATCTGCAAATAATTTATAATTTCGAACGGTATAATGTTTATTAGCGTGAAACAAAGGAACAGAAATATTAAAGAAAATACTCAAACGCTGACTTAATATGGAGAGAATGGGCGAATTGATCATCGCGTGTTATTAACTGTATGTACTATAGTTTTTATTTACTTGGAGGACGTATTGTTTTACATCGTTTTAATTTGTTAGATACGAATGATTGCCGCTCGGTTAATGATAAATTCACGCCCGTGTTAATCTTAAATGGAAAAAGGCAGTCGGCGTACACTAACTAATTACTGTAATTGAGCAGCTTCGAAAAAAGTTATTATCACGTGCTTTGCCAGTGAATTTATGTTTATACAGGAATGTATTTATTGAACTATTAAATACTCTATGATTAACAAATAAAATTTAATTTACAATTAATACTTATTATACATCGATGCTGAAACTATTACAATTGTTACGAGAAAACACGTAAACAAATGTACTTTGGAAATAATACGAAAAATATGATGTTTCATAACAGGTAATAACGAAATGATATCGTGCTGCATTACATGCACTATTCATGATTAACTTACAACGATACACGTATGTGTAATAGCCGTCTTGGTTTCAATGAAAATGCAATTGTTTCAGTTGCTTTTCAGGTTTACAGAAGAGCGAGTAACAAAGGCATTGTTCTGGAGCTCTGGTTGACAGTTACCTTATACTGTAATAACACTTCTCATTGCTTTTTGCATTGTATTATTACGAAATACAACACGTTAGTTATCCGATACCTACATTCTAGATAGAAATATTTTAGAACTAAAACTATTTTGTGAAAATATACAGAGCGATGCAGTTGATAAAGGCGTACGTGTGTTATGAGAAAAATGAATGAAGTAACACGTCGAACGAGGCACGGACAAATAACTTTGATCAAAACAAAACATAAACGAATAATATTGAACATGCTGAAACTATACCTTTTCAACTTCAATTTCGGGAAAAGTAACCTGTAAAATGTAATTTTAATTTCAGAAAAAGTAAATTTAATTTCGGAAATAGTAAGCGGAAAAAGGTAATTTCAATTTCGGAAAAAGTAAATTTAATTTCGGAAAACATACATATGTAACTAAAAGGTCTGATTTTTAGAACGATTTATAATGAGATAACAAATTTCTCTACTGCCGACGTTTCGTTCTTCGTTGCAGAAGAACTTCCTCAGGGCTGCTGCTGGTGGTGATGCTGCTGCTGTTGGTCTTGTTGCTGCTTCGCGTTAGTCGTTGAGACTCAACGACTAACGCGAAGCAGCAACAAGACCAACAGCAGCAGCATCACCACCAGCAGCAGCCCTGAGGAAGTTCTTCTGCAACGAAGAACGAAACGTCGGCAGTAGAGAAATCCGAGACACGCGGTTCCAACCGGAAGCCAAGAATTCAACAATGGACGACGGCCGCGGAAGCCTTCAAGTTAAATTGAGATAACAAATGTTATGTATCGATTAGAATTTGTTACAAGAGATGCATTTGTGTTTACGTATAGTTTACGTATACGTTCCGTCACATTCTACCTATATAAAGGTATTTTATTATTTTAACTTGATTTAACTTGAAGGCTTCCGCGGCTTTCGTCCATTGTTGAATTCTTGGCTTCCGGTTGGAACCGCGTGTCTCGGATTTCTTCTTATTTTATTATTATTATTATTATATGTATATATAATGGATACATAATAATAATAATAATGACTTTATTTCAGACCAAATTATAACACACCAGGCAATGGAAAAAAAAAACAAATTTCAACAATGTCTGAAAATCGCTAGGAGCGGTTCATTCATCAGCCAGAAGACTGAACAATGTTCTTACACCGAAACCTAGAATAAAGTGAAAGTAAATGCGCACAAATAAATGTCTAAATTAATGCCTAAATAAACTAAGTTAATAATATAGAAAAGGAAAAAAAAGAAGCTGATAACGAATGTGGTGATACATGCCTATAACTAAAGAACAATAAGATAACTAAAAAACAATAATAATAACTAAAAAATAATAATAATAACTAAAAAATAATAATAATAACTAAAAAATAATAATAAAAATTCTGTGATGGCGTGCAATGAAAAAAGGGACTGCTATTAATTCAAATATGTTCAGCTGATTATGAGTTAAGGCTTAAGAGGCCAACCAAGATATGCTAAATTTAGTTACACTATTATTGATTTATCCATAAATAGTGACGAAATCGCTTTTTAAACAAATGATGAGATAGATTTTTTAAATAGGAGGGTAAAAAGTTGTAAACAAAAGAAATCTGATAACTAAAAGAGCGTTCTAAAAGAGGTGTTTTGTGCATAGGTGGAGTAATTATATTCTTTAGTCTTATATTAATATTGTGAACATCTTCACAAAATCTGATTTTTCTATAGAGATATTGAGGCATTCGATCTACAATAATCCTGTGGTATAAGCAGGAATTAAGTAATACTCTTCTGTTCCGCATATTCAGCCATCCAGCATCGTATAGTTTATGAGATATGTAATCAAATTTGCGTATACCATATATGAGTCTCAGACATGAATTTTGCACTCTTTGAATCTTATTAATCATTTCAGACGTTAGACAGGAAGCATATATTTCAGAACAATAATTAAATGGAGACAATACCAGAGTGTCACAGAGCAGAATTTTCGTTTTTTGTGATAAAAAGTGTCGATGCGGGTAAATAAGTTTTAAGCTGGAGTAAGCCCTTTTCGTACAATTAAGAATATGTGTAACGAACCTAAAAGAGTTATCTAATGTCAGACCTAAATTTTTTACTTCGGTATGAAAAGGAATATTAGTGCCACCTATTCTCAAATTAATGATATTCTGAAGAAAATTGCAATGAGCAGGTTTGCCAAATAACAATAAAGCTGATTTAGATGCATTAATAGTTAGTGAATGCTTATTAGACATTTCAAAGATGGCTGTGAGATCACTCTGGATGCTTGATAATGCAAGCTGAGCGCTAATGAAGTTAAAGGAATAATAGAGCTGAGTGTCGTCAGCGTACATATGAAAATTACAAGACTTAACAAACCTGTGAAAATTTGAAGTATATACAATATACAATAGTGGTCCAAGAATTGAACCTTGCGGTACACCGCTAGTTATCGCTCTTTGGTCTGAAATACCAGAGGACAGCATGACACGCTGAGTCTTTTCAGAAAGGTAAGATTCTAGAAGAAGAATAGCATCATGACTAAGGCCAATATAATGTAAAATAGATAACAATGTAGCATGATTAATAGTGTCAAAGGCCTTACTGTAGTCAAGTAGAGCTAGAATGGTAGTCTTACCTTGATCTCTGGCCGTGATAATGTCATCCGTAACATTAAGAAGGGCGGTAGTACAGCTATGTCCAACGCGAAAACCAGATTGATTATCAGGTAATATAATATTAACTGAGAGATACTCACGCAACTGCCTGGCCATAATTTTTTCAAGTATTTTAGATAATACTGGAAGGATACTAATAGGCCTCAGATCTTTGAATTCCGAGGGATTGGTAGTTTTAGGTATAGGAATAACGAGAGCATCTTTCCAACAAACGAGAACATAGTTGTCTAGCAGACATGAATTCACAATGTTTGTCAAAATGGGATTATATGTGGGCAACAGTAGAAGATCATGTTTAAACTAATTTCGTCGGATCCTATGCTTTTGCTTTTAAGGTGATCCAAATGCTCTAGGATTTCAGATGAGTCAACAGGCTGAAATTTAAATTTAGGCGAGTTTTCAACTAAGGAATTGTTATTATAAAAGTAATTATATCAGAGTTGTCAGTATTGTTTACAGGTATATTATCCAAAAAGAAGCTATTGATATCATTTGCGTTCTGAAGCCAAGTAGGTAATTCAGATTTAGAATTGGCAGTAATATCAAGAGATTTCAATTCATTCCAAAGAGTTTTACGATCGCAATTTTTTTATATGAAATTGAAATATGCATAAAATTTATCTCATGATAAAACGTTCTAGAAGCAACAAGAAGACAGGCGAAAGAGCAAAAGAAACATTAGAATTAATAATTAACTAAACTATCTTAATTTAAATTTAAATTGATATCCATTCTCATTGCGATTGGATAATATCGCTGGACGTAATTGTAGGGATGAAGACACATTTGAGCTGTTATAGGTGCCATCGCATAGTCAGCACAAGTTTCAAGAATCCGGAGTCGAAAGGATTCCATTAGGATCACAAGCCACTATTCTTCAGTGGTGCTCTTGTAAAGATTTTTTTATATATGGCTTTTAAAAGCGCTCCATATCTTCTCAATGAGATTTAACATTGGACTGTAAGAAGCCAATCTGCAGACTTCAACATCTTGAAATTCTTCTTCCAACATTATTTCTTCTACCCGGGAATGAGCCGTTGCGTTGCCTAAAACTATCACCATGGAATTAGCATCATGACCGTTTTGAATGCATGCTCGCAGACACGTTCTCAACCATTCTAAAAAATGTTCTCTTTTAAAAGCTCCTCGTTTTCGTTCCCAGTATTCAATACCCATGACAGGCATACATCCTATTATATGTAAATTTGGACCTTTACAATTTGGCAGTTTAACAACAGTCCTTTGCCCTCTTTTTGCTCTTTCTGTTCTTCTTGGACAAAATAAATTGAAATTGGTTTCGTCAATGAAAAGAATAAATTTTTGCAAAGCTACATATCCCAGGACTGATTTTACATACAATCTTCGTAAATTCTTGTTTTCTTCATTGTCAACGTCTTGTGCTAAATTGTGAACTTTCTTCACAGTAAAAAGATGACTGTCCATACATTTTGAAACAGTCTGCTGTGGGACCGTAATATCCTTTTCTTGACCCAAACGCTGACAAATTGTTTTTAAATTAATCTGACAATTGTCTTCTAACCATTCAGAAATTAATTCAATAAGTTCTGCAGTCAATATGCCTTCTTTTCGCCGACCGCCTCTTTTTTTTCGATCTTGACTCCCATTTCTAATCCAATGATGCGCTGTTTTATAAGGTATACTATTTGCTTCTGCAACAACTTTCCAATCACTCCCTTTTTGTGCTTCCCTCAATACTCTGTCACGAGCCGCGTTTGAAATCTTCACATACATCCTCTATTTCTTCTATTTTCCATATTTACTTTTCGGTTTTGACATCAAGTCACTTGATTTTGGGGTAGATCTTTCCACTTGCTAATAAAGTTCTCATTAACTTTATTTGACAAATAACTTGATTTTTCTGGATTATTTAAATGGTTCTTATTCATTCAAGTTATTCATTCTATAAGTAATCATGTATATATATAACTGCATTTTCTTTGAAATTAGTAAAGATATCACCTTGAAATCCAAAATTGACCTGTTGGAGGATTGTTAGGAAAGTGAAAAAGGTTTTTGGCTCTGCATTGGAAATTTTCCGTGGGCCACTGTGTTTAAATAACATTCAATCGTTAACACTGGGATGGCAATACCTACACAGAATCCTATAAAATGGAGAATTTGTTGTTTCCGAAATTGAATTTACTTTTTCTGAAATTAAATTTACTTTTTCCGAAATTAAAATTACCTTTTCCGAAATTCAACTTACTATTACCGAAATTAAGTTTACTTTCTCTGAAATTCAAATTACATTTTCTGAAATTAATGTTACTTTTTCCGAAATTGAAGTTGAAAAAGTATAGGACTAGTGGGAACAAATGAAATGGAACTAAGAATCAATGGAAGCATAAGAAAATGGAATTTGAAAAGAAATCGGAAACTAGGAGATCAAATAGAGAATTGTTTTTATATTTTTTCCGTAGATCTGAGACTTTGATTCTCTTCCTGTTTTTTAATCAGAACAAATCGTATTCACCTTGTATAGAGAACAAACCGCAGTGAGGTCAATATGTGATGAAAAAGAGAGAAAGAGACAGGCTCAAAGGTTACCTAAACTGGCAAATGACAAATGACGGAATAATATAGCAAAATAGAGAAATATATAAATAGTGAATAGTGATAAAGTTGATGCATACCTCTGCTTGGAGTATTTAGGCATGTATCTTATACAAACGATTGTGTACACATAAAAATCTGGAGTTAATTCTAGCTCTTTTTCAATTCCTCTTCGGTGTTCCCTTATGTACATACATTAGTTTCTGGTGTTAAAATAACATCTTAATATTTAATGCGCAAATAGAATGCAAACATTCACTGCAGTTATACTAGTCATAACTTGTAATGAGAATGTCAATCAATCCCTCCCCTCATACACCAGAATTTACCAATAGACGAAAAGTAAATAAGTATGAACTAACACCATTAGAATAACATTTACTTTTTTTGATTAAATTACGCGTTGATAACTTTCAGAAATGCAAATAGAATTATTTAGTATTTAGTATAACTACTCTCCTATTTATTGAATTAACGAATTATAGATAATATGTTTACCGTACGATGTTAAGCAGGAGTTGAGCTTGTTGGAATACAATTATTTCACGTTTTTGTTACATTTATTTTTAGACGCATTTTAATCAGGAAAAAATAACAATAATACTAAATTTGTTAAGTATTACAACTTTTCAGGTGAAACTTTATCCATATTGAAACACCGATTAGAAGGATAGCAATTTATCCCAAAAAAAATTATGTGCGTGAATGTGAAAACCAAAAAAAGTTTTATTGCGCTTTGTATTGCGTATGATCCGAGCCTTGCTACGTCAATTCAGTTACGAAATACATGCATATTACAAAATACTGCTTAAAATAACTTGCAGGAAATGTTCAGATACCATCAATAATTTCACGCCCACTGGCACGTGACAGTTTAAAATATTCAAATCGCCCTAAATATTTAAAACACTTTCGAGAGCTGTTTCAGGTAATTTCGATTAACTGAAATAATACAATCATTCAGAAATCATTGACGTCAGAGTCAACATGATTGTTAATAATTAATCTCAGGTGGTGAAAGTTACTCTGAGAAAAGGTTCAGTCTGGTTTATTGCAAGTATCGATTAATAAAACTCGCATTTACAACAGAACCGGTGTTATTTATGTTGATCGGGAATTCCATTTAATGAAAAGATATATTTGTTCGAATTTACAGTAACTTTAAGTTATATTAATCATCTGAATCAATACGTTCATTGTTTGTTGACATTGCTGAATTAGGAAGAAGAAAAAAAGTAAACACTTTGTTCGTAAATCGATGTCTATAGACAAAAGTTTATTGTTAAAGTTTGTGACCTTGCTTTTTAAGGTTTGTAATATGTGCAGCGAACCAGAATATTGCATAATTATTACACATACACGAAAGTTCCATCTGTGCTGAATTTTTTCATAAATTTTGTACTTGCTGTGAGAAACATTTTTAAAATAAAATAAAACATTTTTGCTTATTAAAAACCTTATCTGTAGTTAACATCTACCATAGAAGATGATTTCGTGTTAACGAAACTTCTTTTTTGAGTTATCGAAAGAAAAATAAACTCTGAAGTCCTATCGGTTCCATTGGTCTTTGCTCAGCAAAGAACCTTAGAGTAAAATTTCTTTCCCTCAAATGTGCACAACCCAAACCGGTACTACTTATTGGGCAAGACTTTTCTTCCGCTACCGGTCAAGGTTTAATAAAACATTCGTAAACAAAACGGTATGCGTCATCAGTTTAGGTTCTGAATTTCAAATGCGAAACGGTAGCGAAACGCCGCGTTATAATTAAGTTGTAAATATTAATGGAACCGTTAATTAAGCTCATTATAAAAAATTACTCGGTAATTTTTTAATGAACCACTGCAAGTATTGTTATAAACATATTTTCACGCTTGGAATAGATGAAGGCGATTACAAAAGGCGCAATTACCTTTTGGTTAGCAAAAAAAAAATGTATTGTATTAGAAAATAGTGTGGCCTTAATAAGCTGGGCTATTTCTTGAACATTTGAAATTCAATTTTCCTGTAAACTTCACATATTTAATTTAATCAAATTTTATTCTAATTTTGGAACGGTATTAAAACTTAACAGAAGTGAGTCATGGTACTTTTTTTTACTTATTGGAAATTACACATATTTTTCCCTGAATTCAACGAGTTTTTCACCACGACATAAATAGTAGCCAAACAAAAAAAAAATTAACACCAATTTTCAAGAATCCAAAAAAATATTTACGTCTTGGTTTGGCCTTGATTCGAAACCGCAGTTTTTCGCTCAATTCAAAATACTACGAAGCCAGAGATTTTACCGCGTTCATGAATATCAAATGAGAGTTAATTACGTCCGTTGGTGTTAAGCGAAAACGCCGTAACAAAAAACGAGTAAATTTAAATAAAACGCCGATTAGAAAGCCGTACATTTCCCCTGCAAGCATGTGAGACGTAGGTTTTTAAATTCCCGCGGGAATTCCATCGCGCGACGTGGGGAAAACCGGTCGAGTTTTGGTCTGATTTGAACTTTACTAAAAAAAATTACATACTCTACAAAGCTGAAATCTCTCCACCTTTATTATCCTGCGTCAACCTTGAACGACGAGCGTAAGTGGATTTTTGCATAAAACATTAAGCAACTTGGTTACAATAGAGCCTTTCGTTTTAATGGAAAAATTAATAATTACGTACTTATTTGAACTGAAATAAGCATACAATGATTATTTATAATTTAATTAATTACTAAGTGCTTGGTGAATGCGTAAAAAGCGGAAATTTCTGGACCTGATCTGATCAACAATTGTTAATGTGGGTGTGAGAACTCTACGGGGACAAAATATGACCCTCGAACCAACTTATTGCATAAAATAAATTCAAATGAAGGGTACCACAAATCGTACCTCAGATTTTTAAGGAAGAAACTATTTGAGGACGTGAGTGAAACTTTCGTGGGAATTGTTTAAGTATTTTCGTTTTTTTATTATAATCCGATCGGATCAATCTGAGTTAAGAATACACTTGTGACCTCCGACTGCAAAGTCCAGTCGCATGAAAGATAAAAGGAAATAGCTATACTCATAAAAGTTTTTAAACTTATCAATCGATCGATCGGCGTATAATAAAAAAATTAATTGTACTTTCGTGGTGTGGTTTACCACAGTGGCCTTATTTACGTGTCCTGAATTTATTAAATGTAAATAAATTTAGCACGACGATTGCTTTGATGTTTGGGTATTTACGCTGCTTCTGGTTCTTAAATTTCTTATGAATTATTTCAACTACCTTCGTATCTGAAGAATTCATTAATCAATACACTTCATTATTTAGAGACGTTGGCCTGAACTAATTCAAGCTCAACTTCATTTATATTGCTAGTAACTTTTGCTAAATATACTCGTATATTAACTTAGACAGAATTCGATGTATTTTCTTTGTTTTTTAATCATAAAGTTGATCTGCTTTGACCTGCAATGTCTTAGTAATTACCACTTTATTTGCTCTAGTCTGAAGAGCATTTAGTTATTTCTTCATTTCTTTTATGTTCTTTGATCGTACAACCTAACATTCCTCATTCCAGTGTGCTTTGCATTATCCTTAACTGATTTCCTCTCTTTTATGTTAGTGTCTCGTTTCCGATCTACTTAAGTATAATTACCTGACTGCAGTAAAAATGTTTCATGTACTTTTCGTTTCAAGGACAATGAAGGCGTGGTTTAGGTGGGAGCCAAAAGCAACAGCGTCAGTTCTATCCTTGTTCTGATCTCAATATTTTTATATCCTCTGTTTCTAATCTTACTGTATATTGCCAAAGATTTCTTTGTCAGACAAAAATAAATATAACATCTTTGGATTCAATAGTAGGGCAGAATATGGTGTAAAGTAAATGAAGAAAGAAAATCGGAAAATTTACTCACAATTGTTAAATATTGTAAAGGGTTTTGGGTTCGATGGCAGTATCTGGAGTAGGAATTTTAGTTTTTACTGACGGTTCAATGAACTACAGATACCATATTGCCAGAACATTTGAATACATAAGCGGAACAGTTATTTTTGCCTGTGTTGGAAGGAAGGAAGTTTAAATAACAATAATCAATTAAGACTTCTACCAATTCTTAATGTGTTTTAAACCCATCTTCCACAACCTTGGAGGTTCCCCATTCGACTTTAATTTATAATAATGTGACGAACTAAGAGTGAGTCATGCACTCGCCGACGACCGATCTGACGAGCGCCTTGAAGTCTGGCCGACTCCGGAAGATTCTGCAGACTACGGGAGAAGTCCGTCGCATTCGAGAATACGCTGGGGGTTGCTGGAGAAGCCGCCCCTCTAGTATAAATACACGAAGACGATGAGTCTTAGGAGTTCAACGTAGAGTTACTTACTGTTTAAACGCTCGGCTTGTAAAAATAAATTAGTCTTAGTCCGTTATAAATAAATTAGTGTTAAGTCTTGTGTAAATAAATTAGTTATTAGTTTCATCAAGTGTTTCATTTAAAAACAAATCAAAATAAATCTAAAAACATTACAGTGGTGTCCGGTGTGCGGTTCGTGAAAATAAATAAACAATTAAATCAATTTAAATTTAAATAAATTAATAAATAAAGTGTAGTGCTCGGAAAAACAATGGCTACAAAGAAAGTGCTGTTGAAAGACTTAAAAGTGGCCGAATTAAAAATAGAATTAGAAGAACGAGAGCTGGAAACTTCCGGTTTGAAAGCTGCACTTCAACAGCGTCTTCGAGAAGCTCTCCAGGCAGCTGGGGATGATCCAGAAACATTCTTGTTCGAAATTACGTGTGGTTCCGCCGATATATCGAGAATTTTAGACGAGAAGTTTCGAGAACAATCTGGAAACTTGGACCAGAAACTTCGAGAACAATCTGGAAATCTCAAGGACGAACTTCGGGAACAATCCAGAAATTTGGACGAGAAACTTCTAGAACAATCTGGAAATTTCAAGGAATTACAAAATGAATTAATGGAACAATCTAGAAATTTAGACGAGAAGCTTCTAGAACAATCCAGGAATTTAGACGAGAAACTTCGAGAGCAATCTGGAAATTTCAATGAATTGCAGAAGGAATTGCTGGAACAATCCAGAAATATAGACGAGAAACTTCGAGAACAATCTGGAAACTTCAGAGATGAACTTCGGGAACAATCCAGAAATTTAGAAGAGAAGCTTCGAGAACAATCTGGAAATTTCAACGAATTGCAGAAGAAATTGCTGGAACAATCTAGAAATATAGACGAGAAGCTTCTAGAACAGTCTGAAAATTTGAAAGATGAATTTCTAGAGCAATCGAAAGGACTCGAAGAAAAACTAGTAGTAAAAATATCAGAAGAGACAAGGAACCTGCAAGAAAATATGGAAGAAATAATATTCCAGCAGGATAACAAAATTAAGAATCTAGAACAGATCATGGCAGGGATGCGAATTTTCGGGGATCAGTTGCCAGCAGAAGTGCTAGAGAGTAATGAGGCGCGAACTGTGGAAGGACCAGCGGGAACTTCAAAATTAAAAATAAAACCACCGACGTTCGATGGGAAGTCTTCTTGGCCTAATTACTTTAAACAATTTGAAGCAGCAGCAAAGGCGAACGGATGGACAGCCAGTGAGAAAGCCACTTCGTTAATTGTGGCCTTGAGGGGAGAGGCTATCGATGTGCTACAAACGATGCCGCCAGAGGAACAAGAAGATTTCAACAAGCTGGTGAACAGGCTGGAAATGCGTTATGGTCAGGCGCATCTAACAGAGGTGTACTATGCGCAGCTGAGGAATCGTTGTCAGAAGTCCGGAGAGAGTCTTCAGGAATTCGAAGTCGACGTAGCGCGCCTAGCCCAGTTGGCGTATCCTGCAGCTCCTGTAGAATTCCTGCAATGTTTGACGGTGCAGACATTTATAGATGGAATTCGTGACCCGGACAACCAGCAGGCATTGAGAATGGCTCACCCAAAGACATCCAAGAACGCATTGGCTTACGCTTTGGAATACGAGGCGGCGAAGCGAGTCTCAAGAGGGCATGTCAAGGTACGAGCTGCTATGGATTTCCAAGAAGAGGAACCCATCAACGTCCAAGTGCGATCTACTGCAGAGGAGCGGCCCAAAGAGTTTACCACCGTCGAGGACGTTCGCCGCATTTTGGAGCAGGCCTTGAAGCAGAAGAATCGGCTGGCGAGTCGGAATTGCCAGAAGGAGGAACATATTCGGCGATGTCCCAAACCCAGCCAGGATCCTTCAAGAAGGAAACTAAGTCGTGTCGGTGCAGTAGGGCAAACGTCAACCCGCATTCAAAGGCCCCTAAAGACGGAAGCCAGGCAAGTGATATCCCTGCGACAATTAACCAGCAGTGTTTTCGTGGATGCCACCATTGATGACATCCCTCACACTATGTTGCTGGATACGGGTGCGACGAAGACTATCTTGAGGCCAGACGTCATCAAGTCATCAAAACGCACCGAGCCGACTAAGTGGAAATTGAGGACAGCAACTGGAACATCAGCAACTGTCCATGGTGAAGTAGAGGTGATTATTACCATCGGATCGACTCCCATCCAACACCGTGCGCTGATAGCAGAAATAGAGGACGAGGCGATTCTGGGAATGGACGTCATGTGTGCCCACGGATTTCAATTGGATCTGAAGCGTGGTGTCTTGGCTGTCAATAACGAGGAGTTGATTCTACACCAACGAGGAGACATGGCCGCTCGAGTAATCCTCGCCGAAGACGTTGTGCTACCCAGCAGGACCGAGGTCATCGTCGACGCCAATCTGAATGGCGTTTTTCAAAATGGACAAGTTATTATGGTAGAACCCAATACTGACGATCTGAAGATTGGAAGAGGAGTTCTCGTTGGGAAAGCATTGTTAACGGCGAGAAAGGAAGTACCAGTCCGCCTGATGAATGTCAACTGTTTCCCAGTCAACATCAAGAAGGGGACAATCTTGGGAAGCTGCGCCATGGTGTCCTCCATTTCCCGCCAACTTGAAGTAAAGGTGCAAGAGACGAAGGTCTCAAAGAAGTTGTTGGAAATGGTCATGCCGTCAGCCCAGGAGTTGACTCCAGAGCAGAAGACAAAAGCAAGGGACCTGATCGGTCGCTTTCAGGACGTGTTCGAAGTAGAAAACGGACCTAGGGGAAGAACCGACGTCGTCAAACACAAGATAGAGACCGGAGAAGAAAGACCCATCCGTCAAGCTCCAAGGAGGTTGCCCTTGGCGAAACGTGAGGAAGCGGAACGCATTATTCGCGATATGGAAAAAGACAATGTAATAGAACCTTCAAGCAGCCCCTGGGCGTCACCAGTAGTGCTTGTGAAGAAGAAGGACGGGCCCACGAGGTTCTGCGTAGACTACCGGTTACTCAACCATGTCACCAAGAAGGACAGCTATCCTCTGCCACGGATTGACGATACTTTGGACACTCTGGCCGGTTCGAAGATCTTTTCGACTTTGGACTTAAAGAGTGGATATTGGCAAGTGGAGTTAGCGCCCGAAGACCGAGAAAAGACTGCGTTTTCCATTGGTATGGGACTATGGCAATTCACGGTGATGCCGTTCGGGTTATGTAATGCCCCAGCGACATTCGAGAGGCTAATGGAGACGGTTCTGAAGGGTCTGTCCTGGACAACGTGCATGGTGTACCTGGACGACATAATTGTGGTGGGAAAAACATTCGACGACCACCTGAAGAATCTGGAAGGAGTGTTCCAGCGACTTCGCGGAGCTGGGCTAAAGCTTAGCCCTAAGAAGTGCCATCTGTTCCAGAAGGAAGTGAATTATCTGGGCCACATTGTTAACGGAAATGGAATCGCTGTGGACCCAGTGAAGATTCAAGTGGTGAGAGACTGGCCAACACCCAAAAATAAACACCACATAAGGAGTTTCCTAGGCCTGTGTACTTACTATCGGCGCTATGTTCCCGGATTTGCAGACATCGCTAAGCCGTTGACAAAGCTCACTGAAGAAGGTCGCCCGTTTGAATGGGACCAGCATTGCCAAATCAGCTTTGAACGCCTAAAGCAGTACTTGATAAGTGCTCCTATTCTGAGTTACCCTCTCCCGGAAGGCAAGTTCGTCGTGGACACAGACGCTAGCAACGCTGGTATTGGTGACGTACTTTCCCAGAGACAAGATGGGCAAGAAAAGGTGATCGGTTATTTCAGCAAAGTCCTGTCAAAACCGGAACGTAATTATTGCGTCACGAGAAGAGAATTGTTAGCCGTGGTAAAGACGATAGAACATTTCTACAAGTACTTATATGGTAGACACTTCCTCCTGAGGACGGACCATGCCGCCTTAAAATGGCTCCTCCGATTCAAGAATCCTGAAGGACAAGTTGCACGATGGATCGAACGACTTCAGGAATACGATTTTGAAATTCAGCATCGGGCAGGAACAAGCCATAGAAATGCTGATGCTTTGTCTAGAAGACCCTGTCCTGAAGATTGCAAGCACTGTAGTCGTCTGGAGGAGAAAGTAGCCATGACTGCAAGGACGGCCATTGTTGACGACAAATGGCAAGGCGAAGAATTGCGGCGAGACCAGGAGAACGACCCAGACTTGAAATTGGTGCTGGAATGGAAAAGTAGGGAGACAAGGCCTACTTGGGAAGAGATAGCACCTTGTGCACCATCCGTAAAATCATACTGGGCGCAGTGGGACTCCATAGTGCTGGTCTTCTGAAACGAAGCCTAGAGAACCAGGAAGGGACGGAACAGAAGACACAGTTATTGATTCCCAAGAATAGGGTGCCAGAAGTTCTGAGGGAACTTCACGATGGTACTTCGGGAGGGCATTTGGGAATCAAGAAGACTATGGAGAAAGTGCGCGAGCGATTCTACTGGGTGAATTGCAAAGAAGACGTAAAGAATTGGTGCAGGAAATGTGTAGTCTGCGCAGCCAGTAACGGGCCCCACAAACGAGGCAAGGCTCCCATGAAACAGTATAACGTGGGAAGTCCTTTTGAGAGAGTTGCCATCGATGTAGCAGGTCCATTTCCAGAAACAAATAGTGGAAATAAATACATCGTCGTGGTAATGGACTATTTCAGCAAGTGGGTTGAAGCATACGCCCTACCTAACCAAGAGGCGGTTACTGTTGCCGAAATCCTTGTCAAGGAATGGATCAGTCGGTATGGTGCACCCATGGAACTGCATTCGGATCAAGGAAGGAACTTTGAATCCACCTTATTTAAGAATGTGTGTACTCTGCTCGGCGTACGGAAAACTAGGACCACTGCGCTTCATCCACAGTCGGACGGAATGGTGGAAAGGTTCAACAGGACCATCAACCGACATTTGTCCAAGGTCGTCTCCAATCACCAGAGAGACTGGGACACGTATATTCCCCTGTTTCTACTGGCATACCGCTCGTCCGTTCATGAGACCACAGGAGAGACTCCAGCGAAAGTGGTATTTGGGCGAGAGCCAAGACTGCCCTGCGACTTGAAATTCGGCGTGAAGCCTGGCGAAGTCCCTACCGACGAAGACTACGTGAGCGGTTTGCGCAGGAAAATGGACAATATTCACAATCAAGTGCGTCACAATATACAGACCGCCAGCGACCGAATGAAGGAGCAATATGACATCAACGCTCAGAATGGGGGATACCAACCCGGAGCACTGGTCTGGCTTTATAATCCTCAAAGACGTCGAGGTCTGTCCCCAAAGTTGCAGACATCTTGGGAAGGTCCTTACAAAGTGATAAAACGAATCAACGATGTTATATACCGCATCAAAAATATTCCGAATGGCAAGCCCAAAGTGATCCACTTCAACCGAATGGCTCCTTACAACGGAGAAGAAAGTGAAGGGACAGTACAAAGGACGCAAGGTTCCGAAGTAAACTTCGAAACCTTTATGTCTCATCACGCCACAGGGAGTAAGGCACGATTTGGAGTAACCACGGAGAGACAGCAAGATCTTTTTCAAGTGCCACCAGAGTACAGTCTGGCCCACTGTGTAGCAGAAGACCTAAGAATGTCCAAGGGGATAGCCCAGGTCTTCCGGAAGAAATTTGTTCAAATCGAGGTACTCCGAAGACAGCATCCCATGGTGGGCAAGAGCCTGCAGATCATCGACACGAGAGCTGATCAGAGACGATGCGTATACTACTTAGTCACTAAGAAGACGTCAAGCGGTAAACCTGACTATCACAGTATGTGGAGAGCTCTTTGTAGCCTGAAGAGGCAGCTGATAAAAGGCAAAGAGACTAAATTGGCCATCCCCAAGTTGGGCTGCGGACTTGACGGGCTGGACTGGAGGGTAATCCGAAGCATGATAGAAGTTATCTTCAACGGAACGGGGATTGAAGTCCTGGTCTGCAGTCACCACCCACAGGCAGCTGTTGGAAATGAGAAAACTGTGGACTGCTACTTTTTCCAAATCGGAAGTTGCAGAAAGGGGCCAGCATGCCGTTTTCGACACCCTCCTTCAAGGCTATCGCGAGGAACGTTCCGGGACGAAACGTTTTTAAGAAGGGGGCAATATGACGAACTAAGAGTGAGTCATGCACTCGCCGACGACCGATCTGACGAGCGCCTTGAAGTCTGGCCGACTCCGGAAGATTCTGCAGACTACGGGAGAAGTCCGTCGCATTCGAGAATACGCTGGGGGTTGCTGGAGAAGCCGCCCCTCTAGTATAAATACACGAAGACGATGAGTCTTAGGAGTTCAACGTAGAGTTACTTACTGTTTAAACGCTCGGCTTGTAAAAATAAATTAGTCTTAGTCCGTTATAAATAAATTAGTGTTAAGTCTTGTGTAAATAAATTAGTTATTAGTTTCATCAAGTATTTCATTTAAAAACAAATCAAAATAAATCTAAAAACATTACAATAATAATAATAAGTTAATTGATCCTCAAGCATTACAATATACAAGCAGGAAAGGCAGAAAAACGAAACAAAATTAGGATCAAGAGGCTCAGATTCAGGTTGGAGGTAAGTCAGCCACCTGATCTACCATCTGAGCCTGTTCACTAAGTGAAATGGATTGAATTCTATACAGCTTGGATTAGTTATAACAATTATAAATTATATAAGACTTGAATGTCCCTTCCCTAATCCGCGTAATAACTTTACGCTTAAAACTCATAAAAGGTGACTTTTTAAATTACAGTGGTAAACAGTTCCATAGCATTGCTAGGTTGTAAGAAAAAGAACGCCGGTAAAACATAATGAAATGACGAGGAATGGTAATTACATTTTTGTGTCGAATATTGATATTGTGTACGTCAGTTCGATAAGTTATTTTGTGGTAAAGATAGGCAGGAGTTATTATGATTTTATAGAAGGTGCAGGCGCTATGAAGAAGTCGCCTATCAGCCATATTTAACCAACTAGCTCTTTCTAGCGTATGAGTAATTCTTTCATATTTACGGACGCCATATATAAGCCTTAAGCAAGAGTTCTGAATCTTTTGCTATTGCTGAACAAAGTTTTTAAAACTGCGTAAGATTTTTGAATGAGAGTATTAATATGACTTTTCAAATGTAATTTGGTATCCAAGGACACACCAAGGATTTTGACGCAGTCAGATAAGCCTAATGTTTCGCTTCCAGTTTTAATTTCAGTGCCTTGGTTAATAGTTTTAATGAGATCGTTCGAACCAAATACCAGCACAGAAGATTTTGAAGGGTTTATTTGGAGACTATGATTATCAGAGAGTAATTTGATGTGCTCTAATTCACGATTAACACAATTAATGGTATCAATAATATTGCCATCTGGAAACGCAAAAAGGATCTGAGTATCATCTGCCTAAGAATACGACTTAGAATAAGGAGTAATTGTATTAAACCAACACATATGTATTATATACAAAAGGAGACCGTAAATACTGCCCCGTGGAACACCACACTTTATAGAAATAAATTCCGAGACTTGGTTTCTGATTCTAACTTTCTGTTTCCGATCTCGAAGATAATTACGGAAGAAGTTAGTAACCCCATTACTCATGCCGATATGATAAAGAATCGACAGCAGAACATCATGGTCTAATGTATCGAAGGCTTTAGAGTAATCAAGTGACACTATTAAGCACAAAAATTTCTTGTCCAGAGAATTGATGACATCCTCGGTGATACCTAAAAGCGCAGAGCAGCAACTGTGTCCAGGCCTAAAGCCAGACTGATGAACAGGTAAAATATTGTAGTGACCCAAAAACAGTCTTAACTGATCATTTACAATTCGCTCCAAGACTTTGGACAAAACAGGTAGAATACTAATGGGGCGTAAATGTTTGTATTCAGTGGGTTTATTTATTTTGGCGATCGGAATAACTATCGCTTCCTTCCAGCATGAAGGAAAAACGTTATGTTCTAGGCAGAAGTTACTAATGTGAGTCACATAAGACACGATGAAAGAACAGCAGAGAGCAATAAGTTTAATACTAAGTCCAGCTGAACCTACCGCATTACTAGATATATTACATATTATTTTTTCCACAACTGACGGAGAAACAAGATGAAAATTGAATTCACAGACAAAATTTGGATGACGGGTACTGAGGCAGGAAGAAATGACATTATCTTTGGACAAGTTAGGGGATAAGGCGGAGCTAGTAAAATATTTATTCAATTCATTAGGATTATCAAATCATTCGGGTAAGGATTTGGTACTTTTATTCAGAACCAGTCCTCCAAAGATGTTTAGGATTCCGATCATTAAATTGCTGTTTTATGTATACTTTTTGTTCTTTACGAATGGCAAAAGTTGTAAAGTTTCTAATAGATTTGTAGTATTCTTTATGGCTTAGATTGCCTGTTCGTTTATATCGCTTCAAGGCTTCGTTACGTAATTTGGTCATTTCGTGGAGTGTATCCGTAAACCACGGAGCATAGTGTTTTCTGGGTATGAGGGACCGAATAGGAGCATGCAAATCGAATAAGAATTGAAGAGCCTTATTGAAAAACAGTAACTTTTCATTAATATCATTCATTCTCAGCATTAGATCCCAGTGGATATTATGGAGATCAGTATTAAATATGTTGAAATTAAAGTAATTAAAACAACGATAAGTAATCCGCAGGTCGGGGAGGAGCAATGAAAAGGTCGATATCACAAAATACAAGATTGTGGTCAGAGATGTTATCCATGCTGAGGGATCCGGAAGTTACAGATTTCAAAGAGCTACTGAGAATAATAACATCAATCAGAGATGCAGTAGAAGAAGATAAGCGTGTAGGCTCGCTAATCACTTGCTTAAGGCCAAAGGCATCAAACAAGGAATACATCTGTATAACGTACTGATTATTAAAGTCTAACATATTTATATTTAAATCACCTAAACATATTATTTCATCACACGAGTATAAAAAATCAGTGATTACATTTTCAAATTTTTCGAAAAACATTCTATGATTAGATCCTGGCGATCTGTATAAAGAGCCTACAGCAATAATTTTATTATTTAAATTAATCTTAACCCATATTTGTTCAATTGAAGTATTACCAAGAGTCACACAAGTACAATTTAAATCATTACGAACATAAAGTCCAACACCACCTCCTCTCCCAAGGCGATCAAATCTGTAAAGGGTATAATTCTCAACAGCTACAGAATCACTGGGAACATCTCTGGATAACCACGTTTCAGTAACTGTAAATACGTGGGGATATAAGAACAAGATCAATCAAGAAAATGCGCAATAAGAGAATGGACATTCAAGTGCATAACAGAAAGACATTCTACTTTCATAAGAGAGCAGGAGCCGCAAGAGCCTGCCTTGTTGAAAACTTCATAAACTTGCACTTAGCATATCGGACCTTCCTTTTTATATATTTTTAAATTGCCTTTCTTTTACATATTTCAAAGCTAAAACCCTTACTGGTTTTTCAGGCAAAATACAAAGAAAATACAAAGAAAATACAGAAAATATAAACCAAAGATAAGAATCCCGTGAAAATTGAATCACGAAGTTGGAAAACGTACACAAAATTAATCCAGTCATACGGATTAAATAAAATTTACACAGTAGTTTAAAAGCCAATAAAAACCAGAATAAATTTTTTTTTAGGATAAATTGTTATCCTTTTGGTCGGTGTTACAACATGGATAAAGGTTAACTTGAAAAGTTGTAATGCTTAACAAATTTAGTGTTATTGTTATCTTTTTCCGATTAAAATGCATCTAAAAATATATGTTAACAAAAAGATGGAATAATTAATTGTACTCCAACAAGTTTAAGCTCAACTCCTACTTAACATCGTATGGTAAACATATTATCCATAATTCGTTAATTCAATAAATATGAGATAAGTTACACTAAATATTAAATTATTCTATTTGCATTTCTGAAAGTTATCAAAGTTAGCATTTAATCCAAAAAAAAATGTAAATCCTAAAGGTGTTAGTTCACACTTATTTACTTTTTGTATGTGGGAAGGGAGGATTGACGTTCTCATCACAAGTTATCACTAGTATTAAGCCTTCCAACTGCAGTGAATGCTTGCATATTAAATATAATAACAACAAAAGTGGGTAAAAAGTTGTAATATAATAATAAATGACACCATAGATGATATAAGTTTTATTTACCGGGGAATACTGGTAAGTCTTTATTAAATTTTTATTCCACTTCCTCCAGATAAGCTTAATATTCTAGTACAATATTTAATTAATTATTTCCATACAAAAGAATAAGGGATAAAAGATGCAATATAAAAAAAATTGTTCTCTTTGAAGAAGTTAAAATATAAGTTAAGATACAAGAGACTGTCCCAATAAGAAAGGTTCTTTAATTTTCTGGATAACACTATCTCTTTTAATGATATAGAAATGCTTGACACTTTTTGGATAATACTAATACGCCACTCTTGAAGACAACATTAAGACTTTTTTAAAATTAAACGTTCTAAATTCATTTATTTTAATACCAGAAACGGAAGGACACCAGGGAACACCAAAAAAGAGTTGAGAAGGTGTTGGAATTAACTCCAGATTTTTGTGATTGCATGTATCGTAAGTATTACCGGAAATATATTAGGGGTATAAGTGAACTGTGATTTAGCGAATTCTCTCATTCTTTCATCTTTAACTTCCACCTTCCAGAACATAAGTGAATTTGATCTGAGGCAATTTTCAGGAACAAAACAGTAATCGAATTCCTTCTTCTGTGGGGGAAAACTGAGCTCAGATGAGGGGAGAAATAGAGAATCCTCAAGAAGTGTCGACGCCTTTTTCAGCGTTTAAATCCGTTTGTTTGGGTGCGCTCTCGTCGCGAAACAGGGCTCCAGCGGTGACGGCCACCGGCGTCGATATTGATTCCCTGCGTCTTTCATCCCTGCGCGTCGTACTATGACCATGAACTAAATACGCTCGCAACCCTGAAAACACTGAATATGCCCTGCTACGTTCGCAGATAGTAAGCCGATTGCGTGCTGTGACATACCGTGCGGGATCTCTTCGCGGAACAACACCACCTAAAAAGCTGTGAATCAAACTATATTTTTTTTAAACTGAGGTTGTAACTAGAAGAAAATTAAACGGGGAATTCGAGTGTGACAATAGTTTCAGTGAGAAATGCAAAACCCTAAAAGGGTAAGACCCTAGCACCAGTTTTTCAATTCTATTTTTGTTCTATCCGTTGTACTCTCAATCGAAGGAATCTATTTGCATGGATTTTATATTTTATTACGCTTATAATTCATTAATCTAGTATTTTGGAAGTCTCATTTTTATTACCTCAGAATTATTATAAATTTTCTGTTATTATCTAAAAATTATCATTATTCCTTGAACTAATTGCCATTACAAATCTCTTTATTTAACAAATCTAATTATGCATAATTACGTTCATTATCTTCGCAATTAATTCTATTTGTGTTGAGCGTCTTCATTTCTTTTTTAAAGATCAATTTAAAAAATAATTGGCAATTTGCATCTGCAAATGAAGACAAAGCGAGTACGATGAGAGCGTATTTCGCTTTCGTGACGGGAGTTCTTAACGAAAAGAAAGAAAAACTTCACGAGCAGAGGAATAAATCAGCCCATCGACGATTTAGTATTCACGAATTAAATTGCGGGGCAGAAGGAAACGGACGAGAGCTCGAACGCATGCTTTAAATCACAAACACAGCGGGTGTCGACATGGAAATGAGGGAGACTTCGAAAACAGCTTTTGTTTGGAGGCCGGGGGTAAACAGGTTTAAGAGAGATCTTTTCTTTTTTAGAGAACGTTTGCTTTGCAAATGACATGCAATTAAAAAAATTTAAATAGAAGTAAATAAAAGAAATATATTCTTAAACGCAAAATAAGTCAAAAAGGGTGCATTGAGGGAAATGTCAAAGGTTTTAAATATAAAATATGAAAAAAAGAGTTCAAAGAACCGAGATTTAAAGGAAAATTTTTAGAAAACATTGTTATTTAAAATGTATTGGAATCACAATTGCGAAATATTTAATTTAATAAAATAATAAATAATAAATAAATAAAAATAAAAAATGAAGGGCAAAGTCATATTGTGCAAAAATTATCTCTTTAAGGTATTTTAAGCTATTGGGAAAACAATTTTGAAAAATAACGAAAGTTGCATTGAAGAAAAGCAAAGACCTCTAGCATACTTCACTATAAGTTGCAAAAGGAGGCACCGAACAAGCAAATGGCCATTTCAAAGGCTCCATGAAACACTGATGGACGAGATTTTCGTTGTTCTAGAGAGAATAACGTGGAGGCTCTTTAGTCTCGCTTCTTTTAAGATACACCCTCTAAGAAACAGATGGTACAACATTGGTTTCCAATTTACGACCTAATGGGTGATAGGAAGAGACAACAATTGTTGCGTTATCTTCGATTTGGCCGAGAAGTAATTGATGATGATATTGAGGAAACAGATAAAAATACGGAATAAGAAAATGGACGTTGACAGGATGGGAAAATATCTTTCCTTTAGTGATAAACGATCGGTTCTGAACCAGCTTAAGCTACTGGAATGTTTGTGCAAGTGATAAATACTGTTACATTTCGTGATTCGTGATGCAAATGCTATTTTTATTACCTATGAGCTAGCCGAAGATTCTAGTACTTTCCAGACTTGCCATGAATGGCGAGAGAACTTGCTGGAGCGTTCGATACTATTCTCGAATAAGTCAAATATACATATAGCCATTTAGTAGAACGATTAAGTTATAGAAATGTTATATATTAGACAGGTGTTGCATTGGTGTTTATAATTGTGCTTTCATATTGTTAAAAGATCATAGACATTAAAGTGTTTAAAAAAAAAGAACAATAAATATAATTTGTGGTTCACAATACAATCGTCACAATACAATCAGAATTAAAAGTAATGTCTCCACAATTGCTTCTTACCAAACAAGAAATAAACGCAAAAAAACTTTTTCCAAAGATGCACAATAAGGAATGAAGTGGGAGTACAAATTACAGACATCTCTTTAAGTCATGAAAATATTGAAAGATGTGATGAATAGAGAAACGTAACAGAAGGCTTGAATTTTTTCTACGTAAGCGTTCAGAGGAATCTCCACGAATTTATGAAACAAGAACTGATTTAAAAACTGATGTCGATGATGATGTGTACATTATGGCGTTATTTCGAATAATGCTGAACAGAAAATTAAAGTTAATTTTTACATAACTGGAATTTTACAGAATTATACAGGAAGAAGGAAATTCAAAGACACTTGCAAATAAAGGAAAACTGAAAAACAGACAAAAATGCTGTCAGAAGAAATAGAAAGATTACGAAAAGAAGACTCAACACAAATTGAATATGTTATGAGGTAAATCCAAAACGAAATTAATAAAAACAATGATACATGGGACAGTGATAAATATCGTAAAAAATTGAACGGAAAGCTTCTGAACAAGACTGTTGCAGGAGTTCTTATCAACTGAAAAATGGGAGAAGCTCTGATTGAATCCAGTACAAAAAAGCTGCAGGAATTATGCTTTCATGGTTAAGCTCCAACAAGTGGCCAATATCAAAGCTCTACAATTAAAGACCGAAAGCTTGACTTTAATTCAATTGCGACAATTAGAAGAAAGAAAGAGGTTTAATAGAGAAAAATGATATCAGAATATGAAGCAACATAAAACCTATATTTCTATAAAATAGTAAGAGAAGGTTTCCGTGTTTGGTTTAAAACCGAAATTCTTTCTTCTTCTGAAAGATCTGTACTTGTTCCCCACACGTATCAGAGTTACACATTACTTACTAAGGCTTTCATTGATAATTATAATTTGATCGCCGTTTATTATTAATTATTATCTGTTATATTACAAACGAGTTTCTTATTTACGCTTGGCTAATATACAGGAGGAAGTTAATATTTTATAAAGTACGTGTGTCCAATTCTTAATGGTTACGAAAACATATCTGTTTGAAGTTGGGTAAAATGACTGACAAGCACCGAACCCTCTGAACGTATGACTGTTGTGACAAGATGCAGTTTTTAAACTGAATTTGCCGACATGGTGTTTGTTTATTGTGCTTTTCCCTTTTGCTGCTTATAGTGGTAATACCGTGATGCCTTACCGCAGACCAACTTTAGAAAGTCAAAAGTGCATTAAAATCTGTGATGGAATTTTTGAACGACAACTTTGAACTACAATATTACTAATTATTCGTGTATTTTATATTATTTAAATCATCAAATAAATGCAATAATCAATGTCATTTGCCTTTCCTTTTCTTTTGTTGGCAACATTCAAACAGCTGTCTGTATCTTCGTAACCATTGAAAGTAGAACAGGATACGTGTTTATATTTTTTTTATTCAAAATAGTCCCTACTACTTCCTTCCAAAATATCGAAGCTTCCACCTGAAACGTCCCATATTTCTTCCCCATCACGTTTCCATTGGTCGCAAAACTATAGCCGAAAATTATTATTTTTTATGTCTTGTGTTTTAAAAATCCTCCAAATTAATTAATAATTAATTAGTTCATTCTTTCATTAATGGAATTTTAGTTTCTCAACACGATGATGAACGTAAAAAATGAATGAATGGGCATAGATAGGTTATTATTGCGTAAAACAATTCTATTTTACCTTCAACAAATTCAAAGACAAAATCTCTGATAATAAATCTGAGACAAAATTGAACCTGCCTTCGTTGGCAAAAAAATTATATTTTGTTGTCGGAACCAAGATCAGTCCTCGATAAGAATTACATCCGCTATTAAAAACCCGATTACGTAGTACGTTCACAAATTAATGACTACGATTAAAGAAATTTGTCTGTCACAAGTGCAAAAACGAGCCAAGGTTGCCCGATCGCGTTTTTCCGTTTTTGCTGTCTTAATTTCCAAAGGACAACGAATATAACATGATAATTACGTATTCATGCAAGCAATAAAAACGGACCAGAATTCGCCCACATTCCACAAACAGAGATACTAACTGCAGCGACAAAAAAATCTCAGTTGGCTGAAAATGCTGAAATTCCGAGCGCGTTTCTCGGTGACACTTCATTATCACCACTCATATAAACGCGGAGCTGCTTCGCTTTTGCATTCATTTCAATAAATTATGCTTGAGGAAAATGATTAATCGCTGACTCAATGCCAGGATTAATAAGTACGTGCTAAACGGATTATCCGCGTTCACTACTATGAAACTATTATTACTTTCATAATCTTTCCGTGCTATTTTTTTTACAAAATTTGGCTGAAGTTAATACAATTTAAATTCAAAATATTTAAAGTTAGAAACAAGAAATAATGAAATTACTCCAACTAAACTCTGTTTCAAGAGTCGATGTCCTAATTAATAAACCAATTTAAAACGAAACCATAAAAACATTCAACTTTTTAGACCCCCCTGCCTCAAAATGCAGTTCTTCTATTGTCACTTTCAAATATTACGGAAAGCGGCAATGAATGATTTACAATAAACTGACATTTAAGTAAAAAACGAATAAATGGTTTACTGATGTTTTTTCTGAAGGTATTTCCAAAGTTTATATTGTATCGTCGACATCTGTATTAAATTGATAAAAAATAATTTACACATAAATATCAACTTACTTCTCAGAAAGAATAATTTTACCTTTAGCAGATTGGTCTACAAGAAAGCGGGATCAGAATGTGTGTGGTACCAGTTAATGGACTAGGAGAATTTTAATCACCAGTCTAAGGTACCTGACTAAGAAGACTGCTATGGAATCCGAGAAATTTTGGTACAAACAATTTAAACGAGGAAGATGACTCGGGTAATGGTCGACCAATTTCAGTCGCCACTGCAAACGTCAAAAAAGCTGAAGCACTGGTACTGGAAAATCGATAATTTCGGATTCAACAAAATAGCTGAAACATAGAACGTGTTTTTAATATAATTCATGAACACTTAGGGTTGACAAAGGTGGGTGTCTCCGTTCGACAAACGACAATATGTTGAAAGTTTTCAGCAATTTGTAAATACTTGTGAAGAGCAAGAGAGATTGCAACTGAAACTACTGTTTGACCCTGAGAGTCCACCTCCAAAGAGATTCAACATTAAACTGAAAGCAGGGAAAGTAACAGCCACAGTTTTCTGGAATATCAAAGGAGTTTTGCTTATTGATTACCTTCCCCATAGAGCTAATTATGTAGTGATTTTTTAGAGAAAGAAAAGCACCTTGCAAAATGAGGAAAACGCTTCTGCTGTTGCTTGAAAATTCACCAGTAGACAAAGCCTGAATTGTTCAAGAATCTTTGAAGCTTTTAGACTGTATAACCACCTAATTATAAGTCCAGATTTGGCCCTCTATAACTATTTTCTCTTGAAATTTAAATTAAAACGAAAAAGTGAAACGATTTCCTGACCTCTTTTAATGGTTTATTCTCATTAATATCCAAATATAAAGGTGTATTGAACTCGAAGATTATATTGAAAAATAACTAAAGGTTGTTCCCCTTTCCTTCATCGTTAGGTACCTTGTTTATCAAATTCCCCTCGTATCTACTAAGAGCCACATTTCGTGTATCAATAATCCAATACAATGGCTTCAGTATCGGGAAAAGAAATACTTTTACTATTTTTATATTTCTTGGTAAATTGAAGGTTTTATATTCCTTGGTAAATTGAAGGTTTGAATGTAGACGTCCAATTGTTAATTTTAATTAAATCATCTTTTATATCGACAAGTGTAACTTAATATAAATTTGAGCACCAATGCATAAGTTCAAATCATACTCATACCATGCCCCTAGGTCCGCTATAAATATAGTTAATCTAGCAACAAATAATATGTACTTATAAACTCGACTTCAATTAATTTTGGCCACAAGATTAGCTACCAAAATTTTAAGTAATAAAGGATCGAGTATTCAACCTGACAAACGATTCATTGCACAATTTTAAAATATAAAGGGAACCATGAAAAACCAGTTGTGTCACTTTCTCATTCGGCATTTTTTTCTTAATTTTTTTATATAACTTGATATGTGGATTGAATTTCGAAGAAAAATTTCTCGAGTGTCCCACATACTGAAAGAAATTAATAAAACGAAACATGCATGACCTCATTCCATTTGTCTTCCAATACATTCCTTCTAGGTATAACCTGTTGGCGTGACATTCTCACCTTTTCAAGTATGAACCCATTTAAACTCGAACTGATATAATTTTTTTAAAATTGGAATTCGTCTTTCAATATCAAAATATTAGTTTTTTGATGTTTATAATTACTTAAATGAAATGAGCCCATTATCAATAATATTCTGTTTTATTATTTTTAATCATCATCGACATCTAACTATTACTTTCGTAATTTTAGAAACAATGCCACGTAAAGAAGACTCGACTTTGAATTGATCAAACTAAAAAAACTAACTTTATAGCTTTTTAACTTTTCATTCAATCCTTTTACATATAAATCGTGCATTGTTCTTTTCTTTATACAAACGTTAACCAAAGCAGTAAGTCATGTAATTAATAATTAATAACTTTAACTGTAATAAAAATTTAATTACAAAAAAACCTGTTTCTTAACGGTGAACACCATTATCATTATATTATTGTCTCCACACGTATCCGTTAACAAAATTTGCCACTTTTGCACTTTTCCATAATTGAAATCCTTAACTTTACTTAGAATCAGCCTTGGTAATTAATAACATTTAGTTAGATCATTTAATTTACGTAATAAAACGCATACCAAACATTTTTAAATATTATTTATAGAAATATAACACATGAACGTATTCTTTATATTAATGTCTGCTAAGTTGTTTACGTTCTGATATAAAACATTATACAGTGAGAATTTTCTCGCAGAGAACATACGAGGGGTCGTTTTTATATTCTCGGACTAGGCAGTTTTCAATTTTAATGTAATTTTTCATTATATTGTTTTTTAATCACATATGCTTTGATAACATGTTTAACAATTTACAAAACAATTACAGTAGTATTAGTTCTAATATATGTCAGTTTGTGTTGTCACGTATCAAAATGAACAAACTCGAATATCGAGCAGTTACAAAATTCCTAACAAAACAAGGAAAAGCTCCAAAAATTATTCGCGAAGAAATCACTGGATGATGATTCTCGTCCAGGTCGGCCTGTTGATGTGATCACTTCCGATGTTATTGAAAGAACCAAGTGTTTGGTACTGGAAGATGCAAGATTAAAGAAGCGACAATTAGCAGTTTTATTAGGAGTTTCGGAAACCATGGTTTTCAGAATTCTACCTTGGAATGACAAAGGTGAGTGCGAGCTGGGTTCCACGAATGCTTTTGCCATTCCAAATGCGTATCAGGATGGAGAGTGTGAACAATTTTCGGCGCTTTGTAGAGATGAACCAGATGTAATTATCAATCGACTTGTCACCGAAGATGAAACTTGGGTTCATCATTTTGATCCTGAGTCGAAATAAGAATCGATGCAGTGGCATATTAAAGGCTCCAGCCTTCTCAAGAAGTTTAATGTCACCCCTTCTGCAGGAAAAATAATGGCAACTGCTTTTTGGCATTGCCAAGGAATTTTAATGATCGATTACCTGAATAAAGATAGTACGGTAACAGGAGAGTATTATGCAAGCTTAATGCATCGACTCAGAGATTCTATTAAAGTGAAAAGGCGCAGAAAACTGGCGCAAAGTGTCCTGTTGCTTCACGACAATGCACCCCCCACAAGTCAAGACTTTCAAAAGCTGCGGTTGCTAAATGTGAATTCGTAGAAATTGGCCTTATAGTCCGGATCTAGCCCCTTGTGACTATTTTTGTTTCCAAATCTCAAAAAAACACTAAAGGGAACAAAATTTAGGAACGATGACGAACTTAAAGCGGCTGTTGAAAAGCATTTTGCCGACAAACCAAATGAATATTTTTATAATGGATTAAAGGTATTATTGAAACGATATAGTACTTGTATTCAAAAACAAGAAGCCAATATTGAAAAATAAAATTTCTGTTGCTGTTCTAATCTCTTTTGTTCATACCTAGTCCGAGAATATAAAAACGACCCCTCGTATGTATCTTTACTGCAATAGTATAAGTGTGTTTTTTAAAATCAATGCCACTTATAGATTTATATCCTTTTATTCGTTGAATATATGTCAAATATGTGAAAGAAAAATAATAACTATTAAAATTAATCATATCCATAGTAACCACGTATTTTTCAGTCTTTCTTTGATTTCAAAAAAACTCAATAGCACTTATACAATTATGTGTGTTCTACATTAAAAAATTTTCGCTTTATTAGGCTTGTGCGTTAAATAGTTAATAGAGTATGTTGCATGACTTTTAAATAAGAGTCATTTATACAAAAAAATAACATTATGACAAACAGAATTGTAGAAATACTTTTAAATATTTACGAGAAAGAACTAAAATGTAAAGTACTTAAATAACATACACCTCATGTTTTCCTTTTTTGAACATGCAGGAAAAGTCTCTAAAAATATCAACCTTTAAATTCTAAAACTAACTTTGATTCGATGTACCAAAACCTAATTAGCAATAAATAATTGTTAATTTAAACTTCCGACATGGTTATTATTCGGTAGAAAATGAGTCTACGTAATTAGAAGTTTCGACGCCGAGCTTTGACAAGCTTTTTGTTAACAAAACTGACAAGCAATCAACGTAACATCTGGTGTTGTGATTTAATAAGAGATAATATAATTGAGTAAAAAAAAAGCTGAATCTCATTGTAACAATTTTCATGAATCATAAATTATTCTTGCGTAATCAAATTATTTTTAGCAAAGCACAATAAGGAGTTATTTGTATCATAGTATAATACCGAGGTTACCAAGTCTATTCATTCACCATCAGTTCTAGCAAATTTTATACTTTATTATTTTTATTAAATATTCCACTGAACGATGATGTTATAACGTGCCTTAAAATATTTAGTTTCTTCTATTTTAGATTCTTCTATTTTTTTCTTCTTTGCTGCTTATTACTGGGTCATGTTTGATCATTAATCGGCTTTCATTTATATACTGAAGGCGACAACGCTTCTGGGGACCTCTGGGGCGTTTCCTCCAAAATTGTATGTATTTTTATCTGCAGGCCTCTCCCTCTATGCGAGCCATTAACCTTTCAATTTTTCCCATCCTCCTTCAATTTTTTTTCTAAAGTATTTAGATATTCAACACATCTTTGTTTGTTGTTTTGAACAAAAAAAAAACAAAATACAAAGGTAGATGTATCATCACATTTCATAATAACATTAACAGAAACCAAGGGATAAGTGGTGTGCATCTTGTACGTAAAAGTTTCTTTTTCTTGCAAACTAGTAAATTAGTGAATAATTTATGTGCTTATTTTGAAAGAACTTCCCCCGATTGAGAAACGTTATTTTTAAAAATGAAGTTAATGTCAAGATAAAACACGCGCAAACCTTTATGACTAGCAAGGCGCCTATTAAATTCTCAGACCATACAAATAAACTGAAAATCAATTTTCAAGACTCTTAATTTTTATATTGTCTTTTAACGTGAACTATGTGGCACACGTGTCAAGGTAAAACAAACATAAATCTTTACATGTGTGCTCACTAAACTCTCTTCGGGCAAACGACATATGAAATCTGAACCAAATGTATTTCCTAGAGAACAGTTTTTAGCGACTTTGAAATTTAATATTGCCTTTTGAAAACGGACTTTATGGTGAGATATGCGAAGGTAAAATACACATGTGACTCGTAACGCTAAGTGCCCATTAAATTCTCGCCAGACAATAGGAAACAGAGCGCAACCGCCTTGATAAAACGTATCAAGCTGTGAATTCACCACGCCAGGTTCCGTATTCCTTTCTACATCCGTTCCATATCTTTATTATTAGCCTTCGCCAAATCCCAAACGCCCACCTCAACGTGAAATTTACTTGCATAGGTCAAAACCATTTTGAGAAAGCTCCAGGCGCTTGAATAGGAAAAATTGGCTTGCGCTAATTCTAACAGCCATAAAATTTATGGCGATTTTAATTAATTACTGATTAATAAAGAACGTGATCGCAGAATTAACCTTGAGTTTCCACTTTTTTGCAGACATCTGGTGGTAAAAGTATTCGTTTCATGGCGGCTGCAATAATGATACAGTTCAATTTAATGACGGCTCAATTACACTGCATCAGATTACATTGTAAACGTTGTGAGTTTTGATCTCGTAAATTGTCCCAGAGAGTGTTCCTGTTAAGTATACAATATTGGCCAGGGAGAGAGATCAACATTCCATATATCTTCTGCAGTAATTGTTTCAACGAAAAGAGGACGTCAATTTTGCTAAAATTAAACATGTCGCAATGTAAATTATATCGCCTCTTTATTTAATAAAAAAGTCTATTTGTTAATTTTCTGCATACACCAGATCTTTTGTGTAGACACGTGAAGGGTTGCCAAAAACTTCCCAATTTGTTTGAGGAGCAACAAGACTTATAACCTAAACATTGGTTATGGGACGTTTACGAACCTAGTCAATCCAAAGATGGGCACCCATTTCGTCCAGAAAAATCAAAACCATCAGATGTGTTTAGAAAATCACTACAAAACACTTTGGAAGACAGAATGTTCCTTTATTGTATTTTTTTAAATTAAACCAAATTATGGAAAATTGCCTGTTAGAAGAAAATATACAAAACTTACATGAATGAGAAAATGGGTTTCTATTGGTACGCATCCACGATATCAAAGAAGATTCACTAACATGGAAGAGGAGATGCCCCGAAGCGAGAGACTTAAGGGTTGGCATTGTCAGCGAGATTTTTTCAGTCAGCGATTATTTGTTGATTATTCTTCGAGACATTTCCATTGGATCATATAAATGGTAGCAACGAACATTGGATGTTGCCTTTCTAAGAAATTATTTAAAAAAAGGAAAGGTTTTAATGATCGTTTACCGCATTTTGTCAAAATCATAGATGGTCCACACACCAACCAACTTAGATCATTCCAATTATCTTTAAGTTTCCTCTTTTTTTTTCTTTGACCAAAACCCGTCTACAAAATATGCACCAGAGGTACCATAGCCATTTACGCTTATTGTGTTCGCCTTGGTTCTCTTACCGCAACCATTCAGTGAGGCGTGTTCCCTGCACCAGCTGGTACAGGTTTTTCACTGATTGTGTGTTGAAATCTTCGGGAACTATCATGAGATGTCCGAATATACGCTGTCTGCGATTTGCCAGCGCATCACATCTACACAAAATGTGCATTGCTGTCTCTGGTTCTCCATTGCAGAATCTGCAGTTTAGATCTCCATTGAATTTACCGATCCTTCACAGATGCTCCTTAACAGTCAGGTGTCCTGTTAATAACCCCACGGTGATATTGAGTTGCGTTCTGTTTAAAAGCAAAAGTTCTGCAGTTCTCTTTTTGCAAGGACCTCTAAGGAAGGTCTTGCTGTGGCAGTTGTCCTGGCCTGCTTAGCCAGTATCTGTTATGTTCCTCGTTGAAAAAGCCCCGAATAGCGTTCTTGGTTTTACCTAGGACAAGTTCAGGGCCAAGGTATGCCATACTCGCACCCTGCCTGGCTACTTCATCGGCTCGTTCGTTGCCGATAATACCCCGATGACCTGGCACCCACATCAGCGTGACGCAGTTGTATTCCGCCAGTTCATTGAGCATTCTCACACCAATTTGGAAGAGATCTTTGGGCTTACCAAAGCCTTCAAACCGCCTGGCTATCGGTTAGGATAAAGATCCGCTATTTGTGAAGCTCTCCTTTTATTTTTTCGCGCACATTGTAATATGGCGTATATTTCTGTTTGGAATACGGAGGCAAATTGGCCCAACGGGGAGCACAACTTCTCCTTTGGTCTATGCCCATATATTCCAGATCCAACACCAGTCTCAGTTCTGGAGCCGTCCGTTTGCTCTTAATAATGCGCATTCCGAGCTCTGTTGGAATTTCACAATAAATTGGTACGTTTTGAATGCATTGTTCAAGTAAATGGGTTGTGCTAAGTGACAAATCGGTTTCCAAGTTCTTGAATATTAAATATAATTTTTAATTTATCCCAGTTTTTGGTAAAACTTTGTCCATATTGTAACACCGATTAGGAGGAAAACAATTTCTCGCAAAAATTTTTATATGTATAAAATTCGTTTTGAAATGGCGTTCAGAGATATTTCAGACACATCAGCAAACATTTACGAAACGGAAGTTCTCCGTTTTAAAATTAATGTACACTTTGCGTTTAACTCAGTTAATGAAGCCACAAGTTTCCGACGGAACGTTAATTAAACCACAAATAAAGCTTTCTCGTGTGGAATCAGATATTCAATTATTGCTTACTTCAATTAGATACGCTTCAATAATTTCCACGTTTTAAATAAATTACACGTAGAATTTACTGGTTACCTTTTTCTTAACATCAGCTTGTTTAGTGTAATTGATAGTGTTAAGTGTAGTTAATGATTGTTTGTTGTCGAATACGAATTCGGACTCAAAATAATCATTTGATTGCAAAACAATAAACTAAAAGACTTTAATTATTTTATACGTTAAGACATTTAAATGTAAAAATGTGGAAGGAAAGTTTTGTTTAATACCGCTGGAATTAATTGAATAGGTAATAACTAAAGCACGAACAAAATAAATTTCTTGTTTCAAACAAAAACTAGATAACATATCTAAGTATATAAAACCGCAAACGCATTTGCATATTTCACGCTATTATTACATTGTTTTTTGATGCAAATAAACAGGATATTAACAAGTATTTTATGTTACACAAAAGTGTTTTCAATACATCTGAGTGAGACTGTCCTAAATGATTTGTCAATTAATGTTTGAATTTATTAATTAAAACTGCAACGGGTTTTTAAAGAAGTTCTCTCTCAATCTTGCAAAGTCACCATGAAGTAGAGTAATCTTCCACGTGTGACAAGTTTGAAATAATCTGGAAGTAGTATCTAATTCTATGCAACTTACCTCACGTGAATTATAATTAGCTAACAAATCAATAATCAATTTGTTAATTTTATTTTTATTGGAAGTAGCTCCTTGTATTCCTTTTTAAAAATTAGAATATATATTATACAGTAGTTCAAATCGAGGGAAATGTTTCTGAAATACAAATTGTAAGGTGAATAAATAATAGAAAACCTACTCTATTCTAAGTTAACTTAATATTTCGATTGATTATTTATTTTTTGCGAAAACTAAACGATTAAAAATGACCTAGATATATTTCAATTAGCTTTGTTTCCTTTGTACAAACCAGCTGCTGGATGAATTTTACGTAAGCTGAAATTAATGAAGGAGAACTCCCAAAACTTCGCAATATACATTATCTTGCCTAGCAAGTTTCAAACAAAGGATGGATTTCTTTGTTAAGTCTGCCCTTGACCGGCTGAGACCTTAACCTTGAATTCGAAATCTGCTTCGTTCATAAAATTGATTTACTTCAAAGAAACGAAAGAAAAAAAAAGAGCGTTTGCGATTAGTAAGTTGGGGCACGTGCGATTCCGGAATTAATTTAAATGCAAGATCAAGACAGATCTGTAGCATTCGTCCGTTATTAAAAGCTTCCTGTAAGTATCCTTTAAATCACCGCACGTATTTGACTTACAGATTAGAATCTGTCCTGTTGTTGCTAATTAATCTGCTCTAGATCGATCTGGAGGACTAGGACAGCGAGCAATTTGACATTGACTTTCGTTTTGCTCCAAGGTCTTTTGTTTACCTGAATAAACGGAACGAGTATTTCAATCAGAAGGCGTTTTTTATTGCCTATTCCCTCGCCCCATGAATATTTAAAAGCTAGCAGATAAAATAAATAAATTAAAACTGCGGTCGCGTAATGAGTGAGCGTATTTTTTTTCTTAGACCCATTTGCACATTGTTGCTTAACTAAGCAGGAGAATTTTGCAAAATCACTTACATATGAATATGTAACATAAAAATAGCATTTTTATGTTACTTGACATGAGGAATTATTTAAAAATACACCAATTTATTATTTAATCGGCGGCCATGGAGTTTGTGTTTAGTTAAGGTAGGCCTTGTGAATTGTGGAAACATCATTTAAATATTTGAGAGTAAAAACTGGAATTTATTATTTTAACTCGGCTTAAAAAATGACTAAATTCAAGGAGTTTCAAGATAAATTATAGTGATTATAGTTTGTAAAGTAAACAAAACTGAAAGTAAGTGTTTCGCAGAGGACAATGAATGTTTGCGGTATATTTTCCTCTTGAAGCTTATTAAACTGATCATATTATATCAATTTAATAATAATTAGTTGCACCAATTATTTATCCTGAAACGTACAGCGAAACGTTCGACAAATTAAAATTGTTGAAATAATTGGTAATGCCTGATTTGGTGAATCCTCGTGGGTGTTCCAAGTCATTAATGATTACTTATTCTGACTGACAGGACATTTACAAATTTCAATTTCATTAACAGTAATGGGACAATTTTCCCATATGAACTCATCAACATGTACTAATTTAATTAGTTGCATTCTCTAACCGAAGTTAATAGATAACTACTTTCCTGGTTTGCCTTTGATTTCCGTTTTACCGTCAGAAACTATCCACCCACACACTGTTCATTTAAATAACAAAGCCAAAAGCTAGTAAAACACTAAAGGAAATGAAAATTAAAGCTGAAGCCAGAGAGGAAACGTCGAATGATTTTACATACAGAACCGTGAAGTGATAATTTATGTGAATGATGTGACATTAGAAGCAAGAGATAAGGAAGACTTAAAAAGCAGTCGGAGAATTAAAACCAGTGACAAAATTAAATTTAGAAAAGTGGAGAAATTTGAACACCTGAAAATCTAAAAATAATTATGACGAAGAAAAAGAAATCAACGCAAATAAAAAAGTGCAAGCATGGCAAGCCTTTAATTTAAGAAGGATCAAAAGCTTTCTCGTTAAGGACTAAAACACACATAAAGTCTCACTCCAGTCTTTCTTGGTTTGCCCTTTTCCACTGTAACGTTTTCGCTTTAATAACCTCGCTAATGTAATTGATTTCTTATTCAATACATCGTCTTTTATTTATTTATTGTAATCAACAAGAGTATGCCAATTACAGGCTACAAAAATGAAAGTATGTAATAATAAACAAATTATAAAATGAACAATAAACTACGACATTATAAGATTAACTATGCATAGGTAGACAGGGTTTCTAAAATACACTGCTCAACATTTGAACTGGTACACTTATATAACATGTGGTAAAAGTAAACAATCCATCTTAGGCGTTTGGCATGACTTCCTACATGATCAGGGCTGTGTTTCGGAATGCAAACAAATGCCTATGGAATGATATTTGCGATTCAATTGTTGTTTGTTGTTATTATCTCTCATAAGTGCAGTTACTGAGCTCACGGACGCTTATACTTTTATCAAGTTTTAAGAGAATTTTTGCGAATTTCTCGAGTAAGTTTTAATTCAGAGTGGTTGATTGCATTTTAGAGATGCCATTAAGGCGTTTAAGTATTGAAGAGATGAGCCAAGCTATGGGAATGCTTATGACTGGTGCATCACAAGAACTGTTGCTGCCCATTTCAATGTGAGCCACAATTTATTAAAAGAATTCGAATGCGTTTTAATGATACTGGATCTGTACAACATAGGCACGGCGGAGGGCGAAATCGCAGTACAACAGTAAGGGAGGACCGTTTTATTACGGTTCAGTGTCGAAGGAATAGATTTTCTACTGCAAGAACACTCCAAATTCAGTTATTGAATGCAACAGATACTCAAGTATCCACTCAGACAGTAAGAAGAAGGCTCCATGTGGTAAATTTAAGGTGCAGATTTTCTAAAAAATGTCCATTGTTGACCAGAGTCCACAAAAGAAGAAGGCTAGAGTGGACACACCAACATGTAAATTGGAATGTTGAAGATTGAGGTCGTTGTTTATTCAGTGACGAGACCAGAATGAGTCTCCATAGCTCAGATGGAAGAGTGAGAGTTTGGAGAAACAGAGGAGAACGCTATATTGAGAACCACGTTACTTACCATCAAGCTTATGGAGGTGGTTCAATTACCATTTGGGGAGGTATTTCTGCGACTCGTTGTACTGAATTGGTTATGCTTGGAAATGGTACAATGAATAGTGTCAGGTATCTTAATGAGGTATTACAACCTGTCCTCATAGAACAAGGCAAATCAATGCATTTTTTGAAGAGAACAATATTACACACATGGATTGGCCAGCGAACTCTCCAGATCTTAATCCCATAGAGAACGTATGGGATTACCTGAAAAGGTTGATAAGGTTACGAGGAGTGGATCCAAATAATCACCATCAGAACTGCCGTTTTGGAAGAATGGCCAAATATTGCTCAGCATTACATTCGGGATTTGATTTCCAGCATGCCAAGTCATTGCCAAGAGGTCATAAGAGCTAGAGGAGGTCCCACGCATTATTAATCTTTGTTTGGTTATCATTTCTTTCCAGAGCAAACTTTTCTGTAATACTAAAATGAAGATTTTGTTATTTTTCTATTAAAACATTTGAAATTCGTTATGTAAGTTTTATTCTTTCAATTCTTCGCCCTAAAAGTATTTACCAGAACCATATACTATCAATTAAGCAAGAAGATATTGCTCAAAAAGTAGTAAATTGTTATTTATATATGTTCTTGTACGTGTACCAGTTCAAATGTTGAGCAGTGTATATTTTCTGATGCTATCCCAAAATTTTACTTATTAAAGTTATCAGTTAAAGTTAAAGGTATTTAAAGCGAATTCATTGCGTGGTTTGTTTTTTGAGTGCTTAAATAAAATATGGGTCTGTATCTTGCATCATACAGTTCTTGTAAACATCCAGCCAACTTTCGTCATTCATATTTATGACGTAATGCTACAACAACGTTGCCAAGTATTGAAGTGTTTACATATGACCGGTGATTGACGCTGTATACGTTATGTACGTGTGCTATTTGTTGTACAGTTCTTGTAAACATTCAGCCAACTTTCGTCATTCATATTTATGACGTAATGCTACAACAACGTTGCCAACGTTTACATATAACAGGTGTTTAGGTTATGTACGTGTTTTATTTGTTGTACGTACTTAATTTTCATATTTCTTTATAACATCCGACTTTTAATCAAACACTTATGATTTAAATTACAAAGAACATGTTATTTAATACGTAACTTCAGAAACAGGATGGTAAAAATTCGTAACTTACAATTGATATAACCATCTGACGTTAGTGATAATTGAAGCGGCAACATTGTTGTTTTAAAAAACTTGTAGTAACAAAACGTTACTGAATTTCAACGAATACATCGTACGTAACATCTTGAGTTCAGTTGGTACTGATTTAACGTCATTAATGACGAAAGTCGGTTGGTTGTTTACAAGAACTGTACTTAGGTATGTGCATAAAACTGTAATTTGCTTAAAATTGCAGTGCTACCCAAACAATTATATAAAAGTTTATATACATGAATATGTTAGAAAGTAAATGACGTCAATGCGCAATATTTATTAGACAAAAATCCTCAAGTAAAAGGTTATATGGTATTTCTTACGTATTAACTGGTGCGTATTTTTTAACATACAGGAATCAATTTATAGGCAAAATTTGGAAATTTGGAAACTTTTAGAGGCATATTACAGATGACATATTACAAGGATTTTATACAAATAAATTAAAGTGTCAATATTTTTAAAAGAACGAACATTCCTCATTAAAAATCCTAGCATCTACCTGGTGAGATTTACGAATAAAATTTTCAACCTGTTTGGTAATGGTATGTAAGTCTTTAATTTCTTTTAAGAAACGGATTTCCCAATTTTTAAGCAGAAAAAATTGAACCTAATTTTCTTGTATATATTACCAGACCACATTTCTTTATATTAAAATAAAGCCTATTATTTGAAGACCATCTATAAATCATGTCTTAATTTTGTTTCAATGCGATACAGTTCCGAATAGAGGAAACAGACTTGTATATTTTAAAATCATCGGCAAATAATTCAAGTTATAATCTTTAAGTATAAAGGGCAAATAATTTATCATTCACACTAATAATAATGGTTCAAGAATGGAGCCTTGGGATACACCAGATAATACCATGAATGATTCAGAAACTGACCACATACTATTTCCTATTAATAAGGTAGACACGAAACATTTGAATGCATTCTTAACGAAGCCAAAACTGTTTTCGCAACTTAAAAAAAAGTATGGAAGTTTCGTTTCGCAGAATTCACGGATCACCGCTCCAAAATCCGGAAAACCACAACGGAATTTTACACACCGGAGCAAAGTCACTGTGTCAATTGTGGTCACTGCCAACGCCACGGCTAAAAACCGACTTTTGCTTCGGCCTTGGAAGAAGAATTTCGTTCTAATTACCGTGTTTCCCCAGAATTTGCAATACCTTGCAGCTCGCACTGATTGTGAGTTCCTTTCGTCTGTGGGCGCCTATCTGAACGGAACAACAAAAATAGGAAACGTTATTTATTTAGCGCTGGGCACGCCCGTAATTGACGGTTGTGATATTTAAATAACCATGAGCAAATATTGCTTGCTGTTTAGTTTGCTTTCGCTATCATAACACTGAAGGCTTTGAAAGGGAGCACGATAACCACATGTTGCAGAAACGAATAGACCTGCGATTTTAGCCAAAGTTTTAGAAGAAATCTGTACATGAGAAGAAAACCTAGAAAAGATTTTAAAAAATTACACTATACAAACTACGATGTTCTTAGAAAAATATCCATTATTACTTCTACCAAACATCTCACCAAACGTCTTCTCAAATAAATATGCATTTGGCGTAGCAAATTCCATCGACTTTTAAAAAATACACACCGATTGAAATAAAAGACAATACTTGCATCAATAAGAAACTATAATAATAAAAAGTAACTGTGATAACTTATCACTTCCACTTTGCTCTACAAATGCCAATCCAATCTTGGCCGTGACTGTCAACTGAATTTATGTTTGTTCCAAGCCCCTGTTTGTCAACAAGCGTATCATTTCAATTTCGTTTCGAGGATAACTGCAGTTAATTTGTAGTTCCATAGCTTGTAAATCGTCGTTAACGATTGTAAATTTTATTGATACGGTTATTGTGCAGGTCCAACCTTCTCGGAATCAGGGCAGTATTGAGTTTTATTGTTGTCACTAACAGGACGTGTGAATGTCGAAATCACACATCTCAATAAGATAAAAAGCAAATACAGCTTTGAATAAAAATTTGACTTTGTAGTATAGGATTCGAAAAGGATTCTATGTAAAATAAATTACATAAAAAAATTCTTTCTAGTTTTTAATAAACGTCGGAAATTAAGTGACGCTTATTTATCAAATGTTATGCATTAATTTCGCGTAAAAAAGTGAGGTGTGTCTAATTTGGCTGACTTAATTTAATGGCGAATTGTTTCTGCTTGTGTCACGGTCATGTGATTTGCATTTTGCGAATAAATAATTCTGCTTGTAATTAGGAAAAGCTCTTAACTAAAAGAATAAGGAATAATTTATTCATATATTTATTTAATAAGAAAGGCTAATAGCACACATTTTGTATTTGAAAAAAAAAAATTTTAAAATATAAAATTAATTAATTAGTTAGAACACGATGTATTCTTAAAAGTTATAAATTCAGATAGTTATGTAAATCAGAAGCAAACGGTATTAAGTTCGTACGTTATCGTTACTTACCTCTATAATTATTATTGAGTAGTCACCACATGTTAACCGCAACGTAACGCAATAAAAATAAAAATTCCCCAACTTAACATGTTTCGCCATTATACAGGAGCGAAATTGCATAACATAAAGGAAATAATTTATTAATTTCATTACGAGTGTTCGAATGAGATGTTCCTCAAAAACCAATTTCTCTTTTTAAACAAGTTAAATCTTTTTAGCGTTTTGTGAATTGTCAGGAAATAAATCAACGAATTTTGATAGATAATCACATAATTGTGTAATCGTTTAGAGTCCAACATAAATCATACGATTATTAAATAATTCATGCGCTTTGCATAATGCATAGGATCAGACAAATAATTATAGTGTTTCATACAATGTCACTAATAATAAGGACTTGTTTATGCTCAAAAGAGGCAAACAGAATTTTCTGTTGTCTAATGAAAGTCAGCCAAATGAGTAAGCAATTTTTCGTTTTGAAAATACGTTTTCCAAACTAAACAACACTAACAATGACTATGTCAGAACGTGAATAATTGTTTCGATTCCTTCTTTAAAGCTAAAAAATAAGATGGCGAATATACCTTATTATTATTTATCATATTTTTTTCTGTTTCTGCAGAGTCTCAGTGGGATACTTGATATTTAAATTGCCCCCTTTCCATCGAATCATCTGTGACATTTAGATAAGGAATGTGATATCATTTTGCGAAGCTTTCAAGCCTAATTGTTTGTTCCATTTCATAAATATACTCACCGGTTTTTACTTAGGACATTTTAACACTGATAGCTCGTGTGCTACGTGAGAAAGTAAATCAAACATGTACACATATTTATTATTATGACCAAATTTTTATGCTTTCCCTTTTGTATTTCTGCTGCCCATTTTTTTCAATCCTATTTTGCCTCATCTGTTAAGGAAAAGAGTAGATTTCAATTATCTTTCATAAGTAAAAACAGAGTTTTATCCAATGATAATTTAAGTATAGTACAATTGGAGTGGGTGGCATCTACTATAAGTTTCTCTTACTCATTCAGTAATTTTATTTATCCACCTTTTTTGTTTTTGTTTTCAAATGTGTACCTTCTACTTTCTTGTTAGCTTCTTTCGAATAATCTATGAAATTCAACATTCTACTTAGAAGAGAAAATCATATACTCGCGTTCCCATTTTGATCCTGTTACATATCTCTATTCTTCTGTTCTTTTTTTTTATTTCTTATCTTTTCTTCCCCTGTTATTCATCTACCTTCTTCCGAATAATATATGAGATTCAGCAATTTCCAATATTTTCTATACAATTTCCATTTTCTTCCCACTAATTTTCTTCTACTCACAGCATTCCGTAATTTCAGTAATCTGTTTTCTTCTGCTCTTTTCATTTATATGTTCTTTTTCGTACATGATGATGATATGATGTCGAAAGACTGGAGGGAAAGATAAAAAGCAAGGAGACTCGAAAAAGGAATAAGACTAGCAGATGAGAATGAGATAATAGAAGAAGATTGGGTAAAAATTGAGGAAGGGGTGGCAGCGAATCTTTGCTTAGGAAAACCGTAACATAAAAGAAGAGTGTTTTGATGAAGAGTGCAACATCGCTCTACTGAGAGAAATAAAGTGAAGATAGAAAGGGGTAGAAATAGAACACAGAAGACTATGCAAAATTACGAAGATAAAAGAAGAATAACTAAACGATTTTATAGGCAAGAAAAGAGGGAACAGTTAGAAATACATTAGGTATAAGGAAATTAAAAATTTTTACCAAGGAAGTTAAGAACTCAAGACACAGTATGACAACTAAAACGAATTACTGTAGAAATAAAGAAGGTTTACTTCTTGGACAAACAAAAGAAAAATTAGATAGATGGGCAAGATACTTTAAACAGATGTTAAACGAAGAATAAGAAAATAGAGAACTACCAGCAGAAAAATGTTTAGAACAATCAAACTACGAAGAAGAAGTAAAAGAACCTATAGAAGTGTGTGAAGTTAAAAATAGAAAAAGAGCAAGTGAAGTTAGAATTCGGCCGAAATCTTAAAATATGGAGGAGAGAAACTGCAAAAGAAAGTATATAACTTGATTCAACGAGTGTGGGGCGACGAAAAAATGCCAGGGAAATAGAATAACGCACTCATATACTCAATTTTCAAAAAAGGAGATAAAATCTTATGTGAAAAAGGTTCACATTACTGAACATAATACATAAAATCATAACAAAAATAATACGTAACAGATTTAAAAAAATATTAAAACAAAGTAGGAGTATACCAGGGAGAATTTAGGCCTTAAAGTGGATCAAGTTTCACACAAAAATTAATACAAAGCAATAATTATGAGCAAAATTTAGATTCATATTGCAATGTTAATTACCTTTTTGAAAAAATTAATTAAACAATTACATTACGTGGCAAGATTAAAAACATATACAACAGTGCCACGGTCCAGCAGACGTTCAACAACAGCTTTCGAAACAACTTTTGACGAGGAAGACGCAAGAGTGACGTGACGTTTCGGCAAAACGACATACATCTAAAACAAACAAACTAGAGGATAAATACAAAACGAAAAGGGACTCCTGCCTCGACCTCCGTAGGTAACACTTCAATAAAGCAAGCAGATAAGAAATTTTTATTAAAAAAGGTTATTAAGTACAACGAGGTATTTTCATTAAGAAAGAGAACATTTTACTGGATCCTGAATATCTGTATCCTTTTTCCTTGACCACCGTCATGGAGGATGCTTCCAGCTAATACATACGTGACAACACAAACAAACTTTTTATTTAAACACCGGACAACGGGAGACATTTAGGTATTGTCGAAGGGCGCCTCTCTCTTGTGAAAGAATTGAGGCACATGCGTGATCGACAAGTATACATTGGGTGGGGCAAGAAGTCCCCCGACCTTTGTGAAAGGCGAGGTGACATGATACCTGGAGTTCACTTTGTACGGATCTGTATCGTCGAAGGGCGCCTCTCTTTTGTGAAAGAATTGAGGCACATGCGTGATCGGCGGTACTGAGCGTCCACTTTTAACAAAATATACATCTGATAGGGCAAGAGGCCCACCGATCCTTGTGAAAGGCGAGGTGACATGACCGACTTGTGCTATCCGCTGTACATTTTGGGACAGACAACAACCTTTTCGATAAATTTTTTTTATTTCTTTTTCTGACAAATACGGACGCATATACATTTAACACTGACACTCCCTTCACCTTCCCCTCACATTATGTGTTTGTCATTGTATGTGTCCGCCGTGGGGCCATAAAACGAAAAGTGGGTAATTCCGAGAGACCCAAAGAAAACCCTGAGAGAAAGATAAAAAGAACATACATAAATAATTTTAACACCGCAACTTGGAGCAAGAGCTCAATTTGGAGTAATAGCTCAACTTGGAGTAAGAACTCAACATTACAATACAATATGTTATCTATTGGTTTTAAACAGGCATATGACTCAATCTCCAGAGAGAAACTGTACGAAACGCTTATAAAATTAGGAGTACCAAAAAAACTGAGAAACCCACTGAAAATGACACTAAGATCAGTAACAAGGTTTTATTTGAAGGCAGCTTTTAGGAACAATTCACAATGGAAAAAAGGATTAATTGAAATGATTAGGAAAAAAGGATTAAGAAGACCAGACGACCCTCTTTCAACAAACTTATTTAACTCGATCTTGGAGGCAGTAACAAAGGAAAATAAATCCAAAGAACAGGCTCTACTTACCACAATAGAACACAATGTGTCGCATGTGCGGATGACATCGTTCTGCCAACAAGATCAAGGAGAGAACTCGAGAGGATTTTTAAAATATTTTTAGAAAAAGCTAATAAGTTTGGTAGGCAAGTAAATGGAGGGAAAACAAAATACATCACGAAAACATATCATTCAGAACAGGAGAAAGAGAATACACTTTCGAAAGAGCTAGCCAATTTGAATATCTAGGAGTAACACTGTAACAACAAAAAATCAAGAAGAATATGACAGAGATAAAAAAAAATCTGAAAAGAAACAGAGCCGCGGGTCGTTATAAAAATATTAAGGGCAAGAAATCTAACCCGAATAGTCAAAATTAGAGCCTACGAAACAGACATAAAGCCAGTGGTCCTGTATGCAAACCTGATTAATGACAAAAAGAGAGGAAAACAAATTGGAAATCTGGGAGAGAAAAATTTGGATGTGTCAACACATGTACCAAAAATACATTATTTGAATGCCGGAAGAAGGAATCGTAAAAAAGGTGTTACAGGGGGGAGAAATGACAGGAAAGAAATTGTTTCAAGATGTTAAAAGAGACATAGAGGAGATAGGAACGACTAATTGGAAGAAAGCAGCAAAGAATCGCAAAAAATGGAAAAAAGTAGTAAGGAAGATAGAACCCGAGGACCTTTAAGATCTGTAGTGGTGATTTATATATATTTTTTTTCTTATTCCTTCATTTCTGTAAAAAAATAGGAGAGTTTTTAAATCGTTCCAACACACTATTATGACTTATGAATTTTGGGGTTAGAAGAAATAATCGTTGATTAAATTAAAAATAATATATCCTTTATAGGTCATTATAAGATTCGCTATTAACCACACACTGCTTTCTGAAAAAATATTAATTTAAGTCGTGCATCTGGTTCAGCTTTCAAACAGGTTTCATCTTCGTGAACTTTCCAACATCATCTAGAATGCATGTTGAAATCCCTGGAATCATCGAAACGGGATGTAACAATATCGCAATAGGAACTAGTATTTTTTTTATTTCCAGAAACCACAATGTAGCCCGTTTCAACATTGAATTAAATTACTTATAATATAAATTGACTTGGTGGCATTTTTTTGACTCTGTTCTATTCGGTGATATCTTTTGAATGGCCCAAAATGTCATTGAAGAGAAATACTAATATGACATACAGCCATCATATTATTTTCTATGATCTTATTTGTACTAGAATGCAGTTTCAAAGTTTTCAGAATTTCAATTTTTAATTGAGAGTAAAGAATATTTTGGAACCGCATTATGTAATCAAATGCTTTTTAATCCTTCTTGGACTATTTTTATCTAGATTATTGAAATCTTGTAGATATGGAACATAACTGGCGAAGTTTAGACTCCATAAGGAAACAGAAATTGCTTTACTTCTATTTTCGGTTTAAAATGACTGCATGCTGGAAGTCTTCTGTTACTTATATTCTTTGAAGAAACTAGAAACGTCTAATTCTATTTCAAATAGTCACTGTAGTCCTTTCTAAGTTTCCTTAGTTTTTCATTCTCTGTCCCTTTTGCTCTTTTAGTTTAGTGCCATTTTTAAATAATTTGTTCTTCCTGTTCCATATTAGATACGAAAATCCATAAGCCAGAAGAATTTGTGTGTGATAAATAAGTTGAGGATGAAGATGCACACTTACAGCTGAAGACCTCAATAGGAAAAGTATGGGTAGCTTGCCGAACCTAAGCGAACTAGGCAGAGAAGTACAACATCCCTTCGCGTACAAAATCGGCTCCGTCACCGTACAATCCCAACATGGACAGGGCATGCTCACCTACGAAGAAAAAAACAGGATTCTACACAGGCATTCTGGATACTGTCGGGGTTCCAGGATAAAAAATAACGCTCATACTACGAACATCGTTTACGACGATTTCATGCTGGAGGTTCGTTGTTAACACTTTAATTTCGCGTCATTTTTAAATTTGTTTTCAGCAAATGGCTGCCTATTCGCCGATCTCGAGCAGATCGACGAGGAACTTATCCCACAGCGTCAGAAGAAGAGACTCGATGAGTAGTTCAATTGGCGCAACATCCGTGAGACGTTTGATCGCGGTCGTCAGAAATACCAGCGGACGTTGCGGCCCCGTGTACAGCAGAAAAACGTTAATAAAAAACCTGCTCGTCCTATGTATGTCGCACCTTATCATCACTTCCACTTACCTCCCCTTCCTAGCTCTGCAAGGGAGTGTTTCCGTGTGGATTCTGCCCGTCGATACTACTTTCTTAACCGTGGATATCAACGTAGGTTCTCTATTGTTAACGATATTACACGTCTTCGCCGCCGTGTCAATTACATCAGGTCCATCCCTGGTGCAGAGACACGGAGCTAAAGACATCATCATAATCTCCCACGTGGTTTTTGTCGTTTTCTACGCGTGTCATTTCTACCCGCTGATATACATGCTGCTCCCCATCTATCTCCTCCTAGGTTTAACCCTCGGACCTTATACAATGGCAAAGGTAACCTTTATGATGACGTTATCGGCCAAACTCAGCTATATATTCTCCGAGGACGACGAAGACTCGAAGGTCGTCAGGAAAACCTGTATTATAAGGAGGCTCTCGAGGGCGCTTCAAGCCGCTCACGACACCGGTTTTATCCTCGGATCCATCTTATCAGCGGTCATTATTACTTACAGTTTTCGTTTAAGCGCTTATTCTTTCAACATTTCGCAAAATCGAAGTTTAGTAGAGTTTCCTCTGGGGGAGTTTCCTTTAGAGAACGAAACTGACGCCAACTGTAGTCTTAGAATCAATTGCAACGCTAGTCTCGTCGTTCAGGATCAAAGGCAGAACTATAACGATTTCTTGGATGCCATCTTCGACGTGGATGAGTTAGGTGATAGGTTGTGCGGTTCGCACGCGTGTCCTTCCAAATTTCCCTTGCAATCCAATGAATCAGAGAAAATCTACCCCAACGTACTGTCTGAAACTACTGCCAATGTTTTGATAAGCATGTACATCAGTGTTTGTATTCTTTCGATGATATGTTCCATCGCCGGTCTCGACAGGATCAAAATGTTCGTCCATCAGGATCCTCTCGAGCGATCTGAAGGGCTTGCTGCTATTAGAGCAGTTAAAGAGTCTTTTAGGGATGTTAAACTTCAACTAGCTGCACCACTTGCCTTCTTCATCGGTTTGGAGCAAGCATTCATGTATGCGGATTTTAGCAAGGTAACGTAGTGATGTTGATGACATTTGGGCACATTGCGAAAATTGTATGTTTTTTCAGTCATATGTTGTGTGTACACTGGGGATACACCGATTAAATTTGGTGTTCTTGTGTATGGGTCTTTTACAGTCGATCGCTGCCTGTACGCTCAGTATGCTCTTGAGGAGTATTCGACGTTATTACGTTATCGGTTCGTAATTTTTTTATTTCAAATGAATTTATTTATAAACAGCAAACGACAGTAATTTATTTATTAAACAATACGTCTCAAAGATGATGTATCACTTGAGTTTACGTTGTTTGACTGTGACCACTGTATATTCACAATGAAAAATGTTGTCACAAGGAAATGCGTGGGTGGCATTTGTTTCTTTAAGCTATGCAGTTCTCCCTGTGACATAATTTTTGATTGCGGTTGTACATTTTCTAAAGCAATTTTTTCAGCTGTGGGTTTCATTTTTCATACGTGTTTATTACTGGTGCAAATGCTGTGGAAACCCATCAGTGACGATCCGGCCCTGTTTTATGTTATTTCGGCGGCATGGGGCGTATGCAATGCCATCTGGGAAATGCTCAATTTCAGTAAGTAGAATCGAGGTTTTCGAATTTATTTTTTGATTGTCGCTTGATGTTTCAAAGAGAAATTTTATTTTTATTGTTGGCTTACGAGTGATTAATATTATGATTTTTCGCAGCTTTTTTGACTGGCCTTTACATGGACAACTGGGAAGCCCCGTTCGCGAACTCCACTTTTTTCAGGTTTCTGGGCCTCGCCGTGGCATTCAGCTTCCACGGCATCCTCTGTAACTGGGTAAAAGTTTACATGCTAGCATTCTTCATGGTCGTCGCGATCATCCCGTACACTTGGCTGGAAGTCAAGTTAGAAAACATGAGGAAGATAAAGAACATCAGTAGATTATGACCCAAGTTCAACGCTTGGTGACTTCACGCACATATCATGGGATGAACGTCGATTTTCAAATCGGCCAAATAAATCGATAATCAGAACTCGCGGTTCATAAATAAAGCAAATAGAGTTCAGAGCGAATTAATTCCCATGCGAATTTTATGTGATACCAAAGAGATTGTATATTTATTTAGGTACATATTTAGGATATCAATAAAGTATTAAAATGCACACTTTTGGGGCATATAAAAACCTTCAGGACTGGGTTATGCCAAATTTGAAACAGCGGTTGTCTACATTGTCTTGTCTATATAGAGTTAGAGGACCTCGAGTATCAGTGCGTGCATGTAACGTTGTGGAAATCAGGTTGTTCTATAAACAAATATGAAAATAAATGATGAATATAATAAATGTTGATGGACATAATAATTTATTAAATGATTTTTGCACGTTCACTGCCCTTTTTATCTCTGCCTACCATGAACGCCATAGTGTGCCAAAATACTTCTGTCATACTCACGTCAGTGTCAAAGGATGTATTAAATGCACTGCCACACTGAATTATGAAATTGCTTTATTTATCAATGATTTTCATTCTTCTACTAAGCATCTACCTAATTTTGACACGAAGACTTGCGAAAACTAGAGAACAATGTCCCGTGTGCTTGAAGACTTTAAGTGTAGTTTCACGACTATTAAAGAGTAACGAAGAAGGTTATTGTTGCAAGTGTTCAGGTGTTTTCTCCCAGCATTTGTTGGATGCACAGCGAAATGGATTTACGTGCACATCTCCAAAAATACGTCTGGTTTGCTTAAGGAATATATTAGAAAACTAAAGCGCTTATTTCAGAATGTTATTTGTAAAATGTGTATGTTAATTTTGAACAAAATTTTTAAATGAGTGCCACAATTTAATCCTTTTTTTACGCCCTCAAGAGTCTGCGAAGGTATTAAAGTAAACGGAATTTAACGTTACCTACGATGTTTGCTTTCCAGCATCACCACAAGCAAATCTACGCGAGTAATTCTAATTTAAGCAAAAAGTTCGATTTCTTATTAGTCACCGCTTCCCTTGGAATATTAAATTTTACGATTTTACGCAATTTTACGCAACAAAAAATGAAAAGGTAGAGGAGTACAAGAGTCCAGTTTTTGTAGAATTCGGACGATGCAATTTATTCTTTTAGTATCCGATAAAACACAATAAACGACGGTCTTTCCGGTAATACGTAAATTTTTGCCATTGTTGAAGTGATTTTCAAGTGCTTAAATTAGTAATAATTTTTGTAATCGTGTTCGTACAGTGGATAGGTACTTTGTTAATTACAAAGGTGAGAATATTTTTAAAAATTCGTGTTTTGATTCAAAATAATATAAAAATTTAACCGACGGCATTTTTATGTGTTACATACAATCGACGTTTCGCATTCCACGTATTTTTATTTGTTTTAGTGATTTGTGAACTTTTCCCTGTATCTTTTCATTAGTTTTGGCATCAGTGGCTCTATCGCTTCGAGATACATACAGTACTACAATAAGGTAAGTGAATTTATGTACAGTTTTTCTCATCATAATTTCTTGTGTATATGTATTACACAATTTACGTAAAAGTTTTTTGTCACTTTAGTTACACTGAAAAAATTCTATATTATTTTATAATAACCGTTCATCGGATCAGTTCTTTTTTTTATAAATTAGGACGCTAATGGAACAAAGTACTTCACTTATTATTCATTTGTAAATATATAGGAAACATTATTTTTGTTCTTCCAAGTGTAATAACGTAGAGGATGTTGCTTCTGGGCTTGTCCTGTTTACATCTCTTAAATAAATAAAATTAATAGTCATTTTTTATCAGAAAACTTGATTGTATATACCATATGTTCAAAAAGAAGACAAAACGTTTGTCGCAGATTACTACGGCAATTTATTTATTTACCTAACAATTTATGAATTGACGACAGGTCCATTTACAATTACTATAACTTTCACTTATTAAATTTATTATTTATTATTTATTTACATTCAAATACTGTGTGGTTTTTGAGTGGTTAAGTAAAAATCGATGTTTAATTTAGGTTACAACATACATTTACACTTCCATGGCCATCAAAAATTTACATGGACATTATGGTACGTACACTACACATACTTATTGTGCCTGCGCTATTAAAAAAAATAATTTAAAATTCGTTAAACTTAAGATATTTAAATTTTTTATTAGAAAAACATAAATCTTTGTAAATAATAATAATAATATGTATATTTGTTTCATGATACAATAAATATGTAAAACTCGTCACAGTAAAACATATTGACAAACATTTGTAAAGAAAAAAATGCTAATGTTCATTAATAGAGTCACTAAAGAAACTTTCCACAGAGTAGAGCGTTCTGCTTAAAAGAAAACATTTCAATAGTTTTTTGAAGATGATAGTTGGGTGTTAAAGAATTAAAAATTTAGTTACATTGTATTCGGGTTAAATGAGTTTTTGGCGCTATAGATATGAATTTAATATTGCTCTTGTGTTACGTGCATGTGATAGTTCGTATTGAAGAAAAAAATCGGAATAATTGTTTTTTTACAAACAAACAACATTGCATAATATACATGGATGGTAAGGTAAGTATATTAAACTGTTTAAAGAAGTCTTTATCCCTTGCTTTCAGGTTGAAAATGGCCCTAACACACTTTTTCTGGAGTAGAAGATAGTAGGAACTATTTTTTTTATCTGTCAAAATATAAAAATCTAGTGCTTCTAATGACATGGGAAAAATACTCAATTCCATCAGATCATGTTCAAATTTAAGCGTACACGTTGACAATTTTAGAAATGTCACAATTCCGAAAATGTCAAAGACGGAATAACATTCACGTCACATTCAACAGAACTAAGTGCATAGAATCTGAATCTACAGCGTAGCATTTAAACTTGTATTCTCACTGAATGAACTATACAGTTTTTTTTTACTATATGCCGATCCACTAGTAAGTCAAAGAATTTTTATATAGTTACAGCTGAAATCAATAAAAACGGGAAATGTCGAAAAAATGGGACTTTTTTCAGTTTTTTCATACTGTGAAAATCATTTTATTAGAAGTAGGTTAGAATTATTTGACAATATGTCAGTTTATAAATAAACAGGTTATATTTTTTTTGTAATGTACGTTTGTCAATTAATTGGCAAATACAACCAAATTTACAATTGGAAAAATTTTATTTTCCGTTTTTTTTTTTACTTCAGCCTTCAACGAACTATAATAATAAACCATAAAATGGCGAATACGTTTGGAAGCAGCACTCCTTAACTGTGACTTAGGGTATTAGCTTTTGCCATGGCAGTTGAAGTCAAAGCGACCAGTCATAACCAGCGATGAATATAAAAATGAATTAGGGTAGTCGTTGGAATTTAAATACATGTCTTGAATAACGTCATATTAATACTAATTGTCAAGCAAATAAGTAACACGCTGGAAATGTTTAACGTTAGTCACGCAGTACATAAATATGTACATAGAGTACAAAAATATCTTGATGTAGCAGGCAATGGTCTTTTTATGCATCTGGTTTAATTTTTTTTTAAATAAAACTGTTTTCTTGTTTTTTAGTAACGTCAAAGTGATTGAAGAAACGTTCGATGAAATAAATGCACACATACGTGTTTAGTTGCTTCGCCAACTCTAATTCATTTTTCATTTGATCATTTTTTATGAATATAATTACTTATCTTTAATGTTATTTGCTGATAAGTGCAGAGTTTAATCCACAAACTGAATTGTAAACAAATTGTTTCTTGAGTAATTTCTACAAACAGAAAATGCCTGTTGCTTGCTCGTCTATAAATTGCAGCAATAGGAGTAATAAAAACACGAATACATCGTTTTACAAGTAAGGATTGTATTAGTTCGGGTATAAAACAAAATTTAACAAAAACAATTTTTGAAGGGCGATAGGGGCGCTTTATTTTTGTTTACTGTATATTAAACTACAATTTAACAAGAAAATAGTGTAATAATTAAATAAACATTCGCTGTATTGTAAATTATTGATAATAATAACTGTATAATAAAAGTATTTTACCGCACATTTAAATTGGCATTGTCGCTCTACATTTCACTATCGATTTATAGCTTCGTCAGGAGTGAAAATAAATGTTACGAATGAAAATAAATAATTTATTGTACAATTTTCACCGGACATGAATCTATTTTAATGAGAATAATAACCAATAGTTTGAATCCCGACATCATGCGATCACATTTTGACACAACTTTTTACAGAAAATGACATGTTGCAGCTAGTTTGCTACTTAATAACTCCTCCCATACAAGGCGGCCAATAGTGCTGTCAAAGCAATTGAAAGATTCAAAAAATTATGTTGCAAATCGGTTTTGATTGCAGTGAATCCCTCGAGTATCCTCTGTACGTCTGTTTCGGCCTCATCAGCAGAAGCGTAGCTCGAGACTTCCACTGCAAACCAAACCGACCTATCCAAGTGATCGCGATTCAAACTATTGATTATTATTGCATCGCATTTGCAAATAGCCTTGGACAGATCGGTTTGGTTTGCAGTGGAACTCCCGAGATACGCTTCTGCTGACGAAACTCTAAACAGGGCCGAAACAACTGTACAGAGATGCTCGAGGGATTCACTGCAATCAAAACCGATTTGCAACAATTTTTTTTTAGATAGTAATAACGTTTTCGATTTGCTGCTCTAGACTACTCCCGGAATACCTCCACCTTCTATTATTACATAAGATTAAAACAAGTTGAAAATAGTCTGAGAAAGCTCTAGAGCAGAGAATCGAAAACGTTATAAGTTTCATAAAATTAGTTTTTGGTCCTCCATCCAGAAATGTTGGTATTGCATTCGTCAAAATCGTCCAGAAACAGCCCTATTGAAGGCCTAGGCCATCAAGAAATTTACTAAATGTTGGCAATATTGACATCTATGGTTGACATTTCTTAAATGACAAGAGGTTTTGATTTCGTAGTAAATATTTGATGTATTGAATAATTTTTTTTTTAATTGGAGTTAAGTTTAGCTGAAAATTTGTACTGGGTGTTTCATTGAAGATGCATCACACTTGGTATGCGGGTAGATGTCGGGAAAAGAAAGGTTTCTTTGTAAAATTTTCTCCGTAATGAATAAATTTAGAGAAACTCGAAAGGAAAGCAAGGTCGCATATTTTTAGGATGGACTTTAAATGAAAATGAATGGACTGTTACTCATTCACATACGAAATCGGTTTATTAATTAATTGCCTCTAGAATGTCGCCCAGTCGATTCGGCAAAACACATTTAAAATATCACGGTTGTTGGCAATCAATAAAAATAATAATTAGTTGTTTATTTTCTGTTCTCCATTTAATACGAATTTTCTAATTGTTAGTTTTAGTAGTTTGCGCTTATTTAAGAATTTATTATTCACATTTACCGTTTCATGAAATCGTTCGTAGAAATTTAGTTCCCAAGTACCTGTTTTTATCTAAAACATTTCTTTCTCCGTACTACCCCAATTAGGAACTTTATGATATTAGATTTTTCCATGAACGCAAAATTTACTAATTTCCTTTTCTTAGTACTATCTCACTTTCTTCTCAACCAATAACAATTTGTAATGTGCGACAACATACATACTAAATGCATATTTTTGCATAGCCCCACATTTGTAATTTATTATTAAGTTCAATAAGTTTAAATATCCACGCTGAATTCGACGTGTGGCAAAGTTGAATACACCGAACTTTCGGTCAAGGCCAAAATAAAATCTAGTCATAAATTTCTTCGCTGTTTATGGATTTATTACCTCCCTGCAGCTGTGTGCCATTCGTAAATGCAATTTAGGTCGCCGATTTTGTTTCACGATCTCACGCGCTACAGTATTTCAAAAAACATCGACTCCAAGTTATGCAAATTTCAACTTGCTCCGATTAAAATTTTTTATTAAGATATTTTATGTGAAATATCAGATTGTGTCCCTCAAGTTTGATGCATCTTCAATGAAACACGCTGTATATACTATACGCTTGCAGCTTGTTTTATCAAACGTGAATGTGACTTCTTTGTTAAATGTCAAAAAAGTAAAAACTGTAATGCCTGATTGCACCGCATTTTTAATCATTAATTAAATTTAACGCGTGTTTAGAATATGACAATCGTGAATACATAACAGCATATGTCAATCATAATCTAATTGATAGTTAAACTTTAATTTAAGTATCAGTTAGAATGTGCCTGACATTATGCTGGATATACGTTAATTATCATATTCTAAACTCGACTTCAATTTAATCTCTGCTTAAAAAAGCGGTGCTAATGGCTATAAGTAACTTGATTTTTAATTTCAAATCCGATATCATCGTGTTAGACGTTATGTTGCCAACCTGAATACAGTTAACTTCCTTAGCGCAAACAATTTGAATTTTTTTGAACTTTTGAGACAATTTAAAATTGGTCGAACCAAAAAAAAACTCGTGAAACAGCCTTGCGACTTTTGCTCATTTCGTCATATACTTTCTTAACTCAGATCTATACATTGGTATAAAATAAATAAATTTCACAAACAAAAGAAATTAAAACTTTAAATTTCGCCTTTGTAAATGTCAAATTTGGATGTACGCTATTATAAAATGCAACTTGATGAACTTTTCAATTGAATACTTTATAGATTCGTTCGGGAACAACATTAATTCGAAATATAATACTAATTGACCGAAAAAATAAGACTAAATATCGTAAAAAATTGAAAATTGAAAGTTAAGAACCACGAATGGGATAACTTATTTTGTAAGTAAAGAAAACACCACCCTTCCGCAAAGGGCTAGAATGTACAAATGCATTTATGTACGTTTGTATATCGCTTTTTAACGGTTACACTGTCTATGTTCTCCCTTTCAAACAATTACGATTTTTTTGTAATTGCATTTATTTATAATATTCTATTTGCAAATATTTATATTAATTTGTTTCTTCTTTTAATACTTTTAATGTATTGTTCATAATGCGCGTTTTATTCCATTACCTTCCTCAAGAATTAAGTCTTGACTTGATTGATTTATTTTCAGTTTTTGTAACTTTCCGACTTTAGTGGCCTATTTAAAAATAGTAAGGAAGGAAATATACGGTGATCGTAAAAGAAAACATTAGAACATGCCTTATGAATTTGCGCAACTTTTGAATTATAATAGAGGATTGACTCAGGATATTCATTCGGCCATTTTGAAAGCTGACGTTTAAATCAAGTCATTTCTCACCTGTTAACCTATTTTCTTTTATGTTTACTCCATTGAGCTTTATTATTATCAACAACAAAGTTTCTTAATCACATGAGCCCTAAAGCAGGCAAATAATTAACTCAAAACTCTTCTTGCTTCGCCTCATTGTTTGTATTTTGGATCTAAAACACTGGAAGAAATTCAAGAGTTTTTGGCATTTCGACTTCGATTCATTTCATAATATGGAATCTGTTTGTTCACTGACATCCCTGGATGTTTACGATTGGGTCTCCGACTTAAAACAAATCAACCTGAATGAGGTGCACAAGAATCGGCGTTGTGAACTACTTTTGATTGCTGAAAAATCCTTCACCGCTTCAGCCCGCATGAAAGTGATCCAACGACGTTGCCTCGAAAACCACCCACGTGATGTTTACATTATAACGTTAAGTGACGTGTATGGTTTCTTGGAAAACCGTGAAATCTCGAAAATTTACAGCGATGAAGTACTCGAGCGAATTGCAAAAGCCGCTTGTCGCGAAGCCGTTGCATATTTGATAACAAGCGAGCCCGTACCCACCGACTTATTAGTCATGTTACTAAAACTGGAAATCATCTACACCATAAAGAAAGACATCCACGACGCTCAAAGAGACGTGGTGTTTGACCAGACGAGCAGGCTTTTTCAGAATCCAATTATTACAGGCATTAAAGGGAAGACTCCTAAGAAAGGGGCTAAGTCGAAGACCAAAAAGGAGGGGAAAGGAAAGAAACCAACAGTTGAAGAAGATTTTTGCTTACCGTATTTAATCCCGAAACCTGAAGAAAGCGCTTTCCCCCCTGATAGCGTAACCATATCAGACAAAGTCCTTTACATTGTATTAATGGGGTTTTACATGGCCGACATCTTTGAGCATTTAATTTTCAATGAGATGATTCTGAGCTGCGTCGTGGAAATCAGTGAAAGGTCGGGGTCTCATCCATCTAGCTCAAGTGAATCAGAAGTACGCCACGTGTTATCCCACAAGCACTACAATAGCCGACAGTTTAAAAACAAAAACGATACCTTATATACATTCTGGTATAGTCTGTATGATGAATTCTTTCAAAGCAAAAGGATGTGCAATTCTTTCATCGTCACGTACACCCCAATGATCATAATCAAAGGCAGAAGTACTAGTGCTGAAACGAATAGTCAGCAAATGTTTGAGCACTTCTCCGAAGCAATCCACAAAATCGACGAATACAGGATGTGGCACAGAAATTACTTAGAGAAATTGAAGGTGCTTAGCTTGGGGGAAACCCCCCAGATAATTCCAGTTTATTGCATGGATATGTATAATGATTCACTTAATGAATTTCCTGTTGAATGTGTCAATGTTGCAGTTGTGCTGGAAAGCCTTTTAAATGAAGTTTGTCATCGAGGTGGGGATAACTTAGGCCAACGCAAATCTACCCAAATTTTTGAAAATAAATTCAAAAAACGCAGTGACTTTCGAGGCCAGTTAAAAAAATTGTTTGTTTACTTAAAATCAAAAAACGTGAAAATTCCAAACAGGGATTTCGAACTACTACCATCTATCAAGTACACTTTGAAGGACAAAAGTCCCATCATTCACGAGAAGAACCTTTTAGAGAGAAACTTACACTGTTACACAAATTTACACAAGGCACTCCTCAGTGTAAACGAAAAGTACCTGAAGATGAACGCGTGTGTGAAGCTGTGGGAAAAATATCTCTCCCCAAACGTCGTATCTGACGATTTGGCAAACTTTAACAAACAACTCAAGGAACTAAGTTCAGATACGGAGTTGAACCCCAACGAATTGTTCTCTTGCATCACCGTGTTTTTATTTGGGAAAATCAACTGCGCCTCTAGACTTGTTGGTAATAAACCGGCAGAATTAACCCGTGAAATAATCGAAATGGAAAAATACTTCCCAAACAGGAACAACGATTTGCAAACGTTGTTGAACCCCGAAGCCGAAATCACCGACTACAAAGATGAAACTGAAGAAGATGACGTCAACGTATACGAACAACTGCTTTTGCACAAATTCACCTGGATAGAAGACCTCCCCTCCATCGTATTCCTGCAGGAATTAAACAAAGCCCTAAACGAGTTCGAATGCGTCGACCATATATACGTGCCCGTCTTCGACTCCGTCCATCTCCACTTCCACCACAACGCAGACAAATTCGGAATCACCTTGAACAAGTGGAGTGCAAGGATTAGATCGCGGGTTGATTTAAAGACCTTCCTCACTTTTGCGTTGCATGAGGACAGCGAGTTTGTGATAGGAGAACAGAAGAGGATGGAGGAGTTGAATAAATTACATCAGAATATAGTTCTGAAAGAAATACAACGGATTAATCAGATTGAAATCGATGGGGAAGAAGACTTTATATTGAAAGGTTCGATTAAGGATCAATTTCGGCAGGCAAGTTTGCAGGTTGACGAAAAAGAAGTCAACGGGAAAAAGAAGAAGAAAGGTGAAAAAGGTGGGTTCATTGATCTAATAATGAAGTAGTTACTTAGCCAAGCGCCTTTTACACCAGGTTGTCGTTAATTAAAGTTTATTTTTTAAATTGCTCAATCTCGATCTTTTATGGAAGCCCTCCACAGTGTGAAATTCTTCTTTCTTTGATCTGATTACTTTAAGAAGCGCAAATCATTTGATAATTTTTTGTTGTCGTCATCATAATTTACTTTAATTTTCATCACCTCCTCATCAAACCTTACAGGGGAAAAACCTAAGAAAGATGCCAAGAAAACTAAATCTACAGATTCGAAACCCAAAAAATCAGCTAAGGTAGCGGCCATAGATGTTCGTTCAATTGTGGAAAGCGCTTTTCCGATACAAGTGGATAAGCAAGACGTAGAAAACCTCATGAATCTTAAATTTCCTCCAAAATATTTAAACGCGTACGACTTTGAAGAACGTATTGCAATGAATGGGTCCACCACAACATTTTACAGTTTGGACCCTATGAAAGTAATCGTGAACAGACACATGCTGACGGGGAAATCGCCGAGAATTTCTGTAAACCTAACCATGAATAATCACTCCATGATGATGCACGCGTACGTGCATAGAGGATTCGAATTTCACTACAATCTTAAAAATGATATCACCATAGCATTTGGGAAAGAACCTAGCTTAAGCAACAGCAAAAAAGAAGTGAAGAAGTTGCAGAATTTGTATTTACTGAACGAAAAACGCATTCGTTCTATCAAGTGCATCAATCAGAATTTATTGCTGAAGCGAAAGTTGCTAGTTAAAGCTCAGTACCTAAAGCAAATTATCGACATGATGCAGAAAGCTGGGAAAAACGAAAATCAACAAACACCTCAGGCTACTAGCTTCATTAAATCTCTACCCTCTAAAGAGTCAACTGTTAAAAGCGAGTCAGTTGATTTTAAAATCAGCAGAAAACAATTCTTAGAAGAGCTCAAACAACTGAAAGCCACCACATCAGTTTTCAACCCCCGTTTTAAAATATGTTCCAGTCGTTTACATAAGTACTCCCAAATAAAACGGGTTATTTCACCCATGGCATTGCAATTGCAACAAATACGTAAATTCTTAAAATGTAGAGACGACTGCGAAAACTTCAAGCTCGTGCAAGTCACGAAGTGCTTCCCAATTCCGGGAAGACCAGACCTATTAAAGAACCATCCTGATTTTGATCTAAGGATCACCTTAGGAAACGGTCTTCACATCCGTAATGTCCCAGGAATCGCTCCCAAGCTCTACTACATCAATCAGTTCTTCATAAAAAAGAGGCCCCAACATGTAACCATCGCAACCGAAGAAAGCAGGACGTTCTTGCGGTGCGGTTTCATCGCAGTCAAGCACTTAGATGGTACTCTCACGTTGTACGCAGGTAATGGGCGCATAATAAAGTTCGATGTTCCCTTTGTAAAGCGCAGAAAAAAGAAATTCGAATTTAACAACGTATTCCAGAGGAAGGCCAATCAAAATAAGAGCTCTTGGAAGTTTTTCAAAGGCTTAAGACGTCAGTTAAAGCGACTGGATAGGCAGGCGAAAAATGGGCGCGATTCACAATTTACAACCAGCCGAGACAAGTACGATTGCATCTCCAAGAAGATTCGGTACAATTCAGAGCTTTCATTATTAACGTTGACTGACGATGGGGAAATGAGCTTCGTTCTCATCATGACCGACGGAAAAAGGATTAAATTCAAAAAGGGGAAAATAATAGCGAACAATTGCTACTACGTTTCCAAGGAAGAAAAAATTCGCGAGCAGAAATCTATATTTCAGAGGGAAGATGGGACTGAAATCGTCTTGACTCAAGAAGGGTACACACAGACCACCTACGTGGATGGGACCAGAATCACCACCTGGTTTGAAGTGAGTTCCAAAACGATTAAGATTGACCTCACTCATTATTTTGGGACGGAAGTCGAAGATATGGGGGTGTGGGTTATCATCGATTTGTTTTACCAGTTCGAACACCCTAATTATGCAACAGTAACGTGCAGTAGTACCAATAAAATTATGAAGCTGCAAATGCCAGGCGAAGTTGTTTTGGAACACAACGAGAATAACGAATATCTCTTGAAGATGGATGAATCTACAGTTGCCAAAATTTCGGTCGACAAAGTGCAAGTTGAATCACTCCCCTGTGTGAGATGCGAAAGGCAATACTGGTGTTTGTTTAACATAACTCAATTATATCAACTTCAGGAAAATATTTCAGGTAATAGTTGCATTATTTACGCAAACACAACACCAGAAGTTCTTCAACATAAAATTATTTCTTCCTATATTTTTACTAGATGTATTGATTTCGTTCGTCTATTTTCAAATTACACACTTCCTATGTTAAAATATATTTACCAAGTCACATTTACTTTTTTACCATAGGAGAAGAAACTTTGTTGATGGCCTCAGACACATACAACAAGACTTTTATAGTAAACTATGACGGAACTTGCAGCAGAAACGACAATTACGACCAAAGCGAAACAAACTGCGGTCATATCTCACACAGAAAACACATTCCGCAGGCCTTCTTTGTCATGAAACGAGAATGTGGTGGTCAGATAATATGGACAGACGACATGTACAAAGAACGACTCATTGAGTCTCAGCTAGCCCCAAACCAGTCCGTTCTTTTTTACACAAACCAAGAGAACTCAGTGGTTGAAACCGCAGAATTCCGAGTGTACGAAAAAGAACGATACTCTAACAGGTTTACCATGCCCTACTTACCAACGATCATTCCTTACTATAAAGAGCCACCCTTCGATTTTAATTCTGCAACTTTCGCCACCCAGAGATTGCTAAACAGTATTCCAGATTTCAGCGTGTCTGCTCCTTTTTACATGAATCTGACAAATCAGTTGCTGGTTAATGATATAACATCAACAATCGAGAACAGCCATCTCCATTTGCTCAATATGTATCTGGCAACGCAGTCCGATTTGATATCTCTGGTTAAAGAGGAAAGCAAGTCTCTACAAAAGCAAAATTCCCGAGCCATTTTTGCGGAAAAAATTGCCCGATGGAAAAAGCGCTGTGAACTGGGACGTCAGGCCATCGAGGATTTCCACACGAAACCAAAGAAGCTTTACGACTTCGACTTCATCTATGAACCGAGCGATAGTTTCTCCATCAGCGAAAGCTCCCTATCTAATCAATCCAAAGAACAATTACTTGAGTCCGAAGAAAAATTACATGATACCAAAAGACAATTACTCGAGGCCGAAGAACAAATACATAAGGTCGAAGAACACAGTTTTAGGTCGATGGGGACGAATACACTTATACCATTTTGTTTTGAAACTGAGGCAAAAGTACAACGAAAGCAAGAACAAGAAGATACGTCTTCTTCTTCTTCTGAGGTAAACGAAAGAGAAAATGCACAGCATATTTCCGAAAGCCTCAAAAACAAATTGCTGGATTGTATTTCTGATATTCTTCAAAATAACTATGACATCACAGTGGACGAAGAGAGTGAATCGACTTTCACAGAAGAAACATTGGAAGAGCAATTCGACATTTTGAAGTCTGACCTCGATGAAGGTACCCCGTCGATTTTTAAATTCGTTTTTTTTCAAATCCAAATCGTTTTCAGGGAATGAAAGTGATGCATCTTCGGTTCCCGAATTTCTCAAAGGCGAAATTTATCGGAGTGTTTTTAAACTATTTATAACCCCCACTGTAAAAAAGCAACTCCCTTGCTGCCGCAAAGAATTCCGGAAGAAGTCAACTTTTCCTTCCCCTGTTTATAGCAACATCGACTCGATCTTCACACAGGCAGACTCCTGGATTGCCCCCAAACCAGATGAGGTCATTCCTTTAGACAAAACGCTAAGTCTGAAAGTCCTCAGTTCAAAAGTAATGCACCATCCAAGTTATAGTGATGCTGAGTTGATATTGAAAGTAAAATCTTCTGAAATGCACAAGTTTAGACAATCTAAAGAAGACGTGGATTGGAGGGAAGACAAATTGGTCAAAATAGCTGTGGATGATCTCTCGGACAAGAAACATCATTGCCGTGATTGTTTGGGCGTTCCTTTCATCACGCAAGCCGAATCACTTTATAAGAAGGAAAACTTTCTTGATTAATAATACAAGAATTAACGGAACGTATATTTATTTAACAAAAATTTATACAAATAAATAAATTACACATCACTGTCCGAGTCACTGTTTGGGGCGAGCACGTCATTTACACTCACTGCCGAGGGACGAAAAGTAGTTTCAAAACACCTAGCAAAAATAACGTTAATATTTTTTCCGTGTTGAGACGGCTCTGGTCGATCGTCAAAGTCTAAAGTTTTTCGTTTACTTACACCGTTAACGCTGCACTTACTGGTAACACCAACACTCGTAAGTTCGTTGTTTTTTTGTCGTTTACCACCAAGCTGGTGTTCGTCCGTCTCAAAATCGTCGTCCCAGTTAAAGCTGTTCAAGGCGTCGTGGTCTTGTCTCGATAAATTCAAACACTCCGTCCTTTTCGGAGTTGCAACTTTGGTTAGAGATGGGGCGTGGGTTGTTGAAGATTGAGTTGCATTTTCGGGGTTTATCGTTGCTAAGACGAAGTCGACTTCGAAGGTCGAACTTTTGATTAGGAGGATTGCAGGTCTGAAAAGTTTTTATAAATTACTTATATCCAGAGGTCTTTCAAATTTAATTTACGTTGGCTCACCCTGCATGGGTTTTGGCAATTTACACTGTAACTTCTAGTATTATACAATGATCCGTATTCTGTTCTGAGTTTAACTAAAGTCGTGATTCAAATAAACAAGAAACGGTGTAGCTTTACGTCGATTAAATGTATAAGAAAGTGACGGACGAGCATTGCCATGGGAATTAAACACGTTATTAAATTAATCATAGGATGAGAATATGGGCCATAAATAAATATTTCTGGGATATTATTGTTGCAAACGAATGAGTGACAACCAACATTTCTCTGCCTGAATGGTTGGTGTTGATCATAGGAGTCTAGTTCTTGCAAAGAACATGTCTACACAGTATGATTCAAAAGGGTCTCACCACCACTTAGGTGATAATAGAAAACTCCTAGATATTAATGTTTAAAGTTATACAAATAAGTAATGCTGTATCTTGTAGATGCACTTATTACTTTGAAACCACAGATCATAGGTAGCCTTATTTTTGTTGACAACTGAATATGCACTGAATTGTTTGGAAATCAAATTTAACACAATAATAATTGCCACTTCTTAATATCTTAATTTATTCAACTATGCTTAAGTTTCTTAAATATGTTAATTAATTATGTTTAATAACAAGGAAAATTTTACATGTGTTTGTCTATTTCTATGTCTATGTAAAGAAAGCTGGTAAAAAAATTTTCTTTACATTTTTAAGAATAAATGGTTCTAAACATCACACAAGTGATGGTGCAGACCTATTGAATCATGCTGTATTTACTAATTTTTTCTCAATTATTTTCTGACACCTGTCAATTGAAAATACCATTGACCTGCTTGTCATAGGTTTGTAATATCACAACTAGATCCTAGTCATATGTTGTGCCATTATACAATGTTAGTAATTTTAGTACAATTTGATTTGAAATTTTGGTATTATTACAATTCTTTCGATCCCAACCCTGAATCACACTGTGTTTGAGCTGCCAACATAAATCGAACATAACTGAAACAATAAAGAACCAACTTACTTCCCTCCAGTTTCAACATTGAGCACCAAATTCAAATTAAAAGCCTCAGCAAATTGCACTGCAGCTCGAAAAGGCTTAAAAGACAGCGTAATACTCGCTTCCTCATCTATCCTATAAGTATTAAATTCATTCGAATTTAAAATTACTTGCGACCTAATACATCTGATCGCGGTTGCAGCTAGAAATAATAACCGAGAATATTAAAATTTTCTCTAAACAAGTATCGTGTACAACCATTACCTGCGTCATAGTTCCTTGCTGTCAGTTTATTCCTTGTAAGTTCAAGACTTAAGTCATCATCACTTAACTGAAAGTTTCCTAGAATTTGTGCGAAGAAATGCCCCCCAGAACAAATCATGTTCGTCGGGTTTTGTTTGCTATAGGAAACGACCGCGAATTCGGTGTCTATTAAACGAAGCGAATGCACAATCATTATTTCTTGCTTGTATTTTAACTTGAAGACTATTTTGTTTGCGTCACCCTCCAATTCTATCTTGCAGAATTCAATCTTAAAAGGAAATAACAATATTGTTGGTGGACACAAAACGCAAGTGAGTACCTTTTTTTCTTTGTCTCTGGGGCCTTTAAACTTGAATATACCCAACATTGCTTTCATATGTATTTTACACGTGACTGTTTGGGAATCTTCTGTGTTGGCTTCAACATCCTCAACATTGTACGATGTAAAGAACATGTTGTTGAAGTTAAATGTTGTGTAGACGGTTTTATTTAAGTTGATGGCGGCTAATTGAAGGCAATCCTTTTTGGCTTCTAGGTACAACTCGTCTCCTATTTTTGCTAAAGTGTGCACTGCCTTACTGATTACTAAAATAATATTGTTTACGAAGTTGATACGACATAACCTCAATTTACTTTTCATGTTGCCTCCGGGTATTATGCAGTTCATTTTTAGGCTTACTTCTAAGAATTAACTTAATTATTGTGCGTAATACTCTGGTTAACAATAAAAAGAAGTGTAATTGAAATATTTTTGACAAATTTCAAACGGCCATTTTGGTTCCAAGGTGACCAACATATGTAAACGTAAACAAGAAATTTCTACACATCAATCATAATTTCTTAAATATCCAATACTATCATATTTAGTTGTTAAAACTCATTTAATAATTCAAGATTACTATTTTAATTCAAAATTTGCCTTGCCTGACCTAAATTAAACAAAATGAAATTTATTTTTCGGATTATTGGTGACACTGCGTGTCAGATGGATACTTGATGGTATGAATTGAGGTTAAGTTTTCTGTGAGACCTAAAATTTCTTTGTAAACCGCGATTTATATTCAACATTAAAATGGTGAGTTCACGAAGTATTGCTTTACTGATTAAATCGGTCTGATCTTTTTAGCTCGTCTTAGTATTAGGTGATTTACACATCCCCCACAGGTGCAGCAGCCTCCCTGCAAAATTTAAAAAGCTCCTGGTCCCTGGTCGAATTCAACACATTTTATGCACTGGGAATCTCTGCACGAAAGAATCTTATGATTACTTGAAATCCTTGGCGAGTGACGTACACGTAGTACGCGGTGATTTCGATGATGTACGTATTTATAACGGTCTTTGCAAAGAGTGAGTAAAATAATTGCAGAACTTGAATTACCCTGAACAAAAAGTGGTCACTGTGGGTCAATTCAGGATAGGCTTATCACATGGTCACCAGGTCGTCCCGTGGGGAGACCCGGAGTCCTTGGCTTTGATTCAAAGACAGCTGGATGTAGATATACTTATATCGGGGCACACTCATAAATTCGAGGCTTACGAACATGAAAATAAGTTTTATATAAACCCCGGCTCGGCTACTGGATCATATAATGCATTAGACACGTAAGCGCGCTTTTATTGTAATTATTTAAGTAAGTGATTAGTGAAACTGATTGATCAATTGCAGGACAATTATTCCCTCTTTCGTTCTAATGGACATCCAAAATACAACTGTTGTGACGTACGTTTATCAGTTAGTCGGGGATGAAGTTAAGGTGGAAAGAATTGAGTATAAGAAGAATTAATTAAGCACATAAATTCCGTATTATTTAAGTAATTAATTGATTAATCAAGCTTGTTTATACGACTTATATATTTTCTTTTTGTTATTTTTGCAATATTAATGGTTTTTATATTGTCATCAATTATCATTATTTTATATCTACATATTTATTACTGATTATATGAACTCTGTTTCGTATGTTTGATTTAATGTGGTGAGAAGAGTTAAATGAAATTACTGTGTGTGTGTTGTTTGAGTCTCTTCAGATGAATATATTATTGTGTACATAAGTTCCCCACATAAAACGTCTTTTTCATTCCAAATACTTTAAAAAGAAAGCAGGAAAATGAATTTGCCTCGGCCTTGACCATGGGCACTCATAAATAGATGATAAGGTTGAGTTTTATTACAAACGTGTGTTTTGAGAAGTGACTGCGAGTTATAAAAAAACATTGGAGTATCATATTTTAATTAACAATTTCTTTGTGATCTTTTCACAGACAGTTAAAAGTTGCATAACACCAAAGTTTCGCTGTGTTGATATAGCTCCATCAGGAGAAAAAGATAAGTAGAAAGTTGTTAAGGGAAATATTTTCTTCAAATTTTTTTCTTTACATTTCTTTTAATGAATATAATTTAAAATTGACATATCTATATACACATTAATTAAAATCATATTTTAGTAATTATAATTATAAATAGTTTTATTTTCTTTTACTTCATTTTGCCAAATATTCTGTACCTTATTAATAAATCAATAAACAATTAAAATGTAATACGCGATTTTTATAAAAGAATTCATTAAAAATGTTGCTTAATAGTTAACCATATTATTTATGTCTGAATGACTTGTTCAGTGTGTTTGAGTTTAATTTGATTGTGGGGGAGGCCCTCGCCTCATCGGGAGCTGCAATAAAAAGGTCGCATACGGTCGTCGAGCGTGCCTGTTCTATAAAGGTATGGTCCCATGACCTTTGCTTGCTTGGCAAGTCATGGTGAGTGACTTGGAGCCACCACAAGTCACAGGTCGTGGGACCAGGGTTACTCATCTGTCTAAATTTAAAATAATAATTATGTCTGTAGTGTTTAATAGTAACAATATTATTTATATTAACAACAAAATGAGGCGAGCTTTTGGGAACAAAAGAGCTTGTCGCCTTAACAAGCCCAATAACTAGCCGCAGGCCGCCTGTCCGTAATTTAAGGCCACGCGCACACAAGCGATTTTCTATCCCACTATTTATTATCAATTATAGAATTAAAAAATCGTTAAACTTTGTGGTTAAACGAATGCACACGCATGCTATGTCACAAAGACCACCTAACACGTGTCCGCATTTATATTACGAACTTTGAGTATAATAGCATTAATATATAAGTATAATGGCATTAATATTGACCGCACATCTCATATTATTACATGAGATTAAAACAAGATTCAAATACCCTGTAACCCGTGCAGATGAATCTAAAAGGCACTAAGTAATAGTGTGACAGAAAATTGCTCGTGGGCGTCTAGCCTAATTTATAATGACAATGGGTTATCCATGATATTAGTGACTAATAATAAAATTTTGAACAAGATTTGCCAGAAGGTCACTATAGAAAAAACGTTGTAGAACATTCTATTATATTTAGCTCATCAGTAGAGAAAACGTTGAAAGGATGACATGTTTCGGTTTAAAAACCATTATCAAATCTAAAATTACAAGAATTGACGCTTAAAACGAGTTAATTAATATAAAATTTTCGTGAAAACAAACCTTAGAGAATAATGCACATTAAAATGGCCACGTGCTAATATGCATTGTTCTTTAAGGTTTGTTTTCACGAAAATTTTATATTAATTAACTCGTTTTAAGCGTCAATTCTTGTAATTTCAGGTTTGATAATGGTTTTTAAACCGAAACATGTCACCCTTTCAACGTTTTTTGTACTGATATACAGATGTTCTACAACGTTTTTTCTATAGTGACTTTCTGGCAAATCTTGTTCAAAATTTTAATTTATAATGGTTTGAAACTGATGTTACAATTAACGAAACAAGTCACTAGTAAAAGATTTATAAATCATTGTAGTTTAAAAATTTATGCGCGATTTCTTTCAAAATGTTCTGAGTTTTCTTTTGGAAGGAAAGCTGTCAGAAGGAGCCCCAAATAGCCCTTCCGTTTGCATGTTGATTTTATCCGTAAAATACTTCTTCAATACCAATTCAATTTATTTTTATATATGTATTATTATACAGGGAGCATCATTGGTACGTGTTTCTTCAATTATAGTTTCTTAACTAGATTATAAAGAAAAATATCTTGTAGAAAAGTTATTGTTTATGATATATTCTTAGTAAACTATTTTGATATTTACAGCATGTTCTATAAGTGACCTAGGTCGGATAATAGGAAGTTTTTTTAAATGTTATTAAATATAAAATGAAGTTTTCTTGCTAGATGAAAATTATGAAAATTAACTAAAATTGTGTAACTGGCAATGTAGATGATGAGGCCCAATAAGGCCGAAATACATGTATAAGCTCTTTTCTATATTGCCAGATGCACAATTTTAGTTAATTTTCGTTATTAAATATGTACAAATAAAACTAGTATGTAACACATTGTTAGGTAAATTTTAATTATTTATTATAAAACAAGAAAATAACAAACTTAATATTTATGGAAAAAACGATGTAATCTTTAATTGCTTCCATTTGTTGCTCATTCTGTTCTTTGCAGCGATGTCTCTCCAGCGTTTGATTAATAAAATATCAGTCCGAGTTACATTTGCTTGTTGTTCGATGTACGCTAATGATGTTTCTAAAACTTTTAATCCATCCACGTGTGAAATATTAGAAGACACATCATTAGGCGAGTTTTCTTTGTTACTATGTTCTTCATTAGGTTGTTTACTAACAATTTGAATTAAGTTTTCGTCTGTCACTTTTTCTTCCACATCACTAACCAGCCAATTCTGTATGTCCTTTACGGTAACTTCTTCATATCCTTGAATTTGTTTCATAATTTCGAGAAGTTTGCCATCACTATCTTCATTGACCTCCTCAGGTATAACATCTTTTTCATTGCACATCATTTTAGACCAAGATTTTTGCAATGTGGATCTTTTAATTTTATCCCATGCTGTAGCTGCCCAGTACACAACATCCTTCAGGTTGATTTTTTAAGACTTGTGATTAAACCATTCCCATTATCCACTTAGTCTAAAATGTATTCCAGTAACAGCTTGCTGTAATTTCTTTTAAAATTTTTTAATACACCCTGATCGATAGGTTGTAGCAGGGATGTGACATTGGGTGGGAGAAACATCATGTTTATATCAAAGGACTGCTGGTTAGGATGTGAAGGTGCATTGTCTACTATTAACAGGGCTTTTCTTGGAAGTCCAGCTTCTGTTAGGTTTTTTGCAACTCTCGGCACAAATTCGTCTATAAACCAATTTCTGAAGAGCGCTGCATTCTTCTGATTCTTATAATAGTGGGGTAAAGAATTTTTGTGGATATATTTAAATGTTCCTGGTTTAGCCGATTTGCCTATATGCATTAATGGTAGTTTGTGACTTCTAGAAGAATTACTGCAGGCTAGTATGGTCACCTACTCCTTGTTGCGCTTGTAAGTACCCTGGAGCGGCAGATTCTGTTTTGGACGCCAGTATTTTTGTGGGTAACATTTTAAAACATTTTAAAATTTAGCTCTGTTCCATTTGCGTTGTAAACTTGACAAGGTGTATAATCATTTTCTTCCATAATCATTTTAAAACGCTTTTTTCGATTTTTTTCCAGTCTTTAACAGTACTTGAGCCGACGCCGTAATCATTAGCATTTTTTTTTACCGATTGTCCCCTATCCAACTGCTTCATATTTTTGTAGCATTGAAACTATTACGCGTTTGCGTTTTCTTTTTGCAGGCGATAGAGCCATGTTACATAATACTTAAAAATGTACTGAATAGCTACACAACTGTGTTCTCTATTATTTTGTCTGTTATTCAAGTTAAAACACGATTTTTCTCCCAGAAATTAATGTCTGAGTCGGATAACGCGGCGTATTTTTTAAAAAGCCGGTTGAGACAAACTGATTTGTAAGGTCGGTTAAAACAGTGGACGGAAACCAAGAGTTGGATAATCGGGAGTAATGTATTTGTTTAGATTTAATAGATACATAAGTATAACTATTAGCGAAATCATAAGAGAAGAGCCCTGTACCTTAATTATACATACTTGTCTAGCGTTGAATCATCAGACAAAAAAACGTCATCCATCATTGATGACGCAAGAAAAAATACTATAAGAATCATCTATTCTATTCCATTTAACAGAGAGAAAGTTACATATTGTTGACCAGTGTCATGACTAAAATCTTTTTCATCCAATTGAATTGTAAATTGCTAAAATTGCTTAATAAATTACTTTTAAGAAATCTATCAAAATTTACAATAAAAATTTGCACATTCCATTTAGAAATGTATAACTCACTGTATGTGAAAATAATTACTAATATGGAACTCATTATACATGATAACTTTTTGTATCGTACAAAATATTTTTCATCATAATTAATAGTTAAAGAGCTCTTGAAGAAACACATCCTGTATATACTATGGGTAGGCCACTAACAAAATAGATAACTAATTGTGTTCCATCTAGAACTTCACGGAAAATTCTCGAATGTTCGTTGTTGGCTCACGAATTTTTAGACCAAGAAATGTTATTCTAGAAGCAAACCTTATTGCCAAATTTAAGTGTTTATCATTAATTAATCATTACATTGAAGGCTTTTCTACACTTACGTATATCCTTCAGCCAGTATGGCTGAACATTTGTTTCTTAAACTTTTTCTAACTTAATAATTTACATAATTTATGAATATTATCTATACATTACATATGTAAATGATATTCAATAGTAAAAACTGTTCTTTAAAGCATAAACCATTGTATCAGTTACATATTGTACTTAAACCCTCTAAGTAAATTAAAGTAGATTCTTGTTTGGTGAAATTGTATAATAAATTATTATTTAAACGGACACTAAAATTGGCACTAACGCTCTACGTTTCACTATCGCTTCACTCCTGACGAAGCTATCAAACGAGAGTGATTGGCACTAACGCTGTACGTTTCACTGTAGCTGTAGCTTCACTCCTGACGAAGCTATCAAACGATAGTGAAACATAGAGCGTCAGTGCTAATTTTAGTGTCCTTTAAAATAATTTATTATTAATCTCTAAGGTTAAGCCAGACAAGTTATCAAATGAATCTTTAAGTATACCGGGTGTCCACTTAAAAATGAGACAGGACTTTAACATGAGAAAACAGAAATAATTTTATATTATCTGCTTGAGTAGATTTATATGAATTTGTAGGTCGTAGTTGGAAAGATGTTAATTTTTAAAGCATTTTGTTATACTTATGATATTTTAAGCATTAGATACTTAAGGAAAACTTAACTGAACTTATTTACTTAATCTTAATAAACCTTAGTGAAGTAATCGCCACACGCAAAGTTGAAAATGAAGCAAAAAAAAATATCAATGCTATATCTTTTAATCAAAAATGTTATGTGTAGAAGTAAAGAAAAATAAGTGTAAGCTCTCGTGTGACGCACTTACTTTTAGGACACAAACTGGCACTACTGTATTTTACAAATCGCAAAATTCCAGTTGCAAAAATAAAAAGATTCTACAATTCACAGAGTTAAATATTTTCTTCTAAATTTTCCGTTGTTAATTTAAATAAGACAAAATAATGCGTAGATAAACCATTTATTAATAAAATTGTTCCCGCATAATAAATGCAAACAAATCGTAATTGATTAATCAATCCATACATACAAAAATCAGATCGAACGAAACTTAAGCACTTAACACAAACGAAATAATAATAAATAGAAACACCAGTCTAAGGACAACTTAAAATTACAGGAAACTGAATAAGACGTAAGCAATAGGAACGACCGCAGATGACTTCACCATGCTCACGCCCAAAATGCACGAAACGATGAACCAAACGAGCGAGAGTATGCCGGCCTGCAAAATCAAATGCAACACCAACAATCTGCAATATAAAAAGGACGTTAAATTTTGTGAGGGTAGATGAAGTTGCATTATCATCTTACAGGGTGTCTTTGCCTCTAGCAGCCTCGATGTTCTTCATTTTTTCCTTGCTCAAATACACCCTCGCTCCTCTAGTTAAATCATCAAAGTAGTCCGGCCAATCCAGAGTTTCAATATCGATGAAGAAATCCTTCTGATCAGATGGTTGCAACCAGTTATTCAATTTAGTGGTTTCATCGGCGGAAAATTCCCACTCTGTGAAAATGAACGTTTCTAACCGTTCGAGTGAGGCATTCACGTTCCTATGAAGCTTCATTAAACTGCAAAACAGAGGTTTTAAAAAAATGCAATAATAATTGTATGGTACTTACATAGGTCTTCCTCCGCATAATTTAGTGATGGTGTCCAAAATCAACGCGGGAATTAAATGCAAAAATATCGCAGAAAACTTAAACCACTTCACACTGGGCAAAAATTTAAGGTGCGGATACCAAACGGCAGACTTCAAAGGGTACCTGTGAAGGTAGGCGTTGACTTTATCGTCGACTCCGGACCAACGAAATTGCTGTCTTGTGCTTGACGTGCAGTGGAAGACTTTAACTTTATCAGTCTTCGTCACACCTAATATAGATAGAGTTTGATTAAAATGAAGACTTGGTTGGTCATAATTAATGAACTCACCTGCATGGAATCCGGCCACTACGAGCTGGTTCACAACTACATCTACTGGTATATAATCGTAAACAAGATCTTTTCCTACTGGTAAACGCCGTATGACCCCCTTGGAAGCCCCCATTAGGAACCCTTGTGGGCCGTTTTTGCTGATGGTCCAACCAGGTACCGGTTCCTTCCAAGCTCCAATAACTGAATCAAATCAATCAGATTGTTGTAAAATAAAATTTTAAATTGACTTACTCATACTGGGCCGAACGATCGTGCAAGGAAAATTTTCCTCCCTCTTTTGCACCTCGTGCTCAGCCATTTGTTTTGTAAACGTGTACGAATTCGGGTGATCCCCCAGTAATTCCGGGACCATTTTCTCCAGTTCTTCCGGCGATAGTTTCGCGGCGAGTGCAATTACTTTCTCGGGGTCTTCAGAGAGGGGGTAGATAATCTAAAATTGAAAAGTTACTTTTGCGTTTTGTTGATGAAGATGATTACACATACCTCCTCAGCTTTAAGGCGCCATGAATTAACGTAGGCGCTACTGACGTGAACGAAGGCCTTCAAGTTCTTGCATTCCCTGGCCAATTGAAGACACCTTCGAGTTCCTAACAGATTAATATCGACCGTCGATTTTAGAGTCTCTGCGAAATCGAGCGTGGCCGCCGAGTGGAAAATGATGTTAACTTTTTCGATGAGCTCATCACGATCGGCTACCTTTATTCCCAAATCTGGTTCGCCAACATCCCCTGCGATTGCTTTCAGTTTATCAAACACCTAAAATCATATGTATTTGTGAATAATGTGAAAAATGGGGTGTGCTGTTTTACTTTTTCTCGCGTTTTGTCTTCGAGTAATTTTTCAAAAACACTGTTGCTCTTGATCTCCTCCAGACGCTCGTTTATCTCCTTGCCCTTTTTCGGGCGCAGGAGCAGGTAAATGTCGCCCACGTCGGGGACGCACCGGAGTAGCTTTTCGATTAGACATACTCCGACGAATCCGGTGCCGCCTGTGATGAAAATGTTTTTGCCGGCATAGAATTCCCGGACTCCTGATTCGGCGGTCATCTTAAAATTTTTGGAAAAGAAGAAAATCAGTCAAACAAAAAAAAATTAAAGTAAACCTTAAATTAAAAGCACAAATTTTAAATCAAAAATATCTTTCATTGTGATTTTCTTAAATTCAACGTTATATTAAAAAAAATATTAATTTTAAACATAAAATGGGTGCTGTTAGGCGTTTATATACATTGTCCAGATTAACGAGAATCGGCGGATGTTGAGGTGATGAACGTCCGGAACATGTGTGCGGATTAAAGAGTTTGCACTGTATTAAGAAAATTGCATCTTTAGAAATAATATCAAATTAAAGAACAGTACAAAATAATCTGAAAATAAGATAATTAATTAGTTTTCACATAAAAAAGCTCTTCTACTTAAGAGTCTGCGTCTGAAATCTTCTATCATCTCTGGATGGACAGCGATAAGGGACGAAATACAATAAGAATTCATCATGTTTTATCGTTGAAAATCGCACCATGTTTGTGCTGCCCGCGAAAATTTTAAAATTAAAAATTATACTAGTCAACTAGTTTCTCTGATAAATGTAGAGAGTAGATGATTCTTATGGTATTTTTTACTGGTTTTGAATCTGTTTACCATTTTCTCTAGCGGGCATAGATTTTTATTTGTAATACACATTTTCGTTAGAATAACTTTCCAGATGTGTTACGAATTCTATATTTTGACCATCTTCAGGACTTTCTGGAGTATCTAGCTCGTAGGACGTCTTTCTTGTTAATGATTGTTACTAATTGGATAGTTAATGCACTTACGAGACTTTTTTAATGCACACCACACGAGATTTAATCGATGAAAAACTTATATCGTCAGGATCGGAAAGGTTTAGTTATTTCTATAAACATTTGAATTTTATTCCCAAGTGTTCATTCAAAATTGGCACATAGTTCATAAACTATTCGGTTTTTATAAAATTAATAATAATTAAAATTAAAATTACATCGAAAACCTATCGAATAAAAAAAGATTCGGTGTTCTATCTCTGTTCTTTTATGAGCAGTGACAGTTGGGAAAACACACTGCGCAAGTGACTTGAGGTAACGAGTAACGTAAACATGTTTTATTTTCAACCATATATGTAATGACATTATTTCTGACGTCTTTGTCAGTTCGAAAATTGACGATTACTAACTGTCACTTTCTACCTGGGTGGAAAGTAACCACTTTCCGCCCTAGAGTGGAAAGTAAAAAACCAACATTGAATTTCCTTCTCATTTTATTGTTTGGAAAAAAGGTGCTAATTTTTATCGAACTATTTATTAAAATTAATTTACATTTGAATTATTATACGTTGAAACTGAAAAATGCAATCCTTGTTGACCTGTTGGCGAAGAAACGGTGATTTCCTGATGTGCTAATGACGTTGAAGCCAAAGATAAATTACTCGAGCTCGGTCCAGCAATTTCCATAGTCACATTATTTGGTATCATCGTCGCCGTTTTAGTTTGACTAGACACAGAAGTAGCAATATAACCCTCTGCAACCGAACTGGATTTCCATCCTCCCAATCTCTTCATCTCCTCCGTTATTAACAAGTACAGTCGCAGCCGTCCTTCTAAAGCAGTGTCCAGTAAAAGTGTTAGGATCAGAAATCTTTAAAAAAGTTGCAATTTTTTTAGGGAACTGGCTGATGCTAGTATGACCAAAAGGTTGATTCGTCATTTTTCCTGATCTAATTTGCATATAGAATTTGTCACTTTTTCGAAGGTCGGTGTACTCTTCAATTGTTTCAATCCGTTTTTCATTGCTAATCATAAATGTCCTTGCCTGGTAAGTTTTTGTATTGGCTAATTTTCTTCTTTAAAAAATTAACATCTGACGTTTTCATTTTGTAAAGTTCGTCAAACCTACAGGCTCCTGACACGCCAATGATCAGAGCAACCTAAAGACATGTGAAGAAAATTTAGAATTAGATTTTTAAAATATTATAGATTACCTTTTGCGCAATCAAATCCTTAGATTCATCTCTTAAAAATTTTTCAATATTCTCCGCTGTAAAAGCACTTGACTTTTATGCCTTGTATCCAACGTTCTGCCTTTTTAAAAACGCTGAGTTTTCCAAATTTCGATATATCAATTCTTTCTTTTTTAAGAGTCAGCGTTGTTCGCAACATCGAATATATTGAGGCTTTCTTAATTTTAGCCATTTCGCTAAAATAAGCAAGTAAAACCGTTTCCGATCCTACATTTTGAACCCCTTTTATGCTCCACCAGCCTTTGAAAACATTGTAAGCCGTTTCGTACCTTGTTTTACTTTTTTTGGGACAACAAACTTCTGCTCTTTCTACGGCCTCCCGTAACTCAGGTGGAGTGCACGTAAACGTGAATTTCACAATCATTATCCAACATTTTTCCTGGATTTTCACAATTCGCGAAAAACGACGCCACTTTTTGCTTACAAATAAATTATTTGTCTAGTTTCCCGGTTTTCTTTTCTGGTAATAATAGGATCTTATTTATTATTATTAGGTTGAATAATAATGGTTGAAAATAAAATAGTATACAAACCTCGATATGTAATATAGTATTATTTCACGAGCGAATTGTAAACCATACTAAGATAAGACAGTAATTAAAGAAAATGCAACGAAATGTCTAAGGGTGATTTTACACGACGCAACTTAAATGGCATGCAACTTTGAGTTGCGCCACGAAAGTGGCGCTCGTGTTTACACGTAACATAAAAGATGCAATTTTCTGAGTTGCGCAACTCAAGAAATAGCACAGTAATGGAATGCAACTTTATATTTTCGGTCGTGAACAACTCTATGCAACTGAGTCATTTTCTTGAGTTGCACTGCAGTTTACACAGCGCAACTAAGTTGCATAAGCAATTTTCTGAGTTGCACGACACTTAAGTTGCGTCGTGTAAAAACACCTTAACATTTTATTAAAAAAAAAAACAATATTTTCAATTAAGTATTCACTGTTCATAAGGAGCAGGCATACAATCGATGGATTTTCGATGAAGTTTTGCAGTAACTACAAAGGTGATACCTTTGTGTTTTTTTCCGAGATATGAGCGAAAACTAACGAAAAGAAGTTGCATTTTCGTTAATTTTTTGACAAACTTTCTATTTTAATCAAAATAATTTGTTCGCGAAGATGTATGAATTTATTTCTCTTTGGGAGTAAAATTTAAAAGTCACTAAAAAAAACTAAGCATTTCCGACCCTAACAATATAGTTTTATCGATGAAATCTCGTCTATTTTCTGCCATTTTCGTTTGAGCACTTATTTTTAGGACATGTCATATAAATATGGAATAGAAAACGGACTTCAAACGTCACAAATAGGTATCACTTAACTGGATTTCAACTAAGTTGAAATTTAAGTAATATAAGTAAAGTTCGTTTTTTATTATACGCTGGTCGATAGATAAGATAGGGAACTTTTACATAGTCATCTCCTTCTAACTTCCGTGAAACAACCTCGCAGCTTTTGTTATATCATGTCGTTTCGTGGTATATTTTCTTAACTCAGATTTTTACGAGAAAAATATATATATATGTCGATATGGAGATGATCGTTAAGAATAAAAGTTACAGAAAAATGGAGCCTCGGATAGGTGGAAATTTTTACGTTGATACTCTGTGCGTCATTAGTCATTACATACGTTAATTTATGTTGACCACAGAGAAAACTGAATTTTTTAGTATATACTTTGTTTAGTAAGTGTATTATTATGCAAAGTAATGTTTAATGTATTAGTGCGTTAAACACTGGACCGCATGAAATTTGAAATCAGTATTATAATAATAACGTGCGTTCAAAAAATCCCGCGTTTGCAGTTGGCGTTGGTTCGGTAAACGTATGTCGGTGCTCTGAACATAACCATAACTAGTTTTGAGATTACAATTTTGTTTGGGAATTAATTTTATTTTGGTTTTCTTTGTCGTAATCCATTTATTAAAATTTATTTGGAATCAGGAATCGAGTTTTAAAATGTATTGAATCTCGTCGAATTGAACGGTAAGTGTAAAGTTAATTAATAAGTAAAGACATACTTTGTTTGTTGCTATCTCAAGTCATGGCCAATTCCAAACGTGGGCAGATTTCAATGTGTCGCATATTCGAAATGCATATTTCTTTAAAATATTAAAGTGAAGAAAGCTTTGCCCCATACGATTACTTCACTTTTTTTATGAGGTACAAAGTGTAGGTTTCTACTGCACCCAAAGGTGTCAGCACAAAATAATATGAAAACTTTATCATTCTTAAAAAATTGTAATAAATAAACCACATGGAAGAAACAAAAAAAATTGATTTTATATAATATTGACAGCACCATTACATCTTTTTGTAATTTCATCCACTTTTAATTTTTTTCAGTCATAAATATATTAAATAAATTAATAAAATAAAATAAAGGTCGCCTAGAGCTACACATTTAATATATAATTCCAAAATTTGAAAATTTTGACTTTATTAATAAATTCTCTAGCTTCGATTAAAAATTGAATACACCGTATGCATACTTTTAAGCAACATTTAATGTTAATAATAATAATTTAAAATTCGAATTTCTAATTAAAATATGTTTGTAGTGCAAAACGAAAACAAATGAGCAACGCATTTTTTTTGCTATTGTTTCCGATTTTATCTCAATTCCTGTGCACCTACAGGGTGATTCAAATTATACTTGACAAAATAAAACCAATAATACAATTTGATGTCATAGATTACCAGAGAAATGTAAAAATATATTTTTGGCTTAGTTTGCGAGATTTAATTCCAATTTAATAATTAATAAAAAGGTAGCAAATTATTACGAAATTGGGGTTAAAAAAAATAACTGTTTATTACATTACAAATAATTTAATTGCCCAGCATTTTAAAACTTTAAAAACATAACGAGGTGCAGTACTTTTCAGTCAACTAACACTTCTATTATTTATGAATTCTTATTAACTGTGCGTTTCCTCTTCTAATACTTATATTAAGTTTAATGTATGTAAGTCTTTTATTATTGTTTTAATTTTAACAGAACACTGTTAGAAAACACTCAATGTTAACCTTATGTATACATTGTTTATTTGCAAAGAATGATGATATTCAAGAAACTATTGAATGTTAATTAAATAAATTACTTGTGCGCAAGTAGATAAGTGTTTAAATAATTATAAAAGTTATTAAGGTCATTACGCTAATTGCCTTTAAATGTTGGCTCTTCTTATAGTTAGTATAAATTCAATGTGTATAAAAAATATATACATAAGATGACAGATGGCTTCTGAGTGTGCCATTTTCACTTGACCCGCGTATTTTTTTAAGTCAAACCACACAGTTTAAAAATAGGTCAGAGACTACGTGTGCAATAAGCAAATTTTGTTTGTAATAAAATTGCCTTATCTATGCATGTTATACAATCCATGTACAACTTCGGTAAACATTGTAAGTAAAATTGTCACGCAGATATATTTTACAAGCTGTGTTTTTAATTTTTTAATTTTACATTTCTCATATCACGACGTACGTACACTTTCGTGGACACTTTAACTCATGATGTATGAAACACATAAAGATCAAAAATGATTTCATTACCTTTTAATTTTATTATTATTTTCGAAATAATTGTCGACGTTGCTAAAATTTCCTCCAACTGTAGGAATTTCAAATATTTTTAAGTAGAGGTTTTAATCCTATTCAATTTTACATGTTCACCAAAACTGATACTTAGTCGATCGACGTTAAGTACCGTTGCATTTATACCGTGCGTGTTAACAACAATTCTATTGTGGTGTAAAAATACATCGAGGAAAACCGTTCATTGTAAGTGTAATAACGTGATCAGTAATATTAATTCATCAGCCACAAAGTTATTCTGTAATAGTTGCGCATTGTAAATGTAAAAGAAAAACACTCTTTTCCTTTTTCAAAAGAAAATGAAAATTGTATTCTTCATAGGTACCTTGGAAAATAAAAATACCCTGAAAAGCAGTGCCTTATTCAATAACTATGCGATTTATTTCAAAAGAATTGTATTGATTAATGTAGAAAGGGGATACTTCCCATAGGGTTGACTGTGGATATATAAACATCGAACGAGGGTCAAGCTGACTTTATTGAGAATAAAAAACACAGTTAATAATTTCTAGGATTTTATTTTAAATATGCTAGAAGTAATTCCCTTCGGCATTCTTTCTTTCCACTGTTCAAATCCCAACCAATCATCTTTCAGAATATCTTCAAAATAAGCCTGAACTGCGGCATCAATCTCTTCTTCTGACGAAAATCTTCTACCCCGCAAATTCCTTTTAAGTCAAAAAAAATAGCCAAAAGTCGTGCATTGCTAAATCAGGTGAATACGGAGGATTTCCTATTGTTTTTGTATTTTTTTCAGCCAAAAACTGGAGAATTAAAGCTGTCGTAGGGGACGATGCATTATAATTCCCTTGTCTGGAATTCTACTGAACACTTCAGGCAAACATTTTTCAGTGTACCATTTAGCTGTAACTGTCTTTTGTCCATCTGGTTTAATTGCCCTTACCAGGCCCGTACTTCTGAAGAATACCGCATACATAGCTTTTTTCATAACTCGCTGCTTCTTGGTCATTGTTGGACTTTCTTCATCTTCGTGAATCCATGCACGACTCTCTTGGCGGGTAAGTACGGCGAAAAAGGGAATGTAAGTTTCGTCACCTGTCATTATTTTGGAAACAATTTGGTGTCCGCCATTATTTAAGAAATTTTAAGTTTCAAGGCAAATTCTTATATGCTCTGTTTTTTTGGAAGTCAGAAAGGTGATGCGGCACAAAACGACTAACGAATTTTTTAAATGCAGGTGATCGTTTATAATTGTTCTAACATCTGAGAATCCAATCTTGAGTTGATGCTCTATTACTGCTTTATTGTCCTCTTCAATTAATTTTTTAACAGCAGCAATGTTTTTGTCGATAACGGCCGCAGGAGGACGCCCTGCTCCTTTTTGATGCTGAACAGGATTCCTTTCGCGTTAAAAAAACTATACCATCGGTAAATTGTAGCCAAGGAAGGTGCTTGTTCACTAAAAACCAAATCTAAACTCTTTTTGCACTCATAAGCGCTTAAACTTTTTTGAAAATCATGATATGAAATGAATCATGATTCGACAATGCTCTCTGGTTAATTCCATTTTTTACCTATAATATCACTTTAAAAAATTAGTAACTTGGGTTCTAACGAACGTAACTTCAACAACTAAACTTCAAATGACAGATAAACAGTTGCTCTAAATAGCACTGTATATTTTGTTTTTCACGATTCTCAATAAATTCAGCTTGACCCTCGTAAACCTTCTCGTACTCACCGATTCAATTGTTTGAAGTCTACGGATTGATTAAGTTCACTTTCAGAGCAACTTGTATGGATTATATTTTCCATAATTTGCTCAATTTGCACTCTGCTCAATCAGATTTTTAGGGAATTAAAAATAATTAAAAGGTATTAACAATGAGGTATATTTTGACATACAAGCCGCGCCAAAAGAAATTAATGCAACTGTGTTCTATAAACTTTTTTAATTATAATGAGCCATAATATCGTCTCTCAAAATATTTCCTTCTACTCCTAGCTCACCCTATATAATTTAATTTGTCTATAAATTTATAACAAGTACCCAAAAAATTGTGCGAAAAATTACTTCACAACATGTTGAACTACCTTCATGTGGAATGTTTTCTTTCATCGTAAAAAGGTTACGATAAATTTAGCTTGAGATGGAGATTTAATTTCTTTAAATAAAATTTTCCTGGCAATTATATTTAAAAAAATTAAGAACGGAATCTATGTTAATTGATTAAGTTTCGTTCGCCTGAAGATGGAAATCACTTTCAGTAATTTGTAGTGAAGTAATAATAAATCACTTCTATGCTTCTATAAACGCGAAATTAAACTTTGGAACTTATTTTTTTTTAATGGCAATTCCTTGTCATGGTTCAAGTTAATTCTGTTTCTATTTATAAAATTAACAATAATTGGCGTCGTATTTTATTATAAGTGAAGGAGTTGCGTCCAATTTGACGCACATCTGCAGTCCGTCTGAACAAAAATAAACCAAAGAATCGACGTCAATCACATAAAAAGTTGGAAAAAACCTCACCAGACGAGGTTTTCTCCGCAGCCTTCACCAGGACTGGATCCTCAGAGCAATTGCAAACAAATATTTGCTCTTTACTTATGACTAGCAGCTATCAGACAATTTAATAATAAATGCACGTAGATACTTAACAATTATTTTTTATCTTCTGTAATCGTTATGAATAAAGGGAGACAACATTAATAATTGCTGATATTGGAAATCAACAAATATTTGGCTCTTTACTTATGCTTAGCAGCTATCAGACAATTTAATAATAAATGCCCGTAGATACTTAACAATTACAATTTGTTCTGTACTCGTGTATGTTATGAATGAAGGAAAACAAAATGAATATTTGATGTTATTGTAAACGAACAAATATTTGCTCTTTACTTATGCTTAGGAGACATCCGGCAATTTAATAATAAATGCACGTAGATACTTAACAATTATGATTTATGTTCTGTACTCGTTTATGTTACGAATAAAAGAAGACAAAATTGATAATTGCTGCTATTGCAAATGAACCAATATTTGCTGTTTACTTATGCTTAGCAGCTATCAGACTGTTTAATAATAAATGCCCGTAGATACTTAACAATTTGACCTGTATTCGTGTATGTTATGAATAAAGGAAAACAAAATGAATAATTGCTGTTATGGATAGAATAAAAAAATCAAAAGTCAAAGTTGACCGTGAACCTAAAATTATTTAACAAATGTCAAATTGACGTACACTAAAATGCGTATCCGTCCTACTTGAATTATGAAGTGTCATGTACAATATTGCGTTTGGAAAATATTTTACTACATTTTCAGCATCTGTAAACTTGTTTTTATTTAAAGAAGACGCTCTTCTTTGATTTATTTTCAAGTTTGTCTTCTAACTTGCAAATTAAAAAACCAACTTTGACCGCATTGTTCGTTCACTAATGATGAGCCGTGATGTAATCTGAACGTGAGTTAACTTACTACGATGTAAATTAAAGTAAATAAATTTACGTGTTATGTAAATAATAAATGCCTGGCTTACAACTTACATTGAATAAACAAGATGGGTACTTGCAGGTGAAGACGCAATACACTCACGAGCGAAGCTGATTGTGTGTTGTTGAAATATACAGAGGTGTGCACGAGGTCACCAAAGTAGATGGAGAACACCTTTTTAAACGCACTTTTTCCTTGCTGGAAATTTACATGCGCATTTTTACGTCGATGGAAGATGCATGACGTCGTTTCAAATTGTTTGTCGTGTTAAGTTAATTATCATATTGTTTTCTTCTATTATTTCATTTAACGGGGCGCAGGTTTCTCTGCATTTACTTCAATTAACACATTTTTTTCTTGCGCAATTTAAGAACTTCGCTCACTAGACCTGACCGTAATAGAACCGTAACCGGACGAACACTTGCAAAACAAACAATGGAATAACGCCCACTAGCCTGTTTCGCGTCCGTCAATCATCGGACCGTACCGTGCCGGGCGTTATCTCATATAAAATTACGGAGACAATTTTTTTTTTTTTTGAAGTGTCGGTCCGGTAATGGTCTTATGACGGTCAGGTTCAGTGAGTGGAGTCCTTAATTGTGCCAAATTGCACTCATGTTTTGTGCAAGGTCGACTGCAATTTGTGTCGCAACTTTTTTACTTCAATTTCACTTTTATATACAAGATACGAGGCGTTTTCCTTTTTCAGTTTTAATATGCAGTAATGTAGTCGAAAATTTACTTTTTACAAAAAAAGCAGTGGATGTAATTTAAATGCCCCGGCTTACAGTGCGTCGAATGATAGATTTAAGTGGACAAACTCATAATTCGTCTTTCTATTATTTTTCTTCTGTTTTGGATGTATATTCAGGACAATTGCAGGAAATGATAATGTGAAATATGAAAGAACTTTCATTTTTATTTCCATATTCTCTGCAATTCTTTATAATAATTTAAAGGCAAATTAAGAGAGCTGAAATACACAAAATAAGTTAATATGTTTAACTTCGATTTTCATCCGTGATAGAGATAATTAGGTCTAGATTTTCTTCCATTAGATTGCTAGTGAGAAATTTAAATATAAAGAACTGAATAAAATTTGTTTTCAAACAACAAATAGAAAACATAGTCGAAAATACCATCATCAATTTAATTTTTTTAAAGTTTTTTGGAAAATCAAATCATAATGATCAATTTAGTAATTACTATCGGTTTATCATGGTTAATTTTCTAAAGATTTATGCAATTCACTTGTAAAATGCTTTTGTGAGATACAAAACAGAACAGGGGACACACTAAAGCCAAAAGGTATCAGTTAGTATCACTGATAGTAAGTCAAATGAAAGGGGGAGGGAGGTCAGGAAATACAAAAAGAAGAAGAAACGAGAGAAAGAATACGACTGAGTTTGTGAATAGCGTTGCGAAGCAGAAACGTATTAATACAAAATATAACGAGAAGTGCCTTTTCGAAAACTATGATCGGGTTGTAGATCGGATTTGAGTAGTTACTTGATGAGGTTAACCTATTATACAGGATGCCTCAAAACCTATGTCTTATATCTCATTATAAAAGAGATTGATTCTCCAAATCTGAACGGTTTTGCTGAAAAATGAAAAACTGACCTAGCACAAGCGCGTGCAGTTCTTTTGTTTTGAAACCTCTGCTTACTTTGTGACTTGTTGAGGCAAGTCTGCTTTTAATAAAAAGTAAAATCTGCAATAAAATTTTTATTTACGTTTGAAAGAATTAAGTCAACGTCTCGGATGCCGCGCGCGCGTCATCCGCAATTTTTTTAATATCCATCTGTGTTTCACCGACAATTACTGGCATAGCGAAATGCGATTTTCTTTGCGTTACATAATATTTATTTCTCGCTTGTTCGGCAATTCTTTTAATAACTTATTAAAGGGACGACATAATCAACACACTTAGTCCATAATTTGTATTTTAAACTTTATTTAATTAAAGAGTTTGTAGTTTACTTTGTTCGTATCACGGTGTTTATGCAGCTTAAAAAAAATAAATTGCAGCTTTCTTAAGGAAGTAGGTACAATGTGACGAGCATTGCAATATTAAATTAAATTTAACAGATCGCAATTTAAGAATTGAAACTGTACGTCTACGGGTAGCAATATGCGAAATAAAAAAAATATATACAGTACACCACAAAATGCATATTGTGTTATCATACCTGTGCATTCATTACGATCTTAGAATTTTAGTAAAATTCACTTCTTGTTCTTGGCACTGATATTTGTAATTACAATAAATATTCAAAATGTTGTCCTGCGGTATTAACACATAATTCGGCACGGCATATCCAGTTATTTGTTACTATTACTTATTTACACTTCAATTACGTTATGTACTTGAATTAAACACAACACAAACTACACTCTACGTAAATTTGATAAATAACACTAAGGCCCAGTTTTTCAATATTAGTTTAAACCACAGTTTAGTTAAACGAAAAACTGAAGTTTAAACTGCAGTTTAAATTTGTGTGTTTTTCAATTGAAGTTTTAGTTCCGTTTAACTAAACCGTACAAAGTCAATTTTTTCTTAGGGTTGGCAGTAATACAATCATGACTGTGGGATTCACCATGTGATTGCCAGTGTTGTCGAATTCTTCTAATAAAATAAACTTCACTTTTGAAAGAAATTATCTTAATTGTCGTGTAGATACATATATAAAATCGATATAACGAATACCAATAATTAATAGAGTCGAAAGAAAAACATTTCTGTAGAAAAATGTCGTAAGAGTTGTATATGTGGCATCTATGGAAGCGGGAGATTTTTGTATACATGTTTCATAAAGTGCAAGGTGACTTGTTTGTACTATGGCATCAAGTAACGAAAACTTTATAAAGCAGGTAAAGGCAGTTTTTATATGTTTATATTACTTAAATAATGATTATAACATTAAATAGTTTGTCTAAGATTCATCCGCACAGAACAAACGGGCTCCTAATTTTACGTTCTCGGTCGGTATATATGGTTTAAGGAGTCTTCATCATCGCTAAGTAATTCTATAATGTCTGCCATTAGGGCATACTCTGTTTATACAATTTAATTTAAAAATCTGTAATTCTGCAGGTTTTTTTAGGTTAGTTTATTTGCAACTACCGCTTAAACTTAAACTTTAGTTTATGCGTTAACCAGACATTGAAAAACTCAAAGCAAACATAAACTGCAGTTTAAACTTGAGTTTGGGTTTAAACTGTGATGGAAAAACCGGGCCTAAGCCTATTAATGTTTTTCAAAATTTATTTTAACCTCAGTCTTTTATAAAATACAAACGCACTCGCTCGGACTGAATTTTCTCAAAAACTATTATTCAGCGCTTCGCCTTTCATTCTAACCCTCTCCCTCATGTAAGCATCTGTGAATTTGTGACGGCATGATAATAATGATAAAACCAAACAATAAAGTACGAGGAACGAAACTGAGCCAGCTGAATTTTATTTTATGACAGCGCAATTGTTACCAATAAATCGCCAAGGCAAATATAGGTAAACGTTTTTGAAAATTCCAAATTATTTTAAACCAGAATCAAATTTTCATCACGAAAACTAATTGGGCTACTCGTTTCTTGGATTTAATTAATATTTATCAACGTTTTTAGTAAACATTTATTTTCGTCTTATTAATGAACTTAAACATAACATGTTGCAGTTTACAGTGTTAAGATCGATGTACTGCCATGAAAATGAAACAAATAAAAATGAAGTGCATAATTGTGCTACGAATTGAGTTTGCTTTTAAATTTTACTTTGAAACATAAATAAAGTAGTTTTAAGTAATTGCAATTGTCGTAGGAAACCTCCCGGCAGCGCGCGTGAAGATGTTTTGATTTAAAATCCTGGCGATTTTTTTTTTGCTACTCGTTAGCAGGGTTCTTGAAACGTTAATCCGGTTGCGAACTTGCAGAGATCCGAAAACTAACGGCTTTCGAACAGATGTAATTCGATTGGGTTAAGTTATCGAACGGTTCTTTAATAAGACTTAAGAGACCCGAACGAGCAGTTTAAATTTCCGAAAAGATTTAATTTTAACAATTTCTACTGAAGATGAGGTGAAACCGGTTAAGAAAAAGAAATATAAAAATACAAAAAAAAACTTTGTAGCATTCATCCCTTATAATAGTAAACCTTAATTACATTTATCCCCTTAAAGCCCAGTTGTATGTACAGCTGCGGAATCATAAAGCGGGACAGTATAATGTCAGTTTAAATGTTACTTCTTAATTCTGGTAAATGTATGGTAACTTAGAAACCTTTGTGGTTCATAATATAATTAAATAATATAAAATGATAAAAATCTTGTCGTATAAATAAGAAAAAAATTACACACTATCGAAATAATACAAAATTTTGCTATAGGACTTGTCCCGCTTTATGATTCCGCAGCTGTACAACGTCAGTTTAAATTTAAGCTGAAGTTTAAATCCACGACAAAGATTATTTTAACATTTGTTGGCCTAAAGTTAAACGGAAATTGTACAAGTAGGCCTAAATATTATGTGACAAGTCAAGAACGCAAATAAAAATAACATTTATTAATTTATTTGGCAATTAGTTATGTTACTAACAAACTAACAACTGCTTTACTTGATATGCAGAATGCCGTTTCTTCTTTTAGTAAAATTATTTTGAATTTGTTTTGTATATTATTTTGAATTAATCTTTAAATAATTAAATATAAATTATATTCATTATTAATAAATTGTGTACATCATAAATAGGTATTATATTCATTTTGTAAATTTCTTATTTCTATTTGTAATTTTTTTCTTTTTATTTTCAACAAAAAATTCATATAAAATCTCATTCCATATCTCATAAAAGGGGCATTGAAAGCAATTTCTGGCTAACTCAAACCAGAAACGTAGAAACAAAGAAATTGGTACTTGTGATTTATAGTATAATAAAAATTTTCGTAAAAGAATGAGAAGAAGAAGTGGAAATAGTTTGTTTATTTATGTGTAAATATTTTTGTAAGCGCCATAGATTTGGGCGTAAAAATAGGACCTCTCTCTTACTCTCGACTTGGTAACTAGAAGACAGAGATAGATATAAAACTGGCGTTGTCATATAAGCTGATTATTGCCCCTCTCTCGCGCCTGTGCAAGTGGTGGGACAAAAAATGATAACTCCACTGATAATGGAGCGCAACTTTTCAGTTACGCGGCAAATAGACAATTAGGCAAATTTTAGTACCCATAAGAATAGTACTTTCCAGGAAAACCAATAAAGAATCAAACCAGTAAAGAATAAACTCGAATAAAACTCAGTGCATCTCAACTCCTTGGAAGGGGAAGAGCAACATCGTTGTTATATCCATCTCTCTTCTACATCTAGAAAATCGCAGTGCATTTTACCCGCACTCGTTATGAACCGCATGCAAGCTTTGCTTTTACCACCCCTGTATAATATTTGGGTTTTGTTTTAAAGTTATGATTTCCTCAAAAACCTAATTTTCTTTTAAATATTTCGTTAATGGATGGACGAATTAATTCTAAACTAATTACCATTTTTCACATTTCATATTTATTTTTACATCTGGGTTTTAATTGATTTCTCAATCAGATGATGTAATTGTAGACTTAACACTGTCCTTCTTTTTTTAAGAACATTATTATTATGCAGTTTATTCTGAGATATGGAGCAAAATATTTAAAATTGACGATCAATACAGTGCACCCTTATTTTGCAAATTACTTACCTACAGTGAGGTCGGTAGAGGCCTTTTTTTAACAAATTTAATTTTCATAAACGTTATCCTCAGCCCTAACAAAAGAAGGTGAAAAGAGATTGGAGTTGCGAAGAAGAAATATATGAAGGAATTTTGAGGGAAAGAAAGTGGAAGGAACTTGGCAAAACACAGAATTCCTAGACCTTTATAAAAAAACAGTAATAACCAGAAATGTCAAAGCGCAAAGGATATAATGGTTTGGTCATATACTAAGGATGAAAGAAGGATGCATTAACAGGAAGGTAACGGACATTACACCGTTAAGTACAAAAAGAAGACGAAGGTCGAGAGTTGGATTGAAACGACAGATAAAAGGAGATGGGAAAAGACTGCCAAAAATAGGAAGAAGTGGAGAAAATTTAGGACAAATATCGGACAGCAGACCATTAACTAACATTAAGAAGAGGAAGGCCGAGAATTGGATAGAAACGACTCGTAAAGGAAGATGGGAGAAGACTGCCAGAAATAGGAACGAATGGCGAAAATTTAGGACAGGAGACTATTAAGTAATTGAAGAAGAGGAAGGCCGAGAATTGAAAGGAAACGACGGGTAAGGAAGGCTAAAAGGAAATTGGATGCAGAAGACAGGAGAAGATCGCCAGAAATAGAACGGAATGGAGAAAAATTATAAAAAGCTTTCTAGATCCATAGGTTCTTCTATAGTCTTGGACCTGTAAGCCTACAGCACTGCACATTCATATATATACATAACGGTCTTAAACAAAGTCGCTATAAATACCTATTTGATTGTTTGTTTTCTTCCAAATTTTCAAATATGAAAATGCTTTGGAAAATATCGAGCCTGTTTGAGTCTACAAAGTTAGGCGATCGTAAAATTCTAAAAAAAGAGTCGAAAAATCGAAACAACTCTGGTCTAATGTAAAAAAATTAGTAAATCTTGCACGATTCTCCTTGAGACACCGGAAGTACACCCACTTCCTCTTTAGTATCCTCGAGTCACGCCGCAAGAATTTCGTTCACCACAAACGCTCATAAGAAACAAACTGCAAAAGCACGCGTGAATTTCCACGTTTCTTTCCAGCGTAAAAAGCATGCAGACTGACTCTTAATAATCGCCGCATTTGACCTCTACTGACACAACAAGTGCAATGACATTATGTAATGAGTAATGAGGTTAACGCAAATAATTAATGAGTAAAATAAGCAAATATTACATCTCACCTTAACGAAATAAGTACATACACAATCCACGTTTTCCGCAAACTAACCGCAAATGTTGACTTTTTAAACGTCAAAGTACTTTGGAGGAATGATGAGGGAGATAGAGGACCGGTCGATAAGAAAGAACACGTCAGTTCTTCCTCAAAAGAAAGTGAAAGAAAACTATAAGGGAATATTACTTCATTTGTTTGTAACAGGAATAGTAGAAAACTGTAACATCAATTATTTTCCGTTGTTTCTTTTGCTTAAAGATTATTTTAAAGAAAAAGTGAGAGGAATAGAAGACAAGCTACTGAGAAGTAATACAGAAAAACGTAAACTGTAAAGTCAATAAGTATTTGCACCATTTTGCGCAAATGTTGACGCCTCAAACAACAAAGCAATTTAAAGGAGAAATAAGGAAAATAGTACATAGGAACACAGATAATAGATCTCTCCAGATAGCCAACGAGATAGGAACGAATGGACGCTCTAAAAATAGTTTGTTAAATGCACGATAGATATCACTTGTATGCACAAATTCGAAAATCGAACATTTGTCACAAACCATTTGCTAATTCCAAATCTCAATTGGCTCACCTATCGCTAGATGTCACTTTGTAGTAAGAGAGAAATACTTTTAAAATGGGGCCAAGACACGATAATGTGACGTACGATTATAATATGCTGTTAATTCTCCTTTTAAACTTTGCATCACACCTCTTAGTTATAGAGTTTGTTTAAATATTACTTATATTTACAGGTTTCGGTTTTCCACTCTGCTATTGTAATGGTAGCGCCACTACATATTTGGTGCGCTGTCTTCAAACTAACGCCGAGTTTGTCTCCAAATTGGAGCGTCAAATTTAAAGCATTTGATGAGCCATCTGTTTAGTTCTATTATTTGTGATAGGAAGTGACAGAAAAAGAAGCCTAATTAAAGGAAACGATAGAGCATTATTGGTTCTATTGTTGGAATAGTAGAAAACTGTAATGTCACTAATTATTGTAATTGTAGCATTGCTTGAGTTTGGCAAATCTTGCCTTCTCAAAGGCCAACAAGTAGATTTTAGCGACGAACAATTTTCCACGGATTAATAACGCGAATGAACTTCGAGCAGTTATTGTTATTAGTAAATGGAATGCATTTAATTAGAGACTTATGTATCCAGAATAATCAGAACGTCTCATACTCTCGTGAGTTGTAAAAACTTTGCAAGTTGTTATGAGTAAAATATAAACATTTTAGGTCTGCTCCTATATCACTTTCTGACCGTTTCAAAACCGTCAAAATCAGTTGTCCACCGAAATAATGGTGGGTTTTGACAGATTTATCAAGTGTAAAGCTTTGATGAGAGCATGCCTCAAGTGATGTAGGAACTTTGTTCGCGGATACGAACTGGGACTAGTCTGTCAAGAATAACAAATTTTTCGTTCCCGATAACACTAGCATGTCATAGTGTCACTAGGTTGATAACTTGTCAAAATTTAAGATTTTTCGCTTCGAAAACGTCAATAATCACAAAGCGCATGCGCATTTGACAAGACCCGAATCGTCTCCGCGATTGCCATTGCAATTTCAGCAATTGTAGTCACGCCGAACCCAATGTTAACGAATCACGAACGAACTCCTTAACTAACAACCATTGTTTCATTAAGCCAGGGTTGCTAAATTATGGAAGCTAGACTCACACTAGAACTGAACGAAATTGTCCAAAAGTGCAAATATTTTAAAATAATTTTCAACATTTCCAGAAATGTGACTTTTTAAAATTATTTCAAATCTATTGTTTTTCCTTTTGTTTCTCATTGGATTTTTTAAAATTTGTTAAATTTTTTTATTGAATAAGTTGATTAATCAATCGTCTTTTGTTTTTTTATTTTTTTTTATGAGACTGTAGAAGCAGAGAAGCTACCGATTATTTTTATTTAATTTAATTTTTTTAATAATTTCATATTTCTTCGCGAAATTATTAACGATCTTTTGTTTTTCCGTTTGCTCTCAGTTCTTCGATTTTTTTTAATATATTTAATTTTCTTTTGAAAAAGTTGATGACAGTCCGGTGAAATCAATCGTCTTTTTTATGAAACAGTAAAAACAGAAACTTTCGATTCTTCCTTAGTTATTTCAATGTGATTTTATTTTTCAGTTTTTAATCATTTCAAATCCGTTCGTGAAATAATCTTAAGTCTTTTGTTTTTGCTTCTCAGTTCTTTGACTTTATTTATTTAATTTTTGCCCAGCGAAAAATTTGTTTTTTTTTGTCTATTGTTTTCTTTTCCTTCTTTTTATGTGAAGCTTTTGATGCTTGTTATTTCAGTGATGTGATTTTTTTCCCGATGTTTAATCGATTTATTCTTACAGAAAAGAAGTATTGTGAAAAGTGACACGAGAATTAAATAAAAATCCCAAAGAAACGATAACTGAATCAAATAACATGAAAATGCGAAGAATAAGATAAATGGAAAAGAAAAGAAAACCATTCATTATCGGAATGTAATTAAAAGAATGGCATGAAACAAACGGGAAACTCAATGAAAAGAACGTAAAAAGAACATATGACGATATGCGAAAAATAAAATGAATAAAAGTAAATGAAGTGGGCTTTTCATAAGTTGGCTCAGACGTGGTCCTTTGTTCTGATTTAACACCTTGCGATCTTTGGCTGTGCAATATGGTGAAAAGAAGGTGCGAAACTCCCACTTTCCCACCTATCTAGTGCCCTTCGAGTTTAGGTCGATGAGTTTGGAAACAGGAAAGTGTAGGCATGTGCCTATTCCCTCTATCGAACCCTTGCAAGTTCTAGCTATGATTTCCCTTGTTTGCTGACTGATGCCCTGCGATTTTAGGCTGAGGAGTGCAGTAAAAGGGGGATATTTGCTTTTTCCCTCTAACATCTGCTGTGAGATATTATGAAAAGAAACAAAATAAAACTATGTAATAGTTTCCCTTGTGCTCGGGTGCCCCTTTAGGTAGAGGGTTTTGAGGAAAGGAAGGTTTGCGTCTTTGTGTATTCCCCTGTGACTTTTCGGTAGAGGTTTGGAGGTTCGCTGGAGTAGAAGACGTGTATCGTCGCCTCCCCGTTTCCTCTATCCACCGCCCTGCGACTTTTAACTGTGAGATATGGTGTGGATCTTCACAATGGCTTCTCCTATCTAATGCCCTGCGAGTTTATGTTGAGAAATACAGTGGTGTGGGATTTTATCCATTCTTTCGATATAACGTCCTACGACTTTTCGTTGTGAGGTTTAGTAAAAGAAAGATGTAAGTTTTTAAATTATTTCTCCATTCCCTCTTTCTGTTGCCCTCCAATTTTTGCCTCTGGGACATGAAGAAAAAGGTGTCGACCCGTGTCCTCTACCTTACTTAGATTGAGGAACGTAGTGAAAAGAAGACACACTCCCCTGATCTAACACCCTGCTGTGAGCTTTGGTTGAAATAAGATGTAAGTTTTTGCAATTGTCTTCTCATTTTAAAACCCAGAAATTCCGGTACGACGACCTTGATGAGGAAGAGTTAAGAGCAGTTGACTTTGGATCTAAGTCTGATGTCCTGAATCTTAATCAAAAATTAAAAAGACTAAAACAAAAGCAAGTAGTATCATGGAGTTGTACTGGACACTTGATTTCTTTTCCTTCGTTCTGACGAATATGGTTCTTTAATTTGGTCCCAATTATTTCGGCTTTCGTTTTGTTTTTGCTGTGTATTTTATTAAAAAAATAATATTAATATATTCTCTGTTATTAATCGAACATTGTAATTCGAATATTAATAAACATTTAGTTTAATGTACATTATGAAAACTTTCTCCAAACTTGTACCCATTTTTCTCTTTCGCGATTGCTATCCACTCTCTGCTATCATTACGAGCCGCTACTAGCTAAACAACTTATTTAACATAAAAATAAATTTGCACAATATATATTTCAGATTTTTTTAGAATTATACATTTTTCTTTTGACTTTTATAAAAACATAGAAATTACTTAAGTGTTTTGACCGATACGTTTTGTTGTACGTAACACTATTTTACCAAAATGAAACTCATTTAGTAGAAATGATGGATAATTCTTGGGGGTCCCGGTGCATCACATCAAACCACCCCTGAATAGCTACGCCACTGATCTGTTGTCTTCTAATTAAATTGGCGTTCCATCAGTTTTGATTCCAAGAAAAAGGATTAGAAGGATACGAAAATGTAGCTTTGATCTTAATACTGTTGAAGTGTTCGGTGCTCAATATTGTAATTATACTTGAGAAAAGCCTGAGTTGTAATATTGACGATAAAGAAGATTACTGTAGAAATGAGGGTCTAATATTGTGCCATCATCTGCACGATGCTAATCTTAATTAATCACAGTAATCTGCAATTTCTGTAATATTAGTAAAATTGTTTGATATTGCTGGTATAAGATGGCGTTGTTGCAGTCGCATGCCACTTTAATTCAACATCGCCCATTGCGAGCACGATGTGCGGCGTGAAATTATATTGATTTTTTCACAAAACTACTAAAAACACATATAAAGTCCGCATATTTCGTCGAAATATTTAATTAGTATAGAAGGCGTAAGCCGCGAGTGGTCCGAAGTAAATTGAGTTGCGTGCCTGTGTGGTGAAATTTAAAATTGAGCGGATTTTCTAGCTCGTCCCTCCCATATATGTATTAGGTAAGTGGAATAATGTTTTAATCTCTAGGTGGGGGTTTGCGCCACTATTTGGCCTTAATAATTCGGGCGTCAGGCCTACGCGTTCATAACAGTTCCAATTGGATTTAGCCCCTCAAGATTTCCTCTCCCAAGACCGGCCTGACATAACCTGTAAATTAATTAGGGAGAAGAACAAGAAGCATCCCCGTTATGCCGGCGGCCCTATTAGGTCACCGTTCTTATTTTAACATGGTAACGAAATCGGCGTTCCCCAATTATGAGTATGACATAGATCAACTTATCTTAAATTCGCCGATAAAACCAAAGATTTAGGCAGTTTATCATTTCAGCGCTCACGCAATGTTTGCTTAAGGCCTCAGATAAGTCTCAGTTCTAATTAGATTTTTTTTCAAAGTCGTTATTCAAATTTAATTATCGCCATTTCGCCGAGAGAAAAGATTCTGCTAATTATGTTAATGTGTGATACTCGAAATTGACTTATATAAACAAAATCAAATCTGAAAAGCTCGGATTTGATTGGCCCTCGACGTAGTTTTCCCAATTCGGTTTTGTTTGTTTGATGTCATGTTTAACGAACCTTATTTTAATTGCCCTTAAAAACATCGTTTCTATTTCCATTCGATTTTATCTTGGAAGAGTTAGAATTCAAAACGGTAGAAATGGGAACATTTACACATCGATTTAATAACTATGTATATATACTACAATCACCGAATCAGTAGATTTAGTAGTTAAAGTGAATTAGATGAGCGAAATTGAATCAAAGGAGCAGAATATATTGGAGTGCCAATTTTGTTTTGCAATTTTATATTTGTCCTCAAAGTAGTAGTTTTAATTCTATTTGATTATTAGTCCTTAAGGACTAATATTATTAAGAAGGTTTTTTGTTTCCATGAAGTCGTACTTTGATTGGATTTTATTTAAAAAGGGACGTTAATATATAAACAAAATAGAATCTGAGCTATCAAGATAGGATTTTATTGGCGTATTTGTTTATTTGAAGTCGCGCTGAGTCCTTAGTCTGATGTACTGAAAAGACACGGTGCAAGATTAAATCGATTTATATCAACCAAACGAATTGAAAATGCAACACAACTTCTTTATTGTTATCTGTTGTTCTGCTTAAAGCGAATTGTTTTGATTTGAATCTTGTCTTAAAAAATTCTTTTTTAATCAATAGATCTGTCAGGCTTATTTAATTTGGGTTTCCCTAATGGAACGAGTCATTGATAAAATCAGTACTTGTGATGATATTGGCAATCATTTTATTAATGAGGTAATTCATGTTATCTTATGTTAGTATATTTGAGAGTACCTGGAAAAATGTAATGCACGAACGCATATTAGTTTTCGCATTTACTTATGATTAAAGCTCGGATTTTTAGGCACTTAAAAGACTGAGTTAATGTTTAAGAAAGAGGCACAGTTTTAGGCAGCCTAAAAATGTTAGGCGTTTAATAATTTATCTTTTCCCGTCGTTTTATAAGAAAAAATATTAATGCTTATTTTGGTTACATGGTCATTTTCAAGAAATTAGAGGTAGGTCCTTCCGAGCTTATGGATCTGTATACACGGTGATTGATATTCGAGGGCCTGCATGGGGATCTCGCTTATTATAAGAGATAGAGAATCGGTTAAATGCAAACAAAGTTGCCAAATTTCATGCTCATTAATAATACGTTAAGAAATTTGAAATACCTTAAACGGTTTCTTCACAATCGGAAAAAAACTAAAAATTGCGATTTTCGAAAATTGAACATAACTTCTTTATTTATGATTGTTTTTCAAAATCTGTGAAAACATTCCTGAAGCCACTTTTTCTGCTTGATTGAATGTCGAGCGTACTTTATTTCTGGAGCGATTCGTTTTTGTTTTTCCAGAGCCAACTTCATTTTTTCTTATGGGCGCGATTTTTGTTGTTTAGACAGGTAGATAGCACATTTTTTTCTAAATTCATTGGAATGCCAGACTTACTATTTTGTTTTAATTTTCATTGAGTAATTTTGAAAAAACTGAAATTAGATTTCTGTACGCATATTAAGGCACGGTATTTCAGTTACAGATTAACTTTAAGCTTCAGTTTATTCCCATAGTAACAATTATTAAGACAATCGTTTGTATGACAATGAACTGAAGATTAAAGTTAATCTGTGACTGAAATACTGGGCCTAAGTTAGCTTGTATTCAATTATATGCTACTTAGCCAAGGAAACGTACACATTTGTTTAATTTATCTGTCATTAAATACAGAATGGCGTATTCAAATGAAGAAAAACGTGATATGTTGCGTATTTTTTATTTGTCACAACGAAATTCTATTACAACTGCTCAGCGGTATTTAGAAACTTAACCGTGGAGAATTCAACAAAATATTAGATATTTTTCCAAGTTGGATAACAATTTGATTCAAAACGGTACATTTTGAAACGCCGAAGAGAATGTACAGAAATAGAATACCGAAAGAAAATCAGAGCATATGTTCAAAAACATTTCCATTTTCGGCAATACAAAACCGTATACGTTTTCTGATACATTTGTCAAACTCCGCTCTATTGTTCTATATATGAGCTAAAGTTCATATTCCACTTAGAAAAGCACAGCGTTTCTTAGTTCTTCCACGTTGTAATTATGTTTAAAAACATTATTCTTTAGGTTTCCCCATAGAAAAAAGTCTAAGGGATTAAAGTCGGGTCCATTTGTTCCAATCCAACGCCTTGGAAAAATCTCGTCTAGGCGGTTTCGAACTCTTCGAGCGCTGTGTGCAGGTGCTCCGTCTTGGTGCCACCATAGTTCCCTTAAATAAATCAATGGAATGTCTTCGAAATAATTTAACAAATGTTGATTTCAAAAATTTATATAACGTTCAGCGGTAAGAGTCTCTTCATATAAAAAAGGTCCAATTATTCGATCTCTCCATAAACCAACCCAGACGTTTATGCAAAAACGACGTTGGGGCCTTGCGTCATGATGTAGGCGAGGATTTTCTCTAGACCAATAATGTTCATTATTGCGATTAAAAAGTCCACAATTCGTAAAACTGCATTCATCTGTCCAAATGATGTTCTTAAGAAAATCGTCATCCCGTTCGGCAAGCCAGTGACAAAATGCAATCGACGAGCATCGTCTTCTGGGTGCAACGTCTGGGTGATGTGAATTTTAAATGGTTTCATCTTTTCTTTTTTTAAAACTTGGTGGATTCGATAATAGAGCAATTCTAAATTAGTTTTAATTTCTCTTATCGATGTTCTAGGGTTTTCGTTTACCCTAAAAGTGAACGTTAAGTATTTACTATTTAGGAATTATCTAACAAGAATCAACTTACTGCTGCTAATATATTTTCTTTCTTTTCAGCAGAAATTTTGCTTCCGTACTTTCTTCTTGGCTTTTCAAATGCACCATACTGAACTAAGTTGTTATCCAACTTGGAAAAATATCTAATACTTGGTTGAATTCTCTCCGGATGAATTTCTAAATACCGCTGAGCACTTGTAATAGAATTTCGTTGTGACAAGTAAAAAATATGTAACATATCACGTTTTTCTTCATTTGAATACGCCATTCTGTATTTAATGACAGATAAATTAAACAAATGTGTACGTTTCCTTGGCTACGCAGCATATAATTGAATACAAGCTAACTTAATATGTGCACAGGAATCTAGTTTCAGTTTTTTCAAAATTTCTCAATGAAAATTAAAACAAAATAGTAAGTGTGGCATACACATGAATTTAGAAAGAAATGTGCAATCACCTTGCATGTGAATTAAACACGTTATTTACATTATTTGCAGTGAGGAATGTAGGGTAAAAACACGCTTCAAATAGGGGGTTTAAGTCCAAAAATCCATGCTGTACCTAAGATGGTTTTCTAGCTAACGCGGTAGTCCGAGGGTTCAGCAGCAGAGGACCTCTTTACAGCTTTCCCTATTTCTCTATGTGGCTGTAGGCGAAGGGTTTCGTACACTATCACATCACCCAAACGACGAATACCGACTCGCCAAAAGGGGTCCACGATGAAGTCGAAGAAGAAACAAAAATGATGATTTTTAAATTTGAACAACAAAGATATAAAAATAAATTAATAAGGGAGACATTTCTGTTGACGAAAAGGGTTCAGCGAACGTTTTATAAAAATTACATGAATGTGAAAGTTAGAAACGCAATCGTTCGCGAAAATGACTCCGAGAACCTTAATTAATTCTTCGAATTATCTCTCCCTGCTGAACAGAATTGTTCACATTTTCAAAATCCATGCGACTGCAAGGTGACGGAATCTGTACGAGTCCCTTTTTTGGTCCTGCTCATTTAAGTCACTCGGGTGACTTAAGTTGCCTACCCTCGAGGGATTGCGAGGTGTTTTCGGACCGGCTCCGCTACCTTGCGTGGGTGAGGTTCTCACGTGCTCAGGGCCGTTATCCGTGGCTTATTTACTTTGACGTTTCTTAATGGCCACTTATCGTACGGAGAGTCAGTATTTTGGCTAAAGTTTATCGCTTGGATCCCTTATCGCCTGAGATTATTAATATTAACAACTAAAGCGTGAAATTCTTTCGTGAATAACCCACAAGTAATTTTATTTAAATTAAAAAATTTTGAATTTCAATTTTCCCCTGGTCACAAAAGCGTTGCAGCGCTGAATATCTTTAAAATGTTTTGACAGGCAAAAACGTATTTCCACACACAAAAAACAATTCATAAAAATTAATTATTCAGTAATTACCCATTTTAGGCATAAAATAGGCAACAAAAATTTTTGTAGGCGCTTAAACTATAAAACTAGGCAAATACTTAAAATCTAATTTCTCATCTCAATCTAATTAAAATTGTAATCTAAACGTTTAAAACTTAACTGCCTATGATTTTTCTTAAAAAAAATTCGGGCTTTACTTATGATCACTGATAAGGATTAATAAAATTACTTTATTGTAGCAATTAAAATACCGATTCCGTGGAGTAGTCAACCGCTGGAATTTATTGTTTTCATGTTTTTCGGGAATCTTTCTTTCATTTTGAATGTTCGCTGGTACTGCTGAATTTTCAATTACAAAACCTATTGTAATTGATTGTCGTCATCATCATCAAACAATAAGTATAACAATTTTATAATACTGTTTTATGTTAACAAATAAACCTTCCTAAATCTAAAAATTGCAAAAATTAAACACAAATTAGCATGTGCACTTCTAAATGTTACAGATAGTTATTAATAATTGGTTTGACATCGTGGCTCTTTTGTTTCCTGGTTAGATAGATGACATAAAAATACGCCCTCGTATAATAACAAATCAAACTATATAGCGGCATTTAACACGTGACGCAAATGTCCGAAATGGACAAACCTATAATAATTTACGTCCGTATATTGCCCACACTTTATGCATCTTTAATAAAAGTCAATAGAATAAAAGGGGCGATAATGGGGTATAAAAGTCGATTGCGTGTCCAACATGTATAAATATTTCTGTTCTTATTCGGTTTTTATATCATGTAAGTAGTCTTTTCGATGCAACGGGATTTAATTCTGACATACATGTTTAATTAAAAATTAAAAACACATCGTGAACATTTGTTTTTAGCGCACATTAATTCATTATTTATCCTCAGTAAACAAACCTATCAATATTCGGTACTACATATTAATTTTCTAAGTGGCATTCAACGGTATTTTATTTGTCATGCAAATTGATTTCGACGAATGCAAATTGCGTTTAAAGCGCGATAATTGCATTTCTTCGTATAATTAACGCCTCGGCGGAATTGAAATTAAAAGAGCGAATTTGAATACAGTGGTTTTGGTGCATTGAACTAGCCAACATTTTTTTTGCAAACGATCTTCTCAGTCAATGTTAGAATATCCGGCAAAAAGGAAACTGTTGTTTTACCTTTTTTGGTAAATGGTTTAATGGAATACGTCATGAAGCAAATTCACGTAGGTTTACTAAACGTTCCTAAATAAGGAAGTTAATTATTGAACGGTATAAATAACGAATAGAAACATTATCCACAAGTTTGAACAGCAGAAAATTTACAAAAAGAAATTAATGAGCAAGACTGATTTAGACATATCGAACAATCGAGTAATAAAAATCTAATTGAAGAAATACATAAATAATAACAAAACAAACAAAATGGTAGAACAGTTTAACGCGAATGTCTTCTTAGTTGTCTACCAACATCTAAATCTTTCATATTTTCTTCACTTACATTTTTCTATTCATCTTCGTTTTCCTCTTCATTTTCGACTTCATTTTCATCTCTGTCTTCAACTCCATTTTTTTAATTTTCATCTTCATCTTTCTTTAATATCGTCTTCATTTTCCTTATCTTCGAATCTTTGGTCTTTATTTTTGTCATCAATTTCGTCATTTTCTGGAATTGCAACAAAAATTCGATTCAACTTTGCCTCAACGTCTCTGCAGAATTAGTTTCATCCAATCTTTTCTGTGGATTTTCAATTTTTGCTTATACTTAATTATTTAGGCCTTTGCATTATGAGTCTTGATTTGCAACTTCTTCCATTACCAGTTACTTTATTCATCATTCACAATCAAGTTATCAATCACCGGCTTCGCTCATTAAGAATAATGAATGAATGTTATGTCTTATTTATCAGCTGTAAATAAATTACCCATCTCATTATTTGTTTTGAAAATAACGACAAGTCGACCGAGAAAATTACAGGAACGGGCAGCGAAACAAGGAAGGAACTTGTGAAGAAGACTTTATTAATAGAGGATTAGCAACCAAGAACAGCAAAGATAAATAATATAGTTAGCTGAAATTATATTTCTAAGCCAAATTAATGAATGTACTTTTAGAAATCAGTTAAGAATAAGTAAAAGAAATTGTATTAGAAAGAAGGCATACTTGCCTGTCAAATAGTATATAAATCCGAAAGAGGATACGATGTAGATTCTCCAAGGAGAAAATACTCAAGATTAGGACAAAATGTTTTACGAACAAAAAATTGCCAAAATTAAGACAAAATATAAATAAAAACAACTGTAAGTCGTGGAAACGACGATGTTAAAGAGAATAATAAATGAGAAGAGAAGTGGATTGGTGGGAAGTAAAGAAAAGTTAATTAAAGTTGAATATCGAACCAGTAAGAATCTGCTTGATGTGGAAAGGAAGAAAATTGAGCTTTCACTTGACCAAAAATGAGAAAAAACGTAAGACACTGTTCCTCCTTAAGACCGTGAGAATTTAGGTAATTGTACCAAAGATGGAAGATCACCGTGTAATAGAACCGGTTAAGAATGAATTTGTTTAACAAGAAAGAGCCTAATTTACTATCAATTTCATAAAATAATTTTTACAACGCCGACGATTAAGTACGTAGTAAAGTTCTAAAAATTAATTCATGTTATAATAGAATGGAAGTAGAAAAAAGAAACGACATTAGAGTTAGTGGCTCTGCTGAATACTAAACTTTTTTTTAATATCATCGCTATTCAAATAATGATCATAATGATTTTAATAAATGTAAATCACGCGCAAATTGATATCGCAAAATAAGTGGCTTATAATGATTTACTTGTTTCTATATGTGGATCGACCGACGTCTAACTCCGAAGTTCACCTGGAACCTGTAAATGGCGATCAATTTTAACTTAATACTTTAATAACACAACTAAAATTAGATCTATACTTAATTTTAATTCTTATCATTGACGTATTTAAAGTTTCTCTTCGAAATCAGAAAACATTCTTTATTTACGTCTTTTACAAATAAAACATTGAAAATAAAATTAATAAGAAAACAAATTTATTCTTCGTTTCCTAAAGCCCGGTTATTCAATTACAGTTTAACTTTAATCTTCAGTTTATTTCAGTTTTTATAATTGTTTCTGTAATTGTTACTATGGGAATAAATAGGAGATTAAAATTAAACTGCGACTGAGAAACCTTGCCTAAGGCCGTTGTAGACTACTCTATCTCTTGTACGATCGCAATCAAAGATATTGACATAGGGAAATACTATAGCTTGCTGTTATCATAAGCGCTTCAAGCCAGAAAGAGAGGGCGGGCGATAGAGATAAAAGCTCGCTGGACCGAAAGGATGGGTCATAAACAATTGCGATAATCCCAGAAACCATTGTTAAAACAGTAGATCAGGTAGATATTTAAATGTTATACTTTGATATAAGAAATTAGAGTCTAGATAGAAATATAATAACGGCCAAGTAAAGTTAGTCAGCAGAATTAATAATTTCTAAAGAAACGTCACTGAACGGCATGAATATACAAAGTGTTTATGTATAAATCAACTGCTGAATTCCTTTAAAAATGGAAGATACAACCGATTAAGATGTAAGAAAATAATTAAAGGCTGAAAGAAAGATGATTATTGCAACACAAAATATTACAGCAATAATTTATTGCGTTAAACAGAAAATATAATTAATGGCCAAACAAAAATAACTAACTTACTGATTTAAAATAGAAAAAATAAGTAACATAGGAAAACAAATGATTAGTGCCACAAAAAATATTAACAATAACTTAATAACTTATTGCGCTGAAAAAAAAAATATAATTAATTGGCGAAAGACAAATAAATAAATAAAGAACGCATAGAAAAAGAAATGACTCTTCTTATTTTAATACTTGGTGTAAAACCTGTTATGTTGAATGCATTCTATCCATCTATTCTGCATTGCGTTAACTAAATTTTCACAAAAAGTTGTTCCTGTAAACCTTTCCCAAACTCGATTGACATGTTGGGATAGTTGCTCAACATTCCTCTCCCTAGTGCCGTATCCATCAATATCCTCCCAATTCCTTACCATGGCTGCCCACTCTATTTTCAATAGGATTCAAATCTGGAGACTTTGCAGGCCACGGTTACACTTCTATATCGTTGCGATCAGCGAACCAGGCCATTACATTACCAGCTCTGTGAATCGGACTATTGTCTTGTACAATGGTAATTACTTCCATCTCGTCTTCGGAATATACTAACCTTACCGATGGCAGTAGCATTTCTTCTAAAATTTGTATAGACCTTTCAGATGTGAATCTTGGAGGTGAAACAGGAATCAATTCACCGGGACCAGCACCCGAAATCCAACCCCAGACCTGCCGCTGGTTAAATTTGGCCGTACGTTTTCCACATTATATCTTGTGTTTGTTTATCTTCCTCCACAAGACAATTGCGGCATCTTGCGATGTAGAGAAAGTTTTCTTATTGGTAAATACAACTTTTGTTGTGCCAAAAAGTGATCGCCGGATGTCGCGATTCAAACTATTTATTATGTAAATACAATATTCTGCCAATTTCTCTCCATAACGGCATGTTCTGGTGTAAGTTTCATTTTCCTTGGCGGTTTTCTGATGTAGATTCCAGTTTTCTGTAATCTTTTGATTGTTGGTAATGAACAGTTTAAATGTAATTATTCTCTGATTCGGATCGAAGTAGTGAAAGGATTCGCTGATCCTCTACATTGCTCGTTACTCGACGACGACCTGGTTTCGGTAGTGTTGCTAGAGAAGCATCTTTTTGTCTTCTTTGAATCCACCGCCGAATTTAACGTTTCTGAAAAATTATATTTATTTTGTTTTTTTCTTGTAATCAGGCATATATGAAACTCTGACTCTTTAAACGTTAACTAAATATTCTTGTAAATTTCGTACGAAACTTATCAACAGGTAAAAGATGAGGCAGAGTGATAAAAAAGCAAACTTACCGACAAACCAACTTGTTCAGATATATTTGACATCCCAGCTTCTGCTAAACCGTATATACTGGGTGTTTCATTGAAGCTGCATCAAACTTGGTATGCGGGTAGATGTCGGGAAAAGAAAGAAAAGTTTCTTTGTAAAATTTTTCTGTAATGAATAAATTTAGAGAAAATCGAAGGGAAAGCAAAGTCGCATATTTTTAGGATGGACTTTAAATGAGAATGAATGGATTGTTACTCATTCGCATACGAAGATTCGACAAATTTTATTTTAATAACAATTGTAATGTGCGACAACATACATACTAAATGCATATTTTTGCATAGCCCCACATTTGTAATTTATTATTAATTTAAATAAGTTTAAATATCCACGCGATTTCACATCGCTGCTGCATTCGACGTGTGGCAAAGTTGAATACCCCGAGCTTTCGGTCAAGGGCAAAATAAAATCTAGTCATAAATTTCTTCGCTGTTTATGGATTTATTACCCCCCCTGCAGCTGTGTGCCATTCAGAAATGCAATTTAGATCGTCGGTTTTGTTTCACGATTCCGCGCGCTACAGTATTTCAAAAAACATCGACTCCAAATTATGCAAATTTCAACTTGCTCCGATTAAAATTTTTTATTAAGATATTTTGTTTAAAATAATGTTAGAAACGTGTCCCTCAAGTTTGATGCATCTTCAATGAAACAGCCTTATATCCCCTGGTGGCTACTGATGAATTCTTTTGTCTTCTTTGTCTTGCCATGATTCAAAAATATATCACTTGCACAAGTAAGTCAATATAGAAAAGAAAACTTGGAAAACTTAAAGGATTATAGCAAAATGTAATGACTGTTGCATCACTAAACTTTGCAATAGACACTACCATGAATTGGAGCACTTCGATCATATTCAAAATTTATACAATTTTGAAATGGGCGTTACCAGAGAGATTTAGCAAAATACTGAGAACGTGTTCAATAATATTCCCCTCAGTTGATTTATTTAAGTACTAGGAGTTAATAAAATAACCAAATTAGTGATTTTTAAATTACTTCAACGTAGGACGTATCGTTTGGAATTAGTTCGAATTATAATTAGATGCTTATTCCTACCTATTTAGGTATAATTATACAGTTTACTTTATTACACTGTTCTACGACAAACATTTTATTATATTTCGAACTAATGACAAATAGTACCGCCTAGGTAGAAATAATTTCAATAAATTTAAAATTCCTATATCTGGATTAACATTAAATAAGTTTAAGCGAATTTTGTTGAAGACATTCTCAGCAATCCGCTAATCATTTCTGTTTCGGCAATTAATTATATTTTCTTTTTCAGCGCAATAAATTATTAAGTTATTGTTAATATTTTTTGTCGCACTAATCATTTGTTTTCCTATGTGTTACTTATTTTTTCTATTTTAAATCAGTAACTTAGTTATTTTTATTCGGCCATTAATTATATTTTCTTTTTAATACAATAAATTATTGTTGTAATATTTTGTGTTGCAATAATCATCTTTCTTTCTGCCGTTAATTATTTTCTTTATTTTCAAGCTAGTAAGTAATTGTTATTACGATAGTAGTTCTTTTTTATTACCATGTTAATTGTTATTAGATGATACTGTCAGTTTTGGTGGAGCTGCGTTATTATTTTGTAAGGTAATGCGAGTTCTTCCTACAACTGAAAGGAAACTTGGAATATACGCCTTAATTTAAATAAATTTCTTACATCTTAATCGGTTGTATCTCCTATGTATGTATGTATATGTTTTTAAAGGAATTCAGCAATAGATTTTATACATAAACACTCTGTGTATTCATGCCGTTCAGTAACGTTTCTTTAGAAATTATGAATTCCGCTGACTAACTTTGCTTGATTTCACATATTGGCCGTTATTATATTTCTATCCAGACTCTAATTTCTTACATCAAAGTATAACATTTAGATATCTACCTGCCCTACTGTCTTAAAAGTGGTTTCTGGGATTATCGCAATTGCTTATGACCCATCCTTTCGGTTCGGCGAGTTTTTTTCTCTATCGCCCGCCCTCTCTTTCTGGCTTGAAGCGCTTACGGTAACAGCAAATGCTGTTTTCATATTTCCCTATGTCAATATCTTTGATTGCGATTGTACATACATACAAGATTTGGTTGAATTTCTAAAACAAATATTTGAATCAAGAATTTCTGAGCTGCAGATATCGTTTAGAGATAGAACGCGTTCTATTTTTTGAGATAGTTTTTGATTTAGTTAATTTTTAATGTAATGAATAATATAAATTGTCCAAGAAGTTGAACCAAATTTTATACAAGAAAGAGGATAGTGTAAAACGGCCTTATTGTTGTTAAAAAAGTTACGTGTCTTTCGAGTCGTAACAATTAACACCAGTGTACGACTGTACTTGACGGTGGTAAGGATGAAGGTTCAGAAATTATGTTAACGAAATTACGCTTATTTTTAACACTTGCATAGTCCTCCTTTTCAAATAATTTTAAAATTTTCTGGCTTTTCGGAAAGCACAAATAATGTTTTTATTACAACAAATAATGTTTTATTACAACAAATAATATTTTAGTACAACAAATAATATTTTAGTACAACAAATAATATTTTAGTACAACAAATAATATTTTAGTACAACAAATAACGTTTTATTACAACAAATTGTTGTCTTTCTTTAGGTAATTCCCGTACTTTAACCACCAAGGTCTTGTCATTTTAATGTAGGACTTACTTTTGGTCTTCTCTCTTGTGATATGCACATATAAACTTTTTTTGCATTTTATCTTTTTCCTTGCCCATCTTTTCCTCTGTTATTTTATTATTTGCATAATGTTCTCTTTCATAATATCTCACTAGTTTCCTGACTTGTAAATCTTCTATAGATTCTGTTCATTTTTTGTGTTTCGTATATTAACTCCTTATTATTTTCGACTTTATTCGAGAAGCACATACATTCTGAGCTCAATGTCGTTAAGCATCTAAGAGTTGACGGATTCCAGTACGTATAAAACTTGCAATGACTCAAACGAGGAAGATGATTTGGTATACTAGAAAATAAAACTTAAAATTTCAAAAGTTCTTGTGCTGTCAGTTTCAAAGTTTACTCTTTTTTCCAGTACACTTAGATTTACGTTAAAAGCAAAGATGACCAACAACCCTAGTTTACCACAAACCGGCAAGGAACTTGGAAATTATATATAGTTGGCGATGAGTACCTTCTCTTTGTCCTTTTGACTGTTTTTTTATTATTAATTCTCATTCTTTTATTCTCTATTTCTATTTTGAAATGTAATCTTTTTTAATTTATTTTCATATACTAGATTTTCTTCTGGGTTCTTGTTAATATTGTAAAGTCGTACGCATTTATTTCTGGTTGGACAGTTTTATTTATCATTTCTTCCAGATAAGAATACTTTTATGGCTCCTACCTTCGTATTAAAAAAATATTGACGGTAAATCATTTTCTTGCTTCTCCTCTTTGTATTTCTCCTTTATTATTAGTTGTCTTATTGTCAAAAAACGGTTGTTTTCCTTAAAGAAAAATTTTTTCCTGGAGAAACAACAAATTATTTGAATAATTAATTAAGATTATTAATATAAGTAGTGAATTTTTCTTTCTGATAAATAAGGCTTTCGAGTTGGTGTTTGTTGCCTTTCTTATTTTATTCAACGATAAAATTAAATTTGCACGAAACCATATTAGTTTATAAAGATAAGCAAACTTTCATTCGAACATGCAAATTGATGAGAGAAGTTTCGAATTTTTTTATTTAAAAAATTAAAGAATATGAGAGACGAAACTACAAACAAAGCGAGAATGGAATTTTCCTTCTTAATTTCATTTTTGTAGTAATATCATCTGACTTATGTGTGCCGTATACTGAACAGGTTTGTTTGTATTCAAGACGTCCATAACCAGGAAGAAATAGTTTGGGTAATGGCCGTGAAAATCTGCGTATTTTATTTTTATTTTTTTTTACAGTACAAGAACGTCTGAACTAAATTTTAAAAAGTTGGCCGAACTTCGAGGCTAACTTCATTCTCTTATTAAAATTTTCTTTGTATAGTTAGTATATTTCAATTTTTCTTACTTTTTACTTTAACTTTGCGCTTATTATTAAGAGATACTCTACGAATTGTAGCATTTTTTACTATTTTTAGTTAAATTTAATTTTGCGAAAAAAAGAAGTAGGAAAGACGAAGTAAGTTTTTGCAACATATGCGAACTATTTTTATAATTCTGTGAACTGATAATATAATTCTTAACGCAATATCCTAATCAGATAAGATTTTTTTTATTTAGGAAAATTTAAATAAATCTGATATGTTACCTTTATCAAGCTTGGTATTTACAAAATGAGTGGAATCTCAGTTCGTGTTCCTCTTGTATATAATATTGAGTTTTGCGTGAGACTTTTTGGATATAATCCTGTTTACATTTTTAAAGAAAAGAAAATATAAGAAAACTCAGTTGTAAGTGTTTAATTTGATGAAAAATTAATATTAAAAAAATTATTTTATAATTTGCATTATATCATATTATATACATTTTTAATTTATTGGAAAACGTACATATACCGCATGTCCCTTGTTCCATATTACAAGTAGTAGACGAGAAAGCCTATAAGATGTCATTGGGAACGGTTTGTGTTTTTCTATATGGTGTAGTACTTACATGCCTAAGAAACCACCATCAACTACATTTCTTTTTAAATAGTACCCACGGAGATAATTTATTCTTCAGTATAATATATTCAGTGAAAATATAACATGAATATAAAGCATAGGTAGGTAAGAAAGATTAGTTTATCTTGTAAATTAGTGGAAGTATTTTCTACGATTTTATATTTTAATTAGCTTTTTGTTCCTCGTGTATGTAATTAATTTAATGGCATCTAATTAAGGAAATTAAATTAATTGAGAATGGTTTTCAAATGACTTGCTATTTGTGGCAATCGGTAAACATGTTGATTTTAATATTTTTTTCCTTTAATTCTATTACTAATTTTTAACTATTATTATTATAATTTGTCAACGTCATAAAATATATTAAATCACGAACGATTAAAATTAGAATTACTCTCTTGAAAGCAAGTCTCTTTCTAACAAAAATTTAAAGAAAAGAAAAAAACAAATAATATTTCTCCCAAAATTATGTGTAAATTAAATCTAACGTTTAAAACTGTAGAATTGTTTTGATCTAAAATAAAAAAAAGAACCAGTCTGCACGAATTTAGTTGATCCAAGGGCCCACGAATTAGTTTGTAAAGGCACATGTTGACGTAATATTAGAACCAAGTCCAGAGTGCAACAATATTAGAGCAATTGGTTCTAAGAACTCCATCTACAAACTACAGTCGATTAATTTTTATAATTAATTTAATTTATTTATCCAAGTTAATTATATAATTAATTATTAATTATATAATAATAATAATAGATATTACATCGGCTATTAGAATTACTCAGTGCATTTTAAATTCTCATTACATGCAATTGTTTTTTTAATAGTTTTAATTAATGTGCAAACAATTCCAATTATAACGCCGGCGGCGATATTAACTCAATTACACGTGGATGTTTACGTTTTGCAAGTAATTTAATAAATATTTTTATTATAAAAGCACTGTTTCGAGGCCTTCTAATTTAAATGCTGGCAGAGATTAACTCGATTTGAAATTTCTAAACAGCACCTGACGCAGGTCTTATTTCGAAAACGTTCTCCTATTAATAGGCCACCAGCAGAATGCGAGACTTCGTCGTCTTCGTCTTCGTCGGGTTCACTGTTCTTGGATCGACGAATGTCAAGGTCATCCTTACATGCCGAATTTCTCCGGTTACGCTTCATCCGCGAATTGCTAAAAGCGTCAGTTATTTATACATCCATGTTCATAAACATCATAAGTGGGACACAGGTATTAAGAACGCATTAAAAAGATTTTAGCAACATACTGTTACAAAAAACACTTTTTCTGGTTTGTAAGTTATTAAAGTGCTCTTTTGGAAAATTGTTCCTACATTTTTTTGACCATTCGCCAGATTCTATACTATTTAAATTCAGCGTTTTGATAGCTATGACCCAACTATGACCTTGTTGTCATCTTCAAACATTTTTGTATCGCAATTTTATGTCTCAAAAGTTGAAGAACTTCATGCAGCTTAGCTGTTAAATAGGAAGAAGCTAAATACTGAAAGAATTTAATAATAATAATGAATTAGCCCTAAATTAAGGGTTCCCGTTTTAAGCATTGATCCGTTACAGGAAAAAAAAATTCCATCGACTTCCTTTCAAACTTCACTTTTATTATAGCTCGAAAGCGATTTGTCTGTGCTAAATAAATAAAGTTTTTGAGAGCGTTCACATGAACAGTAGGGGGTAATGGTAGGGGTGGCCTGAATAACTTGGATTACATTGTTTTCTTGCTAACTGCATAAACAATGAACAATAAAAATCTTTGAAATAAATGAATCTATCTAATAATATATAAACCGAGTATAGTTTGCAGACAGAACCCTTAGAACCAGTTGCTCAAATGTTATTGAACTCTGGACTTGGTTCTATCAGTATGTCGACATGTGCTTTTATAAATGTTCAGAGCTGAACCATGGTTCAAATGTTTGAAAAACTGGCTCTAATTTGTGGGCTCTTGGATCAACTCAATTCGTGCAGACTAATTCTTTTCATTCCCTTGAAGGGTCTAATCCCATAAGCCTTAGCAGACCTTAGCTCGAAAAGTCTTGGTTAGACTCTTGGCAACAGGTTTAGTGTTTGTTTAAGGTACTGAAGATTTAGTTTTTTTTTGTTTATTGGTAATTACGAGTTCTAAATAACGTGTACAAAAACTTTTTCCATATAGTGTGTTGCTCTCATTTTTCGCATGTTTACGTATGTTCCTTACTTGATCCGTACCCTAAACAGAGAAGTAAACAAACATAACTTAAAAAAATGTTTTATTGATTTGAGTTTACAATGGTTTCCACATTGGAAGAATGGTTGAATCCTACTTTCGAAACGCCCAAAAAATCAATGATGAATGGACCTATTCTATTTCTGATTGTATTGCAGAATTTCAGGAAAAATTTCCAGAAACTGTATTTCTGTAGCACAAATTTGTTAATCAACTTCAGCACTCTAAAGGACTATTCAGAGAAACTAGCAGTGTGACTCAAAAACTAAGAACTGATGAGGTAGTTAAAAATATGAGAGAAATTATGACTGTTGCTCCGCGCACTTCCATCCGTCACCTATCACAAAAAGTTGATTTTTCTGTCGGGACCTGCAGAACTAATTTAAAAAAAGGACTTGCAAATGCTCCCTTATCGTTTTACTGCCGTGCATGAATTGCTTCCAGTAGATTTTGAACCAAGGCGAAGATACTGTCATTGGTTTTTAACCCTTAACCAAAATCCTGACGCTCTCACCGTAGCAACTGTTTTCTTCAAATCAGTATACAAAATAAACTAGATGCTGTTTTTTTAATAGGGGGAACTTATTTTAGCCCCTTTTTTTCTGTTTATGTCAAAAATATGTCCAGTTTTGTAAATCTCAATATTATTATTAAAACAAACACAAATGAAAGTTTTTCATTTTATCTATGCAAGAAATAAGTAAATAGACAAATGAATTGTTGTTAGCAGAAATTGAGTAAGTAAAAAATGCAATGAATTAAAAAAATACCAAAAAAAGCCATGCAGTTTTGGCATAATTTTGAGGAACACTCTGGTTTTTTACATAAGAAACATAAATGAAAAGTTTTTCTCTTGATTCGTGATGGGCATGTGATGCAAGTTTTTCGCTTTTCCAACTTTTCCTCGGTAGTGGCAGAAGAACTTTCGGGTTTCTTCAAAATTCTGTAAATTGTGGCACGTGGGTCTCTTTTCAACCGCATATCATCCGCTCTTCTTTCCAACTCTGGTCGGACCAATTGATCTGCTAATTATTTTTTAAAATCTGTTTTCCCGAGCTTAGCGTTATTTCTAAATGACTGGTGTAAAATATGTGCATTTACGGCACTTATGTCTAATAGGCGGAAGAATATAACCATTGGCCATCTCTGTGTCCTACTTTTTTGCACATTTTTCATCCAGTCCATTCACACCACCTTTCGTCATGTGGCAAAATCCAATTATTTCAGGTTTGGAGCTGTTTTTCGCAAATGCTTGAACATGATGCATAGACGAAAGTAGCAACACAGCTTTGTTTTTCCGTGGCACAAAGGAAACTAGGATCTTATCTTGAGTGAACCCAAAAAGAGTTGAATCAACTTTTCTAGTTTTATTAGGTACCGTAAAACCGTCTTAAGGTGGTATGTCAGATAATTTATTTTATCCGTGTCTTATTTAAAAAACTTTTAAACTATTTCTTGGTTACATTAAATCTTTATGAAAAGATAATTACAATAAACTTTTTAATCAGCTAATATAAATATTGATAAAATTTAAATTAAATTTTAAATGAAAAAAGTACAGATGTACCAGAAGCTGACAGATCTTGATCCAGTAGTGGATATTTTTATGTCCCAGTAGCTGACAAAGAAAATATTTGGTAAGAAATTGTTATCTAAGTACTAAATACCTACGCAGTAGAAAAAAGGTTTAAAATAAATGCCATTGGTAAGTATAAAAATATATATTTTAAAGAAATATGTGAAAATTATAACACATCAAAACTTGTTCTTGGCACCTTGTAAGTTTTGAAAGCAGTTGAAACTAGAACCAAATTTAACTCTGAATACTTTAGTATCTTTTTATTTTCCATTTTATTCGAAAAGAAACTAGGTGACAACAACTACCATCAGTAAAGATTTCTTAAGATTATTTTGTCATTTATTCTGCATACTCATTACAAGAACCTGAAGCTGATGTCCCAGTACCTGATAAAATAGAAAAAATAAGTAAAATTTAACTTTAGAACAATTAAAGGCATGTCAGGCATTGGTCCATCTAATACTGTGAGGGAGATAATTCGTTTTAATAAAAATCGCGAATTATCCATACAGATGAGTAAAAAAAATTCACTCTATATTTTTTAAAGTGAGTTCTAGTGCCTGACATTTGAGCATCAGGTTCACGTTACGTAGAATTTTATTGCACCAAAGCCTGATACATAATTTTTTTTAGAAAAGTAAATAATTTTAAATGTTTAGCTGTTATTTTCAGTAAAATTTAAGATAATTTAAAAACATTACAACTGATAAAACATTTAAATACTTTAAATAGAAAAATTATATAGCTTAATTAAGTCATTCATGTTTTTAGCTTACCTGATAAGATTTTTGGCGTAACACTGATAGAACAGTTGACGTGATCTTTTGCGGCATTCCCGCCAAACCTGCATCAACTTTACCGCGAAAATGGTGACACCAACAGTAGCCCAAATAATAAAAACGTTCCTAGATTTAAGTACACTTAATTTAATATAGTAATTATTTTATTTTTCTCATAAATAAAAAAATACTGTCAGCTATTGGGCCACTGTCAGCAACTGGTACATTTACGGTAAAGAAATGTGGAATTTCTTTTTTATTTTTTTATTGTGCCGACGTAAGTTAGTCGTTGCGTTTCAGTTCGTCCACTAATTCCACACTGGTAAACCAGTTATCCGCTGTTATATTGCGATTAGTATTTTGAAGAGGTTTAGTCAATCTTACCACTGCTTGAGAAGGTTTTGACAATCTTTTTTCTTCCTCAGACGATCCATGTCCATCTGAATCTTTCCTAGTATAAACATAACCATTAGAAAAATAGTAATTTCTGGGATCGGTGATACACATGACTTACAATCCATACTTACATAGCATATACATTTTGAAACGGCATCTGCCCCGAAATGAAACTAACATTTCATCCACACACATATATGCTCCTGGTGAATACATTGGCTGAGAATTTTCTATAAATTTATAAAAAATATGTGAGACTGGAGCTATCGGATCTTGTTTTCTTCTCTCTATCCTATCAGTAGGATTGTCAAATCTCAAGGCAATGAGCAAAACTGCGAGTCTGTTTTTACTCATCACACACCGAAAAATTTCCCGACCTGTTCTGTCTGTTGCAAAAATACGTTCAATTTTTTCATGGTTTGAAAAGTTGATGTGTAAAATAATAAACCCATAAAGGCCTTCAGTTCACACATCTGTAAGTCTGTTAGTTCTGATCTATTCTGATCTCTATACTTTGCCCTTATAGTTTGAATTTTTAAATTGGTCCACCGAAAAATTACATTTAGTATTTCATCAGAAAATAACAGACGCCAAACAGTAACAGGATCACTTGTTTCTCCCAGTTTAGCAGAAGAACGTAAACCTGGCAACTGTACAATTATATTATGTTTCTGTGATCTAGACCGACTTAAGAAGCTTTGTGAAGACCACTTGTATCTGTTTTTATCGTAATAGCTTTTTTGCAAATTACTACAAGCTTGTTCTCCTAGTCCTTCCTCTTCTTTTTCACTTATTCCTTCGCAATCCTCAATTTCTTTAGCGCCTTCTATTTCAGCTTCAGAATTTCCTCATATCTTCTGCACTTTGATTGTTTTCTTTATCACTTGTATCACTACTCTTATTCATCCACCGTGTAGGTACACTCTCAAAGTCTGGATCACCGTAGCGAACCCTTTTTGAAGGTCCAGGTCGATCAGCCATTGGAAAATTGGTATCGGTATGAAATAAACAAAGTTCCACAAATACCGTGGTGTGATCACTATGACCGCTAGCGCAAGAAAATTACAAATTAGGTTAGGAATTTTTCACCGACAAACCACCACAGTCCAAGACTCTAAAGGTCACTGCGTGGCATGAAGGTATTGAGACGCAAATCAAATTTTGCATCGGTCATGGTGACCGCAGTACGGTGGTTAAGGGTTAAACAATATTGACAATGACGATTTATTGGACAAAACCTTCTTTTCCGATGAAGCCTGGTTCCTTTTAACAGGATACATTCATTCCCAAAATATGAGTACAGAAAATCCTCATATTTTCATTGAAGCCTCACTCCATCCACAAAAAATTGGTGTTTGGATAGGTTTAAGCCAGAGAAGGTTGATAGGTCCATTATTTTTTAATGGCACACTAACAACACTTAGATATCAGGAAGATATTTTGCATCCATTTATTAATCAACTACATGATGACGAGTTGCAATTTGGATATTTCCAGCAGGATGGCGCAACGGCCCATGCTGCTGGAGAACTTTAAATTTCCTTCAAGAGTTTTTTGGAGATCGGATAATTAGCAGAAATATGGCAAACATATGGCCTCCGCGATCTTGCGATCTAATTTCTTTGGATTTCTTTGTTTGGCCCTACTTGAAAAATTCCATTTTTAAAATGATTTACAGGAACTTACCCAAAGAATCATCGAAAAGGGTGATGAAATAAACAATTTTCCCCACATTTTGCAAAACGTTATTAATGGATGTCGCAGAAGAGTTAGAAAATGCCTCGAAGAAGACGGAGACCATTTTCAACATCTATTGTGAATTCACGTTTAATGTTATTTTCAATGTTTTATTTTGTTTGGTTTCAAATACGTAATAAATCGTAACTATTGGTTATGATTTTCTGTTCACGTTATGTCAACGTTAAATGTCAGTTTGGCGTTTACTGATCAAGTAAGGAACATACGTGAACATGTGAAAAAATGAGAGCAACACACTAGTTGAGAAAACTTTTTGTACACATGTTAAAATGCAACTGGAAATTATCACGTTTCGAGCCGAATTCGGAGTCAAATTGACTTCTTCGAAATGCACCTAAGAAATTAACCACCACCGGAGTGGACGGGTACAAGAAGCCCTAATCCCAACAAACTAGTAAACTTAGGGCCTGCGAAGGTGTTTCTCTACGTTCCAATTTATGGAATTTATGTGTGACTACTCTATGGTGTATAAGACCCCCTCCGATGTTCTTGTTGCTTTTATTCCTCTTTAAATAAACAAAATTCATCTTTTTTGAACTTTGTGTTTTTAGGATTTATTATTCTGGATCAAAACAATTCTACAGTTCTACACAATAGATTTCATTTACATATAATTTTTTTCTCTTCTTTTCTTTTTTAATTTTTGTTACAAAGAGACTTGTTTTCAAGAGAATAATTTTAACGTATCCCCCCTTCCACAAGGTGCAAATTAGTGTTTACTGATATAAAGTTTTCCTCATGATCAGTCGAATATTTGCGGCCTTAGATTACGGTTCCCTCATGAATCCTGATGATAAGCACCGACCGTACTGAGAATTATTTTAGAAAAAATCTATCCTTACCGTGCATCGCAAACTACTCACTGTGTTCTTAGAAAACTTGCCTTTATTTATTTTATTCCTTTTATCAGGTAAGCGTTAGTTTTTATTTTTAAACAATTTTATACTGTTTCTAGTTCTTTTTCTACGTACGTTTTTGTTTTTTAATTTTGGCACTGTTTTCAATATCATTAGAAAAAGATTAATCAAAATTGGAGGATAAGCATCGTATTAGCATATGTAGTTTATGTGGTTTTCTTCAAATATTGAGTTAAATTTAATAAGAAACACCTTCCATTCATATTCAGTAATTTACATTTCCACTTCAACATTTTTCATAAACAGATAAAACGTTCATTCTATTTTGTTACAGTAGTACTCAAAGTAAGTGTGTACTTAAAAGTGTTACAAGATGCGTTCGATTCATGATATGATAATGTTAATGTTTAATCAAATTTTGCCCAGATACAATCGAGTATATTAGTTTGTTTAGTAACTTTGATTTTATCTAATTTCAAATGAATGATACCACCTAGTTATTATTATTATCTCTTATCTTGATATTCGCTGTAATATTTAAAACCCATTCTCCACGTATATGTATAACTTTAACGCCTAGTAAACAAATATTGACTTTTCGTAATTCTTGTAGTATTTTTGATTTTTAAAGCCTTGCGTTCGTCTTTACAAAGGAAGTTTGCTGTTAATAAACGAAATGGAATGAGTTACGTGCCCTAGGAATTTCGTTATCTTTGAATCATTTCATGTGTCTTTCGCGGGTCTTTAATAAAATAGAAGGGAATTAAGAACGTGTGCGTTGTCAACTCGCCGTGAAGTGATGCAGGTCGCTTACGCACTCTAATTTTATAATTCCACACAGGAATTGGGTTAGTAGGGAAAGTAGAATTCGTTTTTCGTTTGAAAACAATAAACGATGTCAACAATGAAGTGAGAGCGATATCGAACAGGTCAACAAAAAGCCTAATTATCCGTGCTTTTTTAGTATATTGTATTAACGTAATACATATTGCATCTTTTTTGAATCGTCTCAAAATATATTATTAATAATATTAATTATTAATAGTAATTAAATCATACTTAGTGTTTAAATTCAGCATTTAATTGCAAATTGTATTTTAATATTGCTTTGTTACGTTATGAAATCAATGTCGTAAACAGTGATTAATAAAATTGCATTGTCTAGTACAAACGCAAGGTTAAGAAAAAAAAACATAACTTTCTAGCTCATCCTAAAAATAGAGTTTCTGCTTCATTGTAGTTTTATATTGTTCATAATTTTTACTGTTACTTGCCGTGAACCTCTGGAGTCAAGGTGATAAAATAGTTCCTATTTTATTTAAAAATTTAGAAAAACGTCTTAATTAATTTTCTAGTTTAAGAAAGATTCGAAAGTTAAGCGAAAAGTCGTAAATTTATTAACAATCACATACTTTGGTTTCTAATTGGTAATTACATAATTAATTTATTATGCAAATAAAATTTTTCTGTAAAATTGACCCTGCTGATAAATTGTCGTTAGAAGTTCATACAGTGGAGATCAGTTTAGAAGTATCCTTGATGTGCATTCAATTCTAACAAGGTTAAGGTAGTGTATGATTTTCCGATCCACAACAACAAAATAAACAAATGTTTCTCTTTTTAACTGGATTAGGGGAGACTAGGCAGGTTTAATACATAGTTAAATTTACCTCTTACGTTTATTAAAATTTGTTGCAGCTCACAACAGAGGTATGTGTGTATGTGATCTAAATATTTATGTTAATTTCTCTTTGTTCGAAGCGACAATAAGACGTCGAAGTGTAAATTATTGTAGATTTTGGAAAGCTATTTTATCGAAAACAAATTAATAGGTATCCAATTCATCACATTTACGTAGGATGTCATACAATTTTAGCTATAATTTTGTATAAGAATCAATCTACAGTGCAAGTTAGATTTCTTAAAAAAAAAATTCTTTGTAAGTATAGCAGATAAAGGAGACTTGATATATTTCTCTTAAGGAGACCTGATACATGTATCAAGCCTCCAGAAACTAGAGGAGATGAATTTTAAGAGGATCAAAAAACCTGCATATCATTTTGTTTATCCTGACGTTTCCGATTAATCTCTAGTGCTGTATTAAGTTGTCACTTCCTTTCTTCGGAGGTGAAACCGCCAGAGCCATTGCAAAATTAGCATTTCCCCTAAAGTTTGAAAAGTATTATAACATTAAGATTATTTGTATTTTTGTAAGGAAATAAATACTTTAAAGGCAGTTTTTACAATGTATCAAAGCTCCCGTCTATTGTATCAAACCTCCTAATTTTAGCTATTTGTCCTTGATTTCAATGTAAACGGTTGTGTAGACCAACGGTGGGCAACCATTAGAAAATAAGATTAACGATTATTTAATAGCTACTGGTATACTCTGTTCACGATCTTTTTGCATTCAGAGTAGGCCGTGTTAAGGTGACGTTTTTGTTGGTAGCACAAAAAACTATACTTGTCAGAAATTTGCTTGACGTTCGTTTTTAATTTTGTGGTTACGTTTTCGAAAACTGCCACTGCCAATGTTGCCAGTTCAATTATGCTGTACAGGGTGGCCCAACGATGCGTATTTCTTCTGTGAGGCCTATAGCATAAAAATTAAGAAAAAAATCGATAAATAAATTTATACTAGACAATACGCGGCATATTGTAAAATTATTTTCAATTATACAGAGTGATCAGAAAAATGGAGGTTCGTGGAAATCAATTTTTTTTTAATGGAACACCCTATATATTTTTAGATATTTGGATGCGCCGTAGTGAGCTGATTACAATGGCATAAATATATATAGATTTCATTGAACTAATTTCGTAAAATAATTTTTTTTTTTAAAAAATTCAAAAATTCAGTTAGTTTGGATATGAATTTCTGATTACTGAGATAACACAGATCAACGAAAATTTAACGCGATATTTTTAGGACTTTGGCCCATATGAAAATGTGAAAAAAATTAAGATATCTTTCTGCATTATACCGAGCGATCGATACTTACGAAACATTCGGTATCTCATTTTTTTTAATGGAATGCCTACTTTTTATTCCAGAAATGGATAGCACTTAAATGTAGCTTTCTGCTGATATAAGGTTATATACTTTTATTTTTAACAGTTTCGTCACTAGAAAATTTTTCACAAGTATTTGAATGGTTACCTTTTTAAACTCGTCGGCACTAGTCGGAATATGTATTTTTGCTACAAATTTAAAATTTATGTCTGTTAATTAAGTCTACTGTTAAAAAAAAAATTAAAAATTCCGAAAGTTCGGTAACAAATATTAAATTTCAATTAAAATTTCTTAAAATTATCGCTTTAAGTAAGGGCCAGTTTCATAATGGAATTTAAAGGAAGTTTTAAAATTAAAGGCACATTCAGATGTTTAAACAAATGTGTTTTCATATTCGTTTTTAAAGTACGAACAATATTATGATATCTTTTTACATTATACCGAGCGATCTGTACTTACGAAAAAAATTTGGTTGCAAAATATTTTTCTATTTTGAAAGTCGTCGCCATGTAAATCTTGATGTAAAAACATATAATATGGGTGATATTTATATTTTTTTATAATTCTTTGGACACTGGTCCATATCTGTTATTTTGCTATTTCGCGTGAACTTATATTTGGATTCTCTGTTATTGTTGCCGGGACTGTAAACTGATTATTATGTTGTGTTTGGATGATTAACGATTTTCTTCTTGTAATGATCACTACTGCTTTGTTCAAAACGTCTCTTTAGGCTTCTGAAACATTTTATTTGAATAGGGCGATGGTCTGGATATCTTTCACTATAAATTGTGGAGGCAAGAAGACAATTTCTATTACATCTTCTTAATATGTAAATCATATCAACCATATCTTCTTATAACTATAACTAAAATGCAAACAGATATCTTAATATTGTTCGTATTTTAGAAACGAATATGAAAACACATTTGTTTACAGATCTGAATGTGCCTTTAATTTTAAAGTCTCTTTTAGATTTCATTATGAAACTGGCTCCTATTTAAGGCGATAATTTTAGGAAATTTTAATAGAAACTTAATATTGTAGAGGTGTAGAGGTGGCGCAAAAGCATTATATGAAGGGATATTTAAATAACAGGATCTTCTTTTTCCCGAGAAGACCATAACCTAGATCTCATTTAAAATTCTGTCTACTTTCACTACCTCCTTCAATACGCACACCATCAGATTCTTCTGCTAACACTAGAATTCTTCAAATCTGCAAAATTGTGCATATCCGTTGCTATTAGTTTTGACTGCTAAAAGGATCGTCGCAGTCTATTTATAAGTTTAACAGATATACATGCGTCTTCTACACTATAAAATTTTGATGCCAAATTAAATGTTCCCTATTCCCCTTCCATTGATTCCATAGAAGAATCTGATTCCTCATCAATTTCTGATTCTTAATCAGATTCTCCTAATGTAATAATGAAAGGAGGAATATTTTCAAACAAAAAGTTTCCCATATGTTTCCTCCAGTCTTCCGAAATTAATTTTTCACAATGATTACAAAAATTTTGCCACATGTCGGGGGGTACATTTTGAAAGAGCCTCACGCCATAAATTTGCAACCCTATCTTTCGATACTGGTTGCGAATTTATGTGCTTATTGTAAAAGCCTTTGCACTGGATTTTATTGACAATGGTATGGAGGCAATCTAAGAACTTCATAACAGTGCTCCTTCAAAATTACGTCAGTCGCGTCTTGTTGTTCCGTCTATTCTAAAAGGCTACACCGTTGGTGTAGACCACCAAAAATAATATTTAAAAAATGCATATTTGGTACGAGTTTCAAATTTAAGTGTATGGAACCTCCCTAGTCTCCCCACATATTGTTATTTTTCGGTCGCTGATTTCAAATTAGACCATAAAGAAAGGTAACCTGTAATGATTTTCTTTTTCGTACAGACCACTAAATAAATTATTTTCCTAACAGGTTTACGAACTTGTAGTTCCATTTTTTCTTACACGTTTCCATAGTTAGGATATCATGAAAACTCTCTCCGTGTTGTTAGTTTATAGCAGAAAAAGATTGTCGTAAATGAAGAAAGTTTACCTCAACCTAAATTACTATAGATTTTCAAAAGGTTCATTTTCAAAACTAAACAATAAATAATGACTTTTTGACCCCTTGCCATTCATTTTTAAAAAATTACGATAATACATTCTAAACTACTTTCTCGAGGTGATTTATAAACAGGGACATATTGTAATCAAAACGATAAAAAAACATTGTTGCCTTATATAATAATTAAATATTAATTTCTCTATTATTTTAAAGTCGTTAATTTTTCCAATATACAGTGTGTTTTTAATGATTGAAGATACGCTTCAGTTTTTAGTGTATTTCACGTTTTAAATGTGGCTGCGATGAACAAAGAAAATGCACGTGTTGAACAATTTCCTTTTGTTTCCTTACTTCTTTAAAAAAGTTATTTTTTTCTTAGAACTTAACGTAGTGTTTACACTTTTAATGTATTTGCAATAGTCTACACTTCAGATTTTTATGAAGTTTCTCTTCTAAGAAATGAAGGTCATTTATTACGTAACATTGTCAGCAAACACCGAGTATATTTAACATAACACTTACGACATGCTTTACTGGATTGAAAAATGTTTGATTTTTCCTTTAAAGTAATAAGTGGGAGAATGTTACATTAAACAGAATTTAATAAAAGAAAATATATAAGGTCTGTTCGTACAGCACCTAGTATTTTTTAATTTTCCACATTTCTTCCTTAACACTCTCAACTGCTGTTACTTTCAACAATTTCTTAAGCATTCTTCAGTATATTACATTACTTAATTTACATACGAAGGTTGGTTAAGAAGTGTGTAGAATGAAAATGAAGTACAACTCGCAGCTGTTTGGTTTTCGGACAAGAAGACATGACAAATAAAATAAAATAAAAACGTCGACATGAAATTACTCAGCTATTCAGTTAACGCTTAACGATAAAAGGACCTAAGGTTAATTAAATAATATAAAAAACACAGAAGTTGGTATTTTTATATTCTCCATGTACCTTTCCTAGTTTTCATAATTACTTATAGTACCCTTTTCAACCGTTACTCTTCAGAGTAGAACTCTACTTATATACTTTGGTTGGTTAAAAGTTACTAGGAACAAAAACGAAGAACAGATTTTATTTTTTTTCAATTGTAATTTGCAATGTTAATAAATTTAAGACAACGATGATTCAAAACCGTTTTTGTTTTATCTCTAGGTTTTTAAAATATTCAAATATTCATTCGCAATGCTAAGTTGCCAACTTTTCTTCGATTTTTTTGACATAGTTGTTCCAAAAATCCTGTTAACATTCACATTTTTGTGATCCCAAAAAATTTAACTTCTGCTTATGGAATAACTATAGCCTTCTCTGATGATGAGAATAGCTATGCATTTTTGTTAAAATGTTTACAGATTTAGCTCTCAAGTATCTTCACTTCTCTAAGTGTTCAATCCGTTTCTATTTACATTTTTATCGGATTTGTTTTACTTTTTTTCTAGTAGACTTTCTCTTGTAAGTAACTCACCTTTTGACGGTGTAGATGAGAGTTATTTATCTTGCATAATCGAATAATACGTTTCGTAACTTAATTATGCTTCCCCTTTTGTGTCCTTTGTACTTATTTTTTTTATGTACAAGATAAGTTCTTTTTCTTAGATATTTTGTCTTATCTAGTTATATTTACAGTACCTTTCGCTTCTGAAGATGATGTTTTCGGATGCATTCTTCATATTTATTACGTTATTAATGTTATTTTTTATAAAGCTCTGTTTGCTTATATATAAATACATCCTGTCTTAAAAGTACAATCACTGTAATTGAAAACAATCGAGCGAAACTTATTAGCAATGATATTATTAGATTTCACTGTGTCCCGGAGGAAACTTTCTCCTTGTGAAAATTTTCTATCAGATGTCACCATTATTATTATTATTATTATTTGATAATAAAAAATGTGCACACGATACGCGCTCTGTACCTAAAAGAAAAACCCAAATTATATTCTACCTGCCTCTTCGAATCCCGTACGTACAAAATCATCCCCATTTGCATGTGAATCCGGCTTTGTCTAAGCACGTCTCCATCATCCGTGAGGTGCTTGTAACGGTATGCCATTGAACTCTTTCTCGATTCACTGCTGACCCAAATCTCCTACCCTACTAACCAACTGCGTACTCGAAATATCTAGAATCACCTCTCTCTGTCGTCATCGAGGATTGTTCCACCAGAAGTTCCTTTTTCAACGACCCGAGTGAGGCGGTCTTCAAGGATATATCCGTATCATCTGAGGTTTGATAGCAGACAGTGTTAGTTGACAGGGAAAGGTGCAAATGTGTGTTTGTTTGAGTTGTTAGTGAAGGTTCAATGCCGAAATGCATCACGAATTTGGTACGTACAAATTAACGATTGCGGCAATTAATTAATTAAATAAAAGGAATGCGTTTCCTCGATTAAATTAATTAATTTGTTCCTCGCGTGTTTTTTTTTATCTACATAAACAGAACAACTTTTTCTGTTGATGTTTGTTGTTAGAAAGGCCGTACGAATTTTGTTTTAATGTTGAATTATTTCTAGAGTTGCATAACTCAAATTCCAACAACTATTTCTGTTGTTGGTAAACAGAAATTAAAATGTCCCTTTCTTGTAGTTTTCTTTATTTAGTTTCATTGTTGCTCGTTTTTATAGAAACTGAAGTTTTTAATCGAAAATAAATGCATGCAATCAATCTTCGTTTTACTTGGTTAAACTTGTATTCATTTTTAATTAAACAGGACGAACGAACAGCTCGATTCATGAAGTCCCAAAGAATTGTTTCCGTTAATGTTGAAGTACCCAAAGTACGAATTGGTCAAATACCAAATAGATTTTGAAAAATTGTTATTTTTATTTAATTTTCTGTGATCGAATCTGAGGAAGAAAGGTTTAAACAATTATGATTTTTCTCTAGTTTTACTTCCAAGAAGAAGAGAAGGTCATTTATTACGATATTTACCACTTAAACTTGTCCTATTGGATAGAAAAATGTTTGATTTTTCCTTTAAAATAGCAAATGGAGAATATTATATTAAATAGAAAATATTTTTTGTATTTTTTATTAAAATTATACGACATTAAACATTATTTCGTGAATGAAATGCCTTCTGAAACACTAATACAATAAATAACTATTATTTTCATTTATTACAATTGAAAATATTTTTCTGTATTTCATACCTTTTCATTGTTTCTTTTTAATTTAATTATTTCTTGCATTCTCTTTTTTATTGTCTTCAATCAGTGCTGTCTCTTTATTTTTTGTAGTTTCTAATTCATATTGTATTGGTTTCTTAAATATTCAAACCGTTAGAAATTGTTGAATTATTTATTTATTTTTGTTCTAAATTTTTTACTACGAAACACTACATGTTTGTAAAGATCATGTCATGTAAAATTTAAAAAAAAAACCTGTAACATAAAAATTCAAAACCATACCCCCCTGAATAAACCTGTATTTACAACTGTGAGTGGCATAGTATTTACTTTAACGTAATTCAAACAGTGTACAGGGTGAACCCCATCTTTCATTAACTTTGTCAGTTGTAGATCGAGACAATTTTTTTTATTTTTGACACAACGTTTCTGTCTATTGGAGATTATAACTAGAGGTAGGTTTTGATGACAGAAGTGTGTAGTTTGCTTTGAATAAGTCATTTACAAGGTGTTGAATGAATAAATTCGCTTGTGTCTTACGAAAAACGTTCCATATAGTTGCTGCATATAGACTTATTTTAACAAACAGAAAGACAATTGAAATAAAGATACTATAAAGTGATTCCAGTTCTTTTTTTTTAATTACCTTCTGGGTTAAACAAGTGTGAACATTTATTTTTCAAATGACTCCCTATATTTTTTATTATTGTATCTGGTAGAGATTTTTTTTAATATTAATTATTTCATTAATGTTTTCTGTGTTATTTGCTTGTCAAAACCAGGCATATTGTTGAATTTAGAAAAAAAAGAGCTTTACCAGATACAATAATAAAAAATATAAATAGCTTACCTCGAAGTCAATTTCCAAAAAAAAAAAAAATCGAAACAACACAGTTTATAGAATTCTTGGAATAATTTCATTTATTTTCTTGTTTATTAAAATTGTTCCATGAATAATGGAGTTGCAACTTGGGGTGCTTTTTGTAAGATACCTTGTATAAAGTATATGTACAAGATTTCGTAAAAATAATTTTGATTCATGGTTCTGGTTGTGTCCGTACTATGATTTATACATATACAGGGTGTTCCGTATCGTTATGTTCAAATTTTGGGAGCATAAAATAGACTCAATTCTAAAACTAAAAAATAAAAAAGTGATAGGTCGATTTTTATTTGTTCTGAAAATACAATCATTTGGAAATATATACAACAAATAATCAGACTTAACTTCGTGAATCAAATAAAAACTTAATGAATGATATTGTCAAATGATATTTTCCTCACTGCTTGTGCTCGTATGCCAATAGATTAAGTAACATTTCTTATTTCATGAAGGTTTTCTCGTAACTGTTGAGCAGCATGCTGAATCTTTTCTAATAATTCCTCTCTGGTGTTTGAAATGTAGGTGTGTGTACATTAAAGCTTTCATGGTTCCCCAGAAACCAAAATTTAGAGGATTATGGTCAATGGATCTAGATGGCCATGCAACATGACGATGACGTTTGTCAAAAAACAAAAACAAACTTACTAAATGTCACTTTCGTGGAAAAACATTTATCGAAAATGCCTCACCGATTTTCTAATGAAGAGTATGCGGATATGCATTTTATTTATGGTTTCTGCAACGGCAGTGCACGTCAAGCAGTTAGAGAATACCGGCATCGGTTTCCAAATAGGCGAGTACCGCATTACAGAACATTTGGAGAGAGTGCTGATTACGTGGTTATCTTTTCGACAGAAGAGTGAATTTGTCAGCAGATTTAGATGATCAAGTGTTAGATGCTGTTACTCGGGATCCAACTATTAGTGTATGTCGAATTAGCAGGCAATTTGGAGTACCACAAACTACTATTTGACGAATTCTTAAACATGAGGGCCTTCATCCATGTCATTATCAAAAAGTGCAAGGTTTGCTTGAAACAGACCACCATTGTTGATTAGTTTATTCTACGTGGATCCTAAGACAGTCACGATTAAATTTGCATTTCTACAAATCAGTGCTTTAGACAGATGAAGCTTCGTTTACGAGACGTGGTATTGTAAATCTAAGAAAACTACATAGGTGGTAACTACAAAATCCCAAGGTAATACGCACGTCTAACTTTCAGCATGAACTTTCTGTGAATGTTTGGGCTGAATTAATCGATAATTTGGTACTTGGTCCTTACATTCTTCCTATGAGATTAAATGCGGGCAGTTACCTACAGTTCCTTATTGAGGAATTGCCAACGCTTTTAGAGGATATTCCCTTAATCATAAGAAGAGATATGTGTTTGCAAATGGATGATGCACCAGCACATTTCGGAATTGAAGTCCGTAACTTCCTGAACAACAATTATCCACAATGGATTGGTCGTGGTGGTCCTGTTGCATGGCCACCTGGATCTCCTGACCATAATCCTTTCGATTTTTATTTCTGGTAACCATGAAAGCTTTAGTGTACACACACATTTCAAACACCAGGGAGGAATTGTTAGAAAAGATTCAGCCTGCTGCTCAACAGTTACGAGAAAAGATTCGTGAAATAAGAAATGTCACTTCATCCATCGGCATACGAGCACAAGCTTGTATTCAATAGGGAGGAGGACATTTTGAAAATATCATTCGAAAATGTCATTCATTAAGTTTTTATTTGGTTTAGAAGTTAAGTCTGATTATTTGTTATTTATACTTTCAAATGCATGTAACTTCAGAACAAATAAAGATCGACCTACTACTTTTGTGTTTTTTAGTTTTAGAATCGAGTCTATTTTATGCTCCCAAAGTTTGAACATAACAATACGGAACACCTATATATAAAATACTCCATAAGATAGTGGTTCCGCAGAAGTCATTTTACACTTAAACCAGTAATTGGTGTGTGTTTATTTATTTATTTCTTGAGGGCACGCCTGTCGTTTGTTTCTTTGTAACTAAGGGAGGCCTGCAGCTCTTGCTCGAGGTTTCTGAGAAACATGTGAAATGTACATTATCCTTTTCTTGTTTACGTCTCTTTCAAAAAATTTCAGCTGAAAATTTCTTTTCCTTTTAGTGCGAAAAGGTACAGAATTCACTGTTTACTCCAGGAACATTTCTGATTGCAACTCATTGGTTACCTTTCAGTTCGTCGCCAAATTGAATAATTGGCGAATTTCTTGTCGGTGTGTCTCTTACTTTGAGCTTATCTTTTCTATACAGTTTTTTTTTATTTAAATCAGTTTAAAATAGTAATATTATTAGATACGGAATCCGTTCACATCTTGTAATCGTCACTCTTCTCATCCGAATCTTCGTTATCTGAGTTACAGTCAAAAAATATTTTATTATCTTCCGTTTCTTTATTGTTTTCGTCACTGTTATTCAATATTTGACCAATAGTATTGCCTTTTTCATTATTTGATAAATCTTTGGGAAACTACTGATGATGGCCCATCACCACCCTATCCGGAAGGAACTAATTAATTTGAGAATACCTATAATCATTATAAAATTTCTAATTCTTGACTAGGAAATAGGAAGTGTCTGGCACCTTTATTTCAAATTCCTTATATTATTTCAAAAAACTGTGCAATACGTTTTTGATCAAAGGTCCCCTTATTCCTAATCACGACTTACTAGGTTTCACGAGACAGCGTGTCTTTATCCAACCTGCGCAATTTATTAATTCAAGTGCTTCTCCGCTGGCGCCACCTATCTAAAAAATCGGAAGCGAATTATATCAGGTACAGCATTTCACAGCGTCATTTTCAATTAATGGCAATCTCACACAGTTTATGGCAAGTTCAGTTGCATTTTCTTGCTCAAATGTAGTTTCGCTGTGATTTTTTCTTTCCTTATTTATGGTGTAACTAACGCCAAACCGAGAAAAATTTGCATTAAATGAAATATTGCCCATGTCGGTTAAGAGCTCTGTCTCGTGAAATCTAGCAGGTTGTGTTCCTAATATTTTGTTGGTCTGCTGACAGTTGACACTGAAAACTTCAAAAAGAAAAGAAACTACCACCTAACATATGCTGTTCCCTTTCAGATATCGGGTAGAAATTCGAAACGAAGACGATGAAGAATTCGAACGTACAAGCCATCTTCCAGAGATCTTAACCGCGAAAGAAAACTAGAAACTTCCTTTCCGCACAAATTGTGATAGCTGAATTAGTTTCGTAAACTCGGTGTTCCATTCCTCGTCAGTTTTAAGCGACTGGATTTAGTTTGTTGTTGAATTTCGAAAACACGTGCGCGCGCTTCGAAACTTTGAATATTTCAACTGAACCAAACGCCTTATTAGGAACTTAATGGTTGCAAACACACCTTCGACTTGTAGTAAAATGGCTGCTCTCGAGGTACAGAACGCCGTGCCGACGATCCAAATGCCCGTCAGCGACTTCTACAACGGGAAGGCGGTGTTCATCACCGGAGGAACAGGATTCATGGGGAAAGTCCTCCTAGAGAAATTGCTCAGGTCTTGCCCTGGTGTTTCGCAGATTTTCTTACTCATCAGGCCAAGACGGGGGCAAGAAGCCAGAGAGAGGTTGCAACAGTTGTTATGTTCGCCAGTAAGGAATCGAAAATCCTCACCGATCAAAATTTTATCAATTTTACTTTCAGTTGTTCGATGTTTTGAGAAAAGAAAGACCTAACGATCTTCAAAAAGTGAACGCCATCGAAGGTGACATCACTCAACCGGAGCTCGCGATCAGTGAAACCGACAGGGCGATGTTGATCAGGACTATTAATATTGTGTTTCACAGTGCAGCAACCGTAAAATTCGATGAGAAACTGAAACTATCCGTCACCATTAACATGTTAGGCACGTCTCGATTGGTCGAACTTTGCAAAAGAATGACGTATTTAGAAGCCCTGGTGAGTTTCCTCTGGGATAGATCATCATCGTCATCGAATTTTTGCGTTTTCTTCTAGATACACGTGTCCACTGCTTATTGTAACTGTGATCGGAAAATCGTAAAGGAAATAATTTATCCTCCGTCGATCGGGCCGGACCAGATTATATCACTGGTGGAAACCCTCGACGAGCAGATAGTTGATAATCTGACACCTCAATTAGTGGGGAGTCGGCCAAATACGTACACCTTCACGAAGGCATTGGCTGAGTGTTGGCTTAAAGAGAATAAAGGTGATCTTCCCTTAGTTATAGTTAGGCCTAGCATCGTTCTTTGCAGCATCCACGGTCCACATAAAGGATGGGTCGATAATTGGAATGGTCCAACTGGTACGTATATAAAAGATTTTTAAAACTCAAGTTTATTTTTCAAAATTATCTTTTTAACTGTCATTTCGTTCAGCATTTCAGACTTTGTAAACTAACTAGTACAACATACCTACATGTAAAGTAAAGAGTAATGTCACAACCTGTTATTTATGTATACTTTTTTTAAAAACAGCTGTATGGTTGTAATACCAAAACTGTCTGTCTTTGTTGGATTGTGTCTATGTGTTTTCACAGGTATTATAGCGGCCTCCGGTAAGGGCATATTCAGGACTATGCTGTGCGACCCGGACAAAGTAGCCGACATTGTCCCTGTAGATATGGTTATTAATTTAATGTTAGTGTCCGCCTGGAAAATGGGAACTAACAAAATTAGAGAAATACCTGTGTACAACTGCGTGACAGGTATGTGTTTTATCAACTAGATTTGTCACATTGTTCGTAATACTGTCTCAACTTGATTAAACGAGATTTGATTTAATGAAACAAGTGTACGACCACTTCATCTCTCTGTTTTTAGTGGCTAAATGCAGTACACCCTGTATGTTTCTATATTTTCAAATTTTAGATTTCATTAATTGTAGCCTCATTCCTTATATCACAGTGTAGGTTAAAGTAAAAGATTTTTGAGTTGTCTATTGGGAACTTACTGACGTTAACGAGGCTCTCCCTTCCATGTTACTTGTTTTTAAAGTTAGAAAAAAAGGTTAAATACAAAATTTGTAATTATTTTTGTCTATATTTTCCATTGCATCACAGAATTTTATGTTAAATTATAGCAAAAATTATAGACTTTCGAATCACGTTTGTGAAAAAATTAATAAACCTAAAGCAATGCTCAGTTGTAAAAGTGAAAATTTGGAGAAAGTTGGTTTTGTAATTGTTATTGTCAAGTGGTTGAGAAAAATTGCAATCAAGACAACCCGAATAAAACTTAACCCAGACTCGACCCAAAGAAATCCGAACAAACTCGATCCAAACAAGTCTGAAGCCAAAAATTGATGCAATTCAGTTAACATGCCATTGAATAAATTCCTGGACAAAATTAACGCACCACTGCGATTTTTCTTTTATATTATTTTCAACATCTTAATTCCATAATTAACTTTATGAAATGGGTTTAGATTCTGTTACAATATTGACTTCCAATCACCTGTCTGTGCAGAGTACGCGGATATAATTAAGCGTCAATATTGTTTGACGAGGGGCATTCTCAACAATATGTGACAAATTTGTTAAGAGGAACCATTCTTCAATAGGTTACGTGTTCGAATAAGTTGGGATCTAATTCTCGAAGAGGAAGTTAGGGCCGAAAACATACGAGATGAAGCTTTCCTCAGAGCACATGATCTGAGCTGAGATATGAACTCAAAACAGTTCGAAACAGATCTATTTTATGAAGAGGATTGAATGAGGCCCTGTTGCATAGTAGGAAACCAGCCGTTGCATTTGTACTCACTAGAGTAAGTTGTCCAAATTAAGATTTGCAAGGGATCTATTCTAATTGGACGATTGGAAACGAGTCTTGGATATAGATGAAAGAAGACGTGAACAAATATTTATTTACTAGGGAGAATGTCCTTCCTATGCAAGATAATACGAGGTCTCCCTTTGCCTAAATGGTACAAGAATGAATGAAGCTATTGCGTTAGTGGTGAAGGTGGAATTATAGAGTCTGAGTGCCTTCAGTCTGTTCGAGTTTCTATAAAAAAGCTTGACTGGATCAGGAATTGAAGACCATAGAGAATACGGTCTTCGCAAGTCTGGCATGTCAAGTACACTCTTGCTAAAATTCGAAAAGCCGCACGTGAGTTGTTTAATTTGGAAGAGAAATATCCAAAGAGATTCTCAAAAACCCAGATCTAATTCCCATCAAGTCGTCAATTGAAGGACTGGAAACGAGGCTTGGTTACAGATGAAAGAAGACGTGAACAAGACGTGGAGAAGGCGACTAGTTGGTTTATATGCGTAAAAGATTTATTTACTGGGGAGAATGTCCTTCCTATGCAAGATAACACGAGGTCTCCCTTTGCCCAAATGGTACTAGAATGAATGAAGTTATTGCGTGATCGTTAATGCTGAAGGTGGAATTGTAGTCTCACCAAAATGATGAATGCCTTCAGTCTGTTCAAGTTTTTTTAAAAAAGCTTGACTGGACCAGGAATTGAAGGTCACGGAGACCACGGTTTTCGCAAGTCTGGCGTGTCAAGTACACTTTTGCTAAAATTCGAAAAGCCGCTCGTGAGTTGTTAAATTTGGAAGAGAAATATCCAAAGAGACTCTCAAAAACCCAAATCTAATTCCCATCAAGTCGTCAATTGAAGGATTGGAAACGAGTTTTGGTTACAGATGAAAGAAGACGTGAACAAGACGTGGAGAAGGCGACTAGTTGGTTTCTATCCGTATAAGATTTATTTACTGGGGAAAATGTCCTTCCTATGCAAGATAACACGAGGTCTCCCTTTGCCCAAATGGCATTAGAATGAATGAAGTTATTGCGTGATCGTTAATGCTGAAGGTGGAATTGTAGAGTCTCACCAAAATGATGAATGCCTTCAGTCTGTTCAAGTCTCTATGAAAAAGTTTGACTGCAGAAGAAATTGAAGATCATGGGAATACGGTCTTCGCAAGTGTGGCGTGTCAAGTCACTAAAAGTGGAAAAGCCGCTCGTGAGTTTTTAAATTTGGAAGAGAAAGATCCAAAGCGACTTTTCTTCGTCGCCCTGTAGGATTGATGTATTGGACGTGGGTAAAATGAATCTAGAGTCTGAAAACTGAAGATTCCTTAGAACGCCTGCAAACACAGCTGTTCAAACTTAGTCTCCCGAAAACCGCGTTTCTAATCAGAAGAGACACATTCGAGTTTGTAAGGAAATTGTAATGCAGCATCGTTTATAGTCTGGATTCGAAGAAGACATTCCGCCTTGAACGTGTTAAGAGGGAGAACCTTCGGAAAGGAACTGGTGGAGGTGCTGCTGATGAGGAAGATGATTTTTACGATAAATATCTCTTTGATGACTGCTATCATCTGATTGGCGATTAACCTCTCAAAACCAGATCTAATTCCTATATCTACTCCTAGGAAGCTGGAAAAATCTATTGTTACTGAATGGGAGTTTGATACTTCAATAGGAACACATGTGTATTTTTAATTTTTCTTCAAACTCGGTCTGTTTTTAATTTAATTTTTCTTATCATCAACATTCTTCATTAGTTTTTATTTTTATTATTTCCTCTCAATGAAACTGCCAGTCTGTTATCATCATGTAATATACGATCTATTTATAATCTCAAAGTGGTGCGTTAATTTATATTATCCAACATCCATTTATTTGAAGTGTAAATGCGATATCGTCCTCATACATATGGAGAGGCTTATCTCAACAACATTTTATAGAATTTCTGATTCTGAATTTTAAACGGCGAAAATGATTTTGCAGGACAACAGAAACCAATTAGTTGGCAGAAATTCATAGGGTTGTGCTTCAAATTCCTAAGGAAACACCCGATTTCGAACGTCTCCTGGTATCCAGATGGTACGGTGACTGCATCGGTAATTCACAACAGAATCAATCAGTTTTTGCTACACCTAATCCCCGCGTACATACTCGACTCCTGTGTTTGGCTGCTCGGAGGAAAACCAATGTAAGTGTATTTCATCCTAATTTCAGGGTAATTTAAAAACATTGGGGTTTCAGAATGGCCAAAATGCAAGATAGATTATTCAAGGCTGCTAAATGTTTGGAGTATTTCACAACACACGAGTGGCAGTTCGAGGACGACAACGTTAGGATTCTAGCCTTGAACTTGAGCGAACATGATAAAAAAGAGTTTTGTTTCGACGTGAAGCAAATTAATTGGGAGGAGTATATAGAGAATTATGTCCTCGGTATTAGAAGGTGAGGGATGCGCTAGTTTATTTCAATTTCAAATCTCACTTACAATTGTATTGCAGATATATTTTTAAAGAAAATTCGGATACGTTGCCAGATGCAAGAAAGCAAATCTCGAAGCTTTACTGGACGTATCGCATTCTGCAAGTTACGGCTGTTCTTTCGTTGTGGCACTTCCTGACACTTCGATACGCTCCTTTAAGACGATTATGGATTAACGCACTACGTTTACTGATACACATAGCTCGAATGCTGCCATTTATATAAAGCGAAAGTATATTATTATACATAATGTAAATAATTTTCTGTTTTTATTCACGAGGTGGCATATTTTTATGGTTTTAAGAGTTCTAGATGTTGGCATTAATTGAACTTTTAGTGCTGAGATAAACTCATGTTTCTTTATTGATGATAATAAAATGGTAATAGTAACAACTATGTCTATGAACTTAATTCAACGTTTCTTTTTCCATTATTATTATTACTATTATTATTTTGTGTATGTATGATGTTACTATTTAAATTGTTGCTTTAAAAAAAAAAAAAAACAAACGGTACATTTATGTGTGTGAGCAGTTGCAATGATTTTGTATATTTATTTATTGAAGTAAATTTTAATGATAAGTAATAAGTATTAATAAGACTTTTTATATTAGAGCAAACCAACAGGTCTTATTTTATTTCTTTTCGTTGTTTCATAGGAACGCATGCTTTCAATACAAGTGCATTTGTTTTTAATATAATCTGCAGTATTCGTCTTCTTTATTCACGCATATGTTCAATGACAGTTATTAGTTAGTCTTCCTAAATACGTATTTAACCAATTGCAAAATGTATTTTCATGTGTTAATATTTAATTTAGAAACATTGTATAAATCAGTGTTTAAAATTAATGCATTGAAGCAACAAAAGATACTTTGAAAACGCACTTCACAGAATCTATATCACCCAAAATCTATTAAAAAAAAAATAAAGTGATAGGAACGATTTTGATTTTAGGTAAATATAACTGTCATTGAAGAAAATATTATTTTTTACAGCTACCACTTTGTTGTTGATAGTTTTATTTTATTTTTTACAAAAAATTAATAGTTTCTTTCTCTTTGGCTGTAGAAGTGTGAATCACTGCCCTTATTTATAGACTGTTTTTCTCTAGTACTTCTAAGCTGAAGTGCAATGAATGAGTTAGAACTATTTACCCAAAAAGCTCGTTTTATTGTTAATTATAAAACTCCCTGTTTATTATACTCGGCCATTTCTCTTCTTTTTCTTATTGCAATGTTCTGCATCTCGTAAACCTCATAAGAAACAACGAACTCTTTAACTTTATGTATATTTCATAAATCTCAGTGATATTTTTTCAAAATCAAAGCGAATTCTGCATTTTTAATTTCCAGTAAGCAGGGAAAGTTAAAACTACGAACAAACTATAAAACTATCAACAACAAATGAACTTTGTATTTTAATTTCCTGTATTGATACTATTTTTTACGCAGTTGTATGTATTTTTCACATTAACATTTACCAATAAACTAGTCTGTATTTATTGTTAAAAGTGCATTTTGATTCACCTCTGACGAATAAATTAAAAAGAAAACTAAAAACTAATATATTACGGAGCAATTTACGTATTACATTATACTCTCTCTACCAAGGTCTGACTTTGCTCTGCGTCGCATGGCTCAACGTCCAAGTATTCCGCTCGTCTTTCACCATCGACATCTGTTTGTGCCTGGGGTGCGTCTTACAGATTATGTACAATCTCTGCTGCCTCATCACGAAGTAACAGTCCTTGCAACGCCGTCTTAAGTGCCCTTTCACTTTGAATCCACACGTTTGAGTAACGCAGACATTCGGGGCTAAAAGCAATTTATTTTGGAGGTTTGAAGCTATACCTTTGGACTGGGAAAGGGTGTGGAAGCCGTTCGAAACGCCCTGGTGGAAGATGCGTTGAAGCAGCTGAGTGTTCCACAAAGAGGGTAATAAACTTCTTAACAAGGACATCCTTTACGCTGCAATAATAATTGACTTAAAAATTAATCGGTTTTAAGAAATCAACAAATACCTTGGGGCTTTTAACACATTTTCTTAAAGACGCATAGTTTCAACTTCGAAAGCATTTAGGTTAGAAATCATAAATTATAGGTTAGAAGTTGACGCACAGGGTTGCCAAATGTCAAATGAGAAGACTTATAGGGCAAGGAATTTTTAAATAGGAAAGTTCCATTTATATATAAAAATTAAATAAATCATTTAAGGGTCACAGGTTACGTAAAAAAACGCTTAAGAAAATTAAAACTACATAAATTTAGGGTCTCTAGATATAATTAACATGTGGAGGTCCGCCATGTTGGCAAAAAAGTAAGTTTGATAATGTTGTTGTAAACCTGGGTGCGTTCCGAATTGTCGCTAAACTTTTAAATTTGTTACCTTAGCCGTTTCAAAATTCTGAGAGTGTTATTACTTTTAATTTAACTCTATTTGAATTTATGAGCAAACGTCGGATGTATGGTTACCGCCCAAATTAACCGAGGTTTAAAATTCATAAAATATAAGGAAATTTTATATTTTCAATGGACTACTCAGGTTTTCTGTTAACCATTCGAAAATTAATTGTTTTGTAATTTATTTAATGAGGTATCCAAGTTTTAAGAACATTTTGAGTGTCCTATGTATCGAATAAAAAATAATAAAGAAAAGCTTGCTCTGAGAGCGTATCGCCCTACAGGATTGCTCATTCCCTGTTCACATGTTCATATGTGCTGTGACGTCAGGAATGAACGTCATTTAAATCTAATGTTCAATTCACGAAAACTTCATCAATGTATTGTTAAAGTTTCGACTCACGTTGTTCATTTTCTAAATGTATTAGACAAAAATAACTCTAAATATAAAATGAACGTGTCTAACAATAAATTGTGCGTGTATTCTTTTGTGTATTTAACAGTAACGTGTACATTTTTTTAATGATTTTTTTAAATATTTTCAAAGAATTTAATCAATTTAATTAAATAAATAAAATATGTAATTACAAAAAATTGTACTAAAGGTACATTCCTTAATTTCATTTTGTATGGTCCGTTGCTTTCATCACGCGTTGGCGATTGAGCAATCCTACAGGTTAAATATTCTTGTTCCAATACACTTCTTATGTAATGTGTTTGCGCGATACCCTCAACTTTTTAAATATTAAGCAATTTTGAACTGGAATAACTTTTAATACACTTCTTTCCACAATTTTTTTGACTAATTTTAAAATTTACGCCTATGTCTAAAAACTAAAATCACACTTTGTTTCCGAACCCCCAAATCCCTGGTTTGCGTTCATAAATTATACCTTTGAGTGCATCTTGGATGTGTAATCGTATCTTTCTTACTCACGATTTTTAACAAATTTTGCATCTCGCTCATCTCGTTTAAGGAGTCTAATGTTTATATTATTAGCTAATGTATAAAAAAAAACAAGGTATTATTTTTAAAGGCCCTAGACATAAAAGTAATGTAAATTAGTGTTTATTTTGGCGCTAAATTGACGGCAAATTTAAAAATAACTTCTTAACAAATATCGTAATTTCATTGAAGGTGAAGGTAACGATAACATTGTATTTTATATTAACAAGTTAGGAGATATTTGGAGAAAATTATTTGCATCATCTATGTCATTTTTGCATGCATCTTTGCGAGAAAAAATTAATTTTTTCTCTCTTTGGGTCGACTTAAAATAAGTAAACAAGTTGGAAACAAAGGCACTTACGCAAGATGACCGTATGTAACAATAAATTGAAAATCACGCATTAGTCATTCATGAACGGTCGATGAGAGGTGTGACTTGTGTTAAATTTTGAAAATTTTCGCGTTCGGGAAAATTTGTGTTAGAAAAACGATTTGTTTGGTGTGATCGCTTGTGTGTAGGGCCAGAAGTCAACGATTAGAATAAGGTGGAAAAGCGACGATGAAAATGTAAGTTCTTCGTATTATTTTAATGCCTGAAAATAAATATTTTTCAATTTTCCCTGAAAGGTTTTCCACGTATGTCTCGTGACTTTTGATTAAATAATATATAAATATATATTTCATTCGTAACTTTTCAATTGAAAAAAAAAATCATATCCTGCGGCCAATACCTTACTTACAAACTTATGAAAATTAGAGTTAACTACTTACTGAAGGTGAATTATAATGTTATTTTCAACACATTTTAGAATTGAAACGAAAATTTTGAAGTTAATTTGTGTAACAATTTTTTTTTATAAATAAACATGTAGGAATAAAAGACAAATACTAGGTAGATTGAAATAAATGTTATTTAAATCGTCAGTGTGAGATCTGAAGTTTACAGTTGTGTCATTATGTTTCTGAATATAAGACATTTCAAGAAATAATCTGGTCTTATAAAAAGATCCTTTTTCTCTTTTATTAAAAGCTTTTATTTTTATATCATTAAAATTATTGTATGGCTACTGCAAGATCTTTTTCCAATTCTGCAGTCGCTTTTATTTCGTGCAAGTCTATTCTTTAACCATTGACTGGTTTGGCCTATGTAACATTTATTGTACGTAATATTTATTGTAGTTGTCACAGTCGATTTCATACACAACATTGGAGCTTAGCAAAAGAGGAGTTGGATTTTTTAAATTAGTATAGATTTGTCTAATTGTTTTTGCTATTTCAATTAGAATATTTTTTTACTAAAGAAGTTATCTGGGAGTAATATTTTTAATAAAAAGTATTTTTTATACATAAACTTTAATGTGGGAGTATTATTTCTTGTGTTACGTTTATCAAAAATTATCTTTTTTAAAAAAAATGTTTTGGATAGCCATTGTTAACAATTTATTACATTTTTTTCATTTATGGATTCATGCCAAATTCTGTTTATGCGACTTCTCATGGTATTTAATTTATGTTTTAATTTTCATAAGTTTGTAATGTAGAGTAGTCTTGAAGAAGTAATGAATTAACTATTAACCAATTAGAAAAGTATTTTTATTTTATAATATAGCCGTTAATCCCCGTTATTAAAAATTTAAACTTTCTGGTTTTTGCCCAGGGAATATGTTTTTTAATGATGGAAAAAGCGCAACCATTCCTTGTATTTTCCACATCTTCTATTAATTAATCTCTGGCTACAAAACAGGTGTACTGTATATTCCAGTGTGCTACAACTTCACATCAATCTTGCATGATAATACTTTATTGATGTTAATCCATTTTCATGGTTACATACGTCAGAGTCAAATAATAATTGTTGTAAGACATATGGACACATTTACGAAAATTGTAAAACATATATATGTAGAAAGGCACAAACACAAAAAAATTGCTATGATGGCAGCACGATTTCCGGTAGAAAGTCCTTAGGGTCCTTGGAGAGAAATTCCTCTATGTTAAAAGGAGCTGTTTTTAGTAAACAGTTTTTAGACGCTTTTTAAATTGTTCTAATGGTAGCCTTTTTATGCTGTCAGGGAGAATGTTGTAACATTTAATGCCTACAAAGTTGGGACCATTTTTTGTGCGGTGTACGCGATGGAAGGGTATATATATTGTGACGCTCGCGAGCGTTACAATATGTTATGAGTGGATCTCGTTTCTTAACTATGAATATCATGCATGTTGGTGTAGTTACTTTCATTTTTCTTGATATATTCGAGGCATTTTAAGATGTATAATGAAGTTAGAGTGAGGATGCGTAGTTGGATAAAAATGGGTTTGGAATACTCTCTTAGGCCCAGTTGTACAATTCCAGCTTAACTTTAAGCTAAAGCTTAGACCCTTAGCAACTATGATTTCATCAATGGTTGCTAAGGGTTTAAGCTTTAGCTTAAAGTTAAGCTGGAATAGTACAACTGCCCTAAAGGATTTTGGTCGTAGCAAGTTCAAATAGTCTGGCAATATGATTACAATATTATCAATAGCAATAGATGTTGAACTAAAAAAGAAAAATCTTTGATATTGTAATGTTTATTTAATCTATTTGAAGGAAGTTTCGTCACCTGCCCCATAGACACGCAACCAGATTCGTCAGCCAGAATCTTACGTCAGTCACTGTAACTGGTTTTGTAACACGAAGAAATTCGCATTTTCCATTAAAAAATCTGTAGGTTTCAATGTTGCTAGCTCCCTGGCTATTAGAAATCAGATGCCACTAAAATAAAAAATGTCTCAAATTTGGATATTGATCGTTTATCTATTGCCATTGGTAATATTGTAATCACACTGTCAAACCATTTTGATCACGCAAAATTGATACGCACTGACATTCACATTATAATTTCAAGTATGATTTTTCTTACATATATTAATCAAAGAGAAAACGAAATTAGGCAACGCGCAGATATATATACTGCCCTGAACGAGCAGGTGCACATTTCTATAAAACGTCTTTTAAAAATATTAGACACAAAATATAAAATATTAGTATTTTCAAAATCAAAATTATTGTTATTTTCTAATGAATGTTCTACGAGCATTGGATGATTTTGATTATTTTTTTGTATATAATATTTATGTTGGTCTAATCGTTTTTTTTTTTTTAAATTTTGGCTTGTTTCTGCTGTATAACATGAATTACAATTTAAGCATTTAATTTCATAAACCACGTCAGGTTGTTTTAATTTTGGTATTTTGGTTTTTAAATTTGAGAATATATTATTTAAATTATTTACAGATTTGCTAGCTAAAGTTATGTTTTTTTGAAAATGTGTTAGAATGTGTTATATAACGGTTCAATATTAGGTAATGATATGTATTTTTTGCTGGATATTTGTTTTATATTATTGTAGATATTTGAATTTTGCAGATATTTTTTTTTAATTACCGATTCAATGAGATTAATTGGATAAGAATTTTGAACAAGAGTTTTCTTAATTAAATTTAAATTGTCACAAATGAAAAGTTTATCTGAGAGTAAAATAGCTCGATCTGTTAAGTGTCTGTTTGAGATAATTCATTACACAATTTCACCAGAATCTACCTTAATTATGGATTTCAGAAACATTGGATTTTACAATTTTGTTGAAGCTCACTACGGGTATCAAAATAAGGTACTGTGCAAAATTTAATACTTTAATTAAAATTACCAAAATAAAAAATCGTAAGCTGTTTTTACTTAAATGTAGTAAAGAGGGCGTATTCCCTCGTCATATAATTGATCCCTTAAAAAGAGCGTATGATATGTCATGTCACAAAATTGACAGATATGTATCAGATGCTAACAAAATTCTATCATATGAAATTTAGGTAACTCTTAAAACTCTTACAAAATTATTGTAGAAATTAGATTATACTTTAGGATAGTCAAGTAATTTCCGTGAAATTTAAAATACATTTTTGCTTTGGGGAAAAATTTTTCTTTACCCTATTTTAATAAGAAACAAGTAGATTTTCTTAACGTTTTAAATAGCTTAGAGTTTGGTATAAAATCTTTAGATTCAGCTTCCAAAATACAAATAAGAAATTAATTTTGCTCTAATTTTTTAATTATATTAGGAATATTGACAGAACTTTTAAAAAATCAAAATATAAAATTCTTATTAGAGATCTTTTGTCTTGTAAAAAATTTCTTAAAGAAAATCCAAACATTATTGTCACAACAGCAGATAAAAGCAATGTTACTGTTTTCATTGATAAAAATGACTATTATTTTCAAACCATGCTACTATATATAGAATATTTTATAAAAAATTCTTTTGAACTTGTAAAAAAATTAAGAAACTTAAATATACCAAATAACTACATTATAATTTCCTTAGATGTTGTTTCTTTATTTACTATCATTCCAAACGAGTTAGCTTTAAAAAGCATTAATGATAGGTGGATAGAAATTAAAGATTTTACAGATATTTCCAAAGATAATTTCTTAGAAATTGTTACTTTTTTGAAACATTCAATGATAAATTTTATAGACAGATTTTCGGTACAATGGGTTGTCCTTTATCTCCTGCTAGAGAAAACTGTCATTAACTCTTTACCTTTCAATCTAACTTTATATTTTCGTTACGTAGATGATATTTTATTGATTTTACCTTCAGATAAAGTAGATTTTGTTTTAAGTAAATTTAACTCTTTCCATAATAGATTGCAATTTTCTGCAGAAAAAGAAATTAACAATTCACTAAGTTTCCTCGATGTAAATATTATCAGATACAATGACAAATTAATAACTAATTGGTTCCATAAACCTACGTGGTCAGGCAGATACATTAATTTTCACCTAATGGTAAATCTAATTAGTTTAAAAACGTGGGGGAATAATTTTTGTTTGAAAAATGTTCCATAACAAACAAGTTAGAGCATTTTAAGAACAATAAAGATACCGCACCGTATCTGTTGCATCGAATTTAAGGCCATATTATTATTTCACGACCCAAATAAAACCCACATGACAATTTTTAAGGCAGGAATTATAGAAGAAAATTGAATTTTTTTTTGACGCTCTGTATCTTATTGATAATAATCAACTATTGGAGTCAGTTTAGCTAAATCACAATATTTTGATGTCTGGAATCCACTGTTGCTGCGTGTCCCATTTCTTTTGGACCACTTTGTATGTGCTTTTAGCACGAAGGACAGTTTTTTCTTTTATTTTACCGTTTAGAATCTTTTATTGCTGCACGCATTAGTTGTTGCTTAGTATAACTCCTAGTATTATTTTTAGTAAAAGTAATACTTAATACAGTTTATTTTTTATTTATGTTTGATGTTTGTTACAAAACCTTTTTGCATTTTAACTGTATACAGGGTGAGTCTTAAGTAGACTGACAAAATGAAAGCACTAAGAGAGTATGGGAACAATGTTAAAAAAATTCTTCTAGTTTATAATTAATTGAAAAATTACCCCAAAATCAAGGTCCGGCACTGCATACGAAATACGGCTCCACGTTTTATAAATACGGCAGTATAATACGCCTTTGATTCGTTTTATTACACTTTTAACAGTTGGGAATGGAAGTCTGTTTATTTCTTTTATGCAACGTAATTATTAGTTAATAATTTTTAAGATAAATGGAATTGATTAATTATTTCTCGAAAACTAAAGCAGAAAGAATTTTTTTAACATTTTCCCCATACTCTCGCACATCGCTTTTTTTAGTGGTATAATTTTGTCGGTCTATTTCAGATTCATCCTATATAAAAGTTTATGCAGAGTGTTTACGGAAGTGCGACTGAAAACAGAACCTTGGTATTTCGACAAATTTCTTTAAGTAAATTATTAAGATCAAGAATGTAATAATTCTTAGAAAAACTGGTCGTTATAACTTTAATTATTAAATTTGAAACAAAAAGTCTAATGTCAGCAACTAAGGTAAAAATTCACATTTATCAAAATATTGAAAAACTACATCATTTCCAACTGTAATTCAAAAAAGATCAACTTTATTTCAGAAATTACCAAATGTAATTCAGAATTGTTAATTTAATTTCAGAATAAGTAATTTGAAATTCAGATTTATCAAATCAATTTCAGAGATTTCAGAGAATGCGTTATTTGTAATTCCGATTAGTCAGTTTTTAAATTCAGAAAACATCGATTGTAATTGAGAAAGTATGAAATGAACTTCAGTGACGATTTCTTAATTACAATTGATATAATTCATTTAATGCTTTCTGAAATTAAACTGATTAATCTGAATTACAAATAACGAATTCTGAAATTAAATTAACAATTCTGAATTACGACTGACGAATTAATTACAATTGGAAAAGGTGTAGTAGAAATTCAAAATCAGTAGCGTGTACCAATTTTCAGTAATTTAGGAAATTATTTTTCATTTCAAAATGAACACAAAAAAGGAAAATTAAAGCTGCCATTTTTTAGATTTGATTCATATTGTATCCATTTTCAGCCACATTTTCAAAAACAGCTGTACACCCAAGTGCATCAAATAAAATAAAACATTTCTTATATTTAAAAAAAATTTAAGACCATATTATTATTTCACGACCCAAGTAACACCCACATGTCAATTTTTAAGGCAAAAATTTTGAAAGAAATTGAAATTAGTTTTTTTTAGACCCTGTATCTTCCTGATAATAATCAACTATTGGAGTAAGTTTAGCTAAATCGCAATATTTTGATGTCTGGAATTCACTGTTGGCTGTGTGTCCTACTTCTTTTGGACCACCTTTTTTTTTTCTTTCATTTTACCGTTTAAAATCTTTTATTAGGTTTGCCTTTTCTTTGGTTCTTCTTCTGTTTGGTGGTCTAAAATACTATAAAATTTGTTTACAAATGATTGACTGGGATAAAAATACGCAACTTTGTCCCAATTTAATTTTTCTTAAGATAACCGAAATCATCCCTCTGGTGAGGCTCAAAAAGTCCTTGTGAGTTTCCTCTATGTTTGGAAGTAGTTCCGTACGTGTACGTGTGCCTTTGTGAACAACCTCTTTTTTTTTTGGTCTTTGGTTGACTTAACGCGACAAAAATTGAACTCCCTTACGTAACAAGAAACCCTGAAAATCACTACACGCATTAGTTGTTGCTTAGTCACCAAGGCGTTGACTTGCTTTGCTTGAAAAGTTTCAAAATTTTCACGTTCGAAAAACTTGCATTAAAAAGACGTTTTGTTTAATACCAGTGGGTTCATTTGATACACGTGCATGGAATTTTGTGAGCGGAAGGCAGAGAGAGAATACGACGAAGAAAAATTGTAAGTTATTTTACTTTATTGCCTGAAAACGCCTGCGATTTTACCGGAAGACGACTTTCCATGTGTGGCCCCTTGATTTGTTTTTATTAAAGGCAGCTTTGGTACTGCGGACACACCCATTTTTTTTGCATCCGGGCTTCTTGACTCAATTACAATCAATATAAAATTTAAACGTAAGCGAGTGTAAAAGCGATTTTTTTTATACAATTAACGGTGGCGGTTACAACGCAATTAATCATTTCCAGGTTTTTTTCTACTGCGACTTAATTGTGTCCCTTTTTATTTATTTTTTTTACAAAAACGAAAAAGTGCAAAACATTCCTTGTATCTTTCAACATCTCCATTCCACATACCACGTCATCCCCTCAACGGCTACCGTCCTCGTCTATAGAGGAGAGGCGTCGGGATGCCCACCATCACAACGACCAGTCGCGGTCCTCTTTTCTTCGGTATCGTGGTACGCGTATGAAACAGAGTTGTCAGCAAACGCAGGGAGTGTTTTGGCTACTATTGAGCTCGTGATCTCAAAGTTTGGGGGAGAGGCGCGAACTTGGAGTCCTATGGCCACTCAGACTCGGGTCTCACACAGCATAACCCCCGCTCTTCGAGACTAATAACCGAGACGAGCCGTTACGTGAGCGTCTTATATAGTAAGCGCTGGCGATTTGTTTCCGAGATATGGTTAATTCGCGAACAACTAATTAATCCACTTTGTAATGAAAATTTTTGCAATTCCTATTTACAGAATCACTTGCCTCTTTATGTAGTTTCCAATCATATATTTTTTAACTAATTTCTACGGACCGTATTAATTTTAAAATGATAAATGATAAATGTTTATCGGAGGAACAGTTATTTTGCGCAATCGCAATTCGTGGAGGTGGAGATTTCTTTATTTTTAATTGTGAACGCTTCGGCTGGAAATTAACCTTTGCAAACCGGCTCCTCCGCCACCGTGCATACAAAATCAGTTTATTATTATTAATAATAATATACAAATTAATAATATACTGTACTTCTGTGTACCAGATTGTTATTAAGAGGACGTCGCAAAACTTAAATTAAAAATTAAATTATTATTACTATTATCATTTGAAATAACGAAGAGCAGCTTGCGCGCGAAATAAAAAAATATAGTTTGAGTAAAAATCATTCTTATATTGAAAAATAAATTGCTAGCAGTAAAATAATTCTTAATTTAAATTAATTAATTAAATAATTAATTAAAACACTTTCTTCTTCAAAATTTTAACTTTTTAAGATTTAAAGTTTTAAAATTTGTTTTTGTGAAAATTAGCTTTACTTTAATTTACTTTAAGCCGGTAATAATTTTCTGAAATTTGAAAAATCAAAGACACTAATTTAATTTTGAAATTAAAACTGATATTAAGTTTGACCAAAATTAATTAAATGGCTTATTAATTTTTCTAAATTTTATTGATAATATTGTTACAACTTTTGAAACATCAAAAAATAAAATTTTCTTTGCAAGATTTCTAAAAGAAAATTCAAACTTATCATAACAACGCATGTTACAATGGGCTCGGTCTCTGCACTTTTAAAAATTATTTTAAAAATCAATATTTTGACCTAAAAACGAATTTTAGTAAAAAAAGATTGTGTGCGAACAGGGAATCCTGTAGGATGAAATAGTGACGTGACTCAACTTAAATAATTAGTAAACAATTAACTTTAAATTAAAATTAAATTTTATGAATTTTAAACTTTGTAGCAATTTATTTCGGCGGTAACTGTACATCCGGCGTTTGCTCATAAATTCAAATACAGTTAAATTAAATGGAATTTTGGAATGGCTAAGGTAACAAACTTAGAAGCTTAGCGACAAGTCGGAACGTACCCAGTTTTATGATAACAATGTTGCCAAACTTATTTGACACGAGTTAGTCAGTCTTTCTTCAACCTTAAGATGGCAGCACATAAGACAACAAATTTTTATATTACGTATTTTTCATTTTCCCCTTTTTAGAATGATAATTTCTTTTCTTAATCAAAGGTGATTACTTTTTTACACGGAGTGTTGGAGTTTCGGTAATGGGTTTTAAAATTTTATAATTTCTTTTGTTAATATAAAACATATACAGGGAGATCAAAATTGATTGTCCTGATCCTACACTGTTTTCCACGAGCTTGATATCGATATTTACATCCAATTCTTAAAATGAAGTAGGCAACATAACGAGATCTAGGGAAGTTACTAGATATCCTAAGATTTTGTTGACAGTTTATTGCTGTTCATTAACGAAAAATGGTTTATTTCATTTTCATAGCAATCTGATTAAACAATAATTATGTCCTTTATTAATTAGGTTAGGTTTGGATGTAACTTTCATGAATGCTCTATTCACGCCACAAATCGGCACTGCTTTGCGTTCTAACCCTCACGTGATAGATGTAATTATTGATATCAAACTCACGGAAAGTAGTGTAGGATCAGGACAATCAATTTCGATCTCCCTGTATTTATTGACATTCCCCTCATTTATATTATTATAGACTCATATAATTTTTATATGAAACGCGTTTTAAAAGCAGTATTTGAAAAATAATTTCTTGCCAATATGGCGGACGTCCATAGTCCTTTTAAGAAAATTCTGGATTCTGGATTTGGTGAGGGGGATGAACAAGAATTCGCATGCACTTAGGCCATAATTGGGCCCATTGTACTACCCCCAGGTTCAGCAGTGTTTGACTGTAGGCGTTCTTTGAGCCGTCCAACCCTTTCGATGAAGCCAAGAACGTCCGACAGAGGGCACAGGGACGGCCATGTCAGGCCATAACTAACATGGGACCTCTGATCGAAGCGAGTGCGGGGCAATCACAGAAGATATTGTTCAGCTGTTTCTTCCTCTAAGTTACAGCCTCTACAGATTGGGCTGTCTGCTAAACCAATGCGATGCACATGTTTGTTTAGTTTTCAATGTCTTGAAAGTATTCCTATGAGTAGACGTAGTCTTCTTCTAGGTAGTTGCATGCAGTGACAGTTTGAGCAAGGGGGCCACTTGTCTAGATTTACCTATCTGTCGATATGTCGGTCCTGGGATCTTTGTTTCAGTAAGGCATTAAATAGACTTGATGAGAGTGCTATAGCCGGTTTGGGGCCTCAAAAGGGCTGCCCCGAGCCCTGTCTAGCCAGTTCGTCTGCCTTCCAGTAATTGATGGTTGAATTTAATTAAAAGTTGGATAAAAAGGTTTTTTGTACATGTGTCTACAGGAGCAACGAAATCCCAGGGTAATAATCTGGTGGTCCTAAAAAGAACCAGTTTTGTTTATAAATGTGTTGGTAAGATGGATCTTCATTGAACCATTCCATGGTAGGTTGGTTGGTGTTCTTCAAATCTGAAATCAGATGAAAGAAAGTTATAAACAATTAATAATGGAGTGTACTTAGGAATCAGGAAAAAAGTTACATTTAGCTTCGAAGTTACAATATTTGATTTTTTTACTTAGTAGTACTTAAAAAAAACTGATTTTGGCGTATAATTTAAATGAGCGTACTCGTCAACAGATACATCATCAGCAACAAATGGATTTTTCGATTTTATTAAATTTTATTGATGCAGAACGCTTCTTTCTGCATTCCTTCAAATCAAATTCGGAAATTTATCTTTTACAGTATAAATTATGGACATTGAGAAAGGAAAACGGGTTAAGAGTAAAGTGCTCTTATTTTAAAAGATACAGGAAAGTGTTGCTTACAATAATTAAAAGTTGTAGCCAAATACTTCTGTCTAAAAAATAAAAAAAAATCATCCTTTATTGAGTCGCTCTTTACACACACTAGGTACATTAGCAAATACTAGTAGGATTAAAGAATTCGCCAAGATAACATGAATAAAAGAACATTAAACTTATTCTTGTTTTTCTGAATTATTTCACTTGGTTCTGAATAATTATATCCATGCATTTCGAAATTTCGTTTACTGATTACAAAAATTGTAGCACATTTAAACTAAGTGACATTTAAATGCTAAAGCTGCAATAAAGTACTGCAAGTTATAAGCTTTATCATTTAAATGTCACTTAGTTTAAATGTGCTACAATTTTTGTAATCAGTAAACGAATTTCGAAATGAATGGATATAATTACTCAGAACCAAATGAAATAATTCAGAAACAAGAATAAGTGTAATGTTCTTTCATTCATGTTATCTTGGCGAATTCTTTAATCCCACTAGTATTTGCTAATATACCTAGTGTGTGTAAAGAGCAACTCAACAAAGGGTCATTTTTTTAAAAATTTTTGACAGAAGTATTTGACTATTACTTTTAATTATTCTAAGCAATACTTTCCTGTACTTTTACTTTTACTTTTACTCTTAAGCCGGTTTCCTTTCTTGATGTCCATGGTTTATACTGTAAAAGATAAATTTCACCTGGCATTTTCGAATTTGATTTAAAGGAATGCAGGAAGCGTACTGCATCAATAAAATCGATAATAAAGAAAAATTCCCTTTGTTGCACACTTTCTGAAAAATGCTGCATCCAAAAAACATTCAACAGGAATAACTTTTTATTTTTCAGATTTTCTTTTGTTGCAGTAACTGCCTTATTTTATATTTCCGTCAACTTATTACAGTTTGAATAGGAATTCAAACACAAAATTGAACTTTTTATTGTTTATTGTATGTCAGAATTATTACAATGTTAAATTCATAACTACATAAGAACTGATTTTACGTGATGCAGCAAATTCTGCCTGAAATTAAAAATAATCATTTCAGAAACAACTGTGTTGAACTTTTTTAATACTTTTTAAAGAGCTTAAGCACAATATAACAATAACAGTTCTTTTTAAAATTATGATATGTTATGGACCAAGTGATTAAATGAACATTATTTATAGTGTCCAGTTATTATTAATAATGAACAAATTACCGGTTCAGCCTGAGAAGTTAACTACAGAAATATTATGTCGCAAAAAAATCCTTTAATCAGCCATAATCTTCTATGCTGATTACAGTAAAGTAATGGCATTAATCATAATAATAATACCCATTTTAATCACTTGGTGTAAAACATAAATGTACGAAAATTAATAATAATAAATCAATCATAACAATAAACTTGTAAATAGTAAATTCTGATACTGTTTTACAAAATTAGATAAAAATATCTTACTAAAACTTACATGTTAGTGTTTTTCCTAGATCTACGGGTTTTATTACGCAAAGATGCTGCTTTTTCCTTGATTCTCTTTCGCTTATCCCCAATTGCATCCTTTTTCTCTTTCTCAATTTGCACAGGTGTGTTTCCAATTCCATTCTTGTATATTGAATCCAGTTCCTTGAAAATGTTTGTGTTAAACGTCATCAGGTGAGTTTCACCGCTGCTTGCTGAAGAATAACACGTTTTACAATTTAATTAAAGAGAAAAGTGCAAAGCTATATTTACATGCATATTCCCGCACAGCTTTCCTGTATTGTTCACCTATCTTGATTACATCTTCGTTGTTTACGATGTCCTTCAATTGAGATTCGATTTCGGTGACTGGTTTGGAAGGGAAGAGATCGTCCTTCATGGTGAAGGTTTCGGTGAAGTGGCTTAAGTCAGGAGCCATATGTGTCTGTGTGTACACGTGATGGAATACATTATCACAATTCATTTTGGCAAAGATATATAACGCATCCATTTGTAGATGTGCTTTCATCTCCTTGATTAGCTTCAGCAATAATATATACTCAGATTTAGTCATTCGAATCTTCACAAATCCCCTATCGAAATGTATTAATTGTTAAAAATAATTTAATTTATTTTTACTTTCCTTACTTTAAGGGTTGTTTATAATACAACCCATACAAGAGGTAGAGTGTTCCGGTTTTCATGTAAATATCGTCCGAGTAAATGAGGAATTTTTTTGCTGTGAAGAAGCAAACTTCTGTGAACACTCTCAACTCCTCATAGCTTGATTTTCCACTGGAAAAAAAATATCGCCGAGATAAAACAAGGCGTATGTGTTAACTTAACACTTACGAGAATACGAGGCTGAAAGACATTCCAGTCCATACTTTGGAAAATGCTGCGTACGAGAGGTCATGAAGCTTGGAAAATTCACTGAGTAAGTTTTCGCAGTCGGTCCTGAAGGCACATTGAACGTGCAAGTTTTTCTTTTCGTCATTTCTCTTTAGCATGTTCTTAATTTATGGATCTGTTAAATATAAAATGGTTTAGATTTGAGGAAATTTAACAATTAACAACTTAAGTGATGATAACAGGCATTTTCGTTTCATAAGTAATTTGCAACGAATGTGAACTTGAAGTGATCCTGGGACTGGTCAAATTCTATTTGATCCCATAGGGCTGTTCTACTCAGTCCTGCTCCACTAGTTGAAACAAGAACGTCTATTAGCATTATTTAATAATAAGCAATACAAAATATCACGTAACCTCACTTTTACTTACTGCCGAAAACGTTGGTGCCTGCAAACTTGCTTAATCTCTAATTAACTTCACTCGCACGTAGGAAACCTCAGTAACTGAAATAAATCAACTAATTGTATTAAAAACGGTTACAATTGAAATTATAACATAACCAAGCTGACATGTCATTGAAACCAGGCTCGCCAACTGTCGAACAGTTAATTCCACTATCCGATTTACTTACAAACACATACGTTTCAATGAATTAAAAGAAAAAATAGTTTAGTTTTAGTTTAATTAAATGATATTTTAAATTAAATATTAAAAATTTATTTTAGATTAACTTACCTAACGTTTCTATTTTCATCGATTGCTAATCGATGTCCTCAAGCTCGAATGTATTAACGTAAAATTCCTATTTTACTTTTCCTTAATATTAAAACGCAACTGGTAAATTCAAATTAATTACTTACGTTTGTGAAAATACCAAAGAAGAAATACTCTCACACTTTTGACATCGATTAGTAATTCGTTGAATGTAATAACGTACCGATCGCAACGCCACGTGTCATCATGTGGAATTAAATTTAAATCTCCAGTTGCCATAGCAACTGATTATGTTTACTCCCTATTCCTAGATTAAAAAGTGAAGTGAAAATGCGACCTGGACAACTACAATCGTCCGTAGAAAACTCCTGCTGCTGTGCCCTTCGCCTTATCGGAATCAGTGAGTCCCATCATCTCTTCATAGTAATCCAGAAATTCAAGTTGAATTCCACCACGCAGTTCTGCTAATTGCGTTCTTCTTCCACCTCCGTCAGCTGCAAGTGCAGATTTTCCACCAGCTCAAGGTGAACGAAGACACCACTCAGAAGGTAGATAGGTAAGTCCATCCTCCATAACTTACTGAATTAATTAGGTATTAACAGAACCTCGCGCGCGTCCAAGAAATCGAAAGACGACTTGATATCGTCTTAGAATCACCAGGGCACAATAAAACACGCAGAAACAAATATAAGGCAATTGGAGTAGAAGGAGGAGGAGGGCAGGTCCAAGTTGATGATGATTGTAAGACGAAAGTTTTCGATGCTGTAAAGCAGTATTATTTGGAAGATGAGATGGGACAGGCAGATTTCGCACTCGAATCTGCAGGTGAGGAAATTGTCCCTTGTAGACAGTGATATTGTCCATTTCTTTTCTATAACACCTGTCAAATTTTTCTGATGCTACTTGCTACCTGAATGTTAGGAAATTTCTAAAATTTCTGTTCTACATTTAGGGATAAAAGCTGGCTTCTAATAGAAAACCTAGAATTTTGACACATGACACTGACAGATATTATAGAGAAAAAACTTATACACAAATTGAAATTATAATACATTCCAGGAGGACGTATTTTGGGGGTGTTCGACACTGAAAACTTGATGGAACCGAAAACGTACTTCTGGAGTTCTATATGCGATGGTTCACATGGGCCAAGGGAGATTATAAATGTATGTATATAGCGCGGCTTACTAGATCAATAAAGGACAAAGTTCTTTATTCAGTTAACGACCTTCTAGATTTCACGAGACAGTGTGACTTTATCCGGCTTGCGCAATGTATTAGTTCAGTGTCTCTCCCCTGGCACCACCTACCCAAAAAAATCGAAAGCGAATTGAATTCGGAACGTCATTTTCAATTAATGTCAAGTTCACGCGGTTTATAGCAAATACAGTTGCAGTTTGTTGCTCAAATATAGTTTCTTTGTGATTTTTTCTTTCGTTATATATGGTGTTTTCTTTTGGGTAATTAGTGCCAAAGTAGGGAAAATTTGCATTAAATAAATTAATGTCCTGGCCGGATATAAGAGCTCTGTCTCTTGAAATCTAGTAGATCATGATTCGGCTGATTGAGCTCCTAGTTCCAGAGCCATTTTTCTGTTCCGAAGGGGGAGTCACACACTAGAGTGACCTTGCTACTATCTTCACAGAAGTGATTGCTATAAAATGGCCTATATTTTGTTAAATCTAGCATTTTGAAGTGATAATACAACATATTTATGATTTATTATTCAAATTCACATAAAATGTCCAAAATCAAATTGAATATTAAATGGGTAATTGTGAATGATCAATTCGAAATTGTAAAGGGAAAGCCCCATTGTCGAAAATTATTCGTGCTTTATTAATATAGGAAGCAGAGTTTATCTAATGTCTGGGTCCTCAAAGAATTTAAAAAAAATATGTCAAAATAAATTGTTTAACGTAACTTAAGAACATTGTTCTCCCATTTTATCCTCAGACTAAGAAAATACTCTAAAAATAGGAGAAAAATTCCCCAATCAACAGGGTGTCGCTAAATTTCGTGGACAAGGCTTAGCCACAGATTCCTGGACTCAAAATAATACTTATCTATATCCAAAAGTGCTTCGTTAAGCCGGTATTCTGCTTCAAAGTTCTTGAAAAAAAAAAGTTAATATCTCTTATAACAAAGGATCGCTTGAATCGATTTGGATGATATTTAATATAAGGGCTTACAGAAAGGAAAGTCACATCTTTGAATGGTTTTAGTAATATACAGTGAACCGATAGTGTAAGAAAAATAGATCTTAAAATATAAATGGATACAAAAAAGTTTCTTAATGAATGACTCTTTCAAAAAATTTAAAAAAATTAAGTTATCTTTCTGGTAACCCTGTTGTCCACATTAGCGGTTCACTTTAAATTACTAGAACCATTCAAAAATTTCTGTAAGCCCTTATACCAAATATCATCGAAATCGATTCAAGCATTCCTTTGTTATAAATGAAATTAACTTTTTTTTTTCAAGAACTTTGAAGCAAAATACGGGCTTAACGAAGGACTTTTGGATATAGATAAGTTGGGTGAAATCATCCTATTTTGAGCTCAGAAATCTGTGGTTAAGCCATGTCCACGGAATTTAACGACACCTTGTAAATACTAACGTGGATATAGCGAACACTTTGTGTTAGAAGAATACATACATTTGAAGTTCCAAAAACAGACAATGATCGAAATATATAATGTGTGAATGAAAGAGTAAACAGATCAGAAGTATATAAAACCTAATTTTGTGAAGTACCACCTAATCTACCATTTCCGTGCACCGTCACACTCAAAGTAAAACGTCTTGACGTGAAGGTTCTTGTATGAACTTTCCGAAAATGTCCGTAAAGCCCAAGAATACTTCTTTATCTGTCTATTTTTTGGGAACATGTATGCGGAGCCAATTCGCTATCCACGTTAGTATATACAGGATGTTTGAAATTTGAGGGCTAGCATGGGGACCTCTTATTATAAGAGATGGAGAATCGGTTAAATGGAAGCAAAGTTGCCAAATTTCATGCTCATTAATAATACGTTAAAAAATTTGAAATGTCTTGAACGGTTTCGTTACAATCGGAAAAAACCTAAAATTGCGATTTTCGAAAATCGAACATAATTTCTTTATTTATGATTTTTTAAAAATCTGTGAAAACATTCCTGAAGCCACTTTTTCTGCTTGATTGAATGCCGAGTGTGCTTTATTTCTGGAGCGATTCGTTTTTGTTTTTCCAGAGCCAACTTCATTTTTTCTTAAGGGCGCGATTTTTGTTGTTTAGACAGGTAGATAGCACATTTCTTTCTGAATTCATTGGTATGCCACACTTACTATTTTGTTTTAATTTTCATTGAGAAATTTTGAAAATACTGAAATTAGATTTGTGTGCACATATTAAGGCACGGTATTTCAGTTACAGATTAACTTTAAGCTTCAGTTTATTCCCATAGTAACAATTATTAAGACAATCGTTTCTATGGCAATAAACTGAAGATTAAAGTTAATCTGTGACTGAAATACCGGGCCTAAATTAGCTTGTATTCAGTTATGTGCTGCGTACCCAAGAAAACGTACACATTTGTTTAATTTATCTGTCATTAAATACAGAATGGCGTATTCAAATGAAGAAAAACGTGATAGGTTGCGTATTTTTTGTTTGTCACAACGAAATTCTATTACAAGTGCTCAACGGTATTTAGAAACTTAACCGGAGAGAATTCAACAATGTATTAGATATTTTTCCAAGTTGGATAACAATTTGATTCAAAATGGTACATTTTGAAACGCCGAAGAGAATGTACAGAAATAGAATACTGAAAGAAAATCAGAGCATATGTTCATTTTTTTAAATAAATAATCGTTGTCATGAATTTAAACTTCAGCTTAAACTTAAACTGGCATAGTAAATTTAATCTGAAGTTTAAATCCATAACAATGATTATTGCAACCATTGTTAAGGATTGAAGTTTAAACTGGAATTGCACAATTTAGGCACGGCATTTCAATCACAGTTTAACTTTAATCTTTAGTTTATTTCCCTAGGAACTATTGTTTCTATAATTGTTACTATGGGAATACACTGAAGATTAAAGTTAAACTGTGACTGATCTACTGGGTTTTAATATTGTAATTTTGGATTAATAATTTAATAATAATTTGTTCATTTTAGCCTGGATTATTGCCTGGACAGTGCTGGGCCTTCAAAGGATGTCACGGTGCTGTCCTCATACAACTCACAACAAAAATCAGAGTAACCAGCGTGAGCGTGCAACATGTCTCCAAAGCAATATCGCACGTGAACGACATCAAATCTGCACCGCGTGATTTCAGCATTTGGGTAAACCAAAGCTCTTAGCTTCGCCATTTTTAAAGCTCGCTTCCTGATTTAGGGTTTAACCTCGAACAACGACAAGGGAGAAAACCTTGGCAATTTTGTTTACGATGCTGAAGGACCTGCATTGCAAGTATTTAATGTGTCGTCTTCGAAGGCCTACGACAAGATTAAGTTTGTGGTTGCTTCCAATCATGGAAATCCTCGGTTTACTTGCGTGTACAGGTGATGATTGTAGTCTTTCCCCCTGGTGAACCTTTTTAACGAAATTTTTTTTTGACAGGTTGAGAGTGCATGGGATTCGAGCTTGTGACAAATAGACGATATTACGTTAATTAGTTTCGCAATATTTTAATTCATGTTATATTTACTTTTTGAAATTTGTTTTTTGCTAAATGCATATTTTTAAAAGTTAAATTTGGAACAGGTTTCGGATTTTAGTATAAAAGTTTGTGCCTTCAAGATTATTTTAAATACTTTTCTGTAACTTTCTAGTTATTGAGTTTTTATTAAAAGTTTATTAAGAAAAAGCTTTTTACTTCGATCACCTTAACAACCAAATACGGCAACAGATACGGATACAAGTACGGCAACAGATACGGATACAAGTACGGCAACTGTAACTGTTGCGTTGCACAAGTTTGGTTACGTAAAATAACGCAAGCCTGCAAGGAAACTCGATTGCGTCTTCGCTCAAAAGAGAGCGCTTCAATTTGTTAATTAGAAATTATTTTGAAAGAATTACATCTCGACAAGTCCTAATCATTTCAAAATTATATTTTCTTTTACTTTTCCCTACTTCTTATTTCAGTCAATGAAAATTTAACGTTTCTATTTTTGATTAAATAAATGGAAATTACCAGTTTGATTAACAAAATTCAAAGCTCCATCAATCTCGTTGTTTATCTAACAGCAATAAATTCGAAGCCTTGCATGCGTATGACGTAAGGCGTCTGCAAAATCGAAGGTAGGGTTCAAGGTGAGTAAGTTTTCGGACAATTAAAAAATTACCAACGCCGCAACCGAATTCCCTCTAACGAGAAACAAACGTAGAAAAAAGAACGAACACGTTCGCGCTCTCCTCCGCTACCGTCCGTCCGTCCGCAGTAAAACGCGCTAAATATTTATGTCGGCGACGTTTTTGCCCGCGCATAAATAAATGTGCGGTCCGTTCCTTTCTAATGTTTAGAGAAAAGAAGAAAAAAAGAACCGATCGCTCGGAACCGACCGGCCGCTGCCTTTCTCAAATATTTGTTTGACAAACGCGTCGAAATTTTAACGCTGGAGTAAACAAATAGGATACAGTAGCGATTTTTGTTCGCCGCGGGCAATAAAACGCACGGAAATAAATTCCCCGAACAAATTAAACATAACTGCAGTATACAGGATGTTTGCTCAACAATCAGTGTTCCGTGGCTCATTCATAAACATACACATTTCAAAACCTTTTCTTTCTAGTTCAAAACGACATGTATTTTGATATGTTTGAAATGTAAATTGTTTAACTGCGTCATATTTAGCGTTTTCAAGGTTTACAAACTAATTTCGACCTCGACATAAGACAAAAATTAAAATTGAATTCACAGAAGTCGACGAATCGATCGAAACCTCCAGCTTCCAACTTTGGATAATACTTTGCTTCGGCTTAAAGGCCCTTGTAGAGTACTCTATATCTTGTAGTACAAGATTTGGTTAAATTTTTGGAATAAATTAAATTATGTAGTGAAGTGGAGCAATAAAAAATTATCTGCAAAAATAGAACGTGTTCGACCTCGAAAAAGTATCGCCAATCCAGATTTTTTTTTTGTTCTAAATATCGTAGAAATTGAACCAAAACTTGTACAAGTACCAAAGTAGCGTAAAACGGCCCTTTAGACGAGAAATCATTCACTATGGTCACATTTTACGGTGCGTTTCGAGTTTGAGTGTACAAAGTGTACAAAGTGATGGAAATTGTTTTTCTGAATGTTTGGATGGAATTTTTTGAATTCTGTTTTTATATCAGCTTTGAATTCGCAGAAATAAATAGCAAAAACAAAAAGAAAACATCAGAAGAGTCATTGGTGTCGTTTACCTTTTTTAACAACACCCATGAAAAAAGTACATGAAAGTTGCAAAAACTTGAACTTAAATTGTTTAAAACTATTGAGAAAAAAACTATAGTTGTTTTGTTGTTGTTGGAAAAAGAAGAAAGAAAAACAATGTAATAGCAAAATTGCTCAAGAAGGGAAAGGGCATGAAATATAGCATAGAATTTATCAACAAATAGGAACATTAGCGAAAGGAATATAACTTAACGAGTTTATCTAAATATTGAACAAGGTCCGTATACAGGAAGGACATCTCCATAATAACCAAATATTTTGACTGATTTGATACTTATAAAACAACTTGAAAAAAAAAAGAGAAGAACTAGAAAGACCCGGAACAAAGAAATTGCAAAAACGTTGAAGAAGAGGAAGGCACGAAATGAAGCATAGAATTTTTCAAAAAATAGAAATAAATACGCAAAATTGGTTAAAGAAACAATCTAACACGTTTATACGAGGGGAGATTTTTGTATTATCTACTTAGCTATGAAAAAAAAAACAAGTGACAATCGCAAATTTTTTTTCCTGTCAAGTATCTGTGACATTTTCATGCAGACCAGGTTTGGTTCAGATTAAGGATATTCATCAGAGGATGATTAACGTGCACAGGGAAGAAAACGCCGTCATATTTTATTGATCTAAGAAATTTCGATCAATTCAAGATGACCCAAGGCCAGTGGAAGCAAGAATCAACGAAAGCACCAGGAAAGTTGAGATTGGTCTTAGCAGATCGAAGAACAAGAGTTTCAGTAATTACCGCTGAATATCAGAAATTTTGCAAGAAGAAAGAAGGTGTCAACAAGTTTCCCAAATTGCTAACGCACAAAGATTGTATCAGAAAAAAATTTGTAAGAGAAAATTAGGGGCTTTGGTTGACGATGAAAGCCTTTTTTGAAAAGTTATAACTGGGGTGAGAGGGTGGTTGTATGACTGGGACCCACAAGAGATTTCCGCTGCCCGAAAACAGCAAGACGTAGAATTGATCAGGTAATCTGATGGCAACTGGGTTTTGGGATACAGAAAGAATTTTACTAATTGAATACATGCAAAAAAGGCTCCACCATAACAGGAGAAATATATAAGAAAATAATCAGAAAGTTGAAAATCGTCATTCGTGTGGCTTTATAGAGATGGATCATCCATCTTAGAGCCCGAACTTAGCACTAAGTTACGTCTTTCCTGAATTAAGAAAAAAACACTTGCACGGACAGCGCTTTTCTTCGGATGAATACTTGACAGAAGCGGAGGGGAAGTTTTTTCAAGGCTTACCGAAAGGATTTTTTTTGGAAAAACGTTGAAACAAGTGCGACTGTTAGTATGCTAAAAAATGCTAGTTACATGCTAAAAAATAAAATGTGACTCTTCATCTAACTCTTTTCTTAGGTATCTAGGCAGGTAATTTGAAAATTTCCCCTCGTATAAATACTGAACAACCTCTATACATGTTGGACATTTTCATAATAATCAAGAACACGATTTGGAGACACCTAACATGAAAACTAATACGGACCAAAATATATATTTATAAAACAACTTGAGAAAAGAAGAGAGAAAGACCTAGAAAGACCCGGGACATAGTAATAGCAGAAATGCTGAAAAAGAAAAGAAGGAATATGAGAAATTGGTAAAAGGAACACAATCTAATGGGTTTACCTAAATATTGAATAAAGGACGGACCTTTCCATTAGATTTAACAACGTATTACAGAGAGCCCTAACATATAAAAGCTAGTGTAAACCAAATGGTTAAAGACATTCCAAGAGATCACTTTTCACATTTCAATAAATATCTTATTGTGTTAGTCAATTGAGGTTTTAATATTCATTAGCGGATAGCCAAGTTATTTTTGTTGTTGACGAAATAGAACAGAACGTTTTCCAAAACACTGTTAACCAGTAATTTTAATGAGTTCGGACTTTTCGTTAATTATTGACAAACAAAAGGCAGTGCAACAACGGCGACTTTCTTCCGCAGCTACATATGCTAAAGAGCACGCTAATTTTTAATTTGTTGTTTATCGTTAGCACCTTTTTATGCAAAAACGTCTGGCAGCTTTAATTCCATGAACTTGATCTTACATAACTCTCGCCCGTTCCCGGCCGCTTTAAGGTCAGTCGTGTAATTAATCGAGGCGACTCCGGCGACGACGTCAAATCTTTGTTTTGTTTTCTCCTTAACAATTCGTTAGTCTCTCTGGATTCGTCATTTCGTTAATTGCTGAACGCGCTTTTCGGCGCGTCGGATCTATGTTGTACGTGGAAAAAAAAAGATTCGAATGGGATTGTTTCGCTTGACCTTCGGAATTTATTGGTTGCTAAAGTTCAACAATCTAAGCGTGTGAGCAACAATTACTCATCATTATTTATTGACTGCGCGCGGATGCTTTCATGCGCGCCAAATCGAAATTTTCGGGATACGGACCGGTCCGAAATGGGTTGCCGCCTTTTTCGAAATGTAAATTACCACGCGCAATTAGCCGGGTGTTCCCCGGGTCCACAGATATGTTTCCATTCGGAATTCCCCTGTGAAAATTGACTTGTTTATAGAAATTTATATCCGCTTTGATTATTTATTAATTGCGCAAGAAGGAAGCTGAAATACTTTTGAGATTTTAGGAAGAGTTACAAAGTTCTACCAGAATACAATTTGGTTACGAGATTAAATTTATTAAAAGAAAAAACGAAAGTGAAAATTCACTAAAGGAAATCTAGAATAAAAAATGAAAATCTAAGTTTATAAATAATTAATTTTGTTAACGATATTTACTCGTTTCAATTCCTTTACATTTATAAAAATAACTGAATACAATTAAAAAATGACAAGCAAGAGAGAATTTCAAACTTAAAAGACAAACAAACAAACAAAGTTGAGGAGACAATACTTTTAATTTTGACTGTATACACGTATGTACAGGTTGGGCCAAATTCGACACTTTTAATAGGAAACCCCTATTTTTAGACGAGTTACACAAAAACTGACCTCGGTCCATGGAGCTCGATTTTTAAGCGAAAATTAATGGTGAAGACCGTATTTCGATATCTTGTACCGTTTAGGGGCTGCAGGGCGTTTTTCAAAATTCTACGATGTTTAAAAACCTTCATAACTTTTTTGTTTATGAAAATTTTTGATTTCTGTAAAGACTTCTTTAAGGCACTTTTTCATGCAGAATTCATTGCTCCAAGTTATTTTTTTCCAAAGTGCTCAATATTTGAGATATTAGCTAGAACTTTGATTTTTTGTATGGAACACCCAAATATTGAGTACTTTGGAAAAAAATAACTTGGAGCAATGAATTTTACATGAAAAAGTGTCTTAAAGAAGTCTTTACAAAAATCAAAAATTTTCATAAACAAAAAAGTTACGAGTTTTTAAAAATCGTAGAATTTTGAAAAACGCCCTGTAGCTCCTAAACGGTACAAGATATCGAAACGCGGTCTTCACCATTAATTTTGTCTTAAAAATCGAGTTTCAGGGATCGAGGTCAGTTTTTGTCCAACTCTCCTAAAAATAGGTGTTTCCTATTAAAAGTGTCGAATTTGGCCCACCCTGTACATATTGCCACAAATGCTGCATTGTTGTTATTAAATAATATTATTATTATTGTTTGCAACCCCTTCGTGGACCCCTCTTTCCAATGGGCCCGTAACAATATAACGTAAATAAAAATCAGTAGCGTATGTGAGTATTAAAAGAATAATTGCAAAATAATTTAAAAAAGAGCGTAGCTACTCAAAAAATTAAAAATTAAATTAAGTAATTAAAAAAATAATTGAAAAATACATCCCACAAACCGTACATATTTGCACATATGCTAAAAGGGGAATGTTAAGTTTCGTCTGCCAAACGTAATGGTTGGTTGACAATATAATTTTTCTATATCAAGTAAAGTATGAAATGTAACATATAACATTTTCATAAGAATACCGTAAGGATTTAATAAAAAACTAAAGAAAATAAATATTACTGTAACGATAAAAATCATTGTAAAAAATAAACATATTTTCGAGCTACTCTTCTGCTGAAGAGGCCCCAAACAGGGCGTAAACAGGAATCAATTATTGCAATCAAGATCGACAAATTTTCTAAAATGATTATATTGTGTCTTATATCAAGTGGTATATTTCCTAGAAAGCTGTTACGTTCATGGGCAGGTCCGCCGCTGCCCATTGTATAGATTGTGCAATGCACAAGGGCGCCTAATTAGAGGGGCTCCAAATTTTCTGTAATTACTTAAATAGATATAACTAAAAATGAATTGCTTTTGAGACTAAAACAGCAAAAATAATTATTCAAAAGCACCTTGTTTGTAAACTTTATTTCAGTAGAATATTTTTTTGTTTAAAATTTTAAAAGGGCCCCAAAATATATGTATTGCACAAGGGTGCTTGACGCCATAGCAGTGGGCTTGCTCATGGGCTTTGATATCACATCCACAATCTTGCTCACTTGACATTACCGGAAATTCATTGAAATGATAGAAAATTCCATTTAAGACTCTTCATTAAGAAATTTCTTACATCTTTTTTTGAGATCCCTGGTAATATAGTTGGGGTTAAGTGCCTAAATTCCTAAGACAAAATGTAAAGGCCAAATAATAGAGACCTGCAGAATCCCATTGATCTGTTCCTACAAATAAGAGAACGAACTGCTTCTTTTTAATTTGTTAAAATTATCGATAAAACAATAAACTAGAAGCGTCCCAATGGTCATCAATTTCATTTTCATTACAAATGAGAAAGAGATGGTAAATCGTTCACAGAAAGTTTCGAATATTCTAGGAAGTAGCTCGCTCTTTATCATTTCTGATAGCGTGTGGTAATAGCTTACTCATTTTTAAACTATCAGCAGACAAAAGACGGTAATAAACCATAACGGTCCAAGAGCAGAGCCCTGTGGAATTCCTTTCAATTATTTTTAATTCGTTGAATGTTTGCAATTGTTAGTGGCTTTAAATACTAATTACAACAGTACAGATGATGACGAAATCTTCCACACCAATCCAATGGAATGCAATTGACACAGAAGTCCGGTTGATGAAGAGAATGACCAAATTGAAAGAGGTCTTCCTATCACTATTCCATGAAATGGATTACTTAGCTATTCTGCGATATACATAAAACCTTTGATAGGATTCTTCCATAATAGATAAATAGACGGAATCCTAACAAGGAAGTTCAACGAAGATTCTAGGTAAATTCCATTCCATAGAAAAAAATCAATTCTGATGGAATCTTTATTTCTGTTTTGTGTAACAGAATTCGGATAAAATCTTTGTTAGATCTAATATCTATTTATCTATATAGAAAGAATTCTAACAAAGATTTTATCCGAATTCCAGATTCCATTCTGAATTTTGTTCTATGCACTATTCAATAGAACTTTTTATTAGATGCAATAGAATACAGTTCTGTTATTCACATATTATTAGGTTAGCAAGGAATTTCCGTTTCTGTAATTTGTAAACGTCCAAGAGATGTCAAGGCTCTTAAAATTCATACAAATATTCCACTTAAATTCTATTCACAGAGAGGAATATTTTTATCTATTTTACGGAGTATAATTCCAACGAGTTATATTTTATGCAGATAATAGAGAGGATAAGTTTCCATTGGAATGTGTTCGATAGAGGAGAAATCAGATTTTTTCTACTCTAATAGAAAATAATTCAAACGGAATCATTGTTTCTGTACTGCGAAGTAGAATTCAAATGGATCGTAAAATTCTATTTCCACAAATTATAGCAAATATTTAACTTTATTCCACAAAAGAAAATTCAGATGGAATCTTTGTTTCTATTTTACAGAACAAAATTCCAATACAATCTTGGTTAGTATTACGTTCTATGTAGATAAATAGATAAGGTGAAACTCATTCTAACAAGGATTCTGTATGAATTCTGTTTCATAGAAAGAATTCAGATGTTTCTATTTTACAGAACGAAATAGTAGGTGAATTGTGTTTCTGCAAGTTTCTGGACTAACTGGATTCTTTAATATAATTCTTTTATGGTGATTGATATACGTCCTGTTACTATTCGTCTAACATGTTTTCTATAAAGTAATTATTTTTCAACACAATAACGAATTTTTAAAGTCCATCTATGTATCATTAAAAGACCATTTGCCATTTGAAAAAACAATTTTACTTTCGGCTCGTTCAATAAATGTATGTACGACGACGCTCAATTAAAATGATGCCACTCGGCAATTTCGTGGTCCTTACAGTAATTCAGAGGGGTCGGTTCCGACGTACTGTTTTAAATGTTTTGAAGGGTGCGGTTTGCACGCAAGAGTATCGTTTTAAGCGAGCGTCATAATATGAACTCTTTTCGTTTCAACATCGTTTCAAGTAATCACTAATCTGAATTACAAAGAAAAAATGAAATGAAAAATATGTACTACGAACCTAAATAAATACAAACAAAAAGATATAATTTTTAAAATGCAAATACGTAGTCACGAGTAATAAATTTTGGTTGTCATTGATTGTCAAAGATATTATTAATTAAGAATAAGATTGATGTTTTCATTGACAATGACGATCAAAATTTAATGCGTCTGTACATACATCTGAAAGAGTTCGAGAGGAATTTGATAAAATATTGGCTAAGGTTAATTAAGTAATCTTGAATAGATTAATAGTAAACAAAATCATATTTCGTAATCTCATCTTCGTTAAACATATGATTTTATCACATGGTTTTAGTAACGTTGTTATTTAAATTGTATTTGAAAATTATTAGTATTTGTAGTCGTGGACAAAGTATAGTATACCACTAGCTATAATGGCTATTATTACCTCGGATAATATTATCCTCGGTAATAAACCATCGTGTATAATATACTATTATATTATAAGTAGTAAAAGTACATTGTAAATGTGCAATCTGATTAGAGGAATATCATTTTATCTCTTAATGTTCATAATAACAAGTAAACCATACCTGCAGGATAAAAAGTGATTACAGGGGCAAAGTGTCCATATTTAGGAAATATCTTTTCCATATTAGGGAAATATCTTTAAAATTAGTCGCATGCTACTTTCTGCTTTAGTGGAATCATGACTTAAATTACTCATTGACTTATGCCACCTAATTAGGCGTTTTATTGTATCTCATTAAATACAAATTATTTAGTTATTTACAAAATATGTGATTTATGAATTATGCAATTTAAAACAGTTTTAAATAGAGATGTATCACCTGGGCATTGCGTAAACAGAGTGCCTCGCCTCGATTACACAATACTTTACAGGCGTACTCTCAAGTCGAAACCAAGCAAGAAAATCCTAATAAACGTGTAGATACGTACAAACGCATCGTCTTTCGAGAAAATGGCGAATTAATTCAGTTTGCTCTTGCCGAATTACAAACAAAAACGAAATAGTCATTTACGACGCCGCAGTGACACTTATGACATATATAATTAACAAACAATAATTAAATGAAACTTCTACAAAACTGTACAAAACAATATTCTCCATTTGTTTGAATGCAAACAACAATTTCTCCACAGAGAAAGTCTGAGATCGAATACGCTGATAAAGTATTGTGTAATCGAGTTGGGACATCCTGTATAATACAAATAAAATTGAATCATTTTTTAATTTAATTTTAACAATATTTAAATCGACAGGATCGCTAAATTTTTAACTCAATTTATTTTGTATTTACGTAATGCTCGGGTGTGGCTCTTTTTTCTTATTTTCGAGCAAGTATGGATATGAAACGTCTGAAAAGAGCAAGCAATTTGGATTGAATAAAAATAAATTGAAATCTTAACCGAGTTAAAAATGTTACAGCACTGATGATCCTGAACAACAGATCGAAACGTCGTAAACATTTGTCTTTACTAATTTCTAAGTACAACAAGCGAGAGTTTGTTATAATCTCGCTGTTTGTGCGGCGACATAAATCGAGGTTTCCCTTAGCAAAATAATAAAAAGTGTACTTACCTTCACTATCGCAGGTCTTCTAAAATAAGAAAACTTTCTTGTTTGATGTCACGCCACCGTCAGAGGTTTTCTAATAATTTCAAACGAAACACCTTAAAATTCAAAGCGAAATTGGTTTAAGAAATTTTGCACTTCTTTTTAATTTAATAAAATCACAATAAAGTAAAAATAAATTGGCCAACATGAACCGTCATTACCGTGACGAGCACAATACTGATTAGAGAATGTTTAACATAAATACAATCGTACGAGTCCGTAAATGCACGATGAACAAATGAATGATGATGATATAACATGGTGAGTGAGCGATTTCGAATTTTTTACGCGTGAATGTCCGAATTTAAAATTATGATTAAGCGGTGCGCGGTTACGTATGACTCGGTCGAGTAATAAGAGGAGAAGCGATAAATTAAACAAAGCTTAATTTTAATAATTTATTTATACATACAGTAACATACTAACATTAATCGTTAATATAATTGTATTTTTTTTAAAGACACCAATGAATTTAATTACGCCCTAAGAGTGCTTCAAAAGGAATACGTCTTTAGTCGTCATGTTGTTCCACGAACACAAAATCCGAAATTTCGTTGTTTTTAGCTTTGCCGCCGGGGAGTAGTAGAACGGAAACGAAAAACGAGACCGAGATGATAACAATAATAATCATAATCTAAAAGTGTGTTATACATTATACAACATCGACTTATTTGTTTATACACTTTTTCTTCTTCGAAACGGTAAAGAGACATTTACATAAGACTATTTTTGTCTTTTTTCTTTTTTACTGATCGGACTGCTTGCTCATTGCGCCCGCGATTTTCAATCGCGCGCCTTTCGTGTGGAACTGCAATTGTGCTATCTTATGTACAAATTGACTAAATTACTCCTTAAACTTTAAATATTCTCAGTACGAAATTATCACAGTTAACATTTATGTGTAAAAGACGACCGAAATCAACGACGACACAACGCCGCGCGCGCAACATGCACCGACTCAAATTTTTCAAATGCTCCTCGTATGTATGGATAAGTTTCTAATAATTTATTTTGAAGGCAACTTGATTGTATTATGTATTGTAGCGTTGGAAGTTAATTAAAAATGTAAGGCTGATAGTGAAGGAAATTTAAAAGTTGAGAGATGAATACGTACGAGGCTTACATCGAATGTTTCGGGCCTGATTTTTGTGATTGCGCGCGGCGCAGTGGAATAAAACAATTTTACACATATTCTGTGGACAGGATGTCTTTAATTTACATATTATTAAATACGAACCGCGTGGCGCAAAAGGAAACACAAAAATAAATAAAAATCAAAATAATTTTTATTCAAATAATACATAACAAAAACCGATATTTTCCTAAAAATACATACAACATTTTTTTATTCATCACAAGCTAATTAATTAATCAATAATCGAAGCTACAATAGATTCATTTTTTACAAAAAAAAAAATAATAAAATAATAAAGAAAACTTAACGATAATATGCTAGGATGATGTACAAAACAGGAAAAAATTAAAGCTTGTATTTTCTAAGTGAGACGCGCCGCGATGCGGCGTAAACGCAAAAAAATACTCAACGCGTAGAATTTGACCAATTTAACTCAACTCAACAATTATCAATCAATCAATCGATCATTAACGTTCGGACGTATACTCTGAATTATTTAACGTATACCGCTGACGGATATGCTGCTACTTTTTCAAAAATTCAAACACAACGGGAACCCTTAAAAACTCCTTAAGATCTAACTACGCCTACTGGATTTCAATAGAATTTGCACTGGATTCAACGGAAAACAACTCTAACGAACAGTGACGGGGGGGAACAGGGGGGGCGGGGAGGATAACGGACTAAACGGGATGAGTTTAATTAATTAATTTCCGCATCAAACTTAAAACTTGAGCTCCTTAAACGTAATGAGAATTTTCATCTCATATCACAAAATGAGATTTAATTTTTTTTTATTAATTATACTCTAAATAAATTAAAAATATATTGCAAGTAACAGAAAGAAAGAGGAATTAAATCAGAAGGAGAAAGAAGTACGACGTATAAATAAGTTAACTAAATTAAAAAAAAAATTGAGCTTGCTTCGGGTTTTGCGGGCAAACATCACTTTACACCGGTCGAAAGTTAAAATAAAAAAATAAAACAAAAAAAAATAAAAACTCAAAGAGGGGGGTTATGAATTTTGCCCGCGAAACTTTCAATATACTATACACTTTATTCCTCTTTTTTTTAAACTAAATATGTCATTATTCTGCTCATAATATTCACATATATGCATCAGTTTTTTTCGTGAAAACAAAAAGAAAATGGTGGCGAATAATTTTTTTTTTACATATATTACAGGAGTCGCGCCGGCCATTTCATTTTTGCCTTCCGCACTTTATATCTGTATTTATATGTACACAGGACTCGCGCCGACGTAAACGCAATAAATTACAAAAGAATGTTATATTTAAATTATTTGATATACGGGGAGTAATCTATAAGAAATGTAACAGAAATTAAATGCGATTCGTTTGTGTGTGTGAGTGCTTTTTTTTTTGAGGAATTAAAAATGCTCCGCGCGCTTGGCTGCCGACGATGTGGAATAACAACTAATTTAATATCACATTCAAGTTGTATAATAAAAAAATTAATTAATTAAAAATTAAAAGGAATAATTTTGCGTGGCTTACGAATGTGGAAAAAATTGGCTTATTTATCTTTGAGTCCTAGCAGGGAATGTTCCATAAGGCTGGAATTTGGTTGGTAGTTCCTGATTTGGTGCAGGGATATCAGCTGGTTGGGGAAGCCGTTCGATGGTTGGGCCTTCGGCAATTCCAGGCTATTCTGCTTTTGGAAGCTGAGGGCGTCGTAGATATACGGCCTGTTCGGCGCCAGCTGATTGTGGTGCAAATTCAAATGCCCCGTCATTGAGTTGATGGGGGTGAAGGCCGAACTCGTCGCGTTCTTCGATATCGACGTGTCGTAACTGTTGGGCAGATTGGCCGCGTTCGGCGTGCTCGGGGGTGCCGGAGGGTTCTGCCCACTCAACTGTTGCCTGATGATGACCAAATCCTCGTTCTGGTCAAGAATCTGGCGGGGAATGTCACCGGGATAGTCGTGCATGTTCTCCGCGCTATCCGGACTCACTTTCGGCCAATAGGGATGCTCCAAAGCTCGGTGGTTTAGACCAAGAGTTGCCCCAATCGGTGGCCGTTTATCCGTTCGCTCCGCATGCTTCTGCATGTGTTTGCTTAAGTACGTTTCTTGCGTATAGCTTTTGCCGCAGTATTGGCAGATGTGCGTTTTCAGGTGCTTGCTTTCCTTGTGTTTGGGGATGTGCTCCAGGAGAGAGGGTTCGTCGCTGAAACACTTATAGCACGAGTTGCATTTGTACGGTTTGTCTGTCTGATGGCACCGAGAGTGGGACTGAAGGTTGCTCAATTGAGAAAAAGCTTTTTGACAACCGGGATGTCTGCACCTATAAAGAAATTGAGAAAAAAATTGACGACAGAGCTACATTTAAATTAAACCGAAAGCTAAACTACAGTTAGTGCAAATCAGAACAAAAATAGAACGAGGAATAAAAATTAGAGAAGCAAAAGCGCAAGCGTTCCAGAGAAAAAAAAGGTGATCGATTTTAACACATAAGAAACAAGAAAAAAAGTAATCAAGAAGATGAGTTACGATTAAAAGCGGAAATGAGTGGGAAATATTGGTACCAATGAAACGTATGTTTCAAGGAAAAAAATAATAGAGATATTGACTTTTTGTTAGAATTGAAAATTGTTCAGCACTTAAAATTGACATGAAGATATTTGGGGTGGTTGGGGAATCTTTCCAAAAATGCTGTAAAAATTGAAAAACCAAAAGAAAACTTGAGTTTCATTTATAATTTTACGTCTAAATCCCATAGAATAAGTTAATACAATTTTATAAATAGACGTTACGCCTAACACTTGCATAAACTACCAATTAAAATTTAACATTAATATCGATGAAGTGAAAATGAATTAGTGACAATTTTTTTATTAACTAATAAAACCGAGGAAATCCTTGAGGAGTAGTTCGGTAATTGCCAACGACATTTTTATGCACGGATCATGAGAAACACAATTTCATGAGATTAACAACAATTCAAAACCGTGTGTTCAAAATTAAATTTATTTAAACTTTTGCCAATTTATTTCGGACTTAATTGTCATCTATAAACTTTTTGAAGCGTGTAAAAAATTAATGATGCTGCAGACTAGGAAAACCTGCCATAAATTGCATTAAGCATTAATTCTAACGGATTTTGTCTTAGTTACTTGAAAATATTCATCGATTTCATCGCTGGTTGTTTAATACCTGTCGAAAAGAAAAAAAAACTTGCTAGACGTCTGCGTTTATATTTGGCAGAGATATATGATTTGCAAAAGTCATTTGCATTTTCTTGACCAAAGCAGCAAAATAAATGGCTTAAAACGAATGTCAATGACTTGTGATTATATTTGCTAAAAGCAATTAATTGTCAATTTCTTTGCGGTAATAAATAAAATGTGCCAAATTCTTGACTTAAAGCAATATTATTTGGGGCTCTTTGTAATTAGCTGCTGGCATAAGAAATTTGAGTTTTAAATGGTGGAAATCACGGAACAGGGCGAAATTCTTGAAAACAGAGCCACAGCAATTCCTTCCGTTAAGGACAATGACTCGAAGTAATTATATTTGGTAAATTAATTGGTTGCGAATCATATTAATTCTTCCTCTTAAATTATTCTCCTACGAACTTTCAACTTTAGGTTTAAGGTTCGAAGGACCTGGCCGCTCCTTCTGCAGAAACTTCGATGCTCAAAAGGTGGAAATTAAATAGCCTTGGCTAGAATCCTTGAAAATAGAGTTAGCCCTACCCTATTAACCAAGAAGTCCGTTTCTTTTTCAGTTTTTTGTACGTTTGGTAATCAATTGATTGGCAAATATTTTTTTAATAGAAGTAATGGTCTCAAAATAGTGGACTCTGGAAACTGAACTTTATGAAATCCCATCGTAATCACTGACCATAGAGCAACATCCAACAAGGTTGGAAGGATCTGGCAGCTTCTGGTGCACAAATAGATTTGGGTCGAATCTTTGAAAATATAGTTAGCCCTTCTCCAATAAGTAAATTCAAAGTCTTTTATTGTGTTTGTTAAATCAATTAGTTGGCAATTATTTCTTTGCTTGAAGTAATTAATTATTCATTTAAAGCAGTGGGCTCCGAAATCTGAACGTATGGAATCCCTTCGTAATCAGTGACTATAGAGCAACATCTAACTTGGCCACTCCTGCTTGAAAAACGTCGAGGCTCAAAGGCCGGAAATGAAATAGATTTGGGTCGAATCCTTGAAAATAAAGTTAGCCTTTAGCACCAAGTGAGTTATCTTCTTCAAAGTCTTAAGTATTTGGTAAATCGATTGATTTGCAATTGTTTATTATTTTGAAAGAAGGAATACTGTTAACCAAATTCCTTACTTACGGTTCTGAAAATTGAATGGAACCCGATCTAATCAGCGACAAAAGAGCCAAAGTACAATTTATGTATATTTAGTGAACCATACTTTTTCCGATAGTTTGAACGTATAGTGCATATAGCATTTGGCTTAGGGTTTAACTCTGAGGTAGTCCTTTGCATGACCTTAATGACGTCCACTTTCAAATTACAAAGATTTAATGAGACGTCAAAGGAAATCAATCTTCTATACAAAATTGTCCATCATCTCACACATCCTAGGGTGTAATTAGACATTTCTTGTGGCCAAAGGTACAATAGGTATTTGGTGTGAGTTGATATAGTCCAAGTTTGGCACTTCTCCTTCTTCTGAAACCAAACTTCTTCTATTCTTCGGGTTAAGACGGGTCCATCCTACCACTCGAATAAGAATATAGCGCAGAAGGGGACAATGCCGGTGTTCAATTTGCAAGAAAGAGAGGAATTCAGGATTTATTAACGGTTCAGATTTAGTATTACGAGAAAGACCATTTCCAAATCTCTTGATTTTGTTCTATACCTCATATCAAAGGTGAACTTTCTTTCCCCAAGTTATCTTAGGTTGAAATCTTCTCGTGGTATTGATAGGGAAATTTACTGCCAGCATCAAATATAATGGTTTGCAATTTCTTTGGAAAAGGACCTCCAATATTCAAATTTTAAATTCCAACCTCGAGGGGTTTATTCTCTGAGAGCAGAATAGACCAGTTATACTATTCCAGCTTAACTTTAAGCCAAAGCTTAAGACCTTTACAGCAATTGCTCAAATAATTATCTTAAATTTAAACTGGTATTGTACAACTCGGCCTTAGTCATATTGGACAGTCTTTATTACCAAAGGTTTGGTTAAATTGCCCTTTTCTTACTTGTATTGAACAAACTTGAAACCTTTGGATTGTGTAGGTAACAGAGATTGGATTGAAAAGGGATATTCTTCATGGTCCTCCACATCCATCAAATTTATGTTTCCAATTATATTAAATTTGCTTATATTGTAATGTGCTTTAAACCACAATTCGCTTATCCAAGAGATAGAGAATGACTGAAGAAGAAATTTCAACGAAGTTCGAAGGGAGGAGATAAAGTAGATAAGGGAGGAATCCTTGAAAACAAAACCATAACGCTTAACATCTTTCCATCAAACATGAACGAGGTCCATCAATTTTTTTTAAGTAACCACTGTAGTTGCTATACGGGATAGAGTGAATAAAAATTCTTACGTTGCTTCTGGGATCCTTTCGTTAGTTTTATTCTCATGTCTTAAAATTAATTAGAAATTTCTATAACTGTCTATTATAACCTGATGGGCAAAAAGAAATTGAACATGCCAAAAAATTATCAATTAATGTGCAACAAAATATGGGAAAAAGAAAATCTTCGTAACGAGTGCGATAGTCATTAATAAAAGGTGGCAAGCGGGAATCCAATCGTTAAAAATTAAAACGAACCAATCACAGCAAGCGACATAATGCAAACAAAATTCTAACGTGCACCTACTTGTACGGTTTATCCCCCGTGTGCGTCCTGATGTGCTGCTGGAGGTGTGACAGCTGGGTGAACTTCCTCTGGCAGATTTCGCACCGATAGGGCTTGATTCCGAGGTGGATCCTAGTGTGCTGTGATAAATAGGAACTGTTCGCGAACGCCTTGCAGCACTGGGAACATTTGTACGGTTTGGCTTCGCGCATATGCGCCTGTGTATGAAGTTGTAACTCCGCTTTCGATCCGAACACCTGAAACAAACAAAAGAAATCCTGTTGATTATGATTGGCCCTTAAATGGAAATTGTAACATTCAATTTAAGACATCTTCAAGTTTGCATCAACCTTAAGCGAATTTTCCGATCACTGTCAATGAATTTATTGTCATCACGAGAAAAGGAATAATAATGGTCCAAAGGATTGTCCTTGCGGTAAATAAAGTGAAAATCATCGCACTTCATTGTACTGTAATCAACATATTACACGTGCGAATTTTTTCAATGGAAATTATTATAATCCGTTAAATCACTTGACGAATAGGTGACCTTCCGTAATTTCAATGGCCCCGTCATATTACACCTGCACAATGGGCAGGTAGGAAGTGTAGAGTTTCGCAATTATCACGTGTCGAAACACAAAAAAAAAATAAAATAAAATAAACGATGGCGTGATTTCTTTGCCAATCTCGCGCCGTATTCATGCAAAAACACGTGGGATTATATAAAATGCATTACAAAGAAAAAAAAAAAAAATAATTACTAGCGTGCAGGCCAATTCTGAAATTGGATTGCAGATTACATAACAGGATTAAACAAATGCCACGAAGATATTCGGCAGTGCTGCATCTGCTTTTAGTAACTAACCTAAGTCAATTACAAAACATGTTACAAAGGTTTGTTTGGGTGTTTTAAAATTACTCGCGTGACAACTTGAGCAAACGCAATTTGGTTTGAGAATTTCATAACTGAGTTTTTGACTGGCAATCCTGCTTAGATGTCTAAAAGCAAAGTTTCAATAAGAGTGGCCAATTCAATAATTTCTTTCCAGAAACACAGGCCTGCCTGCTTAGGTCCTTTGATACTATTAGCGAAAGTTGAAACAGAGGAGGAAGCACGAAGAAGCACTAGGAAAGAGAAGGCAAAAGAAGAGTGCAAATGATTTAAGACAGGGAAACAGGAGAGTGGCCAGCTCGGCAATTTAGTTGACCTGATTGATACTATTTAAAGAAACAGCAACTAATGACTTTTCTGAAGTTATCATACAGAATTGTGGTTGCAATTTGGTTTTTGTTTACACCAAGAAAAAAAAAAACAAAACAAAAAGGCAAGAAAAGAGGAAGAAGGTCGAATTTATAGCATCTGTACGTAAACCAAGTAAACTGCAACGTAGTCTCACTTAAGAGAAAGTCGAGTCCTTCACGAAAAACCTCAAACAAATAAAAACAAAATAAATAGAAATTGAGAATGAGAATAATGAAACATTTATTATATAATTACGAGATAAAATTTGCAATTATTATTTGTTTTAAGCCAACTGCGAAAATTAGAACGTCTTCCAACTTTGGAGGAATTGTTATTTTCCATTTAGGATTAGCAGTTTTCCACCACAGCGCATTTTAATTTTAATTAATTTTTTAATTCGCCCATAAACTTCAGACTTTTAATGCTTGGTCGCTGTTATAGATCCCATTGGCAGATGATACCTAATTATGTTTGATTTTAATGCAAATGTAACTTTTACGATCCCCATGATTCATGTGCCAACGGCTACCGATTCGCCGCTGCAATAATTAAAATTCTAAGCCCTGAATTAGAATACCGGAATGTTCGCTTTCTCGGCGGAGACCGGCGAAAAATTCGGCCGCTCGCCGGCGATAAGGTGTCGAATTATGCGAGGACCACCGAAAAAAAAAGCGCCTGCGGCCCGGCTTCAGAAATTCAAAGCTGCCTGCCTATCATTTAACTGTCTAATCTCGCGCACAGCCATCACGTCACCATTAACAACAATTTTTAATGTTTTATTACTGAAAGCGCGAAACTTCCGCCTTGGAAGGTGCGCCTGCGTAGAGGCGTTTACATTTCGCCGCCGACTTAATGAAAATATGGTCATCACGATTATTTAAGTTTCTAAGATGTCGCTACTGGAAAGTCAACGTGTGCGTTTACGGGAATCACACGTGCGTCACTTGGTTTGTTTGATCTCCTTGGCGTCGGAAATAAATTTTATAAATACGAGTCGTAGAAATTAACAAACAGAATGTTTCATTCTGTTTTTTTAAATCCAGATTGACATAATTTAAACATTCTACGAGTGGAAAACATGTTCAAGTTCGTAAATAGGCGAAGAGAATATACATTTCGTCTATCATTCCCTTTGGGTGGTAAAAATATAGAATGTCTCATAACGTATGGAAGAGATTGAAAGGGTAGCTAGGGGAGACCAAAATAAAGTTTTTTTTATTTGCTTTTGTCCAAAGAATGATAACAAGAAAGTTACAGCAGTTTAAATTTCTTATAAATTTACGGTCACTTATTGATTACCACTGAAATTAATAAGAAGGAATTAGAAATACATAATCATGTTGATCCTGCATTTGAACGCCTAGGAACAATTTTTTCATAATTGTTACTGTGGGATTAAACTGATAGTCAAAGTTAACTTATGATTGAGAAACCGGGGCTTAGCGGTGAACTTTGACGCTTAAAGTTACGACATTTAAGTAAATTTCTATTTTAATTAATCAGCGGCTCTCAACAATATGAACAACAGTTCTTGGCATGAAAAGAAAAAATTAAAGTAGCCGTAACTTTCATGTCATTAATTTTCTACTAATTTTTTAACTAAACTTTGTTCAAGTAACTCTTAGAAACCCCAAATTTGAATTTAATCCGTAATTTATTATTAAAGTTAGGAACCATTACTTGTTAATTAGAATAACTTTAACTTGCTGTAACTATTATTGAGTTATTGAGTTTTTATTAAAAATTTATTAAGATTGCTTTGATCGCCTCTAGCAACCCTCCGTGTGTTATAAGACACCCTGTATATTATGATAATCAGCATTAATAAAAAAATGAAATTTATTATTCATAAAGATGTTAAAAAAGTAATTAAATAGAGTATATACTTTTATTTTTCATGGTGATGCAGGGGTTCCGTTTTTGAAGTAATTAATTAGGGATAAAGTAAAACCTCTTAAAAAGTTCCCTTGGGCAATAATTTGGTTAAATGATTTCTTTGCTGTAGAGGTAAACTTTATATATATATCAGTATATAAATATTAATCATACCATATGTTTCGTTTTGATATGGAAACATGGTCGTATATCTCATGCACATTTAAATCTTCTGACTATACTGATTGACGCTGATACTCCCATTGATTTCACTCTGATCTGCGATGGGGAGTGTACAGTTGTACAATTACCAAGCCAAGTTATAGTTATTTCTGTTGGGATCGTTGTTAATAATTAACTTATTATATATTTTTTTTGCTTTCCTTTTACAACGTAACTGAGGTTAAGGCGAATTTGCACTTTTTCACTTTGTATGTGCATCCATAGTGAATGTGAAATATGAAAACTAGAGTATTTAAACATTCATCGTTATTCAATTCATTTTAGTAGTTTCCAAAATGTGGGCGACTGAATAAGCAAGTTCGAATTATTCTTATTATTGTCTTAATGTCGTTTACAGTTAAATTGGGTAAATTTAATTCAAGTAAGCTTTATCGCGGATATTTGTTTTATGACAATCCTCTGGACTTGTTGTTCCAAAGGCATTCATTAATTCGATATATCTCTAAAAAAAAAGTGTCTGTATGTTCATCTTTCCATGGAAAAGACATTTTCGTTCAATCAGATTATCAAATCAGCGTTTTTTTAAGCGGCTGTTAAATTTTCACTACGCTACTGGATGCACCTCTGCCTATAATATAAGTTTTGACTTGCTTTCTGTCGCTTCATTGTGGATGAATCCTCCATTAAATTTATTAAAATAGAGAGTGGGTCTACTTGGTTAACTAGTCTTTTTCGATGTTCATTTTGGTTGAAGACGACCTTTATACCTTTCACTGTGGATGAGTCATCGGGGATGAATATCCAAAGTGTAAAATGTAAATTCACCTTTAGATTAGGTGAGGTGAGTGGCTCATCTTGCATAAATGAATGAAGATTTATCAGAATGGATTATCTACTAAGGAGGAGAAAATTGAGTAAGTTCTTACGTTAAGGGAGGGGGGAGGGGGAGGTCACATGCTCAATTCAAGCAAAAGGAGAGATTACCTCAGAATCGGTATTATTATTAGGTGGTTTGTTCCAAAAATAATTTCTAACTCAACCAAGCTGTATGTTCTATGAAGTTGTCAAAATGATTATTATTTTGGTGAATAACAGTTTCTGACGGTTTCAAACTAATCAGAAATTACTGTTGGAACAAACCTATTAGAAATCATTAAGACTGAATTTCATGCTTGAAAGAAAGAGAGATCAGCAATGAAATGGCTTGATTAGAGAAGCATACTCTCTGAAATCGCTGTATACGACAACTTTTTAATACACTACTGTAGATCAGAGATTGTCAAACTTTTTGAAGCATCGACTCTTCCCTTTATAAATTTAAAATTATTATTATAACTCTAAAATGTACGGAACTTAGGTTTTCTTTCAAATTGAAGGTTCAATTTACGTACGAGTAATATTTCCTATTTTTTTGGTCTTTAACACAATTCTGGTTTTCTTAAAAACTAAATTATTTTCACCGGAAACAAAAGGACTGAAGAAAAGAGAGAAATTAAACAGAATATTACAGCAAAATATGCCACTGCCAATTGTTTATCGATCCCCAAAAGACTCCTAAAGGTTCATGGACCCTCAATCCCTGGAAACCCCTGCTGTAAGCTGTAGGTAATGCCTAATATGTAAGATTTTGATATTAAAGGAATTTTTGGGTTGTTCCACAAACAATTTCAAATACTTTTCTCAATACGGTTTAGAAAGTTCAGCAAGGATGGCGATCTCAATTTTAGTTTTTTGGAAATCCAGAATTAGTCGCACGTCAAAGTAATTTTGACAGCTCTATCAATGCCTGTAATCGTAAAAGCTTCAGATTTTCTGTACTTATCTAGAATACTGCCAAGTGCAGGTCATAAAATAATTTTAAAAAATTCGGTCTGTTTTATAAAGGTTTCGAAACCTAGGTTATTTTGATGCCGACATTATTTCTAAGTTGATTCACGACTTTATCGATTATAAACGATTCGGAAAATCGATCTTCTTGACGGAAATAGGCAACCTATTGTTAAGAGGCTATACAGGTGCTGAAAAATTGGGTATTATATATACATAAATTGATTATAATATATAATATATGGCAGCTTGTAGAGAATTAAACTTTGCGTCTCAGGAAAATAATAAAAAAAAAACAATTTCTTCATTTTATTGGTAACCAAAGTTGAAGTTCTAAGATCTAAGTTGTAGTTTTACATTTTTTATAAACTGACTTTAAAATAAACTTAGATTTTTTTGGATAAATTGTCTATTTTGACATTTTTGGTTACCATTTTGTAGTTTTACTGTGATATAAAAAAATCATGAGGCTTTTTTCCACCAAGTGAGTGCCTTTGAATAGTGCAGTCAGTAGTAGCCCAATTTCTCAGCACCCCATAGAAGGAAGACTTAGATTTTACTTCCATAATTTATTACAAAATATAATTATATTTAGTCTGTCTCCTCATTTTTCCAAGTTTTAATGAAACGATCTGTATATAATAAAAAACGAACGTTTTAAAAAATAAGTTATGTTATAGAAAAATTACGAGGACGAAATAGCTTCGAATGAATTTAAGATCGACGTCATACGAATCAAAAAAGCATTACCCTTAACATCCAACGTAACTTTTCATAATGAACTTTGCACTCTCTGTTATAATAAGAAAATTAATCTAAATATGGAACCACTGTACATTTTTAGACCGTTTTACCTCCAGAAAATACATGTTCTCATAAGATAAGCACAAAGGACAATGATTCTGCCTAATCTATTAGGAGAAGACGTTGGGTATACATACAGATACTCTCTTAGATTTTTCGTTTAGCTCTCGGATGTGTTCATTTCCTTCTTAGGGACACTCTAATGGTGTAACATTGCCACAATATGAGCCGGTTTTCTCCATCTTCCCGTTAAAGTTATCCAGCGAATAACTTGATTTTTATGAATGGTTCATTGATTTTTAGGAATTGTTTCCATGGTATCTAACACCTGTTACATAAGTGACATAGTAAAACCAATACATCTAGTCAACTATGGCGATACATGTTGCTAAGAGTTATGCCAATTTGTTAAACATTTCACATTTTCGTTTGCGAAATGGCGTATAAGCTGGATTTGCGAAAGTCCATCTGCAACCTGGTTGGACAGCTGCCTAGACGAGATATAGTAAACTTGTTTCGCGGACAAAATATTTCAAAAAGTACCATATATCGGACAATTCGGATATGCGAAGAGGGAATTCCATGTATAAATCTACCAAAAACAGGCCATCCACGTTCGTTAACTGAAGTTCAAGTCAGCAGACTAGTCAACCGTTCCAGAAACACCATTGGAGTGCCTACCCACAAGCTTTCCCGTCGTTTCCGCGTTTCAAATGCTACAATTTCTCGTTACATTGCAAGAACAAGCCTAAAATGCAGAGAACGGCTGAAATGCCCCAAGTATATTCCCGCACAATTGCCCAGAATCCCTGGTTGTTGCCGAACTTCGAGACGTCGTCATTTCGCCCACAACCGGATCATAATCATGGAAATGCAGGCTTCTATACGGATAATATTGAAGACACTCCCATTAACGTAAGATACAAAATTTTGACAAAATTTTGGTGTGGTGGATATGCCCACTTCTGAGGTCCATGTAAGAGGCCAGGCAGTGAATGCTGAAGTATACATCCGAAATTGTCTATCAAAATTGATTATTTTTATTAATCAGCATCATGCTAATGATGATTACATGTTTTGACCTGACCTTGCAACATCGTCTTATGCCAGAGATACGCTAAACTGGTTAGAAGCCCACCATGTGCCATATGTTCCCAGAAATGACAACCCTCCAAATGTCCCTCAGGCAAGGCCAATTGAAAATTTTTGGGCCCTATAGGCAAGAAAGATGTATGATAATGGTTGGGAAACCCAAAATGAACAAAATTGCGGCAAAGAATTCTTCAAAAAATTAGAGAAGAGACTTAGAAAGCGTTCAAACCCTGATGCAACATGTAAGACAAAAATTACGTCTTATTGAAGATAGAGGCCCCCTAGCAGCAATATAGCAACCAGGTGTTAAAGTCTAAGATTTATTGGTGATTGTTATGTTATGTTTACTTAATAAAGTTCTCTTAAATGTAAAATAATACCGTTCTATATTTTTCCCTAAACTTATGTAACAGGTGTTAGTTATCCGTTAGCTAGCCCCAAAGACCAACAAATAAAACATGTTATTTAAAAATTAACAAAGTTGCGTTTGGAGGCAGTATTCCTTAGAAGAATCTTAGCAAATTAGTTGAACACGTCAGTGAAAATTATTGAAAATGGGAGAATGACACAACTGTAAAGAATCATTGTTTGTTCTTCGTATTTGAAACGCAAATTTTAAATTCAGTGTTCAATACTTTTACAATTTAATTTAATTATTCCTTTTAATACACGTGAAGTGTAAATTTAAAATTCCTTTTTAAAATAATATTTACATTAGCTACGAACTTCAATTTAAAACCATTCCAACTCTCATTGCATTTTTTAATATATGAAGTGTGAATTTAAATTTGATGCCCAACATTTTTATATTTTTTCTTAATTTAGTGTTTTTTTAATATGCTTTGCTTATATTAATTTCAACTAGATTTAACGGGCAATTTAAAGACTGCATAAAACTCAACCTTTCGTTGTCGTTTGATGTAGTTGCTGTTAGCGAAACGTTCAATTTTGTGCTATTTTTAAGTTGTCGTTATATGAGTTATAAAGAATTTATTATACATTTGTTGATAATATTTACAAACATGGTGAAAAGTTCAATTTAAAGTTCAATAGGTGAAGTGTACAATTTAAAATGCCCGATACTTTTATACTTAAAATAAATTTAAATAAATTTAAAATACAACATTATTTTAATATGATTTGTTTTTAATTTTTTTAATGTGATTTACTTGTAAGGTTTACGAAGTGGTACAAAGTTCGATTTAAAAAATGTAACTGTAATTGAAGGGGTCAATGCAAAAAGTAGCTAAGTGACATTTGTTTGTTTTCGAGTTGTGAATTGAATATTTAAATGTGCTCCCACATGTATATTTATTGCTCTGGCCATTCGACTTTCTTTGATACAAAGGATAATGTTGGTGTGCAAAGAAACGCAAAAGTTTAAATTTTGAAAATTTAAAAATATTAGAAAGTCTTTTTGGACTTGGCAACTTTTTGCACTGAATTTCGTTAATGTCGATGATAATTTGCAGTAAATAGAAACATTTCAACCAACAATATTTTTATTTTACTTTAATTACGAAAGTATAAACAATGGAAAAATAGAACTACGTTACAACAATTTGAATTTTAAGAAAATTGAAAATGAAGGTACACAGTTTCTGATAAATTAAAGATTATTCTTTTACGAAACTTATAATTCATAAATATCGACATATTCATAGGGGCATATCTTGCTGCTTAGCAGCTTTTTGTACTGAATTGGGATTCGGCTGAAATTGTCACTTAATAAATTTATCTACTTCTTGGTGTTTATCTGAGTTTACTAGATGCCAGTATATGTAAATTGATATATGTGGCAATGGTTATCTCAATAATGCGAAATATGAGACTTAGCCACTTTTTGCACTGATCCCTTCAATTGCTTCTTGTACCTACATATGTATGTACGTGAAAAGTAAATAAATTTTATATTCAAATTTATATTTATATGCTCAACATTATTATACTTTTAAAATCTAGCAAATGTTTTATCTATATTGTTTATAAATGTGCTTCAAAGTTCAATTTAAATCCGACACTCCAACACAATTACTTTCTTCATATTTGGAACGCAAATTTTTAATTCAGTGTTCAATACTTTTACAATTTAATTTAATTATTCCTTTTAATACACGTGAAGTGTAAATTTTAAATTCCCTTTTTTAAAATAATGTTTACATTAGTGGTTTAATGTTTTCTTTTGTTTATAACGTTTACAAAAATGGTAAGGTCAACCGAAAACTGACTTTCTGACACGATTATTGCTTTTAGTATGTGATGTGAACATTTTAAATTCAATATTCAGCATTTTTTAATTTTAATTTAAACAACAGTATTTTAGTGTTTTATTTACAATGTTTACAAACATTGTACGCAGTTCAATATTTTTACACTTTTAATATTCAATGTTTAGTTTATAATTATATTTTCAACTTATTTATAATATTTTTGTCACACAAGTTCAAATAACTGGCCGAATTGGATTTAAGTAATCCTGCCTTTGATAATTAAATTTCATTAATTTGTAGTAACATGTTTTATTATAATTTAACGTTTTAAAAAAATTAAGAAGTTCCTACTACAATTCAACAATGATTACATTTCCAATAGGTTGTTTCTTATAACCTCAACATACAGGTTGTGGCATCAAACTGGGATCATGGAAATTCAATGAGAATAAATAGGCCTACTCCATCTAAGTTGGGTGTTTATACCGTTTCCTGCCTTTTGTATTGTCTATGTTCTCAGTTTACAACAACGAGCGGTAGATACGTCCTTTTTGATTTCGGATTGAACTCCTATTTTTAAGGTTATTGTGAAGTTATCGTTTTTATAAATTAAGTGAATTAATTGTACAATGCTGTGAAATTTATGAAATTTATCAGATATATTATTAAATCTGTTTTATGTTTATGTAATTGCAACGACATTAATGAAATTTGAGATTTTTTGCACCTTACATGGCATGAATGTTTAAGGAAAGATCCTAATTGTTTTTCATTTTACTCCTTGTATCATACCTAAAATGGAAGCTAAAACATTTGGAATTTGTGCATTTGAAATTTTCCAATTCGAAATTTGCGAAAAAAAATCGGCAGGACCCAATTAATTTCCGTCTTACACGAGCTGAAACGTGCGCTAATTTTAACCGATTTTTTACGAGCGTGTAAACGTCGCTGTAAAATTTTGTTTGTGTAAATGATATCCAACATGTAACGACTGTCGTTTAACCAGCTCAAACATTAAACATTCGTGTATCCGTCCAGATCGAGTAATCTCCCGCTCCGTCGGATCGTTCTTCCTTCTCTTCTGATGCTCGAGGTGGACTTCAACATTCTTCGACGTTTCCTCCCAATCGAACGCATCGCGAAACATTTATTATCGCCGTGTGTTTGTTTTCCTTTGAAAAATGCGCGCGTCTGTTATCTGTTGATGGACGCGAAGGATGCGACGCGACGCCGCCGACGTGTGCGAAAATAAAGCACGAGCAAGTCACACTTGACTTTTGCTTAGAACGGGTTATTAATCACTCGAAATTAACTTTTAACATGTTCTCCGCAGCTATGTTTATTGCGTTTAATTGTGCGCCGGACGCGAACTCGATATTCCCGCTCGAAATCTTTGTGGGGCCTTTACCGAAATCTTGGGGGACAAGAGAAGGGGAAGAGGGGGATCAACGAGAACAGAGAGGCCGACCAAAGTGAACAGTAACTGTAGTTCTCTTAACGAGTTACTACCGTGGACCATTTACGTATTTAGAGTCCATAGGATTGCACGTGCAAGACAGGACCGGATTAAAACTCACTAACCACACATACAAGATGAGAAACTCAAAACGCCATGTAAACGTTCGTCAATTGTAGCAGTCAACATTGAAAAGAGGTCAAAATTGACTGCTACCAAACACCTTCTATAATCAATTCGATTGCTAAAAGAAGTTTGATTATTTTGGAGCCTAAAATCCAAAACTTTTGGATCACTGTCGGTAGTCGAGGTCAATTGCAAAAGTTGTTCTGCAATAATCATAACATCACATCCACAAACAGTTCAAAGTTGAACGTCTTTGGCAATTGATCTTTACTTTTAAAAGTAGTCCTTGTGTTAGGATCCTAACTAAAACCAACGAGTTACTTATTATTAATCTTATACCAGAAAGTGAAGATTGGAAACCAGAGTAGTATTAACAATTTAAAATGAAATGTAAAGTAAGTCTTATAAATATTATGGATTCAGTCTAGGCTGAAGGCAGGCCCAGTTTAAGGCCGATGAACAACATAAGATACAAAAGATTGGGGTTCAAAAGTTTTTCGTCGCAAACTGTGAACCGTTCAATCCATTATTTTTTGTTTCCAATTTAATTTTAAGCCAGAATTTTTGTTACAAAATTCTCGATTATACTAGACTGAGGTGAACTGATTTCAACTGACACTATTTTAAGAAGTTGCGTGGAACTCTTCAAAACTTTTCTTCTGTGAGAAATTGAAACAAAACATTTAAAATTAAGAAACAAGAGATCGAATAATAGAAAATTTTTGCAGTTCCAAAATGTCTTAAGCTTAAAAATGTTGGACTTCAGATGTCTGGTGTTTTGTAATCTGATGTTTTCAATAAAATTTCTAATTTTAAAACTCAAACTGAGGGCGCTCCAGCGAGGTCTTTGAAATTAGGAGACAAGAAGCGTTTGCACTCAACGTTGTTTAGGTTTTGCATGTATCTTTACTTACCGATGAATTTCTGCTTAAAACGAACAATTTCACGATGGCAGAAACAGAGATATTCTGGGAAAAAAGCAACTAGCACATTATCTATAAGGATTTAGATGCCTAAACGAATCGTTGTCATTGGTTAAAAATGAAAATCTTTTTTCAACCATCTGCTGGAAAATTATTGACAACAGTTTCTAGGATGCGCTGATCATCTTCTTTGGCATACAATAGATAAGGAAACAATACAATACAAGAAAGGGCAACAAATGATGGACGAAGTTATGATCCTCGAGAATCGTCGCGTGAAGGTCTTCACCATTAGTATGATGATGAAAATATTTGAATCTAAGCATCAGTAAGCCGTGGAGAATTTGACATCTCAGTAAAATTTTGTGAACTTTGGTTAAGAATTCTCATTTTTTGGCATAATTTCTGAAAGCGAATAAGACTTGGGAACATCAGTGGAACCCTGAAGCAGCGCCTTAATAAATGATCTTCATCCAACCATTTAATGAAAAATTGATTACAATAGTTCTTGGGACATTAGTATATAATCGAAGAGGAAAGAATGGAACATCAAGATAAATTGTGATGGCGAATAAGACTTTGGTGCATCACTGGGATTCATTTTTTGGCATAATTTGTGAAAATGAATAAGACTTGGGAACATCAGTGGAACCCTGAAGCAGCGCCTTAATAAAGGATCTTCATCCAACCATTTAATGAAAAATTGATGGCAACAGTTCTTGGGACGTTAGTATATAATCGATGAGGAAAGAATGGAAACCATTATTCTCAATTTGTTAAAAGAATAGAACATCAAGATAAATTGTGATGGCGAATAAGACTTTGGTGGATCACTGGGACCCCGAAACGTAACAGGAACCTGATCAGTGCTTTTACAGAGGCCATCCACTCAATTATTTGCTGAAAAATTGATGACAATATTTTTTTGAACACATTGGGCATTTTCCCAAGTACATAATTCATGAAGACCAAGAGACTATCTTTTTTGGTATATGGTCAACGAGGAAAAAGTGGAAAACGACAACAAAATGATGATGAAATGATTGGTAAAGTTGAAGGCAGTCTACGAGAACTTCCTTTAGTATGACGTTGTAACTATTCGAAAGTAATCGATAAACATTCTGTATGACAATTTGAACATCAGTAAGGTATTAGGCGAAATAGGGTTGGAAATTTCGCAAAGTTGTCAAAAAACTTTGGTCATGAATTTTGACTTTGTCACCATACTGTGATGGTGAATGAAACTTGGGTGCAAGTTACTAAATACTTCTTCCTAAAACCCATAAATCACCGGTGGCCAACACCCCTTAAATAACACCTTTTTAAAAATATGAAAAGAAACTTGAACATTGTGGACACTGAATTTGAGGTATCCAATGGATCACATTCCAAACAATAAATAGAAACCAAAAAGCATCTAATTAGAAAAACATTGATAAATATACAGTAAAGAGAACAATTTTAAGATGATGAAGAAAGAGTGTAACAAACTCTAGAAAAATATGTATTAACTAACTTCCAAGTACTTAAGATGCCTAACTCACAAATAGATGGAAGGGAATAGAAAAACAAAAATTGCTCGATTTCAAAATGTAAATATTTCAAAAGGTTGACTTACGGATGAATCAGTAAGGGGGCTGGCTTTGAAGGTGTGGGCCGGATGTATCAAACGTATTTGATCTGCATCAACAATTTGATTTAAAAAGAATTACCACAAAGTTCACGAGTTCACCCACACGTGAAGTGATTTATCATCGAAAAGTTGATGTACGCTCTGTTTGTAGGTATTATGCAGGTTGAATTAAGGATGGTTTCACTTTGTTTTTTCAAATTTAAGTTATGAAAATGAGTTCCTTCTCTTTTTGATCGGTTTTTTTAAACACGTACATATGTAAGTGAGTTACGCAACAGTATTCGTCAGAGCAAGGCCTTGACATTCATCTGTGCGTGTTCGAATTATAGAATTTGATTATTATCTCAAAGTTAACAATTTCTTCGCGGTTGCTGCTGGTGTCTTTTAGCTTGGTTATACAACGAATATTTCAAATTCCAGCTTCAATTTTACGTATGGACTTCTGTAATATGTACGCTCAGATATCTCGGTATTAAATTTTAGTTAATGGTATTGAGTTTTGAATTTTTTTTTTGTTTAAACACAATTTCAGTATTTGTACATATCCATCCTTCGAATGTTTTATAATTTATTCAAAAGATTTTTTTTTTTTCTGAATTGTTTCATTCCACTGCTTTTTTCCTTTCTTTAGTTGCTGGTTTGTGGGCGAGAACTGAAAAACATACTCGAAATTGTGTACTTTTTTTTCTTTAAAATTTTAATGCTTCAAGAGTTTTATGAAATATCTTTTAAAAGTTGTTGAAAAGATTTTCATAAAGCGTTATAACATTGAAAATTTTTAGCATACAATGCAATCTACAAAATAATAACGTTTTCAAATAAAAATTAATTATTTGAAATAACACACTACTTTGGTATATACGGTGCGATTCAAAATGACAGTCTTATAGTGTTTTCGATTAATTGCTCTCGAGTACTTTTAACTAATAAGTAATAAATAAGAGATGGTGATATTCTGAGAGTATTCTAGAGAAATCAATCGAAAGCACTATTTGGCTTGTTTTAAAACTTTTAGTTTGACACTTGTTTACTAATTCAGTTAGTTGCTTTGAACGCTCTCGAACGCTTTAATCATTGGCCAGCAAGCAATCCTACGGCATTTAAAATTGGTCGTTACCATATTAAAGAGTTCTTTCTACTGTCGTCAAATATATTTTGACGTTTCAGTTTTGAGAAATGGTCAATAAGGTTAATTGTATCAAATAAGCTAAGACTCTGATTTTATTTTCCATAATCCTCCAATTATCTACGTACTTTAGGATCGCACAGTACATATTTTTAATATAAAATATCAAACTGTGGGCTGTGCTCTTGTGCTCTGGGAAGGTTGAGACGATATACGAGGACATATTCATAAGTATATGCTCTAAATAAATTATTATTAATATTATTCGGAAATAGCAACCTTTAAAGGGTTACATTCTAACTTGATATGTCTGTCAGTGTTCGTTTAATTGTTGTCAAGTTACTTTTCTCTTTTGTGAAAATGGGAAAATTCGAATTACATGCAGTAATCATCATTTCTTGAAAGGCTTATTCACACCTAAAGAAATTATTAAGCATTCTTTTCTGTTTCTATATTAAAAAAAAATATCCAGCTGAAAAATATCCAAACGATTCTGACGTTATAGCAAAAGCAGTTGCTTATTCTGAATACAAAGATAAACCGTTCTGTACTGAAGACTAAGTAATTATATGAATATCGTTAAAATAATTAATTAGGAGACTACGTTAAAAAATAAAAAGAAAATTGAGATGAACATTTTTGTTTTAATTGTTTTAGTACCCCTTGCACTCAGTTACGAATTCGCCTTCAGAAACAAGATTGTGGAGGTAAAATTTAATATACAGGCTGTCCCACGACGTGACGTCACTACTTCGCACACGTAATTGTTAGACCGAATAAAGTAAAAAATTATACCCTTAGATACACCATTTTCAAAATACAGTGTAAAATTTTTATTTCTTAAATAATCATGTACAATTTCATAATAATCAATATTTATTTTTATTTTAGTTTAAATTCACTATAAGCATTGCTCAAAATGACCACTATTGCTCTCTCTGACACATTTGGGTTCTTGAAAGATTTAATTGCCCTAAGTAACGCATCATTGTTATTCCAAATTAGTTCTACTGCTTTAAAAAGTTCTTTAACAGTCGAAGAGCCGAAATATGCCAGGAGAGCACGGTGGTTATTTTGATTAATTTTTATAATGTATTTAAACCAAAATAATAAATACTGGGTTTTCTGAAATAGTAATTATTTCAAGATTTAAAATTTTAACACTCTATGTTGAAAATGGTTACTTTAGGGTATAGCTTTATTAGAATTTTTTACCCTATTTGGTCTAAAGATTATGTACCCCAAGTAGTGACTTCACATCATAGGACACCTATAAATGTACATGTGAAAGGAGTAGAAGTAGAGGTGAAAAGAATAAAGCTAAAAATAATACAAACAAGATGTCCTATTCTTTAGGAAAAAATAAAATAACGCGTCAATCTGTAAATACAAATGTGTGCACAATACCTACTAAGAAAAATTGGAAAAAATCAAAGCACGCTTAACATAATTAAATTAAATGCTTGGATATTGTTGGATAAAGAAAAAAATTTTAAAGAGTGGGATTTTGAAAGGAGATTGAAAATAGGGATGACATTTTTAGCTCGAATATGTACAGGCTGTCAACATTGACAACATTCCCCCCCTTCCCCTTCAACTTTTCTATTTTGAAATTTAGAAGAAATGTATAATGTTGTTATTTGGATGAGTTGTTGACACAATTGAGTTTGAAGTATCAGTAATAAAGTAGGGTTTTAGTCTAATGCTGATGATGATCCCATCGCTATTGAAATGTGTTCGAACTTAAAAAAGTGTTCACAGGTCTGGTGAAGAAATTTGATTTGTGTAGTGTTTAAAAATATAAGGCGATCTAGAAATTTTTTTATTACTAATTCATTTTGCTACATTTCAAATATTTGAATTGAAATTATCATTTGTTAACAAAAACAATGATTTAGAAGTTCTTTTAAGTATTCTTTTTCAGGCCGCCTTATTATTTTCTTTAATGTAAAAGTATATAACATGTGTTCAAAAAGTTTTCCCATCTAGTGTGTTGCTCTCATTTTTTTGCATGTTCACATATGTTCTTTAGTTGATCAGTAAACGCCAAATTGACATTTAACCTTGACATAACGTCAACAGAAAATCATAACCAATTATTGCGATTTATTACGTATTTGAAACCAAAGAAAATAAAATATTGAAAATAACGTTGAACGTGAATTCACAAAGGATATTGAAGATGGCCTCCGTTTTCTTCGAGGCATTTTCTAACTCTTCTCGATATCCATTAATACATTTTGCAAAATGTGGGGAGAATTGTTTATTTCAACACGCTTTTCGATGATTCTTTGGGTAAGTACCTGTAAATCATTAACGGGCGTTTTAGAAATGGAATTTTTTAAGTAGGTCCAAGCAAAAAATCCAAAGGAGTTAGATGGCAAGATCGCGGAGACCATATTTCTGCTAATTATCTGATCTCCAAAAAAATTCTTGAAGGAAATTTAAAGTATCTCCAGCACCATGGACCGTTGCACCATCCTGCTAGAAATATCCAAATTGCAACTCGTCATCATGAAGTTGATTAATAAATGGATGCAAAATCTCTTCCCGTTATCGAAATGCTGTTAGTGTGCCATTAAAAAAATATTGCACCTATCAATCTTTTCTGAGTTAAACTTATCCAAACACCAATTTTTCATGGATGGAGTGGGGCTTCAATGAAAATATGAGGGTTTTGTGTACTCCAGATCCTCACATTTTAGGAATTAATGTATCCTGTTAAAAGGAACCAGGTCTCATCGGAAAAGAAAGTTTTGTCCAACAAATCGTCATTGTCAATATTGTTTAACAATCAATGGCAGTATCTTCGCCTTGGTTCAAAATCTACTGGAAGCAATTGATGGCATGATAGTCAAACGATAAGAGAACATTTGCAAGTCCTTTTTTAGAATAGTTCTGCAGGTTCCGACAGAAAGATCAACTTGTTGTGATAGGTGACAGAAAATGCGAGGACCTTCAATCATAATTTGTCTCACATTTTCAACTGCCTCATCAGTTGTTACTTTAGGCCTACCTGATACCTGTTTTCTAGCCACACTGCTAGTTTCTCTGAATAGTCCTACGAAGTACTGAATTTGATTAATAAATTTGTGGTACAGTTTCTGGAAATTTTTCCTGAAATTCTGCAATACAATCAGGAATATAATAGGTCCATTGACCATTGATTTTTTGGGCGTTTCGAAAGTAGGATTCAAGCATAAAAGATTTTTCTTCCAATGTGTAAACCATTTTAAAATCAAATGAATAAAACAATTTTTTTTAAGTTATGTTTGTTTACTTGTCTGTTTAGGGTACGGATTAAGTAAGGAACATACGTGAACATGTGAAAGAATGAATAGTTGGGAAAACTATTTGTACACATGTTATATAATAATATTTCAAACTATAAACATAAATATCTCGAGCACATATTAATATGTTGTGTATTTCTGAAACCAGGAAAAAATACAGGAAAATAAACACGATGTTCCATTTAAAACAACAAAAAAATACATTTTTTCTCTACTTGCGATTGTTTTTTATGGTAATTCTAAAAGATAACATATATAACTCTAGAACTCTTTTCTCTGGCTCCCAAAATAAAATCTCTGCACTCGTAACCAGGAAAGATAAAGGCTCGCCAGCAAACCTATGAAGCCAGGAGAGACAAATTAATTTATGTAAGCGCAACAGTTTATTATATATAAGAGAGAGATTAAATAAGCGTGACAAACAAAGAAAATCTTATTAATTAGGAATAAAATAAACACAGACAGACTTTATTAATGTGTGTTAGATGCTATTTAAGCGTCTTTGCACTATCATAAGCTAGTTGTCTTTGGTGTGCACATAAACAAGCATGTTGTGTTTAATTGTTTAACATTTTTTCAGGACTGTGTTGTTAGTAAAATTGAATTAATTTATTGAATGTAAACAACACGCCTGCCGGCAGAAGTTCATAACCTTATTTTCAAACGACGGGCCTTCATCTTTCTTGGCTACGCGTGTAGATAGAGTATAAAATATAATTAAAAAAAAACTTGCACGATTTAAATCTTAAAAAAACAAAAGGATTTTCAATCCCTTTTTTTTATTTATGCTCATTACATAATTTATGATATGTTGCTTTTAGAGATGGCGGATTTTCCATGCTCCCAAAAAATTGTGTACAGGAATTTAACAATAGCAAATTCTACTTGTTCTGTTACGCTATGGGGGATGAGTACAGTCCGTCGTACCACCTACCCCTCCGATCGCTTCTTGTAAAGATAATCAATAATTATGCGCTGACATGAAGAATTAATGATAAAATGACAAGTAAAATGTGAATCGCGTATTCAATTTATTTAAGAATAGTCGCAGACGAAAAGCTGTTTCGGTCGCATCACAGTTTTCCCGAATTGAAATGAGTTTTTCTAAGTTTTCATTAAAAATATTGTTTTTTATGAATATAAAAATAGAACTCATTTTGGAGGATTTATTAAAACAAAATAAGTTTTCATTTCAGAAAGAAATAAGACCACTCATAAAAAAAAATATTTTTTTAATAGAATGAGTATAAAATGCAGTTGAAATAAATCTTGAAGTTACGCCAATGGTTAGACGATTAAAGCTTGAACGAGTTTATGGATTGTAATTATTTCAATGAGTGCAAAATTTTATTTTACTTTTTTAATGGCTTTTCTCCTCAAATTCAGAATGATTTCCGGTTAACCGTCTTAGACCTTGACCTTCCATCGATTTCGCGCGCAGGTTCGATTTGCCTGGAATTTTGGCGAGTGCAGCCCACGTTTCACAGTTTCTATCTCGGCGTAATTGGTCTTACGTAATTATGATTTCCGTTACTGAACTTTTTCAGAATAAATATGGTGGTAATTCGCATTTTCCAGGCACGCTAGATAAATATGTATTTACAGCGTTACGAGCGAGCGAGTTTCTGGTATAGAGTGTGTATGTGTGGACGGATTAAAAAAAAGCCACCACCGTGTTATTAATTTCTGTCGTTTTATTAGGCGGACTGCGAGTATCGTTTTGAATTGGATTTACGGTGGCAGTGGCGGCGGCGTTTGCAAAAAGGCGAGAGAAAAAGAGCCCGACGTAATTATTGAGGAAGGTCAATCGAGAGATATTTTACACTCGAATAAACAAACTACCGCTCCGTACGAATAACAGTTCGAGCACCGTGTGTTTCGAGTTTTGCCATTTCGACTCGGTCCGTAATGATCAGTTTCCGCTGAAAAAGTTCGACGAACATCTAGGCGAATCTAAGCAGGCTTTGCCCGGTGAAAATTAACAAATATCACCTCTAAGCCGGCCGGCGATGCATGCAATTTTTTTACTCCGCTGCACGAAACGATGGAGTCTCCGCCGCCACCGCCGCGTTCGGTTTTTTGGGCATGGCTGACCTTGTGGATAAAAAGAGGTTTGACAGGTGACCTAGGCTATGAGTTCCTAGTTCAGTTTTTAGCTCGCCCGTATCTCTCTTGCCTCCCAATGTTATTTATTAGCTTCTCCGTGCCGCTGTGAAATTATTTCGTTTTTCCTAGACTTTCAGCCACGCACGACACAGGCCAACCGGCCAGTCTGCAATTACTTTATGATTTATTTAATAGTTAAAGCAGCTGTACAGTTATTCGACGTGCACCGATCGAACCTTTCGCGATTTTATTTTTAATCGTTTCGTAATCGCTTCGTTAAATATTTATTTTCGCTCGTTCGTCTGTGGTTTCCAGCTTCCAAATGGTTTTCTTAAATGAACAATACACCCAGTAGATGCTGGAAAGGTTTCTTAACAAAAAAAAAGAAATAATTATCCGAATACACTTTATCCTTTGTTTATTCTTGTTTCGACTCATGAGTTTCTCTCCTAAAATCCGTATTTCTAACTCTATCTTGTAGTGAGTGTTCTATTTACACTCCGCGTTATCCTTTGTTTTTTATTTTCTCGACTCATGAGCAATACGTACACATGACTTTCTTCCCTCAAATCTGTACTTCTATGTCGTGTAGTGTTCTAATTACATTCTATTTTGTTTTCTACCTAATCTTTTGTTTTTTCTCATCTCGACTCACGAGTAATTCCTACGCATGGCTTTCTTTCCTTAAATCTGTATTTTATTTCTATCGTGTAGTGTCTTGGATTCCATTCTATTTTCTTTTATGCTTTATCCTTTGTTTTCTCTTATCTCGGTTCATGATTAACTCCTACTCATGACTTTCTTCCCTCAAATCTGTATTTCTAACTGTATCGTGCAGTATTCTATTTTGCTTTATACTTTATCCTTTGTTTTCTTCTTATTTCGACTCATGATTCATTCCTACACATCATTTTCTTGTCTCAAATCTGTATTTCTAACTCTGTTTAATTTGTGTTCTTATTTAATTCTATTTTGCTTTATACTTTACCCTTTGTTTTGTTCTTATCTCGACTCATTAGTAACTCCTACACTTCACTTTCTTCCGTCAAGTCTGTAGTTATAATTCCGCCGTGTAGTACTCTAATTACATTCTATTTTGCTGGTTTCAAAATTTAGTTTTTTTTCTTGAATTTTCATTTTTTTCAAGATCCTTTAGGTTTTCACTAAGCATTTTGTGGTTAAAACTTGTTTATTCAATATGAACCACATTTCGAGATTCTATTCTATTTTTAATCGGGTCGTTATGGCCTCTTTGAATACTGACCTTCGTTCGTTGCTTGCGGTTGCAGCTTAAACATATATCGTTTTACATCACTTGTACAAATCACTAAGCACAAGATGTTCTCTTTCTGTTCGTTGCATTTAACATAATTGTTTTTTCTAATCTTTTTCTTCTTTTCCCCACTCGTGGATGAATCCCTGCATTTTATTTTGTAACTTCAAATTACAATATACTTCGTCGTATTACTTTTTCAATGTTCCAATTATATTCTAGTTTGCTGGTTTCAAAATTTGCTTTTTTTCTTCAATTCTCAAACTACTTCTTCATATTTCTTTAGGTGATCACTATGTTTTTTTGGTTTTAGTGACTAGTTTAGCGGTGGTTAAAACAATTTGGTGCACTTTCCGAATCTTTCGTGATTCTATTTTTAATCGTCACGTAATCATCTTGTTACATTAAATTAATTTCCATTTATTGGCTGCAGTTGAAGTTTCAACACGGTGTTCCACCACCTGAACAGAATACTCAATGAAATCCAAAATGGTTTCTCAACAAAAAAAAAACAGCGTTAAAATGACTCTTTTGTGCTGACTTTATTATTTGCGCTTTCGCAGTTTTTATCTTCCTTTTATTTACATATTTGTTTCAATATTTTCTTCTCGCGGATGATCTTTAAGGTCAGCGAGGGATTAGCCGATTGCACACGAACGATTTTATCACGGCCTATCGTAGACGAAAATGCACACATAGTTAGCTTTATACTCCTTGAGGTGTTCGGTACATACAACCGTCGTACAAGCAATCGTCATTCCACACTACTGAACGAAGCGTAGGTATGACCTTAGCAGACGTCCGCGTACTATATACAGAATCTGTAGTCGTGACTATTAGAACTAGAACCGCCAAGAACATGATTTCTTAACCTTTTGAAATTCAATTACATCTCACAAGTTCTTAAGCTATAACTATGCGATTTGCTTTGACAATGGGATTTAATTGCTTTACCTTCTGGTTCACTCTCCTTTTAAAATTGTAAGAAAAAACTTCAACTAAAGAAACAGAGAATAATAAATAAAAGATTGTTTAAATTAATTATCAGTTAAAAGCAATTTCTGTTAAATAGTTAACAATGAACATTTGATGTTAAATATCCAATACGCACTAACAAATATATTTTTTTCAAAATTACATTTTCGGCAGTTATATCGCTTTGATTCGATAAAAAATATTTTTGAATGTAATTAATTATTATTTATTGGCGCTTTATTATTATGAATTGGAAACGGACGGTGACACATTAAAAAAAAATTAACACGTTACAAAAAAAGCTGTTTTAAGTTTGTCAAACTCAATTAAATTTTTGTTACGTGTTAATTAGAAATTAATTATACTTAGGCAGTCGCTTACAGTAGTCCAAGGGCAAACTGTACATTTCTTGAATTTGTTTTGTGTAAAATAAAATTGCAAAAGTATGCAAAACAGCTTTGCCGGATAAATGTAAAAAATTCATCAACTATGTATAAAACTTAATAAAATTTTGTTTCAATTTTAATAAGTAATATTTTTCCGATATTTCTCTAATGTCTGTTTTAAACAATCAACAATATACACGCACACGATATTATATTTAGTAATCACAGTTAATCGAATCATAGTTAAACATAGTAAATTGAATAAATAATTGAGTGATTAAAATTTATTACATCATTGATTTTTAAAATTTTTTTATTGCAATTATCAATTTTTTTCTAAAATTGCACTTTTAGCAAGGACTTAATTTATATTATTTTTAAACTTTACCGATGCAGATTCAATCAAGTTGACATCTATTAAGAGAAAGAAAAATATTGACAACATTCAACTGAAACATGAAATACTTTTCATTAAAAGGCGTGTTATTGCCTTTCTGTTTAAAACTTTTTTTTTTCTTTTTACATTTTCTTCAAGTTTGAATTTTCAAAAACAAAGTAGGTATACTCGACGCTGTAATGAATGCTATTATTGTTGAGGATATGGACAACACGAGCCAGTTTTGCAATTATCCGAGGTAATAATAGCCATTATAGTAAGTCGTATACTATACTTTATCCTCGACTACAAATATTAAAAATTTTTAATTACAATTTAAATAATAATGCTTCTAAAACCATGTGGTTTCACGAAGTGGTAGGATTATAAACATTTACGAGTAGGCAAAACAAATTTTAAAACGTCAGTTTTTGAATATTTTTGAAATTATTTTAAGGCGATTTTAAGTTATTAGAACTATGCACCATGACAGCGTGAATAATGATTATTCACTGTTGGTAGTGAATTATGGATACCATTATCCTTGACCAAACACATGAATATTTGACAAATTATTGAGTAGTCGTGGGCAAATAAATCTATGCGTCTATTAATTTCATGTGAATTCCAATTTTCAGTTTCTACATCAATTTGTACGCTGTTTAGCACCAACTATATTTAAGGTTTATTTAAAACAAATGCCGATCGTATGAAACATAGGAAGTATAGGAATTAAAGCAGACATGTTAACTTAACTTTAACATACATGTTTCTGTGCAATCATTTTCCTGTTTCAAGCAGTAATCAAGAGACAAAGCAAATGTAAAATTAAACTTCGTCCGCAATAATTTTACATGTCGTATGTTGTATATTTTTTACAATAATTTTATATCCGTATATTTTTTAGGGATATAAAATTATTGTGGGCGGAGATAATATTTTCAAATTTATTTCTTAAACCACAGTCTCCTTTATTTTTTAGTTTGAGGGATAAAACAACTGCCACCAAGCTGTCTTAAACTAGGAGGAAATAACTTAGTATTAAAAGCAAAAGGAGTCACAATATGACTAATCGAAGTATAATGATTAAAATTTGATGAGTTAGGGAAGACAATCTAGGGCCATAAACGTTATTGAAATATTTCACGGGATTGCCAATAGGTACCGAGATTAAAAGAATTCAAATTTGTGATGCCCAGAGGTTATGCCTGAAACAATTCGGAATTATTTCAGATGTCATTTAATGTTTGTGAGGGGGATGAAGAGAATAATGGAGGAGACGCAACTGGATTTAGACTACTAAAATGGATTCAGGAATAAACGATCGATCAAGAAGAAAAAAAAAGAAAGAAAGAAAACATGCTTAACCGTTTTTTGTGGCTCAAGTATGGCATGAAGGATTAATCATGAAATTAAAATGCGATATGTCTAATGCTCTTGGAATCAAACAGCAGGGTGAAGATTCATACTTATTACATACATGTGACATTCCAATTGCAAAACACATTAAACTAGACACTTTTTCTGATGATACCGCAGTACAAGCGGTAGGAAATATCATAGAGGAAACAACAGTTGCATAATAGACAATATAACTGTATGAACTAAACGATGGCGTATAAAAATAACTTCTTTCGTGTCAATTATACAAACAGAAACATAAACTACCCCCAGAGGAGTTGAACAACGGTACACTTCCATGCCAAGCTCCGGAATACCTTAAATAAAAGCGACATGAGAGACAGCGAATAGAGGAATTAAAACTCAAATATCTAAAAATGTATTGGTTGTTGGGAAGAAACTCCCAGCTTTCTATCAAGAACAAAGTACAACCAACAAGTCCTAAAACCAATATGGGTATAAGGCCTGCAGCTGTGAGGTTTTATCAAAGAGAGCAACTTTGATTGCCTCCAAGTATTCGAAAATCGAATGGGTTTCTATCTTTAGAAAATTATGTAATTTTAGTACGAAAGGAACATTGCTCCTTGGTTTATTCGGAACACAGATCTACACCGGGAAGTCCAAGTGAGGACAGCCAAAGAAGAAATCAAGAAGAGTGCCAGGAGTCATGAGGAGAGGTTCCATAAACATCCAAAGGTCGAAGTGCTTCAATTTTTAGTCCAAGTGGAGCACAGTGCTGCGAAGCCGCATCAGGGCATGTGGTGAACAGGAAAGTGGCGGAATCTAGAATGGACCAATGGGAAAATTTAAGTGATGCAGTAATTTAGGTTAAATTCAACATATCCATGAATTTTAGAATTAGATTAAATTATTAAAAAAAAAAAAAGTTGTTCTATGGCAGAGTGTTTGAGGTCTATGGTAGGCCTTGACGATATAATTGAGAGATTTACAGCATTTTTAGTTCTCTGCTTTAGGGCAATCTCAGAGTGCTCTCATCTTGTTTTAACCTCATGTAATAAAAAGAGGTGGAGATACTCTGAGTATCTCAAGCGCTGAGAGCGCTGAGAGCTGAGAGATTTACAGCATTTTTAGTTCTCTGCTTTAGGGCAATCTCAGAGTGTTCTCATCTTGTTTTAACCTCATGTAATAAAAAGAGGTGGAGATACTCTGAGTATCTCAAGCGCTGAGAGCGCTCTAAGAACAGTGAATCAAGTTTGTAAATTATGAGTTGGTTAGGTGAATGCATGGAATTTGTTGAATTGGAAGTCACTTTGAGCGCAAATTAAAACAAGTAATAAAAAGTAACTCAACAGAAAAAGTGACATTGATGTGATCACAATCATAACCTCACAATATCGAGAAAAGAGCTTATTTTTGGTCTCTGCGAAGGGTGAAGAGAGATGGTGCTCTACTAAAAAGGAACGCGCCTAGACACCTCAGAGTTAATCTTTGATATGAACGGAAAACGACAAATTTAGAACAGATTTAGATAATAAGATAATTTAAATAAAAATACTGGTCTTGTAAATCAGAAATAGGAAGCGCTTTCCAAATGCACGCATGAGCTACTCCGGAGTTGCTCCAATGTGTTCCAATTGCACTTCGAGCAGTTCGGAGCGGCTCCTAAGTAGTTCCGAGTGCAACTGGAAAGATCTTTTCCTCACTTGACACTGTCATATGCGACTTCTGTCAAATTCTACATATATAAAATAGACCATAGTCTTTTTCGTGTAGTTGACAGAAAAGTGACATTATTTAATCAAAAATCGTGAAGAAAAGTGGGATTTTTCTCGTTAGCAACACTTTTCTTCACGATTTTAGTTAGCAACACTTTTTTCATTCATTTTATTTATTAACGTAAACTGTAAATGAACAATTTGTTAAATTATTAAATATTACACCAGAAGATGAGGAAACCGACCGCAACGCAGACACTGACAAATTAGAATTTGTTACTTCACTTGATGCTATTGTTGATGTTGACGTTTCAGAGGTCGAATATTGCTTTTCAGTCGAATTACAAAAAATTTTCTTTGAAATTTTTACTTCATTTTCGATATTATCTTCAACGTAGGCTTCTGCAACAGCACTACTACGCCAGCAGTCGTGTCTCTTCAAAACTTGGATGTCAGCTCCACTGTCGGCCAAAAAGGTCGCTGATGTCCTTCGGAAACAATGGCCTGTGAAGCTCTTCGGCTCCGGTAGTCCTAAGTACGTAGCATTTTTCTTTTTGGTAAATTGTATACCAATTGGTTGCTTTGTGCACTTGCCCTGTCTACAAACTATAAATAGTCTGCGATGGTCTACATTTTTGGGTCTTAAATTCTTTTTGTAAAGCTCAATTCCGTTTACTCCATCTTCCGATGTAACTGTAAAGACTCGTTTTTTCTTTGTTTTCGTGTCATGTAATGTTATGATCAAAATATGGCCGCAATCTTCTACATCATCCACTTTTAGTAAACGTAATTATTCCGCCCGACATGCTCCATGCAAAGCAATTACCAACACTACCTTCATAAGCAGAGAACTATCATCAGGAGCTTTTTCTAAAAACTCCTTCACATTATCCATCGATAAAATTCTCAATTTTTTGGCCACATAACCGTCATTTTGACGTTTCAGGTAAGCCAGCAATTTTTTATATGCAGAAATATCCTCATTTTCATTTATTTGTAAAGTACTTCTCAGCATTGAATACACTGACCATAGTGTTGAAGCTTTAAATATTTTCACCTAAGAATATTTAAAAATCAGTGCTAATAAATCTTATAAATAAAACAAACCTTTTCAAAAAAGTTCGCAATTAGAATATCTTCATTTGCCTCTTGCACATTTGTTTCATTTCTCCAGCCACAGAACTGTTAGTAAGTTTTCTCGTCCTACTTTGCTTTGGACTTTTTAGGTAATAACTTGACTCTGCTTCTGATACCAATTGTAAAATTTCTTCATTATTCTCGTTTGATTGACTCATCTTAGATGAACGTTTTTTCACAAATTATTTACTTGCTCATATGTTTTATTACTATGTCAATAAATGCTTGACATACTTTGATAACATATTATTCTTCGACACTCTCATAATGTTAGCGTTATTTTCGTCAACTACACGAAAAAATAGCATGATCTACACGTTAGAAAAGTAAATTTCCATGTTCGTGTAAATTTAATCCATTCGTGAGCTGCGCTCACTCGTGAATTCAAACATTTGCACTCATTGGAAAACCATCACTTTTCTAAATTTATAAATCAATATACTAATCTCTATTGGCCCTAGATTTGATTGACAGTTAACTTGTGTGTGGAAATACACTGTCAATTTTCATAGTAATTTCAGATTTTATTTGATGAGAGCCTTGCATTAGACGTAGATTTTGAATTTCGTTTTTGCATCTCTAGTTATGAATTTTCTGTAAATTAAATACTTTTGAAACATTAGTTGATTAACAGACAATGTTAAATAGAAATGAACTTTTTAACAGCCACAAAATAAAAATTAGATTACGCCGTTACTAACTTACTAAATTAAAATAAAATTAGTGTAGCTATTCCATAAACGGCCACGATGTCGAAAGGATAGAGAATTTGACAGGTTGCTTCTCAACACTATCAAATAAACTACATGTCAATTAGAGAGATTGTATCTTTCTTTTCTTAAGAAAGAAATCTTATATTCCCTTCTTTTTCTGCCAAAACTAGTTTGATACGTGTGTCCTAACCCTGTTTTCTTGAGGATCTCTACAGAGCATAGACGGTTTTGGTTACAGTTAAAGTTTGAGCCACTCTTCTTTACTCTCACGTGATATGCGACGTAGGAAAATCTTCTTTCTTCATCACTTTTTATTACATTTCACAACCAAAATGAACTAATACGACCTGTATATTAAAATGAAATATTTTACGGTGAGTTAAGATTAACACTTATCTAATTGGAAATAATCAGTTTCGCTAAGACAGTCCTAATTTTAACAAATCCTTTAGAATGGACAAACTTCGATTTTAATTCTGGGCACCTGTTGAATGACAAGATTATTCATGTACGAAATAGGACAAACCACTTGCTACGACCAGTTTTAAAAGTACGAGTAAATTGATTCTCATTATGAACTGCACATACACGTTTGTACTACAGCCGCATCCAACTAAATCGGTACTCCTGTACGTTAATCATCTATTAATGATGAATGGTATTGATTTACCTGGATCCGAGTATTTCACTTTGACATTAGACATAAAAAATATCTGTTGATTATTAAATAAATTATTGCCAATCTATATGAGTGTTACATTAAAGAGAGTTTACGTCTTTAGTTAGGTTTTTTGATATAATTTTGGCAAAGTAACGAACTGTTTTGGAAATAAGTGGGCAGGTCATTTGGTTCGTTTTATTGTAGCTACCAAGATCGAAGATGGGTCAAAATAATTTTTTCTGTCTTTCTCATTTGTGTGGAACAATGGGTAGTAAGGTGTAAAGTCGCCGGAATAGAAAACCTTCATATAATCTAACGCGTATCTGTATTTTCAACATCCAAGGTCTTAATAAATTACAGCATTACTAACGCTTGTAACTTTTTCTTTTCGTATTAAAAAATTTATGCAATTTTTAGGGCGTGGCCGGTCGACTGACACTCGATGTCGTAATAGAGCGCCTTTTTTCCGCCGTTTCAATAAAACGTATTAAATAATAACACCGCGGCCGCCTTTAAAATAACGTATAATTAATGAAAGTTGATAATAACAAGCAAAGAGAGGTTATTGGTATTTGTTAGATCTAGATGTAAAATTCAAGGTCGCCTTTGATAAGTTGCCCTCTCTCTTTCTCCTTCTCTCTCGCGGACGAGCTCCTCTCGGAACTGTTCCGAAAAAGTTTCGACCCGGCTTCGATCAAACTCTTCAATAAGTAAATCGACGAATAAATAAATAAACGAACGCGAGTGTTCCCGGATAAGAAAAAGATTATCGTGATATAATGCGATGTATTTATGCGAGCTACAGAATATACATATGTAATTACACGTAATGTAAGACTTGGCTTGCTTAGATTTACAGTTAATTATCTCTTGCCGGCTCTGCCCGAGACATCTATCTGATTTCACACGCGTCAAAAAGAGAATTTCAAAGCGGGCAAAGAAAATCTTGTTAATCTTTTATCGAACCAATATGAAACAGGAAAGAAGAGATTACCTATTTAGCTTGGATAACGAAAAAAAGAACTGTAATCGACACTGTTTTCTATCAATGCAAAAACTAGTACAACAAACTCATGAATTAATGTCACCCCCTTCTTATTTCCTTTACAGAAGAAGTGATACACAACTAAATCAGAAAGAAGAGGCTTCTAACTACCACCTCTACAATTTACGCTTTACTAATTTCTTTCGAAGATTAGCCCTTGATTGACAAAATAATCGTATTTAAAGACCCATAAGTTTTGACTACTCCTTTTCTTCACTTTCTTGCAACTATGAAATTTATGTCTTGGTAATACAGTAGACGCCGGGTTATCCGGATTATCCAAAACGCCATTGAAAATTAATTTCGCACTATCCAACACAGATTAAAACCAATTATCAGAAGTTGCATTTATGTAGCATGTGTACAAAAAGTTTTCCCATCTAGTGTGTTGCTCGCATCTTTTCGCATGTTCACGTATGTTCCTTGGTTGATCAGTATTGATCAAATTGACATTTAACCTTGACATAACGTCAACAGAATTGATTTTTTGGGTATTTCGAAAGTAGGATTCAACCATAAAAGATTTTTCTTCCAATATGAAATCCATTGTAAAATCAAATCAATAAAACAATTTTTTTTTAAAGTTATGTTTACTTGTCTGTTTAGGGTACGGATCAAGTAAGAAACATACGAAAATATGAGATCAACGCAGTAGATGGGAAAACTTATTGTACACGTGTTACAGTAAGTAATAAAACTTGTTTTTTTTCGATTAAGAACAATTAACAAGTGATGAACTTACTCAAATTTTGGACAACCTAGATGAAAATACACTAGAAATGGTCGAAGATTTGGAAGAAGTGGAAGATCAACCTTCCAAAATATCCCATAGTGAAGGAATTGCTGCTCCTCAAAAATCTCTTAATTATGTAAAGCAACAGGCAAATGCAATTGCAAGTGATGTTCTACTCTTCAAAAGGTGGAGAGATATTGCTGCAGAAATAGGGGCAATTTGTTACAACAAACCACTATTAATTCGTTTTTCAAATAAAAAATACCAAAACTTGTGTTATCTATTTCAATGTATGTACGTACATAAATGAGGAGCTCCAAATCAAAACGCAGTTTTCGACCAAACTGGAAAGGAAGGAAAAGCATGTTCGCTTATTACGAACCTGGTTATAACGAACCATTTTGAAAAGTACGAACTAAAGCATGGTAACCATAATATCACTTATATCGAATCTGTTTTGGCGGTTCCTTGAGTTTCGTTATAAACGGACACGACTGCATTTGATAACTTATTTTCGATTTTCTTCTTTCTTTATAAAAACAAAATCAATTTGATGAATGTTTCAATTGAAAACCGTTATCGTCTGAATTTCTTTGTAACTGATTTTGAGAATTTTCATATTTTTTTCATGTAATACGTACGTATTTCTTAAATAAATTTACTTGTCGTTAATAATTTTGCTTGTAAAGCTTATTTCTAATAGTTAGCTGTCATTTTTCATTACTTTTAATTTTATTATTCGAACATCTTTCGTTTTAAAACATTAATAATCACTTTTTCTTTTCTAATGTTGTTTTTATATTCATCTGTTGTTTGTTCCTTTGTTATTTAATTGGTATTACAATTTATGTACACATCCTTTACAATTGGTTTGAGCCGCACTAACCACCTCAGCTTAATTTAAGATATTCTTTAAATTCTCGTTTTCTTTCCTATACAAATTGTACATTTCATATAATTTACTTTTATTTAATAAACTTGGTTTTTGTATTTCTTTTTATTTAATTTTTGATGTTAAAGCTTGTTATTGATTGTTAATTAATCATTTATTTTTTGTTTTTTTTTTCTTCTTTTAAATATGTGATAAAACTTGTTTTTTAAGTTTTTCAGTAATTTTTTTTAATTCTTTTTTATTTAGTTGCACTTTTATTGAAGGCATATTTGTTTTATTTCGTTTATTATTCTTATTTTTGCTTTTTTAGTATAAAGGTTATCACTACATACACGATTTTTATTTAATATTTAAAAATGTTACAATATTATTTTACTTTTTATTTTTTGAAATTTTCATACATTTTCGTTTTATTTTATATGAAATAATTAAACTTTTTGTTTCAAGTTTTTGTTTGTTTTACTATTTCAATTTTCATTTTTGTTCTCTATCGTTTGAATGTTATTTCTTCATTAGTTAGCAAAATATTGATAACTAATGTATCGCACTTGCGAATAACTCGGACAGGTCGGTTTGGTTGCACTGAAATTCTTGAGTTACTCTTCTGCTGAAAATGCCCTAAATAGGATCCAAACTGCTGTCCAGAGGATGCTCGAGGAATCCATTTCAATCAAAACAGATTTGCAACAACATTATTTTTTCAGTTGAACTTTTGTTGTTTTTTGGTTTTGTTTCATTAAATTATAATTATAATCACATTCTTGTGTGAAAAGACAAAGAAGATGATCGTATCTTCTTTAAATTGGTCATGTTATCAAGTAAATTTAAATAGAGAAAGTGGCTTGGATAGAGGAACAAAGACTATTAGAAGAAATAAATAGGACTGGATCAGGGCAAGTAAATATAGAAAAAATCGAACCTGAAGAGATCCAAAAAGGACAATTTGATGAATAGAAATATTTAGAAAATTATAACAAACTGGTAGATATTAAAAAGACTTTTTAAGTGAAATTAGTAAGCAGACCAAGAAAAAAAATTACATGCAGCAGTTACAATAACAACAGTGGTGTATGATTAGATCCATATGAGGAAGCATGAAGCAAGTATGAAAGTGATTTATTTTGGAGATAATGAACCACAAAATATCAGTAAAATAAAAACGACATAAAAATACAACGACCTAAAAGACGATACAGACATTAACTAGAACACATCGAAAAAAAAATGTTTTTCATAGTAAACTCGGATCTCCTTTATAATTTTTAAAATATTTATTTAACCTACTTCACCATGAGCTATACGCGTGGGATCTTCATGCTTTTTTAGGAAACATTGGTTAAAAAAGTAATCGCGGTTCCTACCTCAACTAAAAAAATAAAAAGACCACGAGAAAATCGAATGCTCTTTTTTAAGAACGCATTCAGTGTGAACCGATTTAATTGTTCCAAGATTTAGCAGATTTGTACAAAATGGCGTGATCAAACTAAGGCCTCCCACGCTTAAAGTCTCCACTAACTTTATGCAATAACTGAAAATTTGGAAGTAGGATTATATTGAGTATTTATGGAAGAAAACTGACAAGTAAGTGTTAAAGAAAGTAATTTTTCATAACTCAATTGGCTAGTAGCAATTGTTTTGTCGCGAGTGATTGACAAACAATTGTATTTCATAAGGTGTGAAAATAAACCCATCACACCCTTTGATACCAGATTCTCCTCTTAATGACATCGATTTGCTGCAATTTCCATTAAAAAATGATTTTCATACGAACTTGCATTGAACTTATAATTAACAACCATCTAAAACAAGTTCAAATAAAAAAGAACTTTGAACATTTTATCAACCAAAGTCAGCGAACTTATGTTCCCGTGGACGAGAAAATTTAATTTCTGATGAATTTAAAACGTTTATATTCTCTAAATTCTTTACAAAAAGGTCGTATTAATCACAAAAATATAAAAACGCCAATTTAATGTAAAACTGGACTTATCATGATCAAATAGAAGAACTTTGAATGCTTTGGTATTAATCATCTTACTCATTTCCACAGACTCAAAACTTTATAAGTGAGCGGTTATTTCAATGACCCTATAAGTCAATTGCCAACAACTTTTGGGAAACTGAAAAGGATTAGGTCGGTGTTAGCCGTGAGGGAGGACTGGCATTTTTCTACAAATTTCTACAATTCCAGATATCCGGTTCAGCCTCATTTTCTGCCTTGAATAACACGTACACGAATAAGTAATAAATTTTGAATATCGTTGACTTATGGGGTTTCTTAAATCAACTAATATTGACTTAAATCATGGACTGTGAAGGCAATTCTTTGAAATCTTCTATAATTTACTGTCAATTGTTAATTAAAAACAAACTTAGTTTTTGACAACAACTAGTTTCGTCAAAAAATTATATTTTACGCTGTAATCTAATTATTCGGTTTTAAGAATTCTTACAGTCAGAGACTATGTAATTATGACATTGAAATTAAATGTACAAAGCAATACCTGCTAAAGTTATGATGTCATCAACCAATTATTATTACTATAATATCGTGCTATTTCATGTTGATTTAATTTAAGACCTGCTTCTCAATGTTATGAAAAATTCAAAGGATACTTGATGAGCTTCTTAACTGAACACCTCATGTTTCATGTGCTTAATCCTTTGCAGAAAAAAGTGTACTTAACTTGGAAGGGTACTTTTTTTTTAAATTATTTGTTGACTATTACGATTTTTCTTTTCTATAAATTTTGGTAGTGGGTAAAATTTAGTAATTAGTTCTTGAAAACAATCTTAACTATAATAACATAAGGAGGGAAGTTGAAGGTAAAGTAAGAGGACTTGCCCTATTGTGATGTAAAAATCTTCCTCAGATGATCCCAACTCATATAAGCAGGATCACAAAGGATCAAAGTAAAACTTTATTCATACAAGAATTGGGTTTTTGTATTTGTTTTTTTTTTTTTTTATCAGTGAGAATAGTAGGATGATAGTGGGTGAAAGAAATCGAAAAGCACACAAGTGTTTCAAATTTTAAAAACCGCTTGAATTATTCGAATTTGGCAAACTAAAAAAAAAAGAAATAAAGAAAGTCCAATAGAAACAAAAAGAAAGAAACAAAGCCAGAAGTTTTCCAAAAAAATAGAACATCTGCCGAATAAATTCGTGAAAGTCTTTTCTAATGACGGACAGGATACAACTAGAGTGAATTGGCCGTAGCTCCGCTCGATACAAATGAAGGACAGCGTTATTTATATAACAGCAGACAAATGTGGCATAAGTAGCTCTTAACGGCAACGGCGAGCGAGAAACACGTCGGACGAGAGTGAGAGGGCCGAGATCGAATGAAACGTGAAAAAATCGCCGGACGGGAAGTCGCGCAGCTACAAAATAGTCCAAATCGACCGGCCACTGTTTTTCAGGCGAAAAAGAAAACCCCAGCTGCCGGTTGCACGTAATTTCCCTGCCGGAAGGGCGTTAGGAGCGCTTCACGGCGTTAGAGGGTGCACGCTGTCACTTATTCCATTCTTATTACAACTTATTAATAAATCACAATCAATAATAATTCAGTGAGTTTCAAGATTTAAAAATGCTGTGCTTCAGAGGTAGTTAAAAAATAAATACATTTTCATAACCATATAAATTTCCACGAAAGCTGCCATACATCTTAAATAAATTAAAAAAAGAACCAAAACGAAGATTTATTTAATGTATGGACGTCTAATTTATTAATCGAATTTGTATGCCGAAGGCACAATTTTTTTTTGTAAGCTGATATATATTTCGATTGCGAAACAAACATTTTCAACATTGGGATTTGTATTCGCTCGTATATAAAATATAAAATCAAGTTTTCTTGCCAGATGAAAATTATGAAAATTAATTAAAATTGTGTAACTGGCAATATAGAAAGCGTTAGGAAAGAGTTTATACATGTATTTCGGCCTTATTGGGCCTCATCAGAACTCTGTACCTTAAAAAAATTTGGTTTAATGAAAAATTTAGAAAAACTTACCCTTTTTTTGAAGAACAAGAACAAGAACAGGAATTAATGATAAAAATAATATTTTTATCATTAATTCCTGTTCTTGTGTTTTGGGATTTTAGAAATTCAAAAAAGGGGTAAGTTTTTCTAAATTTTTCAATAAACCATTTTTTTTTAAGGTACAGAGTTCTGATGAGGCCCAATAAGGCCGTAATACATGTATAAACTCTTTCCTAACACTTTCTATATTGCCAGTTACACAATTTTAATTAATTTTCATAAAATATAAAAACGGATGGTTCATAACATGTGTACAAAAAGTTTTCCCTCAGTTGTTCTCACTTTTTCGCAGGTTCACGTATTTTCCTTACTTCACCACTAAACGCCAAATTGACATTTAACTTTGACATAACGTCGACAGAAAACCATAACCAATAATTACGATTTATTACGTATTTAAATCAAACAAAATAAAATATTGAAAATAACGTTGAACGTGAATTCGCAATTGATGTTGAAAATGGCTTCGGTTTTATTCGAGGCATTTTTTTAATTCTTCTGCGACATCCATTAATATCATTTTGCAAAATGTGGGGAGAACTGTTTATTTCATCACACTTTTCGACGATTCATTGGGTAAGTTCTTATAAACCATTAATAGGTGTTTTAAAAATGGAATTTTTCAATTAGGGCCAAACAAAGAAATCTAAAGGAGTTAGGTCGCAAGATCGCAGAGGCCATATGTTTACCATATTTCTGCTAATTATCCGATCTCCAAAAAACTCTTGAAGGAAATTTAAAGTATCTCCAATGGTATGGGCCGTTGCACCATCCTGCTGATAAATCCAAACTGCAACTCGTCTTCATGCATTTAATAATAAATGAATGAAAAATTTCTTCCCAATATCTAAGTGCTGTTAGTGTACCATTAAAAAAATATTGGACTTATCAATCTTGTCCGACTTAAACCTACCCAAACACCAATTTTTTGTGGGTGGAGTGGGGCTTCAATGAAAATATGGGGGTTTAATGGAGTCCAGATCCTCATATTTTGGGAATTCATGTACCCTGTTAAATGAAACCAGGCTTCATTGGAAAAGAAAGCTTTGACCAACAAGTCGTCATTGTCGATATTGTTTAAAAACCAATGACAGTATCTTCGCCTTGGTTCAAAATCTACTGGAAGCAATTCATGGACGGAAGTCAAACGACAGGGGAACATTTGCAACTCCTTTCTTAGAATAGTTCTGCAATTCCTGACAGAAAGATTAATTTCTGACAGGTGACGGATGGAAATGCGAGGAGCATAATTTGTCACACATTTTCAAGTACCTCACCAGTTCTTACTTTAATTAACAAATTTGTTGTACGGAAATACAGTTTCTGAAATTTTTCCTAAAATTCTGTAATACGATCAGGAATAGAGTAGGTCCATTCGCCATTGATTTTTTGGGCGTTTCGAACGAAGGATTAAGCCGTTTAGATTAAGTAGTTTCTAAGAAGCAAAGGAATTTCAAGTCAAAATTATATTCTGATTGGGAAGAAAGTGAAAGTGTAATTTCAATAAAGAACGTGTAGGTGCAGCAGTGGCAATAAAAAGTAGCTCTGAAGAAATCCTTTTGTAATAAAGGACGAATCGTTGGCAGAAAGAAGAATAGTGACAGGCTACAACCGAAAGTCAAAAGACAAGTAAGACTAAGACGAAAAGCATGGAACCAAATCGGCTAAATGAAGACACGAAGAAACTAACAATAAGTAAGGATTAATGCAACAATGCATGAAGTAATTTCAATAACACAAAAATCGTTATTACAGTAAACATTAACGAAAGAAATCAATTTAAAAGAGAAACAAATAGAAAATAAAATTTAAATTTAAAGAAAAATTGAAATGACACTTGAGCCAAACAGCATACTGTACCAGGCAATTTTAAATATTAAAAAAAAGCAAGTATTCATAAGTAAAACTCAAAAAAGAAATTAGGAAAATAAAAAAATGTAACTGAAAAAATAAACAGAAAAGTGATTATAAATTTAAGAAAAAAAGAAAGAAATGGTAATTAATAATTAAATACGAACACATAGTTAAATAAGAAATGACAAAAGTGACAGCTAACAAGCAAAAATTTTAAACGAAAACCAAGTTTCTTAAAGAAAAGCATATTATAAAAAAAACTACTGAAAAAAATATCAAAAATTACACAGAAAAGAAAACAAGAATTAAAAAATTGTCTAAAATTGAAAGTAAAATTTGGAATAAATTAAATTATGCTAATGAACACTGCTTAATAATAATAATAATAGTAATAATATTTATTTCCAATAAAAGACAAAGATGAAACATCATTAGAGATTGAAAAAAATAAAAAAGAAACAAAGTTCAATAAAAAATATAAATAAACAAATAAATGAACAATTGGAATAATCATGTACTGCAGAGGGCGAATGAGGAGAACTTCTTTTCGGAAAGTTCTGGAACTGATAGTGGATTTGATGCTTGACGGCAATTAGGGCGGCATTTTTTCAGTAATGGAAAGCCGATGTAATGGTAAACTGTAGGTGTTATGTCTCGTTGTGTAGTTGGGAACGTCAAAGTAGTTTCGGAATTTTTCATGATGTTTCTGAAGAAAAAACAAACAGGACTGTATATTATGGCTGGCACTGTGAGTACCAGTAGTTCACGAAATTTTCCTCTGCAGGATTGTTGGTAAGGCATTTTACACATGGCACGAACAACTCTTTTTTAAGCAATGAAAATTTTGTAACTGCTACCTTCCCAAAATTTGATACCATACGATATTATAGAGTTTACGTAAGCGAAGTAAACCATCGTTACCAATATGTAGTTGCTCAGGGGAAATGTAGCCCGGATGACTAGTTCTGAAGAGAATGCATGAAATCTTCGTTTGGTTTAAAACGAGTTTGTTATTCCTAGGCCACTCCTAAATCCTTGCTGCAGAAGTTTATTTAAATCTCTGAAGTCGTGTGCCCATATTAGCAGATTAGTATCATCAGCGTAGACTGATTATTTTTAAATTGATGTTAGTAATTGAGGTGAATAAGTGATTTATGAAGATAACGAAAAGGATTGGCCCAAGTATACTGCCCTGAGGTACTCCGCTGACTATCTTTGGATTTTCTGAATAATACTTTTTACCTTCAACGGATATATAAGTTCTTTGGCGGCGGTTTGCGAGATAAGTCTGGAACCACTCCAAAGCTTTTCCTCTAAAACCATAACGTTCCAATTTATCCCGAAGTAGAGAATGTTGTACGCAGTCAAATGCTTTAGACAGATCCAAGAATAGTCCACATGGTACTTTACCTTTTTCTAAAGCCCAAGTTATTGTCTCCACAAAGTCAAAAATTGCAGTATCGGTCGATCGTCCACTAATAAACCCATGCTGAGAATGATTTATTGGGTTACAAGAATGTAGAAATTGTTTTATTCTGTTACACATTAAGGATTCAAGTATTTTAGCGAATGTGCTGAGCAAGCTGATAGGCCTATAATTTTCCAAGTTACAACAATCGCCTTTCTTATACATAGGTAATACTTCTGCTTGGTTAAATTCGTCGGGAAAAATACCATTTGAAAACGATGAGTTTGTCAAGTAACATATCGGTTTTATGATATGGAGTAATGTTCTTCTGACAACTTAAACCGGAACCTCATCATAACCAGCTGAACTGTTATTTTTTAAAGTATTAACAGTAGTTATTATATCCTGCTCTAAAACCATTACAAATATAAAAATAAAATAAAATAAAAACAAAACAAAGAGATGATGTACAACAAGTGAAGATATTAAACAAAATAGAATTAGTGTAGTAGAAAAAATGTATACACAAATTAGAGAAAAATATAATCAGAGATGAATAAGAAAAAAAGCAAATGCCTAAGTAGGTTCAAAAGAAAAAGTGAAAAAAATTGATTGATTATTAGGAGTCGGCCTTCATATGTGAAAATTTTAAACGAAAAGCAAATTTAAGCCAAAAATTCATATTACAAAAACATTTTAACTAAGATCATAACTAGTAACAAAAAAGGTCAATAAAATAAAAAATTGAAATAAAATTTACGATTTACGAGTATGCTAGGAGCTTGCTACGTGAACATATTATGCCCTAATTACTGTGAACAATACACCGTCATTAAGATGTTTAAATTTGAGGTGATTATGTCAACCTAGTTATTGTGCATATTTGTTCTTGAAACGCTACTGGTATTGCACATTCTGTAAAGAGGAGTAAGGAGAAGATGGCAAAATCGTCTTTAGTAAATATGCTCTTCGTTTTGTGTTCTATTTGAAAACAAAACATTTCTTCCATTTGGCGCCAAATTGTAGCATTCACTCGAAAGTGGTAGCAAGTTTGAAATGTAACGAAATTACTTCGTTTTTCAAATAGAGCACACGAAGAGCACCACTATGTCTATCTATTACATAACTTTCTATTATTGTCTTTGCTCAATTGTCATTGGAGAACAAACTTTTATGGGATACATTATAATAATCTTCAAGTAAAACTTTACATCAAGCTACACATTCGATATTGTTCATTCAAAATCGTTTGGAGAACTTCCATCCATTATTTCCCTTATTAATATTTTTTATGAGTTAAATGACACGTTTTCTACGGCGCCGCGGTAACAACAGTGCGAGTCAATATTTGATCGATTTTTTTTTATCTGAAGCAACAGAGGGAACCGTCCGACGATTGTAAACGAAGCGTTTCCGGTACCGAACAATAAACAATTCTTACACGTGGGGAATCTCGAACGTCGCGCGAAGGCGACGTCTTCGGCGGCGTCGTAACGCAATCCGGCTTAACCCCTCGATAAACTCTTGCGATTCCGGTATGCCACTCATTAGCGAACTGCCATGTCGATAAGGAAGGCCCGTATGTAGATGGACAGCCTGGCGAAATTGTCCTGACATACGTACGTCACGATGCCCGACTCGATGATAACAGAGTTTTGTATACAAAGCCGAAATTTGTTTTATGTAATTCGGCGGCGATAAGATTCGGAAACTACGTGATATTTTTTTAGATTCAGATTGTATTTTACCATGATGTTTTCAAAGACAAGCAGTAGGATGTTTTCTTCAAAATTTTCAGGAACTTGAAATGTTTTAACTGAAATTTTACTCAATCTTTGATGAAAACAATGAAGGGATAAAAAATTATTAGTTGTGAATGAAATTCTAAAATAGTTTTTAAAAAGAAACAAGCAGTTGCCTTTCGGTGTTAAATACTATTTAGAACGAGAATTGTCGGTTTTGAAGTTAATAGGGTACACGGAAATCACCTGGAATAATGATGATTTCCATTCGAATCACCTGCGGTCAGTTCAAGGAAAAACAGATTAGAACATCGTAAACCAAGAACACTCGATGAAATTCTGAAAATAACACGGTTTTTCCTATTATTTTTTAAGAGAGCAAACACAATACAAAATTACATTAATCTGTATTACGACGCGATGTCCAAAATAAAGTCCCAACAAAAATAAAATAGAACCGAACCGTCACCTGTACGAGGTGAGGTAATTTTCGCAAACTTCTGCTCCGGCCTTGATGGATCTAGTAACTTGTAAATTGTTGTTTTGCGGATGACCTTGTTGAAAAAAAAAACTAATTTTTGGCGTTTTCGGTAAGTCTTGCTGCGATCGTGGAAAATATAAAGCGAAACGTGCTAATGTCTTCGAAATTAAAACGTGTTAATTGCGATGAATATTCTCAAATTTTGATGTTTGGTAATAATTTTTTTTGCAAACAGTTCATTTGAAAGTCTGAGATTGTATTTTTCAACAACGCTGGGATTCTACAAAAATTACGAATTTCAAGGGTTTTTAATTTATTTTTCTTTTCACTTGTTTTTAAGAATTTGTTGCAAGTGTAAGTAATTTCAGGTTAATTTATCAAGAAACGACGAACAATTATTTCACGTAATTATTCTTCTACCATTTGTTTTACAAATAAGAAAATAAGAACTATGGCGAAAAAAAAGTGTTCCTATGATGTTCTTTAATCTTAATACTTAGCGTTATTTAATAGCACCATCTTGGGTTTCCTTACTTACAACTGTTGTTCGTAACAAATGTAACAGAGAAGAGGTGAAGCAGTTATTCAGTTGTTTTTCTATTTACTTAAATAGAAATACATTATGTTCCTAGTTTTCATTAATAATTTGTTATTGTTAACACAGTTAAGCACCACTGTTTATATTTTGCAGAATTTATTTTCTTTCTCTGCTCCTCTAGCGGTCTCCGAAAATAAATTTATTACCTTCAATATTTAAAATTAGAAATAAATTATTTTCTTTCATGTTAAACATCAAAGACAAATTCGTTGTTTAACTAGACGTCATCATAAAAACATATCACGAACAATTAATTAATCAAAGTTAATTAAAGTAAAAAAAAAACAATGAAAATGAATGACATAAAAAGAAAACAAGAACAGTGTTGCGTTGTAAAAGAAAAAGTAGTCGCATTTATAAAATATCAACGAAATCTGGTTTTAGAAACAGACCTTGTAACGGTTAAATTGTTTAAAAGAAACTCTAATGAAATAAAAACAATTATAGATTAAATAGCATAGAATTAGAGAAAATGAATAAAATTTAGCACTGCGCATTTTATTAGTTATTCTAATATGTTATACGGGGTGTGAAGATGCTTAAATGTTTCAGTAATAACCAGAGAGCACCATGACTAGGTTCCTGATGTCAGAATTACTATTAAGCAGATTATTGGCTATGTAAGTGCTAAGTATTGCAGAAAGTTGTAGACTTACACTACAATAAATCAATAAATAGTTGGAATACACAAAAAAAGTGGAGTACTTTTGAAGCGAGACTCCCACGATGATGAAAACCTAACCCGCTCTTTAGTTATACCCAAAATATAAGATCAGGGTTTCACAAAGTTTGAAGGGTATTAGAGGGTCACAAAGAAGTAAGTATCCAGTATATTTTCTTCTTTCTACAATGTGAGGCGAGACTGCCATTGGACGTTATTTTTTTTGACACATCAGTGACATGCTTAGTAAAATTTATTTCATTTATTATTCCAATTGCAATACTAACATGTGAGCAACAAAAAATCAGATTAGAGTAGATGGTGCAAAGAAAGTGTATGTCTGTGACTAACGCGTTGTCAGGCTGATCTGACAATTCATTAATGTATTAGATTAATTAACTTAGTTAATCACAGACATACATTTTCTTTGCACCGCCTACTCTAACCTGATTTCTTCTTGCTCACTTTTTACATTAAAAATAAAATTGAAAATATAAGTTCAAAAATATAGTAATACATTTTTTTTAATTCATATAAGCCATTTTTAACTTACAATTTAACTTATGTAATTAAATTAGAAACTATAATATAAAGAAAACTGCATTTTGTAATATCTAAGGTAATTCGTTGCAATTATATAGGGTGAGCCTATGATTGATACGTTTATCTACAATTCAAATTAAACACGAGTCTTATGAAAGACTATTAATTTTTAAGTAATAATAAAGATGAAATTCTAACATTTATTCACGCCAAAAAAAAAACATACGACGCACGCTACTTATCGACATTAATTTTGACAATTCTTGAAAGTATATGTTAGTAATTGGATTCTACTTGTGACTATAAGTTAACTGAGCTGCAACTTCATACATTTCTGCTCGCGTTTACAATACGAAAGCAAAATTGACTGATATGTGTGAAATTGTAGCTCGGTTAACTTATACCCAAAAATATTATTTACATACAAGAAGTGTCAACTTTACACATATCAGTCTTTTTGTTCACGTTGTATATTATGTATGCACCTTACAAGCTTAGGTATACCTACTTGTTCATCAATACTTTTGTAACTTTTAATCTTCTTGATCCGATGAGCGAATAACTCATTAATTGAGCTCATTTATTTTTTAATCATAGTTTTGTGACTTGAAAACTTTTATCATTAGTTTATGTTTGAAATGCTTGTACACGTGTTAATAAAATGATGAATGCGTACAGAAATAATAACGGCAAAATGCACTCATCCACGATTATTTTTTTTGCATAAATGTATATTGTCAGCTTGATGAATAAATTTGCTCTATGTATAAATATGAGGGTACTTTGTATTATTAAATATTGTTTTGTTTTTAAACTAAATAAAACTGAACATTCCCCAAGAATTTGAAAGCTTGTTTAATAGCATTTGATTGAGATAATCAGAATCCTCTTAGCTGGTATGGAAATCGATGCATAACAAACTATAGTATATGTATATGCATATGTATGCACTTGTATTTTCGTATAATGTTTTCAAAAAATAGGTGAATTAAAGCACATGCTTATATGGTAAAATAAAGTGAATGTTAAATTGGTCTGATTACATAAAAAAATCAAAAGTATGTCTTGGATATTTCTAAAGTAACTTTCTAATATAAAAATATTATCGCCATCTGTACAGAGGAGTTGGTACTATAAGTACTGTACCCTTTGGTATGTACCGTTTGCATTCATTTGCCTATATTTTAAACACAAATCAAAAATCAAAAGTATAGATTTCTACATAGAAGCACTTTCCATAATTCAAATTGCCTTTTTTGGATTGTTTAATAGGCATTCTTTTTTTTTCGGTAAAGGTAGCTCTAGCTCGTATTTGTTACTTTTAAAGAGAAATCGATACCTCTCTAAATATAACTCACTGACAAATTTCTTTTTAATGCTACTAATATTTATCATAGTTTCTGGGACACCCTGTATATTATTTTTAACATCAATTACTTATTCACTTTTTCTAAAATATTTTCAAAACCTCGTCAATAGAATCAGATTAAATTACCACTGTTAGAACAATTCTTTATTTATGGAATTAGAATTATATTCAATTAATCTATGGTGAGCTCATTACTTAACATTTCTAAGGTAATTATTCTTTTAAATAAAATTCAGAGCTTTTAGAAAAAAAAAATGGTACCGAGCCATTTATAGGTTTCACTCTGAGTACAGTTAATTAATATTCTTTAATTGGTTCTCAAAGCTCAGGACTTACATTTCTAAATTAAATTTAGAAATTTTATTAAAAATTAGCAAATATAATTTAAAATAAACTTACAAAAGTTTTTATAATGGCTATCTTATTTTAATATCGTAGAATCTCCCCTATAAGTAGAACAAAAAATAACATCAGATATGTTTAAGAATTTTAACAGACGGCGAGATGGACAAAGAAGTATAAATTGTTATGCTTATTCCACCCAAGAAAGAAGATCAAAAAAGCATAAATCATTTCGCGAATATAATTGGTTCAAAAGCCCTACAGATTTTGAATGAGAAAAGAACTACAATCGCTTTTTATTATTTGGACGACCTTGAAACCCCCTCCACCCCTTCATCCGAATGAGCGCGTAAATAATTAAAATCTTAATGCACTAATGCACCTGCTTCCTTATTTAAAACCATTTTATGTGTAAAAGGCAACACTCTGTAAAGGGCGTCATGAAATATGGAACGTCTCGGACTTGTCTGTCGCAAGTTATTTTTTTGTTTTATAGTTTTCTGAGTCGCATTTATACATTCAAAATTACTTGTTTTTCTTTGTTAGGCATTCCTGAGATTAATTATTTTATAGTTCGTTCTTGTATATGAATATGCAAAAGCGAAACGTGTGTTCTTTTATAATTCTTTTTTTTTGCGTGCGCTTTAGTTTTCTTATTAATTTTGAAAGAACTGCTTTAGTTTTACTCGTGGTCATGTGACATTTCTGAACAGTGTGCGTCAAGTTCGAGCTGAACGGCGGCGGCGGCAACTTTTCAGGGTCGTGGCGAGGCTAATTTCGTGAGAGCAGTCGAAATTGCTATTCACGCTGCGGCTGGAAACTTTCTGCACGAATTTATGAATTATAAAAGGCGTCGTTTTCCGACGCGCGCGCGTCTTGTTTAAACAAAATTACGAAATCCGCAGACGAGGCGAAAATAATGAATGGAAAACGAAAATGATAAAATACCTTCTCTTCTTGAAAATTTTCCCCTACCGACAGTGGAGTGGGCGGCGTAGACGACGTTCCCCTCTCGTCGTCGTTCCTGCCACCCTCCAACGACCTTGAACTTCCGTTGTTTCTTAAACTATCTAAATGAGCCTTGTATTCCCTGTATTTCAGATCGGTAATCTCGTTTTGCATATCGTAGCCGCCCCTGTCGTTTCTGTCCGATGTGTTTAATATTCTATCGACGTTATTCAAGTTTCGATCAGTTAAGGCCCGGTCAACACTCTGTTGTTGCAGCGATCTTTCCAAATTCAACCTCTCCAAACTCAGGCTGTGCTCTAAACCGATCCTGTCATTGAGGTTTCTATGATCTAAATTCCTTTCGCCGATGATGCGCTCCAAATTTAAATTCCTCTCCTGCTGAAGTCTCTCCTGTTGAAGCCTCTCTTGCTGCATCCGTTCTTGTAACATGCTTCTTTCAGAGTTTAAACTCAGATTGAGCTCCAGGTCATTGCTAACGCGGTCAGGTGCGCTGAGTCCGTTCCTGTCCGGGTTTAAACGATCGCACCGCATGTCCGCGCTATTTCTGAAATCCTGGTGGAGATTGAGCCTTAAATCTACATTACGCTCGCCCAGTCTGTCACCCAAAGTTCTCAGATGGTCAATCGACCTCTGCAACTGTGAATAATTGGGGTTGGTTTCGAAGAGCACAGGGTTGGGCTGGAATTCCAGCCCACCCGAACGGTATTCCACGCGGCGCTCCAGTTTGACTGTCTCTAGACCACTAGACTATGAAAATCAAAGAAAGAAAACAAAGTTTGACGGTCACTGGTTCTCTATTTTACATAAGTAAGTCGGATTCGCACTTTGTTAATTTTTTTTTCGGGGGGGAAATTTTATCTGTCGATTTGATTGATTAAGTTCCGGCGCGCACTTTCTTGGATCTGTTAATTAAATATTGGAACGCGCCGCGGTGCGGTCGGTTAATAACAAATCCATCGTTGGCGTTAATCTCGTTGAGTTATTCGTTTGTTTTGCGTTCGCACTGCGATCCAGATCGCGGATGATTAATTCGATCGAAACAAAACAAAAAACAAAAAACGCACAGGAAAAAAACGGGGAACGGCCTGAAAAAACAAGCGAGCTCTAACGTAGCAAAAACTACACTAGTCTTGAGATTAGAAAAACTCAGCATCCCGTCGTGGTGTGCCTTGGCCGCGCGGTGGGGGTAATATTTGGTAGTAGGGGTTACGAATATTACATAACAACATAATACAGACGCAAAAGGCCTTATTATATTGACATTAACACTGAATTTCTGAGGGACGGACGCGCCGCTGCCGAGCTCTCTAACAGTTCGTCGGACGTCGTCGTCCTCGACGACCGCGACGGCGGCGGCGTCGACGCTGGCGGCGGCGAAAAGGGAATGACGAAAACTCAACGCGGGGTAGCGAAAGTACAGAATGTTTTCAGTCGGCACGGCCGAAAAAATATAAACCGCTTTCGCTGCGCAAAACCGTTAATTTTAAATCGCTTTTTAATCGCCTAAGTTCCAACGAACTCTCCCCCAAAACATCGTACACATACACACACGGGGTGTTATTTCGAACCGCCCACTTTAATACAGAAAAATTCGAGCAATACAAACATGTTTCAGGTTAGTCTTGAAAACCATATCAAAAAGCTCAACATGAAAGTTTCAAATCTATTTAAAAAAAAGTGAAATTCATATACAGGCTCTTTTCATTCCCCTTACATACTTTTTTCATTATTAAAATAAAAATCTAGCTAAAATAATGTTCTACTAAACAACTTTAATAAAATTGAACTCTAATTTTAATTTTAAAAAGTTATACTTTTTGGAACTAACATTTTCTTTCTGAAAAAGTGAATGCTTCAAACATTTTTTCTATTTCGAATTCAGTTGAAATTAATTTTTAAACTGATTGAATTTGCGACTGCGAAACCAATTCAGATTTTATTTAATAATATTTTAATTTTATTAATTGGTCCATTGAACACTGAAAAAAGACGGAAACAGGACGGAGTTGATTATAACTACTACAAATAAAGGACGAAAAGCAATCGCTAGGCCGCTCTTTATAAAATGAAAAGATTTGAATTTGGATGTTTCGACTAAAAATAACACATACGGTATATACATATAATAGTTTTAAGTAGTTTGTTGTGCGTAGAAAATTTATGAAACAAATAATTACACCTCGTACAACTTTTAATAACACTCGCAATTTTTTTAATGAAACCATCGTTTGCCTTTCAGTCTTGAGAAAATTGTCTCCTTTCGTCTTATTCCTTCTTTTTTTGGGTTTGGTTTCCAATTCTGACGAAGAGAAAATGAAATAAAAAGCAGGAAACTAAACTGCAAAGGGTGACTCAAAATATGCAGGAGGCGAAGATAATAGAAGATTTATTAGAGGAAAAAAAAATGGAAAAGGAATTAATAAAACAGACAGGTTCATAATTTAAATAAATTGAAAATTGTCTCATCCCCCCAATGTTCAAATTAAAATAGTAACGAACCAATTTTTTTATTTAAAACCATTTTACGTCTAAAAAAAGAACTGTAGAGGAAAATCATATTTTTTTGTAAACTGTCAAAGTAATAATAAAGAAAATTATAGAATTAAAAAGTCAAAACATTTTTCTATACTATAGTTATTGAATTTATCTGTATTGCCTGTATCCTCTTCAGTGGTTAATAAACCATTATTATTATTATTATTATTAAATTTAGACTAAAATTTGTGGAATTTGTCACAAACAGGTGAATGTTTTTGTTCAAACTTTATTGATATTAAAAATGTCCTTGAAAATTAAATTTATGTGTTTCTCCTTTTTTTATCACAAAAAAAATATATCTGTTTATTAAATTTATTTTCAGAAGAAAAATAGAATAACCAAAGAGAAAAAAGAAGATATACAGTATATTTCACTTTAAATTAAAATTTCGTCAGAAATGTTACGCCAAGTACTAAATGATAAAATAATAAAATGTCTAAGGCGATCTTGCGATCGTTTTTTGACCTAACATTGTATGAGGATTGACAAATTTTGTTTGCTACTTAATCAGTCATTCCAAAATATAAGCTGGCCAAGCGTGCTGACAAGCATACTGAAAGCTTTTTAAAAATTTTGTTTCTACTCGCTTTTAATTGCAGTGGATTCCGCATCCTCTGAATAACTGTTTTGGCCCTATTTGGGACCTTGTCAGCAGAAGCGTAGCTCGAGAATTCCACTTAAACCAAACCGACCTGTCCTAGTTATTCGCAATTGCGATGTAATAGTAATGAAAAGTCTAAGACATATTTTTGACCTAACATTGTATTAGAATTGGCAAATTGTAGCCAGTTTGCTACTTAATAAGTCATCCCATATAAGGCGGCCAAGCGTGCTGACAAAGTAACAAAATTTTTAAAAACTTTCAATATACTTTGACAGCACGCTTGGCCCCTTATATGGGATGACTTATTAAGAAGCAAATAGGCTGCAATTTGTCTTTTCTAATACAATTTTATGTCAAAAAGCGATCGCAGGATACGAACTATTCATTCATTCATCGCAATTGCGAATAACCTTGAACAGGTCGGTTTGGTTTGCAGTGGAAGTCTCGAGCTACGCTTCTACTGACGAGGCCCCAAATAGAGCCGAAATAGCTGTACAGTGGATGTTTGAGGAATCCACTGCAATCTAAACCGACTAGCAACAAAATTGATAAAAGATAAGTGTAAAGTGACTGAGGCTGTTTAACTTAGTTTGTAATTTTATTTTAGGTATAGTTGATTGTTATTTTTGAATGTTACTGCTATGTGCTGGCACTCTGTTTTAGTTTTAATTTTAGTATGTTTGTCTTTTGACATGTTCACTGTTCGACGTTATGGCGCCTTTGAGCCTACGTTGTTCCGTTAACGACTCCCTCCCTTTTTCTCTTCAAAGTTTCTACGACACTTGAGAATGTCCGGTATGGATGAAACTGCAGTCGTGTATTAATAAAAAAAAATTTATAACCAATAAATTTTACAAATTATTGTAACAAGACACCGTTTGATTTTTTCTATTTTTTTTAAATTAATTTGATAAAAGAATAGTTGAAAAATGTATTCGGCTTCAGGGTGGCTTAATTGAAAAATCTCCTACTTAAAATAACTATTAAAAAATTAGCTTATCATGTTTAATTTATTAAATTAAATTTTTTTTTAGCGATATTTCATATTTGGAATATTTTTTTGTGATTAGCAACAACTTTTTTGTTTTAATTGCCACTATGACTTTTACTTAAAACGCTAGTTTTTATTTTAATCATAATCGGCTAAATATGGAGTTCCACCTTCTTCGTGGCCTCTATAACTAGTAAAAGTTTTATGCTAATTGTATTACTAATAAAACAATTATTTAAATTGCTTCATATAAAATGAAACACACTGTATAATAAAGCATGTTGTCCTGGAAAATACAGAAGATTGAAAAGTAATATAGGAGTTAAAATATAGGATAAAACGTAGTGTTAATTAACATGGAAAAATGCAATAGGGAGAAATTATTTCAAAAATAAAGAAGCGAAGCAAACTTATTTTTAAATTTAAAAAAACCGGTATGATCAGTGAAATAAATTAAAAAGACCGATATGACTTGTGAAATAAATTAAAAATAATGCAACTATACATATAAGAATGTAATATTCAATTATCAAAGCAAAAAAGAAACTATTGAAGAACTAAATGAAAGTTTCGAAAGTGTAAAAAAGTTTAGAAAACCGAGAAAAATGAACAAACAAAAAAATGGTTTTTTGATTGCCTTCTCAGTTTTCGAAACATTTTTTAAACATTTTAAATTAAGTTCTTTAATATTTGTTTTTTATTTGACTTTGATATTTTTTTATCCTCTACACTAGCCCCAAGCTTCTTTTAATCTTGTCAGGAAGACTTATTAGCTAATGACTTTTGGTGTTGTTTCTAGTTGTTATTTCTCTTTCGGTATTCGCCTTATGAACTGGGGATGCGTAGAAAACCCAGTATTTCTCACATAGAACCCGTATGTACAACAAGAGGGGAATCGAATCCACACCTTTAGTTGCACAGGCCAAGCATCAAATCCGTTGCAAGAGGGTTTAAACACTTGACTATGGAACCATTGTTGAAATTGAATAATATATTATTACATAATTACAATTCTTTTCAGTTTCATTATTTTACATTTATTTCACAGTTTGAGTTTTCTTTTTAACTTCGACTAGTTTCGGCTTTCACCATCTTCAGGAGATTTTAGTCGAAACTAGTCGAGACAAAGATCTAAACTATGTTCCTCAGTATAACAACAAAAATAAATAATAATAAATAGAAAAATTTAAACAAAAAAAAACCTGAATTTCAGGTAAAAGTAGCTGAAAATTTGAAATCAATAATAAAAGTATTTACAAAAAAGAAAAATTTGAACATTTAAAAAATAAAAATACAATTCAAACTGCTGTCGACAAGTTTACAAAACTTATACAGTTTATAAGACTCAAAAAAGTATCAATTTTGATGTGCTTCAAAATTACAAAATGATTAGTCACTTGTTCAGTATTATCAGCGTATAGATATACAATGTGTTTTAAATTGAACTCAACAAGAGGTGAAACTTTTTCAAATTTTTAATCCTTTACAAAAGTTATTATCAATTTTGAAGCCACTAATATTCAACCCAAAATTTGGGGGAATGAGTTTTTCTTGACACTGCTTTAAATAACTTGATTGTATACAATTTTTTTAAAAGTTTCTATGGCCGTTGTCCACGTTTCCTTAGTTTTCGGGCTGAACCTGCTTTGGGACCGTGGATTGTGGCGATACCAAAGTTTCGTACAGGTTGCACTGGATTTCTTCAGGACTAGTACTGTTACTGCTCAGTTTGTTGTTACCGCTTCTCTTGTTGAAAGTATCATAGGGCGATTTGTTTGTATGTTATAAATGTTATTAGTTAATATTTATATTAACATTAAGACGACATAGTTAAATTAATTAATACAATTTATTTTTTAACGATAACTCTTCAAGCTCTAGCAAAAAAAAATCGAAGAATATATTGCGTATTGCTACAATATTTATCTTACAACTACTAAATCCCAATTGGAAGGAATTAAGAAAATTTAAAGATTATTTAAAATTGTGTTCAAAATGGAACAGTACAAAAATATCTTTTTTCGATTGAATGTTTCCTTAACAAAATTCCTTAAGAAGCTGTCAACTTATAGGGAAACGTTAACTTTTAAATTGAATTTACAACTGTGCGGTGAATTACAAATATTGTGAAAATTTTGTACCCACTGGAAGTATGTTAAAAGCATACTCTTAAAAAAGAATTAGAATTTTTATTTCATTTTGAACAAGACAAATTAATTAGGAAACAAATTAATTAATTGTTTTTTTTCTTTTTAATTAATAATTTTACTTTCTTACTTTCTTTCTTTCTTTTAGTTTCACTTTATAAGTATTTTCTTGGATGTTCTGCTCTCACTCACTTTTCTATGTAGCCGAAACGTCGCAATTGTGATTCCACATTTTATTCCATGAGTTTTGAGTTCAAGTACCTTCTTGTTTTGCTTTGGTTTACCCAAGCCTTTCTTTTCTTCGAATCTTTATTTAAATAAATGATAATTGCTCTTTTGTTATTACTTTTTCTTTCTTCTTGAATCTTCGCTTGCTTTCAATCAAATTATTATCATTTACTCTTCACTTATCATCTTTTACTCTTTAAAGGTTATCGACACGGTTCTTTCGCTTAGTGGATTTTCATTTTTAACGATTCTGTAAATATTGCTTTACTTATTGTAATTGTCATTCCAGTTTTCTTATTTTGCATGTTATCTATTCCAGATTAGCGTAACGTGGTCTAATTTGATATCTTCTTTTTGTCTTTCGTTTTCTTTTTCGTTGATTCTATTTAATCTAAAATTTCTTTCTTTTTTATTCGACTTGAGAATTTCAGTTTTCTATTTTCATGGTCTATTTATTATATTATCCTTTTTTTTTTATTGGAAAGATATTAACAATCTAAGAGTTGAATTTGATTATCTCTTATATACCTCTGCAGATTCAAACATATCAGATCAGATATTTTGAGTGTACACTTTCAAACCGTCACCTCATTTGAAAAATTCTTTATGGTTTCAAGACTATGCTAGGCATGGTATTGGATGCACAATTTTGGTCGAAGGAAATTGTTACTAGTCTCAGATGGTCAAGAATCGTTTCTGTTCTAATTTTATTCATTTATGAATATGAGGGTTGGATATCTTCTATAACTACCGCAGGGTATAAATTTGGGTCTTTCTTGTTTGTTGAATTTTCAAATCGATTAGGAAAAGAGTAGTGCTTTGCATTTTGTTCAACAATAAATACATTAAGAGTTAGTACGTTTCTTTTACCTTTTGAAGACATGTATTTAGCGGAATTGTTTCTATGCATTCGAAAAAATAATTGCGGTCTTATGCGCTCACTTTTGCGGGATGAGCCTCGTAACTAATTTCGACTTGGCGTGAGCAATTTAGAATCGAATCTTCTAGGAACAAATTCAACATCGTAATTATAGTTTTTAAGAGCGCGAAGAGAAACGGGTCGCCGTTAGTAAATACGAACGTGGCACGCACACGTGTCTCTCGGAAAGTTCGAAAATCCATTCTTACGTAACGCATTTCGCGTTTTTGATCGGACGAGAAAATTCACGGTAGGTTGAGCCGCTGACGAATTCCGAACGACAATGGCCCCGCACCTAACTGTAAGAGTAATTTGTTTTATTTCGCTTCTTTTGCATCCATAAACAACCCTTTCGTTCCGTCATTTAAAAATTCAGGCGTCCGTAAAACGCACCACGACGTCGTTGCCCAACGTTTCGTAAGCGTTCGCATTCAGAGCTTTACGATTGTTTACCATTACGGAAGTTTTTTTTTCCGGCTCCTCTTTAAAAGGACTCGCTTGTAATAAAGGACAGCTCCCGAATACATTTCAGGCAATAAACCCATAAACTCCCGACAAAAAAATCTTTGTCGGCCCAAAACGAGCCGCAATATACAAATAAGATTCGAAGCTGCGCGCCCGTTTATGACGGCCGATCACTCAACCCTTCCTTTTCGGATCGACCACCACCAAATCGCCTTGTCTTCTCTCTAGTTTGGAGTCCAGATTTCGGGAACTTGCGCAAGCAAGAAAAAATCGGCCACCAGCAAAAAATATGTCAATGTACTTCTACGATTTTGGGTCAAGATATTGTACTCTCATAAAATCCATGGAATTATGCATGTTTATCCCGTTTTACCTACCCATACTTAGGCCTATGTTACCATAAAAATAGCTTACGAATTATTCTTTTAATTTAAACAAATTTTTACAGGACTGCATTAGACGCAGATGATAACTTATCGCCTATGATAATTTTCCTTGCTCCAATCTTATCGTTTTTACTCGTGCTTATGGAATATGGCATAACAAATTAAAGTTAATTAAATATTATCAAAAACGTAGCTTTAGAGCTCAAAGATTAATTTTTGATGAGCAAAAAAAAACAAGATGAAGTTGTAGTAATAATAATAATATAAACAAACTCACGTTCTATCACACAGAATGAAAGTACACGTAAGAATTTTCCGTGGTTAATTATTTAGCAAATTACGCTCATAGATTATGACTAAAATCAATTTTAATTAATTTTGAGAATTAAAACGTCAGTTGACAGTTGCTGAACAACAAATTAATTAATTATAATGTTGAAGTACGAGTCTAATAAACAATTATTTAATGCCGAGTGAAAATGGAATGAAAATGAATAAGAGAGAAATAATAGATTGATTTACAATAAAACTACGTTTCAACTATTTTTAATTAATTTATATATTCGATAACGTCATTTATAGAATCTATATGGAAAGTTAAGTTACTTTTCGCATTGTCTACAATTACCGAAATGATCTGTTCAAATGAAATTTGAACTTACTTATAGTTCAAGCTTGTGATCAGTTTATCATTAAAAACATTGAAGTTACCCAAGGAACTACAAAAAAACAAATTCATGTAATGAATGAAATGGTGAAGTTACTCGGGAATTACAAACTACATTGAAGAAGTGTTGGGTTACTCAGGAATTGCATTACAATATGAAATTAAATTATTGAAAGAATTACTGAAATTACCATTGAGGAAACGACAATTTAAAATGTTAAAAAATATATTCTTGAAGTTACTCAGGAATTACAAGGAAAAACTATTAAAAGAACTGCTAAAGTGAAACTACAACAACATTTAAGTTACTCAAGAGTGTGCTGCATTCAAAACATAAAAATTACTCAGGAAATAGAAACCACCCGTCACAAAACCTAATTATATAATTAAAAGGATCATTTAAATAATCTAATTTCAAACTTATAAAAATTATGAAAAGAATTATTAACGTTCTCGGGAATTTCACGTGGCGTTGAAGTCACTCAGACCTACACACGTCATTGAAGAAATATTTACTTTTCGAATATGATATGCAGTTCCTGAATAATTCAATTATAAATTACTCAACAAAATATTGAAAAGTTTCTTTAAGTGACTCAGAAATTAAATGTATTACGTGAAATATTGAAGTTATTCAGCCCAAGCAACACTCAATAGTTGAATAAACGTATAAATTTTGTCCACACCAGGAGTATAATTATGGTTGACGATCAACCTCAAATATACGCTAAAATGTCCGCGAGATAATTGTTGAAATAAAGTGTACCATATACTAAATAATAAGGTTTATAATACACGTGAAATAGTATTGTATACAATACGTATATATTTGGTACAAATTATACGTATATTAAATGGCACTGAACGAACATAGAATATACGTTTAATCTTTTAGTTTGTATACTGTAATTAAGAAAAAGTAATTAATAAATCTTCTGAAAAAAGTCTTTATTCACTTTAATATGAATAGCATGTTCACATTTTTACAAATTCACCTACCTGGAGAAATCTGTCACATAATTTATATAAATACAATATATATTATAATAACTACGATCTGGAATATTAAAATCTATGCTTAGATTGTTTAAGCCAGTCTTGACAGGCTTGGCTAATTGCCTTATCCGTCGATTCTTCCACAGATGACTTCATTTCACAAGTTTGAAATAAAAACTTGGTGGCCTCTGTAAAGTTAAAACAAATTACTACTGTTGCTGAAAGTAAAAAAAAAACATTTAATAAAAACACATAATACAACTTCCCTGAATAACTGCCCAATAAAATGATTTAGATAATAATTAATCGATTTATTACATTTTGGGTAACCGTATAAAATCGTTGATTTTTGGAATTAAAAAAACCCGTTCGATTAATTTTCGTCGTAAATGGAATGACGGTTTTCATAATACCATGAAAATAAGATAAATGTGACATTTAGTTTACCGGCCACATAGTGCCATTTCGCCTTGAATCTGGCGGACTGCGTCGTGTACACAAAATGATCACTTCGCGTACGGTTGCCCAAAAATCCATATGACCAAATGTTATTTTTTGCACTTATTCGTTAATGAAAATAATAAAAAAGAATTTACTTTAATAAAACTAAGCCTGTACATATATTCATTGATAACTGCTGCGGTAATGCTTGTTTTTACGTCGTTCGAGTAATGTTCCAGTAAAATAAAGAACATTCTGCTTAATTAGCACATCATTATTCATCATAACAGTATAATTGTTTTAACTTAATTCACTTACCTAAGGCTTCTTTAGTTCCAACAGTCTAATTCAATATGGCGTGAACGGTGAAAACCTGAGACGGGAACCAAAGCGATGGACATCACAGACGATGCTGTTTGTCAGCCGATATCAGAGCAGGCGCAAGACGTAAAACGCTATTTTCATAAGTAAGCGGAAAAACCCGAGCTATAGCGAAGGACTGCGACATACATAAAATCACGTATACGTTTATAATATACGTTAAAACTACCGTTTATCGTATACCACAATTAAACACATTTGCTGTAATGAAGGCCAATTGGTAACACTTTGTGGTCGACTGATGTAATATAGCTCTAAGAAATAATAATGTGGAATAAATATACGAAAAATGATAAAATTTGTACTCTGTACGTATCAAAGTGGTTTACCGTATAGGTATATTACACCGTTTAAAACTTATACGTTGACCGTAAACGTTTAATAAATATACTAAAACCAAAAAATTACCAAAATATGGTTTAATACTCGTGTATAAAACTATACTGAACTTTGGCGTGTTGCTTGGGAGGAACTAGAAACCATGTACTGCAGTATCAAAAAAACCTTAATGTTTTCAAAGTTACTCAGGAATTATAAATTGCAACACTACAAATGAATAAATGAAGTGAAATTACACGATTCAAAAATAAAGCTACTCAGAAACTGCATATCACAGGGAAGAAATTAGTTTACAAATTACAAACAAAGAATTGTTGAAACTGCTCAACAAATACAAACAACAATGAAAAATATCAATTTGAAGGTGCTTTGAAATTACGAATAGCAGCATACTGAAGTTGTTCAAGAAGTATTAGAATTTTACAAGAATTATTATTGAAGTGCAGTATTGAAGAAACATAGAATTGACTCGGAAACTGTACGCTACAAAATACAAACTAAACATCACATTATCAAATTATTTTATTGAGGGAATTGTGGAAATTATTTAGAATTACAAACAACTATTTAGAAAAACAAATGAAATTTTAAAATTTCTTAAGTTACTCGGTTACACTGATGTTAATCAGACACTATATTGAGGAAATATTCAGGAACTACAAATCACGTAACAAAACACAAATTCATGCGTAAAATGCTCAAAAATTATAAATGATGTTCTTTAAGTGACTCAGGAATGTCATAGAACGTTAAGTTACTTAGCAACTGCACAGTATGTGTTCGTTCCAGAACATTGAACGTAATCACAAATTACTATTGAAATTACCAACTCAGTACATTGAACAAATATTGAATTTACTCAGAAATTTCATGTCGTATTGAGGAAATATTGAACTTACTCAGGAACTACACATTACATTGAAGAAATTTTCAGGTTGCTCAAGAATACACAAAAGTAAAATGCATTACAAAACGTAGATTAGTTGAGATAACCTAGGAATTATATTTTGGTAAACCTAGTACATTGCCTAATAGTAATTTGAAGCACAGATTCAATGTTCTTAAGAACATGTACTACGTATTTTTATGATCCAGAATTTCTTGAAAAAATATTTAAATACCGATATGTAGGTTGTAAATCCTAAATAAGTTTAGTGCTTCTGGAATGTAGCTAGCAGTTCCTGAGTAATTATATTACTGAAAAAGTTATTGAAGTTACTCATGAAATACAAACAAGAATGTCTGAAATTTTTTTAATTTACTCAGAAACTATGAATGAATTATGTTGTAGAAGCATTGAAGTTATTTAGGAATTGTAAATCATGAGTTGCAGTATCAAAAAACCTTTACGTTTTCAAAGAGAATCAAGAATTACAAATTCCAATATTACAAGAAATATTGAAATGATATTACACGCCCCAATAAAAGAATGCAGCTATTCATGAACTGCATATCACATGAAAGATATAAAGGATGTTATTTACAAATTACAAACCAAAGTAGTGTTAAAATTGCTCAAGAACTACAAACAACAATTTAAAATATCAAAGGAAACTTAATTTAAATTTCGCAGGAGCTCTGGAATTAATTTAACTTGAAGGCTTCCGCGGCCGTCGTCCATTGTTGAATTCTTGGCTTCTGGTTGGAACCGCGTGTCTCGGATTTCTTCACTGCCGACGTTTCGTTCTTCGTTGCAGAAGAACGAAACGTCGGCAGTGAAGAAATCCGAGACACGCGGTTCCAACCGGAAGCCAAGAATTCAACAGCTCTGGAATTACTTAGAAACTACAAATTACGAATAACAGTATGAATTATCTACATTACTGAAAGAAAATTAATGTTGCTCAGAAAGTATAAATTACATTATTAAATTGTACACTATAGTAAAGAAACATTAAATATCAAATTACATTACTGAGAGTATTATTGAAATTATTATGAACTATTAATAACAATTTAGAATGTGGAAAGAAGTTTTGAAATTCTTTAAGTTACTGGATAGTACATGTTGCGTTGAACAAACATTGTTGTTACTCAGGAACTGCACGCTATATCGAAGCAATATTCAAGAAATACAAAATTCACGAAAACTGTTCTTTAAGTTACTGAGGAATTTCATAGTTCATTAAGTTACTTAAGAATTGCATAGTATGCTTCCTTAAAAAAATTGAAAATGATTAATTGAAATTACTCAGTACTTCGAACAAATTTTGAATTTACTCAGGAAATAATTCCATAATATTGAAGTTACTCAGGAACTTTATATGGTATTGAGGAAATATTGAAGTTACTCAGGAATTTCATGTCTTAGAAACTTCACGGTATGCTTCGTTAAAGAAATAATTAATTGAAATTACTGAGTACATCGAACAAATATTGAATTTACTCAGGAATTTAATATCGTATTAAGGAAACATTGAAGTTACTCAGAAATTTTATAATACGTTATGTTACTCAGGAACTGCACAGTACGCTTCGTCAAAGAAATATTGAAAATTATTAATTGAAAATACTCAGTACTTTGAACAAACTTTGAATTTACTCAGGAACTTAATATCATAATATTGAAGATACTCAGGAATTTCATAGTTCGTTAAGTTACTCGGGAACCGCACACTGCGCGTCGTTAAAGAAACATTAAAGTTAATTAATTGAAATTATTCAATACTTCGAATAAACAGGAGCTTAATATCATAATATTGAAGAAGTATTGAAGTTACTTAGGAATTTAATATAATATTGAAGAAATACTGAAGTTACTTAGGAATTTCATAGTACGTTTAGTTATTCGGAAACTGCACAGTAAGCAACGTTAATTCAACTGAAATTATTCAGTATATCAAACAAACATTGAATATACCCAGGAACTTAATATCATAATGTTGAAGAAATATTGAAGTTATTCAGGAACTTAAAATAACATTGAAGAAATACTGAAGTTACTTAGGAATTTGATAGTACCTTAAGTTAATCAGGAACTGCACAGTACGCATCTTTAAAAAAAAACATTGAAGTTAATTACTCAGTACATCATTGAATTTACTTATTATAATATTGAAGTTACTCAGGAATTTCATAGTCCATTAAATTACTCAGGAACCGTACAATATGTGTTGTTGAAGAAACAATAAAGTTAATTAATTGAAATTATTCAGTACTTCAAACAAACATTGAATTTACTCATTTTATTTATTATAATATTGAAGTTACTCAGGAACTTAATATCGTATTGAGAAAATATTGAAGTTACTCGGGAATTTCATAGTACGTTAAGTTACTTAGGACTGCACAATAACCATCGTTAAAGAAACATAGAAGTTAATTCAACTGAAATTAATCAGTACTTCAAACAAACATCGAATATACCCAGGAACTTAATATCATAATATTGAAGAAATATTGAACTTAATATAATATTGAAGAAATATTGAAGTTACTCAGGAATTTGATAGTACGTTAAGTTACTCAGGAACCGCACAATACGCGTCGTTAAAGAAACATTAAAGTTAATTAATTGAAATTAGTCAGTACTTCGAACAAACATTGAATTTACTCAGGAACTTCACTTCAAGAATTTCAAATAATTTGAAGTGTTCTACAATTCTACAATCATAGTGACATAATATCCAATTCAATTGTTCATCAAAGTATAAAATGTTTTGGGGTATTACCAAAAAGAATACATTTCGAATCTTTTGCAGAACGAATTCAATTATCAAATCCAGAGTTTCTTGTTGTTGAATGCAGAATGGAAACGAAAAAAATAGTAATAATAGAGTGACTACTGACCATGAATCGACTGAAGATAGAAAGAAGTAAAACTGTTTAATGAGAAACGACGACGGTCGATTAAATTTTACCAATTTTTCACGGCCGTCTCGGATTTCTTTCTACTTCTTTAAAATCCTCAAGAGCCTGCGGTTTGCCGCGCGATAATTACGGACCACGTCGTGAGGAAAAGAGGAGGAAAAAAAAGCGGAATCGTAGAAACAACTCGCCGTCGTAAAAATAAGCAGCGGGCGGTGCGTTTCATTCATACGCGCACGCCAGAAGAATCTGTTCAAAAAAAGGAAGAGATCCAAAATAACCACAAGGCACGCGCTGAAAACTGCATAAAAACGCGCACAAAAAAAGACGTTACACGGCCAGAAAAACATAACGGAAAAAAACGTATTTTTAACTTGCGACACAATAGGGGCACATGACAAAACGAGAAAAAAATGGAAATTTCTAAAAAGGTCTCACTCACCCTGACCCCTGTCCACGTCCGTCGAGAATGTGAAGGGCTCGGCTGTGCTATGCAATCGGGCTCTTCACATTCTATCGCAAAAACACCCCAGTTTTTTCGAATTCAAATTTATCCTATTCAAAAATTTGACCATTTACTCAGTCGTCCCTTATGAATACAGGCCCTGCCTGACTGGAATCCTCGTTCATACTTATCTGGGCCGGCGTTATTTAAATAGGGGGAATCCGTACCACGAAATGATCACACTGAGCCAGTCGTCTGCCGCAAAGGCCCTGCGCCCTTTACGCAAGTGTATAGCGATCGTGGTAGGCCGTGGATCTTAGGGAATTTGCATACAGTCGTGAGAAAAAAGTCGCAGTTAACTGCGATCGTTACACGTATGCTAAAATGCCGATTAGTCTAATCAGGCTTCTTCTTGCCGCTTGCCCGACACCGCACCGGTTGCCCGGCGGTATTAAAATAAAAAATCAATTAGGCCCAAAAGGGTGATTGATGCTTGCGATTTTTTTAAGCCGGCAAACGTGTGATCTGTCACATTTTAGCGTGTAATTCCTGCGCACCAAATTAATATCGTTTGAATGTGCGATGGATGCATTTAAGGGTTGTTCACACATACACATCGTCGAGGTTGCTGAGAAATTTTTTTTTAAATGTGACCGTTTGTTTCTCTGAATTGTTAAAGAGAATCAGAACTGAAAGTAACGAAAACATCACAGAAAATCATATTTGTGCTCAAATCATAAAATGAAAAGGGAGAAAGTAGCAATTGCTGAGAATTTCGCGTTAACCAATGCTATTTCTATTACGCAATTAAGTTACAATAGAAGCAGAAGAAGAAAACGAATCTATTGAATTTAAATTCTCTTAAATTATATTTTTATCAATCATTTAAATAACTGGAGAAAAAAAAATCGCACTTTACCCACTTTAAGTATGTGCACAGTAGAAAACTATGGCTAAGTTTAAAAATGTAGTACCTAAGCGCTGTCCTAATTATACTTAATTTTATTCAGTGATAATTTCGCCTCTGCATTTAATTACGTATGTACCAGTTTGACCCACATATATGCACTTTAAATAAATCTGGCTCCAGGTTGTTTCACCGTGGCAAATTAACAGCTCCACCGTTGATTCTCTGCGAGTGAATTACAATAATTATTTATTTAGAAAAAAAAATTGTAATGATAATGAGACCGATAATGCGTTCGCTGTGACAAAAAAGAGGATTGCGACACATCTCCGAGTGTTGCATGCACGCCGCTTCCTTTCTTTCTCCTTTCGACCGGGCGCTCGTCATTACGGCCTAGCGGAGTGTGTACATTTTTCCGTTTTTTTTTTTTGGCGGCCGCGGGCTACTTATATCCACCTGGCCTAACGACGCATTCAGCTTCGCTTAAATAGCGAAGTGACTGCTTTATCTCCGCGGACGTGTTGCTGACGTGTAGCAGCAACGCTCGCTTTTTTGATCGCAGCAAGCGGTTGCCGTAGAAAATCGTCATTTTCATTGCGATATCGCGGAAATGAACTCTTCCCCTCTGATAACCTTCAGATTTTTGGAAACGCGTTTGAAAAAAGGGAGACTCAATAGTCTGGGTTTAATAAAAATAGAAAAGGTGCCAACTACTATGTTATCTAACCACCTATCTCATTAACAACCCATTATTTTCTATGTAACTCCCTCCAACTACTCAATATTTTTCTCAATTGTTCTCAAAAAATAATTCTTTCAGCAACTCTGCAAGATATTGTTCTGCAGCTTCTTTAAGAGCTTTCTCCTGAGACGCTTTCCTAAGTTCTCAATTAAAAGAGAAGTCTAACGGAGTTAATTGATTTATCTGCTGGAATTTCTTGTTTTCTTGCGAATAAGAATGTGGGTATTTCTCCATAAAGCAGTTTTTAAATTTGTGTTTCCATTTGTTAGACCCTCTCGGCATTACTCAATAAGCGAGGCTCCTTAAGCATCCCAGAAAACTCTTGCCGTCAATTTTTTCCAAGAAAATTGTATTTTGGATTTATGACTCCATCGCATGGATTCCTGAATAGAGGATTCCAGATATTCAGATATTTCTTTTCTGACCAGTTTTTGCTTAAATGGGAATTCACCTACGTTACCAAAATTGTCTTGCAAAATTTTTAGGACACTTGTTGCGCATAAACAGACTTCATTGGCAGTAATATGCCGACCTATCACTACCAAATTTTCGCTTTTCGTCATCATCTCTTCCGTTCGAGCTTCCACGAGTCGTCCGGTCTTTGGATCGTGAGCTTCCACAGGTCATCCGGTCTTTGGGTCGTCGCTAATCGATTTTCTACCCAGCCAAAAAGTTTAGACCGAAATTTCACTTGAAAATAAGACGAATCGATTATTATTATTTAATGCAGAGTCGATTTTCAGGGTAATTTATTATTTAACAAATGAAATCAATTACTTTTTAATTAAAATCGAAATCGTGACTGTCCAATCAGTATTTTTTTAGCATTTAGCAGATTTTATGAGCGAAGAAATTGAAATATAGCAACAATTATTTTAGGAAGGGAAGGTATCCAACTAATTATCTTAAACAAATTGCAATCAAATTTTGATTTATTATTTTTATGTGAGACGTATTTTTTGTCTTCATTTTTTGAGAATTTTGTTAATTATCTTACAAAGTAATTTGCGTTTACAAATCGACTTAAGGCACGTCAGGAAAACATTGTAAGAAGGACAAGTTCAAAAAAGGACGATCTACCATCATATAGTCGGAATCATACAAAGGCATCTTACACATATTGTTGACAGACTTTAAGCAAGCGTATAATTTATTTAAAAAATAAAAGGTATAACAGGTGATGAGAAAACTGAGAATCCCGAACAAGATTATAAAATTGATAAAAATAACATTATAAAGAGCAGAAGAATACAATAACAGCGAGGAGAAGATTAATAAATAACTTTCAAGTAAATCGCGAAGAGGACGAAGTGCCTACAATGTTTCATTTCATAATTTCGTTTTAGAAAAGGTGGCTAAGCCGAATAAATGCACAAGGGATTGCAAGCATTGAATCTCTCATAATATTGTGTTAATGACGAGAAAGAGAGTGCGGATGTAACAAGGTTAATCAGGTTATCAGAAACAAAACCGAGAGTACGGATTAAGTATCAATGAAGAAAGAAACAAAGTATGCATCTAGAAACAGCAAGTAGAAACCATATTAGAGGAAAAAAAGGCTATTATTCTGTTTTGAGAAAGTTACGCAGTTACTTACAGAAGTTACAAAGGACTCACAAATGAATAGAAAATTAAGAGAAACACTAAAGAATATGCTGATTATCAAATAAGACCTCAATGACAGCCAAGTTGCGATTGTATAGAAAAACAATCAGCTCTACATTTCTGTAAGTGGCAGAGACATGTCCAATCAATAAAAGAGAAGAAAATATATTAAGTTCGGATTAAATTTAAGCTAAAGCTTAAACCTTTAGCTACAACTCTTGAAATAATCGTCGTTAAGGGTTTAAGCTTCAGCTTACATTTAATTTGGCATTGCACCTACAAGTGGACCTGTAATCTGAAGAGAAAAAATTTAAAGACACTTTTAGACTTCATACGAGACGTATGGGGAAAGAGAACAAACCAAGGAGTGGAACATTCATATGGCCAACCCGAAATTACACAAGTTGGTATGAGATAGTAGGGACACGTAGTAGTGTCGATGATGGAAAACAGTTGAACGAAAAAAGCTGAGGAGACGAGAAAAAGCAATAAGAAGAAGAGAAAGACCAATGTAGGCCTGAAAAATAAAATAAAATGGGAATCGAGAATTGGCAGGAAATAGCAAAAGGATAGAAATCAGTGGAACGTTTCGGTTCATTACCCTAAAAATGGAGCAAGTTAATTGCATCACAATCAGTTCCCACGGAGACAAGGAAGCACTTTTTGTAAGACGAAACGTCGGCAGAAAGAGGAATTTGTGACGGTACTTCCTGAAGCCAGAAGAAAATGAGCAAAAGCCTCGAAAGATTTAAAGTTTATCTATTACTGGAGAAAAACAATGGAAGGATTCGACGTCTTGGGCTTTTTACAATTATTACAAAGTTTTACATAACTTCTAAAATCAACTGCAATTATTATTATCTTTTTCGGCGATGTTTTAGTTATAAGAACCTGTACAAAAGTTCCAATTAAGATTCATAGAATAATACAATTCTAATTATAAAATATAAATGATATTACTGTTTTCCATGTGCAAAATAAATTGACTTGATTTTATTTTATTTAATTGATGAAAATGAATTTGTATTGAAATTTTATTGGAGCCATTTAGCATGGAAAATAAAATCTGCCTTAGAATCGTTCGACCATTGTTATTAATGGTATAAAAATTAATACAAATCCGCAAATCCTACTATATTGCAACAAGATGACGAAATGGAATGGGTTTTCAATGAAGAAAATTTAGAGCTAAGTAAATTACTAAAAGAATCCAGGAGAGAACTTTACCAAATTTACTGAAAATGCAGCCTGGGCTTCGACATTACAACAAGATAACCCAACTCGCACGCGAAATAAGAGCATCGCATAGTAAAATGGAGCAATTAGCAGAGAAACGACGATAACGCAAGAACAGGCAGAGTCTTTTATAACAAACCAGTAATTAATTAATCCAATCAACAGTTATTTTGAATCACTTAATCCTTCTGAAGAAACGTAAGAAAAGCAATAGACGTATGAAGGGAATTGATAGTAAGAGAGGCCACTGTCTTTCAACCAAACATCATCAGTGGAAAACGAAAAGATATCTCTAAAATTACCATTACAGTTATATTTGCTTTACAAGAACATCACCATTGATGAAAATAGAAAAGGTGATACTACATGAAATAAACACAGTGTTTCTATCTTATATCAGGAAAAAATTACAAGAACTGTCGCTTATAAAAGCCTTTCCAGCAAATATTTAAAGCAAATCACAGACTAGGTTATTTTTCAAGCCAACGAAAGGTAGCTGAAATGAGTAGGATACTTTGAGTTAATATTAACAGGTCAATAAGTCTGTTACTCATTATATCAAAGGTGTTTGGGAAACTTTTCGCTAAAGTCATTATTGCCCATATTAGAAGACAAACGACTTACTCCCAGTTATCAAATCGGTTTTCGTAAAGAATGGATGTCATTTTAAATGCTCTCTGTGACATAATAAAACCAATACATCTAGTCAACTATGGCGAAACATGTTTGTTTAACATTTCACATTTTCGTTTGTCATTTGCGAAATGGCGTAAAAGCTAGATTTGCGAAAATCCATCTGCAATCTGGTTGGACAGCTGCCTAAACGAGATATAGTAAACTTGTTTCGCAGACAAAATATTTCAAAAAGTACTACAATTCATGCGAAGAGGGAATTCCATGTATAAACCTATCAAAAGCCCGTCCACGTGCGTTAACTGAAGTTCAAGTCAACAGACTAGTCAATCGTTCCAGAAACACCATTGGAGTGTCTATCCGCAAGCTTTCCCGTCGTTTTCGCGTTTCAAATGCTTCAATATCTCGTTACATTGCAAGAATAGGCCTAAAATACAGAAAACGCAAGAAATGCCCCAAGTATACTCCCGCACAATTGGCAAGAATCCCTGGTTGTTGCCGAGCTTTGAGACGTCGTCATTTCGCCCACAACCGGATCATAATCATAGACGACGAGAAATATTTTACCTTTGACCATGCAGAACCTCCTGAAAATCCAGGCTTCTATATGGAAAATATTGAAGACACTCCCATTAACGTAAGATACAAAAAGAAAGCAAAATTTTCTAATAAAATTTTGGTGTGGTGCGCCGTTTCTGAGGCAGGCATATCTAGGCCCTTTGTAGGCCATGTAAGAGGCCAGGCAGTGAATGCTAAAGTACACATCCGAAATTATCTATCAAAATTGATTATTTTTATTAATCGGCGACGATGATTACATGTTTTGGCCTGACCTTGCAACATCGCATTATACCAGAGATACGCTAAACTGGTTAGAAGCCCACCATGTGCCATATGTCCCTAGAAATGATAACCCTCCAAATGTCCCTCAGGCAAGGCCAATTGAAAATTTTTGGACCCTATTGGCAAGAAAGGTGTATGTGGTTGGGAAGCCCAAAATGAACAATTGCGGCAAAGAAATCTTCAAAAAATTAGAAAAGTAGACGTAGAAAGCGTCCAAACCCTGATGCGACATGTAAGACAAAAATTACGTCTTATTGAAGATAGAGGCCCCCTAGCAGCAATGTAGCAACCAGGTGTTAAAGTCTTAGATTTATTGGTGATTGTTATGTTATGTTTACATAATAAAGTTCTCTTAAGTTTAAAATAACACCCTTCTATATTTTTCCCAAAACTTATGTAACAGGTGTTATCTTCGTCGACAAAGCCAAAAAGCAGAAATTAAATGTAGTTAAAATAGGAAACTTGGGCAGAAAGAGGCATTTTTGATACGCAAGACACGGAAAACCAGAGAATTTTAATGTCTTGGGCAATCGCTGGAGATAAATTAATTTAAATTAAGGCAAACTGAAAAAAACTTTCAAATTTAAAAGATTTTGGTGCGTAGACTAAATGAAAATGGAAACAACATAAACTTGTAAATTTCAATTATTTTCCTTTTACCTGAAGTTTAGTTGCCATTAAATTAGAATTATTTCTACGTTAAACTAGGGTTAGTTCATTTAGACTCGATACGTTTATATCTGACACAACAACGAAATGCTTTGGATTTATACATTTTATGGGATATAATTCCTTTAGAATCCATTTCGAAACTGAACCTGACTAGCAATAATGAGTTCATTAAGCCATCGAAGAGAGTTTAAGGAATGTGGGGTACATCGAAAACGAAAGGGCGTTTCGAAAATCGACATGCAAATAAAGAGCCTGCCTGCATTTCGAAACTAATAACGAGATCAAATTTTATTACGTTCTTCGCTAACAATGTCCACGGGTGGAACACGCGAAAATGTTTAGAGCTCGGATTCATTGTGAGGCGCAACCGATACAATGCCATTATGCACGAATATAGATCGGATCTTGTGTCACGATTAGTCTGCAGCATTTGGGTCCGACTTCGAACCCTTTTTTCGCGAACGGCGCGGCTAAAATCTCCGAGTGGTACGATCCGTCATTCAAGCATTGTATCGAAAATAATCGAATTGTTATGAGGGTAGTTCGGTTTTTCTCTACCCCTTCGGGCCGCAGTTTCGTGTGCTGTTGACAGAATTATTAGTATTAAGTTACGATCTTCGCCTAACCAGATCGGATCGGTTTGTATTGTATTGGCTTCTGTTTGTCTGAAGGATAAATAAAAGTATTCAGTTCGTGAAGTAATGAGGATGTCAATTGTAAATCCCACTTATTAGTTGCGAAGCAAAATAGGAGGACTACGAATTATACCTTGCGGTACTCCCCGAACCCATTAAGTACACACGCATATGTGTGGCGCGACCCAGCACGTATTTTAGAACTGAGTTATTACGGCCGTCGACTGGTAGTTCGATGTGGGAGGGTGAGAGTAGGACGGAAAATGGGGTAATTTCGAGTGCCCTTGAATTCTTAAGGGTCTGTATCAAATCTCTATCGACGGCATTTCAACGAAAGAAAGAAATATTGATGAGCAGCTGCGCTTCGTCTTTACACTTTCGCTTTTTTTATGGTTGGTGCACCAAAATAAAGGATTTTTTTTATTACTAAAAAAATTAATTGATTATATAATTATTGATTCAGGAGTGTACTGTGAATTATTTTTTATTTATTTAGCTTATAGCTACGTGTCGTGGGGACATTTTTAAATAACGTAGACTCCAGGTTTCAAAATGTTCTTTTTTTGAGGTCCTTTAATAACCATTAAGGACCAGTTGTACAGTTCCAGCTTAACTTTAAACAAAAGCTGGCATACGTACAACTGAGTCTAAAAGTGAAATTAGAGAGTTTATCTCATTAGGTAAAGTATTTGAGCATATTTGGAATGATTAATTATTCTAAATAAATTAAATTTCGATTATTTTCTATTTTACAGAACAAAAAAATGTAGGTGGTAAATAACTATAACAAGTTGGCTTTTTTTTTGCTTGGAAGTCTAGAGGAGAAAGTTCCTTTTGTTTCTTAATGCGATTAAAATGATCCGGGAACTGTTTGGAACGCGACCGCAAAGACAGAGCCGAATCAGGAGGAACCAGTTTGTTTTTTCTGGGTTTCGCCTCATGGGAGGTGTAACTCAGTAGCGCGCTCGCTAAACACCACATGATTAAGTAAGTCAACAAAAACACGTCGAAAAACCATAAATATTTGATTTTTTGTGCGGCATTGTTCAAACAGTATCCGGGGCGAAAAAAATTGCCACGCGCACTCATTCAGGTCGCCTCATTTTTTTTTGCTGCCTCTTTTTCGTCCGAAACCACGACACTTTCAGAGACAAAAACGAGGGAAAAAACGCCCGACTCGCCGTTCTCTTACTGGAATGTTCATAAAAGAAAAACAAGAATATCTCGAAGAAGAAGAAGAAAAAAAAAAGCCTCACTTTTACTTTTAATATTCAATGGAACACATGTGCTCGAAAAACTCCCTCAATCTCGGTGTGTTTACATGTATTTTTTACCTACGATACACCAGCCACATGGGGTACAATCGCCCAGTTGTACGGCGGACCCTCAAATCGCAGAATCTCGCAAGAAAGTTTCGGAGCGAACGAGGCATTTGCAAGGATCGCCCCTTGCCGAAGAGGACTCGCGCGTTCCTAAGAACGCGTCGCCTGTTAAATCCTGAAAACAAAGCAGACGCAAATCCAGTGAATGCTTGGACGAACGCAGCCCTCAGACCGTGTGAACTGTCTAGCTAGGCCTAGCCTAGGTTATGTCATGTGTTCGTTGCACGAGGGTAGTTTTCGGAAAGCAGTTTTGATCGCCTGCCGGCCGTAAATCAGCGTCGAAAGTGAAATTTACATATTGTTTCTCCGGTTAAACACAGGTGGTGTACGTAGGACTACTTTTTTTTTTTTGAGGGGGCACAGACGCACTGTTTGTTTCTTTGTTTTACAAATTGATGCATTGAAAACATGCTTTATGATGGACTGTAAAAAAGAAGCTTTTTTATTAAATTTTTTAGAGAAGAAATTATAATACAAGGGTTTCTTTTTAAAAGGAAAAGGATGATTTTTTACGTGATAATATTTTCCGATACATATTACGTATGTTGTTATTTCTATTGTACTCCTATGTTATTTAATTACGTGTGCCTTAATAAATCAGTTTTTAATAATTTTCTTTTTCCTTGAACCTTTTGTACGATGTATGTACTACTAATTAAAAATGAAATTGACAATGAGAAGGAATCTATTTTCTCTTTGTTAATTTTGGAGTTGTCATTTAAAATTGCTTGAATTTTCAGAATTACTTTTATTTTTTTTATAAACTCTGTAAAAGTTAGTTTTTGTTTTTTGCGTAGAATTGACCCTCTACTTCTTTATCTTCAATGAATCAAGAATTTACGCAAATAGTTTTTAGTATTTTTAACTTGAAATTAAAAGTCAATTTGAAATTTAAAAAAATACTATCGTTAGTGTCCCTTAAAAATAGTGGTTCCTAAATTTTTCGTTTAATGTTGACATTGATATTGATTTTAAAATATTTTTTCTACTTATGTCTCTTTTTCTTCGGTTTAAAGAAGAAAACGGGACTAATTCAAATAACAAAGAAGAAATGTTAACACTGTACAGAGAAAACAAAACTAAACAAACGCTAAATTGATTAAAAAAACAAAAATACTAATTAAACTTTTTTGATGTTATAATTGAATTGGCTGCCGGTTAGAACCGCGTCACGACTGCTTCACTGCCGAAGTTTCGTTCTTCATTGCAGAAGAACTTCCTCAGGGCTGCTGTTGCTGCTGTCGATGAGACTAACGAGAAGTAGCAGCAACAGCACCAGCAGCAGCCCTGAGGAAGTTCTTCTACAATCGAGAACGAAACGTCGACAGTAGAAGCAGTCGTGACGGGGTTCCAACCGGAAGCCAATTTAATTATGGACAACAGCCGCGGAAGCCTCCAAGTTAAACTAATTGATGTTATTTTGAAAGTGACATAATAAAGTTAACGCAGAAAGAGAAGGAAAATTCGCATTACTTTTGTTTTTGAAGCTTCAGTTTTTTTTTTAAGAAAAACACCGAGGAAGAAAAGGTGAATTAAAATTTCCGGTATTGGTAAAAAAGCAAGAAAATAAAAAATAATTTCAGCATTAATACAATTGTAAATTAACAATGTTTGGAAATGTGGAAATAAATTTGGAAAATTGAAAATTAAATTCATAGGAAAATACAAATATAAAAATGAATAAATCGTGGCTTAAAAATCGAAAATCCATTCTGAATATATTCATCTTAACAATGCTAATTTACAACTTCTCACATAATTTTAAATTACAAGAAGAATTTTAAAAATTGTTATTTGCAAACTTTAATAAAAATAATCAAGAAACTCATGATCTTTAAATTAGTTTGGCGTCACGTTGACCGTCTTTTGCGGGTTTTACATGAAAAGAAATAATGTTATTAGAAATTTTATTACGCGAAAGTACCATTTTAGTTGGATGCGATTGTATTTATCATGTAACTGTCATAGAGGAAAAAAAAATAAGAAAGAAATCTAGAAGAAAATTAAAAAAATAAATAAAACTTAATATAATTATGAATTAAAAATGTCTGAAAAATTCGTAAAATTGAAAATTGAAGTCACAGGAAAATGCAAATACAAAACGAATAAATCGTGTCTTAAAAGTTCATATACAGACCGGTTCTAAATATGTATGTTCATCTTAACAGTAATTATAGTATAGGAATGTTTAAATAATGTTAAACGAAAAGAAGAAGAATTAAAACAATAGTTATTTGCAAACTTTAATAAAAGAATCAAGAAATTCTATCATCTTCGAATCCGAATTTATGTATCACTTCACTTCCCGTTGAATTCTTTTATGGGTTTTACGTGAAAAAAATAAATAAAGCCATAATTTAGATTTTTTCACATATTACTGTTAAGAGAAGTTGATTTTACTGAAAAGTGTAAACACATTCTTATGTGCATAAACGTTAAAGAAGCGTTATTAATGGTGTTCTTCATGGGCTATTACCACTGTTTCTTGGATTATTGTAAGCTTAGATGTGATTAATAATTAAGATACGGAGTAAAATGACAGCCCGTGAATATCTCTGATTATTATGAACAACTCCATCTATTAACAACTTTCCGTAATAGCGGATGCAATTAGCACACGAAGGTACCGATTTAGTTGAATGTGACTGTATTTATAAACTCTCTTACAGGAAAAGAAAAATAAGATAAGAAATTTTTCAAGATAAAAAAAATAATTTCAGTGTTAGTAAAGAGGAGGGTTTTTAAATTAAACTCATTATTTATTTGAAAAGTGGTAACATTTACACATATTTTATTGTAAAGTACAAATATTGCGATTAAGTATGGAATAAAATGTGCACCATGGGACTACTACCAGCAAACTATTCTTCTTTTGATAAAATTTAAGTACGGAACTCAAGGAACTCCAAGCTTCACCCAACAAAGTTATTACTTTTACTTATTGAACTCCACCACCTCAAATTTGGGACAAAAGAAACACCCTCTACGGTAGAGTTCCGCTCAAAAAGTAAGAGTGATGACTTTGTTAGGCGAAGGTTGGAGTTGGTGTGTTTATCTTAAAAACCAAATCCGGTGCTCTTATTGGGCCACCCATTATAATTATAAACTAAAAATGTTTGGAAAAGTGGAAATAATAAATGCGGAAAGTTGAAAATTAAATTTACAAGAAAATGTAAAAATAAAAATGAAACAAGTGGGTCTTCAAAATGCACCGCGAAATTAAATTTTCTCTTGTATAGGAAGTAAGGTTCTTAATAAGATCAACAATTATAACGAAAAGTCTAAAGTGCGACATCTTGCAATCGCTTTTTGACCTAATATTGCATGAGGATTGACAAATTGCAGCCAGTTTGCTACTTAATAAGTCATCCCATATAAGGCCTGTTGTCAAAGCATATTTTGTTGCAAGTCCGTTTTGATTGCAGTGGATTTTTCGAGCATCCTATTTGGGGCCTCGTCAGTAGAAGCGAAGCTTGAGAATTTGTCTGCAAACCAAGCCGAGCCGAGTTATTCGCAATTGCGGTGTAATAGTAATGAAAAGTGTAAGGTGCGACATCTTCCAATTGCTTTTTGACCTAACATTGCATGACGATTGACAAATTGCAGCCAGTTTGCTAATTAATAAGTTATCCCACATAGAGCGGCCAAATGTGCTATCGAAGAATCAACTGCAATCAAAATGGACTAGCAGTAGTGTTTTTTAACAATTACAGTTTACAAATTTTTAATTATTTTTAAATTAGAAGAGGATTTAAAAAAATTAGTTACTTGTAAACTTTAATAAAAAATCAAGAGAACTATAATCTTTAAATTAGTTTAAAATTTGGTCTCATGTCGCACTTCAGGTTGACGTATTTCTTTACGAGTTTTAAGTGAAAAAAGATAATGCCGTTAAAAATGATATCAATTTATATCTAAAGGCTATTAATATTTTTGAATTTTTTTAAACATAATATTGTCAAGTGAAGTTCAGATTACTGAAGAGTGTAAACGTTTTTTTTTTAATATTCTTACAAATTCGGGTTTCTCAGAAAAATTGCTAGTCAGGTTGGGCTTTTATGGCAGAAATCCGTTCCCTCTCGAATTTTCTAACAAACGTCTGGAGCCATCTAGTGTTCGACTCAGTGAAATAATCGAGAAAGTAGGTGACGTAATTAATAATTAAAAAGTGGCATTATAATCACCATTATTAACTTTTAGTAATCCTCTTCACCAAGCGGAAGCAATTAGTACATGAAGGTAGATACCGATTTACCTTAACACAATTGTATTTACAAACTCTTATACAGGAGAGATTAAAAATGTATGGACGTTTAAATTCGAAGTATTTTTCCGCCTTCCTGATAAGATTTAATTTCAAGTAATTGTTCATTGCAATTATAAATAATAAGTTTTAAATGTAATTTCAGTAATTACAGTTCTTTTTATTTTGTATTTCATGAATAAAACTTGCTAATTAAAACAAAACGAAAATTATTATGTTTAACTTAAATTAACGTAAATGTTTGAGTTAACTTACAATGTTTTTTTTTTTTAACAGAGCCATTATTATATTAGTTACATTTCGAAAGGCGTTCTCTCTTCGTTTGAATTCCTACATTATTTAAATTATTAAAGTTCCTATTCTTAGACAAAAAATTGTGAGTCGTTTGTTAGAAAATGAAATTCGGGTGCCCTTCTTTGAGAATGTAATCTACGGTTACGTAATGCGATGTATTCTAAGTTAAGGGGAAACGTATATATATATAGATCAGGAGAAACATCAATTTCAACCCCTTCTATTGTGCGAAACAGCAGCCGACACCTGACATAAAGACCTCATTTCGTCGTTTAAGCGTCGATAAGTGGCCCCCTTTCGATACTTAACCTATATCCGAATTGATTTCGACCGCAATTGGCACACGACTTCGCCCAAGTCCTTCAATACAAATAACAGTGGGGACGTCGCCGTGCCTTCGCCACCCTTTCGATCGAACGAGAAAGATTACGCGCGTTTAAATAAATAATTTCAAAGGGGGAGCGGGGAGGGGGGAAGCTTCAGATTTCGACGCCGGCGGAACAATTAAGAGGCCTAAAAATGTTCGTCTATTTTTAAAGCACCAAACGAAATTCCTAAAGAATCGTTTAAATCTGGGCTTCCGCCAAATGCATCTATTTCCTGTTCGAGGGGAGGGTGCGAAATTAGCTTTTTTTCGGCTGTTCCTTCGCCGTGAAACGAGATATTTTTAGGGACCACGTCGGACGCCCCCGCACCGCCGAATTTGTCCAATGTTATGGGAAAACTTCTCTAGTAGTAGATTCAACCCCCCTTAAAGATCGGATAGGATCGGTACACCTGTTCCCCCGCTCACCTTGAGCGACGGTAATGAAAGGGAGATCATTAATAGATTCTGTTTCGTTTGTTTTGTTTGCTGGTCGTCTTCGGTGAGGGCCTCCTCGCCACCACCGTTAATAAGAGCCGCCGAGAGAGAAGAAGGAGGGCAAAGCAACACTTTTTTCTCATTTACATTATTACGCTTAACGTTATTAATACTAAGCTAATTAAAAACATGAGTCTTAAATTTAGAAATGCTGGTAGTCGTCGACAAAAAACGACACAGAAAACTGGCGCAGATGCGAGCACTATAAGTTTCAAGTTTCGAGACTACGGACAAATTATCGCATCAAGTCCACTATCTGGCCTACATAGAACCCTAGAAGCAAATAGTCCATGACAAACAAATTGATGTAAAACCCTGATATACTAGTATTCATAGTTCCTAAGAATTTGTAATGAACAGACACGAAAAACGTCCCTGTTTATAAATCTAAGGGCTGGTTTATTCACTTTCAATTAACTTTATCTTCCGATTTATTGTTACTATGGGAATAAACTGAAGGTTAGACTTACTTGGAAGTGAATAAACGAGGCCTAAGTTTGAAGGAATCTATAGTAAAGCAAAAGCTTGCAAAATTAATCTATAATGGAAGGAAAATGAATGAAATCAGAAAACATCGCGTTATTCTATGCAGTTGCATTAAAAAAAATCTCTTTTTAGTAAACGAAAAGAAACTACATATACGAGTTGTGGCATCTGATGGAATCGAGTACGTTTCTACTTCTGCTGACGTGTCACCTTTGATCATAAAATAGAATTATCAGGGCCCTTCTTCTTCTTCTTACTGCTGTCGCTGCCCACATTTTTGTTGTTGCTACTTTATGGAAAAGAAAGAAAAGTTTTCATACAGAAGATCAAAAGCAACGAAAATAAGAACAGAAGGAGCGGTTCTAGAAAAATTTCTTTGTAACGAAGAATGAAAAATCGGTAGAAGAAGGAATGAACAGTGAAGCGAAGCCAAAAGGAAAATTAACAACGACCTTTACATGTAATAAGCAATAAAATTGGTTTGAAGATACAAATTACAAATGACGAATACAGAGACCTCAAATTTTCATCGAAAAAAGAGTGAATATCGAATATAATGTGAAAGTAAAACCAACAGAAATGACAATTCTGTACTCATTGAATTCCTTCTCTAGGGCTTTCGGTTTAAACCGCGTCACTATTTTGCCCTATATTTATTTTGTTTCGTTTTCTTTAAGAAAGTAAAGATGGTTCCAACTGGAAGCTTTAATGAATTCTTGATTTTGAAAAAAAAATTTTTTTGCGACGATATTTGGCGAAGTCGCAGAGCAGTTGCTATTCACTCTTCTTCTTGCTGCTATTTGTTTGGGCAGTTGTTTTTCATGTTGCAGCAATGGCACTGAAGAGGTTCTTCTCTAAAGAAGAACGAAACGTCGGCAAAGAAAGAAAAGCAACGTATTTCCACCCGAAATCATGAACACGATGGACAAGGATTTCGGAAGTATTCAAGTTCGTAAAAAAAATTACGATTGAATAGAAAAAGAAGTGAAATTTCAAACATTAAAAATAAAAAAATCACTGAAGTAGTTGAGCATTTGTGCGTGAACAGATTCTTAATTTAGAAATCATTCTATTACACAGAGGAAAAGAAAAGAAAAACTACGGTATAGATGTTACATAAATAACAGTGAAGAATAGATAAATCAGTGTCACTTCTTGCTTTAATGGGTTGTATTTTCACTATTGTAACACATGTGCATAATGGCTGGCTTTGCACCCAATTGATATGTATATCACAGTTTATTTTGTGCGCTTTTTCTTTGGTATCTTTTGGTCATTTGATTGTAACATTTAGTACTAATGTAGTCATAACTTCTCTGACCGATAGTTTCATTTTTCCTGGATATTTCTACATCATCAGAACTGTATCTTCTTGTATTTGTAGATTTAACTTTTTCCAATACGTTATTGTGTACACAAAATAGTATACACACTAGTCAGAATAGTTGGCGAAAATGGAGTACTCCTATCTTTTGATAGAGGGTTTCTGATGGATACATAGCAAATAGTTTTCAGGATCCATTTCTGTAAAGTTACTATACTAGATTCTACCATCATATGCTCTGCCCCAACCTATAGTTCCATATCTTATTTGAGATTCAAACAGTGCAGAGTAAATGGTCCTGAGCTGCTTCCTTCTGAATACCTCTCTTAGTTTTTAAACATAAATGGCAAGTATCTAGTTTTCCTGACCAGGTTTTCTATGTGTATATTCCACCGCATGTGTCTCTCTATATAAATTCCCAGATACTTGGTATAGTGGTGGGTTCAATGCCTTTGCGTTTGCAGCTTTGCATTGTGCATCTATTTTCATGTAGTGTGAGGTTTTCGACTTTTGGGATGCTATCTGCGTAACAACCAAACGGCAAAAATTTAGTTTTATCAAGGTTAATAGTGAGGGCATTGGCATCTGTCCATTTTGTGAATTGTGTCATTGCATCAGTAGCCAGTTGGAATAGCTTTTTCCATGTGTCGGCTTTTAAAAAGAGAACCATATCGTCTGCATAAGCAATGGTGTTAGTAAGTAAGTCGTTTACAAAAAGTATAAATAGTATGGGGCCTAAAATAGATCCCTGTGGCACTTGTTGCTATCTCTGCCCACAATAATTTTATATCAGTAAATACGTATTTCGGCAGTTAAGTTCAGTACACACTCCACCAAGTTCAAAATACTTCGTGAAGTCTAACAACCACCTCGTCATACTACTAATAATAAATAAATAAAAATAATATTTTTATTAATTTTAAATTAGAAGAGGATTTAAAAAAATAGTCACTTGCAAACTTTAATAAAAAAATCAAGAGAACTATAATCTTTAAATTAGTTTAAAATTTGATCTTATGTCGCACTTCACGTTAACGTATTTCTTTCCGGGTTTTACGTGAAAAAAGATAATGCCGTTAGAAATGATATCAATTTATATCTAATGGCTAGTCATAATTTTGAATTTTTTTAAACATAATATTGTCAAGTGAAGTTCAGGTTACTGAAGAGTGTAAACGTTTTTAGATATTCTTACAAATTCTGGTTTCTCAGAAAAATTGCTGGTCAGGTTCGGCTTTTATAGCAGAAATCCGTTCCTTCTCGAATTTTCTAGCAAACGTCTGAAGCCATCTAGCATTTGATTCGAAACTCAGTGGAATATTCGAGAAGGTAGGTGACGTAATTAATAATTAAAAAGTGGCATTATAATTACCATTACTAACTTTTAGTAATCTTCACCACCAAGCGGATGTAATTAGCACATGAAAGTAGGTACCGATTTACCTTAACACAACTGTATTTATAAACTCTTATCCAGGGGAAATTAAGTTTTTAAATTCGAAGTATTTTTCGGCCTTTCTGATAAGATTTTAATTTCAAGTAATTGTTCGTTGCAATTATAAATAATAAGTTTTAAATGTAATTTCAGTAATTATAATTCTTTTATTAAAAAAAAAAAAAATAAGACAGACACATAATTCGATGACAAAGATATAATAAAAATAATGATAAAAATAAAATAATATGTAAACATCTAAAATAAACCTTAAAAACAACCTACAAATTAGAGCAGATTAAATAACATAAAAAAAGCCATTGGTCCATTATCCTGATTACTCTAACTATCATATCATATTCTAATTATTGTAAGGATAATGGACCAATACCTTTTTTCCGTATTATTTGATCTACTCTAATTTGTAGGTGATTTTTTAACGGTTTATTTTAGACATTTACATATTATTTTATTTTTATCGTAATTTTTATTCATTTATTTTTTAATTATTGTTGGATTTCATGAAGTGTTTTTAACTTAGTAGTGCGTGTATTGAATATGGCGACTTAGCTATCGAAATACGTACCTATTGAAATAAAATTATTGTGGGCAGAGGTTATGTTTTAATTATTTCTCGAACCACACTCTCTTTTACTATTTTTAATATACCACCAAGACTTACTGATATTATTTTTAAAGTGATCTATTAAAGTTAACGAAGAAAAGGAAGGAATTGATTGATTTTTGGTTTCGAAGATTCAATTTTGTTGAAGAAAGTTGCCACAAGAAAATTCAGTAAAAATTAAATTAAATGTTCAAGTAACATTAAGATAACATGAAAATAAAAAAATCAACATTAAGATATATTTGGATTTAATTAATATTATTATATTATAATTAAATTTAACATCAAGTGCATTATTTAAAAATGAAAAATCATATCTTAAAAAGATAGATAGGTTCTAAATACATATACAATGCGATCAATAAGAATAAAGAATATTTAGGTCCTAGTTACGTCAACTTGAGGTGAAATTGAGGAATTCAGGAGTGCTTTAGTGAATTATGTTTGCCTTAATTCACATTCTGTTCATTGGGATTCGCCATTTGCTTATTACTTCGTTGCTATAAAAAGTTATTTTAAACCAATCAGTCGTTTTAAAGTCTGCTTTACTTTAAAAACACATTACGTAATTTAAAATAAATCTGATTTACTTAGAAGCTGTAGGCATATTGTAGTAGATAGTAAATATTGACCATATTATATTTTATATTAACAATGATATTAGTTTTAATTGAATCAGAACTATTATATTAGAGCGCTGTTATGTAAATTGACAAAGCAGTTATTTTAATAGAGCGATGATAACGTGAAGGAATTTTTAAATGAAAGCTACAATAGTTAAGAACAAAAAAATCAAGAGAACAAAAAGAAATTTCTTTTATATGCTTTTATAAAAGTAAATTACATGATTAAGATACGACTGTACAAATACAAATAACGAATTAAAGTACTGAAATTATTTAGAAATTTTACTCTAAAACAGAAATATTAATTTAACGAAAGAAAGACAAATAAACCTCGATCTGTTATTAATTTATCCTTATATGCCTGGAAAAAAGAACTTAAAAATAATATCAAAAGCATATTCATAATTGAAGTTATTATTAAACTATTTTTGACGAAACTATCAAAATTCCCTAAATACTAAGGAGTTAATTAAAAAAAACTAATTTTTATATTTTTATTAAATAAATAACGCATAGTAAAAATAATTCGTCAAATAAGAGACATAGTAATACGAGTGAACAGAACGAGTGCCACAGTAAGCCTTCTTATTCAAGTGGTATAATAATAATATACGTACTATATTTATACTATGGATGTATAAAGATATCGATAGTTGGAATGCAGCAAAATGTCATTCAAATTATTATGCAATAAAATTTATCAATGTCTTACCTGGGAGTGTTGAGCGTCATTCATATAAGCAATTTAAAAATAATAATTAATAAACATAGAAATTAACATGTTTTCAACATTTCATTCAGGAATCAGAAATATGTATACAGAGTGTAATCAAATAAGTTTCATATACTGTAATCACTAATAACACACAAAAAAAGAAGGAAAGTTATGACTCCGGAAAAATCTACGTTTACTTTTTACAAAATATCTTGGAGAAGCATTGGATGTGATTCATTATCCTGATTACTTCAGTTGGGCGAAGTTTACTGTTATGTGCAATAAATGACCCACAGATGTAGTTCAATGAGATTAACAGTTTTAATGATATGTAAACAATAAAAAAAATGTTGAATCATTTACATTCTAATTCTTTATTAGTTTTTAAGTAATAGATATGCAGATTTTTCACAAAATAATTCTTACATAATTAAATTGATTTATCTCCTTAATTAATTAATTTAAATTAAACCAGTAATTATGAATCCTACGTAGCAATAAGTAAAAAATAATAAAGATCGTGCAGATTAACACGTATTCATTTAAATAAATGAATAAAGGCATTGATTGTGTATAATGAATTTTCGTTTTTGAGATGCAGGTCACTCAGTGTTGTAATGCAAACTAACTAATAATAACAATCATTTAATTTTTCAATCAACAATAACAAATTAAATCGCATAGTGTGTTATTCGTTTACAAAGTATGGAATATCATGATGTAATTATTATCGAGGATCTAATGCAATAGATGGTTGAAGATTACAATACTTGTTTTATTGATGGAAATCGCTTTATGAACAGTAGTTATAAACTCTATTGACAATTCGTAAAAATTGGTTTAAAAATCAATTAATTCAATAATCAATGCGAGGGGATATTTAGAATTTTCTTCCGTTATCGAATTGTTTATGGGCAACATTGACCGCGTGACAGTGAATTTTGCTGGAGCTTTATTGTTTACAATGTGTTAATAAAATCGTTGATGCACGTATGTCCAACGAACCAATCAATCAAGAGACAATGTGCTTAGTGGATGCCAGTTTTCTAGTTTTGAGCTAGACGATTGATATTTGTAATTCTTTTTGTGAAGAAGAAATTACAATATTAATTGATTATGCCCTGTATATAATTAGAAATAAGAAGCAATTGCGAATTTCTTCAAATAATAAAGAAAATAAGAAAAGGACCAATTTAAAAAAGAAATGGACTAATAACCGCCAGTTATTTTAGGTGCTGACGCCATATAAAAAAAAAACTAATGAAATTAACATAGTAATTATTGAAATTAGCTTAAACTTATTGCTCATAACCCAGCAGAAAGCAGTAATAAAACGTTCACTTAATCATTAAAACAAGAATAAAATTTGAACAAATTAGGTAACCCATCATAAAAGCGTACGAATACGAATATAGAATCAAATCTCCTCATACTTATTCTTATTTCATGAATTTAAATAAATTTAAATATTATTTTGAGTTAATGGGTGTCCGTCCCGTCCTGCTTTAACCCAAATTCGATAAAATAGATTCGGTGCAATTAAAGCAGCAGGTTCACGAACGGACTGCCCAATTTTCAATAGAAAGAATAAGAGAAGATCCTTAAAAATGCGTGCGTATAGTGTCCACAAACTACTTCCTTTCAATCTTCAATCACTGTGACGGGGGGGCACAGAGTGCGGCCAGCATCCCGCCGTACGACGGCCCTGCGCTTCTTTCCCCGTCTCGCTCACACTCGAGGACTTCAGAAAAGGACGAGGCGATGTTCGGAGGTTCGGATCGGCGTTTCATCGGGACAAGGTTTGATTATTAGGTAAGATCAGGTAGATTATGCTTTTTTCCTCCTCCGGGGTCCGAAAAAATCTCTCACACACACGCACGCAGGTATAAAAAGCGAGGTCCATTTTAAAAAAGTCGACCGACCGCCTTCTTTGAGAAAAAATATTACTACTACGACTACCGGACGAGAGAAAGTGAAATGTATTATTTGGTTTTTTGTAATAATTCATTAAACGGCCGGCCCGAGTATTTGGGTCGATATTTTTTTCTTGCTTCGGAAATATGGGTCAGACTTGTTTTTTTTTTATTCTTCTCGTCCTACAATACCTTTTGATATACATAAAATTATAGACTAATTGGAATTTTTACATGCGAAGGGAGGAAAACTATTTAATTTTGTCTGTAAGTATAACACTATACTGCGACAAAATAGAACAAGAACATTTTATTCACCAAAACTATAAGTGGTGAAATTTCGTCGCAATTGAACCCTCAAAATATTATAGTAGGAGTAATTAACAGTGTTGTTGAATGTTCTTAATGAAACAGCTATAGCTGGAGACGAGTTGATAAAAGTAGCAATAATTCAATGCGTTAACAATAAAACTGTTCAGTGAACAAGAAAATAGCGTTTTAGAGTTGACCCAAAAAGATTTCATCGTCATTCTATTTAGTTTCCTTGACATATCAAGCAAAATGCAAATTTTAGATTTTAATTCATTTTCGTATTTTGCTTTTATTTCTCTTTTAATTCAAACTGAAAGAAAATTTGGTAACTGCAGCTGTACCTAAACCTGAAGATGTCTGTTGCTTGTGAAACGATATAATATTAAGAAAGTATAAAAGTCAACTTACACCACTTACCTGTGGGCACATTTTGCACTGGTACTTCCTGGGTTGAGGTCCGCCGTTTTGCATTCCGCCCATTTTCGTGGCATTAATCGGCTGCGGGACGACGAGCAGGGCCGGACTCGAACCCGCGACTCCGGGACTTGAACTACTCGAGGTCGAGCGTCCGCTCGTGTAGATACCCGGCGTGCCCGCCATGTGGTGATCTTCCATCCCTTAAAACAAACAAAAACGACCGCGTTTATATCGCAACAAAATCCCTGAAAAAAAAAACCCATAACCCCAATCAATAACAACACAACAGCGAAGTTAGTAATTTCTTGTATCTTTACGAAAAGAAAAGAGAAACCAAAACTAACTTTATAACGTTTTTTTTTTTTGGCTGTCAATAATAAACAGTGGTACAGGGAACACTTAAATGTTTGTGTTCGGTTTCAGCGGAAGCAAGTGAGTATTCGCCGCTCGTAAAGTTACGTCATTTTTAATTGAGTTTTTAATTTTTTTTTATTAGCCGAAGTCACGCTTAAACGCATTCCGTTCCTTGCTGACGAATTTATGTGTTTCGCCCGACGCAATTGCCTCAAATTCGCGCTAATGCTGCTGATTCGTCATCGTCGTTTGCCCCATTCAGGGACGGCTTCGAATCGATTCGAACAAAATTGAAAAAATCAAAAAACACACATCAAAAAAATTAATCAAAAAAGGCGTAAGTTTTGAACCAACAGTCTTGAAAGAAAAGTATCTGCATATTTGTACGAAAAATTATGAAATCTTACCATAAGATCGACCGTAGAAAAATTTGAAAACCATATCGCATCCGATTGCAAAACAAAAGCGCAAAATAAACAACTAAACAATTTTGCAGTTTAAGTGAAACTTACGACACGAACGCAGCAAAAACAACTCACATCGAGTTTATAAAAAATAGAAGAAAAACGCCATCCTGAGGCGAATGCGACTGTGGCCATGCATCTTCTCTATAGAAGGAAGACCCATCTATTATTAGACGAATTAGAATGCCAAAACATGCAGTTTTTTTCTCTTATTGTTTTACACATACAGACGAACAGATGCGATGATAATTTCAACTACCATTACTGTTACACTTAAATCTTTTTCTTTCTTTTTTTTTAAAGAGAATCAGAATCGAAACTGAATATGCAAATGAGAGAAGTAAAAGTGTCGTCGTTTTTGAAAGACGTTTCCGCAGAGCGACTTTGACAAATTTATGTTCGCGGATGAAATGATGCAGAAAAATATTCTCAAGTTGGGGCCCTCGTAACCGCTGACGTTACGTAACACCACAACGCCGGAGAAAATATTCCGTTAATCGATGCACGAACGCAACGGTGATGACGAGAGATCGCTTCATCGGCGGACCCATTTCGGACGAGGTCATCGTTGTTCGCTCCAAGAGGATCAAGTCGGTTTAAACACGCTGGGTATGCACGTGGAAGCGATTGGCAAAAAAATCAAAACATAAACTTGACGATAAGTTTGAGGACTGAAGAGATAATCACAACAATTTTGGATTAAGCCAAGAAAATATGAGTTGAAGTGTATACATGTGTTTTTTTAATATTCTGATACCATGAGCTATGGAAATATTTTGTTTTCGTAAAGGCATGTCGTAGCTTAAGCTCACCACCGACAAAATAGTCACTACTGTTATTCGTCCTGTCAACTGTAGAATAAGTGTTTTCGTGATTGTTTGTTGGTGTTTACATTAATGCAGAAAACAATTGTGATTGAAAGTTATTTTCGTAATAGTTCAAGAATCGATGGGACATAGGTAAAGTCAGTACGAAACTGCTGGGTAGAGTTTAGAGTTGAATTTCTTGATGATATTATTGACCACGAAAACAACCAGCATTGGTGTGTACAGTTATTTCGTCCAACTCGAGGTTCTTTCCGAAGAACAACAACTTCGAAAATGTACTACCGAGGTCATCGAAACTGCAAGACATAATGAAAAAAATTTGTCACATCTCTATTCACCAATTGTCGCAACAGATTGAGCTTTCTGTGGGAACATGCCATAAATTCTTACGTAAAGACGTTGACCTCAATCCTCACCGCATGATATTGGTGCAAGAATTGCTGCTCGTTGATCCCTTACAGAGATTGTCTTTCTGTGAATCTTATACTTAATAAATTATTTAATTTGTGAGTTAGTTGTAATTGTTATTTTAAGATTTATATTACACTGACATTTAATAGTGAGGTAATGTCCAACCCATAATTCTCCTTTCGTACTCGGGAAAAACCCTCATACTCTTAGTAGTTGCCATTATTTCATGTATATTTGTAAGAGGAGTAATAGGATAAAATCATATTCAATACTTCTCTCCTTTTAAAAATGAAGTCTGCCCCCTCCATTTTTGATTTTAATACTGCGACATACGTTTTCCAAAACAAAATATTTCTATAGGTAATACAACCGGATTATCAAATGAACACATGTTAACAAATCTATCGAGAGTTAAGCCAAGAAAAAATATATTAAAATTAGTTCCTCTTCAATCTTATACAGCACATCCCAAATATATTAAAGCAACAAAATGAAGCTCTTGTCTTGAGGGGGTAAATTTTCACCCTACTTTTTTTGGGAATCGGACGAATTCGTTTGGAAAAGAGTGTACCAAACTGCTTATATTTGGGTGAAACCAAGTGGTGTGATATTTGGAATTATAATACTGGAAATGTTCCATATGTTAAGTATCACTTAATTTTTTTTAAGATTTGTTGCAGTAAATTGAAAAGATATAATTCGACGAGGGTTTTTATTTTTGCAAAAAAGACGTAGATCTGTACGTTATAGATTAATGGTAATTACGTAAAGCAAGCTGTGATTATTAGAGCCCGCAACTTGCTCAAGGTGGAATGAAAACGCAAAGCTGGAAAAACCAAATAAAACAAAAAAGATAAGCAAACGTTAATCTATAAAGTTATATCCTTAACGATAACGCATATGAAAAGGATCAAAAACTTATAAGTATAAGTAGAAAATCGGTGGACGCCAGAAATATTAGTGTTCATTCAAAAGAAAAATAAGTGGAAAGTAGAGTCAAATCCAAAAATGCCCGACGTTAAGTAAGTTTACAGAAAAACAAAAAACAAATAAAAATTTGGACATAAATCAAGGAAAACAAAAATTATTTTATGAGACCCTAGAACAATTAAAAAAATTAATTACAATTTTATAACAACTTTAATTAAACTAGATTCTTCTTATGGTCGGCTTAAAGATCCCATAGTTTAATGAAAGATAAATAAAAATTCCAGAATAAAATGATGTAATAACCAGACTTCGGACATTTCGGAGCGTTGCCACGTAATGAATGGCCACTTTTCACTAGTCCTGGTATAGCGTAACCATGGCAACGCAACGACATATCCGAAATGTCCGAAGTGTGAATTATTTTATTAAGTGCATACTAGCTACAGATAAAAGAAAGAATAAGAATTAAAATTAAGAATATAAAGTTTTAAAGAAATTTGCTGATTTTGATATTAAGAAAGCATGTATTTAATCAGAGGAAAACTATACCAAAGTAGCGCAACTTTTTCGTAATTTAACCGTCTTTGTGTCTCTTTAAATTTATGAGATCCCCATAGTAGCTCTTTACTTAGTCGTAACCTGTATACAAGTAAGACAAATACAATTAAAATCAAAGTGTTTGTAATAAGGATGTGAACCAAATCTACTTCTATTCTCAGATGGATCCATAAAAGAAATGAAGAGTTAAAACTGGGATACATTAATAATGGAAGATATTAATTTAATAGAGTTGGTGTTTGTCGATGACATGTTTATTTCTACATACATATTTAGAAAATGGTATACGATACAATTTAGTAATACAGGCAGATAGCTGGGAGGACAAATAATAATTTTAATTGAGAGTAAAACGCATAACAAAAGATTACGAAACAAAAACAAAGAATACGAGCATTACAAGATAACGAAAGAAGCAGACAAAATCAGAAAGAAAGTTAAAGATGAAGAAAACAATATTTTTCAGGGAAAAGTAAAATAAACGGGGGATTCGTAAACCGAAGTACTCAAAAAAATGCTTAGGCCAATAAAAACATGCAAAAAATTAAAAAATAGGGATAAATACAATGGACGAAGGCAAGAGGAAAAAATAAGACAACTAAATTTGAAAGGGAAGGAATAAGCAAATGATTTTAGGTGTTTTACTCTTTGATTATATATATTACATGGATACACTTACTCCATAAGAAACACATTCAGACAATATTGTCAGGATACCCAACCTGCTTTTTACTACTTATCTTCTTCTACTATACAAAACTGGCATTAACGCTATCCTTTAGTTATTCCTTCACAAATACACGTGCGGTCACGTCTGATCACGTAGTTCGGCGAATTGGTTGTCAGTTGCACTTGTTGACAGTTGGAAGTTATGCCATTATACGGATAATTGTATCAAAATTGTGCCTATGGTATGTTTTAACATAATTTCTTTATTTGTTAAATCCTAATAAGGCTGTTTCGTTAAACATATTTTAGGTTTAATAGTTTAATAAATTAATAAATTTTCCGCAAAAATAGCGCTGAATTTTAATTGAAATAGCTTTATGGTCAACTTATACTACAGAGAGGAACAGCTAGCAAATAAGTTGTCTTTGCTATGTGGGCAGTATACATTCTAAGCTATTGCTGCATCCATGGTAATATATATAATCAAAGGTTTTACTGCATACCATGTGAGGAATTTACTACAAATTTGCACAAAGTGAAATCGCAAGGAAAAGGGGAGACCACGAAGAGTACGTAAAGACATCAAGGAGGAGGCCGAGAGGAGGTGTGTAAGATGGAAAGGAAAGGAGAATTAACGCAGAAGAGACAATTTTGGAAGGGAAGAAAAAAGAAAATTAATCCGCCATCTGCTTTATACTGTCCTGTAGAAAGGGTACAAGATTAAGTAAGCCAAAAAAGGGTCGGCTATCTATTGCTTTCTAAAACGCTCAAATAAACCTTAGCACTTTTTCTCTATAATACTTTTGGACCATACAATCATTGATGATGATTAGGGCGAACGTTTTAGAAGAGGAGAAGAGCAAAAAACATGGCTTTGTTTTGAATTGAATATATTTGGAGTGGTCTTTAATCTTTAAAAAGCTGATAAGCCCTTTCGTAAAAAAAGATATCCTGGCGAATCCGTATTTACTTTTTATATCTTAATTAGTCAAAGATAATTAGGGACAAACAAGTGACTAAAAGACATTCTGCGAATGTCTGTCTACAATTGTTAGGCCAATGAAATCTTCCACGAGAAATCGCAAGATAAAACAAGAAGAATACTTAACTTGGCGAGAACAACATTCGTGGGGGAAAATAAATATCCAAATATACTGTGTGGTCCAAAATTATATAGAAAGGGGAGGCTATGAAAAATAAGACTAAGACCCTTAGCTTAACTGATACAATAAAATTAATCGGTTGACCATCTGTCAAAACTGAAACGTTAAAATACATTTGATGACAATAGAGAAAATCTCCTATATCTTCTAATTGAATATATAAGGATTTGTTAAAACTTTTTAAGATGATAAGTATTTCGACCAATTTCAAATTCCGCAGATTGCTGGCTGACCTTTCTCCAACTTTCAAGACATTTAACACATTTGACAGGAGTCGGAAAGCAAATGCCAAACTAAAAGTTTGGAATTAAGTTAAGACTCTGATTGTATTTCACATAGCATCCCTTTATCTAAATAATTTTGGATCGCACAGTATTAAAAATTAAACAAAACTTTCACATCGACACTCAAATCAATAATAATTTACAAAAAAAAAAGGGTGAATCTAGCAGACATTTACAAGAACTGACTTAAGGTAAACGTTCACAAAAGAAATAAAATAATTGAGCTTCGCATAAGTGAGTAATAAACTAAGTTAACCTTTTTAAGAGGAATGCCCTGTGTATTCTGATATAGATAAGTATTTGAATCGATCAAAGCAGAAAGGACATATGTCCATAGGATTCACTGTCGTTTCTGTATTGACCAATTTATTTGAAATCAAAATTAAAATTTAGTGAGACTTTGTCTATAATAAAGTAATTATAAAATGAGTACTTTTTGAGGTTTTTCGTATAAAATGCGTAAAGTCAATCGTCTTGAATAATTCTTTGAGAATTATTTTGATACCTTTTGATTAAAAGAATGTTACAAGTGTAAAATCAAGTTTTCTTGCCAGATGAAAATTAATTAATTTTCTATATTGCCAGTTACACAATTTTACAAGTGTAGTTTAAGAAAATCATCAGTACGATTTTCCTGCAACATTTATAACATCTGAAGAAAAACTTAGGATACTTAAGGTAAAATGAATAAATAAAATAATTTTTCACTTGTTTCTTACGTTCACTTCTTATTTAATATTTTCGTTTAAAAAATGTAAATATGATTTGAATTGCTTTTAGAATGCTTTCTAATCGATGTTTCGCTGTATCGCCAGACTAATTCTTCAAGATACAATGAAGCGTAGATTAGAAAGCATTCTAAAAGCAATCCGAACAATAGTCTAGAAAAATTTACAATTTAACAACGTATTCAACATCAACGGACAAGGATGTGACATTAAATGGTTTTGCCATTTTCTTAACATTATACATTTTATGCATCGAGTGCTCATAAGTCATTGAAAGACTCGATTATTTTTAAAAGTTTAAAACTATCATGTTAAGCTCAGTTAAATTTGGATTCGTGATCTTTGAAGAGTTTGAAGGATTATTCTTTCGGAAATACTGTTCTAGGACACGTTTTTGTTTTTAATTTAGTTCTGAAGGCCCTCCTTCAGGATTGACTGTTACGTCATCAATCATATAACGAGTATCTACAATCATTCCGTAATTATTTTTTAATTTACCCAAACTATCTATTAGCAAAATACATTTGGTTAACAGCGATTTGGGTTAGAATAATTTTAGACAACTTTTACAATTTTGGGAGCGCTCCGCGAAAATCTAGAAAGAGACGCCGGGGCTAGGAGTCTCGACGCAAGACAGGGACGCAACGAGCGTGTGTGGACCCTGTCACCTGCGTCCTTGATTCGGTGAGTCAATTTTTTCCGTGCCGCCCCAAGCTAAAAGTCTGTGTTCGCATGCAAGCGGTAACATTTTGGCCGGCCAGCAGCGTTTCGCCAAATCAATCGGACGCTAGATTTCCTGTCGGGCAAGTTTTCGAGCGCTCGCTGTCGAAACTAGTTTCCGCCGACGGATTTTCAATATTGTTGTTGTTAGGTGCGCAATTAAAACGCGATTTTTCGATGCGAGCAACGAACTAGACAAGGACAGGAAATTCACGCTCGTAATGAACGTTGCCAAAATTGTCTAAAGTTTTTGGTCCTCTTGATTCGTAGGAAACTTTTAAGTCTGTAACTTTCTCCTTCATAATCATCCAAGTTCAAAAGAAATTAACGCTGAATATAATATAATGTTTTGCAATTCGATGGGACAAGGCCACGAACCTTCTAAATAATTTCTGTTTGTCCTTTAATGTCTTTTGGTTGAGTACCGCCGGGCAAAGGCAAATAAGGCATCAGAATTAAAAATGATAGGAAATTGTGCTCTAAGTTCAAGAACCATGATTCCAAGCTTAAATTAAAGCCGTTTACTCAGATTTTTTTCAATATTTTCCTCGGAGTCATAAAACCTCAAGTATAATATCAGTCATGTATTAAGTGTAGAGATTTCTTTCTGATTATAAGCCCTCAAACTCAGCCGAATACCAGACAGATATTTCTCAAAGAATCTTTATTTAGTTTTATAAAAAATACATTAAATTGATTTGTACATTAGTCATTACTACGAAGAATGCAAGCAGCATGTCCTCGTTGTCTAATGGTTGCAGAAATGCAAGCATGCTCTACTAATTACTTAAAAAAAATACTTTCGCCTTGAACTTTTCATGACAGCGTGTTTTGGTGTATGTTCCTATTTCCATAACAAAACAAAGAGTCATGTGTAGACCATTAATAAATGATTGAAACGCGCCTAAACTTGGCTAGATTATTTTTAAAAGTTGGTACAAAACAATATGTTACTACAGGCGACGACACATGAAACAATTTTGACTAGATATATAATTTATTTAAAAAAATTATTAAAAGTGCATTAAACACCAAATATTTAGTTAAGTTATAACAAAAGCACGGATTTAGGCGCATTGTACAAAGCATACGCCCGATTAAAAAGATGACTTATGACCTAAAATGCACTCAAATCTGGACTTTGGTTAAAAAAAATTAACTCAATGAAACCTAACGCAAAAATTTACTCTTCCTTTTACATTGGTCAAAATTGAAGATACTTCGCAAAACATAATTGTTTACGTGCAACATCATCAACATTGTGAAAGCAAATTACTAAAATGACAGCGCACTAAATTCAAATATCTTTCAATTATTTATGAACATAACATACAACATCCATAAAGTGTCATTGAAATAATAGTGAATAAATTAAAGGGTGATATACCGTGTGTCCACTTTGATTGCCCATCTTAGGGATTTCAATGCATTTTTTTAAAATTGTAAATTCCTGCTCTCCTATGGAACACATAAAGTTCTGAACAACATAATACGTAGCTTTGTGCCATGTATGAGCTACGACTACTTTTGGTATGGTTTTCAAATACATAGGCTTTCAAAATAAAAAAAAAAATAAGCAGATATTTTTTTTATTTCACAGTTTTTATCAAGCAGCTAAACTTCTAATTGACAAATTTTATTGATTTTTAAAATTTTATAATGAAAAATAGAGACTTGAAACTTAATTCGTATTGAAAAATTTTTATTTAGAAATTAATAGATACGAGGGTAAAGCTGAATTTATTGAGAATAAGAAAATCTAGTAGGCCGTGAAAAACAAAACATACAGTGTTACTTAGAGCAACTCTTTATCTATCATTCGAAGTTTAGTTGAAGTTACGTTCGTTAGAATCAAAGTTACTAATTTTTGAAAGTGATATTACAACTAAAAAATGGAATTAACCAGAGAGCATTTTCCAATCATGATTTATTATGTTTTTCAAAAAAGTTTAAGCGCTTACGAGTGCAAAAAGAGTTTAGATTTGGCTTTTAGAGAACAAACACCTTCCTTGGCTACAATTTACCGATGGTATAAGGAATTTTAACGCGAAAGGAAATCAAAAAAGGCATCAAAAAAGAGCAGGGCATCCTCCTACAGCTGTTACCGACAAAAACATTGCTGCTGTTCAAAATTAATTGAGGAGGACAATAAAGCCACTTATTCAGTAACAGAGCATCAACTCAAGATTGGATCCTTAACTGTTAGAACAATCATACACGATCACCTGCATTTAAAAAAAGTGGTTAGTCGTTTTGTACCGCACCACCTTTCTGACTTCCAAAAACCAGAGCGTGCAAGAATTTGCCATGAAACTTTTAATTTTTTAAATAATAGCGGAGACGAAATTTTTTCCAAAATAGTGACAGTGACGACACCTACATTCCCTTTTCCGATGCACCTACCCGTCAAGGGAGTCACGAAGATGAGGAAACTCCAATAATAACCAAGAAGCAGCGAGCTATGAAAACAGTTATGTATGCATTATTCTTCAGAAGGACGGACCTAATAAAGGCTAGGTGAACAAAAGACAGTTACAGCTAAATGGTACACTGAAAAATGTTTGCCTGAAGTGTCCAGTAGAGTTCCAAACAAGGGAATTATGCTGCACATGATAATGCATCGTCCCATACGGCAGCTTCAACTTTCGAGTTTTTGGCTGAAAAAAATATAAAAGTAATAGAACATCCGCATATTCACCTGATTTAGCAATGTGCGACTTTTGGCTATTTTTTGAGCTTAAAAGGAAATTACGAGATGGAAGAACACGTCAGAAGAAGAGATTGATGCCGCAGTTCACGCATATTTTGAATGTATTCTGAAATATGATTGGTTGGGAGCTTGTAAACAGTGGAAAGAAAGAATGGTCAAGTGTATCATTGCTGAAGGATATTACTACATTCTAGAAGTAATAGTTGCTCATTCTTCCACGATTCTACCTCTCAACTCATTCATTTTCATGCCACAAGAAGAAATCATTCGTTGTTAATTCCGGCCATCATGCAGACATCGCGGATCAACAAGCCTGTATTCAGTATGCTGCTTTTTTAATAGTAACTTCAATAGGCAAGCAGGGATTTACAATTATAAAGAAATTATTGGAATTCTTATGGTGCTTAATCAAAATGGACACCCGGTATACTTCGCTGGTACAGCATATGTAAAGGATAATCATAATGAAATATTCTCGCCAAGACAGGGCCGGTCTAAGTTTTCCCGTCCAAAGGCGTTATTAAAACATGCATTCATGCAGAACGATATTATCAATAACATTGAAAGAAAGATGATTTAAGTTGGCGAACTTAAAAGCAAATGTGTGTGAATAAACAGAAGACACTTTCAATTAATTAATAATAAAAATATTTAACGTCAAAAAGATGTGCGATTTTCAAGCTCTCCCTGAGAAGCTCTTACGAATTTGCAGGTTCCTTAATTTCATAGGATTCGTTTTATTTCCTTCTTATTAACAAATTTATAAACATTAGCTTACTAGACTTTTCAGAAATTAGAAAATTACTACTGTAAATAATTTGGACATATCACAAGGATATGGGAGTGGACATTTTACCAAAAACGGTAGCAGAGCAGAAATTAAAAGAAGCGAAAGGAGAAGAAATCCTGGCATAGCAGGATTGGGGAAATTTCAACGCAAGAGAGGAAAAATGAAATTAAATGAAAACACTATGTCCATAAAAGGATGGAAAAAATGGATAACTTCCATATTCGGCTCTTGATAAGATCAAAAGACATTTTCTCTCTATTTTTTTTATCTTTGTTCTCTTTTGAATTAGAGAATAAATATAGAGATGACGTACCCGCATGTTTAAGCTACTCGGGTACCCGGGTATAGTGCTCGGGTAATAATGTGAGCTCAGATACCCGTACACGTTCGAGTACCGTGTAAATTCGGGTATCCATATAAGTTCCGATATTTCAACATAAACGAATACACAAATCTTACATGATTTCGTATTAAAGTAAGTAATAAGAGAGAGATATATATGTTTTTCTGAGATTCTACATTGACAAATTACATGGGCAATAACGGGTATCCAAGTTAAAAACAATACTCGAGTAATAATTATACGGGTAGTACTCGGGTATCCGATGTCTTCCTTAGTTCTTCACTTCTACCCGGACAACAACGGATACCTGGATAAAAAAATTATACTCGGGTATCATTTATATGGGTAGTACTCGGGTATCCGGGTTACCTACCCGATGTCTTCTTTAATAAATAACCTGCGACTTGAAACCTCCAAGGGGAGCAAATAAGATAAAAGTTCCTCATTCTGAATCGAATGACTTATTGTTTGAATAGATTTTCGAATTGAATCCTTCAAAAAATATTCATCCGCAATGAAAAATTAAAATTAATTGTTCATTCAAATGAACATTCGCGAGCAGCATGATTTTATAAATTTTGTAATTTTGAACGTTTCGTCTTCCAAAATATTTTTCATAGGATCTAGAATTTGAATCTGCCTTTGGAAAACCAAACATCTATATTTTTAGAATGGATCCACAGTTTGTTCTTTTTTTCTAACAGTTGAATGAATATATTGGTTCATTGGTCGTCAGACAAATTAATTTTCAAATGATTCATTTCTTCGGGAATAAAACAATTGTGTTTCCATTTTTTATTGATTTTTTTTGATAAACATTTGATTGAATGAAATGGTTCAATTGTTCAATAAACAAATTCATTCGCTCATTCGCCAATGGCATGCCTGCATTACCATCTTTGATAAATTTTGAGCATTTCGTCTTCCAAATTATTTTTGATAAGATCATGAATTTGATTCTATTTTGATTCTGCTTTATCTGCCTTTGAAAAAGAAAAACCTACATTTTTTAGAAGTGACCTAAAGTTTTCTCTTACTTTTTTTCCAGCATTTAAATGAATGAATTGGTTCAATTATTCATCAAACAAAATCATTTTAAATAATTAGTTCTTTCGTAAACAGCACGATTGTACCGCCATCACTTATAATTTTTTTAAATTTTGGCCGAAACTATTTTTGATAAGGTTCAGAATTTGATTATATTTTGATTCTGCAATACCTCCAGTTTAGAAAAAACAAAACAACTCTTAGTTCTTTCTTATGTTTTTTCAACATTTGAATGAACGAATTGCTTGAGTTGTTCATCTAACGTTGTTCATTCGTGAACGATTGTATTGCCATCTTTTATAATTGCGGTCTTGTCTTCCAAACCATTCTTGATAAGATTCAGAATTTGAATCTATTTTGATTCTGTTTTATCTGAAGAACAAAAACCTAAATTTTTAAAGTGATGCATATTTTTTTGTAACATTTCAATGAATGAATTGGTTGATTTAATTGGTCATCAAATACATCATTCCAATGATTCGTTCCTTCGTGAACAGCCCGATTATATTGTCATCTTTTATGCATTGTATCATTTGGGGCCTCTCGTCTTCCAAACTATTTTTGATAAGATCCAGAATTTGATTATGTTTTGATTCTGCTTTACCTGCTTTTGAGAAACAAAAACCTACAGTTTTACCATTTTTTTTTCGAACATTTTGAATGAATGAATTGGTTCAACAGTTCATCAAACAAATCCATTCGAAATGTTTCGGTCATTAGCGAACGGTACGTCAGCATTGCCGTCTTTTATAAATGTTATAATTTTTAGCCTTTCGTTTTTAAACATTTCTTGATAAGATCCAGAACTTGATTCTATTTTGGTTCTGTATTTACCTGCCTTTGAAAAAGAAAATCCTACATTTTTTTTATTGCATCGCCATCTTTTATAAATTTTTATAATATTAGTCTAAACTTTTTTGATAAGATCCAGAATTTTATTCTATTTTGATTCCGCTTTATTTGCCTTTAAAAAACGAAAATCTAATTTTTGTGTTACTTCTTTCTTCTAAATAACATTAATAAGGGAATAAAATTTTGTATTTTTTCAGAAATATTTTTCTGTAATTCCTTCTCCAATTAGTCGTGAATTTCAGAAGTGAAACAATTTAATACGATTAACACGAAATTTATTGCACCATAAAACGCCAAGGTTTCTCACTTTCGTTAGCTGCACATAAAATTCCACAACCGATTTTTAAAAATATCTACATAACCCAGGGCCATTTTAAAACAAATTTAAAAGATAATTCAATTTTGACCGTGTTTAAAGAAAAAAACTATATGCCGCTCTTGCGAGACCCCGCCCCCAACTATATTATATAACGACGATCCCCGCGCAGATATCAGCGGCCGAACTTTGCAATTTTTCAGGTCCCACCTGATTACAGGTGTTAGATGTCTCGGTTTGTGTGAGTGTGTGGGCACCATATAACTGCACATGTCTCGCGAGGAGTGAATAAACTTGCACCGCCACAAATTGGTCGGATCGGTTACGTAGCGAAAAAAAAATTGTTTTACGTGTCGACCGCCTGGGGCCTTAGAATTTGTTTTAATCGCGGCAATCGTTGTTGCTAGGTATACCAAATGCATGGGATGGACTTAAACCGGTACCCTCTCTTCTCAGTCGAAATTGCCGGAAAATCTTAATTCAATAAGTTGTTTCCCTTTTTTTGGGTTAATAACTCACAATCAGTTAAGTCAAGCATAACTCCGGTTAATAACCGGAAGTCCGGAAGAAAGGAAAGTAGCTATCAATATTGTTACGAATTAGACGGTTTTAGATTAATATCGATTATTAACAACTGAGTTTGTCACTCAGTTAAGAAAAATAATGCTCAGCTAGCGACAAGAGTAAATCATAAATTTATTGTGAGACTGTACCTCAGATTATTTGACAACTTATGTTAGTTTGACTTATGTTAACCATTAGTTATTTTCGTAATATTATAATTAATTTGGTTTACACTCTCAAAGAGCTGAATCCTATTTTTCTAATACAGATAATAATAAAATTAATGAGAAGTTAAGTTAACTACAAATTGGATTAACGACATAAGTAACTAATTCAGTTATAAAACTGACAATGAAAGAAGAGGACAAGGCTGTTGCTATTATACTGTCACGTCTCAGAGCTTTGCGCTGAGCTTAATAACTGAGCAGCTCAATGCTATGTTAATCTGAGCACACTCTATCAAAATATTATGAGTTTCGCTTTTATGTTAACATAGTTAGGTATCACCATTAATGCATTTAACCAAAAGTATCATAGTTAGTTTTGATTTTCTTCGTTAGTCTGTTAGATTGTTAGCATAAAAATAAGCCGCGGATCTGTTTGGTGGGACCGTGCCCAATTTTAGGGGCTCTTGTGCAAACAGATCCGTGGAATTTGCGTGAGTACAAAACTTGTATATAAAATTTAAGATGACTTACAGAAATTAAAGTTACCTTTCTGCATTTGGTTCTGGTGCTCGTTCATTTTGGCCTCATAGCCCTGCTTGTTGATACCCATTGAGTTCCGCGTCCAATTGGGGTAATCGTCTTTACCGTGTTGGCCGCATTGCTGCAACAAAATAATTATTCTAGAATTAATTGTCACATTTTGGTTCTGATGTTTTTTAGACAGTTGGAGACAGTTTGACAACATACAATTTTATAAATTTATAATAATTAGTTGAATAACTTATTTATTTTTGACCAGGAGATCAATAAATTTGTAATTAGAGTAGGCCGTCTCTATTTGATGTATTCACTGACTAACATCAAATTTGAATAACTGTCAATTTATTTTGAAAATGTCGTAAAATAGAGAAATGACCAACATCGCGTCATGTATTTTATCCAAAGGTGGAATATATTGTCAAGCTTTTCATCCCTCGGTGTTACCAACTCAAAACTCACTGCCTACTCCAATTACATATTTAGTTGATTTCGTGCATGATATAATAGTAGACAGCAGCAAACATGTTGTTTACTACCTACATGTATTTCTTGTAACTGTTACTATTGTGTATAATACGTTCTTAATAAAAGAATTCCTTGGGATGTCTCGTTTCTGAGGCTATTTTAGGAACATCCCACGCAAAGTCCTTGCGAAACGAATTGTATCCTGAAAATCTTTTCACTGATGGCGCGTATTAAATTTGCTTATAAATTTGCTTATAAATTTGACGTTATTCAATTAATATAGTACGATCGAGAAAGTAAGCCATCCAGAAGGCATTCGCCTTTGAGATTTATGCTTAAACTTACGTCTGCTTACGTCTGAGTATTGTGTTTTGAAATGCTTTTGTGAAAATCCAATTAAAAATATAAATAGCACAAGTGTTGTCAAGGCTGTTTTTTTAAAATAAATTTGTCAATCTAGATGAATTCGATCACGTGATACTCGACTGCCAAATACTGAATACTAATTTTATTAAGTTGGTACCCCCTGTTTTGAATCTTCCTTGTCATATCATCATTGAGCGTTAGTCTACAGGGTTTTTTAAACCCTTCTTCACTGCGGAGATTCAAAACCACACAGTAATTTGGAACTTATAGTTCGAAGAGTATATTAACAGAAAGTGAAAAGAAATGCTAGAACGAAATTTATATTCATTTTTTGACTAGAAGCAGAAAATACAGAACAAAGACATGATTAGACATTGATATTGTCACGCGATGATAAGATTAAGGGATGATTGATTTCATGAATTCATCGCCTAGTGTGCGGAGGACTTAACCGTAAATATTGCACTTCTAGGCCTGTCACACACTAAGCGGTCAAACGTCGTGACCGGATAGTTAGCCTCGAAAAAAGCAGACAGCAAATGAAAAATAAAATAAATAAAAATGTGAACGTAAGTAAATGGCATCGCGAAATTAAAGATTCCCTGATCGGTTTCAGTAAGACATTAAATTAAGGGAACAAAGTTTTTTCGATAAATCGAACGCAGAACACATTATATTTAATTAAAATATCTTAAATATTAAAATATCTTAATGTTAAAAACAAAACAAAATAATAAGTTGTACTATTATGAAAGTAGTGCCATTACCAGCCTCCAATCTAATCAAAGTTTAAATATGTAGTACCTTTTTTGATGGAGTAACTTTTTGCGTTTCAATTCCTTGCAATTGTGTAATAAAGAATGCACCGTTAAATTGAACAAAGACAAAAAAGTTTATGACATATTATTATTAAGTTATTGCAAAACTGTCTGGCAATTCTTAAAAATAGTTGCATAGCAAAAAGCATAAATACCACGGGGGCAGAAGGAGCAGCAAAATAAAGCTGACCTACGACAAACAAAAACAACTTTTTGCCGGCGATTTTTTCGCCCGTGACATTCTCGTTTATGCACAAGATGGATACTTATGAATTTATTTATAGCCTAGATCAGGCGCAATCGATGATGATTCGACGTGGCAAATATTCGGCTATACGTATATTCCTAGACGAACTTAAGTGCGCACATGTCAAACCCGAATTATTTGTGGAGGCGATCGATCCGCCACCTCGGCCCATAAAACTACAATCTACATGTTAATTAACAATATTTTCCGAAAATATTTCGGCAATTTCGTAATGAGAATGGGACTGGGAATAGGAGAGCTAAATGTCAAGGACGGCTCGCCGTCGTCGACGACGTTGTAGGTTAAAATTATACGAGTTAGGGTAGGCTATGTTCTGCCATTAATATTCAGAAAGTGTCATTTGTGCGACATCGATTTTCGTTTCCCAATATTTCGGCTCGAATCGACATTGGAAGGCATCTCCTAATAATGTATTCATTGAGCTCTCGCTGAAAGAAAGAGACGGCCGAAGTTCAAGTATTCAAATCGCGCCGCAAAAAATGACCACCAATAGGTCATTAACAATGACCTAGGAATTGAGATGACGAGTGCGAAAAAAAGGCGATAAAAAGAAACAAAAAATCCATAAATTAATAAAAAATCTCTCTGTGTAATTAAATAATGCAAATGTTATTGACAGGAGTGCAGACATTGTATTACTTTAAATGTTAAATTTTTTTGACCAACCTATTAACCAATTTGTTAATTTTTTAAAATAATTTCTAAGAATGTATATAATTTGTAAAAATATAAAGCACAAAAGTATATTCTAAAATTTAATAAACTCCTCATTTCGTTATTTCTACTCCGTTAGTTATTGGATACACCGTATGTTTCATTTTGAATTGGAAACGAACGCGCACTAGCTATCTTAACTGTGTGTCCAGAGCCCAGACAGTGTAGAAATGGAGGCGCGGCTTAACGAGCAAGTGAAAACATCCGTTATTTTAAAATATAGCCATTTACGTCCGACGGCAATATATTATATGATATGGGTCCTCAATAGCCTATGCTTTGCCGAGTTAATTTCAGTGTCGTATTATCTAGTCTCGTAGGGATAATTTTGGCCATTTATCGGAAAATGACGGGGTTTGTAAAATTCCTTCTTCACAGCTACCTCTGTTTCTTATCCTACTGAAGGTCCTCAAAGTTTTTGTACAGACAGTCTTCCTAGTACAGGCTAGGAAGACTTGATGCACCTCAAAATATGACGACATGGAAACTTATTAAATCTTCTTTAACCGACGTACTGTGTTAATGATTTACATAGCTGATTTATGTGTGTTCGTCTCTTTCTAATAATAATAGAACTTATTGAGGTCCATTCCATGCACTTTCTAGAGTTGCTAGCGTTTTTTCTTCTAATTCGTGATCGTTGCTACATTTGATTCAGCGAGCAGACCCATGTCATCTTGCTGTTGCGTTTGCCTCTAAGTCGTTGATATAAACTTCTCATTATTACTTTTATTTTTTCGAAGTTTAAGTCATTAAACTTTTTATGTAATTGGCCTAGGATATCCTCTGTCATTACTGATAAACAATTGGAATTGTTTGACAGAAGGAAAGTAACATTTTGCGATTGCTTGATGATAAGAAATTTAACGCTGCTTAAAGTGATTTGTAAAAGGTAATAAATTCAGTTTTGTTAGTGAATTTGTCCAAATTTAATATCATTAAGTGACTAAAACACTTCGTCCAGTGCAGTTATGGTAGAGCAGAACAAATGGATCGTCCACGCAACTTAAGAGAAGACGAAGCAATCAAAGCGGTAACTCTAGTTGACGAGGGACGTAGCCAGTGATATGTGGCTAATTTGTTAGGAGATAGACAATTAACAATTGATGAAACTGTTAAACGTTTCAATGAACTTGGAATTTATTGTAGAGCTCCAGGACAAGGTCGTAAGAAGTCTACAGATGCAAGAGATGAGCGATATCTTATACAAGTAGCCTTAAGGAACAGGCGTTCTACCAGTTTAGAGCTAAGGAGAACTCTAGCAGTAACTCGAAATGTAACAATTTCTGGACGAACGGTCAGGAGAAGACTTAATGAAGGAGGATTGAACAGTAGAAGACTAGCTATTGCACCACTGCTCACCAGGGAACATAGAGTTACTAGACTGCGCTTTACAAGGGAACACGTAAATTGGAACATCGTTGACTAGAAGCGAGTTTTGTTTTCAGACGAAATAAGAGCAAGTCTTAATTCACCAGATGGACGTGAACGAGTCTGGCGGAGGCCAGGAGAGAGGTTTGCTGCCTGCAATATTTTTCCGAGGATCTCATTTTTTGGTGGATCAATAATGTTCTGGGGAGGAATTTGTTTCGACGGTCGCACGGATTTGGTTCCTATTCGGGGGAGATCCTTGAATGCACATTTCTACGTAGAAAATATCGTAGAAGAACATGTGATGCCATTTGCATCATTTATCTGGGACAATTTCATTTTTATGCAAGATAACGCTCGGCCCCACATTGCTAGAGAGGTACTGGACTACCTTCGATTCGTGAATATTCCCACTATAGACTGGCCACCAACAAGCCCAGATATGAACCCCATAGAACGTCTATGGGATGCATTAAAACGATCAGTTAGGCGCCACATACCTGCTCCTATGAATCTTAGGGAACTTGAACAGGTCGTTCTTGTCGAATGGGAGAATATCCCCCAAGAAATCATTCACAACTTAATTAATAGCATGCCCAGACGAATGGAAGCGGTAATAAGAGCTAGAGGAGGATCTACATGCTACTGAATTCAAATTCTTACGATTTGTCAATTTTTTCAAAATCTTTTCATTGACACTGTTTTTATTGGCTTTGACATTATTGTTTCTTTCTGTCATTTATTCATCTTTTTCCCGATAATACCATTTCTATGTTGTCAATCATTAGTTGAAATCATTTATTTATAATATCACATAGGTACTATAATTTAAAAGTTCGAAAAAAGAAAATTATAATGTGAAGTTATGATGCGTTAATTTTGTCCACGAGTTTATGTATACCAGCAAAAGCAAAGATCCCTAATATGGGCCCCTGGGAAACACCATTCTATATTCTCTTACTAGAAGAATTTTTTTTATCCACTCCATCAACTGTGCACGATTTCGAAGGTTGTTAATATTTTTAATGGACTCCTTCTAATTTCACAATAATGAAAATTTTATAATGACGTTTGATGGTTGACAATGTCAAACGCTTTTGATAGATCGCAATAAATAAAATGTCCAATAAATATTGTATTTTTATGAAGCGATGACAGGAGCACAGATATAAAAAGAGGAATTAGTAAATACTAGGCGACTTCGAAATGCACTGTAGTAATGTCCCTCGGTTTCCAATATAAAATAAACTTTAATAAGACGAAAAATCTATCATAACAGACAAAAACAAAAGAAATTATAAAATCTAAACGAAAAATTCTAATATGGTGCCACATGGTAAAAGTAAATTAGGTTAATGTAGAACACGGGACAAAATGTAACGAGTCTACGGAAAAACAAACAAAAGAAACAGAACTAGATAAGTATTAAATCATGATACAGTGGAATTCGCTTATAATGTACTTCAGGGGACCAATTGAAAGAGACATTATAACCGAATGTTCATCATAAGAGAATTAAAAATATAAATTAAACAACATACATAAAGTACATACATACATACATAAAGTAAAACAACACACAGGTCAACGTCCTAATAGAAACTCCTAGCGCAATGCCAATTAGCGCTTCTTTTCGCTCGCATCAGTTTATTTCATATATCGGGGAAGTACCCAATAACTCCGCTTGTATTGGACAAAATACAAATTTTAGTTCAATATAGGCGAGAGTCTATCATAATCGAGTTTTTTTTTTAAACGAGGATTTTACAAGTACTTCGAATAGGACCTTGAAAATTGTTCATTATAATAGAGTTTCCATTATAAACAAGTTCATTATAGGTGGATTTCATTGTATACTATCTAGAATAACACGGACGTTTCAGTTTTATTGAATCTCATCAGCACAGTATACGAGAAATTGGAGAACGAAGTGTGCACAATCAATATTTAAATATTTCCAAATTGCGAATACTTTGTTCCTTAGTTACACTGTCCCGATGAGGCACCGTTCGTAGGCTGTTACCTTTCACTAGCTACGACGTCACGGTTGTTTCTTTTACGCAATTATAAAAAAAAGTGAAAATAAAACTAATGTCAGGGAAGTGAAATATTGATGACGGTGATGTAGAGGGACAAGAACAGGATTAATCAGAATTAAAGAAATCAAAAGTAGCATAAAACTCAGTTATATATAGGGCGATACGAAAAATGTGACATCATAAACAAAATTAAATCATCATAAAGTCCCGTCACTCTGACAGACCTTAGAGTTCTTTGGATCTTTACCAAGCAAGCAAGCTAAATACTGTCAAGTTTTGAGTAAGGTTTACATAACATAAAAGAGGCTACAATTAACTTAACAATATTCAAATAACCTTAAATGTTCTGCTGTACGTAGTTAGCAAAAAATGTCAAAAATGTCCCTTTTCAATCGTATGTGTTATCTTCTTACTTGTGAGCTGTAATTGTATGAACCAGGCCGACGTTTGAATATTATTGATAGATAAATTCAAGACACATTGGTAAAGATCTATTAAACTAAGAATATGTCTTATTTGAAACACTTGTCATTTGCAGTCGAATAAAACTTATTAAAACACAATAGGTGAGACAGAAGTATTTATTTATTATTATTAGGTGCTGCTTGTACACACTTTTCCGTAAAATATGTTTTAATGCAACCTGAATTCTCTGTATTCAATGGGAATGAATCGTATAAATTCATATTTTTCTAGAAATTTAGGTTACATTAAAGCATACTTTGTAAAAGTGTGCACTAGTGTCCACCACCAGTGCACGACAATGACAAATCAAATTGTCTTTTGGACTTCTCGTTATAGCTTTCTTTGATTATTTTCTTTATTTTTCATTCCTGAAGAAATGATATCTACAGCGAAACGTTGTTTGCAAAATGTTGAAAGCAAATTTTGGGGCCCGACGTGGGACGCCAACATTTTTACTCCACGTTGGCCGTCAAAATTTTATTAAATTGTGAGATTGTGATCCGCCAAGTGGGTATAAATCTACTAGTGTAGATCACGACCGTTGTAAATTTTAGCGTAAATGAAATTTCAGCAAAATGTTGTCTTAAAAGTATTTAACAGTAAATTTTGGCACCCGACATGGAGCGTCTAGTACTTTCACCTCACCCTGGGCGACTTAACATCTATACAAAATAATAAAAGTTGCTGAACATAATCTTATGCTGTTCATTTCCTTTCATACGTTCTAAGTTCAAACATCACCACATTACTTATTGCAGACTTCATTACATTAGGTATATACAGCAGCCGTAAAGAGTCACGATTTGCACAGTAACGTATTTTTTTTAATTCACTGCGCATAAATGGAAAAGTTCTTTCCAGCCTAGTCCTGTTAAAATACACAGATACGGAGAGCATAAAGATATTATACCATGCGTTCAAAAAAGTAATTACATACAGCTTGTTCAAACGTCTACTACAAGCTTCAAAGTTCATTCAACAGTCGTCACAAATTTATTTTGAAAATTCAATTAAGTTACAATCACAATGGTTTTTACTTATAACGCAGCTTGCTCTTATCTTCCGTGGTAAATTCTTAGTGATGTAGTTACTTTTTGAACCCACAGTAAAATACAATTAATTAATATAAAACATAAGCGCAACTGAAACTGAAATATCTTGCACCTTTCATCACAGCTCATAGCCATACTTTAAGAAATTACCCGCAATTAACTCTGTACCTTTTCATTCTTAATATGAACAATATTTTCTTTTTCAAACAACGGTTTCGCTTTAGTAAGGCATTTTTTAGCCTTAAAGGAATAATTAATATTAATTATTAGAATAAATATATATTCTATAAACATATAATAAAGTGGTTTATAAAATTTTAAAATTGATGTCAAATAATTTTGTCGCCCGATGTGGGACGTCAACATTTTTTACATCACGTTGGGCGCCAAGATTGTGATTCGCCACATGGTTATAAATCTACTAGTGTTGACCACCCTTGCAGATTCTTTCGTACTTTTCTAGGGCGATGTAATTTTATAATCTAGTGTTACACAAATAATTTTATCGCATCGGAAATGTAATTGAAAATAACACATGTACAAAAAGTTTTCCCATCTAGTGTCTTGCTCTCATTGTTTCGCCTGTTCACGTATGTTCCTTACTTGATCTGTAAACGCCAAATTGACACTTAACCTTGCCATAACGTATCAGAAAATCATAACCAATAATTACGATTTATTACGTATTTGAAACCAGACAAAATAAAACAGTGAAAATAACGTTGAACGTGAATTCACAACAGATGTTGAAAATGACCTTCGAGACATTTTCTAACTCCTCTGCGATATTCATTAATAACATTTCGCAAAATGTGGGGAGAATTGTTTATTTCATCACACTTTTCGATGATTCCTTGGGTAAGTTTCTGTAAATCATTAACGGGCGTTTTAATTTTTCAAGTAGGGCCAAACAAATAAATCCAAAGGAGTTAGATCGCAAGATCGCGGAGGCCATATGTTTGTCATATTTCTGCTAATTATCCGATCTCCAAAAAACTCTTGAAGGAAATTTAAAGTATCTCCAGCAGCATGGGCCGTTGCATTATCCTGCTGGAAATATCCAAATTGCAACACATTATCATGCAGCTGATTAATAATTGGATGCAAAATCTCTTCCCGATTTCTAAGAGCTGTTAGTGTGTCACTAAAAAATATTAGACCTATCAATCTTCTCCGACTTAAACCTATCCAAACACCAATTTTTGTGAATGGAGTGGGGCTTTAATGAAAGAATGAGGGCTTTCAGAACTCCAGATCCTAATATTTTGTGAATTAATGTATCTTGTTAAATGGAACCAGGTCTCATCTGAAAAGAAAATTTTGTCCAACAAATCGTCGTTGTCAATATTGTTCAAAAACCAATGACAGTATCTTCACCTTGGTTCAAAAGCTACTGGAAACAATTTATGCACGGTAGTTAAAGGGAACATTTGCAAGTCCTTTCTTAGAATAGTTCTACAGGTCCCGACAGAAAGATCAACTTGTGCAAGGAGCATCAGTCAAAATTTGTCTCGCATTTTCAAGTACTTCATCAGTTCTTACTTTAGACCCACCTGATATCTGTTTTCTAGCCACACTGCCAGTTTCTCTGAATAGTCCTACAAAGTATTGAAGTTGATTAACAAATTTGTGATACAGAAATGCAGTTTCTGGAACTTTTTCCTGAAATTCTGCGATACAAGCAGGAATAGAATAGGTCCATTTGCCATTGATTTTTTGGGGGTTGCGAAAGTAGGATTCAACCATAAAAGATTTTTCTTCCAATGTGAAAACCATTGTAAAATCAAATCAATAAAACAATATTTTTAAAGTTATGTTTGTTTACTTGTCTGTTTAGGGTACGGATCAAGTAAGGAACATACGTGAACACGCGAAAAAATGATAGCAACACAGACGACTGAAATTTGACTAAAGACGTTTATTTTGGTATGATTATATCAGGCAGATAAAGATAGGCCATAGGCAAATGATAAAATGAAACTCGATGTACTGAATAAAAAGAAAAAGACTGAGATTAAGTTAATATGGGAGAACCGAGGGCCAACGGCTAGGGCCGGCATTGGTTTGAGTATCATGAAAAATCTTATTTAGGAAATACCATTTTTCCAAAAGATTCGACTAACTTCTACTTAAAAAAAATAGCTCGTTTCATTAACATTGTGTCAAATCATTATGAAAGGTGAACAAGGTTTCCAATTATTTTCAAATTAAAACTATTTAATTTTTTGTTCTTGACGAAACACTATAATTACATAATTTGTTTTATAAACGCCGGTAGTGACAGTTCTTTAATTTATAAATTAAATTACTACTTGCAACATAGAGTGGTATTTTTTTTTTCTAGTTTCCTGATATTTTTTGAGTTTTACAAATGCCAGAAGTTTAAAGAAATTTAATAAAACTAAAAAAAGATTAAAAAGTTGTTTTATGGAAATTATGCTTTATGAGTGTTGTAAAATAGAATTAAATTTTTACTTGCAGCTACGTGGGTCTATCAAAAGAAAAGGGATCTAGCGTTCGGTATTTCAGCCACGTTAAAGTTAGACTTCTTGTACCTTAGGTGGTCACCCTGATGTGTATTATACTAACTCAGGAAAGATGTGTAGCAAATTCAGTATATCCTAGGCAACGGAGGAGACGTTGACTTTCCAATTTTTTATGCAGCTGAAATCGACAAATGTATAGGATGATGTTGTGATAAACGTCTCAAAGTCATGTCAAGATTACCAAGACTCAGTTCTTTGCAATATGAATCTTATATGACAGATCTTAATGAAGGCCAGATTTTATTTCGCTAAAATTATACGAAACTTATTAAATTCAGCAAATAATTTCAAGTAAGGAGCAAGGCAAAATATTTAGACGACTGTTTCCAACCCCCTTAACAAAAATTATGAAATATTAGCATCCAATCGCCTTCTCGAATTCTTCCATCCTTCACCCATCCCCGGAATGAAACTCAGTCTACCCTCTCCCTCCCTCTAATAATAATTTCTTATTTATTTCACGTTTAATACAGTGTCGTCGGCGAAAAATCGTGACGCGCAAGAATTTGAATAATGCAATATTAAATTTCTATAGATATTTTTTCCCAGGTTAAAGAAACCAGTGGGGGTAAGCGTTGTCTCGTTACCTTGGCGACGGCAAGGTCGCAGTCTGACCCCCCATTCCACCCCCGCCCACCAGTAGACGCTGTTTAGCCGTCTTGATTATTATTGATAACATGAATTTTTTAAGAGCACCGTCTACATTTTCGTCCGACCGTTATTATTTATATTCGGGAGGGTGGGAGGTGGGGGCAGGCGGTCGGCGGCGGCGGTGGGTGCGCTCGGGGCTGCGTATCCTAGCTCTAATGCGGTATTGATCCGCCTTAACATGTAAAAAGTTATGTCACAATTACCGCATTATTTTACATTATGTTTTCGTGTAGTTCTCCATTTTTTTTGTTCTGTGGGGTTGCTTCGTTAACGGCGGATGCACCGCGAACTCTGATGGGGCTTAATGACGAATCGTTAGCAGACGCGGTCAATACACGTAAAAAAAAAACCACCCAAATATCTGGAGAGTGCCTGCACAAAATTTAAAAGCAGATCTACCCATGCCAGTGGCGTAGACACATCCCTTCACCTAGACAATACAAGAAAAATACCGTTGAAATCCACTGGCGTACGTCTAAGGCGAGGATAACTTGCTTCAAAAGCAATTAGGAACTAAGAGGAGGAAGCTTTTAGAACGCCACGGTACTTCAGGGAAAATTCCTTCATTTTGGGTTTCCTCTAGTTAAAACTATTTCTCTTACATTTTTAGTTAATTTCGACAGAACTTATTTTTTGTTAGGTGTTCAAAAGGGGTGTCTGAAATTTGCAAAACGTTGAAATTCAAAATCAAAATGATGAGACTTGAAATGAATTCAAGCTAAATTACTATTAAGGTTTCTTCATTGTTTTTCCACAGCAAATTGGATTGTTCTGGATTTAAAGATTCTTGCTAATATTAACCTTAAATTGGGATTACATTTAAATTGAGGCTGAACTCTCAAAATTGAAGGGGAATTTGGAAACTAAATCAAATCAATACAGCGAATAAAACGACACTAAAAACAAACCTCAAAGGGATAACTACTTCTGAACAAAACTGAAAACTATACCATTAACGCAAGGAGAGTCAATAAACTTGAAGGACCATAAGGATTAGGGGTATGCTGCACACAATTTTCGAAATTAAAAATCGGGATTAGATCAAAAGCAAAGGAATCCAACAAGTGGGATATTGGAAATGGTGATGGTGAGAGACGTATCCAATAAGGTTCTACCAAGCGGTACAACGGCGTCCCATTTGACATGAAAAAACAGACATGAATGGACTAGGAGGAACTCTCTATATCGAATACTGGTTGGGATCAAGCTTAAGAAGAACGACGAGATGTGAAAAATGAAGTCAAGTATCAACGGTAAAGACTAAAAGAATCTTCATCTTGAGAAATAGAATTGGAATCATTAACATAGGGATAATTTTTTTTGTATTTGACGTAATCTAACAAGAAGATGTAGGTGGCAAGATTTTATCACGTGAACAAAAGCATACGTAATGGCGACCAAGAATCATAAACAAACTTTAGGAGAAACTAGTATCAACTGGTATTAAGAGAAACGGACACAGAAAATATTGTAAGGGGTCTAATCTAGATGAGGATGAACCCAAGTTTTAGTATAAGTAAGACCAAATAAATAATAAAAACAGTGAAGGAAATATGAGAGTAGATTGAGGAAAAATGAACAATTGTTCTCTATTTTTAACATCGTTAACAAATGAATGCAGATGTTGGCCTAAAATGATTCAAAAACATCAAGTTTGATATTCTATTAGAATTTTCTCAAAGAAAACTTTCAATTTGAACACTCGGAGCAAAAATAAATCCAAAATTCATAAAACAATGCGCTCTAGATTTATAAAAGACATCAAATAAAGAGAACAAACCATCTACACAGAGGCTTTTGTTTGAACCGCGTCACTAAATTCTTTTGTCGACGTTTCAACACGGAAGAACTTCCTCAGAGCCAATGCTGTTGCTCATTTTTGCTACTGATCCTCTTGCTGATGGATGACTTAGATGACAGGAAGAAAGAAACGAGAAAGACCGAGGTGAACTTTCTAAAAAGAAGTTGATAAAGAATTAGAAGAACATGTGAGAATAAAAAAAGTCTATTGAAAGGGGAAAGGCTACAACAAGTGAAGACATCCACCAATATATTTTTTTGAAAAGTGATTCGAGTGGAACAGGTTTTGTCCTTTGTCACCTTAAGAGTTCTTGTGAAGAAAAACAAAGAACTTCGTTTGAGGAAAATTATTCTCTCTTGACAACATGGCAACTTCCAAAGAGTGTCTTCATGTGGATTTTTATGGCCACTTTTCACTGAAGTTGAGGTACTCTGATCGTCTTTTGGTGACCTTAGAGTATATTATTGACGGAGTTCATTTTTGGCAGATGGATTCCGAAGATGGTCCACGTAAAATAAAATAAATTAAAGGTGAGGACAGCATCACTGGATATTAAGCCAGACTTTCTGAGCACAAAAAATTAATTAAGGGAGACTATATCACCTTACATTCACATATAACAATTAAGTCAAAATAATAAAAAAAATATTTGTAATAAATGGCAGCAACCGCAACAGTGTTGTCAATCGTAGAAAAAATTCTTTCCAAGTCTACATTTTCCACTGGATTTATTTATACACAATGCGGAAAAAATGGTGAATGGTTAGCTAAATGGCTTTCATGTTCAGAGAGTATCCCTAAATAGTGCGGTAATTCGCCATTGTTTCCATACCCTGTATGAGGTACAAGTAAGACCCTTGAATTTTTAGAATTTAGGGAAATTTCTTAGACTATCCAAAACAGATGGGTCAATTTTTCTCTCTTCAAATACAGGAAGATCGAAATTGATTGTCTTGATCTTACATTATTTTCCGTGAGCTTCCCCAGATCTTCCTATATTGATGTAAATATCGATATCAAGCTTGTGGAAAGCAGTATAAGATCAGGACAATCAATTCTGATCAATCTGTGCTTATACAACTTTACAATCATAATAAAAGGCAAAGGAAAAAGTTAATCTCTAGTCAAAAATAGACATTTGAGATATTTGGTTTGGTTATTGTCTCTGTAATGTAGTTGAATGAAAATATAGGGTGCCCATTTTAAATTGAAACGCCTTAAAAACTGAAAATAGGCAACCCATTTTACTTCCTTGCTTTCAATACATTATGCAAACACGAAGTAATTTCTGATTTGAATGATGGGTTGCCTATTGTAAGGACTTTAGGAGTTACACCTTGTACAGGATTTCGATTTGCTTTCTTTTGATTCTTAACTCACTCTTCTTCTCATGTCGTGTCACTTTTGAGATTTGACAGTAATTTGGAATTGGGAGAGCGCTTCTTTTGCCATCATTTATTCATACTTCGAGACGTCCCTCAGTTCCCTTGCTCATGGTAATTTGAATAATTCCGACAGTATTATCAAACGTTTCTTTTATCGTCGTGGATTTACGCCCACGATCAAGGAATTAAGCGGGCTTTAGTTTTTCATTAAAGATCCAATAGGCTGTGTGCAGGGAAACTCGCGACCTCTTAAACTCGAGACGGGATCGCTTTGTGTAGGTGTGTGCTTTTTTTACTCGAAAGCTCGTTCGTCTCGTCTCGTCTTCGCGAGACGAGAGTAGTCAACAGCAGCATCAGCAACAACAGCCAGCTCCAGAGAGTCCTCCGCGGCTCGAACGATGGGAAAAAAAAACGGACCGAGCATAAAGCTCCGCGTTAGAAATAAATGTTTAATAAAAGTGGAATAAGAAGGGTGAGCGAAACATGTAAACAACGGCGAAAAAAGGATGGGGGCGAAAATCGATGTCCTGGCGAACAAGTTTCGACGTATCGGAGGTCAGGAACGAACCTAGACGGAGAGGGATGATACGAAAATCAATATTGTTAGACAGAGAGGGGTGGAGGGAGGGAGGCTGGTTTCTTAACACGCTTGCGCCGCCGGTTTTTTATGCGGCGCAAAAAAAGTCGCGATTTTTTGCACGTTTTTTCTGGGCGTTTTTTCAACCTGCAGTCTCCCGATATTTCAGATGTTTTTTTTTGCCGTTGGTCTGGGCGAAAAAAATTATGATGGCCTGCACCGCTTTATGTCTGCGATATTCAAGTATTTTTTTAATTGCGTTCGGCTCTCTCTCTCTCTCTTTCTTAATAAGAAATTCTTATGTTTGTTAGAACGCCAATCAAGTTTTTGGCATTAAGCTTCTGCTTAATTAGAAGGAGCGTTTATGGCAGGAGAGAGTTTCGCTGGGAGAAACGACTGTTTTCTCGTTACACAGATCCGTTGCAGTTTCATTAATTTTTTAATTAAAGTAAACTCGTAAACTCAAACTAATATTCTCTTTCGTCTTTCACACTCGGATCGAGTTTGTTTCGTGCTGATGTCCTTAGAAGTTTCAATCCTGAGTGTATAAATCGCTTTCTGACAGGCGATAAGTACTTCAAATTTTTTTTTAAATTTTGAACTTCTTTTGGTTGGTATTTCGATCGTTCTTCTTTTGATTTGTATTTGGATCATTCTCGTTTATGAATCGAAAGCTATTGAGTTTTCGTTTAACAGCAAATTTAAAGTTCCTTCCTATGACTTTTTTGGTTTTCAGCAAATTTCGATCAAACGCTGAGACATTTTCAAATCGTCTTCGTATTCATTTTCGTGTTTTCTGAGAAGACCATGAAGTCTTCTTAGAAAACATTTTCTAAAGGTTAAAGCTCCTCTGAATTTTCTTTTACTTTTTATTTGGTTTTACTGAGTACAAGTGGTAAAGAGCCTGTTCGAAGAGTTCTATTACCTCTTCATTTTGGGGCAAAATGTGATTGTTCCCGTGGCAAAGTTTCGTAATTCACAAAGATTGATTTTTCTCAGTGCTTTTTCTGGGTTAACGACGAGAGTGTACGAGCCCTAATTGTTTTAAGTACTATACATCAATATGCCAATAAATATACGAACGAAATAATGTAATTCGTTTAATTTATTCTGGTCTGTACAGACGCATATAAAATCGTCGTTTAAATATACAAGATCATTCTGATATACTTGTACAAACTTAGGGGATGAGTTTCTTCACAACTGCACAAGAAAAAATATCGTATATGCATATTATGTGTTTCACTTTTAGTTGAAAACATTTCTCGCCAGCATTTTCATAGATACATTAATTGCATGCGTAGAAAGTATAGCACAAGTCAACGAACGCTTACTTTTCTTTCATTTCATGGTGCAGCTATTTCTGTGCCGCCTCCGGTTTTTTCAAGTTTCAATGAAACAATCCGTATGTCCTGAAACGTCTGCTTTGAGAATTGTAATGGAAGACGTAGACTGTTCAAAGTGTAACTACTCATTGATAACTAGTATTTTTAAAGATACATTTCTGATGGCTCTAGATGCAGATAGATACTTTCCCAAGTGTACATCTAGATGCAGATATAGATATATATATCTAGATACATATACAAATATAAAAAATTAAATGCAGTTTACCAAAATATAAGTATGTATTGCGAAGATACTTATTTTTGAACGCAGGTTATCTACATATCTATACGCAGATATGGATACTATTTTTCAGTAATAACAAATACGTATATAAATACTCAAATTTATCTAGATAGTTAACAACACTGTCGGTAACTATCATAACAAATGCAGGAGACCTAGGGTTGCACATTGGTTTCATCTAATTGTAAATATATGTGTTACTATATTTCACAGTTGGCAACTTTTTCAAAATTAAAAAAATATTTAAAATTCATTTTAATTTAACATTTTATCATTATTATCTTTTTAATATTCGAAAAGCTGTCCACTAGTACAGTAAAATCTCAACAAACATGATAATCATTTTAAATGTGTCCGGGGAAGTAATTTAATTTTTTTTCCCAAGTTAATCTTTTAATATGGTAAAGCACATTTAACTCAATAATTAAATTGTGTCCCTTAAATATCGCATTAAATCAAACGTCGATCTTTAAGCTAAGGGGGACGACCGACCAAGTTCTTCGACTTGTATCAAACCAGACGCGAGAGGACGGGGCGGAAAGACTTTTGGTCCCTCGTCAGATGCCGGTGATTTATTACGTAACGCACAAATTAATTTGTGTCAAAGTATTTTGTCGCCGGCATTTGTTCGGCATAAAGGGGCGGAGGTACGCGATGATTTTCGAATTTTATTTTCGGATGTACCCTCGGATTTCCTTTGGTTTTGTTCTCGATTGAAAGCGCGCGTAAGAGTTACATTATTATTAACAACGGAATACTGACGAAGTGAAAAGGTCTTTATAAAGAAGAACCTGAAAGAAATGTGCACAAACACTGACTCATACATGTACATATAACACAGCTTCGATATTTTTCGAGCATGCCACGTATATTATCACAATTTTCGATTTTTTGAGTCAAGTATGATAATGTGGTTCTTCTTTATCATCAATTTGATATTGATTATTGAAAACTGTAGCGTCTTTCATGCACGCCACTGCACATCTATAATAGTTTCCGAATTATTCGAACGTACCATGTACATTTTCATAATTTATAATTATTTTGAGTCAAATGTGTTAATGGGTTTGATGGTGTACTAATTGTTTCAACTTGAAATTGTAAACAAAATCAACCAGATTGTTTTCAGTGTAAGAAATTGTTGACGTTTAAGAACCAAACTACGCATCAGTCAGAAAGTCGTTATTTTTTATTATCGACTGAAATACATAGAGCTTTGTGATGAAAGTTCCGTACTTTCCTAAATTGCCACGTATATCAGAGTTACCAAAAGCTACTTCTTTTATTGTAAGTCATTTATTGAAGAATAATAAACGACCAATGGCCTTCAAACTGTATTATAAAGAAAAAAGTTTAAAGTCTCTGGACAGTGAGAGAGTCGTTTTATGATTGTACTGAAAACTGAATGCACGTGCACTATGTGAAAGATCTCGAACTTTTGGGACACCACGTATATTACGGCGAACTAATTTTGGAAGGAAGTTGAGTTGATTTGTTTCTATAATTAAGTGATATGTATAGATTAAATCTTTTTACCTTAGCTTAAGAAAGGGTTATTTAAAATTAATCGACACTTGTCTTACCTGACAAGAGTTTGGAAACAGCTGTTAAATTCTCTGCCTTTTCAACAATGTAGTTGCTCCATTTTATTGTTTCTAATTTAATAACTTCATCAAAAAGTCAGTTTGTATAAATTAAAAATCACTTATTAAAACGATTCTAAACCCCACGAAATAAGTTAAATATCAAACAATTCTGAGCACCCTAATTTAAAGCCCCAAAGACATAAAAATTGCGAGTTCTTGTTCCAATGACCCTCAAACAAAGAACAAGTTGAAATTTGACTTAGATTTCGAGTATGTTGGAAATCATTAAAGTTTACTGTCCGCAAAATAGACAACGAACGAAAAGTTACGCACAGCTTATCACCTATCAACAAACTCTTGGGATATCTAATGACTTCCCCAGATTTTCCTGTATTGATGTAAATATCGACATCAAGCTTGTGGAAAGCAATATATGATCAGGACAATCAATTCTTGTGCTTATATAAGAAGAACTATATACAATCATACTAAAACACAAAGAAAAGAGTAAATATCTAGTCAAAAACAGATATTTAAGATATTTAGTTGGGTTATAGTTTCTGTAATCTATGTAGTTGAATGAATATATAGGGTGCCCATTTTAAATCGCGACGCCTTAGAAACTGAAAATGGGCAATCCATTTTACTTCATTGCTTTCAATACATCAAGCAAACACGAAGTAATATCTGACTTGAATGATGGGTTGCCTATTCTCAAGACATTAGGAGTTACGATTCAACATGGGCACCTTGTACAGGATTTGGATTTGCTTTCTTTTGATTCTTAACTCACTCTTCTTCTGATGTATGTGTCATTTTTGAAGTTTGACAGTAATTTGGAATTGGAGGAGCGCTTCTTTTGCCATTGTTTATTCATACTTTGAGATTTCCATTAGTTCCCTTGCTCATGGTAATCCGACAGTTTTTCTTTTATCGTCGTGGATTTACGCCCACGATCAAGGAATTAAGCGGGTTTTAGTTTTTCATTAAAGATCCAATGCACTGTGTGCAGTGACCTCTTAAACTCGATTCTAAACGATTCTAAACCTGACGAAACAAGTTAAATGACAAACAATTCTGAGCACCCTAATTTAAAACCCCAAAGACATAAAAAATTGCAAGTTCTTGTTCCAGTGACTTTGATGAAATTTGACTTAGATTTCAAGTCTGTTAGAAATCACTAAAGCTTACTGTCCACTAAGATATATGTAGCATAATAATAGTGAGATATAACAAAGAATCTAACCGCAAAAGAGACAACAAACTTGAAATAAAAGCTTCAGTTACAGCATTAGAAGGGGTTCAGTTTGTGCTTTTATAATTTTTAGACCTCACAATTATAAAAGTGAACTTTTCAATTTGATAACATAGAATAATTGAAGACTGTAGGATTTCCAGCAATTCTTGAAGTGCAAATATGCGAAGTAAGTGTCACTGAGATTTAAATTTCAAGCCTTCTCGCAGATTATTATTTTTAATATCAATTAGAAGGTTCATCACGAAATTATAATAATTCCATAACTTTTTGGACGCACCACGTAAATCATGCGATTTAGAAAGCGAACTCACTTCAGGTTAGCACTATTAGAAGCTACAGAAAAAAAAGCGACACTCATTTGACTTATGTCAGCGATCCTGAAATCGTGAAAATGCTACTCACGTTTGAGCACCTCAAGTTTTAAATCTGCTACGTTTACTGTCCATTAAACTGTGTACAAGATGAAATTCCAATTACTTTTCGGATCTACCACGTATATGACACAACTCGAAGAAAATAAAATGATTGCCTTTCAATTAAGTAAAACAAATGGCTCCACAATTACAGAAAGAGAAAGAAGTCCTTAAGGATTGTAATATCTAAATTGTTCTCTAATTGTTATTAAGACGATTTCATACATTTGAGAACCGTTATTTCAAGTTTATCGTCCAATGTACAGAGCTGTAGAATGAAAATAAAAATAAGTGGCCTGAGGATTACAAGAGTTGGTAGATTTAATTTACCTCGGCGACCTCGAAGTTGTGAATAAAACTATTTGTATCAAAGAATCGTATGTTTCAACTTGTAAGGACTTCCACTAAAATGTATAAAATTGGTTCGCCATATAGAGTTGTAATAAAGAGTGTTGGACTTAATGCATTCCAGTGACCCTAAAAATTTGAACGGGACGAATTTAGCCAAGACCGCCGGCTATAATTTTTGGGGGCTGCTGCGTTCTTCACTTTATTTACGACCGACAGTGTTCAGTGATGACTACAGCGTCTTATTTACACAAAAAGTTTACTCATGGTGCACTCGAACCACTTGAAAGTTTGCGCTGGCGTATTTGGTTTTAATTGAACGCGTTTTTCTTATCGGCCAGGCAGGCGGCAACTTGCACGCACAGAACCGATTGAATTATTATTATTGTTGAAATTTCGTACGCCTAGAACGCATTCCAATCTGACCGATAAGAACGATTTCAAGTAGAAGAAATAAAGGCAGCAGCTCGACCTAAAACTGTCACTCGGCGAAGCGGTTGAAAAAGACGGCAAATTAAATTTCTTAATTTTACAATACGTTCGGTTTCTTTCTTTTTTTGTTGTTGGTTGTTGGAGCCCGGTGGGAAGTAGAAATTGAGTTTTTGATTTTGATTCTCCGGGCTTTCGCGCGAATCGATTCTTCGTGGGGAATTCAGCTGGGTTCTGCCCGAGAGTAATATTCATATGGGCCACTTCGAGACCACATGTGTTTTTTCTAGGAATTAAGTGGTGCGGTGTTAACAGACGCGCGCACAACCGTCAGATTACATATTTCAACGCCGGCTATACGGGAGATTTAAGGAGGAGAACACGGCCGTCGAGTTCTGAATACGCAGGAGGCAAATGAAAAAAAAATTAGCCTCATATCCACAGATCGAAAATGAAAGAGATTTGAGAAATCTGAAAAGCTTGACGACGATAACAAAAAAAAATAGAGAATACTTTTAGAAACCTTCCTCTCAAGGGTTTCTCAAAGTTCATAAGAAATAAATTTAGAATTGTAAGCAAATGTAGGTATTAAGAAGAAATGAAAAAGTATTCGGATGAATTTTGAGGTATTTTCACTTCGGTAGTAACGTGCAATGCGGATATTAAGTTTCTATTGCACGCAGAGGTCCTACCCCAATAAAATAAAGACAAAAACTCACACTTGACTGCGCCCGAATGGCACGACAAAGGATGTAAGTACATTGTAAAAACCAAAACACGTTTTCCGTATGATAATGGGGCGATTATGGAAATGCAACCCTTTCAGCGCGCCCCTGCTGCGTCCAGGGTGCAGCTTAAGACAACGTCGGAAGGGGTTAAATACCTACTACCACTTCAGCTAATCTGTTCCGGCTCCTCTTTTGCATAAGACGCCTGTTTCGGCCGCAATTTGAATTCGATGAGATTCTTTTTTTGCGACGACCATTTTTTCCCACCTCCCTACTACTCGCCGTACCTACGAACGGAAATTTTTTTCTTCAATGAGCAACTTTTCTTCTTATTCCTTCCTAATCACCCCGTTCCAAAGGGGCGAAGAAAAAAAGCGTGAATAATTTATCGGCGGGGGGAAAACACTCTCGGTTTGGTCTCTCGGAGTCGGTCACAAACTTCCAGTATTATGTTACACCCTCGACATCATTAAGTGTAACCGAAATAACTCAGCTTTTTTAATGCCTTTTTACGTCCTATCGTCGTCATTAACATGTGAGCACATATGGCTTTTATAAGTGTCAGTGCCGAGACGCCCAGAGGAGTTCTCGATCGCTTTAGGGGACCTGCCAGCAGCGACGTCATCCTTCCAAAACACTCGCCGCGTGTTGAAATGTGTGTTTGTGTGCATTAAGAGAATTCGAATTAATGCCGAAACACTACCAAGTCGGCTCGAAACTTTTATAAACAAATATATATTCATTTACTTTTTTTTTCGATGCTATTCAAAATACAAAATTCAGTTTTATGAATGAATGAAGAATAAAGAACTGTTTTTGGAAGTTAATGAATGGCCAGAAAAATAAAAGAAAAAAGAATAAAAAGTAACGAAAGAGAAAAACAATAACAGCATGAATTCGAAAATGGCTGTCAATGATTTGTGTAAGATATAAGTTTAACAATTAAGAAGAGGTTACTTGTAACAAAAAATATGTCATAGTATTTATATAAGAACAGGAAAAAAATAATTTTCAAATAAGTAAACTAAAAATCAATCAAAAACCTTTAAAGAACTAAATGAGTACAAAAAATAAATAAAATTAAAAGCACACTTAGGTAAAATCACCGTAAATTGTGAGTGCAAATTAAAGATAAAAACAGAAAAATGTACTCATTTACAAATTGAGTAAATAAAACGCAGTTATTGTTCATGACACTGTAAAATCGAAAAGGAAAACAAATTTAGATCGAGCAAAAGTTTATTAAATTATTTAGTTGACGTTTGAGAGTTCGACAGTTCGCGAAGCGTCAAGTAACTAATTTAATATATACTTTTGCTCGATATAAATTTGTTTTCCTTTACCACCTAAAATAAATAATTGAAGCAATTTCCCTATAAAATAAAGAATTGAAGCATTTTCTTTGTCTGTTCATTCCTGCCGAAGCTGTCAAACGACAGCGAAACTTTGACTTTTGATTTGGTTTAATAACCTGGCAGATCAATTGTAAGTACATATTTTGTCGTAAAATTAATATAATGAACCTGAAAATAAGCTTCGGCTTAGAAGGATGAACTGTTGAGAAGTGCAAGGCACATGAAGATTGTCAAAAAGAAGTCGTGACTTCCATGTGGAATTCATGTCATAACATTTTTGGTTTCTCTGTTTTGCAGTAAGAATCCATCCTGGCCTTTACTTGTCTTCTTTTCTCTACGTGCATCATGATTGGTTCAGTGGCTTTCGTTTATTTTTTGATCTCAAATGGTGCGTGCACCAAATTGAACCAATTATTTTAAACTTGTTTTATTTCCTTTATTTGATTAATTGGTCGATTCTTTATAATTCTTTTATTACTATCGTTCATATTTTTGAGTACCAAAGGCAATTGTGCCAAAGTAATATAGTTACCAGCTATAATCAAAGTAGATTGGGTATCCATATAGTAAATATTTCTTTTCCACTATTTTAGAGTTTTTCTTTTCCTCATGACCAGAACCTGTCTGCAAAGGATGCACCGGAGGCACCGCAGCCATTTAGGCTTATTGTGCTCGCTCTGGTTCTCTTACCGCAACCATTCAGTGATGCATGTCCCCTGCACCAGCTGGTACAGGTTTTTCACTGATTGCGTGTTGAAGTTCTCGGGAACTATCCTGAGATGTCTGAATATACGCTGTCTGCGATTTGCCAGCGCATCATATCTACACAGAATGTGCATTGCTGTCTCTGGTTCTCCATTGCAGAGTCTGCAATTTAGATCCCCATTGAATTTGCTCCTTAACAGTCAGGTGTCCTGTTAGCAACCCCGTGGTGATCTTGAGTTGCGCCCTGCTTAAAAGCAAATGTTCTGCAGCTCTCTTTTGCAAGGACCTTAAGGAAGTTCTTGCTGTGGCGATGTCCTGGTCTGCTTAGCCAGTATCTGTTATGTTCCTCGCTTATCCAGTCACTAAAAAAGCCCCTAATAACGTTCTTGGTTATACCTAGAACAGGTTCAGGGCCAAGGTATGCCATACCCGCACTCTGCCTGGCTAGTTCATCGGCCCGTCTTTGCCGGTAATACCCCGATGACCTGGCACCTACACCAGCGTGACGCAGTTGTATTCCGCCAGCTCATTGGGCTCACTTAAACATTCCCACACCAGTTTGGAAGAGATCTTTGGGCTTACCAAAGCCTTCAAAGCCGCCTGGCTATCGGTTAGGATAAAGATCCGCTTATTTGTGTAAGCCCTCCTTTTGTTTTCCCGCGCACATTGTAATATGGCGTATGTTTCTGTTTGGAATACGGAGGCAAATTGGTCCAACGGGAAGCATCACTTCTCCTTTGGTGTATGCCCGTATATTGCAGACACGGCACCAGTCTCAGTTCTGGAGCCCTCGTATATCAGATCAGACTTCCAGGAGGAAAGTTCTGTTCAGGTTCCTGATGCTCAGCAGATTCATTAATTTCTATCTTAATGAGCAGGTTTATGTTGCCTTTGGGAGTCATATAGTCCGTTCTCATATCGAGTAATGGACCCCTTATGCTACCAACGATACTTGTATGACCCGTACTTGTATTAAGTAGATGATGACATGAATGCTGCAATCTGTGGAGTCCTCGTCTTGCCTCTCCCAAGTGTAGGGGAGGGAGGTTTAGAAGGGTTTCCATTGCAGCGGTGGGCGTTGCGCTCATCGCCCCCGTTATGCCTAGACAAACAAGTCTTTGGACACTGCTCAGTCTAATTTTGGTGGTTTCCTGCTTGACCTTGGGCCACCACACCGAAGCCGCATAGGTTATTGTGGATCTGACTATTCTGGTGAACAACCAATGCACCATATTTGGTTTTAAGCCCCACGTAGTATCATAGGCTCGTCTGGCCACTGCGAGAGTGGTCATCGACTGCCTGACTATCTTGTCTAAAGTGTTGGTTCCAGGTAAGTTAGGAATCAAAAATCACTCCAAGGTACTTTACCTCCCCCGACAAGATAGTCTCATTTGCATGAAGACGCAGAGGACCTAAACCCTCTAGGTTTCACCTTCGAGTGAATGGCACAATGGTGGTTTTTTGAGGACTGATCCTCGGACCTTCCTCCTCGGCCCACCTTGTTACTACATTCAGGGCAACCTGCATTCGGTCCCTGACAATGTTATTGAATTTCAATATTTCAGAGTTACTTATAAACGAATTTTGAAAAAAAAACACATTAGAAGAGTGAATGACAATTTTTTAAACTATTAAATAAAGCAAGAAAACTAAAAACATATAAATATCTGTGCCTTATAAAAGAAACTCTAAAATTATTCAAATGTATTAAAACTGAGAAATTTTTTCATTTTTTTATTTAAGTTTACTTTTGTACATTCTATATTTATTTTTAATACTTTTTTTTTATTGAACTAGTTTATTTCCATGCCTATTTTCCTACCTACAGACGTGTACATATGCTCCAAACATTCATTTCATTTGTAGAAAAATTGTCAGCTGCTTCGTGCTCTGTTCTTTTTCTTCTCCGCGGTTGATTCTCGTTTTCTTGTTTCATTTATATTTATCTGCTTTCTCATTTCTTTGATTACTTCTCCCCAAATGCCAATTTGACTTGGGTTGTTTTCCTTTTACATTCTTCCACTATTATGATACCGTCACGTTATACCCTGCACTTTTCTTTTGCTGATTGGAAAATTCTCTTATAGAAATCTTTCTAAGTATTCAATTCTTGATTGTCTTTTCGCTGCCTATCATTATTTTTTTAATTTTAATCCAGGAATTCATTCCAAATCTCTCCACAACTCCAAAATTTCGATTTCTTTTTCATTTTTTTTTTATCGTTCCCAAAGCTTCTGATTTTATTTGGCCTTTTAAAAGAGTTACACCTTGTTTTAATCAATTTTATCGGAGTATTTCTTTTGCCATTCATTTTTTACTAACTCTTTCACAAGTTTGTTTCAGATTCTAAATTTTTTGTTTGTTACTGTTCACTTCTATTCACAAATTCTTTTAAATCGGTTTGCTTGCGAGTATTCTTTCTCTAGTTTATTTAGTTCCCTCTGGATCTCATTCCGACATTTTGCTTTTAACTTAAGTATCTGTTTAAAGCAGCTTACGAAAGTAAAAAAGTTATCCATGTTACTTAAATCTACAGTTACTCCAGCCAAGTTGTGTGCAAAGTAAAGCTGGCTGATCCGGAAAAGATAGGTGGATGAATTGAAGCAGGTACTTAAGAAGAACAGTAAGAAAGACTAGCTTAAATAGATTCAAAAAAAGCACATAGAAGTGTTAACAGAAAATTACTAAAAAGAACTATTGGAGATGCAACAATTATAAAAATGATGGAGGGAGTAAGAAGCAGGGAAAAGAGAAACAAAAACTGGAAGAAGGGAAAACATATGAGGACGACGAAGAGATCGAGACAAAACATCGGAAAAAGTGAAAACAGAAGTCCCAAAAGGAGCATAATAAGTTAAGAAGAACGTCCTTTATTTAAATCTTCTTCTGTTAATAATGAACATTCATAGTATAAGTAAATTCAAATTACGTCTCCACTCGTTTAGTGACATTTCGATAGAGATTGAAGCTGTTAATCGATACAGCGAAATGTTAACGAATACAGGATGGACATGACAACACCTGGTTGTGAATGTTCTACTGCAATTTGCTATTTATAAGTTATATTTTTTTAAATTCCTTTTTGTGAAAGCCCCATATTTTTCAATTGGCCTTAATTCTGAGCAGCTATGTAGATTAGCTTTTTTTGGCACTATAATGTACCTCTCTATTGCTGTCAAACTATAGTAGTATGTGGCCAGATCAAGCCAAAAACGTATAAATCTGTAATGTTGTCGGATTAATGGCATCAGCGGCTTTCTTTCCTGTAAATCTCCTTACTTATTATTTCTGTGAGGAATAAAAATTTTGCTACTCAAGTCGTAACACAGAATGGACTTACCAAAAAGGGAGCCAACTGGCCATATTTTTTTATGTCAATGATTTAATCAATTATAAAGGTTTCCGGAGAAGTAATTCAAAATGAAAAAAATGGATTTTAATTATTACATTTTGCCTCTTTCTCTTGCTCTGTAGGTAATATTAGGCTGTTTAAAATTTTTAAAGATGTAGTATTTGCTTCAGACTTCTCACCACTTTGATACAATTTCTTATTTATTTAGGTTTCATTTCATGTTTTTAATTCAAAAAAAAAGATTCATGATTGCAAATGCGATTCACTAAACCTTCTCCTTACCACTTTTAATTTCAATTTATATATGCAATTTTAGTTCATGTTTTTTCATTTAGAAATTTGAATTTCTGCATTGATGTTTTGATTGTTACCGTCGCTGCACAAAATTCATCACTGATGCGTGCAGAACGCATTCGACCGCTGGTGCTACTTATGAGAGGCCGTAATATGCAGGTTTATTTAATCCTTAATTATACAATTAACGTAATAAACAGGAAACGACCATTATGATAATCGCAGCCTTAGCGGCGCTGCCTTCTCTTTTTTCCTCCTGCGGGACGACCGTTTCGCAGGTGCCCTCAAGACGAGCTCATGCAAATGCAAACACGCGTAATTAACTCATTACCGTCAATATCAATTAACGAAACGCTCGCATTAACAAAGTGACGTACTCTAACACCGACCGGACCGGGTATAATTACCTCCGCCCATCCTCGACCGCAAACGCATCAAGCAAGAACTAGCTGGTAGCGAACGGACTTCCTCATTTTTTGCCCGACCAGCAAGAAAAAAAAAGAATCTCCGAAGGGGTTAAGAACCGCACCTAGGCTAACGTACACGGAGCGTTCTTTTTTTTGCGTCGATCTGAGAATGTTTTCACACACTTTGCATACGATGCTCATCCCCGTATTTAAAGGCTCTAATGAATATACCCTTAATCCGTCTTTTATTTCTGGTTGCGCTCAAAGGGTAGGGTACAATGTGCCGGTAATTACGTATGCGTTTTTTAAGCCCCCGGGCGCTGCATTAGACGTTACTCTGCCTATAAGAAACGCACACACTCAGTGCCTTTGATTTTATTTCGTTGTATTATTTGAGGGATGGGCCATTAATTAAGTACCTGAAAGGATGTGAAAAAAATTACGGAAATAATTTTTTTTTGGGTGCTTCAACGGAACCCCAACCGCATTTATTTATATCGTAATTAAATATAAATTCAGTTTGTTAACTGTTTTAATGTGTAAAGAGAAATTGAATTCTTTTAGAATTTTGAAAAGAGCTGAATAATTTTTATTCTCGAATTTGATTGTTTTGTTTCTAGAAATTGAATCAAAAAATTGTATGAAATATTCTCCTCAATAATAAATAATTTAGTTTTGCAGTTCCAATATCTTAAGTACTTTTATTATGACATTTTAAGAATTTAATTAATTTCTATATTGTCGTAAGAGTGATATGAAATAATTTTAGAACGGAGGACAAAATATTTTGAAATTGATTTTCACAAAATATTAAAACATTTTTTTATTGATTAATCTTTTATTAAAATGATTTTGAAAATTAAATTTAAATAAGAAAAGGAAAAGGATAAAAAGAAATTTTCTAATAAAAGTACACGTACGAGGTCTAAATAAAAAGTTCTAGGATTCGTTTTCGTTTTATCTCATCGACGGTATCAAATCTTTGCCCTTAGAGGGGGGTCCTTAAGCCTGGTGAATTGAAAAAAGTCAGCTGGGCCCAAAATCAGGCGAGTACCAGAATCCTAATTTTTGTGCAAAACTCTCGAATAAGAAGAGCCTGAGTGAGAAGGAGCATTGCTGTGATGAGACATCCATTCACCAATGCGCCAAAGCTCAGGTCTTTTCCTTCACTTCTTTCAAACACTTTCACATAATCGTCTCGAAACTTTGAGGTAATAATAACAATAGATTGTCTGACATCAGTTCATGCTGACGGTCGTCCAGAACGAAGGTCATCTTGGCTTTCTTTGAACTTTATAAACTATTGTATGGCATTTTGAATAGCAGTTCGTTACATTTGAGAAGTTTCTGTAAATTATTTCCCTAACTTTACATAAAACTTAATGAAAACTTTATATCGCGACATCCTGCGATCGCTTTCTGACCTAATATTGCATTAGGATTGACAAATTGCAGCCAGTTTGCTACTTAATAAGTCATCCCATGCAAGACGGTCACGTGTGCAGTCAAAGTATAATGCAAGTTTTTAAATTTTGTTGCAAATCGATTTCGTTTCCAATTGATCCCTCATGCATCCTCTATACAGCTGTTTCGGCCTTATTTGGGGCCTCCTCGGCAGAAGCGTAGCTCGAGAATTCAACTGCAAACCAAACTGACCTATCCTTTATTCTGCTGTCGAGGCCCCAAATGGGGCCAAAACAGCTGTACAGATGATGCTTGAGGAATCCACTGCAATCAAAACCGACTTGCAACAAAATTATAAAACTTAATATTCTTCGATCACAGAATCGCGATAACCAGATATGTATCCACATTTTGCAAAATAAAGATTACTTGTGTGGTTGTTTGCTGAACATTGTCTCCAATCGCACGATGCTACACCAACTGGCTGGCGCGTAATTCTAATAGTCTTGGAACTTTTTTATCAAACCTCGTATGTAATAAAAATATATTAAAAAATTTTTTTGGTTGTAAGACAAATGAATTCTGAATTTTCCTATAATACTTTTAATTATATTTAATCAAGTAATAATTTCTTAACATTAAAATAATAAAATATTTTTCGAATTTTTTTTGATCAAAACCATTTTATGAATTTTTTTTTTTAATAAAAATGTACAAATGTTTTTCACCTTTTTGTATTTAATATACGTGCAGGTATATTCTATGGTTTTCTATGGTTTTCAGTAAACAGGACAATTTTTTTTTGTCTTCTTAATTTTAATTTTCTGGAAGCAAAAGTGAATTCAAAATCTCTCTGTGTTTTGTAACGTTACCCAAAAACCAAATGCCTCCCTAGTAACCCTTATGCTATTTTCTACGTCGCATCGCATGAAAAAAAGCAAAACAATGAGGCGTATGGGTCACTAGTGAAAAAGAAACTGTTAGAATAAAAGTTAATACTCACTTGATTTTAGATTCAGATAAGTTCTAATAGGATTGATTACACCATGCGACCGAAAATAAATTGATTCAGAGTAGGACGTGAATATTATGGGGTGAACATTGTCTAACAAATTTCGTAGCTGTATTTAATAGTGACATTTCAATTGTTTCATTGTTGAAAGTTATTTAAGAAACGGTGGAAAACTACATCACGGCCTCCTCTGAATCATTTTATTTTCGATCGCATGGTATTATTAATGCGGTAATGATCGTCATTAAAAATGTAAAAAAAATATATAAATTAATAATAATTTAATGTTAGCAATTATTATTAAATAAATACATATTTTCAACTGCAATGTCATAATTATCAGCGCTAAAGCACCAGCAGTAATTATCAATTATAAATTTAAATGATTTTAAACTTTTTCATTCAAAATAGAGCTTTTCTCATAATTTTCAGCACTCAAATTCGGTGTCGCCAACGTAGAAACGCAGAAATTCCGTAAAATCCATTTTTAATATAGAAAATCCCTCAATTTGTTACTAGATTAAAGAATAAATAACAAAAAAAAACGTAGAAAGTTATTAAAAAATACATAAAGTTGAAGAAAACAAACAAACAACCGTCAATTCAGTTGATTATTACATGTAAATTAAAACATATTTTAATAGTAATTTTAAAAAATGAAAAGAATAAAGAGAGGGTAAAAGGACGAATTAATAGGATTTTTTAAAAACATCAAATAATAAAATTTTAAAAATAATAAAGACAAAAGGCAATTGATTTTTCAGCTTAGTTCAGCGGATTAACAAATAAAAAAAACTGCTTGTGAGGAAAGATGACAAAGCAAATGAAAAAGAAAACAAATTAAAAAAATATGAATCAATAATATTAAAAAATATATAAATAGAAGACAATCAATTTTAGAGCACAATTTAATGGAAAAGTAATTAAAAAAAAGATGAAAATAACGATGTGAGGACAAAGGAAACGAATTAATTAACAGAATGTTCTAAAAACACGAAATAATAAAATTAAAATAATAATAAAAATAAAAAGCAATCGATTTTTCAGCATAGTTCAGCGTATTAAGAAATACACAAAAAATTGCTTGGGAGGGATGAAAAGTGACAAAACAAATGAACAAGTTTAAAAGAATAGATAGGATAATATTAAAAAATATTAAAACAAAAGGCAATTGATTTTAGAACATAATTCAGTAGGTTCATAAATAAGAAAAAAAAAACTAAACAGTTACAAGACAAATAATTATTTGCGTTTCATATGGTCAACAGATTATTAAAAAAACATGCCAAGATAATTCATTTGTTCGATTACTGGCGCATCGTGGGGAATAGCTAGTGAACCACCCCCGTAAAATCAAACAAGAAAAACTCTCGGGCATGTATTAGTAGATGGTGTCGGTGATTGTCAAGTCGTTTTTGTCCACAAATAACTGTCAGTTGAAACTTTACTTAATGGATGGTGATTTTTCAATATAACTCGGCATTAATTACTGAATCACCCTCGTAGAAACAAATGCTTACATTAAATCGTGGCCCAGAAATTACATTGTGTTTTCATAATGTACTAAAAAGACGGAATGGGTTGCCTATTTTCAATTTTTAAGGCGTCACTATTTATAATGGACACCGTGTATAATTATTTTGCGTACATTGCGTAATTAAGGAGCTTTGTTCGCACAAAACGTCATTTTTTTACTCTACAACATATGCAGATTTTTATGTAAGTGGGTTTAGTTATACATAAAAGAGTAACTTCCGGGGGCTTTCAGGTTCCAGTTCCTTTTCACGCAGTAAAACTTGAAAATCCTGTTTTTAGAAAAGGATCCCTTAATCCCTAATGATTTGAAAAACAAAGAACCTTAAAAAAGGATTTATCTGCTGTTAGAACCTTGTTAAGTTGTAAACGCCATTGCGAAAATATTGAAATTTTGGCAAACCTGAAAGAACTGATAAATTTCGGTTAAATCAAATTATTCCCGGTTTAAAATGAATACCTTAGAAATTAGATTGCACAATTTTTCAAAACTCTCGCGTCAAAGACAACGAATATATTTAGTTCCAAAACTTCGCCCCATTAGCATACTTATCGTCCAATAATTACAACTAATTTAGTTCAGCTCTAATCACGAATTTCAATATTTAGGATGAAACGAGCAAACACCCGGGGAGAGCCATCATACAAAAACAAGAATCAACAGATGGCAATTAAAAAAAAAGACGGCGATAAAAAGTACGTTAGCCCCTTTCTTAACCCTATCTCTGGAGAGGAAAAAAACAGGAGAAAAACTCGGATTTTTTTTCCCCGACTCGACCAGATGATCGAGGTGCAGAGAGCGGGCAAAAAAAGCGAGATGCACGCACTCGAACGTGCATACATGAATAAAATTAAAACGGCCCCGATAAAGGAATCCGGGAGAGATAAAGGCAAAGACTATGGGACTCATCTGCATAAGGCTGGGGTGCAAACGTATGCAAATAATGACGCGACAGAAATGCCTATTAAGAAATAGACAAATGGAAGATAGATTATGGTCGGTATCATTCGAATCGTGAGAAACGCAAACGGGTTAAGAGGGCCGGAGATAAATAAAAAAAATTCGGGGTTCGTGTTTTTTGTTTACTGTTTTACGAGTGTGCGTAAGTATGCAAATCGTTTTCGGGACGGGCCTAATTTTTTTTTCTTGAATCGTTGGAGTTTTTTGCATGATTTTCGGTTAAACGTTTACGGAAAACGGAAAGGGGGGACATGTGTTTAGTAAATGCGAAATTTAATTTAAATTAATTCATATGCACGCGCTCTTTAAATCATTACAGTAAGAATTAATTGTATAAATTAAAAAATGTAAGTAAACTGTAGAATATTAAAGCGTGGTAATAAATACAGTATGATTCAAAAGGGTCGCACCACCGCTTAGCTGATTGATAGAGAACATTAATAGGAGCAAAAATATACTTTTAGAATATTTTTACGTAGCGTGGGTTTCCAGATATTAATGTTTAAAATTATCATAAATATTTATAAATATAAGATGCACTTACTAATTTGAAACCATAGATCATAGGTAGCCTCATTTTTGTTGACAATTGAATATGCATTGAATTGTCTGGAAATCAAATTTGATACAATAATGATTGCCACTTCTTAATACCTTATTTTATTCAGCGATGCATAAATTTCTTAAATAAAGTTTTGATGGAGTAGGTCGAGGCATGCTTGCCAAAAAAACACGATAAACTTGTAAAGAATTTAGAAAAATCTGAAATTAACTAATCCGAAAGCAAGTGTTCATTTAAATTCACGTCAGTTTATGGTAACCAAAGTCACACCAAATTTTTGTTGCACCGTTGCCGACCTCCCACCTAAAATAATGCTAACATATTCAAAAACTTTTCCTGCACTATTACATAATATTAATTATTTTTAATAACAAGCAAAATTTTGCATTTACGTCTTTCATTAATAAAAACATAAACTTACATTATCTGATTAATACAAAATTGACATTAAATTTGTATCTTTTAAGATCTATATCTACTTAAAGAAAGCTGGTAGAAAAATCTTTTTAAGAACAAAAAAATGGTTCTAAACATCATCCAAGTGATGGTGCGGTCCTTTTGAATCATACTGTATATCGACGTTCAGAAAAATAAAATAAATTTTAAACATATTACACGCAAAAAAAAAATTCAGAAAAATATTAGGAGTAAGGAATAAAAAGATATATACAGGCTGTTTCAAAATGTTTGCAAGCATAAATGATTTGGCTAGTTGCAAGAAACGCTTAAGCTGAGTTCATCTTTAAGCGATGTTTATAATGAGATATTTGATGTGTAAGGTGTCAAATTCTAAGGCAGGGAAAAGATTTAAGTCAGGATTAAGTTTAAGCCTAAGTTAGAATGTGACACTAAGGCTGGGTTTGCATAAAAGTTTTAAGCAAAGTTAGAATGGCAGACATATGACGTACAGCATATAGTGTGTCACATTCTAACTTAGGCTTCAATCCTCGCTTAAAATTTACATGCAACCCAGCCTAAGGGCCAACTGCTCTGCTTAACTTTAAGCGTCTCTTAGGATATGACTCAGTATTGTGTAACCCCAAATGTCACATTATAAACACTGCTTAAATTTAAACTCGGTTAAAGTGATCGGTGCTGCAGGCTATAAGGCTGCGTTGTATGAAGGATTCAAGCCAGAATTAAATTTAATCCTAAGATAGTATGTGACACAAGTATGACGTACAGTGTTACATTCTAACTTAGTGTTAAATTTAATCCTGGCTTAAATCTTTTTTGCAACTCAGCCCAAATAACGCTTAAAGTTAAAAGGTTAGCTTAAGTGTTTGGTGCACTTGGTCATAAATATTTTATCTGCTAATAACATTCGATTCTGAATAATTATGAACCAAGAACGAATTGCAGTCAGTTTGATAGTTAATAAATCATTACAGACAATGCGGCCAAGCGTGCTGGCAGAGCTTCTGTTGACGAGGCACCAAATAGGGCCGAAACAGCTGTACAGAAGATGCTCGAGAAATCCAATGCAATCAAAACCGACTACCAACAAAATTTGTCAAGCACTGACAGCACGCTTGGCCGCCTTGAACGAGATGACTTAATAAGTACCAAACTGGCTGCAATTTGTCAATCTTCATGCAATGTTAGGTCAAAAAGCGATTGCAAGATGTCGCGCCTTGGACTTTTCATTACTATTACATCGCAATTGCGAATAACTAGGGCAGGTCGGTCGATTTGGTTTGCAATAGAATTCTGGAGCTACGTTTTTGCTGACGAGGCCCGAAATAGGGCCGAAATACCTATACAGAGGATGCTCGAGGAATTCACTGCAATCAAAACCGACTAGCAATAAAATTTTTAAAAGATAAGTATATAGTTTAATCCACAGACTGAATTGTAAACGAACTGTCTGTTGAGTAATTTCTAAAATAGATAATATCCACTGCTTGTTCGGCAAGAAATTGCAGCAATAGGAGAAAAAAAGGGCTCGAATATAAGGTTTTACAAATAAGAATGGTACTGGTTCGAGTGTAAAACAAAAATTAACATAAACAATTTTTAAAGGGCGGTAAGAGTATTTCATTTTTGTTTTCTGTATATTAAACTGCAATTTAATAGTGCAAATAAGTTTGTTTATATTAAAAACGTATCCTTTGCACTACGAGAGGACCTCAACTGCATGGCGCCTACTTGTCACAGTTTTAAAGCCTGTAACAGTAAAATTAAATAAATAAAGAAATAGAAAATAAATGACGATTGATTTTAAATTGTTATGAAGAGAAAAAAATTAATAAGTAGGAAACAAATAACAATCGCCTCTTAATAATTTTTAAGTGTTACAAAAAGAAAGTTAAATAAATTTAAAAAAATATGTAAAAAGATTCTGAACTATTACAAAGAAATTAAATAAAAAATGAAAAAAAAAAGAAAACAAAAGACGATCGATTTGAATTGTTATAAAAATAAATAAATAGAAAACAAGAGACGATCGATTTTGAACTATTTTGAACTACTGTATGAACTACTATAAAAAAATAGAAGACAAGCGACGATTGATTTTGGATTGTTGTCAAAAGAAAATGGGAAACAAATGACGATTGATTTTGAATTGCTAGCAATAAATAGACAGAAAACAAATGATGATCACATGATCAGTCTTGAGTGATTTTGAATTTTTATAAAAAGAAAATTAAATAAATAAAAAATAATAAACAAATGACGATCGTTTTTGAATGATTCTGAACTATTATCAAAAAAATTATATAAAAAATGGAAAAATAGAAAAGAAAATATCATCGATTTGAACTGTTATCAAAAGAAAAATAAAGAATAGAAAACAAAAAACTATCGATTTTGAATTAATTTGGACTAACTTTTGCGCCACTATAAAAAAAGAATAGAAAACGTGTAACGACTGACTTTTGGATTATTGTCAAAAGAAAATTAAACAATGAAGTAAGAAAGAAATCACAATCGACTTATAATTTTTTATCAATAAATAAATAAATAAATACAAAATAAGTGATGAGAGGTATATGATGATAATTTTGAACTTTTATCAAAAGAAAATTAAATAAATGAAAAAATAATGAACAAACAACGATCGACTTTGAATGATTTAGAACTATTACATAAAAATGAAATAAGAAATGAAAACAAAACAAAAGACGATCGATTTGAATTATTATCAAAAGAAAAATAAATAATAAAACAAGAGACAAATGACGATCGATTTTCAATTGTTATCAATAAATAAATATAAAACTAAATAAATATAAAATTAAAATAGAGTATAGACCGATACCTAGGTATTTTGGAAGTAAAATGGCGATGGACTGATTTTCTTTAATTTTGGAAGTCAAACGTCTTTTGTAGTTCTCTTTCATCGTCAAAAGTATTTTAATTCGTTTTTCTTTAATAAATAGCAGTGAAAAGAATAAAAGTTGAAAATTTTTTAAGAGAAACGATTGTTTTTCTGTCTTTCTCTCAAAAACGGAATAAAAGACAATCAATTGTAGAAGAACGACCATATATTTTTTGTTAAAAGCAAAATAACCAAACACGAAAATCAAATCAATTTCTTTTTTATAAATGTGGCTAAAAGATGCTTTTGTAAAGTGTAAACATTTGATGAAGAAAAAGTCAAAAGAAAATAAATAAATAGAAACAAGTGACAATCACTTTTGAATGATTTCTGAACTGTATTTTCAAAAAACAAAAAAAAAAAAAAAACAAGAGAACATCTAAATTAAAACTGAAGATCAAACAATAAATTTTGACTTTCTTTTCCACTGAACAAGAAATAAACCAACAAAACGAAGAAGTTTTAATTGAAATAATAATAAGAAAAGAACAGTAATACGAAAGCAAAAATATTGAAATTTTGTTTTCGTTTTAATTGAATTATTAAAACCTGTTATATAATTATAAATACAGGTTGATTTCGAAGATGAGACTTTAACTAAGTATAGATCATCTAAATGTATACAGGACTTCTATAATATATCCCTTCTTTTGGTGTTACTAAAGCAATAAATAAAATGTGTTTCTATGAGTTAGTTCTACACATAGTTAAAAAAGTATCGACTTATCGAATGGATTTTTACAACTTCCAGTTTTAAATGTACTGCCCAAATTTGGAGTAAAAATTGCTACGGTTTTAAAGTTTTTGCACTAATGCTATAAACGAACTTTCGCATTAATGCCGTAAACTAACGTTTAAGTATAGTGTTCTGAGATTAAAGCTATCGTTGAAAAGTAATCGTAACAGTAGCGATGAACTTATAGTGGTTGGTGGGGTTCGTTTTATTTCGCCAACTGTTTTGGTATCAGTTAAAATTTGGTGTTTCGGGACTTACCTCTTGGTTCCAAGACATATAATGCGAGACAGCTGGGTCCATGTGCTCGGCCATGACGCTCATCCAGTGCACCAGGCCCTGGGCGCCTTGCGAGCCGACGCCCCCAGATTGGGGCCCCGACGGGCTTCCTCCTGACTGAGAGCCTTCCCAGCCGAAAGCCTTCTGCAACAAATTAACCAAATTAAATCACCATCGATATTGGAACGACGATGATGGGCGAAGGTCATCGTGATTTCAAATTAGTTGAATTCTATTTGAATTCTATTTGTATTCTATCCTGGTCCCAAGAATTGTACGCGAAAGTAAATTAGATGATACAAACATTTTTTAAACAAAAATATATATATATATAATTTATGATGTTCATAAGTTTAATTAGACGATGATGTATATTTCTATATACAATATTTGCAAGATTAAAAAGTTTGTAGGTAATTTAGATTTACAAATAAATATTGAATGGCTAAACGATGTGAATTGTGTATTGAAGGTAATAGTTTCTATTTCAAACAAACTTTGTAAAGAAATGCACAATAAGAAATAATAAATTTCTTTAGTTTTGAGGACTTTGTATAGTAATGTCTGGTGTTATTTATTATTTATACAGTGTGAGGCATTGTTCTAGCCAATTACGAATATTAAAACATGTCAGTCAATAGGATTCTTCTATAACTATAAGGACGAGATCTATGTAGAAGAATATGAGTGAGATGTCATCGAAACGTCGATCGTGCACCAGCTACCCTTCACAACTCAAGCAGTTCAACACACAACAAACCTAACATTATATACCGCAAATATTATTACTATTCTTTACGCACTTAGGTAAGAAAATATGTCATTTAAAATCTACTCATGTTGCTACGAAGGGGTGAAACATCACATATTTTTTTTATGATTTCAAAAAACCTCTTTTATTACGAAGACAAACATTTTTCATACTTTTAATAATCGTCATGTAAACGGTTCAAATATACTCTTACAAAAAATGATGATTGTTAAATTATCTTTATTTACTTGAATCATTTAATTAATTAAATTTAATAATGGAGCTTTCTGTGATATTCTAGGAAAAGAATGTCATATAATACTTCTTTATAGTTCAAATTATTTCGATATAATCAGTCAAAAGTATTTAAAAAAATATGCTTTTAAGTTTATCGATTAGTTTACTGACAACGACGGTTTCTCACATTTTACATGCCTCACCCTGTACATACTTTCATCACTTTATTTTATTTGATATACGCTTTGGAATTTTTTGTTGAATGTTTTTCGATCAGTTATCAGTTATCGGTTAGATGTTAATGAAGTTCATTTACTTTTTTATTCTGTAGCTTCTTCGAAGTTTAAATTAATGCAAATGCAAATATCAATTTATTTAATTTAAAACAAAAAAAAACTGCAAAAAAGTATTGTGTATGTTAAAAGCGTACCTATACGTAAAATTGTTATTTACGAAACGTTTTGCGTCAAACGTTGTTAAAAGCATGTTGTAGTTAGAAGTTTCACGCGTTTATAAAACTGAGGCGCCATGGATTTCATATTTTCATTATTTTATAACAAATAAATTTTTGATCCTTCGAAGAACATACAATTGCTAGTAGTCGGTTTAGTGTTTGAATGGCGCCTGCATTTATTGCAGAATCAAGAACGCGTTTAAAATCAAACCGGAAGTAACTTATTTTGATTAAAATTATATTAATTGTCAGTGATATCTACCTTTACCTGGTCGAAATCCCTATCCTTATGGAACAACATATTTTTGTACACATTGCTTTTGTCATCCCCGCTGGATAAGACGGCCTTAGCCAGCAGGGTCTTGTAGAATTGCGTCGGGAGCAACAGCTGGTTGTTGTTGTAAGTGTCCAGCTTGTTGACGAAATTATTGCACTTGAAAGCAGCCGTCCCTGGCTTGTACAGGGCCAGGCCCGTCTCGTTGTTGTTCGTCATCTGCGAGGAGGAATCGCTCGAATCGGAGCTCTCCAGGACACTCTCCTGCACCTGTCTGACGGCCGTCATCTTCAGGTTTTCAATGTAGGCCTTGAGCACGTCCACGTTTGTCTTTTACAATTGCGTTCTTCGAAATATAAACAAAGTATTTCCCAACGTAACATCGTTTTCCAGGCGAACGTTAGGCGGCATTTTATTATCGATTACAAAAAATAAAATAAGAAAATCAATAATATCTTGACACTTGCCCGAATTTAAATTTAAAAGGAAAAAATTTGAATATAAGCACAGGTTTCGTTCTTCAATTAAGTTAAAAACACTTTAGGCACATGTGCACTCCATAATTATTTTTATAATTTTTAGGATTTGCTAGCTTTAGCAGTTCGATTCTGTACATTAAACTTTCAAAAAATATTATTCTTCTTGGCTTATTTCCTTCCTCATTTACCGCTTCTTAGACTTCTTAGACTAATCGATTTTGGCCCCGACGTTTCAGTTTTCTGTCACCTTCTTCTTTTGCTTCCTTGTGTTTGACTTTTCTGTATAAATCTATAAATCTCAATATTAAAATATCGGTCTATCAGAAATATTTCTTTTCTCTATCTAATAGGAACTCGGTTAGCTTGAGGAACTTTCGATTTGGTTTCAACGGTGCTCTTTTTTCCTGAAATAAAGAAATGAGAGGGTGTTTCCACGATGGTTGGGAAGAGGACATTGGTAGCTACAGGAAAACTGAAAAGGATGAAAAAAAGCATTTTACTAATGAAACTTGAGTTAAAAGCACTAAAAACTTGAGCACGAGATCGCTATAGTAAATAGGCAAGAGTTTTCTCACAATGTGGCAAGTTTTTGCTTTCTTGTTCAAAAGCAAAGATAATAACATTTTAAACTTTATTTAGAGATATGGGCCATATCTAGCAGTGGTTTGTTTGAAGATCAAATTAAAAATTAATTTAAAACAACTAAGGCCCAGTTGTACAATCTCAGTTTAAATTTAAGTTGAAGCTTAAACCCATAACAACATATTTCTACAATTATTGTTAAAGTTACGATGTAATTTTACAACTGGGATTAACACGTTTTTGTATTTTACTTTCTATCTGAAGTCGTCTAGAAAGTTGTTCTCTCAAAACATTCAAGTTTTTTGTGTGTCCTTTTTAGAAATCCAAAGCTTTGTAAATACGTTGAGCTTTGTAAATTGCCTACTGTGACTGAGACAGAGTTGCTGTTTCATTTTCGACATTAGGCTTAGAAACGCAAAAAAGTTGAAATCAGCAGAACAGTCTAAAAGATGAGTTCATATCGACAGGATAAGATCGAACCTACTTGAGATGCTTATATTTATAATTAGTTTTGTTAATTAATAAGTATCAAAGCCTTCTGTGTTTCCGTGTTGTCTTAATATCATATGATAGTCTTTTTAAAAGTAATTTTGTTACGTTGAAGATTTCCTGATAACTACTACTTCAAGATGTTCTTCTCATTGAAGAACAGTACAACACCATCATTATGGTGTTGTACTGTTTTCAAATATTTGCAGATTAAAATTGCGGAGGTCTGTGAATCAAAAACAAGTCGATAATGGTAATGTTTTCAATAGTGGTTCAATTTAAACGCCGAGAAAATAAAAAAAATGTAGAAGAATAAATGTAAAAATAAGAAATGCTCCTAAATAACTGGTAAAATTTGGTGCCGTTTGAAGCAGCGCCTTTTGCAGTCAGATTATAAAAAAAAATTCTTTTTCTCTAAAAAAAAAAAACATTTATTTTTAATCCGTGAAAGTAAAAACGTATTATCAGACCCCATAAACTGAAAGAATTTGGAATTAAAAGGAAGAAGAATCAAGGCAGAAGAAGAGAAGAAATTAAGAAGCATTGCATTAGAAGGATATCAGAAGAAGAAAACAAAATGCAAAGTTTGAATTTAGATTCAGGAGACATCTCTCGAAATGCAAACAGAATTCTTAATCTAGTCGGGTATGGCATCAATAATTTTCATTTCTCTTGTATGACGATGCTTTTCATACAATATAGATTGGGATTAGATATACAGGATGTCTCAAAAAAAACGCTTGCTTGTGAAATTCGATTCAGGAAGCTAAAAAAAATTTATATAAAAGAGTGTCGAAAAGTGCTCTCATTAACGAATTATTTACGAGCAAGGAAATCAAATTAAATTATTTTTTATTTACAATGAATTATAGTCCAATATCCATATTGAAGCTTTAGAAGAGACATTAAAGAAAAGGCAAGTAGTTTATCACATACTGTCGTTTTACAATAAAAATAAATAAATATGAACTACTTCTTGGTGACTTCTTGCAGAAGTAAACATTTCGAAGAATATTCAAATCAATTAAAAAAAAGAAAATCACAAGATTATTGTTCGGGGATACTCGTATGTATACTCGTATGTCGACATCTCGCTGTACGCTTTACAGCTTCTCCAAGATAAATAATTAATAGACTTAGCAAATGCCTTAGCACCTTTGTTGTGGAGTATTTCGAAGATTTACAAATAAGAACTGAAGTTACTACGGCTTTCAGTAGATCTGTTCCAACAGCAGTTTCTGATTGTTCGAAACAGTCAGAATCAGTTGCCCACCGAAATAATGATCGATATATATAAATACAACTTTGATGAGTGTATGTTTTCAACGGTTTCGAAACGATCAGGAACTGCTTTGGGAACAGAAGTTGTTAAAACAGACCTAACAATGCCAAGATTAGGGGCGGATTAGCTGACTAAAACTGACTTGACTTTAGATAAAACTGGTCATTCTAAATTAATTAATTTAATAATAGTAAAACAAAGAATTGATATGGGTCTAATTAGGATGATATTAATATTTTTAAAAACCTTACTTTTAAGAACTTTAACTTTAATTTATAATTAAAAAAATATAAATATAAAAATTGAAGTAAAAAGTATCATAAATCTATTTTGTAAGATTTATTTAGTAACACATGCATTTCAGCTATCTTCCAAAATTATGCAAAGGAAAGTTTTAATAATTGGATAACAAATAACACTAAAGTTTGATGGTTTTTCAGTATTTCTGAAAGTAAAACGTCAAGGTACAATTACAGGATACTTGAGTATTTGAACGCTCGCCACATCAAAATTATTATTTATTTTACTTTAATACTAATAATTAATACTAAGCCAAAAATATTGTTAATTTACATAACTTGTTTCAAATGCAGGTCAGATTTATTATATAACAAATAATTGAAATAAGAGAAGAGGTAAAGTAACTGAAGGCATGGTGGCTGGACGTCTCATCTCAATAATTCTTTTGCACATTTCTTAATAATACCCAAAAAAAAATTGCAGATTTTTTCTCGCAAAAGACCAGGTTTATTATAATAAATGACTAAAGTGCAAGAGTTAAAGACGCGGTTAATTAAAATCATAATTTCTTAATATTGACCATAATATAATTTTTTTCTAAATAGATCAGAATTATTAAGAAAAAGCATGAATGTCCTTAATATTGACTTTCCCCGTTCATACAGGGTGTTTATAGGAAGCTGCTACAATAGCTAATTATTTTGTTTGAACTTTTATACGAAATAACTTAAATTAGAAAAGTTTCAGGACTTCGTTGAAAGTCAAATAAAAAAAGTTAGCTTCCCATGAACAGCTTGTATAACCGTGAGTAACTTCCCAATTTTCTTGGCCACCCTATACTTTTTAATCACAATTCTTTATGTTGTGATATACAGAGTTACACTAAGTTTTAATTTAAAATCCAAATATGTACAAATATACGAAGAACATAACAGTCTATATCTCGCTTGTGCGATGATAATTTTTCTGTGGACATCGACAAACTCTTGCATTATTTTGTATAAGTTTTGTTTTAAACAAAATTCTAAAATAAATAATGAGAAAATTTAATTGGATGGGAAATATCCTGTTGTACTCTGTATACGTCTGTTCAAATTTTTGGTAACCTTCCACCAATATCATTTTATTAAACTAAAATTCACACATAAGCCCATTCATATTTTTCTGGCGTTTTAAAATAAAAACATAAAAGATTCAGTCACTAACTCTTTGAATTTTTTTTAACAGTAACAATTGCAGAAAGATTCTTTTCAATATTAGAATTAATAAAAAATTATCTGAGAAACGCTAATGACGTGCACGCAAATTTAACAGATTTCAAACGTACAACTTTAATACAGTGTGTTCACGGATTTTCTGCATTAGACGAGTGACATATAATTTTCATATACGTTTGCTCTATTTTAAATGTTTCGTTTATAAAAAATTGAAACTGCAATTAATTTGGCCCTATACATTTCTTACTACGAAAATTTTTGTTAACAAAATTAAGTGATTAACGTCGATGATTAAATTAGTTAATTATATGCACAATATCACAAGATTCACACTATACATTTTCAGTCGCTAATTTAGTTTTGACAACGTAGCTGAAATGCATGTTAAAATTCGAGAAGGCGTTACTTGAATTGCTTGAAATAAAAAATAACAATAATAAAACTAAAACACAAAACAGTATTTGGGTTATGAGAAAACAAAAAGTAGAAAGAAAATGAAAGAGAAATAACGAGAAACGATGTAATAAATTAATTAAAAACAAGAGAAGTTAAAATAGTATTTCAAAACTACGACACATTTTTTTTTATGGTGCTTTTGTTTGGTCACTCTATTTATTTTTAGAAATGCCTCCCCATCCTTGTAAAATATTTTTATTTTTAATATTTCTTTTATTGTACTAACCACTTCTTGATCGAAGTTGAAATTGAAACGATATGGAAATGACTGTAGATACATTACAAGAGATTAAAAGAAGTGTAAATTAATGAAAATCCCCATATATAAACCGCTTGAAATTTAATAATATTAAACGTATAACGAAAAAAAGTAGAAAGAAAAATGAAAAAGAGGTTAAATAAATTAATTATCACAAACAAAAGAAGTCAAAAATATATTGTGAATATACGTCATCTTTTGATATTATTGAGCATGAAGTGGTAAGCATTTTTGTCTTTTTTTTTGTTTGGTCACTCAATAGTCGTCTTTTAGTTGTTTACTTTTGCATGCTTATAAAACAAGTTTTACTTTTTATTTTTAATATTTCTTTTATAGTGCTAAGCACTTCTTGACTTTTTGCGCCAGTTTAGTTTTGAATTGCAAAGTTCAAATGTAAGGGAAGTGATGTGGAAATCACTGTACATTGCAAGAGTTTAAAAGTTTACGTAAATTAATGCTTATCGCGGAGTACTTAAATCGCTTGGAATTAAGTAAAATAGAACAAATCAGAAAAGAAAAGTAAAAAGAAAATGATAGTGAGTTTAACAAGGTTAAGTAAATTAATTAAAAACGAAAAAAAAAGTTAAAATACGCGACTTTTTTATTTTGAATTATTGTCAACAACGCATAAAAAATATTTAATTTTCACAACTATTAAAATAAGTAAAATCGCACTCTCTTACCTTAATTCTTTTTACATAAAAATAACTATAGCATAATTTAGGTACTTAACACGAGCGGAAATTTACATTTTTTGGTACTTTTCAAAGTAAAAAAAAAACTGCTACTTGCTCTAAATTTGGTGTTTCCTTTAGATATTACAAAAATGTGAGGCAGAAGAACTTTGGATATCATTAGCATAGAAGAAGAGACCCACGACTTTTTGAACCATTCACAAACACGACTTGGACGTTAACATAACTTACTGTGTACCTTCTTTGTTGCAACAAAAAAATGGTAAATCTCATTTCTTTTTTTGGAATTTCATAACAGAGATATGAGTTTTGGGGAATCTGGCAATATAAATATTTTCGGGCCACTTATAAATATATGAACGAATAAAGCTTGAGTCAATCACTTTTCGAAATGTGTCTAATTTTAAAATTCAATTTCGCCGTGTCATTTTTTTGGGATGATTTTAATCAATTTAATTCTCTATCACTATAAGTTTTAAATGCAAGCGGAACGCACTGTATACATCACGAGATTTAAAATTAATTAAAGCGGGGAAATTAAGTGCGGAGGATTACATCGTTAAGCGCATCGAAAAAAAAAAGAAAAGAATCTGAGCGGGTCATGATAAAACAAAGGTAGAACGAAAAAAGAAAGTGATCTTAACAATGAAAAACAATTATCAATGAATCTGGGTAAGAGCGGAGGTGGGGATAAGTGTTGTTTCTGTTTGCCCCCCACCACTTTTAAGATCTTTAGCAACACTTAGGTAATTTAGTCACATGTAAGAGAGAGTTAATTAACTCGGGCTCGTTAAGAGTGAGCGAGCGTATCGCGCATATTAGCGTCGGATCCGCGAGGACTGCAGCGAGCGGGCGGGCAGAAGAAAACGCATAGATGCACTTAGTTCACGAGTTTGCCGCAGACTGAAGACGGCGGCGCCTCCAGAACTGGGTTACAGAAATAAGAAAAAGAAGTGCACCGAGGAAAAAATGCTAAAAAAATGTATGTACATACACGCGGAAATAAGTATTGAGCAGAAGAAGCTTAATATTGATTGGGTATTTCGTCATCAGACGGGTGCATTTCCTATTCGACCGCCGCCGTTCGCTACTTCCACGACGCTCGCCGCCGGCTTGCTACGACGCCGCCGTCATCGCCGCCGACGGCGACGACGACGTCGCTTCCTTCAATTGTCTCGCGGACCTTACGGCATTTGCATCGCGCGGACGCTCCGGCAAAAAACAAACGCGCGCTGCTCCTTCCTTCCCCAGGCCTGCTGCTCTTTTTCGCGCACTTAAACGCAGCTCCTCTCTTTTTCTCTTCGTGCCTTCGCCTTGCTCCTTGCGCTTCTTTATACCAAACTTTTTTCTAACGAGTTGAAAATTTTCGCCGATAGATAACGACTCACTCGCCCCATCATTAGCGGCGAGTTCACAGGAAAACACGCTCGTCATTACCATACGATGAGGAAGCCGATGACTTTGTTGATTAACGCAAATCAAATTAAGGAAACCATAAAATTCCATAAATTGAAAAAAAAAGAAGAAGCGGACGGTTTTCTTCAACATCGTCATTTACCGAAGAAACAAAATAGAAACGTGACATTGACGCTCGGAACGAAAGCTGTCCAACGACTATCTGGTTATATTAAAGAGGCGATGAGTTTACTGATTAAGTTTCCGACGAAATGAAATTAAGAAGATAATAAAACAAAATGAAAATCAAAACGATTTGACTCAGCTTTTTCAGCAATAATACTTAACGAGATGCTAAGACTGAAACGCCAACGGGATTGATATACACGTTGACTTGTTGACGAGAAGGGAGAAACTCTTTCACTTCCCTGATTGAAATAGAGGGGGTGAGGGGTCTGGATGTGTACAAAAAAGAAGAAACGCATCGTGTGACATATCTAATAAAAGTTCACAAAAAGAAAAATTCGACTGCCATAGAGACGCCGTCGTGAAATTTAAGATGGCCGACCTACAATGGAAAAGCTAGTGGAAAAAAGGGAAGCAAGCTATCGTGTATCGAATGAAACGAAATGAAATGAAAGAGACGTGCGCGTGACGTCATCTTAAAATGCAATATAGCCGACAATTTTATCGAAATTATTTACCAAAAAAAGAAAGCATTTTATGTAATATGTCAAATAAAAGCCTTTTGGGAAGCGAATTAGAATATTGCAATTAGGCCTGGATTTTAGCTATAGCGAGACTTCTTCCAGCACTTAACGGATAATGGTTTTACTCTGCAAGGCCGACACTTATTGAATTAAAAAAGAAGAAACTTATTTTTCTTCGTAGCTTTCAGAAAAACCGCGTTTCATACTTCCTAAGAGCTGGTGATCTTGGTGTTGCTGTTAGAAGAACAGCAGCGACGATAGGAAGAGTATCATTTGCTAGGAAGAATATCATCAGCCTTGAAGACGTTATTCCGTAACGAAGAATGAACGGCAGAAGAACAACATAGTTCCACCGAAACCATGAAGGGCTTCAGCGTTTTCGATTGACTGTTCCAGACTATATTGAGAGTTTCTCCGTCCCTTGTCATTACACGTGGTCAAAAAAGATGCTCTAGAGCTCTAATGGCATCTTCGAAGTATCATAAAGTTTCATTAATGATTATCATAAGCAAAAACTAGTCACACAGATTTTTGGACTTTATTTTTGACCAAAATGAATTTTTAAACAGAATGCAAAGCAATATCTTTTTCGATTTGTTCTTTTACTAAAGAAGTTGGGTTCAGATGAATTAGAAGAATCGTAAACTTCAGTTTCTTCAAACTAGTCGTAGAGAAAAAGCCTTCGAGCAAATGCCATTCAAAAGAAGATGTGTCAAGGAGACAAATGTTTTATTTCGCTGCTGATTTGTTGATGTAAGAAAGAAGCAGATTCGCTTTAGACGGGTTTTTAAAAAATGAAATTTCTGAAAAGCAAATAGCAAAATTGTTTCATCCATATTCCCATGTCCCCCACGTCAAAAGGAAAAAGTTTCTTTGACTGTTTATAAGGAAAAACAATCTTTGCAAGTAGACCGGATGAAAAAAAGTTATGATAAACAATTCAAGTAACACAAACAAAAAAAAAAGACAAATGGACTTTCATGGTCGCCTTTGGAGAAAATGATAACAATATGCATGGAGAGGATGGTAGTCTCGTTTTAAAAAATTTATAAAGGCACTTCAGTGAGCAATACAGTCTGGAGGAACCACTAATTTGCGTAAACCATTGCTTCGAAGCCGAAGGAAAAAACCCATAATTTAAGCTCATTCAGTTAATGGTTAAACGAAATTAAAGTTTTATATTCAAACCAAAACAACTTCATTTTCTTGGTTTTGACTTCTAACGAAGTATGGTAAGGGTCACTTCTGGAAAATTTCTCAAGTTATCGAAAACAGTAACAAAAGACAAATACTCACACAACGAAATTCAACCGTTTGAGAATCTACGTAGATGCACTTAAAAGGTACCCAGAGCAATTTTGGAAAAAATTAAAAAATTGTACAAAGATTTACATCTATTAGAAATAAAAGTCGAACGATTTTCTGAACCAAATAAAAATGTAAGACATTAATAGATCTGATCTCCAGCACTACTGCTTTTGAAAGAACCATGAAATTGCGCATCATGGGTATTACTCTGGATTTAACTCACTCCAGAATTTTCTCACAAGAATGATTTTCCAAGGAACCGACTAGTATATGAAGGGAAATAAAATTCAAAGAATCAACAAGGCACACACCATTATCAAGTTTTTTTTAATTACTAACTGCATTTGGAAGAAACAACGGTAACTCGGCAAATGTCAGGATGACTTATCCAAGCATTGGTAGTCGAACGACGTGTGAAATATGAACCACTAGTGTGTGTATTCTTCCAAAAAGCATAAAAAAAAACTAGATTCTGGAAAAGCGCAGGGGAAAAAATGAGGGAAAATCAGCGGATTCAGTCAATTCATTCATCTACTTCTTCCTAGTTATTGGTGGTACCTCAAAAAATATTGAAGCTCTACTTTAGAAGATAGAAAGCAAAATAATGCCTTCTATTTAAAAATGATGGGTAAGGAGTTTACCATAAGCAGGTAAGCATACCAGACAGCTTAAGTTAGAAGTAGAATGTGACGAAACTGTCTTTTTTGTAGGAGTCACCAATGATGGGAAAAGATGACACAATATTCATGTTTTAAGTGCTTAAGATTTATTGCAGGTAATTGAAAAATGATTTTAGATGTAAGTAATAAAATGAGGAAATCAAAGAAAGTTGACCAATCAACCGTAAATGACTCGCGGATGCAGGATGTGGCTAGCTCAAGGTAAGCGTTTTCAACAAATGAAAATAAAGTACTTGTACAAGAGAGCAAATGCCAATAGAAATGGAAACATGTCATTGGATTTGGTACAGACACATCAAAAGAATGAGTTAGGTAAACTAGTAGAAGCAGGAATGAATAACGAAAGGAGGAAAGGACCACTAAGATAACTAGACGAGGCAAACTTAAAATGGGAGTTTTGAAGAAGCCAAAATTCAATGTTAAGGCTATTGAGAAAGAGGACGAAGAAAATAAAACTGCAACTTTTTCTCTTTTTTTACTAAGATATAAACCAACAAGTCAACACTTAAAGCCTTTGATAAGTTGGTAACTAGAAATGAAAAACAACTGACAAAATATATAACCAGATTAGGAAGTTGAAGTTAGAACAGAGTTAAAAGAGATTTTTTTTTTAATTGATTTAGTCTATTTTGCGTTGCAATGCTTGGATGAATTTACGATGCAGTTCCGGGTTGATGTCCAAAAAGTCCGGCATACGAAAATTTTCATAAATCAAGAAAGGTCGCCGATGATATCCACCGACGACGACGAAAGCAGCGGTATTACGACGCGCCGCGCCGAGGAGAACAACATCAAAAAGACAATTTATATCCAAAGAAAAAAGCAGAAATAAAGTGCATCGGATGTTATATATTTTTATGTGTTTTCCTTCAAGTAAAGTTTTTGTGCTTTTTTCGAGCCGGCTCTTGCGCATTGCATTTTACAGCGCCCTCCCTGCGGAGCGCCGCCGCTCCGAACCCCCGCCCACCCAATAAATACACCTTCTTATATTTTCGTAGACTTCCGGTCGCAAGACCGACTCACACCGCGCTGTAATAAAATCACGATTCAATTGGAAAATTTTTATTACGTTCCCCACACCCTATATGTATGTGCACTACACAGCTAAATCGATATACAATAATAGGAAATCTATTTCTGAAAAATCAATTATTTTTGGCATTTCATTTAAGATCAATGTTTTAAGCCTAGGTGGAAGTTCAGAAAGCAGATACAAATAAAAAGCAAGCAAGGGTTCCTCATGTACTAACCTTTACAACCATGTTGTTTACTTTTACTCACAATAAGTAAATTTTAGTAATAAATAGATCCTAGAAGTTTTTTCTTATTCAGCTTATTACTCGATTGCACGCATGTAAAAATTGTACGAATTCAAACATGGCACTTTTTATAAAGAAATTAAACGTGGGTTACCAACTAGAAAATAAATCCTTAATCGTAAGACCTCATCAAGCGTTAAACTGGAGATCATGATAAAATTCGTTCCTCAATTTTTCTATTTGTTAAGAAGCTCCTAAATCATTTAGGGTTAGCCTAACATATTTCCTATATAAATCGTTTTCCCCTTCTTTATCTGTTGCATTGTGAATTGGTCCAGATTTTGTATAAATTTCCACAGGTTATTTAGAAATCTCGCAGTTTTATTATAAACTTGTAAGATTAATCTTCATTTTAATGACTAAGTCACACCAGTCGGTAATAGATCGGAGATCAAGAAGTAGCATTTTGCAAACCATCAATTATGAGGAGGTAATACGATGTGAATGGATAAGAGGATGTTGCTTTATTTTAAAATGCCTCAGTGCTTACTGTATTTGGGAAAAACCAATAGTTTCCCAAAAATTGAGAAAGACTTCTAGTGGTAGAAAAATCAATTTATTATAAATTTGCAAAGACTTCAAGATATTTTGTTTTTCATTTGTAATATGAAGATGGTCCATAGAACGAAAATAAAATGAAATTTTTCAACATATTCTTCTGCCACTCAATACATTTGGATGAGCGATGATTCATAGCTTCTTGATAAAGTCCTGAACGCTCAAGTTCTTCGAAATAGAAGCTTCAACATCGTCGTCCATCTTTGAAAAATGAAGGAGCCCGAGTCCTTCAGATTATCTTTCATCTCGTAATGATTGTTGGTTGCTGATAAGCTTTTCAAGAAAATGTATTTAATCTCAACACTGTCCATATTGTCAAGTTGATAATATGGACATGGCCTTATTTAAGCAGCCGTCGAAACATACATAATTAATGGAAATAGTGATTTAATATTTGACAGTTGACGATCTGGAGGAAGTTTTTCAGCGTGCCACAAAAACATAAAGTCCCCAGCTAAATAAGATGGCGAATTAAAATTTTGAAAAGTCAAAGCGACAGGATATAATATAGCAAAGTGCTAAGTTGTGCCAGACTGTTTAAAAATCCATAAAAACCAAGAAAAATGGGTAAGTTTGGTTGGGTGAATAATTTTGCCCCTTCAAGTTGAAGAAAGAAAATTACTTGGATTTCCTAAACAAACTTGTGAAGCGAATGCTTTAAAATAAATATGTGTTTTCAGGTTCATTTTAGTAAGAAACAGTTTGAACAGAACAGGTAAAAGGAAGCTGATCCATAAAAGACAAATATTTAAGGAAAGCATCCACGAATTGCTAATGACGTTAACGGAAAATAGTCCAATTTTATTAAATCTGAGATTTACAAATTACTTACTATTATTATTATTATTATTATTATTACAGAAGGAACACATTGTTCCGTGAAACACTTACGACAGTGTTGCAACAACATTTAAAAAAAGAAAAACTGAACATGCAATGTGATAATTTGAATCAATTATTTAACTGTTTAACTTTATCTAAGCTTTGGAATATTGCCTATTACTTTTCATTTTGAAATGAAGGATAATTCTGAATAAATCGTTTTTTAAGTATTCAAATAGTATTCTTTTTTAAAAATCCTTCCTTCTAACTGTAATTATGCAATAAATACCATAAAAACAAGTTGTTAGGCAAGACGCTGTCGTTAGCGTTGCCTTCAGTGAAATAACAATATTTGTTAGGAAATTATTTTTAAATTTACCGCCAATTTGGTGTCAAAATGGAAGATAATTGGCGGTACTTCGAAATCTAGAGACTGTATAAAATTGGCGGAAACAACATCAGTTATCCTATGAACTTTTCAGCCCACCATTGTACTACCTCGACTTGACTATTCTTTTCAGTAAGGAATTTAGAAGTAAGCTTTATTTAAACAAATTGAATGGTGGTAGTTTGTACACTTGTTCACAATCTTTCGAAGTTATTAATGATGGGGATCGAGCAGAATTGGAAAGTGTAAGGTAAAAAAAAGAAGAAATTGTACTGTTTTTCTCGTAAAATAGAACTTTATATAAAAGACAAGTTCATTGCCAACTTTATCAGCGAAATCTTAACCAATTTCATTTTGTAACAGTGTGCCATTATTTTACAACAAAAACTTATAGTTGTCTACCTTTGTTGTATCCAGTAAAGCCTAAATAATAAATGTTTAGAGGCGTTGGTGACAGTACAGTTACTGTTCTTCTACAGCAATTTGTTGCAACTCGGTTCTGATTGCATTGGATTCCTTGAGCATCCTCGGAACAACAGCTTCGGCACTAAACTGTTGATTGTTTCCGTATAATTAGGAAGAAATTATAATCTAACTCTTATACAAGTGAAGGAAATATTTTTGAAGAACAAAGCAAAAATATTAAAAATACAGTTTATGTATCAAAAAGCTGATTTTTACAATATTCATGTATATTAACGCAGACTTTCTCTGAGAATCTCAGAAAGAACCGAAACAAAAAGTTTCAAATAAACTTAAACCAACAGCGTCTGCTTACGAGTTGTGCTTGAATGAAATAAGGAGGAAAATCTGAGCATCTCTATGAAATTGCGAGAAAAGGAGTTGTGGAAATGAGAAAGGAACCCCGAAAGACAAATTTCAATGTTACGAAACCCAAGAAGCTATGGAGAAATAGAAAGCATCCAAATCCATACAAACCTAGTGAAAGAAATCCACACCTCATGTAGCAAAGTCAAAAAGTGATGCATTTAAGAGTAAGGAATACGTCGGAGACGATGACACTAGTTCCGATGATGAAAAGATATCTGATGATGAGAAGAAAATAAAGGAATCTGTGTATAAAAAAGAAAAGGAAGAATTTGATTCTGAGGAGGATGCTGAAAATTCAGCTGCTTTAAGTGAAGAGACCCATGGTATTGTATGGTTCAAAGAAAAAGTGTACTAATATTTAATATTGTTCAATGTGCGAGTAGATAGAAGCTTCCCTTGCAAATCTTAAAAAAATCAAGAACATGGCCCGTTCAAAATTCTCTTAATCGTGCGTGGAAATTCAAGGTGTTTAAAACGATCCTAATAATTGGAATAATTTATGAAGTAATGGGAAGAAAGGGCGCACAAAGACCGGGTGCCCGCGCCCCACTCGAGCTGGAAATATGCGCCCCGATGAATTTAAATAAAATATTCAAATCGCGACCCCATCTTCACCGCCGTCGGCATTGTTGCCCCGCGTCGACCGCAAACAGACCGTCGTCGTCGGTGTACGGTTGCACATTGTCGACGCACGAAAAGTGGGCAAATACTCGAAAATTTATTGTTGTGTTTGTTTTTTCGGGGCGTACATTTCTAATGGATTAGCGCGTGTACGTTTCCGTGCGAAACGTTCTGCGTATTTACATCATAAAGGCGCATCCCTTAAATTGGCTGGATATACCCCGAAACGACAGTTATTATTAATATTATTATTATTGCCATTACTGTGAGAAATGTCTGCAGACGATTTATACATATTGCGATTGATTTCGATAATTACATGCCAACAGGAATGGATATCGAACGGCGAAAATGTATTATTTAAATTTAATGACAGTGTTGTATCTACGAAAACGTTTATGTAGGTCAAACTTGCTATACTTACTAATCACCGCTTAGCTAGCTTAGTAACAAGTAATTTTAGAAATTATACAAAAGTAAGAAATCAAAAATTTACACGCATTATTAGATTTTGATTCTGAAAATAAAAGAATTAAACTTGTCCAAATAAAAAAAATGTATACGCATAAAATAATTTTAACCAAAATTGGCAAGCACAAAAATATAAATGAAAGCACAAACACCTCATATTTCCCAATTTATTACACTTTAAATAGTAAAGTTCCATTCAGTTAACCGCCAACTGTTAACTCAAGACTGATTAAACGAATCTAATTTCGTCAGAAGTTTACATAATTTGGTTTACGAGTTCGTTTTAAGTACTTGCTCGGGAACCAAGTTTATTGCCAAATTTCAAAAAATACCTTCAGCTAGCGCGAATTTAAATTCTTCGGGCTGCCTGAAACGGACTTTATTTACGAAACTAATAAGATTATTTAAAAGAGCGCGATTTGCTTTATGGGAATAATAGAATTAACTTCGTTTATGAGTTCTCATAATTACTTCAGACTTGCATAAGTCGAGCATATTAATTAGTCTGCCTTTCGTTTTTTTTTTTTTTGAAAACAACGAACGCGTTAATTATATCTAAGAATTTTTTTTCAGATTCGAAGTTTGCGCGTGGAGGCGGCGACGCAATGTAAAAAACACATATAAGACCGACGAAAAAAGTTTGCGCGTATTATTAAATATGTTGCACGGCGGCGTGAACCGAGAAAGAGAACGCAAGGAGGAGATCGATAAATTCGGCTAGACGTTTCGCAGACGGGTATAAAAGAGAGCGAGACGTAAATAGGGTCGGGAGGTGGCGAAAAAAGGTGAGGGCGACCTCAAAATTTTTGAGTCGCTCGCGGTGGGGACGGAATCTTCTTTTTCTTACTTTTGATTAGCACTTGCACGTTGTTGCTTTTCGCGGTCAGAAAACGCGCCCGTCTTAGTTTTGGAATTGGGTCAACGTCAGCGACGGGGGTGGGTACGAGCGAAGAGGGAGGCAGGGAAAATTTCAATTCGCATGATAAATTACTCATCCGACTTCTTATGAAACTTCGAATTAAGAAATAAATTGGAATTAAGGACGTCGGTGTGAGCTTTGGAAAAAAAGTCGAACGGAATAAAACAGATGTGGCGGGTGTAATTAGCTCGCCATTTTTCAGATAAAGGATCTAGAATGAAAATAATCCATTATGTCGAACATTCTTCAAAAAAAAAAGATGTCGATTTAAACTAGAATTTTCTTTTAGGAAGCACTATTGAGAAGTACTAACAAAAGCCTTGGGTCTACAAAATCAGATAGCAGAAGCACCAGTTTCGGTAAATTCAGAAGAAGAAAGGAGCTTCCGGTAGGATTGTGGGTAATATAATGAAGTAATTGATCTATTTCTTGATTCTAAGGTAGGAAAAACTGGAAAGCCATCGTCAGATTCATATTCTCGTATACGAATTGCTGACACCTTACATAAGAGAATAAGAATTTAGAAGACAAGCTTTTTGGAAAAAAAAATGAGCCATTTTTTTTCTTTTTATCTAGTAAATAGCACCAGGAGGAATGAGCTGCCCTCTCAAGCAATTTATTGATGTGAATGTAAACTGATTACTACAAACATTCACGATATGCTTTCGCTTCTCGTATTTAATGGCAATATACCAAACATAATGAGGATAATGGAGCATCCTTGCTTGGTATCTCAGGATTTTGTTTCATTTGGTGCCATACAACGGATTTTCTAATGATTTTCTACATATACACAAGTTTGGTTTGACTACACAGGATCCAAGTTACAAATACTTTAGATTTTGGAACAATCACTGATCAGAAAAGGCGAATTGATGTAGATGTAGTCTTTCTTCTAAATCCAATAAACCAGGTGAACTCCTACTTTTTTCTTCAATGCAAATTGGATTCCAGTGATCTTGGTCTTACTCGCGTGTATTACCAGGTCATATGATGATGTTCCTGGCTCCGCATCAATATTCGCAAATTTGGCATAATCTTGGCAAACATCAAGTCGGTGATGAAGTTTACTTTGCCCTTAAGGACTGCGTTGAAAGAGATATTTTTAAGGGCTCCGGTCTTGACTAGGAACTCCTTACACAAAATGTAGGAGGAATTTTTCAATTTTCTAGGTCTCCACCACGTTTTATCAAAATCGACATACAATATCCTCGTCGAATTCGTTTTCTAGAAGTTTTTAGCGATTTTTGGAACGTTGATTAATTGAATCTTATAGCTGCCAATTATCAGACGCTGATTTCAAGGTAATCCTTGCATCGCAAGTTGTTCTTTTTCTTATGACTCAATACAAAGACAGCTAAGAGCCAAAATCTCGCCTGTTCCTCATACACTGTATAGTTTTCTCCTCGTATCGATGCTAAGCATTGAAAACCTGATAAAGCCTTTCTTGAAAATTTTACAGTATGGATTGATAGAAAAAGTTGCTGCGGATTTTTCTTCAAAATTTAAGCTTGGTTATTAATGTTTGGAACATATTTATACATTTTCAATTTTTGCTGCGCTGGATGGTGGGTTAACGTGATTTTCACGGATTGATGGAGTTACGAGGTTTTCATTGCATAGTATCGATATTTTTGGAACCTCGATCGAGAACATGTCACCAATTATAAGAGGCCGATTTTATGGTAATTTTTTAAAATTCTGTGTCATTCCTGTTCTTATGCATCAGCTCAACGATTTTCTTTTAAACTTTAATCGATCTCATTTGACATGCAGATTCCATGGGTATCCAGTGACATTTCTTAATTCTTGAGTTGAAGATGATGGCGAAAGTTGAAATCCATGCCACCTTTTTTCAGAGTAGGTTTCCTCGTGATGTCTTTGGAACCATGATCGAGTACCCTTCATAAAAATCTTGTTACGAATCGACAGGAGGCTGATTTCACAGAAATTCTTCGTCGTTTCTTCTTCTTCCTCCTCATGAGGCGAATCATTGGACCTTGATCGAATGTTCTTCATAGATATCTTGCCACCAACTGACAGGAAGCTGTTTCCACGATAATTCTTGTCTTCTATACATTTCCTCCTTTTTGATTTTTATGTCTTCCAAGATGAGGAACGATCTAGCAAGACTCCATTTCCAGCTTTAATTGCTTTAGGAATGACTTGGTCTGCTTAAAGTGCTTTCCACTTTTTCAGCAAACATACTGCTCTCTTCGTTTCAATGGAGGGCAAGAGTTCCGGACGCTCATATCAATATTAGAAAATGAGGACTTTTATCCAAAGCAAAGAATTGATCGGTACCTCTCAGGCTTAACTTTAGCTACAAAGTTCTTGTCAATGCCCTTCTGGAAGGCCTTATCCAAAAATCATCATCAACTCTAGAAGTAAAACTCTCGCCCAAAGTGCTTAGTGGCTAATTTGTTTATACAATCTTTTTACTCAGTACATAAATTATTACTTTGTAATGAAAAGCCTAAGGCGTGACATCTTGCAATCGCTTTTTGATCTAACATTGTATGAGGATTGACAAATTGCAGCCAGTTTGCTACTTAATAAATTAGCCCGGACAAGGAGGCCAAACGTGCTGTCAAAGCTTCTGCTGACGAGGCCCAAATAGGGCCGAAACAGCTGTATAGAGGATGCTCGAGGAATACACTGCAATCAAAACCGACTAGCAACAAAATTTTTAAAAAACTTTTAATATGCTTTGACAGCACACTTGGCCGCCTTATATGGCTGCAATTTGTCAATTCTCATACAGTGTTAGATCAAAAAGTAATTGCAAGATGTCACGTCTTAGACTTTTCATTATTATTACATCGCAATTGCGAATAACTAGGACAGGCCGGTTTGGTTTGCAGTGGAAATCTCGAGCTACACTTCTGCTGACGAGGCCCTAAATAGGACCGACTAGAACAAAAATTTTTAGTACAGCTGCTTTTAGTTAATGGTCTTACATTTATTTGGTCCCTAGGGTACATCGGGGAATTGATTTATTTTGGTATGTTTAATTAATATTAATATGAACTACTTTGAGTACTTCGGTAATTTCGAACTCTTAACTCTGAACTTAATTCTCATAATTTTTTTACGTCTGATGATTTATAGAAGCAGTAACATTTTTCTAATTGCGTAATAATGAATAAATTAAAGTGTTTTCATGTCCCCCACTTTTTTTAATGAAATTGTTTATTTATATTGTTTCAACAATAACAGCGTTTCAGTGTACGACTGTCACTCTTTTTTTAATCAATGCTGTAAATATATCAAAGTGATATCTGAATTTTATGGTTTACTTTCTTAATGGCGCAGAAGATATTCCTAGGAATTGAAAATTCAGTTTAATTATCGAGAAATATAAAATTATTTCTACAAAATTGTACCTGCAGGCGAAGTGGATAGTTGAGGACATCTAAATTAACTAAAAATTGATTAGGTTTTCTTCTAGAATAAGTGATCTTAAGATTTGAAGAGTCGACCAAATAGAAAGCCGTAGCAACGCCTCATGCCATTTTGTCTTTCCCCTCCTCATTGAAATTTATGTTTTTGGTTCTATCTCTATTGGTATCAAATGTAACTTCCAAATCCTTTGTGTTCCAATTATTTGTGCTTCGGAAAAGTGTACCTTCTTCTATGATCGGTCTTTCTTGAAGCTGTTTGTTTTTCTTTTTCTTGATTTACGTAATTTCTAAAGTTTGCTGCACGGTTATTTCTTAATTTCGTCCAACTCGATGTATTTAATCCTTTTTCTTTAATCTCAGAAAGAAAGATGGTAGCGAAAATTATGATTATTTTTTGTTATTTTTACTGAACGAAAAGCAGTCAAACCTGCTTTCCGCGGCAACTTATGAAAATCAAATTCGCCCCGGTCGGAGCGCAGCGGCGTTTCGAATTTCGACGGGAAAATAAGAAAATGTTATTTCAGCGAATAGAAAAACACGATTTTTTCCAGCGGATCGCGGCCGAACAGCGTCTGGCCTCGTCCCGGTCGGTGCCGGCGCTGCGGCGCGCTGTTATTTTTTCATTTTTTCGCGTGTTTTCAAAGAAAACACAGACGGATAACAGCGCGGGAGCGCGCAAGGGTGGCGGCGGCCGACCGAACCGGCGTCGGCGATCGCGAATTTCGCCTTTAACGGCGCAAAGTGCCGCCGCCGCCGCATTCACATATAATTATCTGCGCGTATTTTTTTTGCGGTTGTTTTTTTTTCGTGCTTCGGCGCGGCGCGATGGACGGCGTCATAAGCGCGGACGGACTAAATCGACGAAATTAATTTGAATCCTTGAAAAAATAAACCGGTACAGACTATGGCAGCGTGTGAAATAAGTACAACCAACATCAACTTCATCAATCATCAGATTCTTAACAAAGACGAAATTATAGGATAATGTCAATGAACAAATAGCATTTTCAAATTTTTTGCAAAGTTGTAACTAAAGCATCACTTAATCAGAATAGAATACTTTTCGAATTCATATGTGATGTGTAATAAATGGAAAAATAATAACAATATCTACGGTTAGGTGGAGGTAAGCACGCACACATACACACATTCAAGCAGAAATATGATTTAAGCGTATCAGTATCATTAGATCGGGTTTTAGAACGCGAGCGAGGAACAGCAGCAGCAGGTATTACGCGATAAAGAACGAGAACACGGGCTTAATTGCGGGTCGCTGGACAGAGACGGAGCGAGCGGCGAGGCCCGCAGGCATAAGGAAACGCTGTAAGGACAACTTGTTTATCGAATTACTCGTGTTGAGTTCGACATCATCTGGAAGCGGAGCAGCGGGACAGGTGTTTCTCGCTCTCTTTCTACCTCCGTTCTCTGGCTCGTTCTTTCTAAGTTCAAGTACACCTACATGATTTATTTAGAATTGTCGCTGTCGCAGCGTAGGTGCCGCTGAATCAATTAGAGCAATTAATGCATTACATTATCTCCCGCTAATTTATTACCTAATAAATAAGACTGAAATAAGCTTTACGTAATTACGTGCACCGCTAGAGAACACGAAGCTCAACCGCACAATCGCAAAAGATTTACATAATAAAAACTAATGATTATCCAAGGAAATATAAATCTTTTTAGATCCGGTTATCAAAAGACGGGTCCTCTCGTTTCGTCAGCAAATTACGAAGTACTTTGAACTGGTGTTCAAATCTACTTCTGTTGAAAATTGAGCCAGGAAAGGAAATAGAAAGAAATAAGGGTCGCATCATAGGTAATAAAAATGTACAGTTGAATCAAAACTGTAATGCAAATCAGCTCTACTGAAGTATGTAAAAGAAGAATACAACAAAATATATAAAAAAAGACTAGTAAAGGAACAATCTCTCTTTTTGCTGAATTGCTATTTAAATTCTAAATAAAGAATTCTGCCTTCTCTTTCATGTTCTAAATCGGTAATGGGCATCGTGATGCAAATTCTAAAGTTCCCGCCACTAACTACACATAATAACTTTTATAATCTGATCGCGTTGTCTGATGTTAAATGGTTTATAAAGCTTCAAAGTTTTATGCGTTCTCTATCGCATCTCTGTCACATCTCTGTTGTATGTTGGATTTTTGTATTTTATATTTTTTTCAATAAGAAACTTTTCAACCAGAGCGCAATCTATTGACTGTTAGATGGATTTATTTAATTGCAAAGCATTTAGTCAGCGATCGAAGATTTTATTAAAACCCTTCCGGATCCGTAATGACACTCATTTTTAGAAAAAAAATTAGTTAATCAATGATGCGTGGCGTTATCTTTGGGAGACTAACAAATATCTAGTATTAGTGGCATTTGATGGTGACTACCTGAGAAAAATAAAATCTACAAATTTGTTTCAAAACAAAACGAAGATTAATTAATAATAAATTAATTGATAATAATGCAAAGCGTCACCTCTTGGTGATTGGCGAGATTAATTTCACTGCGTTTTATTATGTTCGTATGACCGTGTACGGTCCCTTGATAGTTAGCGAAAGTCTGTTATATTTTTATGACGGTCTTCAGTAAACAAAGTTAAAGATTCAAGAAAAGTAATCCAATTTAAAGTCACTTCAGAGGGTTAGTTAAGATCTCCAGGTCTTAGGCGCAATTGTACAATTTAACTTCAACTTTAAGCTAAAGTTTAAACCCTTAACAACAAGCTTATTATTGAATTAATCGCTTCAGCTTAAATTCGAACTCACATTATACAATCGGACCTTATGAATCTAGCTAAGACATGATTTTTACTTCCATGGCTTTCTGAGGATGGATCACTTAACATTAGAGATTTACAAGAACAATTGATACTTGTCATCGTTTGGGGATCAGTAAAATTGTTTGCATTCTAACTTTAATCGTTTCCATATAATCAATAGATGCAGAAAAATAAATTTTTGATGAATAATTTTTTTGTATCTTGAAAAGTGATAAATAAAAGTAAAGTGCAGATAAGGAAAACTGTTCATATGTTAATATTTGCGATATGTTCACAGGGAAACTGATGGAGACAACTTTGTGTTTACGGGAAGAAGAAAATTTCATAAGGTCTAAATTGTATTAATAATAAAAAAAACGCAAAGCTGTATAGAGTTGGGTTGTCTGAAAAAGACGTGCGCAAGTAGTAGAAGTATGGTGTCCGGAGGGAGGAAAAAAGATAATCAAGTGCAACTATGTATTTTAATGAATATAATATTCAAGAAATTAATTTACAAGTGCAAAAGTACAAGTTCTAAGAAGATGGACGAAAAGATAAGATGTGGTCGAATTAGGAAAAGAATGAGAGAGAAACTAGGACCTTAGTACAGTACAACAGATTAAGGAAAGAATGAGAGAGAAAATAGGGACAACAGAATTTGATATGATGCAAAGCACTTCCTTCACGGTTTGCAGCTCTTTAATTTGTCCCTCCAATTCTGTACCTCTTTTTCTCCCAGATCCTCAGTACCTCTGCCCAACGGTCTCTTCCTTAGCCTTCCTTCCTTTCTTTGGATTACCATCAGTATTTATATCATTTATGTTTAATGCATTTCTCTATATTTTCAGGTAACTAATAATCAGGGCCCGGATGGAGTTATTTTTTATGAAAGAGGCGGAACGTCACTCATTCGTAGTTCCAATGCTTTCGCACTCCCATAAGTTCAGACCACTTCAGCTGACGGTGTTACAAACTAAAACACTAGTGGACCAAGATACTCTCTCTCTTGACCGTTGATATCCGCAGCGTAGAATATTTCGTCGGCGCACTTACGGGCGTGGAGAATGAATTAAACGACTATTTTTATGAAAACAAAATCAGAGCCGTGCACGTTAATTTTATTTGATATTTACTATTGAGGTTCTTTCTAAAGAAAATGAAAATTATTGTTATGAAATCTGTGTGAACATTTTATAAAAGTTTATAAATTTTTCTCATAAAATTGAGTCCTGCAAAATAGCAATTAATATAAATTATAATGTAGAATGAGTAATAGATTTATTTGCTTGAATGACTAATATTTTTTCTAAATTTTCTGACGTTAAACTAGTTCTGGAGGGCGTAAGCAGATTTTTAAATAAAAACTGCCCAGCCAATATACTTAGGAAAACGCGTAAGTTATGCGTCGCGCATGGTTCTAACAGACCGAAGCTTAAGGCGCTAATACAACGAGCCGCATCTGGATAGTAGGCGGAGCGTGGCGTTAAAATAAATTTATCCTTGCCCTGCTAATAATGAAAGAGAAGCATTTCGGAAGGATTGAAAATAGATAATGAAAGCAAGAAACGATGAGCAAAAATATTCAAGAGACAAACATACAATTGTTAAACAGTAGAGCGTAAAAGAAGAGGTGATTAGATTATGATGAATGGAGGGAGGAGAAAAGATAATCAAGTGCAACTATGTATTTTAATGAATATAATATTAAAGAAATTAATTTACAAGTGCAAAAGTACAAGTTTTAAGAAGATGGGCGAAAAGATAAGATGTGATCGAACTAGGAAAAGAATGAGAGAGAAACTAGGACCTTAGTATAGTACAATAGATTAAGGAAAGAATGAGAGAGAAAATAGGGACAACAGAATTTGATATGACGCAAAACACTTCCTTCATGGTTTGCAGTTCTTTACTTTGTCTCTCCAGTTCTGTACCTCTTTTTCACTCAGATTCTCAGTATCTCCGCCCAACGGTCTCTTCCTTAGCTTTCCTTCCTTTCTTTGGATTACCATCCATATTTATATCATTTACATTTAATGCATTTCTCTATCTTTTTAGGTAACTAATAATGAAAGAGAAGCATTTCGGAAGGACTGAAAATAGATAATGAAAGCAAGAAACGATGAGCAAAAATATTCAAGAGACCAACATACAATTGTTAAACACTAGAGCGTAAAAGAAGAGGTGATTAGATTATGATGACTGGAGGGAGGAGAAAGGATAATCAAGTGCAACTATGTATTTTATTGAATATAATATTAAAGAAATTAATTTACAAGTGCAAAAGTACAAGTTCTAAGAAAAGATAAGATGTGATCGAATTAGGAAAAGAATGAGAGAGAAAGTAGTTTTCGGAAAGGAATCAGAAACTATTAGTGGAGTGAAATGGGATCTACAGGGTGTTACCAAACTTGTGACATTTATTGAAACCATAGATGGTACTGAAGAAAATTAAAAAAAAAGATTAATCAATCAGTGGTCAATTGTAAATCATAAAAAGATAAATAACCAATATATTTATATAAAATTAAATTAATTGATTAATTAAAACTTATTTTGCAGTAAATTTGGAAACGGATTTAGTCCTAGAGGGATGTAGACGTACTTGATGATGATTGTATTGGATCTTTCACAAAGAAGTACCACGAGTCAGCCTTAGAAAATATCGTGTTAAAAATGAATTTGATTAACCTCAAAACGTTCGTATGTGGACAAGATCTAGCTTTTAATCGCCAATGTAAAAGATATTTCAAAAGAATATATAAGAATAAAGTCAGACTTTAGCTCCTTCGCATAACCTACATTTCCAATTTGAACAATTCTTGCGGTAATCACTGTACCTGTACAGTTCGATCTACGGCACGTACTTTTGTTTCCCAGGCTGACTCGAATTAAAATTGACTCGAGGTGCTTTTTTGTTGAAGACCTGTATGTATAGAGATAAGAAAACAAAATACACAGTGTAAAGATTAAATACTTTTGATCTACAGGGTGTTACAAAACTTGAGTCATATACTGAATCTACAAAGCAATTAAAAAAATAAGAAAAAAAATTAATTGATTAAAAAGGTAAATAAATTAAACGTACTCACTTTTTTTACAAAATGTAAATAAATATATTTCATTCCTAATGGGATGCACACATACATAACAAGTGTTCTACAATAGAGTACCTCCACTTAGCTCTAGATAAAAATTATACGCTTGCTGCTTGCTTTATCCATCTTATGTCAGAAATTAATAAATTCCTTCACATAACTTAAATTTTCTATTTTGACAGTTCTTACGGTAATCTCAGTACCTCTACAATACTTTCCATGGATAATAAAATAGAGAAAATAAAACAAAAGATAGAGAATGGAATCTTTAGAAAAGGGGAAAGGACGTAAAGAAGTGGATTGAGGAAACCGTTATTTAAAAGCAATCACGATCTGAGATTGATAAAAATAATCAGAGCGAAGAACTTCAAGTTTATAAAACGGCACAGTTTTTGAAAAAATAAGAAAAAAATGTTAAAGAGAGTTAGGATGAGAACAACTATATTGGAAAACAATCAGAAACTGATGCAGTTAAGGAAGAAGAAAATTAAGTACTTGATACTTAGTGTATTGATTCATTTATTAAAGAGATAAGAAAAATTAAAAGAAAATGTTAAAGAGGGGTAAAACAAGTACAATAATATTGGAAAGCAAACAGAAACTGAGGCAGTTAGAGATAAGGAGGTTGAAGAGTTGAAGTACTTGGAACGTTTTACTGTTCTTGAGACGTTTATTAAAACTGTAAATAAGAAAGGAGATAAATTATTAAAAGAGATAAATTATTAAAGAGAGGTAAAACTGGAACAATTACATCATAATGCAATCAGAAACTGAAGCAGTTAGAGAGAAGAAGGGCTTAAAATATTTGGAATCTACAGGGCGTTACTAATCTACAGATATTTTTCCCACGTAATTCCCCAAGCTGCCTCCGTCTTGATGTTGTTATTTCTCTTTCGGGATTCGCCTTACAAACTAGGGAAACCCAGTTCGAAGTAGCCATAACAAAAATAATAACAAAAATAATAATTTCACAACGCAATAAATTGTAACTGAAGCGTTTCTCCAAAGAAGAACAGACAGACAGAAAATATCATTCTTTAATTTTTTTGGCAAAGGGAAGGAAGCAGCTTAAAATTACATAGTTCCATGATAAGAACGATATGAGAGATAAGTATGTTGCAGCATATACATCTTTCGTAACCAGATCTTAAGCCGAAACTAGTTATAAAGAAAATTAAAAAGTGACCAATAAACTCTCTACTGAATCAAAGCAGATGTTGATTTGAAAATTCTCGAAGAGTTAAATCGCTCGTCTCTCTTCCTTTTTATATTTTTTATTGTTTTACTGCAGAAAATAGAATTATTATAAAATATAGTAACCATAATAACTACCGAGAATACCTTCACTCAAGATCGAATTATTCTAGAATAACACAACAAATTAGTAAAAGACTTATCAATGTAAATAACAAGGTGTTAGAAGGTATATAATGTTGACAGTTGTCAGAGATACACTTCGCTCATGAGAGCCAAAAAAGCTTTAAATAGCTGCCATTATTTTCGTTATTTAATGCACAACTGTGTTCAACCGTCTTTCAATATAATTATAAATAATTGCCATATAATAAAGCCTTGGATTACAGATTACAGATGATTTAAAAGGAATCGTACATTAATCCTGCTTCTCCTACCATAAATACGCCGATCAAGGAAATGAATTTGCAAGGGTAATGTAATCGTCAATCAAATAAAAGAAAATCAGGCACAAGTTTTTTATATAAGTTACCAAGAGTCTAATGTTCTTGAAACTCAAAAAGTTAAGTTGAGTTCATTGCATTCAGTAAGTATTCTAAGAAGTAAAACAATTTGTGAAGTATGAGTATAATATGTAATTGAATAAACAGGAAGTATAAATTTCACCATTTAGATATCTTTAACTTAAGTTTAGAAAGAAAAAAATAACAAGTGGGTAAACCCATTCAATTAAATAAGTGGGTTAGGTATTTTGCTTAAGATGTTCTTAACACAAGTCTAAAAATGTGAAAAATAGGAAAGAAGTAAAATAGCAAACACGAAACAAAAAGAAAAGATGCAAGTGCGGAATAAATTAGAAACAGAAGCTGTAGGGTAACGTTATGTTTATCCGCCTCTATAAGATACGTGTAATAACCCCAATCAACTGAGCACACTAATAATTATTGCTTCGGAGTCAGGAAGCAAACGGTAGCCGAGTTTCTTGTCCATCCGTCGCAAACGAAACCAACGAAAACCACCAACAAAAACTGGTACCCGCTAGGTACAACGCTTGCGAACTCCGCGATCCAAGAAGGCGTCGTCGTCGCTGAAACCGCGGTGCGAAAACGCAGCGACGGCCATTAAATGCAAAGCGAAAAGATAAAAGAGATAGCGTATCCTGCTTAAGCCGTAATTGGCGAATTTATAAATAAATAATTCGCGGTAACGAGCTAATTAGTTCGCCGTTTATTAATGAAGTGTCGAAGAAGTCTGTGCCTGCTTTCCGCGTGATAGCAAAAGGCAAGCTGCACGCAGGATTGACCCGCATGTTGACGCAACGTGTCAGCCGGTGTTTTGATACGGATTTCCATTTAACTAAAAACACAATCCACAGATAGAAAAAAAACTCAAAGAAATAAACTGAAAATAAAAATTAGCAGTCGCGAAAGGAACAACTCAATACACCCCTCTGTATTAAAGGATTAAACGTTTTTCGAATTGAGAAACTAAGTAATTGAAAAGTTCAAAAGAATTGGAGATAAATAGAGGACCTGAAACTATAAACGTGCAAAGAAGACAGGAGAGGTGGAAAGAAATCAAGGACATGATAATGATAGGAAGAAATGGGGGAAAAAGATTAACCCAAATGCATGTAAGATTAACAAGAATGTCACCGACAAAAGGAGACCAATTATCGAGGAGCTAATGAAGGTTTCTCTTTCATAACAGGAAACCTGATAAGATTATTATTACCGATGCGAAGAGAATGCGAATTAATAAAGTAGAGTCATGTATTTCAGTAATAAAAGGTGCAAACAGAAACGAAAGATCATATTCATTATTAACAAACTTGCAATTGTTATTCTTCACAGAATTAAAAGAGAAAAGAAATTGGAATTCTATTTGCATTCTAATTTCATTGATGAGGAATTCAGGTCATTAAAGATCAATCATAAAGTCGCAATGAGTTTTAAAATTTAACTAAAAGTCGTAAACTCATAATAAAACATGAAATCATGAAACGAAATAACTTCTATTAAAATAAAACTGCAAACATGCAACAACCATTACAATTGGCAAGCAAGGATGGTCTGATAGGAAAGGTGGAAGTGAAAATTGGAAGGAAAAGTATACGCGATTTGTCTAAAAAATTCCTGCGTTAAGTTAAACATAACGCAGCTCACTACTTGGTAGAAACGGATACAGTGCTTTCAACCATTTTCGAGTCTCACGTGATTAATCAAATTAGGCAACCAACTCACACTTATCGTTAAGCTTAAAGCGAAATAATTTATAAATAAACTTAATAACAAACAAAAACTATAACAACAAAAAAGTTGTTACGTCAGCAAGAAATATGTACTTTAGAGTTCAAACTTGTATATGTTTGGTATCCTTATTCGGGTTGCCCAATTTCGTTACTTAACGGACGTGCTGCGTATGTAATATATAACAAAACGACTTCCTTTATTTTCAAAAGTAAGAACTCGTTTTCTTTTGAAATTATCATAAGTGAATCTCCAAATTCTCAAATTAATTCGTGCTCTTGCAGTAAGAACTCCATGTAAAAGTTAAATCGAGAAAGTTAATCTTTTTTTACACGCCGAATTTTTTTCCCCCCTAAATCCAAATTCCAAGCAGCTAAAACGCGAGCAGCGTGAAGTATTCAGCGCTTTTTTTCTTTCTCTCTTTTCAAACAATTTCTACATTCACCGCTCGTAAAATACGAATAATAAGAAAGGCAATGCATTAAAAATTTTTCCAAGTTGTGCAACGCGTTCGTTTCTTTTCATAACTGTTCAAGTATTAAATTACATGTTTATTCAAAAAGGCTCGAGTATCTGGGCGCATTTGCATATTACTGTAATTAGAGGTTGCGTCACAGCTCATTTAAATTGTCTCGCGTCCACCGTCGATACTTCTTCTTCACGCCTCCTCCTCCTCCATTTGATTGTCCAAAACTCACCGGGCGTCTTCAAGTCTGTACGCGAAAGAAACCGAACTGACCCATATTTCATCCGCTCTTATATAATCGTTATTAATTAATTAATCGAGTTTAATCGATTTGCATTCATTAATATTCGAGACGAATCGATTTTTTAGGGTTAAGCATTGTTGGTATAACTCGAATTTTTCGCATTTTTTTCTGGTGAATTTGCTTGCAGACATTCCAGGTAATCGATTAATTTTGCATAGTAATTATTCACGATACGTTTAATCGAATTGTTGATTGCATATTCGAAATTAATCTTTGTAGACACACAGCTGCAGTAATACGACGATTAACACTTTATTCTATTCTCTCCACCTCTCACAAACTCACATACACATCATTCTAAATGAGTTTTGAGCAGTTCTATTTCCCTTGCATTTTAAGAACGTTTATCAAAAATTGAAAATCATATAGAAATCACATAGAAATACGTAAAGTCCAACTCTGTGAGACTGAGCTTTTTTTATTTGGTAACTCCGCACAGATCGCAGACTTATCATCAGATTAGCGCGCGTAGCTATCAGATCATTGTCCGCGTTTTACTTCTTTCTGAATAGAAAATTATTATGCAGATGACCGATAACGACGACGAAGAGTACGGGAAAAAAATGGCATGGATAAGAGGCAGTCATTGACACAATTCAGGAGCGAAGAACTCCGGTGTCGGTGTTAAGTTTGCGTAATAAAACACACAGAAATTGTACGCAAACGATTTTTTGAGTGCGCTAGCTGTTATTTGAATTGACAAGTAAACAAACGCACGCCCAAACACCTGAAGAGGGCCTTAGTCCGGCTCTGGGGACGCGGGCAGTTACGCTGCGAAATACTTTCATATTTTGTCGGAATTTATTAAGGAATTGTATAACAATATCAGATGCTGTAAAGTTTCGTTAGTAGTCAATGTATACAGTTTGTTCATTTAGAATTCGTCCCGAACATTGTCTCTAAAAATTGATGGTTTCCTCCTTGACATCATATATGGCATATAATTAATGAAATAAATAACAGATAGGACCTCTCTTTCTTCTACTAAGCTGAGGTTTCCAAATTAATAAATAAAGTTTGCAAAATAGGAGGACAATCGAATGAAAGCAGCCTTTTTCTTCCAGGCCTCCCGCTCTACTATGACAGCCAGAGTTGCTGCATCAAGAATTTACATGAACTGATCCAACAACGCAAAATTAGGAATAACGTTGCTTAGATTCAAAGAAGAAATCTCTGAAGCAACTTTATTTTCATAAAACAGAACTCTGGAAAGTCTTAAAGGTTCAGTATTGCGTGAGCATGAGAATGGCACTTTCAAATAACTTTCGGCCTTTAATCTTCGTTCTCCTCGTACTATCTTTTTGTGCATCTTTTCGTTTATGAATTTCATCGATTTAATCTTCACCATCGTTCTTTTCTCTTCTTTAGGAATTTCATTGGGCCATGGAAATCATACTTTCACCTATCTTCGTTTCCTCTATTTCTTTAACTTCCAAGATGGCAATGCAACGTAACCTCGGTCTTGAACTTTGAGTTCGAGATTATTACAATGGAAGCTTCTCTTAATGTCTTCCTTATAGATCTGTTTTTTCTCAGTTTAATTTACACCGTCGTTTCTGGTGATCGGAACCAACTGTTTTCCTTTGTCTCCTGCCTACCTTCGCTGTATCAAGGATTTACACACAGTGATCCAACAACGCAAAATTAAGAATAACGTTGCGTAGATGCAAAGAAATCTTTGAAGCAACTCTTTTTATTTATAAAACAGAACAGAATTTTAAAGGTTCAGTATTGCGTGAGCATAAGAATGGCACTTTCAAATAGCTTTCAGCCTTTAATCTTCGTTCTTCTCGTACTATCTTTCTTGGGCATCTTTTCGTTTATGAATTTCATTGATTTATCTTCATCATCGTTCTTTTCTCTTCTTTAGGAAACCATGGAAACCATGGAAACCATGGAAACCAGATATTCACTTATTTTCGTTTCCTCTGATCTTTAGCTTCCAAGATGGCAATGCCACTTGACCTCGGTCTTGAACTTTGAGCTCGAGAATATTACATTGGAAGCTTCTTTTATTGTCTTCCTTATAGATCTGTTTGTTTCTCAGTTTAATTTTCAGCGTCGTTTCTAGTGATCGAAACCAATTGTTTTCCTTTGCTTTTGCGGCTACCTTCGCCTTGTTTGATCTAACGTTCAAACAACACCTTCGGCCCTTCACTTGAACCTTTCTCTTGTTGGCTCCTTTTCCTATATAATTTTCTCACCCTTATTTTCAACATTCTTTCCCATATTTCTTTCTAATAAATAACGAATAGGACTTCTTTTTATTCTGCTAAGCTGAGGTTTCCAAATTAACAAAAAAAGTTTGCAAAATAGGAAAACAATGAAAGCAGCCTTTTGTCTTATTTTTCTTCCAGGACTCCCGTTCTACCTTGCTGCATCAAGGATTTACATGAAGTGATTCAACAACACAAAATTAGGAATCACGTCGCTTAGTAGGTGCAAAGAAGGACTTCTTTGAAGCAACTTTTTTTTATAAAACAGAACTCTGTAAAATCTTAAAGGTTCAGTATTGCGTGAGCATGAGAATGACACTTTTCAGCCTTTAATCTTCGTTCTTCTCATACTAGCTTTCTTGTGCATATTTTCGTTTATGAATTTCATCGATTTAATCTTCACTATCGTTATTTTCTCTTTCTAGGAACTTTATTGGGCCATCAAAACCAGGCTTTAAATAATCTTCGTTTCCTCTGATCTTTAACTTTCAAAATGACAATGTCATGTGACCTATGTCCTGAACTTCTGAACACGAGAATATTATATTGGAAACTTTTCTTAATGTTTTCCCTATAGATCTGTTTTTCCTCAGTTTAATTTTCACCGTCGTTTCTGGTGTCTTCATTGATTGATCGAAACCGATTGCTCTCTTTTGTCTTTTGCTTACCTTCTCCTTGTTTGATCTCTAACTTTCAAACAACACCTTCAGCCCTTCACTTTAACCATGCTCTTGTTAGGCCCTTTTCCTATATAATTTTCTCAGTATTATCTTCAACATTCGTTCCGATAGTTCTCTCTTCTTTGTCATTTGAGCGATAGAAACAATTGCCTTTTTCCTTTGTTTCCTCTAATCCAAAGGTGCGTATCAGCTGTCTTTCGACCAAATTTTCACCGTCGTTTCTGCTGTCTTCATTGGGTGATTGAAACAATTAGCCTCCTTTGTCTTTAGCCTATCTTCGCTTCATTTGATCTCTAACTATCAAACAACACCTTCAGCTCTTCACTTGAACCTTTCTCTTGTTGGCTCCTTTTCCTATATGATTTTCTCAGTCTTATTTTCAACATTATTTCCCATATTTCTCTCTTCGTTGCCATTTGAGCGTTAGAAACAATTACCTTTTTCCTTATCACGTGTCTTTTGGCCGAATTTAAGCTTTTTCGACTTTTTCTTATTGAATAACCACTTCCATACACAAATCATCCAGTGATCGATTTCTTTTGACCCGACCTTCAAAATTAAAATTGTGTTTCACATTTGTTCGACCTTCATCTTTGTCTTTTGGATAGGTTTGGCGTCTTTCTTATTCCTCTTTTTCATTGGGCCATCTTTTTCAATTGATCCTCAGAGAGAATTGACTCAAAATACATACTTTTTTTTTAAATATTTGCCTTTCTTCAGCTCTCCTCTTATTGGAGGTGTATTAGGTTCTTTTCTTCACTTCATCCTGGTTTCTCCCAATTCTTTCTGCTTTAATGACGATTGGTTGAATTTGTTAGATCTCTTCAGATTATATGTTGTTGGCGTAAGTAGGAAAGAGCTGTCCTTTATGTTCCAGCTCTTGCTGGTGATGATTGGATTAGCCACTATCTTTTCACTTCACAGATGACTTAAAGTATCGCCCTCTCAATGATGATTACTTGATTCCCTCATTTCATACGTTTTTGAAGCAAACAGCAAAGAAACTAAATTAAGTACCTAAGATACCACCATTTCGTACTTCGTCATTTGTTCTTTCCCTTGCTGAAGGTAGAATATCAGGTTAAAGTATGTCATAAACTGATGGTCTTCCTGGAAGCTTGCAATATTTCTTTGCTTGTCTCACAGTTACTAAAGGAATGTATCAAAATAATTGAAATATGAAGAACTAGTGTAGTTTCTGTGACAACTTAGAAACAGGAGAACCACAGGTACTTGGTTTTTGATATCCCGTGGTGGAATAGCCACATTTGGGTATATGAATGACTCATTTGTAACCATCTCCTCTTAACCAAAATTAGCCTTACATGACATGTTCACCAAAATCAAACTTTTATATCATCACTAATACATCTAGAAACTCTAAGGGGAAACGATATTACAAAAAAAAGTTTATAAATCACGTTACGCTGCAAGTTAACACCTTTGTCAATGTTAAGCAAGTGATGAAAAATGAAAAAGAGAGTGATATTATAAATCTTTTATATTCTTGTGACCATTGTCATTCCTATTTTTGGTCACCAAATAGATCAGTTACGTGGATAACACAGGAGATTAATTGAACGAAAATACATCATGCACAAGTATGCTATCTGCACAAAAATGTACTTTGGATATGATCCTCGAAATTTCGAACACAATTAGCTAATCAAAAAGGAGGTACCTTAACATTTTTAAGTCGTTATATAGTGACGCCTTCCAATCTTATCTTGCGGGCGTTTATAACCGCGCTCATATAGATGCCAATATAATAATAATTCCGCTAACGAACTTAATAATTGCGCGTGTGTGACCGATGACCTTCGCCGCAGTGTACGGTTTCCACCTGTTTCGACAGTGAGAAAAACAGGCGCAGGTATCACGACGTTCCGATCGCACTTCCCACATCAATTGTCTCGCCAGTCTAATGGTAATTAATTTTATGCCTATGCCGGCGAAGAATATGCTACACGAATCTCTTATTGTCACGCGATTAAAAAATTGCAAGAGCCATAACATACTTACTTTGGCAAGCGTCGTTAACAAGTTAGGAGGGTACAGATTGAAAAAAATCACTTAATACTTAACTCTAACTTACTTCTTTTTACATAAATCAAAAAATTGGTCAATAAAATATGTCCAAATTTGCAATCTGGGTAAATCCATAAGCGAAGGTAATGGTGTTATATAATGAGAAAACTAGATCAAGAGTAGAAAGGAGAAGAATAAAGAAAGAGAGATGGCCCTGCAATCTTTGCCATTATGCAGAAGAATTTAATGAGTCAGAAAAGCGATGAAAAATAGAGAGAACACTTTACAAGGGAAACGCTCTGTCTACATGGAACTCTTAAAGAATGGTTTGGATTCTCCATATGCAGAAAAATAGGGTGACATTAAAGAGTAAGTTAGAAAAGTAACGAAAAGTAGAGATTTTCAGGAAGGACAAACACAGATGAAAGAAGTATAACGCAATGATGTCCTTATGAGAGAAATAGAAAAAATGAGTTGGTTCTCCCCCAAAAACTCAGAAAAGCGGTGGGTTGTAAACCTCCAGAATAATTTTGGGCAAAGCAAAGTAAATTAAGAGAAGAAATTTGAAAGAATGATATTGGAAACCCGTATGCAGAAAGGTGAGCTACAATAAGTTACAAAAGTAGTGGGAAATAGATACATTCAGGATGTCCGTTGGCGATGAAAGAAATATAAGGCAATAGAGAGAGTATGATTTGTGCATATGAGAAAAATAGAGAAAGTGGCTCTCTCCCAAAAGCTCAGTCATTTAACGAAGTAATCAGAGAAGCGGTGGATCGTAGGCCTCCAGAAAAATTTTGGGTAAGTCAAAGTAAATTAAGAGAAGAAATTGCGAAACCCATATGCATAAAGGTAGGTTACCATAAGTTAGAAAAATAATGAAATTCAGAGACCTTCAGGAGGATCGCTGTCGGAACAAAAACAGATGAAGGAAATATAACGTAATAGAAAGTAAATGCCTATGTCTATAAAAGATGAACAGAGAAACGCTTTCATTTGACGAAGCAGTCAGACAAATGGGGGATCGTAGAGTCCCATAAGTTCAAGACATACACAAAAATGAAAGTAATGGACACAACTGAAGAGAAATGATATGAGGAGTGTACAGAAAAAAAAATAGACCAAAGTTTCATATTTGGATTACTTTAAAAATACAATTAGCGAAGAAGTCATACTCTAAACAACACAATCACTTGCAAAATAAACTCACAATCAGCTTGATTTATCTTCCATGAAATGATTCTGTAATTACTTTAGTCTGCTGCTGTACGTATTAACTCGTTTTATTATCGGATTAAAATGCCCAGTTGCGAATTCATTCCGTTACCGGTAAATAAAACTGTGCTACAAAATAATTTGCAACAAAACAGGCTGTCTAATCATTTATTCAAACTTGTTTATTATTAATGAGGGTGGTTGAATTCAAACTAAATTCCGACTTTCACATTTATTTTCAAATGTTAATGCATGTTTATAATGATGATGATGATACATAATAAATACATATCCTAATTTAGCGTCATTTAATTTAGTCTACCTAAATTAGTTTCGGTTTTTGGAAATTAATATCGAGTCTGCTATCGTCAGTTTTTTTTAAATTTTTGTTAGTGGTAATCGTTGGAGAAAAGAAGAAATCTTGAAAGCAAGATTTTCCGTTTTGTTTTGATTATTTAATTAAATAAACTTTTTAATATAGAAATTAAACATTTCGTTTATAGTTGGTAGATAGTTTTGTACATTTTTTTAATGATAAAGTTTACTTGGCCAATGGCCAATCATAAGAGGGCAACATAGACTCAGCGGCCATTAAATTTCGTTCTCACGTTTGTTTGTTATCTATGATGACCTCAATAACTCTACAATGGTTCATTCAGAGCTTTCCAAATTTCAATACTCTTTCAGATATAGAGATACTCTACGGATCTCATATCTCCCTTAAAAAAAAACTGGACTCACTTTTACCTCTACTCATTGCCGCCACATCTTTTTTCCGTACTATTACTCTGTTGTGTACGTTTCGAAAAATTTATTTAGTAAGTGAAAGTCATTAAATTATTTTTAATTTTATTATGGTCACTTAGCTTTGTTCTTAGTGCTTGATAATGAATGCAGAATATTCGAAGTAATCAGAACTTGACTTGAAAATGGATAGATCAACCATCATCAGCTCATATTCATAGTTATCTTCTAGTTCGTAGCTTTGTGGGTAATTTTCGAAGAGTCGTTTGCTCGCAGATATTCCAGACTAAAGAATTATAAAAGCAAAAATTGTTAATATTGTAACACTGTCTAGTCTAAAAAATATGCAAGAAGCAGACCTATTTGGAACAGTTTACTCCCGGGCAAGTTAGGGAGTAAACAGGACCGTATACAAGTTTATTAAATTTTTCTATGAAATGCCACTATTCTGCCGTTTCTGTCATTTAAGACAGATTCCAGGTCCGTATTTATTTAAAATGACAGAAAGTATGACAGTAAATATGAAACAATTCTGTAACTTTTAAATACAGAGTGTTATGTAATGGACGTTTCACTTCGATATCATTTAATCTCGAAGAAGTTGTCAGCCCTTCAACGAAACGCTGCGTCTAGCGTGCTTAAAAGACGTTTGAAGAAAAAAATGTGTTACGCATTTGTTAAGGCCGCTTTATATAATGTACTTGTATTAGAGCAAGACACAATTTTTATTGTGCACATGCAATATTTATTGCATTGTTAAAGATATAATGGGCGCTATTTTTAGTGACTTTTGGTATTTTTATCAGAACAATTTAAACACAAGATTCCAAAACCTATACATTTGTTTGTACGTTAATGTGCAATTATTTAAAGGCCAGTTTACACGACCCTATTTGTGTTGCAGCAAGACGTAATTTCACTTTTGTGCATGCGTATCGGAAAATGTGAGTGAATAATAATTAATTAACCTCAATAGGACTGCTCGAATATAAGACACTATAAATATTCATAAAAACTATTCAGAAATGGCTTAAACGTAAAGCTATGAGCAAATGTAATTTGTGTGTGCATTGTTCATTGCCTTGCGTCTGTATAAAGCCTGCTTTAGAGATTGGAATGTTTTGCTGTATCATATTAAGATGTTACACTACAAAATGTATATGTAATTGTTAATTAACTTAAAGCCTGTTTTACATTATCACAGAAAATGATATAAGAAAAAAGTATATCAAGGTTCTAAGAGATGTAAAATTATTTATCAAAAATAATGTAGAAACAGGTCACATGACTTTTTTTGCACTATTTTGTCGAAACAGAAGTTAGTGTAATGTAACACAAGTTTAAGGCCAATCAAATACAAAATAGTAAAGGCTAATTTCATAATCAAATTTAAAAATAAAAATAAATTTGGATGTGTAAACTAAAGTGTCTTCACATTTGCTTTTACATCTGAACGTGACTTTAAAGTCTCCTTTAAATTCGATTATGAAACTAGCCCTAAATATTTATATTTAGGAGCTGACACCTTTCATTGTAACTAGGTAAAAATAGTTTAAACGAAAAGCTGCGAGCAAGTGCAACTATTGAGTGCAATTTTCATTGCAACCATTGATTGCATTACTTACTTGTAAAGTACACATTTTAGTTATTAAATAAATAGTTTAAAAGTAATATCTCTCGCATCCAAGGCTTGTTTTATAAACTTACTTTTAACTTAAGTCGAAAATTTCAAAAAAAAATTCTAAAATACATAAATCGTTTTAGTTTTGTTAGTTGATGAGAAAAGAAAAAGATGATAGTTTAGACAAAAAAAAAGAGATATATTTGGCCACTATTGTAGTTACAATTTTTTTCTTTTACGGAAGCTTCCCTTCGACATTTATAAAAGTAAAGCTACAGGAAATAATTTGACTTGATAGCTTCTCCCTACTGGAAGTACACGTTGTTGTATTTGCGGATGAATTTGGTAGCAACATCTTTTTTTTATAAAAACTACCCCAAATCCTAAACTGTAAACTGAGAAGAAAATTAAAAAGTAATGTAGCTCATTTGCCCTAAACATTCCAAAAATAAAGAAATACAGAAATACTTGCCTAATTCCTCAATTTAAAAGGGATTAACCCCTTTTAAATTAATTTAATTTAATTAATTTAATCTCATTTAATCCAACTTAATTTTCCTTTTACAGTCTTAGGTTTACTCAAGAAGAAAACGAAAACAATGTAAAATCGAACCAAATAAGTTTTGAGTTAAGAATAGTTAAAATCTACTTTTTCAAAATAGTTACATTTCGCTTGTTATAATTGGAGTAATTTCCGGTCCCATTCGAGAAAGAAAACATTTAATTGCCCTTTAAAAAAAGTTTGAAGAAATTGAATTACATTTTTGAAATGTTTTTGGAGCGCATCGTTTGAATGGATAAAAACGCCAGTATTCTTTTTTAATTCTAAAAATTGTCTGCTAAAAAAAATCGGCTTCAACAGGATGAGGCTGTTGAAGCCAGACGTGTCATCATAAATAACCAATTAAGAAAACTGTGGCCATCTTGAAAAGTCAACGACAGAAACACCTGTGCCATCTTCACCGAAGGCGCCAAAGCACGTGCGGGCGCAACTCAAAAAGCAAGCAAAAAAGTTTTTACCTTGATGACCGTCGAGTAGCGTATTTTGGCGGTTGATGAGGACCAGGGGGCGGCGAAAAACTTCCACGAGGGCACATAAAAAATGTTGTAAAATCGCGCGCAAATTTCACGACCACATCGTCACGACAATTTCGAAAAATGAAGGACGCGCCCCTTTGTTTAAATAAATTAATTTATAAATTATCTTAATCGCGGGCGGCGACGTCACGCGACGATCCAGCTGATTGTTTATTATTTATTAATTTTTTTGGGTACGTTTTTAATTTAAAAATTAGCACGGCGCGCATACATAACACGTCGAAATCATTGTTGCCTTCACCGGGCAAAATCACTGTAATTATTCAATTAAGAACCGAACGAGTATTTGACTTTTTAATTATGAGTCCGTTGAGTTTTTACAGTTTTGCAATTAAGGTTACGCTCTCGCCCCCCACGTTAATTACACACTTGTCACGCACGTTTCGGTTAACACAAGCGACATCTTCAAGCACGTTTATTAAATATTGGTCCTTCGAATTTCTCTTACTTTAATTATAGAGTGGGCCAACATATTTAAGCACGCTTGTTAATATAAGCCCCCCTTCCTTGTTTCTTGTTGTTGTAACATGTAAATCGCGTTTCGTGTAACACAATCGACATCTTCAAGCACGTTTATTTTATATTGGCCCCCGATTTCTTTGTTGCTGTTGCACGCCGTGGAAAATTTGTTATTTGTTGGAAAGCTTCGTGTTGTGGGGAGCCTTCGGAAAAGACGTGCGGCCGGTGCGAATCGCACGACGACTTTTTGTTGGTTCGCGATTCACGTGCGTCGGTCAGCGCGCGCAATGTACACAAGACAGATCCTGATCACTTGGTGGGGCATTAAAATTTCAACATCTAGATCAAGCGTTTGACCGTCGCGTCGCCGGATGTGAATAATTCGTCGTTTTCGGTTTCGAACGAAATTAGAACGACGCCGCCGCCGCCGCAGGATTCGATCGCGAATCGATGCGATTCATTCGGCGGCGGCGGCGATGGAACGGAGACGGCAGCGATTTTGTGTACGGTCAGTTACGGCGGTGATTTGGGGTTTGCGCGTCCCGACGTCGGCCAGTGGCGCTGCTGTCTGGCGTAACGCCGCCGAACTTTCGCTTTTTGCAAGAAGTTTCCGACGTGGAGGGAAACGGACTTCGGATTAATACCATGAGCGGACACGCTTGATTATTATAAAATTTTAAAGCATTTTTTTTGCAGAAAAAGAACAGAATAGCCCAGCCTGACGTTATGTGTACTAATTCAAATTGGAAAGTCAATGTTGAGGAACACATGGGATTTTCAAAAACAAAAACTTAAAACAACTGGAGTCACAGAAGTATTTTCAATGGAATTTATTTTGTGAAATTTTCTGTTGCTCTTTCTTAGTGTGCCGTCAATAAAAATTGGAAAGCGTTTAAAAACACTTATACTAGAGTAAACTCCTAGAGTGCGTGCGTCGAAAAAGTATTTTCAAGAGTATTTTTTGCTCCAAGTTTTCTGCTGATTTTTTTAATGTTATGTTACACCCAAAAACGATACAATTAATTGAAACAGGTTTATTATTTTTTTTCTGAATTAGATTACAGAATGGTGTCAGTTAAAATTGGAAAACATTTAAGAAGCATTGAGCTTAAAGAGTATTTTTGCAGTGAGTCTTTTCTACGAATGTTATTCCCACGAAAACGCTACAATTAAGTGAAACAGATTTATTTCCATTTTATATATTGATATTTTTTATCCTCAACAAAAGTTAATTGGCGGCCTAATCTCCTCTAACCGCTATAACGAGTAGGTGGATAAGGACAAGGGGAAGCATTTACATTACTTTTAATTCTGACTGTACCTGTACATAGCGAAATATACATTAATACTCTAAAAAAGTTAAATCTATTTCATGCAAAATGAAACACAAAGGGTGGGTTGCATAAAAGATTTAAGCCAGGATTAAATTTAAGTCTAAGTTAGAATGACACTCTCATGACGTGCAGCCTATTGTCTGTTATATTCTAACGCAAGCTTAAATTTAATTCAGGCTTAAATCTTTTATGCATATATGAAGAAACTCGAGTTGCGTTAATTAATTAAAATTACACTGAAAATATTGATCGTCTAAATTTGAATTTGAAGCTATGGTTTAAACTTCACAGAATCTCTTTCGAGATATTCATATTTGAAGAACCACGTATTAATTCTGAGCTATATAATTGGAGTATCCTCATCTCATGATTAATTTCATAATGGGTTTATTTCCTATGGCAACATTCATCCGTTACTCTCTTACACATTAAATTGACATCAGCTACATATAACGTCTCTTGTTTATTTTATTCACTGTTTTAGTTAAACACGAACTTAATCAAAGGACGAGAATACGGTCCAGTGAGTTTATTTTTTCTGGATTTTATGAAAAGTATTGCTTTTTGCAGTTGGCAGTGGCTCAAACGTTCAATATTCCGTCATTCAATATCTTAGTTCTTTAACGCACAATCTCTTTCTGGATGACGAACAGGAATATTTGCTTCATCCAGAAACTAAGTTTTTTCCACAAAATTTTAACATATAAAGGTCCACCTTATTTATATGACAAGATAACTTTCCGGACGGATGTTCGTAACATTAACATCAGGACTCGGGGTCTACTATCTATTCCTAAACACAGACTTGAATTTTTTAAGCGTTCTTTTAGTTACCGTATTGTTAATGTTATGAATGACCTTCCGCGAGATCTCTTGGAATTACGACCTTCCAGCTTTGCTAAAAAACAATCAAAAATAGTATCTAAACATGTAATGACTTTCACATTCAATCTCTACAATTGCAGGCTTCCTAAATCTCAAATCAATGTTTTTTTTTTCTGATGATTGCCTATATATATACAACTAGTACTAGTTACTACTAAGAATCAGTTTTGTGCTTAAAGGGTACAGGGTCAGATGTACTAACAAAATTAGCACCCTGATCTACCCTCTGTACCATAATTAAGTAATTCATTAATGCGAGCCGACACAGGAAAAGCGCAATAAGAGTTACAATATTGTAATTACATAATAAGAGTTACAATATTGTAATTCTTATTGCGCTTTTCCTGTGTCGGCTCGCATTAATTAATTACTTAATTATGGTACAGAGGGTAGATCAGGTTGCTAATTTTGTTAGTACATCTGACCCTGTACCCTTTAAGCACGAAACTGATTCTTAGTAGTAACTAGTACTAGTTGTTTCATCTGCTGTAACATGTTGATGTGCTTAATAAACATATTATTATTATTATTGTTATTATTATTATTATTATTAACCGTTAAATTGCTACGGGCAATAACAAACAATCATGAAGATAAGTATAAGTATAAATGCTCAAATAAAAAAAAAGTAAGAGATTATCCATGATATTAGTGAGAAAATAAATGTTGATAGATATGTCCTAAGTCACTATACGAACGAATCGAAATTAGGTTTCCAAACCCACGTTAAGCTTCCAAATCTATTTATTCTTCAGTAATCATTTAGTAAATGTTGACCAGATGACATGTTTCTAAAAAAAAAAATAGATCCTGTTTCCAATAAATGTAACATCTTAGAAACAAATGGCGTTCGAGAAAATATTCAATTAAAATTTTTAAGTTGACTAGATTGCAATGGGATCCAACGATCATCCTCTGGATAGATATTTAGCCTTAATTGGGCCTCATCAGCAGAAGAGTCTCACTCACCAACTCGACTACGCATTTACAGCGTGTAATTGCAAATTACAGATATGTTGCGATAAATTCAGAAATTATGAGGATTAAACAAGATTAAATATGACATACCAAATTAGTAAATTAAATGAAATGTCAAAATATTAGAATCTTGATTTTCTAAAGACCGTTTTACCCTAATCTCTTCTATAAGATTTGGTACTATTTAATTTGTGCAGTAAATTGTATTAAAATTTAAATTGAATCAAAAATTATCTGGACATAGAACACGTTCTATCTTCAAATCAAAAATATCTCGTTCTACATTTTTATTGAAATTGAACCAAATCTTATACATATAAGAAATACAAGTAAATCCGTGGACAAAAAAGTGATCCGTCACATTGAAATTTAATGACGTTTTCATTATGTTTATATACTCTGTACCAGCCTTGCAGTTTTTGGAGGTTAAACTAAATGTCGTGTTACATTTATATTCTGGTCTTCCCTTCACCATTTGTATTACTGACAATGCGCGTACGTTTCACTTCATTTAAGTGGACTATTTTTCTAAGCAACAAACTAAATGTGACACAGCTTCAATAATTTACTACTTCGATAGATCGAAAGTCAATTTAAAATACAAAAAAGGTTTTTTTGACCGCAAGTTTACAATACAATATAAGTTTAAAACGGCTTTAAGACACAAACACAAACAGAAACGTTCGTCAAAAAAGGAAACCAAATACAAATATATATCATCAAAAGGAACTGAGTTTTAGTATGTTTCCTTGTTTCCTGCCACCCTCATTATCTTTCAAAGCCTTTGTGCTGTTTTCTTCAATTTTCCATACTTTTAAACTTCAATTATTATTATCTACATTATATAAAATATTAAAATGGGCCAAGAAGAATTCACGGGGTTACAACCATAAGGATCAAATGCAAATCTTTTATGAATTGACGTAAATGCTAAAGGAGGAAATGAAATACTAATTAATTTGACGACATAACGAAACAATTCCTGTTACAACATGTAGTGCCATTTATAAACTGTCAAATATACCAAATGAACGATATGCATAAATATCTTAGCGTCAAAAAGTGTCAGTTGAAACGTTATGTCACTTGTACCTTTATGGTTCTCTAAGTGCTTTGTGTATGGGTAAACATGAGATAAGAAATGCAATTTTTGGTAGAATATACGAGATCCAGAATTTAAAATGATTGGCCGAAAAGAGATCGGGAATCTAGATCGAATTGTTTGCCTATTACTGGTGAGCCAATTGCTTATACCAGGTGGGCCACCGAAAACGAAATAGACTGAATACTGAAATAGACTGAATACTGAAATCTAGGAATTTTTATTTTTGAAAAAAATGCTAAAACACATCGATTTCCAATTCAAGTACCCAACCGTCATACATCATCCCTTTTCTTTTCACTTCTCTAACTAATAAGTATGCAGCACATGAAAATAGTAAAATACTGAAATAAGAGTTTGAAGAACACTGAATGAAAATATCATATCTAAAAATTGAACCATAGAATTCTTGTATGTGAATAGGGGATAAGATGTGGTCTTCCCTCTGAACTTTCTCAGTACAACTTGCCACACTGTTAACTCTAAGAAGCTATATTTGCCGAAGGACATAATCGATGCTGTAATTACTAATTGAAATTTCAAGGTCGATGATGTTGAAGACTAGGTTCTTTAAAATGAATCCTAAAGTGATATCCTATGATAATATAGATAATTGCTCAAGAAATATAGAGTACCAAAATGGAAATATTGGAAAAGGTACAAGCTACTAACCACACACAGCATATTTGTGTCCAAATGAAATACAGGGGTGGTTGCTAGAATGTGGAGCAGAGGAAACCCCCATCTTCCATCCTCTGTTAATGTAGAGAAGAAGAATCACACAGACAGAAGAAGAAGAATCAAACAGATGCAGAAAAGAAGAATCACACAGACAGAGAGGAGATGAAAAGATACAAAGAAGAAAAATTAAAAGAAGCAGAGAAAATTTGCTCAAAAACTCTAGGATTGATGATCTCAGTTTCTTTCCGTTGAAATACTTTTAGATATCTTATTATTAATCTTCTTTGGAAATAGAATAAATTGTTTACTTTTTTTTCATATAATTTAAGACATATTTACAAGAATAATAATTGTGCAAATATAAAACGAAGAGATTTTCTCTGAATATTAATCTACATGCGAACAATGAATTCAACGCTCACCTCACATCGTCCTCGTCAGCCAATTTTTATACTACACCGTCATACATTATTTAAATCCGATATAAATAAAACAAAACTTGTTTAATAACCGACTTTTTACATGAGAAATGAACCTCTTACCTTATTAACTTTTATTAAATGTAAATTTCGTATTTGTATACATACGCACACATACATATGCACATACCTGGCGTAATTAAGCATTTTATTGTCAGAGCTTTTTCCAATTTGTTATAATTGCAAGTTCCTGTGTAACTCGTTCATAAAGACAGGATTACATATCGAGTAATTAAAATTTACTTCATATTAGATTGGTTAATGTTTCGCAATAAAACTTCACAGTTCACATGTATGTAAAATTCATAAAATGTGCATACAAAATTTAAAAAGCCCGCATATTATGGACGTTGTTTTTTTTTTTTAGGATGATGTAAACCTAAGGCTTTGAGTCTTTGTAGCTTTTCCCCGAGCAAAACTTTTTAGATATTGGAGACATTTAAAGTGGAGGATAATTCTAAAATCACTGTCAATTGTATCTGTATCTGTTACTGATTTAATATAAATAGACATTTTCATATACATAATCATCCTGAATCATCTTAAAGAGCTTCGAAATAAAAGAGAAGTAATCATTACGTCAACTGAACGTTTCTAGGAGCAGTAAGGTTAAAGTTAATAGAATAATTTTATAAATAAACGGAATAAAGTTATTTTCTTGTGTTTATGATATAATCTCGAACGGATAAAACAAATGTCTTCATATATTTGCAATTAGAATACAAGAAGTACGATCCAATGAAGGACGTATTTATTTATAACAGAAACACTTTGGAATAAAAAATTAAATGAAGTTATTTTCATTTGATAAATGTATTTTCTTGGTTATAATATGATATTTTAGTCATTAAAGGATTCGTGATTTAATCTTTCTTTACAACGTATAAGTAAGGATGTGGTGTGTAAAGCGTATCATATAGAAATTGGGTTTTATATCCTGAAAATAAATTTACGACTCGCAGCAGGCGCTCTTTCAGGTAACGAGAATTAATCGCTCCGCAGCCGAAAAATATTTCAACAGGGGCGTCGGATAATTATGCGTCGGGACGGCGGGGTCGTCGGAGGACGGCATTTTTTCGGCAGGTCCCGCTTTAAAAAAAAAACTCTCCGCAACATCACCTTTAAGTCGAGACGACGTGCATGTGTCTGTGTGGAGGCGGGCGCGGGTACGAAACGCACGATTATTCGAATGTTAAACAAAATCGAGGCGGAAAAAATCAATCGGTGTCTGGGGGTGGACGGCGGCGGCAGAGGCTTCGGTAGTATTTTTCGCCGGTCAAAGTGTGTTAATCATCGCATTGATTTTTTTTCCGATATATGAGCGCGTGTGCGCGTAAAGGTATTTATTGGAATAGACAATGAGAGGAACAGGAATGGCAGATTCTACAATATACAGGGGCAATCAAAAAAATATTACCTCCAAACCATCAAACGTTTGCGCAGGACCCTCAATTGTTCAAGGACACGTATTCTTTCACAATTTATATTTCCTTTATCAAATAAAAATTATAAAGGCAAACATATTTTTTTTAATCCCTCAAAGTTTGGGAGCATCTGTTACCATGTAGCTCAATTTGTTTCTTTGTTGTTGGTGCCATCTATTACCAAATATCTCAATTTCTTCTTCGTTGCTAGCGCCATCTTTCACCAAGTAATGAAATTTGGTATTTGCGCTTTTTCTCGCCAAGTACAACAATTTCTTTCTTTCTTTCCGAAACTTTCCACTACATTCGAGGCAATGCTAGATGGATTGGAGCCTTCTAGAAATTTCAACTTAGTTTCATATTGGGTGTGAAATTGAAAATAAAACGCCTCAAATATAATTCTGTTATGTACAGGCCGATTTGAATAAGCGAAAAATCGTATATGTAAGGGGTTTTCCAATAGGGACGCTCGAACTTTGTACATAGCGATCACGTTGGTGAAGCTACAGCTGTCAAATTTGGAGGTTATAGTAATTAATGTTGGGCAAATCATCATAGAAAGTTACAGTGTTGAGCAACGCGTGCAAATCATTAAAATTTACTATCAAAACGAGTACTCATTTCGAGCTATGTTCCGTGGCTACGCGACTTTTACGGTGCACAGAATCGTCCTGTTGAGTCGACTATTCGTCGTTTGGTGGACAAATTCGAATCAACTGGTTCGGTAAAGAGTCAAACAACACCCGTACGTCGTCGGAATGTGAGGTCTGCAGTGAACGAGAGTGTGCAGGATAATCCGAGGCAGTCACTTCCTCGCGGCGCTCAAGAACTTGGCCTTTTGCAGACCTCAACTTGGCGAATTTTGCGTCAGGACTTAGACCTGCACCCGTACAAAATTCAATTGATCCAGGAACTGAAGGTAAACGACCATAGGCAGCGTCGAGCATTCGCTGACTGGGTTTTGGAGCAGTTAGAAATGGACCCCGATTTCGGACGGAAAATCATCTTTAGCGACGAAGCCCATTTTTGTATGAATGGTTATGTCAACAAACAAAATTGTCGCATTTGGGGAGATAACAATCCACACGAGACCCACCCGTTGCAAATGCACCCATATAAAGTCATTGTTTGGTGTGGATTTTGGTGCGGCGGGGTCATTGGACAGTAGTACTTCTTCCAAAATGACACTGGCGTCGCAATAACTGTCACCGGCCAGAGGTACAGGTCGATGATAACCAAGTTTTTGTGGCCTAAATTGGAAGATATGGATTTTAACGATCTGTAGTTCCAACAGGACGTGCCACACAGCACATGCTACTCTAGATCTTCTGCACGAAAAATTCGACGGCATGGTTATCGCGTTTTGGCGATGTCAATTGGCCAACGAGATCGTGTGATTTAACGCCTTTAGACTTTTTCTTGTGGGGCTACGTTAAGTCACGGGTCTATGCGAATAAGCCGCAGACAATTGATGCCTTAAAAGTCAACATAACCAATGCCATCAATGATATCGAGCCCGATTTATGCGGTCGAGTCATCAAAAATTGGACCTCTCAGGAACGTGCCGTCTAGCGAAGCCACGGCGGCCATTTGGCTGATATCGTATTCCATACATAATCAATTGAATACCCTTTCAAATAAAAAAAAATAATGATATATCATACACAACTTGTTTTATTGCAATTTAAAGTTCGAGCGCCCTTAATGGAAAACCCTTTATAGAGGCTCTCTTAAATACTACCAATTGATAAGAGTTTCAAATGGGTATATAGTTACATATTGTTTTGTTTGGTAGATATTTTCTGAATTCTTTGATACGCCGTAAGTGGATTTTTGGTCCGATATTTGCCAAGACAAATAAAGAACGCGTTTTTGTTTTATTTCGGAAATCCTCTTGCGTCCCAACCAGTTAACACGACTCACCAGGGGGATGCGACCCATACTCTAGGAACCACTGGTTTAGAAGATTTTTGTGACCTTTCGGCACAAGTTTGATACGTGCCGATTTGAAACGTTAAGTTGTTACCTTAATTGAAAAGAAGAAAAAGATTTCAGTTCTTGTATCATCCGTCGTTTTGGAATCGACTGTTAGTACAAGATTGGGAAAAGATCAAAAAGGAAAAATTTCCATCTTGCGTATCTGCTGCTGAAGAACAGCATCGTTTCAGGGGCATCTTAGATGGAACAGAAATTTGAGATCTCAATTTAAGAGGTACAGACAGGTTGAAAAAATTGAGCTTAATGCCAAGAACAGCTCGTTTCATGTGGCATCATATAACTTCGTTCATAACTACGTCGCTTGGTGACTATGACTATGACTGAGTCCAGAAAATAACATTGAAAAGAAAAAACTACACTCATGGTCATTCAAGAAAGATTAATTGGTATTAGATATGTTGATGTGATTTTCCAAATTGATTGTTTGGCTTTCTTTAAGCTTAGGGCTCAATCAAATAGAACAAACGTACATCACGGAGCATGTAATTCCAATTGAAAAATAGAACAATAAAACAGCTCAAGTCTTAGTTTTTAGATACTATAGATTAATGGAAACTGAAACAGAACTTCTTGCAGGAACCTCCCATTGGTTGACTTGCTTTAAGTTCAAGCCTCAACCCAACAGAGCAAACGCCAAAATTTACCACAGAAACGCTTTTAGCATATGCAGGTCTAACTGAAGGGTGGAACAATGCAATACAAGAAGAAATTCAAAGGCTGATGATCCTGCAGGTTCTAATTGTCAACAAGTAAAGGTTGCTAGAGGTTAATGCAGCTCTTCTTGCTTGATTCGCACCTCTACATGAACAAATATCAAATTGCACCATATATTATCTACTACTACTCTAATTTAAGGATATAATACGATCCAAGGAGAAATTTGATGGTTGATATTCCCGCAGGATTCTGTTCAGGTCCTAGTTATCAAATAGTCTATACTAATGGAGTCTGTCAGAATACTTCTTGCAAGAATCCCAAATTTAAACTGAGCTTGGCTCAGACCTCAATTCAATTGAGTAAATGTTAAAATGCATCACAAATAATCTAGTAGATGAAGCTTTGATTGAAGGATAGGAAAATGCAATACAAGAAGGAATTCGAAGACTTAAAGGAAAGAATTCGAAGGTGTAAGAAGCCTTTCGTCTTGTTGGAGAACGTGTTAAATCCTCCAATAAATACATTTCTATTGAGATTCTTCTAGAAAACTGAATATTTCTGGTATTAACAAATAATAGTTACAATTGTCTAACGTCTTTAAATAAAATCTTCTAATGCTAGAAACATAAATAAATAAATCGTGCAACACAGGCTCAAGAAACTGTGTTCAAACGGACACGTTTTGCACGTGGAATTAAAGGAACTTGCTTTTTTTTTCTGGTTGATGTAATGTAGCGACGCGACGGATGTATGAATTTTGTGTTTTCTGCACGACTGATATACAGGGAGTAATCGGAAAGTTTTTAGATGGAAATCACAGGAACGATCGCCATTAATTTTATGTGTTTCCACCATATAAGTAGCTTGTTATTTTCGTCGTGTATTGTTGGCAATCTGACTGCGACGGTGAAGCGAATTTTTCATCGTAAAACTCGTCAAGTGCGTATTTAAGAAGGCCTTCGACAAATGTCCATCGCAGCAGCTCTATTAAAAGCTTTCGGTCTGGACGTGGATTCGCGCTTGCAAAAAACGATTTTACCGAATCCGTCCTAACTGCCTAACGGCATCTCGGAGGCAGCACGAAGGACAGAAGCGGCGGTGGCGGCGTTCTCTGGTCGGAGCGTGTCGAGTGCCTCCGCGCACGAAATTCTGAGACCACTTTTTACGAAGTTGACAACGGACGTCAATGTCAGGAGTTCGTCAGAAATGCAATCGCGTCCCTTTTGTCTCGCCGCCCGTCTTTTGTCTCGCTCGTCGTTTTGTACGCCTAAATATTTGCGATCTTATAATTTTGCAATTTATATTTCGGCTCAGAATTTTAGAAATACTTAGAGCCGCGCCAGACGGTTATTTGGGAGGCTAGGGTTCGTTTTTTAAACGCCGCTCTTCTTTTGTCCCTTCTGCTCGCCGCCCTCTTGTCGCTTTTTGCCTTCCGAGGCTACGACCGCCATCTCTACGTACTCCAAATTAATAAGCAGCAGTCGTAACAATTTTAAATTAGGACCGCCTGTTCGCGCAACACACAACTACAACCTGTATATCATCAAATGCAGAGCATACATGTTTAACAATAAATTTAGCAACCAAATTTTACGTTGCACAGCGAAACGCAGATATTCTAAACAATTTAAAAGTTACAAGGAATAATTATTACTAAAGCAAGGAATTAGGTACATTGCATAAGTCACCTTTTTAATCGGGCAAACGCAGTGTGGTGTGATGATCATCTAAATCCTTGCTTTACTTATTATGAATTTGTTTTCAATAAGGCATGAAACAACAAACAAACAAAAATAGCCAACAATTTTTAGAAATGAACTTTTGAATGACCGGAAATTGAAACAAAATAAAAAAAAACAAAACATAAAATGAAACAATTCATATAATTTAAGAAATGAGGCACACAAAAAAAATTTGAGCCACAAACAAGTCTCCCTCTATTGTCGCCTGCGTCTCTGCCGAAATACACGTTGCACGACGACGCATTCTTGCGGAGGGTAGGTGAACTAAATTTGGGGATGAAAAATTCGTCAACCCTGCGCATTACCCGCCACTAATTTTCGGCGGCGCTGCCAGAAACCTACCACCCAAACTCGAGCTCGCTTCTGCCCACGTAACATCCCTTAGGAGACCCAAATCGATTGTAATTTTTCGGACATTTTCGTCGACGTCGTCCGCGAGATGGGGGTCGAATTTCGCCGCCACCTGAATGGCGTTAATTACCCACGACGGACACATGTTGCGACGCGCCAATTAAATACAATTGCGCTCGAGAGATAACAGCGTCCGTCAGCTGTCAATACAAATATGGATTAAACTTTTAATTATTGCCGGAGATGTTAATTTATGCGCTCTTAATAGCGGCGCGATTATTGAATATTTATAGCGATCGGTGATGGTGATAATACAGGCGATTTCATGCGTGGTATCAAATATCATTGAAAAAACAAAGAAAAACCTGAAACTAAATTAAAATTTCTTCTGTTTTGCTTTCTCTTACTCTAATCCCAAAATTTATTGTTTGTCTGCAACTTTTGGTTTTATTTCAAAATTCAAAAATAAAAAAATGGTGGCAAATTTTAAAAGAAATTAATTAATGAAGAAGTAAGTCGGTCGCAGCCAGGTAATAAATAATAACCAGTCTGCTTGATAACTTACACATGCTTGGAGCGTGAAACGATTTATTTTAATATGTAGAAGTGGTTTTATTAAGTAGCTCAAAATATTTATTTATTTTTTATTTAAGAAACTAAGTCACTTGACTATTGATAACAAAAAATTCAAATAATTTTCAAACGAACAATTTTTTCTTTAAAATTAATATTAAATAATGTTACAAACTTAAAACTTCTAGGCTACCTATTTTTTAATCGTCGATGAAAGAACTAGTTGTTTACAATGTTCAGAGAATGAAGATACGTTGTACGTATTACGAGCGTGTGTGATGTGCAACAAATGGAAAAAAATCTACTGGTTTTTTATGCAAATGCGTTCATTAACTTAATGAAGATATAACCGATAATGGATGTAATTAAAATAAATAAACATAATTAAAGGAAATTAAACGATTAAGTATGATTTTGTGCCAATCAATATCTTTGCACGAAACGAGTTCTACTCCCAAGCAAGATTGCCGAGCGCAATACATAATTGGGGTAGGCGTGTTTATTCGATTGTTTGTGGAAACGAATGATCAGATTACACCCCCTTGTAGAGGCGGTCAACGTAAGCCAAAAACTACTGCGAACATAAAAAAGAAGAATTCACTGTTGTATTCATTCAAGTTAGTTTTTTTTTATTTTCCGCTTGTTAACTTTTTTTTTAATTTTTCGCTTGTTAATTTGCAATTCAAATTATATTAGTTTGTTTTTAACATTTTTAAGTAAAAACAAATTTTTGTAACAATAAGTTTCATTATATCATTTATAATAAGGTTGCTTATATTTGTGTTCCAGTTTAAAGATTACACCTTGAACAGTTTTTACTGAATTGCGATATTGAGTTTAGAAATATTATTACAAGATTATATTTATTGTGTTAAAGTGATTTTTTTTCTCTACGTTTTCAATCTGTTTCTAATTTCCTTAATTTTGTAAAATCTGACCCTCTCTTCAAAGAATTACAAGGAAGAATTTTTTTGGAGATATTTCCAATTAATTATAAAGATATCTTTATACATTATCTTTATATAAGATGTTCATTGAGTTAGAAGAAAATATAACACATTTGGCTCAAAATTTTATAAGAAATATACAACGTGTGGTTGAAAGTTGTACTGATATTTTAACCGGCGTTAGTGCTTGTCACATAAATAATAAATATCCACACTTACCTTATACAATAGTTTATGGTTTTTGAGAAAAAGCTGTTGGAATTATTAACAAAAAAGTTTGAGAGCCATTGATATTCTTCAAAAAGTTTAATTATAAGAAAAATCAAGTAATACAATGATATGCCTTTTTTTATTGAATATGTCAAATATTTTTATGAAACTTCATTTGAATTTTTGGCAAAATTATTTATCGTAATGAAATTTACAAATGCAGAAAAAAACGGATGTGGTGTTGGTCTACGTTGAAGCTCGCGGAAACGCTACCCTGGCACGAAGGTTGTTCAGTGAACGATGGCCTCATCGAAGACTGCCCAATGAACGTACTTTTGAGAATACGGTTCGTCATTTGAGATAATTTGGCTCATTTAAAATGAACACCACTGATATTAGTCGTCAACGGGAAAATGAAACGTTAGAAGCAGAAGAAGTGATACTTCAGGAAAATCGGTCGGAGATAAGCACACGACGCCTTGCCGCAGAGGTCGGAGCATCCCATTTTTTGGTGTGGCGAACGTTAAAAGAACAAAGTTTGCATTCCTTTCATGTCCAGAGAGTTCAAGCCATCTTAGCAACCGATTTTCCTCGTCGAGTGCAGTTTTGTGAATGGATTGTTAATCAACACTTTTAAAATCGCGATTTCATTACTCGCATCTTGGCCACTGATGAAGCTACTTTTACTAGAAATGGCGTTTTTAATAGCCGAAACACTCACATCTGGAGTGATGAAAACCCACATGCTATCCGCGAAAATGATTTTCAGCAGACATTTTCAATTAATGTGTGGATAGGCATTGTTGGAAGTCATCTTGTTGGTCCTCATATTTTGCCAAAACCAACAACTGGGGCCCACTTATCTAGATTTCTTAGAAAATGAGCTGCCTGGACTTCTTGAAAACATTCCTCTAGATGTACGATAGGAAATGTGACGGTACTTGCATGACGGGGCTCCTATTCATTACGCACGCCAATCACTACCTGGATGAATGAAAATTTTCCAGATTGTTGGATAGGTCCTAACGGACATATCTTTTGGCCTCCGCGTTCACCTGACCTAAATCCTTGCGATTTTTTCTTGTGGGATCACTTGAAGCAATTGGTGTATGCCACCCCAGTTAACACTGTTGAAGATTTGGAGCGGCGAATCCATGATGCTGATTTGCAGATTCGTCAAAATCACCAAGTTATGAACAGCATTAAAGACAATTGGATTCGCAGAGCAAGCGCGTGTATTTTAAACAACGGTCGCCACTTTGAGCAATTTCTCTAGTTTATAAATTGTCCAAAAATTTTCGTTTTTTTTTTTTTATAAGTAACAGTTTATTTCCGAAAAGATAAAAGGCGCTTTCCAATTACACGTTTGTGCTACTCGGGACTAGTCCGGAGATGATCCGAAGCGTTCCAATTGTAAGAGCGTGAAGCACCTGAACTAATCAGTTTTGATTTCCCTCTTTTCCTCGAGTACTTGTTATTTCGTTTGCGTTTGGAGCACCAAAAGGGTGGGGAAAGGGAATACAATAGCATTACGATTTTTAAAGTGTAGCTCGGATCAGATCAGTTCAGGTGCTTAGAGTCCGTAATTGGAAAGCGCCTAAAATTACAAAACAGTCAAAAGTCATAATGACACTGAAATGTTTTGACAGTTACGACAATGACGCTAACCGTTTTATTTGATTTTGTTGTTGCATCTGATTTGTTGACGCCTACGCGCCATCAAGTTCGAGCGCCAAATTTAAAAATATACAGTGTCTCTCAAACAAAAGCTATAAATTGTGTTTCTCTGAAACCAGTAACTTTTGTATAAAGGAAGTTTAGATATTTAGCATCTATTTAAAGAGTACTATCGTCAGTTAAAACTTTCAATAACACGTTGTATATAAGGGCAAAGCTTCCTAGAAGATACAGGCTCTCATATAAGACTGGGAGTCGTAGTCCTGTTCCCTAGCAAGAGAGAGTAGCGGCCGGCAACTCTCTAACGAGGTTCTGTGATGCACTAGTGCGCGAATATAATCAAATGATTAATACTTTTATCTTTTTCTGTCTATTTTTTGTGTTCTTAATGATAATTAAATATTTAATAAAACACTCTTGAATATTAACATTGAGTATCAAACATAAAAATAAATTAACTTAATATGTTTGTTTTTATTTTGACTTTAATTTCTTAACTTTTTTGATGTAATTTGGAAATAATGGCTTTTATATATGTAATTATTAAATTAGCCTACAAAACAGAAATTAAACACAACTGCAAAAGCAACATGTCCGCTTATACATGTCTGCCCGTCTTATTACAAGGCTCCAAAGCAAATGTAAACACTTAGAAACCACGAGATTTAGTAGGGATATGTATGCTCATAGCCCGTAATATTCTGGTTGGTGTTGATATGAGGCAAAGTTTGCAAAAATTGTAAGATTGCTTGTGAATGGAGCATGACACTTGCTTTGAACACACAAACACCTAGAGTTAATTCTAATACTTTCTCAACTTCTTTTCGGTGTTTCCTCGCGTCCATTCATTTCTGGTGTTAAAATATTATAGTATTACAACATTTAACTTTAAAAAGTGTTAATGTTGTCTTCAAAAGTGGCATTTTAATCCTTGTAGTAAAGAAATAGGAAAAAACTTCTGAGGTAGGGACTAGTATTATCCAGAAAGTGTCAAGCATTTCTATCGTTAAATGAGTTAGTATTATCCAGAAAATTAAAGAATCACTATTTTTTACCTACTTCTTGTTACTACTGCAAGTAAAATTATGGGTTCATTCTAAAGCAAACATTCACTGCAGTTGGTAGGCACGTACTAGTTATAACTTGTGATGAGAACGTCAATCAATCCCTTCCTCCATACATCGGAATTATCAATAGACGAAAAATAATTAAGTGTGAACCAATATCTTTAGGATGATATTTTTAATTTTTTGGATTAAATGCAGTGATGACTTTCACCAATGCAGATAAAATATTTTACTATTAAGTGTAACTTATCTCCTACTTATTGAATTAACCAATTATGGATTATATGTTTACTGTACGGTGTTTTAGCTTATATTTGATGGAGTAAAGTTATTTCACCTTTTTTTAAAATATTTTTAGATGCATTTTATCGGACAAAGATAATAATAACACTAAATTTATTAAGCAACTTTTAAAGTAGAATTTTATCCATATCCACCGATTAGAAGGATAGTAAATTATGCCAACAATTTTTATGTGTGTATTTTTAAAGATCTGTTTTAGGCGTAGGCAAACAATAGTTTTTGGAAAATAAGGAAATCATCTTGTGTTGCAATGTAGATCGTTCCATTCAATTTTTGCAAATTTTGCCCTTGTATGTACTACATATTTCTAAAGTATTCCAACCAAACTGTCAAATACCTACACGTAAGCCACATAAATCTATAGAGGTAGTAATAATTGATTGTGTCTCTGCAGATGAACGATGATTTGTGGGGCCACTTGCAGTGGATAAGTGCCACAAGAACTGTCAAGAAAATATGGGACGTTAAGTTACAGCTAAAGAAGAAAATGATAGATTGTGATTCTAGCGGATGTACTCGATGCAGAAATAAAAAGTGCCTATAGAAACTTGAGTCAGAATTTTAATATTATTATCATATATAATTAAAAGATAGAGGAATAAAGAAAATTCACATTTAATATTTTCGCCTGTATCTTGAGAGCAAGCACGAGAAAATGGTTTTTGTTGATAGATATGATATGTAGATATTGATTTTTGCAACTTCTCCTGCATTTAACAGAATTTGCATCTCTTACCGTTTACGAAATCCTTCAGTACATACTCAATTTGAAACAGCCGGTGTGTATTTGTATTTCTCATAGGATTTACGGATCGATTCTACTCATATCTATAAGTACCGTAAGCCTGTAACTCAATTATTAAAAGGTGAATTCTGAAGTTCTCAGTATGATACGGTTTTTCCAAAGAACTTAAAAATTCCATATGATAATTACAAGTTTACGGACCTTACGATTTTTACAGATAATAGAAGAAGAAACTTATTGGAGTAGACGTTTTATACAACAAAATAAATTTGGTTCAGTTTTATCGTTATTATTGTGACGAACGAATTGCGACGAGTGAGTCATGCACTCCGCCGACGGCCGACGTGACAAGCGCCTTGAAGTCTGGCCGACTCCCGAAGGTTCTGCTACGGGAGACTACGGGAGAAGTCCGTCGCATTCGAGAATACGCTGGGGGTTGCTGGAGAAGCCGCCCTCTAGTATAAATACACGAAGACGAGGAGTCTTAGTCAGTTCAACGTAGAGTTACTTACTGTGTAATTGCTCGGCTTGTAAAAATAAATTAGTCTTAGTCCGTTATAAATAAATTAGTGTTAAGTCTTGTGTAAATAAATTAGTTATTAGTTTCATCAAGTGTTTCATTTAAAAAAACAAATCAAAATTAATCTAAAAACATTACAGTGGTGTCCGGTGTGCGGTTCGTGAAAATAAATAAACAATTAAATTTAAATAAATTAATAAATAAAGTGTAGTGCTCGGAAAAACAATGGCTACAAAGAAAGTGCTGTTGAAAGACTTAAAAGTGGCCGAATTAAAAATAGAATTAGAAGAACGAGAGCTGGAAACTTCCGGTTTGAAAGCTGCACTTCAACAGCGTCTTCGAGAAGCTCTCCAGGCAGCTGGGAATGATCCAGAAACATTATTGTTTGAAATTACGTGTGGTTCCGCCGATATATCGAGAATTTTAGACGAGAAGTTTCGAGAACAATCTGGAAACTTAGACCAGAAACTTCGAGAACAATCTGGAAATCTCAAGGACGAACTTCGGGAACAATCCAGAAATTTGGATGAGAAACTTCTAGAACAATCTGGAAATTTAGACCAGAAACTTCGAGAACAATCTGGAAATTTCAAGGAATTGCAAAATGAATTAATGGAACAATCTAGAAAGTTAGACGAGAAGTTTCAAGAACAATCTGGAAACTTCAGAGATGAACTTCGGGAACAATCCAGAAATTTGGACGAGAAGCTTCTAGAACAATCAAGAAATTTAGAAGAGAAGCTTCGAGAACAATCTGGAAATTTCAACGAATTGCAGAAGAAATTGCTGGAACAATCCAGAAATATAGACGAGAAGCTTCTAGAACAGTCTGAAAATTTGAAGGATGAATTTCTAGAGCAATCGAAAGGACTCGAAGAAAAACTAGTAGTAAAAATATCAGAAGAGACAAGGAACCTGCAAGAAAATATGGAAGAAATAATATTCCAGCAGGATAACAAAATTAAGAATCTAGAACAGATCATGGCAGGGATGCGAATATTCGGGGATCAGTTACCAGCAGAAGTGATAGAGAATAATGAGGCTCGAAACGTGGAAGGACCAGCGGGAACTTCAAAATTAAAAATAAAACCACCGACGTTCGATGGGAAGTCTTCTTGGCCTAATTACTTTAAACAATTTGAAGCAGCAGCAAAGGCGAACGGATGGACAGCCAGTGAGAAAGCCACTTCGTTAATTGTGGCCTTGAGGGGAGAGGCTATCGATGTGCTACAAACGATGCCGCCAGAGGAACAAGAAGATTTCAACAAGCTGGTGAACAGGCTGGAGATGCGTTATGGTCAGGCGCATCTGACAGAGGTGTACCATGCGCAGCTGAGGAATCGTTGTCAGAAGTCCGGAGAGAGCCTTCAGGAATTCGAAGCCGACGTAGCGCGCCTAGCCCAGTTGGCGTATCCTGCAGCCCCTGTAGAATTCCTGCAATGTTTGACGGTGCAGACATTCATAGATGGAATCCGTGACCCGGACAACCAGCAGGCATTGAGAATGGCTCACCCAAAGACATCCAAGAACGCATTGGCCTACGCCTTGGAATACGAGGCAGCGAAGAGAGTCTCAAGAGGACAGGTCAAGGTGCGAGCTGCTATGGACTTCCAAGAAGAGGAAAACGTCAAACTGCGACCTGCTGCAGAGGAGCGACCCAAGGAGTGTGCCACTGTCGAGGATATCCGCCGCATTGTGGAGCAGGCTTTGAAACAGAAGAATCGGCTTGTATGCTGGAATTGCCAGGAGGAGGGACATGTTCGCAGGCGGTGTCCCAAGCCCAGGCAGGATCCTCCACGAAGGAAGCCACAGGGAAACTAAGTCGGGTCGGTGCAGTGGGGCAAACGTCGACCCGTATTCAAAAGCCCCTAAAGACGAAAGCCAGGCAAGTGATATCCCTGCGACAATTAACCAGCAGTGTCTTCGTGGATGCAACCATTGACGACATTCCTCACACCATGTTGCTGGATACGGGTGCGACGAAGACTATCTTGAGGCCCGACGTCATCAAGTCATCAAAACGCGCCGAACCGACTAAGTGGAGACTGAGGACAGCAACTGGAACATCAGCAACTGTCCATGGTGAAGTAGAAGTGATTATTACCATTGGAACGACTCCCATCAAACATCGTGCGCTGATAGCAGAAATAGAGGACGAGGCGATTCTGGGAATGGACGTCATGTGTGCCCACGGGTTTCAATTGGATCTGAAGCGTGGTGTCATGGCTGTCAATAACGAGGAATTGATTCTACACCAAAGAGGAGACATGGCCGCTCGAGTTATCCTCGCCGAAGACGTTGTGCTACCCAGCAGGACCGAGATCATCGTCGACGCCAATCTGAACGGCGTTTTCCAAGATGGCCAAGTTATTATGGTTGAACCCAATACTGACGATCTGAAGATTGGAAGAGGAGTTCTCGTTGGGAAAGCACTGCTAACGGCGAGAAAGGAAGTACCAGTCCGCCTGATGAACGTCAACTGTTTCCCCGTCAACATCAAGAAGGGGACAATCTTGGGAAGCTGCGCCATGGTGTCCTCCATTTCACGCCAACTTGAAGTAAAAGTGCAAGAGAGGAAGGTCTCAAAGAAGTTGTTGGAAATGGTCATGCCGTCAGTCCAGGACTTGACTCCAGAGCAGAAGACAAAAGCAAGGGACCTGATCGGTCGCTTTCAGGACGTGTTCGAAATAGAAAACGGACCTAAGGGAAGAACCGACGTCGTCAAACACAAGATAGAGACCGGAGAAGAAAGACCCATCCGTCAAGCTCCAAGAAGGTTGCCCTTGTCGAAACGTGAAGAAGCGGAACGCATTATTCGCGATATGGAAAAGGACAATGTAATAGAACCCTCAAGCAGCCCGTGGACGTCACCAGTAGTGCTTGTGAAGAAGAAGGACGGATCAACGAGGTTCTGCGTAGACTACCGGTTACTCAACCATGTCACCAAGAAGGACAGCTATCCTCTGCCACGGATTGATGACACTTTGGACACTCTGGCCGGTTCGAAGATCTTCTCGACTTTAGACTTAAAGAGTGGATATTGGCAAGTGGAGCTAGCGCCCGAAGACCGAGAAAAGACAGCGTTTTCCATTGGTATGGGACTATGGCAATTCACGGTGATGCCGTTCGGGTTATGTAATGCCCCAGCGACATTCGAGAGGCTAATGGAGACGGTTCTGAAGGGTCTGTCCTGGACAACGTGCATGGTGTACCTGGACGACATAATTGTGGTGGGAAAAACGTTCGACGACCACCTGAAGAATCTGGAAGGAGTGTTCCAGCGGCTTCGCGGAGCTGGGCTAAAGCTTAGCCCTAAGAAGTGCCATCTGTTCCAGAAGGAAGTGAATTATTTGGGCCACATTGTTAACGGAAATGGAATCGCCGTGGACCCAGTGAAGATTCAGGTGGTGAGAGACTGGCCAACACCCAAAAATAAACACCACATAAGGAGTTTCCTAGGCCTGTGTACTTACTATCGACGCTATGTTCCCGGATTTGCAGACATCGCTAAGCCGTTGACAAAACTCACCGAAGAAGGTCGCCCATTTGAATGGGACCAGCATTGCCAAATTAGCTTTGAACGCCTAAAGCAGTACTTGATAAGTGCTCCTATTCTGAGTTACCCTCTCCCAGAAGGCAAGTTCGTCGTGGACACAGACGCTAGTAACGTTGGTATTGGTGGTGTACTTTCCCAGATACAAGATGGGCAAGAAAAGGTGATCGGGTATTTCAGCAAAGTCCTGTCAAAACCGGAACGTAATTATTGCGTCACGAGAAGAGAATTGTTAGCCGTGGTAAAGACGATAGAACATTTCTACAAGTACTTATATGGTAGACACTTCCTCCTGAGGACGGACCATGCCGCCTTAAAATGGCTCCTCCGATTCAAGAATCCTGAAGGACAAGTTGCACGATGGATCGAACGACTTCAGGAATACGATTTTGAAATCCAGCATCGGGCAGGAACAAGCCATAGAAATGCTGATGCTTTGTCTAGAAGACCCTGTCCTGAAAATTGCAAGCACTGTAGTCGTCTGGAGGAGAAAGTAGCCATGACTGCAAGGACGGCCATTGTTGACGACAAATGGCAAGGCGAAGAATTGCGGCGAGACCAGGAGAACGACCCAGACTTGAAATTGGTGCTGGAATGGAAAAGTAGGGAGACAAGGCCTACTTGGGAAGAGATAGCACCTTGTGCACCATCCGTACAATCATACTGGGCGCAGTGGGACTCCATAGTGCTGGATCATGGTCTTCTGAAACGAAGCATAGAGAACCAGGAAGGCACGGAACGGAAGGCACAGTTACTGATTCCCAAGAATAGGGTGCCAGAAGTTTTGAGGGAACTTCACGATGGTACTTCGGGAGGGCATTTGGGAATCAAGAAGACTATGGAGAAGGTGCGCGAGCGATTCTACTGGGTGAATTGCAAGGAAGATGTAAAGAATTGGTGCAGGAAATGTGTAGTCTGCGCAGCCAGTAACGGTCCACACAGGCGAGGCAAGGCTCCCATGAAACAGTATAACGTGGGAAGTCCTTTTGAGAGAGTTGCCATCGATGTAGCAGGTCCATTTCCAGAAACAAATAGTGGAAATAAGTACATCGTCGTGGTAATGGACTATTTTAGCAAGTGGGTTGAAGCATACGCCCTACCTAACCAAGAGGCGGCCACTATTGCTGAAATCCTTGTCAAGGAATGGATCAGTCGGTATGGTGCACCCATGGAACTGCATTCGGATCAAGGAAGGAACTTTGAATCAACCTTATTCAAGAATGTGTGTACTCTGCTCGGCGTACGGAAAACTAGGACCACTGCGCTTCATCCACAGTCGGACGGAATGGTGGAAAGGTTCAACAGGACCATCAACCGACATTTGTCCAAGGTCGTCTCCGATCATCAGAGAGACTGGGACACGTATATTCCCCTGTTTCTAATGGCATACCGCTCGTCCGTTCATGAGACCACAGGAGAGACCCCAGCGAAAGTGGTATTTGGGCGAGAGCCAAGACTGCCCTGCGACTTGAAATTCGGCGTGAAGCCTGGCGAAGTCCCTACCGACGAAGACTACGTGAGCGGTTTACGCAGGAAAATGGACAACATTCACAATCAAGTGCGTCACAATATACAGACCGCCAGCGACCGAATGAAGGAGCATTATGACATCAACGCTCAGAATGGGGGATACCAACCCGGAGCACTGGTCTGGCTTTATAATCCTCAAAGACGTCGAGGTCTGTCCCCAAAGTTGCAGACATCTTGGGAAGGTCCTTACAAGGTGATAAAACGGATCAACGACGTTATATACCGCATCAAAAAGATTCCGAATGGCAAGCCCAAAGTGATCCACTTCAACCGAATGGCTCCTTACAACGGAGAAGAAAATGAAGGGACAGTACAAAGGACGCAAGGTTCCGAAGTAAACTTCGAAACCTTTATGTCTCATTACGCCACAGGGAGTAAGGCACGATTTGGTGTAACCACAGAGAGACAGCAAGATCTTTTTCAAGTGCCACCAGAGTACAGTCTGGCCCACTGTGTGGCAGAAGACCTAAGAATGTCCAAGGGGATAGCCCAGGTCTTCCGGAATAAATTTGGTCAAGTCGAGGTACTCCGAAGACAGCATCCCATGGTGGGCAAGAGCCTGCAGATCATCGACACGAGAGCTGATCAGAGACGACGCGTATACTACTTAGTCACTAAGAAGACATCAAGCGGTAAACCTGACTACCACAGTATGTGGAGAGCTCTTTGCAGCCTGAAGAGGCAGCTGATAGAAGGCAAAGAGACTAAATTGGCCATCCCCAAGTTGGGCTGCGGACTTGACGGGCTGGACTGGAGGGTCATCCGAAGCATGATAGAAGTTATCTTCAACGGAACGGGGATTGAAGTCCTGGTCTGCAGTCACCACCCACAGGCAGCTGTTGGAAATGAGAAAACTGTGAATTGCTACTTCTTCCAAACCGGAAGCTGCAGAAAGGGGCCAGCCTGTCGTTTTCGACACCCTTCCTCAAGGCTATTACAAGGAACGTTCCGGGACGAAACGTTTTTAAGAAGGGGGCAATGTGACGAACGAATTGCGACGAGTGAGTCATGCACTCCGCCGACGGCCGACGTGACAAGCGCCTTGAAGTCTGGCCGACTCCCGAAGGTTCTGCTACGGGAGACTACGGGAGAAGTCCGTCGCATTCGAGAATACGCTGGGGGTTGCTGGAGAAGCCGCCCTCTAGTATAAATACACGAAGACGAGGAGTCTTAGTCAGTTCAACGTAGAGTTACTCACTGTGTAATTGCTCGGCTTGTAAAAATAAATTAGTCTTAGTCCGTTATAAATAAATTAGTGTTAAGTCTTGTGTAAATAAATTAGTTATTAGTTTCATCAAGTGTTTCATTTAAAAAAACAAATCAAAATTAATCTAAAAACATTACATTATCAACTTAGTTGGACTCGCTTGTGCACTCATGATTTAAAGTAAAAACAATAAATTCTTCGCAAGCTTCAAGATTGCATTGTACAATCTAAAAATCTCTGTCGTCAAACCTTTCTAATTTCAATATTGTTGTTAATGAAAAGGAAATGAAAAACAAATACAAAGTTTTATAGGCAGTTAGAGATGAACTAAGTTTCCTTGGAAAAACCTCACTTGTCCAAAAACTATTTTTTTGGAAAAACTAAAAAATGTCCCTGTAGACTTAACATATTGTTATGGGAGTGTCTGGGCTGCAGAAAATGTTACTCAATGTTCACAGAATAAGAGTTAAATTCTAGATTGCTATTAATGTCAATTGTTTTTGAAAGAAATAATAAAAAACCACTGGACATGCGAGGTTTTTACTTGAAACATTATAAAAATCACCCTTATCTGTTTTTTAATGTATTAATACCGTGCCTATTGTAAGAATTCAGCTTATAACTTATCCACATCCAAATCCATGTTAGAGAGCACAAGCAATTCAACTATTCCACGTAGGTAATGTGAATTCTATCACATAAAACTTAAACATAACGTCTCAAAAAGTTTCTAGAAAAAAATCTCATGTCCTGGACATATGATGTTTTTGCTGGAATTCGAGTGGACATGTGAGGTTTTTACAGAAACCCACAGGTTTTGCTAAGTTATATTCCGGCTCCTATGAGATGTTTAGAGAATCTTAGTTTAGGAATTGATAGCTCGAAGGTGACAGTGAAATGGCGATTTCGGCAAAAATGGACATGTGAGGTTTTTCCAAGAAGCTCGTCAATTTAAACCAATATTATTAACACTTTTCAATATAGTGAAGTTTCATTTTTAAACTTTCAGAGGAATTGAGATAATTCTGAATTTAACCACTGAGAGACACAATATGGTGGAAAATTAGAATAGGTCTAAGGCAAGCGCTTGATAAAGAGAACGAAAATAGAAACTAAAACGATGTTTGGAAATCAGGATGATTTTGAGATGTTACTCAGGATAAGACGTTAAATTGATGAATGTTTACTTTATTTCACAAGCCTTATTCGCAGAACAAGGAAAACATAAAAGTCAAATCAACACGTTAGTAGTAGTACCTAATTGAAATACAATGGGTGTATTTTTAATCCTTACTAGTTCAATCGGTTAAAAAAAAAGTTTGAAATGGGAACACAGTGACGTGTGTTAAGTTCAGAACTTTACAAAAAAAATTAATCTTCCTAAAAATCTGTTCGTAAAAGAATATTTTTGGGGTCTCTTATCGTAGATGAAAAAATAGAATTATAATTATGACTACATTGAAAAATTTTTAATTATCGTTTCATTCTATCTACGTTGACCAAAAATAAATTACAAATCAAATTTATAAATCAATTCAGAATCAAATTCGAATTTTTGAGGTCTTCGATAAAAACGTCTACATACCAGAAACCGAAACTGAAAATATTTATCTTTCAATTTATCTTAAGAAGAAGAACATTGTTCAACAAAGAATTTTGTTTTTTCAAACTCATTTTTTATTTCTCTGTATTATTAGATTTTAAGAGTTACAAATGATAATTAATTTTCATTCTTCTTTTGACCCCAGGTATTTAAAAATTTTTTTCGCACGTAATTTCTCCTTTTGGAATGTTTTCTTCTACTTCCAATAGATTCATTTTTATTTCGTGCTTCGTATTGCCCTCGCATGGCGCTTTATTTCCGTTTACTTTTAATCAGTTCTTCGTCTTCATTTTCTTGTTCACAGTTTTTCTTCATTATAAAACTTTCTTATGCTCTGGTTAATGGCAAAGATATCCTGGTAAAAAATTGACTTCAGAATAATGTCCCTATGGTTATTCTTTTAGAATTAGATTTTTTTAACAACAATTCTAAGGATTGAAAAGAAGACTGCCAAGTGGAAAAGGTAAACAGACTCTCGTATGAATTTTTAATTGGGATTGGAAGCGTTACAGAATGAGATTCTATTTTCATTCCTTGCTTAACCCACTTTGACATATTTACAAATTTTCTTCCCGTGGAAAGTTCACCAATTTTCTTTATTTTGTCTTCACTTTATCGTTTTCATTTCAACATCTCTTTCACATTGTTTCCTCATTTTAAAACTTTCTTAAATTGTAATTAACTACAATAGAGGTATCACGTTGAAAATTATATTTTAGTTTTAGAACATTCTCTAAGATCCGTTCGGTTTTTAGATTTTTAATACCAATTGAGTAATTAAAAAGAAAACAAGTGAAGATTTGATTCCCGTTTTCGTTTCTTCTAGAATACGTCAGCGGGAAATTCGAAAACATCCGTCCGCAACGCAGTTCCGTAATGATTTCCGCTTTACATCCTGCAAACTGCAGCATAATTTACGATCAGCTGTGCACGCTAACGAGACCAGAACGACGAGGTTGACTTGAGAACACATGTAAATAGGTGTCGGGTGTCAAAGAGAATTAATAATAAATTCATTATGTAACCGCCATCGCCGTCAAGGCAACGCATAAAATTACCTGCATGCATGTGTGTACGTACAGTTAATTGTGAGCAGCAAGTTACTTATTAAAGTGACATTTAGCACTATTTATACATAATTTCACCGTGTCTCACTTGTTTCACACGGTTACGTCGATCTATTTGTTGCTCGACTAACGCAACAATCGATTTAAATTTATGCTCGTGATGTAAGTCACCGTGAAATTATGTAATCTCGCAGTAATAATACAGATTAATAATAGAGTATATTAATGGAAATTTCTCTTAATTTCGTGATTTGACACAAATTTCAGGCGCAATAATTGCGGAAACCGGGGTGCCCCCACAAGGTCGAACGTTCGGACCCCTTCGGTTTTCACCAGATTTATTAAGCCTTGAGTAATTCGAAGCTGTGAAAGCGCAACAACGTTTCGCAATAAACAGTTAAGACCTCTGACATTAATAATTAAACGTAATGGACTCGCGAGATGACATTAATAACACGCTTGGTAACGGCTATATTGTTCGAGGCGATTATAAAGTTTAGGCATTGATAATTAAACCATTGTTAGCGGACGCCACCTATCATTACGTACGGTACTAATGGCCTTTTATATTTTCTTCGTTGCTCAACCTGTTAAAACGTTTACGATGCAAATTTCCTTCGTTGAATTGCGACGTCGAAGAAGATGTGACCGTCGTTGCATAACGTCTACAAAGATGAATATATAATGCCTCAGAGAAGAAACCTACCCCTCTCACTTATTCGATAAGTTGTTACTCCGTATTAATCACATTTTGTTCCACTTTTATTATATTTTAACAATCAAGAAATGAAATAAACAACTACCGTTCACCTATAACCGTAATTGTCTTCATTTACTAGGGAGATAACTTGAATCTGTAAATAGGAAAAGCCAGAATATGAAAGCAAGATTTTCCTCACTCTTGTTGCTCTTTTAATATTAAATGGATATTTCAACTTCGTTACTCGTTTTTTATATATTTCTTATGTTTCTGATTTGAAAGAAGATATCTCGGTTTTCATGCATAAAGTAGGATCCTGGAATTTACAGAGTTACGTCAGTTTATTATATGCCGGCTTGATCAATCTGAGTTAAGAATATGTACAACGTGACCTCCGACTGCGAGAGGCAAAGCTCTTTCACGAAAGCTAAATAAAAGATTTTTATCAATCGAACGATCGGCGTATAATAAAAAATGACGTGTAACTTCTTAGATAGATAATAGGAGTCACAAAAAAGGAATTAGAGGAACACCGTCGTTGGAACTGCTGGAACAAATAACAGGAAAAAAAAACAGGAGTTGGCAGGATATTATGGTGGGAATGCAAGAAGCAAGACTGCCAAAAAATATATGTGAATCTGAACAAAGGAAAAGGAAATATACACACAGGTTTAGAAAATCGCTTGTAAAGGCACAAAAGTAAAAGAAATGGAAAAACCTTGTTAAAGGAAATTCGAATACAATTCCAAACCTTCAATACTGAAAAGTAAGTAGGACGTGGAATAAGTTTGTAAGTAAGCGTACCATATTACACCATTAAACATTATAGTTCAAAAATAGCGCCTCCTAAGACCATTTACATTATTAAGGAAGAGACTACTATTATCGAGGACTGGCGCTATGTAATTTGTTGCCTAAATCAAGGCTTACATTTGGCGCTGTCCCTATTTGCCAGAAAATTGCAAGTTCGAACCACCTTGAGATTATTATAACAATAAGAAGAACCGATATCATCGAAGAAAGAAATGTCATCTTATTTTGCCGCCTGAATAGGTTGATTCACCTAGGTATGCCGGGCTTGCCATCATCCATGAGAAGAAAATTTGACAAGTTATCATGAATTTAAAGCGATGTCTTTAGAAAAAAGGAGGTAACGAATTAGAAACGATGTTTTTAGCAAAAAAGGATTTTTGTTTTGCGATTTCTGTCTTTGGGGGCAATGAAGAATGATGTGCAATGACTGATCTGGAACAATTTGAAGAGTGTACAAAAGAAGTCATTTTGACCATTCAAATTGACATGGTTATAGAATTCCTCTAACATGATCTACTTGCTTGAATATGATTTAAAACATATCCACAAAACTATATACCATTAATTTCTTTTTCACCTTACAAGCCCCAAGCTTGTTGGGTAGAAGTTAGGTTGGCTTCAAATTAATATTTAAATTAATAAAAAAAAAATAAATTTCTTAGTAAGGTATCAAATGCTGAAGTCTCGCCATATGTATCACACACCTAATAATTCCGAAATGAACATGTTTTTCTGTTTACGCCAACCAACGTCCTCCCCCCCGCCCGCCCGCAACTTCTCCTTTCAAATTCAAAAAAGTTTTAAATATCTATGGTCTTTGTCATTTATTACATAGGGTTCAAAATCATTAAATGTGTGTAAGAAAGCTGTAAAGACTGCGGTGAAATCTTGAGGTAAACGAAAAAAAAAATATATATAAAACCCGAATAAATTTTTGATATAAGTAATACTCTGCAAAATTAATAGAATCTTAATGTCAAGGCGGAGTACGTAGGTTGTTGTAATCACAATGATGCATGCCCCGACGTCCGATTGTTTTTATTTATTGCATAATCAAGTTAATCGATGGCGAGTTATCATCGCAACGTCGCGAGCAGCAATCACACTAACGACATAAAGTTGCTTTTACGGGTTGGCGCAAAAAACGCAGCGCTGTAATTAATAGCGTCAAAGGACGAGTCGAGTCCTGCGGACGGACGGACGGACGGAGGCGAGCAGGCAACGGTGCAGCTCAACGGGATGCACTTTGTTGTTGAAATTCAATAATGTGAGATGGGTAGGGTTACTGGGCGGCACCTATTGTTTCTCACCACCCACACAGCCAATGGTAGGGAGTCCTGGAACACGCCCACTTCCTCTGTTCGTCCCCGTGACGTCAGACAGGTGCATGTTTACCTGCAATGCAACTACCGTTTTTTTTTCTGCCCCGACAGCGCATTAAAACCGAGCGCGCTATCTGATCGCTCGTTCATCATGTGCCTTGATGTATGCGAAGAGGGTGGATATAGACCACACATACGTAGATAAGCGAGCAAACAGATGTGAAATAGTTTTGTTCAAACGAAAAAAACGCACTGTCTAACAATGAACCAATCAAACTTACGAATACCTGAATACTTCACAGTTAATCCAGCCCTCATCGAGTCTGTTGATTAATTGATTGGTAACTAAACGATTGTATAAAAGACAAAAACCCAATCAAAGGTCTGAACCCCCAATTATGCACAGCATTGAACAATTAAAAGACACTTAGAAATGCCAAAATATTTTATTATGTCCTGCCCCAATGTAGTTAAATCCAAACCCACTTCTATGTCTTCAATAAAAGAGCGAATTTATAAAATCTCTTTCGTATAAGTAGGTATATAACCTAACCCCTTGTTGGAATTTGGTATCATTTCACAAATTCCATGTCATGTAGAATATTTCAACCCATTTCTGGTAGTATTCGGTATTATTTAACAAATTTGCAACATAATTCTGTTTTACTTTGCTCTATAATTGGCCAATCAAGTCCTCTAATGCTTAATTAACTTGTGCCACTTAACATGTCATTCAGCTTCGATTGTGCATATTTATACAAATCAATGAGTCTTTAGTGTAGGACCTTGTGGTACTCCCCTTCTTTGCATTTTATGTTGCGTCGTTAGTAAATTGCATTCGGGCATGAAATAGTGTTGCTCAGTCATTAAAATAATAATAATAATAATTCGGAATGATTATGCGTATGTATGTAATTATGGATAATTATGAACAATATAAACAGGAATACCTGATCTAATTAACGAGAACTCGGTGACGGGGATAATTACAGCACAATATCAATAAAAATATAAATATTCCACTAGGAAGTTTTTTTTTTAATAATCCTTCCTTTGTGAAAAGCGACTTAAAAAAGGGACATAAAAATGATTAAGAAAGAAGGCACATTTCAAAGAAAAATTAAAAATATATAAATTATCATGCTGAAGATTAAAAATAGAATAAATAATATGTCAATAATAAAAAAGGAAATTAATTGAAATTTATGGCATGTCGACGCAAGTAAAATTAAGAAAATCGTTCTGGTTTTTCTGTTACGCATGTGTGGACCTAAAAAGCAGACCTGGTCAAGCAGTAAATAAAACAAATTGGCTCTAAAACGCTTAGTACAATTTTTTTGCCGAAATAGAAAAAGTAAAATGGCGTCATTATTTACGGCAATGTGATAATAATCGAGTACTTTTTAATAAAATGTGTTTCATTTCAAAAACCTATTTTCTTTTTTTGTTTAAATTACACTCTCGTAAACTACTCTCATTAAAAGCGACATAAGTCTTCGAAGAAAAAAAATGTTTCTTAAGAAATAATAACGTTTTTTTACAAGAACAACAATAATTTTTGATTTGGTAGGGCCATATGAACTGTGGTCTAAAATATATTCCTGTTTTCTTATGATGATTTTTTTTCCTATGGCCAAGTTTAGCCACATGTGAAAATTGGCGCAGGAGTTTTATGCCAACCTTGTGTTCAATATTGTGACCACTTCGCTTAACCGCCCGAAGCTCCAATCTACCAAGCGCCATTGAGGTCTGAACAAAAGAGAACTCAGAAATGCTAAGTCTAAATGCGTTGACATCAATGACTTTTGCCAAAAATTGGAAAAAACAACCAAGAAGATAAACCAAAACTTAATGCAAAGTATAAAATCGAAGGTTCTTAAAATCGTTCTAGTGCTTTGTCTTTTTACACTTCAAAATTCTCCTACTTTTTGGACCATACTTTCTTAAGTTGCTTGTTATAAAGAAACTTCAAAATAAACACGAAATTTTCAGAAATTATCATAATGTAATATGTGCTACGTCTACATCAACATATTGAATAAATTTAACTCAAAAGGCTGACGTGAATAGTTTCATTCAAACTGAATAATAAAATGAAAATGAAAAGAAACCAAAATTCAATAAAGTTAAAATTTTAAAATAAAAGAAAATGAAGAACGAGAAGAAAGTGTTTAAAGCAAATAAAGAAATGAGAAAAATTTATTTTTATCTAAATTTTTCTCTTTTCGTTCTTATTTAAAATGTCTCAATAACCTGCTTTAGAAAAAGAGATAAAATACGTCTACAGAAATATTTTAGGGCTGATTCAGAGGAATACATATTCTTAGAGGTTCTAATAAATAAGATGAAGGAGAGGAGATTTAATCTCCAATCCTACTCATATTCGTATTCAGGAATATGAGGATATTGCTACAACTGTCCCTAGGGCGAGGGACGAAAATAACAAATAATTAAATTGACTCTACCAAGATTTTCCTCACTTTAGTCTTAATTTCACTCTAACTCTAACCACTTACAACTCCTATAACGGAAGTTCTTTTAGTAACAATGGGAATAAATTAAAGAATAACGTTAAACTGTGACTGGACCTTCTTTTACTTACTGGAATCAATTCGTGATGTCTTTGTACGATTTTCTTTCATCCGTGTCTATATTCTCATTTTGTAGGTCACACGAAACTTCTCGATTAGTTCATGTTCATCATATGAGATTCAGCTAGCACATCAAATCTTAATAATTTCTTCGCCATGGAAGTATATACCCTTTGAGCAATTTTTTTCGTGATTTTGTAAATTTTGTAATAATGGTTAAATTATATTTTCCTAAACACAATAAATAATGCTCGAATTATTACGTCATCTCATGCTCTCCCTGTTCATCAAAGTCTGCAGATAGTGTGAAAATTGAGACAACTTTAAAATTTATATTTCGATGATTTCATTTCTATTGTGGTTAGCGTTTACACTCGTAAGTTTCAATAACTTATGTTTTTTGTCTCTGGTACGTTGGCTTGAAACACAGAGAAGAAAATTAGAATCTATAAAATCGTGCATCCAGTAGCTGATAGTGCAAGCAGAATCAAGTAGATTTTAAGAAGGACCGCTATACCACAGAATTAGAAGTGAAGAGACCATACAAATATGTAAGTTCCAACCATGGTGCAGCAGAAAACCGGTAGGACCACCGCCTGAATGATGGTTGGACTAATGAACGTCGTCATTCCAAGAACAGAGGTAATGATGTTGGATTTAGCACGGCCGCCCCTAAATTAAAAACAATAAGGCAAATTTTCGCAAATTTCTGGCACCTTCCATATTTTAATTTTCCACACGACTTAGAGGGGGTGTCCAAAATTAACAAATAATTTGCAACTCCATTCCAAAGCTGGTTACGCAATAATGTCTTAAAGATTTCTTGTTCCATTTAGTACTTTTATCATTATATTGAATATCATACTCATCAACATTTCACTTTTGAATCTTAAGGAATATGTATCAAAATAAACAATAAAAGTTGTAAGACATTCAAGGTCAATTGCTAAAAGGCAAAATACTTTAAATTTTGAGAAAAGAATTGTGGACACTTTGCATTCAAGAAAATGGCAGGAATAACAAGAAGGGGCTGAATTAGCATTAGGAATATTTACCACAAGAGAAATTTTGGTGAAAGATAGGTTATCACGAGAAATAACATTACTTAAAGGGTCAGCAATATAATGGACGAAATGTATGAAAACAGTAAGCCATAAAAAGTCATTCACTTTAGGTAAGTATATTAATTATAAACAGTTTCTTGGCACAGAGACAAAACGACAATTTTGGCATTATGAGATTTTAGGAAACGTTTTCGTAAGAAAAAATAATTGCTTTGGTCTTGTCATCAAAATTTAGAACATGGTCAACTCAAACATTGTTCGACTGACTGATGACCTGCGCATGTTTTGCAGAAAACAAAGTCTTGTTGCATGTAATAATTTCCAAACGTTTCTCTTCTAGAAAATCAATTTTCGCCCGGTTATATTTCCATTTCCTTAAGAACTAGGAGTTGCTCAGAAACAGCTGAGACAGAAGGACGTGTGAAGAATCTGTCGCATCGAAGCACAATTCCACGTCAAAATGACCGATTTTGTATCAAACTGGTTGACAGATTCAAGTAAAGTTGTTTTACTTATGAAAACCCTTATAATTCCTCTGACTTTAAAAGAAAGTGAAGGACCGATGGAAATTCATCGAGAGAAAGACGATAGCGAAAACCACATCTTCCTACCTCTTACGGTTTTCTGTGTCTAATTAATCTTGTCAAAGACGCAATTCTATGTCAAAATGAATAAAAGAATCGCAATTTTGTATCAAAATCAATAAAATATTCAATCAAGACGTAAGAAATATTTTGCTCTTTACATAATTCTTTTTGCAATTTCACCGATATTTGGAGAAATTAAAAGCAATCGCGTTGATCTAATGGAAATTCGTAGAAGGAATGATGATGGTGAAGACTGCATTTTCCTATCTCTTACCGTTTTCGATGTATTCTTATTTTATACGCGTCTTTGCCAAAATGTGGAAGAAACATCGCAGTTACTCAAGTATGGACACAGACGCTGTCTTTCATCGTTAAATAATTAAATCTTTACCAAAACCAAGGTGAATCATCAAGAAACAATGTTCTAACTGATGAATCTCTTGGGCCCAATCTGAATATCTGGTCAGAATATGATTTTTACTTTTTCGGGGAAATACCAAAGCGTTTCTTCTTTCTACGCAAGGGCAAAACGGAACCTATCCTTATTCCTCCTTGAAATAATTTAAAAAACAGAAAATTGATTATTACTACATTTTATTTGACTTAGTTAGAATTAATTAAGATATAGCCTTTTGTATCGCTATAAGCGTTCTGCTTGGCCTATGTTGGTTCTAAGATGGAAATACGTTTTCTTTTTTGGAAATTAAAGATGGTGTTAATCCTTTCGGCCTCAACCATTCTGAAGTGCAAGTCGAACACATTTCCTGTTTCGATTCTCTCATCTTTTTGAACTATTAACTTGTCGTGCAGCTGTTTTCTTTGGACTCAACCCTCATTGAGGACGTCATTATTTTTATTAATATTATTGACCACTTTAGTTGCATTTTGCTTTACAATGTGAGAAAAAGAGTTTTATGATGCGACATAATTTTTGGGTTGTCCTCGGGGCGAGGAATCATTTATCCTGTAGTTTTTGGATCGTTTAAATGATTACGTGGTGAAAACAGTCTGCCACTGTAGATGTTTATCTTTTTACATTTTTGAAGATATTCGACAGATTTTCTTTGTTTTTCCTCCGGCCAAAGCGAACGTCGCGTGTCGAAAACGATTCCGGCCGGCGAAGAGACATTTATTTCCTCGTCGTAATCGGAAGGACGACATCGCGAGCTGCCGGTGCCTGCAAGTCTGTTCGCATTCTTATCCGTCAGGGGCGGGTAGATGCCACCGATGCAAACTGCGGGACAGTAATGACCGATACTGATGACTGCGTCCGGGTGGAGAACGCCCGCGGGGCTAACGATAATGGTAGCCCACCCCCCGATCATTTGTACACGTCCTACCAACATATCAGCCGATAAATGCATTAGAGGAGGCCGTAATCTGCAGATTATCGGAGGAGGACTTTTCGTGAAAAATTGAATGCGCTCTGCTAACGACCACCGGATGACGATTCGAACTGATTGTTGGTGGCTTGGAAGTGAACGCGGACGGGAATGGAAAAAGAACGCGTCTGACCTTGCGACTTGGCGCTTGCCGATGGAAGAGAGCAGATCACGATCTTCATGTGCGGTTTAAGCGACTGCGTTCACTGTCAGGGAATTGTTACGTACAATTACCTACGTGAAGGTTGCACAACACACACGGCGACATGTATTCTGCACTGCATAATGACGTTATAATAATATCGCAGATTTGTATTATGCCGATCAGGAAGTTGTTTGCTGGCTACGGATGTAATTGCAACAGTGCGGGTCATTTGATTACTCGATAAATCTCGCAAAAAAGAGTACCCTAATCGCTACTACTTTATTACAGAAAACATGTGTTCCGAAATTGGAAATGAAGATCGTATTGATAGACGAGACAAGGCAATCATCAATCGATCATTAAATAACAAATTGAAGAAATCCTAGGAATGCGATAAAATATTTCTGGTGGAGAAGGTTGATTATTAAAATTTCTTAATACGGCTCTAGTTTTATTAAGCTGATTTCATATGCAAATTAAATCATCAAAGCGAGAGATTTGCACTCTGAAGTCACGAAACAATTTTTAACTCTCGATTATAATTCCTCACACTAATTGATTGCTGCTTAGGATTACCTACGTAGATTAGAAAGTACGACTTATTAGGTAATTAAAATTGTTAATATAATTCTCTTAACTTCAGAATACATTTCTTTTTCTAAAAAAATATGGTAACCTGATGGTTGAAGATTTATAAATGAATCCAGTGTTACTAAAAGGAAATAATAAACAGGTTAGTTTGATTGACACCTAGATTGGGGGTCTAAAGCTTCTTCGTTTCCACAAACATTTGGTTTACGTGATCCTTCGTACATAGTACTGGTTAAACAAGCTTTGATCGGTTAACCAGATTGGTAAAAATTAAATATATATTGCTACAGGAAATTAACGATTAATTCATATTCTTAAGGTATTTTCTTAATAGTGGTGATTCTTAATTACGCCCATGAATATCCATCAACTTTTCTTGCAAAGTCCTACCCATTCACTACGTTTTTTGTTCATCAAACCTGATGAGAGAGGAGCCTGCTGTTCTGAATACGGCGTCTTGTATTCGGTTTATTGCCAAATCGTCAAAAGCAAGTTATACACTTGATAGAGCTGCTAAAATCGGTGGGCAACTGAATCTGATGGTTCAGGACTAATCAGAAACTGCAGCTGAAACAAATCTTTAGAAGGAAGAGTCTAAGCCATCTCTTGTAAGCTGAGCACGACATTATCGTCAGGAGTGGTTTTAAGGACCTTTTGAAAGGTTTTGTTGAAGTCCATGGCCTCACCAGTTGCGATTGTTGCAGAGGAGCATGTACCATCGACTTCCATGTCAAGCATTTTAGCTGCTTAACGCTTTACACCTTTTAAAACCTCAAAGTTTTTGGGATGAAGACTTCTGATTTCATTGCATCTTCTAAGGGATTCGTGGTTGACGATGTTATGTAAGGCTATTCCTTCCTTTTAAGTCTATCTTTTAGTTTGGCCTGGAGTGAGGAAGGAAGACGGAAAAAGCAATTCATAGAAGGTTATGAGCTCTAGGACTTGCCTCAGTTAGTACAACGGGATGGATTTGATTGATCTTTGATCTAAATATTAATTTATTGATTATGTTTAACAATGAATCTCGGAGCTTCTCTATAAATTTTTTAGTTATGTTGTAGAAAAGTGCAATGTTGGTTTCTCCGTGAATACAACCTGTGCAAGTTCTGTTCTTTCCAAAAGAAAATATCTATGAAAGAAAGATGTGATCAAAATAAATTCATCTCAGATGTTTAATTATTACTATAAATCAAAGTTTCAATAAACAGAAATGAAATGGGTTCCTTTGAGTCGCTTTTTGCATTTTGATAAGCATCCTACGATCTGGGTATAATCGGATTGGACAAATAGCGACTTTGAATATTGCATCGGGACTTGGCTTCATTCCATGTGAAATCGTCCCCGTGCTTGTCATCAAGTTCTTGAAGAACGATTGCGAGATATAAAAAATGAAGAAAAACCGAGTGAAAAGTTGAACAAATTGAACAATTGGGAAAAGAGGAACCTGATGATAACCAAAGAGGAAGGGAGCATTTGTGGTAGTTGGGTTGAGACAAGCACCCACCATTTGGATGTTGTAAGATTGCGTCTGCATATAACAACTCTGAATGTTTTTTGAAACTGCCTTGGGATTTTGGCTTCATCATTAGTACAAAGCTTTTTATGCTAATAAGAAATTCTTGTCAAATCAAACTCTGACAAAGAAAGCGAAGGGTAAACATCTATTATAAGACTTGTAATGATATATGCAGCAGAAATATTAAATACGACGAGAAAGTATGAGGAAAACCTAACAATATATTGATAATAATATTACGAATAATGGTAGAACCAGTGAAGATATCAGAAAATATTACACAGAATAGAAGCAACAACAAAATTATTACGGACAGGCCTAGAACAACGTGACTGGAGGAAGTAAAAGAAGATCTGAATAGGGCAGGTATCAGCAAGTGATAAGAAATTACAGAAAAAAAAATTCGATAGATGGTTTGAGGAGGCATAATGAGAATCGATTCACCCCACAAGGGTTTAGAGAACTTCGAAAGAAGCAGTGCAGCCCATAGCTTGGGCGTTTACCCATTATATGTAGTAGATGGAGGAAAAACTGTGTGAAAAGTTTAACGATCTGAAATATTAAAGAAAAGGAATCTGATGATGATAGGAAAGGAAGGGAAAAGATCAGGAAGATCATGGTGATTGGGTTAAGTTAGAGATAATCATTCTACCATTTGGTTGTGGTAAAGTTGCGACCGTACATAACTACCTTGAATGTTTTTGAACTTGCTTTGAGGATTTGGCTTTATTATTTACATGAAACCGTCACTCTTTTCTTTGAAATTATTATAAATGATATTGCAATAGGAGGAAGCTTAATGATGGAAAAGAAGCGGAGTCCTACATCAGGAATTGCGGTGGTCGTTGGTGTTGTAAACTGATTGTTATATTTGTCGCTGAGTATTTTAAAAGTTACGTTTTTAATCATGCAATGATAAGTAAACCATAATTCGGAAAGTATTCATGAAAGTTTTTTTAATTAAAACTAAAATGTTAGTTGTTGTAGCCACTTGATTACCACTCTTTTAAATTTCGTCATATAATGCAAATTATAACTACCTCAATTTTTGTTCTTGGTAGAAAATATTTATGTAAGGTTTTGACCCATCAGTAACTGTTGGTGTTCTGTTACAACAAACTTCAAAATCTGTCTAAATCATCGCGGTTTACACTGGCAAGTTGAATCAGGGGTAAAAAAGCTTTAGACGGGTAAAAACGACCACCACGTTCTCGGGCAAGCGGCTGCTGAACTAACGAGAAGAGAAACCTCAACTCTTGTTATTCCTACCCGTTCCTATTACTGATTTACAGCTGCACAATTAACTTTAATCAGTTTCACGGCGGCGTCGATTTGAATACGTTAATTAGGGCTAATTCTCTTTGGGAACGAAAGTAATGAGGGGAAAAAAAGCGCGCCGATGCAATCGGATCGAAATACGCGCGTGTAATTTAGATATCTAAAACACAAGTAAAATGTCATGTTAAGTTGCATTAATTCCATGTCGATGCGAAATTAATAACAGCCAAATGCGGAGGTAGACAGAGATGGCCAAGGAGGAGCTCGGGTTGGATGGAGACGACGAGCTCGCCGGTTTCTTTTCCCCATGCCTGAAGACTCGTACTTTAAGTAAGGAGATTATTAAGTTTTTAGAACCTGTTTAAAAGGAAATGTATGCGGCAAATCTACACAGACGTCGTGCTGTTATGACAATATGTAAATATTAATATTATTAGTACTTTTAAACTCCCTGGCTGTGTTCATTGCTAACGTTAGGCTATAAACTTAACAATAGTGAATAACATCAGAAAGTACTTAAATCTAATTGTGTGGTAATTAATGATAATAAAACGAGGATGAAGAGTTCTCTTATCTACAACAGACAGAGAAGAGGAATACACCTTTCCTTGTCCTTGCAACACACACATGGAGAATTTATGAAAAAGGATAAGAAAAAAATAGTAAGTAAAATAAAAAATCATTTTTTCTTTTCTTTGTTTTGAATTCGCTTCAAATTAGACGTCAAATAGAATAGTTACATAATTAAGAATTAGCAAAGCATTTCGTTTTTGATGAAACGAAAAACAACGAATCTGAGAAGGCATTTAAATCTGTTTGCGTTTTATTGTGCAGCACATCGAAAGGATTTGAGTGAAGCGAAAACAAGAATGAAAGAAAAGGGAAGGTTTAAAATACCATCTTGAGGAACCCTTTTGTCAAAATTCAGAAGAGAATGAAATAATAACGAATCGTTGTCAAAATATGCTTTGGCGAACGAGCTTTCAAGATGCAGAGCTATTTCTTTTTTTTTTTTTTTTTGAAAAGTCAGGAAATTATACATAATCGAGTAATTCAGGACACTGCCATTAATTCAATTAAAACAAACGATGAGCGTACTAATTAAAAACAGAAGGACAATTAATTACAGAGGTCATAGTTAATTATAGCTTTGTGATAATAGGAATCTGAGGCTGCGCACTAACTGAATAATCTAAAATGGCGCTTCCTTCAGGCTTGAAATTTGCGTACTTCTGGCAAAAAAATAAAATAAAAAATGGCAATCAATAAATAATTTCAAATTGCAGGCCAGCTACGAACTTGAATTTGATTCGCAAATCGAAAATGTAATGTGCAGTGTGTGATCTTTTAAAGCACTTTCGTTAATTGTTTTTCGAAATTAATAACAAATAATAATGGAATAAAAAATTATATCAAAAATATTGTATGAAACAAAAAATATACTATTTACCAACAATACATATAATTTTTATTTGGAAATAGCAAACTAATTGTTTAACAAGTTTTTTTTAAAGTCGCTTTTAAAAATCAAAACTTCAACTTTGATGACCAATGAAATGAAGAAAAATGCTTCATAATTGTTTCAGTATTTTTCTAAAATATAAAGTTTAAAATTCTATGCAACGTGCTAAAAAAGAATCCGTCAATTTGGATTATTATGAATTTAGACAAAGTATGTAATCATAAAATATCAGATCAATTTAGTTTTGATTACTGTCTGATCATTTGTAATTATATATTTTATGATAGTTTTCATTGGACAAGAAAGTGTTTGAATTCCGAACAATCTACAGAGTTGTGCTATACTTGTGTCATTCGTTGAAAGTATAGGTTCCTCATTATAAATATGACTTATTTTCTAAATTACTATATTGTAGACTATAGAAAAAATTATACGATTTTTAAATTCCAATGTTGTAGAATGTAGAACAAATTTTAATATTTTTTCATCATATCTTCTATCAAAACTTATCCCTCAGGAAGCATTTTTTTGTATAACGTTTTGTATTTGTTGCTTGTTGTTAATTCTTGTTACAATATTGTTTATAATTGCCGCAATACATTCGCATAACGCAGTTATTATTGTTTGTAATTAAATAATACTTCCATAACCATTGCAGAAATTAATAAATGAAAAATCTCTGATAAGGTTAAATTAAAAAGAATTCACAACGATAATATAAAAACAATAAAAGATTCCCTTGTAACAGAACGATATCTCAAATTGAATGAAAGATTTTATAGAATGAAGATAAAAATAAAATAAACTTAAAGTAATTATGGTCAAGAAATAATAAATATATTAAATATTTTTCAAATTTTTTATTAATTCTGCGGATAGTTGTAGCAGAAGGAATTGAACGAGTTACAAATTTTTCTCTGAATAAATTAATTCGTTAATACCACTTTATAATTTGTACTTTCTTAGGTACATTATAATTCATACCGAATTTTTGTACTGAAGAAAAATAAAGAACAATTAAAATAAATATTATATTATAATAAAAATATATATTTGTAGCTCAAAAACAACTCTAAAACCTGCACGTTTCGAACTGGAGGCGTGAACAGATACACGCTAGCGCAAGAACCCCCTCTACTCCTACACGACTTCGTCCGAATTTACTTCAAAAAGATGAGAAAATCGAAATAGAAATGTGTTCGCTTGCACTTCAGAATTGTTGAGACCGAAAGGATTAACACCATCTTTAATTTCCAAAAAGCAAAACATATTTCTATCTGATTTAGAGACTGGAGGCGTTGGCAGTTTCTTAAAACCAACATAAGCCAAGCAGATTGCTTGTAGCGTTAATAGAAAATAATAAAATGTAATAATAATCAATTTTCTAATTTTAAAATTATTTCAAGGATAAATAAGGACTAGGTTCCGTTTTGTCCTTGCGCAGAAAGAAGAAACGCTTTGGTATTTCCCCGAAAAAGTAAAAATCATATTCTGATAAGATTTTCAGATTAGGCCAAAGAGCTTCATCATTTAGAACATTGTTTCTTGATGATCCACTTTGGTCTTGGTAAAGATTTAATCATTTAACGATGAAAGACCGCGTCTGTGTCTCTTCTTGAATAACTGCGATTTTTCTTTCACATTTTGGTGAAGACGCGTTTAAAATGAGCATACATCGAGAACGGTAAGAGATAGGAACATGCAGTCTTCACCATCATCTTTCCTTCTACGAATTTCCATTAGATCAACGCGATTGCTGCCAATTTCTCCAAATATCGGTGGAATTGCAAAAAGAATTATGTAAAGAGCAATATTTCTTACGTCTTGTTTGAATATTTTATTGATTTTGACACAAAATTGCGATACTTTCATTCATTTTGATATAAAATTGTATTTTTGACAAGGTTAATTAGATAGAGAAAACCGCAACATTCTTCCTCTTTGCAATCCTCGAATAATTGCAATTTTTCTTTTGGGAATCGGTGCGCGTAAAAATGTTAACGGTAAGAAGTAGAAAGATGTGGTTTTCGCTATCATCTTTCTCTCGATGAATTTCCATTGATCCTTCACTTTTTTTAAAGTCAGAGGAATTATAAGGATTTTCATAAGTAAAACAACTTTACTTGAATCTATCAACTAGTTTGATAAAAAATCGATCATTTTGACATGGAATTGTACTTCGATGAGACAAATTCTTCACATATCCTTCTGTCTCAGACTTTATTTTCTGCAAAACTTGCACAGGTCATCAGTCAGTCGAACAATGTTTGAGTTGACCATGTTCTAAATTTTGATGACAAGATCAAAGTAATTATTTTTTTTTACGAAAACGCTTTCTAAAATTTCACTTAGTTGTAAAATTCAACCTGTATATGGGAAATTACCGCCCGGCTAAGAAAGATATCCGCTATGAGAGGTTTTAGTGTATACTGTTTGATTCAAAATTGTTTCTCCATATCATTGGGATAAGTTTATATCAAAATTGTTTTTGTAGAAACACCTGAAAGTGTTAATGTTACGTCGAATTAAGGAAATTCAAATTTTATCGTCATTGATTGTCATTAAGTATGTAACATGGGTACAAAAAGTTTTCCCTTGTTGCTCTCCTTTTCTCGCATGTTCACGTATGTTCCTTACTTGATCCGTACCCTAAACAGACAAGTAAGCAAACATAACTTAAAAAAAAAGTTTTATTGATTTGATTTTACAACGGTTTTCACATCGGAAGAAAAGTCTTTTATAGTTGAATCCTACTCTCGAAACGCCCAAAAAATCAATGGCGAATGGACCTATTCTATTCCTGATTGTATTGCAGAATACCAGGAAAAATTTCTAGAAACTGTATTTTTGTATCACAACTTTGTTAATTAACTTCAGTATTCTGTAGGACTATTCTAAGAAAGCATTTGCAAATGCTCCCTTATCGTTTGACTGCCGTGCATGAATTTTGTTTCCAGTAGATTTTGAACCAAGATGAAGCTACTGTCATTGGTTTTTAAACAATATTGACAATGACGATTTGTTGGACAAAACTTTCTTTATTGACGAAGCCTGGTTCCATTTAATAGGATACATTAATTCCCAAAATATGAGGATCTGGAAGACAGAAAACCTTAATATTTTCATTGATACCCCACTCTATCCACAAAAAGTGGTGTTTTTTAGTGGCACACTCACAGCACTTAGATATCGGGAAGAGATCTTGCATTCATTTATTAATCATCTGCATGATGACGAGTTGTAATTTGAATATTTCCATCAGGATGCTACAACGGCCCATGGAGATCTTTAAATTTCCTTTAAGACTTTTTTGGAGATTGGATACTTAGCAGAAATATGGCAAATATATGGCCTCCGCGGTCTTGTAATCTAATTCCTTGGTTTGACGTGAAAAATTCCTTTTTTAAAACGGGCGTTAATGATTTATAGGAACTTACCCAAGGAATCGACGAAAAATGTGATGAAATAAACAATTCTCCCCACATTTTGCAAAATGTTATTAATGGATATCGCAGAAGAGTTAGGAAATGCATCGACGAAGACGGAGGCCATTCTGATGTGAATTCACGTTCAACGTTATTTTCGATGTTTTATTTTGTTTGGTTTCAAATACGTAATAAATCGTAATTATTGGTTATGATTTTTTGTTGACGTTATGTCAAGGTTAAATGTCAATTTGACGTTTACTGATCAAGTAAGGAACATACGTGAACATGCGAAAAAATGAGAGCAACACACTAGATGGGAAAACTTTTTATACACGTTTTATTTGATATTTTGTGGGTATAAAACATACTAGATTATGCTATTTTTTAAGCAATCATAAAGACAAGTTAGCAAGAACTAAAAACAAACAAATACTTAAAGACAGCCTCGAACTATAAGCTAGGTAGATGCAAGAGGTTGACTTATGCCTTGTAGATACGTGGTCATGTATTTTATACTTTATACAGTGTTAAAAATGTTAATTCATCAATAGTGCAAAAAGGCAGAGAAACCATTGAAATTTCTAATAATCATCATCACTAGAATCTGTCATTAAGTTTTTTTTTGATGTCACACACATTTGCAAAAAGCAGCAGCACGAAGTAGAACTCGCAAAGAACAATTTGTTTAGGAAATTGACACTAGATGTAATTGGTTGGAATCTAATAGTTTCATAACATTCAAGGTTTACCATATAATTGCAAACTATGTATAGTGCATTCCAACCTTAGGGTGCAGTATGAGTACAACTTGCTGTCTTTAGTTTTTCAATAATCCTATCCTTACATCTGGTTATAGTGCTGCTACTTCAATGGATTTGTGTAGTTCGCTAATCGATTGGAATGATCTATCAACCATATCACATTTCCTTATAAGGCCTACATTACATATATACTGAGGATGGAATGCACTATAGTGAAATTTCTTTGACTGGTCTACATTTGCTTCCTTGGAGGATGACCTTTTTATGTACAACATGCATAAAACATGGTCAATCAACTCCCGTTGACTTCGAACAGCTATTTTTTAATCTTTAACATGGCGTCTCTATTACACTAGGATTTTAAAGTAATTGGAAGCCCCATTCCAATAACTATTATAAATGTCAGGATCATATAACACCTTTTCTTGGGGTGTATAAATAGATTCCATAGTAACTGATATATAATTTTGACCACTAACAAAATTTCAGTTAAGAAACAAACTTTACTAATCTCTAATGTCAACCAAGCAATCTGATGTTAATTTTTTTATATTGCCAACACTATAAAGCAATTTGGAGCAAATTTAACAACTTTTCTGAATTTCTTAAAAGCCGATGGCTCATCCTTGCTTCCTTTACTCAAGTTCACCTTACAGGTAAAAGACATATATTCCATGTATGTGTACATGTACATAAATGTAAAAACAGAAAAGTGTGCAAAGTTATTTTTACGCCATCTAAACGTTCTTTTGAATAGGAAAGTTGTTATAGAAAAAGAAAGTTATCTCTTTCCTTACTTTATTTTAGACCCTGGAGAAGTTTACTCATCTTCGAAACAGAATATTTTTTTTAAATAATAGTAAAACATAGACCAGAAGTAATTTTTTTTTAATTCATCGATAAATAACGGAGAAATAAACTTGTTTATTACCCATGTATTTGCATTAAAATGGAAATGGGATTTGTGAAGCATCAAAGTGATACTTTGTCGAATAGAAGAAATGACGCCACTTCATCCGGAAACTATTCTCTCAAAACGCAATTTTGAACTCTTATAATTCGGCCATTTTTAAAGATATTTTAATAATTCTTTCACAGTCTTATATCAACTACTTTAACTTTATTTTCTTTCTTTAAAAAAAAATTAAACTTCTCCATTTCCTACTATCTGCAACTTTTACAAATTTCAATCACACCCTATATATAGATTGTCATTAAAAATTATTTGTTTGAAGTTGTTAGCAGAAATTGCTTACGATAGTTTCAATCAACAAGGCGTGATACAACAATTCCTTCTATGTGTACACTCAAAGGTGTTAATCTGCATAAATGCAATTACGACCTCATCGGCAGATGCCTTCTCGCAACGAAAGGCGCAGATAAAGCCCGTCTGAAATTAAATACCCTAATTAACATCGACTTTATCGATACTTTAGTGATGTAGATTAATTCGAAAATCAATTACGGTCATCACTTACTTAGAAAGCGAACGGTAATATTTATTAATGCTAGAGGGAAAATGATAGCCCGATATGACTTGATCTTTTTAAACATCCACAGAAGAAGTCAAAGAAATCAAGAACCGGAATTGCATTTAAAAAGCAAGTTAAAATAATGACCATATAAAAAGAGATGGCTCATGCACGTAAGTTTCGATAAAGTAAGTAATAAAAGAACTGAAAAGTTTGCTATTAAATTGGTTTTGTTGTTTGGTGGAATATAAATTTTTCATTTGAATTTTTTTGTTTTCCACCACGTAAAATGTAAAACTTTTAAAATGATTAAACTATCGTTAGTGAGTTAGCTTTCTGCTTTGCTCTTTGCTTCCTAAGAAGCCTTTTGGTAATCGAAAAAAGAACGGGAACGCGTAAGAAAGTCGACAATTATTAGGACCTGTATAAAACAAACACGACGCGCTTTGATGACGCAACAGTTTCGTCGAAACGGCCGACATTAAGCGGTCCGAACGGATAATCAAGGAATAATCTAAAATTCCTCCGGCCCGATCTCTTGAAGTGTAATCATCATTAGCGTTCGAAATTCGTCCGAGATGTGTGCCGGCTACCAGGAGGAGCTGCCGTAGCATCATCGGCAGCACAGGAAATGTACGTATTTAGGCGTAATGACGCGAAACAAAAGCAAAACGACCGACCTTGCCTCAATGGCCACTTACAAGTAACAAGATATATGAAGAATGAAATAACATGTTTTGATATGTACACGTCGACGTGGTCGTCGCCTTTTGTTTTTTCGCTGCAGCGGCCTCCACACAAAAAGACGTCCTGAAAATGTTATGTTAGGCATCAAAGTGCTTTCAGCTTCGTTTTATCGCAAGGTATTCATTAACGACGGCGCTCGTTTCTTTTTCTTTTCTCCTACATTTAATTATTATATTACGTCCAGTGTTTATCTTAATCGAATTAGACCGTGCGATAATGCGAGTTGAATAATCAAAACAAAACGTAAAAACAATGAGAGAGAACAAGTTCTTTTTCCAACAAATGAAAAGGATCTTTCAAATTAGGGTTACAGTGGAAATGCAAAGTGAGTAACTTAGATTCATGTTAGACTGAATAAAGTCTACGATAATTCGATGAGCAACACAAAAATGTAATAAAAATTAATTATTAAAAAAATATATAATATTGTCATGGAATAGCGAGGCGAAGTTACTGCCTAGACAAGTCACGGATATCTTCGCAAACATCCAAACTTTCCAGATGCGTTCCAGAAGAACTGCACGAGATATAAATGCTAGACCCGTTGGAGGAAAGGACAGTGAAGAATTAAATTATTTAAGAATATCAATTAGTTGTATGGAACATTAATTGTGTTTGTTTAATAGTTGTTAACTAGCTATTAATTTTTTTTTCATTAAAATAGACTACATATTCTTAATTTATACTTATTTAATTATTATCAATATAACTTTTATTGCGACGTTTCGCCACGCCTTCACAGCTTAAGTGCAACTACTCTAAAAATAGTGCTAGGGAATAAGTAGAGGGATTGTGTTCGCTAGTTATTTACTTTACTCTTATTTAGATGTACAAAAATTTGAAAAATTAATATCCAATAGGTGCTACCATTTTTTCCTTTTTTCCGATTGTTTTCCCTTTTGTAATATTCGTTGACAATTCATTGTTTTCCCATCACAGATAGTGATCAGCAGTTGTCATCGTTATATGCACATGTTTATAAATTATTACGGCATTCATCTTTATTATGTATTCCCTATATAACAAAGGTGAATGCAGTGATGATTTAAAAAACATGTTCGAATGTTGAGCGGCATCAAATGGCTGCAAATAATGCGCAGGTGCAGGAATGTCGGCGGTTCTTTCAAATCTCAAGGTTGCGCGTTGAGAGAAAAACAAAAATTTAGCAAAATACAGGAGATTTCTGCATGAAAGATATTATAAAGGTAGCCCTCGCGCAATCTTTTTTATAAAAGAAATGATTTGCTGCGTTGTATAAAAGGTTTAAAACAGGATTAAATTTAAGCCTAAGTTAGAATGCGACATACAAAATGCTAACTAAAAAATTAATCTCCGCCCACAATAATTTTCATATCCGTAGATATGTATTTCGGCAGCAAAGCTGCTATCTTCAGTACACACATTACCAATTTGTCTCCTTTACTATTTTTTTTAGTACACAAAATGCTGTACGTCATAATGTTTGTCACATTCTAACTTAGGATTAAATTCAATCCCGGCTTAAATCTTTTATACAACGCAGCCTAACAATCACATTTTTCAAATAGTGATGGATCTGCAACAGTTCTTTAAAAGTAAGAATTTTAGAAAAAAAATCGCACAATGCAATACAAGAATTAATTCGACAAGAAGAGACAAAATAGATCTGAAACAAACGACGACCAAACGCAGATTTATATGAAAAGAAAATAAAAGAAGATCGTCTACTGTCATTCAACTGGAAATCCATAAACTCTCAGTAGGCAAAAACAAATGAAAAATCATTGGCTTCCGGCGCGAAGCTTTCGCAAATCAAATCAAGCTTTCATTTGTCTTTTTTTTGCATTTCATGCTTTTTGTTTATTATTTTTCGTCGCGTTATTTTTTCGTACTTCAGTTGTCACCTTCATACACTCTCCTCTTTTGTTGTTGCCGTCAGCGATTTTATTTAATTACACTCCGCCGTAGAAACGTCGATCTTCTTTTGTTTTTTTTTGTTCTCGATATTCTTTGTTTCAGTTTTTTCTTGTCAAATTATTATGCATTCTTCGTTGATTTTCTTATCAGTCTTGATTTTCGAAAAATACTGAAACGAAACGCAGATTTAGTTGAAAAGAAAATAAAAGGTGATCGTCTTTTCTCATTTTAAAAAGCAAAAGACTCTCAGTAAGTAAAAAGGAAGCAGAGAACAAAAGAGAAATCGGGGATATTTCGGCGCGAAGTTTTCGAAAATTAAACCATTTGTTTTTTTTGCAATTCACTGTTTTTTTGTTCACTTTTTTTTGCCACGCAGATTTTTCGTGTACAGTTGTCACTTCAAACTACTTTCTTTTGTTGTTTTCGTTGGCGATTTTATGTTCTTACATTTCGGAGTAAAAACGTTGATCTTCTTTTGTGTTTTATTTGTTACTCTTATTCTTTGTTAGTTTTTTTTTGTCAAATTATTACGGTTTCTGTTTTTGTTTTCTTATCGGTCTTGAGATTTTCGAAAAATTCCCCAAATAATCGTTCATCTTTTCCTTGGTATTTCGGCATTCTTTACTTAAGTTTTCCCTGGTTTCTTACAAACCATTCAATTTTGCACGTTACATTTGCCATTATTTCAAGCTAGATTTTTCTTTTGTTTTTTTTTTTTGTCAGCAATTTTACTTTTTTACAATCTACTGCTGTAGAAACGACGATCCTCTTTTGCTTTTTTTGTTCATCATATTCTTCACATTTCCAAGTTAAATTAACATGCTTTGTTTTTTTGTTTTCTTATCAGCCTTGAGATTTTCGCAAAGTTCGCTTAATAATCATCGATCTTCTTTTGTTTTTCATTTACTCTTTTTCGTATTTCTTCCTTTTCTATTAGAGAATTTTCTTAATCGATTCAACTTTTTATATTACAATTGACTTTTCAAACAAGATTATTCTTTTCATTTCTTTTTGTGGGCGATTTGATTATCTTACGCTTCTCGCTACCGTGGAAACGTCGATTTATTTATTTTTTTTATCTTGTTCGTCTCATTCTTCGTATCTCCACTTTGCTATTGCTGATTTTATCAAATTAAGAGTTTCTTCTTTATTTTTCTTACCACGCTTGAAAAGTCCGATTGATATAGTATAATATTCTAAATCTATTAACATTAATGTTTCTGACCATGAAATGGTAGATTGTAAATTGGTGTTAGCTAAACATCCAATAAGTTTACAATTGATTACTTGTAGAAATCTCAAAGAACTGTTCTATAAAACATTTTATGAAATACCCTTGCATTTTATTTTTCATTTAAATAACATTAATGACAAGTAATTTTTTTTAATTTAGCTATTAAAACGATAAAAATAAATCCACGTTCTTATAGTCCTTGGTTATCTGATAATACTAAGTATCTAATGAAACTAAGAGATAAAGCTTATAGCTTGTTTAAGCAAACAGGAGATATTACTGACTAGAATTATTATAAACAAACTCGAATTTTTTGTAATTCTGTAATTGATGCTGAGAAAAAGGCATATTTCTATTTTAAATTTTCTTACAGCAGCCAGAAGGAACGCTGGCATGAATTGCTGAAGGCGAATATTTATGGCAAAAAAAAGATAGATAATATTAAAATGTATTTTATAAATAGCATTCCCAATTAAAATATACAGGCTGTCCGTTTTTCGAGTGTCACTATGGGGATCTCGCTTATCTTAAGAGATACAAAGTTGGTTAAAATAGGGCAAAGTTGCGCATTTTCGTGCTGAATAATAATCTGAAAATAAATTTAAAATATCTATCTTCATAAGTTTTTTTGCAATATTTCAAATTTCTTTCAAATTATTATTTAGCATGAAAATGCGCAACTTTGCCCTAATTTAACCAACTTCGTATCTGTTAAATAAGGAGATCCCCATAGTGGCACTCGAAAAATGGACAGCCTGTAGATAATGATTTAATCCAATTTTATAGTTTAATTAATTAATTTAATTAAGCGTAGATTTAAAAATTTTCTCCGGATTTGTACAAATGAATCAATTTTTCACTCTACAATTGACGTTTCAAGCAAGATTTTCGTTTTGTTTTTTTTTCTGCTACGATTTTATATTTTCTTACTGCTTCTGTAGGAAACATTGATCTCCTCTTGTTTTTTTTTATTTTCTCCACTTTCCTATCTTTTTTTTTTGTGGTCAGTCTTGAGATTTTGGAAAATCCGTTTCATAGTCATCGATCCTCTTTTGTTCTTTTTATTCTTTTTTCTCGTATTTTGTCCTTTTTCATTAAAGAATTTTCTCAATTGAATCAACTTTTCACATTACATTTGACATTTCAAACAAGGTTATCCTTTCGATTTTTTTTAATTTCGTTGTTAATTTGATTATTTCACACTCAGCCAGAAAAATATTGGTCTTCTTTTGTTTTTTTCGTTTACCTTCTTGCTTAATTGTTTCATTGTATGTTCATAGATGGCTTTCGAAACCCCAGAGAAATGCATATAACCATTGTCTTACACGCCCTTTTTAATTTCAAAATTAAGACACATAAGACGAAGAGAGGCTGAGATCCTACATGTTTCTTGAAAGTTCTCTTCAAGTACGTAGACATGTTTGCACGTCTATTTCAATTCAACTGACATTTAATGCCAACTAATCAGTGCTTTTCAATAACAAAACGGACAGCTAAATTAACATCCGCTTTATTTTTAAACAGGACAACTTGTATAATATCGTAGTTTTGAATCCTATATTAAGTTTTGTAAGATTTAATACGACCATCCTCTAGCTCTAACCATGACCAACTGTACAGGTGGTCTCGAAGTTGATACATTTTTTTAACTGTGCACAGGATAAATTTTCCAGCAGTTTTTTGGTAACTCGAAAATAAGGGAGAGAGGCCTTCAGAGGTTTTAGATCTATGTAGATAACCGTTAAAATAATTGAAGCAAATTTAGTACGCACTCCCTCTCATTCAGCGATATTTCTCTTCTCTTTTTGTTATTTAAAAAAGTTATTTGAAAATTTTATTTCTTTTAAGTGATTTCTACATAAAGAAAGTTAAAAAAAAGTATCAACTCATGAATCACCTGTATACGTACAAGCACGGCCGTTTCAACTACGTCCTCTGCTCAACGCCTTCGTCTGCGTTTTAAATAACCTTTGCATTAGTTTGCAGTGATTGCAGTCGTTAATTAAAATGCTTATCATATGGCCCTGACTGGAGTACCTCGTCGAATGAACTGACATAGCCATGTCAATGAGTCAATGTAAATTAATGTTATTAGCCCCGTGCCATTACAATAACAAATGCAGTCGTTACTTTAAACCAAAAAAAAGCGATGAGATGGTGCTGAGTAGAGGATCTAATTGATGTGTGAGTGTATGCTAGTCGTGGTTAGATTTATAGTACATGACAGGAGCGCCATCTTCATTTTTTTCTCACTTGTCTTTCATTAAGTATAAAAACATGAACCAAAACTATCTTCCAATTTTATTTTATTTTTTTCTGGAACTCTTATCAACTAAGTCAGTAGTTGTCTTCACTTCAATAAAAAGGAGCTGTAATTACCTACAGGGGATTGATTCAACATTACGTATAGCTAATAAACCTAGGTATAGAGTTTTGTAATAGTAACTAGATTATAATTTCGTTTAATCTATAACAAAATCTTATAGCATTTTGCTTTGAAGAGTGAAGGGAAATAGAGGAGGAGTTTCGTTATTACGGATATTTTCAGGAACTTTAACTTTAATTACATTTTTTTCCAAAAACTGTGATTAGCTAGAAGCTTAAGTAATTGTCAGTCAAATTTGTAATGCCTCAGGTTTTGAAATCTTATTAAAAATCCATTGTACCGACGTCGTTATTATTCCGTTAAGTTGCAAGTGTTCAATGAAGTGAATTTTAATTACGTTTTCAGTACGTTGCTCCTTTTGGCGGTCCCCGTCCAAAAATAGCAATTACTACGATCGTCAAGTTTTTTCCAACTTTTACCTTAGCCTACTTTAGATCAAGTTAGTACGAACCGGCGCTGCCGGGTGTTTTATTCGCGTTTCAAAACCGAGCGTAAACAAATAAACGCAAGAAAAGCGTGAAAATTTCATTTGCCACATTTCATTGTTCCACGTCAAAGGCGTTTCGTCAAAGCGAATTTAGAAAATAACGAGCTGGTCCATTGTTCGATTGTTTTGCATGTCGGCGGGTTTTTGCCCGCGCGTTTGCTGTCACATAACGAACGGTCTTTTTGTACACATCTGCGGTCGATTACTTTCACCGTTTCGGGGGAGAGGAAAAAACGGGCGCAAGAAAAAGGACATTTGCATGCACCGATCGCCGAAATTTTCGGCCGGCCCGAAAATAGCGCCTGGCCCTTATCTGGCCTAATTTTTATCTGCACGTGGCGGTCGGATTACAAAACAGTCGGCCGATAACCGGAGCCCGAAATCTTTGGAAGCGGGAATTGCGACGGTCAAAAGTCACGCGAATCGCATAAAAATACAATCAGCGAATTGTGATAAGGAGCGCTTCTTCGCGTCATGCTTCTCCCTCGTTTCTGCTACAAAACAAATACAAATATGTCACTCGGTTTGATATGGGACGCGATAGTACAAACCAAGTTCCATTTACACTATGGCAACATGACCTGTGCCAGTTACTCTTTGAAGACAGGCGCGTATTACTCAAAATTGATAATGACCTAATCGAACAGACTATGACATATAAAATCCTATTTAATCAGCATCATCACATTTATTTTTAGCCATTTGATATTGCACCGAATATCATTATGTAAATCGGGCTTATACGCAAATTTATGGAGGCAATATTATTTAGTCTAACAACCGTCAAGTCCTTGCGTATTTCAGAATCTACTGACCCCAAACCGTATTCACAATCAACGATTTTAGCAAATATTAATCAACTTGTAACTTTAGGCGGATTTAGATATATAAATGTGGAGCACCTGCTAAGCTCAAGAACAATTAGGAAATGTGTATCTATCGTGTTCTTCATTGGTTATTTAGATACATCATCTATCCTTGCAAATTTATAGACAAATTTGGAAAATTCCATGATAATGTTACATCTCAGTAGGTAGACAATGTTCAATCTTTTCCATTCTTCTTGGGGATCAATTCCGAACTGTCTGAAATAATTGCTTCAATATCTGTTGAAGAGCCATGCGTCTTTCTACCAGAGCCTTTCAAGAATATTCAGTAAGGTTTGTGGAATAAATAAAGGGAGCTTGTAATTTTGTTACAAATACATATTTCCTAATTGCTTTGAGTGGAACATTTAAATAGTAAAATTTAATCACGGCCACTCTCTTAAGAACTTCGAGGAAGTAAAATGGGACAGCAATGACGTATCACCAAGAACCAGCACCGAGAAAGAATTTGAGACACCTCGTTTGCAAATAAAGTGCGAATATGGTTATCATCAGAAGAAATGACAAAAAAATGAAGAAAGTTTGGGAAAATAGTTTCTTTGCTACATTGAGTGGGGGAAATCAGATTTAGAATTAATCGTTAAAAGTCTTGGGGTAAGTTCAAGTTTCAGCCAATATGTAAGTACTAAATAAGTTGCCAAATTAGAATTTGATTCTTACTCCTAGCTCAGCGTAAAACAAATTCTTCTCCACACAAATATGTCAGATCTAACAATATATCGAGTAATTTTTTAAACTTTTTATATTTTATTGCCATGGAATCTGGACGGTATGTCTTAGCTTATGTGAAAAGTACACTGCACTCCTTTACTGTTTTACAGTAAAGCTAAGCTAAGACATGTCGACAAAATTCCATGGCAATTTTAAAAATCACTTGGTACATAATATGAGAGATTACGAGGGTAAAGCTGAAAAACAAAACATATAGTATCATTTAAAGCTACTCTTTATCTGTCCTTTTAAGTTTAGTTGTTGAAGTTACGTTCGTTAGATCCTAAGTTACTAATTTTTTAAAGTGATATTACAAGTAAAAAAATGGAATTAACAAGAGAGCATTTTCGAATCAGGGCGCTTCCTACGGCCGTTACCGACAAAAACATTGCTGCTGTTAAAAAATTAATTGAAGAGGACAATCAAACCACTTATGCAGTAGTAGAGCATCGACTCAAGGTTGGATCCTCAGCTGTTAGAACAATCATACGCGATCACCTGCATTTAAAAAAAAAAGTGGTTAGTCGTTTTGCGCCGCATCACCTTTCTGACCTTCCAAAAACAGAGCATGTAAGAATTTGCCATGAAACTTTAAATTTCTTAAATAACGGCGGACATCAAATTTCTTCCAAAATAGTGACAGGTGATGAAATTTACATTTCCTTTTTCGACGTACCTACACGCCAAGAGAGTCGTGTATGGATTCACGAAGATGAGGAATCTTCAACAATGACCAAGAAGCAGCGAGCCATGAAAAAAGTTATGTGTGCGGTATTCTTCAGAAGTACGGGCCTAGTAAAAGCAATTAAGCTAGATGGACAAAAGACAGTTACAGCTAAATGGTATATTGAAAAATGTTTGCCTGAAGTGTTCAGCAGAGTTCCAGACAAGAGAATTAAACTGCACCATGATAATGCATCGTCCCATAAGGCAGCTTTAATTCTCCAGTTTCGAATTGAAGAGAATATAAAAGTAATAGGACATCCGCCATATTCACCTGATTTAGCAATGTGCAACTTTTGACTATTTTTTGGGCTTAAAAGGAAATTGCGAGGTAGAAGGTTATCGTCAGAAGAAGAGATTGATGCCGCAATTCACGCTTATTTTGAAGGTATTCTGAAAGATGATTGGTTGGGAGCTTCTGAACAGTGGAAAGAATAATGGGCAAGTGTATTATTGCTGAAGGGAATTACTTCGAACATAGTTAAAATGAAATCGTAGAAAATATTAACCGCGTTTTTTATTCTCAATGAATTCAGCTTGACCCTCGTGTAACAGCCATTATTCACAAAGATGAAATTTGTGGTTCGAGCCGTAGGCATAGGCCAGTGGAGCATCCGCATGAATAATGGACATCGTCTCCGATTTGAATGAAGTTATTATCATTGGATAAATAACAGTGAATCTTGTGACTATAATGAAATCTGCCTAACCAGAAAAGACATGATCCTTTAACAGCTACACACTTAAGTCTTCCACGCTTCTCTAATAACGCGATGTTCTCCAAATAAAAATGCTTTCGGTAACTCCTCAAAAAACTCGGATATGATTTTTAGTTCTTCATCTGAAGAAAAGTGGTTATTCAGCTTAGGAAAGATGTAATTGTTCTATTGTAGGGCGTATAGCATCTTTTAAAATTTTAATTGTTTCTTTGTAGACATCTGCGGTAATTGTAGATCCCTTCTATACATCTTCAATCTAACGAATGCTTCCATTATCCAAACAAATTGTCGCCATCAGTTTTTCAGCAGATACTTGCGTCTTTGCTTTTTTGGGTGGAGATCCTTCGTGCATCCGTTGCATTGAAACTTGTTTTTTTGGGAGGATCCCAGTTGGAACATCCACGTTTCATTACCCGTTACAATTTTGGAAAAATGGTCTTGGTCATGAGTTAAGTCGCCAAGACTCCTTCGCAAATTTCTTGCCTGCACAATAGGAGTCAGGACTCTCGGAATTCACGGGTCTGACACTTTGTTCATTTCCAAATTTTCATGCAGAATTGTCAAAACGGATGCCCCAAAATTTTGATTCGTCGATCCGTTAACACCATTGGTTCAACTGTCTTGAGTTTTTCTTCGGTTCTTGCCTCCATATGTCGTTCACTTTTAGTGTCATCTCGAATGGATTCTCTGCATCATTTGAACTGCTTCGACTAGAATTTTATTTTAAAATACGATGGAGAATCAATTTTAGGATGATTGCCTTCTTTTGTCAAAAACTTTAGTACGCTTCTATCCTCTAGCTTTAAACCACTCATTTTCACACGTGTTTACAGCTTCACAAAAAAAACCAAATATGACTTGATTTACACGCAACTTGACAGGTACGCGTTAAAAAGTTACAGCAACTTGACTTGATTCTAAAGCAGATTTTACACAATGCAATTTGTAGATCGGCAAATGAATGTGAACAATTATTGTTAATGAATCTCAATAAAACACCATAAATATTTACATTCAGAAACTGATACCGTTCGTTACAACTACTCAGAAGTAGCTTAAATATAAAGCAAATGTAATTTTTAGCGCTAATGTTCATTGGATTGCGCCCGTATAAAGTCTGCTTAATACCGTGCCTCCAAATGAATTCCTCATTAAAGTAAGCTGTGATTTTTTTATAAAGTTGGCGACACTCAATACAAGTATGAGGGACAATTGTCAATAACTATCAATGTCATATTATCTAATCATGACGTCATATAAAAAAATGTTTAAACTCAAAATTCAAAACGCTTAATTACTTCAATTCAAAAGAACATTATTGCTTAACACAGACGCTGAAAATGTTGTCCTTCATCTTGAATGCACAAACGCGTTTGCCAAGTGTTGGGAGGTTTTGTCAGCACAAACAATTAATTGGACAACTGTCAGTATTACTAACCTTTAGGAGAAAAAAAGTACTGAAGTCATGTTAATTAAGAATTTAATTGAATGCACGGTATAGTTTAGTAGGTGGCCTTGCTCCAGAGTATTACACATTTTGAATTAGTATTATTAGTATTAGTACGCAAAATATTTCGTTTCGATTACTAGTGATGAGCGACTTGCCTGTGTAAACCGGGCTTAAAGACAGAGTTGCGTTGTTCCGTAGAGAATATTGACAAAAGCTGATAAGGTTTCTAATATAACTAGACCAAGTTAATGATCGTGTTACAAAGAAAGTTTTTTCTAATAAAATAATTAATATTAAACGACAAAGCAACATAAATAAGGAGAGAAGTGCCAATATACTATTTTAGGATGGTCACCCTTCTCCACACTTTTGTATGTAAGTGTGTACGTTTGCAACGTCACTAATTGTAAGAAGCGTCCGTTCGGATATAAATAAGTAAATAAAGAAAAAAGAAATAAAACGTGTGAAGAGAGGCGCAGCCCTATAACAATTAAGAAAAACATAGCAAAAAAACGAAGTGTAAATGAATTGATAAGACAAGTATATTGAATTGGTTAATGACATCTGCAAAATCGGTTCTTAAAGTGAATCAATTCGAGAAAAAAATATTAATTACATAGCCAGACGTCTGGCTTCTATTTTCTGCCTCAGAGTAAATTTAAAATAAAATAAAACTTGCCAAGTTCTTAAAATGAAGTTAATACGACTTAATGAAAACTTCAATATAAAAATAAGGATAATTCCATTAAAAAAAAAGGTGGATCTCTTAAGGTGTCTACATAAGAAAGATTCATTATCGACTTTTGATGTAATAATGAGTAAATTAAAAGTAGAAGATAAGTGAATTAACAAAACAATTAATTTGCCAAAGTTACTTTAGATTTTATTTGACGGTTTTGAATTTCACAAAAGATTAGTGTCAAGAAAATCATGAAGATATTTTTGAATATTTCTCAGACAATGTTAATGTAGACATTCGATTGTAATGGCCTAATCAAAAACCAAAAAAATATATGCATGTACAAAAAAAATATAATAATGGCAGTAATTCATGGGTTTAAATGCTATTACAAATAATTACACGCAAAAATGAAAATTGCTATAATGGAATTAATAAAAATCGTTCCGACTGACCTTTTTTACTGCTGATTGGCGATTCTCGTTGTTAAATTTAATTATTTTAATGGAAATAAATACTCTACATAACCGGCATTAAATGCCGTTAAACTCACATGTTTGAGATTATTTAACTGAATTACTGAATACCTTTAAATTTGTCCATGCAATCATAAGATTGCATGAACAAATTAATAACATTATTGGGAAGAAGTGAAAGTATTTAGTTTTTATTTAGATATGTATGACGTTTGATATGGAGAATACTCAACATTTATTAGCATTACTAACAATATTATTAATAACCACATATAACAGGAGTATTGTTGTCTAAAGTTAACACTAAGTATACTATTTAATTTCAATTTTTTCAATCGTTATAAATATTAAAAAAACTTAATATGTTGGAATAACTGTGCACTTCTGACAGAGTATAGTTTAATTGGTTTGTTCTGAAAGCTTCCTCTAAACGAGAATCAAATAACTGTTAACTAAATACATTTAAAACTAGTAGAATAGCCATGTTATATTATTAAATTTAACTGAAATGTAACATTTAAAAACAAAAATGCCCTGTATTTTTGATTTTTTTAAGATTGTTTATAATTTTTTTGTTCTATTTAAACAATTTACAGGGAAACATGTAAATGCTATATTTTTTAATTTTTTTGTATATTATTATTTCCTTTTTATGGCTAACTTCTATTTATTCTTCCTATTGCGTTTATTACTTGAATGCCTTCAAAATTCACTGAGATATATGTATTAGGCCCCAAATTCTTTGAAGATGGTATAGTGAAGCTACCCAGAAGAGTACAATTGAATGGTGATTATGTTGGTAAAGGAAAAAACTTTGTGGCCAACCCAATACATAATCCCCTAATTGTTTCGAACAAAATTTCATCCTTTAGTAAAACGTCCTGTATAATAATACATAACTTAATGTAAATTAACATAGAGTAAATGTAATTTTTTAGAATTTTAATTAGTCGAACACCTTGTAAGCGGGTGACAGAATATTTAGTGCTTATTCATATTCAGTGTTTCAATGTTACGTTTCGAACCGAAAAAAAAGTTTATGCAATTTGTCGGCATTGTAGAACAGATTCCGATATTTTTTTCCTTATTGTTCGCTTTGCCCTTCGTTAGTGTTTAGCTATTTCTGTAATTGGCGTTTTCACGCTACGCAACACGAAGTATGAAAGCGCGCAATTATTAGCAGCTACCGCACGGAATTCAAATTAATTGTAATAACTACTGTTACGACAAGGTAGTAAATTACCGAGCTCGCGAGCCGGTCGAAATTTCGTTGATAAGTCCCTCACTTTCTATGTTGTACAGCCGTTCGCCTCGAACAGAATTCGAATCGAATTCCATTAGATGCGATGTGTCGTCGTCGACGTCCATCGTAATCATCGTCGCCGGAGATGGATGGAAGCGACGGCGAGGGGGAAGGTAAAAAGTAGCATTTCGTGATTTTAAAAAGTACGGCAAGCACGAGCTATTCCAATTAAAAAATCCGTAAAAATCAAATTACGGATGCTAAATGGAGCGGCAAGAAATTATTGATAGTCGGGTGAAAAAAAAAGAGCGGCCAGGTATGACCGATCGAAACCGTCGGATTTCACGGTTTCGGGAAAGGAAACCTCCGGGAATTTCGACTTTTGGCCCACCGTCCGCCGCGAGCGTACATCGCCCGCGGCCCCCTCAAGAGGTTGGGGAAGGGGGGGCGGAGGACGATGACGATGACGTACGGACACAACGGAGCTGGATGAAGAACTGGCTTCGACCTCCGATATGTACAGTTATGCATCGACGAGCACTCTCTGATTCATGCGAGTGAGGAAAAAAAGTCGAGCGAGCAGCACAGAAAAAAAGGAAGTTGTAAAACAAAACGTGCCCGCTTCCGAACAAGAACAAGTGAATGTCGATATACTTCAATAAATTTCATGATAGTCACTTCAAACCGTTTTCTATTACAATACTTTGTCACAAACTACGACAAACAACCCCAAATAGCACAAGAAATTTAGTTTTCTGCAGCTTTTTTTTCAAGTTTGTAATTGGCAATCGATTTCAACCATGTGATCATTATCAAGAGAATTTTGATGTAACCCCAAATCTGTGACATACAAAAAAAATATTCTAAAACTTGTGTATATAATCGAAACCACGTTCCGGTCATTATCAAGGATTTTATTAAAGAACTTTATGACACGTGGTACCTACACGCATTTGCAAGTTAAAGAACATGTTTGGCATGACGTTAAACGTAATTTAAATTACGAGGTGACGCAGAAAAGGAATTTACGTCTCTTTAAACAATATTCATATATTCGTCGCAAGCTGTTTTAAACTTCAGGTCATTATCAAGGAAGTTTATTAAGAAAAAAAAACTGAAAAAAAAGTTACCATACAAATTTTTTCTAATATTATCGAAAATGTTGAGGGTCAGGATTTAACTTTAATAAAAATAAAACAATAGAGACATTAAAAATTGTTTTGTGAGTCACGGAAACAAATAAAAGGAATCCGGGACAGCTGTAAATGTGCCTCCGTAGATGATGATTAAAGTCATAAATTGAATTTATTTATGCATGTTTTTTTCAACAGCATTTAAAGGAAGGAATAAAAGGAATCCGAGTTAGTTACGGACCTGCATACTTGTGGACTCGTAACCTTTACAGATTCTTCGCAAATGGACCTCTGTAGATACTGATCCAAGTGATCAAATATAATTGGCTACATTTTTAAAGATCGAAGAACCGCTTCCCTAAAGGAAGGGATAAAAAGAATGGCAACAACGTTTCCAAAGACAAAAGAGCCGCCTCCTTAAAGAAAGGGATAAAAGGAATCTGGGTCAATTACGGAACTGCATGTGTGGAACCGCAACTTTTACAGACCCGTTCACAAATGCACCCTTGAGAATATTGATTAAAGTGATAAAAAGAGTATTAGGCAACAACGTTTTCCAAGACGAAAAACCGCCTCCTTAAAACAAGGCTTAAAATAAATCCGGGTCAGTTGGGGACCAGCATATTTGTCACTCGTAACTTTTACAAATCCATTCGCAAATGGACGTCTGTAGATACCGAGTAAAGTGATTTGGCAACAACGTTTCCAGAGACGGAGAATCGCTTCCCTAAAGGAAGGGATAAAAAGAATCTGGGTAAATTGCGGATCTGCATATGTGTGGACCCGCAACCTTTACAGACCCGTTCGCAAATGCACCTCTGAGGGCATTGATTAAAGCGATAAAAAGTATTAGGCAACAACATTTTCAAAGACGGAAGAACCGCCTCCTTAAAGTAAAGTATAAAATGGTTGTTCACCAGAATGGTCAGACCCACAATAACCTATGCGGCTTGGGTGTGGTGGCCCAAGGTCAAGCAAGAAAAAATTTAGACTGAGCAGGGTCCAAAGACTTGCTTGTCTAGGCATAACGGGAGCGATGAGTACAATGCCCACCGCTGCAATGGAAACCCTTCTAAACCTCCTTCCTTTACACATTGTGATAATGGGAGACGCAAGACGAGAACTGCACAGATTGCAGCATTCATGTCACCCACAAGTACGGCTCATATAGGTATCGTTGGTCCTTTACTCGATATGAGGACGGACTATATGGCTCCCAAAGGCAACATAAACTTGCTCATTAAGATAGAAATTAATGAATCTGCTGAGCATCGGGGACCTGAGCAGAACTTTCCTCCTGGAAGTCTGATCTGGTATACGGAGAAGTTATGGTTCCTGTTGGGCCAATTTGCCTCCGTATTCCAAACAGAAATATACGCCATATTGCAATGTCGTGGGAAAATAAAAAGAGAGCTTACACAAATAAGCAGATCTTTATCCTAGCCGATAGCCAGGTGGCTTTGAAGGCTTTGGTAAGCCCAAAGATCTCTTCCAAACTAGTGTGGGGATGCTTAAGTGAGCTCAATGACTTGGCGGAATACAACTACGTCACAACGAACGGGCTAATGAACCAGCCAGGCAAGGTGCGATTATGGCATACCTTGGCCCTGAACCCGTCCTAGGCATAACCAAGAACGCTATTCGGGTCTTTTTTGGTGACTGGATAAGCGAGGAACATAACAGATTCTGGCTAAGCAGGCCAGGACATGGCCAGAGCAAGACCTTCCTCAGAGGTCCTTGCAAAAAGAGAGCTGCAGAACTTTTGCTTTTGAGCAGGGCGCAACTCAAGATCACCACGGGGTTACTAACAGGACACCTGACTGTTAAGGAGGATCGGTAAATTCAATGGGGATCTAAACTGCACTCTGCAATGGAGAACCAGAGACAGCAATGCACACACACAGATGTGATGCGCTGGCAAATCGCAGACAGCCTATATTCGGACATCTCATGATAGTTCCCGAAGATTTCAACACGCAATCAGTGAAAAACCTGTACCAGCTGGTGCAGGGAACATGCCTCACTGAATGGTTGCGGTAAGAGAACCAGGGCAAGCACAATAATCCTAAATGCCAGCGGTGCCTCCGGTGCATCCTTCGCAGACGGGTTCTGGTCAAAAAACAAAAAAAGTATAAAATGAATCCGGGTCAGTTGGGGACCGACATTTTGTGACTCGTAACCTTTACAGATCCGTTCGCAAATGGACCTCTGTGGATACCGACTAAAGTGATAAAATATATTTGGCAATAACGTTTTCAAAGACCGAAGAGTCGCTTCCCTAAAGGAAGGGATAAAAAGAATGGCAACAGCATTTTCAAAGACCGAAGAGCTGCCTCCTTAAAGGAAGGGATTAAAGGAATCTGGGTAAATCGCGGCTTTGCATATATGTGAACCCGGGTCAGTTGGGGACCGGCATATTTGTGATTTGTAACCTTTACAGATGCACTTCTATAGATACTGATTAAAGTGATAAAATGTATTTAATAAATAAAAGGAATCTGGGTCATGCTAGTGGACCCGTAACCTTTACACACCTCTTTGCAAATGCACCTCCGTAGAAATTGATTAAATTGATAAAATGTATTTGGGAACAACATTTTTAAACACCGCGGCCTCTTTAAAGGAAAAGATAAGAGGAATCTGGGTCACTGTTAATCTGCATATTTGTGGATCCTCCTCCTGATTGAAGTGATAAAATGTATTTGGCAACAACATTTTCAAAAGACAGAAAAACCGTCTCCTTAAAGAATGCGATAAGAGGATCAGGGTTAAATGCAGAGCTGCATATTAATGAACTCGCACCCTTCATAGACCTGCTCGCAAATGCGCCTCTGTAGATACTGATTAAAGTAACAGAATGTATTTGGTAATAACATTTTCCGTCAGAGAAGCCGTCTCCTTAATTTTTTTTTTCCTGATACAAGAAAAATGTATCTATTCTACTCAAGAATGGTGCGCAAATACTAAATCTAAATTAGTTTGCTTGATAGATTTCCAATAAATTTAAACATAAATTTTCTAATGCTATAAAAGGGCGTCGCATGTGGGGGCACAACTATCCTGACTGAAAGTATCAGATACCAAGCTACAAATATATTAGATACCGAGTATCAACATCACGACCAAACCTCGTACTCGTGTACGAATTCGACAATTTATTTATACCTTGATTTGGCTGTCGATGCCGACCAAGACTACCGATGCGGACAAGATCTTTCAATAAAAATTTTTTTGTTCATTTTTATTTTGTAAAACAGATATTCTTTTCCCGATAAAATATTCAATTATTCTTTTATTGGATTAATGTGCACTAGTAGTGTCAATATCACATATTTTCTGAAGTCTAACAATATTTAAATTAAAAGTCTTGCTCATAGATTAAAGAATATCTTTCATCTATGGTCCTGCTGCATTGAGTCAACTGAAGCCTTAAGTATGTACTACCTAGTTGGAAATTTGTATTTAATTTCAAAGTATCGGTATCGAATCTAAAGTATCAGATACCAATTACAAAAGTATCAGTATCTACTCGATACCAGAAAGTATCGACATTGCACACCTTAAATCCTGACACCAATGAGAGGAGAATGATAAATATAATAATGGATATTGAAAATGATGAAATGAACAAATGAAAAACGGAGATAACCTTTCAAAGAATTGAGGATAAGAACTCTAGAAAAAAATACGTAATTGACGCAAAAGAATTAAAAGGAGGATTAAACTAGTTAAAACAAGGAACAGTTTAGGAAGAAACTTTGCTACCTAATGATTATACAAGTTGGGAAAAAAAGGAATGAAAACAGTAAAATAAAATACTGAATTCATAAGCTGTTTGAGGTAAGTACTTTTACGTTGTGATTTTCTTGCGACGTTACATTATTGTAGACTCTTACATACAAAATGAACGACCAAAACCAACCTTCTATAAGTAGGGTGCGCCCTAAAAGAAAATGTATTAGAAACACAGAATTTTGGAAAAAGAATCTAACGGAAGCGGAACTTTTAGAGGAAATAAATAAAGTTGATGATGAATGAAGAATCTCTTTCAGAGTATGATCCAGATTTGACGCTAGTGATGTTGAATCTGAAACTGCACCGATAGAAACTTTAAAGGCAGAAGTATTAGCCGAGGTAGAAGTGGAAATTGTTGCCCCAGACTGGCTCTTTAATGAGGTTCGACATTAATTTCACGGGATCTGAATCATTTATTTACCACCAAGGTATATATCCAGGTCATGTAAATGACCTTGCTCCCATCGATGCCTACAAAAGATTTCTCGACGAAGAAATTCTCGACCTAATTGTAGCAGAAGCCAACAGAAATGCTGATCAAATTATTCAAAGTAAGATAATTACCAAATCTGCTAGAATAAGTAAATGGCATCCAAAAAATCAAAATGAAATAAATAAATTCCTAGGGATAATCATGTATTTAGGTTTAGTGAAATACCCCAAAATTTCTGATTACTGGAGCAGTAACATTCTCTACAACTCCACCAACTATGAGCAGAAATCGTTTCCAGTTGTTACTACGGCTTGTTCATTTCGTGGATAATTAAACTGAAGATTCAAATAATAGACTCTACAAAATTTACAATATTATTGAGTTATTTCAAAACAAATGCACAAATGAGTGCCAACCAGGGGAAGTTATAGCGGTAGACGAATCTATGATGCCCTTTCGTGGTCGTCTACTTTTTCGCCAATATACATATACCTAGTAAGCGGCACAGGTATGGAATAAAACTTTTTAAACTCTGTGATTCTAAGAGATATATACACCGGGTACCTGTTTACACGGGCCGGAGTTTGAAAAGCTCAAACAGTGGTCAAGGGCTTGCAGAAAAAGAAGTTTTAAAACTCGTTCATGATTTTCTAGGTCAAGGACGAACTGTAATAAGTGATAATTTTTACACATCCATTCCTCTTGCAAAAACTCTTCTTGCAGCAAACACACATCTCCTGGGTACTCTCAGACGGGACAGAAAAGGTCTACCTCAAGAGACTATGAAGGCAGTATTGGCCAAAGGAGAAATAGTGGGAAAAGAAAATTCAGATGGAATTGTGGCAAAGTGGAAAGATAAGCGATAGGTTCTATTTCTTACCACCAAGCATAACAGGATAGGAGAAGGACCCAAAAAGTCATCATCGATTATAATTCTAGCAAAGATGGAATCGACATTTCAGACCAGATGGCAAGCTGTTTTTCCCCATTACGTAAAACCATAGGGTGGTATAACAAAATTGTATTTGAATTGCTCTTGAATACAGCTGTTGTGAATTCGCTAAAGATTTCACCAACAAGAAGAACCATACAGATAACTGACTTTAGAGAAAGTTTAGTTTTGAGTTTTTTGAAAATAAGTCAACAGCCCAAAAATCAATATCCGATGAAAAACACATTCTTGTTTCTAATGAGAAGAAAAGCAAAGATGAAAGGAAGAAGAGATCCAAGTGCGTGAGTTGTTATAGAAAATATGTACAAGAAGGAGGAAGGCAAGTGGAAGAGAAGAAACCAAAGCTGGTCTCAACCATGTGTAACAAATACAATAAACTTATGTTTTGTGTTTTACAAAAATGTATTAGGATATCATCGGCGATACTCGTGGCACATGGATAAAAATTCATTACTCGGATGCCGCTTGTGTCACTGATGATAACATCACTTTTCGAAATAAAAACTTTTGCAGTGTTTATTTAACCAATAAAGTCAAAACATTATTCGTTGTGTGATTATTAAACTTTGGCCCCTGGTCTTCTTATGGTGGCAGCCAACGTGTTAAAACGAGCTATTTTTTATTTTAAAACTTTGAGTTTATTAAAATATAATCTCATGGTTTTCAAGATATTCAAGACATATTGACTGTTGACTCTATTTTTGTGCTTGCAAATTAAATTTTGTTAAAATCGCTATTAATTTAAGTTTAAAGTGTCTCTAAAACAACTAAAGGGAATATGCAAGAATTTATCCAGTCGTTTAAAAAGCGATGGATGTCGGAAAAATAATAATCCGTTTCAAGTATGCGGGAGTTAAATAAATATTAGCCGGATATAGTTATAGTTATAACAAAAATTATTAAATTATTAGTCATTATATGGAGATAACGTGTATCAAATCTAATCAGATCTACGATACAGAAATCGTAATTATAACATTTCCCGATAATAACAGTCATGGTGCTTTAGATAGAAATTATATATGTTCGCTGTAAAGCAGCAGGTAACTGATCCCATTTGCATCTAACATACGAGTATTTATTTCACATACTTTGGATTTAAGCAGAACTTCTCGGTCTTTTAAAAATTATATTTCCTTCTTCGCAGTCTGCCTCCAGAATATTCCTTGTTTATAGTAATTTTTATTACACATGGCCTGCCAAATCTAGTACCTAATTTATTTTAAAAAAATTGGGGGAAAAACGTGAAGGAACTGTTAAAATTTTTTTCTTCACACTCATTAAGTTTCTTTTTCTAAAATGAATATTACACTTTTTAATTCTTTTTTTTAATCCTTTTAAATTGAAAGTTACCGTCGTCTAATTGACTGTGGTTGAAAGCCTTCTCAAAAATTTTCTCCATATTAATCTCGAGCAGTCTCAAGATGACCCTAAGAGTGTCATCTTGAGCTTTTACTAGATTAATCTTGAGAAAGCTACGTTGACAGCTTCTTAAAAAGTTTCTCCACATTATAATCTCGAGTCGTTTCAAGATGACCCTAAGAGTTTAATCTTGAGCTTTTACGAGATTAATCTTGGCAAACCTACGTTGACAGCTTTCTCGAGAACTTAATTAATCTATCGTAATTAATCTTGAAATATATGAAATTGAGTTGATTCTTCAAGATTGTGATGTTCGTTTTGAGCTTTCTTAAATTTCATACTTGAATTAAGTTTAATCATCTTGAGTTTGCGTAAAGTTAATCTTGAGTTTGCATAAAGTTAATCTTGAGAAAGCGGTCTGTAGGTCTTTTAAATATCTTTGTAATCGACTTTCGCTATACATGACCGCTTTCTCAAGAACTTTTTCCAGATTAATCTCGAGTAGTCTCAAGATGAGTATAAGAGCTTAATCTTGAGTTGTTATAAGGTTAGGATTGTGAAAGCTGCCATCGTGTAACTTTTATTAAATTAATCTTGATAGCTTTTTCGAGAACTTAATTAATCTCGAGCAGTCTCAAGGTGAATCTTGACCTTTCTTAAGATTAATCTTTAATCTCCTACGAATTTAGTCAACGTGTATCTCCGGACGCATTTTAAATCTTTTTGTAATCGACTTTCAATATACTTCAGAGCTTTCTTAAGAATCTTGAACAGTCTCAAGCTGAATCTTAACATTTCTGAAAATTAATCTTGAGACTCTTACGAGTTTATTCTCGAGCTGTCATGAGATTAATTCTGAGAATGTTGTTAAAGGTTTGATTTGGACGCCTATTAAGTCATTCTGCAATCGACGTCTCGATAATATTGACAGAACCGTCACCGCGCAGCGAAACATCTATTACAGAATATTTTAAGCTCTATCCAGAATAGAATTATACTGGAAATTTTGATAAAAAAATTTTAATCGAAATGAATTATGAATCATCTTTCACATTCTGCGTGTATGTAATAAATAATTTTTATCACAATGCAAGTAAATCGAATCACAATGCAGTTGGGAAACTTTAAGCGAAGGCCGAGAGACGGCGCTCTAAAATAGCACACGATTTCGGCGGTTTTTTTTTCAAAATTCCACTAAAATTAAATTATTCAAATCTTTGAGAGAAATGAACACCAAAGAGAGAGGTGGAAAAAGCAATTTGAAATAAATTGTTTCAATGATTCGCAATACTATTAATTTTTTTTGTATAATTATATACAGGGCGTTATTAAAAAGTGAACAATAACTGTGATAGCGTCATAGCAAAAGTTTTAAATCCAGGTTAATTTCTAAATCCTAAACGGCAATCGAGGGATGTACGAGTAGTAAGGCGATGGGGGGAGGGGATGGAAGAAATAGAGACAATGCAATTTTATTGCAACGTGAAAAATTTAAAGCGACTTTAAAAGCGCCACAAGACCTCTAAATTCGTACTTTAATAGTGCAAGAATACACAGGGCGTTTTACTTAAACCGATAGGCCTCTCGTAAACCTTTGAAAGAGGATGATGCATTTTTTTTTTACGGACGGAGAAGAAAGATCACCCCTTTTGTATGTACGCAGATTTTTATGGTATGCGACGCTAATAATTACTTTTTGGGGAAGTGAAAACTAAAGCTCTAAATGTCTGAAAAATACACCTTAACATTGTACAGGGTGCTAGTATTCACTCGAAAAACAATCTGATAGCGTTTCATTCTTAGTTACTGAAAACTTCTTCAGTAGCAGCAAATGCAGCACCGTTATCTCTGAACTTGTTCTATAAAAAATAGTGAAACGTTTACTGAAAAAAACACAAATTTATATTCAATTTTAAAGGATTCCGTTTCTCGAACGACTTGTATATGTTAACGGTCCCAAATCATGTCTAAGTGGCCAACATTCTCTCTCAGGCTTTTATTAAGGGCACATATTTGAACGAATCCTTAGATTCATGCGGCGAGCTTCGTTCCAACTGGGGCGTAAAAAGCGGCATTCGTCTTTTACGGTTTTCAGCGAAGGCGATGGGTTCTTTATTTCCTCCATTTTTTTTTTACTTTCACCATTGAATAAATAACTTAATCCAGACAAAAACTGTCGTCGCGTAATTACGTCGAGAATATAATACGTTCTACGACTTCGAATTCCACGGTCGTAAAAACATACTAATTATTATAAATTAAACACTCAATCAGAGCCGTTTAAAATTCGCGCATAATCACCGCTTGCATAGTTCCGCCGCGTTTTCGCTCTTCTGCTTCTGCTTCACGGTTTCCTTCTCTTGGATTAATCTCATTCGTCTTAATAAATAAAAGCAGTAAGCGCGTAATAACAACGAATAAAATAGTAACATTTACACGGCTGAAAACGCAGCGTAAATGCCGGCCAATTACTGAATTACTTTTACACAGTAATTGCGACAGCGCTGTTATTATTTGCATTGATTTTTACGCGTACGTAACGATAATTTTACAATAAATAATAAGAAAACTCGGTGATCTGACGAAGGTCGTGGAAGGAAGTATTGATAATCGCACCGGTTACGTAACTCACTCTGTAAGTGAGTGAGTGAGTGTGTCTCTGTTGTGTGTTTGTGTGTGAGTGTGTGTAACGTTGGTACGTAAATGTCATGCAATGAATATTTAACGTGCGAAATACAAACAGAAAACCGCAAATGCTCACATATAATAAACCTGCGTTAGTTAAGTATATGTAGATGGATGAGCCGTAATAAAGCAGCCTGTATATAGAAAAAAATTAATTCAGTAAAAGGCGGGGAAAAAAAGAAAGCCTGCTTTAACAGAGTCAGTTTTTTATTTGGATGGGCTCTCCTGTTACTACATATTTTGACTGATTCGATAAGAAAAAAATTCCAAAATGCAAATCAAGATGAAAAATTAAATAAAATGCGGTTTTGAATTGTAGTGAATTCGTTTATGTATAGCGCGGTTTCTTCAATTGTTTTTAACAACTTTGAAATATGCTCATTTTCTCAAGGGGGATTTATCGTTGCTTTGTTCTTATAATTTAGTAGGCCGTGTACTCATATCGCAGTATATCTTCATAATAAAGCCACCACCGCCGATGGAATTATGGCGGCATTACAGTGACAAATTGGTTAAAAATTTGCAAGTCGTCATTAATTCCGCTTCCCCCCGTACACCGATCGCCACCAGACTTCGTTCCCATTCTCCTTCCCCATTCCCATTCCCCATTCTATTCTCATTCTCGGCAGATACACACTCGGCAGAAAAACAAATAATCTAAATGCACATTAGCTATAGATGATGTCACAGATAGTTAGTCTCCGGCGGAGCTAGGGGGCGCCACCGCCGCACCGGAAGTGGCAGCAGTGACGTCATGACAAATGAACCGGCGCCACCGTCTTTTGTTCGGACCAGATAATGTTTTTTTTTGCGGTGCCTACGACGCTTCTTGTTCGTTACGCGATTACGACGACAATGTCGACGGAATGTTGTTAATTATTTAAATATTGATTTCTTCCACTTGTGTGTAATTACGACCTAGATGCGTTGGCGAGGGTTGTACTCGTACAATAGTTGCGTGCGTTTTTCACATTCGTTTAACGTATCGATTCGACGCAGTTTTTATTTCTATTTCTAAGATTTATTCTTCCGGCGAGATTAAATTTCAAACTTAATAATTAAATTAGCAAAACACACGTCAACTGAAAATGTGTGCTTTAAAGAAGTCATAAGATGTAAGTTAATTATATACTGGGTTTCAAAAAAAAAAAATGAAACACCCTGAAGGACTAGATGCAGAACTTTAAAACTGCGTGAAAAGGACAAGCGCATGCAGACAAACAAATGATTAAATTGTCAATTAAGTCTAACACTATTTATTCAAATAAACATTAATGATGTGTTGCATCTCCTCGTACTCTTATACATTCAGCAACCCTTCTGGGCATGCTGAAAATCTGGTGGTCGATTGTCTTTTGAGGGAGCTCATTCCAGGCTCCCTGCAGCTGCTGACGCAATTCGTCTAGCGTGTTGGGAGGATGAGGTAACTGACGGAGTCTTCTGTCCATCATGTCCCAGACCTGTTCGATTAGGTTTAAGTTCGGTGATCTTGGCGGCCAAGGCAAAATGTTTGCATTGTTTTCTGCTAGGAAGTGGGCAATATGAGGGCGCGCGTTATCATGCTGGAAGACAGGCCTGGAAGGTCTTGAAGAAATGGAAGAACAACAGGCTCCAGAACAGTATCAATATAACGCCTCGCGTTTAGTGTGCCCGGAATGAATACTAAGAGAGACTTGCCTCCGTAGCATATTGCCCCTCACACCATTACCCCAGGAGTTAAAGCTGTATAGCGATGCTGAGCATACTCTAAATTTTGCCTCTGGCCTCTCGGTCGTCTAATTCGTACACGCCCATCAAGATGATTTCTTTCCATTCTTGGTCTCATTGCTGCCTGTCTTGACTCCACTGCAGTCTGGTAGCTTTATGTTGTATTGTCATAGGTAGATGAAAATAAGGTCGATATGAGCGCAGTCCCCATAAACCTATGCGAAGATAAATCGTGCTCATAGAGACTCTTCGACCAATTGCTCTTACCCAATTGTTTTCAACAGCTCATAATGGTTCTGAAGGGCCTGAATTGCACTTCCCGTTTTTGTGTTGCTCTGGGACGTTCACCACCTTCGCGACGAGCTTCTAGGTGTTCTTCCTGCCAATCTCTCCAAGTTCGTCTCACAGTAGCGTGCGGTCGACCTACACGTCTATCAATTTCCCGAAAGCTTAAACCAGCTTCGTGCATCCCGATAATTCGCCCTCTTTCAAATGGTGTAAGGTGGTGAAAATTTGCACGTCTTCGCACTCATGGCATTTTTAGAGGCACCAACAAGTACACCAGTAAAAAAGTAAACTAATACGGCGAAATAATACGATAAAGAAGGCAACTGAAACAAAAAGACTAACTAAAACTAAGAGATAATTTCTTTGAGAAGTGACAAATGGCTGTCATTATTTAATCATGCTTTTGCCTCCATGCACTTCCCATTTCCATGCAATTTTAAAGTTCTACGTTCACTCCTTCAGGGTGCTTCATTTTTTTTTGAAACGCAGAATATATTGTTAGTAAGTACTACAGAGTCCGCTCTATATTATGTTACTTCCTCTCAGTTTTCAACTCTGACTTCTTTTAAGTCTATCAAAACCACTTCCATTCACCTATTCCTTGGCCTCCCTCTTTTCCGTTTTATTCTGTAAGTACTTTCTTATAGTCTTTTCAGTTCCATCCTGCTAACTTGCCTCAACCATCTTAATCTCTGTGTTTTAATGTATAATCATATAATTCCCGATTAGATTTTCTTGTCTAGATTCCATTTTCTTTCATTATTTTACATATCTCCAGCTTAACTTCATTCTTTTTCGTTACAACACATGTTCCACAGCTGCACGTCACTGTATTGTAAGCTCTAATCACGATATCTTTTATGACCTTATTTCAAAGGAGTACCTGTTCTAAAATGAGTATATTTTTTCTGCAGTCTCTTCTTTTCTCTTCTTTATATATATTATATACAGGCTGTCTCAGAAAAACTGTTCCTAACTTTCAAGAGTAGTAGAGTGCATGTAATTAAGCAACTCTTACTGATGAAGTTGTGTCCGAAAATGTTTCCACGTCAAGTTAGATCTAAATAAAGAAAACGAGGATCAGAAGTAATGTCGACTAAGAAATAACTTTTATATTTATTTCTAGTAGCTATACAATTATAAGTAATTTCAATTTATTAAAAAAATTTTAAGAAATATTCAAAATTAAGGCTACCATTCGATTCAATAATACATCGTCATAGCTTATGCATCCAAAATGGTGGCCTTAATTTTGAACATTTATATAATTGAAATTATTTAGAGGTGTACCGACTATTTAATAAATAAATAAATCTTCCGTTTTAGTAGTTGTAACTTACAACTACTAAAACAGAAGATTATTAATAATTATGGAATTAAAGATTAAACACAGTTAGGTTTTCTTTAATGAAAAAATTATCTTCAGAGTCTTACAAGCCAAATATTTCTTGTACCTTCCTATTTTATGAAATAAGTCTGTTTTCAAGCCGATTAATCAGTTTATTCTTAAGCAGTCGGTGACTAATCGCCAAACTAGGAAAGTTAGCCGAGTAGTCGGGCTTAACCGATTGGTCGGTACATCTCTAAAATTAATTAAAATTGTGTAGCTACTAGAAATGAATAGGAAAGTTACTCTTACATCGATATTATTTCTAGTTCTCATTTTCTTTAGTTTGTTTTAACTTTAAGTTTGTTTTAACTTGACGCGGAAATATTTCCGACTTATAAAAATTGCTTAATTATATGACCTCTGCTACTTCTGAAAGTTAGTTAACAGTTTCTTGAGACATCCTGTATAATATGTATTACTTTTAAAGAATTAATGTGTATATGTATTACTTTTAAAGAATTAAATTATTTGTAAAATTGAGACTCTCTTAAAATAAAAATGTGATTAAAATATACTGGTTTATTTGCAACTCGTATTTACTTCCACGTTGTTCAACAAATGAAATGGTAATTGTAAATGATGGGCAAAATAATAGCAGTGATGCAACAATGAAAAGGAAAACGTAATAAAATCTAGTAAACTATTTATTTACTAAAGTAAATTTTATATTTATTTAATATTTATTTACACGGCTTCGATTTTTGATTATGGCTTTGCAGCGTCAAGGAATGCTAACCGTATCAGGTGTTGGCGACGTTGTAGAAGGATGAAAAGCTAAGTAGCTTGTACAACTTCCCATAATTTTTCATTGAATACGGCTTCTTTAATGTCAGTCCATAAATTTTCTATAGGACTAAGGTATGGAGATTGTGTGGGCCATTCCAAAACCTCAATCCTTTTTTAAATAAGTCCTTTCTTCTTCGGCTGATATGTTTAGAGTCTTATCGTGCATTAGAACCCATTTTAAATGCTTTTCTTCTTCAACGTAGGGCAGCATTACTTTTCTAAAATTTCTACATACCCATCTAGTTAAAATGTCTTATCCAATGTATTGGTCTTGTACCTTACCAGGAAAAGCTCCTCCAAACCATCTTCACATCAGCGTGTTTAACTGACTTTATTAAAGTATACTGAGGTTGAAAAGTCGTCCTTGCAGGTCTTCAAACTTACGGTCTACGACCACTAGAGCCACCAAATAACATAATTTTACTGTCGTCAAATCAAACAATGTTATGCCATTGTTTTACCGACCAATGTTGTTGGTCTCTAGCAAATTGTAAAAGACGTTGATGCTGCTTCTTCAAAACTGGCACCTTTCTAGGCTCTTTGCCATAAAATTATTGTATTTTTAAACTTAATTCCTATTTTAATTTTGGGGCAGTTATAAATGGGTTTCTTTTGAAATGACGTATTACCTATGAGCTGATCTTCGCGAACTAGTTTTCTTTTTACAGCCACAGGCTTCCTTCTTTTCTCGTTGCTGCAGTACATTTGTTATCATTTTAGCTGAATGGTTTAACATTCCGTGCATAAATTGATCAGTTTTCCTTCGTCTCTTAGTTTTAAACTTAGTTGTCTTTTGCGGCCCCATAAGTTTCTTAATAGTAATTATAATTAATATATTTGAAATATGTACTATACGTTTAGAGTAAAATATTGTAATATACAGAATTTCTTCATCCTCATACAATAAATGTAATGACTACAGCTATAATTTTGACTAAGCGTAATAGATACTCTTAACGGAAAACAGATGTCACGACTCTTTACGGATTTCACCATCTTATTATATAGAAATAATGTTTTCAATAATTGAAGAGAAATACATTTTAGGCTCTCTTGACGTTCTATTGCTATTACTTTGACATCAATCGAAATTGGGCGAGAAAATTCCTTCTGCCATCATTTTACCTTGGGGTGGGTGTTTGTGTCAACGTTATTCTTACTAAATTCCTAAGTTTCTTTGAAATTTCAAGTTTCTTCATGGCTCTATGGAACTTATTATTTCTTATTTGCTGAGTCAAATGCCTTCTTAAAATCGATAAACTGTAAGTTTTGCTCATTGCTATTATTTTCTCTCCCTACGCCCCTTTAATAAATAATAAATAATAAATTGATTTTTTCTTGGAATCCGCGTTCTCTGTACCAGGGGATGTCGTATTTCTCTGTGCTTTTGTTATTCCTTAGTCTTCTGTATTCCTCTTCCATTTCTAGTTCTGCTTGTTTCCTGTATTCTAAATAACTTATTTAAAATCTCAAGCAATCCATTCAGCTATCCGAGTGTTAATAATCAAACGAACACCTTCGTCTTTTAAGTAAGGTATGGACTTCTACATTCCTTTTGACCTTCTAATTACTCATAGAAATTAATTCTAACAAGACTATAATTTATTTCAAATGACTTGCATTCGTGTATATTAAAAATAACGTGACTTCAATGAATAAATCTTGAACTGATTGCTAACTCAAATTAGAGCTGGTCAACTTGGTCAACATGGAGGCAAGTTGAAGAAGAGACGATTTTTACACTCATTGCGCATTTTTACGATACTCACAAGGGCCTCGAATTAACTAATTAAATCTAACTTAACAGAATTTGGTAGAATTCAAGGACGCCCCCGTCGATTTTCTGCACAATTCACTGACTGCTTGCTCTTAAGAAAAAAGTGCAAACGAATCCGATTAATTAAACGTAAAATCAAACAAGCAAATATCGAAAGAAACGGGGAGAAAAAAGCAGGCGACGTTTCGACACCGGCCAATTTCTGGCTTTGACACGGTCTCTGCGGTATTGCAGTTTCCGGACGACGAAAACTTTATGAAAAAAGCGAGTTCCACGCTTGAGCAAGACCGGCACGTGTTTTAAGAAATCACAATTAAGCTAATAATCGTAGATTTATAGCTTCAGTCTTGATTTAACAAAAAATTAACGCGGTTAGTGGTTTAGCGGTACCTTCATATATTTTTTTTTAAATTAAAGAAACAATTTTGATAAATTCTGTTAGGTTTAGGGGGCGTACTTTCTACAATCATTAGTAGAAAAAAAATGTTTGTAGAGAACTAAAAGGGCTAAATATTCCTGAAAATAATTCAGTGTGCTCTCGTTAAGACGACAACAATTTATTTACAAACTCATTCGAGTTTAATGTAATTTCAAATCTACAATAAACAAAAGGAGTTAAAACGAAAGAAACAATTCTGTGTACAGCTGCAGGTTATACATGCACTGCAAGTGATAACTAATCACTGGATAATATTAATGTAACATAATATGCAAATCATGACGGTGCCAACATCACTTCTTATATTATGTTGTCATCGAACGCTTTACAACACTTAAAAAAAAATCTTCTTTAAAAAGAGAGCCAAGCAAAGCTAACCTGAAGTAATGCCTGTTGACGCAATATCTTTCACAAGTAGATACCTGCTTTGGAATTTGGGATAAATAAAATCAAAGTGAAGACAATGGTTATGTTCTCGCAAAATTAAAAAAGTCCTACTTTTATGGAGTAAAAAAAATAATAAATTATTCAGAAATCAGAGGCCTTTTAACGCTTCAAGAGCGATTTACATTAACTTTAATAAAAAAAAGCACTCAAGTAAAAAAAAAACAGAATAATTGCGTTGCAATTCTAGAAAATAAAAATTTTAAAAATATAATTGTTTCTTTAAATAAAAAATAATTATGTATTTCGTTATTAATTCAATTTTGACGTCCCCTTACCAAGTCATAAATTTAATTCAAAAATAGTGGTGTGTTTTCGCGAAACAAAACAATTCCTTTAGACACACATTTTACAGAACATAAAAAAGAAAATAAATTATTCATCTGGAAAATGTTGAGTTTGCATCACAGACCTTTTAAAACTTCAAGAATAAATTGTGATAACAATGACATTACCTTAAAAAACACTCAAATGAAAAAAAGCATTTCTAAAAAGTAAAAATATTAAAAAAATCTAATGTAGAATTCGTTTCTGAAAGCAAAATTGCACTCTCTCTTATCTTGATTGGCCCAAGAATCTATGTTTGTTTTTTGCTAAATGAATAAAATGAAAAATCCCCCGTTTGCAGTTTGCGAATTTATCGAACGCCATTTCCTTCTTTCGTCCTTTTTTTGCGCAAACGTCCGAGCGACAATACAGAAAGCGTGCAACAGTAATTTCATCGCAATTAATTTCGAAATGATTAACCGGAAGCCATAATAATTAAAAAGCCGTAAAAAATTAAAAGCACGAAAACCTTGCTGCTTAATGAACCTCGACGAATCACCGCCGCGCGAAGAGATATTTCGAGACCGGAACACCATCTACTGTGTGATAGGCGAACCGCCGAAAATTCGCGCTGTCCCGGTCCTTTCACGAAAGGAGATTTTCGACGCTCGACAAAGCGACGCCGATTTCCCGGCGCTTCCTCCCGCCACGATTATTTATTAAAGGTACGAACGAGAAGACGCGAGGCAATAAATTAAGATTTATGTCTTTTAATTATTGTAATTAATAAGATTATACAATAAATGGGTGTCGTAATTACTTTTCTATCACAATGCGCCTGCATGTAACGTGTCTTTTATTATTTGTTTTCGCACGGGCAATTTGTCATTGAAACAGCGCGCACGCGACCGCCGATTTCTTCTTTGTAAGCGCACATTGCGAAATAGTTTCCAAGCACTTTTAACCCACAAGTTACAACCGAAAAGTTTCGATTTTAATTCTTTTAGAAAACTTTAAATACGAGTAACAAATCTACCGACATAAGGCCGTTTACATTCATGAATTAATTCGTGAAGTCGCTTCATGAAAAAGTTGGACAAGTGTAATGTGCCAACTTTGACGTCAAATAAATTCATGAATTTCTTGGTCAACTTATTCACGAATTACAGCAAGTTCTATTTTTCGTCTATATTTGCGTGGAAACAATGGTTATGGTATTTGTTTATCTATAACAACATAAATCACCTGAAAATTCTTTCGCTTTGTTGGTAATGCCTATAAACGGCTTTTAGGATCAAAGAAATTCAATCTCTTCATTAATGTAATACGAAACGTGTTAATTAATTCCTGAATAAATTGTCAATACAAAACGACCTATACTTACATATACGAGGAATAGATTCGATTTCGATTCTTCTAGAATGTAACGCAAGTAATAACTATGCGAAAGGGTGCAGGTAGATCAGAAATATTAAAACAAAAGAGTGAATCACCTTTTGAATATCTAAATACTTAATAATCATTCTCAATAAATTTAGGAGAAGGGTTTATCTACGCAAGAGAACATCAGTGTAAAATTTATTCATCAAGAAACAAACTTCAAGATGCGCTCCTTCTTTCAAACTCATTAATTGTGATTATTTTTATTATCTATTGCATTTTCAAGCATCAGTAAACTGAGAAAAACAAAACACAATTACTCTAAAGAATTTGAAAAGAAAATAATAAATGCAGTGAAACAGTTCAGTGACTTGCCATTATTGGTCTTGCAATCAAAAGATATTTCAGCATCGATTTTTTTTTAAATAAACAACATAATGAAGGAAAATTACCTGTCGTAGGCGTAATAGTAATAAATTAATAATAATCGAGAATGATTGTGTAAGCCTGTATAGAATTCTATTTAACAATACGCAGTAGCAAACTTAAATGTAAACAGATATGATAATAGCTTGGCCAGTATCAACAAACAACATAGTCGTTCGAGTTAATTATTCATGTCCTGAAAACTGTAAAAGCGGAGCTCACTGCTTATTTGGTAGATGTTGAACAAATCATAAACAGACAGAGTTGCATTCATTAGCATACGAAGGGTTAGTATTACATGTGAGTTACACAATTAACTGAATGTTGAATAAATACAAAAAAAAATTATCACCACAGTACACGAAACTGAATAACAAATGACAAATACCAATGAAAATTGAGAAAGAAACTTTCGCTTCAATAAAAAATAAAAGCGGCTATTTGACTCAAAATGATTCAAGTGTCAAACAAACGTCAGTCGCAATGACATGCACAGAAATTTAGAAAAAGGTCATTCTTGAATTAGGAAAAAAAATATTTGCGATTTACTTGTAAGTAAACATCAGCCTCAATTACTCAGCGACTGCTAAAACTGGGCTGTACCTTTAGATCCTAAATCTAAAGTCAACAAGGATTTTTCAACAACAAATTTCACACTAACAGTTTCATACAAACTCCTCTATTATTTAGTTTATATTTTGAGTTCCGCATGTGTACTTTCTAAAATATAATATTGAACGTGTGTGCGATTGCGTGATTGATTTTGGTAGCCCCAACTGCAATAGGCCGAAAATATGAAGTTTTATGAAGTCAAAAGGAGAAAACAGAATCCTAAAAACAACAATAAAATGTATTTACGATGAAAGAAACAAAAAATAAGTGAGACTAAAATAGCACTAGATTATTACTGCACAACAATATTGCTAAAGAGAATGTACAAGTCATTATTAATTAAGCATTTTACACAAAATTCAGGTCAACGTTACCCCGGCGTTTATTGCTTTAAAATTATTAGTCAATAGAATACTTAAGAGAAATAAAAAAATTAGACCGAACTATAACGTGGGAAACAGAAATGTCATTTGCGAAAATGCACCAAAACCTCTACAAAGCAATTACATTGAAAATTTTCAAAATATGAAAAGTATGTACATCTAATTTAGTTTGGTATAACCGAATTGCTTTTATCTCATTCATTATTCTCCAAGTCCACTTATGTGTGGTAATTGAAGGAGTAACAAGCGATATTTACTCATGCATTATAGCTATTTTGATAGATTAGGCAAGTATGGGTTTAGACTTCATCTCATCCCGGTATACATTAGTGTGTGTATGAGAAGAAAGTTTTGATAGCTCTCGGATTCATATTGGCCCTTTTGAAGCGAGTTGTACGGCGATTGATGAAGAAGAAGAAAACATTTTAGGTCTAAGATAAATTGGGAAAAAATACAATACAAAAAAAAATAATCAATCTTATTTTCATGATAACTTTGAGATTAGAAATGGTTTTAGAGAAAAATGAATGAAAAATCAATTAGAAAAGTATTAACTACCATGTGATTTCAAGAAAATATCAGTAATTTTACTTAAAAAAGAAAATTCTCAAATAATAACAACGAATGCGATGGTATCGCGTGCCAACTGTTAGCGACTGTGACCTGCAACACGTAAGGAGGAGGGCTAATTAATAGAGATAATAGAGAATAGCGTTAACACCAAATAAAGAACTCCAAGGGAAAGCAACTTTTTACATTCCGCCCCTAAATTGCCCATTGACAGTTAAAAAGGTTATAAAGTAATGCAAGGTATCTCGAGCTGGACGAGTTCTTTCGTCAGGGATACAATGATAAATCCTCAAGAGGAAGCGTAACAATATTAACACTAAAAAGGCAATAATTTTCTGAAAATATTCTTTAAATTGGAATAGAAGTCATAAACCAAGGAATCTTATTTAACCCTCAAACTTCGCGCTTAACAAAAATTTAAATATCTGTTAAAAAATTGAAAAGTGTGAATATAAAAAAAAAATCACGTTGTGTAGAATAAAAAAAGGAGAAAATATTACAATTATATCCGAAAAATAAATGTAGAAAAGTTATTCCAAATAGAAAAAAAAACTATATTTACGAGTAGAAAGTATTATAAGAATTAAAAAAAATAATGAAAAGAAAAATTATTATCATCCACATAAGATAAATTTAAAAAATATTTGAAAGAAAAACTTCAAATATGTAGTTCTTCGTTAGTAACAACTATTACACTATGTAAATCAATAAATTATTCTAGATGATGTCTTCGTGGTAACATGACAGTATCCCCTAGAATAAAGAGCTTGAAAATAGTTTCTTTTTTATTTTCCGACTAATTATATCCTCTAAATAAAGTTTTTTCAAAAATGTAAACCGAAGAGTTTAGATGCTTTTTCAGGTTTTCAACGATTTTCATTTTCTTCGAATGGTTTCTTAAGTGACTAGGTTTTTTTCCTTTTTAAATGCCCCATTTAGTTGTCACAAGATATTTTATTTTTCCTGAGCTATTGAATGAAGTGAACAAAAAACAAAATAAAGTATAAAAAGAAAATCGAAACAAGCAACTCGGAAATACGAGGGTAAAGCTGAATTTATTCAGAATAAAAAAATCTAGTAGGCTGTGAAAAATAAAACATACCGTGTTATTTAGAGCAACTCTTTATCTATCATTTGAAGTTTAGTTGTTGAAGTTACGTTCCTTATAACCTAAATTACAATTTTTTTAAAGTGATATTACAAGTAAAAAAAATGGAATTAATCAGAGAGCATTTTCGAATCATAATTTATTATGATTTTAAAAAAGGTTGAAGCGCTTATAAGTGCAAAAAGAGTTTAGATTCGGCTTTTAGTGAACAAGCCCCTTTTTTGGCTACAATTTACCAATGGTATAAGGAATTTGAATGCGAAAGGAATTCTGTTCAGCATCAAAAAGGGGCAGGGCGTTCTCCTACGGCTGTTACTGACGAAAACATTGCTGCTGTTCAAAAATTAATTGAAGAAGTCAATAAAACCACTTATGCAGTAATAGAGCATCAACTCAAGATTGGATCCTCAGCTGTTAGAACAATCGTACACGATTACCTGCATTTAAAAAAAGTTGTTAGTCGTTTTGTGCCGCATCACCTTTCGTGCAAGAATTTGTTATTCTTAAAAACACAATTCGACAAAATAAAAACGAAAGAAATTTCAGGTAGAGAATAATGAAAGGTGAAGAATGAATTGGAAAGCATTTGAAAATGAGAGAATCCCAAAAAAACACTTGAAGACGAAGACCAAATAAAACAGAACGGTTGCTAGTGTATTGATTTTATTAACACTTCTCTGAAGAATGGACATTCATTTGTTTTTTTAATTCATCGTTTAATTCTTAGCAGTTAAATGTTTCTTGTTTCACTTATCTTTTACTTTTTTCTACCAAATTATGTTTCCTTCTTATTTTTATTCAATCTCCGAATTATAAAATCGTCGATCTTTTGATTTGTTTTCTTGTAATTGTGTCGTTTGTTCCAATTTCTCTTCTGTTTTCTTGTCGAATTAATTTTCCGAGTTGATTTTCAATATTTTTGTATTCAGTGTGTTGATAAAGTAACGCAACAAGCGAAAAAACACCCTCAGCGTTCACTTTCTCGAAAAATGCTCGGACAGGTCGATTTTATTTTAAAAAAAGACATCTTTTACAACCAATTTTAATTTTATGTCAATTACCACTTTTGCGTCGTGACCTCATCGACATTTTTTTAAATGACAACCTAATTTTTTGAAAATGTCATTTGAAAGCATCCATTTTTCTGAGTACAAAAATATTAATGTTGCATAAGAAAATTTTAAAGAGAAAAATTATTGAAAAATGGAAATGTGATTTTTAATCTTAATAAAATTTAATAACTCACAACAACTTAGTAAAATTACAATAAATGCTGAAAATGTCCACCAACCACTTGAAACCATCGCAAGTGGTTGGTGGAGGACATTTTCAGCAATTATTGTAATTTTATTAAGTTCTTATGTTATGTTTTTATTTTATTAAGATTAATTTTATTTAAGATTAAAAATCACATTTCCATTTTTCAATAATTTTTTTCTTCAAAATTTTCTTCTTGCAACATGGTGGTTTATTAACATTTTTGTAATCAGAAAAATGGGTGCTTTCAAATGACATTTTAAAAAAAAATAGCTTATCATTTAAAAAAATGTTGATGACGGCGCAGAAGTGGTAACTGACATAAAATTAAAATTGGTTGTAAAAAATGTCTTTTTTAAATCGACCTGTCCGAGCATTTTTCGAGAAAGTTAACGCTGAGGGTGTTTTTTCCGCATGGTCCGTTACTTTATCACCACATTGTATAGTCAACATTCATTTATTTTTTGAACATATAATGCTTAGTATTTCAATGTTGTTTGTTTCAATTTATCTTTTGCTCTTTTTTCATCGAATTATAAGTTCCCTTTTTTCATTTTCGCCGGATGAAGTAGTGGATCTTTTCATTTGCGTTAATGTATGTAATTCTGTTGTTTATTTCAGGTCTCTTTTGTTTTTCTGTCAATTTAATTTCCCGAGTTGATTCATCTATTTCTTTACAGAATGAATAACATTCATTTGTTTTCTGTTCATTTAATGCTTAGCATGTCGATAATGATTGTTTCGATTATCTTTTGTTTTCTTTTCTCTAATTATAGTTTACTATTTTTCATTTTTATTCATTCTCTGCCGGACGAAATCTTTTGTTTTGTGTTCATGTAATTCTGTTTGCTTCGGTACTCTTTTGTTTTTTTGTCGAATTAATTCTTTTAATATTTCTCTGCAGAATGGTTAACTTTCATTTGTTTCTTTTTTGTACATTTAATTTCGAAATTGTCTGGTTCCATTATCTTTTGCTTTCTTTGTGTCGAATTATTCTTTCTTTTTTTTATTTTCTCTGGATGAAATCGTGGACCTTTTGTTTTGTGTTCATGTAATTCTGTTGTTTGCTTTAGTTCTCTTTTGTATTTTGTGTAGCACTAATTTGGTTTTTGTTCATATAATGTTTAGCATTTCGATGTTGTTTGTTTCAATTATCGCTTGCTTTCTTCTTTCGATTTTTTTAAAATTTTTATTCATTCTCCACCGAATGAAATCATCGATGTAATGTTTTGTGTTCACATAGTACAATTGTTTATTTTAATTATTGTTTCACATGTGTTTCACATCTTGTTCATTCATAGTTTTATGACTTTACTTGTCAATTGTTAAAATTGTTTTTTCTTTCTTCATATGGAATGAATTCTATTACGTAGGTACTTTCCCCAGTTCACTTTTTTTTGTTTTTACTTTGAATTTTTAAACGATTAGCAGCTTACTTTATTTATCTTATTTTTCGTATTTTGTTTTCTCTTCTTGCAATTTCATTTCTCTTTTATTATTTTTATTGAACTACTTTTTTGTATTTAGAACTTTCCTTATTTTCTAGTAACATTGTCCACCGATATATCTTTGCTTCTCATTCGTGTTATTCTTAAGACGTAGATATACTTCCGTATACCTTCTGCTTAATGTTTGTCTTTTTTTATCATGCTGCTTATAGGCTGTAGGTCTTGGGATCTCTGTAGCGCCACGGCACCTCTGATTGTTACGCCCCCGCTCTTCTTCCTCGTAGCATAAATTAAATATAAGTGTCTATTGACGTCTTACTTTTAAATGAACTGCTTTTTCAAGAAGCGCTTTGTGTTGAATTAATTTTTCTTTCAGTTCGTCCTTTCACACACGTGTGAAGCAAATGACTAAAGCTCTTAGGTAAGCAAATCAGTCATTACATTTTATTAAAACTTCGCAACTTCGTCAAGAAAAGTAACTTTGTTTTACGAGAATTCTTCTCTGCTTTTAATAGTTCCAATGTTTTGTTCTCATTTTTTCGATTCTTTTTTCGTTCATGGATCGTTTTCTCGGCGCGATTCCACCGTCGGCGTCGGAAAGCGCGTTTTTTTCCAAGCACGAACGCCAGCGATCGGAAATTGCGCCGGCCGAGTTAATTATCGCATTTCAGAATTCCACAATCCGTTTATTACATCAGACACGCAGCCGATTATAAATTATAATGAATCTTTATCGACGGTTGACTGGCATACGCTCAGATTCATTCCCGCGCGCCTTAATTAACATAATCATTAACCGTGTGTGTGTGTGTCTCCTTATTAATTAATTAATTGTAATCTCGTTCATTGTGAAGAGCGATGCATGCGCATACCGTGCATTCTATGACGCAAAAAGTGAATTTATGTTCAAACTTACTATTTTTTAGATTCATAATTATAGTCTTACGTTCTTTATTTTGAACGTTTTTTCGATTTTATAATTTTCCGGAGATGCAGAGATGCCGGAGGATCGTTGGTCCTGGCGGCGGCGGAGTAGATCTTCCTGCTACGATCGGAAAGCCGTAGATGCCGCCCCGATAAGGTCATAAATCTGCGGGGACAAGTAGAGCTGTGTCGCTGATTTCGGCCACCAGATAGCGCATCCTTTACATTATAATCGGCGGGCCGACGTCTCCCTGCGATCGTCGCCGTTAATAAATGTACAGCGCCGGATAAACGGCGATATATCGTCATCAAAGTCCGCGTCTGTGTCGAGGAGAGCAGAGAGAATTGCGTTTTATATGATCGTTCTGCCTTTTATGCACTCGCCGGGAGCGACGATTTATTGTCCTCCGATTGGTTTAGATACTGCCCTGATTGTTTGTCTCCTATGTCTTAGATGTACGACTTCAATTGTTTTTCCTCTTAAGTGCATTTTGATTAAGCTGATTGTATTTAATTGCTTAGGAACGAGTCTGCATGGTAAACAACATCTGACAAAAAGAAGTAACACACTTTTGGAATTCGGGAACAGAAATAGAAATTATCTAAGCTACTTCATATACAGAAGCAAAGAATATGGAAAGAGAAATGTAGCTAAAGACAAAGAGATCATTGGGAACCTCATGCCAAACTAGAGAGAGAAAATTCAAAGATAAATTTCAATAACGTAAAGAAAGAAGACAACTTTTTTGCGTTTCTGGTAGAAGAAAATTCCAATATATCACAACGAACAAGAAAAAGTATGATTTAGAAGAAAGTTCTAAAACGAAAATCATATGTACCATAATCCTAGAGAACCAGGACTAAGCAGTCGTAGGTCTCTTCAGCGAAGGCGGCATCTTTGAAACCATCCGAACCGAAACCGCACATGTCGTCGTTCTTGTATCCCACACGAGTAATTAACGGCGTCGTTGTTAAGAACGAGCAATTAATTATGGGAGACGATGCGACATCGACGCGATCGATCGCTATCTCCGTCGATCTCTCCGGATCGCCGTGCGGCCAGAAGACGAAAAGAAAGAGCGCCCTTCCAGCGAGTCGCAGCAAAATGTCAAGTGTTACACTGAACAGAATCAGGCATTCGCCACTGGTGCTTAATAAGGTCAATTATGTTATGAAACAAGCGCTGTCTCGTAACTGACGGCGTAATAACAAACAAATGACTTAGTCATAAGTGAATGAAATAGAAGCAGGAAGTCTTTTTGATTTAAATTTATCCTGCGTTCTCAGTTTAAATGACGCTGCAGAAAGAACAACCAAGAAAACCAAGAAGAACAGATACTGTCGTCAATTAATTAAGGAAGTCAAAATATAATAAAAGTGTCAATAAAACGTCGATGTTCTAATACGTTACCAAAACACGATTGTATAAAGTGTAAAAGTGTAAATTAGTGTGCGCTGAAGGACACACATTATAATAGAGGGCGCCGCTTCCTGAAGTCGTACTCGAAAGCAAAGTATGACCCAAATTGTCGCAAAATGATTTATACAAAAGTTAACGAAACGAGAGAGTACTAGATAGTTCTAGAAAAATCCTCAAACATTTGATTCTGAAATCGACGATGTGCCTGCGCTATAAAAAAACGAAATTAACTACCTAGAAAGCAAGTAGGAAATAAAAATTGATTAAGATTCAGTTTTAAAAATAGAGATCATGAAGATTTAAATCGATGAGCAGATCAAAGCCTTTAAAAGCCAATTTTATGAAAAAATTGTAAGCGTAAAAACTAGTTTAAAGTACAAAATATATTCGTATTTGTTTGTACGCTCCTTGTATGAATGTATTGTAACGAATTAAGGCGACAAATGAGTCATACTCTCGCCTAGCCGGCGGCGGCTAGCGATGGTGTTTGGACCCGTTCAAGATAATTCCACCGTCGGAATACCCTAGAGGAGAAGCTGCTGGAAAACCTCTCCGGTTTAAATACACGCGCAGGGGGAACTGGAGAGCAGACTTCCTTAGTTGGACGTAGAGTTTAGTTACTGTTTAACCGCTTGGCTTGTGAAAATAAATTATTCAAAGTCTGTTCTAAATAAAATCAGTTTTGTTAATAAATTAGTAATTAGTCTCATCGAGTATTTTATTTAAAAATAAATCAAAACGAACCCTAAATTCATGTATGAATGATAAAACACCAAAACACTTGTTTTGGATTAGAGGAATCATCATCCATTTGATCGTTAATGCAAACTCTTTTGTTTCAAAAATTTCGGAAGATATTAAAAAATATCTTAAAGAGAAATCACTTGCAGAGCAATTTGAATTTTACTTAATGAGAAGAGTACTACTATTCAATGATTTATCTTATTATAATAAACAGCAAAAGTTAAACGTGCAGACTTTTGGTTTTTGAAGCCTCAGGAGAAAATATCAAACCCCTTCTATTTCTTATTTTAATTCCCGCTGTAAAGAACTACAATTGAATATCAAAAAAAATTTGGGTTTGGTCCAGCAGCAGTTTGCAACTAGTTCGAAACCGTCAAGAGCATGCATGATGACAAATTGTGCTGTTAAAATCGGTCTTTACTTCGGTGGGCAACTGTGTTTAACGGGTCTGATCTACAGTCATGTACGTTCATAATGAACCTCAAGGGACTGCCAAAACAGGTCCAATACATATAAGCCAAGTTCGTCATAAGCAATGGGTCATTATGATCACCATGCTTTAGTTCGTACTTTTCAAATTGATTCGTTATATCCGAAAATTCGTTTTAACCGGGTTCGTAACAAACGAACATTACTGTAGTTAGAAACTACTGCTGGAGCAAACCTATTATACGTAAAGAAATTTGTTGCAGGGCGGTTTTTAAATTTAAATTAAATTCTGCATTAAAAAGTGCCTTAAGAACGTACAAATAACAAAAATATATTGTTTATAATAAAGAATTTATTACAAAAGAACAAAATTTAATTTTTTTTATTTATTTCCTTTTTTGTATAACTCCTGAACTGCATGGAGTCTTTTATATTTCAAAACAGGTTATAACTGCCCTAATACTTAGGAATAGGAAAAGTTATCTAGGACATATTGCATCAAAAAATAAAATTAAGTGATGCCAATTTAAGCAATTTTGTCTTATTCATATTAATATTGTCGGTCTCTTGTCGCTGTGTCATAACTGTTTTAATTTTCTTTTTATAAATTTCTGTCCCGAAATGAACATGATTTTCTCTTGAGAAAGAAGAACTAAAACAAATATGAAATGTCCCATTTACTTTGACAGTTTTAGAAACTTTTTAAAACAAAATTTGAACAATATAGTTTCTTTTCTATCAGTACATAATTACTTAATTCAAACAAAAATTGACGATCAAATAGGCATAATTATTGTTGAATTATTCGCCCATAAAATCATCATATGATTAATTTAAGAACGTCTTTATTTTCCATGGCAACGCTCTTTCGTCACGCTCTTATATTTTTCCATAAAACTATCGTTTCTTGTTTATTTTAATCACGATTTTAATTAAACACGTCTTCAATTATAAGATCAGAATACGGGCCAGTGTTTTTAAATGACCTCAACTGATCAGAAATTTTGCAAAGACACCGTTTGGAGTGAACAGATCATTTTTTCTGGCATAAACTTCCATTAATGCTATTCATGTGTATGAATTATAAAATGCACAATTAAATTTAGAAGTAGCTCTGGCGACTTAAACAAAAAATGAATTTCATCTGAAGTCTCATGTCCACTTAGATGGCGGCAAAATTACAGACATAGATATAAACAAATCGTATACACCAACATAGATTAAAAGTGAAGAAAGTTCTTCGTTTAATCTAAGATTAGTTAACAACGGCGCTGGTACAACTCGGCCTTGAAGAGCTACGTAGAATTTTCTTAAAGAAATATTATTCAAAGAATCAGAAAGTAAGACAAATCGATAAATATTTTTCAGTTTTGGTTTCAGCGCTTCGGTTCTTAAGAATAATTGCTAAAACTAGAAGATAAAAGAATTCAGAACATAAGAATAATTGTTAACAAATATGCGACAATATTTAGACAAATTTGAAACGAAAAATCCTCAAGATTAACAACAGTTTAGGTGACGATTTCTTGCGGCCTAAGACTGTGTGCTCGAGTTGTAATCTAAACCGACTTGCAACAAATTTTTCAGAATTATCGTTAGAACAATTGAGTTCCCAAAAACAATCTTAGAACTTTTGAGATGCTATCCAAAAATCTCAGACTCAAAAAGAGCACTTATATGCATTGAAAGAGTTGCAAATCCAGATGCAAGGATAATCAAGAACTCTTGAGAGTGGAAAGTTTTCTGCCTATTTTTATCGCCCATTTAAAAGTTAAAGTCAAAAGGGAAAGTTTGTAGCAAGTTTTCGTAAGTTCGGTCTTCCAATTGAGAGTTCTGAAAGACTTCAAACCAAAACAGAAAAATTTCTGATGATTTTTCTTATTCTTATTTTTTGTCCTATTATTTATCTAGGGATATTTTCATTCGAGAAATTCAATTTTTCGTCGAGAGTTTAAAGTAATCTGAGTAAATGTCTAATATTCACTCTCAATAGTTAATGATGTTGTTCAGACCTATAATGTATCTTTGGTGTTAAGAATAACAGCGCTGTTATCTGTATAAACTGCTCTTGCTGTCAAAAATGGACAAGAGGTAACTTGTGCGTTATTTTATTCTCGATTAATGTTATATACAGGGACTTGCAGAAAAGAAAAACAGCGATGCCACAAATTTTCAATTTCTTATAATTTTTTGAAAATGTTAAATACAAAACTTTTTACATAATTAGAGATAAAAATTTGTATGAGCTCGATAACAAGATAGCAAAATGACAATTAAACGAAAAACACTAAAATTGTCAATGCATTATGTGGTTGTTATCCAAATGCAGTTAAGATAACATAACTCTTAACCCCCTCGTTACATCATAGACCCGATAGCTATTTTGTGAAGTTATGAGTTCAAGCTACGATGATGTTTCTCGTTGAGAAAATTGCCAGAACTGTACTTCTAAATTTAATTCGGGATTTTGATAAGAAAGTTTGTGGTTGTTATCTAAATGCAGTTAAGATGACATATCTCTTAACCCCCACGTTACATCATAAACCTGATAGCTATTTTGTGAAGTTATGAGTTCAAGCTACGATGATGTTTCTCGTTGATTAAATTGCCAGAACTGTACTTTTAAATTTAATTCAGGATTTTGGTAAGAAAATTTTGCAGTTAAGATAACATAACTCTTAACCCCCACGTTACATCATAGACCTGACAGCTATTTTGTGAAGTTATGAGCTCAAGCTGCGATGATGTTTCTCGCTGATTAAATTGCTAGAACTATACTTCTAAATTTAATTCAGGATTCTGGTAAGAAAATTTTCAAAAAATGGCATCTTAACTACACGGAGGTCAAAAGAAAACATCTTCAATATATTATATTCAAGAAGATAATCAGATCTCCTGATTTGACAGCAGCAGTGTTAAATAAAAAATTAGAATTAAAAAAAGAAAACACCAGTTATGCTGAGGCTCAAGAAATGATTTTGAACATGTGTTATAAATTGTTATTAGATCCAAGTCCTTTTGAGTTTTAAATATTATCTTGAGCTTTTACTTTTTTGAAATGCACACAGTTTTCCTTAAAAATAATGACGCGCTCTTTTTAAAAGGAGCAAGTAAAGATGACTCTCGTTTAAACCAGAAGCGGTTAAGAACCGGCAATATTTATTTCTTAATTCGACGTATTTAGTTTTTCCTGTGTACCGTATATTAATAAAGCACGCAATTCAAAATGCATGTATTTTATTGGTGTGACACATAAATTATTATGCACATTTATGTAGCTAGGAGGAAATGGGGCGTTAAGGGTACTTTGGGTTACAAAGGGGCATGTGGTCAAAGAAAAAAAAATCATCAAAATTATGTCATTTACAAAAGTATAAAATGACGGGGTTTCTTTTTTTATAAAAAAATAGAAATATCTAAAAATATTTCATTAATAATAAATAAACACCTTTTCTAATTTCTAGAAAATTTAAAATGACAACGTCTCCTTGTCTAGGCATTAAAACGTAATTTAAATAAACCAGACGATCCAAAAATGACGCCTGAAATTCTCATTACGTTATCAAATAGAGATAGTAGATTGTTAAAAATGTTAAAAAATTCTAAATATAACTTTGCTAGATCAATTATTTTGTATTTATGAGCATTTCTTGTAAGTTCTATTTTTTATTTAAATTCAAAATTTAATGGAGTTTATATGGAACAAATAATAAATGAAATGAACTTTATGCAGAAGTTCATTATTATTCAAGCTTTCTTGTGAACTCTAAGGCGTTAAAATAAAACTTTGACTTGTTATATTTCATAAAATTTTGAGAGAGTTCAGGCGCCGTTTTTGAACCACCTTGAATAATTCCTTACATTTTTTTGTATAATGAAATACACTTTTTAAAAATTTCGCCGAATTTAAAATGTACAAAGTGTGAAATTTTTAGGTAATTTGCTAAATTCTGCTTTTACAGGATTCTGTTCATACGACTAGATGTTTTAATCTTAATCTTGTATATATAGAACGGTAAAATTGAAATAAAGAATTTATTAAAATTAAATTAATGACGCTGCTACCACGGGAGCTTTAAGGGACACCGGACCCTCAAACTTTTGCTAAAGATGAACCTCATTAATTTATTTATATTTTCGGAGAGTGTATCCTTGGACTCGGAAGCTGATGAAAGTGAATTAAAATGCGGCAATACACCCAAAGTAATAGACTGTATTGAGGACAATGATCGAGAAATTAAATTAGAAAATATGTTAGGTATAAACGAATCCTAATTTTTTGGAGAATGAGACGCAGCAGCAGTGGACCTTTTTTCTTGGAGTTGTATAGATCGTCCCCCTAGGGACGTTCTTTCTTACGCTGTCACTTCACCCATCTCAATAATGTTATTAACTTAATTCACGTCGCAAAAGTGGGGGGGGGGTTAATATAAATGAAAGCTTTGGACGATGGACAATAACAGATATTAATCATAATAAAACAAAAAAGGAGAGCCGCAACAGTTCGCGAAAATGGTTTGGTGAAATTTAATTAATTTTGAATTTTCTCTCCCTGCGTAGAACCGCATGGTTTACATTTTCAAGACCCAGACGTCCCAACCTTCTAAGTCACTTCTAGATAACAGAAATAATTAACAGAAAAAATGTATAATCATTCCATCAGTTTAAAATTCTATTACTTCATTTTTACTAAATGACGATGATTTTTAAATCGGAAAAAACGAATGTTCTCACTTTTAGAAAGAAAAAAAAATTGAATATTGAAAATTTCAAAAGAAAAACTAATATACAACCTATACATCATTTACACAATAAATGATACACCTAGATTATTAATTAACATTTTTAATCAAATTTAATGCGAACAATATTTCTATTGAATTATATCATTAGCGAATTAAGTAAGGTGTACTTCAGGGTTACATAGACAAACCTTTGCAATTAATCTAAGAAATAAAAATAAAATTAGTCGTTTATTGAGGGTGCCTCTTGATCGATCATTGAAATTCCTCACAAAAAAAAATTACGAGTTTCAGCGCAAGTAAATTATCGACAGAACGCGTCGTCCAATTAATTCCTCCAAAGTGGTCCCGAACAAATGAATAAAACAAAAGCCGAAAAATCGCCGTCGTCGTCGTCGTCGGTCGCAGCAAAAACGCCGAACGCCGAGTTATGTAATTCAATTGTTTCATATTTGACTGTGGGCGTGTTCGCGGCACGTCCCGATTGGCTCGACAATTGACAACTGTGACAGTTCGAGTATTTCATGAATTGCACGCTTGAATTTCAAATATCCGAGACGCCATTACTCGGCGTTTTTGCGCGCTGCCGCCGCCAGCCTTTTGCATTTTGCAACAAAACGAGAAAAACAATGAGTTACAACCAGTAATAAATTTATACGCTGCCCGTTGACAGTTACGAGCTGTTCTGGATGGATAATCTAGTAGCCTCCGAGAATACCTTTTACTTTAATTAAACATTAATTCGCTTTAATCATCGCAAATGTAATAATTAATTTTACGGGGGGGAAAAAACGACGACTGCCGGTTCGAATTATACGAGCGGAATTTAGCGACTCCCTTTTTCTTTATTTATTAATTACAAACATTACAAAACATTGTAAATATCACCCTACAGAGCGTTGTTCACAAAAGTAGTAAATTATTTCATAGGAGTCAAATAATGAAACACAAAAATATGAAAAATTGTGATAGGCAAAAGAAATGAAAACAAAAAGAATTACAGTAACAGAGAGTGATGGTTTTCAAAGTAGTACCGATGAAAACCAACAGGCGGCGTTTTTTTCCGTTTTGAACAAATCCAACAATTAATACCGTGTGTCTAAAAGCACGCATGATACTTTTTTAAAATTAAAATGTTCATTGTGTACATTCTGGTTTAAAAACCTGCATTGCAGTGAAAATAAGGTGGAATTAAGTACTGTCTTATAACTTTTGTTTGTCACTGTACGGATGCGAAAGCAAGAAAAAAAGAACTCAAGGAACTTTGGGAGGTCGAGCCTTATCTTCAAGCTTCGTTTAATACCTTGTTCGAAAAGTGACTCGAGAAATGCGCGTGGCATTTTCGCATTTTGCATAACATAGGTGGCGTTGCAGTCGGGTTTTATGCGGGCTGAAATCGCGGCCGTGGCGGAAATACGTTGCGATATCACAGCACGACATGAGGGATTGCGTATCACAGAAGCAAATGAAACAACACCATAGGGGCGGCCGTTAAATCGGAAGAGTCACACATACTTACTTCCTTCTTGCGTGCAAAAATTGCTTAGAAATGGCGAAAACAAAACAGAACTTCATCTTTACCACATATAATTAAAAAGAACGTTATCAAAACAGTTTTAATTTTAACGCTTATTAAAGAGATAACAAACGTCTAGGACAAATTAATTAAATGTGAAACGTAGAGAGTGCGTTGCGGATTTTATTTTAATCAGAGTATCTCTGGGGAGATTCAAATGCTTGTTTAGGAAAGTAGCCCGAAATGTAATCGAAATTTAAAGTTCAAAAATCCGACGTTTTTGAGTAGGGATATTTAAATATTTATATCAATTATTGAAAATAAATTGAAATTCGCCACGACGCTAATAGATGACGCCTCTGTTCTGTTCCGGGGAATCACCGGAATGCAAACCGAACGCTGAAATGCTCGCATTTTCAGGGTGAAGAATATTGCAATGAATTTTTGTCAAAGACTTGAAAGACTCAAACAATTTGAAGAAAAATTCAATGGCTTAATAATATTTGTATCAAGTAAAAATATTCTGTAATTTCTAAGTGTGTTCTTAATTAACTGCAAGACTAAACTAAAGACATACAATTTTTATGTGACGCTCTGAAATTTATTTGATCGCATGGTATGCTTAGAGGACATTTGAGCTTTCTTAGCCCTAAAGTACGCAAGAGACTATAATTAGTAGAGTTCATTGTTAAAGACAGAAAATATGTTTTCGCCCGAGAAGGATGACTTTTCTATACTTTGTTTTTAAACTAAGAGAAGTCGCAGCTCTTGTGTAGACAAAATGGTACTGTAAAACTAAAGGGTAATGCTTTTTGTTCACTTTGTTGTTTGATTGATTCTAGTTAAAATAAGATAAATTTCTATTTTACATTTGGCTGGTCATTTTGTCCATGGGAATTTACTTAATTTCAATTGAAGATTCATAGATTTACTTAAAAACATAAGAAGATGCAAAAAATGAAGAATTATAGTTAATAATACTTAAAACTTTACATGTAATAAATAGAACATGACATAAAAATGAAGAGGAAAAAAATATATTCATTGCAGCATGTTGTAAGAGAATTTTATATTTTAGTCGCTGTTGTCCGATGTAACTTGATATTTATAGTTTAAATCTTTTTAGATTTTTTAGACAGTACAATATTACAAACTCATTAAAAACTATTAGTACGTCGCCGCTAGAAAACAGTTGAAATTTAACACAACATGATGATATAAAACTTTGATACACAACACAACTTTTGAAAAAAAAATTGACACATGCATCACCTTGTATAATTCTGCGAGAACATAATTCGATTACGAACGAATAATTTAATATAGAAGTTAAATTAGTTAAATTCTTTAAAAATTGCGCAGTCAAATAAAATGAAAATTATTTAAAGGAAAATTAGAAATTTAAATCTAAATCAAATATAAGAAATTATTAACATAAAATTTTCAGATAAGAGAATAATTAAATAAGAATTTATGAAATTCAAACATTTAATATTAATAATGGAAGTTATTTGAATTATTAACAAAAATATAATAACCTTTCAAAGGTCAAGGTTATTTAAGTAAAAATAAAAAAGGGAGAGGACTTAAATTAGAATCAAACATTAAAATAAACAAATTAAAATGAAAAAAAATGAAATGAAAATAATCAAATAAAAACATGAATCAATTAGAAGAGAATGAAATAAGGACTCGACTTTAAACAACTTTTAATTTTAGTAACGGAAGATATTTAAATCAATCAGAATGTGCAACAAAGTGAAAATTGAATCTTGAAATCAACAAAAAATCAACAATTCAGTAAGACGGAGAAGTTATTACATTTCAGAATATAGTAGGTAGGGAAATCATAATTAATTGAACTCCAAATAAACTTTAGAGACTTTGAACGATACCCTAAAACTAATTGCCCTAACTCATACCCCATCCATCCCCCAGAAGAAATTTTAGAATGTATCGAAGTCATTAAAGTATTGAACGATGGTGAGTTCACAATATTTAATTAATTAATTATATCCAGCATGTTTCGGCTACAAATATGGTCATCATCGGGGTTAACGGTTACATGTCGAGATACACTAACTGTAAGCCTTCACAATACAATTATATATATTATAATACAAAGGGTTGCACTTAACAAATCTCAACTTGTCCCTTTATTAGTTAAGTTCCATGATGATGACCATTTTTTAGCTTAAACAACTTGGACATAATTGATTAATTAAATTCTGTAAACACACCATCGTATAATTCTTTAATGATCTCAAATTTTTATGAGTTACTTTTGATCGTTATTAAATGAGTGACATACCTAAGTCATAATTAGTTAAAAACGGGCACTTTATAAAAGTAATTAATACAGGATAAGTACTAATGATTTCAATTTAAAAATACAACAAGATTGTATTGCTTCAGAAAGAATGAAAATAGTTCTTATGTATTTAGCTTCAAATTAAGTTGAAATGTAAATATCAGTAAAATTTAAGCGTCTGCTGAGAGCGTTCCAAAAATTTGATAAAAATAGAAGAATTACAGGAAGCTTTACTTTGACTATTGACTATTGACTACTGTCAAAACATTCCTTTTGTTTTCTCCAAATATTTGACATCAATCACACAAAGGTATATCGACAATGTATTTTTTTTACTTTGCCAGTAGAAGTAGGTAATTGAGAAAAAAAGTCAACCAATAAACGATGATGTAACAGCAAATATTTGGGCTAAAAGTAAAAATAAAGAAGGAAAACCATTTTAAAGTCAAAGCATACATCCACTGTTTAATTTTGCCAAACGCTGCAACAAAATACCATTATATGTATGTATTCAGTATCAAGCGCGTTGAAGGTACCCCTTTTACCATGGGGGTGAAGTTTGAATATTTACCCTCAAGCAAAACACAAAGTCAGTTAAAAATGAAAGATTTATAAAATGACTTTAGCAAATTCGATTCAAATAAAATGGTGGAAAGGAAAATGAGAGTCCTGAAAATTATATTAAATAAATTTTAGATTAAAAGAAGAATTACGACATAAGTACTCCCAGCCTTAAAAATGAGGCAGCAATGAAATATGAAATGAAATCGACTTAAAACTAAGCAAAAAAAATAGAAAACTTATCGAGATAAAGAAGTGAAGACTGGAAGCTTAAAAAGCAACAAAATTTCCATACTTTCTATTTCAAAATTGTAATACTTTAAGGCCTGGTTTATTCACTCTTAATTAACACTACATGTACACAATTGTTGTTACTATGGCAATATATGGGAAAATAAATTTAAATTTTTGATTTAAGTTTTACTATTAGAATACACTGAAGGTTAAAGTTAATTGAAGGTGAATTGATAAATTTAATTGAAAGTGAATAAACCGAGCCTTACAGTTTTTGATTAAAATAATTAGATATTATCAATTTCACTTTGAGGAAGTATAGATTAGCAGAATGTTTGCACTACAAAATAAGAGTTGTTTTCATACCGAATAAACGTTTATAGAATAGAAAACTCATTTAATAATGAAGAGATTTAAAAAATATTTCCTTGTGTTCATGTATTTTGTAATAATCACCATGACATATCCTTACTGCATCGGTGTAAAATTCTGATTTTAAATGAATCATCCAGTACATTTTATAACATTCAGAATCTATTCTAAGCTCTGAGTCCAATTCAATGATTTTTTTGCCGGTCTCTTCAAGAATCACCTGTATGATTCATGAATAGACCAACAAAGAAAAAATAGTGTAAAAGAATAGATATCACAAAACATGGAAAAAATAGTATGTATACAGTTCTCCCGAAATAATTAATGAAAAATTATCCACAAAATGACCATACATCCCTGGTCAAAGAAGAGCAGCAGTTGGACGAACTAATTATAAAATTCCTTTATCGTAAATTGGTTTTAATTGCAGTGGATACCTCAAGCATCTTCTGTACGGTTGTTTCGGACCTATCTGGGGCTTCGTCAGTGATCGCAAGATGTCGCGATTCATTACTATTATATCGCGATTTATTACTATTATATCGCATATGCGAATAACCTGGAACAGGTCGGTTTGGTTTGCAGTGGAAATTTCGAGCTACGCTTCTACTGACGAGGCCCCAGATAGGTTCGAAACAGCTGTACAGAGGATGCTTGAAGTACCAACTGCAATCAAAACCGATTTGCGATAAAATTTTTAAAACTTTCAATATGCTTTGACAGCATGCTTGACCGCCTTGCATTAAGTAGCAAACGGGCTGCAATTTGTCATTCCTAACGCAATGTTGCATCAAAAAGTGATCGCAAGATGTCGCGATTCATAAAAGTGTTTTATAGTTTTATTATTGTTATGGCGCGCCGTCGAGAGTGAACTTGACCTTCAAACCAGACTGACGAGACCAGCTGACATATTTACTGGGCAAATTTATGCAAATAACCTGAAATAAATTGTTACGTACAAATTGTATAAAATAAAGTTAATATGGATCCACTTTGAACACCTGCTTTGACAGGCAAACAAATAAATCACTACAACACAAAAACAATTAAAATTTCCGGGTTAAGAATTCCTAGTATTTTTCTTTAAGATTTAAATCAATTGTGAATAAAGTTTATCCCCCACAAGCAACGTATCCGTCATAAACATTTCTTTTCTTGACCCAATATTACGCGTTACCCTTCCCTTGCATTTTAATTAGTCGATTTTCTTTATGTGGTTTATTCGGTTTATCGTTGATATTTAAATAATAATATACTTTGCTAATAATAAAGAAATGGGGACGACAACCAGAACTTGAAACATTACAATCAGTAAACACATTCATAGTCTGTTTGGTTTTGCTAATTATTCATCGGCTGTGCAACTGTATGTTATTAATTCACAACCAAGTCTTACGACTGAAGGACTCTGATTCACTGCGTAACACCATAAACGTTTATTGGATGCTATAGTTTCTCAAAAAAAAATCCCAAAGCTTTTTATAAATTCTTAAAAATACAATGATAATAATCATGTAACACAACAGCACAAAATTATAAATAAATAAACTTCCGAAAAATTAATACTGAAGGACCGCGATTCAAATCAATTTTGTTTCATACAGGGTGTATTAAAACAAAATACTTTTTTTTTGCTGAGTGCATATGATTACAGGAGAACCGGCCAAATCAATTTCTAGACAAATCGCCCAAGAAGCGGAAAAAATGCGCCAACATCTCAACCCAGCGTGGTTCTAATCATGTTGCGTCGAATTAACGGAGCTTGTCCGTTCGCAAAGAGAAGACGCACTGCTGCCAACCTTTCAATACGTTAAGCGGGAATGTTGACCCGAGCGACCATATTTAGCTAGTCAGTAAGTGGACTTGTCTAGGTGTTGTTGGCGAATGCGAGTTATTCAACTTGAACTTGTCGTCGGCTAATTTATACGGCGTCTGCATTAAAATTCCCCGGTACGTGGGCGCTCGAAAACAGAAGGAGGAAAAACACGAGAGAAAACTCCCGAACGAGCTTCAAGGGGTGGTGGTCAGCTCGGGTAAACACAAGGAGAAAACGTGAACGACCTGATGTTTTAAAATCACTTGTGCAAACAGGGCGAATTATACGGCCCCTAATCAAAAGGGTTGGAGAAGTTTAAGAACGTGCATACTAAATAAGTGTGCCTTAACCCTTTTCCACCCCACCTTCAAACAATCGCCCGTTCTAAAATCAGTATTTGGTGAAATTACACCGCAATTAAAAATAAACTGAAATAAAAAATAGAAAGTAAAGCGTAGTGCTTAATTAAATTTTATTTACGTAACTAGGTGACTAGCAGAGTATTAAAGGACATGCAATTTTTTTTTGGGTGACCAGGATGCAAGAAATTGAAGGATATAATTCGCAATAATTAAAATTTTAGAGATAAAATCATAATTTTGGCAAAAATTAAAAAAAGAAGCAAGACATACAGTATGTTCGAGAAATCTTAACAGGGGAAGTTCTTGTACGAAATATATTGTTTTATTAAAAAATATTTTCGTTTTCATTTAATGTTCAACCATTCTTTTGCAAAAAAATCACAGAATCTCTTCCGCATTTTTTCCTAATTTTTTCCCTAATCTAAAGAATATGAAATTAGAATAAGCACCTCTTCTTTTCCTACAGAGCTTCCAAACTCTATTTTTAGAACAATGCTGAGCTAAATCTTTAAATTATCGAGAAATAAAACCGCATGATGACCAACGCCCAAAACTGAAAAAAAATTAGTTGCAATAATCCTACCTTGCTCTGCGCAGCATAGTCCAAGGCCAACATACAGTCGTTGTAGCCATTTTCAGTCTTTATGGTGGTGGCCATGGGGCCGCAGAGCTGACCCAGCTGTCCGCCAACGGAATCTCGGTACCAAGGATACATTTTCGACCTTAAACAAAGAAAAAAAAGATAAACATACAAAACTAGCAAAACCAAAATTTAATTTTATGCCAAAATATTAAAAATTATCAATAAATGTTTGCGTCCGAATTTTTGAAAATACATATTCATAGCTACCATTGATTGCCATCGTGTCAAAACACCGCTCTTACAACAACGTTGTCAGTCAGTGATTTCAAGTTATTTCAAAAAATAGTTAAATGGTTAAATAAATTTATAAAAATTCTAATATATTGTAATTCCGCGTCCCACAACAAAAATATCTAGATGCTTAAAGGAGACAAAAAAATAATAAAAAAATCTTCGCAGTTAATAGAATCAAAGCAGAAACCAAAAGAAAAGAAATAATCAAGAGGCAAGACTACGGCACAAATTATGAAATAACTTTACTTTGATCAAGAACACATTTTTAGAACGAAAAAAAATAAAAAATAAAAAATAGAAAAGAGAAAAGTGGAGAAGCTGAAAATTCGTTGAATAGACCAAAATACACACAATAGAAGAGAAGTCGAATGGAAACAATTACTCATCTTTCTTTAACTCCTTTTTCTCCCTTTTATATTTTCCATATTTCTTCTATTATGTTCTTCTCGATATTTCTTTTTTAAGAAGCCTTCTCTACAGTCTTTCTGATAAAATCTGCTTTGGTTACTGCACATTTCTAGAACCAAAAGGAATAACTCAAGAAGAATGAATGAAAGAATTACACAGAAGAAGGGGTCGAATGGAAGAAAATACCAATCTTTCTCTTATTCAGCGCCTTTCTTTTTCCTTCCACACTTTCCTCATTCCTTTTCACTTCTTTTCCGTAGGTAGAAAGAGACGTTGAAATTATTAAAGAATTCACACAGGAAGAGAAGTTGAATGATGTCGTCTTTAGTACATCTTCTCTTTCTCCTTTCATAATTTCCTTAGACGTCTATTCTTTTTTCGTCCGTCTTCTTGCTTCAGTAATTTTTCCCAACAGTTCTTTTAGAAGAATAGTGATAAACGAAGAAAGAAAAGTAAATGTGAAAAGTAAACGTAAAGTAAGTAAATGTCCCAAGTAGTGATGTCGGAAGAAGCCTTTTCTTCATCTTCTCTGCTTTCTAGTCCATGTCAAAAAGAATTTTTCTTCTTTTGTTGAAAGCGTCTTTAAAATAGAAATATAAGAAAACCGTTTCTTCTCGATAAAAGTGCTCATTTTTCTTCCACTCAATGCATCATGTTCTGTTTAGTTTCTTCTTCCTTAAGACAGAACAGTATAATTCAAAAGAAAACAAAAGCTAAAAAGCCGTTCACTGCAGAAATAATTATTCAAGAAGAGGATGCTAGAGTGAACGAACTTATTAAACCTCTTCTCCTTTTTCTCCAGTCTTAGAAACAATTTTTCTTTTCTTTCAATATGGGAATATAGGAAAACATCTTCTCGTTAAATGAGAGAATGAAGAATTTGGAAAATGTATTTGCTTTAAGTCACTGTAAACGTTTATATGCCATCTTTCTCTCCTTCCGGAAGAAGATTGCTAGAAGCTAGTTTTTTTAAATGAGAAATAGAATGGAATTTTAAAAACTTTAACTCTTCTCCGCTTTCTAATCTGAGAAGCAATTTTTTTTCCACATCATGGGAATATAGGAAAACTTCTTCTCGTTAAATGAGAGAATGAAGAATTTGGAAAATGTATTTGCCTTAAATCACTATAAGCGTTTATATGACTTCTTTCTCTCCTTTCGAAAGATGATTGCTAAATTACTCGAAACCGGCAATTCCGTAAAGAAAGAACAGTGAAGAGGAAAACACGTGAGGAATGAAGGATTAAGAGCAAATAAATGTAAAAAGAATCGCACAGAAAAAGGAAATGGTAAATGGAAGAAAGTACCTACCAACCTTCCCTTTACCAAACACTTCTTTCCCAACCCTCTAGTTTTAGAAGCAATCTTTATTCTCTCAATCTTCAAGAAACGAATATGGTATCACTTTTTCTTATCGTCAATGAGAAAAAGTGCTCATCTTTCTTCCATCATGTTATGTACGATCTCCCTTTCTTATTCCTTCCTTCTTAACTATCTTTTATGTAACAGTTTCTTGTGGACGAATTACTCTATTCGGTAGGAACAGAAACTATAAGATTGGATAGGGGAGAAGAAAAACCATAAATAGATTAGGCGAGATAAGCTGTAGATGAAAAATACATGATTTATAACGTGGTAAAAAATACAAAACATCAGCAAGAAGCCAGCCAATGAAGGAAGTCGCAGGCTGTGAAAAAATAAAAGGAAACATAAGCAAACCAATTGATAAAAAATACCATTTCTTCAAAATAACAAGTTAAAGTAAATGATTAGTAATGTTTTGTAAAGTACGAGAAGAACTAAATATTAGAAAATGCAATGTGAGCAACAAAAATTAAATAGAAACAAATGAATCAATTAGATAATAATAACTTCAAGATTGAAAGATAAAAAAAGAAGGAAAATAGAAGCTTTGAAATATGCGAACAAATTTCTAGAATAAGTTTTCACAAGTAAAGCAGAGGTATATCTTCAGCGAATGCGAAGTAGGATGGACCGTTGATTCCTTAAAACCGCAAAGAATATTGAAAACGAGAGTAAACGAAAAGAAAAACGAAACAGTCAGACGGACAGATGGCGTAAAATGTTGAATTATGACTTCCGATGCTGCGCGCTTAACGACATTATTAACGGTCGATCAATTCAGGTTTTAATTTCTCGTTCCCAATTAAGGACGGTCCGGTCTGCATCTTTTCGATCGAAAGGAGAGAAAAAAGGATTTTTCGTGACGCGCGCGCCAGGAGAGCGTTCCCGTCGACGACGTTCAGGTGTTTTACCTGTACACGACGATCCAAATAGGAAACCCATTGTGACGATAAGTGGCGTGATTACATGTTATTACTGCGGTTGCACGCCACCATATCTCATTATTTTGGGCATTTTTTTACCTCCGGTAATAAGCGGTCGCTCGCTCGTCAGGTGAAGATCGCGTCGCTACTACACGAATTCCATTCAAAACCGCTTGCGATGCTTCCCATTCATCGCCGGCCACATTTGCCTACGCTCCATTGTTTTCGTTCATTCATAATCATCGGGAGCTGGGGGCGACTTTTACCTTTCTTTTTGGTCAATGGCCAAAAAAAATATTGATCTAAATTTATGTGGTGACTTAAAGAATTCGACACATTTTTTTATACGAGTTTAATGTCTGTATTCATAGTGCTTCCTTAAAGTTTCCTTCAGTGTGGGAACCCTTAGAATGGGATTATAGTAAGGCAGGTGCATTATGACAGTACCCATTCTAAGGGGTCTCTTATTGAAGGAAGCCTCAAGGAAGCATTATCAATACGGATATTACAGATTCGTTCCATTTTTCGGAGTTTTGTTGAATTCAAGCACAACCTAATTAAGAAATTGAAGATGATCGAACATAAAGGAGCTTCAGTAAGGGACAACTAATTCTGGCTTTCGTTCACTTAGGTAACTTTGAGATTAAAATAACAAGTCAAAGTTACAAGACGGAGCAGTTAGAGAAAGAAATCAAACAATTAGGTGTATATTCTTATTTGCCGGACCAACTTATGAATTTGTTTGGTGTTACTTTTACATTACCAATTCGTAAATCGTTAAGAGCAAGAAAACAATAAATACCCTAAGGAAAAACTGCAACAGGAGAACCGAGTCTTATGCATGATGTGGACAAAAGAAAAGAATGAACAACGAGAAAAAACGGTCCAAAATGAAATAGGAATCTCATGTATAATAACATCTATAACATAAGAACAAAGTAAAGAAAAATAGAGGTAGAATATAGAGACTGGATCCACAGTAGGCTGTAGAAAGAACTTTTAATAAAAGGGAAAAGACATTTTACTGGTAAACTATCGTAGCGTTGGATTTTTGAACTAGCCTACGAATGCTGAAAAAGGAATCCAATGAGAAAACCCGAATTTTAAGGCCGGTAGAGTACAAAACATAGAAATGAAGAAAAAGGCGATGAAAAAAATAGGTGACTACAAATGGTAGGATGGTCTATATGAAGAGCAACAGCGGTTTAATTTACTCGATACCGTGATTCGATTATGAGAAAAAACATTGGACAAACGGGACAATGGTTAAAAAATCGCATCTCTAAACATAGAAGCGTTATTAGAACGGGAAGAGTAGCTTGTGCTTTGGCATCTCATACTGTTGAAAACAATTATCGATTTGACTGACAATACTTGCATTTTAAATTTTGAAAAAAATTTAAAGAACAGGTGTTTATTTACTAAAAATGATTCATATTCAAAAGAATGAACATTCTCAATTTCAGATCGGATATTGATAATATCAGCAGCATTTATGCTCATATTCTAAAGGTTCTAAAAAATATATATTAATTAGGTTAAATTCAAAAAGTCTCTCAGCTAACCGTTCTCTAGAGAATTTAGTTTCCTTAGGTTTTTAGTTATTTACGCTATAATTGACTTATTAACTCCAAGTTCTTGTGCACATATCTGACTTAAAGCAACAGTTTACGACGTGTTTAAAAATTCTTTAAAATTTTTAACATGTAATGTTGTCTCAATCAACACTGTAATGAGTTTATTTGTTGACCAATTCATCCACCTTTAGTTGTAAGTATTATTTATCTTACGGATTTGAAAAAATCAACTCTTGTTAACCTCCTGATGAAGTTGATGAAAAAAAAACGAAATATTAAGGCCTTAAACAAAGGAGTTGCCTTTTGTTGAATTCTTGGCTTCCGGTTGGAACCGCGTGTCTCGGATTTCTTCACTGCCGACGTTTCGTTCTTCGTTGCAGAAGAACTTTTTCAGGGCTGCTGTTGGTGGTGATGCTGCTACTGCTGCTGCTGTTGGTCTTGTTGTTGATCTCAACGACTAACGCGAAGCAACAGCAAGACCAACAGCAGCAGCAGTAGCAGCATCACCACCAACAGCAGCCCTGAAGAAGTTCTTCTCCAACGAAGAACGAAACGTCGGCAGTGAAGCAATCCGAGACACGCGGTTCCAACCGGAAGCCAAGAATTCAACAATGGACGACGGCCGCGGAAGCCTTCAAGTTAAATTAAAATTGAGTTGCCTTTTATTATTCGTCCAGTGATCTTCATCCCGTTAGATTCTTTTAAATTTTCTTTATATGAACCCTGTCCTAAGTTAATATTGGAATTGGAATCTAATCGAAAAGGAAATCAAAAAAGACATATGACTACGGATAGCCGACAGCGGAAGATATCATTTACTTACAAAAAATGGAAGGACAGAATAAAGAATATAAGAAAAACAAGAGGGGCCAATAAAGAAAAGATGGTCAAAGATCAGAAAATGTGGAATTAAGTACCCAACTAAGGAGCACTAAATGTAACTAAAAAGTTTCAAAGGGGATAAAAGAGAAAAAAATGGTTGTTGGTTGGTTTCATTTAGCTTTGGATTTTTGGTCGAGCTTTATATAATTAAAATTGCAACGAACGATCGGAAAGGAACCTTATTGAGAAAACAATGGCTCTTAATATAAAAGCACACATCAATTTAACGACCTAGAAAAATACAGAAGTTAGGAAATGGGGATTTAAGTAATAGACTGCTATGAAAGAAATAAAAATACTTAAAGCAACATCGTTCATTTTGAGCAATTTCTAACGGAAGAAGATCTGCTTCTAGCTGGGAGAAAAAGAAAAAAATGCGGAACAGAAAAAAAAGGTAATGGAAAAAATCAATCCAAGTCCAATTTGAGAATGCATAATTTGAGACGTTTTGAAAGGGGCACAAGATATAAGAAGATAAAATATTATTTTTAAAAAGGTTAACTTTGGTTAAATGTTATTGGCCTTGGACTTCTTGAGAAGACCTGTTCTTATTTCGAAAGCATACATCATTTTCTCTATGCATAAAAATACAGGAAGATGAGAAATGAAGATTAAAACAACGGACGGCTATAGAAAGGAAGAAGGAAAGAAAAACAATAAAGAGAACTACCGGCATAAAGTACTGTCATTCAATTTAGGATTTTTACAAACGAAAGCCGTTAACAAAGACTGGAACAGGAATCAAATAGAAAAGTATATTCAACTCTTGCTGGAAGGCAAGAGGATAAAAATAAAGGAAATTGTAGACAATAGAGAAATGAATTAAGAATTAATGGATAGGGTGCCCAAAAATCGGAAGGATGTGAAAAAAATGAGTATATCTAATTAAGGAAGGTACAGTCCAACCAAATCCGATACTTTGAAGGCGTAAGGACAGAGAACAGAGAAAGAGGAAGAAGAAAATGGGCATTGAGTTTTAAAATGAACAAGGTTAAAACCGCACTTACAACTTAAAATTGATGTGGTTACAACAAAAAAAAGACATTTTCTTTAACATATTCTGAATATACGAAACAAGTAAGGGCAATAAACTTTAATTATTTATTTACAATGGATTCAGATGAGCCAGTTGAATGGAAATATCAGAGAATTTTGTCAGAAAAAAGCACGAGGGGCAATAGAAATTCGAAAAACTAAAATCCTGAACTCCGGCATTTTCTTTGTTATTTAAAATAAAAGACTCGAATATCCCTAAAAAAAAAAGGAAAACCATTCCGAAATCCTCACAATTGCCTACGATTTGGTTTAAATTTTTTTAACAAAGTAATGATCATGCAAAGCACGAAGAGAGAAGAAACCGTGTTCAAAGCAAAAAAAAATCTCAAAATGTAGACAATTTACTTTGTGTTTGTTGAGAGCGCTCGTAATGCTTTAAACTGAACAATTCAGGAAAAGTGTGCCTAACAAAGAAACTAATGTAGGGTGTTCTTCATTATTTTCCCTTCATTGTCACAAAACCTTTTAATTTATACTTCTTCATTTATTAAGTTAATTTTGTTAGTTTATTCCCATTTTCGCAGGAATTTTATTTCGTTGTTAATTGAGTTCTATCTCTTCGTTGTAGTTTTGCATTTGTGTTAGTTACGGTTTCACCATCTTTTTCACTAATTCTCTTTTAAATTCATTGAATATTTCCTCTTTCCCAACATTTTCTCTTGTACGTACTTCAAGAACGTTCCTACTCGTAAGAATAAGAAAAATAAAACAACTGTTAGATCTAATGAAAATGAATTAACAAAGAAGTTCATCAAACATCAAATTAGTAAATTGAAAGGTGTCGGGTGAACTCAGGGGCAAGTACATTATACAAAATTTTTGGAAAACTAAGAGGAAAAAAGTCTAGATTCTACTTGCTAATGTACTTTTTGTAAATATTACTTTTTCGTGTAGTTGACAGAAAAGTGACACATTGTTTAATCAAAAATCGTGAAGAAAAGTGGGACACTCTTCTTCACGATTTAAGTTAGCAACACTTTTCTTCATTCCTTTTATTTATTAGCGTAAATTGTAAATGAACAATCTGTTAAATTATTAAATATTACACCAGAAGATGAGGAAACTGAACACAACGCAGTCACTGACAAATTAGAATTTATTCTTCACTTGCTGCTACTGTTGACGTTTCAGAGGTTGAAGATTGTTTTTCAGTTGAATTACAAAAAAATTCCTTTGAAATTTTTACTTTATTTTCGATACTATCTTCGACGTAGGCTTCTGCAACAGCACTACTACGCCAGCCGTCGTGTCTCTTCAAAACTTGGAGCTCTACTGTCGGCCAAAAAGGTCGTTGATGTCCTTCAGAAACAATGGCCTGTGAATCTGTTCGGCTCCGGTAGCCCTAAGTACGCAGCAATTTTCTTTGGTAAATTGTAGAAGGTGCTTATACCAATTGGTTGCTTTGTGCACTTGCCTTGTCTATAAAATATAAATAATATGCGATGGTCCACATTTTTGGGTCTCAAATTCAAACACTTTTTGTAAAGCTCAATTCCGTTTACTCCATCTTTCGATGTAAAGACTCGTTTTTTCTTTGTTTTCGTGTCATGTAATGTTATGACCAAAATATGGTCGCAACCTTTTACATCATCCACTTTTAGTAAACGTAATTCTTCCGCCCGACATGCTCCATGCAAAGCAATTACCAACACTTCCTTCATAAGCAGAAATACCAACACTTCTTTCATAAGCAGAAAACTGTCATCATGAGCTTTTTCTAAAAACTTTTTCACATTATCCATCGATAGAATTCTCGATTTTTTTGCCACAGTACCGTCATTTTGACGTTTCAGGTAAGCTAGCAATTTTTTATATGCAGAAATATCCACATTTTAATTTATTTGCAAAGTACTTCTCAGCATCGAATACACTGACCATAGTATTGAAGCTTCAAGAGTTTTCACCAAAGAATATTTAAAAATCAGTGCTAATAAATCTTTTCAAAAAAGTACGCAATTAGAATATCTTCATTTGCCCCTTGCACATTTTTTTCATTTCTCCAGCCACAGAACTGTTGGTAAGTTTTCTGGTACTTTGCTTTGGACTTTTTAGATAATAAACTTGACTCTGCTTCTGATACCAATTACAAAATTTCTTCATTATTCTCGTTTGATTGACTCATTTTAGATGAACGTTTTTTCACAAATTATTTACTTGCTCATGTTTTGTTACTATGTCAACAAATGCTTGACATACTTTGATAACATATTATTATTCTTCGACACTCTCATAATGTTAGCGTTATTTTCGTCAACTACACGAAAAAATAGCATAATCTACACATTAGAAAAGTGAATTTCCATGTTCGTGTAAATTTGATTCATTCCTGAGTTATGCTCACTCGTGAATTCAAACATTTACACTCACTGGAAAACTATCACTTTTCTAAACTTATAAATCAATATACTATGACTAACATCGTTTTATTGAAGTTCGAAAGCTCTCTTCAAACTTCAACAGATGGCACCAAAATATCAATTTCGAATAAAAGTGGACATACTCTGCTTTCCTCCGTCACCCCTTTACATTTCCCTTTCTTTCTAGTATCTAGTTTTCCTTAATTCAATGAAATGAAATGAATCTAAAATTATTTGAAATATTTCATATGAAATAGTTTCAATTCCACGAAAAAAATCGATTTTATTTTCATAAATATTTATCGGCTCCTATCTTGATTGAAATTCTACTTCTATCAGTTTCTTGATAATGGCGCAGACCGAAACGTAAATCACACCATAGTTCAACGGAACCGCACAGAGAATAAATAAATAGCTCAGCAGAAAGTCACTCTTTGTATTTTTTATGTTGCGTACAACCACTTCGAACGTATACGAATTATTTAATCCGCCGATTTTTTTTCTTTCGAACAATACCGGATTTTCGATCGCAGGCGGCCAGGAAATCGGTCCGTTTCAAAGAAATTATCGTAACACGTCTTTCGGCGTGACAACTGAACAGTTAACCGATTCACGGAAATTCGTGTTGTGACAGGGGCACGACGAAGGAATTTCAACGCATCGCCGACCGCCCAATTTCAATCACCTCGGATTCTACAGTTAGTAAATTTGGAAAAAATGAATGCGCCCGGTGATGATGACGATGATGACAATGAGGACGACGGAATAGAAATCGGTTTCTGTTTGTCAGTCAGTTCGTTGGCGGGCGCGCTTCGCTCGTTAATTGCGGTCACGAGGAACGATTTTCGATTGTGTTCGAGCAAACGACGAGATGTATCAAATCTGATACACAATAGAGAAAAAGTTAGCTCGTCAATCGGCGATCGGGTTGTAATAGAGACGAATGGTCTGATAATGAGAAACTTTTGCGGCGGAAAACTTCCGCCGAAGAAGTTTCGCGCCCCGCTTTGCACTTTTCGAATGCTTTTCGAACGCTCCCTTTCCGGGCGATGTTTGTCATTTGGTTTTTGTATCGTAAACTGTTCGTTTTATTGTTTTTACTTTCCTCACATCCTCATCCTTTCAGAATTTGCGAAGATAAATACTTTTGTACTACATCTTATGAACTTTAAAAAGTCGCTTTAAAAATTTATTTTAGATGACTTAAAATAACACATATAAAAGCAAGCATTTCATGATATTTATATATCTATGCAAATTGCGCTCATATTAAATAGATATGCCTGGTTGCTTCAATACCGTTATTAAGGACCGAACTACATCAACATGTGTTGTCCGATGCATTTAAAGTACGATTGCACAGTTAGGATTTCTAAAGAAAAAATGTTAAAACTTGTTTTGGATGTAAGAATCAAGTGAAATTCAATTTAATGCATACTAGAGTGCGCCTGATAAAACTACTGCCACACATAAGTGAGATCATGAGCCACGTGGATGCCCTTCACTATAATAGTTAACAGTGTTGAATATCAGCACGAAATAAACAGTTGAATACAATTTATTGAACTATTTTAACGGTACATTTCTTTTTTTGGGAAAGTATTTTTATCATTTCATTTTGACATAATCGACTTTTCAAAGAAAGTAAATACGAGCACGTTTGTATGTGCCCTGAATTCTTATGGAAAATACTTATTCAAGAAATGTCAGATATCGTTATCTACTATTACGTAATTGCATACCGAAGTAACTACGTATAAGTTAAATCCTGCGAAAGGAATAAATTTAATTGAAACTTCAATTGATAGAACTACAATCTTCACAACATTCTGTAGCACGCGAGAAAGGTAATACAGTTTTACGCTGCTTTTTTCATGCTAAAATAAAAACAACAATAAACGTTGTCCAAAATGACAACGTTACACTAAAGATAATGTTACTCCGCTGCCGAAATTGAAATGTCATTCACTCTGTGGTTTTGCCTGCCGTAAAAACGCTTTTTATTTCCATTTATTTTCTATTAGTGTCGAGATGCGTATTGTATCTTCTAAGAATGCACCACAATAGAACCTGGTGTATATTTTAAGAATTAGAAACATTTGGTAAACTCCTATCATGCACTGTTAGTTCTAGAGAAATATAGAAGTGTGACAACGTTCATTAATTTTCCTAAAAAAATTAATTTCGACATTTCATTTTAATGGTAATTACATAAATTAATGGCGATATTTTTTTATCTTAAAAATTATACTATTTTAATTAAACTATGTTTGAAACTGCACAGAAGTTAAGTTTGAGAAGAAAAATTGAGTACATCGATCAAAATATTATTATTAGTTGTAATTTATGGAGAATTCTTCTATTAACTGTTTCTTTTTTGTAGAAATTGTAAAAACCTTATTTGTTGCTTCGTAAATGTAAATTGTAAAATACGTATAAAATGTACAAATTATTTTATTTTTATTTAAAATATTTAAATTTAAAAATATAGTTCTTCAAGTAACAAAAACTTTGAAGTTTCTTAGATATGCCACCTTTTTTCTTTTTCTTTTTATATATTAAAAAGAAAACTAAAAGTGAAATGAATATTTAATATTTGAGTTATAATAATTAAAAACTTAGAAAGAGATTGATCAGAGTCTCTGGAATACCAAATTTACTTACAAGTAACTCTCAGTTGACGTCATAGTTTTTCAACTTAATTTGCCGTGGTTTAAAACAATTTTTTTCTTAATTAAAATAAATTAGAACGCCGCCACATGCATGACAAGTCAATTTTCATAATTCTTGTACGCAAATGATTTTGCATTAACCACCGCTTGTCGAAATCGAATGCATTCTGAACTGCATTTGCAAACCGAACTAAAAGATTTAAAAAAAAAACAAACTATTGTTGAAGGCTTTCGTAAAGCGCTATTGTACCCTCAGGATCTCTTCCTCTCGTTATTTTCCCCCACTTTGTAATTTGAATACAATACTGGAAGCACAACGAAAAACGAATTATAGAAACATTGTCGAACAAATTAAACTTTCTCCATATTCTTGTGCATTTTATCTTAAGTGATTTCATAGTTTTAATGCCCAAATAAATTTAAAAAAAATTACGTAAGACAAAACTTTCTTATCTGGTTTGGGATTCCCTAATATTGTATTTTAGGGCCTCTCTTTTTCTTCATAATTTTTTCTCGTAATTTTGCATTTAATGCTCAGTCCAATATGTCCTCCATTCTGGTCTGAATTTGACAACGGGAAATACTGCTGCTCCTCCTATCGAAACGAACGCCATTTACCGTGCTTTCATACTCAGTACTGTGCGAAAGGAAAACGTTGTAAGCAAGATGGAAATCGTGCCATGGTTCTGCTATCAACGCGGCCCGTTTTCTAAACGCGGTCGATTAGAGTTAGAAAGTTTCGTCCGGCTCACTCTGATCGCATGAAAGAATTTTGTGACATCAGGAATAGCAACGGCAGCAGCACATTTAAAAAGGACTCTCGAAATTGAAATGGATCTAAAACCATTTTGATTCGTTCGCATGTTTCATTTCGTCTTATTATAAATTGCGTTGCATTTATCGAGTTTACAACGAAAAAATAAATTGAAGATATTACATTCAACTTTAAGCAGTCTCTTTGTTCCTCCTTTTAAGTTATTTGGTTTGGCGAATTTTGTTCTCTTGGAAACTCTGCAATCACGCCCTTTCGATTAAACCCGCGCTTTCTGAAAATGTGAGAAAAAAATACATCATGAGAAGCAGTGCGCGGTCCTAAATTGGAAACGATCATTTTCGGCCTTTTCAATCATAAGTGTGAATCATCTCGAAATAATTGCGAATGAGATAATCAATCACTGTGATGTGAAGAGTAGATTGCCGGTTGGGTATTATATTCACGTTTTGGTTTATTTTTGCGAATTGAGCAAAAAAATTGTCTGCTTGTACATTCCAACAAATTATTTTGTTGATTTTACAGTTTCTATTAATGATTTTATCGACGAGGTGGTAAGTACAGTCGCAATCATAATTCATGACGCGTACCCATCACCTTCAAAACTATGAACTTCGAAAGCATCTTGTTACTTAAGAGTAAATGTCGTAAATTATTTCTTGCTTGGAAACCACAAATAAAATATCCAGAATAAGTTTTCTATAAAGGTTATGTCATGACGTCATGAGTCATGAATTATCTGATTGCGACTGTACACAAGATACACTGGTGTATAGAACGTTTCACAATATTTGAAACTCATAAAATAATTAATGTGTTGTGATGGTCATAAAACAATAATCTTAATAACTTTATAATCTGCTTTGTGAGTTTTTAGTGCTCTGGAACGCGCTTTATCATCAAGTCGATTTTTATGTGCGTTTATTTCTCAATAAATTTAAATATTAAAGTTGTTACATTTACTTTTTCCTTTCTATAAAACATAAAAAATGATGATGGAACCTTCTAAGGCATTTCATTTTTTTAAAGGTTTGTAATTTTATGACATTTACCTATTTATGACAGTTATTGAAATTTCAAAGTGAGACAGGTTACCCTTTGTAAGCTGTGTCTGTATTTGTCAACAGATTTTTAAAAAAAGCATCAAAAAGCTTTACTCGTGCTACAGTATATTAATAAAAGCGCTGTCATTTAGCAATTTCGTTAAGTATATATATTATCTCTTCGCAGTAATACAAAATTTATCTAAATGTTATTAAGGATGTAACATGAGAGACCTTTTTTCTGATAAATTAAATTATAATGCGAGTGTTTCAACGTTATTTTTAAAACGTTCTGTAACGTCTAAACCCTCATCCTCAGTCCACAAATAAACGCTTCATGAGGAATCTTTGGCTAGTAGGAGAATATCGTTCCGTTATATCAGCCACAGATTCTATGGAGAGTTTATTTGTGTACTGAAGATGACAGCTTGGCCGTCGAAATACGCATCTTCACTAAAAATAATATTGTGGTCGAAACATTTTAATTTTAATTACTCTATAATACAAATTAAAAATATTTTTGTAAATGAGTGGGCTATGTTCAAAGTGGATTAACTAACTAACTCAGTAGTTCCGCTTATTTAACAGAACACGATCCGGGAACCTCTCAATGAAAATAGGACTCTTTTTTATTAGTAAAAAAAATTCTAAAAATTAAACTCATTTGAAAATAAATATAAGTATTTCTTTATTTTGTAAACAATTCAGGATGAGCATGAAAACATCTTATTTTTGCTAATTTAATCGGCTCTTTATAAATAAAAAGTTACAATGGCGAACGGCTCTAATTGCACGTCCAGTATACGCCAGGACATTAGTCACTCTTGTAGGAGAAGAGTTGTCGTTTAAAGTGTAACATTGACACCTGTCAGAGCTCTATTTAAAACTAAAGAACGATTTGTCACCCATCATCGTGCATGCATACAATATGTTTCATTTTAAGTTGAAAATGTTACGTGCATATGCTGCGAGCTCTTGTCTTGAATTATTTGATATTTATGTGAGTTTTTTGTCTAGAATATACAGAAAAGTAACTAAGTGATCAAGCGACCGGCTTTGTTTTGTATTTTTATTTTATAATGTCGTCTGTCCTATCTCTACCGTTTCTCAAGTTTCAGGAAAACAAATCCGTACATTATTCAAAACGTTATTTTTTAGTCCCAATTTCTCACAAATTTAGGGTCGTATATATAATTTTTAAAGATAGTGGCACATTGTCACAAACTGACTCAAATGTCTCAGATTTTTTGAAGAATAAAAAGAGTGATAAGTAAATTGAACATTTATCGAAGCTTTGATTTTTAATGGATTCAATGCGAAAAAGAAAAATGTTATGGGATGGAAGTGACTTAAAAGAAGAAAGAGAACACCGAAAGAAATTATCAAATTAACTTCTTAATTTTTTTGGAAATTTTCTAAAACATGATCCTAGGCGCTTTATAACTAAAAAAATTATAAAACGAATATCTAATATTTTGTTGAAAATGTCAATATTAGTTAAATACAAATTTCAAATATAAAAAAAGAAGAAAATGAACAAGTTCAAAACAAATTGTAAAAACTGACGCAGTTTTTTTTTTTAATAAACCAACTGACCAAAAAGTGCTACGTTTTAAAATAGTAAAACGAAAGCAATAATATTTTGATTCAAAATAGAATAAAGTTGCTTAAGGTCATAAGGATAACATTGAAGTTAGTAACCGTCGGCTGCTTGAATATGTAAGTAATTTTACTTAAACTTGTTCATATACAGATTTGGAAGAAAAAGTGTCACGAATACAATTATATTTTTTTTAAACGACGCGACGATATTTCAAGTTGTAAAATCGCGCATTTCTTAACGTTTCGTGGCGGGAGTGACTGACTTTAAAGCCTGAATTTTTTATTAGTAATTTTTGTTGTTATTTTAAGTAGATATTTTTGTGAAACTTGAATTATTTAATAATTTTTATGACAATCAAAAATAAAATTTAATCAAAGTTATAAAAATATTTCAACTAAAACTATTCTGATTTTCTGCCTCCTTAATTGAGTTGAACGTGTAACTTAAATAAAGAAAAATCTCTTCATTTAGGCAAATGTAAGGGTTTTTGTGAAAGTAGGAATTTTCTGAAGCGATTAATATTAATTATTAATTAAAGTATATTCTTCTCCGGTGAAATTTCGTAATAAATTATTTTAAAACCGATACTAAAATTGGCACTAATGCTCTACGTTTCCCTATCGTTTGATAGCTTCGTCAAACGATAGTGTGTTTTGGATAGTGTCCGCTTTAAAATAATTTAATATTAATTATTATTCAAAAATATTTCTCCTAAAAAATACCTTGCATCAAAGAATAAATATTATGTAAAAATATCACTTTTCGGTAAATAATAAAATATCTGAAGCAATAATTAACCTCCTCTATGATTAGTCTTTCTTAAAAATCAAGAATAATTGTTTTTTACATTTGATGCGAACTTTTTGGCGGTTACTGTATATTATCATAATTTTAATCGGGCAAGAAAGTGCTTTTCGATTATGAAAATATTAACAAAGGAAACCAAAAAACATATGTGATTCACGCCAATATATGCATATAAAAAAATAGTAGGATCTGTTTCTGTTTTTGTTTAACAGAAGTTGATAAAGAGAAAGAAGGTAAATAATAAAAATTATAGCAATGTAAATGTGAAATTTTATTAAACAGACGATAATGTTGCAGGTATCTATTTTTAATAAAATATGTGTGCGTTGCAAGGTCAGGAAAGCTGTTTACACTTCTGTTAACATGACTAATCGTAGATCGAGATGTTAGATTACGTGGGGTAAAGTTTGGTTCTTACAACAAAAAAAAAGTTAAAGAACATGTGTAGGTGTGAAGGAAATAAATCGTTAGAAATTAGGAACGAAAAAAAAAGGTACGTGTCGGAGTGGAGTTTTTCAAAGAATTCTGAAAAAAATGACAGTAATTTACGACTAGTTTAATAAATATTTCGATTAATTGCACTTTATTAATGTGAATTTAAGTCTTTTTAGGAAAGCGAAGGCGCGCTGAAACGCTCAATAGAAGCATAGAGACGCGTAAAATGAGTAGGAAAGATCTGCCAAGAGAAAAACACTGTTTTTAAGTTTCAATTAATTTTAATTTTTCCTAATTTAGTAAGTAAAAATGATCAAGTATTAATGCAAATCAAAAGGTCGTTATTTAAGCATAAAAACCATGACTTTTTTAAATGAAACATTGAGTGTCTTGAATTTAAAGTTAAAATCACAAAAATTTTAAAACTACTTTTCTACAAACCGTCTCAAATCGTTCGTTGTGGTAGCAGATGTAAGAGTAAATTGTTGAAAAAGAGTTAGTACATATTTCAATTACAAAACTGTCATTTTTATCATTTTCGACTGACGTTAACTCAAAGAAGTATTTTATTTTGTTTTAAGTTCAAGATGTTGCGAAGATAACAACACAAGCTGGAATATGTAAAATATATAATAAAATTAACAGGAAGAAAAAGACGTTTCAAATAAAGCATTCTAATTCTGGCATATTTAAAATCAGTCGTAAGTACTGAAGATGACGACATTGCCTTTGAAATAGGTATTCATTTTTTGTAATTGGTATTGATTAGAGTAGGTGTAGTAGTCCTAGAATTGTATCGGTTTTATGGCAGATTAATACTAATACTCAGTCGAATGAGGCGATGAAGGAAGATAAGCTGTTTACAAAGAAACTGCCCGCACGCTTAGTTTACAGGGGTGTGCAGAAGAAGGGGTGTATTGCAACGTAAATGCCGAACACCGTGAAGAAATTTTTATGTAAGAACTACAATGTTAATTTTTTTAATGAATAGTTTGAATCGCCACATCCTGCGATCACTTTTTAGACACAACATTGTATAGGAAATAATAAATTGCAGGCAGTTTGCTGCTTAATAATTTTGTTGTGAATCGGTTTTGATTGCAGTGGATCTCTCAAGCAACCTCTCTACAGCTGTTTCGGCCCTATTTGGGGCCTTGTCAGCAGAAGCGTAGCTCGAGACTTTCACTGCAACCCAAACCGACCTGTCCAAGGTTATTCACAATTGCGATATAATAATAATGAATAGTTTCAATCGCGACATCCTGCGAATTTTATTGAAATATATGTTATATTATTATTTACTACATTTGTATTCTTTGTCTCCGTTTCCTAGATAATTTAAATAAATACTGATCTTGAAGAAATATTTTGGTACATTCCTGTGAACATGGTGGGCGAAACAGAAAAATTTAACAGCACCTTGGTCTGGTTGATCCACTTATATATACAGCAATACCATAAAACCGATAGAATTCTGGGACTAGTTTACTTGGTACGTATTAACAAAATCGGATGTAATCCAGAGAAAAAATTTAAAAAAATAAAAATGAAAGAATTTATTTATGCGCCAGTTATTGAATGTGGAAACGAATTATTCTTGCACAATTATGCCGATGTTTCGTTGTACCATGACAGCTTTTTCAAGATCGCATGCATAAAGTTTGACAGGACAAGAAACTGTCTTGAATAAAATATTAGCATCTTTATTAAGTGCTGAAATTAGTTGATGAAAGATAATTTGTTTTAAGAGTCGGAGTGTTACAGGAAGCAGAAAGTGTAAAGGGGAAACAAGAATTAGCACAGAATTAAAGCTGTAGATACTACATTTTTGGGAACCTATTTTGTGTAACTTTTCTTATTTTAACATACGTCAAATCTTTTTTCTCACAGCTATGTTGTTATCGTCATTGGAGAAAGTTAAGGGAACTTTGTTAGAAGACTTCAAATTAAAAAAAAAATGTTAATGACTGAACAAAGAAAAAACGCGAAGCAAAACTGCAATACAAGAAGCAACCGATTTTTATTACATAACGTTCGAGGCAAAATAAATTACCCAATTAGAAGCAAGATAGTTTAAAGACAAACAAAACCAAACACTGTCATTTTCTGTAAAACGAGAAATTAAGGGCAAAATTTGCACGTTTTTTTTTATAATACTTTGTAAAATTAGTGCGGTAAACTGATTACAAAAGAAGAAAGGCAGAAGAGGAAGCCGCTACTTATTACAACCTATCTTCTGGACTAATTAATAAAGGAAAAGGAGAATTAGCTCGGAAAGCGTTTCATGGGAAGCTGAGATGTAATTAATTTTGAGAATTAAAGTGAAGTTCAAGAACATGAATACATTGATTTAGAAAAGAACAGAAAACGCTTTTAGTAAA